>CM065801.1:23963500-26731000 GCA_033398695.1 Orobanche coerulescens | reverse complement strand
TAAAGGAACAGTCAATGTAGGACTTTGGTATCCTAAAGAAGGCAGATTTGATTTAGTTGGATACAGTGACTCGGATCTCGGAGGCTGCAAGCTAGATAGGAAGAGTACAAGTGGAACTTGTCACTTTCTTGGACCTAGACTCGTTTCATGGTTCAGTAAGAAGCAATTGGCTAACTCTCTTTCCACTACCGAATCGAATACTATGTCTTTGGTAGTTCTTGTATGCAGATCCTTTGGATGCAGCAGCAGTTGTCAGATTATGGAATTGAAGCCAGAGAGACTCCAATCATGTGTGATAGCACGAGTGCAATTGCAATAACGCACAATCCTGTCCTGCACTCGCGCACTAAGCATATCAACATGAAGCATCATTTTATAAGGAATCATGTCGAAAACAAAGATGTTCGCCTTGAAAAAGTTCATACAGACATTCAGTTGGCCAACATCTTCACCAAGCCTCTCGACACAGCCAGATTCAACATGCTTAGACAAGAATTGGGAATGCTACAGCCCGACTCCCTGTAAGTAATTTACTATTTTTACTCAACAATTGAGGGGGAATGCAGACCCAAGAATACAGTATTCAACGTTAATTATATGTACACTCAGAACCGTCAATACAGCACTGTAGTGAGCAAAGACATATGAATCCTACAGCTGACGTGTGCAATAATTAAGGGAGAATACAGTATGACCCATGAATACAGCATTAATCCAAATATTGTTGTATGGAATTTAAAACCTATATGTACCTTTTAAGGGGGAACACTGTATCGACACGGATGCAGCACATACTATAGGATTTCGATTCAGTATATATATATATATATATATATATAATATTATATTGTTTCATTTTAAAATGATTTTTGTCCACGTGCCCTATTTTTATGTCAAACGTCATTTACATTAAATGCCTTACACGACATCTGGACAACTGAATCTCAAAAGCCGCGATGTTTTAAATTTTTTAATGTTTTAAAACCGCCGTTTCAGGCATTTAGGGTGACACAAATGTCAGAAGTGGGACCCGCTCATATTTTTAACATTTTAATGGATTAGTGTACCAGTTACACTCAGTCCATCTTGACCGTTGATTTCAAAAACCGGTTCCCATCCCTTAAAATCTGACCATTCGTACTCTGCAAAACCCTATTTCGCCGCCCACTATAAAAGGACTGATACTGCCATTAGAGACTCTTTACGCTTTCTGCAAAAATTAAGAGTTCTCAAGAAAAAACAGCTTAAACAGTTTTCTGCGTTTTACTGCAAAGTTCGTGCATTCTCTTTCACATTTTCTTGAAAAATCATCAATGGCTGGACAAACATCTTCTCCCGCACTCAAGAAAACCGCAAACATCATCGATGGATGGATCTTCTCAAGATCTTTTGTCATCGAACGCATTCTCGCTGAAACAAATCATGTCGAACCTATGGAGTTCATTATCACTCGTCTTCGTCAACAAGGCCTCTACCGCCTTGGAAGTCAAACCGCTGACAAGTATGATGTTCACCTGGTTGAGGAATTTTACCTCAACGCCGTCGTACGCTTTTTGTCACTGGCACAAGGAGGTCACGTTGCTGACATAACCGCTACCATTCAAGGAGTGGAGATCTGTGTTGATAGCGATCTTCTCCAGAATATTTACAGGCTACCTGCTGATGGCCTGACAATGGAACAACTTGAGACGTTTGGGTCTCAAGAGCTGATAACTAAGTTTTATGGGTTGTTCACCGGCTCAACTGTTGTTGACATCGTTCAAACCACATGTCACAAGAAGAATTTTTGCCTGCCTTATGTGTATTTACATGATTTTTGCTGCAGGATCATCGAGAATCGAACTGGTGCATTCGAAATGTGCACTAATCTGAGGTTCAGGATGATGGTTGCAATTCTGACATGTGAAAAGGTCAACTGGTGCCAGATAATCCTGAAGCGCTTGCAAGAGGAAGTATGCAAGCCTGCCACCTAGAAGAAGTCATTTGGTTTAATGTTAAACCATATTTTGACGAAATGCGGACTGTCGCAATCCGCTGATGCAAAGAAAAATAGCTACAGGATATACTTAGGAGGCGTCAAGCCTACAGCGTATAACCAGAGCACTATGGTCTGCAACCACCCTAAAACCAAAAGTATGCCAGTTTCTGCAGACCCAAGGGATGTGTCTTTGAAGTCCCAGGATGTGGAGTCTTCAAAGAAGAGGAAAAGATCTCACAGCAAGAAACCCATTGCTGGTGAGAAGCCGAAAAAGAAGCTAAGGAGGCTTTCTAAATCCACCAAGACCTCCGAAGAAGTTTCCACCATGGCGCAACCCACTGAAGAACTACCCCAGGGCCCAACCCCTGTGGAAGAGGTGTCCACTACTGTATCGACAGTAGATCCTGAGCCTTTGGCGGCTAGGACGGATGATCGGGCATCTGCCAACAAAAAAGACTCTAGCGAGTCGGCTGCCCCTACGGAGCCAAATGCTACTTCTCCTATGCGGGATTCCACACCCGTACAGTATCAATCTTCCTTCGGGGTACCATCCCCTGTAAAGAATCCCACTTCCCTGCAGGATCCCACACCTGTAGAGGAACCCCTCGCTACAGCGGATCCAGACGTTGTACGCAGTCCCTCCCCTGACACCATTATCAACAAGACCCTTCTCTCTGTTCAGATCGACCATGCTTACGAAAGATTCCTAAAATACAGACTAGCTCTGTATGACACATTATACAACTGGAGCGAATGGAGCCAAGAAGAAAGATTTGTATCAGAAGTGACGGACTCAACGGAAATTGAGGCCCTGATATGATGGGACAATCCCTTCTGCAAAGAACTGATTGAAAGCCATCTACTGCAGAAATCTGATGCAAGAAGAAAAGGAAAAGATAAGTCAGAGGACTCTCCCCCAAATCCAAAAGATGACACATTTCCAGATGGTTATTTTAGAATTCATTGTCATTTGAGAACGCGAAGTGTGGATTGAGGGCATGGTTGATTTGATATGAATTATCACCATTGGTAAGGTTACTACGGTAAGATTTCATTGGAATTATTCTTACTTGTAATTACATTGATATGTAATTATTTGTGTTGATGTGATCGCTATCATTGTTGAGTATTTTGGCTGACCCCGTTGTGGGCTTTATCTTTTAGGTGCTCGTAGATCGAGCTAGTAGCGGTCGTGTAGGGATGAGCTTCCCGTTGATACTGGCTATGGCATGGTTATTTGGGATTCGAGTATTCTTTTCTGGTCGTTATGATTCCGCTGCAAATGTATTTCCTACTGCATGTGTTATATCCACTACGTGTGTATATTTAAATGGCTTTTGATATTTTACCAGCTCGTGTACACTTTCAAAATGCCCCTTTTGGTATCATTGCCTTGTACTTTTAATTGGTATTTTATGATAGTATTTGGGAACTTTGTTTTGAAAAATATTTGAGTATTTAAAATATTACCGTCTTTGCCTCTTTGGCGTGTCTGAAACATTTGCGAAAATGATTTTTAGCCTTGTGGCTTCCGGCGTGGGGCCCACGGCGCTGTAATATGCCCAGTTGGTTTTGGGGGTGTTACAGAAGATGGTATCGGAGCTTGGGTTTCGTAAAACCCGGGCATGTGTGTTATGTGGCTCTACCAGTACCGTAGTAGCGCGGCTTTTGAAAATGATTTTCTGACTTTTGAATCAAACCGATTTTTGGAGGTTCCAAAATTTTTGAGATATATTCAAATTGCTATAATTACGATATTCGTGTATGTTGTTATTGTTTTGAGGCTTTGTATGGGAGTCGTATGCTAATATCACGGTAGATCATTGACTTCATGGACGTGTAAGTATATTCTTTCAGTTATTTGGTTTTGACGGTGATTATTTGAGCATGGTGGCGTGATTTTAAGATATTTCGGGATTGAGATATTGATTATGACAGGATGTTAAGTTTCGAGGACAAAACTTATTTAAGTGGGAAGATATGTAATATCCTAGAATTTTGCTATGAATTTTTCGCGTTGTTTTATATGAGTTGTACTGTACAAAGTGGGACCGATGCAGCATGGATGAATAATTTTTGGAACTGTGACAGCTGTACCAGTATATCTATCGAGGTTATTTTTAATTCTAGGCTATTACATGCTTGATATGTCTTTCGATGTCGGATATACTGTATGAGTATTTGTATAATTGTCGTACTTGGTCGACAATTGCAATTGAGGATATCGTGCATCAGGTGTATCATATGAGAATGTTATCGGAACGAGTATATGTAATCAGTATGTCACGTGTACGTGTTTGGTATATTGAGACGACAACCAGGAGCAAAAATGGCTAAGTATAAAAGTCATTACGTACGTTAAGCATAGGAGCTTACGTGCGTAAAGGTGCAAGCGTAGCGTACGCTAAGCAGAGGAGCTTACGTATGTAACGAAACGAGCTTAAGGTACGTTAGGTTGAGTATATAACGTACGTTATGAAGAGAATCGAATAGGTCCGAGTTGTGGTCGGCAGGTGGGCCCGGTATCGGCAGCTTTCGGCGTGGATGTGGACAGGCGAGTCAACATCGAGATTTACGTACGTTAAGGATAGCCTATTACGTACGTACACAAGTATAGCACTGTAGCAAGTCAACAACTACATTACGTACGCTACGGTAAGGAAATTACGTACGTAATGCATGCCACGAATTGAGGCAGTAGCCCCTGGGATAGTGTTACGTACATTAACAAGGTCAGTTAACGTACGTAAAGAAGGTTATGTACGTTAAGATGATTACATAATGTACGTAATGGTTGAAGTTATATATATATATGTGAGACCCATCCCTTTGGCATTTTTGGAGATGTTCACGTCATTTCTTCACCCTTTAACCCTCTGAGACCGATTTTGGCTCTTCCAAATGGATTAGAAACTTGAAGGCATGTATATGGAGCTTGAGATATGAAGATATTGTGGATTCTTGGGGTGTTTGATTGTTTTCTTGAGGTATGTCGATCAACTCTACACCTTACTTCAGATTCTTGATGTTGTTACCATTGTTTGCTTCGTATGTCGATGAATATGGTAGTATTGTTGTGATTCTTGATGTTATATGAAGTGTATGTTGAAGGAGATGATGATATATGTGTTGATCGGATTATGAGGGGAATTTGATAGATTAGAGGTTAGATAACACATTGGACTATGATATCCTGATCATTATGAACAAGTGATGTTAATTGGATATGATTAGTTAATATGTTCTTGAGGAATTCATAAATTATATGATAAACATGTGTAAGGTGTTGGTGTTTTGGATATGAATATGGAATATTCATATCTAGAAACAAGTTACGTGATTGTTGGTGTAATATCCGTATAGGAGTACGAATATGATTATGAGTTGATGAGATTATTATGATGATAATCAGTAATTGGTTTTAACTATGAATTTACAAGTATGAACCTTGTTAATCCGTAATTAAGATTGAAGTCGGAATCGAGAATGTTGAGACACATGGTAGAATTGATCGATTATCGAATTGCAGCTTGTATTCATCTTGTTGAGTTGAAATGGTTTGGTTTCGTATATGATCGAGATATCGTTGAACCGTTGAGTTTGATTGGTTGGTTATATTGGTTGTTGATTGTTATCGAACGTATAGTTAATTGATTATTGCATTAGGTTGCGATAAGTGATCGTTGATTATTAACCGCTGTGCTGCGATTGAGATTGGAGAATGCATGGATCGCCTTGGTCGGGGCTGAGGGGCTTGTAGATGAAGACAATGGGATTGGTAACGACTTCGTCATATCGGTATCAAGGCAAGTTATGCTTGCTCAGTTCATAATGTTTAATAAATGGTTTTGATTTTATTTCATTTATGATTCATATAGCAATGATATTATGAATATGAACTGTCGGGATGATGGTATGTATATTATGCTTGGACTGGAATAAATCATAATGTATGTGATTTAAAGATGTCTAGTGGAAACGGATATGTGAATTATCTTTGGTCTATTATATGAAATGTTGGATATCGAGAATAGTTTATTGTGCCGACCTTGATCTTGAGGTGGTGGATTGTTGATAGTGATGAACAGTACTTCATTTCGGACTATTCGTATAATTGTGTACGAGTTCATAAATGTTGGTCGTGGAAGGGTTAGTATCTCCAGCTTTGAGGTAATTTAGTATTGCTGAATTATGATAATTATCCTGTTGCATTGTTGTATATGTGTGTGTTGATGTTTCATGTACTGAGTGTGCATCGTTGTTTGGTGTGTTTTGTGTTATTGTTTTCTTAGAACTGTGTTAATGGGCCGATGTGTTGGGGATAAAACCTGAATGGTACCCATGAGGAACTATGTTGAGGGATAAGACCAGAATATGGCACCCACGGTCCGGAGTATTCCCGTGTAGATGCTTTCATGACCCTTGGCTGCGGCCTTGGGAGTTTATGTGATAATGTCCGGAGTATTCTTGAGTAGATGCTTCCGTGACCCTTGGTTGCGACCTTGGGAGTTTATGTGTTAATATTATATGCATTGTTGAGCATGTTGTGAACTATTGTCTAACGGAAATACGACATTGTGGTCATGTCGATCTTTCATTATCGAACTGTCGTTGTTCACTTGGGAAGTCTTCTAATCCTTATTGTATATGCGTTTCTTATAGTTTCGTTGTCATGTTGTATCATGACATATCTGGAGTCAGATACATACTGATCGATCATGTGTAGGATTTTCAGGGCGGACATGTGTTGTCATGTGTTGTTTTCAACCTCACATTGAGCTGTGCACACGAGACGTACTTCGTGAGACTGATTAGGTACAAGACCACACGTGTATTCGATCGATACCCATTGGTGGCTTGTGCACAGACACATTTCCAGATTGGACGTATCGTGATGTCCATCTTAAGTCATATTGGTTGGTCGTTCATAGTCCATGTATGGTCGGGTATGTTCGATAGTCGAGTTTGTCTTCAAGAACCCATATATGTGATTTGTATATGTTTGACGATTTTATTCTCTCGTGTATCTGTCCCTGTGGTCCTTTATTGATCTTGTTGGACTATACCATATCATTGGTATTCTCGTTCGCTGTTGATCCTTATTGATCTCGTTTGGAGTTCACCATATCGTTGGTGATCTCGTTTATTATTGATCTTTTATTGATTTCATTTGGAGCTCACCATATCGTTGGTACTCTCGTTCGTTATTGATCCTTTATTGATCTCATTTGGAGTTCACCATATCGTTGGTAATCTCGTTCGTTATTGATCCTTTATTGATCTCATTTGGAGTTCACCACATCTTGGTATTCTCATTGGATGTTGAACCTTTATTGATATTGTTTGGAGTTTACCTTATCGTTGGTATTGTTGGTCGTTGTTGGACCTTTATTGATGCTGTTTGGAGTTTACCATACCATTGCTATTCTCGTTCGTTGTTGATCCTTTATTGATCTTGTTGGAGTTTACCATATCGTTGGTATTCTCGTTCGCCGTTGATCCTTTATTGATCTTGTTTGGAGTTTACCTTATTGTTGGTATTCTAGATCGTGCTGATCCTTTATTTGAACTTGTTGGAGTTTACCACATCGATGGTATTCTCGTTCGTGGTTGGTCCTTTGTTGATCTTGAGTGAGGTTATCATGTCAATGGTATTCTCGTTTGATGCATTGGTTGTTTATTATTATTTCTTGTGTGAGCATTCATACTTTTATCGATATCCAGGACTTGTTATTGTTTCGGGGCAGTTGGTCTACAGATGTATTATGTATTATCGGTTTTATCAGAATTGGAATTCGATTGTGCGATCCAGCGGACATAGCTGGACAGGGATGGATTATTCCATATTAAGATATACTTATGTTTTGAGAATCTCGGTATCATTTGAATACAGTACAGATGGTTATTTTAGAATTCATTGTCATTTGAGAACGCGAAGTGTGGATTGAGGTAAGCGTTGATTTGATATGAATTATCACCATTGGTAAGGTTACTACGGTAAGATTTCATTGGAAGTATTCTTACTTGTAATTACATTGATATGTAATTATTTATGTTGATGTGATTGCTATCATTGTTGAGTATTATGGCTGACCCCGTCGGGAGCTTTATCTTTTAGGTACTCGGAGATCGAGCTAGTAGCGGTCGTGAAGGGATGAGCTTCCCGGTGATAGTGGCTATGGCATGGTTATTTGGGATTCGGGTATTCTTTTCTGGTCGTTATGATTCCGCTGCAAATGTATTTCCTACTGTGTTATATCCGTTGCATATGTATCTTTAAATAGCTTTCGGTATTTTACCCGCTCGTGTACACTTTCAAAATGCCCCTTTTGGTATCCTTGCCTTGTACTTTTAATTGGTATTTTATGATGGTATTTGGGAACTTCGTTTTGAAAAATATTTGTGTATTTAAAATATTACTGTCTTTGCCTCTTTGGCGTGTCTGAAACGTTTGCAAAAATGATTTTTAGCCTTGTGGGTTCTGGCGCGGGGCCCACGGAGCTGTAATACCCCCGGTTGGTTTTGTGGGTGTTACAAACTTGGTTCTATGGGAAAACTAAGCTACGAGAGTTTGCGTGAAACACTCACCTATATGGCTATTCCCTAGAGATCAATTGATTGTAAAGCTTGCCTAGTGGTGAGGTTAAGTCTATGGCTTTTAGTGATTCCTAAATACCTCGAGGCGGTTGAGTATGGCAACATACTCGAAAAAGAATCACCTATATAAGTGAGAAGTGGAGCCGCCTCAATATGGCACTTATGAATCCAAAGAGGTTCTCCATGGCATGTAAAGTACAAAAACGTGAGAACAGATGAGGTTGATACATTGGTGTGTCAATAGTATTGTCTAGGTATACACTAAGGAGGAATAATTAAAAGGCATCGCGTCCTACTAATCCGCCGGTATACTCGATAATGTTGACTGAGGATGGTTCAAGGCCAAAAGCTACTAATCCTAATACATTATTGTCTCTCGAGGGCTAAGTTGCTTGTTTGCATACATGCATATGGCATTTTCACTCATGTGGGGGATTGTTGGAAATTTGGTTTTGAGTTGATCAATTTATTGTGTTATAATCATTGGCTCAAAATCGAATTTCAGTGAGTGAGAAATGGTTTGTAATGAGCACTAACCGAGCTATTATTAATTATTAGAGTGCACATCCTTGGCCTTGGGTCTTAGTATTTGGCAATTGGTTCTTCACTAGTTTGCTGGAAATTCGAACAAATAGTACACATGTTAACTACAATGTTGCCGTAACATTTACGTCAACATTTTTTGTTCGACAGTTACAGTTGTAACAGCTGATTTTTGAATCAAATTTGAAACATCTATGAGAGTTACAACTGTTATTAATTGCTGGTTATGAGTTACACCAAGGTGTAATACTTGTTGGAAGGTTACATCTCCATATTCAATTTGGTAGAGGGGTTACTTGGAGGTTGCACTCACAAATTTAATGATCATCTTTATGTCTCCTACATGTGTGGCTTGTCTATTTATAGGGAGCTCATTTTCATAGTTTGATAGGTGGTGCATATGTTGTTTTGCATAACTTTTGAACACATGAAAACAAAAGAGCTCTCCATATGTTTTCATTGTCATTGTTTACAAAACTTGCATTCTTAAATTTCACAGAGCTTCTTAGTCCTCACCATCATCTAGTTCGTTGGAGCTTCTTGGTTTGTGGTGCTACTACCAAGAAGAAGAAGCCGCTTTATCTTTGGAGACGATACGCCAAACCGTGAGCACTAGCCGGGGCATATTTCGTCTTGCGAAAAGAGGTTTTCCTCGACTTGGCTTGTTACTAGTTCTGTTTCAGCGTCTACAGATACGATTTGCAACATTATGTTCCGGCGAGTTCCAGATTGTTCCCCGAAGTGTTACGACAACATCGAGCAGAACAATTCCGACAACATTCAATTTGTAATTGTTATTTCAATTCAGTTAATTATTTTGTTGTCTCATCTTCTACTTTCTTTTAGCTTTTTTCAAAGCATAGGTATATAATGGTGTACCCCGGTCCAACCATATTCAAACAACAAAAAACATATTGCTCACTTTTTCGATAGAATAAATTATGAGTGGAAATCTATTTCGTAACCTATGTGGAAAAATTTAGAAAACTACTATTGAGGTTAGTTTCTATACCAAAATAACCCATCGTCTTCAAAACTATATGAAAGGTTATAATTACCTGTATGAAATTTTTTTATGTTTTACAAATAGTTGGGATATAAATTCAAGGATAAATTGTGATACTTTGATACTGTAGTTGTAGATGTAAATTGTGATACCTTGGTGGTGAAAGAGTTAGTTGGAATATTTTATTCTACACAAATATCTAAAAGTATTTTGATGATGTGTTGATGATCAAGAAAAACAACAATTAGACAGTATCAATCGAAGATTCAAGAGTCACACAGAAATTCAACGAAAAGCAAAAGGGAAGAAAAGAAAAAGAAAAAGAAAAAGAGGTAATCATGAATATGGTGAAATAATTAAAGCAAAAGAGGGAGAAAACTGGTAAAGTAAAATCTGATGGAATTATTATTTTAATGGACACTTTTGACCGTAATAACAAACTCTATAGAGGATACGCAACGAACCAGAAGTAACCAAAGCAGTGAAGCTAACATACGCAACATGACACTATTAACGTACGTAACATTATGAAGTTCGAAATACAATTTCAAATATTAGACCGTTGGAGGATTCTAGAATGTCAACTTATACAACGGATGCATACGTTTAACGCATGCTAAGTGATGGACTTAATGCACGAAACCTTTATAAGGTTAACGTACGCTATAGTATGTTGGTAACAGCCGTAATGATGATTCAAATTCAAATAACCAATCCATTGGATTGATTCTAGAAGGTCAACTGATACAACCGACATATAAGCATTAATGTACGCTAAGGGCATGAGCTAACGTACGCAAAGGAAGAAAACGTATCTACTGGGCTGCACTGAATAAATGATAACATACATAGCAATGCAAGTCTTACGTACCCGCTAAAGACTTAACATACGCTAAGGAGATGATATAGCGTACGCTATAAAGCAACAAGCAGCAATGGCTAGTCAGGCTTTGGAGCTTTAAATACCACTTCATTTGGTATTCAACATACAACAACTTCAAAAATAATTCTTATAAATCTGAGTTTATTGTACACACTATTTGTTGTTATCGATCTTAATTGATAAGAGTTTGAGTGTTTGGTTCACTCATTCATACACGAGAGAAAAGAAATGATTGTAGATTTGATCGATGTTATTAGGATTGTGGATCTGGCATTGTTAGAATCATAATCTAAATCTGGTGAGGTTCTTCTAGTACAGAAAGTTAGAAAGGTTATTTTCATTGTCCGATAGAAAAGGAAAAATAATTTATCTTGGACCGATATAAGACAATGTTGTAACAGTTTACCTCGGACCGATCGAAGACAATGCGGAAAGGTTTATCATGAACCTATATAAAAAGATAATGAGGGAATGAGGACGTAGGCAAGGTCCCGAACCTCTATAAATCTCTGTGCCATTTATTTTCCGTACTTTTCTATCGCTTCCGTGCAAAAAAAGTTCATTACTCTTCCCCGCACTTTTCAACCCCCTTCCAGTGGTAGTACCAACCCAACAATTGGTATCGGAGAGGTCTCTAAATAATTGGCTTAACATCCAAGGAGAAAAGATCCGGTGGCATATACTTTTTCTCCGGTACAAGGTCTTGCCTTAAACATACCACTATTTTTCGACGAATCAAATTTCATGACATGGAAGAATAAGATGTCAATCTTTATCCGAGCATATGACAACGAAATTTAGAAGATAATTTTCCTTGGTCTAAAAGTTCCTACGAAATCTGATGGCTCTCTCAAAAGTTTTGAAGAATATAATGATGAGGATTGGAATAATTATTATTACAATTGTAAAGCCACAATTTGTTATATTGTGCTCTAAATCCGTAAGAACACAATCGAATATCTTTGCGTGAAAGTGCCAAAGAAATTTAGAAAATGCTCATTAACTCACGAAGGAACAACTCAAGTCAATGAGACGAAGATAAATATGCTTCTCTATGACTACGAGTTATTCATGATGAAAGATAAAGAGTCCATATCAAATATGCTCGATCAATTTTCGGTCATCACAAATGGACTAGCTTGCTTTGGTGAACTATTATCGAGTAATGAAGAGTGAAGAAAATATTGCGATCACTACCTCGTAAATGGGATGGGACGTTCACGGCTATTATGGAATCAAAGATCTAAACATGTTAGATTTTAGCTGTAATATCCGGAATTTCTACTACCATTGTTTAATATTATTTTATCCGAGTTATATTGTACAGCGTGGAATCTGTACAGTATAGATAAAATAAATGAAGGACTGAGATGTCAGTATTGGTATAATTGTCGTACTTGGTCGACAATTGAAATTGAGGATATTATGTATCATATGAGAATATTATGGAATTAAGTATATGTATTCAGTGTGTGAGTGTACGTATCCAGTATGTCGAGACAGACGAGAAGAGTTGGAAATGGCTAAGTATAGCCTGACTAGCGCGCGCTAATGGTCAAGTATAGCGCACGCTATCGTTCATGGTTAGCGCACGCTAGAGGCAGAATGTAGCGCACGCTAGTGCAGATCGAAGGAATCTACGTGTGGACCGGACCACTTTCGCGCACGTTCAGTAAGTCAACGGATGTTGTAATGTAGTGTTAGCGCACGCTAATGCATGATGGTTAGCGCACGCTAAAGGTATATCGGACAAAAAGGAATCTTATCCTCGTCAGCACTTTCGGCGTGTGGACCAGTCTTCAGAGCATACAGACAAACGAGTCAACTGATGTTAGCGCACGCTAAAATGCAAGGACTTGCGTACGCTAGATGGTTTAAGTTACGACGCTAATGCATGGGCATTACGTATGTAAGCTCATGTACGGCTTGACGGTAGTCTCGGGATCGCGATAGCGCACGCTAACAAAGGTCAGCTAGCGCACGCTAAGGCCGTAGCGCACGCTAAACATAAGATTTAGCGCACGCTAGTAATGTATTCTATATAAGGGACAGACGGGTATTATGAAGCATTTCGTCCTTTCTTTCACCTTCAGTCGATAGAGAGAGTTTTGGGAGGTTCTTGAGGTTCCCAAACACGGTGAGGTGGTGATCTTTAACAAGATTAAGATAGAAATCATGGATTAAAGTTTTGTTCTTGAAATCATTGGTGATTCTTGGAAATGGATTCAACCTTGGAGATCAATCCATTCCTTCATAAAGGTAATCACTCTTCATCTTTGGATTTCATTTTGGATTGAATGTTGATGTTCTTGAGTTGATGATTATTATATAAACGAGTTGATAAGCATGATTATGAGATGGATTACCGGATTATGATGATGTTATTGTTGATATGAAGATATTGATATGATTCTTGTGGTTTAAATTGTGTTGTTCGTTTTCTTGAGATAAGTGGATTAATCCTTCTCCTCAGTTTCGGATGTTGATGTTATTGTCGATGATTACTCTCTGTAATGGAAGATTAAGGGAGTGTTGTTACGTTCTTGATGTTTCATGATGTTGATATTCAGGAAGATGATATATGGATATAGGACTTGGATTATAAGTTGAATGATTGTTTGTATGTTAAAGGATATCGAATTTCGTTGTTTGATAACTATGAACATGGTTTAGAATCACTTAGTATTCTTGATAATCGCCATGTGTTGATCGGTATATGAAATGCATGCAACTGCATGTCATTAGCGCACGCTAGTGTTACTGTCTAGCGCACGCTAACGGGAACGTCTTAGCGCACGCTACGTTAAGTAATTAACGTGCGCTAAGTCAACAAGCAGGGTAGTATATTCTGTTTCGATTATGAATTCATGATCGTTTAAGTTGGCTTGATCAGACTTATGGTTAACCGAGATATTGTTGAGCCGTGGAGATTGTGAATTGGTTTTATCGATTGTTGATTGTTGTCGAACTTATTGTTTATCGATTATTGTAATAGGTTGAGATTATTGATCGGTGTTTATAACCGTATGTTGCGGTCGTGTTCGAGTATGTTCGTGAATGGCATTGGTCAGGGCCGAGGAGCTGGTAGACGAAGACAATGAAATTGGTAGCGGCTTCATCATCGTCGTATCGGTATCGAGTAAGTTATTACTTACTCAGTTTATAGTATTTAATGAATGGTTTCCGTTTCATTCGTTTATAATTCGTATAGCAATGTTTATAATCGTAATCACATGAGACTTGGGATTAAAAATCATATTCGAGTTTTGGGAATCTAAATCATAATGTATATGATTTACTTTTGTTATTGGTATACTTGTATATCGAGGATATATCGTGATAAAAACGGAGATATGAACTATCTGCAATCCGTGATACTTTGGACCGTCGAGTATTGAGGATAATGGTTCGGGATGGTTTAGACATTGAGATCATTCTCGAAGGACTCGGGGCAAGTACTCTAATCATTTTTATCATTTGAGTCGATCATGTTGTGATACATTCGTGTATCGTTGTTGTCATGCAGTTGTGCATTGTTGTTGTCGTGTATTGTGTACTGTTGTTTTGTGCAGTTGTGCATTGTTGTCATATGTCCACCTCGGGTTGGTCCGACGGGATCATCGGGGGATCTATGCTAGCGTGCGCTGGATCATTGGATGGGTTTTCCACCTCGGGTTGGTCTGACGGGATCATCGGGGGATCTAGGCAGTGAACGCTGGATCATCGGATTGCCATGTATTGTTGTTGTGCATATGTATATTATGGGTTTGCCATAAGTATACATTGTCGTTATTGTTGTGATCATATTGACGTTGTCATATGAGTATGCATTTGTAGGTCTTGTGTTAGGACCATGTCCCTATGTTATGTTGATCTGATCTCGGATTAGACTGATGTGATGGTAATGGTATTTCGTATCTCGAGGTATATTCCATATTTCTTTAGGTATTTGTCTTTGATGGACAATCGGTTATCGTCTTGGGATTTGATGATGTTATTCGAGGGATCGTATTGGTCAGAACTGGTATATTTCTGTATCGTGAGTTGGTTATGATAGTTTGAGAATCTTGAGTATTGTTTGAGGTACAATACAGATATTATGTTCGAGTTTATTGATTAATCGAGTACAGGATGTGAAATGTGATAATGGTTATTCTGATGAGAATTAGTTGAGTAAGCAAAGTTATGGCGGTAAGATTACGTTGGTCGTATTCTTATGTTGTATTCTCATTGGTATGTAATTATTAATGTGATGTGACGGTTATCATTGTTGGATATTATGGCTGACCCCGTCGTGGGATTTCTTTTTAGGTTCTTGGAGTATCGAGCTTGTAGCGGTCGTGAAGAGATGAGCTTCGGAGGATCTTTGGCTAGGACATGTTACTGCATTGAGTTTCTTGATTGGTTCTTGTATTCATTTGCTAGAGTATCTTTATGGTTGGTCTTTTTCCGCTGCGTGAGTATTTTGAAATGACCTTTTGGTATCTGGTAATTTAGGTCACTTTGGCAATCGTTTTCTAAATCTTTTCTGTCGGTACGTGTAAGCGATAGCTTAATATATGTTTTTAAACTGTTGAGTTTTGGCATTTTGGGCCTTGTGGTTTCAAATGAGTTTTTACGACGGTTTGATAAACGAGCTTTATAAATCTTCGAATGTTTTTAATAGATAATACCGTCGTTAGCCTCTTGGGCGTTTGTAAATGTTTGCGAAAATTTCCTTCAGCCTTGTGGGTTCCATCTCGGGGCCCACGGCGCTGTAGTATTCCCGGATAAATATGGGGGTGTTACAGAATATGGTATCGGAGCTTAAGTTGAGAAAACCTAGGCAGTCGGGTCGAGTTGGGTCGTGCTTTTGTCGTTTCATTCGAGTTGTCAGTTGACAAGTGTTTGAGCTCTGGGTTTTTGTTGTTCACTCGGGCTTGTGTGTTATGTGATTTACCAATGTGGTACTGGGATTGTTGTAACTTTTCCAAATGGTGTTAACGTGTTTCTTCAGATAGAGCTGTGTTGTGTTCTCGAGTCGAACTGAGTTTGCAAAACGTGTGTTTTGAAAGTACCTGTGTCGAGTATTTTCTTGAGTCTAGACATGTGCCAGTATCACGATCTGTAAGTATTTGGATTTTTGAATTTCATTGAGATTTATTGCCGTTCTAAGTTGATACGTTTTCAGATTCAGAAAGATATTATGCTTCACAGTATGAGATGACAGAATTGGGACATGATTGATGATCTTGAGAAGTTATGATTTTGGAAATCAATATATCGGTTAGATTTTGGAACGGAATTGTGCATTTGGGAGAAATGTTGTGGATTGTTCAGGAGAACATGTAGTCATGTTAATTCATTTTATGATATATGAACTGTTTTTGAGCATTTGAAAATGATACTTTTCAAAATGAACGTTTTATGGATGTTTTACGGAAAATGATTTTTGGGCCGAGACCCAATCGATTTTGAAATGGTTCTATAACTTAGACTTGGGATCCGAAAAAGGGTTTTCTACTTTTTAAACTTCTTGTAATGCGGAACGGGATACGGGCTGAGACCTTAATGTTTCAAACGGCTTTTCTATTTTCTTAAAACTCTCGAGATTTTTAAAATGCTTCACCAATCATTTATCTATTTTCCTACTGCCTTTCGCCGTTTTGGGTTACTTGTTCAAATGAAACTTCTCGGGAAGTGTTTCGCTGTGTTTGAGTTGTTGGTCATTCAATGTTTTGTCATAGCATATTAGATGTGATCCAGGATGGATTAATGGTTGACGTTGCGAATCATATATGGAAAAGGAGTTCTTATCGGAGTCTATATATATTGAGATTTTGGATTCTATCGTGTGGTTTTCCGACCGAATGTCAGAATTGGTGACGAACCAAACTGGTGTACAAGAGTATGGATGTGGTCAATCATTTGCATAGTTTTCATTTTAAAACTTCGAAATCATGTGGATTCGAAGAAAACTGTTATCGAATACTTGGCATTAGAGAGCCAGTTTAATTTTTCGAAAGTTGATTTTATAGTCTTACTAAAATTTATGTTTTGAGCTTTGAAATTTTTTTTTGAAAGGACTTTCGAAAATTTGTATTCTTGACGAGATTATATGATTTCAAACTGGTTTTAAAAATGTGATCGATATACATACGCATTTAGTGCATAGTGCATATCATGGTGAAGTTATGAGTATGACTCACAAACTGGATAAGACATCAGTATGGTACGATGAATAGGATTCAAACTTCAGTATGGTAGTTTGGATATCCAGAGATGACCGGTTGGTTGAGCCGATAAGAGAAATATGCCACGTAATGTAGGTTCGGTACAGAATATGATTTTGGAATTTTGAGTTTTGTGAAACTGGAGCATATGTGCTATGTGACTCTATTGGTGTGGTAGTAGTGCGATTTTACCATAGTGATTTTTGAATGATTTCATTTTAAGTGTAGATTTGGAGATGGTGACCCCATGCTGGTTGCTTTGAATATTGAGTGGTCGTTCCCACTCCATATAGGATTGGATATGTTCGCCAGTCGGGTATGTTTATTGAGATCTACTGTACGTGATTGGTGTGTCATTTCGAGAATGTAATTCTTTCGTATATCTGTTTCCGTGGTTCTGTGTTGACCATGTTGGAACTTACCGTGTGAAAGTATTCTCGAAGTGTGTTTTGACCTTTGGATGGTCGAATTAGAGTTTATCATATCGATGATATTCTTGGCTAATTTGTTGATTGATCATCGTTAACGATCGTATGAGCGTTCGGACGTTATGTCGATATTTCAGGGTCTGTTGTCATTGTTTTGGACAGTTGTTTCACAGTTGTATCGTGTATTATTGATTTGTATCTGGATTGGGATTTGATTGTGCGATCAGGCAGACAAGATCTGACACGAATAGATTATTTCATCTGACGATAATATATCTGGTTGGGACTTATGGAATTGTTATTGTAAGCGTGTTGAGGCTTTTCAGTGAAGTCACTTGCTAGTATCTCAGGAGATCGTCGACTTGGCGCATATGTAAGTATGCTATTTTGGTTATTCGGTAATAATGATGATTCATCGTTGTCGTGATTATTTCGGGATATTTTGGTTGAACGGTTTATTTGTTTTTATGAGGGATTGCAAGTTTCGAGGACGAAACTTATTTTAAGTGGTGTAGTATGTAATATCCGGAATTTCTACTACCATTGTTTAATATTATTTTATCCGAGTTATATTGTACAGCGTGGAATCTGTACAGTATAGATAAAATAAATGAAGGACTGAGATGTCAGTATTGGTATAATTGTCGTACTTGGTCGACAATTGCAATTGAGGATATTATGTATCATATGAGAATATTATGGAATTAAGTATATGTATTCAGTGTGTGAGTGTACGTATCCAGTATGTCGAGACAGACGAGAAGAGTTGGAAATGGCTAAGTATAGCCTGACTAGCGCGCGCTAATGGTCAAGTATAGCGCACGCTATCGTTCATAGTTAGCGCACGCTAGAGGCAGAATGTAGCGCACACTAGTGCAGTCAGATCAGAAGGAATCTACATGTGGACCAGACCACTTTCGGCGCACGTTCTGGTAAGTCAACGGATGTTGTAATGTAGTGTTAGCGCACGCTAATGCATGATGGTTAGCGCACGCTAACTGTATATCGGACAAAAAGGAATCTTATCCTCGTCAGCACTTTCGGCGTGTGGACCAGTCTTCGGAGCATACAGACAAACGAGTCAACTGATGTTAGCGCACGCTAAAATGCAAGGACTTGCGTACGCTAGATGGTTTAAGTTACGTACGCTAATGCATGGGCATTACGTACGTAAGCTCATGTACGGCTTGACGGTAGTCTACGGGCTGCGATAGCGCACGCTAACAAAGGTCAGCTAGCGCACGCTAAGGCCGTAGCGCACGCTAAACATAAGATTTAGCGCACGCTAGTAATGTATTCTATATAAGGGACAGACGGGTATTATGAAGCATTTCGTCCTTTCTTTCACCTTGATCGATAGAGAGAGTTTTGGGAGGTTCTTGAGGTTCCCAAACACGGTGAGGTGGTGATCTTTAACAAGATTAAGATAGAAATCATGGATTAAAGTTTTGTTCTTGAAATCATTGGTGATTCTTGTAAATGGATTCAACCTTGAAATCAATCCATTCCTTCATAAAGGTAATCACTCTTCATCTTTGGATTTCATTTTGGATTGAATGTTGATGTTCTTGAGTTGATGATTATTACATAAACGAGTTGATAAGCATGATTATGAGATGGATTACCGGATTATGATGATGTTATTGTTGATATGAAGATATTGATATGATTCTTGTGGTTTAAATTGTGTTGTTCGTTTTCTTGAGATAAGTGGATTAATCCTTCTCCTCGATTTCGGATGTTGATGTTATTGTCGATGATTACTCAGTAATGGAAGATTAAGGGAGTGTTGTTACGTTCTTGATGTTTCATGATGTTGATATTGAGGAAGATGATATATGGATATAGGACTTGGATTATAAGTTGAATGATTGTTTGTATGTTAAAGGATATCGAATTTCGTTGTTTGATAACTATGAACATGGTTTAGAATCACTTAGTGTTCTTGATAATCGCCATGTGTTGATCGGTATATGAAATGCATGCAACTGCATGTCATTAGCGCACGCTAGTGTTACTGTCTAGCGCACGCTAATGGGAACGTCTTAGCGCACGCTACGTTAAGTAATTAACGTGCGCTAAGTCAACAAGCAGGGTAGTATATTCTGTTTCGATTATGAATTCGTGATCGTTTAAGTTGGCTTGATCAGACTTATGGTTAACCGAGATATTGTTGAGCCGTGGAGATTGTGAATTGGTTTTATCGATTGTTGATTGTTGTCGAACTTGTTGTTTATCGATTATTGTAATAGGTTGAGATTATTGATCGGTGTTTATAACCGTATGTTGCGGTCGTGTTCGAGTATGTTCGTGAATGGCATTGGTCAGGGCCGAGGAGCTGGTAGACGAAGACAATGAAATTGGTAGCGGCTTCATCATCGTCGTATCGGTATCGAGTAAGTTATTACTTACTCAGTTTATAGTATTTAATGAATGGTTTCCGTTTCATTCGTTTATAATTCGTATAGCAATGTTTATAATCGTAATCACATGAGACTTGGGATTAAAAATCATATTCGAGTTTTGGGAATCTAAATCATAATGTATATGATTTACTTTTGTTATTGGTATACTTGTATATCGAGGATATATCGTGATAAAAACGGAGATATGAACTATCTGCAATCCGTGATACTTTGGACCGTCGAGTATTGAGGATAATGGTTCGGGATGGTTTAGACATTGAGATCATTCTCGAAGGACTCGGGGCAAGTACTCTAATCATTTTTATCATTTGAGTCGATCATGTTGTGATACATTCGTGTATCGTTGTTGTCATGCAGTTGTGCATTGTTGTTGTCGTGTATTGTGTACTGTTGTTTTGTGCAGTTGTGAATTGTTGTCATATGTCCACCTCGGGTTGGTCCGACGGGATCATCGGGGGATCTATGCTAGCGTGCGCTGGATCATCGGACGGGTTTTCCACCTCGGGTTGGTCTGACGGGATCATCGGGGGATCTAGGCAGTGAACGCTGGATCATCGTATTGCCATGTATTGTTGTTGTGCATATGTATATTATGGGTTTGCCATAAGTATACATTGTCGTTATTGTTGTGATCATATTGACGTTGTCATATGAGTATGCATTTGTAGGTCTTGTGTTAGGACCATGTCCCTATGTTATGTTGATCTGATCTCGGATTAGACTGACGTGATGGTAATGGTATTTCGTATCTCGAGGTATATTCCATATTTCTTTTGGTATTTGTCTTTGATGGACAATCGGTTATCGTCTTAGGATTTGATGATGTTATTCGAGGGATCGTATTGGTCAGAACTGGTATATTTTCGTATCGTGAGTTGGTTATGATAGTTTGAGAATCTTGAGTATTGTTTGAGGTACAATACAGATATTTTGTTCGAGTTTATTGGTTAATCGAGTACAGGATGTGAAATGTGATAATGGTTATTCTGATGAGAATTAGTTGAGCAAGCAAAGTTATGGCGGTAAGATTACGTTGGTCGTATTGTTATGTTGTATTCTCATTGGTATGTAATTATTAATGTGATGTGACGATTATCATTGTTGGATATTATGGCTGACCCCGTCGTGGGATTTCTTTTTAGGTTCTTGGAGTATTGAGCTTGTAGCGGTCGTGAAGAGATGAGCTTCCCGGAGGATGCTGGCTAGGACATGTTCTGTGCATTGAGTTTCTTGATTGGTTCTTGTATTCCGCTGCTAGAGTATCTTTATGGTTGGTCTTTTTCCGCTGCGTGAGTATTTTGAAATGACCTTTTGGTATCTGGTAATTTAGGTCACTTTGGCAATCGTTTTCTAAATCTTTTCTGTCGGTACGTGTAAGCGATAGCTTAACATATGTTTTTAAACTGTTGAGTTTTGGCATTTTGGGCCTTGTGGTTTCAAATGAGTTTTTACGACGGTTTGATAAACGAGCTTTATAAATCTTCGAATGTTTTTAATAGATAATACCGTCGTTAGCCTCTTGGGTGTTTGTAAATGTTTGCGAAAATTTCCTTCAGCCTTGTGGGTTCCATCTCGGGGCCCACGGCACTGTAGTATTCCCGGATAAATCTGGGGGTGTTACATTAGCGCCCTTGTTGGTTCTCTAATAAACTACGAGACCGTGTTAAAATTACGAAATGCCAAACCGAAGCTCAAAGAGAAATCTGTAGCTCTCAAAGCTAAAATGATGTCGGATAATGAAGATGAAATCCCGGTTGATGATAATGATGAAGAATTTGCATTTTATGCCAAAACATCAATAAATATCAAAACCTATTAAACCATAGAAGAAAAGACATCAAATCGCAAGCTCGGAATGGGTCAAAAAGATTCAAAAATAATTATCGAAATTGTGGAAAACCCGGCCACTTTGCGAAAAATCATGGCTCAACTTCTAAAAATGAAGCATATATAGCCACCTGGAGTGACAATGACGAAGAATATGAAAAAGTTCATACAAATCTCGCACCCATGGCACGAATATCATACGACGACAACGACAATGGAAGCTAGGTAAATACTTCGTCTCAAGACAAACTATTTAATGCTTTCGAATTATTGCATACGAATTTTTAAAATTCGCTTAAAGAAAATAAATCCCGTAAATTTAAAAATAATTTATTGGAAGATAAAATTTCTAAAATACGAGAAAAGGGAAAATTAATCGAAACCGATCATTTTTTATGCTTAGAAAAAGAAATTAATTAAAAGATGATTTGTTAAAAGTTCAAAATAAACTTAAAATATTAACAAATAAATTTTCATGTGGAAATAAAAAATTTAAAAAACTTCTATCTATCCAAATTTTTTTAGATAAATAAGGAAGTGGATTCGAACAATTTGGTAAATGTGAATTCAATAGATCTTTATATTTTAATATACCCCATTGTGATAAATGTTTAAAAAACCGGCACCATATTTCAAATTACAAAAGCCCAAGACGAACAGTTAAAATTAAGAAAATATGAAACGAACCATCATTTCAAATATCGTCTATCTGCGAATTTAAAACGATCCAGAGTTGGTGGGATTCCCAAAAACCTCAGATTATTAGCCTATTATTTATTTATTTTATACTTTCAACAATCCCAAAAACCTCAAATTAATTGCCTATTATTTGTGTGTTTTATACTTTCAATAATTTCGTATTAAACTCCGGAGGGAGTTATTATTTTAATTAGAGATTATTTAATTGTAAAATTCATGGGAGAATACTCATTTTTTAATGAGTTTTATTGATTTTATTCATCTCTATTTTTTTATATATACTTTTTTCTCATGATAAAAGGGGGAGAAGAAATATAGATTTATACATCAAGATTTGGAATAAGGAGAGAGAATATCTTCCTATGGAAAAACTAAAAATAAATGGACAACGCTAAAAGCTTTTTATCTGTATTTTACATGTATTTTTACACGTATAAATTCCATCAAAAATTATTGTTTTGTCAACATCAAAAAGGGAGAGATTGTTGGAATATTTTATTCCATACAAATATATAAAAGTACTTTGATGATGTGTGATGATCAAGAAAAACAACAATTAGACAGCATCAGTCGAAGACTTAAGAGAGACCGAAATTCAAAAGAAAAACAAAAGGGAAGAAAAGAAAAATAAAAAGGGGTAATTATGAATATGGTGAAATGATTAAAACAAAAGAGGAAGAAAACCGGTAAAGCAAATGTAACACCCCCAATCCACTCAGGGATATTACACGCCGTAGACCCTCTCCTCGAGGATCTACCAGGCTGATAACTAAATCAAACATCTAAACATCGCCTTTAAGGCTAAAATGGCTCAGTAGACCGACTTGGCCTTTCAATAGTAACATACCACTCAATTCCAAACACATACCCACGCAGGGGTTAAAATACAATAAACTCCCGTACAACGGGGAAAAGATACTGCAGCGGAAAAGAAAATACAACTAGACCAATACGACATCAACGGATCCTCGTGTGATTAGTATCGTTCATCTTTCATCATCCTTCGTGCCGACCCTGTGCTATGCTCCAAAACCTGAATGCAAAAATAGACATCCACCCCCCGAATGCTCGGGGGTTAGCAAAACTCTACTGTTTTGCTAGTGCAAGAACAAAGTGCAAATACGAGCCATACAATTCACATTCCACGAATAACAATAACCAGGAATCCTCAAAAAATCCAAACGTAACGAAAAGCACTTCCCGAGGCAAGAGTTTGGTAAAATATTCTAAAACCGAAAGGTCACAAATCAAGGGAAAACAATCTATAAAACCGTTTAAATGCCATCGAGAGTTGTGATAGAAAACAACTTAGGATTTTCAAATCCTTATCTTTCCAAAAATCAACAGGGTCACAGCCCAAAGGTTTTGTTTTCGCAAATAGGAAACCACCAACAATTTACAGGGTCAGAGCCTAACATCACGTGTCCTCAACGGACATAAAATCAACGAAACATAATCACGCACGCGCATCGCCTAGGACCGGGACGCTACCACAGACATCCCACCCGAGGCCTCGGAGGACCCTCCCGAGCTGGCTAGCGAAACAAATCACACACATCTCACTGTTGGATCAATCGCTTGTTGCATCCTGGCCACATGATCGCATGCCATGTGCCACCGTAGATTATCTCAGGCTCTCACGGTTGGATCAATCACTTGTTGCATCCTGACCACATGATCACGTGCCATGTGTCACCGTAGACCTTCAACCATATCCACACATTCACACAAATAACATATCACATCAAGGATATTCAAACAATTCGCCCAGAGGCATCAAACACTTAGCAAAACACCACGTCAATCCACAACACACCGAAATGAAATAATATACGTCCAAACGCAATACCAAGTGCAACATCAACACCAAACATATCCATAGAATTCATATAGTTATTCACAAACCACACCATTCACAAAACACACGCGTTTTGAAAGCAAGCCTTTAACAAGACTAAATCAAATCTTTTGAAAGTTCAATTCAAATGACCAAGCAACCACATTTAGACGATCACTAATTATCATATCCATAAAACAAGAATAGTATGGACAAGGTACTTGCCTCGAATAAGAACAACGCGGAGAATCGACCGAAATAGGTTGGCACGAACCGACTACGAACTCGCCGACTCCACTGAACGACAATCCACAACAAATAAATACGAACGAAAACAATAACAACGAAAATGAATTCCAAAGTACGACCCAAAGCCGCTAAATTCAAAGAACAAATGACGAAGGTTCAAGGATTTCCCCCCAAAACGGCCAAGAACACGATTCGTTCCGTCAAATCACGAAAATGGAATTCCAAGTTAAAATATGGATATACAATCCATAGAATATGTTTAACAACATCATTTAACCATAATCGATCCATCGAAAACGGATGAAAAACGAGATCGAGGACAAATCCCCTAAAAAGTCAATTCGAAGGAAATCAAGAAATATACTTCGATTCGACGAAGAACAACGGATTAAATGATGTTAAACACAAGAATACTACAAATATTAATCATACCCATCGTGTATTAATCAACAACACGGAACGAATCGGACAAAAATGCAAAACCCCCAAATTTTCCCAAAATAGGGTTCTAGGAAATCTCACCTTGATTCGCTGGATCAAAGGAGGTTATGGAGGGATTAATCGATGATATGAACTCCCAATCTTCGTGGATTAGTTGCTTGACAACATGTCTCATGGATCTCCAAGTCTCCAGCCGCGGAGAGGAAAAGATGGAAATGAAAAACGGGTGAAAATATGGCTACTGTGTCATATTTATACAGGCACGGCCTAGCGTGCGCTACACCTTCCGGACTAGCGCGCGCTAACGGGCAGCCTCGGCCGATAACCCTCGGCCGTGGCCCTCAAGGCCCTGGTACTGAAGACTCAATCTTCTGGCCGGATCCTGCCTGCCCGACCGCGATAGCACGCGCTGCGCGGACGCTAGCGTGCGCTAGCCGATCTGTCCAGAACCCTCTGGACTGAACTGCCCGGCCAGGTAACGTACGCTAGCCGGTGTTGCGATATTTCCTACACGCAAGTGCACGTCATCGTTTACAAGTAATAAAGTGATAAGTAGAGTATCGTTCCCACGAGGATTGAATCTCTAACTACCGATTTTTTCGTATTCCAATTTTATCTGAACAATCGAATTTGGGTTTTGCGATTAATAACTAAAAGAATTACTAAAAGACTAAGCAGTAGAAAACAATATCTTGGATAAAAGAAATCAAATGATAAATAAGTCTAGGGTTCTGAATCCACCTTAGTTTATCCGAATTTACTCTCGATTATCCGTAATAAATAATTTTCCCAATTTATTGAAGGCGGAGATTGCTAATATATTCTACCGCCTCTCCCGAGGTCAATAGATTTATCTAAGGGCGAATAACGCACTCTATCCCTAGGTGAATTAATTCGTCGATAGGCAAAAAGCATGAAATCTCCTAAAGGTCACGTAGTTCTTATGAGTATATTCCTATCTCACAGAATAAAACGGTCCTCACCAATAGTTCCTCACCAAATCTCCTCTCCCGATTCGAAGTGAATGATTAAATCAATACAACTATTGGCCAGATAATTGCAAGCATTAAACATAAATGGGAAAACTCAATAAAAAGGTAATAAATTGGATAATCTCAATCAATTCGTCAAAACAAATGTTTCATCAAAACCCTAGATTAGGGCTTTAGCCTGACATACTAAAAACTGAAAATACAGAATAAATAAACGAAAGCATAAAATTCAAACGCAGATGAAGCTCGGATTCCTACGTTCTTCAGCTTCCGCCTTCTGCCCTTGAAGTCTTCTGCTTCCCTCTTCTTCTGCCGTCTCCAAGCTTAAGCTCTCAAAGGTTAAAGATCCAAAGATTCCAAGATTATTTAATTAGGGTCTTAAACCCTATTTATAGCTCCACATATCCTCCAAATCGCGTCCGTATTAGTCGGTCGAAAACTGGCTTCGAAACAGCTCAAAATCCGCGCGGGCATACAAAAACCGCCAAGTGTGCCGCGGCTCACTAAACTTGTGCCGCGGCACATCGCCTTCACCAATGCACGGGCGTTAATTAATTCTTACGTGCCGCGGCTCACCTGGGCTGTGCCGCGGCACAGAGTACAGTTCACTCTGCGCTCGGCTGGTGTCTTCCTGTGCCGCGGCTCAGCTTCCTTGTGCCGCGGCTCAGAGTCCAGATTTGCCGTTTTCGCCCGTTTTGCCTCGTTTTAGCTTCCGGACTTCAATTTCCTGTCAATCATACAAAATTAAGGCATTAAAAGCTCATTTAGACGATTTCACTCTCCAAAATACTACAAAATAATGATAAATAAGCGTATAAAAATACGCCTAACAAATACCCCCAAACTTAAGCCTTTGCTTGTCCTCAAGCAAAAAGAATTAAATTCAATAAAAGAATGTCGTGAATCATCGTGCAACTCATAGTGTTCAACCTAATCAATACTATCCTGTAATTCTCTCTAAATAATACGAGTATCATAAAAGCGAGCTGCACTCAGAATAATGATTCCGCAAAGTAATTAAATTCAGTCCTAATCACTCGTTCATGAAGAAAATCCAGCTCAAAGATTAACAAAACGTGAGTCAAATCGACCGTCAATATGAAAGGCTAAAATAAACAAGCTAGTTTGTCCGTTCCACGTCTAAAGGCACAATTTTCACGAGTTTCATAACAAATAAACCTCGACAAGTATCCCCTTATATATATATGCTCAAGAATTTGATTCGAGTTGACCACTAGGTTAGGATCTCGGGATGTTTCATCGGGATAATCCTAGGGTGGAAACTCCATTCTCATGTATTGGAAAACCGTTTGACGTAAAAGACACTCATGGGGCACATGGATGCTTCTAGTTACTAAGTTCCGTCTACAATGAGAAACAACTCGAATACATAATTTCCGCATGTCCGAATCAAGGTTGCCGTTTTACGCGAGAGTAAACAGCGGGTCACGCGAATACCCCCGGTTACTAGGCTCCCTATCATTGGCACATGTGAAATATATCAATCACTAGTCTAATCAGGGTCGTCGTTTGACGCGAGTAAGCAATGGTCACGCGAATACCCCCGGTTACTAGACTTCCCTTCATAGAACACATTATCTCGACTTTTAGGGAAAAACTGACCGACTCTAAACTCAATCTAAGTGCCAACACGACTAAAGAAACAGTACGACTCACTATCCAGAAAATGTAACCAAACGTATTGACGGTGATTTAAAAAACAAGTATGTATCGTCTCTTATCTGCCAAGACCTCTACAATCACGAAAAATTTCGGACCTAAATGAATACTAAGCAAAACAGAAATAACTGACTACAGCTCGACTAAAACTCGACCGCTTCTTCAGAGAGAAAAATAGTGTCGTAACATCAGTATCACACAAATAGAAGCACGAAAAATTCACGAATAAAGAAAAACTAAGACAAGCAAGGCTATCTAAAAAAAAATTTTTACGCAAAGTAATGAAAAGTGCAACGAAATAACGTACAACAATAAAATAGAGTACAGCAATGAATGTAGAAACTGAAAGTAAATCCCCCCCCAAACTTAGGACGTACATTGACCTCAATGGACAAAAATGATATGCAATAAAAGTAAAAGGTCAAGTACTCCCCTCCAGTCTGCTCAGGAGCTGGTGCCGGCATCGTCCGGTGAGCTTGCATGCTTCTTGACTACATCATGCGGAATGTGAATAAACGAGCTTGCATCATCAAAAAGGAAGTTAAGTACGAGCTCTCAAGTTGAACATGATGTAGGGGTTGGGGATAATGTAATTCGACAACATGATTCATTGCATATAATTTTGAAAATGCCTAGCTTACCAATTTTTCATTGCTGCAATTTATCAAACACCTTGGGTGCACAAGTTAAAATGAAGAACAAGAAATTTGATGGTTACTTCCAAATCCCAAAAGTAATAACACAGATTATAACCCTGAATCATGACAACTATCATCAACAGTTTGTTCATAAACATCAATTCCATCACAATATCAAATTCCCCATATTCCAACTCCATTTTAGAAACAAAAGTGAAGAACATCTAGCAATATAAAACTTCAAATCTTTTCACATCAAGAATCACTTATGATTTAGAAATCAACAATCACCTGGAGAATTTGAGAAGGAGACAATAGAATGGTATCAACTGACCTCATTGTGTGAAGGAAGGAAGGAAGGGAGGGAAGAAGTATCTTACGCAGGCCGATCGATTGGATGAGCCCCTACCTGGCTGCTCTTATTTTTCGACGGGGGCCGCGGCACAATATAAGTGAGCCGCGGCCCAAAGTCTGATAGAGGCTGGGACGTTTTGCAATGGCGTCGGGTGCCGCGGCTCGGTTTCGTGTGCCGCGGCTCGGCGTGTTAGTGTGCCGGCTCAGTCTTGTGTGCCGCGGCACAAAGTACGAGCTTCTGGGTGTTTCTTGGCCATTTAGTGTGCCGCGGCGCAGTTTAGTGTGCCGCGGCTCGGCGACTGGTGTGCGCGGCTCGGTAAGATCATGCCGCGGCATAGGGTGATTTGATCGACCATTTTCATCATTTGGTGTGTGCCGCGGCTCACCGCACCGTGCATGACCCATCATTGAATTCCTCCCCTTTCTGATTCCGCAGAAATTTTACGAAAACATCAAGACGAGAGGGAAGGATGGATCAAAGAAGAAAGAAGACAAAGAGAGACTCTAAAAATGCAAGAAAACAACAAAGAATCTACAACTAATACTCGGGTTGCCTCAGGAGCGCTAAGTTTATAGTCTTCAGCCGGACTTTTCTCGCATTCATCCGGCGGTGGATAAGGTGACGCTCGTTTTCTGCGTGTCTATTGGATTTCCCACGTATGCCTTCAACCGTTGTCCATTAACTTTGAATTTTCGGCCATCTCTTTGAACTTCTACTGCACCATGTGGAAACACTTGAACTACGGTGAACGGTCCCGACCATCGTGAACGCAATTTCAGGGAAATAACTTTAGCGTGAGTTAAATAGCAACACCTCTTGACCGGGACAAATTCTCTCTGCGTGATGTGCTTATCATGCCAAATCTTTGTCCGCTCCTTATAAAGTTTCGCATTTTCGTATGAGTTGTGGCGAATTTCTTCCAACTCGTTCACCGCAAAGCGGCGCTTTTCCCCAGCGGATTTTAGATCAAAGTTTAGTTTCTTTATCGCCCAGTAAGCACGGTGTTCCATTTCTACGGGTAGATGGCAACCTTTCCCATAGACCAATCTGTAGGGCGACATTCCGATAGGTGTTTTATACGTAGTTCGGTACGCCCAAAGTGCATCATCGAGTTTAAATGCCCAATCTTTTCGAGACGAGCTGACCGTCTTTTCTAGAATCCACTTCAGCTCTCGATTTGATATCTCGACTTGACCACTCGTTTGCGGATGGTATGCTGTGGCCACACGATGAGTGACTCTGTATTTTCTCAAAACCGCATCAAGAAATTTGTTGTCGAAGTGTGACCCACCATCACTTATAATAGCACGTGGAGTCCCAAAGCGTGTGAAGATATGTTGTTTAATAAACTTGATTACGACATTGGACCCATTCGTAGGTAGTGCCACTGCTTCAACCCATTTTGAGACATAATCTACGGCCACCAAAATATAGAGATTCTTGTTTGATGGGGGAAATGGACCCATAAAGTCGATCCCCCATACATCAAATAATTCGACTTCAAGTATGGTGTTCAGCGGCATTTCGTGTCGTCTAGATATGTTTCCTGTCCGTTGACACCGATCACATGTAGATACAAAGGAGTGAGCATCTTTGAATAAGGACGGCCAATAAAATCCCATTTGTAAGACCTTGACTTCTTGTTCTATTTCCACTAAAATGTCCACCGTAGGGTGATGCATGGCAATGGTTCAGCACACTGTGGATTTCCTCATCCGGAATGCATCTACGGATAATTTGATCGGGGCATCGCTTGAAGAGAAAAGGATCGTCCCACAAATAGTACTTAGCATCCGAGATTAGCTTCTTCTTTTGATGACGTGAGAGGTCGTTCGGAATTGTTTTACTTGCTAAGTAGTTCACTAGATCAGCATACCAAGGCGCATGTGTTGAATCCAACTTGTAGAGCTGCTTGTCGGGTAAGGTTTCTATAATTTGTGGTGACTTTCTTCCTTCTCGAGGAACTCTCTAATCGTGAAAGGTGATCGGCTATAACATTTTCTGTCCCTTTCTTGTCCCGAATCTCCAAGTTGAATTCTTGAAGGAGTAGCACCCACCGAATCAACCTTGGTTTGGCATCCTTCTTCTCCAAAAGGTATTTTATTGCCGAATGATCGGTCCACACTATCACTTTCGTTCCTAGTAGATAAGCCCGAAATTTATCAAATGCAAAGATCACCGCCAACAATTCCTTCTCCGTTGTGGCATAATTTCTTTGGGCGTCATCGAGTGTTCGGCTCGCATAGTATATGACATGGAACACCTTCCCTCGTCTCTGCCCCAAAACAGCCCCAATGGCAAAGTCGCTAGCATCGCACATTAGTTCGAACGGAAGGTCCCAATCCGGAGCGACTATCACCGGTGCCGTGCTTAGAGCTTTCTTCAGCAACTCGAAACTTTCTCTACAAGACTCGTCGAAAGTAAATGGGATATCTTTCATGAGTAAATTGCACAGCGGCTTCGTGATCTTTGAAAAATCCTTAATAAATCGGCGATAGAAACCGGCATGTCCCAAAAAACTCCTAATCCCCTTGACCGAAGTGGGTGGAGGCATCTTCTCAATTGTCTCAATTTTCACTCGGTCGACTTCAATTCCATGTGAGGATATTCGATGGCCAAGCACAATGCCCTCCTGCACCATAAAATGACACTTCTCCCAATTCAAGACTAAATTGGTCTCTTTGCATCTTCGCAAGACTTTCCGCAAATTTTGCAAACAAATGTCAAATGAATCTCCAAAACAGAAAAATCATCCATAAAAATCTCAATACACCGCTCTACCATGTCGAAAAATAGCCATCATACACCGTTGAAAAGTCGCGGCGCATTACACAATCAAAAGGCATGCGCCTATAAGCGAAAATGCCGTAAGGACATGTAAACGTCGTTTTCTCTTGGTCTTCGGGGCTATGTAAATCTGATTATACCTGAATAACCATCGAAAGCAATAGAAATCGTGTCCGGCTAATCTATCTAACATCTGATCAATAAAAGGCAAGGGGAAATGATCTTTTCTAGTGGCCTTATTTAATTTCCTATAATCTATGCACATACGCCACCCCGTAACAATCCTGGTGGGAATTAATTCATTATTATCGTTTTGAACAACTGTTATCCCACCCTTTTTCGATACAACTTGAACCGGACTTACCCACTTACTATCAGAAATTGGAAAGATCATACCTGCGTCGAGGAGTTTTAAAACCTCGACTTTTACCACCTCCTTCATGTTAGGATTCAGCCGGCGTTGATGCTCCACGGATGGTTTGTAGTCTTCCTCCATCAGGATCTTGTGCATGCAAATCGAGGGGCTGATCCCCTTAATATCCGCAATGGACCATCCAAGAGCAGATTTGTATTCCCTCAAAACTCTTAATAATTTTGCCTCTTGATCTCCTGCTAAAGTGGCCGAAAGAATAACTGGAAGGGAGTTGTCGGGCCCCAGGAATGCATATTTCAAATGAGGTGGCAGCTTTTTGAGTTCCAACTTTGGAGGTTTTTCAATCGATGGGGTCGGTCGAGTTAGTGAACTTCCTAGCTCCTCGAATGGTTTACGAATAAAAATTGGCGGGGAAGCATCCATGTGTCGTACGTAGGCTGCATGCTCTCCATTTAATTCGAAAGCATTTGATCAAAACGGATTCCAATGGATCGGGTGGATAATTTTCTCGAAAAGTTCTACTCACACACGAGTCAATGACGTCAACTTGGAAACAATTTTCAGCGTCACTTGGATATTTTACGGATCGAAAAATATTGAATGTTACTTGCTCCTCTTGAACACGCAAAGTCAGCTTTCCCTTTTCCACATCAATCAACGTTCGGCCTGTTGCCAAGAATGGTCTTCCCAAAATAATTGGGATATCTTGGTCTTCTTCCATGTCAAGTACGATGAAATCGGCCGGAAAGATGAACTTATCAACTTTGACTAAAACGTCCTCTATCACACCCCTCGGATATTTGATGGATCTATCGGCCAATTGTAGAGAGACTGTCATCGGCTTGGCTTCCCCAATCTCCAGCTTTTTAAAAATAGAAAGGGGCATAAGGTTTATACTGGCCCCGAGATCGCATAGGGCTCTTTCAAAAGATGAATTTCCGATGATGCAAGGGATGGTGAAACTTCCCGGATCTCTCAATTTAGGTGGGAGCTTCTTTTGTAAAATAGCGCTGCACTCCTCCGTTAAAGCGACCATCTCATATTCCTCGAGCTTTCGTTTATTGGACAAGATTTCTTTCATGAACTTGACGTAACTCGGCATCTGTTCCAATGCGTCGGCGAACGGAATGTTTATGTGTAATTTCTTGAAAACGTCGAGGAATTTTGAAAACTGCTTGTCCAGTTTTTGCTTTTGGAAACGCTGTGGGAATGGAATTTGAGGAGTGGGCTGAGTAGTTGATACCTCCTTTGGCTTAGGCGTCTCATCCTTTTCCTCCTCGTTCTGCTCGATCGGCTGCTCTTTGTCATTAATAGGCTGCCCTTTCAACTCCTTTCCGCTTCGTAATTCGATCGCTTGCACATTTTCCTTGGCTTTCACTTGGTGTATTTGGGTGATGCACCTTGAGACCGAGAAGACAATAAATTAGCAATCTGCCCCATTTGTGTTTCTAGATTTCGGATGGAGGTCGAATGATTTTGGAGGGTCGTCTCGGTGCGGGTCATGAATTGGCTTGTGTTAGCCGCCAATTGAGCAAGAGCATCTTCCAAAGATACCTTTGGTGATTGAGGGGGCTGCTGTGGGGGTTGCGCGAAGTGAGGTTGTGGAGGCTTCATAGCTTGCCCATTTCTCCATGGAAAATTTTGTTGATTACGCCACCCTTGATTATAAGTGCTGGGGTAAAAATTGCTTTGTCGATTTCCATTGGCCACGAATTGAGCTTGCTCCATCTGATGTTGCTCGAACGGGTTTCCAACTTGACACTCCGCGCTCGGGTGTGATCCGTTACACCAATTGCATGTCTCAATGGTAACGGGGGCTGGTGCGTGCGAAAATGCACGAGTGTTGTGTCAAAGCGGCGACTTGAGCTGACAAGGTGGAAATCGGTCATTGCTTGAAACTTCCATGACTCTCTTCGGTGTCAATCTTTCCTATGGCCATTGGTATGCGTTTTCGGCCATATCTTCCAAAAGCACGTGTGCCTCGGCCATAGATTTTCCCATGAAGGTCCCACCAGAGGCCGCATCCACTAGAGTGCGTGTAGAAGCACTCAAACCATTATAGAACGTATGAAGCTGAAGCCAATCAGGAATGCCGTGATGAGGGCATCTTTGTAGCAAATCTTTATATCGCTCCCACGCCTCGTGGAGCGATTCCATATCGTACTGGACAAAAGTGGTTATTTCGTTTCTCAACCTCGCCGTCTTAGCTGGTGGGAAAAATTTGGCAAGGAAGGCTTGCGCTAACCTCTCCCATGTTGTAATCGACCCCGGCGGTAAGGAATTTAACCAAAACTTTGCTTTATCCCTCAAAGAGAAAGGGAAAAGCCTCAATCGGATGGCATCGTCCGTGACACCATTAGTCTTGAACGTGTCGCATATCTCAAGGAAAGAAGCTATATGAGTATTCGGGTCGTCATTCGGCAGTCCACAGAATTGGCTCGCCTGCACCATCTGAATAATAGCAGGCTTGATCTCAAAATTATTAGCTTGGATAGTGGGACGCCGAATTCCCGAAAAATTAGCGTTGACCTGCGGCATGGCATAATCTCGAAGAGCTAGTTCCGGTTGAACTTGCCGCACTTGGTTATCTCCTCCTCTGACTTCGATATTCTCGGCCATGTTGACCGTTGTCTGCAACTCTCTTTTCTCCTTTTTGTTCCTTCTTAGAGTGCGCTCGAGCTCGGTATCCAAAGGTAGAAGGCCTTCGTTACCAAGTTTTCTCATGCACTACACGAAAGGTCCTGAAAGGAAAAAACAAGTAAACGAAATTAAATACAAAAATAAAAATAAAACGTTCAAATTAAGACTGGAAATACTTAAATCGATATTAGAAAATTTCAATCCCCGGCAACGGCGCCAAAAACTTGTTGCGATATTTCCTACACGCAAGTGCACGTCATCGTTTACAAGTAATAAAGTGATAAGTAGAGTATCGTTCCCACGAGGATTGAATCTCTAACTACCGATTTTTTCGTATTCCAATTTTATCTGAACAATTGAATTTGGGTTTTGCGATTAATAACTAAAAGAATTACTAAAAGACTTAGCAGTAGAAAACAATATCTTGGATAAAAGAAATCAAATGATAAATAAGTCTAGGGTTCTGAATCCACCTTAGTTTATCCGAATTTACTCTCGATTATCCGTAATAAATAATTTTCCCAATTTATTGAAGGCGGAGATTGCTAATATATTCTACCGCCTCTCCCGAGGTCAATAGATTTATCTAAGGGCGAATAACACACTCTATCCCTAGGTGAATTAATTCGTCGATAGGCAAAAAGCATGAAATCTCCTAAAGGCCACGTAGTTCCTATGAGTATATTCCTATCTCACAGAATAAAACGGTCCTCACCAATAGTTCCTCACCAAATCTCCTCTCCCGATTCGAAGTGAATGATTAAATCAATACAACTATTGGCCAGATAATTGCAAGCATTAAACATAATTGGGAAAACTCAATAAAAAGGTAATAAATTGGATAATCTCAATCAATTCGTCAAAACAAAGGTTTCATCAAAACCCTAGATTAGGGCTTTAGCCTAACATACTAAAAGCGAAAATACGTAATAAATAAGCGAAAGCATAAAATTCAAACGCAAATGAAGCTCGGATTCCTCCGTTCTTCGCCTTCCGCCTTCCGCCTTGAAGTCTTCTCGCTCTCTTCTTCGCCGTCTCCAAGCTTAAGCTCTCAAAGGTTAAAGATCCAAAGATTCCAAGATTATTTAATTAGGGTCTTAAACCCTATTTATAGCTCCACATATCCTCCAAATCGCGTCCGTATTAGTCGGTCGGCGGCCAAAGCGACTCAAAATCCGCGGGCATACAAAAACCGCCAAGTGTGCCGCGGCTCACTAAACTGTGCCGCGGCACATCGCCTTGTTGAATGCAGGCGTTAATTAATTCTTCCGTGCCGCGGCTCACTGGGCCGTGCCGCGGCACAGTACTGATTCACTCTGCGCTCGGCCGGGTGTCTTCTGTGCCGCGGCTCGGCTTCCTTGTGCCGCGGCTCGAGTCCAGATTTGCCGTTTCGCCCGTTTTGCCTCATTTTAGCTTCCGGACTTCAATTTCCTGTCAATCATACAAAATTAAGGCATTAAAAGCTCATTTAGACGATTTCACTCTCCAAAATACTACAAAATAATGATAAATAAGCGTATAAAAATACGCCTAACAGCCGGCCGACAGCGTGCGCTACGCCTGCCGACTAGCGCGCGCTACGCTCGGCGTAGCGTGCGCTACCTGCCGATCCTTCCCGATTCCGTAACCGAAACCCCACTGTCGGCCCGATAGCGTCGTTGGTCGACCAAGCTAGCGTGCGCTATACTGCCGAGCTAGCGCCACAGACTTCCGGCCGTAGCGTACGCTACGCGGTTCTGCCGCACTCGTCCGGCCGTACCGCAATCATCCGTCAGAACCCACAACCGGCCGTGGCCATCCAACTGCCGTCGGCTCGGCGACTCGATTTCCAAAGCGTCACGGGCGAACACGGCGAAAAGTTCGCGGACAACATCAACGACCGGAATGAAAACATAATACCATAATTAGTCATACGCGACCAAGAAACGGGTCGAGACAACAATTATAGATACGGATACGTAACTTTCAAGAAATTACAAAATGGCCCAAACGCCTAAATCACGATACGTGATCGAATAACCAAACCGAAGTTCACAACACGTCTAACAAAGTTAAACGGACTTACGGGAAACTCAAAGTTAGCGGTTTGAGCGAGATTCGCAAGAACCGAACTCAAGTGCGGAAAAGTCGTTAAAAAGCACGGAACTCAACAAAACGACTCCGAAACGAACTCGGATGACAAAAAGTGTAGAATTAATCATTCTCATAATGACGAAACGGTCATGAGCGAGTCGTCAAAATGGACTTCGGCCGAAAAAAGAAATTTACCGAAAATCGAAAATTGCGGATATTACATTCTACCCTCCTTAAAAGAAGTTTCGTCCCGAAACTTAAAACAAGTAGGGGGAAGAAATATTCCGCCAGGAAAAACTCAACAAGATATACAAGAATGCGTAACTAACGCCCAACGGCGAAATGTTACAAACAACGCAAAGGAATATACGGCGTGAAAACACGCTCCACGACGACCAACACAACGTCGCCGTTAGGGATATAATAAAACCAACAAATGACAAGCGTCATCAAACGGATAATATAGCCAAGTCAATTATCCGACAATCACAAAACACAACGAACGAAAATCAATATGATTGACCAACCCAACGGTACATCAATCAAAACGCGAGCCAACCGCTGAACAAATACGGAATCCCACCGCCCAAGGGTTGGAAGATCGAAAACGAGACTAATTTCCCGAACTTAAGGGAATTAGGAAGGAGCCTGAATGCTCAACAATCACGAAACGAGAACAAAAAACGAACAAGCAAATGATCGAGACAACAAAGATCGAACAATCATGTCCGAAACACGAAGGATAATAAAATTCAAACAACAACTCCCAGGATGATCTGGTGAGAACTACAAGACATGCATTCCCATAAGATCCACAGGAAAGGGAATAGCGATTGAAAAGTCACAGCGACAAACGAGTTATTCCAAAACAATACCACACTCGTTCGATCAACAAAAGCAAGGGGCAGGACAAGCTCAGAAATGTCAACGAACATAATGAGTCGACAGAGTCGAAAACACAAGAGTTCCAAATTCGATCCACTTCGAATAAAAGAACTAATAGAACCCGATGATGTCACTCCCGAACAAGGTTCACAAGAATCGAACTGAACCCGAAAAAGTCACATCGATAACCAGATCGACCCACAATAAGATCGCATCTCGTTCGGACGATGAAACCGAAATACAGAACAAGTTCATAAAGTATCAACGAACATGAGCGAATCGATAGACTGGAGAAAGAGAAAATACCGAAGTCAAAATAGTACGGGTGTTACCTCCGACCTCGTCCACGAAATTCATAAAAATGGGAGCAAGGTAACAAGACATTAAACAACTGACACATAACGGAACCATCACCGATGCACACGGTCATACCAAACCAAGCTCTAACAGCTCGCACATGCGCGACAATGCAGAAATCACCACGAGGCGACAACATTCAACACCAACATCCCGCCTCTCACAGGGGGCTAACACAACAAATGTGTGGAAAACAACTCAACGCTCACGCCGCCAACTCGATCATACTCGGGAGCAAACATTAAAATGAAAATGCGAACATCATACATACATACCCAACCCTCAAACGGAAATGGATAGTTTTTTTTTTAAAAAAAAATGAAAACCACCTTTTAAAAATAATTTAGGAAAAACACCGGTTGATCTTGAGTATCACCTTTCAAAAAAAAAAGTAAAAACGTGAAACATCGTTATCGATACTTTGGAAAACCATTTCGCATTTGATAAAAACGAGGACACTTTCTTTTAGTGAAAAGCTTTCAGAATATTCGACCCTCGGGTCTAAGTAAAAGTGTTTATAAAACATTGAAAATATCTCAAAACATTTTGGTCCTCGAGGTAGAAAATTTTGGAAATATATTGTGGCACCTTGGATGTACCATAAGAAAATAACTCATTTGAAAAGTACGTCTCGAAATTTATTTTTCTAAGATACTCAAGGTTTTCAAAGATAATTCAATGGGCTAGAATGCCCAAAAATTTCAGATAATTACACGGAACATTATAGCGCCGTGGGTCCCGCGCCGGAACCCACCAGGCTAAAAACCATTTACAAAACGCCAAAAGGTCGATGACGGTAATATTTCAAAACTCACAAAAGCCATTTATAAAATACTAAATACCGTCATAAGAATTTCACCAAAGCGATCAAGGCCATAATGCCAAAAACTTCGGTTAAGGGAATCGATTTTGGAAATAAAACTCGATCGGTAAAATACCGAAAGTCATTACAAAAGGACTCACGCGGCGGATAAAAGAAATACAGTTCAACATGCACAATCCAGAACACTACTCCTCATATGAGCGAAGTATGAGAGTCAAGTAACCACATATCACGAAATCAAAATTCATAAAAGGATTCCGTCACTTAACAAATAATCATAAAAATAGCTCGTGTCACACGAGGCACAACACAAAGAAGGGAGACTTACAGCCACAGGTCGCACGAAGATGATGATCGCCCCACGATACTAATCACGACCAACAAACTCAGACGACGCGTCGCGACACGACAGATCGGATAAAATCCGACGAAACAAGACTCAAACAACACGACTCGACCCGACAGCCTAGGTTTCCTCAACCTAAGCTCCGATACCATTTATGTAACACCCCCAATCCACTCAGGGATATTACACGCCGTAGACCCTCTCCTCGAGGATCTACCAGGCTGATAACTAAATCAAACATCTAAACATCGCCTTTAAGGCTAAAATGGCTCGATGGTGACTTGGTCTTTCAATAGTAACATACCACTCAATTCCAAACACATACCCACGCGGGGTCAAAATACAATAAACTCCGCATACAACGGGAAAAGATACTGCATTGCAAAACAAAATACAACTAGACCAATACGACAACAACGGATCCTCGTGTGATTAGTATCGTTCATCTTTCATCATCCTTCGTGGCCGACCTGTGCTATGCTCCAAAACACGAATGCAAAATAGACATCCACCCCGAATGCTCTGGGGTTAGCAAACTCCTTTGTTTTGCTAGTGCAAGAACAAAGTGCAAATACGAGCCATACAATTCACATTCCACGAATAACAATAACCAGGAATCCTCAAAAAATCCAAACATAACGAAAAGCACTTCCCGAGGCAAGAGTTTGGTAAAATATTCTAAAACCGAAAGGTCACAAATCAAGGTAAAACAATTTATAAAACCGTTTAAATGCCATCGAGAGTTTTGATAGAAAACAACTTAGGATTTTCAAATCCTTATCTTTCCAAAAATCAACAGGGTCACAGCCCAAAGGTTTTGTTTTCGCAAATAGGAAACCACCAACAATTTACAGGGTCAGAGCCCAACATCACGTGTCCTCAACGGACATAAAATCAACGAAACATAATCACGCACGCGCATCGCCTAGGACCGGGACGCTACCACAGACATCCCACCCGAGGCCTCGAAGGACCCTCCCGAGCTGGCTAGCGAAACAAATCACACACATCTGACGGTTGGATCAATCGCTTGTTGCATCCTGGCCACATGATCGCATGCCATGTGCCACCGTAGATTATCTCAGGCTATCACGGTTGGATCAATCACTTGTTGCATCCTGACCACATGATCACGTGCCATGTGTCACCGTAGACCTTCAACCATATCCACACATTCACACAAATAACATATCACATCAAGGATATTCAAACAATTCGCCCAGAGGCATCAAACACTTAGCAAAACACCACGTCAATCCACAACGCACCGAAATGAAATAATTTACGTCCAAACGCAATACCAAGTGCAACATCAACACCAAACATATCCATAGAATTCATATAGTTATTCACAAACCACACCATTCACAAAACACACGCGTTTTGAAAGCAAGCCTTTAACAAGACTAAACCGAATCTTTTGAAAGTTCAATTCAAATGACCAAGCAACCACATTTAGACGATCACTAATTATCATATCCATAAAACAAGAATATTATGGACAAGGTACTTGCCTCGAATAAGAACAACGTGGAGAATCGACCGAAATAGGTTGGCATGAACCGACTACGAACTCGCCGACTCCACCGAACGACAATCCACAACAAAGAACTACGAACGAAAACAATAACAACGAAAATGAATTCCAAAGTACGACCCAAAGCCGCTAAATTCAAAGAACAAATGACGAAGGTTCAAGGATTTCCCCCAAAACGGCCAAGAACACGATTCGTTCCGTCAAATCACGAAAACGGAATTCCAAGTTGAAATATGGATATACAATCCATAGAATATGTTTAACAACATCATTTAACCATAATCGATCCATCGAAAACGGATGAAAAACGAGATCGAGGACAAATCCCCCAAAAAGTCAATTCGAAGGAAATCAAGAAATATACTTCGATTCGACGAAGAACAACGGATTAAATGATGTTAAACACAAGAATACTACCAATATTAATCATACCCATCGTGTATTAATCAACAACACGGAAGGAATCGGACAAAAACGCAAATACCCCAAATTTTCCCAAAATAGGGTTCTAGGAAATCTCACCTTGATTCGCTGAATCAAGGGAGGTTATGGAGGGATTAATCGATGATATGAACTCCCAATCTTCGTGGATTAGTTGCTTGACAACATGTCTCCTGGATCGCCAAGTCTCCAGCCGCGGAGAGGAAAAGATGGAAATGAAAAACGGGTGAAAATATGTCTACTCTGTCATATTTATACAGGCACGGCCTAGCGTGCGCTACACCTTCCGGACTAGCGCGTCCTAACGGGCAGCCTCGGCCGATAACCCTCGGCCGTGGCCCGCAAGGGCCTGGTACTGAAGACTCAATCTGTCGGCCGGATCCTGCCTGCCCGACCGCGATAGCGCGCGCTGCGCGGACGCTAGCGTGCGCTAGCCGATCTGTCCAGAACCCTCTGGACTGAACTGTCCGGCCAGGTAACGTAGGCTAGCCGGCCGACAGCGTGCGCTACGCCTGCCGACTAGCGCGCGCTACGCTCGGCGTAGCGTGGGCTACCTGCCGATCCTTCCTGATTCAAGAACCCCAGAAACCCCACTGTCCGGCCCGATAGCGTGCGTTGGTCGACCAAGCTAGCGTGCGCTATACCTGCCGAGCTAGCGCGCGCAGACTTCCCGCCGTAGCGTACGCTACGCCGGTTCCTGCCGCACTCGTCCGGCCGGTACCCGCAATCATCCGGCCAGAACCCACAACCGTCCGGCCGATCCATAGCCGTCGGCGATCCCGCTGCCGTCGGGCTCGGCGACTCGATTTAAAACGCGTTTTAACGAACACGACGAAAAGTTCGAGGACAACATCAACGACCCGGAATGAAAACATAATACCATAATTAGAAATACGCGACCAAGAAACGGGTCGAGACAACAATTACAGATACGGATACCCGTAACTTTCAAGAAATTACAAAATGGCCCAAAACGCCCGGAAATCACGATACATGATCAAATAACCAAACCGAAGTTCACAACACGTCTAACAAAGTTAAACGGACTTACGGGAAACTCGAAACAGCAGTTTCGAACGAGATTCGCAAGAACCGAACTCAAGTGCGGAAAAGTCGTTAAAAAGCACGGAACTCAACAAAACGACTCCGAAACGAACTCGGATGACAAAAAGTGTAGAATTAATCATTCTCAGAATGACGAAACAGTCATGAGCGAATCATCAAAACTGACTTCGGCCGAAAAAAGAAATTTACCGAAAATCGAAAATTGCGGATATTACAGCAAAATCTGATGGAATGATTATTTCAACGGACACTTTTGAGTGTGATAACAAACTCTACGGGTGATACGCAACGAACCAGAAGTAATTAAAGCAGTGAAACTGACGTAAGCAACATGGCAATATAATGTACGTAACGCTATAAAGTTCGAAATGTGAATTCAAATATCAGCATGTTGGAGGATTCTAGAAGGTCAAGTGATACAACGGATATATACGCTTAACGCATGCTAAGTGTTAACGTACGCTATAGTATGTTGTTAACGGCCATAATAATGATCCGAATTCAAATAATCAATCCATTGGATTGATTCTAGAAGGTCAACTGATACAACTGACATATAAACATTAATGTACGCTAAGGACATGAGGTAACATACGCAAAGGAAGAAAACGTAGCTACTGAACTGCACTGAACAGGTGATAACGTACGTAACAATGCAAGTCTTACGTATGCTCAAGGCTTTGGAGCCTATAAATACCACTTCATTTGGTATTCAACTTACAACAACTTCAACAATAATTCTTATACATCTGAGATTATTGTACACACTATTTGTTGTTGTTATCGAGCTTAATTGATAAGAGTTTGAGTGTTTGATACACTCATTCATACACTAGAGAAAAGAAAGAATTGTACATTTAATTCAGTGTTATTAGGATCGTGAATCCGGCATTGTTAGAATCCTAATCTAAATCCGGTGAGGTTCTCCTAGTATCGATAGAAAGCTAGAAAAGGTTATTTTTCTTGTCCGGTAGAAAAGAAAAAATAGTTTATCTTGGACCGATAGAAGGCAAGATTGTAACGATTTACCTCGGACAGGTCGAAGAGAAGGTGAAAAGGTTTATCTTGAACCTATAGAAAAAGATAACGAATCAGAGAGGACGTAGTCAAGTTGCCGAACCTCTATAAATCTCTGTTCCGCACTTTTCTATCGCTTCTGCACAAAAAGAGTTCATTACTCTTCATCGGACTATTCAACCCCATTCAGTGACGGTACAAACCCAACAAGAGTGAGTCTAAAGACAAATCGGTGTTAGTGATGAATCTATTAACGAACGAGTCATGTGATATGTAAAAGCGATGGATCTTTTATTCAAGAATTCGTGATAATTTACTTTTTAATCCATGCTGTGCATTATTTGTGTTGAAGCAATGAATAATTATATTTACTGTATTATTTGTAGAGTTGAATGTACAAGGGGTGCTGCTATATGCACACCCCTAATCCCTGTTTGAAACACTTTTATTTTCACCTTTACAATCATTAGCTCTCTTCATTTTTTTGTCACTTTTTTATCCTGGATGTGATAATACACACCATGAAGTGATATATTAATATTAAAATTAAATTTAAATAAAAAAAATTGTCATGTCATCATTTATATTTTAGGTGGGACCCACAACTTTTTATTACTCCCTATATATCTCACCCTCATTTCAGTTTGAGTTAATTACATAAATCGTCCTTGTGGTTTGTCGGGTTTCACAGGTTTAGTCCCTATACTTTTTTTTCAGCGGGTCATGTCCTTGTAGTTTTTGATCAGTTACGGGTTTAGTCCTTGTGGTTTGTCGGATTTCACAGGTTTAGTCCCTATACTTTTTTTTCAGCGGGTCATGTCCTTGTGGTTTTTGATCCGTTACGGGTTTAGTCCTTTGACCAATAATTCTGTTAGTTGATCGTTAATTTGAAGGGTAGTTTTGTCTTTTCATATTTTATTATTATTTGAGTACGTTGTAATTAGCTCTTTATTTTATTATTATTATTATTAATAATAATTGTTGTTGCCCGAAATATCTATCCGAAGATTAAATACTGCTGGAGACGGACAACAAACAACAATTGCGGGAGCACTTCCGAGAGAAGATAAATAATATAAGATTTGCCGGGTTTGTTAGGCCCGGGCTTGAATGCTCTCGCGAGATGTTATTAATACAAATATTCGTGGATACAAGTATTAATGAGAGAAATCTAAATACAATGAGTGTAAAAAGACTCTATTAATCCGGCTCTTGAGCGAAGCTCGGTGTTCTTCGTCCCTGCCGATCGTCTGCCTGATGAGAGAGGCCGGGGGAAGAAGTACCGAAAGATAGCTGTTGCCAAGAGTTGGAGAAAGCCAAGTGTTATGTATTTTGCTTCTGTATGGTGTGTGAAATGCGAGAATGCCAGAGAGAAAATCCAAGTGCAGGCTGCCTTCTATATATAGGGGATGAGGTGCCTTGTCCTCTAGCGGGCGATCGTCTTTCGGCCATTAATATAATGGGGCGATCGTCCTAAAGGTCACGTGGGCAGTCTGCCAAAAGTCCAAGGCTACTGCCGGCAGCCAGCTGTGCGGTCCAATGAGGAGCCAGCACGTGTCCGGAAGTACTGCCACAGGAGGTCCCACTTTGTTACTTTCGGCGGACTTGTCAGTAGGCGAGGTAGGTGACAGGCTGTGGTCACCAGTCTTGTCCGTCAGCTCCTTTTGCAGGTCTGCGGCCCTGTTGGTAGGTGAGGTAGGTGACAGGTCTGTCAGCGCCTTTTGTGGATCTGCACGTGGGTGCTGTCCTGTGGCTCGGCCTTGGCCGATTGGATGGCCATCGGCCGTGATCGTCATGTAGCGGTCGTCTCTAGCTGGACACCGAGGGTCGTCCTCGGCCAGTCACTGAGGGTCGGCACTGGTCGGTCACCAAGGGTCGGTCGGCAAGGCGCCGAGAGATGATCGTCCATAAGTCGGTGGCCAGAAGTCAGTCGCCAGGCGCCGAGAGATGATCGTATTGGATGTCGATCGCTCGGCACCGGGACTTGTCCTGGGACCTTCGGTTGGCCGATTTAGCTTGTCTGCCGGGCTAAGGCTAGGTCGCCTGGTCGCTGGTCGGCAGTTCTTCCTTGGATGCTCGGCAATGGCTAGGTCGCCCGATCTCCGAGGCGATCGCCGGTCGGAAAGTGTAAATCTCGACACAACAATTGCCCCCCAGCTTGCTCCTATGTTGAAGACATGGGGCGAGGTGGTTCTTGCTAGCGATCGTGTAAGGATGAGGACGGGCGATCTTGCTGAGCTGAGTTATGATTTCGGACTTGGGCTATCATGGTCGATTAGCTAGCTATCTTTCGGTCTTGTACCTGCAAAAAACAACATTGGCCGATCCCCCTCGGAAACTTGATGGTTTCTCTTGTTTGAGGAATCGTGCACAGTCGCGGAAATCGATGGACCGACTCCATGACCGTGTCTTGGTGCGCGAAGACATTGAGTGTCTCGTGACTCACTTTATTATGAGGGTCCTCTGTTAGGCTGCGCCTCACCTCGTATTTAAACGAAGGGCGTGCGGTCTCGGTCTAGAGGAGTCCTTGCGCGGGGCAGCGTCGGATGAATCAACTCCACGCCCGTGGCTTGTTAGCTCTGCTTCCACCTCGGCCCACCATGAAAATGGCGAACCTCGACGGTGTACGTTGAGACGGGGGTTGTGGCACATGTCCACTGATTAAATTTGGAGAGCCCTCAGACTACGCCGGCCTCGTATTTAAACGAAGGGCGGGCGATCTTGGACGAAAGGGACCTTGCATGGACGAAGCAGCCGGTTCCATCGACTACCAGGACCATGGCCTTATGATGTGCGGTGGAGGCGATCTTATGCCTTAGTCCGTCATGTTAGATGCTGGACTGTAGAGGGCGATCGTGTCCTCCAGGTTGCTGATGATGTAGCGTGATGATTGGCGATTGGGCTGGAAGACTGACGATCGTCGCTCGGCTGCCGATCGCTTTATTCGTAGGTTGATAACGGCGATCGGTCGGGAGATCGTCGTCCGGGCGCCGATCGCGCTGCTCATAGGCTAAGAAGGAACCTTTGCCTGGCCAAAAAATCTGCGGCTCTAGCCCGGAAGGCTGCGTAGGTTGTAGGTTGGTTTTTCGTGAGATGCCTGAACATAGGCGAAAAACCCTGAAATCCTCCTAGGACCGCGTAGAGGGCGGTCTCATCGCTTACGGGCTCGCCGTTGAGGATGATCGCGTCTACCCGGTCGATGTAGTCCGAGTCGGACTCTTCTTCTCCCTGCTTGATTTGCATCATGCGAAGGGGACCTTCCGGCCGGACGACCCTGGTGGCGAAATACTCCGTGAAGACGTGCGCCAGCTGGTTAAAAGAGCCAATGGACCGAGGCGGCAACGAGGCGTACCACCTGTGGGCGAGGTCGTCCAGCGTCAGAGGGAACATTCGGCACCTGGTCGCGTCTGATGCCCCACACCCGGTCATGTAGATGTTGAACTTCCTCAGGTGCATCTGGGGGTCCGATCGCCCCTCGTACACGGGTGTTTGCGGGGGAGCGATCTTGTGCTGCACGTGGGCGAGCTCGATGTCGATCGTGAGCGGCTCGCTTGGCCCGACGATCGTCTTCTTGGCGCCTGCCCTGGATTCCAGGAGCGTCTTCATGTCGTCGAGTTGACGTTGCATCGCGGCCATGGCCGTGGCTTGGTCGCTTGTAGATCGGCTTTGGGAGCAGGAGCCGAGGCGATCATGTACCGATCTCCGGACTCCGCTGCTGCCGGCCTCGGCTATTTGGCGAGGGGGAGCCAGCACTGGCCGCCTCTCGGGAGTCGGGTAGGCCGAGCTCCTGGTGACGGACTCAAACTCCGTCGTCTCGTAGCTGGGGCCGGACTGCCCCGGTTGCCAGGTCGGGTCACTGCCCAGGCGATCGAAGACAGAGGTGCCCCGGCTGGCGAACGCCTCTTCTTGCGGACGGGAGCCTCCTGGCGATCGCTCGGCCAGTAACGCCTTGAGCTTCCGCTTGGACTTCCGGCGGACGGCCGAGGGGGTGATAGCAGGAGGCGCGTCGAGAGCACTCCGTCGCTCCTGTAGGACGGCCAGGGCCCCTTCGATCTGTTCCTTGGTTTGGAACCGATCGAGCGAGAGGCTTGGGCCACCGTCCAGGGGCGGGATCGAGCGTCTCTGACCGCGGCGACTACCCTCCACCATCGGCTGTGGCTCGGACTGGGATGGAACGCGGCGTCCGGTAGGCTGGCCAGCGGCTTTCTTCGACGCGGAGGCGGAAGACATGATTTCTGAAAGATTTTTTTGAAGTGCAGTGAGTGTCACTCCAAGTATCTGCCCCGAGAACAGTGAGTGTTCTTCGGGACGGTAGGTGTAAAAATTTGAGGGTTGGATGCCCTTCTTCTAGCGCCAATTGTTGTTGGCCGAAATATCTATCCGAAGATTAAATACTGCTGGAGACGGACAACAAACAACAATTGCGGGAGCACTTCCGAGAGAAGATAAATAATACAAGATTTGCCGGGTTTGTTAGGCCCGGGCTTGAATGCTCTCGCGAGATGTTATTAATACAAATATTCGTGGATACAAGTATTAATGAGAGAAATCTAAATACAATGAGTGTAAAAAGACTCTATTAATCCGGCTCTTGAGCGAAGCTCGGTGTTCTTCGTCCCTGCCGATCGTCTGCCTGATGAGAGAGGCCGGGGGAAGAAGTACCGAAAGATAGCTGTTGCCAAGAGTTGGAGAAAGCCAAGTGTTATGTATTTTGCTTCTGTATGGTGTGTGAAATGCGAGAATGCCAGAGAGAAAATCCAAGTGCAGGCTGCCTTCTTTATATAGGGGATTAGGTGCCTTGTCCTCTAGCGGGCGATCGTCTTTCGGCCATTAATATAATGGTGCGATCGTCCTAAAGGTCACGTGGGCAGTCTGCCAAAAGTCCAAGGCTACAGCCGGCAGCCAGCTGTGCGGTCCAATGAGGAGCCAGCACGCATCCGGAAGTACTGCCACAGGAGGTCCCACTTTGTTACTTTCGGCGGACTTGTCAGTAGGCGAGGTAGGTGACAGGCTGTGGTCACCAGTCTTGTCCGTCAGCTCCTTTTGCAGGTCTGCGGCCCTGTTGGTAGGTGAGGTAGGTGACATGTGTGTCAGCGCCTTTTGTGGATCTGCACGTGGGTGCTGTCCTGTGGCTCGGCCTTGGCCGATTGGATGGCCATCGGCCGTGATCGTCATGTAGCGGTCGTCTCTAGCTGGACACCGAGGGTCGTCCTCGGCCAGTCACTGAGGGTCGGCACTGGTCGGTCACCAAGGGTCGGTCGGCAAGGCGCCGAGAGATGATCATCCATAAGTCGGTGGCCAGAAGTCAGTCGCCAGGCGCCGAGAGATGATCGTATTGGATGTCGATCGCTCGGCACCGGGACTTGTCCTGGGACCTTCGGTTGGCCGATTTAGCTTGTCTGCCGGGCTAAGGCTAGGTCGCCTGGTCGCTGGTCGGCAGTTCTTCCTTGGATGCTCGGCAATGGGTAGGTCGCCCGATCTCCGAGGCGATCGCCGGTCGGAAAGTGTAAATCTCGACACAACAATTGCCCCCCCAGCTTGCTCCTATGTTGAAGACATGGGGCGAGGTGGTTCTTGCTAGCGATCGTGTAAGGATGAGGACGGGCGATCTTGCTGAGCTGACTTATGATTTCGGACTTGGGCTATCATGGTCGATTAGCTAGCTATCTTTCGGTCTTGTACCTGCAAAAAACAACATTGGCCGATCCCCCTCGGAAACTTGATGGTTTCGCTTGTTTGAGGAATCGTGCACAGTCGCGGAAATCGATGGACCGACTCCATGACCGTGTCTTGGTGCGCGAAGACATTGAGTGTCTCGTGACTCACTTTATTATGAGGGTCCTCTGTTAGGCTGCGCCTCGCCTCGTATTTAAACGAAGGGCGTGCGGTCTCGGTCTAGAGAAGTCCTTGCGCGGGGCAGCGTCGGAAGAATCAACTCCACGCCCGTGGCTTGTTAGCTCTGCTTCCACCTCGGCCCACCATGAAAATGGCGAACCTCGACGGTGTACGTTGAGACGGGGGTTGTGGCACGTGTCCACTGATTAAATTTGGAGAGCCCTCAGACTACGCCGGCCTCGTATTTAAACGAAGGGCGGGCGATCTTGGCCGAAAGGGACCTTGCATGGCCGAAGCAGCCGGTTCCATCGACTACCAGGACCATGGCCTTATGATGTGCGGTGGAGGCGATCTTATGCCTTAGTCCGTCATGTTAGATGCTGGACTGTAGAGGGCGATCGTGTCCTCCGGGTTGCTGATGATGTAGCGTGATGATTGGCGATTGGGCTGGAAGACTGACGATCGTCGCTCGGCTGCCGATCGCTTTATTCGTAGGTTGATAACGGCGATCGGTCGGGAGATCGTCGTCCGGGCGCCGATCGCGCTGCTCATAGGCTAAGAAGGAACCTTTGCCTGGCCAGAAAATCTGCGGCTCTAGCCCGGAAGGCTGCGTAGGTTGTAGGTTTTTTCGTGAGATGCCTGAACATAGGCGAAAAACCCTGAAATCCTCCTAGGACCGCGTAGAGGGCGGTCTTATCGCTTACGGGCTCGCCGTTGAGGATGATCGCGTCTACCCGGTCGATGTAGTCCGAGTCGGACTCTTCTTCTCCCTGCTTGATTTGCATCATGCGAAGGGGACCTTCCGGCCGGACGACCCTGGTGGCGAAATACTCCGTGAAGACGTGCGCCAGCTGGTTAAAAGAGCCAATGGACCGAGGCGGCAACGAGGCGTACCACCTGTGGGCGAGGTCGTCCAGCGTCAGAGGGAACATTCGGCACCTGGTCGCGTCTGATGCCCCACACCCGGTCATGTAGATGTTGAACTTCCTCAGGTGCATCTGGGGGTCCGATCGCCCCTCGTACACGGGTGTTTGCGGGGGAGCGATCTTGTGCTGCACGGGGGCGAGCTCGATGTCGATCGTGAGCGGCTCGCTTGGCCCGGCGATCGTCTTCTTGGCGCCTGCCCTGGATTCCAGGAGCGTCTTCATGTCGTCGAGTTGACGTTGCATCGCGGCCATCGCCGTGGCTTGGTCGCTTGTAGATTGGCTTTGGGAGCAGGAGCCGAGGCGATCGTGTACCGATCTCCGGACTCCGCTGCTGCCGGCCTCGGCTATTTGGCGAGGGGGAGCCAGACGGCTGGGCTGCCTTCTGGGAGTCGGGTAGGCCGAGCTCCTGGTGACGGACTCAAACTCCGTCGTCTCGTAGCTGGGGCCGGACTGCCCCGGTTTCCAGGTCGGGTCACTGCCCAGGCGATCGAAGACAGAGGTGCCCTGGCTGGCGAACGCCTCTTCTTGCGGACGGGAGCCTCCTGGCGATCGCTCGGCCAGTAACGCCTTGAGCTTCCGCTTGGACTTCCGGCGGACGGCCGAGGGGGTGATAGCAGGAGGCGCGTCGAGAGCACTCCGTCGCTCCTGTAGGACGGCCAGGGCCCCTTCGATCTGTTCCTTGGTTCGGAACCGATCGAGCGAGAGGCTTGGGCCGCCGTCCAGGGGCGGGATCGAGCGTCTCTGACCGCGGCGACTACCCTCCACCATCGGCTGTGGCTCGGACTGGGACGGAACGCGGCGTCCGGTAGGCTGGCCAGCGGCTTTCTTCGACGCGGAGGCGGAAGACATGATTTCTGAAAGATTTTTTTGAAGTGCAGTGAGTGTCACTCCAAGTATCTGCCCCGAGAACAGTGAGTGTTCTTCGGGACGGTAGGTGTAAAAATTTGAGGGTTGGATGCCCTTCTTCTAGCGCCAATTGTTGTTGCCCGAAATATCTATCCGAAGATTAAATACTGCTGGAGACGGACAACAAACAACAATTTCGGGAGCACTTCCGAGAGAAGATAAATAATACAAGATTTGCCGGGTTTGTTAGGCCCGGGCTTGAATGCTCTCGCGAGATGTTATTAATACAAATATTCGTGGATTCAAGTATTAATGAGAGAAATCTAAATACAATGAGTGTAAAAAGACTCTATTAATCCGGCTCTTGAGCGAAGCTCGGTGTTCTTCGTCCCTGCCGATCGTCTGCCTGATGAGAGAGGCCGGGTAAGAAATCTTAGAAAGATAGTCTGCCAAGAGTTGGAGAAAGCCAAGTGTTATGTATTTTGCTTCTGTATGGTGTGTGAAATGCGAGAATGCCAGAGAGAAAATCCAAGTGCAGGCTGCCTTCTTTATATAGGGGATGAGGTGCCTTGTCCTCTAGCGGGCGATCGTCTTTCGGCCATTAATATAATGGGGCGATCGTCCTAAAGGTCACGTGGGCAGTCTGCCAAAAGTCGAGCTACGGCACTGTATGCGGTCCAATGAGGAGCCAAGACGCGTCTAAATCGCCACGGAGGTCCCACTTTGTTACTTTCGGCGGACTTGTCGGTGGCGAGGTAGGTGACGTGTGGTCACCGGTCTTGTCCGTCGGCTCCTTTTGCAGTCTGCGGCCTGTTGGTAGGTGAGGTAGGTGGCAGTGCATCGGCGCCTTTTGTGGATGCACGTGGGTGCTGTCTCGGCCTTGGCCGATTGGATGGCCATCGGCCCTGATCGTCATGTAGCGGTCGTCTCTAGCTGGACACCGAGGGTCGTCCTCGGCCAGTCACTGAGGGTCGGCACTGGTCGGTCACCAAGGGTCGGTCGGCAAGGCGCCGAGAGATGATCGTCCATAAGTCGGTGGCTAGAAGTCGGTCGCCAGGCGCCGAGAGATGATCGTATTGGATGTCGATCGCTCGGCACCGGGACTTGTCCTGGGACCTTCGGTTGGCCGATTTAGCTTGTCTGCCGGGCTAAGGCTAGGTCGCCTGGTCGCTGGTCGGCAGTTCTTCCTTGGATGCTCGGCAATGGCTAGGTCGCCCGATCTCCGAGGCGATCGCCGGTCGGAAAGTGTAAATCTCGACACAACAATAATAATAATAAAAAATTTTATTTTATTATTATTTGAGTACATTGTAATTAGCTCTTAATTTTATTTTATTTTTTATTTTTTTTGTTTTTTATTACTTTTTCTGTATCATTTTTGTAAACTTTTTTATCTTTTTTATTTTTGATTTTTTCAATTTCGGTTTTTATATTATGTTGGTTTGATTTCAATTTCTTTTTTAGCGTTTTTTTAATTTTAATTTACCAATAAATAAACTAGTTAGTTATGAACCATCATAACTCTTAACTTATTTCGTAGTTATTTTGATTTTAATAAATACAAAAAAGTAGTAAAATATAGAAATTATCTTTTCCAACAACATTTTTCCAATGCGATTAATTGTACCGTAATATCTAACAATTCAAAATAACCAAAAAAAGAATTCAAAATCAAACGTATTTAATGAAAAAGAACCGAAACTAAAAAACAAAAATTAAAAAAAAAAGATAAAAATAATTAAAAAATGATAAAAAAGTAATAAAAATACAAAAAATAAATAAAAATTATTGGTCAAAGGACTAAACCCGTAGCGGATCAAAAACCACAAGGACATGACCCGCTGAAAAAAAGTATAGGGACTAAACCTGTGAAACCCGACAAACCACAAGGACGATTTATGTAATTAACTCTTTCAGTTATTATACCGGTATTATCTCATTCACTTATATTTCTCTCAATTCGCTCTTCACTTAAGCAGTAAAGTAAATAATAACTAAAATTATATTTTAATAAAATTATGGAATAATAGTACTCCATCCATTCTGAATAAATTGGTACACTTTGACTTTTGTCACTGTTAATTAGAGGCGGCCATGGGCCGGGCAGGGTCGGGCTCGGGCCAGGCTGAGGCGGGCCGGACTGGGAATTGGGAGCCCAGGACGGCCCATGTCTTTGGCGGGCTGGGCCTGGGCTGGGCGGCCGAACCCACTGCCCACCCGCCCCTGGGCTTCCGGTGGGCCGGTCTGTGCCGGGCCGGGCCCGGGCCGGAGATGTAAAAAAAATTAATTTATATGTTGACATTAAATTAAAATTCAATTTGTAAAAATTTATTTTGGATTTTTAAGATAAATTAATTAATATTAATTAAAAAATTAACTTAAAAAATCTGTTTTGACTTTAAAAATTTGTAAAACTTAGTAAAAAAATTGTTTTAATCTGTTTAATAAAATCCATTTTGAATTTTAAGATATGTAAATATTAAACTAAATGGGGAGAAAAGGAGAAAAAATATTGGACTTGGACTTAATTTGAAAAAATTAGATTATTTTTTGAAATTTAATCTAATTTTTAATGGTTATTTATTTTGGCCTGGGGTGGGTTTAAGGTGGGCTTGGGTGGTCTGAGGGTGGGCCTGGGGTGGGCTGGGGGTGGACTACGGGTGGATCGGGCTGGGGCCGGGCTGGGGGCCGGGCCGATCTGGGCTCGGAGGTGGGTGGGGTTGGGATGGGCCTGGGCTGGGCCTGGGCTGGAGAGTCTGGGATCGGGACCGCCCGGGCAGGGGGCTAGGCTCGATCCCGGGCCGAGCTGGCCCGGTCGGCCCATAGGCCTAGATAATCTGGGTTGGGCTGGGCCGGCCCACTGGCCACCTCTACTGTTAATCATTCAACTTTGACTCAATTTTGTCGTAATTATATTTGAAAAAAATATAGGCAAATTGGATTTTGTTAGATTCGTCTCATCGCGTAGTTCCATAATAAATATTTTATATATTTTTTTTATATATTTGGAGTTATTAACATTTAAACAAGTGTGTTGGATTGTAAAATGAAATAATACATAAAATTTTTGATATAACACAAATGTAAGAACTCTAAGTCGCACGTATTTGCGCATGAAACAAACCAATATTCATTTTCAACCAAAATTCAACATCTATTTCTTTCATGCCATTAAAATTAAAAGCGTTGCTAAATTATTTTACCATGTCTATTAAACATTTAAAATTTTAATCATCGTATATTAATCATTTAAAATTATTTATCATCATTAAAAATACGCGTGGACGACCAAGCTTGAAGAAATAAAAATAAAAACGAGTCGATTCTATAAATCAAGCTCCTAGAAGACGCAGCTTTTCAACCATGTCAAAATCTGTTGAGTTGAACAAGTAACCGACAAGACATAGTTCATACGTAACCGCACTTCCAAACTTGAATGAAATTCCAGACTTGAACGAAGAGCCTCAATCATGCTACATTCATCGATTAATGGATGAAATTCCATTGATTTTTCATCCTTACATCGCACATATTCAAGATGTCAGAGGTGATGGAAACTGTGGATTTCGAGCAATATCTGTTTGTCTGGGGTATGGCGAAGATGCGTGGCTCTATGTTCGACGTCAGCTGCTAGACGAGTTATTGAGTTCATACCATGCCTATGCTAGAGTTTTCAGTAATGGAATCGATGAACTACATATTTCATTGAAATTCTTACAATCGTCTGTACATACAAAATACCGGATGCTTATGTCTGACACATGTATCCTGATTGCCAACATGTATGGTGTGGTCCTTATTTTTTTAACCTCGTATTTTTGTTTTTATGTATTCATTTATATTTTTATAAGAACATATATAAAAATATATATGTTATTAATCTTTATTAATTAAAAATAAATAAGTAATCATTTACCTAAATATTTAATCATTAAATAATATAGAAATACATATATTAATTAATATTTATTGATTAAAAGCAAATTAGTAATTATTATTTAATTACTAGTATAATAATGACATTTGACTAAAGAGTATTTCTTAATCATTATTTATTGATTATATTTGTCTAAGAGGTGTTTTTTTAATCAATAAGGGTGTTTATTTAGCCATCGCAATGTTATTATGTTAGAATGTAACGATAGTGTATGTAAAATTTGATAGATACTTGCCATGATTATTTCTTGTTAATCATGTTGTTGACATATTTTCTCGTGCAGTGCATGGGTGGAAGAACTAAATTTTTAGTAATAAGTTAGGGGTTGTAGAGCGGAGTTGAATTCATTTATTTAATAATTTTGTAAGAATTGAATTTTTTGTTTTGGTCCAACCAATGGACATCCATTACTTGCAGCTACAAATTATAAAATGTGATACTTCCGCCGAACTCGAAGATGATACATAAAACACTAATTTTATATACTTTTAAAATAAATTTTTTAATATTCAATTAAAATTTATATAATATTTTTAAATTAAAATTTTTTTTGTTATATAAATTGCAATATTCATTGATTGAAATTTCATTAAATAAAAAAAATTAAAATGAATCTGATCTGTATAAAATGACTAAAATCTAAAAAATATATCTTAAATAAAGTATCATTTTTCAAATGAAATGGAGTGTATGTATATCAATAACCGTAAAGATTTACGGCTCCACTTTAAAAGTTCATTTATTCGTCGGGAGTATAATAAGCTCCGAGACCACCTAATTTGGAGTTTCAACTAAAAATGTCAATGCTATTAAGGTAGTAGCTGTAAATCCTTGGTAATTGATATGTGAAAACGACGTCATATCGTTTTCCGCCTCCTGTAAATAATTCTCTTTGTAAATGCCATTTACTGGCTTACTGTTGTAGGTGATAGAGTTTGGGCCGATGACCAAACCTAGTGTTTCTATGCGATCATTTATTTTCCTTTTATTTATTTCTTCTTTAGGCGATCTCTGCAGTTCTCTGTGGTGCCATACTATTGTTGAGGAACGACCCAAAGGTTCAAAACTAACAAAGTTTTTCTCCAAAATTCAATAATTTTAATTTTATTATCCAAAATCCAGTTATTCTTATACTTAAGACACATGTATAAAATAATATTATTTTGAATATTTCATTTTTATATTTATTTTAAATTTAAAAATATAAGAGAATATTTTATACAAGTGGACCGCCGGCCAACACTGCAGCTGACCGGCCACCATCGGTCGGCCAACCACCGGCAGTTGGCCGACGGTCGGCGACCACCAATCGCCGCCGGTGATCGCCGGCCAACCACCGGAAGTTGGCCGACGGTCTGCGACCACCAATCGCCGCCGGCGATCGCCAGCCGACCCCCGACAGCCATCGCCAGATTTCTTTCTATTTTTTTGCTACCAGCAGTCGATGATGAAAATTACCAATTCATAATTCATATTTCCAAGGGATTCTGACCAATGTTGACCACTGCCTATTAATACCGGTTGACTGTTAAAAAAATTACCAACTGATAATTCAGATGACAAGTATCCTAAATTACCATACGGTAACAATGTACTGATAAGTATTTTGACAGCCGTCAGCTACTTCCAATCACCACAGGCCTACTTGTTAATAAAATTACCTACGGGTAATTTAGGGTACCGACATATATTTCAAATTAACATTCGGTCACAAGGAACACAAAACTGCAGTTTATAAATAATAATACATATATAAGAAAATAAAACATATAGCTGATAGTGTATTTATCATCTACCCTACCAAAACTACTTTAGCCGACGACTTGCCGGAGAACGACCGACGGCCGGCCGGAGTCGTCGGCTAAAGTTCGCGTGTTTAGCCGACGGCTACTGTGTTGTCGGCTAAACTACTTTAGCCGATGACTTTGCTTTTAGTCGTTGGCTAAAGTCCTGCTAGTCGTCAGCTAAAGTTGTGTAGTTTAGCCGACGACTACGAGACTTTAGCCGACGACTTTGTAATGTTTAGCCGGTGACTACCATACTTTAGCCGACAGCTTGTCGTCGGGTAAAGTCTTACGTATTTTTTGTGCAGAATATATCACCATCTCACACTTCAATACACCATTTACAACACACTCAGAAATTACACAAAAAGAACACGAAAAACAACAATTTTCTCTGGTTTGATCATTCAAGAAATCATATTGAATGTATGTTTATTGAACTTGATATCAATTATAATTATATTATGCATATAATATATTCGTTTGGATGATTATGAACATGCTTAAGAATTAATTCGTTTTCTTGAAGATTTCTTGGTGTATGTATAACACACACACACACACACACACACACACACACACACACACATATATATATATATATATATATATATATATATATATATATATATATATATATATAGCGATGATTATATGATCAAGTATTGTTTTTTTGAATAATATGTATATATATATATATATGGATTTGACATCTTGAATTCGAGGTATGATGATTGTAGTCGTAATTTTTGTACGTTCTTGATGAATACGAATTATGATTGTGTAATATTATTGTTAGTTTTGTTATAGGATCGATAAAATTTGGATTGGTCTACAAAAATGGGATCCAATAGTCATACATAGAATGAGAGGGTTTATTCGATCTGTGAAGGAGCATGATAGTGATAGTATAATTCATTACTGTCCATGCAATAAATGTAAATCGCAGCGATATGTACCGTTTTATACTTGATATTGTATGGGAGCACTTGAAAAATAATGGTTTTTGGTATAAATACACATATTGGATTTACCACGGTGAAAGATCAAATTCAATTATGATCACGGAAGTACATTGGTAGCACATCTAATGATTCCACAAGAAGGTTGATTGACGATGTGTTTGGTTATTACGAGAGGGACGTATCGGCTGAAGGTCAAGAATACCATATAGCTGATCAACCAGTCATCCAATATCCTACATTGATTTAACACTGTTTATGTTGATAGATACAACAAGCTAATCCAGCTCCAACAGACTCTTCGTTACCCTGGGCGTCACATGACGGTTCTTGATAGTGTCATAGAAACTATGAGAGTCAAGGTGGAGAACAAAACCTCAAAACCTCCGGTATGTGACACAGAGAGGTATAAGTTCACTCCTTCTAGTAAAGAGAAAGCTATGAAGGTTCTTTGGTATTTCTCTCTGAAGGATAGATTGGAGAGGCTTTTCATGTCTCCTCACATAGCCAAGGCGATGAGATGGCACGTCGAGCCTCGCGTCAATGACGAGGATACAATGATACACCCTTCTGATGGAGAGGCTTGGAAGCACATAGATAGGGAGTTTCCAGAGTTTGCATCAGATGTCCTAAATGTAAGATTCGGGCTCGCATCTCACGGATTCAACCCTTTTGGAAACATGAGTCTTTCGTATATTATATGGACGATGGTAATGGTTTCTTACAACCTTCCTCTATGAATGTGCATGAATAAGGAGTATAATATGTTGACTCTCTTAGTACCTGGTCCTGGGTATCCATGAAAGTGTATTGATGTTTATTTGAGACCTTTGATAGAGGAGATGAAGTTGTTGTAGGAGCAAGATCATTTGACATACAACATCATTTGACATACAACATTTACTCACATGAGATGTTCTACTTACGTTCTATGTGTATGGGTACCATCAGTAATTTTCCTGCGTATGGGATGTTGTCCGGATATGTTATTAGTGGATATAGAGGATGTCCAGTGTGCTTGAATGCAGACTGCACAAGGTATCACTATCGGAAGGTTATCAGAACACATCACCGTCTATGGCTTGAGAGGATGCATGTCTGGCGTACGGATGCTGTAGTATTTGGACGAGACCGGACTTGATTTAGCACGCCGAGAGATCAATCAAGATGATCCCTACATTAGGTCAAGGATGTGGGCTAACATTTACCCTCCTAAAGGGATTCATCACCAGACGCCGATGATGGGAGCTGAAGGAAACAAATTATTGAACGATACTGTAGGGTTTCGGCAAAGGGGCGACACTCAAAAGGCCTATCTGGAGGAGCAATTGAGGATCGAGAGGGAGCTCCGAGCTGAGGAGCAAAGGAAGTCTCAAGACCAGTTCTAGAAATTCCAAGAGGAGCAAACGAAGGTTCAACAACAGATGTTATCTCAGCAGCAGGCCATGATGTAGTATATGGTGTCATTGAGTGAGACCGTGGCTCAATTGGGCATTTAGGCACCACCATCTCCTCCATTCTTCAATTTACAAACACCCCCCTCTTCTTCACAACCTCGGGACGACGACATGCAAGACGGTAGTAATCCTTCTTTTATCTTTAAGAATTTGATGAACTTAGGTGGATTTTAGTTGTCTTTGTAGTAGTACTTTTTCTATATAAACATATTAATGCTAAATATTTGTTTATTTAGCTCGTGCTGGTGTTTATAGTGATTTTTTTGATGTTGCTACGTGATATGCTGATATGGTGTGATTTTTATACTGTTGGTATAAATTGTGCTTTTCTTATATTGATGTATGCTGATTGTGATGTATGGTGATATACTGTACATTTGGAATATAAAGGTTAAGTCTGAATAGGTTTGGGGATTTCAAAATCTGAATATTTTTTTAGTGGACTTTAGTCGATGACATTTGCACAAACCGTTGGCTAAAGTTATTTTTTTATACTTAAACAGCACTTTAGCTGACAACAGCTGAGCCGTCGGCTAAAACATATAGACTTTAGCCGACAACTACTGAGCTGTCGGCTAGAGTTAAACTTTAGCCGACGACCTTTCTGTAACACCCTAAAAGGCGACTATTACAGTGCCGTGGACCCCACACTGGGACCCACCAGGCGATAACAAAATACAGATTAAATAAGTATTACTTGTGATACCGAACCACAATAAATAGTCATTTCTCCGATTAGGAGTTCACTAATAGTATGGCCAACGGCCTTATAATACACAGGATTCTAAAAACAAGTACAAACCATATGAAGATGGAATATACCTCAAAATACAACCGAACTATAATATAAACAAAGCAGAATTAAAGTGACATTACACGGTTTGAACAATAACCGGACAAAAAGACATGGGGCCCCCGATCTAGTATCCCTGGAACCCTTCTCCGTCACCGTGATCTTCCCGTGCCTTGCCTTTGCCTCGACCTAAAATACAACACAAGTATTTTGCCCAAAACACAGGGTCGGATATACATGATAAATGATTCTCCCGACATTATACAATCCACATATATTATATCTCAAAGAAAACATTCCGACTACTGAACATACCCCTCGGGCGTATGAACAATCAGTCCCAAATCATCGAACATATCCAATCATACATGGACTATGAACAATTAAACAATATGGCTCAAGATGGACATCACAGTACGCCCGATCCGGAAATGTGTCCGTGTACATGTCCACCCCGTATACGGAATCCAGAATATATGTGTGACAATGTACCTAATTAGCCTCACGAACTACGTCTCGTGTGCACAGTCCAATACGGAAAACATCCACGTATGACTATATAAGTGCCCGTCTAAAAATCCTACACAATGACCAATCGGCATGCAGATATGATTCCAAATATGTCACGATACAACATGACAACGAATTCAACAAATTACATATCCGATTAAGGATCAAGAGACACTCACCGAAATGACAACGAGGACCAAACGAGATCAACGATTCAAAGTGACATACTTAGGAATGCAATCCCATGATGAGAAATGGAACAACGTCAAGGACAATATCAAATTACGAGTCTCCAATTCATAAATATTTCATACACATGAAACATATAAACATCAAAAGGATCTAATCATCATTATAACCAAGCAAGATAACTTGCCTCAACTCCGTTGGCGTAAGATAGTCCTTCTCCAACTGATCAACAGACGGTATCCTCGGTTAAACACTAAAATGAACAAGCAACCTTGTATGAAACATAATTCATTCAATAACATATTCATGGAATATTACTATCAATTCGTAGGGAACGACGCCCGCAACCTACTTGAATAATTCATTCCATCCTAACGAAAGTTCTAACGATTATTTGAAGGGTTCCAATACATATAGTCCATCTTCCATAATCGGCCAACTATATCAAAATATCCTTGAATACTCTTTATATTTCTATGAACAAAACATCTTTAATTCATCAATAAAATCAGTTTAATCAATTCCTTATGTTCTACAACATTTACCACTATACAAGAATAATCGCAACAAATTCGATACTCAAATTTATTATGACTCATTACCTTCTCAAGAATACTATCCATTTTAGCATGATGATCAACTATGTTCTTAAGCTATCAACACAATAGATTACAAAAAAAAAAGGTTATTGTAGTATTCATCAAAATCTTTGTCATTTCTGAAAGCCTCTATAAATTGAACCATAATGGTAATATAACCTCTAAGATTTCTACTCAAAAGAGGATAATCTTATCCTTAGCATTGTCAAGTTTTTCCCAAAGTAATTAAATCCCTAATGTGGTGTTTAAACACTCAATGATATCAAGTTCTTGACTAAATCCAGCTATGATGAAGCTAACCGATCCAACAATGTTCTACTGAGCTAAATTCGTCTAGCAAGATGAGTATGATAACTACAAACATGGTTACCATCACTACAACATCAAGAAAACATCGGATCTAAACCCTCATTTATCATATTCATCAAGAAGTGTTTAAAAAGTTTAATAATAGCCATATTTTACTTGCTTAATTTGACTCTAGGAGAAGTATACCTCATTATTAGCACCAATATACGAAAAGTACAGAGAAGAGATGCACACATACCTCCATAAATGATGAACAACTCTCAACGCTACAATAAAGTACACTCCAAGCTCAAGAACACCTCCTCATATTCAAGTTAATGAGCTCCACTCCAAGATTTAAGGCTTAAACACAAGTTGGAGGAGGTTGATATCGATTTAGGGGTGCAGAGGGATGATATATGGAGAAAAAATCGGTTTAGAGTTGTGAAGAAATGAAAAACAGGCTGTGTCTTTAAATAGACTGTACAGCCTTAACGTTAGCGTACGTTAACACTATTACGTACGCTAACAAGTAGAGGGTTATGTATGTAATCGAATTACAGGGGATACTGAATTTATTACACAGGCCATTTACGTACGCTAACGAAGAGGGTATTACGTACGTTAAATAGGGTTGACTCTGACCGACACGACAACCAATCACACTTCACGTTCATGGCAACAGGTATCAGCCTCACGTGCAGAAGTCAACTGATGTCTGATTCTCTCTTAACGTAAGCAACTGGTAATGAATTACGTACGTTAAGGCACAAGATTAACGTGCGTTAATCACACTATGTAGCGTATGCTACACCAACAGAATAGGTTCAAAAATGCAACTCTCCAATCAATCATCAAATCAACAAACATAAGGCGAATAACAACGATAATTAACTCAATTCCATAACATCTCGACGTAAGTCATATAATAAATGCAACATGATTCAACGATAGTCAAATTATCTGAACAAAGCAACAGTAAGGATGAAGGTTTACATTCGGATATTACATACTCCTCCCCTTAAAAGGAGTTTCGTCCTCGAAACTAAGGGACGAATAATTCGGGATATCTCGCTCGCATGCTATCCTTAGTTTCCCACGTAGCCTCCTCGACTCTGTGTCGTGAACACTGAACCTTCAGTAGGGGAATCGTCTTGTTCCGCAACTGTTTGATCCTCCTCTCGAGTATCTGCATAGGTCGCTCCTCGTACGAATGGTCCTCCGCTATTTCGATCTCTTCGAACTGAAGTACATGGCTCGGATCAGCAACATACTTCCTCAACTGGGAGACATGGAACACATTGTGAATCCGACTCAAAGCCGGTGGTAAAGCTAGTCGAGTAGGAGACACCTTCATTAGCATATGGTCACCAATCTCGAACTCAAGCGGTCGTGGACGGTGGTCTGCATAGGACTTCTGTCGACTTCGAGCCATTAACAAACAACTCCTAATCAGAGCGATCTTCTCACGGGCTGCTAATAACATATCGGGTTCCATAACTAGAGATTCTGACAAATCATCCCAACACAAAGGGGACCTACAGCGACGGCCATACAATGCCTCATACGGAGCCATCTGAATCGAAGCATGCCAACTATAAAAAGCTGGGCCAATCTCTCGGGACCCCATGTGTCCTTAATCTCCAAGAAGTGGGATGATTTGGTCAGCCGATCCACAATCACCCAAATCGTGTTCATTCCTCAACGACTCATCGGTAAGCTAGTGATAAAACCCATCGATATGTCCTCCAATTTCCACTCTGGAATCGGGAGCGGTTTCAGCATTCCTGCGGGTCGCTGGTGCTCAATCTTAACCTGCTGACAGGTTAAACATCTCGAAATGAATTCGGCAATCTCATGCTTCATATTTCCCCACCAATAATATAGTTTCAAATCCTTATACATCTTACTAGACCCCGGGTGAATAGAGTACGTGGTAGCATGGGCTTCTCTCATGATAGAGTTCCTCAACTCCTCGTTTTCTGGTACACACGCTCGATTCCTGAAGCGTATCAATCCGTCCTCGTGGATCACAAATCCAGCAGCTTTCCCTTGAGTGATTTCATCCTGAACTCGAGATAAGAATGGGTCCATAACTTGTTTTGATCTGATTATATCATCAAGAGACGAAGAAATATCAAGTTTGCAAAGTTGTCCCTGAACACGCTGCAACCAAACTTCAATCTCTAGTCTCATACGCTCCAACTGCAATTCCCTTTGAGCTGTCAAGCGGCTAAGCATCTGCTCCTGCACTGTCTTACGGCGCAAGGCATCGACAACCACATTTGCCTTGCCTGGATGATAAAGGATTTCGATACCATAATCTTTGATCAATTCTAGCCACCTTCTCTATCTCATGTTCAACTCTTTCTGAGTAAAAATGTACTCCAGGCTCTTGAGATCGGTAAAGATCTGATAGGTAACTCCGTACAAATAGTGACACTAAATTTTCAATGCAAACACTACGGCTGCTAGCTCCAAGTCATGGGTCGGATAGTTAACTTCATAGGGTCGCAATTGTCTCGATGCATAGGCAATCACTTTCCCTTCCTGCATTAGTACACATCCAAGGCCCTGTCTCGACGCGTCACTATACACCACGAATCCTTCCGTTCCTTTTGGTAGAACCAAGACAGGTGCTGAAATCAATCGACTCTTTAGCTCATCAAAACTTTGCTGACATGCTTCTGACCACAAATACTTCTTATCCTTACTCAGTAGATTAGTCATCGGTTGCGCAATTTTGGAAAATCCTTCCACGAACCGTCGGTGGTAACCTGCTAGGCCGAGGAAACTACGAACTTCCTTCACATTCTTCGGAGGTAGCCAGTCTCGAATGGCTTCTGTCTTCTGTGGGTCCACTCTCACTCCTTAGGCTGATATCACATGCCCAAGAAAGATAACTTCAGGCATCCAGAATTCACATTTAGAAAAATTCCCATAAAGTTGCTCCCGCCTCAACGCATCGAGAACTTGGTGAAGATGACGTTCATGCTCTTCGTGGTCACGAGAATAAATCAGAATGTCGTCAAAAAAACGACTACAAAGCGGTCTAGATAGTTAATAAAAACCCGACTCATCAAGTCCATGAATACAACTGGTGCATTAGTTAATCCAAATGGCATCACCACGAACTCATAATGCCCATAGCGAGTACGGAAGGCCGTCTTCGAAATGTCAGACTCTCGAATCCTCAACTGATGATAACCAGACCTCAAGTCGATCTTAGAAAACACAGCAGCTCCCTGAAGTTGGTTCAATAGATCATCAATACGAGGCAACAGATATTTGTTCTTGATGGTTACACTGTTCATCTCACGGTAATCAATACATAAACACATAGATTCGTCTTTCTTTCGTACAAATAACACTGGTGCTCCCCAAGGGGACACACTAGGTCGAATATAGCCCTTTTTAGTCAACTCCTCAAGCTGGTTCTTCAACTCCTGCATCTCAGTCAGAGCCATATGATACGGTGCCTTTTAAAGCGGGGACGTACTGGCTCTAATTCAATAGTAAACTCCACCTCACGATGTGGAGGTAAGCCTGGCAACTCGTCTGGAAATATGTCTGGGTAGTCTCGGACTACCGGAATGTCGGCCAATTCAACAGGTCGATCCATTGTTTTGGTCATGTAGCACCAATAACCAATACACCCTGGATTAAGCAGTTTCACTGCCTTCATAGCGCTGATGACTCTCCCGAAACGGCTGGGATTATCACCTCGAAAAATACACTCGAAACCATCATCAAAGGTGACGGTTACCATCCGCTTGCGGACACTAAGTATGGTATCATGACGATCCATCCAATCGATAGCCAAGATTATATCATCCTTAGGTAAATCGACTGCAATCAGGTTTGACAACCACTCACGGTCGTTCAAACGAATCGGATAGTCCTGGACTTCATGATTTCCAATAATTCTCCTACCATCGGGTAGACCAATCACATAAGGTCCACAATTGACAACATGGTCTAGAGGCAAACAACTTAAACAAGAAGTAGATATAAAGGAGTGTGAAGCACCGGTATCAAAAAGAACACATACTGGCTGAGAGTGGATCTCGAGTATACCTGCAATCATGCTGGCCTTGGGATCGTCAGTTTTTTTCATTTCGTAGATCCTGGGTTTCGCGGCTCCTGCACCATGTGTACCACTTTGATTCCCACGACCCATTCCCCTGTTTGCCGCGTTAGTCTGATAAGAAGCGGATGGAGGCACACAGTCCTGGACAATAGACTAAATTGGTACATGAGACGCTACTGGTTCACGTCCAGGTCCATTCCTACAAAAATGAGCACGATGCCCATTTTCCCCACAAGTATGGCATGCGACGGCCGGCTTCAGGCATTTGGAGCTGACATCTCCCTGATCTCCACATTTATCGCATACAACAGATGAGGGGACCGCTCGAGAATGCGATCCGGCTGGCTTCGACGCCATGGGTGGTCGATCAGAAGGGTTTGGCAATGACTGGGGCTTCCTGAATGTCCCCCGGTTACTCTCAGTCTGGTTCTGGTTTCGAGATCTTTTATTGTTGGGCTGTGGTTGCTTCTTAGAAATCTCCTTCGCAGTGAGTTCATATTCCAGAGGTTTCTCGATGAACTTCGGCAGGGTCGTACAGTGGTAATTCAACAGTTGCATTCTCATTCGGGGTTTAAGCCTCTTGAGAAAATACTTGATTTTAGCAGCCTCCGTTCGGACAATCGATGAGGCAAAAGGAAGAAGTGCCTGAAATTTCTCGACAGCAGAAAATACATCATCATCCTCGGACGGGTTCGGGTTTAGCAATTCCGACAGCTTGGCCTCACGGAGTGGCCCTGGATAGTAACGGTCTAGCATGAGGTTTTTAAATTCTTCCCAGGTATAAGCACAATCAACTGGCCTCACTAAAAGCTACTAAGTGTGAGCGCCCTTGCTAAGATAGTAAGCTGCTACGGAGACGCGATTCTCCTCCGGGCAGTCCACCATCTCGAATAATTTCTCAAAATGCTTGATCCAATGCACAATGTCGGCACGCTCAAAGGAGACTTTAAAGGTCGGAGGTCGCGGGCGAGAGATGTCGCTGATGATCCGACTCACGGGTCCGCCAAGCACAGGAGGTGGAGGATGAGGCCCCTGCTGCTGGCTAGTAGTGGCCCTCTACATAGCTTCCATTAACTGACCCATCTGGGTCATCTGAGTCATCATGCCTCGCATTACAATGTAAGGATCCACACGCACATCCTCATGCCAACTGTGGTGCGATTGGTCCCTAGAAGGCGAACCATTGTATGCGGAACTATGATCCACATTTGCGCATCGGTTGGCTCGAGGTATCGGGATTCGGCCCCTTCCGCGTCCTCGTCCCCCTCTGCCATGACCTCTCAGATTTCTTTCCATACTGAAAGAATTAATCATAATGATAACCATAAGTACAGTTCAAGATACTATTCAGAATTCACGCTAAGTTAATAGCAACCAGGAATCACATATTCAAGGAAACGGTTCACAATTAATTATAGACACCACGAATGTCACACAGAATATTACATCAATGTCAAGTCGAACAATATAATCAATCCAGCATTTACCTCGAATTATTAATCAGATAAATCGTGTCACAGATCCTCGAAATAGCAAGATCAACAAAGAGATCCATTCCGCTATCAATATCATGCCACTAAATAAATCATGGCTCGAAAAGTACATACCGTATTTGGCTCGTAGGGTCAGGCGCTTGCACAGGTCACACGTGACACGAAGGTCTTTGGATACTAGTTCATTATACAACGACTCTTAAAGAGAAAACAACACGCTCCGATACCATCTTCTGTAACACCCCAAAAGGCGACTATTACAGTGCCGTGGACCCCACACTGGGACCCACCAGGCGATATCAAATTACAGATTAAATAAGTATTACTTGTGATACCGAACCACAATAAATAGTCATTTCTCCGGTTAGGAGTTCACTAATAGTATGGCCAGCGGCCTTATAATATACAGGATCCTAAAAACAAGTACAAACCATATGGAGATGGAATATACTTCAAAATACAACCGAACGATAATATAAATAAAGCGGAATTAAAGTGACATTACACGGTTTGAACAATAACCGGACAAAAATACATGGCCCCCCGATCTAGTATCCCTGGAACCCTTCGCCGTCACCGTGCTCTTCCCGTGCCTTGCCTTTGTCTCAACCTAAAATACAACACAAGTATTTCACCCAAAACACAGGGTCAGATATACATGATAAATGATTCTACCGACATTATACAATCCACATATATTAGATCTCAAAGAAAACATTCCGACTACTGAACATACCCCTCGGGCGTATGAACAATCAGTCCCAAATCATCAAACATATCCAATCATACATGGACTATGAACGATTAAACAATATGGCTCAAGATGGACATCACAGTACGCCCGATCCGGAAATGTGTCCGTGTACATGTCCACCCCGTATACGGAATCCAGAATATATGTATGACAATGTACCTAATTAGCCTCACGAACTACATCTCGTGTGCACAGTCCAATACGGAAAACATCCACGTATGACTATATAAGTGCCCGGCTAAAAATCCTACACAATGACCAATCGGTACGCAGATATGATTTCAAATATGTCACGATACAACATGACAACGAATTCAACAAATTATATATCCGATTAAGGATCAAGAGAAACTCACCGAAATGACAACGAGGACCAAACTAGATCAACGATTCAAAGTGACATACTTGGGAATGCAATCCCATGATGAGAAATGGAACAACGTCAAGGACAATATCAAATTACGAGTCACCAATTCATAAACATTTCATACACATGAAACGTATAAACATCACAAGGATTTAATCATCATTATAACCAAACAAGATAACTTGCTTCAACTCCGTAGGCGAAAGATGGTCCTTCTCCAACTGATCAACGGACGGTATCCTCGGTTAAACACTCAAACGAACAAGCAACCTTGAATGAAACGTAATTCATTCAATAACATATTCATGGAATATTACTATGAATTCGTAGGGAATGACGCCCGCAACCAACTTGAATAATTCATTCCATCCTAACGAAAGTTCTAACGATTATTTGAAGGGTTCCAATACATATAGTCCATCTTCCATAATCGGATCACTATATCAAAATATCCTTGAATACACTTTATATTTCTATGAACAAAACATCTTCAATTCATCAATAAAACCGGTTTAATCAATTCCTTATGTTCTACAACATTTACCACTATACAAGAATAATCGCAACGAATTCGATACTCAAATTTATTATGACTCATTACCTTCTCAAGAATACTATCCATTTTAGTATGATGATCAACTATGTTCTTAAGTTATCAACACATTAGATTACACAAAAAACGGTTATTGTAGTATTCATCAAAATCTTTGTCATTTCTCAAAGCCTCTATAAGTTGAACCATAATGGTAATATAACCTCTAAGATTTCTGCTCAAAAGAAGATAATCTTATCCTTAGCATTTTCAAGTTTTTCCCAAAGTAATTAAATCCCTAATGTGGTGTTTAAACACTCAATGATATCAAGTTCTTGACTAAATCCAGCTATGATGAAGCTAACCGATCCAACAATGTTCTACTGAGCTAAATTCGTCCAGCAAGATGAGTATGATAACTACAAACATGGTTACCATCACTACAATATCAAGAACACATCTAATCTAAACCCTCATTTATCATATTCATCAAGAAGTGTTTAAAAAGTTTAATAATAACCATATTTTACTGGCTTAATTTGACTCTAGGGGAAGTATACCTCATTATTAGCACCAATATACGAAAAGTACAGAGAAGAGATGCACACATACCTCCAGAAATGATGAACAACTCTCAACACTACAATAAAGTACACTCCAAGCTCAAGAACACCTCCTAATCTTCAAGGTAATGAGCTTCACTCCAAGATTTAAGGCTTAAACACAATTTAGAGGAGGTTGATATCGATTTGGGGGTGCAGAGGGATGATATATGGAGAAAAAATCGGTTTAGAGTTGTGAAGAAATGAAAAACAGGCCGTGTCTTTAAATAGACTGTACAGCCTTAACGTACGCTATCGAACAAAATTAGTGTACGTCAACACTATTACGTACGCTAACAACTAGAGGGTTACGTACGTAATCAAATTACAGGGGCTACTAAATTGATTACATAGGCCATTTACGTACGCTATCGAAGAGGGTATTACGTACGTTAAATAGGGTTGACTCTGACCGACACGACAACCAATCACACTTCACGTGCATGGCAACGGGTATCAGCCTCACGTGCAGAAGTCAACTGATGTTTGATTCTCTCTTAACGTACGCAACTGGTAATGAATTACCTACGTTAAGGCACAAGATTAACGTGCGTTAATCACACTATGTAGCGTACGCTACACCAACAGAATAGGTTCAAAAACACAACTCTCCAATCAATCATCAAATCAACAAACATAAGGCGAATAACACTGATAATTAACTCAATTCCATAACATCTCGACGTAAGTCATATAAAAAATGCAACATGATTCAATGATAGTCAAATTATCTGAACAAAGCAACAGTAAGGATGAAGGTTTACAGTCGGATATTACATACTCCCCCCCTTAAAAGAAGTTTCGTCCTCGAAACTAAGGGACGAATAATTCGGGATATCTCGCTCGCATGCTATCCTCAGTTTCCCACGTAGCCTCCTCGACTCTGTGTCGTGAACACTGAACCTTCAGTAGGGGAATCGTCTTATTCCGCAACTGTTTGATCCTCCTCTCGAGTATCTGCACAGGACGCTCCTCGTATGAATGGTCCTCCGCTATTTCGATCTCTTCGAACTGAAGTACATGGCTCGGATCAGCAACATAATTCCTCAACTGGGAGACATGGAACATATTGTGAATCCGACTCAAAGCCGGTGGCAAAGTCAGTCGAGTAGGAGACACCTTCATTAGCACATGGTCACCAATCTCGAACTCAAGCGGTCGTCGACGGTGGTCTTCGTAGGACTTCTGTCGACTTCGAGCTGTTATCAAACAACTCCTAATCAGAGCGATCTTCTCACGGGCTGCTAATAACATATCGGGTTCCGTACCTAGAGATTCTAACAAATCGTCCCAACACAAAGGGGACCTACAGCGACGGCCATACAATGCCTTATACGGAGCCATCTGAATCGAAGCATGCCAACTATTATTATAAGTGAATTCCACCAAAGGTAGCTGGGCTTCCCAATCGTCCTTCCAATCGATATCACATGCTCTCACCATGTCCTCTAGAGTTTGGATGGTTCTCTTGGACTGACCATCGGTTTGCGGATGGAAAGCCGTACTGAAATTCAACTTTGTGCCCATCGCATGATGAACTGCCTTCCAGAAGTGCGATACGAATTGTCTGTCACGATCCGATAAAATACTCTTGGGGGTACCATATAACCTCACAATTTCCTTAATAAAAAGTTGGGCCAGTCTCTCGGGACCCCACGTGTCCTTAATCTCCAAGAAGTGGGCTGATTTGGTCAGCCGATCCACAATCACCAAATCGTGTTCATTCCTCAATGACTCATCGGTAAGCTAGTGATAAAACCCATCGATATGTCCTCCAATTTCCACTCTGGAATCGGGAGCGGTTTCAGCATTCCTACGGGTCGCTGGTGCTCAATCTTAACCTGCTGACAGGTTAAACATCTCGAAATGAATTCGGCAATCTCACGCTTCATATTTCCCCACCAATAATATAGTTTCAAATCCTTATAAATCTTACTAGACCCCGGGTGAATAGAGTACTGTAACACCCCCAAATCCCATTGGGTCATTACAGTGCCGTGGACCCCACACCAGGAGATCCACCAGGCGAACATGACTAAAATACAACAAACTGACCAAAAGGAGAATCACAATTCCTACACTGACATCCAACATAATATTCTGATATGGAATTTCAATGATAACAGTGGGCCTACATGGCCTAAATAAAATACAACGACATCCACGAGCCTATATCGGATGATACAAAATGACAACGACTGAAGAAAACTGGAGTACTCCAACTGTCTGACTGACATGAACACCAAAACATCTCGGACTAGTATCGCTCGAATGCCCCGTCGCCATCATCATGCCACTGTGTCTCAACTCTCTCCTCTCAAGCACCTAAAACATGAAAACATGTTCCGCCCCCACGGGGTCAGTCATCCAGATAATGAATATCAAATACATGTATAACATGATATGCATCCAAAGGGAGAATAAATGGTACATCAATGGTAATACGAGATGCTCACAAACCAAAGTAATAATTGAGCATTCGTGAAATACTATGCCCGCGGCATTCGATCGGTACCTGCTCAACAGGTTAGAACACAAGTGCCCGACGACGAATCATCAATACAGATCACAACAATAAACTACACGAAGATAAACCAACCCAGAGCTGAAAGAAATACGAATCACAATTGCCTGAAGGTTCCAGCGAAAATACCAATACGTCACGATGGCCTGAAAGCCACTCAGCCGAAACTGCTAGTCATCACAATGGCCTGAAGCCAAACAACCCGAAGCTGTATCAACTGAGGGTCAAAGCCACGGCATGAATCCATATCACAATGAGGGCCGAAGCCACGGCATGAAGCCGTATCACAATGAGATCATCCAATGACCGTGACCTGCTGAATTGCAGGTGCTGGGAAACCAACCGCGAGGGTTCAGGCCCCAGACTTACCCATAATGAGATCACCCAGTGGCGTGACTCATCGAATCAGAGGTGTTGGGAAACCAACCGCGAAGGTTCAAGCCCCAAGCTTACCCATAATGAGATCATTAACATGACCGTGACCTGCTGAACTGTAGGTGTTGGGAAACCAACCGCGAAGGTTCAAGCCCCAAGCTTACCCATAATGAGATCATTAACATGACCGTGACCTACTGAACTGTAGGTTTTGGGTAACCAACCGCGAAGGTTCAAGCCCCAAGCTTACCCATCGAGCACTAGCCGAAACTAGCCTCCAAAACATAATTAATCACAACAGTAACGATCCCAAGATTACCAAATTCACAAGAATACTAGCGTGCTGCCTTGAGTCGGCCAACACGACAACAACAACTCATGGATGGGCACCGTCCACGACGGTTCCAATTCAAATACCTCGACTGCCTTGGAATGGCCAATTCACAAAAATTCAACGGGTGGAACTATGCTTGACCGTCCTAATTCAATACATCGATTACCTTAGAACGGTCAATCGATAACGATGACACAACGGATGGGAATTATCTTCGATAATCCCAATTAAATACATCGATTACCTTAGAACGGTTAATTGATAACCAATGATGCAACGGATGGGAATTATCTTCGATAACCCCAATTCAATACATCGATTACCTTAGAACGGTTAATCGATAACCAATGATACAACGGATGGGAATTATCTTCGATAATCCCAATTCAATACATCGATTACATTAGAACGGTTAATCGATAACCAATGATACAACGGATGGGAATTATCTTCGATAATCCCAATTCAATACATCGATTACCTTAGAACGGTTAATCGATAACCAATGATACAATGGATGGGAATTATCTTCGATAATCCCAATTCAATAACTCGATTACCTTAGAATGGTTAATCGATAACCAATGATACAACGGATGGGAATTATCTTCGGTAATCCCAATTAAATACATTGATTACCTTAGAACGGTTAATCGATAACCAATTATATGGTAGAATAGATGTCCCGGCGTCTTAAACCGACCACCGAAACAGATATGATAAGCGAATATATCAAATGCCTTCAATCGGCCAGTGCAACATCATAGCAATAGTTCCAATTTGATAATAACGATTCAACGATGCCTCAGAACGACATTAACGTCAACAATAATAATCGATACATCGATGCCGCGAACCGGCTATCGACAACAAGAATCTCAATGCCTTAAACCGGCCGTTAACGAATAACAATCACATCTGGCATAATCACCGAAGGGTATTGCATCAAACAATTCCCGATTATCAACAAATCACGAAGAGACTAAGTCTCGAAATGATAGAATACATTCATACACATATATGATAACATTAATCTCATTGACCAATACAAGTATAAAACTTGCCTCAAACCGAAGGCGAGCAAGTCCTTCCACGATCAACGTCCTGGCACGAAACGACGAACGGCGCCTCCCGACGATCACAAACACTCGAACAACCTTGAATGAAAACGATTCATTCAAAAACACAAAATCAATAGAAAACAACGACAAAGACAAAGCCCGATTCAAACACGAATCGATCACACCGCACGAACGAATATCATAGTTCTCAACTATGAATTCTAACATCCTCTAACACCTCGATGATCAATTAACATGATCATTACGTTCTTAACACTTGTGAAATCCATTCAACAAGATTCACTTAAGAACAATCATCAAAACAGACATCTCAAAATGATAATATCACCAATATCATCAAATTGATCCTCCTACAATGATAATATTATCAATATTATCATTATCACCCTAAGAACATCATCAACTCAATAATCATGATGTCTGAAACAGAAATCCTTCATCAATACATCATGAATTCGGATTAAACAACAAGATTCACTCAACCATTTCCAAATTATGATAATCACCCCTTAAATTATCATAAATCCTTACTAAAATGGTTATAATCTTTCAAGAACACCATCAACAACAACAATCATCTCAAGACTATGTTAATCATATAACAATCTTAACATAATCCTTACTAGACATGATTAAAACCTCCAAACAATCTAAAACATCAAGAACATAATCCAACTCAAGCAATACCATCATGTTCTTCATCAAAAGTTTATCAAAACCATGAAGAATCATGATATACTCCATTAATCAAACAATACCCGGAGAAAACAACAACAAAAACTCGAAAATCACTTGAAGAACAAGAGATTGAGGGAACTTACCAAAGAAGAACAAGAAGAAGCCTCCAAACACCAAAGGAGCACCAACAAGCTTCCAACTTCAAGCTTCAATCCAAGCTAGGATGATCAAGATCGAGTTGGAAGGGGCTAAACATCAATAACAAGTCCAAACGGACGATTCTAGGGAGATAAAATGTGTTTTGGTTCGTGAGTAAATGAAATACAAAACCAAGATAAATAGACTGACAAGTCCATTACGTACGTTATACGCCCACGCTAACGTACGTAAGGGCCTTTACGTACGCTATGTAAAAACAGTAACGTACGTAAAGCTAAACCCAGAACTAACTGAACTAAAATACGAAGGCCTTAACGTACGTAAACAAAAACATATTACATACGTTAACAAGACCTGCATTACGTACGTAGAGCTCACCTCTTAACGTACATAAGGGTCCGTTGACTGCAATAGTGAGATCCGATCGGAAGATGCTCGGGACCCACCGGCCGAAAGTGACTACGAGGAAGGTTCCTGCCACCTACCAAGCATTACGTACGTAACCTTACAGGCATAACGTACGTAATAGCAACACGCTAGCGTACGTAATGCTACACCCGTAGCGTACGTTAAGGCTATGAGCTTAGCCAAAAAATCCAAACTCTCCAACCAATATTCAAACGACGAAACCAACCCGTCGACAAGTATAAATATTTCGATCCCGAAATATTCCAATACAATATTCATTGTATCATTCCAAAACAACAATACTTGTACAATTCCAAATGAATACGTAAAACTCAACAGTAACACGAAAAAAAATTATCCCCGGATATTACATACCCCCCCCTTAAAAAGAGTTTCGTCCTCGAAACTCCGGGTGCAAAAACACGGGGTACGAACTATCCATCAAGATCTGAAAACAACATATCCAGGAATACCTCTCAATATGAGCAACTACGTCTGAGTAATCGGGCCAACCCCATGGGTTCCCGCGTCTCCTCTGCCTGAACACGTCAAAAAACAAGTGATAAAAATACTCAACCAAGTGCGAGATCAATCGAGTCATGACTCTTCCGTCAGAGACCAGCCAGGAAGTCGCACCCCCCACAAGACTCGTAACACCGGCATACACACCCCGCGGGTGCCGCCCATTATACATGTCTACAATCATCGGTGTACACTCCCCCATTCTCATCGGCATTAAACGCGCAAGCAAACACTAACTCATGCCACAAAAGGAAAATAACAACGCACATATGGTCCTTGGGACCATATCAACTGCACACCCAAGTCCTCACGACTCGGCGTCTCGAATTGAAATGAACAATTACCCAGATTATTAAAAAATCTCGGGTACAACACCAAAAGGAATGAAAAACACATCACACGACCTCAAATCTTAAGATTCTCAGATACAATCATTACAAGATAGATCAACCATAAGTGGTTCGCAACCACAATACTAAAGTACAGACCGAGTCAAACATCAATCCGAAAGATAAAGAAAAAAATTAAGGTTACATCTCAAATGTATCTAAAATCAACATCCTCCAGGTCATCGAACTCCTCGATCTGATCGACTCGAGGAAGATCCAAATCTGAGCTCGCCGCTCCTCCTCGAGTGTCCATACCTCTGGCTCCCGAAGCCCGATATGACCCCTTGGATGGAGTACGGACTGAAGAAACAAAATCTCTCGAGGCCCGTGATTTCCCTTGAGATCTACTGGCACTAGAACCCCTGCAGTATTTCTGAAGGTGTCCCTGTCTCCCACACAGAAAACAAGCAATAGACCGCATCGAGCACCGAGTACTGCGATGTCCTATTGTATCACAGTTAAAGCAAACAACGGTCGAACCCGTCGCCTGAGAAGAAGATGCTTTCCCAGCACGAAGACGACTAGAAGATGACCTCTTGGACGTCGGAGCCCGATGTCCCTCTGAACGAACCGGCATCCTAGTCCTCTCACCGGAAGAAACTGAAGGGTTCTTCCGAGCAAGCTCCTTGATCAAAAGCTCTGCTCCAAGAGCCTTCTCGATGAATTCACCAAGTGAATTGCAATTATGGTTGAACAACTGCATCCTCAACTGCGGGTTCAGCCTCTTGCTAAAATACTTGATCTTATCCGCCTCATTACGGATAACAGATGAAGCAAACTGAAGGAGTCCCTGAAACTTCTCCGCAATAACAATAACACCCTCGTCCTCGACGGATTCGGGGTTCAAAACCTCTGACAGCTTGGCTTCACGAAGTGGAGCCGGATAATACCTCTTCAACATGAGAGTCTTAAACTCACTCCACGCACAATCACGATCGGTGGGTTTCACGGAAAGCCACCAAGAATAAGCGCCTTTACTCAAATAGTAAGCCGCTACTGCCACCTTACTCTCTTCCGGACACTGAACCATGTCGAAGAGTTTATCAAAATGTTCAAGCCAATGAACAATATCAGCTGGTTCCGATGAACCCTCAAAGATAGGCGGCCTCTGACGAGAGATGTCGCCGATAATTTGACTCACTCTCCCGGCCTGTCCATAAAACGGCACTTGGAGTCCCTGCTGCCGTGTACCACGAACCATCGAGGTCTGCATGGTTTCCATTATCTGCGTCATCTGAGTCATCTGGGTCATCATGCTCCTCATAAGAAAGAAAGGGTCGATGTCAGTCTGATCGACTCCTCGAGTATGACGTCCCGAAGGAGAACCGGTCGCATAAGTCACATCTCCAGCCGAATTCTGATCCATCTCGGCATCCGTACGCATATAAACATGAGGTTCTGGGTTTCGGCCTGCTCTGCAGCCTTTAACCCCTCTGCCACGTCTTTGGTTTCCTCTTTCCATACTGAAAGAATAACGCTCGATCATGAACAAAGCTCAAATATGCCTCAACGGCCAATCCACAATGCTAAGTCAATAGCCACACACGAGTATACATACTCAACAAATAAACAATCACTTCAAACATGCTAATTATAGCCAATACTGATCCGACATGCTCCAAAGCAATTAATCATGAATGGGTCGTAAAACAATGTTACATAAAGATTTCAACAAAACATGTAAAATCAATGGCATAATGAATGTATGAACATACAAGAGAATCGAGTCCTTACATAGGTCATACGAAGCTTCGAGGTCTTGCGATACTAGTCTTCACTGCCGACGACTCGATGAAAGAAAGACTCATACAGTCGCTCAACTATCACGACTCACAAAACCTGACTGTCCAGATTGTCATAATCTGACAGCCCCACTACTACTGTGTCGGTAAAGCCACATAACTCACATATCAGGGTATCTCACAACCCAATTTCTCTGATACCATCTTCTGTAACACCCCCAAATCCCATTGGGTCATTACAGTGCCGTGGACCCCACACCAGGAGATCCATCAGGCGAACATGACTAAAATACAACAAACTGACCAAAAGGGGAATCACAATTCCTACACTTACATCCAACATAATATTCCGATATGGAATTTCAATGACAACAGTGGGCCTACATGGCCTAAATAAAATACAACGACATCCACAAGCCTAGCTCGGATGATACAAAATGACAACGACTGAACAAAACTGGAGTACTCCAACTGTCTGACTGACATGAACACCAAAACATCTCGGACTAGTATCGCTCGAATGCCTCGTCGCCATCACTGTGTCTCAACTCTCTCCTCTCAAGCACCTAAAACATGAAAACATGTTCCGCCCCCATGGGGTCAGTCATCCAGATAATGAATATCAAATACATGTATAACATGATATGCATCCAAAGGCTGAATAAAGGGTACATCAATGGTAATATGAGATGCTCACAAACCAAAGTAACAATTGAGCATTTGTGAAATACTATGCCCGCGGCATTCGATCGGTACCTGCTCAACAGGTTAGAACACAAGTGCCCAACGGCGAATCATCAATACAGATCACAACAATGAACTACACGAAGATAAACCAACCCAGAGATGAAAGAAATACGAATCACAATTGCCTGAAGGTTCCAGCGAAAATATCAATACGTCACGATGGCCTGAAAGCCACTCAGCCGAAACTACTAGTCATCACAATGGCCTAAAGCCAAACAGCCCGAAGCTGTATCAACTGAGGGCCAGAGCCACGACACGAAGCTGTATCACAATGAGGGCCGAAGCCATGGCATGAAGCCATATCACAATGAGATCATCCAATGACCGTGACCTGCAGAATTGCAGGTGCTGGGAAACCAACCGCGAGGGTTCAAGCCCCAGACTTACCCATAATGAGATCACCCAGTGACCGTGACCTACGTCAAAGTAGGTGTTGGGAAACCAACCGCGAAGGTTCAAGCCCCAAGCTTACCCATAATGAGATCATTAACATGACCGTGACCTACTGAACTGTAAGTGTTGGGAAACCAACCGCGAAGGTTCAAGCCCCAAGCTTACCCATAATGAGATCATTAAAATGACCGTGACCTACTGAAGAGTAGCTGTTGGGAAACCAACCGCGAAGGTTCAAGCCCCAAGCTTACCCATCGAGCACTAGCCGAAACTAGCCTCCAAAACATAATTAATCACAACAGTAACGATCCCAAGATTACCAAATTCACAAGAATACTAGCGTGCTGCCTTGAGTCGGCCAACACGACAACAACAACTCATGGATGGGCACCGTCCACGACGGTTCCAATTCAAATACCTCGACTGCCTTGGAATGGCCAATTCACAAAAATTCAACGGGTGGAACTATGCTTGACCGTCCTAATTCAATACATCGATTACCTTAGAACGGTCAATCGATAACGATGACACAACGGATGGGAATTATCTTCGATAATCCCAATTAAATACATCGATTACCTTAGAACGGTTAATTGATAACCAATGATGCAACGGATGGGAATTATCTTCGATAACCCCAATTCAATACATCGATTACCTTAGAATGGTTAATCGTTAACCAATGATACAACGGATGGGAATTATCTTCGATAATCCCAATTCAATACATCGATTACCTTAGAACGGTTAATCGATAACCAATGATACAACGAATGGTAATTATCTTCGATAATCCCAATTCAATACATCGATTACCTTAGAACGGTTAATCGATAACCAATGATACAACGGATGGGAATTATCTTCGATAATCCCAATTCAATATATCGATTACCTTAGAACGGTTAATCGATAACCAATGATACAACGGATGGGAATTATCTTCGGTAATCCCAATTAAATACATCGATTACCTTAGAACGGTTAATCGATAACCAATTATACGGTAGAATAGATGACCTGGCGTCTTAAACCGACCACCGAAACAGATATGATAAACGAATATATCAAATGCCTTCAATCGGCCAGTGCAACATCATAGCAACAGTTCCAATTCGATAATAATGATTCAACGATGCCTCATAACGACATTAACGTCAACAATAATAATCGATACATCGATGCCGCGAATCGGCTATCGACAACAAGAATCTCAATGCCTTAAACCGGCCGTTAACGAATAACAATCACATCTGGCATAATCACCGAAGGGTATTGCAACAAACAATTCCCGAATATCAACAAATCACGAAGAGACTAAGTCTCGAAATGATAGAATACATTCATACACATATATGATAACATTAATCTCATTGACCAGTACAAGTATAAAACTTGCCTCAAACCGAAGGCGAGCAAGTCCTTCCACGGTCAACATCCTGGCACGCAATGACGAACGGCGCCTCCCGACGATCACAAACACTCGAACAACCTTGAATGAAAACGATTCATTCAAAAACACAAAATCAATAGAAAACAACGACAAAGACAAAGCCCGATTCAAACACGAATCGATCACACCGCACGAACGAATATCATAGTTCTCAACTATGAATTCTAACATCCTCTAACACCTCGATGATCAACTAACATGATCATTACATTCTTAACACTTGTGAAATCCATTCAACAAGATTCACTTAAGAACAATCATCAAAACAGACATCTCAAAATGATAATATCACCAATATCATCAAATTGATCCTCCTACAATGATAATATTATCAATATTATCATTATCACCCCAAGAACATCATCAACTCAATAATCATGATGTCTGGAACAGAAATCCTTCATCAATACATCATGAATTCGGATTAAACAACAAGATTCACTCAACCATTTCCAAATTATGATAATCACCCCTTAAATTATCATAAATCCTTACTAAAATGGTTATAATCTTTCAAGAACACCATCAACAACAACAACAATCATCTCAAGACTATGTTAATCATATAACAATCTTAACATAATCCTTACTAGACATGATTAAAACCTCCAAACAATCTAAATCATCAAGAACATAATCCAACTCAAGCAATACCATCATGTTCTTCATCAAAAGTTTATCAAAACCATGAAGAATCATGATATACTCCATTAATCAAACAATACCCGGAGAAAACAACAACAAAAACTCGAAAATCACTTGAAGAACAAGAGATTGAGGGAACTTACCAAAGAAGAACAAGAAAAAGCCTCCAAACACCAAAGGAGCACCAACAAGCTTACAACTTCAAGCTTCAATCCAAGCTAGGATGATCAAGATCGAGTTGGAAGGGGCTAAACATCAATAACAAGTCCAAACGGACGATTCTAGGGAGATAAAATGTGTTTTGGTTCGTGAGTAAATGAAATACAAAACCAATATAAATAGACTGACAAGTCCATTACGTACGTTATACGCCCACGCTAACGTACGTAAGGGTCTTTACGTACGCTATGTAAAAACAGTAACGTACGTAAAGCTAAACCCAGAACTAACTGAACTAAAATACGAAGGCCTTAACGTACGTAAACAAAAACATATTACATACGTTAACAAGACCTGCATTACGTACGTAGAGCTCACCTCTTAACGTACATAAGGGTCCGTTGACTGCAATAGTGAGATCCGATCGGAAGATGCTCGGGACCTACCGGCCGAAAGTGACTACGAGGAAGGTTCCTGCCACCTACCAAGCATTACGTACGTAACCTTACAGGCATAACGTACGTAATAGAAACACGCTAGCGTACGTAATGCTACACCCATAGCGTACGTTAAAGCTATGAGCTTAGCCAAAAAATCCAAACTCTCCAACCAACATTCAAACAACGAAACCAACCCGACGACAAGTATAAATATTTCGATCCCGAAATATTCCAATACAATATTCATTGTATCATTCCAAAACAACAATACTTGTACAATTCCAAATGAATACGTAAAACTCAACAGTAACACGAGTAAAAATTATCCCCGGATATTACAAGTACGGGGTAGGATGGGCTTCTCTCATGATAGAGTTCCTCAACTCCTCGTCTGCTGGTACACACGCTCGATTCCTGAAGCGTATCAATCCGTCCTCGTGGATCAAAAATCCATGAGCTTTCCCTTGAGTGATTTCATCCCGAACTCGAGATAAGAATGGGTCCGTAACTTGTTTCGATCTGATTATATCATCAAGAGACGAAGAAATATCAAGTTTGCAAAGTTGTCCCTGAACACACTGTAACCAAACTTCAATCTCTAGTCTCATAAGCTCCAACTGCAATTCCCTTTGAGCTGTCAAGCGGCTAAGCATCTGCTCCTTCACTGTCTTACGGCTCAAGGCATCGGCAACCACATTTGCCTTGCCTAGATGATAAAGGATTTCGATATCATAATCATTGATCAATTCTAGCCACCTTCTCTATCTCATGTTCAACTCTTTCTGAGTAAAAATGTACTTCAGGCTCTTGTGATCAGTAAAGATCTGACAGGTAACTCCGTACAAATAGTGACACCAGATTTTCAATGCAAACACTACGGCTGCTAGCTCCAAGTCATGGGTCAGATAGTTAACTTCATAGGGTCGCAATTGTCTCGGTGCATAGGCAATCACTTTCCCTTCCTGCATTAGTACACATCCAAGGCCCTGTCTCGACGCGTCACTATACACCACGAATCCTTCCGTTCCTTTTGGTAGAACCAAGACAGGTGCTGAAATCAATCGACTCTTTATCTCATCAAAACTTTGCTGACATGCTTCTGACCACAAATACTTCTTATCCTTCCTCAGTAGATTAGTCATCGGTTGCGGAATTTTGGAAAATCCTTCCACGAACCATCGGTAGTAACCTTCTAGGCCGAGGAAAATACGAACTTCCTTCACATTCTTCGGAGGTAGCCAGTCTCGAATGGCTTCTGTCTTCTGTGGGTCCACTCTCACTCCTTAAGCTGATATCACATGCCCAAGAAAGATAACTTCAGGCATCCAGAATTCACATTTAGTAAACTTCCCATAAAGTTGCTCCCACCTCAACGCATCGAGAACTTGGTGAAGATGACGTTCATGCTCTTCGTGGTCACGAGAATAAATCAGAATGTCGTCAATAAAAATGACTACAAAGCGGTCTAGATAGTTAATAATACCCCGATTCATCAACTCCATGAATACAGATGGTGCATTAGTTAATCCAAATGGCATCACTACGAACTCATAATGCCCATAGCGAGTACGGAAGGCCGTCTTCGAAATGTCAGACTCTCGAATCCTCAACTGATGATAACCGGACCTCAAGTCGATCTTAGAAAACACAGCAGCTCCCTGGAGTTGGTACAATAGATCATCAATACGAGGCAACGGATATTTGTTCTTGATGGTTTCCCTGTTCAGCTCACGATAATCAATACATAAACACAAAGATCCGTCTTTCTTTTGTACAAATAACACTGGTGCTCCCCAAGGGGACGCACTAGGTCGAATATAGCCCTTTTTAGTCAACTCCTCAAGCTGGTTCTTGAACTCCTGCATCTCAGTCAGAGCCATACGATACGGCGCTTTTGAAAGCGGGGACGTACCTGGCTCTAATTCAATAGTAAAATCTACCTCACGATGTGGAGGTAAGCCTGGCAACTCGTCTGGAAATATGTCTGGATCCGTCTTTACCTTGAGTGATATCATCCTTAGGTAAATCGACTGCAATCAGGTTTGACAACCACTCATGGTCGTTCAAACGAATCGGACACTCATGGACTTCACGATTTCCAATAATTCTTCTACCATCGGGTAGACCAATCACATAAGGTTCACAATTGACAACATGGTCTAGAGGCAAACAACTTAAACAAGAAGTAGATATAAAGTAGTGTGAAGCACCGGTATCAAAAAGAACACACACTGGCTGAGAGTGGATCTCGAGTATACCTGCAATCATGCTGGCCTCGGGATCGTCAGTTTTCTTCATTTCGTAGATCCTGGGTTTCGCGGCTCCTGCACCATGTGTACCACTTTGATTCCCCCGACCCATTCCCCTATTTGCCGCTTTAGTCTGATAAGAAGCGGATGGAGGCCCACGGTCCTGGATAGCAGACTGAATTGGTACATGAGACGCTACTGGTTCACGTCCGGGTCCATTCCTGCAAAAACGAGCACGATGCCCATTTTCCCAACAAGTATGGCATGCGACGACTGACTTCGGGCATTTGGAGCTGACATGTCCCTGATCTCCGCAGTTATAGCACACAACAGATGAGGGGGCCACTCGAGAATGCGATCCGGCTGGCTTCGACGCCATGAGTGGTCGATCAGAAGGGTTTGGCAATGACTGGGGCTTCCTGAATGTCCCCCGGTTACTCTCAGTCTGGTTCTGGTTCCGAGATCTTTTGTTGTTGGGATGAGGTTGCTTCTTAGAAATCTCCTTCGCGGTGATTTCATATTCCAGATCTTTCTCGATGAACTCCGGCAGGGTCGTACAGTGGTGATTCAACAGTTGCATTCTCATTCGAGGTTTAAGCCTCTTAAGAAAATACTTGATTTTATCAGCCTCCGTTCGGACAATCGACAAGGCAAAAGGAAGAAGTGCCTGAAATTTCTCAACAACAGAAAATACATCTTCATCCTCAGACGGGTCTGGGTTTAGCAATTCCGACAGCTCGGCCTCACGGAGTGGCCCTGGATAGTAACGGTCTAGCATGAGGTTTTTAAATTCCTCCCAGGTATAAACACAATCAACTGGCCTCACTGAAAGCCACCAAGTGTGAGCGCCCTTGCTAAGATAGTAAGCTGCTACGGAGACGCGATTCTCCTCCGGGCAATCCACCATCTCGAATAATTTCTCAAAATGCTCGATCCAATGTACAATGTCAGCAGGCTAAGAGGAGCCTTCAAAGGTCGGAGGTCGCTGGCGAGAGATGTCGTTGATGATCCGACTCACGGGTCCGCCAAGCACAGGAGGTGGAGGATGAGGCCCCTGCTGCTGGCTAGTAGTGGCCCTCTGCATAGCTTCCACTAACTGACCCATCTGGGTCATCTGAGTCATCATGCCTTGCATTACAATGTAAGGATCCACACACGCATCTTCATGCCCACTGTGGTGCGATTGGTCCCTAGAAGGCGAACCACTGTATGCGGAACTATGATCCACATTTGCGCGTCGTTTGGCTCGAGGTATCGGGATTCGGCCCCTTCCGCGGCCTTGTCCTTCTCTGCCATGACCTCTCAGATTTCTTTCCATACTGAAAGAATCAATCATAATGATAAACATAAGTACAGTTCAATATACTATTCAAAATTCACGCTAAGTTAATAGCAACCAGGAATCACATATTCAAGGAAACGGTTCACAATTAATTATCGACACCACGAATGTCACACAGAATATTACATCGACGTCAAGTCGAACAATATAATCAATCCAGCATTTACCTCGAATTATTAATCAGATAAATCCTGTCACAGATCCTCGAAATAGCAAGATCAACAAAGAGATCCATTCTGCTATCAATATCATGCCGGTAATTAAATCATGGCTCGAAAAGTACATACCGTACTTGGCTCGTAGGGTCAGGCGCATGCACAGGTCACACGTGACACGAAGGTCTTTGGATACTAGTTCATTATACAATGACTCTTAAAGAGAAAACAACACACTCCGATACCATCTTCTGTAACACCCCAAAAGGCGACTATTATAGTGCCGTGGACCCCACACTGGGACCCACCAGGCGATATCAAATTACAGATTAAATAAGTATTACTTGTGATACCGAACCACAATAAATAGTCATTTCTCCGGTTAGGAGTTCACTAATAGTATAGCCAGCGGCCTTATAATACACAGGATCCTAAAAACAAGTACAAACCATATGGAGATGGAATATACTTCAAAATACAACCGACCGATAATATAAATAAAGCGGAATTAAAGTGACATTACACGGTTTGAACAATAACCGGATAAACAGACATGGGCCCCCCGATCTAGTATCCCTAAAACCCTTCGCCGTCACCGTACTCTTCCCGTGCCTTGCCTTTGCCTCGACCTAAAATACAACACAAGTATTTCGCCCAAAACACAGGGTCAGATATACATGATAAATGATTCTCCCGACATTATACAATCCACATATATTAGATCTCAAAGAAAACATTACGACTACTGAACATAACCCTCGGGCGTATGAACAACCAGTCCCAAATCATCGAACATATCCAATCATACATGGACTATGAACGATTAAACAATATAGCTCAAGATGGACATCACAGTACGCCCGATCCGGAAATGTGTCCGTATACATGTCCACCCCGTATACGAAATCCAGAATATACGTGTGACAATGTACCTAATTAGCCTCACGAACTACGTCTCGTGTGCGCAGTCCAATACGGAAAACATCCACGTATGACTATATAAGTGCCCGGCTAAAAATCCTACACAATGACCAATCGGCATGCAGATATGATTCCAGATATATCACGATACAACATGACAACGAATTCAACAAATTACATATCCGATTAAGGATCAAGTGAAACTCACCGAAATGACAACGAGGACCAAATGAGATCAACGATTCAAAGTGACATACTTGGGAATGTAATCCCATGATGAGAAACGAAACAACGTCAAGGACAATATCAAATCACGAGTCACCAATTCATAAACATTTCAGACACATGAAATGTATAAACATCACAAGAATCTAATAATCATTATAAACAAGCAAGATAACTTGCCTCAACTCCGTAGGCGAAAGATAGTCCTTCTCCAAATGATCATCGGATGGTATCCTTGGTTAAACACTCAAACGAAAAAGCAACCTTGAATGAAACGTAATTCATTCAATAACATATTCATGGAATATTACTATCAATTCACAGGGAACGACGCCCGCAACCTACTTGAATAATTCATTCCATCCTAACGAAAGTTCTAACGATTATTTGAAGGGTTCCAGTACATATAGTCCGTCTTCCATAATCGGATCACTATATCAAAATATCGTTGAATACTCTTTATATTTTTATGAACAAAACATCTTCAATTCATCAATACAATTGGTTTAATCAATTCCTTATGTTCTACAACATTTACCACTATACAAGGATAATCGCAATAAATTCGATACTCAAATTTATTATGACTATATCATTCATAATCAGCATTGTTGGGAAAAATAATGCTGTTTTGATAATTACCAAACAACAAAGCCTCATACAACAAGCTAACATATAACAAGATGATAAATGCCCAGCATGCAGCAAGACGCTGTATCAAAAGTCCGATCGAAGTTGTCAATCCTGTATCGAAGACTTCTCATACTGCCAGCATACAAGAGAAAGTACAAAGTGTCTTCATACAAACCTTCGCGTTGCCATCATACAGCAACAAAGTCTAAGTAAGCTCCAAGTATGGAAGCTGTCCCTCAATACAACAAACATTCGATACAGTGACTACTCCTTTATAGCCTACAACGCAAATAGATACAACATTAAAGATGTAAAGTATTGAGACCTTCATTACCCATTGAAACATGACTGAAGACCGTTTGGAAAGGAATCTTTGGTATTCTCTAGAAGTCAAGTCCCGTTTGATAAAGAAGTATTTAAATACTGAAAGGATAAAGTATTTAAATACTGAAGCTGACAGAGATCTTCAAATCCCGCAATATCTAGATCCTAGTTCTTTCAAGTCAACTATCTAAGTTGTCACAGAATCTTGCTCAACGGATCTTTATCAATGGATATATTTCGAAAGCTATATATATCTCTAGAACTTGAAGATCAAATACGACTGCTGTGAAACAAGTGCTTACACGAATATTCAGAGCAAACAAATCTCCAAAAAGCATACTGCTATTCAGAAAGAAGAGATATACAAGTGCTCAAACCGTGAACAATACATTACCAGCTAAAAGCTCATAAAGTCAAGTTGTTGTTCAACCAATTGTTCTACCCTTGAACAAAACCCATCAGCCCTGTGTGGACTGAGAAAGCCTTGCTTTTCCTGAACTGTGTGTGACGTATCTGCATTGAAGAGACAAAGCTTCGGAATTGTGTGTGAAGAAGTTAGTCAAGTGGAAGCTTTAACCAATCTGTGTGAACGGTTGAAAGCGACAGTCTTTGTATCAATCTGTGTGAACGATACAATGATAAGTTTGATTATAGTCACGTAGTTGTGTATGTAGTGATTATAATAAACGTTTTACTCCTGTGTGGAGGATCAGTGGACGTAGAGGGATTTATCTCGAACCACTTTAATTACCGTGTCATTTACCTTCCGCATTTACTGTTTTCATAAACTGTGATTTATATAAGTACACACTGCAAAACCCTGTACGCACCAAGCTAACAGGAGATTAGACCGAGTTGCTGTATCGATAGCAACTTACTGTTTCAAGACTTCCGCTATGCACTCCGAGTTGAAAATAGTACAGCTTGTTGTTTAAAACACTTTCCAAGATGTATTCTGTATACTTAGAGACAAACAAGTGGTCTCGGAGCAGTTGATTCTAAAAAGAATCAGTCGCATTTTTAACCGAATCAGATCCTAAATCATTTTTTTCAAAAACAATTTATCTTTCCTATTTCCACACATATGGATACCTCATTAATAAGCAAGGTACCTATACTATTAACGAGTTTGATGACCGGAGAAACAGGATGAAGAACAAACTCAAGGCCTTCATTGGAGAATCAAAAGCTACACCCGCATCAACAAAGACTGAGTGTATTCAGGTGGTCACTGAAAGTGACTCGTCTGATGATGAGCTAGAAGATAGAGCCTATATGTGCTCTATGGCCAAAGTTAACGAGAAAAATGAAGACAGCGATGATGATGAGGTAAGCTCTACCTCAACTATTCCTGTAAATACATCTCATACCTTTGAAAATATGTTGAATAAATTTAATAACATTCAAAAGGCCCATGAGATATTGAAAAGAGAAAACATACAGCTTGAAATTTCTAACTTAGAGCTGAAGGAAGAAAACAAGTTGCTGAAGGATAATTACGAAAATATGTCTATCGACTGCGAAAAAAGCAAAGTCAATTTAGAAAAACTCATGGAGAGCAATCATCAACTTGCTCACGATCTAAATGAGACTAAGTCTCATCTTGAAAGCAAGACAAATGATTTGGCTCTACTCGAAGCCAAAGTAAAATCTCTCGAGAAACGTGAAGGAGAATTAGAGACAATCTTGAATTCTTTCGAGAAATCCCCTAATAGAATGGAAGAGATCCTAAGCACTGGGCAACATGCTTATGATAAATGTGGCTTAGGATATAACTCGTTCTCCAACAAAGGAAAATCTAGTACGGTATTCGTCAGGAGTGAGGAATCCATTCCTGTATCGGAAGAAGTTCCGAGTCCTGCGAAGGAACCAGTTGCACCGCGCACAGCAAAGGTTGCCATTCTGCCACCACAGTCATATTCCAAACCGCGGAATCACCATCCATTCAGACCTGTAAAGCGTAACCAACAGCAGCATGCTCCCCGAGCATATCCAAAGCGCTAACAGCCGTTCAGAAAGAAGGCTGTATCCAAATATCAAGGACCCGCACGACAGTACTTTCAGTACAGCACGCCTAGGTATTGGATACAAGAACCCCGTTATCCATCAAGAAAACAGGTCGTAGTGCAGTATCAACAACAACTTTGGAAATCCAACTGGAGACCCAGGAGGCAATCTGTAAGACCTATGAGAATGGCTCCACCTTCTAGACGGCAATCGTAATCGAATAATAACTATAACTCTCGATTTTACATGCATAATGATCCTGATTACTGCAGCTACGTGCTTGCCCCACATAGACATCGCAAAAATGGACCAAAACTAACCTACAGCAAACCAATTGCTTTCCGGCAAATTTGGGTACCGAAAGGCACTATCACAACAGGATCCAAATTTACTTGATTTCTATGCTTCGACACGAATTGGGAACACTACAACTAGACTCCCTGTAAGTTTTTATGCTTTTACTCATTAATTGAGGGGGAATGCTGTAAGACCCAAGAATACAGTATCTACCATTAATTAACTGTACACTCAGAACAGTCAAGACAGCACTGTAGAACAGAGAAGGCATGAAACCTTCCTACAGCTAACATGTGCATTAATTAAGGGGGAATACAGTATGACCCAAGAATATAGTGTTAATCCGAACAATAATGTAAGAATTGAATCCCATATGTACCTCTTGAGGGGGAATGCTGTATTTTCGTGGATACAGCACATACTATAAAATTCAATTACTGTTATTCAAATATTTTATTCATTTTCAAAATAGATTTGAGTCCACGTGCCCTGTTCTTAAAACAAATGTCTTTTGCATCAAATGCTTTGCACGGTATCTGGACTATATTATTTCAAACGACGCGAATTTAAACTCAATTTAAGTAAATTGCTGTAATAAACAAGTATGAAAACTTGTTATAGTATTAAGCTGAAAGAACTTGTCTGCGAACAGTTCATAGGTTCAGTTGTACTCAACTAGATCACACTGTAAGATTGTGCCTGCGCGCCAATCATAAGTTTAAGATGTAATACACTTCCCTGTTAGATGCTATCATTTTTTTTAAACTTGCCTGCGAGCAGTTCATATTTCTTTTAGACTAAGTGTTGAAGACCAGATCATTCGACAGAAGATCAAGAAGTCTGCTCAAGATATTATCAAAAAGAGGGAACTATTAGGATAAACAAATACTGTATCCAAGTCTTCTCAAATTACCAACATACAACAAGACTTCATATAAGTCATCATATAAAAAGTAGCTGCCCCGAAGATGATCGTACAGTTAGATAAACTTCCTGTATCTTGCACTGTCAAACATACAGCAAGATGACAAGTGCCTTATTCATACAGCAGAAGGATAATTGAACATTCGACAGAAGACCAAAAAGAAAATCTCCCATTAAAGACTTTTCAAGAGGTTTTGGCATCAAAGTTTTGGCATCATCAAGAAGTTTTGGAAATTATCAAAAAGGGGGAAATTATTGGAAAAAACAATACTGTTTTGATAATTACCAAACAACAAAGCCTCATACAGCAAGCTAGCATACAACAACATGATAAATGCCCAGCATACAGTAAGACGCTGTATCGAAAGTCCGATCGAAGTTGTCAATCCTGTATCGAAGACTTCTCATAATGCCAACATACAAGAGAAAGTATAAAGTGTCTTCATACAAACCTTTGCATTGCCATCATACAGCAACTAAGTCTAAGTAAGCTCCAAGTATGGAAGCTGTCCCTCAATTTAGCAAACATTCGATATAGCAACTACTCGTTTATAGCCTACAGCGCAAATGGATATAGCATTAAAGCTGTAAAGTATTGAGACCTTCATTACCCATCGAAACAGGACTGAAGACCGTTTGAAAAGGAATCTTTGGTATTCTCTAGAAGTCAAGTCCCATTTGATAAAGAAATATTTAAATACTAAAAGGATAAAGTATTTAAATACTAAAGCCGACAGAGATCTTCAAATCCCGCAATATCCGGATCCTGGTGCTTTCAAGTCAAATATCTAAGTTGTCACAGAATCTTGCTCAACGGATCTTTCTCAACGGATATATTTCGAAAGCTATATATATCTTCAGAGCTTGAAGATCAACTATGACTGCTGTGAAACAAGTGCTTACACGAATATTCAGAGCAAACAAATTTCCCAAAAACATACTGCTATTCAGAAAGAAGAGATATAAAAGTGCTCAAACCATGAGCAACACATCACCATCTAAAAGCTCATAAAGTCAAGTTGTTGTTCAACCAATTGTTCTACCCTTGAACAAAACCCATCAGCCCTGTGTGGACTGAGAAATCCTTGCTTTTACTGAACTGTGCGTGACGGATCTGCATTGAAAATACAAAGCTTCAGAATTGTGTGTGAATAAGTTAGTCAAGTGGAAGCTTTAACCAATCTGTGTGAACGGTTGAAAGCGACAGTCTTTGTATCAATCTGTGTGAACGATACAAGGATAGGTTCGATTATAGTCACGTAGTTGTGTACTGATAAGTGTCAGTTTTATACCCTTATCCATGGTTTGTATCAATATATTTCACCCATAATTGAGCTAGTCTACTCATTTTTGCTTAGAATTAATTAGCTTTTAATGATTTTATTATTTATCAGATGAAGATGTAAATCTAGTCTTAAATCGGATTGAATTACTGATTTACTCAAGAAATAACATGTTTATAAAATATTCTCTTTGTTGAATTTTTATGTATTCATGTTGTAGGGCTTTCCGAGGCGAGTTCGGCAGTCTTTCCGGATTCAAAATCAGGGTTATATATCAAAAGTTATCATCTGAAGAAGATTTGGGGCGAAAACGCAAAGTCTAAGAAATTCTGGGCTGAAAATGAAGTCTGAAACTCCATACGGGCGTGTACGGGCATAACTCACACAAAGAAAAAATCCGTAGCCTAGTTAAGGCCGTAACTACTGAATGTTACGGCCGTAAGTCATCCATGTTACGGCCGTAACTCAATGTTACGGCCGTAACTCAATGTTACGGCCGTAACTCTTGGCAGATATTGATCATTGTATAATTTTTTATACTTTTGGTCTATTATTAAGGGGATGACTTACATTGACCCGATCTATTGTAATAATGCTGGAGTTTTGGAGCTATCAGATGACTTTAGGTGTATAAATAGACCCCTTAGATCCATCACCATTCATTCATTCATCTTATATTTTTCCACTTTTTGTACTATTTTCTTTTTGTGTGAAGAACACACTTGTGTTCTTGAGTGATTTGTGTAATAGTGGTATAGCATATGTTGTTCAGGGAGTTTATTGCTTCTTTCTCCTTTATCTACTAAGGGATTTAGGATCAATTCTTTCTCTTTTTCAACTAATAATGACCACTCAAGCTTGTATTATGTTTATTAAACCCTTCATGGGCTAAGTTACCTTAAGTTGGGATTATAAACAAGGTTAGTCATGTTATTTAAGTTTGTATAAAGATATATTAATAATTACTTATTATTGTGTGTGATTTTCATTGTTTTATCAATCTTTATTTATTTGGCCAATAAATGACGATATTTATGGTCTTCATATGTTTCGAAAGAAAATATGTTTGATTAGATCAAATGATCTTTACTCTAAGTTGTTCTAGGGGATAGAAATATACCTCTAGACCTTAGATGATTCTTTGAGTTATTTTCATTAAACCTAATGCTATGTATTGAAGCCAATCAACATAGAAATATAGTGGATTGATTCAATATATAAGGGGCATTTTATAGTTCGAAAGAGAAACCGTCTTTTTAAGGAAAATCGAATCTACACAACATAATAAGTAAATTCATCTTATGATCTCCTATATATCTTCTATAACTAATGATGATCTAAGTTTGTAATCCCAACTATTTCATTTTATCTTTTATCAATCTATTATTAGTACAATCTTTCATTTCCTTGAATATTAGAACTATTATTGCATTTTGTTTGTAATTGTCAAACCAAACTCTTTAATTGTGTGTTTCACTCATCTTAGTATCTATAAAAATAGACTAATAGTGTATAATTCAAATTATAACCAAACTTCCTCGTGGGATCGATAAACCGGACTCAAAAAGTCCACTTACTACTTTATACGATATCGTGCACTTGCGATAGTTACACAAAAGACGTGTCAAGTTTTTGGCGCCGTTGCCGGGAAGTATAAGTGTTATTTTGAAATATTACATTATTAACTATTTTTATAAAGACAACTTTTTCTTTGTTGTAGATTCTCTTGACTATGCGAAGGACGTACAATCGCGATTTAGTTTCACTAGATCCCGAGATCGAAGCCACATTCAGAAGAAGGCGAAGAGAACAAAATAAAAGCATTATTTCTTCACCATCAATGGCAGACGAACTAAAGCCACGTCTTCCCCAAGGAAACGATAACGAAAGAATTCCTCCGGTAGGGGGAATACCTAATGTTCAAAACATTCAACATCAACAACATCCTATTGTGCTATAAATAGATGAAGACAACATGCTCTTTGGGGAATTCATGAACCCCCCATCTTTAAGTGTGCAATCAAGTGTGATCTATCCACCATTTGGAGTGGACAATTTTCAAATTCACCCCGATGTCATCAATCTCTTCTCCAACAACAACTCATTCTATGGAAGAACCGACGAGAATCCATATCTCCATATTAACCGTTTTGTGGAGATCTGTGGAAATTTCAAATATCCAAATGTAAATGACGAGGCGATCAAAATGAGACTTTTCGTGCACACTTTGAAGGACAGAGCAAGAGAGTGGCTAGATACTTTGCCACCATGAAGCATAACAAATTGGCCTGAATTTGTCCAAAAATTCCCCACTAAATACTTTCCACCAATAAAAGTGGCAAAACTCAAATACGAAATCTCTACATTTCGTCAACAAGATTCAGAGTCATTTCACGAAGCATGGGAGAGATACAAAGATATGCTACGAAAATGTCCTAACCATGGTTCCAATTTGGGAGCACAAGTCAATTACTTCTATTCTGGAATTTTACCTACATGCCGAGCCAATGTCGATTCATCATCAAATGGCTCACTTGGCAACAAAACTATGAAAGAGGCTTATAATCTTTTTGAGGTTATAAGTGAACAAAGTGCAAGATGGCCAGACAGAAATATCCAAAAGAAACCAAATGGTGTTTTTGAAGTGGATTCTTATTCACTTATGTTGGCAAAAATTGAAGCTTTATCAAAGAAAGTTGAGGACATGTCTTTTTCAACTCCTCAATCTGTGAAGACGGTGCAAACTCCACAAGTTTCAGCTTTTTCATGTGAAATTTGTGGAGCAACTCACAACAGCACTATCTGTCCCTTAGTGCAACAGGAGCAATCACCACCACCACCAGAACAAGTGGCGTATGCTCAGAATTTCCAAAGGCAAGCATACAATCCTTACGGGCCAACATACAATCCAGGGTACAAAAATCATCCAAATTTTTCTTATGCAAAAAACAACAATGTGTTGAATCCAACACATCAAGAAAATAAGCCCGGGTGGGAAGAAGCAATCACGAAGCTGGCTGAACAACAACTGAAGTATCAACAACGCAATGATGCTTCAATTAAAAATCTAGAGACACAAGTTGGCACTAGTACAAAAAGTCATATAGGCCACATTTAGAAAACGTGTCCATAGTCTTTTAGCCATGGATTTTTTTTACTCTATAACTGTTACCGTAGGTGGCGTAACAAAAGGGTACCTCTACGGATACACCCACTTTGAGTGACTATTTCACATTAATTTTCGTAGCTGTTCCTCTGTAACCGTGTCTATACAATACCCCCTTTTTGTTTGTAGGTAAAGCATTTGTTCCATAACCATAGCCATAGGATCCTTACCGACACACAGTTTGATTTTTAGTAGCTATTGTTTTCTTTTTGGATACTGAAAAATTATAAAGGGTGGTCGTATTTTTCCTTTTAGATACTGAAAAATTGTAAAAGGTGGCAGTTGTTTTCCTTTTGGACACTGAAAATTTATAAAAGGTGGTCGTTGTTTTTCTTTTGGACACTGAAAATTGTAAAAGGTCGTCGTTGTTTTCCTTTTGGACACTGGAAGATTGTAAGAAGTGGTTGTTTTTTTTCTTTTGGTCACCGAAAAATTATAAAAGGTTGCCATTGTTTTTCTTTTGGATACCGAAAATTTGTAAAAGGTGGCCATTGTTTCCTTTTGGACACCGAAAAATTGTAAAACTGACCGTTATTTTCCTTTTGGACACCGAAAATTTATAAAAGGTGGTTGTTATTTCCCTTTTGGACACTGAAAATTTATAAAAGATGGCCGTTGTTTTATTTTTTGACACTGAAAAATTATAAAAGGTGGTCGTCGTATTCCTTTTGAACACTGAAAAATTGTAAAAGGTGGCCGTTGTTTTCCTTTTGGACACTGAAAAATTGTAAAAGGTGGTTGTTGTATTCTTTTTGGACACTGAAAATTTGTAAAAAGGTGGCCGTTATTTTCCTTTTGGACACTGAAAATTTATAAAAGGTGACCGTTGTTAATTTCCTTTTGGACACTGAAAATTTGTAAAAGATGGTCGTTGTTTTCCTTTTGGACACTGAAAAATTATAAAAGGTGGTCGTTGTATTCCTTTTGGACACTGAAAAATTGTAAAAGGTGGCCGTTGTTTTCCTTTTGGACACTGAAAAATTGTAAAAGGTGGTCGTAGTTCGTCCATTGGCCACAATTTCACATCTAAAAGGTGGTCGTAGTTGTCCATCGGCCACGGTTTTACATCTAAATGGTGGTTGTATTTCATATTCAGCCACAAGAATGCAGTATTGGCCACCTATTTTATCGAGTCTTTAAGGACCTATTTGCCACCTACTTCTAATGTGTAACATAAACTCATTAACAACAATTGATGCAAAATTGATCAAAATTTTTATTACTCATATGATAAAAAGTTAAATGTCTTGATCAGATAAATGAAATATGTCTAAAAAACAATAAATCAACTGTCTTGATCCAAAAAAATTAAACATTAAACGCCTACAAAAGCACGACTATTTCTCTTATTTTAACTAGGCTACAGTCTTGATTCTCTTGCTCGTTCTCAGAGGCTTCAATATCCCGTCGTTCATATCAGAAGCTTTCTTCTTCTTCTTAATCTTCTTAGTCTTTTCAACTGTCTTCTGGCTATCATCATGTTGTTGATCGGAGCTTTCAAGTGTCCTCCGGTTGTCATCATTGTCATCATGTTCTTGATAAGAGCTTTCAAGTATCTTGTGGTTGTCTTCGAATGGCTTCCTCTGTATGTAGCAAAAAGGTATTTTATGATGTACATATGCATAGACAAAGGTTTTAACAAAATATACTTGAAGTTGTGGAGTAAAGCAACTTACAGTAGAGAGATTGATCACCCATTCTTTTGGCCATGCTACCAAACTATTTTTAGCATCCTCTACTGTTTTAAATTCTTGTGTTATGTAGGGTAAACCTGCATTTGGATGTATTGGTTCATCAATCCAAACTCTGAAGCAATCTTCTTCAAGATCAACTCCATGTATCTTCTGTTTTGGAGACGAGTCCAGAATAACACGTCCATTTGCAACAATGTTTATTTGTCGGCCATGTGCCAATTTGCATTTTTCATTCTGAAAACATATATTCCATAACAAAATATTAAACAGGGATAATAAATAAAAGTCATAATATAGAAAAAAAATCATACCATGAAAAATTTGTTCATATAAGAATTTTTGAAACAACCATTCAAACAACAAACTTCATCTGATATGTTGGAATGTGATTAAATCACTGAAGAAGCGCTCTTACGTCCCATTCATGATTGGTTGGGGGAGAACCGAAATCCCCTAGTATATGAAAGATTGAAAAAGTGCTTTCGTTGTTGTGGAATAATAAGCCTTCGTATCGGTTAACAAAGAGCGCCACAACATAACAAAGCTTCCATTCCAAGTTTAGGAACCTAGGCTGTCCTAAGAAGATTGATGGATTCAAATTAAATACTCGCAAGTGTACGAATTGCTCTTGTAGTAAGCGGCAAGTAACTCCGAGGTCGATCTCTCGAGGAATTGGAAAAGGTTTAAAATTCGATAATGTTCGGCAAATAGTCGAATGAACAAAAGTAAATTAAATTAAAATACATCATTGGTTGATTATGATTACAATTACTAATGCACAAAATTTAAATTGAACTAAGTGATAACAACACCAATTTGATAGTCGGATAAATGAGAGATAACAATAATGAGATTAATATGGGAATTTAGAGTCACCGACACACACGTAATCAATTATTAGTTCCGATACTCAAATAAATAAGGTTAGGAATTATCGATTGCTCACGATTAAAAGAAATCCGTTTGATGGCGGAAATTCTAAAAATCACGATTGTTCTCAACGAAAATTAAGGGATACTCTTTTGATGGGGACGAAACCCTAGCTAACAATCAATTAACCGACTACTTTTGATGAGGTAAATCGTTAAAAGATCGCGAAAAAGCTCGATAACATTCACAATCGTTTCTTTCGGGTCGTTTGATGGCGAACACCGATAAAAACCCTCGATTCGAATAATAATAACAACAATGAAAAAGATTTGATGATCTAATTCAAAAGTTCTTAAACGAAGAACGAACAAGAGGAACAATCCCAAACTTTTATCCGGAAAATCAAAAGGAACTAACAATCAAAAACATGTGTGTGGCTATATCTAAAAACCCATATGAAGTGTTTAGCCACACATGATTAATTCAACAACAATAATGGAAATTGAAGAACAAAACATGGTAAAAACTTCCCTTGTAAATGCCGAAATCGAATTCCCGATGAAGGTTTGATGATCTTCTTACAAGAACTCACAACAAATTTATACAAGGAATTATTATATCTCACAAAAGTATTTTTCTCACTCCAAGAACACACAAGGAAGATGATGAAAATCTCTCTTTTTCCCACTCTTTTGGTGTTTTTCCTCCCTAATCTTGTGTTTTTCCACAAAATATCTTCTTCACAAGACAAGCACACCTCTCAAGGGGTCACTCCACTTTGTTTTATAGCCAAAAAAACAAGACAAAGGCTTAAAAGTATGCAAAAATGTCAAGGAAAGTGACATGAACCAAAAAGTGGCACGGCCCATGTCCTGGGACACGGCCGTGTCGCACTATGCTGATTAATCGAAAAGGTAGTCTGTCAAGGGGCTCGGCCGTGTCCCGTGACACGGCCGAGCAGCACTATGCGGGAAAGGCAAAATGGCCGATAGTGACTCGGCCGTGTCCCAAAAGGCACGGTCGTGTTCTTCTCATCCGGAAAGTGCAGTTCGCGCTGGAATGAGACCCGGCCGTGTCCCATGGCACGGCCGAGTTACCTGATGTAGTCGAGCGCCTGTCGCAGCCTAGTTGAGTCGCACAGTGCGGCTAGTCCGTTGCACAGTGCGGCCAAGTCCGGTTTTTGGTCTTCTTCGGCATGATCCTTCGTTCTTGTATCAATTCACCTCGGATTTTAGCATATGATATACCGTTTCGAAGCTAATTTCACGAGGAATTTATATCAAAGGAGAATACATCTCAATTCGGAGTGGATATTCTGGTATTTAGGAGATTCGACCGATACTGCTTAAATCTTTCGTCGTTTTAGGCCCCGTTTTAGCTTTTGATTGTCATAAACTCCAATATTAGCTATGAAAGCGCATATTTCACCACAATCTTCGTCCGGATACCTACAAAACAAAAACACAACATACCACGCGTAAAAAGAGCAAAAACACTCGAAAAACAAATGAAAGTGCGACTCGATAGAACAGAATGAGACGATCAAAAATCGACTCATCAAATCCCCCCAAACCTAAACTTTGCTTGCCCTCAAGCAAAAAGAAATAAAACACACGACAAATAAACGAGAAGGATTGAATAATCAAGTTAATCATCGGGTATACATACAATCAACCGGGAATGTAAAAGTATCGTAAAGTCTCGTAATTCATCATGGAAGCCTAAACTCACAAATGAGTGGAAAGCAATGGCACTTGATCGAACATGCAAGAAAACAAGTCTTAATAGTCCCTCACTGAATTATATCGATTCACTCATCTCTCAAGTGTTTAGATAGGTCAATACGCTCAACTCGATTCAAATGGAAAGTTCTACTATATGCTTGCACTTCTTCTCTTCATCAAACGCATCAATATTCACAAAACATGAGTCATAGGGTCTTACTTTTGGTTGTAACAGTGTGGCTCGGGTTGGGAAAATTTGGCTAGTAGTTACAAGTTCGGTCAAGTAGAGCATATACGATCCTCATATATATGAAATAAAAACTCAAAGCAAGATCGATCATTCTACTTCAATTCTCCCGTATATATATCTCCCTCTTTTTTTTCTAGGCCTTGTTAAGTGTAATTCTTATGATATTGGCCTATTTCTCACAACCCAACGACTTCCCTTTTGTTTTTCTTAGGCTCACTCCTCTCCTCCCTATTTTTTCTATCCCACTATTATTATTAGGATCACCCCCTCTTTTTTTTGTGGGGCTTATTATTTCCAGAGGCAGGAGAGAAGATTTTTGCCTCTATACACCACAAACTTTGCACACCTTCGTTTTTCAAATATACCCTCTCATGCTCTTACGTGGACCAATACTTGGGTAAGTTATGGCTTTTGGATATGGAGCAATAAGATGCGGGTTTTTCGAACAAAATTATGGCTAAAGGCTCAACGAGGCTAGCAAAGGATATTGATATGAATTGGTGGATATTTTTAGATAAGTAGGTTCAAGACAAAAAATGGGCAGCCCTAATCATTCCTCGTGTATGCAAATATCAACACGTCATCCGACAGAATCATGCAAGTTCTAAAGAATACAATCCATAAGAAGAGAAATCACTCATGAAAGAATTTCACCGCTAAAAGTGAACGGTTTAATTAGGCACAAGGACTCACGGCTTTTGGACTTCCATACTCATTCCTTACACGTCAAATCAAGTAACCAAAAACTATACATTCACACGCAAGGTCAAGCAATCAATTAGATTTATTAAACTCTACGAGCCAAACACAAACACGATTAATCATCCATATACCCAACAGTTAACAAGGTTATTGCAATCCAACTACGACATCACGCAAGAAAAAAATAAAGAAAGGAAACAAACATCACGCAAACAAAAAACAAATAAAAATCGAAGAATTTGCACCCCCCCCCAAACCTAAATCTTTGCTTATCCCCAAGCAGAAAGATTAAGTCAGGAAAAATGCGAAAATACAAATTAAAAAGAAAGAAAATAAAACTACCGGATTAAGAAGTGTGGTTTTTTTTTATCATGGGGCACCATCCTTTGTGCTCGGGTCTCAACTTTCAATAGGCTAGGCTTCTTACTTCGATAAATACCTCCTTTTTTATTTCCTACACACACCATAGAAAAGAAACAAATAGAAGCAATAATAATAATAATAATGAAAGCGGTAAAAATTAAAAACTCCCTTGGGTTGCCTCCCAAGCAGCGCTTTTTTATAGTCTTTAGCTCGACTCTTCAGCTTCTTCTATCCTGGATTAAATGGAAACGTGTCATGTCCATCCACATAGCTCGTCATTTTTCGCTTGTTCTCCTTCGTCAGGATATGGATAGTGGTTCCGTGGATTTCCATTGTGAGCGCTTCTGTCACCATTTCAATTTTCATTATGATTGTCACCATGAAATGTCTTCCTTGAAGAATAAGTGACGTGATTTTTGTTGGTGATGTTTCTTCTATGCTTGGTATCACGAAATCCATCGGGGCTATCACCTCCCCCAAACCTAGTTGCGAGTATATTGGTTTTTGTGTTAAATTAATACTCGCTCCTAAGTTCACAATGGGAACTTCTTTCTCCACAAAAAGAACTTCCATATCAAAGTTTTCTAGGTCCTTCTCTCGATGCATTGATTTGACTGGTTCACTCTTATTCTCTTCAATTGGCTTCTCGATTGGATCTTTAGATTTCTCCGACTGACTCCGCAATTCTTCTTTTTCACCGCCCCTCTCTTTCGCTTCAGAAATTATCTCTTTATTTATCACTTTACCACTTCGGAGGGTGGTAATGGCTTGAGCTTGCTCGGGCTGACTTGGTAGTTTACCCATTTCTTGGTTGCATGCCTCGGTAGCAAGTTGCCCAATTTGAATCTCCATTTTCTTCATCGAAGCTTCTAAAGATTCGAACCTTTTATTGTTCTCCTCTCGGTTTTCCTTGCCCTCCTTAATGAATGCCGCAATACTCTCCTCAAGAGAGTTCCTTTGTTGTGGAGGTGGTTCACTTTGTGTTGTTTGTTGGGCTCAGTTTCCTCCGTTGTATTGAGCTTGGGAGCTTGTGTCGCACGGCATCGGATTGTTGTTTCTACATGAAAAAATAGGATGGTTTCTTAGCCCAGGATGATAAGTGTTCGGGAGAGGAACATTTCTTGCATTTCCACCATAATTATTTCTCCTCTCCTCCCACTCGGCCCTTCCCGTGCTTTGTCCCATATCCCAATTCACTTGTTCGGTTTGTTTTTCTGGAAAAATATGTGGGCAAGAATTAGCATGATGTCCGGGTCCCCAACAAATTTCGCAAACTCGTGAGCTCGAAGGTTTATTTTGAGTCTTGAGTTGTCTTAGTTCCTTCGTTAACTCATCGATTTTAGATTGCATCTCGTCCTTCTCGATTACTTGGTTCACGGCTCCCCTACGAACACGCACATTTTTTTGTTGAGAATTAGCTCCCAATATTTCAAATACGTCATAAGCTTGTCTCTCCGTTAACCCCCAAAACGAACCACCAGCGGTGTTATCTACCGCTCCTTGGCAATATTGAGTCAATCCGTCATAGAAGAATTGATTAAGTAGTTGAAGCGGATAGTGATGGTGTGGGCATTGAATGAGGAGCATCTTGAATCGGTCCCATGCTTCATGAAATGCCTCTCCGTCTTGTTGTCCGAATGTTGAGATTTGGGCTCTCAATTGTGTAGTCTTCGATTGAGAGAAGTACTTGGTAATGAATTTGTCGTAAACTTCATCCCACGTTTTTAGTGAGCCCGGCGCCAAAGTCATCAACCATTGTTTCGCCCCATCCTTGAGTGTATAAGGGAAGCACTTCATTCTTAGTTGATCCTCGCTCAACCCGTTCAATGGGAAGTTATCAATCGCAACATAGAAATCTCGGATGAATGATAACGGATCCTCTCGTGCTAATCCGTGAAATGAGGGCAATTGCTCGATGTGAAATCCGCTTATGTGGTAGTTCCTTGCGGCCGGTGCTAATTGGATGCATGAAATGGCGGTGTTCACTACGGGCTTTGCATAGTCCCTCATAAGATGTTCGACCGGAGGTTGTTGCGGCATGTTATAGTTCGCCTCCATCCCATATTGAGGTCCGGGATAATAATTCGATCCATATTGCATTCCGACGGGTGGTTGTCTCGGATAAAAGTACCTCCCTTGTTGAGCTTCCGATATCCCTTGATTGCGCCCAACATTATCATATCTCGGAAACCTTAGTTGACGAATTTCTTCCTCATCAAGCAATTTGTGCTCTTCAAGATCCAGATTATTCTCGTCGTTTGCCATTGATGATTGCGCTATTATTTTTGGTGCTCTAATTCTTTGAACCTCATCTATGGGTGGAAGAATCGGGTTTCCCAACGATCCCCTACCAAGCATAAACAAGAGAAGTTAGAGCGAATTTTTAGACTTTATCGAAAATAATGAAAACGGAAAAATAATCAAGAAAAACAATTCAACTATTATTAAAACAAGATCAAAAATTAAACGCCAATTCCCACAACGGCGCCAAAAACTTGATGGATTCAAATTAAATACTCGCAAGTGTACGAATCGCTCTTGTAGTAAGCGGCAAGTAACTCCGAGGTCGATCTCTCGAGGAATTGGAAACGGTTTAAAATTCGATAATGTTCGGCAAATAGTCGAATGAACAAAAGTAAATTAAATTAAAATACATCATTGGTTAATTATGATTACAATTACTAATGCACAAAATTTAAATTGAACTAAGTGATAACAACACCAATTTGATAGTCGGATAAATGAGAGATAACAATAATGAGATTAATATGGGAATTTAGAGTCACCGACACACACGTAATCAATTATTAGTTCCGATACTCAAATAAATAAGGTTACGAATTATCGATTGCTCACGATTAAAAGAAATCCGTTTGATGGAGGAAATTCTAAAAATCACGATTGTTCTCAACGAAAATTAAGGGATACTCTTTTGATGGGGACGAAACCCTAGCTAACAATCAATTAACCGACTACTTTTGATGAGGTAAATCGTTAAAAGATCGCGCGAAAAAGCTCGAGAACATTTACAATCATTTCTTTCGGGTCGTTTGATGGCGAACACCGATAAAAACCCTCGATTCGAATAATAATAACAACAATGAAAAAGGTTTGATGATCTAATTCAAAAGTTCTTAAACGAAGAACGAACAAGAGGAACAATCCCAAACTTTTATCCGGAAAATCAAAAGGAACTAACAATCAAAAACATGTGTGTGGCTATATCTAAAAACCCATATGAAGTGTTTAGCCACACATGATTAATTCAACAACAATAATGGAAATTGAAGAACAAAACATGGTAAAAACTTCCCTTGTAAATGCCGAAATCGAATTCCCGATGAAGGTTTGATGATCTTCTTACAAGAACTCACAACAAATTTATACAAGGAATTATTATATCTCACAAAAGTATTTTTCTCACTCCAAGAACACACAAGGAAGATGATGAAAATCTCTTTCTTTCTCACTCTTTTGGTGTTTTTCCTCCCTAATCCTGTGTTTTTCCACAAAATATCTTCTTCACAAGACAAGCACACCTCTCAAGGGGTCACTCCACTTTGTTTTATAGCCAAAAAATCAAGACAAAGGCTTAAAAGTATGCAAAAATGTCAAGGAAAGTGACATGAACCAAAAAGTGGCACGGCCCGTGTCCTGGGACACGGCCGTGTCGCACTACGCTGATTAATCGAAAAGGTAGTCTGTCAAGGGGCTCGGCCGTGTCCCGTGACACGGCCGAGCAAAGACCTTATGCGGGAAAGGCAAAATGGCCGATAGTGACTCGGCCGTGTCCCAAAAGGCACGGTCGTGTTCTTCTCATCCGGAAAGTGCAGTTCGCGCTGGAATGAGACCCGGCCGTGTCCCATGGCACGGCCGAGTTACCTGATGCAGTCGAGCGCCTGTCGCAGCCTAGTTGAGTCGCCTGGTGCAGCCTAGTCCGGTTGCCTGGTGCAGCCAAGTCCGGTTTTTGGTCTTCTTCGGCATGATCCTTCGTTCTTGTATCAATTCACCTCGGATTTTAGCATATGATATACCGTTTCGAAGCTAATTTCACGAGGAATTTATATCAAAGGAGAATACATCTCAATTCGGAGTGGAGATTCTGGTATTTAGGAGATTCGACCGATACTGCTTAAATCTTTCGTCGTTTTAGGCCCCGTTTTAGCTTTTGATTGTCATAAACTCCAATATTAGCTATGAAAGCGCATATTTCACCACAATCTTCGTCCGGATACCTACAAAACAAAAACACAACATACCACGCGTAAAAAGAGCAAAAACACTCGAAAAACAAATGAAAGTGCGACTCGATAGAACAGAATGAGACGATCAAAAATTGACTCATCAAAGATCAATCGGCCAAAATAACCATGAGCGTCTACGATATTTTAAGTTTCTTACTCTTGACCAAACTTGGCAAAGCTGAATCACGTAAATGCAAGGCCTGAAATGCTACATCCCTGGGGCGGCTTGAAGTTGTTCTATTATAAATAATAAAGAAAGGCAAGAACCTATCTTCATTGGTGACACCCTTATTGGGTAGATCATATCAGATCAGAACAAATGGTACAATATATCAGTGTGCATGAATAGACTAGTACCAATTAAGAAAGATATAAAATGGTACAAGCTTAGTGGTTTAGTGTTGTTAGTTGATTATCTATATTTTCCAACATTTGGAATCTTGACAGACTTGGTTTCTTATTGTATTCATATGTTTTGGGTGATCTGTCTTCTTGATCTATGAATATGCTTACAATGTGTCACACATGTTTCCTTATTTACGACATAGCAACATATAACAGTGTGTCGTTACAAGAAGAATCAAATAACTCCTCTTGTTGGACATACATATAAGAAGAAAAACATTCGACATGTTAGTATCTCAGAAGTTGTCGCCTTATCACAACACTCAAGTCAACATCAGTATATAATTTATATTTACCATAGTTTAAATCGCCATAAAGAATTAAATACTTTGAAAGAACATACCCTTGGGAATTCGGCCTTCGGTTGTAGGTGACATCTAACACGCATATAAGACATGTCTTGAGCAGGGATTCTGTGTGGTAGCAGGAGACACCGGCCTAGCTCCATTAGAATCTTTGGCTAGATGTAGGAGATCCATGTGTAGTTGCAGGAGTTGAGTGATGGGTCTTTGTAGATTTACGAAGAGTACATGCATAAACATTTTGAAGAAATATTAGGTGCTGAAATATTGATTAAAAATCCCATAACATTCAATAAAAACAAGCATTCAATAAGAAAATCATACTTTATAATGTATTTAATTGCATATACAGGAAGCATGACATTGTAATACTTTGCTTACCCATTGCTTTTTGGTAGTGGAAGCTTTCTTTTTCAATAATCCTTGAGAATTCAGCTTAGATAATAATTTGCTCATCATTTTCCCTTGTTGAGCCATTTTTTCCATCATATTCTTCATTTGTTCATCATTCTTCTCTTTCTCCCTCTGGTTCTCGCGCCTTTCATCATCTAATTGTTTCTTCAGTTCAGCAAGGCTCTCCTTGGATGCTCCTCTTCGTGGCATGTGCCAGTAGTTTGTTGGAGTCACTCCTTTGCCCGCACATCTTACATGCCCAGGACGTTCTTTGCCAAACACATGTGTGACGGAATTGTAACACCCCCAGGATATCCGAAGTATATTACAGCGCCGTGAATCCCTACATGGGACCCACCAGGCTGAACAAGCATCATACTCATCGACTCACAGAAACAACAGAAAAATACCTCGTCATAAAGACGCCCAACAGAATAATTCACCCGGTTTAACCGGTCAAACATGACACCATAATCCATCACAACATAATAAACAACAATACAACCCCGACAAGTAAAAGTTCTTAAGTACTCGAGTACTTCTATTAGTTGAAAGACCACAAAGGTAAAAGATAGAAAGCAACAAGACACCACTTGTGCACGATCATCACGCACGACCATCATCCGCATACTGGTCCAGCGCCCGCTCATCTCGATGAACCTGACCTGAAATTCATAAAACGAATTTCCCCAAAACGGGTCCCCAGAGGGGTTAGCAATTACGCTAGTACAAGTAACCAGATGAACGACTTACAAATTACACATATAGTAATGCATGTAATTCAAGAAAACATAGTTCCAAAACACTCATTTCCGGAAATGCCAATAATCAAACCACATTTGTAAAAATGCACCACAATTAACCGCGGACCCACAGCTTCGTGGATCCCTGCCGAGACCCCGTCGGATCTAACCCACAGTGGTTAAAAGCAAGCTCGCGGTTCCACAGCTTCGTGGAGCCCTACCGAGACCCCGTCGAGTCTAACCCGTAGTGAGCATACACACACACACACAATTTCTCATACAAAACTACTATGTCAAGATTGTAAGTTCATAAGGATACTTGCCTCGGTTAATAGACGGTGATACGAACGGAAAGGAAGAGTTGAACACGACCGCAAGGAACCGGCGGAAATGAACCTAACGATTCGAATAACACAATCACAACCAACTCTAGACGATTACGGAAATGGAATACACCCGGAAACCCGCCTACGATTCATGTATATTCGTACCAAAAATAACAACGAGGGCGGACCACAACCAAACCCTCTCGATTCCGTAAAAATCCACAAAATATCCATGAATCCGTAGGAAAACTAAAGATACTAACAATATTAATCGTATACATCATGAATCCACCAACAAAACGGAACTAATCGGAAGAAAATCCCAAAACCCCCAAATTAATCGAAAATAGGGTTCTAGAAATATTACCTTTGAAGATTCAAGTACCAAGATCCGTAGAACACGCGTTAGATTGATTATCCGATCCTCAAAACCGAAGAAAGATGATGAAAATCGACCCCCCCCCAATGAATATTGATGAAGAACTCTCCCCCCTCTCTCTCACTCTCTCTCGCGATGCAGGAAGAAGAAAGAAGAAATGAGCAGCGGACGCTCAAAACGACACAATGTAGGGGGTTGACCGCATTGTGTGCCGCGGCACAGCTGAGGTGTGCCGCGGCACAGGCCAAAAATTTACTCCTGTGGTTCGTGGTGTGCCGCGGCACGGCTGCGTGCCGCGGCACCGTCTGAGCGGAGTTTTGGACGCGAGATGTCACACGAGTGTGCGCGGCACGACAGTGTGTCGCGGCACTGCTTGTGCCGCGGCACCGGATAGGGGTGCCGCGGCACACAGTACAGTTTGTTCGACCCACAACTGAAGGAATTTGTGTGCCGCGGCACGCACATCTTGTGCCGTGGCCCACACCCCCTTTTGGGTCCCAAAATGATAAAAATGATCCGGAAAGAGAATAAAACGATAGGAATCAATATTTGGGAACCAACAACACGAAATGGATCCACGGCAACCCCGAACGGCGGTTCCGCACAACAATAACGAGAATACAGTTCAACAGTTTGACAGGAAGGACACGCGGAAAAGTACACGAGGGTCACTACGATCGAGAAATACACCAAAAACGAAAATACAAGGGAAAGAAAAAAAATACGGATATTACATTCTACCCCTCTAAAAATAAGTTTCGTCCCGAAACTTAAGAAACAAACAACTCCGGGTACCTAGCACGCATGCTATCCTCGGTTTCCCAAGTTGCCTCCTCGACACCGTGTCTCGACCACTGCACTTTGACCAAATGGATGGTTTTATGCCTCAATCGTTTCTCACGATGCTCCAAAATCTTCAAAGGACGCTCATCGAAAGTAATATCCTCGGCGACATCAATCTCACCATAATCGATGACGTGACTAGGATCCGGGACATATTTCCTCAACTGGGAAACATGAAAAACGCTATGAACATGACTCAAGGCTGGAGGTAACGCCAAACGGTACGCCAACTCACCGACTCGCTCGAGAATCTCAAAGGGTCCAATAAATCTCGGACTCAGCTTCCCTTTCTTCCCAAAACGAAAAACTCCTTTCGTCGGCGATACCTTTAGCAAAACGTGGTCTCCTACCTCGAATTCCAAAGGTCGACGACGGACATCGGCATACGACTTCGCGACTCTGGCGATCAACATCCGTTCCCGAATTACTTCTATCTTCCGCCTCGTCTCTAAAACGACATCCGGCTCGGTCCCGACCAAATCGGACGCCTCATTCCAACAAATCGGTGATCGACATCGCCGCCCATAAAGTGCCTCGTACGGTGCCATCCGAATCGGCGTGCAACTATTGTTATACGTGAATTCGATCAGCGGCAAATGTTCCTCCCGATCACTACTCCAATCGAGAGCACATGCACGCAACAAGTCCTCGAGCGTATGGATAGTGCGTTCGTATCCATCGGAGGGATGAAAAGAGGTACTCAAACGCAACCGGTACCCAACGCCTTATGCACTTTGCCGGAAGTGCGATACAAAACGGCCATCACGATCCGAAACAATAGACTTCGGGGTACCATGAAGTCTCACGATCTGCGCGATAAACACACGAGCTAACTTCTCCGGGCCCCAAGTGTCCTTGATGGCCAGAAAATGTGCCGACTTGGTCAGACGATCGTGAGTCACCCATACCATATTCATGCCCGACCTCGATCTCGGCGGACTCGTAATGAAATCCATCGATATATCTTCCCATTTCCATTCGGAGCGAAGTGGCAAAAGCCCGGTAGTCGATGCTCGATTTTGACTTCTGGCAAGTCAAACACCTTGCTACAAGCTGCGACCTCCTCCTTCATGTCATTCCACGGAAGTTCCTTCTCAAGTCCTTGTACATCTTACTCGAACCGGGATGAACGGAGTAAGGTGTAGCATGGGCCTCATAAAATACTCTGTCTCAGCTCTGAGTCGTTCGGCACACAAAGCCGACCCCGAAACCTCAAAACACCATCTTCGTGAATCACAAATCCAGGAGACTTTCCTTTAAGAACGTTCTCTCGGATTTGAGTAATCATCGGGTCCTCTGACTGCTTCAGCTTAATCTCATCGATCAAAGACGACGAAATTTCCAAAGCACGAAATTGTCCGACAGTTCCCGACAACAGAACCTCAACATCTAACTCGATCAAGGCTCGCCGAAGCTTGGACTGAGACGTAAGGATCTCAATCGATCGCAATGCAATCGGTTTCCGACTCAAGGCGTCGGCCACGACGTTCGCCTTGCCCGGATGATAAAGGATTTCGAGGTCATAATCCTTAATCAACTCTAACCACCTCCTCTGCCTCATATTCAACTCTCGCTGGGTAAATATGTATTTCAGACTTTTATGATCGGTAAAAATCTGACACGCAGAGCCGAAAAGATAGTGACGCCAAATCTTGAGCGCGAATACGACTGCCGCTAACTCCAAATCATGGGTAGGGTAGTTAAGCTCATACGGCCTCAACTGTCTCGACGCAAAGGCAATGGTCTTGCCGTGCTGCATTAATACGCACCCAAGACCACGACCGAAGCATCGCTATAAGCGGCAAAACCCTCGTTGCCACATGGCAACGCCAAAACCGGGCTGAAGTCAAACGCTTCTTGATTCCTCAAAACTCAGCGCCTCTCGTCATTTGAGACGAACTTCTCGGTTACGGAGCAAGCGTGTAAGTGGTCGAGCCGTTCGAAACCCTCGGCGAACCTACGGTAGTAGCCACCAAACCCAAGAAACTTGGAGCTCTCTCACGTTTTGGGCGGTGCCCAATCCAACACCGCCTCGATCTTACGCGGATCTACACGAACCCCCTCGGTGAAATCACGTGACCCAAAAACATCACTTAGTCGGCCAGAACTCACATTTCGAGAACTTCGCATAGAGTTGCTCGGCCCTCAAGATGTCTAACACTATCCGCAAATGATGGGCATGCTCTTCCTCGTTCCTCGAATAAATAAGAATATCGTCAATGAAGACGACGACACACTTATCCAAATACTCGATAAAGACTTTGTTCATCAATTGCATGAACACCGCCGGCGCATTAGTTAACCCGAAAGGCATAACTACAAACTCATAATGTCCGTACCTCGTCCGAAAAGCTGTTTTCGGCACATCAGACTCTCTCACCCGGAGCTGATAGTACCCCGATTTCAAATCAATTTTCGAGAATACCGCAGCTCCCTGCAACTGGTCGAATAAATCGTCAATTCTCGGCAAAGGATACTTGTTTTTGATGGTCACCTTGTTTAGTTCGCGATAGTCGATACACAAACGTAGTGAACCATCCTTCTTCCGCACAAACAGGACCGGTGCGCCCCAAGGCGAGGCGCTCGGTCGAACATACCCCGACTCAAGAAGCTCACTCAACTGCTTCTTCAACTCGGACATCTCTGAAGGTGCCATGCGATAGGGCGCCTTTGAAATAGGAGCCGCACCCGGCTCTAACTCTATAGCGAACTCGACCTCGCGTTCCGGTGGCAATCCCGGTAACTCGATAGGAAAAACATCAGGAAACTCATTAACGATTGGAATCGACGAAAGCTCGACTCCACCACTCTCCGCCTTCAAGGCGTAGCACCAATAGCCGGTACACCCCTTTCGCAGGAGCCTCATCGCCTTCAAGGCGTTAATAACGAATTTCTAGTTCCCCCTCTTTCGCCCGGCGAAAGAGTGCTCGGTGCCGTCATTAGCTAACATGGTGATGATTCTCGTGCGGTAGTTCATGATTGCACCATGCCGCTCGAGCCAATCATCCCCGAGAATTAAGTCCTCACCCTCAATACCCACAACAATAAGATTAGAGGGCCAAGCCCTCTCGCAAATAAACACAGAACAGTCTCGAACCTCCTGATCACCAACGATCCTATCACCGCTAGGAAGCTTAACGATGAAGGGCTCACAAGGCGTCAAACGGCCGAGACTCAAACGGCGCACACAATCCAGAGATATGAAAGAATGCGTAGCACCAGAATCGAAAAGCACACTGACAGGATTAGAAAGAATATGAAAGGTACCTGTCGCTACGGTAGCCGCTGGATCATCGGCTCTCCGCATCTCATAGACACGCGGGTGGGCTGAGCCGACGCTGGAAGCTCCCCCCTTAGAGGGCTGACCCCGACCTCTCCCCCGACTAGCACTCGGCGGAGATTGAGGAGCAAACGATCCCTGGTTCACACTTGGTTCCCTAGGCGCTGGAGGCAGGCTTGGGCACCAAGGATTTTCTCCCTCTCGGCCTGAAGCGGCCTTGTGACCGTGGCCACTGCCCGGTTACACGTCGGCCAAAGGGTTCGGACAAATACGGCCGATGTGGCCTGGCATCCACAGTTAAAGCATTTCACCTCTCGAGAAGGGGCAGCGGCCTACGGGGAAACCCAGATCGAGTGGGCCACCACCCGGAAAAGTTAGCGGTGAAATTTCGTTGACCCCCACCTTTGTGGCGAAAAATTCGACGGACTTGTTTCTTACTCACGCGGGCCGCCTCACTCGCCGTCACGAGACATATCGTAAGCAAGGGCCACCCTGGTAATCTTTCAAGGTAGTGCATACAAGCCCCGACATATAGTCCCGAATCGGCAACTACATCCGTCTGGAGAAATGGAAAATTTTGTCGCTCTCCTCGACAACTTGGTTCTTCACATAACCCAACTCCTTATTAAAATCAGCAATAGCTTGAGAAACGGGGATATCCGCGGTTGAGCATCATAAAAGCATGTACCCGAGCACATCGTCCGGCCACGGGCAATATTCGATCTCCATCAATTCTTGAAACTCGGCCCACGACGGCATGATCTTTGGGCCCAACGGCCTCCCACGGTCCGTGGCGTCCCTGTGAGAAAGTATTGAGCAATAGGGACTTTACGTTCCTCGGGGCGATTAGTGGCAACGAAGACCTTAGATATCTCCTTGATCCACCCTTCCCGGCCAATCGGTCTGAAGCTCCAGCGAGGAGGATGCATCTTGATGACATCTTGGAGCCATCGATCCGCTCGCCCGATTAGCGTGGGCACGATCCGGGTTACGAACGCTGAGCTATTGCCGCCATTTGGTTCACCATTTGCTGCATAACGGCCGCAATACCGAGGTCGGCACGCTCCTGAGAAGAAGCATGGCTATGACGGTCGCCGGTACTGCCGGCTCCCGAAGACTGCGATGTGGCGGCCCCACCGGCTGCCCCACGTCCCCGGCCGCGTCCACGACCACGACCTCTTCCAGCATCCATACTGGAGTTAAATAAGTAGCAAAAGCCATACGAGGGTAAGTACGAGAAAAGAACAATCACAAGTCGAGAATCAAAGGTACGTTACAAGGAAATAATGAACATAGGAAGGAAAACTTACGGACACTGGTAGTACCGGAACCATGGCAGCGTGACGATGATGTGCAAAACAAAACACCACAAGACCCAATAAACTGACAAGCCTAGGTATCCATAAACCTAGTGCTCTGATACCATTTTCTGTAACACCCCCAGGATATCCGAGGTATATTACAGCGCCGTGAATCCCTACATGGGACCCACCAGGCTGAACAAGCATCATACTCATCGACTCACATAAACAACAGAAAAATACCTCGTCATAAAGACGCCCAACAGAATAATTCACCCGGTTTAACCAGTCAAACATGACACCATAATCCATCACAACATAATAAACAACAATACAACCCCGACAAGTAAAAGTTCTTAAGTACTCGAGTACTTCTATTAGTTGAAAGACCACAAAGGTAAAAGATAGAAAGCAACAAGACACCACTTGTGCACGATCATCACGCACGACCATCATCCGCATACTGGTCAGTAGCAGCTCATCTCGATGAACCTGACCTGAAATTCATAAAACGAATTTCCCCAAAACGGGTCCCCAGAGGGGTTAGCAATTACGTTAGTACAAGTAACCAGATGAACGACTTACATCTTACACATATAGTAATGCATGCAATTCAAGAAAACATAGTTCCAAAACACTCATTTCCGGAAATTCCAATAATCAAACCACATTTGTAAAAATGCACCACAATTAACCGCGGACCCACAGCTTCGTGGATCCCTGCCGAGACCCCGTCGGATCTAACCCACAGTGGTTAAAAGCAAGCTCGCGGTTCCACAGCTTCGTGGAGCCCTACCGAGACCCCGTCGAGTCTAACCCGTAGTGAGCATACACACACACACACAATTTCTCATACAAAACTACTATGTCAAGATTGTAAGTTCATAAGGATACTTGCCTCGGTTAATAGACGGTGATACGAACGGAAAGGAAGAGTTGAACACGACCGCAAGGAACCGGCAGAAATGAACCTAATGATTCGAATAACACAATCACAACCAACTCTAGACGATTACGGAAATGGAATACACCCGGAAACCCGCCTACGATTCATGTATATTCGTACCAAAAATAACAACGAGGGCGGACCACAACCAAACCCTCTCGATTCCGTAAAAATCCACAAAATATCCATGAATCCGTAGGAAAACTAAAGATACTAACAATATTAATCGTATACATCATGAATCCACCAACAAAACGGAACTAATCGGAAGAAAATCCCAAAACCCCCAAATTAATCGAAAATAGGGTTCTAGAAATATTACCTTTGAAGATTCAAGTACCAAGATCCGTAGAACACGCGTTAGATTGATTATCCGATCCTCACAACCGAAGAAAGATGATGAAAATCGACCCCCCCCCAATGAATATTGATGAAGAACTCTCCCCCCTCTCTCTCACTCTCTCTCGCGATGCAGGAAGAAGAAAGAAGAAATGAGCAGCGGACGCTCAAAACGACACAATATAGGGGGTTGACCGCATTGTGTGCCGCGGCCTGAGCCAAAATTTACTCGGGTGGTTGGCGGTGTGCGCGGCACGCTGCGTGTGCGCGGCTGCGGCTGCGTGTGCCGCGGCACCGTACGAGCGGGTTTTGGGCGCAGATGTCACACGAGTGTGCCGCGGCACCGGACAGTGTGCCGCGGCCTTGGCAGCTTGTGCGCGGCACCGGATGGGTGTGCCGCGGCACTGATCTGATTTGTTCGACCCACAACTGAAGGAATTTGTGTGCCGCGGCACGCACATCTTGTGCCGCGGCCCACACCCCCTTTTGGGTCCCAAAATGATAAAAATGATCCGGAAAGAGAATAAAACGATAGGAATCAATATTTGGGAACCAACAACACGAAATGGATCCACGGCAACATCGAACGGCGGTTCCGCACAACAATAACGAGAATACAGTTCAACAGTTTGACAGGAAGGACACGCGGAAAAGTACACGAGGGTCACTACGATCGAGAAATACACCAAAAACGAAAATACAAGGGAAAGAAAAAAAATACGGATATTACAGGAATCAACACCTAGTTCTTTATTTAGTGTTCCATCTTCCAGCTTCTTATCAAACTCCTCCTGTGCACAAAATAGAGAAACGAGTATTAATCAAGTAATATAAACTTCACTGCTGTTAATTTTACCTCGATATACTAATTTTCCCTATATTTAGTATAGGGAAAATCAATTCCACTTCATGATTGACAACCCGAACATAGCAAATCTATCATAGCAATAGATATAAATTCTATGATAAAAACAGGAGAAAATAGGACATTGCATTAGTAGGTAGTTTATAGGAAGATTAACACCACCGTTGATTCAGTCACTTCCCTAAAACATCAAATATAAGAAAGAGAAGCAGGGAGCCGAGGTGAAAACTTCACAAATACAGTTCTTTGATTCTTTCACCAAGATAACACACACACGGAATTCAAATTCAAAGATGGACTATGAAAAAACCTATAAATATCTGTGATACTTGAATCAAAATACCAGATTCTAATATGCACCCAACCTCAAACAGTTACTTGAATCAAAATACCAGATTCTAAAATACCAGATTCTAATATACTTGAGATCAATTAGCTGATACTAAGGATACACTACCAGTTACTAATAAAGATACTAGAACAGATACTAATCAAGAATGTTTAAGCAATAAATAGATGGCTAGGTAGTTTCAGTCATCTTACAAGCTATTTTGCCTTTTCCTGAACCTCGTCATCACAATATTCACCACGTGGATTTTGACGTGCCATCCTCCACAAGAGAGACCGCGAAGGATTGTCATCATCTTCACGAATCACTTTATCTTTTTTCTAGTAATTCAACACAGGCCAAATATTACATATATACTCTACTTTTCATGTCATGGATTAAATTCAACACAAAATAAACAACACTAGATATACTCTTTGACTAAGCACTAGCTAACAAGGTGTATGTCAGGACTTACTAATTTTTCAACCAACCCCGCGTATCCTCTTCTTCCCATCCTATGTTCATATTTGTGTTTCGCACGCGCCGTAACTCCATCATCGGACAATTTCTGGGCACGTAGATAAATAACTACATTCAGCAGCAAACTTCAAGACTAAAAAATGACATTAATGTGATTATAAAATTAAAGAGTGAAATATACAACCTTGCATTTCGGAGAGAGTCGGAATTTTACGAACTCGTCCCAATGTTCTTGCTTCAGAAATACACGATATTTTCTAGGGACTTTTTGGAATTTATTGGTTTACCCAAATCAATGTATAAAATTTGCGTACAGTTTTCTTCTAAAATTGCGCAAGTGTACACCGAGATGGCTAATCATTTTTTTTCATGGTCTCCTCGATTTCATAAAAGCGCTACCAGAATACGAATGGCAGGTAAGTGACAAATAACTTAATAGAAATGAATAGCATATATTATTGTATTGAACTTGAATGTTGAAATCAATAAATTACGTACCAATATTTGCTCCCACAACTTTTTCTTCAACTCGGGGGGCACCTTTTTCCACTCCAAGTACCGAAGCCCAACATCTCGACGTACCAACACTCCCATATAACTTGCAATTTCTGATGCATATTCCCCCGTAAATCGGCCCAGGTTATCAAATTCAACCACATGTTTCTCGCCATCCCAATTTTTAGTTAGTTTCAACATTCTTGACAATCCCCGAACCTCCTTCTTCTCTTCCTTCTTCTCTTTAGACATTGTTTTATCTTGATCCCCTGTGAATTGAGGTGATCTTTCTATAACTTCAGTGTTAGTCACTATCCCTTCATGTTCATCATTCCCTGGAAGTTTAAACCCAAAAACAAGTTATGTCAGTTATTGCAAAATGATGGTGTAAGAGTAAACTTCTGATATTCAAGTCCAAAACAAACTAATACAAGCAAGACAGTATATTTCTGTAGCATTACCAAGAAGTTCATCGAAGATTCATCACAACCGCTTTGCTATAGTAACCATTCTCCAAAGTCATATCCACTATTGGTTGATCTAAAGTCATCATTGTCATAATCGACTCTTCACTTGACGCCATATCGAATCCGCATAATAGCGAAATTAACTCATCATAAAGTACTTCATAATATCAATCTAAATCGAAAATGAACTAAACTCATGAAAAACCATCTTAATCATAAAATCCATCGACATTATCAAACATAAATGTTAAAAGAAGAATAAATTGAAACCAAATCACATTCTGACTTGATCGGTTTTGACATATCCAAGGTCATAAATGTTACGAAACGTAGTTAGTTCAAATGATGGTTTCAAGGTTTTAAAGTAATCGCCTCTTAAGTTAATAACAATAATAATGGGGCTCTTTTGGGTAGCAATTAGTAATTCTACCATTAATATTCACAACTCCTACTCCCCTAACGGTGAATTAACAATCGACCCAAATAAACAATATGTATGAAACTTTACCGCTAGATAAATCGCCTTACGCCAAGAAGCCTAGGACCCGATCGCCTTCCCAAGCAATGTGAAGAACATAACAAAAATCCAATCAAAACATATATTAGCTTCATCAATGAACCAATCATATAGCATTTCTTTACAAATGAGAAACTTAAAATCACCACAGAATCACCCCGAAATAAAGTTCTTACTAGACCTACAAAATGTGGCATACATAATACAAGATTTTAATGTAATCTAGAAATACCAGAACAATCAACAATAACACACCACACCAGTTAATAACCTGTGAAACTATTTAACCAAGAAAAAAAATGAAAGAACAAAGTTGCATATCAAGTATAACAGACAGACACTTCAATAAGTCTGGCTTGCAGCAACCTACATCCTCCTAAAATTCTAATTCAAACATACTACTTTAACATGTAAATGAGTTCCCTAAGACATCGCATTTGAATTAAATGCCTACGTGAAACCCAATTCAGCAGCTTATTCTCTATTTCCTCAGCTCTCGACACACCATGAGTTAAAATATCACACTTAGCCGTTAATAAACTTCAGGGAAGTTCGTTTTTGTGAAGAACAGGCTCACAAAAATGTATGCACATATCAAAATACAATGAAAAATCAAACTACGTGTTGCTTATAGCAACACAAAAATGTATCAGAGCATATTCACATGGTATATGGTCATCGTTACTGGTTAAGGGTACATACACTTCTATACAGATATGTTTCCAGAACTCGAGTAAGTACTAACTGTTTTATAATGGGTTCTCCACAGACAGGATTAGAAAAAAAGTAAATTATGATAGTGCAACTCAGACCTCTAATAGTGATAACTCAACTTTTGTCCAAACTGAGTAATTAGCATAATTCTAAATAGATAAAAATCTTAAAACATCCTTGAATCACCAAAATTACAAATCAAGACTACCATAACTTCTGTCCATAAAACACAACTAAAATCATAATTTTTTTGTGCAGATAGAGCATTTGAACAGACTTCCAATACAGTTTGCCAAACCCTAAATGTATGTTAAGGGAAACACCAATATAGACAAACAATAATCAAGATCAGCCAAACCCTAAATCAATTGCTCAAAACTAAACTATTTTTGGAATAAAAACATGTTATTTGTCTACAGAGAAAATGAATACCTTCGCTTATACAGAGAAAATGAATACCTTTGTCTGAAATTTGTACTAGTTGAACTCGAACACAAAGCGGGAATAATCCCGCCCAAACAGTTTCATCTTGATTTCAACCCGCCAAAAAAGGGTTCAACCAAGATTATTTTCGGTTATTCCGATTGCGATCTTCTATCCATGGGTGGCGTGATTTCTTCCAACAGATTTACGAATTTATCAAGGTTTCCTAATTTTACGCAAGAAAATGAGAGAAACTCTCTGTTCTTTATTAGAGGCCGATATGCGGTTGAGAGGGATCCGGAAGGAGATTAGAAGAATACGCGCATAATGTTTTTATTAAATTAAAAAATCTAAAATTAATATATTTGTTAATATTAGGGAAAAAAAGCTTGGAAAAAAAAATAATTGTGATGCAATGTAGTCACCGACTTGAGTTTATTTTAGGAGAATGATATTTACACTCCATTTTTCTCTATTTTGCTATTTTAATATATTTTAAATATTTTTATATTATTTATTTGTATTTGGCATTTTCCTAACAAAATTAAAGAATGAAAATTGCGAAATATTAATAATGGAGTGCTAATAATTAATAAGTAGGAATTTGTTTATGCGAAAAATTAATAATCAAAATATTAGTGTTTGTATAATACACATGATCTTGAATAGTTAATGCTATGAGTAATATTATAGTTTGTGACTTATATAATCATACTAAGATAACCTCATAATATCTGATAAAATTAATCAAAGTACAATTGCTTTTTTGACAATTACAAATTACAGAAAATCATTTATCATACTCATTTTCTTTTATAGATTGTCGATCTCAGCTAGAACCTCCTATATTTATGTCAATGCCATTTTATTTAAGTTGGCTAGTTTATTAATTTTTTTACTCAAATTGATACACCACTCTCAATAATTATTAACACTCCCTTTGTTAATACTTATCATTTCTCATTATTTAATTTTGCTAGAAAGGTGCAAAATACAAAAATTGAATGTAGAAATATTAAAAATATATTATAGTAGTAAGAAAAAGAAAAATAGAGTCTAATTGGTAATAGGAGATAGAAAACCAGAGTGCAAATATCACTCCCCTTATTTTATTGATATGATATTGAGCAAAATCGAATGACGAGGAATATAATCGATTCAAAACTAGTAAATTGAGTTTGTTCAAGTGATATCAAGCAAAATCGAATGTCAAGGTATGACATCGATTCGTAACTAGTAAATTTGAGCTTGTTCAAGTAATATGGAGAAAATCGAATGACGAGGAATGAAATTTGTTAGTAACTAGTAAATTCGAGGTTGTTTAAGTAATATGGAGCAAGTCGAATGACGAAGAATGAAATTAGTTAGTAACTAGTAAATTCGAATTCGTTCAAGTAATATGGAGCAAATTGAATGACGAAGAAATTTGTTCATAACTATTAAATTTAAGTTCGTTCATGTAATATTGAGCAAATCGACTGACAAGGAATGAAATCGGTTCATAACTAATAAATTTGAGTTTCATTCAAGTAATATCGAGCAAAATTAATTGACGAGGAATGAAATCAGTTCATAACTAATAAATTTGAGTTTGTTCAAGTAATATTGAGCAAAATTGATTGACGAGGAATGAAATCAGTTCGTAACTAGTAAATTTGAGTTCGTTTAAGTAATATGGAGCAAATCTAATAATGAGAAATGAAATTTCTTTGTAACTAGTAAATTTGAGTTCGTTCAAGTGATATCGAGCAAATTTGAATGACATGGGATTAAATCGATTCATAACTGGTAAACTTGAAGTTGTTACATGAGATGGAATTGGTTCATAACTGGTAAATTTGAGTTTGTTCAACTATCCTCGAGCAAATTTGAACGACACGAGATGGAATCAGTTCTTAACTAGTAAACTTGAGTTTGTTCAAGTGATATCAAGCAAAATCGAATGTCAAGGTATGACATCGATTCGTAACTAGTAAATTTGAGCTTGTTCAAGTAATATGGAGAAAATCGAATGACGAGGAATGAAATTTGTTAGTAACTAGTAAATTCGAGGTTGTTTAAGTAATATGGAGCAAGTCGAATGACGAAGAATGAAATTAGTTAGTAACTAGTAAATTCGAGTTCGTTCAAGTAATATGGAGCAAATTGAATGAAGAAGAAATTTGTTCATAACTATTAAATTTAAGTTCGTTCATGTAATATTGAGCAAATCGACTGATAAGGAATGAAATCGGTTCATAACTAATAAATTTGAGTTTGTTCAAGTAATATTGAGCAAAATTGATTGACGAGGAATGAAATCAGTTCGTAACTAGTAAATTTGAGTTCGTTTAAGTAATATGGAGCAAATCTAATAATGAGAAATGAAATTTCTTTGTAACTAGTAAATTTGAGTTCGTTCAAGTGATATCGAGCAAATTTGAATGACATGGGATTAAATCGATTTATAACTGGTAAACTTGAAGTTGTTACATGAGATGGAATTGGTTCATAACTGGTAAATTTGAGTTTGTTCAACTATCCTCGAGCAAATTTGAACGACACGAGATGGAATCAATTCTTAACTAGTAAACTTGAGTTTGTTCAAGTGATATCAAGCAAAATCGAATGTCAAGGTATGACATCGATTCGTAACTAGTAAATTTGAGCTTGTTCAAGTAATATGGAGAAAATCGAATGACGAGGAATGAAATTTGTTAGTAACTAGTAAATTCGAGGTTGTTTAAGTAATATGGAGCAAGTCGAATGACGAAGAATGAAATTAGTTAGTAACTAGTAAATTCGAGTTCGTTCAAGTAATATGGAGCAAATTGAATGACGAAGAAATTTGTTCATAACTATTAAATTTAAGTTCGTTCATGTAATATTGAGCAAATCGACTGACAAGGAATGAAATCGGTTCATAAGTAATAAATTTGAGTTTGTTCAAGTAATATTGAGCAAAATTCATTGACAAGGTTTGAAATCAATTCGTAACTAATAAATTTGATTTCGTTCAAGTAATATCGAGCAAAATTAATTGACGAGGAATGAAATCAGTTCATAACTAATAAATTTGAGTTTGTTCAAGTAATATTGAGCAAAATTGATTGACGAGGAATGAAATCAGTTCGTAACTAGTAAATTTGAGTTCGTTTAAGTAATATGGAGCAAATCTAATAATGAGAAATGAAATTTCTTTGTAACTAGTAAATTTGAGTTCGTTCAAGTGATATCGAGCAAATTTGAATGACATGGGATTAAATCGATTCATAACTGGTAAACTTGAAGTTGTTACATGAGATGGAATTGGTTCATAACTGGTAAATTTGAGTTTGTTCAACTATCCTCGAGCAAATTTGAACGACACGAGATGGAATCAGTTCTTAACTAGTAAACTTGAGTTTGTTCAAGTTACCTCGAGCAACTTTGAACGTCACACGGTGGAATTAGTTAGTAACTAGTAATTTTAAGTATGTTCAAGTAATATCGAGCAAAATTGACTGATATTAAATTCAAAGAGTACAACCTCTCCAATCAAGCTTTGATGCAGAGATCCAGGCGCTCGCTGTTGGGCTGATTTTGGCTTCCCAGAGATCAAGATATGTTTGGATTGAGCTTGATGCTGCTGCTGTGGTGACCCTGCTTTCATCTGGCCATCGGGGCTCTTGGCAGGTTCGTCACACCCTTATGCGTATCCGACACATTCTCCGAGACATTGATCTGAGTCACACACATTTTCCGATAGGGCACCAAGCCGGTTGAAGATCTCTATGAGCTCGGCGTATCGTCCCTCGGTATTCAGACTTAAACGTGTGATCTTTGCTCCTCCGTTTCTTCTCTCTCTTATACGGATGGACCAACTTGGCTACCCTTCTTTTAGATTTAGGCAGTATTTTATCATTTGATTTATTGCTATGGGCCCGCACATTAGCCCACATTTTTACTTACTAGGATCCGGATTATGGCCCATTTTTGGTCATAGTTGGAGATTGCTTATCTGATTGTACTCTCGATATTATATTAATTATTTTTATCATTATTTAATAAGACTATTCATTAATTAATTAATCATCCAATAATTAATTAATGATAATAAAGTTATAATTATACAATATTAGTTATTGTTTAACTAATCAAAATTAAAGCAACTAAAGTATATTAAACTAACTATTTCTTTCCAACACCATCAATCTAATATGGGCCGTCATAAAATTAAAACTTTTTATTTGGGCATCCTCATATCATAACCTAAATACTAGAGAGAGCTAGTTCCTCCCGTTGATCCGATCGATCCGAACCTCATATCCTACGAGAAAAGAAATTCCGAATCAGGAAAGATAGAGACTCTCTTCTCTCGTGATAACAAGCAAGCTAACATGTCTGACTAAAAAAGACGAATGAAAGAAGAAAATAATTAATAATAACTATGAATTTATAATATAAAAATTACAATAGCTAATTATAGAATGAGCAGTCACTTACAGGAAAAAAAAAAGAACGAGCACTTAGACTCAATTTGAGAGAGAGTTCTTGTTGAGAGAAACCCCCAATTTGAAACGCTTCTCAAGTTGAGAGAGAGAGAAGTTCGACCAAGGGCAAGCGTAAATTTGAGAAGTGTTGATGGTTGCTGCCGCTGACCTTTGGAAAAGAGGATATTTTGTTTAGGTAATTTCATAAAACCCTCAACTTGTTTCAGTTCTTTTAATTTTAGGGTTTCTGATTTTTCTACCGATTCGTTGTCTGTTGTTATGTATCAGGTAATGTATCTAGTTATGTATCTACAATTGTATCTGGTTATGTATTTGTATGATGTCGATTTTGTTTGCCTTTGGCTCTGTTTGAGGTTGGGTGCATAGTAGAATCTGGTATTTTGATTCAAGTATCACAGATATTTATAGGGGTTTTCATAGTCCATCTTTGAATTTGAATTCCGTGTGTGTGTTATCTTGGTGAAAGAATCAAAGAACTGTATTTGTGAAGTTTTCACCTCGGCTCCCTGCTTCTCTTTCTTATATCTGATGTTTTAGGGAAGTGACTGAATCAACGGTGGTGTTAATCTTCCTATAAACTACCTACTCATGCTATGTCCTATTTTCTCCTGATTTTTTCATAGAATTTATATCTATTGCTATGATAGATTTGCTATGTTCTGGTTGTCAATCATGAAGTGGAATTGATTTTTTATCCTACACATGAAGCGGTTGCTGACATGTCGGACTATATGTGTGTTTCAGAATGGACAAAGCATGGATGAGAACCCCTAGAACGTCAAAATCATATGAAGACGGAGTCGCGGCATTTCTGCGGTATGCTGCCAACCATCTGAAGGAGGAGGACGAGACAGATGAGGAATTTCTTATGCCATGTCCATGTAAATATTGCTTAAACCACTATGCATTACCAATTCTCGAGGTAGATGAACATTTATTCTCTAAGGGATTTGATCCAACCTATACTAACTGGACTAAGCATGGGGAAAAAGACGAGGCAAGTAATAGTAGGCCTGTTGACGTCAACAATGGTCACCCACGGAATCGAAGATTTTGGAATGGGAATTCCCACCGATGCCCCATACACTATAGAAATGGTTGAAGCCGAAGGTTTCGCAGAGGACCACGAGAAGTTTAAAAGATACTTGAAGATCTTTGAAAAGCCCCTATACAAAGGATCTCGTAACTTTACAAAGTTGTCTCGCAATTGTTCAAATTGCTCAACTTGAAGAGCAAGCACGGAGCATCCGACATGTTATTTGATGAACTATTACCCTTGTTAAAGAAAATGCTCCTGAAGAAGGTAATGTAATGGTGAAAAATACATACGAGGCTAAGAAAATAATGAAATCAATGGGCTCAGGTTACACAAAAATACATGCTTGTATAAATGAATGCATTCTTTATAGAGGCATGTACAAGGATGAAAAGGTGTGTCCTACTTGTAAGGCATCGAGATGGAAAGTTGACAAGCAAGGAAAAGTGTACGAGGGTGTTCCTGAAAAGGTATTGTGGCACTTCCCCATCATTCCAAGATTCAGGGTTGTTTCAATCAAAGCAAATGGCGAAAGATGTTATATGGCACCATACCACTAGAAAAAGAGATGGTGTATTGCGTCATCCAACAGACTCACAAGCATGGAGAGTGATAGATGACAAGTTCCCAGAAATTGCTAGTGATCCAAGAAATATGCGGCTAGCTGTTTCGGCTGATGGAGTTGATGTAAACAAAGGCACCAAAGCTCGCAGTGTGTGGCCTATTTTAGTTGTGATCTACAACCTTCCACCGTGGCTCTGTATGAAAAGAAAATTCATCATGCTGTCATTACTTATAGATGGTGCGCCTGGTAACAACATCGAGGTCTATTTAGAAGTTTTAGTTGAGGAGCTTCAACTCTTATTTGAAAAAGGAATCAGAACATGGGATGCATATTTACAAGAAATGTTTATTCTACATGCAGTTGTATTATGGACAGTAAGCGATTATCCGGCTCTTGGTACACTACAGGGTTGCCCTTACTCCGGATACAAAGGTTGTGTGGTGTGTCGGAGAAAAACTCACTGTGTTAGACTTCCTTTCTCAAGAAAACAGAGTTATGGTGGTCATAGAAGATTTCTACCATATGATCATCCATTCGAAGCGAAGAAGGCGTTTAATGGAGAACAAGAGTGGGGCACGGCTCAGAACCAATGACCGGTGAAGAAATATACGAAGAGGTAAAATGTATAGAGAATTCATGGGGAAAGGGAGGGAAGGGTACTCACGTGGATTGCGTGCGAGCTATGCCGGAAAATGTGGAAAGATGAAGCGCATCGGGAGAACATCAAAGCAAGCGGGCAAGTCAAATGGGAAGACAATGAAACCATCTCTTGGAAAAGATGCAACATATGGCAATGACGCCCGATCTTTGGAGATATAACGTTGTCCAGCATTGTATAAATTTTATGCACGTCGAAAAGAATGTGGGTGAGAGTCTAGTTGGAACATTGCTGCACAACAAGCATACGAAAGATGGGTTAGAAGCCATATTGGATTTGGTGCATTTTGGGATAAGACCGGAGTTGGTACCTAAGACAGATGACAAAGGAACAACTCTTCCCGCAGCATGTTACACATTAACCAAGGAAGAAAAAGATAAGTTCTTAGAAACATTATCTGAGATAAGGGTTCCAGAAGGTTATTGTTCGAATTTTGCCACCCTTGTGAATCGAAAAGAGCGTAAGGTGACCGGACTTAAATCACATGACTATCACATGCTTATTCAACAATTTTTGCCCATTGCGATTCGATCAATTATGCCCAAACCTGTGAGATATGCAATTATCAGGTTTTGTTTCTTCTATAGGTCAATATCCGCCAAAGAAATCATCGTGGAAGAGATAGATAAGTTGCGGGCGGATCTACGTGTGACGTTATGCTTACTAGAGAAGTACTTCCTTCCATCATTTTTCGACATTATGATTCATTTAGCGTGCATCTTGCCGAGAGAAGTGAAATTATGTGGTCTGTATGCTTTCGATGGATGTATCCATTCGAAAGGTGTATGAAGGTTATCAAAAACATGTGCGAAAGCAGAAATAAACCTTGTGGATGCATTCTTTGAAGAGAATGTTGCAGAAGAAATAATTGAGATCTATAGTGAGTACCAAAAAAACATGAAGACAATTGGTATTCCACTTGACAGACATAATACATCTCACACGGGTGAAGATTCTAAAACTATTATGGAGGGAGAACCACTATCATGTGGAGAACCGTGTATAGTTAGTCCTGAACAATTATCGCAAGCACATCTCTACATAATGCAGAATACGTCTGTAATTGAGCCTTATATCGAGTGAGTAATAATTTTCTTTAGTTTTCACTTATTCACTTTTTTCTACACAAATTAACATTCTTCAATGTATTGGTCAGTCGACACAAGCTCTGTAGCACCCCCAAATCCTATTGGGTTATTACAGTGCCGTGGACCCCACACCAGGAGATCCACCAGGCTAACACGACCAAAAATACAACTAACTGACCAAAAAGGGGAATCACAATCCCTACACTGACATCCAACATAATATTCCGATATGGAATTTCAATGACAACAGTGGGCCTACATGGCCCAAATAAATTACAACGACATCCACGAGCCTTGCTCGGATAATACAAAATGACAATAACTGACAAAACTGGAGTACTCCAACTGTCTCACTGACATGAACACCAAAACATCTCGGACTAGTATCGCTTGAATGCCTCGTCGCCACCGTCATGCCCCTGCGTCTCAACTCTCTCCTCGCAAACACCTAAAACATGAAAACATGTTCCGCCCCACTGGTCGATCATCCAGATAATGATTATCAAATACATGTACAACATGATATGTATCCAAAGGGCAGAATGAATAGTATAGTAATGGTAATACGAGATGCTCACAAACCAAAGTAAGAATCGAGCATTCGTGGAATACTATGCCCACGGCATCCGATCAATACCTGCTCAACAGGTTAGAACATAAGTGCCCAACGGCGAATCATCAATACAGAACACAACAATACATCACCCGAAGGTAACCCAAGCCAAACACTGAAATAGATACGAATCACAACGCCCGAAGGCTCCGACAGGAATACCGATACATCACAATGGCCTTAACGGCGAGCGGCCGAAAGCTGTTTATCATCATAATACCACGAATGTCACTCGGCCGAAGCCATCAATCACCACAATGGCGGAGCCAAAGCGACTGTTTGTATCAATGAGGGCGAAGCCACGGCGCGGCCGTATCACAATGAGGGCCGAAGCCACGGCACGGCCGTATCACAATGAGGGCGAAGCCACGGCACGGCCGTATCACAATGAGGGCCGGCCACGCACGGCCGTATCACAATGAGGGCCGAAGCCACGGCACGAAGCCGTATCACAATGAGGGCCGAAGCCACGGCACGAAGCCGTATCACAATGAGGGACGAAGCCACGGCACGAAGCCGTATCACAATGAGGGCCGAAGCCACGTCACGAAGCCGTATCACAATGAGGGCCGAAGCCACGGCACGAAGCCGTATCACAATGAGGGCCGAAGCCACGGAACGAAGCCGTATCACAATGAGGGCCGAAGCTACGGCACGAAGCCGTATCACAATGAGGTCATCCAATGACCGAGACCTGTTGAATTGCAGGTGCTGGGAAACCAACCGTGAAGGTTCAAGCCCCAGACTTACCCATCGAGCACTAGCCGAGACTAGCCTCCAAAACAATTTAATCACAACAGTAACAATCCCAAGATTACCAAACTCACAAGAATAATAGCATGCTGCCTTGAGTCGGCCAACACGACAACAATAACTCACGGATAGGCTCCGTCCACGGCAGTCCCAATTCAAATACCTCGACTGCCTTGGAATGGCCAATCGATCACAACAACTCGACGGATGGAAACTATCCTTGACAGTCCCAATTCAATACATCGATTACCTTTAGAACGGTCAATCGATAACGATGACACAACGGATGGGAATCATCTTCGATAATCCCAATTAAACACATCGATTACCTTAGAACGGTTAATCGATTACCAATGATACGGTAGAATAGATATCCCGGCGTTCTAAACCGACCACCGAAACAGATATGATAACGAATATATCAAACGCCTTCAATCGGCCGATGCAACCTCATAGTAATAGTTCCAATTCGATAATAACGATTCAACGATGCCTCAGAACGACATTAGCGTCAACAATAATAATCGATACATCGATACCGCGAACCGGCTATCGACAACAAGAATCTCAATGCCTTAAACCGGCCGTTAACGAATAACAATCACAACTGGTAAAATCACTGAAGGGTATTGTATCAAACAATCCCCAAATATCAATAAATCACGAAGAGACTATGTCTCGAAAATGATACAACACATTCATACACATATATGATAACATTAATCTCATTGACCAGTACAAGTATAAAACTTGCCTCAAACCGAAGGCGAGAAAGTCCCTCCACGATCAACGTCCTGGCACGAAACGACGAACGGCGCCTCCCGACGATCACAATACTCGAACAACCTTGAATGAAAACGATTCATTCAAAAACACAAAATCAATAGAAAACAACGACAAGGACAAAGCCCGATTCAAACATGAATCGATCACACCGCACGAACGAATATCATAGTCCTCAACTATGAATTCTAACATTCTCCAACACCTCGATGATCAGTTAACATGATCATTACGTTCTTAACACTTGTGAAATCCATTCAACAAGATTCATTCAAGAACAATCATCAAAACAAACATCTCAAAGTGATACTATCACCAATATCATCAAATTGATCCTCCTACAATGATAATATTATCACTATTATCATTATCACCCCAAGAACATCATCAACTCAATAATCATGATGTAAAGCGAAATCCTTCATCAATGCATCATGAATTCGGATTAAACAACAAGATTCACTCAACCATTTTCAAATTATGATAATCACCTCCTGGATCATCATAAATCCTTACTAAAATAGTTAAAATCTTACAAGAACACCACCAACGATAATAATCATCTCAAGACTACGTTAATCATATAACAATCTTAACATAATCTTTCCTAGACATGATTAAAACCTCCAAACAATCTAAAACATCAAGAACATAATCAAACTCAAGCAATACCATCATGTTCTTCATCAAAGGTTTATCAAAACCATGAAGAATCATGATATACTCCATGAATCAAACAATACCCGAAGAAAACAACAACAACAACTCGAAAATCACTTGATGAACAAGAGATTGAGGGAACTTACCAAAGAAGAACAAGAAGAAGCCTCCAACACCAATGGAGCACCAACAAGCTTCCAACTTCAAACTTCAATCCAAGCTAGGATGATTGAGATCGAGTTGGAAGAGGCTAAACATCAATAACAAGTCTAAATGGACGATTCTAGGGAGAGGAAATGTGTTTTGGTTCGTGAGGAAATGAAAGACGAAACCAAGATAAATAGACTGACCAATTCGTTACGTACGTTATACACTTATGGTTAACGTACGTAAGAGGCATTACGTACGCTATACTAAGACATTAACGTACGTAATGAAAAATCCAGAACTAACTGGACTAAAATACGAAGGCCTTAACGTACGTAAACAAGAACTTATTACGTACGTTAACAAGACCTACTTTACGTACGTAGAGCTCACCTCTTAACGTACGTAAGGGTCCGTTGACTGCAATAGTGAGATCCGATCGGAAGATGCTCGGGACCCACCGGCCGAAAGCGACTACGAGGAAGGTTCCTGCCACCTACCAAGCATTACGTACGTAACCTTACAGGCATAACGTACGTAATACTCAGCCCATAACGTACGTAAGTCTACCCATATAGCGTACGTTAAGGCTAGTGTACTTAGCCAAAAATCCAAACTCTCCATCCAACATTCAAATGACGAAACCAACCCGACGACAAGTATAAATATTCCGATCCCGAAATATTCCAATACAATATACATTGTATCGGTCCAAAACAACAACACTTGTACAATTCCAAATGAATACGTACAAATCAACAGTAACACGAGAAAAAAAGTTACCCCCGGATATTACATACTCCCCCCCTTAAAAAGAGTTTCGTCCCCGAAACTCAGGGTGCAAAAACACGGGGCACGAACTATCCATCAGGATAAGAAAACAACATCTCCAGGAATACTCCTCACTGCGAACCGCTTCGCCTGAGTAATCGGGCCAACCCCACGGGTTCCCGCGTCTCCTCTGCCCGAACACTTCGAAAAACAAGGGATAAAAACACTCAACCAACTACGAGATCAGCCGAAACATAACTCTCCCGCCAGAGATCAGCCAGGAAGCCGTACCAATTGCATGACTAGTAACACCGGCGTACACACCCCGCGGGTGCCGCCCATTGTACATGTCTATAATCATCGGTGTACACTCCCCCGTTCTCGTCAGCATTAAACGCTCAAGCAAACACTGACTCATGCCACAAAAAGGAAAATAACAACGCACATGTGGTCCTCGGGACCATATCAACTGCACACCCAAGTCCTCATGACTCGGCGTCTCGGGTTGAAATGAACAATTACCCAGATTATATAAAAACAAAATCTCGGGTACAACACCAAAAGGAAGGAAAAACACATCACACGACCTCAAATCTCAAGATTCTCAGATACAATCATTACAAGATGGATCAACCATAAATGGTTCGCAACCACAGTACTAAAGTACAGACCGAGTCAAACATCAATCCAAAAAAAATAAAGAAAGAAATTAAGGCTACATCTCAAATGTATCCAAAATCAACATCCTCCGGGTCATCGAACTCCTCGATCTGATCGACTCGAGGAAGATCCAAATCTGAGCTCGCCGCTCCTCCTCGGGTGTCCATACTTCTGGCTCCCGAAGCCCGATACGACCCCTTGGATGGAGTACGGACTGAAGCAACAAAATCTCTCGAGGCGCGTGAGCTTCCTTGAGATATTCTGGCATTAGAACCCCTGCAGTATTTCTGAAGGTGTCCCGGCTTCCCACACAGAAAACAAACAATAGGCGGCACGATAACGGTGCTAACGTGCCCCGCTGAATCACAATTAAAGCAAACAACAGTCGAACTCGTCGCCGGAGAAGAAGATGATTTCCCAGCACGAAGACGACTAGAAGATGACCTCTTGGACGTCGGAGCCCGATGTCCTTCTGAACGAACCGACATCCTAGTCCTCTCACCGAAAGAAACTGAAGGGTTCTTCCGAGCAAGCTCCTTGATCAAAAGCTCTACTCCAAGAGCCTTCTCGATGAATTCACCAAGTGAATTGCAATTATGGTTGAACAGCTGCATCCTCAACTGCGGGTTCAGCCTCTTGCTAAAATACTTGATCTTATCCGCCTCAGTACGGATAACAGATGAAGCAAACTGAAGGAGTCCCTGAAACTTCTCCGCAATAACAATAACACCCTCGTCCTCGACGGATTCGGGGTTCAAAACCTCTGACAGCTTGGCTTCACGAAGTGGAGCCGGATAATATCTCTCTAACATGAGAGTCTGAAACTCGCTCCAACCACAATCACGATCGGTGGGTTTCACAGAAAGCCACCAAGAATAAGCGCCTTTACTCAAATAGTAAGCCGCTACTGCCACCTTACTCTCTTTCGGACACTGAACCATGTCGAAGAGTTTATCAAAATGTTCAAGCCAATGAACAATATCAGCTGGTTCCGACGAACCCTCAAAAATAGGCGGCCTCTGACGAGAGATGTCGCCGATAATCTGACTCACTCTCCTGGACTGTCCATAAAACGGCACCTGGGATCCCTGCTGCGGTGGACCACGCACCACTGAGGTCTGTATGGTTTCCATTATCTGCGTCATCTGAGTCATCCGGGTCATCATGCCCCTCATAAGCAAGTAAGGGTCGATGTGGTCACTCTCAGTCTGGTCGACTCCTCGAGTATGACGTTCCGAAGGGGAACCGGTCGCATAAGTCACATCTCCGGCTGAATTCTGATCCCTCTCGGCATCTGCACGCGCATAATCACGAGGTTCTGGGTTTCGGCCTGCTCCGCAGACTTTACCCCCTCTGCCACATCCTCGGTTTCTTCTTTCCATACTGAAAGAATAACGCTCGATCATGAACAAAGCTCAATATATGCCTCAACGGTTAATCCCCAATGCTATGTCAATAGCCAAACACGAGTATATATACTCAGCAAATAAACAATCGCTTCAAATATGTTAATTATAGCCAATACTGAGCCGAAACGCTCCAAAGCAATTAATCATGAATGGGTCGTAACATAATGTTACATACAGGTTTCAACAAAACATGTATAATCAATGGCATAATGAATGTATGAGCATACAAGAGAATCGAGTCCTTACACAGGTCATACGAAGCTTCGAGGTCTTGCGATACTAGTCTTCACTGACGAAGACTCGATGAAAGAATGACTCATACAGTCGTCCAACTACCACGACTCACAAAACCCGACTGTCCAGATTGTCATAACCTGACAGTTCACTACTACCGCGTCGGTAGAACCGCATAACTCACATATCAGGGTATCTCACAATCCAACTCTCTGATACCATCTTCTGTAACACCCCCAAATCCTATTGGGTTATTACAGTGCCGTGGACCCCACACCAGGAGATCCACCAGGCTAACACGACCAAAAATACAACTAACTGACCAAAAAGGGGAATCACAATCCCTACACTGACATCCAACATAATATTCCGATATGGAATTTCAATGACAACAGTGGGCCTACATGGCCCAAATAAATTACAACGACATCCACGAGCCTTGCTCGGATAATACAAAATGACAATAATCGACAAAGCCGGAGTACTCCAGTATCGACTCACATGAACACCAAAACATCTCGGACTAGTATCGCTTGAATGCCTCGTCGCCACCATCATGCCCCTGTGTCTCAACTCTCTCCTCGCAAACACCTAAAACATGAAAACATGTTCCGCCACGGTCATCATCAGGATAATGATTATCAAATACATGTACAACATGATATGCATCCAAAGGGCAGAATGAATAGTATAGTAATGGTAATACGAGATGCTCACAAACCAAAGTAAGAATCGAGCATTCGTGGAATACTATGCCCACGGCATCCGATCAATACCTGCTCAACAGGTTAGAACATAAGTGCCCAACGGCGAATCATCAATACAGAACACAACAATACATCACCCGTAGGTAACCCAAGCCAAACACTGAAATAGATACGAATCACAACGCCTGAAGGCTCCGACAGGAATACCGATACATCACAATGGCCTTAACGGCCGAACAGCCCGAAGCTGTTTATCATCATAATACCCTGAATGTCACTCAGCCGAAGCTGTCAATCACCACAATGGCCCGGAGCCAAAACAGCCCGAAGCTGTATCAATGAGGGCCGAAGCCACGGCGCGAAGCCGTATCACAATGAGGGCCGAAGCCACGGCACGAAGCCGTATCACAATGAGGGCCGAAGCCACGGCACGAAGCCGTATCACAATGAGGGCCGAAGCCACGGCACGAAGCCGTATCACAATGAGGGCCGAAGCCACGGCACGAAGCCGTATCACAATGAGGGCCGGGCCACGACACGGCCGTATCACAATGAGGGCCGGGCCACGCACGGCCGTATCACAATGAGGGCCGAAGCCACGGCACGAAGCCGTATCACAATGAGGGCCGAAGCCACGGCACGAAGCCGTATCACAATGAGGGCCGAAGCCACGGCACGAAGCCGTAGCACAATGAGGGCCGAAGCCACGGCACGAAGCCATATCACAATGAGGGTCGAAGCCACGGCACGAAGCCTTATCACAATGAGGGCCGAAGCCACGGCACGAAGCCGTATCACAATGAGGTCATCCAATGACCGAGACCTGCTGAATTGCAGGTGCTGGGAAACCAACCGCGAAGGTTCAAGCCCCAGACTTACCCATCGAGCACTAGCCGAGACTAGCCTCCAAAACAATTTAATCACAACAGTAACAATCCCAAGATTACCAAACTCACAAGAATAATAGCATGCTGCCTTGAGTCGGCCAACACGACAACAATAACTCACGGATGGGCTCCGTCCACGGCAGTCCCAATTCAAATACCTCGACTGCCTTGGAATGGCCAATCGATCACAACAACTCGACGGATGGAAACTATCCTTGACAGTCCCAATTCAATACATCGATTACCTTTAGAACGGTCAATCGATAACGATGACACAACGGATGGGAATCATCTTCGATAATCCCAATTAAACACATCGATTACCTTAGAACGGTTAATCGATAACCAATGATACGGTAGAATAGATATCCCGGCATTCTAAACCGACCACCGAAACAGATATGATAACGAATATATCAAATGCCTTCAATCGGCTGATGCAACCTCATAGTAATAGTTCCAATTCGATAATAACGATTCAACGATGCCTCAGAACGACATTAGCGTCAACAATAATAATCGATACATCGATATCGCGAACCGGCTATCGACAACAAGAATCTCAATGCCTTAAACCGGCCGTTAACGAATAACAATCACAACTGGTAAAATCACCGAAGGGTATTATATCAAACAATCCCCAAATATCAATAAATCACGAAGAGACTATGTCTCGAAAATGATACAACACATTCATACACATATATGATAACATTAATCTCATTGACCAGTACAAGTATAAAACTTGCCTCAAACCGAAGGCGAGAAAGTCCCTCCACGATCAACGTCCTGGCACGAAACGACGAACGGCGCCTCCCGACGATCACAATACTCGAACAACCTTGAATGAAAACGATTCATTCAAAAACACAAAATCAATAGAAAACAACGACAAGGACAAAGCCCGATTCAAACATGAATCGATCACACCGCACGAACGAATATCATAGTCCTCAACTATGAATTCTAACATTCTCCAACACCTCGATGATCAGTTAACATGATCATTACGTTCTTAACACTTGTGAAATCCATTCAACAAGATTCATTCAAGAACAATCATCAAAACAAACATCTCAAAGTGATACTATCACCAATATCATCAAATTGATCCTCCTACAATGATAATATTATCACTATTATCATTATCACCCCAAGAACATCATCAACTCAATAATCATGATGTCTGAAACGAAATCCTTCATCAATGCATCATGAATTCGGATTAAACAACAAGATTCACTCAACCATTTTCAAATTATGATAATCACCTCCTGGATCATCATAAATCCTTACTAAAATAGTTAAAATCTTACAAGAACACCACCAACGATAATAATCATCTCAAGACTATGTTAATCATATAACAATCTTAACATAATCTTTCCTAGACATGATTAAAACCTCCAAACAATCTAAAACATCAAGAACATAATCAAACTCAAGCAATACCATCATGTTCTTCATCAAAGGTTTATCAAAACCATGAAGAATCATGATATACTCCATGAATCAAACAATACCCGAAGAAAACAACAACAACTCGAAAATCACTTGATGAACAAGAGATTGAGGGAACTTACCAAAGAAGAACAAGAAGAAGCCTCCAACACCAATGGAGCACCAACAAGCTTCCAACTTCAAACTTCAATCCAAGCTAGGATGATTGAGATCGAGTTGGAAGAGGCTAAACATCAATAACAAGTCTAAATGGACGATTCTAGGGAGAGGAAATGTGTTTTGGTTCGTGAGGAAATGAAAGACGAAACCAAGATAAATAGACTGACCAATTCGTTACGTACGTTATACACTTATGGTTAACGTACGTAAGAGGCATTACGTACGCTATACTAAGACATTAACGTACGTAATGAAAATCGAACTAATCGGACTAAAATACGAAGGCCTTAACGCACGTAAACAAGAACTTATTACGACGTTAACAAGACCTACTTTACGACGAGCTCACCTCTTAACGTACGTAAGGGTCCGTTGACTGCAATAGTGAGATCCGATCGGAAGATGCTCGGGACCCACCGGCCGAAAGCGACTACGAGGAAGGTTCCTGCCACCTACCAAGCATTACGTACGTAACCTTACAGGCATAACGTACGTAATACTCAGCCCATAACGTACGTAAGTCTACCCATATAGCGTACGTTAAGGCTAGTGTACTTAGCCAAAAATCCAAACTCTCCATCCAACATTCAAATGACGAAACCAACCCGACGACAAGTATAAATATTCCGATCCCGAAATATTCCAATACAATATACATTGTATCGGTCCAAAACAACAACACTTGTACAATTCCAAATGAATACGTACAAATCAACAGTAACACGAGAAAAAAAATTACCCCCGGATATTACAAGCTCCATTTGAAAAAAGAAAATCCTGCCAAAAGGCAAGCATGGTTGGAGAAAGAACACACTATTGCCTTTGCCGAATGGTTACGCAAGGAGGTAAGAGTTTGTAGAAAGATTGTGTTTGCTATGTTATATTGCTTGTGCTGAAAACTCTTCCTTGTAATGAATTCAGGTCGAGGGAAAGTTGGCAGTCTCTAAAGAAAATATCTCAGAGAACTTAAGGTGGATAGCACACGGCCCACACTACGAGGTAAAAAAATATGTTGTATATCGCATCAATGGATACCTATTTCGCACAAAATCTCGTGAAGGTAGAATTCACCAGAGTAGCGGCATTAGCGTCGATGCAGATGACATGCACATTTCTAGAGATGATGGTGTAACATATGGTTAAGCGTCTTATTATGGTGTTTTACAAGAGATTTGGGAGTTAGATTACTGTATAAGAAAAATTCATCTTTTCAAGTGTGATTGGGTTGATAATAAACGTGGGGTCAAAAAACATAATCTTGGCTACAAGATGGTTGATCTTTGTATGTTGGGACACAAAAATGATCCTTTTATTTTAGCCTCTCAAGCTAGGCAGGTATTTTATGTCAAAGACCAGCTAAATAAGAAAATGTCTATTGTTTTCGGAATGCCTCCAAGAAATTATAAAGATGCATATGATGATGGCAACAACGAGGAATTCGGTACAGTAACTTTTCATCGGAATGATAACATTTTGCCGGGTGTAGATCCACAAGACATGGGTAAACAACCCCGAGCTGATTACTTCCGAACTGACGGTGGGGGTCTGTTTATACGAAAACCAAAACGACAGACTCCGGCTCTTTGATTTCTTATCATTAGAGTTCCTCCAGGTATGTCGGTATATTTCCTTTTAGTGGTTTCTGATAAATTTCACCCAAATTTGAAAACATGAATTAGAAATTCGATGTTTAGAACGACATATGAATGAGTATCAATAGAATGTTCTTATTATTCTAGTTGTTAAATTTTAACAAGTTATCTTATTAGAATCCCTTTTTTAAATGTTAGAACTAGTTTGGTTTTGGAAGTTGGACACCATTGAACTAAGATCTGGTTTTCCTATTGTGCCTAGCGAGTTTTGACTTGAATATCGAGAGGAATGAGGCAACATGGGATCGATCGATTGCTCAAAGCAAATTGTTAGAAATTTCATTGTCTGCTACATGTTTTTTTTCATTTTTTTTATATAAATGAAACATTGTAAAGACTAGTTCCAGCATCCTGTTCAAAATAAAAAAACCTTACTTCGCTCGACCCTTCAATTCGAGTTCGACCTTCGTCTTTGCGGCTGCCCGGTGGATATGGTTCGACAGACTTCATCTTGATGGAATTTGGTTGATCGTCTGTCATTACATTCAAGAAACATGGTTCTTGGTTTGCACTCTTCATCTTTACCTACTTACCATCTCAGCATTTTGGTTTGCAGTTCATGTCATCCGTCGTTCAACTTTGTTTGCTGGATGCTTGCCCTCTTTCGGTTAATCTTCATGTTTGATAATGTTAAAAAATAATGCTTTGGATTTTGGAATTAAGCAGAAGACATTCTGCCATTTTCGGTAGAAAATATTGATTGCATTTACCTTTTACCCAATTGTTCTATAATTTAATGCTTTGTGTTTTCTTGTTGATGTTACTGTCATTTTAGACATAAATCAGTTGATGTTATATTGATATTTTTAGTATTAATTGATGATTGGTGAATAGGTGAAAGAAGGAATAGGAAATTGATATCCATCTGTTATCTTTCTATGCCGATTTTATTGGTTGACTAGATTGGTGTTATTTGTATTGTTTATAGATTTTGTTTGATTCATTTGGTTTTAATATTATTTTAAAAAATAATTCTAAAGAAATTTAACATATTATTTTAAATCTAATAAGTTTATACATAAAATAATATGTATAAGGATGTAATATATACATAACAGCGGTTCATTATTACATAAAATGTATTAACAGATGTAATAATATGTATATCCTTATTACATATTATAATTTCTTAAGGATTATATTACATCCTTAACAGCGGTTCTCTTTTCATTTGGTTTTAAGATTTATAATTCTTTTATAAAATGTATTAGAATGTTATAAATCCATATCTTGAATTGGTCCCCAAGGCAATGACAACTTAATTTACAACCTTCCATCTAATATCATATGCACCATCACTGCCTTGTCGTTGCCATTTATGCTTAAAAAAATAGTACAATTCTTTTGTTTCGGCAACCATCTTTTGTTCTACTGTGAGGAATGGCATTTTGTCCAATTCTCCGTTGACCGCCTTTCGTATGCGGTATCTGGGGTAGGAGACATAAGAAAAACATATGTGAAGAAAAAATTGAGGAACAAAAAATTTGAGTACGGAAATTGGAGTAAATATGAAACAAATATATATAAGTTTACAACACACGAGAGTAAAGTAGTAATCATTCAAAAAAATAAAAACTATTTTACAGTAATCATTTAAAAAAAATATAATTAGTTGTCAAAAATAAAATGTGCCTATTTTAGTAACAAAAACTGAATTTGACCTGATATTTAATCATTTTCCCTTTCAAAAAATATATAAGAGTGAGGATGATTTAAAATATTATAGTAATAGTATAACTTTTCCAATTATTAAATCAATTCTAGTTGCAATTGTAATTAAATGGACTAAAATGCCCGTTGATTTTTCCAATGGGTCACACACTAGTTAACTATTTGAACGGCAACCGAGATGGATTTTCTCGATACTTGTCACATAATTCGCATGTAATTTAAAAAACGAATTGCGGAATGAATTTTCACTAAGGGACATATTGAAAATACTAATGTTGATGAAGTAAACTTTTGGGGATTGAAAAATGCATGAAGATATCGCTTTAGGTGATATTCATGTTTCATTATTCAGGTCTTTGGTTTATGTCCTCCATTGTATTATTGTATTTTCTTTTAATAAAAATCAACACGGGAATGAGCCACCTAACTTGACTATATATGTTGCAAACCCCATAAAAAATTATTTTATTATTTTTTTACACAAAGGGCATTAATATGACTTTTCGTCATGGGCATAAAAAATGTCAGAACCGGCCCTGATGAAAACATAAAATCAATAGTAAACTAAGCTTCAAGTTGATAAACTGTGTTGAATTTTAATATGACCATATCTTCATAAATAGTTGCATATTATATGTTTAGATTTGAAACCATGACCAAATGGTGCCATATGGCTACAAAACAATAACCGCAGTGGCCATAACTAGCCCACAAGCTAATTTTTATCCTTTGGCCACTGTAAAAATAAAAATTATGGCCAGTTACTAATATCTCAATTGGCTATATATGTCAATTTTTGTCTCGCAAAATCGAAGTGTCAAATGAATATAACATTTGGACACACAAACAAACCAAAGTAGCTAAATAAAATGCCTTTCGGCCTCGGGTTAATTTTTGTGTTGCATTCCAATGTGACCATATCCTCATAAATGGCCACATATTATATGTTTAGATTTGAAACCATGACCAAATGGTGCCTTATGGCTACAAAACAATAACCGTAGTGGCCATAACTAGCCCACAAGCTTATTTTCATCCTTTGGCCACTGTAAAAACAAAAACGTGGCTAGGATGTAACTAGAAAAACGTGGCCTATGTGACCTTTTGTACTAGTGTGGCAAAATGGCCAAAATACTTTCAGAAAGATCTCATGGCATGTTACCCAGCAATACTGAAGTAAATCCAAGGGAAAATGTCCAAGCTATCACAACAAGAAGTGGAGTGCAGTTGCCCGAAATTTCTGTGGAAAATCATCTGGAAAAACAAAAAATAAACAAAATCAAGAATCAGAAAAAGAATATGAATCAGGACCTTCATCTCAGAAAGGTCCAGTTGCTACAAAATCTTATGTTCCACCTATCCCATTCCCTCAACGGTTGAAGAATCACAAGCTCGATGCTCAATTTGGGAAATTCATAGAAATTTTCCAAAAGCTACACATCAACATACCTTTTGCCGATGCTCTAGCACAAATGCCAAGCTATGCCAAATTTATGAAAGATATTCTTTCCGACAAACGAAGGCTTGAAGAATATGAAACTGTCATACTAACAGAGGAATGTAGCGCAATACTACAAAAGAAGTTGCCACCCAAGCTAAAAGATCCGGGAACTTTCACAATCCCGTGTACAATTGGTGAAGTAAATTTTGGCAAAGTTCTTTGTGATTTAGGGGCAAGTATCAACTTGATGCCCCTGTCAATTTTCAACAAACTGAACTTGGGAGAAGCAAAAGCAACAACAGCTTCACTACAATTAGCTGATCGGTCAATCAAATATCCATGTGGGATAATAGAAGATGTGCTCGTCAAGGTTGATAAATTCATATTTCCAGCGGATTTTATCATCCTTGACATGGAAGAAGATCAGGATATTCCCATTATTTTGGGATGACCATTTCTCGCAACCGGACGTGCTCTTATTGACGTCTATAAAGGAAAGCTAATTCTCAGAGTGGAAGACGAACATGTCATCTTCGATGTCCTAAAAACTTTGAATCATCCCTCTACAGATGATTATTGTCTAAGAATAGACGTAATTGAAGCCATGGTAAACAAGTCTTTAGAGAAGATTCTATCTAAAGATCCTCTTGAGACATGTCTAGCAAATTCTCTAACCAGCATGGAAGAAGAATATCACTTGGCCGAAACAGTTAACTATCTAGAAGCACTACCACCCTTAAGAAGGCATTCACATTTTGAAGAGTTGGGGACAAGCTCCGCTAAACCCCTCCCCTCTTTACAAGAAGCTCCAATACATGATCTCAAACCTCTACCCACACATTTGAGATACACTTACTTAGGCATTTCCTCTACACTTCCGGTCATTATATCTAACATATTGACCGAACTTGAAGAAGGAAAATTACTAAGGGTATTGAGGAATCACAAAAGAGCAATTGGATGGACTATTGCGGACATTAGAAGAATAAGCCCCTCTATATGCACACACAAAATTTTTATGGAAGATGACTGCAAACCTTCAATTGAGCATCAACGACGTTTGAATCCAAACATGAAGGAAATTGTGAAAGCAGAGATTCTTAAATTACTTGACGCGGGAATCATTTATCCATTCTCAGATAGTCCATGGTGAGCCCTGTACATATGGTGTCCAAAAAGAGTGGAATCACAATCATAGAGAACGAGCACAATGAACTTATACCAACACGACCAATCATAGGATGGAGAATGTGCATTGATTACAGGAAGCTCAACAAGACGACCAGAAAAGATCATTTTCCACTCCCATTTATTGATTAAATGCTCGATAGATTAGCGGGACATTCTTACTACTATTTTCTCGATGGCTATTCAGGGTACAACTAAATCGTCATTGTAACACCCCAAACTAGGCGGATATTACAGTGCCGTGGACCCCCGACTGGGACCCACCAGGCGAATGAAAATGAATGAATTACATAGGTAAATGTAGTACCGAACCACATTACAACATCAATTACTCCGACGAGGAGTCTTATACAACACACCCAGGATAAAATAGAATACATGTGTATTTTATGTGACGATAAAATACACAACACTGAATGAAATGAGCATTCAAACGGAATGTCTGCAGCGGAATAAATAAAGGGAAACATAAATGACTGAATAAATGACTGAACAGACTGGGGCCCCCTACTAGTATCACTGGGACTCCTCGCCGTCACCGTGCTCTCCCCGTGCTTTAGCCTTGCCATGACCTGAAAAACAATATTCCCCAACGGCCGGCCATACGTAACAACAATCCTCAAGGGTTGAAAATACACAATCATGATATATCTGAAATTATGAATTATTCTGTTGAAACATACGCAATCAAACATGCTATATGAATCAACTATCAGTACGGCTCAAAGGAATGGCGCCACACTACGTCCGGGATGGAAATGTGTCCGTGCACAAGCCACCAACGATCAATCACGCGTGGTCTTGTACCTAATCAGTCTCACGAGCAATCGACTCGTGTGCACTTTCCAATGTGAGGCCACCAACCAACTCACGACTATTATGTGGCAGACATGAAAATCCTACACATACCAACCGGCACGCCAGTATGACCCGGAATGCCACAATATGACAAAAGTGACAATGAAGATGAATAATGACTCACCAAGATTGAATGATGGTGAAATGAATGATAGCTCAATGAAATGATCGGAACTGTCGTTCCTTATGACTGAGGTGATTAATTGACAATGACGAGTTTTGATACGATTAATACAATGATGAATGAGTTATGATTATGAATGAACAACGACAAAAGGAATGAATATCCTTTTAACCGAGTAAGAATTAACTTACTCAATACCGATGATGAATGTCCGTCCACGAACAACGTCCTAAATGAAATATCGGTCGCTCGAACAACCTTGAATAACAATAATTACCAACAACCGATCAATACACGAATCAAATACGATCATAATCGACTCAAACGTCGACACAACGATATCCGAGCTCGAATGAATCGAAACCAACTCCAAGATGAGTATTTCAAACCATCAAAACACTTTCAAGGATATCAATAATCCATTAGGAATCCATAACTCATGATTACAACAACATCAATCGGAAAATCCCCAATTAATCAAGTCAACCCCAAGGGTTCTTGAAATAATTCCGAAAATAACCATTAAACCCGTAGGAATATGTTTATACAAGTTAGATAATCCATAACTAACATATTCCAATGATAATCCAAGCTTACACGAAGAAATCGGAAGGAAAACCCCAAAAATCCAAATTCTAGATCCAAGAGATTAATACCTTTGATTCGATGAGATGAAGATGATGAGATGATGATTAATCCGAAAGATGAGCTTGAAAATGATGATTGATGATTACATCTCGAAGAATCCTCTCCGAAACGCTCGAAATCGCCCAAAACTACCGAAGGAATGAAATGAGATGAAAAATGACGAACTCTGACTAAACTGTCCAATTTATACTACCTGAGTTAGCGTGCGCTAGCCCTTGTGCATAGCGTGCGCTAACGTGTAATTTGGGTAGTCCAGTACCCACTGTCCGAACACGGTAGCGCGCGCTACGTACCTATTTGTAGCGTGCGCTACGGCCATACTACTAGCGTGCGCTAATATCCATTGTTAGCGTGCGCTAGCGAAATATTTGACGCCCGATCGGAGTCGTAAAGCTGTCGACCTCGATTCGACCCGATAGCGTGCGCTACAACCACTGTTTAGCGTGCGCTAATATATCGGTTGCGTACGCTAACAACAATGCATAGCGTACGCTATGAATTAACCCGGTGCAGTCCAGTAGCCACTGGACTCAACCTGATCCGTCCCTAGCGCGCGCTACTTCACACATATAGCGTGCGCTACTACAACCCGTTAGCGTGCGCTACTTACCACTCGTAGCGTGCGCTACAAATATTCTCACCTGCAGTCCAGTACCTTCTGGACTGCAGCCAAGGTAGCCTTAGTGTGCGCTAAAGCTGAGCGGTAGCGTGCGCTACCTATACCCAATTAGCGTACGCTAAAAGGAGTATGTAGCGTGCGCTACTCCTCAAGCACATCTTGCAACGAAAATGACAATGATGATAAACACGGCACGAAACTCCAATCAGATTAGTGATGAATGACGATTGATACACGATACAATTACTCTGAATGATAAATACCATGACTGAATATGAGTGACAAATGATCAATGATGAATGAGATTACTGAGTATCAATTACTGAATGATAATTACTGAGTGATAATTACTGAGTGACAACTGGGTATTACATACACCCCCCCTTAAAAGAGTTTCGTCCCCGAAACTAAGGGTCAAAACAACTCGGGATAACTCTCCCGCATACTATCCTCGGTTTCCCAAGTAGCCTCTTCGACTCCGTGTCTAGACCACTGAATTTTAACCAAAGGAATCGTCTTATTCCTCAACTGCTTGATTCGCCGCTCTAAAACTCGTATAGGACGCTCCTCATATGAATGATCGTCGGCGATCTCGATTTCGAATCGAAGTATGTGACTCGGGTCGGCAACATACTTCCGCAGCTGAGAGACATGAAACACATTATGAATTCGGCTCAACGCCGGAGGTAAAGCCAATCGATAGGCTAACTCGCCTACTCGATCCAAAATCTCAAACGGTCCAATGAATCTCGGACTCAACTTCCCCCTCTTCCCAAAACGGAAGATACCACGACTCGGGGATACCTTGACCAACACGTGGTCACCAAATTTCGAACTCTAATGGTCGACGGTTATACGCATATGATTTCGCCGACTGAGTCAACAAACGACTCCTGATCAAAGCTACCTTCTCACGGGCGGCTATAAGCATATCGGGCTCGGTGCCCAATGATTCTGATAAGTCGTCCCAACACAACGGAGATCGACAACGACGACCATACAAGGCCTCGTAAGGTGCCATCTTGATCGAAGCATGCCAACTATTATTATACGTGAACTCGATCAATGGTAGTTGGGCTTCCCAATCGTCTTTCCAATCGAGGACGCATGCCCTCAACATGTCCTCTAGTGTCTGAATGGTCCTCTCTGATTGTCCGTCGGACTGAGGATGAAAAGCGGTACTGAGGTTAAGCTGAGTCCCCATAGCACGATGAACTGATTTCCAAAAATGCGACACAAACCGTCCGTCACGATCGGAAACGATACTTTTAGGAGTACCGTGAAGTCTGACTATCTCTTTGATGAACAGTTGGGCAAGTCTCTCGGGACCCCACGTATCCTTGATCTCAAGGAAATGAGCTGATTTGGTTAAGCGGTCCACGATCACCCAGATCGTGTTCATGCCACGACGACTCGTCGGCAAACTCGTGATGAAATCCATAGAAATGTCTTCCCACTTCCACTCGGGAATAGGAAGGGGTTTCAGCATACCCACCGGTCGCTGATGTTCAATCTTAACTTGTTGACAGGTTAAGCATCTCGAAACAAATTCTGCGACTTCTCGCTTCATATTACTCCACCAGTAATTTTGTTTCAAGTCCTTGTACATCTTACTAGACCCCGGATGAACAGAATAAGGGGTAGCATGAGCTTCTCTCAAAATAGAGTTTTTCAACTCGTCATTCGCCGGTACGCACAACCGATTCTTAAACCTCAAAAGTCCATCCTCGTGGACCACAAATCCAGGGGCTTTCCCCTGAGCCACATCCTCTCGGATGCGCAACAATGATGGGTCCGAACCCTGATTCTCTCGGATTTCCTCCTCGAGTGACGATGAAATCTCTAACATACAAAGCCGCCCGAACTCGCTGGGCCGGACCTCGATCTCGGGTCTAAGGAATTCCCGCCAAGCTCCTTCGAACTGTTAAACGGGCAAGCATCCGCTCTGAATGGACTTACGACTCAAGGCGTCGGCGACAACATTCGCCTTGCCCGGTGGTAAAGGATCTCGATATCATAATCTTTGATTAATTCCAACCACTGTCTCTCGCGCATATTTAACTCCTTCGAGTAAATATATACTTTAAGCTCTTATGATTGGTGAATATCCGATGTAATGCCATAAAGATAATGACGCCAAATTTTCAAAGCGAACACCACTACGCTAGCTCCGTGTCGTGGGTCGGATAATTAATCTCGTAAGGTCTCAATTGCCGTGAAGCATAGGCAATAACCTTCCTGCTCGCATGAGTACACATCCGAGACCCCGTCCGACGCATCACTATAGACCACAAATCCTTCCGTCCCTGCGGCAAGGAGAGTACAGTGGCGACATTAACCGGCTCTTGAGTTCCTCAAAGCTCCGTTGACACGCGTCGGACCACGTGTATTTCTTATCCTTCCGCAAAAGGTTCGTTAAGGGTTGAGCGATTCGAGAAAATCCCTCTACAAATCGCCGATAATAACCCGCTAATCCGAGGAAACTTCGGATTTCTTTAACGTTCTTCGGAGGTAGCCAATCTCGAATAGCCTCCGTCTTCTGAGGATCGACACGAACTCCGTCTGATGAAATTACATGTCCGAGAAAAGTCACTTCGGACATCCAGAACTCACATTTGGAAAACTTCCCATAAAGTTGTTCTCGTCTCAACACGTCGAGCACTTGATGAAGGTGAAACTCGTGTTCCTCCCGGTCACGAGAATAAATCAAAATGTCATCGATGAAGACAACAACAAACCGATCCAAAAAGTCGATGAAGACCCGATTCATTAACTCCATAAATACCGCAGGTGCATTAGTCAAACCGAACGGCATAACCACAAACTCATAATGACCATAGCGTGTTCGTGACGCCGTCCTCGCGTTATCCGACGCTCGATTCCGCAACGGCTGATATCCGGATCTGAAGTCGATCTTGGAAAATACAAGCTCCTGAAGTTGATCTAAGAGATCGTCAATACGGGGTAAGGGATACTTATTCTTGATCGTCACCTGTTCAACTCCCGATAATCAATACATAAGCGGAATGAACCATCCTTCTTCTTGACAAACAACACGGTGCTCCCCACGGACGCACTCGGTCGGATATAACCTTTCTCGAACAACTCCTCAAGTTGGTTCTTTAGTTCTGCATTTCGGTCGGGGCCATCCAGACGGTGCCTTCGATATCGGGACGTACTGTGCTCCAATTCAATCGTGAATTCCACATCCCTCTGTGGAGGCAAACCAGTAACTCGTCTGGAAAAACATCGGCATATTCCCTCACCAGGAATATCCGTTAACATTGATGATTTCTCGGTTTTGGCCATATAGCACCAATAACCGACACATCCCCGATTGAGTAACCTTCCGCTTTCATCAAATTAATGACTTTACGAGCAGTGGGGATTACCTCCTGAAACACACATTCGACTCCATATGCGAAATGATAGTGACCAAACGCTGGACACTAATGATGGCATCGTGACGATCCATCCAATCAATACCCAAGATGACGTCGTCCCTCGGCAAATCTACTACGATTAGGTCCGCCGCCATACACGACCATGAACCGAATCGGACAATTCGAATCTCACGACTTGACAATTCGTCTACCATCGGGTAGGCCAATGACATAAGGCTCACAACTAGTAGCACTACCTGGCGTAGTCTACTCAAACATGACTCGGAAATGAATGAATGAGATGCACCAAGATCAAAAAGGGTACACACGAGGTTGAGATAGAATATCGAGTGTACGAGATCATTCGGGCCTCGGGATCATCGGTCTTCTTCATCTCATAAATTCGGGGCTTAGGCCCCGAACCGGACGCTCCCGTCTGATAGCTCTTGGCTCCGCCTTTAGCTCCTGTCGTCTTGAACGACGCTGACTGAGTAGCCTGATTCTGCACCCCTGAATGACCTGGGGCCTGAGATGATGCCGGAGTGGGTTTAGAGTCCCTTCGGCAAAAACGGGCCCTATGCCCAGCATTCCCACAGTTGTGGCACGTGACAGACTGCTTCGGACACTTGGTGCTGAAATGACCCTGTTCCTCACAGTTGAAACAAGTGATGGCCGAACTGGCCGCTCGCGACTGAGATTCCGCGGGTTTAGATGCCGGGGGAGGTCTCTCAGAAAAAGTAGAGCCCGCACGTGGTTTCTTGAAAATGGCCTGACTCCCGTCAGACTGATTACGGTTCTTGGACTTCTTGCTAGCAGACGAAGGTTGCTGCTTAGCAATTTCCTTAGCCGTAAGCTCGTAAGTGAGAGCTTTCTCAATGAACTCGGCCAGGGTGGTACAGTTATGATTAAGCAACTGAAGTCTCATACGGGGTTTTAGCCTCTTGCTAAAATACTTGATCTTGTCCGCTTCTGAGTGAATGATAGATGAGGCGAACGGAAGAAGTTCCTGAAATTTTTCGGCGATGGCGAGAACGTCATCATCCGCCGAAAGGTCGGGAGTGAGTAATTCCGACAACTTGGCCTCCCTGAGTGGGGCCGGATAGTACCTCTCCATCATGAGAGTCTTGAACTGATCCCAAGTACATGTTCCGTCTGTGGGCTTCAACGATAACCACCATGAATGAGCGCTCTTACCGAGATAGTAAGCCGCAACTGAAACTTTATACCCTTCAGGGCAATCCACCATAGCAAATAACTTCTCAAAATGCTCAAGCCAGTGAACAATATCCGCCGGCTCAGATGAGCCCTCAAAAGTAGGTTGTCGCTGGCGAGAGATATCGCTAATGATATTGCTTACACCCCTCTCTTGCCTCTGAGGTGGCGGCGGAGGAGCCTGCTGATTTTGATTGACGGAGTTATGCATCGTCTCCATCAGCTGAGCCATCTGGGTCATTTGGGCCATCATGCCCTGCATAAATGCGAGTGGGTCAACCCGGACACCCTCTGACTGAGCCGTGTCCCGGGTACGACTCCCCGACAGTGAATGATCGCGTCCAGGTGAATGAGTGGCAGCGTCGCTGCTCGATGAGTTAGCATTACTCCTGGCATTTGCACGGGTATTCGCACGAGTTCTCGGATTCGGCCCGCTCCACGGCCTCGTCCTCCACGCCTCTGCCACCCTTTCCATACTGAAGTGGAAAGTCATATGATGGTTATACATCTCGCATGAGTATCACATTATGATTATATTATGAAATGATGAAAATGAGCATACGCGCTCAAATACAGCGATTACATGAATGATTGATTGACGTGACATGATTATCGGATGAAGTTCTTGAAATGATTATCTTGGATGAGTTAACAAGATTAATGATCCGATCTTCCCGATCAACAACCGAACAATGAAATGAATTGGTGATTAATGAGTTAACTCGACCGTCCGGTCACAATGACAATGATGATTGAGGATTGTTAATCGATGAATTATGAATGAATGATTAATGCGAGAAATTATACCATGGCATCGAAATCTTACAGTTCTTGGTCCGATTGGCTCGGCATTTGCACAGTCACACGTGACGCGAAAGTCCAATGATACTAGTCCGATGACGATGATTTCAAATGAGACATGACTTGGAGGGTAGTATTCAAAACCATGCTCCGATACCAACTCGTAACACCCCAAACTAGGCGGATATTACGGTCGTGGACCCCGACTGGGACCCACCAGCGAATGAAAATGAATGAATTACACAGTAAATGTAGTACCGAACCACATTACAACATCAATTACTCCGACGAGGAGTCTTATACAACACACCAGGATAAAATAGAATACATGTGTATTTTATGTGACGATAAAATACACAACATTGAATGAAATGAGCATTCAAACGGAATGTCTGCAGTGGAATAAATAAAGGGAAACATAAATGATCGAATAAATGATCAATGCATCGGGCCCCCTACTAGTATCACTGGGACTCCTCGCCGTCACCGTGCTCTCCCGTGCTTTAGCCTTGCCATGACACGAAAAACAATATTCCCAACGGGCCGATACGTGAGAACAACAATCCTCAAGGGTTGAAAATACACAATCATGATATATCCGAAATTATGAATTATTACATTTGAAACATACGCAATCAAACATGCTATATGAATCAACTATCAGTACGGCTCAAAGGAATGGCGCCACACTACGTCCGGGATGGAAATGTGTCCGTGCACAAGCCACCAACGATCAATCACGCGTGGTCTTGTACCTAATCAGTCTCACGAGCAATCGACTCGTGTGCACAGTCCAATGTGAGGCCACCAACCAACACACGACTATAATGTGCCCGACATGAAAATCCTACACATACCAACCGGCACGCCAGTATGACCCGGAATGCCACAATATGACAAAAGTGACAATGAAGATGAATAATGACTCACCAAGATTGAATGATGGTGAAATGAATGATAGCTCAATGAAATGATCGGAACCGTCGTTCCTTATGACTAAGGTGATTAATTGACACTGACGAGTTTTGATACGATTAATACAATGATGAATGAGTTATGATTATGAATGAACAACGACAAAAGGAATGAATATCCTTTTAACCGAGTAAGAATTAACTTACTCAATACCGATGATGAATGTCCGTCCACGAACAACGTCCTAAATGAAATATCGGTCGCTCGAACAACCTTGAATAACAATAATTACCAACAACCGATCAATACACGAATCAAATACGATCATAATCGACTCAAACGTCGACACAACGATATCCGAGCTCGAATGAATCGAAACCAACTCCAAGATGAGTATTTCAAACCATCAAAACACTTTCAAGGATATCAATAATCCATTAGGAATCCATAACTCATGATTACAACAACATCAATCGGAAAATCCCCAATTAACCGAAGTCAACCCCAAGGGTTCTTGAAATAATTCCGAAAATAACCATTAAACCCGTAGGAATATGTTTATACAAGTTAGATAATCCATAACTAACATATTCCAATGATAATCCAAGCTTACACGAAGAAATCGGAAGGAAAACCCCAAAAATCCGAAATTCTAGATCCAAGAGATTAATACCTTTGATTCGATGAGATGAAGATGATGAGATGATGATTAATCCGAAAGATGAGCTTGAAAATGATGATTGATGATTACACCTCGAAGAATCCTCTCCGAAACGCTCGAAATCGCCCAAAACTACCGAAGGAATGAAATGAGATGAAAAATGACGAACTCTGACTAAACTGTCCAATTTATACTCAGTCCAGGTTAGCGTGCGCTAGCCCTTGTGCATAGCGTGCGCTAACGTGTAATTTGGGTAGTCCAGTACCCACTGTCCGAACACGGTAGCGCGCGCTACGTACCTATTTGTAGCGTGCGCTACGGCCATACTACTAGCGTGCGCTAATATCCATTGTTAGCGTGCGCTAGCGAAATATTTGACGCCCGATCGGAGTCCGTAAAAGCTCGACCTCCGATTCGACCCGATAGCGTGCGCTACAACTACCGTTTAGCGTGCGCTAATATATCGGTTGCTTTCGCTAACAACAATGCATAGCGTAAGCTATGAATTAACCCGGTGCAGTCCAGTAGCCAATGGTCTGAAGATGATAAGTCCCTAGAGCGCGCTACTCCACACATATAGCGTGCGCTACTACAACCCGTTAGCGCGCGCTACTTACCACTCGTAGCGTGCGCTACAAATATTCTCACTGCAGTCCGGTACCTTCCGGATTGCGGCCAAGGTAGCCTTAGCGTGCGCTAAAGCCGAGCGGTAGCGTGCGCTACCTATACCCAATTAGCGTACGCTAAAAGGAGTATGTAGCGTGCGCTACTCCTCAAGCGACTTGCAACGAAAATGACAATGATGATAAACACGGCACGAAACTCCAATCAGATTAGTGATGAATGACGATTGATACACGATACAATTACTCTGAATGATAAATACCATGACTGAATATGAGTGACAAATGATCAATGATGAATGAGATTACTGAGTATCAATTACTGAATGATAATTACTGAGTGATAATTACTGAGTGACAACTGGGTATTACAGTCATAGCCCCAGAAGATCAAGAGAAAACAACATTCACATGCCCTTATGGAACATTTGCCTATAGAAGAATCCCATTCGGATTGTGCAATGCTCCAGCCACATTTCAGAGATGCATGATGTCAATATTCTCAGACATGGTTGAAAAATTCATTGAAGTTTTCATGGACGATTTCTCGGTTTTCAGAGATACATTTGATAGATGCCTAAATCACTTAGGCAAGGTCTTGGAAAGATGTGAAGACACAAATCTAGTTCTCAATTGGGAGAAATGTCACTTCATGGTCCAGGAAGGAATCGTAATTGGCCATAGAATCTCACAACATGGAATTGAAGTCGATAAGGTAAAGATCCAAGTGATTGCAAACCTTCCTCCACCAATTTCGGTGAAAGGAGTAAGGAGTTTTCTCGGGCATGCAGGATTTTATCGGAGGTTCATAAAAGATTTCTCAAAAATAGCAAAACCTCTCTATTCTTTGCTTGAGAAAGATACACCATTCCTTTTCACAAATGAATGCCACGTGGCCTTTGCAACTTTGAAGGATAAGCTTACATCAACTCCAATCATCATTTCTCCAGATTGGACTATCCCATTCATTTTGATGTGCGATGCAAGTGATTATGCTGTGGGGGCCGTGCTGGGCCAGAAGAAGGACAAAATGATGCAAGTGATCCATTATGCTAGCCGGACTATGAATGATGCACAGCTGAACTACACAACAACTGAAAAAGAGATGCTCACAGTGGTTTATGCCTTTGATAAATTTCGATCCTACTTATTGGGATCGAAAGTCATTGTCTACACTGATCATTCAGCTTTGAAATATTTAATGACAAAGCAAGATGCTAAGTCAAGGCTAATCCGATGGGTCCTACTTATGCAAGAATTCAACATAGAAATCCGAGACAGAAAGGGAACAGAGAACCAAGTGGCGGATCATCTCTCTCGACTAGACCAAAACAATACTCAAGAGAAGGAAATAAATGAGATATTTCCGGATGAACAACTGTTCCAAATCTCTAATATGCAGGAAAAATAAAATGCACCATGGTATGCAGACATCGTTAATTTCCTTGTAAGTGGAATAATTCACCCAAATTTTTCCCATCATCAAAATAAAAAATTCTTCTCCAAGTTGAAATACTATTACTGGGAAGATCCTCTATTGTTCAGACGAGGACCTGATAAAATCATCCGGAGATGCATACCGGAAGAAGAAATGGAGAAGGTATTAGAAAGATGTCATTCCTCTCACTATGGAGGGCATTTTGGGCTTCAAAAACAGCAGCAAAAATTCTTGAAGCAGGATTCTATTGGCCTACTCTATTCAAAGATATACATATACTTGTCTCTAAGTATGACCGGTGCCAAAGACATGGAAACATGTCAAAAATAAATGAAATGCCAATGAATTTCATCCTTGAAGTTGAAATCTTCGATGTTTGGGGAATTGATTTCATGAGACCCTTTCCATTATCGTTCTCTAATGAATACATCCTTGTAGCTGTGGACTACGTATCTAAATGGGTGGAGGCTGTTGCATTACCAATAAACGAAGCTAGAGTCGTGGTAAATTTTCTAAAGAAAAATATATTCACTCGCTTCGGAACTGCGAGAGTTATTATCAGTGATGGCGGATCTCATTTCTGCAATCACCAGGTTAAGGCTCTACTGACCAAATTCGGAGTAAAACACAGTGTCACTACCTCTTATCACCCACAAACCAGTGGACAAGTCGAGGTCTCCAATCGAGAGCTGAAACATATACTTGAGATGACAGTCGACTCATCTCGGAAAGATTGGTCGAAAAAGCTGGATGATGCGCTCTGGGCTTACAGAATAACTTATAAGACACCGATAGGCATGTCTCCATTTCGTTTGATATTTGGAAAAGCCTGTCACCTGCCAGTAGAACTTGAACATCGAGCCTTTTGGGCTATAAAAAAATTAAACTTTGACGAACAGTTGGCTGGGAAGAAAAGGTTGCTGCAGTTAAATGAGTTGGATGAAATCTGACTCGACTCATATGAAAATGCCAAAATCTACAAAGAAAAAACAAAAAGATGGCATGAAAATCGAATTCTGAGAAGAGATTTTAAAGCAGGAGACCAAGTTCTCCTTTTTAATGCACGACTGCGTCTGTTTCCGGGTAAGCTGCGATCACGGTGGACGGGCCCATACACAATCAAAGAGGTGTTTTCTCATGGAGCTGTGGAGATTTATAATACAATCGACGGGAGTTTTAAAGTAAATGGCCAACGGTTGAAGCCATATTTGGGAGGAGAATTCTCTACAGCAAAGTCAATCATAATGCTGGAAATGCCTAATTGATCAGATGAGAAGTCAAGCTAAGGACGTTAAACAAAGCGCTTATTAGGAGGCAACCCAATCTCTTTTATTTCGCAAAATAAGTTTGGGGGTAACACAGAAAGACTCCGCAACTGGAGCAGGGAACATATCATTAAAAAAAAAATCCAGGGAGTTTTTCTTGCATTATTTTCACACACAATAAATATAAATTTCTAAAAAACCAAAAAAAAAAAAATACGGCCGTACGCATACATGTTACGGCCGTATCCCTTTTGTTTTACAATTACATTTTTTTTACGAACGTTTGTTACGGCCATAAGTTATAAATATTACAGCCGTAAGTTGTTCTCTATTCATTTTTACGAATGCTACATACGGCCATAACTCTTGTATGTTACGGCCGTAACTCAAAATTTTTCCAAAAAAACGAATGCTCCATACGGCCATAACTTGGGAATGTTACGGCCGTAACTCTACATCTTTATAAAAAAGACACGGTTTTGAGAAACAGATTCACAAACCCGGCAGGAGACAGATGAGCAGTTCCGAAATTTTTCCCTTCTAAATCCCTACTTTCCAAAACACAAATTCTTGAATACAATTCATTCTCCTATCAACATTAACACATAAATCATCAGGTTTTCTTTCAATCCTTGTTTCAATTTATATATTTTTGATTTTTATAGTTTTAGTTTCTCGCTTTATATTTGTATTTTCGATTCCTATTTTTGTTAGATTCGTTGTTAAAACATGTTTAGTTGTTAGTATTGTTGACATTTGTGTGGTTATTTGATTCATTGATTTGTGGTGACTTTGTGGATTTGAGTTTGAATGAAAAACTTATCAAAAAACTATGAACTCAAGGTGTCCGACGAAATGTCACAACGAAAATCTTTGAATTTTTTTGATGTTTTTGTTGGTTTTGCTTGATGATTATAGTCGTGTGATGAAAAGGAAGTTGTTTTTGTTTAATTTCAGGGATGACACCTAAAAAATCCTCGAAAGGAAAAGAAAAGTTCGGTTCGTCATCTCAAGAACCGGCACCAACACAAAGAATTCAAAACACACGGTGCATTAAGGAGCGGTTGTTCAAACTTGATGATTTCATTGGCAATTTGGATACCTACACTATCACTAGCCCGTTCATCCAAAAGTTCATAGACAACGGGTGGGAAAAATTCGTGTCCAAACTCCCAAATGGTAACCCCACCTTGACCCTAAACTTTTACAATACTTTCAACAAATCCATTGGGTAGGTAGGGTCGCCTACATATCATCAAACGACTGTGAATGGGAAATCGATTAATTTTCACCGGATGTGATTAACAAGTATTTGGGGGTTGATTCCACTAACGCGGTAGACATTTCCATCTTACCTAATGAGGATGTGCCGGATGATAGGGTTTTACGCTGGGCATTAGTGAGCTAGCTCCATGACAGTATTGGGATGATCAAACCCCGATACAACCAAGTGGACCTCAGTGATGATGCTTGGTACTTATGGATGTGGGCAGCTGGGAGTATTTACTCGACTTCGACGCTGACTACAGTTTCCATCGGCCACCTCAAAGGTTTATTTGCTATCCGCCGAGGGGTCAAAATGGATGTGGGTACTCACATTTATAATACTATTTGTCACTATGCCGGCATGGTCCCTACTAGGCAAAAGATGCCATACCCCTGCCTTATCACCGGTATTTGCAGGAGCCAGAGGGTAAAAATTTCGGCAGGGGGTGATATATTGACGCGTGGGGATCGACTAAACGGCTGGAGTAGTATTTTTCGAAGTACTCAGTTAAGGAGCAAACGGGCACGTTTGGAACCGGAAGAGGAAAGTAGCCACGAGGAGGAATATGAGCCCGAGGAGGATGCCGGAGAAGACGTGACGCCTTTTGAGGCAAATTTGCTTGAAAGAGTTCGGGGATTAGAAACATCCCAGACAGAAATTTTGAGAAATCAGAATGATAATCGGCCGACAATTAGAAACGGAGAAGTGCTTTGAAAAGCTTTTCCGTTTTCTAAACATCCCTGACGACACACCTGGAGGATCAAAAACCTAAAATTTCAGGGAATTTTCTGTTTTCTCACTTGCTTTTCAATTCTAAAAAAACTCGGGACTATTTTATTTTCAAGTTTGGGGGTGTTTTGGAACTTGTGTGTTTATGTTGTTTGTTTTTTAATTGTGGTGTTTATTTTGCTTTGAATCGTATATCGTGGTATGTTTTGATTATCGTAGTGTGTGGTGTGTTTTTATTATTTGACATTGATTTTTTTTAGGTTTAGTGTGTGTGTATATATATATATATATATATTATTTTGATTTGTGAGATTTCTAGATCTGGCCATAACACCAATAAATTAGCTATATACAAGCTTCTAAAATCGTTTTAACCGGTAAAAAATTGTATATTCCAAAATTTTTGAGCCTTAATCTCTCTTTCCAAGCCTTGTAGTTATCATATAAAATCGAGTCATTCGTTACCTTGAGAAAAGAAGAATCAGTCGATTGCTGAAAAATAGAACTGAAATTTACTTAATTTGTGGAGTTTTTGATTTTTCATGCTTAGCTAATAAACGATTTTCTGAAAAAATTCTATTCCCTAAAAAAAAAGGGAGTCATTGGTGAAATGAGGTTAGTCGAAAAATATAAAGGGAGAAGTGTTGAGCAGCAACAGCTGCCTAATTTTGGGAGTCCTAAAATTTTGCAAAAAATAAAGGATTAACCATTGTTGGTGCGTAGCTGCCGTCTCATATAAAAAAAATGGAAATGATGTTGGTGAAAAGAGCTACACGTTAGCAAATAACGGTGTGAAAGCTATCACCTAATAAAAAAAAAAGAAATAGAAATTGTGTTGGTGAAAAGAGATACACGTTAGCAAATAACGGTGTGAAAGCTATCACTAAGGGATGTAGTTTATGAGCAGATTTGAATTAATTAGCGGCTGAATTTTAATACACTCAATTTCGTGAAAAATCACAATATTTGATGACGCCAATGAAATTCTTCTTCATATTGAGTCGAAAAATAAACGAGTGATCGAGAGGAACCATTAAAGAGAGTCGTGTGTGTCACGAGTGGGAAAGTAATAATCAACCTCTTGGGGGGAAACCTTGCATTTTGGAATTACAAAATAAAACCGTGTTTTAACTTCAAAATCATTAGTAGATTTATTTTGAATCTTGATTCATTTCTATCTACTGTATAAAGCTGGTTATTGTGTATTAATGGCATTTTGATATATTATCCTCTTTATATATATGATTATTTTTCTTTATTTATGTGTGTATTATTATTTTTGTGTCTTATTTTTGTTTTTATTTTTGTAGCGTGAATAATAAAGAGTCTTGCTCGGGACTAGCTAGAATTCAAGTTTGGGGGTGTGATAAGTGTCAGTTTCATATACTTATCCATGGTTTGTATCGACATATTTTACACATAATTGAGCTAGTCTACTCATTTTTGCTTAGAATTAATTAGCTTTTAATGATTTTATTATTTATCAGATGAAGATGTAAATCTAGTCTTAAATTGGATTGAATTACTGATTTACTCAAGAAATAACATGTTTATAAAATATTCTCTTTGTTGAATTTTTATGTATTCATGTTGTAGGGCTTTCCGAGATGAGTTCGGCAGTCTTTTTGGATTCAAAATCAGAGTTATATATCAAAAGTTATCATCCGAAGAAGATTTGGGGCAAAAACGCAAAGTCTAAGAAATTCTGGGCTGAAAATGAAGTCTGAAACCCCATACGGGCGTGTACGGGCGTAACTCACACAAAGCAAAAAGCCGTAGCCTAGTTACGGCCGTAACTACTGAATGTTACGGCCGTAAGTCATCTATGTTACGGCCGTAACTCCTCAATGTTACGGTCGTAACTCTTGGCAGATATTGATCATTGTATAATTTTTTATACTTTTGGTCTATTATTGAGGGGATGGCTGGCATTGATCCGATCTATTATAATAATGCTGGAGTTTTGGATCTATTAGATGACTTTAGGTGTATAAATAGACCCCTTAGATCCATCATCATTCATTCATTCATCTTATATTTTTCCACTTTTTGTAATATTTTCTTTTTGTGTGAAGAACACACTTGTGTTCTTGAGTGATTTGTGTAATAGTGGTATAGCATATGTTGTTCAGGGAGTTTATTGCTTCTTTCTCCTTTATCTACTAAGGGAGTTAGGATCAATTCTTTCTTTTTTTCATCTAATAATGACCACTCAAGCTTGTATTATGTTTATTAAACCCTTCATGGGCTAAGTTACCTTAAGTTGGGATTATAAACAAGGTTAGTCATGTTATTTAAGTTTGTATCAAGATCTATTATGAATTACTTATTATTGTGTGTGATTTTCATTGTTTTATCAATCTTTATTTATTTGGCCAATAAATGACGATATTTATGGTCTTCATATGTTTCGAAAGAAAATATGTTTGATTAGATCAAATGATCTTCACTCTAAGTTGTTCTAGGGGATAGAAATATACCTCTAGACTTTAGATGATTCTTTGAGTTATTTTCATTAAACCTAATGCTATGTATTGAAGCCAATCAACATAGAAATATAGTGGATTGATTCAATAAATAAGGGGCATTTTATAGTTCGAAAGAGAAACCGTCTTTTTAAGGAAAATCGAATCTACACAACATAATAAGTAAATTCATCTTATGATCTCCTATACATATTCTATAACTAATGATGAACTAAGTTTGTAATCCCAACTATTTCATTTTATCTTTTATCAATCTATTATTAGTACAATCTTTCATTTCCTTGAATATTAGAACTATTATTGCATTTTCTTTGTAATTGTCAAACCAAACTCTTTAATTGTGTGTTTCACTCATCTTAGTATCTATAAAAATAGACTAATAGTGTATAATTCAAATTATAACCAAACTTCCTCGTGGGATCGATAAACTGGACAAAAAGTCCACTTACTACTTGATACGATATCGTGCACTTGTGATAGTTACACAAAAGACGTGTCATGTACGTAGTGATTATAATAAACGTTTTACTTCTGTGTGGAGGATCAGTGGATGTAGAGGGGTTTACTTCGAACCACTTTAATTACCGTGTCATTTACCTTCCGCATTTACTGTTTTCATAAACTGTGATTTATATAAGTATACACTGCAAAACCCTGTATGCAACAAGCTAACAGGAGATTAGACCGAGTTGCTGTATCGACAGCAACTTACGGTTTCAAGACTTCCGCTACGCACTCCGAGTTGAAAATAGTACAGCTTGTTGTTTAAAACACTTTCCAAGTTGTATTCTGTATACTTAGGGACAAACAAGTGGTCTCAGAGCGGTTGATTCTAAAAAGAATCAGTCGTATTTTTAACCGAATCAGATCCTAAATCATTTTTTTCAAAAAAAATTTATATTTCCTATTTCCTCACATATGGATACCTCATTAATAAGCAAGGTACCTATGTTTTCTATTAATGATTTTGATGACTAGAGAAACAGGATGAAGAACAAACTCAAGGTCTTCATTGGAGAATCAAAAGCTACACCCGCATCAACAAAGACTGAGTGTCTTCAGGTGGTCACTGACAGTGACTCGTCTGATTATGAGCTAGAAGATAGAGCCTATATGTGCTCTATGGCCAAAGTTAATGAGTAAAATGAAGACAGCGATGATGATGAGGTAAGCTCTACCTCAACTATTCCTGTAAATACATCTCACACCTTTGAAAATATGTTGAATGAATTTAATAACATTCAAAAGGCCAAACATATAACTTGAAATTTCAAATTTAGAGCTGAAGGAAGAAAACGAGTTGCTGAAGGATAATTACGAAAATATGTCTATCGACTGAGAAAACAGCAAAGTCAATTTAGAAAAACTCATGGAGAGCAATCATCAACTTGCTCACGATCTAAATGAGACTAAGTCTCATCTTGAAAGCAAGACAAATGATTTGGCTCTACTCGAATCCAAAGTAAAATCTCTCGAGAAACGTGAAGGAGAATTAGAGACAATCTTGAATTCTTTCGAGAAATCCTCTAATAGAATGGAAGAGATCCTAAGCACTGGGCAACATACTCATGATAAACGTGTCTTAGGATACAACTCGTTCTCTAATAAAGGAAAATCTAGTACGATATTCGTCAGGAGTGAGGACTCCATTCCTATATCGGAAGAAGTTCTGAGTCCTGCGAAGGAACCAGTTGCACCGCGCACAGCAAAGGCTGCTATTCCGACACCACAGTCATATTCCTAACAGCGGAATCGCTAGCCATTCAGACATGTAAGGCGTAACCAACAGCAGCATGCTCCCCGAGCATATCCAAAGCGCCAACTGCGGTTCAGAAAGAAGGCTGTATCTAAATATCAAGGACCCACACGGCAGTACTTTCAGTACAGCACGCCTAGGTATTGGATACAAGAGCCCCATTATCCATCAAGAAAACAGGTCGCAGCGCATTGGGAATCCAACTGGAGACCCAGGAGGCAATCTGTAAGACCTATGAAAATGGCTCCACCTTCTAGACGACAATCGTACTGGAATAATAACTGTAACTCTCGATTTTACATGCATAATGATCATGATTACTGCAGCTACGTGCTTGCCCCATGTAGACATCATAAAAATGGACCAAAAGTAACCTACAGCAAAACCAATTGCTTTCCGACAAATTTGGGTACCGAAAGGCACTATCACAACAGGACCCAAATTTACTTGATTTCTATGCTTCGACAAGAATTGGGAACACTAAAGCTAGACTCCCTGTAAGTTTTTATGGTTTTACTCATTAATTGAGGGGGAATGCTGTAAGACCCAAGAATACAGTATCTACCATTAATTAACTGTACACTCAGAACAGTCAAGACAGCACTGTAGGACAGAGAAGGCATGAAACCTTCCTACAGCTAACGTGTGCATTAATTAAGGGGGAATACAGTATGACCCAAGAATACAGTGTTAATCCGAACAATAATGTAAGAATTGAATCCCATATGTCTTTTGAGGGGGAACGCTGTATTTTCATGGATACGGCACATACTATAAAATTCAATTACTGTTATTCAAATATTTTATTCATTTTCAAAATAGATTTGAGTCCACGTGCCCTGTTCTTAAAATAAATGTCTTTTGCATCAAATGCTTTACACGATATCTGGACTATATTATTTCAAACGACGCGAATTTAAACTCAATTTAAGTAAATTGCTGTAATAAACAAGTATGAAAACTTGTTATAGTATTAAGCTGAAAGAACTTGTCTGCGAACAGTTCATAGGTTCAGTTGTACTCAACTAGATCACACTGTAAGATTGTGCCTGCGCGCCAATCATAAGTTTAAGATGTAATACACTTCCCTATTAGATGCTATCATTTTTTTTAAACTTGCCTGCGAGCAGTTCACATTTCTTTTAGACTAAGTGCTGAAGACCAGATCATTCGACAGAAGATCAAGAAGTCTGCTCAAGATATTATCAAAAAGAGGGAAACTATTGGGATAAATAAATCCTGTATCCAAGTCTTCTCAAATTACCAACATACAACAAGACTTCGTATAAGTCATCATACAGCAAATAGCTGTCCCGAAGATGATCGTACAGTTGGATAAACTTCCTGTATCTTGCATTGTCAAACATACAGCAAGATGACAAGTGCCTTATTCATACAGCATAAGGATAATTGAACATTCGACAGAAGACCAAAAAGAAAATCTCCCATTAAAGACGTTTCAAGAGGTTTTGGCATCATCAAGAAGTTTTGGAAATTATCAAAATGGGGGAAATTGTTGGGAAAAACAATGCTGTTTTGATAATTACCAACCAACAAAGTCTCATACAGCAAGATAGCATACAACAAGATGATAAATGCCCAGCATACAGCAAGACGCTGTATCGAAAGTCCGATTGAAGTTGTCAATCCTGTATCGAAGACTTCTCATAATGCCTGCATACAAGAGAAAGTATAAAGTGTCTTCATACATACCTTCGCGTTGCCATCATACAGCAACAAAGTCTAAGTAAGCTCCAAGTATGGTAGTTGTCCCTCAATACAACAAACATTCGATACAGCGACTACTCTTTTATAGCCTACAACACAAATGGATACAGCATTAAAGCTGTAAATTATTGAGACCTTCATTACCCATCGAAACAGGACTGAAGACCGTTTGGAAAGGAATCTTTCGTATTCTCTAGAAGCCAAGTCCCGTTTGATAAAGAAGTATTTAAATACTAAAAGGATAAAGTATTTAAATACTGAAGCCAACAGAGATCTTCAAATCCCGCAATATCCGGATCCTGGTCCTTTCAAGTCAACTATCTAAGTTGTCACAGAATCTTGCTCAACGGATCTTTCTCAATGGATATATTTCGAAAGCTATATATTGTAACACCGCCAGATTTGACCGAAAATATTACAGCGCCGTGGGCCCCGATATGGAATCCACAAGGCTAAAGGAAATTTTTGCAAACATTTACAAATAGCCAAGAGACCGACGACGGTACTATCTTTAAAATATTCGAAGACTTTATAAAATCTATTTATCAAAACCGTCGTGAAATCTCGTTTTGAAAAGGGCAAAGGCCAAACGACCGAAACTCAATAATAGAGAAAATGATTCCCAAAGTAACTCAAATTACCAAAATGAAAGGTCATTTAAAAATACTCACGCAGTGGAAAAGACAAACAATTTAAAATACTCTAGCAGCGGAATACAACAACTGATCAGGAAACTCAATACACAAATACGTGACCTAGCTAGTATCCTCCGGGAAGCTCATCTCTCCACGACCGCTACAAGCTCAAAAATTCAAGAACCTAAAAAGAAAGCCCACGACGGGGTCAGTCATAATATCCAACAATGATAACCGTCACATCACATTAATAATTACATACCAATGAGAATACAACATAAGAATACGACCAACGTAATCTTACCGCCATAACTTTACTTACTCAAATAATTCTCAACAGAACAACCATTATCACATTTCACATCTCGTACTCGATTACCGAATCAATTTGAACATAATGTATGTATTGTGCCGCAAACAATACTCAAGGTTCTGAAACTATCATCACCAACTCACGATACGGAAATATACCAGTTCTGACCAATACGATCCATTGGATAGCATCATCAAATCCCAAGATGACAACCGACTGTCCATCAAAAGACAAATACCAAAGGAAAATACGGAACATACCTCAAGATATGAAATGCCACGACAATCATGTCAGTCAAATCCGAGGTCGGATCAATACCACACACGGACATGGTCCTAACACAAGACCTACAAATGCATACTCATATGACAACGTCAATATGCTCAAAACAATATCAAGAGTGTAAATGGAAATCCCATGACCCAGCGCCCTCAGCATAGGTCCCAAGATGATCCTACCAGATCAACACGAGGTGGATAACCAATAATATACATACAACAACACATATAAAACCAACGATGCGAATACACATGATTCCATCAACACGACATTGGGTAATCCAATGATCCAGCGCCCTCAGCATAGATCCCAAGATGATCTCATCGGACCAACACGAGGTGGAAAAACCTGTCCAATGATCCAGCGCCCTCAGCATAGATCCCAAGATGATCCCGTCGGACCAACACGAGGTGGACATCTGATCCAGCACCCTCAGCATAGATCACACGATCCCATCGAATCAACACAACACAAACACAATTATAGATACACATATGCAAATCAAGATGTTCATAAACATGAACAACATATGAATCAAGCATGAACGACACTATGATGAAACAACTAGGAAGACTTCATGTTCAGCAACATGAATGACAACCTGCATGATCAACATCATTAACACTAAACCTAATCAATCTAAGATACTTGTCCTGAGTCCTTCAGGAGTAATCTCGATGTCGAAACATCACCGACAATTATCCTCAATGCTCGGCGATCCAAACATACAATGAACTATTGATAATCATATCCTCGTATTTATCACAACGTATTCTCGATATCCGAACATACCAATAACTGAGATAAAGCATATACATTATGATTTACCTCCCAGAATCGGATGAACGATATGCGATCCGAATACCCGGAGTTCACAATAATAATCATCGCTAAATGCCTTATAAACGAAATGAAACTGAAACCATTCATTAAATATTATAACTGAGCAAGTAATAACTTGCCTCGATACCGATACCACGAAGCTGCTACCGAACACACTGCCTTTGTCTACGAGCTCTTCAGCCCCGATCAACAGCAACACAACGGACATACTCGAACACGAACGCAACATCCGATTATAATCACCGATCAATAATCTCAACCTATCGAAGTAATCAAATAACACATATCCGATAACAATCAACAACCGATAAAACTAACCAATCGAACTCAACGGTTCAACAAAACCTTGAATAAACGCAGTCAGAACAAACCAAATCAAACCATCACAAATTCATAATCACAACACAAAAATGCTGCACTGTCTGCCTACTTAGCGCATGTTAAACGCATAACGTAGAGTGCGCTAAGTTGCTCCCGTTAGCGTGCGCTAGCCAGTAAGCTTAGCGTGCACTAATGCTGTACAGTGGCATGCATTCCAAGCATCGACTAAACATCTTGAGACTATGAATCCGAATGAAGGGAGACATAAATCTCCATATCTCTTGAATTCCATCCAAAACCATACGAAACATATCAATACTCATATATTGATAACAACACTAACTTAGTTCGGTAATCCAACTCGTTATCATGCTCATAAACTCGAATATATGATAATCATCAACTCAAGAACATCAATAATCAATCCAAACGAAATCCAAGGATGAAGAGTGATTACCTTTTTGAAGGAATGGATTGATTTCCAAGGTTGAATCCAATTCCAAGAATCGCCAATGATTTAAAGAACAAAGCTTTAATCCATGACTTCCATCTTAATCTTGTTAAAGATCATCATCTCACCGTGTTTGGGAACCTCAAGAACCTCCCAAAGCTCTCTCTATCGACTGAAGGAGAAAGAATGGACTAGATGCATCTCAAAACTCGTCTGTCCCCTTATATAGAATACATTACTAGCGTGCGCTAACATCTCATGTTTAGCGTGCGCAACAGCCTTAGCGTGCGCTAACTGACTTTGTTAGCGTGCGCTATCGCAGCCTCGCAGGCTACCGCCGTCAGAACGAGCTTACGTACGTAATGCCCATGCATTAACGCACGTAAAACATCATGTCTAGCGTACGCAAGTCCTTGCCTTTAGCGTGCGCTATCCGAAGTTGACTTGCTACAGTCTGCACCTACCCCGAATATGCTCGTGACCCCACATGCCGAAAGCAACCAATAAAGCCAAGATTCCCTATTGACCGCTCTGATATTAGCGTGCGCTAACAACAGGCATTAGCGTGCGCTAATGCTTTATGACAAACATCGGTTGACTTCGTCGGCACATGCGCCGAAAGTGATCGGGTCCACACGTAGATTCCCTCTGATCTGTTCTGAACTAGCGTCCGCTATCTTTTACCATTAGCGTGTGCTAAACCTGCACGATAGCGTGCGCTAGGAATGCATATTAGCGTGTGCTAATAATGCTACACTTATCCATTTCCCGCAATTTCTGTCCAACGTCTCGACATACCAAAAACGAACATAAGACACACTGAACACATATATTGAATCCAATAATATTCTCATACGATATACCCAATATCAAAAGTGCGATAACCTGATACACGATATTCTCAATTGTAATTGTCTACCAAATACGACGATTATACTAATACTGACATCTCAGTCCTTCATTATTTTATCCATACTGTACAGATTCCACGCTGTACAATATAACTCGGATAAAATAATATTAAACAATAGTAGTAGAAATTCCGGATATTACATTCTACACCACTTAAAATAAGTTTCGTCCTCGAAACTTGTAATCTGTCGTAAAACAAACAAACAAACCGTTTAACCAAAAATATCCCAAAACCATCACGACAATGATCGATCATCATCATTACCGAATAACCAAAAGAGCATACTTACAAATACGCAGGTCGACTATCTCCTGAGATACTAGCAAGTGACCTCACTATACAGTCTCAATACGCTTACAATCAGAGTTCCTGGAGTCTCAACAACAAATATATCATCTTCGGAAGAAAATAATCTACCCGTGTCGATTCCTGTCTGCCTGATTACACAATCAAGTCCCAATTCCGATACAATCAATAATGCGCGATATATTGAGAAATAACTACCCAAACTAGTGACACGAATCCCGAAATATCAACACAAAATCTGAACGCTTATATGATCATTAACAACGATCAGCCAACAAATTTACTGAGAATATCATCGACATGATAATCTTCAATATGACCAACCAGAGGTCAAAACACAGTTGAGAATACCTTCACACGATAAGCTCCAACACGATGAACACAGAACCACAGAGACAGATACACGAAAGAGCAAAATTCTCAAAATGCTAAACAAATCACATACAGTGGATCTCAATAAACAAAACCGACTGATGAACGAACCTCTCAGGCGTACAAACAACCAGTCGCTATTCGGCAAACATCCCAAATCATACATGGCGTGAGAATGACTAATCAGTACTGCTCAAAATTCAAAAGGTGCTATCATCACATTAGTAGAGCCACCTAGCACATATGCTCCAGTTTCACAAAATCCAAATTTTCAAGATTACATTCTGTGCATGGATCTACGACACGCAGCATATTCCTCTCATCCGATAGATCAACCGATCATTACTGGGTAACCAAACTGCCATACTAAAGTTCGAATCTCTATTCATAGTACCGTTAGTGTGTTATCCAGTTGGTGAGTCTCACTCAGAGCTTCACCACGATATGCATTATGCACTAAATGCGTATGTACATCAATCCCATTTTCAAAACAAGTTTGAAATCATATAATCTTGTCACGAAGACAATTTTCGAAAGTTCTTTTCAAAAATTCCAAAACTCAAAACATAAATTTTCGTAAGATCATGAAATCAATTTTCGAAAAATTAACTGGCTCGCTAATGCCAAGTATTCAATAACAGTGTCCTCCGAATCCACACGATTTCGAAGTTTTAAAATGCAAACTATGCAAATGCTCGACTACGTCCATACTCCTGTATACCAGTTCGGTCTGTCACCAATATCCACTGATATTCCAGCGGAAAAACACACGATAGAGTTCCAAAATCTCAATATATAAATTCCGACTAAAAACTCCTTTTCCACACATGACTCGCAACGTCAATCATTAACCCATCCTGGATTACTTCAAATGTGTTATGGAATAATTAACAAATCAAACACAGCGAAAGACTTCCCGAAAGGTTTCATTTGAATATGTAAACCAAAACCCCGAAAGGCAGTAATAAAATGCATAAGCGATTAGTAAGGTGTTTTACAAATCTCGGGAGTTTTAGAAAACAGAAAAGCCTTTTTGAAATATTAGGGTCTCAGCCCATATCCCTTTTCACATAACAAGAAGTTTAAAACTAGAAAACCCTTATGGACCTCAAGTCCTGAGTTACAAAACTATTTCAAAATCGATTGGGTCTCGACCCAAAATCATTTTCCGTAAAACGTCCGTAAAACATTCATTTTGAAAAGTATCATTTTCAAATGCTCAAAAATAGTTTCATGTACCACAAAATGATCTATCATGACTACATGTTCTTCTCAACCATGCACAACATTTCTCCCAAAGGCACAATTCCGTTCCGAAATCTAACCGATATATTAATTCCCAAAATCATAGTTTCTCAAGATCCTCAATCCTGTCTCACTCTGTCATCTCATACTGTGAAGAATAATATCTTTCTGAATCTCAAAACATATCAACTTAGAACGGCAATAAATCTCAATGAAATTCAAAAATCCAAATACTTACAGATTGTGAAGCCGACGATTCCCCGTGATACTGGCACATATCTCAACTCTAGAAAATACTCGACACAGATCTTTTCAAAACACACGTTTTGCAACATAGTTCAACTCGTGAACACAACACGGCTCTATCTGAAGAAATACGTTAATACCATTTGAAAAAGTTACAACAACCCCAGTACCACACTGGTAAATCATGTAACGCACAAGCCCGAGTGAACAACAGAAACTCAGAGCTCAAACACTTGTCAACCGACAACTCGAATGGCATGACAAAAGCACGACCCAACTCGACCCGACTGCCTAGGTTTTCACAACCTAAGCTCCGATACCATATTCTGTAACACCCCCAGATTTGACCGGAAATATTACAGCGCCGTGGGCCCCGAGATGGAACTCACAAGGCTAAAGGAAATTTTCGCAAACATTTACAAATGCCCAAGAGGCCGACGGCAGTACTATCTTTAAAATATTCGAAGACTTTATAAAATCTATTTATCAAAACCGTCGTGAAATCTCGTTTTGAAAAGGGCAAAGGCCAAACGACCGAAACTCAATAATAGAGAAAATGATTCCCAAAGTAACTCAAATTACCAAAATGAAAGGTCATTTAAAAATACTCACGTAGCGGAAAAGACAAACAATTTAAGATACTCTAGCAGCGGAATACAGCAACTGATCAGGAAACTCAATACACAAATACATGCCCTAGCTAGTATCCTCCGGGAAGCTCATCTCTCCACGACCGCTACAAGCTCGAAAATCCAAGAACCTAAAAAAAAGCCCACGACGGGGTCAGTCATAATATCCAACAATGATAACCGTCACATCACATTAATAATTACATACCAATGAGAATACAACATACGAATACGACCAACGTAATCTTACCACCATAACTTTACTTACTCAAATAATTCTCAACAGAACAACCATTATCACAGTTCACATCTCGTACTCGATTACCGAATCAATTTGAACATAATCTATGTATTGTGCCTCAAACAATACTCAAGGTTCTCAAACTATCATCACCAACTCATGATACAGAAATATACTAGTTCTGACCAATACGATCCATCAGATAGCATCATCAAATCCCAAGATGACAACCGACTGTCCATCAAAAGACAAATACCAAAGGAAAATACGGAACATACCTCAAGATATGAAATGCCACGACAATCATGTCAGTCAAATCCGAGGTCGTATCAATACCACACATGGACATGGTCCTAACACAAGACCTACAAATGCATACTCATATGACAACGTCAATATGCTCAAAACAATATCAAGAGTGTATACTCAATGGAAATCCCATGACCCAGCGCCCTCAGCATAGGTCCCAAGATGATCCTACCAGATCAACACGAGGTGGATAACCAATAATATACATACAACAACACATATAAAACCAACGATGCGAATACACATAATTCCATCAACACGACACTGGGTAATCCAATGATCCAGCGCCCTCAGCATAGATCCCAAGACGATCCCATCGGACCAACACGAGGTGGAAAAACCCATCCAATGATCCAACACCCTCAGCATAGATCCCAAGATGATCCCATCGGACCAACACGAGGAGGACATCTGATCCAGCGCCCTCAGCATAGATCACACGATCCCATCAGATCAACACAACACAAACACAATTATGCATACACATATGCAAATCAAGATGTTCATAAACATGAACAACATATGAATCAAGCATGAACGACACCATGATGAAACAACTAGGACGACTTCATGTTCAGCAACATGAATGACAACCTGCATGATCAACATCATTAACACTAAATCGAATCAAAATAAGATACTTGTCCCGAGTCCTTCAGGAGTAATCTCTATGTCAAAACATCGCTGGAAATTATCCTCAATGCTCGACGATCCAAACGTACAATGAACTATAGATACTCATATCCTCGTCTTTATCACAACGTATTATCGATACCCGAACATACCAATAACTGAGATAAAGCATATACATTATGATTTACCTCCCAGAATCGGAAGAACGATATGTGATCCGAATACCCGGAGTTCACAATAATAATCATCACTATATGCATTATAAACGAAATGAAACTGAAACCATTCATTAAATATTATAACTGAGCAAGTAATAACTTGCCTCGATACCGATACCACGAAGCTGCTACCAAACACATTGCCTTTGTCTACGAGCTCCTCAGCCCCGATCAAAAGCAACACAACGGACATACTCGAACACGACCGCAACATCCGATTATAATCACTGATCAATAATCTCAACCTATCGAAGTAATCATATAACACATATCCGATAACAATCAACAACCGATAAAACTAACCAATCGAACTTAACGGTTCAACAAAACCTCGAATAAACGCAGTCAGTACAAACTAAATCAAACCACCACGAATTCATAATCACAACACAAAAATGCTGCACTGTATGCCTACTTAGCGCACGTTAAACGCATAACGTAGCGTGTGCTAAGTTGCTCCCGTTAGCATGCGCTAGCCAGTAAGCTTAGCGTGCGCTAATGCTGTACAATGGCATGCATTCCAAGCATCGACTAAATATCTTGCGACTACGAATCCGAATGAACGGAGACATAAATCTCCATATCTCTTGAATTCCATCCAAAACCATACGAAACATATCAATACTCATATATTGATAACAACACTAACTTAGTTCGGTAATCTAACTCGTTATCATGCTCATAAACTCGAATATATGATAATCATCAATGCAAGAACATCAATAATCAATCCAAATGAAATCCAAAGATGAAGAGTGATTACCTTTTTGAAGGAATGGATTGATTTCCAAGGTTGAATCCAATTCCAAGAATCGCCAATGATTTAAAGAACAAAGCTTTAATCCATGACTTCCATCTTAATCTTGTTAAAGATCATCATCTCACCGTGTTTGGGAACCTCAAGAACCTCCCAAAGCTCTCTCTATCGACTGAAGGAGAAAGAATGGACTAGATGCATCTCAAAACCCATCTGTCCCCTTCTATAGAATACATTACTAGCGTGCGCTAACATCTCATGTTTAGCGTGTGCAACAGCCTTAGCGTGCGCTAACTGACTTTGTTAGCGTGCGCTATCGCAGCCCAGAGGCTACTGCCTCGCTTCGTAAACTAGCTTACGTACGTAATGCCCATGCATTAACGTACATAAAACATCATGTCTGGCGTACACAAGTCCTTGCCTTTAGCGTGCACTATCCGAAGTTGACTTGCTACAGTCTGCACCTACCCCGAATATGCTCGTGACCCCACATGCCGAAAGCAACCAATAAAGCCAAGATTCCCTGTTGACCGATCTGATATTAGCGTGCGCTAACAACAGGCATTAGCGTGCGCTAATGCTTTATGAATAACATCAGTTGACTTCGTCGGCACATGCGCCGAAAGTGACCGGGTCCACACGTAGATTCCCTCTGATCTGTTCTGAACTAGCGTGCGCTATCTTTTACCATTAGCGTGCGCTAAACCTGCATGAGAGTGTGCGCTAGGAATGCATATTAGCGTGCGCTAATAATGCTACACTTAGCCATTTCCCGCAATTTCTGTCCAACGTCTCGACATACCAAAAACGAACATAAGACACACTGAACACATATATTGAATCCAATAATATTCTCATACGATATACCCAATGTCAAAAGTGCGATAACCTGATTCACGATATTCTCAATTGTAATTGTCTACCAAATACGACAATTATACTAATACTAACATCTCAGTCCTTCATTATTTTATCCATACTGTATAGATTCCACGCTGTACAATATAACTCGGATAAAATAATATTAAACAATAGTAGTAGAAATTCCGGATATTACATATATATCTCCAGAGCTTGAAGATCAACTACGACTGCTATGAAACAAGTGCTTACACGAATATTCAGAGCAAACAAATCTCCCAAAAGCATACTGCTATTCAGAAAGAAGAGATATACAAGTGCTCAAACCGTGAACAACATATCACCAGCTAAAATCTCATAAAGTCAAGTTGTTGTTCAACCAATTGTTCTACCCTTGAACAAAACCCATCAGCCCGGTGTGGACTGAGAAAGCCTTGCTTTTCCTGAACTGTGTGTGATGGATCTGCATTGAAGAGACAAAGCTTCAGAACTGTATGTGAAGAAGTTAGTCAAGTGGAAGCTTTAACCAATCTGTGTGAACGGTTGAAAGCGACAGTCTTTGTATCAATCTGTATGAACGATACAAGGATAGGTTTGATTATAGTCACGTAGTTGTGTACGTAGTGATTATAATAAACGTTTTACTCCTGTGTGGAGGATCAGTGGATGTAGAAGGGTTTACCTCGAACCACTTTAATTACCGTGTCATTTATCTTCCGCAGTTACTGTTTTCATAAACTGTGATTTATATAAGTATACACTGCAAAACCCTGTACGCACCAAGCTAACAGGAGATTAGACCGAGTTGCTGTATCGACAACAACTTACTGTTTCAAGACTTCCTCTACGCACTCCGAGTTGAAAATAGTACAGCTTGTTGTTTAAAACACTTTCTAAGCTGTATTCTGTATACTTAGGGACAAACAAGTGGTCTCGGAGCTGTTGATTCTAAAAAGAATCAGTTGTATTTTTAACCGAATCAGATCCTAAATCATTTTTTTTAAAAAATATTTATCATTCCTATTTCCTCACATATGGATACCTCATTAATAATTAAGGTACCTATGTTTTATATTAACGAGTTTGATGACTGGAGAAACAGGATGAAGAACAAACTCAAGGCCTTCATTGGAGAATCAAAAGCTACACCCGCATCAACAAAGACTGAGTGTATTCAGGTGGTCATTGACAGTGAGTCGTCTGATGATGAGCTAGAAGATAGAGCCTATATGTGCTCTATGGCCAAAGTTCACGAGAAAAATGAAGACGGCGATGATGATGAGGTAAGATCTACCTCAACTATTCCTGTAAATACATCCCATACGTTTGAAAATATGTTGAATGAATTTAATAACATTCAAAAGGCCCATGAGATATTGAAAAGAGAAAACATACAGCTTGAAATTTCTAACTTAGAGTTGAAGGAAGAAAACGACTTGCTGAAGGATAATTATGAAAATATGTCTATCGACTGCGAAAACAGTAAAGTCAATTTAGAAAAAGTCATGGAGAGCAATCATCAACTTGCTCACGATCTAAATGAGACTAAGTCTCATCTTGAAAGCAAGACAAATGATTTGGCTATACTCGAAGCCAAATAAAATCTCTCGAGAAACGTGAAGGAGAATTAGAGACAATCTTGAATTCTTTCGAGAAATCCTCTAATAGAATGGAAAAGATCCTAAGCACTGGGAAACATGCTCATGATAAACGTGGCTTAGGATACAACTCGTTCTCTAACAAAGGAAAATCTAGTATGGTATTCGTCAGGAGTGAGGAATCCATTCCTGTATTGGAAGAAGTTCCGAGTCCTGCGAAGGAACCAGTTGCACCGCGCACAGTAAAGGCTGCCATTCCGCCACCACAGTCATATTCCAAACAGCGGAATCACCAGCCATTCAGACCTGTAAGGCGTAACCAACAGCAGCATGCTCCCCGAGCATATCTAAAGCGCCAACAACCGTTCAGAAAGAAAGCTGTATCCAAATATCAAGGACCCACACGGCAGTAATTTCAGTACAGCACGCCTAGGTATTAGATACAAGAGCCCCGTTATCCATCAAGAAAACAAGTCGCAGCACAGTATCAACAACAACTTTGGGAATCCAACTGGAGACCCAGGAGGCAATCTGTAAGACCTATGAAAATGGCTCCACCTCCTAGACGACAATCGTACTGGAATAATAACTATAACTCTCGATTTTACATGCATAATGATCATGATTACTGCAGCTACGTGCTTGCCCCACGTAGACATCATAAAAACGGACCAAAAGTAACCTACAGCAAACCAATTGCTTTCCGGCAAAATTTGGGTACCGAAAGGCACTATCACAACAGGACCCAAATTTACTTGATTTCTTTGCTTCGACAAGAATTGGGAACAATACAGCTAGACTGCCTATAAGTTTTTATGCTTTACTCATTAATTGAGGGGGAATGCTGTAAGACCCAAGAATACAGTATCTACCATTAATTAACTGTACACTCAGAACAGTCAAGACAGCAATGTAGGACACAGAAGGCATGAAACCTTCCTACAGCTAACGTGTGCATTAATTAAGAAGGAATACAGTATGACCCAAGAATACAGTGTTAATCCGAACAATAATGTAAGAATTGAATCCCATATGTACCTCTTGAGGGGGAACGCTTTATTTTTGCGGATACAACACATACTATAAAATTCAATTACTGTTATTCAAATATTTTATTCATTTTTAAAATAGATTTGAGTCATGTGCCCTGTTTTTAAAACAAATGTCTTTTGCATCAAATGCTTTGCACGATATCTGGACTATATTATTTCAAACGACGCGAATTTAAACTCAATTTAAGTAAATTGATGTAATAAACAAGTATGAAAACTTGTTATAGTATTAAGCTGAAAGAACTTGTCTGCGAACAGTTCATAGGTTCAGTTGTACTCAACTAGATCACACTGTAAGATTGTGTCTGCTCAAGATATTATCAAAAAGAAGGAAACTATTGGGATAAACAAATCCTGTACCCAAGTCTTCTCAAATTACCAACATACAACAAGACTTCGTATAAGTCATCATACCGCAAGTAGCTGTCCTGAAGATGATCGTACAATTGGATAAACTTCCTGTATCTTGCACTGTCAAACATACAGCAAGATGACAAGTGCCTTATTTATACAGCAGAAGGATAATTGAACATTCGACAGAAGACCAAAAAGAAAATCTCCCATTAAAAACGTTTCAAGAGGTTTTGGCATCATCAAGAAGTTTTGGAAATTATCAAAAAGGGGGAAATTGTTGGGAAAAACAATGTTGTTTTGATAATTAACAAACAACAAAGCCTCATACAACAAGATAGCATACAACAAGATGATAAATGCCCAGCATACAGCAAGATGCTGTATCGAAAGTCCGATCGAAGTTGTCAATCCTATATCGAAGACTTCTCATAATGCCAGCATACAAGAGAAAGTATAAAGTGTCTTCATACAAACCTTCGCGTTGCCATCATACAGCAACAAAGTCTAAGTAAGCTCCAAGTATGGAAGCTGTCCCTCAATAGAACAAACATTCGATACAGCGACTACTCCTTTATAGCCTACAACGCAAATAGATACAACATTAAAGCTGTAAAGTATTGAGACCTTCATTACCCATCGAAACAGGACTGAAGACCGTTTGGAAAGGAATCTTTGGTATTCTCTAGAAGTCAAGTACCGTTTGATAAAGAAGTATTTAAATACTGAAAGGATAAAGTATTTAAATACTGAAGCCGATAGAGATCTTCAAATTCCGCAATATCCGGATCCTGGTCCTTTCAAGTCAACTATCTAAGTTGTCACAAAATTTTGCTCAACGGATCTTTCTCAATGGATATATTTCGAAACATATATATATCTCCAGAGCTTGAAGATCAACTACTACTGCTGTGAAACAAGTGCTTACACGAATATTCAGAGCAAAAAAATCTCCCAAAAGCATACTGCTATTGAGAAAGAAGATATATACAAGTGCTCAAACCATGAACAATACATCACCAGCTAAAAGCTCATAAAGTCAAGTTGTTGTTCAACCAATTGTTCTACCCTTGAACAAAACCCATCAGCCCTGTGTGGACTGAGAAAGCCTTGCTTTTCCTGAACTGTGTGTGATGGATCTGCATTGAAGAGACAAAGCTTCGGAACTGTGTGTGAAGAAGTTAGTCAAGTGGAAGCTTTAACCAATCTGTGTGAACGTTTGAAAGCGACAGTCTTTATATCAATTTGTGTGAACGATACAAGGATAGGTTTGATTATAGTCACGTAGTTGTGTACGTAGTGATTATAATAAATGTTTTACTCCTGTGTGGAGGATCAGTGGATGTAGAGGGGTTTACCTCGAACCACTTTAATTACCGTGTCATATACCTTCCGCATTTATTGTTTTCATAAATTGGGATTTATATAAGTATACACTGCAAAACCCTGTACGCACCAAGCTAACAGGAGATTAGACCGAGTTGCTGTATCGACAGCAACTTACTGTTTCAAGACTTCCGCTACGCACTCCGAGTTGAAAATAGTACAGCTTGTTGTTTAAAACACTTTCCAAGCTGTATTCTGTATACTTAGGGACAAACAAGCATTACCTTCTCAAGAATACTATCCATTTTAGCATGATGATCAACTATGTTCTTAAGTTATCAACACATTAGATTACAAAAAAAAAGGTTATTGTAGTATTCATCAAAATCTTTGTCATTTCTCAAAGCCTCTATAAGTTGAACCATAATGGTAATATAACCTCTAAGATTTCTGCTAAAAAGAAGATAATCTTATCCTTAGCATTGTCAAGTTTTTCCAAAAGTAATTAAATCCCTAATGTGGTGTTTAAACACTCTATGATATCAAGTTCTTGATTAAATTCAGCTATGATGAAGCTAACCGATCCAACAATGTTCTACTGAGCTAAATTCGTCCATCAAGATGAGTATGATAACTAAAAACATGGTTACCATCACTACAACATCAAGAACACATCTAATCTAAACCCACATTTATCATATTCATCCAGAAGTGTTTAAAAAGTTTAATAATAACCATGTTTTACTTGCTTAATTTGACTCTAGGGGAAGTATACCTCATTATTAACACCAATATACGAAAAGTACAGAGAAGAGATGCACACATACCTCCATAAATGATGAACAACCCTCAACACTACAAGAAAGTACACTCCAAGCTCAAGAACACCTCCTAACCTTCAAGGTAATGAGCTCCACTCCAAGATTTAAGGCTTAAACACAAGTTGGAGGAGGTTGATATAGATTTGGGGGTGCAGAGGGACGATATATGGAGAGAAAATTGGTTTAGAGTTGTGAAGAAATGAAAAACAGGTTGTGTCTTTAAATAGACTGTACAGCCTTAATGTACGTTATCGAACAAAATTAGTGTACGTTAACACTATTACGTACGCTAACAAGTAGAGGGTAACGTACGTAATCGAATTACAGGGGATACTGAATCGATTACACAGGCCATTTACGTACGCTAACGAAGAGGGTATTACGTATGTTAAATAGGGTTGACTTTGACCAACACGACAGCCAATCACACTTCACGTGCATGGCAACGGGTATCAGCCTCAAGTGCAGAAATCAACTGATGTCTGATTCTCTCTTAACGTACACAACTGGTAACGAATTATGTACGTTAAGGCACAAGATTAACGTGCGTTAATCACACTATGTAGCGTACGCTAAACCAATAGAATGTAACACCCCCAATCCGCTCAGGGATATTACACGCCGTAGACCCTTTCCTCAAGGATATACCAGGCTGGTAAACAACATCAAACATCTCAACAATGCCTTTAAGGCTAAAATGACTCAGTAGACCGATTTGGTCTTTCAATAAATACATACAACTCAATACATGCCCACGCATGGGTCGAATAGAAAATGCTCTCGTACAACGGGTAATTATACTGCAGCGGAAATAAAATATGACTGAACCAATACAAAAACATGCGGGTCCTCATGTGATTAGTATCGATCATCTTTCATCATCCTTCGCACCGACCCTGTGTTATGCTCCGAAAACCTGAATGCAAAAACAGACATCCACCCCCCGAATACTCGGGGGTTAGCAAAACTCCACTGTTTTGCTAGTGCAAGTATAAATCAGAAATACGAGCCATACAATTCACATTCCACGAATAACAATTACCAGGAATCCTCAAAAAGCCAAATGTAACGAAAAGTACTTCCCGAGGCAAGTGTTTGGGAAAAATATTCCAAAACCGAAAGATCACCAATCAGGGGAAACAATTTATAAAACAGTTTAAAATGTCATCGAGAGTTTTAATAGAAAGCAATTTAGGATTACCGAATCCTTCTCTTTCCAAAATCAACAGGGGTCACAACCCAAAGGTTTTGTTTTCACAAATGAAACCAACAACAATACACAAGGTTAAAACCCACGTCACGCGTCCTCGACGGACATAAAATAAACACGCACTCGTGAAGTTTTACTCGTGAATCCAGGGCTATACCATTGGACTCCCTCCGTGGCCCCATCGAACCCTCCCGAGGTGAGCAAACACATTCACAAAACATACACGCACAAGCATCGCCTAGGACCCGGACGAAGCCACAAATCCCACCCGAGGCCTCTAAGGACCCTCCCGAGCTGGCTAGCGAAACAAACCCAAACCACCCATAAGTTATCTTGACATCGTACTCGCAAGTACCGATTCTCGGAGCCCTATACAGACCTACCCGATTAGATAACCTTATGGTCAAATCATACACACTGGTTGTACTTGCAAGTACACACGGCTGGAGGCCTCACAGGTCCCTACCCGGTCAAACATCAATCGAACATACCCACAAGTTATCGTGACATCGCACTCGCAAGTGACGATTCTCGGAGCCCTCTCTAGACCTACCCGAATTGATAACCTTGTGGTCAAATCATCAATGCATCGAGTTCACAACAACAAGGTTTCACATTTGCCACAATCACAAACACATCAAATCATGAGTTAATGCAACTAACACTTAGCAAAACACCACGTCAAACCATAATGCACCGAAAAGAGATAATATGTGTATATATATTATCAAAGCATAACAACAACAACAACAACAAGAGAATTCATAGGGTTCACTTAATCATTCACGGGGCACAATATTCACAAAACACATGCGTTTTGAAAGTGAGCCCTTAACGAGGCTAAACTGAATCTTTTGAAAGTTCAAATCAAACGATCAAACAAACACATAGAGACGATCACTAATTATCATATTCACAAAACAAGAATTGTATGGACAAGGTACTTGCCTAGGAACAACGTTCGTAACAAGACGATGGATGGAATGCGGTCGAACAGTCCCGAACGCCCGAACACTATCAAGAACGCGATAGCACCGAAATTACTACGGGAAAACACCACACGAATCATCAATCACCAACGGAATTCAACATCAGAATCATCGAGAACCTATAATCCTCCGTAAGGAACAATAAAACATGATTACGACGAGAATCAAGGCCGAAAACAATGGAAATCCCAACAAACTATCAAAGGGAACTCTTTCGGACATTTAATCGGATATTAAATGTTCACGACCCTTCAAGAACAAAGAAATCACCCCTCGGGTCGAACGAACCAAAGGTACGAGTATCCAATCCATAGAACAAGTTCAAAACAACATTTATACAACAATTAGTTGATCAAAAATGGATTGGAATCGAAATCAAAAGAAAAATCCCCAAAATCTTCAAAAACATAGGTTCAAGCCAAAATACCTTGATTCGGACAAAGAACACGGATTTGATGTTGTTAGTCCACACCAAGAACTTGAATAAGATGAATTCCCTGAGATAAACCGTCAAAAATCGCCCATAAATCGCCCTAGATGGAAGGAGGAATAAGAGAGGAGAAAAATGAAGTTTTCTCCTTGAAAATATGCTGAAAAAGTGCAGAAAAAGCCCGTGTGCTGCGGCCCGGGTCGAGTGTGCCGCGGCCCGCGGTACAGCCCGCTCCAGCACCAAAAAGGCACATGGTGCAGTCTTAGCTATTTCGACCATAACTCCTTTGTCCAGACTCCGATTGACTCACCGTTTGAACCATTGGAAAGCTAACTTGATGCTCTATAAATTGCAAAGATTCAGAATTTTTGGAGTTTCCAAGAATTTATGATGATTTTCCAAAGTCGAACTCAAACTTGAAAAAGTCGCTTAAGAACACGGAACTCAATAAAACGACACCGAAACGAACTCGGATGACAAAAAGTGTAGAATTAATCATTCTCGTAATGACGAAACGGTCACAACAGAATCGCTAAGATGGACTTTCGCCAAAAAAGGAAAATTACCAAAAATCGAAATTGTGGATATTACATACTACCCTCCTTAAAAGAAGTTTCGTCCCGAAAATTAAAACAAGTAGGGAGAAGCAATATCCCGCCAGGAAATCTCAACGAGATACACAAGAACCAAAAACTCACGCCCAACGGCAAAACGTTACAAGCAACGCAAAGAAACATACGACGTGAAAACACGCTCCACGACGACCATCACAACGCCACAGGCAGAGACATAATAAAATCAACAAGTGACAAGCGTCATCAAACAGATAGTACAATCGAGTCAATTATCCAAACAATCACAAAGAAAGAGGTACCAATATAAGAAAACATGCACAATCAAGAAAACAGAAAATATACACAAAACGATCCACAAGGACAATCACAAAAAAAATTCGGACTACGCCGAAATCCTAACAGCCACACTAGGCATCTCCGTGTCCTTTTAGAGAAGAGACGCAAACTTGATCTCCAAACCTCTCAGCTACCGTCTCGCAATGCATAGCTCGGTGATCCACCTGGCCACACTCGAAGCAGCTGACTAACGGTGAACGACAATTCTTCACAGTACGAGACCAGACAACAACAACCGGACAACCACAATTGAACAATAATAATCGAACAACAACTACCGAACAACAATGATCAAACAACAACGATCGGACAACAACGATCGTACACCAACGACCGAACAATAATGATCGAACAATAACAATCGAACAACAATGATCGAACAACAATGATCGAGAATCAACGGTCAAACAACGACTCTGAAGTTCATACTTCAACTCAAGACATTAAAAGAACTTGTAGATCTGAAAGACGTTAATTTCAGACAAGGTTCACAAGAATCTAACCGTATCGGAAAAGTCACAACGATAAAAAGATTGATCCGAAATAAGGTCACAACCCGTTCGAACGATGGCAACCGAGATACCAAACAAGTTTAAAAAGTATCAACGAACACGAGCGAGTCGATAGAATTGGGAAAGAGAAAATGCAGAAGTCAAAAATAATATGAGTATTACATTCGACCTCTCATAAAAGAAATGTCGTCCCCACGACTCACAACAATGGAAGCAAGGTAACAACATAAAAAGAAACCGAAAGAAACATCTTTCATGGGCCTCTCAAAGCCGATCCTGATATCTCTGCCGAAGCTCGTACCCCGGCAGACTTGGTAACTAATTCACAAAATGGATTATGTGTCCTTCGAGTCCACACTTGTAATCTGCTACTAGCGGGGAAGGACAATTTGCACGTGCATGCCCCGGCACATCACGATTGAAACACCTCGGCTCGGCATACCGAATATACAAATGCTAGATACAATGGAACATAACATTGCAAACAACATACTGGAGATGCCAACTCAGCATAACATATCAATGCATGCAAAAATCACAACAACAACGGCATCGTTCGATGATTACAACGGCCCGAACGATAACCAGCATACAATTACTAAACATCACGAAACAACCACGTATGTACACAATCAAACAAACTCAAGTTCTAACATCTCGCACGAGTGCGATAACACGCAAATCACCACAAAGCGACAACATTCAATACCAACATCTCACCTCTCACAGATGGCTAACACAACAAATGTGTGGCAAACAATTCAACGTTCACGCCACCAATTCGATCCTACTCGGGAGCTAACATTCTAACAATAATGCAAACATCATATACATTCCCAGACCGCAAACAGGAATGATAGGTTTTAAAAACGAAAACCACATTTTTGAGAATAATTTTGGAAAATACTAGTTAATCTTGAGTATCACCTTTCAAAAAGTACTACAAACATCGTTATCGAGACCTTGAAAAAAACATCTGGCGTTTGATAAGAATGAGGACACTTTTCTTTTAGTGAAAAACTTTCAGAAATATTTGACTCTCGGGTCTAAGCAAATGCGTTTCTAAATCTTTGAAAACAACTCAAAATATTTTGGTCCTCCAAGTGAAATAAATTTGAAACCTACAGTGGCACTAGTAGGCATCTTGAAAATACCGCGAGAAAATAATCCATTTGAAAAGTACGTCTCAAAATTTATTTTCTAAGATACTCAAGGTTTTCAGAAATTTAATAGTCCAGAATGCCCAAAACTCACACGTATCAACATTTGCTTAACCACCTCGTGGTACACGCATCAAATCATTCAAAATCAAGACATTACATGTCTTTTACTGGAAAACAAACAGTCGATAATATTACATGCTGTGGCTTCCGCGCCAAAACCCACCAGGCTAAAAACTGTTTACAAAACCATTTCAAAATACACCAAAAGGCCGATGATGGTAGTATTTCCCAAAACTCACAAAATCATTTATCAAACCGTTATAAAACATTCAACGCCAAAATGCCAAAACTCGATTTAGAGAATCAGTTTTACGAAATAAAACTCAGTTTGCAAAATACTGAAAGTCATTTTCAAAGAACTCACGCAGCGGATAAAATACAGTTCGAAAATACATTAGCAGCGACACCTCTTCTCATATAAATAAAATATGAGAGTCGAATACCCACATATCACGAAATCAAAATCCACAAAAAGATTCCATCACTCAACAACGAATCATACAAGTAGCTCATGTCACACGAGGCACAACACAAAGAAGGGAGACTTACATCCACAGGTCGCATGAAGATGATGTTCGCCCCACGATACTAATCACGACCAACCAACTCAGACGACGCGTCGCGACACGACTCAGTCAGACAAAATCCGACGCGACAAAACTCAACAGACACCATTAAACCCGACAGCCTAGGTTTCCACAACCTAATCTCCGATACCATTTATGTAACACCCCCAATCCGCTCAGGGATATTACACGCCGTAGGCCCTTTCCTCAAGGATCTACCAGGCTGGTAAACAATCAAACATCTCAACAATGCCTTTAAGGCTAAAATGACTCAGTAGACCAATTTGGTCTTTCAATAAATACATACAACTCAATACATGCCCACGCAGGGGTCGAATACAAAATGCTCTCGTACAACGGGTAATTATACTGCAGCGGAAATAAAATATGACTGAACCAATACAACAACGTATGGGTCCTCATGTGATTAGTATCGATCATCTTTCATCATCCTTCGCGCCGACCCTGTGTTATGCTCCCAAAACCTAAATGCAAGAACAGACATCCACCCCCCGAATACTCGGGGGTTAGCAAAACTCCACTATTTTGCTAGTGTAAGTATAAAATAGAAATACGAGCCATACAATTCACATTCCACGAATGACAATTACCAGGAATCCTCAAAAAGCCAAATGTAACGAAAAGTACTTCCCGAGGCAAGAGTTTGGGAAAAATATTCCAAAACTGAAAGATCACCAATCAGGGGAAACAATTTATAAAACAGTTTAAAATGTCATCGAGAGTTTTAATAGAAAATAATTTAGGATTACCGAATCCTTCTCTTTCCAAAATCAACAGGGGTCACAGTCCAAAGGTTTTGTTTTCACAAATGAAACCAACAACAATACACAAGTTTAAAACCCACGTCACGCGTCCTCGACAGACATAAAATACACACGCACTCGTGAAGTTTTACTCGTGAATCCAGGGCTATACCATTGGACTCCCTCTGTGGCCTCATCGAACCCTCCCGAGGTGAGCAAACACATTCACAAAACATACACGCACAGGCATCGCCTAGGACCGGGATGAAGCCACAAATCCCACCCGAGGCCTCTAAGGACCCTCCCGAGCTGGCTAGCGAAACAAACCCAAACCACCCATAAGTTATCTTGACATCGTACTCGCAAGTACCGATTTTCGGAGCCCTCTATATACCTACCCGATTAGATAACCTTATGGTCAAATCATACACACTGGCTGTACTCGCAAGTACACGCCGCCGGAGGCCTCACAGGTCCCTACCCGGTCAAACATCAATCGAACATACCCACAAGTTATCATGACATCGCACTCGCAAGTGACGATTCTAGGAGCCCTCTCCAAACCTACCCGAATTAATAACCTTGTGGTCAAATCATCAATGCATCGAGTTCACAACAACAAGGTTTCACATTTGCCACAATCACAAACACATCAAATCATGAGTTAATGCAACCAACACTTAGCAAAACACCACGTCAAACCATAACGCACCGAAAAGAGATAATATGTGTATATATATATATTATCAAAGCATAACAATAACAACAACAACAAGAGAATTCATTGGGTTCACTTAATCATTCACGGGTGATGGATTCAAATTAAATTCTCGCAAGTGTACGAATCGCTCTTGCAGTGAGCGGCAAGTAACTCCGAGGTCGATCTCACGAGGAATTGGAAACGGTTTAAAATTCGATGATGTTCGGCAAATAGTCGAATGAACAAAAGTAAATTAAATTAAAATACATCATTGGTTGATTATGATTACAATTACTAATGCACCAAATTTAAATTGAACTAAGTGATAACAACACCAATTTGATAGTCGGATAAATGAGAGATAACAATAATGAGATTAATATGGGAATTTAGAGTCACCGACACACATGTAATCAATTATTAGTTTCGATACTTAAATAAATAAGGTTAGGAATTATCGATTGCTCACGATTAAAAGAAATCCGTTTGATGGCGGAAATTCTAAAAATCACGATTGTTCTCAACGAAAATTAAGGGATACTCTTTTGATGGGGACGAAACCCTAGTTAACAATCAATTAACCGACTACTTTTGATGAGGTAAATCGTTAAAAGATCGCGAAAAGCCCGAGAACATTCACAATCGTTTCTTTGGTCGTTTGATGGCGAACACCGATAAAAACCCTCGATTTGAATAATAATAACAACAATGAAAAAGGTTTGATGATCTAATTCAAAAGTTCTTAAACGAAGAACGAACAAGAGGAACAATCCCAAACTTTATCCGGAAAATCAAAAGGAACTAACAATCAAAAACATGTGTGTGGCTATATCTAAAAACCCATATGAAGTGTTTAGCCACACATGATTAATTCAACAACAATAATGGAAATTGAAGAACAAAACATGGTAAAAACTTCCCTTGTAAATGCCGAAATCGAATTCCCGATGAAGGTTTGATGATCTTCTTACAAGAACTCACAACAAATTTATACAAGGAATTATTATATCTCACTAAAGTATTTTTCTCACTCCAAGAACACACAAGGAAGATGATGAAAATCTCTTTCTTTCCCACTCTTTTGGTGTTTTTCTCCCCTAATCTTGTGTTTTTCCACAAAATATCTTCTTCACAAGACAAGTACACCTCTCAAGGGGTCACTCCCCTTTGTTTTATAGCCAAAAAATCAAGACAAAGGCTTAAAATATGCAAAGATGTCAAGGAAAGTGACATGAACCAAAAAGTGGCACGGCCCGTGTCCAGGGACACGACCGTGTCGCACTACGCTGAAAAACGAAAAAGTAATCGTCTTGAGACTCGGCCGTGCCCCATGACACGGCCGTGTCGTGCTGCGCCAGGGAGTGAAAAAGGCCGATAGTGACTCGGCCGTGTCCCAAAAGGCACGGTCGAGTCGTTCCCTTCTGGAAAATGAGTTTCTTCTTTGGAATGAGACCGGCCGTGTCCCGTGACACGGCCGAGTTACCTGATGTGGCTCGAGTCGCTGTGCGGTCTAGTTGAGTCGCACAGTGCGGTCTAGTTGAGTCGCACAGTGCGGCCTAGTCCGGTTTTTGGTCTTCTTCGGCTAGATCCTTCGTTCTTGTATCAATTCACCTCGGATTTTAGCATATGATATACCGTTTCGAAGCTAATTTCACGAGGAATTTATATCAAGGGAGAATACATCTTGATTCGGAGTGGAGATTCTGGGATTTAGGAGATTTGACCGACATCGCTTAAATCTTTCGTCGTTTTAGGCCCGTTTTAGCTTTTGATCGTCATGGACTCCAATATTAGCTATGAAAGCGCATATTTCACCTCAATCTTCGCTTGGCTACCTATAAATAAAAAAAACACACATACCACGCATAAAAGGGAACAAAAATACTAAAAAGCAAACAAAAACACGACTAGAAAGAACAGAATGAGTCGATCAAGAATCGACTCATCAAACCCCCCCAAACTTGAACTTTGATCGTCCCGAGCAAATCACTTTAAAATAACCATTACGAAAAGGGGAACTCAACTGTTAAAATACCTCAAAGGATCTCTTGAAAATTTCGTCAATTCTCACAAGTAAAATAAGTCGAGTTTTACAAAGTTTTCAAACCTCCGGGTGCTTCCTTAAAATCATAGTCCATACTTGGCAATATAAACCTCCTGGTCAAGTGTATTCGCTCACTCTCAAAGTGATATGGATAAGTATACGCTCGGAAATTATTCAATGAAATAAGGAACCCCATAGGCTTGCCAATCGTCTTAATCTCTACCACTGTTTTGTTTATGCAAAAATTTTGTGAATCAAAATGGGCATTACTCGGCTTGAAATGTAGGCTTTGGTCTGATCGGGATATATATGGCTAAAGTAACTTGACTCGAGCAATTTTTAGAATTTGAATCACCATAGTCGCTTTAGAAGCTCAAGCTTTGAGATTTGCTTCTTTCATCCCCTTAATTATGAACCACTTGTAACAAGCACTATCGAAAGTGAAAAACGCAGCGTCATACCCTCCTTATTGCTCCGATTTTTTTTTTTTTTTTTTTTTTGGCTTGGGTTGTTTAAGGATCCGTTTTACGCGAATGTAAACGATGGGTCACATGAATACACCCGGTTACTAGGATCAAAATATACGCAACTACTTCCAAGCATACTCATATCTAAGGGATCCGTTTTACGCGAATGTAAACGATGGGTCACATGAATGCACCCGGTTACTAGGTTCCCAAAAATAGCGGAGTAATTATTTTCACCAATTCAACACTCCCGACAATATAAATGGCACCCAATGTCACCACAATCTTTGCATCCTCGTCAGAAAAAATATTTCTAATTGTTCAAGTAGGGAACGAAGGATTATAGTAAATGAAAGCTCGATATGTGGTTTAACGATGAAATAGACAATGACCTCAATTGGGTTTATTTAATAAATGATCAAATGTCGGGTTGGCCAAAATCGAAGGGTAAAGATCAAAGGCGCCAAAAATCATTTTCACTCAATTTGCACACACACACGGTGGTTTTAAACAAGATACCAAGGCAAGTTCTAGAGTTTTAAATCAAGAATGAAACACTCGACAATGAAACTTGCATTTAAGAAAATGCATGAAGGCTCAATAGCTCACAAGTAGGTTTGCTCATACTTCCAAGATATTAAAACCACTTACTCAATTTCACACCCGTTTCGATTATCAACAATTTTTTTTTCAACAAATTATTCTCGATTTGTATATCAGAACAACGAAATAAATCCCGAGGCATTCCAAAAAATACACACTACAAAGTTTTCTTCAAGTTTGCAAGATAAACACTCCAAGTAAAAACACACCAAGTAAAAACACCACAAATAAGTGCAAAATGTTCAAAACACACCAAAAATAATCAAACAAGCAAAATAAAAAAAAATCGAGAGTAATGAAGTATTTCTTGACCGACCCCCCCCCAAACTTGAATTAAAGAATATACGAACGAAGGGGGTATAGTATTTAAAGAAAAGAATTTCATTGGTCAAGAAATACTTACGACCGGTTTACTGCTCGGGCGGAGGGAAGTGGCCTTGCTGGACATGCCAATCGACCATTTGTCTCACAAGAGACAATATCTGGCGTCGCTCCTGTCTAGCCTCCTCTCGGTCCCGTCTAGCCTCCTCTCGGTAGGCTTCGAATTCCTCCCTCAATGATGGGCGCGATGGGGCTCGTCCAATTTCGGCCTGCCTTGACGTCTCGGGCCGATCTCTCGTGATTTCTTCCTCTTCTTCTTCACTCTCTTCTTCCTCGTCATCCGGGCCTCTTTCATAAGCCTCCTCCTCCTCCATCCTCTCAGCTCTATCCTCATCATCCGTAATGCGCCTAGGTCGAACATTTCGGTCGACAGCGCTGTGACCCGGGGGAGCCAAGCCGGCTGCCCATCGTGCCCGACGGTGTGCCTCCGTAGCCATTTGAAGATTTCCCATATCCCGAATGTTATTTATGGTCGTCAAAGGTGGATTTGGGAGGAGGAAATGGTCGTTATCCGTCTGCATGAAGACCATGCGATGTTCGTAGTCCAGCATATTCATCACTTTCATCACGGAGATTGAGAGTAGCATATTTCCAGGAAGGGGGGTCCTCTGGGCTAATGAAATACCGAAGTGTAGTGCGATAGGGGTAATCAAACCCCCTATCCATATCTCCCCCTTGGGTTTTGTTGCGACATCCTCAAAATGCTCCGCTACCATGGCCCCGGTTGCCGGAATCGAGTCGTCGAGCATATGAGTCAGGATATACAACTCCCGCAATGAAATCGGCCCGGTTTCCTTTCGGCCATATATTGTATTCGCAACCACCTTGTGTAAGTATCTGAGCACGGGATTGCGAATACTCGATCCTTTTGCCGATCTTGCCACGTAATATCGCGCCTCACTACCCGGGTATTCTACCATGGCCCTCCAGTAAGTTTCACAAGCAAATCGATTTATCGGGTAATGGCCCTCGTGTCTTGCATGATATATTTCCTCCAACTGGACGATAGTCAGTGTCTCTTCGTTGTTGTTGATCCGGAATGTCATTTCGGACGGTTCTCTGGTTACCGGATCTCTTCTTACAGTTAGAGTGCTTAGAAATTCCATCGTTAGACACCTATATGTCGGCCATCGTTGAGTCATCATCCACGCCCAATGTATTCTCCCAAGGAATTTCATTACATCTTCCCTTATCCCCATTGCATCCATGCATTCGTCATCGGGCCATCTTGTAGGGAGCATTTTTTTCTGTCCAAGCATTTCCCACCTCTCATTTTGCGTTTCCGGTAGATTGATTCAGTAGGATTCCGGGGTTTCCACAGCCCTTTGAATAGTCCTTCTTACCTGCTGCACTTGTTCCCCGCTATTCCTACCCCTTCCGCGTTGAGCATTTCCACGTCCTCTTCCGCGTGCCATTTCTGCAAAAATTTAATCTATCATTAACCAAGTATATCAGAACGTATCCCTCCCCCAAACTTATATCAAGCAATAAAATTCCCCCTATCGCTCCCCCAAACTTATATCAATCAATAAAATTCCCCCTATCGATCAAAACGTCTCCCAAGCAAAATTATCGTTTGAATTCATCATCTTTATCATGGAAAACTATCTCTTAATTACAAAAATTTTCAATCGAAAGATTTAATCATCAATGCATTAAGAATTATTCAAAAACCCCAAATTTCATCAATTTCAATCTACTCAAGAACCCTAGATAATTGAGGGCTATCGATTCAAATCATCATAGCATGTTCATAACAAAGAATAATCATCAAAAGCATTAGAATCATACCTTGATATCGGAGAATTTGAAGAAAGAAAGAAAATTAAACCCTGGTCCAAATTCGTCCGAGTTGCTCCTCAGATGAATGAAATCGGTTGAAAGATGATGATTATAAAGTTGATTCTTGTATCTCTTCTCGATTTTGCATAAAATTTCTTTAAAAAGGAAGAGAAAAATCGATTCTGCACAGCTAGGGTTCGCAGGGAGGGAGAAAATAAAAGTTGGAGAAGGTAAAATTGGGGAAACGGCCGTGTTTCCTTTTTATCTTGATCGACCGACACGGCCGTGTTGAATATGACACGGTCGTGTCGTCTTTGCGGAATAGCTCAAAACCTTCGTCGGCCGACTCGGCCGTGTCCTACGACACGGCCGTGTCGCACTATCACGGAAATCCAACTCTTGTCAGATTGAGGCCCGACCGTGTCTGTGACACTACCGCCAAATCTGTGCTAAATAATCAAATTCCCATCGCTTTTGCGGCCCGGCCGTGTCCTGTGGCAACTCGGCCGTGTCCTTCCTCTCCAGATTATTAGTTTCTGAAAATGTACTGGTTTCCTGCCATTTTAGTACCCACAGTCGAACCGGTCAGTTTTGAATCGGATAAAAACAAACAAGGAAAATAAATGCGAAAAATAAAAGACAAAAAAAATCTAACTAAAACGTTGGGTTGCCTCCCAAGTAGCGCTTTTTTATAGTCTTTAGCTCGACTTCTTCCCACTGCTCAAGCTTCAACGTCGTCCACCTCTATGCACTCGAACGCATTGATTTCTTCGGTTCGTCCGAAATACGGCTTCACTCTATGCCCATTTACTTTAAAATGCTCATTCTTCCGAGGATCAAGAAGTTCAACTGCTCCGTGCGGCCATACTTTAACGACTTTGAATGGTCCGCCCCATCGCGATACCAATTTTCCGGGCATAAGTTTGAGACGGGAGTTATGTAGCAAAACATCCATACCGGGTTCGAGAGATGTACGAACGATACGCTTATCATGATACCGTTTCGTCCGTTCTTTGTAGAGTTTAGCGTTTTCGTACGCCTCATATCGCATCTCATCAAGCTCGTTTAAATGCAATAGTCGTTCCTCGCCCGCCTTTTCTTGATCTAAATTGAGCGCTTTGATTGCCCAATACGCCTTGTGTTCTAGCTCAACGGGTAGATGACATGCTTTCCCAAATACTAGGCGATACGGACTCATTCCGATTGGAGTTTTGTAGGCCGTGCGGTATGCCCATAAAGCGTCATTCAACTTTAATGCCCAATCTTTTCTTGTTGGTTTCACCGTCTTTTCGAGCACTGCCTTTATTTGCCGATTGCTTACTTCTACTTGCCCGGAAGTTTGTGGATGATACGCTGTTGCGACCTTATGCATCACATTGTACTTCTTAAGCAAGCCTGCAAGTTGTTTATTGCAAAAATGCGTGCCTCTGTCGCTGATTACGGCCCTAGGCGTCCCAAACCTGCAAAAAATCACATCTCTAAAAAATTGCAAACCACGTTAGCATCGTTAGTTCGGGTTGGAATTGCTTCCACCCATTTAGAGACGTAGTCTACAGCAACTAGAATATACTCAAAACCATGGGAAATTGGAAAAGGACCCATAAAATCCACTCCCCAAACATCGAAAAGTTCCACAACAAGGTTGTTTGTCAACGGCATCTCATTCCTTTTGCTAATATTCCCCGTTCGTTGACAACGATCGCAACTCTTGCAATGGAAATAGGCATCCTTAAACAATGTTGGCGGTAGAATCCCGATTGAAGGACCTTGTGAGCCGTTTTCTTTGCGCTAAAATGTCCTCCACAGTGCAACTCATGGCAAAATAACAATATGCTCTCGTGCTCTTCCTCCGGGACACAACGTCGAAATATCTGATCAGGCCCCAGCCTGAATAAATAGGGCTCGTCCCAAAAGTAATGCCTGCACATGGAAACGAATCTCTTCTTCCCTTGATAGGTTAATTCGGGCTGCAAAACACCGCTAACAATGTAATTGACAATATCAGCATACCAAGGTGTCCTTGTTACATCGAACAATTGCTCATCGGGGAAAGTTTCAACAATTGGCAAATGATTATCAAGCTTAAAATTATCACCCTCGGTTAGCCTAGACAGATGGTCGGCTACAACGTTTTCCGACCCCTTTTTATCTTTGAATTCCAAATCAAATTCTTGCAGCAAAAGAACCCATCGAATCAATCTTGGTTTTGCATCGGATTTTTTTAGTAAATATTTCAATGCGGCGTGATCCGTATGCACAATCACCTTTGAGCCAACCAAGTAGGATCGAAATTTGTCTAAAGAAAATACAACGGCTAAAAATTCTTTTCGGTGGTGGTGTAATTAGCTTTGAGCTTCATCGAGCGTTTTACTCGCATAGTAAATCACGTGGAAGAATTTATTCACTCTTTGCCCCAAAACGGCACCTATAGCAAAGTCGACGCATCACACATAATTTCAAAAGGAGAGACCAATCGGGAGCTACAACAATCGGTGTTGAAGTTAACTTTTCTTTCAAAGCGTTGAAACCGTCTAAACATTCCTCGGTAAAATCAAATTTAGCATCTTTGCACAAAAGGTTACTCAAAGGGCGGGCAATTTTGAAAAATCTTTAATAAAACGCCTATAAAACCCGGCATGCCCTAAAAGCTTCGAACCTCTTTGACACAAGAAGGTGGAGGTAATTTAACAATCAAATCGACTTTAGCCTTATCAACCTCCATTCCTTTATTGGAAACCATATGACCTAGAACAAGACCTTGTTTTACCATAAAATGACTCTTTTCCCAACTAAGTGTAAGATTACACTCAATACATCGTTCTAGCACAATAGTCAAATTATTTAAACAATCATCGAAAGTGGTTCCAAATACAGAGAAGTCGTCCATGAATACCTCGATGGATCTTTCTAACAAGTCGGAGAATATAGATAGCATGCACCTTTGAAAAGTGGCGGGGGCATTGCAAAGACCAAACGGCATCCTCCTAAAGGCAAAAGTGCCAAAAGGGCAAGTGAAAGTGGTCTTCTCTTGATCTTCCGGAGCAATAGGAATTTGATAGAAACCTGAAAGACCATCTAGAAAACAGTAATAATCATGCCCAGCTAAACGTTCCAACATTTGATCAATGAAAGGTAGAGGAAAATGATCCTTTTTTGTTACGGCATTTAATTTCCGGTAATCAATGCACATCCTCCAACCGGTTACCGTTCTAGTGGGTACCAATTCATTTTTATCGTTACGAACCACCGTTATTCCAGATTTCTTAGGCACTACATGCACAGGACTCACCCACTTACTGTCGGATATCGGGTAGATGACTCCGACATCTAGCAATTTTAAAACTTCCTTTTTCACAACTTCCTGCATGTTCGGATTCAATCGCCTTTGAGGTTGCCTAACCGGTTTAACATTTTCCTCAAGAATTATTTTATGCATGCACCTAACCGGACTTATTCCCTTGATATCGGAAATACTCCACCCAATCGCTTCTTTTAACTTAGTTAGAACTTCTACTAATTTGTTTTCTTGCAAAGGAGTTAATTCGGAAGAGACAATTACAGGATAAGTGTCACTTTTGCCTAAGAAAACATATTTAAGATGTGTCGGAAGTTCTTTCAATTCAAGTTGGGGTGGGGTGATTTCAATGGGCTCCTCAAATTTTAATTCCAACGGTATCTTAAAACCGTCAACTTCATCAATTATTTCGGAATTATCTAATAACGCAACATATCTTTCAATTTCTAGATTATTAAGCCCCATATCATGCTCAACGGTTAGAGCATCATGCAACGTGTCACCTACATCATCATGAAAATATATATCATCAACCAAAGAATCAATGCAATCAACAAAATTCACATCATGGGAAGCATAAATATGAGAAGGGATAAGAGATGAACCGAACACGTTGATTTCCACGGTTTCGCCAAGACGGTCATGGTGACCTTTCCTTCATCAACATCGACGATTGTTTTTGTTGTTGGCTTAAACGGCGGGCCTAGATGTATTGTGCCTTCATTTTCGCTTGTCCCGAAATCGCTCATCTCCAAGATAACAAAATCGGCGGAATCACCAACTTGTCCACTTGCACTAATAGGTCTTCAATGACTCCTTTGGGGTATTTCACCGACCTATCCGCCATTTGAAGAGTCATTCTTGTCGGTTTTATTCCCGAGTCCAAGCCTCAAATAGGTCGAGTATGGCATGAGATTCACACTTGCCCCCAAATCTAGCATCCCACGAGCAACTCTCTTGTCTCCCATAGTAATGTCGATCATAAAACTTCCGGGATCGCCTTTCTTTTGACCCCTTGCTTCTACCTCGTAGAGCACTACTTTCTCGTTCCCATTGTATCTTCTTTTGTTCGAGGTCAACTCTTTGAAAAATTTTGTATAAGCGGGAATGTTCTTCACAACATCCAAAAGAGGTAAGTTGACATGAACCTTCGAAAGCATGTCGTAGATTTCGGAAAATTGCTCATCTTGCTTTGCTTTTCTCAGACGGCTCGGGAAAGGAATTGGTGGCTTATATGGTTGAGCGGATTTGTGAAGCTTGGAAGTTGAAGTTGCTTCGTCTATTTTCTCTTCTTGATTTCCCGACTCGTCTTCTTTCTCATCGCCTCTTTCTTTTACTTCGGAATTAACTTCTTTATTAATCACTTTACCACTTCGGAGAGTGGTAATGGCTTGAGCTTGCTCGGGTTGACTCGGTAGTTTACCCCTTTCTTGTCTACGTGCCTCGGTAGCAAGTTGCCCAATTAGGACCTCCATTTTCTTCATCGAAGCTTCTAAAGATTCGAACCTTTTATTGTTCTCCTCTCGGTTTTCCTTGCTCTCCTTAATGAATGCCGCTATACTCTCCTCAAGAGAGTTCCTTTGTTGTGGAGGTGGTTCACTTCGCGTTGGTTGTTGGGCTCGGTTTCCTCCATTGTATTGAGCTTGGGCGTTTGTGTCGTATGGCACCGGGTTGTTGTTTCTCCATGAGAAATTCGGATGGTTTCTTAGCCCAGGATGATAAGTATTTGGGAGAGGTATATTTCTTGCGTTTCCGCCATAATTATTTCTCCTCTCTTCCCATTCGGGCCTTCCCGTGCTTTGCCCCATAGCCCAATTAACTTGTTCGGTTTGTTCTCCTGGAAAAGTATGAGGGCATGAATTGGCATCATGTCCGGGTGCTCCGCAAATCTCGCAAAGTTGTGAGCTAGAAGGTTTATTTTGAGTCTTGAGTTGTCTTATTTCATTTGTCAACTCATCGATTTTAGATTGCATCTCGTCCTTCTCGCTCACTTGGTGCACGGCTCCCCTACGAACACGTACACTTTTTTGTTGAGAATTTGCTCCCAATGTTTCATACACGTCATATGCTTGTCTCTCCGTCAAACCCCAAAACGAACCACCGTTGCATTATCTACCGCTCCTTGGCAATATTGAGTCAATCCGTCATAGAAGAATTGATTGAGTAGTTGAAGCGGATAGTGATGGTGTGGGCATTGAATGAGTAGCATTTTGAATCGGTCCCACGCTTCGTGAAATGCCTCTCCGTCTTGTTGTCCGAAAGTTGAGATTTGAGTTCTCAATTGCGTCGTTTTTGAATGGGAGAAGTACTTGGTAATGAATTTATCGTAAACTTCATCCCATGTTCTTAGTGATCCGGGCGCCAAAGTCATCAACCATTGTTTCGCCCCGTCTTTGAGTGTATAAGGGAAACACTTCATTCGTAGTTGATCCTCGCTCAACCCATTCAATGGGAAGTTATCAATCGCCACATAGAAATCTCGGATGAATGATAACGGATCCTCTCGTGCTAATCCGTGAAATGAGGGCAATTGCTCGATGTGAAATCCGCTTATGTGGTAGTTCCTTGCGGCCGGTGCTAATTGGATGCATGAAATGGCGGTGTTCACTACGGGCTTTGCATAGTCCCTCATAAGATGTTCGACCGGAGGTTGTTGCGGCATGTTATAGTTCGCCTCCATCCCATATTGAGGTCCGGGATAATAATTCGCTCCATATTGCATTCCGACGGGTGGTTGTCTCGGATAAAAGTACCTCCCTTGTTGAGCTTCCGGCATCCCTTGATTGCGCCCAACATTATCATACCTCGGAAACCTTGGTTGACGAATTTCTTCCTCATCTATATTTTGTGCAACATTCTCAACCCTTGGTTGACGAGTGTTTTCTTCTTGGATCAAAAGTCGCTCTTCAAAGTCCGGATTCACCTCGTCGTTTGCCATTGATGTTGTGGCCATTATTTTTGGTGCTCTAATTCTTTGAACTTCGTCTATCGGTGGAAGAATCGGGTTACCCAACGATCTCCTACCAAACATAAACAAAGGAAGTAAGAGCAAATTTTATCGAAAAAGTATTGATCAAGAATAGCAATTCAACTATCATTAAAACAAGATTAAAAATTAAACGCCAATTCCCCGTCAACGGCGCCAAAAACTTGATGGATTCAAATTAAATTCTCGCAAGTGTACGAATCGCTCTTGCAGTGAGCGGCAAGTAACTCCGAGGTCGATCTCACGAGGAATTGGAAACGGTTTAAAATTCGATGATGTTCGGCAAATAGTCGAATGAACAAAAGTAAATTAAATTAAAATACATCATTGGTTGATTATGATTACAATTAGTAATGCACCAAATTTAAATTGAACTAAGTGATAACAACACCAATTTGATAGTCGGATAAATGAGAGATAACAATAATGAGATTAATATGGGAATTTAGAGTCACCGACACACATGTAATCAATTATTAGTTCCGATACTTAAATAAATAAGGTTAGGAATTATCGATTGCTCACGATTAAAAGAAATCCGTTTGATGGCGGAAATTCTAAAAATCACGATTGTTCTCAACGAAAATTAAGGGATACTCTTTTGATGGGGACGAAACCCTAGTTAACAATCAATTAACCGACTACTTTTGATGAGGTAAATCGTTAAAAGATCGCGCGAAAAAGCCCGAGAACATTCACAATCGTTTCTTTCGGGTCGTTTGATGGCGAACACCGATAAAAACCCTCGATTTGAATAATAATAACAACAATGAAAAAGGTTTGATGATCTAATTCAAAAGTTCTTAAACGAAGAACGAACAAGAGGAACAATCCCAAACTTTATCCGGAAAATCAAAAGGAACTAACAATCAAAAACATGTGTGTGGCTATATCTAAAAACCCATATGAAGTGTTTAGCCACACATGATTAATTCAACAACAATAATGGAAATTGAAGAACAAAACATGGTAAAAACTTCCCTTGTAAATGCGAAATCGAAGTCCCGATGAAGGTTTGATGATCTTCTTACAAGAACTCACAACAAATTTATACAAGGAATTATTATATCTCACTAAAGTATTTTTCTCACTCCAAGAACACACAAGGAAGATGATGAAAATCTCTTTCTTTCCCACTCTTTTGGTGTTTTTCTCCCCTAATCTTGTGTTTTTCCACAAAATATCTTCTTCACAAGACAAGTACACCTCTCAAGGGGTCACTCCCCTTTGTTTTATAGCCAAAAAATCAAGACAAAGGCTTAAAATATGCAAAGATGTCAAGGAAAGTGACATGAACCAAAAAGTGGCACGGCCCGTGTCCAGGGACACGGCCGTGTCGCTCTACGCTGAAAAACGAAAAAAAGTAACTGTCTTGAGACTCGGCCGTGCCCCATGACACGGCCGTGTCGTACTGCGCCAGGGAGTGAAAAAGGCCGATAGTGACTCGGCCGTGTCCCAAAAGGCACGGTCGAGTCGTTCCCTTCTGGAAAATGAGTTTCTTCTTTGGAATGAGACCCGGCCGTGTCTCGTGACACGGCCGAGTTACCTGATGTGGCTCGAGTCGCTGTGCGGTCTAGTTGAGTCGCACAGTGCGGTCTAGTTGAGTCGCACAGTGCGGCTAGTCCGGTTTTGGTCTTCTTGGCTAGATCCTTCGTTCTTGTATCAATTCACCTCGGATTTTAGCATATGATATACCGTTTCGAAGCTAATTTCACGAGGAATTTATATCAAGGGAGAATACATCTTGATTCGGAGTGGAGATTCTGGGATTTAGGAGATTTGACCGATACTGCTTAAATCTTTCGTCGTTTTAGGCCCCGTTTTAGCTTTTGATCGTCATGGACTCCAATATTAGCTATGAAAGCGCATATTTCACCTCAATCTTCGCTTGGCTACCTATAAATAAAAAACACACATACCACGCATAAAAGGGAACAAAAATACTAAAAAGCAAACAAAAACACGACTAGAAAGAACAGAATGAGTCGATCAAGAATCGACTCATCAACGGGGCACAATATTCACAAAACACATGTGTTTTGAAAGTGAGCCCTTAACGAGGCTAAACCGAATCTTTTGAAAATTCAAATCAAACGATCAAACAAACACATAGAGACGATCACTAATTATCATATTCACAAAACAAGAATTGTATGGACAAGGTACTTCCCTAGGAACCACGTTCGTAACAAGACGATGGATGGAATGCGGTCGAACAGCCCCGAATGCTCGAACACTATCAAGAACGCGATAGCACCGAAATTACTATGGGAAAACACCACACGAATCATCAATCACCAACGGAATTCAACATCGGAATCATCGAGCACCTATAATCCTCCGTAAGGAACAATAAAACATGATTACGACGAGAATCAAGGCCGAAAACAATAGAAATCCAACAAACTATCAAAGGGAACTCTTTTGGACATTTAATCGGATATTAAATGTTCAAGACCCTTCAAGAATAAAGAAATCACCCCTCGGGGCGAACGAACCAAAGGTACGAGTATCCAATCCGTAGAACAAGTTCAAAACAACGTTTATACAACAATTAGTTGATCAAAAATAGATTGGAATCGAAATCAAAAGAAAAATCCCCAAAATCTTCAAAAACATGGGTTCAAGCCAAAATACCTTGATTCGGACAAAGAACACGGATTTGATGTTGTTAGTCCACACCAAGAACTTGAATAAGATGAATTCCCTAAGATAAACCGCCAAAAATCGCCCACAAATCGCCCTAGATGGAAGGAGGAAGAAGAGAGGAGAAAAATGAAGTTTTCTCCTCCAAAATCTGCTGAAAAAGTGCAGAAAAGCCCATGTGCCGCGGCCCGGGTCGAGTGTGCCACGGCCCGCGGTACAGCCCGTTCCAGCACCAAAAAGGCACATGGTGCAGTCTTAGCTATTTCGACCATAACTCCCTTGTCCAGACTCCGATTGATTCACCATTTGAATAATTAGAAAGCTAACTTGATGCTCTATAATATTGCGGAGATTCAGAATTTTTGGAGTTTCCAAGAATTTATGATGATTTTCCAAAGTCGAGCTCATACTTGAAAAAGTCGCTTAAGAACACGGAACTCAATAAAACGACACCAAAACGAACTTGGATGACAAAAAGTGTAGAATTAATCATTCTCGTAATGATGAAATGGTCACAATAGAATCACTAAGATGGACTTCTACCAAAAAGGGAAAATTACCGAAAATCGAAATTGTGGATATTACACAGAATAGGTTCAAAAATGCAACTCTCCAATCAATCATCAAATCAACAAACATAAGGCGAATAACAACGATAATTAACTCAGTTCCATAATGTCTCGACGTAAGTCATATAATAAATACAACATGATTCAACGATAGTCAAATTATCTCAACAAAGCAACAGTAAGGATGAAGATTTACAGACGGATATTACACTTTCGCCTTCGCCGTCGGCTAAACTTTAGCTGATCGACCTCGGCCAATCGACTTTTAGCCGATGGTCGGTCACTTTATCCGACGGTTTTAGACTTTAGCCGACGACTTTTTGTTGTCGGCTAAAGTCTGAACATTGGTAGTGCTATGTCAATGAACAACTAAATAGAAACAAAAAGGACATGTATTATGGAAACAGAAATTACAGAAAAAGAAACAAAATCAAGAATGAGAAGAAAAAATGAAGAACTGGCATCTTTGCACCAAAAACACTACACATCCGCTCACAACAAAAAAAAAAAAAGAAAAAGAAAAGAAAAGACACAGTACACATAAACCTTGTATCCCTCCACCAAAAACCCAGACATCCGCTATACAGATCTCATCCTGTATGATGAATGGGCCTCACTTGTTGAGTGCGACCGCCGACGATGCAGTTTTCTGTGTGGCAGAGATGGTCCATGATGGTGGAGATGATGCTGCCGGCGTGATGCTTGAAATTTCACCAGAGAAAAAAAAAGAAAAGAAAGAAAAAATGAAGAAGAAAATCCCATCAGACCATTTATGATCGATCGATCCACTCTCTGTAACAAATAAAAAAAGAAAAAAAAGAGAGAGAAAGAGAGAGAGGTGAAACAGAGAGAGGGAGTAGAAAGAAAATGGAGAGGGAATGTGTAACACCCCCAAAAACATCCGGGATATTACAACGCCGTGGGCCCCGCGCTGGTGTAATATCCGCAATTTTCGATTTCTGGTAATTTTTCTTTTTCGGCGGCAGTCCATTTTGACGATTCGCTTGTGACCGTTTCGTCATCCTGAGAATGTTTAATTCTGCACTTTTCGACGTCCGAGTTCGTTTCGGTATTGTTTTGTTGAGTTCCGTGTTTCTTAACAACTTTTCCGCACTCGAGTCCGATTCTTGTGAATCTCGTTCGAAATTACTGTTTCGAGTTTCCCGTAAGTCCGTTTAACTTTGTTAGACGTGTTGTGAACTTCGGTTTGGTTATTCGATCACGTATCGTGATTTTCGGACGTTTTGGGCCGTTTTCATAATTTCCTAAAGTTTGGGGTAATTACTTCCGTTGTCGAATTCCGACACTTCGGGTGGTCAGAATCGTGTGTTCTATTAGCTTTTAGATTCGTCTTTGCGACTACTTCGTAACTGTATCTTCGATTCTTATTCAGGTTCGGGTTTCGGGGTCGTTCGGATCGTCGTTGTGGTTCTTCATTTTGCAACTGGAGGTTGCTGGCCGGACCTGTGCGAAACGGCGCTGAAAGCGGCGCTGCCGAGCGCCGTGTCTTGCGCCGCGTCAGCCAGGACCAGCAAGTCTGCCGAGACACGGCCGAGAACCCGCGCAAGATATGCGCTGGGTGATGCGCCGTGTCGGATACGGCCGAGTCATACGCGCGGGCACCTTGCGCCGGGTGTTGCGCCATGTCGGTCAGGTCTCGCACTGACCTGCAACCCGGCGGTAGACACGGCGCTGGTGTGGGCCGTTTTCTATGTCGTGTTCGGCAGGTGTATATATATGGCAGGACAGTCGGGTTTACACCCATTTTTCCCTCATTTCCTTTCCGCGGCTGGGACTTGGAGGGCACGAGTAGATGTTGTTCCACTGTAAATCCATGAAGTTCCTGACTCCATAACATTGATTAATCATTCCATAACTTGCTCCGATCGGCCGAATCAGGGTAAGTTTTCTTAAAATCTAGTTTTGGGGATTTTGTTCGATTTGTCCGTTTAATCCGTTTTAGCTCAGAATAATGATGGATTGATGATTGTTAAGCTATATTATATCGAATTACTTGTTATTCCATGGTTGGATCCTATCGATTCGTTGTTTTGGTCGAGTTCTTAGTCGACGCCTTGAATTTGTCCGACAAAAGGTCTTAGAGGGGGGATTGGGCGTTATATGATTATTATCCATCGTACGATTGTTGATTTATCATTGGTGTGACTTAGGCACAAAATTCTTGTGAAGAACTCGAGTCGGAACCCTTTCGTTCATTGTCTTCTTCGGGGTCCGAGCTTCCCGGTCGAACCATGTTCTTCGGAGTATTCGGTAGTGGTTATTAAGGCAAGTATTTTACTATACGAATTGTGTCTTGTGAATAGGGACGTCGTATTATGGTTGTGATGCATTGGTTTATTTTCGTGTATATGCTTCGTATGAATTGATTATTACGAACAATTGATGGTAACGATAATACCTTCACTTAGTTAACATCGTGGAATTGTGTTGGATGTGCAAATCATCTAAGTTTGTGCCGGGCGTGGTTGGTCATTGTTGAGTTGTTGTGATGATCATGATATTTGTGTTGTTTTGGTTTACATACTTGATTATACATTTCGGTGTAATGTGGAATGGCTTGATATTTAATGATTATGAGTTGTGTCGTGTCGATGTGTGCGTGTGTGTTCCAGGTAGGGTCTGACGAGGCCTCTGGATTTCGGTACATGATGTGTACGAACAAGGTGTGTGATTGACACGTTGTTAGTGTAACTATCGCAAGTGCACGATATCGTATCAAGTAGTAAAGTGGACTTTTTGAGTCCGGTTTATCGATCCCACAAGGAAGTTTGGTTATAATTTGAATTATACACTATTTGTCTATTTTTATAGATACTAAGATGAGTGAAACACACAATTAAAAAGTTTGGTTTAATAATTGCAAAGATAATGCAATAATAGTTCTAAACTTATAAGGAAATAAAAAGATAGTAATAATAATAGATTGATTAACGATAAAATGAAATAGTTGGAATTACAAACTTAGTTCGTCATTAGTTATAGAAGATGTATAGGAGATCATAAGATGAATTTACTTATTATGTTGTGTAGATTCGATTTTCCTTAAAAAGACGGTTTCTCTTTCGAACTATAAACGCCCTTACATATTGAATCAATCCACTATATTTCTATGTTGATTGGCTTCAATACATAGCATTAGGATTTATGAAAATAACTCAAAGAATCATCTAAGGTCTAGAGGTATATTTCTATCCCCTAGAACAACTTAGAGTGAAGATCATTTGATCTAATCAAACATATTTTCTTTCGAAACATATGAAGACCATAAATATCGTCATTTATTGGCCAAATAAATAAAGATTGTTAAAACAATGAAAATTACACACAATAATAAGTAATTCACAATAGATCTTTATACAAACATAAATAACATGACTAACCTTGTTTATAATCCCAACTAAAGGTTACTTAGCCCATGAAGGGTTTATTATACATATTACAAGCTTTGGTGGTCATTATTAGTTGAATCAAGAGAAAGAATTGATCCTAACTCCCTTAGTAGATAAAGGAGATAGAAGCAATAAACTCTCTGAACAACATATGCTATACCACTCTTACAAATATCACTCAAGAACACAAGTGTGTTCTTCACAAAAAGAAAAGTTTACAAAAAAATGGAAAATTATAAGATGAATGATGAATGATGAAGGATCTAAGGGGTCTATTTATACACCTAAAGTCATCTAATAGCTCCAAAACTCCAGCATTATTACATTAGATCGGATCAATGCCAGCCATCCCCAATAATACACAAAAGTATAAAAACTAGACAAATCATAACAATCTGTCAAGAGTTACGGTAGTAACATTCGGGAGTTACGGCCAGAACTAGGGTGACTTACGGCCGTAACCTTCGTAGTTACGGCCGTAACTTGGGTTCGTAAATTTGCTCCTTTGGATGCTTTGATAGTTACGTCTTTCTTCACCGAATTTCTCGGACTTTGCGTTTTTGCCCCAAATCTTCTTGATGATAACTTTTGATATATAACTCGATTTTGAATCCGAAAGATCGCCGAATTCGTCTCGGAAAGCCCTACAACATGAATATATCAAAATTCAACAAAGAGAATATTTAATAAACATGTTATTTCTTGAGTAAATCAGTTATTTAATCCGATCATCATCCGATAAAAATAAAATTATTAAAACTAATTAATTAAAAGCAAAAAACGAGTAGACTAGCTCAATTATGGGTGAATTTTATCGATACAAACTGTGGATAAGTGTACAAAACTGACACTTATCACACCCCCAAACTTGAATTCTTGCTAGTCCCGAGCAAGACTCTTTATTATTCATGCTCCGAAAATAAAAATAAGAAAAATTAATACACACATAAATTAAAATATAAAAAGAGAAAAGGAGATCAAAATGCCATTAATACACAACAACCAGCTTTATACAGTAGATAGAAATGAATCAAGATTCAAAATAAATCTACTAATGTTTTTGAAGTTAAAACACGGTTTTATTTTGTAATTCCAAAATGCAAGGTTTTCCCCCCAAAAGGCTGATTATTTCTTTCCCACTCGTGATACACACGACTCCCTTTAATGGTTGCTCTCGATCACTCGTTTATTTTTCGACTCAATATGAAGAAGAATTTCATTGGCGTCATCAAATATTGTGATTATTCACGAAATTGAGTGTATTGAAATTCGGCCGCTAATTAATTCAAATCTGCTCATAAACTACATCCCTTTTAGTGATAGCTTTCACACCGTTATTTGCTAACGTGTAGCTCTTTTCAGTAACACAATTTCTATCTCGTTTTTTTTAAAAGATGATAGCTTTCACACCGTTATTTGCTAACGTGTAGCTCTTTTCACCAATTTTTCTGAGACGGCAGCTACGCACCAACAATGGTTAGTCCTTTTTATTTTTCGCAAAACTTAAGACCTCCAAAATTAGGCAGCTGTTGCTGCTCAACACTTCTCCTTTTCGTCATTTTTTTAGGTGATAGCTTTCACACCGTTATTTGCTAACGTGTAGCTCTTTTCACCAATGACTCCTTTTTTTTTTTAGGGAATAGAATTTTTGCAGAAAATCATTTCATAGTTTAAGCATGAAAAATCAAAAACTCCACAAATTAAGTAAATTTCAGTTTTATTTTTCATCAACCGATTGATTCTTCTTTTCTCAAGGTAACGAATGACTCGATTTTATATGATAATTACAAGGCTTGGAAAGAGAGATTAAGGCTCAAAAAATTTTGGAATATACAAATTTTTTTTACCGGTTAAAACGATTTTAGAAGCTTGTATATAGCTAATTTATTGGTGTTATGGCCAGATCTAGAAATCTCATAAATCAAAATACTATAAATATATATTAATATATATATATATAATAAAAAAAAATTAAGGCAAATAACCAAATCAATCAAAACACACCAAAATTACAACACACAAAAATACTAAAACAAACCACCCCCAAACTTGAAATAAAATAAAAGCAATGCAGAAAAAGCAGAATACTCCCTCTTAAGAAAGTTGATGTTTGAGCTAATGCCTTTTAGAATCTGCAAGAGAATAAATAGACGAGGCACACAACAAAAGAAAATAAAATATACTAGGAAGTATAACACTGTAATATCCGCAATTTTCGATTTTCGGTAAATTTCTTTTTTCGGTCGGAGTCCGTTTTGACGACTCTCTCATGACCGTTTCGTCATTCCGAGAATAATTAATTCTACGCTTTTTGACATCCGAGTTCGTTTCGGTGTCGTTTTGTTGAGTTCCGTGCTTTTTAGCGACTTTTCCGCGCTTGAGTTCGATTCTTGCGAATCTCGTTCGAAACTGCTGTTTCGAGTTTCCTGTAAGTCCGTTTAACTTTGTTTGACATGTTGTGAACTCCGGTTTGATTATTCGATCACATATCGTGATTTCCGGGCGTTTTGGGCCATTTTGTAATTTCTTGAAAGTTACGGGTATCCGTATCTGTAATTGTTGTCTCGACCCGTTTCTTGGTCGCGTATGATTAATTATGGTATTATGTTTTCATTTCGGGTCGTTGATGTTGTCCGCGAACTTTTCGTCGTGTTCGTTCCGTACGTTTTCGGAAATCGAGTCGTCGAGCCCTGTTGTTCGAGCACTGGCCGGACAGTTGCGGGACTGGCCGGACGATTGCGGGCACCGGCCGGGGCCCGTCTGGCGAGAACCGCGTAAGCGCATGCTACGGCCGGAAGGTCGCACGCGCTAACCGGCAGTGTAAGCGCACGCTATCGGCCGGCTAACGCACGCTTATCCGGAGTGCAGACAGTGGAGTCACAGGGGTTACGGAATCGGTCGAGCTCGGCGGGTAGCGCACGCTCTTGTCGGGCCAGCGTCGCTATGGTGGCGAGTAGCGCACGCTACGGCCGGAAAGGCTGCGCACGCTACTGGCGGCGATCTAGTCGAGAGGCATTTGGATCGCGGCACGGGCGATAAGCGCTAGCTCGGCAGCCTAGCGTGCGCTAGTCCGGCCCAGTATAAATGTGATAGAGCAGTCACATTTCATCTCGTTTTTCATTTCCTTCCTTCTCCGTCCGCGGCTTGCGATTCATGGGTGACGAAGCCATGTTGTTTAACAACAAATCCATGAAGTTCTTGAGTTCATAACATCAATCAATCATCCGTTATCATCCTTTGATCCAGCGAATCAAGATAATCTTCCTTAGAACCCTAATTTCGTGAATTTGGGGGTTTTTTGTATTTTTGTCCGATTCATTCCGTGTTGTTGATTAATTCATGATGGGTATGATTAATCTTGGTAGTATTCTCGTGTTTAACATCATTTAATCCATTGTTCTTCGTCGAATCGAAGTATATTTCTTGATTTCCTTCGAATTGACTTTTTGAGGGATTTGTCCCCGATCTCGTTTTTCATCCATTTTCGATGGATCGATTATGGTTAAATGATGTTGTTAAACATATTCTATGGATTGTATATCCATATTTCAACTTGGAATTCCGTTTTCGTGTTTTGTCGGGACGAATCGTGTTCTTGGCCGTTTTGGGGAAAACACTTGAACATTCGTCGTTCGTTCTTTGAATTCAACGGCTTTGAGTCATGCTATGGAATTCATTTTCATTGTTGTTATTGTCCTCCGTAGTTTATTATCGCGAATTAGCATTCGGTGGAGTCGGCGAGTTCGTAGTCGGTTCGTGCCAATCTACTTCGGCCGATTCTCCGCGTTGTGGTTATTCGAGGCAAGTACCTTGCCCATACTTTTCTTATTTTATGGATATGATAATTAGTGATCGTCTCTATGTGTTTATTTGATTGTTTGAATTGAACTTTCAAGAAATTCGGTTAGTCTTGTTAAAGGCCCTCTCTCAAAACGCATGAGTTTTGTGAATGTTGTGTTCTGTGGATGGTTACGTGAACCCTGTAAATTCGCTTGTTGTTGTTGTTGTGCTTTGATAATATATATACATATATTCTCTTTTCGGTGCGTTGTGATTTGACAATTGTGTCGTGCCTTGCGTTGTTGCCTTTGGGTGGATTTCTTGGATATGTTTGGTGTGATATGCTAATTTGTGTGCATGTATTTTCGCTCACCTCGGGAGGGTCCGACGGGGCCACGGAGGGAATTACAATGGTATAGCCCTGGATTCACGAGTGTGGTTGTTTGTTTTGTGAATGTATTTGCTCACCTCGGGAGGGTTCGACGGGGCCACGGAGGGAATTCCAATGGTATAGCCCTAGATTCACGAGTAAAACTTCACGAGTGCGTGCGTATGTTTGGTGAATGTATTTGCTCACCTCGGGAGGGTTCGACGGGGCCACGGAGGGAATTCCAATGGTATAGCCCTGGATTCACGAGTAAAACTTCACGAGTTGGTGTATATGATTTCGAAAACGCATTCTGCTCACCTTGGGAGGGTCCGACGGGGCCACGAAGGGAATCCAATGGTATAGCCCTGGATTCACGAGTTGATGTTGTATTTTTGGTGACCAAGGTTTACGTATATTGGGTGATTATATTGTATTGATTTTATGTCTGCCGAGGACACGTGACGTGGGTTTTAACCCTGTGAATTGTTGTTGGTTTTCTAATTGCGAAAACAAAACCTTTGGGCTGTGACCCCTGTTGATTTTGGAAAGATAAGGATTCAGTAATCCTAAATTGTTTTCTATTAAAACTCTCGAGGGCATTTTAAACTGTTTTATAAATTGTTTCCCCTTTAATTATTGTCTTTCAGTTTTGGAAATATCTACCCAAACTCTTGCCTCGGGAAGTACTTTTTGTTACGTTTGGATCTTTGCGGATTCCTGGTTATTGTTATTCGTGGAATGTGAATTATATGGCTCATATTTTTGCACTTGTACTTGCACTATCGAAACAGTGGAGTTTTGCTAACCCCCGAGTATTTGGGGGGTGGATGTCTATTTTTGCATTCAGGTTTTGGGAGCATAGCACAGGGTCGGCACGAAGGATGATGAAAGATGAACGATACTAATCACACGAGGATCCGTTGCTGTCGTATTGGTCTAGTTGTATTTTCTTTTCCGCTGCAGTATATTTTCCCCGTTGTACGGGTGTGGTTGTATTTTGACCCCTGCGTGGGCATGAGTTGTATTTGAGTTGTACGTATTTATTGAAAAACCAAATTGGTCTACTGAGTCATTTTAGCCTTAAAGGCGATTTTTGATTTTAGTTATCGGCCTGGTAGCTCCTCGAGGAGAGGGTCTACGGCGTGTAATATCCATGAGCGGATTGGGGGTGTTACAGAATGGTATCAGAGCTTAGGTTGAGGAAACCTAGGCTGTCGGGTCAAGTCGTGTTGTTTGAGTCTTGTTTCGTTGGATTTTATCTGACTGAGTCGTGTCGCGACGCGTCGTCTGAGTTTGTTGGCCGTGATTAGTATCGTGGGGCGATCATCATCTTCGTGCGACCTGTGGATGTAAGTCTTCCTTCTTTGTATTGTGCCTCGTGTGACACGAGCTATTTGTTTGATTTTGTGTTAAGTGATGGAACCTTCATGTAGATTCTTCATTTCGTGATGCGTTCGTGTGATTCTCTTATTTCGTTTGTATGAGGAGTGTTGTCATTATTTATGTCTTTTTTACTGTGATACTTGACTGTTGTTTCTGGTAAAAGACAGGTGTTGTCTTGATTTTTGAGCGAGTTGTTGCGTGTATTATGATTGTATGTAAGTGAATATTGTTACATGTGAGTTTTTAGGCATTCTAGCCTAATAGATTTTCGAAAACCTTGAGTATCTTAGAAAATAAAATTTCGAGACGTACATTTAAAATGAATTGTTTTCTCGTGGCACTTCCAAGGTGCCACAATATGTTTCAAAATTCTTTTACCTCGAGGACCAAAATGTTTTGAGATATTTTCAGTGTTTTATAAATACTTTTACTTAGACCAGAGGGTCGAATATTCTGAAAGTTTTTCACTAAGAGAAAATGTCCTCGTTTTTTTTATTATCAATGTGAAATGGTTCTCCAAAGTCTCGAAAATGATGTTTGTTCAACGTTTTGTAAAATGATACTCAAGATCAACTGGTGTTTCCAAACTGTTTTCATAAGGTGGTTTTCGTTTTTAAAACCCATCATTTCCTGCTTGTGGTCGGAGAAGGTGTGTATGATGTTGGTATTGTTGTTAGGGTGTTAGCCCTCCGAATTATGATTGAACTGGTGGTGTGAACGTTGAGTCGTTCGCCACGCTCATGTTTTGTTAGCCCTTTGTGGGAGGTATGATGACGATCTTTAATGTTGTCATTTCGTGGTGGCTTGCGTGTTATCGCACTTTGTGTGGTATTAAAGCTTGAGTTTGTACGTTTGTGTACATGTGTGATTGTTTCATTATGGTTGTAATTATGTGCTGGTTATCGTTCGGGCCGTTGAGGTCGCCGAACGATGCCGTCGTTGTTGTAGTGTTTGTGTGTGTATTACTTTACGATGGTAATCGTTGTGTATGATATGTGTTATGATTCTTTGTTGCGCTGAGTTGGCATCTCCGGTTTGTTGTTTTGTGATGTTATGTTCCATTGTACCTAGCATTTGTATTTTCGGTATGCCGAGCCGAGGCATTTCAACCGTGATGCGCTGGGGCATGCACGTGCAAATTGTCCTTCTCGTCGGTAACACATTTCAAGTGTGGATTCGAGGGACACCGAATTCAGTTTTGCGAATTGGCTACTGGGACTTTCGGAGTTCGCGCTTCAGCACAGTTATCAGAATCGTCTTTGAGAGGCCTTCGAAGGATGTTTCTGTCGGTTGCTTGTTGTGTCGTCACCTTGGTTTCATTGTTGTGAGTTTCGGGGACGACACTCCTTTTAGAAGAGGTCGAATATAATACCCGTATTATTTTTGGCTTCTGCATTTTTCTCTTTCTCAATTCTACCGACTCGCTCGTTTTCGTTGATACTTTATGAACTTGTTCTGTATTTCGGTTTCATCGTCCGAACGAGCTGTGATCTTGTTGTGGGTCGATCTAGTTATCGCTGTGACTTTTTCGAGTTCGGTTCGATTCTTGTGAACCTTGTTCGGAAGTGACATCATTTGGTTCTATTAACTCTTCCATTCGACGTGGATCGGATTTTGAATTTCTGTATTTTCGACTCTGTCGACTAGTTTATGCTCGTTAACATTTTCTGAACTTTCCCTATCCCTTGTTTTTGTTGATCGAACGAGGGTGGTATTGTTTCGGAATAACTCGTTTGTCGTTGTGACTTTTCAATCGCTATTCCCTTTCCTGTGGATCTTATGGGAATGCATGTCTTGTAGTTCTCACCAGATCATCCTGGGAGTTGTTTGAATTTTATTATCCTTCGTGTTTCGGACATGATTGTTCGATTTTTGTTGTCTCGATCGTTTGTTTGTTCGGTTTTTGTTCTCGTTTCGTGATTGTTGAGCGTTCAGGCTCCTTCCTAATTCCCTCAAGTTCGGGAAATTAGTCTCGTTTTCGATCTTCCAACCCTTGAGCGGTGGGATTCCGTATTTGTTCAGCGATCAGCTCGCGTTTTGATTGATGTACCGTTAGGTTGGTCAATCGTATTGATTTTGTTTGTTGTGTTTTGAGATTGTTCGGATAATTGACTTGATTGTATTATCCATTTGATGACGCTTGTCATTTGTTGGATTTATTATATCCCTAACGGCGACGTTGTGTTGGTCGCCGTGGAGCGTGTTTTCACGCCGTATATTCCTTTGCGTTGTTTGTAACATTTCGCCGTTGGGCATTAGTTACGCGTTTCTTGCGTATCTCGTTGAGTTTTCCTGGCGGCATATTGCTTCTCCCTACTTGTTTTAAGTTTCGGGACGAAACTTCTTTTAAGGAGGGTAGAATGTAATATCCGCAATTTTCGATTTTCGGTAAATTTCTTTTTTCGGTCGGAGTCCGTTTTGACAACTCGCTCATGACCGTTTCGTCATTCCGAGAATGATTAATTTTACGCTTTTTGACATCCGAGTTCGTTTCGGTGTCGTTTTGTTGAGTTCCGTGCTTTTTAGCGACTTTTCCGCGCTTGAGTTCGATTCTTGCGAATCTCGTTCGAAACTGCTGTTTCGAGTTTCCTGTAAGTCCGTTTAACTTTGTTTGACGTGTTGTGAACTCCGGTTTGATTATTCGATCACGTATCGTGATTTCCGGGCGTTTTGGGCTATTTTGTAATTTCTTGAAAGTTACGGGTATCCGTATCTGTAATTGTTGTCTCGACCCATTTCTTGATCGCGTATGATTAATTATGGTATTATGTTTTCATTTCGGGTCGTTGATGTTGTCCGCGAACTTTTCGTCGTGTTCGTTCCGTACGTTTTCGGAAATCGAGTCGTCGAGCCCTATTGTTCGAGCACTGGCCGGACGGTTATGGATCGCCGGGCGATTGGCACCGGCCGGACGGTGCGGCAGAACCGGCGAAGCGCACACTACGGCCGGAAGGCGCGCGCGCTAACCGGCAGTGTAGCGCACGCTATCGGCCGCCTAACGACGCTATCAGTCCGGACGTGGAGTCACGGGGTTCTCGAATCGGCCAGTAGCGCACGCGACGCGCCGGACGCATACGCTACGGCCGCAGTAGCGCTGCTACGGCCGAAGGCCGCGACGCTACTCGGCCGAAAGTCTAGTCCAAGAGGCCATCGGATCGCGGCCTTGGGCCGAGAAGACGCTAGTTCGGCAGCCTAGCGCGCGCTAGTCCGGCCCAGTATAAATGTGACAGAGCAGTCACATTTCATCTCATTTTTCATTTCCTTCCTTCTCCGTCCGCGGCTTGCGATTCATGGGTGACGAAGCCAACAACAAATCCATGAAGTTCTTGAGTTCATAACATTAATCAATCATCCGTTATCATCCTTTGATCCAGCGAATCAAGGTAATCTTCCTTAGAACCCTAATTTCGTGAATTTGGGGGGTTTTTGCATTTTTGTCTGATTCGCTCCGTGTTGTTGATTAATTCATGATGGGTATGATTAATCTTGGTAGTATTCTCGTGTTTAACATCATTTAATCCATTGTTCTTCGTCGAATCGAAGTATATTTCTTGATTTCCTTCGAATTGACTTTTTGGGGGATTTGTCCCCGATCTCGTTTTTCATCCGTTTTCGATGGATCGATTATGGTTAAATGATGTTGTTAAACATATTCTATGGATTGTATATCCATATTTCAACTTGGAATTCCGTTTTCGTGTTTTGTCGGGATGAATCGTGTTCTTGGCCGTTTCGGGGAAAACACTTGAACATTCGTCGTTCGTTCTTTGAATTCAACGGCTTTGAGTCATGCTATGGAATTCATTTTCATTGTTGTTATTGTCCTCCGTAGTTTATTATCGCGAATTGGCATTCGGTAGAGTCGGCGAGTTCGTAGTCGGTTCGTGCTAACCTACTTCGGCCGATTCTCCGCGTTGTGGTTATTCGAGGCAAGTACCTTGCCCATACTTTTCTTATTTTATGGATATGATAATTAGTGATCGTCTCTATGTGTTTATTTGATTGTTTGAATTGAACTTTCAAGAAATTCGGTTAGTCTTGTTAAAGGCCCTCTCTCAAAACGCATGAGTTTTGTGAATGTTGTGTTCTGTGGATGGTTACGTGAACCCTGTAAATTCGCTTGTTGTTGTTGTTGTGCTTTGATAATATATATACATTTATTCTCTTTTCGGTGCGTTGTGATTTGACAATTGTGTCGTGCCTTGCGTTGTTGCCTTTGGGTGGATTTCTTGGATATGTTTGGTGTGATATGCTAATTTGTGTGCATGTATTTTCGCTCACCTCGGGAGGGTCCGACGGGGCCACGGTGGGAATTCCAATGGTATAGCCCTGGATTCACGAGTGTGGTTGTTTGTTTTGTGAATGTATTTGCTCACCTCGGGAGGGTTCGACGGGGCCACGGAGGGAATTCCAATGGTATAGCCCTGGATTCACGAGTATAACTTCACGAGTGCGTGCGTATGTTTGGTGAATGTATTTGCTCACCTCGGGAGGGTTCGACGGGGCCACGGAGGGAATTCCAATGGTATAGCCCTGGATTCACGAGTAAAACTTCACGAGTTGGTGTATATGATTTCGAAAACGCATTCTGCTCACCTTGGGAGGGTCCGACGGGGCCACGAAGGGAATCCAATGGTATAGCCCTGGATTCACGAGTTGATGTTGTATTTTTGGTGACCAAGGTTTACGTATCTTGGGTGATTATATTGTATTGATTTTATGTCCGCCGAGGACACGTGATGTGGGTTTTAACCCTGTGAATTGTTGTTGGTTTTCTAATTGCGAAAACAAAACCTTTGGGCTGTGACCCCTGTTGATTTTGGAAAGATAAGGATTCGGTAATCCTAAATTGTTTTCTATTAAAACTCTCGATGGCATTTTAAACTGTTTTATAAATTGTTTCCCCTTTAATTATTGTCTTTCGGTTTTGGAAATATCTACCCAAACTCTTGCCTCGGGAAGTACTTTTTGTTACGTTTGGATCTTTGCGGATTCCTGGTTATTGTTATTCGTGGAATGTGAATTGTATGGCTCGTATTTTTGCACTTGTACTTGCACTAGCGAAACAGTGGAGTTTTGCTAACCCCCGAGTATTCGGGGGGTGGATGTCGATTTTTGCATTCAGGTTTTGGGAGCATAGCACAGGGTCGGCACGAAGGATGATGAAAGATGAACGATACTAATCACACGAGGATCCGTTGCTGTCGTATTGGTCTAGTTGTATTTTCTTTTCTGCTGCAGTATATTTTCCCCGTTGTACGGGTGTGGTTGTATTTGAGTTGTACGTATTTATTGAAAGACCAAATCGGTCTATTGAGTCATTTTAGCCTTAAAGGCGATGTTTGATTTTAGTTATCGGCCTGGTAGGTCCTCGAGGAGAGGGTCTACGGCGTGTAATATCCCTGAGCGGATTGGGGGTGTTACAAACACAATTTTTAAGATGCGCATCAAGAAAGTCCGAAGAGTCGCCTTACGCTGCCATCAATGTTATTATAAAAAACACACAATAAAAATTACAGTAATAAAATAACAATACATAAATCGCGAATAGATGCGCTTCAAGAGATCAAGAAGAAACTCCTTAAGCTGCCACCATTTACCACGATTATTACACACGACAGAAAGTAAAAATAAAAGAGGTCCGACATGGGATATCAAAGGGAGAGGAATGAATCCACTTTTCGTTTTCTCACGGTAAAATCTTCCATCCAGACAATTTTAGCTAGAGCTGGATCTGTTTGAGGAACAAATTCATTGAGTTTTTTGATTAATTCTTCTGGTGTTGTTGCAACGACTATGATTCGTTTAGCACGCTCGGAAATAAAACCCTTTTCAGCAGAGTAGTCGATGAAAGACAGTAAACCATCAAAGAAACCATTGATATTAAGCACACCTATTGGTTTTTGATGAACATTTAGCTAGGCTCTAGTAACCACATGAAAAAGTTCCTCAAGGGTGCCAAAACCACCGGGAAGGGTGATAAAGGCGCCAGAATTATTTATCATGTGAGTTATGCGATCTTGCATATTTACAGATCTAAACTCATCTCCAATAGTTGACCCGGTGATTTTACTTTCAGCCAGAGGTTTTGGGATTATTCAAAAAACACTGTTACTCCTTCCATATAGGCAGAAGCAGCAGCCCGTCCCATTAATCCTAGACTTCCTCCTCCGTAAACTACATGAATGCATTTTTCTCTTAAGGTACGACCCAAGTTGTGGGCTGCTTCAGTAAAGCATGCCTCTTTTCCATAACTAGCTCCACCAAAAATACAGACTGTGCTAAATTTTTTTGTTGAAGATGATGACTCCATTTTTGAAAAGAAATTATTTAGAGAGAAACAGAGAAAAGTGCAAGTTTGAGGGATGAATGAAAGAAACAAGCACAACTGCAGCCGACAACCTAACAATCACAAGGACCTACCCGAGATATTATTCGTCAGGCGAGTCGGACCGACCTGCAGCCGACAACCCAACTGCAGTCGAGTCAGACTCCGAGTCAGATAACACTCCCATAGCAGTCCGATTTAAGAGAAGGGGACCAGCCCCTGAAGGACCTTCCATCATGCAGTCATCCCCAGAACCCTCTCCCAAGAGGCCCAGGCGACTGCAGTTTAGTGAGGAAGAGCAGTCAGATCATCATGCCAGCCCTGCAGCTAGGTCACCTACTCACCTGGAAGACCAGTCTGCCCCAGGCACCCTCGAGACTCAGATTGTGGCTGTCCTCACCCCAGCCTACATTCCAGAGGAAGAAGAAGCAGGTCTAATCATTTCAATCCCTGAAGCCAACTATATCTTTAACCTCTTGAAATAATGTTTTCAATCTATCCATCGAACAACTACAGCTTGTTAAGCCACAAACATTAAAACACTCTTTTATCAATATTTTCGAAGAGTGGAAGTTTTTCAAATCCCTGTCATTTACAGATTTTCAGGCTTATATTGAAAATAGTGGTTGGGGATATCCCCAAGCCACGAAGGATGTACTTATTCAATTTTGTAAAGAATCAGACTTAGTTTTAATCCTCCAGGATAATTGGTTCATGTCTCATTTTAAAAACAACATGGACCAATTCATCCATTCCATTATGCTTAGTATTTTTTATGGTTCCTTTGGACAAGAGGATGAGGAGGAAGATGAGAGAGAAATTAGGATTGAAGAGGTAGATGGAGATGAAGAGGTTGTTGTTTTAGACGATGAAGAAGAAGAGCAGGAAGAGAGAAGAAAAGAAGAAAAGATTTTAGTTGAAAATCAACCTAAGGAAGTTGAGAAAACAGAAGAGTTGAATGAAGAAGAAGAAGAAGAAGAAGGAGAAGAAGTAGAACAGGATAAAGGAGAGGATGAAAATGATGAAGATGAAAAGGATGATGAGGATGAAGGAGAAAAAAATGGGAAAGATGATGACAATAATGATGATGAGGATGATGATAAAGATGAAGGAGGAGACCAAGGAGCTGAAAAAGAGAAAGAAAAAGATGAAGAAAAGGAAAAATAAAATATTGAAGAAGAAAAGTAGGAAGAGCAGGAGAAGGAAGAAGGAGAAAGAGAGCCGGAGCCAGAGCCGACACAAGAGGCTGCAGATAGGACTGGTGCACATGCCCGATATACCAGCCTAGATGCAGAGCTGGCTGAGGACTCCAGATCAGGGACCCCAGAAAAAACCCCATCTGGAGTACCAGCTGCAGATAGGAGCCTGCAGTCTGGTGGTTCAATTGCAGAAGGCTCAGGCGAGCACTCTCCACCAGCTCAGATCTCACCTGCAGTGACTGAGCTGATCAGGCAGATAGTGAAGGATACGATTGGAGAGCTGCTGGCATCTCAGGTCACTCCTGACCTCCAAACTATCAATGCAAAGATTGACACTTTGCTGCAGAGAGAAGTTCCTCAGCCTCCTCCCCCTACCAACAACAGAATGCCATTTGGCATGTCTGATTGGATGAGCAGAATAGAACAGCAATTGACTACCTTAGTTGATGCTGGCAAAAAGGGGGAAGATAGAATTCAGGGGGGAAGGAAATGATCAAGAAGAGATAAGGAAGGAGATTAGATCGAAGAAGAGACAGGATGTCCAGATGATCACTGCTGGGACATCCTCAGCCAAGAGGAAGGGAGGAACAGAACCAGAACAGGCTAACCAGCCTGAAGGCAAGAAGAGGAGGACTAGAGGAGGTTTTGAGCCTACTCTAGAGTGGGAAGGAAAGGAGTTGTGGTTTGTGGAGGATTTTGTTCCATATGAAGCTCTGCCCATGTGGGGGTCTGCAAGAAAGAAATTCATCAGAGACTACTACATCTGGGAAATACTCCAGGATGATAACCTCTCCCCACAGCAGATCTTCATAAATTTCATGGAAGAAGCTCATTCGAAACTCTGGGCTATTCTGAAGAAACATGCGGAGGAACTAAATGCTTATCCCATGATCCCTCCATTCAGTGCCAAAGATCATCCTACTTTGGAAAGAGGAGGTGCGTTGGATGAACTTGCGCTACAGAGGAAAATCAAGAAGCTATGTCTTGAGAACAAATTTTCATCCCAAGAAGAGCAAGCCTTCGCAGCTCTTGTCGTGAAAAGGAAGTATGGTCTTGCCCCAGTCAAGACAAGACCAATCGGAGCTAAACCCTTCAGACCTGCCAAACAGCTTATTCGAAGAGGCAGAGGAAGAGGCAGATGACTCTCACTTATTTTGTACTTGTAATGATTTATGTACTTGAAAATTTTCTTGTAAAATTCAGCCATGTACTTGTAATCAACAGAAAATTAATTTGATAACAGTCTTTTTGAATGACAATTCCAAGTTGTCTCAAAAATTAGACTGACTTTAGTTTGTGTCTTGCACTTAAGTGCAGACTTGATCATTTGATAACTTGTTTAAAGTTTTGCCATCATCAAAATAGGGGGAATTTGTTAGGAATACTTATTAGATTTTGATGATGTCATTAATATAAATTCATATGTTTATTACTTGGCAAAAATGTAAGGAACAACCAAATGAGTATCTTCCATAGGCCAAATATGTTAAGTATAAAACTTGGCAAAATGTAAAGAAGAACCAAATGAGTATCTTCTATAGGCCAAAAATAAGTTAGGCTAAAAATCGGCTAAGTACTAAGTACAGCTAAGTTCATCAGAGAGGATCAGCCGAGTCAAGTCAGAGTAGTTCTGGTCAACAAAAATCATCAGGGAAGTTTGACCAGACTGCAGCCAAGGTACCTCAGACAAGTCACCTGATCAGACAAGTCCCAAACTAGGAACATCAGAGAGGCCCAGACTGCAGAGAAGTTAACTCCTCATCAGCCTAGTCGAGATCAGCCAAGTACTCCAAGTCCACGTTAGCATGCGTTGAAAAGTCAAGCATTACGGAAAGTCACATGCAACGTGAAGAGACAAATTGGAGTGATTCCCGCAAAATATATGAATTAAATAAGCTATCCAGACCCACCTTTAAGACTTTAATCATTTTATATTCAAAAGATTCGGCGCATCACATGCAGAAGTCTTCACAACGGTCGGAAGATAGATTAAAATATGGGAATCCAGCCTTGCAACGTTCAGAAAAGATTAAACAAAGAAGTCTCCCTCCAACGGACTGATTTGTTACAAATATGCAACGGCTATGAAGGAATGCTCATGAATCAACACCTATATATATCCGAAGATTTGAAGTTGAGCAAATACCGGTGCGAACATACTTTCAAGTGATCAAAGCATAAGCTATCAAAAAAAAGCGAAATACAGCATCATGAAAAGAGCGGTTCTAAAAGTTCATACTTAAAGAAGCTCTTAGTTGGAGAAGACAAAAACTCTTGTCTATAATCCTGAGTTCGGGGTACTTCACTGGTTGAAGTTAGAGACTGTAAAGGCATCCGAGGATCGAGGATCAAGAGGTGCACGGCAGTCTAGTGTGGTACAATGGCACGAATTTCCACTGGTTGGAAGCTGTTGTAGTATTGTTGAATAACTGTAATATTTATCACTGGTTGAGAATTATAGTGAATTCATCTCCAACTGGTTTGGAGAAAAGTGGATTAGTAGAGGATTACCCCACCTCTGAGACCACTATAATTGCTTGCGTTCTTTACTGTTTTATAGCATCATATCGTTAACTGCTGCATTCATTGTTAAGTGTTTCATTAGTTGCTTTATATTCGTCATCAGCTGACTTCCGCACATATTAAGAACAAACGACTCCAAGTCATTTGTTTACCTATCGACTGAAGAAACTCACTCTTTGAGAAAAAGAGTTTAAGAGTTTCAACAAGTCTATTCACCCCCCTCTAGACTTGTTCCTGGACGACTTGTGACCTACAGCACAAAGTTTATTTATTAAAGAAAAAGAAGGTAAAGATTGTTTAACAAGTTTGTGATTGCGTTGATTGTGCTTCAACTACTCAATAGAATAATGAAAGCATTTATCGCGTATCACATTTTTTATTCAGAAAATCTCACCACACGACAAAAATAAAAGATACTTACGCGTATGTACAGTAGTTGTGATTGTGGCTCACATCTTCCTCTGATTTTACGTTCAGAAACGGCCTAAACGCCTTCTATGAGTCGGGGAGAAGCTTCCCATCCAATTTTCTTACAAATTGGCAAACAGTGTCTTTTAACGTCAGATTCCCAAGACGTTGTTCATATTCTGGTTTGAATTTATTCCACAAATATCGAATTCCGTAATGTACGAGTCCACTAGGATGCGTGTCAAGAGAAATTTCGATATCATCTAAATTCTCCTTATTCAGACCATTCTTAATGAACTAAATTTTATCTTCTCTGTTTGTAGATGGAATTCCTAAAGATCGACATTTTAAATTACAGTTCCATCTAGCACATTTATAACAAACGGCTATCATCTTTGCTCGTCGTTTCTTCGCATATGAACTTTTTCCAAGCCCTGGTAAAAATTTAGTCAGTGTTTCTGTGAATTCACCCTCTATTCTTACTTTGGCTTCAATAATGAATCTTATGTCAAAAGGTATACTTTTATTCATAAGCAACCTCATCCTTTCAAGCCTTGCCTTGTAAATTTTTAAAATTGCATTTTTGCTTAGAAAGGGAAATCTTTTTTCAATTTTATACAATGTTTCTTCCATTATATAAAAAAAATAAAAATGAAAATAAATGGAGGAAATATTTACAAATATCAGTTGTTGTGGGAAACTGAAAAATCCGACTTTAATAGTCACGGAGTACCGTTATCCGCCACTTGACCAGACAAACACAATTGAGTACTAAGTTACAATGTCGAGAAAGTTGTACCTATAAAAATAGTTTACAATGTAAGATTTCAAATATAACTTATACTTCCCCGGCAACGGCGCCAAAAACTTGACACGTTGTTAGTGTAACTATCGCAAGTGCACGATATCGTATCAAGTAGTAAAGTGGACTTTTTGAGTCCGGTTTATCGATCCCACAAGGAAGTTTGGTTATAATTTGAATTATACACTATTAGTCTATTTTTATAGATACTAAGATGAGTTAAACACATAATTAAAAAATTTGGTTTAATAATTGCAAAGATAATGCAATAATAGTTCTAAACTTATAAGGAAATAAAAAATAGTAATAATAATAGATTGATTAACGATAAAATGAAATAGTTGGGATTACAAACTTAGTTCGTCATTAGTTATAGAAGATGTATAGGAGATCATAAGATGAATTTACTTATTATGTTGTGTAGATTCGATTTTCCTTAAAAAGACGGTTTCTCTTTCGAACTATAAAACGCCCCTTACATATTGAATCAATCCACTATATTTTTATATTGATTGGCTTCAATACATTGCATTAGGATTTATGAAAATAACTCAAAGAATCATCTAAGGTCTAGAGGTATATTTCTATCCCCTAGAACAACTTAGAGTGAAGATCATTTGATCTAATCAAACATATTTTCTTTCGAAACATATGAAGACCATAAATATCGTCATTTATTGGCCAAATAAATAAAGATTGTTAAAACAATGAAAATCACACACAATAATAAGTAATTCACAATAGATCTTTATACAAACAAAAATAACATGACTAATCTTGTTTATAATCCCAACTAAAGGTTACTTAGCCCATGAAGGGTTTATTATACATATTACAAGCTTTGGTGGTCATTATTAGTTGAATCAAGAGAAAGAATTGATCCTAACTCCCTTAGTAGATAAAGGAGATAGAAGCAATAAACTCTCTGAACAACATATGTTATACCACTCTTACAAATATCACTCAAGAACACAAGTGTGTTCTTCACAAAAAGAAAAGTTTACAAAAAAATGGAAAATTATAAGATGAATGATGAATGATGAAGGATATAAAGGGTCTATTTATACACCTAAAGTCATCTAATAGCTCCAAAACTCCAGCATTATTACATTAGATCGGATCAATGCCAGCCATCCCCTCAATAATACACAAAAAGTATAAAAAATTAGACAAATCATAACAATCTGTCAAGAGTTACGGCCGTAACATTCAGGAGTTACGGCCGTAACTAGGGTGACTTACAGCCGTAACCTTCTGTAGTTACGGCCGTAACTTTACTTCGTAAATTTGCTCACTGGATGCTTTGATAGTTACATCTTCAGCCCAGAATTTCTCAGACTTTGCGTTTTTGCCCCCAAATCTTCTTCGGATGATAACTTTTGATATATAACTCTGATTTTGAATCCGGAAAGACTGGCGAATTCATCTCGGAAAGCCCTACAACATGAATATATCAAAATTCAACAAAGAGAATATTTAATAAACATGTTATTTCTTGAGTAAATCAGTTATTTAATCCGATCATCATCCGATAAAAATAAAATTATTAAAACTAATTAATTAAAAGCAAAAAACGAGTAGACTAGCTCAATTATGGGTGAATTTTATCGATACAAACCATGGATAAGTGTACAAAACTGACACTTATCAGTGATCCAGGTAGGATCTGACGAGGCCTCTGGAGTTCAGTACATGATGTGTACGAACGATGTTTGTGGCCGGGTAGAGTCCGTCGAGGCCTCCGGAGTTCGGTACATGATGTGTACGAATAGTGTGTGTGGTTTGGGTAAGGTCCGTCGAGGCCTCTAGAGTTCGGTACATTTTGTGTACGAACAATGATCGTATAACAGGGATTGTTTAGGTAACATTTTAAATATGGGTCTCGGACTCATAATGATATCTTATCTAGTGTGTTTTGAAACGAGAATTGGGCTAAGGCCCTAATGTTTACGAAAAGGTTTTGTAAATTGGGACTCGAGTTCCAAAAGAATTTCTGCTTTAAAAATCCCCGAGATGATGTGTTCCTTTTCAAATATCTCTTGATTGAGTTCGAAATTCTAGAACTTCTCGGTAACATTTTGATAATTGATTTCCGTATTAAATTTGTAGTTGCTATTTACTTGTTGCATTTCGTATCGTATTATACTTGCACTCGTAAAACAGTGGAGTTTTACTAACCCCCAAGTAATCGGGGGGTGGATGTCTGTTCTGCGTCCAGGTACATGCAGGTTCAGGGGAGCAGTCATATGATTGGCACAAGAGGATGAAGAGCTGCGATACTAATCAAGAGTCGAGAGTTCGTGGAGTTTGGTTGTATTGTTAGAGTTGATTTCAGTCTTCCGTTGTATTGTGTTTCGACCCATGTGTGGGTAATGTTGTTTTAGTCAGTTCTGTTGATGAAGTTGTGTGACCTCATCGGTCTATGTATTCATGTGTAAGTGACCTTAACGGTCTGTATTATTATATTGTTTGACCCTGGCCGGGCAAGCATTTGATTGTTTATGAATGTTTAGCCTGGTAGATCCTTGTGGAAAGGGTCTAGGCGTGTAATATTCCCATACGGTTTTGGGGGTGTTACATTTATGGTATCGGATCTTAGGTTGCGGAAACCTAGGTTGTTGGGTCAAGTCGAGTCGTGAGTTGTCGAGTATGGTGTGGTTTTGTCATTCGAGATGTCGAGTGAAAAGTTGAGTTGTGCGTAGTCACAACGTGTCGGGTATGTTGTCGGATGAGATTAGTATCGTGGGCGACCGTCATCTCCGTGCGGCCTCTGGACGTAAGTCTCCTCTTTTATGCGAAGTACCTGTGTATCATGATTTTATCTAAATGAGTTAATTGCGGTGCATAATTTTATTTGCACGGTGTTGTGAATATAGTTGTATTTAATACGTGTGACATGTAGTATATGTATAAACTGGGACTATTGTTGTTTTACCTTTGAACGACTGTTAGGGGTGGTATGGTGTGAAAATTGAGAACCTTGATGGGTTTCGAATAAGGTATCGACGATTGAGTTCGTGAGAAACTCCGAGGAATGGTTTTGTTGTATGTTTAAACTAGATGCTGTGAGATGTATTCAATTGGATTGTACATGTTGGACTGTATTCCTTTTATCCACTGCGTGAGTTCTTTTGTAATGACTTTCGGTATTTTACCGACTGAGTTTTATTTTGAAAACCGATTCCCTTAACCAAGTTTTTGGCATTATGGCCTTGATCGTTTTGGCGAAATTCTTATGACGGTATTTAGTATTTTGTAAATGGCTTTTGTGAGTTTTTGAAATATTACCGTCATCGGCCTTTTTGGTGTTTTTGTAAATGGTTTTTAGCCTGGTGGGTTCCGGCGGGGGACCCACGGCGCTATAATGTTCCGTGTAATTATCTGGAATTTTTGGGCATTCTAGCCCATTGAATTATCTTTGAAAACCTTGTGTATCTTAGAAAATAAATTTCGAGACGTACTTTTAAAATGAATTATTTTCTCGTGGTACATCCAAGGTGCCACAATGTGTTTCAAAATTCTTCTACCTCGAGGACCAAAATGTTTTGAGATATTTCCAATGTTTTAGAAACACTTTTACTTAGACCCGAGGGTCGAATATTTCCGAAAGTTTTTCACGAAAAGATAGTGTCCTCATTTTTATCGAATGCGAAATAGTTTTCCAAAGTCTCGATAACGATATTTCACATTTGTATTTGAAGGGTGATACTCAAGATCAATCGGTGTTTCCAAAAGTATTTTTAAAATGGGTTTTTTTATTTTTTTTTAAAACCTATCAATTCCCGTTTGCGTTTGAAAATGTATGTATGATGTTTGCTTTGTCGTTATGATGTTAACTTCCGAATATGATCGAATTGGTGGCATGAACGTTGAGGCGTTGCCACGTATTTGTAGTACTAGCCCTCTGTGAGAAGTGTGAACTGGTATTTACTATTTGTTGCCTCGTGGTGATTTGCGTGTTGTCGCACGAGTGTGAGCTGTTGAAGCTTGGGTTTGTACGTTTGGGTACATGTGTGCTTGTTTCATGATGTTTGTAATTATGTGCTGGTTATTGTTCGGGCCGTTGAGGTCGCCGAACGATACCGTCATTGCTGTAGCGTTTGTGTGTGTATTACTTTAAGATGGTAATCGTTGTATATGATATGTGTTATGATTCTTTGTTGTGCTGAGTTGGCATCTCCGCTATGTTGTTTTGCGACGTTATGCCCCATTATATCTAGCATTTGTATTTTCGGTATGCCGAGCCGAGGTGTTTCAACCGTGATGTGTCGAGGCATGCACGTGTAAATTGTCCTTCTCGTCAGTAACGCGTTTCAAGTGAGGACTCGAGGGACACTGAATTCAGTTTTGTGAATTGGCTACCGAGACTTTCGGAGTTCGCGCTTCAGCACAGATATCAGGATCGGCTCTGAGAGGCCCATGGGAGATTTTTCTCTCGGTTGCTTTTTGTGTTGTTACCTTGTTTCCGTTATTGTGAGTTGCGGGGTCGACATTTATTTTATAAGAGTTCGGATGTAATACCCGTACTATATTTGACTTCTGCAATTTCTCTTTCTAAATTCTATCGACTTACACGTGTTCGTCGATACTTTTTGAACTTGTTTGATGTCTCAGTTGTCATCGTTCGAACTGGTTGTGACCTTGTTTCAGATCAATCTGTTTATCATCGTGACTTTTCCGAGTTCGGTTTGATTCTTGTGAACCTTGTTTGGAAGTAACATATTTCACTTTCTACCAGTTCTTTTAATGTCTGGAGTTGAAGTGGGGACTTCAGAGTCATTGTTTGACTGTTGTCATTCGATCATTGTTATTTGATTGTTGTTGTCCGATCATTGTTATTTGATCTTTGTTGTTCGATCATTGTTATTTGATCATTATTGTTCGATTGATATTTGATCGTTGTTTTTCAGTCATTGTTGTTCGGTCGTTGTTGTTCGATCGTTGTTGTTCTATCAGGGTTGTTTGACTGTTGTTGCCTGATCTCGTACTGCGAAGAATTGTCGTTCACCGTTAGTCAACTGTTTCGAGTGGCCAAGTGGGTCACCGAGCCGTGCATTGCGAGACGGTAGCTGAGAGATTTGAGGATTGAGGTTGTGTCTCTGCTCTGAAAGGACACAGAAATGCCTAGTGTAGTTTTTGAGGACTTCGGCATAGTCCGAATTGTTTGTGGTTGTCCCTGTGGATCGTTGGTGTGTTTATTTCTGTTTTCTTGATTGTGCGTGTTTCCTTGTAATGGGTGCTTTGTGTTTTGTGATTGTTCGGATAATCGACTTGGTTGTATTATCTGTTTGATGACGCTTGTCACTTGTTGGTTTTATTATGTCTCTATCGGTGGCGTTGTGTTGGCCGTCGTGGAGCATGTTTTCACGCCGTATGTCTCTTTGCGTTTCTTGCAGCGTTTCGCCGTTGGGCGCGAGTTTTCGGTTTTTGTGTATCTCGTCGAGTTTTCGTGGTGGGTTATTGCTTCTCCCTACTTGGTTTACGTTTCGGGACGAAACTTCTTTTAAGGAGGGTAGTATGTAATATCCGCAATTTTCGATTTTCAGTAATTTTTATTTTTCGGCGGCAGTCCATTTTGATGACTCGCTTGTGACCGTTTCGTCATCCTGAGAATGTTTAATTCTGCACTTTTCGACGTCCGAGTTCGTTTTGGTATTGTTTTGTTGAGTTCCATGTTTCTTAACGACTTTTCCGCACTCGAGTTCGATTCTTGTGAATCTCGTTCGAAATTACTGTTTTGAGTTTCCCGTAAGTCCGTTTAACTTTGTTAGACGTGTTGTGAACTTATGTTTGGTTATCCGATCACGTATCGTGATTTTCGGACGTTTTGGGCCGTTTTCGTAATTTCCCAAAGTTTGGGATAATTACTTCCGTTGTCGAATTCCGACACTTCGGGTGGTCAGAATAGTGTGTTCTCTTAGCTTTTAGATTCGTCTTTGCGAGTATTTCGTAACCGTATCTTCGATTCGTATTCAGGTTCGGGTTTCGGGGTCGTTCGGATCGTTGTTGTGGTTCTTCATTTTGCAACTGGAGGTTGCTGGCCGGACCTGTGCGAAACGGCGCTGCCGAGCGCCGTGTCTTGCACCGGGTCGGCCAGGACCAGCAAGTCTGCCGAGACACGGTCGAGAACCCGCGCAAGATTTGCGCCGTGTAGGATACAGCCGAGTCATACGCGCGGGCACCTTGCGCCGGGTGTTGCACCGTGTCGGTCAGGTCGCGCACAGACCCGCAACCTGGTGATAGACACGGCGCTGGTGTGGGCCGTTTTCTGCGCCGTGTTCGGCAGGTGTATATATATGGCAGGACAGTCGGGTTTACACCCATTTTTCCCATTTCTTCACTTCTTTTCCGCGGCTGGGACTTGGAGGGCACGAGGACATATTGTTCCACTGTAAATCCATGAAGTTGCTGAGTCCATAACATCGATTAATCATTCCATAACTTTCTCCAATTGGCCGAATCAGGGTATGTTTTCTTAAAATCTAGTTTTGGGGATTTTGTTCGATTTGTCCGTTTAATCCGTTTTAACTCAGAATAATGATGGATTGATGATTGTTAAGCTATATTATATCAAATTCCTTGTTATTCCATGGGTGGATCGTATCGATTCGTTGTTTTGGTCGAGTTCTGGTCGACGCCTTGAAGGTGTCCGACAAAAGGTCTTAGAGGGGGGATTGGGCGTTGTATGATTATTATCCATAGTACGATTGTTGATTTATCATTGGTATGACTTAGGGATGAAATTCTTGTGAAGAACTCGAGTCGGAACCCTTCCGTTCGTTGTCTTCTTCAGGGTCCGAGCTTCCCGGTCGAACCGTGTTCTTCGGAGTATTCGGTAGCGGTTATTAAGGCAAGTATTATACTATACGAATTGTGTCTTGTGAATAGGGACATCGTATTATGGTTGTGATGCATTGGTTTACTTTTGTGTATAGGCTTCGTATGAATGGATTATTATGAACAATTGATGGTAACGATAATATCTTCACTTAGTTAACATCGTGGATTTGTGTTGGATGTGCAAATCATCTATGTTTGTGTCGGGCGTGGTTGGTCATTGTTGAGTTGTTGTGATGATCATGATATTTGTGTTGTTTTGGTTTACATACTTGATTATACATTTCGGTGTAATGTGGAATGGCTTGACATTTGATGATTATGAGTTGTGTCGTGTCGATGTGTGCGTGTGTGTTCCAGGTAGGGTCTAACGAGGTCTCTGGAGTTCGGTACATGATGTGTACGAACAAGGTGTGTGATCCAGGTAGGGTCTGACGAGGCCTCTGGAGTTCGGTACATGATGTGTACGAACGATGTTTGTGGCCGGGTAGGGTCCGTCGAGGCCTCCGGAGTTCGGTACATGATGTGTACGAACAGTGTGTGTGGTCCGGGTAAGGTCCGTCGAGGCCTTCAGAGTTCGGTACATGATGTGTGCCCGAACAACGATCGTATAACAGGGATTGTTTGGGTTACATTTTAAATATGGGTCTCGGACTCATAATGATATCTTATCTAGTGTGTTTTGAAACGAGAATCGGGCTAAGGCCCTAATGTTTACGAAAAGGTTTTGTAAATTAGGACTCGAGGTCCAAAAGAATTTCTGCTTTAAAAATCCCCGAGATGATGTGTTCCTTTTCAAATATCTCTTGCTTGAGTTCGAAATTCTAAAACTTCTCGGGAACATTTTGATAATTGATTTTCGTATTAAATTCGTAGTTGCTATTTACTTGTTGCATTTCGTATCGTATTATACTTGCACTAGTAAAACAGTGGAGTTTTACTAACCGCCGAGTAATCGGGGGGTGGATGTCTGGTCTGCGTCCAGGTACATGCACGTTCATGAGAGCAGTCACAGGATTGGCACAAGAGGATGACGAGCTGCGATACTAATCAAGAGTCTAGAGTTGGTGGAGTTTGGTTGTATTGTTAGAGTTGATTTCAGTCTTCCGCTGTATTGTGTTTCGACCCCTGTGTGGGTAATGTTGTTTTAGTCAGTTCTGTTGATGAAGTTGTGTGAACTCATCGGTCTGTGTATTCATGTGTAAGCGACCTTAACGGTCTGTATTATTATATTGTTTGACCCTGGCCGTACAAGCATTTGGTTGTTTATGAATGTTTAGCCTGGTAGATCCTTGTGGAAAGGGTCTACGGCGTGTAATATTCCCATACAGTTTTGGGGGTGTTATAGCCGGAACCCACCAGGCTAAAAACCGTTTACAAAACCAATTCAAAAACGCCAAAAGGATGATGACAGTAATATTTTAAATACTCAAATATCTTCAAAAGCATAGTTCTCAAATACCGTCATAAAATACTAGCTGAAAATACAAGGCGAAGTGCCAATTCTCGATAGTTCAAAATTTACGTTAAGCTACCACTTATACGTATCGATAAAATAGTTTAGGAAAAGGGGTTTAACGAAATAACCCAAGTTCGCAAAATGCCAAAAGGCCATTTTAAAAATACACACGAGTTGGTAAAGGTACCGAAAAGCCATTTTAAAATACACACGCAGCGGATAAAAACACAGTTCAAAATACACATTTGCAGCGGAAATACAACCAAAAAAGAATACTCGATACTCAAATAAATGTCACAGCCAGTATCACCCGGGAAGCTCACCCCTTCATGACCGCTACTAGCTCGATCTCCGAGTACCTAAAAATAAAGTCCACGACGGGGTCAGCCACAATACTCAATAATGATATCGATCACATCATCATAAATAATTACATACCAATGTAATAATACTGTAAGAATATTACCAATGTCAACTTACCGTCATAACCTTACCAATACATGGCAATCCATACCAAATCGATCCTTACCCTAATTCACATTTTGCATTCTCCAATGACGGAATGAACTCAACCACAACCAACTGTACTGTATTCAAATAATATCAAAAATCCTCAAAACATTATCATAACTCATAATCATGAAATAATTCATCCGTGCCAAATCTTGTCCATCGGATTACACAATCAAAACTCAACCTGGATAAACCAATAGTACACAACATATCTGTAGATCAACTACGACATGATAATGATAACAAATCCCGAACATCGAATTACAGTCCGAATTCTTATACGATCAATAACCAGATCAACCAATACGTCAACTGAGAATATCACCAACATGACAAACTCCAAGCAGACCAACAAAGAATCAATGATAACCGAGAGTACCCTCAACATGGTAAACTCCCAACACGATCAACAAAGATCAACAATAACCAAGAATACCCTCAACAAGGTAAACTCCAAATGATCAACAAAGGACCAACAATAACCGAGAATACCATCAACAAGGTAAACTCCAAATGACCAACAAAGATCAACAATAACCGAGAATACCATCAACAAGGTAAACTCCAAATGATCAACAATAATGGATCTCAAAGAAATAACTCCGACTTTCGAACATACCCCTCGGGCGTATGAACAACCAGTCACAAACCATCGAACATACCCAACCATAAATAGAGGATGAACGACCAAACAATATGGCTCAAAGATGGAAGTCATAGTACGCCCGATCCGGAAATGTGTCCGTGCACAAGCCACCCCGGGTATCGATCAAATACACGTGTGGTCTTGTACCTAATTAGCCTCACGAACTATGTCTCATGTGCACGGTTCAATGTGGAAATATCAACACATAACCATCATGTGCCCGGCTAAAAATCCTACACAATAACCAATCGGCACGTATATATAACTCCAGATATGTCACGATGCAACATGACAACGAAACTCAAAGAAACATATATCTAATAAGGATCAAAAGACTCGCCGAAGTGAACAACAACATGTTGTGTCGAGATTTATTCACCTCGACAGGCGATCGACTGCAAAGCCGAGCGACCGAGTCCACAATCAATCAAGCTATGGCGAACTCGCCTAAACGAAGATACCAGACCACCTTCATGTATCTAGCAATCGACTCCCAAGGCGATCGCCCTTTGACACCTAGCGGTCGACTCTAGTGCCCGGCTAAGGACGACCGTCCTATGCCACGAACAAGGACCATCGTCCGTCAAAGTCCACGAAGACTGGACCTCAGAGCAGCGCCCATGTGCAGATCCGAGACAGGCGCCGCGTTACTTGGATCATTGACCACCAACAGCTGTCTCTGACAAGGACGGCTTCACCTACCGACAAACCCGCCGAAAGGTACAAGGTGGGACCGCCCGTGGCAGCGACTTAGATGCGTACAGGCTTCTCATTGGACCGCACAGCTGACTGCCAGCAACTCCTGCAGACTTTAAGGAGACAAGCCCATGTGCTAAAAGACGACCGCCCGCTTATTATAATACAGCAAAGGCGATCGCCCAGCTTGTCCAAGTGATATAAATAGAGAACCTCCATCTACAGGAAGAGGGTTCACGAATTCTCCATTCAGTTCAGAGAAAAACTAGGTGTTCCAACTTCATCCATAGAAATACATAAAAACATACTTACATTCAAGCTCTTGGCTTCATCTTCGGAATCTACCTCAGGATTTCTCTCTCAGTACCTCTCATCCAGAAGACGGTCGGCAGAGGCAAGGAGTCTCCACATCGCAGATCCGAAGAATCTCTCAAGCCCAGGAGCTCAAGTGCACAGCGGATACACACCGTGAGAGACTGTCGATTTATCACGGTTGTCATAGCTCCTCAACGTTGTTACAAGAACTCACAGAGCATCATATCTGGTTCTTCCGGCAATCTACACGCTCACTAGCTAAGATAACTAGAAGTCTTTACACTCACTGTAATAGATTCTAACATTAATACTTGTATCCCAGAATATTTATATTAATAACATCTCGCAAGAGCATTCAAGCCCGGGACTAACAAGCCCGGCAAATCTTGTGTTATTTACTTTTCCCACGGAAGTGTTCTCGCACTTTGTTTGCTATCCACTCAATCCAGTAATATCTATCTCCAGATAATATTTTGGGTAGCAACAATTGGCGCTAGAGGAAGGGGGGGTCATCTAAACCTTCATTTTTCATTCCTACCGTCCCGAAGAACACTCACTCTTCTCGGGGCATATACTTGAAGTGACACTCACTGCTCTTCAAAGAAAGCCTTCAGAATCATGATGTCCGCCACTACATCTAAGAGAGCCGCTCTACGAACCGCCGGACACCATATCCCGGCTCAATCCGAACCCCAGCCGACGACCGGGGGAAGCCACGGCAACACGAGACTCTCGATCCCGCACCTGAGGAATGGCCCCAACCTCTCACTCGACCAGTTCCAAACCGAGGAACAGATGGAGGAGGCTATGGCCATCGTAAAGGAGCGATGGAGAGCATGCGCGTCACCCGCAATAACTCCCTCGACCATCCACCACATGGGCAAACGGAAATTGAATGGGCTACTGGGCGAGCAATCGTCAGAAAGCCCTGATTCGCGAGAAAAGGCTCTCGCACGACCGGACAGGTCCGTATTCAGTCGCTTGGGACGCGACCTATCATGGCGACTGGGGCATTCTGCTCCCAACCACGAAACGACGGAATCCGAATTCGTCACCAGGAGTTCGGCATACCCGACTCCCAGCCGAACACCAGTCTACCGTTTGGCTCCCGCTCCGATCGCCAGAGGATCATTACTTGATCGCCTCGGATCCCGCTCCGAGCGCCGAGCCGCGAGCAGCCAGGCCACGGTGATGGCCGCTATGCAATGCCAGCTCGACGAGATGAAAGCACTCTTGGATACTGGGGCAAGCACGAGTAGAAAGATCATCGGACCAACCGAGCCACTCGCGGTCCACATCGAGCTTGCCCCCGGGCAACCAACAATCGCTCCTCCCAAAACACCTCTATATGAAGGGAGATCGGACCCCGAAACCCACCTAAGAAAGTTCCGGATCTACATGACCGGGTGTGGGGTATCAGATGCAACCAAATGCCGAATCTTCCCGTTAACATTGGGCGAGCTGGCCCATAGGTGGTACGTCTCACTACCACCACGATCGATCATCTCCTTTGAGAAACTGGCGAATGACTTCTCGTCATACTTCGTCGCCAAGGTCGCCAGACCAGAAGGCCCCCACCGCATGATGAAAATCAGGCAGGGGGAAGACGAATCCGATGCAGATTATATCGACCGGGTGGACGAAATCGTCCTCACTGGCGAGCCCATCAGCGACGAGCTCGCTCTCTATTCAGTCCTGGGGGATTCTACGGTCACTCACCCATGTTTAGACACCTGACGAAGGACATCCCCCCAACATATGCGATCTTCCACGCTAAGGCTGCTGACTTTCTGTCCAGGCAGAAGCTGCTCACCCTCCGCCTAGGCGAGGAAACGCCACCTCCTGTCCGAAAGACGGCGATCGCTAAAACCAAGAAGGCGATCGCCAAGCCACCCAGAGATCTCAAGGCCTTCGAGGACATAGAAGCCCATCTCCTCCATATGTTCAACCGAACTCCGGCCCACATATTCTACGCAATCAAGGGGCGCGAACCGCTAAACAAGCCAAAGGCGATAAGGGACCACGGTCATTTGGACCGCAATCAATATTGTGCATACCACAAGAGTCCCGGCCACAGCACCAACCAATTTCGCGACCTCCTCAAACAGCTCTAGAGATTATTCGAGGAGGGCAAGTTGAACAGTTTATTGGCTTAGCCGGATCCCCACAAATCTCCCAAGACGATCGTCTGAGTCGAACGCGAACAGGCTGGAAAGCTCATACGAGCCAACCCCTCGATCAACCTCGGCGACCATATTTTCGTCCCCTTACTTTCACTAAGTGAACAAATACAAGGGGGAAGAGTGCGGAGCTATTTATGCAGCGACCGTCCATATTCAATTACATACGTCGATCGGCATTTTTTAGATGTTGTGCAGCGATCGAATTAGTTGTAAAAGTTATCTATTTGAGTTTACCAATTCACTTAGACCTACACACATGACTATCTCTCCTCACACATTTGTACAAAGTCAAGCAAAAGACTCAAAAATAGAGATCATTCAAGTGATAAATCGAAGAACCGAACGTTCATTTCATTACTTGAAGTCTCAAAGGTACATACATGGTTGCCCAAAGGCCTAAGTACTATAAAAAGAGAGCTACAAAATTACAAGGCAAGAAAAGCTAAAACAATCAAAAACTAAGAGCCTCAGGCCCCTGCCTGGCCTTCGCCTTCAGCCTCCGGAGCAGCCTCCCCATCCTCCAGAGCGTCGGGATGAACATGGTTCGCCGGAGTCGGATACCAGCTCAAGTCCACATCGATATCCACGAGATCCAAGATCGGCAAGGAGAAAGCAGGATGGAGAGGATGCTCAAACGCATACACCTTGAAGTTCTCAGCAAGAGGGCCGACCTCCAACCCTCCCTTCTTAGCAGCTCGGATCGAGTCAGCGAACGCCATATAATAGGCAAACTCACTGATAAACTCCAAGTTAAGAAAGGGATTGGCCTTGGTCACCTCTACCTCCCCTTTCAGCTCCGCCATCGCCTGTTGCGAACCTTGGAGCTCGGCCTCCCTTGCAGCCGTCTTCTCCCTCGACTCCGCCAGCTCACTAGTCAGCCGAGCGATCATCACCTTCAGTCGATCGGCCTCCTTCTCAGCGGCCGTCTGCGAGCATACGACATCTATCATCCGGTCCCGAAATCGGTCAACCGTCACTCGAGCCATCTCGGCATCCCGTTTCGCCAGCTCAAGCTCTTGGCTCGCCCGCTTAGCTGCATCCAAGGAGTCCTTCTCCATTGCCACAATCTTGTCGGCGAACTCGGCGTTCTCTTTCCGAGCCGCCTCGAGATCCGCCTGCAGGCGAGTGGTGGAAGGGCGCCCCTCAAACTCCTGCACAGCCTGGACAGCCATGGTCGCCGCCTGGAGAGAAAGGGCGAAAGAAGCCTGCATTGTACTCCCAGATCGCTGACGAGCAATCGCATCTAGATCGGTTGTCCAGGCCTTCGGTAAAGCGAAAACGGCCCGGTTGACGTATAGCGGGACATCGCAGGTCTGGCGAGGAGATCGGCTCGCCAGAAAATCCCCCACCATCGGCGGACAGGATGGATCTGTACTACGGATCCTGCATCAAAACACAAGTGTTAGCACAACTCCCACACAAATGACCAGCTTCAACTCAGCAAGCAAGGTTTACCTCTCGGCTCTCTCAGGATCGCGGCTGAAGTATGGTTTCCCATGAGGGGTCTCAGCCTCGGCGATCGCCATATCCCGTAAGAAAGCCGCGGAGGGAGTAGGCTCATTCTCCGGAGGAACAACGGTGATCGGAGGCGCGGCGATCGGCACCTCACTGGTAGGGGCAGAAACTGGAATTTCTCCCGACCTCTGCCATTTGCGATTCGTCCGGAGCCCCTCCTCCCGAAGTTCCTTCTCATCCACGATCGGCTCTACGCGAGGCTCCACCTCTAGAATGATAGGTAACGCCACAGGAGGAGCTCGATAGGACTTCTTCTGGCGAAGACGGCCCAAATCTCCAGGGTTCGACATAGCTATCTCCAGTGGGGGCTCCAAAAAGCGAGGAAAGCGGACTTCTACAATAAAGAACAATCAAACAACAGTTAGACCGTTCCTCCAACAGGACGATCGCCCAACAAATGGTGATCGTAGAAATTCGTACCTGAGACCGAGAGATGTCTCGGGAAATGGAATAGCCGAGCGGACAGCCAACGACTCTCCTTGTTGATCCGGCTAGCATCCAAGTCGTCGTCCGGCAAGCTTCGTATCCGTTCCCAAACGACCAGAAAATCAAAAGGCAGCTCCTCGATCGTCGGAATATGGAAACCTGCAAAAACGAATCAAATTAGATCAGTTCAGAACGTATCCGAACTAAGGGAGAGTCTGAACCCTTAACAGGATTCCTCTCCGGAAAGCTAGTGGGGATCTCCAGCTCGCCCGTAGGATTGTCGCTCGCAGAAGCCCTCCACGCACCGGCGACCTAGAACCACTTTGCCGGGTCGCCCCGCACCTTGTTCGGGACGCCAAGGATCACCCGACCGGATCGGCCTTGAATATGATAGCCTCCGACCGACTCTTTCTGAGCCGTTAATTTGAAAAGGTGGTTCATCTCCGACGACGAAGAAAGGCGATACAGGCGGTGACCGCCGAACAAGGTAAGAGTACAAATTATCTGGAGCCAAGCATTCAGCGTCAACTGGAGAGGCGCCACGTTCCAAGCGGCCAGCAGATGGGAGACAGCAAAAGAAAGAGGGAAACGCAGCCCGGCCTCCATAATCGCCTCGTTCACGGCAACCATACCCATCGGGGGATGGTCGGCTCGCTCATTCTCTGCCAGCGCAAATAGATCCACATCCGAAGGAACGTGGTACCTCGTCCCCCAGACGGCCAGGTCTTTTCTGGTCGCCGAACTCCTGATTTGGCCAAGAGACCACAGAGATCGCTGCGCAGCCCGAAACTGCGATCGTTTAGCAAACTGGTAAGGGTGAGCAATCGAATACTCCCGGAAATTGAATCTTGGAGACGGACCGGCCAGCCTCTCCATAATCTCAGCAAAGGCCACATAGGCCTGGCCAAAGGCACTATGCCACTCCCAATAGGCCCTCACCGCCGATCTCTCTCCGTCTGCGAGCGTCTGTGTTCAAAGGCCACCTCCTTAGCCACGTCGGCCTCATTGAACAATGCCTCGACTTCCGCATGGTCGATACCGGCCCGAATAGCCTCTGCGGCCGTCTCCAGATGGAAATCCACGGAGGATTCTCACCGGACAGTCGACGCCCCGGCGGCGGAGCTGGTGCCCACTCCATGTGAAGAAGATGTTCCAGACATTCTCGAATTTAGAAGAGGAGAAAAGGAGTGTTTTCTTACCACGGGTCGAATCGCTCGACGATCGGCAGTCAGATCTTCAGAAAATTCTTCACTGATGTTATCCTTATTTCTCCGATTAAAGCACGTAAGAATGAACAGTGCAATACTGCGCCTTTTTATAGGAGGTGGCAGGGGCTCGTGTGCAATTAAGGAGAGTCTCAGGGGTTGAAGTGCAACCGTCGCATTTATTGACCCCCTTGAAACCCGTGTACGCGTCTTTTCAAGGATGCGTCAGACGAGGAGTCATAAATGACCGTCGATCTCCCCCTACAGGAAACCAACACGTGTCCCGGAGACTTTTCCGCATCCGCTGCCATTTCCCGCTCATTTCAGCGACCTACCAGGTCGTCCAAAATCAGAATCCATCAGCTCAAAGACGATCGCCAGTTCAGTAAAATACATAGTCACTCGTCATAACTCAGCGATCGCCAGCAGAACCACCTCACCCTACGTTTCCAACATAGGAGCGAGCTGGGGGGTAATTTTTGTGTCGAGATTTATTCACCTCGACAGGCGATCGACTGCAAAGCCGAGCGACCGAGTCCACAATCAATCAAGCTATGGCGAACTCGCCTACATGAAGATACCAGACCACCTTCAGGTATCTAGCAATCGACTCCCAAGGCGATCGCCCTTTGACACCTAGCGATCGACTCTAGTGCCCGGCTAAGGACGACCGTCCTACGCCACGAACAGGGACCATCGTCCGTCAAAGTCCACGAAGACTGGACCTCAGAGCAGCGCCCATGTGCAGATCCGCGACAGGCGCCGCATTACTTGGATCATTGACCACCAACAGCTGTCTCTGACAAGGACAACTTCACCTACCGACAAACCCGCCGAAAGGTACAAGGTGGGACCGCCCGTGGCAGCAACTCAGATGCGTGCAGGCTTCTCATTGGACCGCACAGCTGACTGCCAGCAACTCCTGGAGACTTTAAGGAGACACTCATGTGCTAAAAGACGATCGCCCACTTATTATAATACAGCAAAGGCGATCGCCCAGCGTGTCTAAGTGCTATAAATAGAGAACCTCCATCTACAGGAAGAGGGTCCACGAATTCTCCATCCAGTTCAGAGAAAAACTAGGTGTTCCAATTTCATCCACAGAAATACATAAAAACATACTTACATTCAAGCTCTTGGCTTCATCCTCGGAATCTACCTCCGGATTTCTCTCTCAGTACCTCTTATCCAGAAGACGGTCGGTAGAGGCAAGGAGTCTCCACAGCGCAGATCCGAAGAATCTCTCAAGCCCAGGAGCTCAAGTACACAGCAGATACACACCGTGAGAGACTGTCGATTTATCACGGTTGTCATAGCTCCTCAACGTTGTTACAAGAACTCACAGAGCATCATATCTGGTTCTTCCAGCAATCTACACGCTCACTAGCTAAGATAACTAGAAGTCTTTACACTCACTGTAATAGTAACATTAATACTTGTATCCCAGAATATTTGTATTAATAACATCTCGCGAGAGCATTCAAGCCCGGGACTAACAACCCCGGCAAATCTTGTGTTATTTACTTTTCCCACGGAAGTGTTCTCGCACTTTGTTTGTTATCCACTCATTCCAGCAATATCTATCTCCGGATAATATTTTGGGTAGCAACACAACAGACTGACAACGAAAAGTCGACATGACTAATCAATATCTAAAACATCAATCCTGGGATCATCATCCCCAAATGAATGACCAACATGATCTACGATCTCAATACAACAGTCCTGGGATCAACATCCCTCAACGAATAACCGATACGAAACTCATTACACGAAACCTCAACATATACAACAGCTCAACATACTAATTATCCACATGACTGAACAAATACTTAGATTACCTCAAAGCCGAGGACCATATCCATCAACATCCCCCAATGAGACGATCAACACAACCATTAATACCAACAATAGTCCTGGGATCAACATCCCTCAACGAACAACCAGTACGAATCTCAATATACGAAGCCTCAACATACAACATATACAACAACTCAACATAATAATTATCTCATAACTGAACAATACATAAGTTACCTCAAAGCCGAAGACAACATCCTTTCCACGGACAACATCCCTGAACGAATACACAATTATACAAATAATCTCAAATAAGGTACCATCCATTCAATACCAATAAACCTTTATCCCGATACTTATGTCATCACAATAACTATCCTCGATATCCGATATTCTATATCCTTGATCAAAGATAACTCACGTCTTCCCTGAACACAATTAAATCATATACCTTATGATTTATTACAACCAGAGTACGATATACAAACCATTATCCCGACAACTTACATTTCTAACAACATTGCTATACGAATATAAATAAAATGAAAACGTAACCATTCATTAAATATTATAAACTGAACAAGTAGAAACTTGCCTTGGCACCAATACCACGAAGCCGTTACCAAAATCCATTGCCTTAGTATACGAGCTCCTCAGCCCCGACCAAAATCAATCTACGAACTCTTTAGCCTCAACCGCAACACAACGGTCATAATCCACGATCAAAACATATCAACCTATTGCAAAAACCGATTAACACATATTCGATAAAAATCAATAACCGACAAACCCAACCAACAAACTCAACGGTTCAACGAAATCTCGATCATATACATAAAACCAAATAATCCAACTAAACAAATACGAACTCATGTCCACTATACAAGCCGTAACTCGATGATCACAAATAACAATCAATAACCGATCAACAAACACAACAGTTCTACAATATCCGATTAAACACATATCCAAACAACCCGAACCAATCAAACACGAATTCAAAACCACAATACGATTCCACAATCCGAAGATCATATCAATAATCAATTTAACCAAATGTCTAAGCATTACCGATTCCAAATTCAATCTTAAATACGATTACAAGTTTCCTCCTCGTAAATTCATAATAAAAACCAATTACCGATTATCATCATCAATCCGGAGTATCCGATTAATTCAACATCATAGATAACCATATTCCAAGGGTTTCAAATAATTCCATTATTCGAATTGAACACTTATTCAATAAGTATGAATTTCCAAATTCAAACATGAATATAAATTCTCATCAAACTCGAAATCATATTCGTATTCCTATACGAATATTATATCAAAACACGTAACTTAGTTTTAGATATGAATATTCCATACTCATATCCAAAACACCAACATCACTCAAACATGTTCATCAATTCATATAATCCAAGAATCCCTTAAGAACACAACTTATTCCGACATCACATTCAAAATCCTCAAACGACATAATACGATGTGTTCTAACATCTAAACAATCCTTATTCAAATTTCAAGGTGTATATAATCATGTCCTTCAACATATATACTTCTCATAACATCATGAATCACAACAAACTACCAAGAACATCGAGAATACTACGATTCCATAATCATAACAACATAATGGAATCATTTGATCACCAATTCATTATCTTCCCTTAACAAAGTTCCCATAATTACCAAGAATCATCACAATAATATCAATTCCATCACCATTCATACGAAAACGTGTGGAATTTTCCAAGTTCTACTCATTGAGACATTTCATCGAACACTTTGAAGGCATAGTCCAATTCAATCATTTATTCGAAGAAATACTTGAATTTGTTCCACAAAACTTTGAGGATAATGAATGATTACGAGTTTACAATCAAGTTCAATCAACAATATGAATCAAAACGAAGCAAATTGGCCAAAACACCAAGAAACCTCAAGAATATCCAAAAACCAAAAGTTTAGGTGATCTTTCCTTCGATCCGGGTGGAAGATGATGTTAATCCATGATTCCAACTTCCAAAACATGTTGTTATAAGTTGATTCTACTCAAAACCATCAATCTATGGTGAAAAATCGCGGAAGGAACGAAGAAAAATGAAAAATGCTGGATGTGACTCGGTCCAGGCCTTATATAGACCGACACCTGCCGGTACCTTACATACGTAACCGGCGGGTCCTTACGTACATAGCCGGCCATGGCCTACCCTTCTGTCCATTTTGGCCGACAGCCTTACGTACGTAACCGGCAGCTCCCTTACGTACGTAATCGGCCCTTACGGCGGTAACCGGCCACAACCTTACGTACGTTATCGGCCAGTCCTTGCCCCCAGAGAGTGACTACCGACCGCAATCGGCCATCCCTGCGAGTCACTGCCGACCATACTCGGCCATCCCTGCGAGTCACTGCCGACCATGATCGGCCACTACAGGTCCTCTCGGCCACGACTCGGCCAGCCGCCCCGTAACGTACGTAATACTTATTTCATTGCGTATGTATTACATACGTTGACTTGCTACAGTATTATACTCGTATTACGTACGTAATACACCCTGTATAACGTATGTAACTCCATCCATTGACTCACCTGTCCACATCCGCGCCGAAAGCCGCCCCCACTATCCGATCACAAGTCTGATTCCTCTTGTTACGTACGTTATGTACACTATATAACGTACGTAAGCTAACACATTTTACGTACGTAAGCTCCAAGGCTTAACGTACGTAATGACTTTTATACTTAGCCAAAAATTTAACTGTTCCGGCCCGACGTCTCGACATACTGGATACGAACATACGGCATACTGAATACACATATACTCAACCCAAAAATATTCTCATACGATAAACCTGATATCCAAATCAGTTCAACCTGATACACCATATTCTCAATATAACTGTCAACCAAAAATGTCAATTACACAAGTATAACTGTCTCGGTTCTCAATTTATTTTATCCATACTGTATAGACACCAAGCTATACAATATACCTCAGATAAAATAACGCGAAACATTTATACTGAAAATTCGGGTATTACAGAACGACGGTGAGTAGAGAGAGAGAACAAAAATGAGATAGTGTTTAGGATTTGTGCAAAAGGATTATATATAGTAAAAGCATATTGAGTGGTTTTGAGTAAAAAATGTGTTTTGGGTATAAAATTAGGATTTTTGCTTTTTGAGTAAAAAACTATTTACATTGTACTAATGGGTCATTATCCTAAGTACTTGTTCTTATTTTAAATAAATGAGTTTTTTATATATCTATACAAATAAATGAGGTTTTTTATATATCTATATAATACTTATAAATTATTTAAAAAATCTAATACAAAGAAAGAATTATAAAACTGACGCTTTAAATACTTGTAAATAATAATATGATTACCTGAAATAATACATCTGGATACCAATTGCCTACAGTGAAGTTTATTTTATTTAGATACTTACAAGTGGCAATTTGGTTAACTGATATATTACATTTGGATACCAGCTCAAGTCGCAATTCTTGTAATTGTTATTAATATTATGAAACTTTTTTAATACTTTAATAAATATACTAGATAATGTATTTGCCGTAAATAAATGTCATTTTGATTTTGTACATATAAATTAAGAAAATTATACGAAAATTTACTTCTAATAAACAATACTTAATAAAAGTGAAAAAGTCGAGTTTTGAGGCGAGCTAATCAGGGGTAATAGAGATTTCTCGACTAAAAAAAATAAAAAAATATTTGGAATAATAGAATTAGGAGAGTTAAAATAATAAAATAACATATATCATAAATGTTGAAAAATTAAATCTAAATTAACATCTAATTAAAATATGAGGAGTATTAAATAATTTGGAATAACAGTAAATATATCATATAAATAAATAAGAAGGTGTTTCAGGAGAAACTAAAAGACTGCAAATCAATTGTATTCGTAACACTGATAGAGGGGCTTTTATATAGGCATTACAATGAGAGTCCTTCCATACATATGATTCATAGATAAGGTAAGACATCTAATAGGATCCTACTACCTCTAGAAGGATCTTGAACCTTCCATCTATGTATCTACAATCAGTACTAGGTAAGACACATCACGGGAATAATAATTTCCGGAACACTCCCCCTGTGTCGAGCACTAATACGACAATGGTGCAGAAGATGTTGCCTTCGTAAAAACCTATTCCAAGCCAAAATAAAATCCCATGAGAAAAATAAAGGCTTGATGAGGAAAAGATTGCAATGCACCAAGATAACATATCATGTATACTCCCCTGATGTATACATAACGACTCCCCCTGATGAGTACCTCAAATCATAGGAGTCGGATGCCAAGTTGCCCTCACAACTATACCAAGGGAAAATCCAGTGGGAAAAAATACCTCTTGGTCTAAGTTGAACAGAAGTACAACGCATCATTTGTATAGATGTTCTCATAGGTCGCCTCGTTAAAAGCCTTACCAAGTGAAAACCCATTGGAAAAAACAAACCTTGGTTTAAGGACAAAAAGAGCGCGACACATCCAAAGTGCAGAGTCGCTAAAGACTTATCAAGTTTTCTAAAGTCTTGACCTTCATGCACTAAATCAGTCATAACTTCTTCGATTCAATAGGCATCAATGAAACTGTAAGAACTTATGAAAACTAGACACCCATAGCTTTTCATTCACATTCAGTACATAACCTAGATCGACCTGAGCAGATCAAAAAGCTCTATCGAAGTTGACTCAGGAAATTACCGAACATATCCTGACCTACTTTGCAACAATAGTCATATGTCACTCAACATGATGGATGTGATCAAAGGGTTGGTTTCCTTGGAAAGTAGACACAAACCTTTCCAATGGCACGAATTTCACCATTTTCCAGCAAGTGAGTTGCCCTGTAGGTCATATGGGAGATAGACCAACACATTCTGGGCAGATTCGGGTATCGGTTTTCAATTGTCCTTTTTATCGAGATAGAGCGACCTTCAAGCTTCTTGTCAATCACAAACATTGCGTGAGCGCATCCTAGGCCATCATCACAGTAGCTTTACCGGATTATTACGAATGAGTACATCGAGTCAAACATGAGTACATAATACCGTACTTTTCTCTTAAGATTGCATCATCACTTAAGTGAGCCAAGTCTTATGATGACTTTGACTAGTCATTGGGAATCATATAGGCATTACTTTATCGTCTCTTAGGGAAATTGTCCCTTAGATTGCCTTAAACCGATTGATGAATATGCATCATCAAGTGTCCCCAAGATCCTTTCATTCTTAACTTTGGATTTAGCGGAATCTCTTAGTCTCACAAGAGTACATCACTATAAACCCTTAGTTTTACACGCAAAAGCTTCATATCTCTTCCAAATCAAGTATATACTTAGTATGCGTTCCCGACAATCACTTGTCGACGCGCTCCATGGTCAGGAGCCACTTGATTTGAGTCTGATCCACCACAAGATCCTTCCATCACTTAACTTAGTTCACCACTAAGATAAGATTTAACCACAAGCTGCACGTCAGTTTTTGGGAAACTATCTAACTGAAAAGATAGTGGATGCTATAACATCCATTACGATAGCACAACTAAGTTTCGTGTCATCGTAGTCGATTCCAGTGCGTTCATGAGAAACCTCGCGCCATGAGGTGAGTTTAACTCCTTCTCTCAGTCGCTTTGACAAAGTATATGGATAGATCTTATCTTTGGAGTGTCAGCACCACTTCAACAAAGGGCTATCACTTTGTTTATACTAGAATCGCATATGTTTCCATTATAGGCCAAGGCTACAACGTTGTAGATTTTCAACGAAGTATGGTTCGATTAAACTCACATTCCACGTCCTCATGAACCGGCTTTATTCATAGAATACTCTTTATGGATTGGAATTTATTGAGGCGTCCCCCAATAATGACTATAATCCAGAATCACATGAGACAGATGAGTTCATTTGATCATATGATCAAGTTTCATGTACCAAGCTCCCATACATTCTTAGCGAGAGTATTTATCAAACCAAATGGCATCCCAATACTTGATGAGATCCACAACAATTTGTGGTGTTACCATATCACGATTTATAGGCGACGAACGTCCATGACCGGACACAATTCTTGCAGACATGTTTGCAGCATGTATTTAATCTCGTCACTTTAGGGAACTTGGTGAGGCACAGTAGGGACAAACTACGACAATTCCAAGTCGTTCTACTCGAACATGATCATTCGCATCTCCCCCTAACGACGGGAAGATTGGCTCATCAAAGTGACTTACGAGATCGTCTGCCAAGGTATATTTTAAGCGGACTATGAGTGAAAGCGCATGTTATATTCATCATTTATAACCCGTCATAATGCATTGTGGTGATGCACTTTGGCACATGAACATGTGGACGATAAAGGTTTTTAGTGTTAACACAATCCAGTTAACAAAATGCATACTGTTACACTCGTAACTAAGCATTTGAATGATGATAGGCATATGTGAATATGACATGTTGACCTATGCTACATAGCCGTAGCTACTGGTCTTGAGAATTCAACAAAACCACCACCATGCACCACTGGGATCGAACATAAAGAAACGATTGAACCGATGATAGGCCGTTGGTTTTATCGAACCTCTAGTGCTTTCTTGAAGAGTTCACTTCCTTCACCAGCCCCAAACACCTCAAAATTTCGTGAGCATGTATAAACAGGTGTTTAGGATTCCAAAACCATCAACCTTGTGGTAAAAAAACTGGTCGAAATGACATCGAACTGGTCGTTGGGACGGCTAGTGGTATGTGAAAACTTCATTTAAGTGGTTGACCTCCTTCCAAGTCTTCAAATGGCACCAAAATTTGTGAGAAGGTATCCTTGGATGTTAGGAAGTATTTCTTAAAATTTCACTTTAAGACTTGGTCTAAAAGTGGGTGAACCGACCTTTACAATGACTGGTCCTCAAGTTGGACAACCATAAACTTAGGTTTCATCAACTTATCAATCATTGTCAAATGAACAACATAACATATAAATGTTTTTACTTGAGTACGACCTTTTGTGAACACCATTATAGCATCATAAGCCACCCAGGCTAATACTTATGATCATGTATGTATAAGGACTCGGTGAAAAGGGAGGACTCAGCACCATGCTTATGCGAGTCGCTACATTATTCTCTTTAGCATATGAGGGTGTCATCTCCTAATCGTGCCAAAGAATAGGCTTAAATCAATGAACATGGCTAAGAAGGATCATTGGGGGGGGAGTATTTAGCGTCACACATGCTTATGAAAGCAAGACGCGAAAGGCATAACTATCATCATCGGTCATGAGCCCTGCTCACGACTCCACCAATGTACTTTGGTGTCTTTGATCCAGCTAGTTTCTTTGTTCAAAGAAAATGATGTCCATGACAATACCGTGGTATATGGATCATAAAACTGTCCAAACTCTGGACTATTAAAGCCTAAATGTGTCAATGTCCCAATACATCTTCTGGTTATAAAAACCGATGCAAGCCGGACCATATTGACTCATGAATATTTTTCTTTTCACATATCTAATACAAGTAATGCATAAGATTTTATTTCTCACAAATCATAATGAGATGCTATGAGTGATACACTTTGGCATATGTATCATCGAGTCATAACATGGTTCAATTGTTACGCCATTCAACATATGTGACTAGAAAACGCCATTCGGCATTCAACAACTTGAGCATTATATCACTCATTGATTGTGATGACCTAGTCATCATAGTCACAATGGATTTATAAACTGAAATCCAAAAATATTGTATTCCTTGGAAATAGCTTAATATGTACTCAATTTCGCTTGCAAAATTGTACAAACATGAGCATAGTGAACACCCTAACAACATAGAGATTTTATACCAGATACGATCAAAATGATCTATCATATTGAGTGCATAACATGGCAAGGTTATATGCCTAAGGGGCAAAATTACGACACAAGCATGGTGTAACACTACCATGCACACGCTCGACCTTCTTATAAGGGTGCGTATTTTGGGCTTCCCCAAGGAAACTGTTTTTCAACATTTGAAAGATGATATTTTAGCGTACAATGCATACCAAAAATTGCATAATCTATGACAGGTTCGGCCAAAAAGAGGTTGAAAAACATGTGTCATAAGACCACTTTCAAATTCAAGATGGGAACCATGTTGGTTGGGACAAAGGTTAGCACAATCGCTGGAAAAAAAATTCCGCGCAGCTTGACCTTTATTCACTAAAATAGCGATAACTCCCTTGTTAGGAAAGCTATGGACGAACGGTCAGATGTTCTTGAAACTAGACTTCCGTATATTTCTATCCATATATTGTGCACCACACGAATCATTAAATTCAGATCACAATACATGTTTTAAGTGGCTGCTTTAGTATTTCCCAAGTTTAGTGAGAAAACAAGGTTGAGACCATATCCAGTGGCATAAGTGTTGATGAAAAACCATGGCAATGACAGCCATAGGTGCGTTTAAACGCAGCAGGGTATTCGATTTCTTATCTCGACTAATGATCCTTTCGGTAACTCCAACTTGGTAGACTTTCAGAAAAAGTAGGAATGTCGGTACAGCTAAGGCTGTTTAAAAACCACTGATTCCGTTTGAACTTTCAAAGCATAAACAAATACCAAGGAGGATGCGCCTAGTCACGATCAAAGTGTAGAAAAAATCCACCAAAATGCATCAAATCAACCAAGTATTTTAATTCTCAATTTGCAAGTATACGTCATAATAGCCATGTTATATAGATACAACGCGGTGCATCATAATTAAGCATTTTGAACCATGAGACATAATGAATATACCATAACCAACTTGTCTTGACCATTCAATAAGATCGACTAAACATAGTCAAATGGTTAAGGTACATGCCTTTACAAATACTCGGAAAAATATTCGGACCTATAGTCATACGAACTATAATCGAGGTCAATGAATTCATGTGTTTACCGCAATATTCCATTGCTTTACATGTTGAAATTCATGAGAACTACTCTTACACTCTTTCATATATTATATTGCAAGGAGACGGTGCATGACCACACCCACATGTATTATTTTAATAGGATGAAAGATGGAGTTTTCCAAGTATGGGATTGGGTCAAGACCAACGTGGTGGTCGCTCAATTCATCATGACAAATCAATCAAAAATCGATTTTAACCACGACATATCCGTCAATCGATGTTTGTCCCATTTGTACGTCACAATTCCGTGACTAATCATGAACAAGTCATAACTTTACCGTTACCGACAATATTCATTTTATTCAATTTTTGGTTTAAAATCGACAAAACGGCGACGTCAAATCGCACCCAAAACGTGGTGTATGCAACAACCACAAATATCGACTTTCAACAATTATCCGTGACTCCCCCAGGACCGTCACACAGTTTACTTCGACATACGAGAGTGATATCACCTCTCATAGTCTCATCTACCGCAAAGTAGCGTGGGAGATAAAGAACCCAATTCCCCAATTTCCAAAAAAAATTCCCAAAAGAGAAATTGAAAAACGGGAACTTTAATAAAATCTTACGGGTACTTGGTTCCATATTTGCTTTGATCCTTGAACGGGAGCTTTTCTCCGTATGAGCAATATATTTTCGTGGTACTCGGTTCTATATTTTCTTTGATCCTTGAACGGGATAATAAATATGGCTTATCTCCATATTTTGCACATCATCATGAGCAACATATTTTCCTATATTCATGTAAAACATAAACATGGTAAGATTCATAAGTGTACAAATTAATGAATAAATGAATCATTAATTAGGAAAAGATAGAGATTTGAGAAACGACCGGATAGGTCTACTGGGCTCGATAATTCGGCCGAAAAGGGACTCGAGCGCAGCGATGCAGCAGTTCGGTATTGAATGCGGTCGGATATCCAAATTTCCTCGTAAAAATCTGCTTCTGTTTGGCGGCAGATTCATTAATCAATATTATTCATAATCCGATCTCCACCGTTGAATATACATATATTTGTGTTGGAAAGTTGCTTTCAAAATTTCACACCGATCCAATGGTTAACGAATCAGAAAACATGATTTTGGTACGGCTGCGCTGTGCAGAAAATTTGCGCGCGGAAATTCTCGTCTCTTCGAGAATAGGGACAGAAACGGGCTGAAAACGGGTCAGCAACTGGATCTGGTTCAGTCAGCAACCAGGTCGAGTCTGGACTGTAGCGACGGGCTGGACAGCGGGCCGGAAGCTGGACGGGCGGGCTGCAATTGGGTCAGGTACTAACCGGGGCGGGCCAAACACGGGCTGGGCAAGTGGGCCGAGGCTCTACCGACTGGTTGCAGCTTGAGGAAAAAAATTCTTGCTCAATCGCCGGCTGTACTTGTCCGGCATGAAATCCGGCGCGTCCGCCGTTGGATGGGTTCCTTACGATCGCCAACCTGGCGGGCCGTGACGAACCGTCGTCGCCTTCTCTGATTAATGGTTGAGTTTTCAAGTCGTCGGATCCGGACAATAATTTGTCGTCCCAAACCGAACCCGAGGAGCCTTATCTCCTGAATGATACTTCAGATCTCCGCAAGCCCGCCATGAATTTTTTTTTTGTCTCTATCCTGTTATTATCTTTTCTTTATCTGTGGTTTTTGGGATGTGTAGAGTATTTTCTTCGGATGCAGGCTGTGTGAATTATTGGATTTGGGTGGTGTGTGTGGGTTGCAGATCGCGACAGAGGAGGGGGAAGGAGGCGTCGCAGGTTGTCGCGATTCCGGCGGCTAGGGTTTTTCGGACGTGATTTTTTTTTTCGTTTTTTTTTTCGGAATTTTGCAGAAAACGGGAGTTTTTTTTTCTTGCTTAGTTGGGAAACTACGTGCTGATAACGTGTTTCAGGAGAAAGTAAAAGACTGCAAATCAATTGTATTCATAACACTGATAGAGGGGCCTTTATATAGGCATTACAATGAGAGTCCTTCCATACATAAGATTCATAGATAAGGTAAGACATCTAATAGGATACTACTACCTTTATAGGGATCTAGAACCTTCCATCTATGTATCTACAATCAGTATTAGGTAAGACACATCACATGAATAATAATTCCCGGAACAGAAGGCATATTAACTATTAAGTGAAATTTTTAGATATATTTATTAAATGGTAATGTCGAAGTTTACTTATATACTAGTACAAGCCCCTATAATATATGAGAATTAAAAAAAAACTAAATTTAATATACATCACTATCAAGATAAGATGCATGCGTTTCCGTACTCTATATTATTATATTTTAGAAACTAGTATATTCAGTTTCCATATATAATGATTTTTTTTTAATAATTTAAAGATGACCAATCATTAAAATAAACAATACGGAAACAAACACACAATGAATTCAAAGTTGACATATCCTACTATTCTAAAAGTGTGAATGGTCGTTGGAAGAAAAACGTGTTTGTTCTTTTTATTTTCTCGTTGAAAACATCTTCTTCTTCGCCTCTCTGCTTCAGTGGCTCCCCTTCCTTCTTCCACCAACTCCCCTTCCTTCTTCCACCAACATGTCTGCTTCACTTTTGCGGTTTTCTGGGGAGTCGTCTTTTAGAGGATATTGTTTGTTGGCCCTTGATTTATCGTTCGTTTTAGCTTTTATTTATGTGTTTCTTCCAGACCCCTATTTCTCGTTGTCTCTTCTCGCCGCTTCGCATCTTACTCGTTTCTCACCACCTCTCATTCATTTTGGCTTTTGCTTTCACTTCTTGAGATTTTCCTGCAGGCGCTTGTTGCGGTTAGGTCTGTCTGCGCTTTTGTTGCTTTTTTGGGTTGCCTGTGTTTGCGAGCTGTGGGCTTTGTTTCTTTTGTGGGCTTTCGGATCTCGGACTTCCTCTGTTGAGTGTCTGAGGACTCGCAGTAGACCATTCGAAAGGATCCGGAACCCAGAACCCTTTTCACGAATTGCCCTAGATTTGATTTCCGCTTTAGGTTATATGTGCTTCTTCAGCCATTACTTATTCTGTTTTCACTTATGCTTCTTCAACAATTAAATATTCTATTTGCTCATATTTTCTTTTTGGAACATCGGCCACTCTTGATTTCTGTCTAAAAGTTATCGCGTGTCTTTGTTATGGTGTTCCTCTTTCGATTATTTTTGCTGTTCGTTTTGGTCTTCTGTTTTCGAGCTCGGTTTCATTGTCTCCGTGTTGCTGTATTGTGACTGCCCTAGGATTATCTTATTTGTTATTTTCTGTATATGTTTTCCAGCTTCTCGGGCTTCAAATTAGGTTCTTTGCTTCTATTAGTCGTTTTTTTAGTTTATGTATTAGTTTTTTTTCTTGACTTCGTATTTTTTTATGAATGTTAGGGAAAGATTAAATTTATTAGTGTTCTAATTCGGCTGCAAATTTTGGTTATCTATATGGGTTTCTTTCTTCTCTTGTTAACTTGGTATTTTTTAATATTGTGCACATATTAGATGGTTGGATTCTTGCACTGGATTTGGTTTCGTTACTCTGGTCTCTTACGATTTGGTGTTGTTGTGCATAGATTATTTTGTTTAGTTTTGTTATTTAGTCTGCATCTGATTAATTATCTCTTTCTTATATTAACACATATACTCTATACTGCTTTAATCGGTTCTTATTCTTCTTAATTGTTCACAGAAAATGTTCCTCACCCTAAATATTCAAATATTTTGTCATTATGCTTGCTGCTGTTATTAAATTTCAGCTCCAGTTAAAGGTATTCTTTCGTTATATATAGCATATGTAAGGGTTTTCTCTCTGGTGTTGGCCTTCTCTTTGACTTTGTTTCTTTGTCGCATTTCTTCTGCGGGGTTTGTTTCTTGTGTGGATTATGTACACACGTTTGTTAACGCACATATATTAATATTATTGTTTCATTTACTTGTGATTAAAGGTCTGCGAAGTTATTTGTATCCTTCTTATTTTGTGGGTTCTGATGTTGGTTTGTGTAGTTCCAAAATGAGCCACTCCCCGATTAGTAAGACTATACTCCGTCGTCGTCAGCGACAAAGGGATTTGTACGCTAAACATAAAGGTCAGTTTGGATTTTATTTACTGTTATCTTCTATTTTATTTTTTCAAATATACTTTTTGGTTATTTTGGTTTCCATGACTGTTACATATGTTTGCTGATCTGGATATTTCTTATAGTTTATAAATGTTTGTTTGTGTAGATATGCCTCAAAATTTATCTACTATTGTCGGCTCCTCTACATCTGCTGCAGGTTCATATGAGTCTTTATGTGTACCTTGTGTTCCTACACAGCCATTTCTCCTTCCACCGATGACTCTTTGCTCCCATTGTTATGCAAGGAAGTTTTATAAAGAATGCCGCACTTTCTGCTATGGGGATGGTCAAATAAAATTGGCTCTGCCTGAAATGCCCATGGAGTTATGTGCATTTTATATTTCTGATGCTTTAATTTATGTAAATTTTAGAAAGTGCTGTCGGACATACAACAATCAGTTTGCTTTCACTTATTTTGGTGTTAAATATGATAAAGATCTTTGCAAAATGAATAAGGGTATCTATACTTTCCGAGTTCAGGGGCAGGTTTATCATTATATTCAAGATCTTTCACCTGCTGAAAAGGGTCCTTCTTACTTGCAGCTATATTTCTCTGATACTGAGAATGAGGTGGATAATAGATTAAAGATGTCTGGTAGGCTTGACAAGGACCTTGTCAGAAATCTTATTGCTCTTTTAGTTTTAAATCCATATGCACAATTTTTTAGATCTCTGCGTGATTATGCGTCGCTGTCATCATTGCGTATTAGAATACATAGTACTCCTGCTCTTGATCAACGTGTGTATAATAAACCAACAGCGTCCCAGGTTGCTGCTATTTGGGTAGATGATTGCTATTCATGTGAATCTGCAGTACGGGGTATCAATGTTGTTGGTGTTTCAGGGAATAGCTATCGTGTACATCATTATTATGGATGTTATGATCATCTTTAGTGTCCACTACTTTTCGTCTAGGACAATCTGGTTGGCACGAGGGGATACCAAGAATGGATAAACGAGGGAATGTTCATGCTAGAGTTGCTGTGAGGCTTAGCTTGAATAATATTATTTCAGCTGCCGAGGTTATTGCTCAAGAGGATAAAGGTTTGTATCTGTTTATTTTAGTTTGTTTATTATTCTGAGAGAATTGTGTTCGCATTTTCTAAAAGAATATTTTTTTTTCCTTATGTTTAGTGCTTAGTTTCGGGGCATCGAAGATCTCAGGTTTCTGTTAGAGAATATTACTGTTACAAATTACAATTGCGTCATTTGGATATGTCTTTTCTTCTTCACACTGGTCGATTACTTCAACAATATGTTGTCGACATGTATGTAAAAATAGAGACTGCACGTCTTGATTTCTTGATACTTTATCAGAGGCAGCTTAGATCTGAGTTGTATCAAGCTGTTGTCGATAGTGTTGATTCAGGTGAAAACAAAGGTGATCAAATAGGAAAAAGAATTGTTCTCCCTGCGTCTTTTACGGGTGGGCCTAGAGATAATACAAAAAGATATATGGATGCGATGGCTTTAGTTCAGCGTTTTGGAAAACCTGACATCTTTCTCACTATGACATGTAATCCTAATTGGAAAGAAATCACAGATGAAATAGTTTATCAGGATTCTTCGCAAAATCGTCCTGATTTAGTAGCTCGCGTCTTCAGGGCTAAATTAGAGGAGCTGAAAGAGGATCTAATGAGGCGTAACATTTTTGGCCCTGTTGCCGCGTCAATTTATGTGGTTGAATTTCAGAAGCGTGGTCTACCTCATGTTCATTGTCTATTAATATTAAGGCCTGACGCTAAAATTTTAACTGCAGTACAAGTAGACAGGCTTGTGTCATGTGAATTACCCAGTTAGCAAACAAACGCCTATCTACGAGATCGTGATGTAAAACATATGATGCATGGTCCTTGTGATTCTCTAAATGTTACAAATGTCTGTATGCGAGCTGATGGGACTTGTAAAAATCAGTATCCAAAAAATTTCACTGAACATACATCTTTAGGGAACGACTCGTATGCTTTGTATAAGCGTACAACATCTGCAGACCCTGTTAAAATTAGAGGTCACTATTTGGATAACAGATGGGTGGCGCCATATAATCCGTACTTGCTTGCAAAGTTTGACTGTCATTTGAATGTTGATATTATAATATCCGGATTTATTATTGTGTATTTCATCTGTATTTGAACCATGTAGTATTCGGAATTGTGATCTCGATAATTGGAGTATGATATTTCCTATACTTGTATCCTTGTACATAAGTATAACAACATGCAAAACTTCTCATGCAAACTCGGGATAGCGCACGCTAAGAATGTAACTTAACGTGCGTTATCGGTTAAAAACTAGCGCCCGCTACGAATGAGGAATTGCGTGCGCTAGGCAGTCAATTATTGAGCTAGATGGCTAGCACATGCGCCAGCCGGAGATGGGTCCGGATAATATTCCCTCAGGCGGAACTGGACAGTTTTGGATTCAACGCTTATTAGCGTGTGCTAAGGGAAGTGAGATAGCGTGCGCTAATCGGCTAATGTGCAGAAATGTTATAAATGGGACAGCAACCCATTTTACTTACATTCCCTTCGAGTATACTTCGTTCTTGAGAGGCCAGAGAGCATTATATCCTCCTTAAACACTTAGACCACCTCTACTTGATTCATTAAAGATTGGATATCACTTGTGATTGATCATTAAAGTGGAGTAGCACCTTGGATTGGTATACAACCAACCGGAGTTGGATTCTACCTTTTTGGCTCAGTGATTTCTTCATCTTAAGGTACGTTAATTCTATCTCCAGCCTTAGATTCGTGTTCTGAAGAATTAGATGAATCATGCTACCAAGATATTGAGTTCCATTAGTGAATTATTCAACAAACATCATGCTTAGAAGTCGGAATAACTATGCTTATGATATCGTCGTTGAAAACCTCGTAGTTGGAATCCTAGTACGTCAAATGATGAGAGGAACATTCTGAGATTGATTATCCGTATGATTTATGTTGTCATATTGATCATAAACTTGGAGGTGATATCACTTTTGGTTATAAGGACTTAAGATAGAATTATCTTAGGTTGTATCCTTTCGTATAAGTTGGAATTGTTAGTTCACCTTCAAGATGAAGTCTAAATGTGATAATGATAATGGAATCTAATGCATCAAACTTGAGATCACCAAACTTCACATGAGAATGATAATCGAGTTGAATATGAGAGTTGTGATGATATTCATTTCCTTGAAATTCAAAGATGTTTGAATCCGTAAGATCATTCGTAAGTTTATGAACATGGTATGTAGACGGATAACATACGTTAATCACTGAGGAATTCGTAAGTTTCATCACCGTTAGAACAAGTCTGCTGCCCAGTAGTGAAGTGCAATGCACGCTTAGTGTACACTAAGTTATGTAAATTAACGTACGCTATCGGGCATGTTTAGCGTATGCTACGCTTGAAATTTAGCGTGTGTTATATCATCAGACGAGTCAATCGACTGATCAGCGGGGTACTGACCGTGTATGGTTAGCGTACGCTAGGCTGTGTATAATTGCGTGCGCTAACGAGTAGCCTTAACGTACGCTACATAGGATACGTAGCGTGCATTAAGCAAGCCAGACAGTTTTCATTTTTAAGAACTTCCGACCATAATTTGGATTGTTAGATGTTCGTTCGACTTGAGATGAATTCTATATTATTTCTTTTGTTAAGGTTCGAGCTTAGCAACGTGATTGATCGAAGGGGATGACCTTCGAGTATTTTGATATTCACAGAAGTTTTATTCTTGTCTTCAAACCGAGGCAAGTACTCTAATTAGAATTGTTGATATTATGACACTTATATTGTGATTGTATTGTGTATATGTATTGTCATTAAATGTCCACCATGCGTTGATCCGACGGGAATCATCATGGGAATCTATAGCTGTGTGTGCTGGATCGTTGGACAGGTAGTTCCACCATGCGTTGGTCTGACAGGATCATTGCCTTTTCATTTATTTAGCCTTGTAAATTCTTATGTAAAGGATTTACGGCGCTGTAATATTCCTGAATATATCGGGGGTGTTACAGAATATGGTATCGGAGCTAAGATTATGAATATCTTGGCCATTGGGTTAAAATAGGGGTCGTATACGTCTTTTGAGGTAACCGACCGTGAATAACATTACTGTACTGCCTATGTCTTCATGCGAACGGTTGTTGGAAGTTCCTAAACTCTATCTCGTCCTTTACATGTTGTATCTCTTTATACTTGAACATTATAACGATATTGTTTCCTGTATATTGAGTATTTATGCTTACAGTATGTTGAGATGTGGACGTGGTCGCGGTCGCGAACGCGGACGAAGGAATGCCGAAAGAGAAGCTTCGCCTTCTAATCAGGCCAGCCACAGCTCAAGCGAGCCACAGAGATCTATTAATAATGAACCGAAACCTGCTGTGCCCGAAATTCTTCGTCAGGTGGTGAACCAGATGACTCAGTTCGCCTAGGTCATGGACCGAATGCAGGTGGTGGTGGGATTACAGCAGTGAGATAGACAGCAAGGGATCCCAGACATGGGAAATCGAGGTGACTGATGGATGGAAGAGGTGGCGAAGATGCAACCACCCAAATTCGACGGCTTTTCTGAGACTCCTTGGGACCATTGGTTGAAGGAATTGGAGAAAATTTTTGACGGAATTAATTGCCCAGACAACCGGAGAGCCTCTATTGCTCAGTACTTTCTAATAGGGGAAGCATCCGAGTGGTGGGAAGCCATCCGGCCTGCCGATCATGATGCTGACTGGACAGAATGTAAATTGATGATGGAAGCTCAGTAATGCCCTCGTCCTGTGAGGGAAGCCAAAGTTCGGGAATTTTTCTCCGCACAGCCATCAGACGAACCCGTATCCCAGACAATTAAGACGTTTAACCAGCAACTGGCATTTGTTCGACATCTGGGCAGAACAGATGCAGAAATGATGATCCATTTTGATATGAGTATGAAACCAGAAATCCAGAGGTACATGTCCGGTTTTGAATGTACCACTCTCCGTCAATACCAGAATCCAAGAAGCAGAAAGTCTCTGGTAGTTTCACGGAGCACAAAAGCAGTGGGCCCCGCAAGGCCCAGTCATCCTTTCACTCTTTCAAAAAACCTCTGCACCCATCCAAGAGCGGAAAGAATTTCGGAACAATGTCAGCCACGACAGATACAGCTAGGAGGTGCTTTAACTGTGGTCGCCCAGGCCACCTTTGGCGTGATTGTATGCGTACTCCAGTTACATGTTTTGATTGCGGACAGATAGGGCACCGTGCGACGTTTTGCAAGGATGCCACCAAGTTCAATGGAACCCGTACAGCACAGCCAGCTCAGAGAGAAGCTAGTATCCAACAGACGCAGCAAAGTGTTCAGATGCCTCAGAATTTTGGCCGCGGACGAGGCAGAGGACAATGGGACCGAAAGGGTACATCGAGTGCCGGATCTGTTCCCCCACGTCTGTATGAGATGAGGAGAACAGAAGATCAGGATGCTGCTGTCGCATCAGGTACTGTTCAGATCCTTTCCCAGCCAGTTAGCGTTTTATTCGATACAGGAGCTACGCATTCATTTATATCCTTATCTTGTGTAAATCGTTTGAATATTTCTGGTTTTCATAATTGTGAACCTTATATTGTGGGTTTACCGAGCGGAGAGAGAATTGTTGGAAACTTAGAAACTAGAGATTTCCCTGTATCAATTGGGGGCAGAGAGTGGCTCTCAAATCTGATTGTGATAGAAATGCAAGGAGACGACCTGATACTTGGAGAAGATTGGCTTAATCAATATCGAGCTATTGTAAACTACCGAAGGAGGAATATCTCGTTGATCGCTGACGATGGTTCCGAAATACTGTTTGAAGGATGGAAACCAGGAAGCTCAAGAAAGTTGATCAAGGTGATGAAAGCTGTCAAATTGTTGAAACAGGGCTGTATTGGATACTGGTGCTATGCAATGAAGAAAGAAGTTGAAATTGTGGAACTTTCATCCATTCCTGTTGTGAACGAATTTCCGGATGTATTTCCTGACGAGTTACTTGGACTACCTCCACGACGGGATGTAGAATTCACCATCGAGCTGGAACCTGGAGCTACACCAATTTCTAAGGCGCCGTATCGTATGTCACCTACTGAGATGTACGAACTGAAAAAGAAGCTGGAGGAGTTACTGGACAAAGGCTATATCCAGCCAAGCGTTTCGCCCTGGGGAGCGCCAGTTCTTTTTGTCCGGAAGAAGGATGGATCGTTTCGACTATGTATTGACTATCGAGAGCTGAACAAAATGACGATTAAGAACAAGTATCCGTTTCCACGGATTGATGATTTGTTTGACCAGTTACAAGGAGCAACAGTGTTTTCTAAAATCGATCTGAGATCAAGATATCATCAGCTGAGGATTAAGGAATCTGATGTTCCGAAATCAGCGTTCAGAACTCGCTGCGGACACTATGAGTTTGTAGTGATGCCGTTTAGTCTCACTAACGCACCTGCTGTATTCATGCAATTAATGAACCGAGTGTTCATCGAATATTTGGATAAATTTGTGGCCGTGTTCATTGATGACATTCTGGTGTATTCTAAGAGCCCGGAAGAGCATGCATAACATTTACGGATTGTGTTAGACCTGTTGAGAAATGAACAATTGTACGCCAAACTTTATAAGTGTGAATTCTGGCTAAAGGAAGTAATGTTCCTCGACCATGTAGTATCAGCTGAAGGAATCCGAGTACATCCTCAGAAGATCGAAGCGGTTATGGATTGGAAGCCTCCAAAGAACGTGAAAGAAGTCTGGAGTTTCTTAGGACTTGCTGGGTATTATCGTCGGTTCGTGGAAGGGTTTTCCAAAATTTCCCGCCCACTGACTCGACTCCTGCAGAAAACACAAAAATTTGAGTGGAACGAGTTGTTCCAGAATAGCTTTGATGAATTGAAGAAGAGATTGACGAGAGCACCGATTTTAACACTTCCACAGGGAACTGGAGGATTCATAGTTTACAGTGATGCTTTGAACCAAGGACTCGGATGTGTATTAATGCAGAATGATAAGGTGATCGCTTATGCGTCACGACAGCTGAAACCTTATGAAGTGAATTACCCAGCGCATGATTTGGAGCTAGTAGTAGTAGTTTTTGCTTTGAAAATCTGGAGGCATTACCTGTTTGGGACTCACTGTCAGATCTTTACGGATCACAAGAGTCTCAAATATATCTTCAGTCAGAAAGAGTTGAACATGCGGCAAAGGAGATGGCTGGAACTTATTAAGGATTATGACTTGGATATTCTTTATCATCCAGGTAAAGCAAATGTAGTGGCCGATGCAATTAGCCGCAAGTCTGTTTCTATCCAGATGCTGGAGACTCTGACCTCCCAGCTCAGCATTCAACGGGAGATGATTTGAGAAGGACTTGAAGTGCGGTTACAAAGAGTCCAAGGACATCTGTGCATAATGGAAATAACTTCATCATTAGCCGAAGAATCAAATCTATGCAGGCAGATGATCCTTTGATGATTCGGTTACGTGATGAAGTGATCAAGGGAAAGGCCTCCGGATTCATAATTCATGATGATGGAGTTTTGAGATTTCAGAACTGACTCTGCGTTCCTGATGTCAATGTTCTGAAACAGACGATTATGAAGGAAGCTCACAGCTCGCCCTATTCTATCCACCCGGGCACCAGTAAGATGTACAAGGACTTGTAGCAGAATTTCTGGTGGAGTAACATGAAGAAAGATGTAGCGGACTATGTTTCGAAATGCTTGACTCGCCAGCAGGTTAAGATCAAGCATCAACGACCTGCCGGGATGTTGAAGCCGCTCCCGATTCCTGAATGGAAGTGGGAGAACATATCGATGGACTTTATCACTAGTATGCCGAGAACCAAGACAGGAATGAACATGATTTGGGTGATAGTTGATCGTTTAACCAAATCAGCTCATTTTCTTGGCATTAAGGACACGTGGGGACCAGAGAGGTTGGCACGAGTATTTATTTCAGAGATAGTCCGATTACATGGTACGCCGAAGACTATTATTTCTGACCGAGACGGTCGCTTTGTATCACATTTTTGGAAAGCAGTTCATAAGGCCTTGGGGACCGAATTGAACTTCAGTACAGCTTATCACCCGCAGACTGACGGACAATCCGAGAGGACTATTCAAACAGTGGAAGATATGCTAAGGGCTTGTGCCTTAGATTGGTCAACCGACTGGGAAATTCATCTACCGTTGATTGAATTTACCTGCAACAATAGTTGGCATGCTTCCACTAAGATGGCACCGTTTTAGGCCTTGTACGGGAGAAGATGCAGATCACCCCTATGTTGGGACGATTCATCAGACTTGATCGGGACAGAACCAGAGTTGATCATACAGACACGAGAGAAGATAGCCTTGATTCGTGAAAGGCTATTGACCGCCCACAATCGATAGAAATCTTATGCAGACATACGCCGTCGCCCATTGGAGTTCAGTACTGGAGACCATGTACTTTTAAAGGTTTCTCCTACTCGGGGAATCTTTCGTTTTGAAAGGAAGGGAAAGCTGAGTTCGAGATATATCGGACCATTCGAAATCCTTGAGAGAGTTGGAGAGTTGGCATACAGATTGGCATTACCGCCGTCATTGAGCCATGTTCATAACGTGTTCCATGTATCCCAGTTACGGAGATATATTCCGGATCCTAGTCATGTCATTGATTTTGGCGAAATCGAAGTCGCTGAGGATGGAACATTTGAAGAGAGACCGGTCAAGATACTCGAGAGTCGAGTTAAGCAATTGAGGAACAAACCAATCGCTTTGGTTAAAGTTCAGTGGTCACACCACGGAGTGGAAGAAGCCACTTGGGAAACGGAAGATAGCATGCAGTTCAGATATCCAGAGTTATTTTTGTCTTGAGTTTCGGGTCGAAACTCCTTTTTAGTAGGAGAGTATGTAATATCCGGATTTATTATTGTGTATTTCATCTGTATTTGAATCCTGTAGTATTCGGAATTGTGATCTCGATAATTGGAGTATGACATTTCCTATACTTGTATCCTTGTACATAAGTATAACAACATGCAAAATTTCTCATGCAAACTCGGGATAGCGCACGCTAAGAATGTAACTTAATGTGCGTTATTGGTTAAAAATTAGCGTCTGCTATGAATGAGGAATTATGTGCGCTAGGCAGTCAATTATTGAGCTAGACGGAAAGCACATGCGCCAGCCGGACATGGGTCCGGATAAGATTCCCGCGGGCGGAACTGGACAGTTTTGGAGTCAACGCTTATTAGCGTGCGCTAAGGGAAGTGAGATAGCATGCGCTAATCGGCTAATGTGCAGAAATGTTATAAATGGGACAGGAACCCATTTTACTTACATTTCCTTCGAGTATACTTCGTTCTTGAGAGGCCAGAGAGTATTATATCCTCCTTAAACACTTAGACCTCCTCTACTTGATTCATTAAAGATTGTACATCACTTGTGATTGATCATTGAAGTGGAGTAGCACCTTGGATTGGCATACAACCAACCGGAGTTGGATTCTACCTTTTTGGCTCAGTGGTTTCTTCATCTTAAGGTATGTTAATTCTATCTCCAGCCTTAGATTCGTGTTCTAAAGAATTAGATGAATCATGCTACCAAGATATTGAGTTCCATTAGTGAATTATTCAACAAACATCATGCTTAGAAGTCGGAATAACTATGCTTATGATATCGTCGTTGAAAACCTCGTAGTTGGAATCCTAGTACGTCAAATGATGAGAGGAACATTCTGAGATTGATTATCCGTATGATTTATGTTGTCATATTGATCATAAACTTTGAGGTGATATCACTTTTGGTTATAAGGACTTAAGATAGAATTATCTTAGGTTGTATCCTTTCGTATAAGTTGGAATTGTTAGTTCACCTTTAAGATGATATCTGAATGTGATAATGATAATGGAATCTAATGCATCAAACTTGAGATCACCAAACTTCACATGAGAATGATAATCGAGTTGAATATAAGAGTTGTGATGATATTCATTTACTTGAAATTCAAAGATGTTTGAATCCGTAAGATCATTCGTAAGTTTATGGACATGGCATGTAAACGGATAACGTACGTTAATCACTGAGGAATTCGTAAGTTTCATCACCGTTAGAACAAGTCTGCTGCCCAGTAGTGAACTGCAGTGCACGCTTAGCATACGCTAAGTTATGTAAATTAACGTACGCTATCGGGCATGTTTAACGTACGCTACGCTTGAACTTTAGCGTGCGTTATATCATCAGACGAGTCAATCGACTGATCAATGGGGTACTGACTGTGCATGGTTAGCGTACGCTAGGCTGCGTATAATTGCGTGCACTAACGAGTAGCCTTAACGTACGCTACATAGGATACGTCGTGTGCGTTAAGCAAGCCCGAAAGATTTCATTTTTAAGAACTTCCGACAGTAATTTAGATTGTTAGATGTTCGTTCGACTTGATGAATTCTATATTATTTCTTTTGTTAAGGTTCGAGCTTAGCAACGTGATTGATCGAAGGAGACGACCTTCGAGTATTTTGATATTCACGGAAGTTTTATTCTTGTCTTCGAACCGAGGCAAGTACTCTAATTAGAATTGTTGATATTATGACAGTTATATTGTGATTGTATTGTGTATATGTTAGGAATACTTGTTAGATTTTGATGATGTCATTAATATAAATTCAAATGTTTATTACTTGGCAAAAAATGTAAGGAAGAACCAAATGAGTATCTTCCATAGGCCAAATAATGTTAAGTGTAAAAACTTGGCAAAATGTAAGAAAGAACCAAATGAGTATCTTCTATAGGCCAAAAATAAGTTAGGATAAAAAATCGGCTAAGCACTAAAGATCAGCTGAGTTCATCAGAGAGGAACAGCCGAGTCAAGTCAGAGTAGTTCTGGTCAACAAAAATCATCAGGGATGTTTGACCCGACTGCAGTCAAGATACCTCAGACAAGTCATCAGATCAGACAAAGTCCTAAATAGTGAACATCAGAGAAGTCCGGACTGCAGAGAAGTTAACTGAACTTCAGCCTAGTCGAGATCAGCCAAGTACTCCAAGTCCACGTCAGCATGCGTTGAAAAGTCAAATATTACGGAAAGTCACATGCAACGTGAAGAGACAAATTGGAGAGATTCCCGCAAAAGATATGAATTAAATAATTCATCCAGACCCACCTTGAAGACTTTAATCGTATTATATTCAAAAGATTCGGCGCATCACATGCAGAGTCTTCACAACGGTCGGAAGATAGATTAAAATATGGGAATCCAGCCTTGCAACGTTCAGAAAAGAATAAACAAAGAAGTCTCTCTCCAACGGATGATTTATTCTGATTTGCAACGGCTATGAAGGAATGCTCATGGATCAACACCTATATATATCCAAAGATTTGAAGTTGAGCAACTACCGGTGCGAACATACTTTCAAGCGATCAAAGCATTCAAGCAATCTAAAAGGAAATACAGCATCGTGAAACGAGCGGTTCTAAAAAGTTCATACTTGAAGAAGCTCTTAGTTGGAGAAGACAAAAACTCGTATCTATAATCCTGAGTTCGGGGTACTTCACTGTTTGAAGTTAAGAGACTGTAAAGGCATCCAAGGATCGAGGATCAAGAGGTGCAAGGCAGTCAAGTGTGTTACAACGGCACTGATTTCCACTGGTTGGAAGCTGTTGTAGTTTGGTTGAATCACTGTAATATTTATCACTAGTTGAAAATTATAGTGAATTCATCTCCAACTGGTTTGGAGAAAAGTGGATTAGTAGAGGATTATCCCAACTCTGAGACCACTATAATTGCCTGCGTACTTTACTGTTTTATAGCATCATACTTTAATTGCTGCATTCATTGTTAAGTGTTTCATTAGTTGCTCTGTATTCGTCATCAGCTGTCTTCCGCACGTATTAAGAACAAACGACTCCAAGTCATTTGTTTATCTATCAGCTGAAGAAACTTACTCTTTGAGAAAAAGAGTTTAAGAGTTTCAATAAGTCTATTCACCCCCCCTCTAGACTTATTCCTGGACGACTTGTGACCTACAAGTGGTATCGGAGAGGTTGATTCATTTTTTCACGAACCAGATCTATCGGAGATATATCTTTACTCTCATTTTTATAATGGAACACATGCATTCTAGACTACCTGTGTTTTCAGTTGACGAGTATGATCTTTGGAAGATAAGGATGCAGGCACACTTATCTTCAATCCATGATGACATGTGGTGCATCATAGAGGACGGTCCATTCATCTTCGAGAAGGACAACACTGCAGAGGAGATCGCAGTAGGGAAGCCAGAGAAGATCCCAAAGAAGAGGACAGAGCTGACTCCCAAAGAAACAAAGCTGGCCAATCTTGATAACCGGGCCAGAGATGTGCTATATCAAACTCTTGACAAATCCACCATGGTCAAGATCAAGAATTGCAAGAATGCCAAAGAAATATGGGACACATTAGCCCAAACGTGTGAAGGAACGGAGCTGATCAAGGAAAACAAGTTGTCAATTGCTATTCAAAAATTTGACAATTTCAAAATGAAGAATGGCGAATCCATAGACCAAGTAGACACAAGGTTCACTGAGATTATCAATGAGATCAACTCCCTCGGCAAATCTTATGGCAATAGGGAGATGGCGCTGAAGGTTCTAAGATCTCTCAATCCTGAATGGAGTATGAAGGCAGTAGCCATGATAGAATCCAAGGATCTTAATAAGATAAAGATCCAAGAGCTGTTCTCTAATCTGAAGGCTTATGAGTTCGAGCTTCCAAGTTCATCCTCAACTGAGCCTGCAGAGAAGGGAATAGCCTTTGCAGCCGAGTCCCCCGCCAAGAGCTTATCTGATGTAAAGCCTCCAAATCCATTAGATTTTGAGGAAGAAATGGCGTTTATAATGCAAAGGTTCAGCAACTTCCGAAAAAACTACTCCAAATACAAGAAAAATTATATGTAGAATCGGAAGGAACCGAGAAGCCGGAAGGCTGGAAGGTGGAATGCTACAATTGTCACAAGATAGGACACATTCGGATCGATCGTCCCGAGCTTAAGAAGGACGAGCAAGAAGGAGGTGGGCGTAAAAGAAGAGAAGGAAGGCCCTCATCGGAGAAGATCATGATCATGTAGAATCAAGCAGCGGATTCTTTTCTGATGATGATGAAGAGTATGACTGCCTGATGGCCAACTTAGCTGATGAAGAGGTAACATCAAAACCCTTTGGTTCAAATAATAGTTCAGCCATGTCGCAAGATATGGATCTACATGAATCTGTAAATCAACTATTTAAAGATTTTGAGACACTTAAATCTGCACACCTAGCTGTATCAGCCGAGAAGACTCAGCTGCAAGATGAGAATAGGCAGCTGAAAAATGATTTTGAAAAACTCAGCCTAGAACTGAATAAGGTTGAGATAACTGCAGCTGACTTGAAAAACCAGGCTGATGATAATACAGCTGAGATAAATCGACTAACTGTTTTACTTAAAGAAAAATCGGCTGCACTTGCTCATGTCAAAGCCGAATTTACTAAGCTGACTCAGGCAAATAAGACTCAGGCACAGGAAATAACCTCCCTGAAGGCGTCTTCAACCCTGGAAGAATTGTGTACCAATAAGAGGCCACTATATTCCAGATCAGGCATTGGATATGATCCTCACACTCCCTCTAGCTCTAAAACCACTTTTATCAAGGGAGAAATAATTGTCTCGACTGCTGAGCCTACATACAAACCGATATTTAAAAATAGGCAACAACCAAGTCACAAGTCTAGGCTGCAGCCAGGTTATACAAGGCAGCCACCTAGACAAGCGACTAGGCAATGGCCCAGACAAAAGCAGCAGCCCAGACAACATACCCACTATTATCAACAACTCCCTAAAAACAGATTTCAAAATGGGAGGGGCAGATGGAAACCTCAAGGTTATCCTAATTTCTAAAATGAACAAGTGTGGAGACCTCAAATATTTAATAAATGGTCTCAGCCAAGATTTAGAAATGACCCACACTATCAATATTTTGAGGAATATCCGGTATACAATCCCAACAGGAGATACAGACCTAGACCTTACACACCTTATAAGGGTAATAATAATAACAATTTTTATAATCCAAGGAGAAATCAATTCTCCAGGAAACCAGCTAACCCGAGAGGACCACACAGATCTGGGTACCTAAATCTCTGCTTGTTTGATTGCAGAAAAGGTGGAAGGACTACAACCACATCTCCACAAATTCAAACTTTGGAGGTGAAGAATGGTTTGTAGATTTTGGATGCTCGAGGCACATGACCGGGAACAAGAAGATGCTATCCAAATACACCAAAGAAAGAGGTCCTGATAGCTCTAGAGGAGAAACAAAGGGCTTTGGAGAGCTGCACCGAGGAAATATTGTGATATCCAAAGTTCACTATGTTAAAGGGCTCAAGTACAACCTCCTGAGCATAAGCCAGTTTTGCGATGAGAAGAATCTAGTAGTCTTCACCATCTGGAAATGCATGGTGATAGATATCCTATCTGGCGAAGTGAAGCTACAAGGATTCAGAAGGAGAGATGTCTATATGATAGATTGGAACACAGGAACTCCTAACTCCTGTTTTCTATCCCAGACAGTAGCTGAGAACGGATGGCTGTGGCACAAAAGATTATGTCACCTGAACTAAAAAGCCATCAACAAGATTAGTTCTCAGAAGCTGGTCAGAGGACTTCCAGATGAAGCATTCAAGAAGGAACCTCTTTGTGATGCCTGTCAGAAAGGAAAGCAGACCAGAGCATCATTCAAGCCAGTCCAGCCTACAACTCTCACAACAAGGATATTAGATCTACTCCACATGGATCTATTTGGTCCTATCAAACCAAGGACTCTGAGCGGCCGAAAGCATGCACTTGTTGTAGTAGATGATTATTCAAGGTACACTTGGATTATCTTCTTGTATAAGAAAAGTGAAACCTTGACCAAGCTACCTGAGCTGCTGAGAAGGATCCAGAATGAGAAATCCCTATCCATCATCAAGATCAGATCAGATAGAGGTGGAGAGTTTCTCAACAAGGCGATCACTGATTACAACGATCAGAATGGGATCCAGCATGAGCTCTCTGCAGCCAGGACTCCCCAGCAGAATGGCGTTTCTGAAACAAGAAACAGAACCCTGAAGGAAGCTGCAAGGTCCATGATTGCAGAAGCGGACCTGCCCAAGAGGTTCAGCTGAAGTCATCAACACTGACTTGCCATACTCAGAATAGGAGTATGATAGTAGGGAGGCATGGCAAAACTCCCTATGAGGTTTGGAATAATAGAACTCCTACTGTTGCTTACTTTCATGTTTTTGGTTGTAAGTGTTTCATCCACAACAACGGTAAAACAGAACTAAATGCCTTTGATGCTAAAACTGATGATGGTCTCTTTATGGGATACTCACAAAGAAGCAAGGCATATAGAGTATTTAACTAAAGAACCTTAGTTGTGAAGGAAACACCTCATGTTGTTTTTGATGAATCTACTGTTGAGTACAGGAAGCAAGTTGAGCTAATTGAGAACAAGCTCAAATCAGCAACCCTTGAAGAAGTCATTGTACATGACACTAGATTGGTGGACTCACCTGCAGACCAGCCTGAAGATCCATCTGTAGCTGCTGAAGACCCAACTGCAGATCAGACAGGATCACCAAACCTATCTGATCCAGTTGCCACTGATGAAGACCCAGCTGTAGCTGATAAAGACGCATCTGCAGATCAGACCCAACCTGCAGATGACAAGACGGTAGCTGATCCAGCTGCAGACCAAGGAGACCGGAACCCAGCTGATGCAGAAATCCACCAGAGCAATTCAACAGGGGGAACAGACCCAGAAGAAGACGATATCCCCAAGTGGCTCAAAGACCATCCAATCCAAAGAAATCATCGGAAGTCGATCGATGGAGTTAAGACAAGACAGTCAACTCTACCCGCAGGAATGGCTATGTTCTCATGCTTCATGTCACAGATAAAACCTAAAACAACATAACAAGCTTTGGAAGATTATTCTTGGATAAATGCCATGCAAGAAGAAGTGGAGCAGATGGAAAGAAACAAAGTTTGGGAACTAACAGACAGACCAGATCACAAGAAGGTTATTGGCACCAAATGGGTGTACAAAAACAAGATTGATGAAGACAGAGCTGTGGTTAGGAATAAAGCCAGACTTGTTGCAAAAGGCTATGCACAGTGTGAAGGAATATATTTTGATGAAACCTATGTTGCAAGATTAGAGGACATCAGACTATTCCTCGCATATGCTGCATTCAAAGATTTTGAAGTCTATCAGATGGATGTAAAGAGTGCATTTCTAAATGGAATTTAAGAAGAAGAAGTCTATGTAGAGCAACCCCCAGGTTTTGTCAAAGGAGACAAAGTCTACAAGCTGTTAAAGGCTCTCTATGGACTTAAGCAAGCACCAAGAGCATGGTATGAAACACTGTCTGTGTTTCTTGAGAAAAATGATTTTTGCAAAGGAAAGGTGGACAAGACCCTATTCAGAGTGGATCACGAAGGCCACATATTAATAGTTCAGATATATGTGGATGACATCATATTCGGCTCAACCAATCCATAGCTATGTGAGAAATTCTCCAACCTCATGCAAGGAGAATTTGATATGAGTATGATGGGAAAGCTTAACTTCTTCCTCGGACTACAAGTTAAGCAGATGGAAAATGGAATTTTCATCAACCAAGCTAAGTATACCAAAGATCTAATCAAGAGATTTGGAATGGAATCAGCCAAACCAGCAAGAATTCCTATGAGCACAAGTACTCACCTAGATGCAGATGAGGGAGGTATATCAGTGGATTCAACCCACTACAGAGGACTCATTGGATCATTGCTTTACCTCACTGCAAGCAGGCCAGACATATCCTATGCCGTAGGAGTTTGTGCGCGATTTCAATCTAAGCCTAAGCAGTCACATCTAGATGCAGCAAAGAGAATAATTAAGTACCTTAAGTCTACAGTCAATGTTGGACTATGGTATCCCAAGGATGATAACTTCGAGCTGTCAGGATATTCAGATGCAGATTTCGCAGGATGCAAAATTAATAGGAAAAGCACTAGTGGAACGTGCCAATTCCTAGGAACCAGACTGATATCCTGGTTTAGCAAGAAGCAGGTTTCTAACTCTATCTCCACCACAGAGTCAGAATACCTAGCTGCAGGTAGCTGTTGTGCACAGATCTTATGGATCAGACAACAGCTGAGGGATTATAATATCATTGCCAATGAAGTTCCTATCTGGTGTGACAACAATAGTGCTATTGCAATAACAAACAATCCGGTTTTGCATTCGAGGACCAAGCACATTGATGTTAAGCACCACTTCATCAGAGGCCACGTGCTTAACAAAAGAGTTAGAGTTGAAAGAGTAAGCACAGACTACCAGATAGCTGACATCTTTACCAAACCTTTGCCGGAAGAAAGGTTTTTGGAGCTGAGCAGAGATCTTGGTCTACTAGATTGGGAATCTAGTACAGAAGCAAGCTGAAGCATATCAGAGGAAGGACGAACCCAGCTGATTAAAGAAATCAGATCCTAGCTGATGCAGGCAAGAGGACGAAGGACAGAGAAAGGAGCCTAGCTCATCAGAATCTCAGGCGAGAATTCCATGGAGTCAACTCACCTGATGCAGAGCAGTCAACAATCAAATCAGCTAAGTTTTCTAAACTCGACCGACTTCTGAATATTTTATTATTGTCTGTATAATAATATATTAATTTTTGGTTCGCAAGTGGCATTTAAATACACGTGGCGATCACTTGATAAATCGACCTCCACGGTGGCCAATTAAAACCAACCGTCAAAATTTTAAAATCTAAACCTGGACCACCGTTTCAAATTTGAAATTTAAATAGAATCTCAAAAGGTGTACCACCGTTTCAAAAGAAATAATATTTTAATCCATACATCTTTTCATCTTCTTTAAAAGGATGGAAACCCTTCACTTTACCTTTACGCTTACCAATCTTTCAAACCCTAGATTTACAGAGCAAAAATTCTTGAACTCCAAATACACTAAAAATCCTTTGTTTGTAGAAATGGAATCGTATTTCGAAGGCATTAACATGAAAGCGGTCAAGGACCAGATTATCTTCTCTCTGGTTGTTGATTTCGAAGGTTTATTGGAAGCAAATCTGGAAAATTACAATGTGCTTGATCTAATCCGTTCGATGAAGTTCAATGGGATCTACCCATTCCTGGACATCAGCCCAAATCACCCTTACAAGGAAGACGTCATCGCCTTCTATCGCGAAGCATATGTGATTCAAGGATGCATTAGAAGTACTGTTGGCGGAATTCAAGTCGACATTTCGCCGGAGTCGATTCGTACAGCCTTTGGTATGAGGCACCACGGCATACCCGTCGAGGCACTCAAACAGTCAGCTGCCAAAACCTGGAAAAAGATTAAGGCGATTGACCAACCGACGAAGCTAAAACTCACTACTAAAAGGAGCGAGATTAAAAAGGTATATCGATATGCATTGGATATTACCAACAAAATTATCATGGGTATGGCCGGCAGTTACGACCAACTGTCATCGGCAAAATTCACAGTGCTGGGAGCACTGATTCAGGATGAGCAGATTGATTGGGCGGATTACATTTTTTGGCAACTTGTTCGCGAGGTCAACAAAGCCGAATGGCTTGTTGACGAGAAGAAATTTAAATCCAAGCTGGCGTTTGGAACGCAGCTGAGTTGGATGCTGGAAAAGATGGGTGTGGCAAAGGGTATTACTGATCCCTTTCACATCAATAAGAGGCTTGGTCACCTGGACCAAGAGATGCTGAGAAAGTTGGGAGGCACAAGGAGAGCAGCCCATATGTTGAAAGAGCTGTCTCACTCAAGGACCTACCCCAGATACGATTTATCAGACGAGTCGGACAAGCCTGCAGATGACAACCCCCCTGCAGCCAAGTCGGACTCAGAGTCAGACAACACTCCCATAGCTGTTCGTTTCAAGATAAGGGGACCAGCCCCTGGAGAACCATCCATCATGCAGTCATCTCCAGAACCCTCTCCCAAGAGGCCCAGACGACTGCAGTTTAGTCAGGAGGACCAGTCAGATCATTATGCCAGTCCTGCAGCCAGGTCGCCTACTCACCTAGAAGACCAGCGTGCTCCAGGCAGCCTGGAAACTCAGATCGTGGCTGTCCTCACTCCAGCATACATTCCAGAGGAGGAAGAGGCAGGTTTAATCATCTCAATCCCTGAAACAAATTACACCTTTAACCTGCTGGACAACAATGTTTTCAACCTGTCTATTGAACAATTACAGCTTGTTAAACCACAAGCCTTAAAACACTCTTTTGTTAGTATTTTTGAAGAGTGGAAATTTTTCAAATCTCTTTCATTTACGAAACTTCAAACTTATATTGCAACAAGTGGTTGGGAATATCCCCAAGCCACAGAGGATGTACTGATACATTTTTGTAAAGTATCAGACATAGTCTTAATCCTCCAGGAGAATTGGTTCATGTCTCATTTCAAAACCAACATGGACCAATTCATCACTTCTATTATGTACAGTATTTTTGATGGTTAATTTGGAGAAGAAGATGAGGAGGTAGAAGAAAAAGAAATTAGAATTGAAGAAGTAAATGGAGAAGAAGATGAGGAAGTCATTGCCACAGATGATGAAGAAGAGGAGCAGGAAGAGAAAAAGAGAAGTAGAAAACAGTTTAGTTGAAAAACAATCTGAGGAAGTTGAGAAAACAGAAGAGTTAATTGATGAAGAAGAAGAAGAAGGGGAAGAGGTAGAACAGGAGGATGATGAAGGAGAGAAGGATGATGATGAAGGTGAAAAAGATGATGAGAATGAAGGAGAAGATAAAAAAGATGGGAAAAAGGATGATGATAATAATGATGATGATGAGGATGATGATAAGGATGAAGGAGGAGATCAAGGAGCTGAGAAAGAAAAAGAAAAAGATGAAGAAGAAAAAGAAGAAGAGGAGAAAGAAAAGGAGCCAGAGAAAGAGCCTGAAGTAGAAGCTGCAGACGGGGCTGGGGCGCCTGCCCGGTATACCAGCCTGGACACCGAGTTGGCTGAGAACTCCAAATCAGGGACACCAGAAAAGACCCCATCTGGAGTACCAGCTGCAGATAGGAGCCTGCAGTCTAGTGGTTCAGTTGCAGAAGGCTCAGTCGAGCACTCTCCACCATCGCAGATCTCACCTGCGGTGACTGAGCTGATAAGGCAGATAGTGAAGGATACCATTGGAGAGCTGCTTGCATCTCAAGTCACTCCTGACCTCCAATCTATCAATGCCAAGATTGATACTTTGCTGCAGATGGAAGTACCTCAACCTCCTCCCCCTACAAACAACAGAATGCCATTTGGCATGTCTGACTGGATGCAAAGAATAGAGCAGCAGTTGACTACTTTAGTTGATGCTGGCAAAAAGGGGGAAGATAGAATATAGGGGGAAGGCAGTATTCAAGGAGAGATAAGGTAGGAGCTTAGGACGAAGAAGAGACAGGATGTCCAGATGATCACTGCTGGGACATCCTCAGCTAAAAGGAAGGGAGGAGCAGAACCAGAAGAACAAGCTGATCAGCCTGCAGGCAAGAAAAAGAGGACTATAGGAGGATTTGAGCCTATTCTAGAGTTGGAAGGCAAGGAGTTGTGGTATGTTGAAGAATTTATACCAGAAGAAGCTCTACCCATGTGGGGATCTGCAAGGAAGAAATTCATCAGAGACTACTACATCTGGGAAATACTTCAGGATGATAATCTCACCCCACAGCAGATCTTCATCAACTTCATGGAAGAAGCTCATCCACAACTCTGGACTATTCTGAAGAAACATGCTGAGACATACAATGCTTATCCCATGATCCCTCAGTTCAGAGCCAAAGAACCTCCCACCTTGGAGAAAGGTAGTGCTTTAAATGAACTTGCTCTCCAGAGAAAAATCAAGAAGCTGTGTCTTGAGAACAAGTTTTCATCACAAGAAGAGCAAGACTTTGCAGCTCTTGTTGTAAGGAGGAAGTATGGTCTTGCACCTATCAAGACAAGACCAATCGGAGCTAAACATTTCAGGCCTACCAAACAGCCTATTCGAAGAGGCAGAGGCAGATGACTTTATTTCATTTTGTACTTGTAATGATTTTATTTATTTCTGTACTTGTAAAATTTCCTTGTAAATTTCAAGGATAATCAAGTCAGAAAATTTTATAACAGTCTTTTGAATGACAATTTCCAGTTGTCTCAAAAATTAGACTGATTTTAGTTTGTGTCTTGCACTCAAGTGCAGACTTGTTCATTTGAATATTTCCTTAAGTTTTGCCATCATCAAAATAGGGGGAATTTGTTAGGAATACTTGTTAGATTTTAATGATGTCATTAATATAAATTCAAATGTTTATTGCTTGGCAAAAAATGTAAGGAAGAACCAAATGAGTATCTTCGATAGGCCAAATAATGTTAAGTGTAAAAACTTGGAAAAATGTAAGGAAGAACCAAATGAGTATCTTCTATAGGCCAAAAATAAGTTAGGCTAAAAAATCGGCTAAGTACTAAAGATCAGCTGAGTTCATCAGAGAGGAACAACCGAGTCAAGTCAGAGTAGTTCTGGTCAACAAAAATCATCAGGGATGTTTGACCCGACTGCAGTCAAGATACCTTAGACAAGTCATCTGATCAGACAAAGTCCTAAACAGTGAACATCAGAGAAGTCCAGACTGCAGAGAAGTTAACTGAATTTCAGCCTAGTCGAGATCAGCCAAGTACTCCAATTCCACGTCAGCGTGCGTTGAAAAGTCAAATATTACGGAAAGTCACATGCAACGTGAAGAGACAAATTGGAGAGATTCCCGCAAAATATATGAATTAAATAATTCATCCAGACCCATCTTGAAGACTTTAATCGTATTATATTCAAAAGATTCGGCGCATCACATGCAGAGTCTTCACAACGGTCGGAAGATAGACTAAAATATGGGAATCCAGCCTTGCAACGTTCAGAAAAGAATAAACAAAGAAGTCTCCCTCCAACGGACTGATTTGTTACAGATTTGCAACGGATATGAAGGAATGTTTATGGATCAACACCTATATATATCCAAAGATTTGAAGTTGAGCAACTACCGGTGCGAACATACTTTCAAGCGATCAAAGCATTCAAGCAATCTAAAAGCGAAATACAGTATCGTGAAAATAGCGGTTCTAAAAAGTTCATACTTGAAGAAGCTCTTAGTTGGAGAAGACAAAAACTCGTGTCTATAATCCTGAGTTCGGGGTACTTCACTGGTTGAAGTTAAGAGACTATAAAGGCATCCAAGGATCGAGGATCAAGAGGTGCAAGGCAGTCAAGTGTGTTACAACGGCACGGATTTCCACTGGTTGGAAGCTGCTGTAGTTTGGTTGAATCACTGTAATATTTATCACTGGTTGAAAATTATAGTGAAATCATCTCCAACTGGTTTGGAGAAAAGTGGATTAGTAGAGGATTACCCCACCTCTGAGACCACTATAATTGCCTGCGTACTTTTCTGTTTTATAGCATCATACTTTAACTGCTGCATTCATTGTTAAGTGTTTCATTAGTTGTTCTGTATTCGTCATCAGCTGTCTTCCGCACGTATTAAGAACAAACGACTCCAAGTCGTTTGTTTATCTATCAGCTGAAGAAACTTACTCTTTGAGAAAAAGAGTTTAAGAGTTTCAATAAGTCTATTCACCCCCCTCTAGACTTATTCCTGGACGACTTGTGACCTACAGTATATGTATTGTGATTAAATGTCCACCATGCGTTGATCTGACGGGAATCATCATGGGAATCTATAGCTGTGTGCGCTGGATCGTTAGACAGGTAGTTCCACCATGCGTTGGTCCGACGGGTGTTGCGAAATTCGGTGAACGCAAGTGCACATTGTCGTAAAAAAGTAATAAAGAGATGAGTAAGATATCGTTCTCACGAGGACTGACTTACTAATTACCAATTTATGTGTATTCTAATTTTATTTGAACTATCAAATTTCGAGACGCAAGTAATAATTAAAGAAAATTAATAAAAGCAAAAATAGTAAAATCGATTGTTTGAAGGAGGAAAATCAAATAGGGAATTTATCTAGGATTGTGAATCCACGTCGGTTTATCCGAATTACGCTTGATTATATGAATTTAATGAATTCCCAATTTATTGAAGGCGGAGATTGCTAAAATACTCTACCGCCTCTCCCGAGGTCAATAGAATTATCTAAGGCGAATAACACACTCTATTCCTAGGTGAATTAATTCGACAATAGGCATAAAGTACGAAATCTCCAGAAAGGCCACGTAATTCCTATGAGTATATTCCTATCTCACAAGATAAAACGGTTCTTACCAATTTTTCCTACCAACTCTCCTCTCCCGATTCGAGTTGCGTAATCAAAACAATTCAATTATAGGCCACACAATTGAAAGCATTAAGAATAATTGGGGAAAACTCAATAAGAAAAGGGAATTATATTGATAATGCAAAATCAAAAGTTAATTCATCAAAACCTCGGTTTCATTCAAATCCTAGAATAGGGTTCTAGCCTGACATGCTAGAAAATAAAAATACAAAAAGAATTAAAGAAAGCATAGAAATCAAACGCAGATGAAGAACTTGGATTCCTCCGTTCTCTAGCTTCCGCTTTCTGCTCCTTGGTGTTTTCTGCTTCTTCTCAATGATCCGCGATTATTCTCGATTCCTCGATAATTCCTCCCCTTTTCATACCTTAAATCCCTATTTATAACTATTATTAGCCTCCAAAATGCGTTTGGGAATTAGGTCGAGAACAGGCTCCAAAAATGGCCCAGAAATGCGGCAAATTCAGCATAACCGCCCCGTGGGCCGCGGCTCAGTAATTATGTGCCGCGGCCCCAACGTTCAGCGCAGGATGCCTGGGCGCCTATTTTTCTTCATGGGCTGCGGCTCAGCTTCAACGTGCCGTGGCCCCCGGGACAGTTCGCTCGGCGCCCTGCTAGTCACCTTCGTGTGCCGCGGCCGGACCTTGGTGTGCCGCGGCCCCAGGCCAAAAATTGTCGTTTTGACCCGTTTTTCGCCGTTCGAGCTTCCGGACTCCAACTTCCTATAAAACATATAAAGATAGTGCATTAAAAGCTCATTTATGCAGGTTTAGACTTAAAATGGATATGAAATAATGATAAATAAGCGTATAAAAATACGCCTAACAAATACCCCCAAACTTGAGCCTTTGCTTGTCCTCAAGCAAAAAGAATCAATTTCAAATAAAAAGTATCGTGAATGATCATGCAAATCCATAGTGCTCAACTTAATCAATACTATCCTGAAAATCTCAAAGAATAATATGAGTATCGTAATAGTGAGTCACATCAAGGACACTGATTCCACAAAGTAACCATTTTTAGTGCTAATCGATCGTTCATGAGGAAAATCAAGCTCAAAGATTAACAAGCGTGAATTTAACCGACCGCCAATACGAAGGGTTAGAGTAAACAAGCCAACTCGCCCAGTCCCACAGTCTAGTGGAAAAATTTAAGAGTTTCATCATCAAAATTAGTCCTCGGACAGTATTCCTTTATGTATGATCATAATAAAGATTCGAGTTAACCACTGGGTTCGGATCTTGGGATGTTTCATCGGGATAATCCTAGGGTGGATTTCCATTCTCATGTATTGGGGAACCGTTTGACGTAAAAGACACTCATGGGGCACATGGATGATTCTAGTTACTAAGTTCCCCTCTACAGCGGAGAAAAAACTCGAATAGCTATTCCCGGATGTCCGATTTAAGGTCGCTGTTTTACGCGTGAGTAAACAACGGGTCACGTGAATACCCCCGGTTACTAGGCTTCCCATCATCGGTAAATGCGATATCGCTAAACCATTAGTCTATTCAGGGTTTTCGTTTTACGCGAGAGTAAACAACGGGTCACGTGAATACCCCCCGTTACTAAACTTCCCATCATAGAATATGTATAATATCCCGACTTTTTGGGAAAAACTGTCCGACTCTAAACTCAATTTAAGTGCCAACAGGACTCATGTTACTGGACGACAAGCTACACGAAAAGTGTAACCAAATGTATAGACGGAGATTTGAAAACACATATGTCTCCTTTCTTATACGCTAAAATTTCGACAATAACGAAAAATATAGACTTAAATGAATACTCAGAGGAAACAGATATCGCTGACTGCAAACTCGACCAAAACTCAACCGTTTCTTCAAAGAGAAATCAGTATCATAATATTAGTTTTACGCAAGCAAGCACGTAAAATCCACGAATGCAAATAATATCACGACAAGCAAGGCTAGCGTCAAAAATAACGAAAAATAACAAAAAAAATGCAAACGAATAAGTAAAAAGCAACTGAAAGTAAACCCCCCCAAACTTAGGACGTACATTGATCTCAATGGACATAGATAATAATATGCAATAAGAGAAAAGGTCAAGTACTCCCCTAATGTCCGCTCATGAACTGGTGCCGGCTTCGCCCGGTGAGGAAGGTGGTGTGGATGGCCTAACTGGTGGGATGAAGGGCCCGTCCGGGTGCAGTATGTGGCTCGTCCACGTAGAAAGGTAGTCCTGATGGTACGTATCCCTCGCCGCCAATCGCCACTCCTCACGTCGATTGGTCCGGCAGGCCTGCTCTCTCATCTCCTCCTGGACAGCAGCGAGGAGGCTCTCTCTCTATCCGCATCTCCTCTCTCGGGGTAGCTAGGAGGCTCTCTCTCTCTCTCCTCATCTCCTCTCTCAGGCCGTCAAACATCGCCTGGAGCTGCTCTCTCTCGGGCGGCGGGCTGGACTCCGCATGCTCATGCGTCAGAAGAAGAGGCTCGGGGGACTGGTCATGTGCCTCGTCAAGAAGAAATCCTCGTCCCCGAGCATGTGCCGGCGCTCCACCCCACTGGTCAAAGTGAGAAATAATGCGATGATCAATTGGACCCTGGGGTGCTAGCATCGGCTCATCATCCGACCAAGTCATGCCCGACTGGCGGCATAGAGTGCAAATTAGAGATGGGTGCTTCAGCCCCGTCTTGGCCCCTCCTTGAATGCACTGAAGGATAGATAGGACCAGATTAGGGGCCACATCGAATCTGAGCCCGGAAGTGATAGCATATAGCAGTCGGGCACGAGAGAGTAAGACTGAGTGAATCTGCGAGGTAGGATCAACCCGTGTGCAGAGGAAGTATAACCAGGCTCGCCCGAGCCGACTAAGGTGCGAACTCTTAAAGTAGAAGGCTGAAGAACCCGGGGTGCGAGTATCCCAGACGGAACGGGGCTGTGTGAGTGTCTCAAGTAGAGCCTCCCTCGTGAGGCTACTCATACTCTGCGCAAATGCTGTCTCGTCCACCACTGGCAGCTCATATAGTCTCCGAATTGCCGCCACCGAAAAATCCACAGTATAGCCTTGAACGATGACCTGAGTTCGAGTATCTGATTGCGGTATCATCTGCCCTGCCCGAATATGTCACAGTAGAGCGCTAGCGTAAAACTCCTGGACGATAGAGATCACAACCGGCTCGGGAGGTGCAGTGAAACGAGCCCATCCCATCTCGTCAATCATAGTCAGAAGCTCACCGTCCTGGGCGGCGGGAGTGAATCCCCGCTCCGGGATTATAGGTCGAGGTCGGATTTTTTCGTTGAATATTTTGTGAATGTCCGGATCGGAAAATTGGTGAGACTCTAAATCGGCATGGCTCTGTGATGTCTCCCCTCGTGTGAGGGATGATTGTGTCCTGGCCCTCATGCTAATCTTCCTTTTTCTAGACATGGCGAGGATCCTGAAAAGATAAACACCAGAAATTACACAACCTTTAAGGAAAACCAGACCACTCTCGACTCAAGATAAGCTAGACGTGAATAAAGAGTCTTGCACCATTGTAAGAGGAAAATAAGGTTGAGCTTTCAAGTTTAAACATGAAGTAAGGGCTGGGGTACAAGGTAATTCGATAATCAATTTCGTTGCATATAATCTGAAAACGCTTTGCTCAAAAATTTTCATTGATGCATTTTATCAAACACTTGACATGCATGGGTTTGAATGAAGAACAAGAATTATAATGGCTAAACCCAATCCCCAAAAATAACAACATCAATCGATATGGTCATGACACAACGACAAACAACATTAACAATCCACAGATAATCAACAAATACCATCGAAATTAATCAATAATTTCATATCCCAACTCAACCTTGATAGAACTTTGAAAAACTAACAACATATTCATCATCGAATGAATAACAATACCTTACTTTTCAAATCATGTATCAATTAGGATTAAGAGATTGAGAATTACCTTGCTTGGATTGAAGTATGCAAGAAGAAGAAGAGTTGAGAAGGGGTTCAGCCGAGTGCTGTGCGAAGAAAGGAAGGGAACTTACCTGGTGTGTGCCGGCCGATTGAAGTTAAAAAGGGGTGCTGGGCTGTTCATATTCCCAACAGGGGCCGCGGCACAGCTTAAGTGAGCCGCGGCCCAGAGTACAGCCTGCCCGGGCTTCTTTGTTCCATCGCCGTGTGCCGCGGCTCAGCATATGGGTGCCGCGACTCATTTGGTAAGTGTGTCGTGGCTCATCTGGTACGTGCCGCGGCACGGAGTACAGCTTCCTGGGCATTTCTTGGACATTTGGTGTGCCGCGGCTTAGTGCATATGTGCCGCGGCTCAGGGACAGGGTGTGCAGCGGCTCACTATCCTTGTGCCGCGGCTCAGGGCTGAATTTTTCTCTGGGGGTTTTTCTGCACAGAATTTTTCAAAGGAACACATCAAGAACGTGAGAGATAAGCATATCCAAGCAAAAATGATGAAAAACATAGACTCCAAAATGCATGAAAACACTGAAAAATAAAAATCTACAACTAATACTCGGGTTGCCTCCCGAGAAGCGCTAAGTTTATAGTCTTCAGCCAGACTTTTTGAAGATCAATTTGCATTTCGCAAAGACCATTTGGACTCCGCACAGTCCATCGAATCGTTATTACGTAATTTAAATTTTTGACCGTTAGTTTTCAACCGTTCGACTTTTGGTTCGGAAATCCAATGTTCTTTTCGAAACGGCTTTAACAATAGTAGCCTCCCAAAACACCCATTTTGCAACTGACTTGGCACTCGTTTGACTTCCGGCTTAGTGTTCAATTCCACGGGCGAACTTATGACCACATGAGATTTTTTTGATGGTGGATGAACGGATGTTGAAGATGACATATTTAACTGCTTAAGATACATGATTCGCTCTTCATTTTTATTAGACGTCGGAGCAGCTGAAATGGATTCTGAACACTTCGACCGAGAACTCTCCCGGTGTGCGTCTTTCGCAAAGATATCTACACTTTCAATTTGTGAACTCTTCTCGACACTACTTGGGCACGGAAAGGATTTAAACACTTGGAAAGTGACTTGCTCATCTTGAACCCGCAGAGTGAGTTTCCCTTTTTCCACATCAATGAGAGTTCAGCCGGTAGCTAAGAATGGGCTTCCCAAAATAATTGGGATGTCTTGGTCCTCCTCCATATCGAGCACAATGAAATCAGCGGGAAATATGAATTTATCTACCTTGACTAAAACATCTTCTATTACCCCCCCGGGTACTTGATAGATCGGTCAGCTAATTGCAGCGAGATTGTCGTCGGCTTGGCTTCCCTAATGCCTAGCTTCTTAAATATGGAAAGGGGCATAAGATTAATGCTGGCGCCGAGATCACACAACGCTCTATCAAAAGACAGATTTCCTATAGTGCACGGTGTAATGAAACTTCCTGGATCGTTCAATTTTGGCGGGAGCTTTTTCTGCAAGATGGCGCTGCACTCTTCCGTCAATGCCACTGTCTCATATTCTTCGAGTTTCCTTTTATTTGATAAGATCTCTTTCATGAACTTCACATAGGTCGGCATTTGTTCCAAGGCATCACCAAATGAAATATTTATATGTAGTTTCTTGAAAACGTCAAGAAACTTGGAGAATTGCTTGTCCAATTTTTGCTTTCGCAATCGCTGCGGAAATGGGATGGGTGGCACATATGCCTTCGGATTGTTAGGAAACAGTTTCGAGGGTCTAGAATTTTGTGATTCCTCTATCGCCAAATTTTTCTTCTCCTCATCATCACATCTCTTTTTGTTCTGCCTGGGCTGTTCACACAATTCCTTCCCACTTCTCAAACCAATGGCATTAATACTCTCTCTGGGGTTCGTCTCGGTTATTCTTGGAAAGGTACCCTCAGGGCGGGCTGTTAACACATTTGCTATTTGCCCCAATTGGACTTCCAAGTTGCGAATAGAGGCGGAATGGTTTTGCAAGGTTGCTTCCGTACGGGTCATGAACTGACTCGTATTTGCTGCTAATTTCGCCATTGCCTCCGCTAGAGAGATTTTTGGAGTGGGAGGAGGTTGTTGTTGGTGTTGGGAAAACTGAGGTTGGTTTGAGTTTTGTCCATTTTTCCACGAAAAGTTTCGGTGATTTCTCCACCCTGGATTAAATGTGTTGGAATACGGATTGTTCTGCCAATTCCCGTTCCCCACAAACTGAGCTTGTTCCATCGGATGTTGCTTGAAAGGATTTCCGACTTGGCACTCTGCGCTAGGATGAGACCCGTTACACCAATTACATGATTCTGTGGTAATGGTGGTAGGAGCATGTGAAAAAGCTTGCAATTTCCGAGTCAGCACTGCGACTTGGGCTGATAGTGTAGAGAACGGATCGTTGTCGGAAACTCCCATAACTCGCTTCAGGATCACCTGTTCATAAGGCCACTGATAAGCATTTGCAGCCATTGCTTCTAATAGAGAGTGGGCTTCGGCCATTGTTTTTCCCATCAACGCTCCTCCAGCGGCTGCATCGACAAGAGTGCGTGTAGAAGCACTCAATCTGTTATAGAACGTCTGAATTTGTAGCCAGTCCGGTAGGCCATGGTGTGGGCATCTCCCTAATAAATCCTTGTATCGCTCCCAAGCTTCGTGCAACGATTCCATATCAAATTGCCCAAAAGTGGTTATCTCATTCCTAAGTCTCGCTGTCTTCGATGGTGGGAAGAACTTAGCCAGAAAGGCTTGTGCTAATTCTGCCCAAGTCGTGATAGAGCCCGACGGTAATGAATTTAACCAAAACTTGGCTTTATCCCTTAGAGAGAAAGGGAAAAGCCGCAGACGAATAACATCATCGGTGACACCGTTATTATTAAAGGTGTCACATATCTTGAGAAATGAAGCGATGTGCGCGTTGGGGTCATCGTTTGCCAGTCCACAAAACTGGCTTGCTTGCATCATCTGAATAATAGCCCGCTTGATTTCGAAGTTATTCGCTTCGATGGTTGGACGCCGAATCCCCGAAAAGTTTGCATTGATTTGTGGCATTGCATAATCATGGAGTGCTAATACCGGTTGAGCTTGCTGAATGGGGTTGTCTACTCCGTTATTTTCCGTGTTATCGGCCATGGTGACTTTTGATGGTAGCTCGCGCTTTTCCTTCTTGTTTTTCCGAAGAGTGCGCTCGAGTTCGGTATCCAAAGGTAGTAGGCCTTCGTTACCAAATTTTCTCATGTACTAATCAGAAATTCCTGAAAGGAAAACAAACAATAAGAATTACACAAAAAAAATAAAATAATGTTCAAATTAAGACTGGAAATACTGAAATCGATATTAGTAAAATAATCAGTCCCCGGCAACGGCGCCAAAAACTTGTTGCGAAATTCGGTGAACGCAAGTGAATGTTGTCGTAAATAAGTAATAAAGAGATGAGTAAGATATCGTTCCCACGAGAACTGACTTACTAATTACCGATTTATGTGTATTCTAATTTTATTTGAACTATCGAATTTCGAGACGCAAGTAATAATTAAAGAAAATTAATAAAAGCAAAAATAGTAAAATCGATTGTTTGAAGGAGGAAAATCAAATAGGGAATTTATCTAGGATTGTAAATCCACCTCGCTTTATCCGAATTACTCTTGATTATATAAATTTAATGAATTCCCAATTTATTGAAGGCGAAGATTGCTAAAATACTCTACCGCCTCTCCCGAGGTCAATAGAATTATCTAAGGCGAATAACACACTCTATTCCTAGGTGAATTAATTCGACAATAGGCAAAAAGTACGAAATCTCCAGAAAGGCCACGTAATTCCTATGAGTATATTCCTATCTCACAAGATAAAACGGTTCTCACCAATTTTTCCTACCAACTCTCCTCTCCTGATTCGAGTTGCGTAATCAAAACAATTCAATTATAGGCCACACAATTGAAAGCATTAAGAATAATTGGGTAAAACTGTAATATCCGGATTTATTACTGTGTATTTCATCTGTATTCGAACCCTGTATTATTCGGATTTGTAGTCTTGATTATTGGAGTATGATATTTCTTGCATTGGTACCTTTGTACGTAAGTATAACAACATACAAATTTTCTCATGCAAACTCGTGATAGCGCACGCTAAGAATGTAGCTTAACACGCGCTATCGGCTATTACTCGCGCACGCTACGTATGTAGGAGTTGCGTGCGCTAGACACTGAATTATTGAGGTAGGCGGCTAGCACATGCGCCAGCCGGGACATGAGTCCAGATAGGATTCCCGCGGACGAACCTGGACAGATTTGGAGTCAATGCTTATTAGCGCGCGCTAAGTATGTATTGTAGCGTGCGCTAATTAGCTAAAGTGCAGTATATTATATATGAGACAATAACCCATTTTGGCTTACATTTCCTTCGTCCACTCTTCATTCTTGAGAGGCCAGAGAGCTATAATCATCCTTCTAACACACTTAGAACACATCTTATTGATCCTTGAATATTGGTTATCACTTGTGAGTGATCATTGAAGAGAAGTAACACCTTGGAGTGGTATATAACCAACCGGAGTCAGATTCTACCTCTCGGTTCAGTAATTTCGTCATATTAAGGTATGCTCAATCTATCTCCAGCCTTAGATTTGGATTCTAAGGAATTAGATGATCATGTTAACGAGATATTGAATCTCATTAGTGAATTATTCAACAAACATCATGTTTAGAAGATTGGAAATGTCTACGATTACGATATTATTGTTGGAACCTTGAAGATGGAATCCTAGTACTTCAAATGATGAGAGAAACATTCTGAAGTTAGCAATCCGTATGATTTATGTTATCTTTATAAACATGAATTGGAGGTGATATTATTTTCGGTTATAAGAACTTAAAGGAAGAATCATCTTAGGAAATATTCTTTCGTATAAGTTGGAATTGTTAGTTCATCTCAAGATGAAGCCTGAACGTGTATAATGATAGTAGAATCTGATACATCCACCGGAGATCACCAAACTTCGCATGAGAATTGTAATCAAGACGGATTATACGTATACTTGCACCTCGAAGTTGTTATTATCCATGAGATCATTCATAAAGGTTATGAACATAACATGAAGTCAGATAACAAACATTAATCAATGAGGAATTCGCTTACTTCATCACCATTTGTATAATCTGCTGCCCTCCAGTGAACTGCCATGCATGCTTAGCGTGCGCTAAGCTACGTGAATTAGCGTGCGCTATCGAGTACGTTTAACGTACGCCACGTTTGGAACTTAGCGTGCGTTAAGTCATCAGGCGAGTCAGTCGGCTGATCAGTGAGGCACTGACCACGCCTGGTTAGCGTACGCTAGACTGTGTGTACTGCATGTGATAACGAGTAGCATTAACGTACGCTACATAAGATTCGTAGCGTGCGTTAAGCGATCCAGACAGATTGCATATTAAGGACTTCCTACCGTAATATTTGAATTGTTAGACGTTCGTACGGCATGAGATGAATTCTATACTATTTCTTTTGTTAAGGTTCGGGCTTAACACGTGGTTGATCGAAGGGGACGACCTTCGAGTATTTTGATATTCGTGGAAGTTTTATTCTTGTCAACGAACCGAGGCAAGTACTCTAATTAGAATTGTTTATATTATGACAATTATGATGTGATTGTATCGTGTAAATATGTTGTGATTATATGTCCACCATGCGTTGATCCGACGGGAATCATCATGGGAATCTATAGCTGTGTGAGCTGGATCGTTGGACAGGTATTTCCACCATGTGTTGGTCCGACAGGATCATCATGGGAATCTATAGCTGTGTGCGCTGGATCGTTGGAATACCATCAGTATGTTGAAACTGTTATGATATGATATGTGTTGTGGATATTTCTCGTTGGAGAAACTTGTTATGATATAATTGTTGATTATATCACTGTTGTATGATTATTGTACTTGTACTAGCATCGTTGTGCTAACCCGTTCGAGGGTGAACATTTGTGTACGTTCAGGATCCAGGAGAGCGGGGAAACAACCACTGGAGATGCATGATGACGAGGGTGCAGAGTGATGTTCCGGCCGGGTTTACTGTTTGTTGTTTGTTGGTTATTTCAATAAGTACTCGAGTACGTCGTCAGTTTATGATGTTTGGATTTTAGTGATGTATTAATAACTCTTCATTGGATATTTGTACTCTCGGTATTGAACCAGACGGTTGTACTTTATTTCAGAAATTTCATAAATTGGTATCTGTTATTGTCATTTCCTTTATTCAGCCTTGTAAACTCTTATGTAAAGGATTTACGGCGCTATAATATTCCTGAATATATCGGGGGTGTTACAGAATATGGTATCGGAGATAAGATTATGGATATCTTGGCCATTGGGTTAAAATTGGGGTCATTTACGTTTTTTTTAGGTAACCGGCCGTGAATGACATCACTGTACTGCCTACGTCTTCATGCGAACGGTGGTTGTAAGTTCATAAACTCTATCTCGTTCTTTACATGTTGTACCTTCTTATACTTGAACATTAGAACGATGTTGTTTCCTGTATATTAAGTATTTGTGCTTACAGTATGTTGAGAGGCGGACGTGGACGTGGTCGCGGCTGTGGACGCGGACGAAGGAATGCTGAAAGGGAGGCGTCACCTTCTAATCAGGCTAGTCATAGCTCAGGCGAGACGCAAAAATCCATCAATAACGAACCGGAACCTGCTGTACCAGAAATCCTTCGTCAAGTGGTGAATCAGATGACTCAGTTCGCTCATGTCGTGGATCGAATGCATATGGCGGTGGGACTTCAGCAGGGAGATGGACAGCAAAGGATCCCAGAAATGGGAAATCGAGGTGACCGATGGTTGCAAGAGGTAGCAAAAATGCAACCACCCAAATTTGACGGTTTTTCCGAGACTCCCACTTGGGATCATTGGTTGAAGGAATCGGAGAAATTTTTTGCTGGAATTAATTGCCCAGACGACAGGAGAGCTCCTATTGCCCAGTACTTTCTGATTGGGGAGGCATCCGAGTGGTGGGAAGGTATCCGACCTGCAGATCATGATGCTGATTGGACATAATTTAAAATGATGATGGAAGCTCAGTACTGCCCTCGTCCTATGAAGTAAGCCAAAATTCGGGAGATTTTCTCCGCTCAGCCATCAGATGAACCCGTATCCCAGACAATTAAGACGTTTAATCAACAGTTAGCATTTGTTCGACATCTGGTCAGAACAGATGCATAGATGATGATTCATTTTGAAATGAGGATGAAACCAGAAATCCAGAGGTACATGTCCGGTTTTGAATGTACCACTCTCTGCCAATACCAGGATAAGGCATTGGCGTACGAAATAAAAGAAGCAGCAATGGAGAAGTTTATGGAGTCGAAGAAACAGAAAGTCTCTGGTACTTTTACAGAGCACAAGAGCAGTGGGCCCCACAAGGCCCAGTCTTATTTTTCTTTCAAGAAACCTCCGCACCCATCTAAGAGCGGAAAGAATTACAGAACAATGTCAACCACGACGGATACAGCTAGGAAGTGCTTTAACTGTGGTCGCCCAGGCCACCTTTGGCGTGATTGTTTGCGCAATCCAGTTACATGTTTTGACTGCGGACAGGAAGGGCGCCGTGCGACGTTTTGCAAGGATGCCACCAAGTACAATGGAACTCGTTCATCGCAGCCAGTTAAGAAGGAAGCTAGTATCCAACAGACGCAGCAAAGTGTCAAGATGCCTCAAAATTTTGGCCGCGGACGAGGCAGAGGACAATGGGACCGAAAGGGGACATCGAGTGCTGGATATGCTCCCCCACCTCTGTACGAGATGAGGATGACAGATGATCAGGATGCTGCTGTCGCATCAGGTACTATCCAGATCCTTTCCCAGCCAGTTAGCGTTTTATTCGATACAGGAGCTACGCATTCTTTTATATCCTTGTCTTGTGTAAATCGTTTGAATATTTCTGGTTTTCATACTTGTGAACCTTATGTTGTTGGTTTACCGATTGGAGAGAGGATTGTTGGGAACTTAGAGACTAGAGATTTCCCTGTATCATTTAGGGGTAGGGAGCGGCTCTCAAATCTAGTTGTGATAAAAATGCAAGGAGACGACCTGATACTCGGAGATGATTGGCTTAATCGTTATGGAGCTATTGTAAACTACCGAAGGAGGAACATTTCGCTGATCGCTGATGATGGCTCCGAAGTACTGTTTGAGGGATGGAAACCAGGAAGTTCAGGAAAGTTGATCAAAGCAATGAAAGCTGTCAAATTATTGAAACAGGGCTGTACCAGATATTGGTGCTATGCAATGAAGAGAGAAGACGGAATTGTGGAACTTTCATCGATTCCTGTTATTAATGAATTTCCAGATGTATTTCTTGACGAATTACCTGGACTACCTCCACGACGGGATGTAGAATTCACCATTGAGTTGGAACCTGGAGCTACACCAATTTCTAAGGCGCCATATCGTATGGCGCCTACTGAGATGTACGAACTGAAAAAGCAGCTGGAGGAATTACTGGACAAAAGCTATATTCAGCCAAGTGTTTCGCCCTGGGGAGCGCCAGTTCTTTTTGTCCGAAAGAAGGATGGATCGCTTCGACTGTGTATCGATTATCGAGAACTGAACAAGATGACGATTAAGAATAAATATCGGTTGCCACGGATTGATGATTTATTTGACCAGTTGCAAGGAGAAACAGTATTCTCTAAAATCGATCTGAGATCAGGATACCATCAACTGAGGATTAAGGAATCTGATGTTCCAAAGCCAGCATTCAGAACTCGCTACGGACACTATGAGTTTGTAGTGATGCCGTTTGGTCTCACTAATGCACCTGCTGTATTCATGCAGTTGATGAACCAAGTGTTCATCGAATATTTGGATAAATTTGTGGTCGTGTTCATTGATGACATTCTGGTGTATTCTAAGAGCCCGGAAGAAAATGCGCAGCATTTGCGGATTGTATTAGAATTTTTGAGAAGTGAGCAACTGTACGCCAAATTCTCTAAGTGTGAATTCTGGCTAAAGAAAGTAATGTTTCTCGGTCATGTGGTATCAGCTGAAGGAATCCAAGTAGATCCGCAGAAGATCGAAGCGGTTTTGGATTGGAAGCCTCCAAAGAATGTGAAAAAAGTCCGAAGTTTCTTAGGACTTGCTGGGTATTATTGTTGGTTCGTGGAAGGATTTTCCAAAATTTCCCGCCCACTTACTCGACTCCTGCAGAAAACTCAAAAGTTTGAGTGGAACGAGTCGTGTCAGACTAGTTTTGATGAATTGATGAAGAGATTGACGATGGCACCGATTCTATCACTTCCAAAGGGAACTGGAGGATTTATAGTTTACAGTGATGCTTCGAACCAAGGACTCGGGTGTGTATTGATGCAGAATGACAAGGTGATCGCTTATGCTTCACGACAGCTAAAACCTTATGAAGTGAATTATCCAACACATGATTTAGAGCTAGCAGCAGTAATTTTTGCTTTAAAGATCTGGAGGCATTATCATGCGGGACTCCTTTGTCAGATCTTTACGGATCACAAGAGTCTCAAATACATCTTCAGTCAGAAAGAGTTGAACATGCGGCAAAAAAGATGGTTAGAGCTGATCAAGGACTATGACCTGGAGATTTTGTATCATCCAGGCAAAGCGAATGTAGTGGCCGATGCACTCAGCTGCAAGCCTGTTTCTATTCAGATGTTGGAGATGCTGACCTCCCAACTTAGCCTTCAACGAGAGATGATTCGAGAAGGAATTGAGGTGTGGTTACAAAGAGTCCAAGGACAGCTGTGCGTGATGGAAATAACTTCGTCATTAACTGAAGAAATCAAATCTAGATAGGCAGATGATCCTCTGATGATTCGGTTACGTGATGAAGTGATCAAGGGGAAGGCCCCCGGATTCGTAATCCATGATGATGGAGTTTTGAGATTTCACAACCGACTCTGCGTATCCGATGTCAATGTTCTGAAACATACAATTATGAAGGAAGCTCACAGTTCGCCCTATTCTATCCACCCGGGCACCAGTAAGATGTATAAGGACTTGAAGCAAAATTTCTGGTGGGGCAACATGAAGAAAGATGTAGTGGACTATGTTTCGAAATGCTTGACTTGTCAGCAGGTTAAGATCGAGCATCAATGGCCTGCCGGAATGTTGAAGCCGCTCCTGATTCCTGAGTGGAAGTGGGAGGACATATCGATGGACTTTATCACCAGTATGCCGAGAACCAAGACAGGAATGAACATGATTTGGGTGATAGTTGATCGTTTAACCAAATCAGCTCATTTTTAGGCATTAAGGACACGTGGGGATCAGAGAGGTTGGCACGAGTATTTATTTCGGAGATAGTTCGATTGCATGGTACGCCGAAGACCATTATTTCTGATCGAGATGGCCGTTTTGTGTCTCACTTTTGGAAAGCAGTCCATAAGGCCTTGGGGACCGAATTGAACTTCAGTATAGCTTATCACCCGCATACTGACGGACAATCCGAGAGGACCATTCAAACGGTGGAAGATATGCCGAGGGCTTGTGCCTTAGATTGGTCAACTGATTGGGAAGTTCATCTACCGTTGATTGAATTTACCTACAACAATAGTTGGCATGCTTCCATTATGATGGCACCGTTTGAGGCATTATACGGGAGGAGATGTAGATCACCCCTATGTTGGGACGATTCATCATACTTGATCGGGACAGAACCAGAGTTGATCATACAGACTCGAGAGAAGATAGCCTTGATTCGTGAAAGGCTGTTGCGCGCCCAGAGCCGCCAGAAATCTTATGCAGACGTACGTCGTCGCCCATTGGAGTTCAATACTGGAGACCACGTACTTTTAAAGGTTTCTCCTACTCGAGGAATCTTCCATTTTGGAAGAAGGGGAAAGCTGAGTCCGAGATATATCGGACCGTTCGAAATCCTTGAGAGGGTTGGAGAGTTGGCATACAGATTGGCATTGCCACCGTTATTGTGCCATGTTCATAACGTGTTCCACGTATCCCAGTTACAGAAATATATACCAGATCCTAGTTATGTCATTGATTTCGGCGAGATCGAAGTCGCTCATGATGGGACATTTGAAGAAAGACCGGTCAAGATACTCGAGAGTCGAGTTAAGCAGTTGAGGAACAAACCAATCATTTTGGTCAAAGTTCAATGGTCACATCACGGAGTGGAAGAAGCCACATGGGAAACGGAAGATGGCATGAAGTCCAGATATCCCGAATTATTTTCGTCTTGAGTTTCGGGACGAAACTCCTTTTTAGTAGGAGAGTATGTAATATCCGGATTTATTACTGTGTATTTCATATGTATTCGAACCCTGTATTATTCGGATTTGTAGTCTTGATTATTGGAGTATGATATTTCTTGCATTGGTACCTTTGTACATAAGTATAACAACATACAAATTTTCTCATGCAAACTCGTGATAGCGCACGTTAAGAATGTAGCTTAACGCGTGCTATCGGATATTACTAGCGCACGCTACGTATGTAGGAGTTGCGTGCGCTAGACACTGAATTATTGAGGTAGGCGGCTAGCACATGCACCAGCCGGGACATGGGTCCGGATAAGATTCCCGCGGACGAACCTGGACAGATTTGGAGTCAACGCTTATTAGCGCGCGCTAAGTATGTATTGTAGCGTGCACTAGTTAGCTAAAGTGCAGTATATTATATATGAGACAACAACCCGTTTTGGCTTACATTTCCTTCGTCCACTCTTCATTCTTGAGAGGCCAGAGAGCTATAATCATCCTTCTAACACACTTAGAACACATCTTATTGATCCTTGAATATTGGTTATCACTTGTGAGTGATCATTGAAGAGAAGTAACACCTTGGAGTGGTATATAACCAACCGGAGTCGGATTCTACCTTGCGGTTCAGTAATTTCGTCATATTAAGGTATGTTCAATCTATCCCCAGCCTTAGATTTGGATTCTAAGGAATTAGATGATCATGTTAACGAGATATTGAATCTCATTAGTGAATTATTCAACAAACATCATGTTTAGAAGATTGGAAATGTCTACGATTACGATATTATTGTTAGAACCTTGAAGATGGAATCCTAGTACTTCAAATGATGAGAGAAACATTCTGAAGTTAGCAATCCGTATGATTTATGTTATCTTTATAAACATGAATTGGAGGTGATATTATTTTCGGTTATAAGAACTTAAAGGAAGAATCATCTTAGGAAATATTCTTTTGTATAAGTTGGAATTGTTAGTTCATCTCAAGATGAAGCCTGAACGTGTATAATGATAGTAGAATCTGATACATCAACGGGAGATCACCAAACTTCACATGATAATTATAATCAAGACGGATTATGGTGTTATGATGATTATACGTATACTTGCACCTCGAAGTTGTTATTATCCATGAGATCATTCATAAAGGTTATGAACATAACATGAAGTCGGATAACAAACATTAATCAATGAGGAATTCGCTTACTTCATCACCATTTTTATAATCTGCTGTCCTCCAGTGAACTGCCATGCACGCTTAGCGTGCGCTAAGCTACGTGAATTAGCGTGCGCTATCGAGTACGTTTAATGTATGCCACGTTTGGAACTTAGCGTGCGTTAAGTCATCAGGCGAGTCAGTCGGCTGATCAGTGAGGCACTGACCATGCCTGGTTAGCGTACGCTAGACTGTGTGTACTGCGTGTGCTAACGAGTAGCATTAACATACGCTACATAAGATTCGTAGCGTGCGTTAAGTGATCCAGATAGATTGCATATTAAGGACTTCCTACCGTAATATTTGAATTGTTAGACGTTCGTACGGCATGAGATGAATTCTATACTATTTCTTTTGTTAAGGTTCGGGCTTAACACGTGGTTGATCGAAGGGGACGACCTTCGAGTATTTTGATATTCGTGGAAGTTTTATTCTTGTCAACGAACCGAGGCAAGTACTCTAATTAGAATTGTTTATATTATGACAATTATGATGTGATTGTATCGTGTAAATATGTTGTGATTATATGTCCACCATGCGTTGATCCGACGGGAATCATCATGGGAATCTATAGTTTGTGTCTTATTGGATCATTGGACAGGTAGTTCCACCATGTGTTGGTCCAACGGGATCATCATGGGAATCTATAACTGTGTGCGCTGGATCGTTGGAATACCATCAGTATGTTGAAACTGTTATGATATGATATGTGTTGTGGATATTTCTCGTTGGAGAAACTTTTTATGATATAACTATTGATTATATCACTGTTATATGATTATTGTACTTGTACTAGCATCGTTGTGCTAACCCCCGGGGGTGAACATTTGTGTATGTTCAGGATCCAGGAGAGCGGGGAAACAACCACTGGAGATGCATGACGACGAGGGTGCAGAGTGATGTTCCGACCGGGTTTACTGTTTGTTGTTTGTTGGTTATTTCAATAAGTACTCGAGTACGTCGTCAGTTTATGATGTTTGGATTTTAGAGATGTATTAATAACTCTTCATTTGATATTTGTACTCTCGGTATTGAACCAGACGGTTGTACTTTATTTCAGAAATTTCATAAATTGGTATCTGTTATTGTCATTTCCTTTATTCAGCCTTGTAAATTCTTATGTAAAGGATTTACGGCGCTGTAATATTCCTGAATATATCGGGGGTGTTACAAAAACTCAATAAGAAAAGGGAATTATATTGATAATGCAAAATCAAAAGTTAATTCATCAAAACCTCGGTTTCATCAAAATCCTAGAATAGGGTTCTAGCCTGACATGCTAGAAAATAAAAATACAAAAAGAATTAAAGAAAGCATAGAAATCAAACGCAGATGAAGAACTTGGATTCTTCCGTTCTCTAGCTTCCGCTTTCTGCTCCTTGGTGTTTTCTACTTCTTCTCAATGATCCGCGATTATTCTCGATTCCTCGATAATTCCTCCCCTTTTCATACCTTAAATCCCTATTTATAACTATCATTAGCCTCCAAAACGCGTCCGGGAATTAGGTCGAGAACAGGCTCCAAAAATGGCCCAGAAACGCGGCAAATTCAGCATAACCGCCCCGTGGGCCGCGGCTCAGTAATTATATGCCGCGGACCCAACGTTCAGCGCAGGATGCCTGGGCGCCTATTTTTCTTCATGGGCCGCGGCTCAGCTTCAACGTGCCGCGGCCCCTGGTACAGTTCGCTCGGCGCCCTGCTAGTCACCTTCGTGTGCCGCGGCCCCAGGCCAATAATTGTCGTTTTGGCCCGTTTTTCGCCGTTCGAGCTTCCGGACTCCAATTTCCTACAAAACATATAAAGATAGTGCATTAAAAGCTCATTTATGCAGGTTTAGACTTAAAATGGATATGAAATAACGATAAATAAGCGTATAAAAATACGCCTAACAACGGGATCATCATGTGAATCTATAGCTGTGTGCGCTGGATCATTGGAATACCATTAGTATGTTGAGACTGTTGTGATGTGATAAGTGTTGTTATTTTCTCGTTGGAGAAACTTGTTATGATGATTGTTAATTACATCACTGTTGTATGATTATTGTACTTGTACTAGCATCGTTGTGCTAACCCCTACGGGGTGAACATTTGTTTATGTTCAGGATCCAGGAGAGCGGGGAAACAACCACTGGAGCTGCATGACGACGAGGGTGCAGAGTGATGTTCCGGCCGGGTTTATTGTCTGTTGTTGGTTATTTTAATAAGTACTCGAGTACGTTGTAATTTGTGATGTTTAGATTTCAGTGGTGAATTAATATTCTTCTTTTGGATAATTGTATTTTCGGTATTGAACCAGAACTGTCGTAATGTATTTTCAGTGATTTTATAATTTGGTATCTGTTATTGTCTTTTCATTTATTTAGCCTTGTAAATTCTTATGTAAAGGATTTACGGTGCTGTAGTATTCCTGAATATATCGGGGGTGTTACAGATATTTGCTCCTCTGTGAAGGCTGTAAAATATTTATATAAATATTTATACAAAGGATGTGATAGAGTGCGATTTAGTGTCAGTAATATGGATGGTCATTCTTCTAATATTGACGAAATCACTGCATATCAAAATGCGCATTAGATATCTGCTCTAGATGCAGCATGGAGAATTTTCGAATTCCCTCTAGCTCAAAATTTGCCCTCTGTTATATCTTTACAGTTGCATCTCCCTGACTGCCAACCTATCACTTTTAAAGATATTGATGATCTTTCTATAATTCTTTCAGATTCTTTTAGGCGTCGTTTTATGCTGACTGAATATTTTAGAATGAATCAGGTTAATGAGAAGGCCCGTACTTTGCTTTAAAAGGATTTTCCAGTTCATTTTATCTGGGATATACGTACTCGATGTTGGATTACTCGACAATGAAGAGATGTTATTGGCAGAATTGTTTCAGCAAGTCCAAATGAGGGTGAACGGTATTATGAACGTTTATTATTAAATCACATTAGAGGTGCGACATCTTTTCTAAATCTTAGAACTGTTAATTCCCTGTGTTTTCCAACATTTCGTATTGTAGCGTCAGAATATGGTTTGTTAAATAAGGATGCCAATTCTAATCTTTGTTTGTCAGAGGCGGTTGCGTATCGTTTCCCTTCTTCGTTGCGACACCTATTCACTACAGTGTTATTATTTTGTGCACCTACTAATCCTAAATAATTGTGCTTAAATTTTAAGACGTTTATGGTTGAAGATTTTATTTCCAGACAAATGTCTTTAGCTGTGGCTGAGAAGAAAGCTTTACTACAAATTAATTCTATTCTTGAGCTCTCAGCCAAACATATTAATGAGTACAATTTGATAGATGTTCGTACTCATTATTCAGAGACTGATGAGTTTTCTGCATTATTAGATGAAGAAAATCTGAGCTCTTGTGCCAGAGCAGATATGAGACAAGATATTTCTAATCTTAATTTTGAACAGAGAATAGCGTTTGAGGCTATATATAAATCTGTTATTGAAAATACTGGTGGTTTATATTTCATTGACGGTCCAGGTGGTACTGGTAAGACTTTCTTGTATAAAGTTTTGTTGTCTGCTGTTAGAGCTCGAAATATGGTCGCTTTAGCAACTGCATCCTCAGGAGTGGCTACATCTTTGTTGCCAGGTGGCAGAACAGCTCATTCGAGATTTAGTCTTACCTTAGATATAACAGCAATATATGATGCTTCTATAAGTAAACAATCTGCCGTTGGTATGTTATTAGCAGCAACCAAACTAATTATTTGGGATGAAGCTCCTATGATGCATAAATTCAGTATAGAGGCTCTTGACAGACTTCTTCAAGATATTGAAAATAATGACATGTTGTTTGGCGGAAAAGTGGTGGTGTTGGGTGGGGATTTTAGACAAATCTTGCCAGTTGTTCCTAATGGAACGCGTTCTGATATTTTGACTTCCAATTTGGTTTTCTCATATTTGTGGCCATCTTTTAGGCGTTTTTCACTACTCAAAAATATGTGCGCACAATTGGACCCTAATTTCGCCAAATTTGTGCTCTCAGTTGGTGATGGAACTCTTGAGGATCATTGTTTTGGTCTGACTAAACTTCCAGAGACAATTGTTATTCCGTATGAACATGAGACTGCCTCTCTCAACACTTTGCTGGCTCTTGTTTTTCCTGACAATGCATTAAATGCTGCAGATCTGCACAGTTTAATTGATAGAGTTGTCTTAACTCCTAAAAATGCTGATGTAGATATTATCAATAATCTTCTTCTTGAAAGATTAGAGGGAGATATAGTTACATATTACAGCTACGATGAGGTGTTGGATAAAACTGAGGAGTCTATCCATGAAGACTTCCTTAATACGCTAACACCAAATGGAATTCCTCCACATGAATTGAGACTAAAAAATAACCGCCCTATTATGCTTCTTTGTAATATTAATCCACCTGAGGGCCTTTGAAATGGCACCAGATTAATATGTCGCAATTTACAAAAACATGTTATAGATGCAGAAATAGCAAGTGGTGCATACAGTGGTAGACGTGTTTTCCTCCCCAGAATTCCATTTATTCCACTTGAAACAAATAGGAAGTATCTTCCTTTTAAGAGGACTCAATTTCCAGTACGCCCATCATTTGCGATGACAATTAATAAAGCACAGGGTCAAACATTAGACTTCGTGGGCTTATATTTACCCGCTCATGTTTTCTCTCATGGGCAGTTATATATGGCATTATCTAGAGCTCGTTCTAGCTCCACTATCCATGTGTTAATTAAACCGAACGAAGATATGACTCATACAGTTCATATTAGTTGCACCAATAATGTGGTTTACAAAGAAATCCTTGCAGTTACTAATACATCCTATTCAGATCAGCATATTTAAATGTTCAGCGATTCTGTTCGGATTATATTATGAAAAAGGTACTATCATTGTTGGCTCGTTGGTTGCTTCTCCAATTATTTTGCTCAAATATATTTTAGAGTATATTATACAGTCACATATGAATGCTCCGTTTCTTCATATTAAAATTGTGCACGTCTATAGATTCTAAATCATCACTTGCGTGCATCCTTGTTCTTCTATCGGTTATTTTGTCCTCGTAGACTTATTTCTTATAATTTTCTGGCCATATTTTGACCGTATTGGTAGTTGTAAATGTGTTGTGAGTTTTGAGGTTGTGGGCGTTAAAATATATACTTGTTTTCACTATAATCAATAGATATTTATGCATAGTTGCTCTTTTGCTGGTCTACAATTCTGTTCTTCACTTTATATCTATAATTATCAGTATTATTATAACAATTAAATATGTTATTTTATCTTTATCTCTTAGAGGTAGCTATCTATATTTTTGCCCTGGAGTGTATAATAATATATAAAGGAATCTGTGCCAAAGAGTTCATTCATTGTGAAATAAAATTACCCTTTCAGACTGCATAAAGAAATACAAGGTTTTTGATATCAGAGCACTGCGTTGTTCTGACTTTCATTGGGTGAGTAACTTAGAGAGTTTATTTGTATTGTAGTTGTTGTTCTGTTCTGATAAATAAGTGTCCCCTATTATATTATAGTAATTATCTTAGCATTTAAAAATAGCATTAATCATTTTCAGCTTTCTGTGTTTTCAAAGTATTATTACTTTACATATTTATAATATTGTGCTTTTATTCATTTATTGTTTTCAGGAGAACCTATTCCGGACTTCCTTCTGTGTTTCTTCTTGCTCAGGTATGCATATCAATTCACTTCTCTTTATGTTTTGAAAGTATTATTACCTAACATATTTATAATTTTGTGTTTTTATTGATTTAGGCTTTTTCAGGAGGAACTTATTTTAAAATTCCTCTTTTGTATTTCTTCTCACTCAGGTATACATATCGTTTCACTTTTCCATTTCCTTTTTTTTAGACTGAATTTATCGGGAATAAAATATGATCATTCTTTCTGAATATCTACAACACCATTATAATTAGGCCCTCTTTTTAAAATAAGCTTTGTTCTCTTTATACCTTCATAATATTCAGTCAGTTCTTTCTCACTCTATATTTTTTCAGATATCCTGGAATTATTATTATTCACCCTTATTAAAATACTCTCTACATCTATGAAAATTAGTGGGTGTTTGTGTTTTTTTTTTCGGAAAAGGGACGATTTCTATATGTTTAGAGGTATATAGGCTGGTAACCTTGCGAACGAAAGGCCTCCTGGAAGAATGATTACGACTCCCTTGATGGACTGGTCTGATAGGTATAACAAGACTGCGTATCTTTAAACATTTATAGAAATTAGTATTATTTTTGGATTTCCTTCTATACGTGATTATATTGTTTTTCTGTTCATCACTTTGTTATAATGTACAACTACTTTTTTATAGTTATGCTGACTTTACCTGTGATAGTCATTACTACTATATTCATTGAATAAGTTATACATTTACCTTCTCTTTTTCTTTGCTGCACAATTACCTGTATTTTCACCCTCCATCTTCTAGTGTTCAATAATATATTTGTAACACCCCCAATCCGCTCAGGGATATTACACGCCGTAGAACCCTTCCTCAAGGATCTACCAGGCTGGTAACAACATATAACAACTCAACCATGCCCTTAAGGCTAAAATGACTCAGTAGACCGATTTGGTCTTTCAATAAATACATACAACTCAAATACAAATCATGCCCACGCAGGGGTCAAAATACAACCACACCCGTACAATGGGAAAAGTATAGCAGCGGAAAATAAAGTACAACTGAACCAATAAACAATATACGGTTCCTCATGTGATTAGTATCGATCATCTTTCATCATCCTTCGTGCCGTCCCTGTGTTATGCTCCAAAACCTGAATGCAAAAATAGACATCCACCCCCGAATACTCGGGGGTTAGCAAAACTCCACTGTTTTGCTAGTGCAAGAATAAAGTGCAAATACGAGCCACACAATTCACATTCCACGAACGATAATAATTCGGAATCCTCAAAGGTTCAAATACAACAAGATGAACACTTCCCGAGGCGAGAGTTTGAGTAAAGACTTCCCAAAATTTCAAGATCAAAATATCAAGGGAAACAATCTATAAAATGATTTGAAATACCATCGGGAGTTTTAATAGAAAATGATTTAGGATTATCAAATCCTACTTTTCAAAAACCCAAAATACGAAAGGGGTCACCGCCCCAAAGGTTTACTTTCCGAAAAACGACCTTTACCAAACCGTTGGGATTTTAGCCCCAAATCCGTAAAATGACTTTTACAAGACCATTGGGATTTTAGCCCCAAATCTCATCAACTCACAGTACACAAGAACGACCACAAGGTTCGTCTCCCAACATCAAAATCCACAAATAAAGGATTTAACACAAACAACAAAATACTTTAGTGCCATCCTAGCCAAGTAAGCCAAACGAACAACTTACCTCTTACACACTTAGTCGATGCATGCAATCATGAAAACCGTTCAAAAGCACTCATTTCCGGAAATGCCATTATCAAATCACATTTGCAAAATGCACCACATTTAACCGCGGACCCACCCCTCCGTGGATCCCTACCGAGACCCCGTCGGATCTAACCCGTAGTGGTTAAAAGCAAGCTCGCGGATCCACCCCTCCGTGGACCCCTACCGAGACCCCGTCGGATCTAACCCATAGTGAGCATACACACACACACGTTACTCATGCAATACTAATATGCTAAGAATGTAAGTTCATTAAGAATACTCACTAGAGATGGCCATTAACTCGACACCATTATCAAACTCTTCAAAACACAATAACAAGATTAAATACGGAATACACGATTCCATAACTTTAAACAATAGGAGTATCATCATCAAATCCTTCAACGTTCAAAATAATCAAATCATAATCAATTCCCAAAACACGCCGTTCACAAAACGCACACGCATTTGAAAGAAAGCCTTTAACGAGGCCAAACCGAAATCTTTTGAAACTTCATTTCAAACAACCAAACAAACACACCAAGACGATCACCGATCATCATATCCACAAAATAAGAAAAGTATGGGCAAGGTACTTGCCTCGAAATTGGCACGCAAGTATTCCGACGAACACGGCTCAACCGGAAAGCTTCGAAACGCCCGTTGCTATCGAAAAGGAAGACGACGATGAACGGAAGGGTTCAACACGGTTTCTTCGCAAGAAACAGGACCCTAACATCATACAATTAATAAATCAACGATCATACGATGAAGAATAATCGTAGAACGCCCGAAAACCCCTCTATGACATTCTACCGGACATCTTCAAGGCGTCGATCAAGAACATGACCAAAACAACGAATCGATACGATCCAACCATGGAATAACAAGGGAAATGATATAATACATCTAAATAATCATCAATCCATCATAATCCTAAGTTAAATCGGATTAATCGGACGAAAACAACCAAAACACTCAAATTCCCCAAAACTAGATTTCTAGGAAATCGACACGGTCAGTAGATCGGAGGGTGTTATAAGATGGATGATTGATGATATGAACTCCAAAACTTCATGGATTGATTGTCCAACAACATCTCTCCATGATGTACCAAGCTCCAGCCGCGGAAGAGAAGAAAACCGAGTGAAAATGGCTGAAGAAACCGTCTGCAGGGCCATAAATAGACTGCACAGTGTGCCGCGGCTCAGCGGGAGTGTGCCGCGACACAGGCCCGAAAATGGCTCCCAGTGGTCGGCAGTGTGCCGCGGCTCGGTCGGAGTGTGCCGCGGCACCGTCTGATCGGTTTGGCGAAAAATGCCACAGAGTGTGCCGCGGCCTGCTGCGGCCGCAGCCACTTGCTCGGCGAAGCTGCGAGCACTACCGGCCGTGACTCGGCGAAGCTGCCGAGTACTACCGGCCGTGACTCGGCGGCCGGCCTGGCCCAGTTGCCGGCCATGACTCGGTCGGGGCCAACTCCGACGGCCCGAACGACCGAAATCCGAACACGAATACGAATCGATGATACGGTTCTGACGTACTCGCAAAGACGAATCTAAGAGCTAAGAGAACACACAATTCCGACCACCCGAAGGCTCGGAATTCAACAACGGAAGTAATTACCCAAAACTTTGGGAAATTACGAAAATGGCCCAAAACGTCCGAAAATCACGATACGCGATCGAAACACCAAACCAAAGCTCGCAACATGAATAATAATATCAAATGAACTTACGAGAAACTCGAAACAACAGTTTCGGACGAGATTCGCAAGAATCGGGCTCAAGTGCGGAAAAGTCGCTAAAAAGCTCAGAACTCAACAAAACGATACCGAAACGAACTCGGATGATAAAAAGTGCAGAATTAATCATTCTCGAAATGACGAAACGGTCATGAGCGAGTCGTCAAAACGGACTCCGGCCAAAAAAAAAAATTTACCGAAAATCGAAAGTTGCGGATATTACATTCTACCCTCCTTAAAAGAAGTTTCGTCCCGAAACTTAAAATAAGTAGGGAGGAGCAACATCCCGCCAAGAAAACTCAATGAGATACGCAAGGAAACGCGTAACTTACGCCCATCGGTGAAACGTTACAAGCAACGCAAAGGAATATACGGCGTGAAAACACGCTCCACGACGACCAACACAACGTCACCGTTAGGGATATAATAAAACCAACAAGTGACAAGCGTCATCAAATGGATAATACAATCAAGTCAATTATCCAAACAATCACAAAACACAACGAACGAAAATCAATACGATTGACCAACCCAACGGTACATCAATCAAAACGCGAGCCAATCGCTGAACAAATACGGAATTCCACCGCCCAAGGGTTGGAAGATCGAAAACGAGACTAATTTCCCGAACTTAAGGGAATTAGGAAGGAGCCTGAACGCTCAACAATCACAAAACGAGAACAAAAACCGAACAAACAAGCGATCGAGACAACAAAAATCGAACAATCATGTCCGAAACACGAAGGATAATAAAACTCAAACAACAACTCCAAGGTTCACATCTCGACTCGAGACAATATATGATCCGGTGAAAACAACAACATATGCATTCACATAAAATCCACATGAGAGGGAATAGAAATTGAAAAGTCACAACGACAAACGAGCTATTCCGAAACAATACCACACTCGTTCGATCAACAAAAGCAAGGGGCAGGACAAGCTCAGAAATGTCAACGAACATGATGAGTCGACAAAGTCGAAAACACAAGAGTTCCAAATCCGATCCACTTCGAATAAAAGAACTAATAGAACTAGATGATGTCACTTCCGAACAAGGTTCACAAGAATCGAACCGAACTCGAAAAAAAAAATCACAGCGATAACCAGATCAACCCACCACAAGATCACAGTTCGTTCGGACGATGAAACCGAAATACAGAATAAGTTCGGAAAGTATCAAAGAATACGAGCGAGTCGAAAGAATGGAGAAAGAGAAAATACAGAAGTCAAAATAGTACGGGTATTACCCCCGACCTCATCCACGAAATTCACAAAAACAGGAGCAAGGTAACAAGACATTAAACAACCGACACATAATGGAACGATCACCGATGCACACGACCATACCAACCTAAGCTCTAACAGCTCGCACATGCGCGACAATGCAGAAATCACCACGAGACGACAACATTCAACACCAACATCCCACCTCTCACAGGGGGCTAGCACAACAAATGTGTGGAAAGCGACTCAACGCTCACACCGCCAATTCGATCATACTCGGGAGTAAACATCATAATGACAACACGAACATCATACATACATACCCAGCCCTCAAACGGGAATGGATAGGTTTTTAAAAAAAAAACGAAAACCTCATTTTGAAAATAATTTAGAAGAACACCGGTTGATCTTGAGTATCACCCTTGAAAAAGTACAAACGTGAAACATTGTTATCGAGACTTTGGAGAACCATTTCACATTTGGTAAAAATGAGGACACTTTCTTTTAGTGAAAATTTTTCAGAATATTCGACCCTCGGGTCTAAATAAAAGTGTTTCTAAAACATTGAAAATATCTCAAAACATTTTGGTCCTCAATTGGAGTAATTTTGAAACATATTGCGGCACTAGAAGGCACCTTGAAAGTACTGCGAGAAAATAATTCATTTTAAAAGTACGTCTCGAAATTTATTTTCTAAGATACTCAAGTTTTCGAAGATAATTCAATGGGCTAGAATGCCCAAAAATTTCAAGTAATTACACAAAATATTATAGCGCCGTGGGTCCCGCGCCGAAACTCACCAGGCTAAAAACCATTTACAAAAACGCCAAAAAGGCCGATGACGGTAATATTTCAAAAACTCACGAAAGCCATTTACAAAATACTAAATACCGTCATAAGAATTTCGCCAAAGCGATCAAGGCCATAATGCCAAAAACTCGGTTAAGGGAATCGGTTATCGAAATAAAACTCGGTCGGTAAAATACCGAAAGTCATTACAAAAGAACTCACGCAAATGGATAAAAGAAATACGTTCAACATGCACAATCCAAAGAACACTACTCCTCATAAGAACAAAATATTAGAGTCAAATAACCACATTCGAACAAAACCTTGGCCCCATTCGAGGCCTCTAAAGACCCTACCGCTCGGCGGTGAACAAGTCGAACGTGTATAAGCACAAAGCTTCCACAAGAGAACTTGTAAAACGTGCAAATCGATTCGAAAATCATCAGCAACGGACAAAAACAACAATAAAAAGACATCACAAGCGACGACACTCCTCATATAAATAAAATACGAGAGTCGATTAAATACATATCGTGAAATCAAAATCCACATAAGGATTCCATCACTTAACAAATAATCATAAAATAGCTCGTGTCACACGAGGCACAACACAAAGAAGGGAGACTTACTTCCACAGGTCGCACGAAGATGATGATCGCCCCACGATACTAACCACGACCAACAACTCAAACGACGCGTCGCGACACGACTCAGTCAGACTAAATCCGACGAGACAAAACTCAAGAGACACCACTGACCCGACAACCTAGGTTTCCACAACCTAAGCTCCGATACCATTTATGTAACACCCCCAATCCGCTCAGGGATATTACACGCCGTAGAACCCTTCCTCAAGGATCTACCAGGCTGGTAACAACATATAACAACTCAACCATGCCCTTAAGGCTAAAATGACTCAGTAGACCGATTTGGTCTTTCAATAAATACATACAACTCAAATACAAATCATGCCCACGCAGGGGTCAAAATACAACCACACCCGTACAATGGGAAAAGTATAGCAGCGGAAAATAAAGTACAACTGAACCAATAAACAATATACGGTTCCTCATGTGATTAGTATCGATCATCTTTCATCATCCTTCGTGCCGTCCCTGTGTTATGCTCCAAAACCTGAATGCAAAAATAGACATCCACCCCCCGAATACTCGGGGGTTAGCAAAACTCCACTGTTTTGCTAGTGCAAGAACAAAGTGCAAATACGAGCCATACAATTCACATTCCACGAACGATAATAATTCGGAATCCTCAAAGGTTCAAATACAACAAGATGAACACTTCCCGAGGCGAGAGTTTGAGTAAAGACTTCCCAAAATTTCAAGATCAAAATATCAAGGGAAACAATCTATAAAATGATTTGAAATACCATCGGGAGTTTTAATAGAAAATGATTTAGGATTACCAAATCCTACTTTTCAAAAACCCAAAATACGAAAGGGGTCACCGCCCCAAAGGTTTACTTTCCGAAAAACGACCTTTACCAAACCGTTGGGATTTTAGCCCCAAATCCGTAAAATGACTTTTACAAGACCATTGGGATTTTAGCCCCAAATCTCATCAACTCACAGTACACAAGAACGACCACAAGGTTCGTCTCCCAACATCAAAATCCATAAATAAAGGATTTAACACAAACAACAAAATACTTTAGTGCCATCCTAGCTAAGTAAGCCAAACGAACAACTTACCTCTTACACACTTAGTCGATGCATGCAATCATGAAAACCGTTCAAAAGCACTCATTTCCGGAAATGCCATTATCAAATCACATTTGCAAAATGCACCACATTTAACCGCGGACCCACCCCTCCGTGGATCCCTACCGAGACCCCGTCGGATCTAACCCGTAGTGGTTAAATGCAAGCTCGCGGATCCACCCCTCCGTAGACCCCTACCGAGACCCCGTCGGATCTAACCCATAGTGAGCATACACACACACACGTTACTCATGCAATACTAATATGCTAAGAATGTAAGTTCATTAAGAATACTCACTAGAGATGGCCATTAACTCGACACCATTATCAAACTCTTCAAAACACAATAACAAGATTAAATACGGAATACACGATTCCATAACTTTAAACAATAGGAGTATCATCATCAAATCCTTCAACGTTCAAAATAATCAAATCATAATCAATTTCCAAAACACGCCGTTCACAAAACGCACACGCATTTGAAAGAAAGCCTTTAACGAGGCCAAACCGAAATCTTTTGAAACTTCGTTTCAAACAACCAAACAAACACACCAAGACGATCACCGATCATCATATCCACAAAATAAGAAAAGTATGGGCAAGGTACTTGCCTCGAAATTGGCACGCAAGTATTCCGACGAACACGGCTCAACCGGAAAGCTTCGAAACGCCCGTTGCTATCGAAAAGGAAGACGACGATGAACGGAAGGGTTCAACACGGTTTCTTCGCAAGAAACACGACCCTAAAATCATACAATTAATAAATCAACGATCATACGATGAAGAATAATCGTAGAATGCCCGAAAACCCCTCTATGACATTCTACCGGACACCTTCAATGCGTCGATCAAGAACTTGACCAAAACAACGAATCGATACGATCCAACCATGTAATAACAAGGTAAACGATATAATACATCTAAATAATCATCAATCCATCATAATCCTAAGTTAAATCGGATTAATCGGACGAAAACAACCAAAACACTCAAATTCCCCAAAACTAGATTTCTAGGAAATCTGACCTGATTCGGTAGATCGTAGGGTGTTATAGGATGTATGATTGATGATATGAACTCCAAAACTTCATGGATTGATTGTCCAACAACATCTCTCCATGATGTACCAAGCTCCAGCCGCGGAAGAGAAGAAAACCGAGTGAAAATGGCTGAAGAAAACGTCTGCAGGGCCATAAATAGACTGCACAGTGTGCCGCGGCTCAGCGGGAGTGTGCCGCGGCACAGGCCCGAAAATGGCTCCCAGTGGTCGGCAGTGTGCCGCGGCTCGGCCGGAGTGTGCCGCGGCACCCGGTACAGTCGGTTTGGCCGAAAAATGCCAAGAGTGTGCCGCGGCCCTGCCCGGCGTGACGCGGCCCACTTGCTCGGCGAATCGCTGAGCACTACCGGCCGTGACTCGGCGGAAGCCGCGAGCACTACCGGCCGTGACTCGGCGATGCGGCCCGGCCTGTTGCCGGCCATGACTCGGCCGGGCCAACTCCGACGGCCCGAACGACCCGAAATCCGAACACGAATACGAATCGATGATACGATTACGATGTACTCGCAAAGACAAATCTAAGAGCTAAGAGAACACACATTCCGACCACCCAAGGCTCGAATTCAACAACGGAAGTAATTACCCAAAACTTTGGGAAATTACGAAAATGGCCCAAAACGTCCGAAAATCACGATACGCGATCGAAACACCAAACCAAAGATCGCAACATGAATAATAATATCAAATGAACTTACTAGAAACTCGAAACAACAGTTTCGGACGAGATTCGCAAGAATCGGGCTCAAGTGCGGAAAAGTCGCTAAAAAGCTCAGAACTCAACAAAACGATACCGAAACGAACTCGGATGACAAAAAGTGCAGAATTAATCATTCTCGAAATGACGAAACGGTCATGAGCGAGTCGTCAAAACGGACTCCGGCCAAAAAAAAATTTACCGAAAATCAAAAATTGCGGATATTACAATATTAGGAGCTCCGTGCAAAATAGCTCGGTTATTGTAAAATAAACCTGCACTGTCAGACTACATAAAGGAATGCAAAGTTTTTGATATCAGAGCACTGCGTTGCTGTAATTTTGTTAGGTAAGTAACTCAAGATTTTATTTACATTATAGCAATTATTCTGCTCTAATATTTAAGTGTTACCTATTATAATAATTGCGTTAACATTTTAAAAAGTCATTAATCGTTTTTACCTTTCTGTATTTTCAAAGTGTTGTCATTTGACATATTTATAATGTTGTCTTTCTCTATTTTGGACTTCCTCTTTTGTGTTTGTTCTTACTCAAATATACATATCATTTCACTTTTAACTTTTCTCTTTGTCAACCTGATTTCCTGAAATATTAAAAATAGCCATCCTTTTTAAATATCTACAGCACCATCAAAATTAGACCTCCTACTTAAAATAAGATCTCTCCTTGTACTTGTATAACTCATTTATTTCCACAATCATCCTCAATTTTATTTTTCTTAAACTTCCATGGTATGTTTGTTGACTATAATAATTTGGTATGTGCGTTTTATCCTACATAGGCTATTTATTCCATTTCAACGTTATCCAATTACTTTTTGGTTTTCTCCTCTCGAGCTATCTACAAACTCTGTTTTTTAGTTAACGTGATTCTCTAACTAATTTATCCAGCTATCAAGAATTTTTTTCAAAACATTTCTATTTATCTAAATACATTTCTTTGTCCACAAATACACTCTTGTTAACCCTTCTACAAGGCCTATATAGAACAATATGCATAAACTTGCCTAATGGGCCTAAATGAAACGAGTTTTATTGAAAATTATTATTGTGAACAGATTTAATTTTGTGATCCAATCTTTTTTGAACCTATATATGTTATACTATTATGCATAAATTTAGACTATAGTTGTACTGTAGGTTTTCCCCCCGTCATCGGCCTTCTCTCTGGCTTTGTTTCTTTGTCCCACTTCTTCTGCGAAGTTTGTTTCTTGTATGGATTATGTAGACACATTTGTCAACGCACATATATTAATATTAGTGTTTCATTTACTTGTGATTAAAGGTCTGCGAAGTTATTTGTATCCTTCTTATTTTTTTGGATTCTTGTGTTGTTTTGTGTAGTTGCAAAATGAGCCACTCTTCGGTTAGTGAGACTATACTCCGTCGTTGTCAGCGACGAAGGGATTTAATCTTAAAGGTTAGTTTGGATTTTATTTACTGTTATTTTCTATTTTGTTTTTTCAAATATATTTTTTGGTTATTTTGGTTTCCATGACTGTTACATAACTGGTGTTTCTAAATATCAAGTGAACAGGAAAAGAGAGCAAATTTATTATTTATATATTGTGAGACGTAAAAATAAAACAATTATTATTCTATTTTATCAAACTGTTATTATTTGTTTATTTTAGAATTGTTATTGTTTTATATAATCAGAATATTGATTTTGCATTATTTTTATTTCCTACAGGAAATGTTTTTTCTACTGCCTCATTTTCCTCGATATCATTCACTTGCTTTCTGATTTGTTATTCTACATTTCTTCTTACTCAAGTATTCACATTATCTGTTTTTCCACCTAAATAGTTGTTTAATTAGGTTGTAATAAACTAGGAATCTTTTACAAAACTGCATATATTTATCTTCCAATATTTATTCGGTTATTAGAACACGTACAGATATTCTATTTGTTTAAAAAATATTTCTCCTTTTTATAAATGATCAACAACTATTTTTTTTATAAATATCGATATAGGTTTATAATACTAATCTGATAAAGTTATTTCTTATATAAAACAAAAATAAAAACTTCCTGTTAGTAAAGTATTTTGCAATATAAAAATGATATGTTGGCAACATACAAAAGAACATACATATCATATCACTCTCAATATTGCCATCTTCTGTATATTTTAAAATAATACATTACATATATAAAAAACAACATAACTAAATTCTACACATCCTCCACCAACTATTTTCTCAACCATTTACACAAAGAACAAACATGGACATTTATTACTATCTTATCTACATTTATTACTACCTTATCTACGGAAAATCCCCAATTGTTTCTTATATGTCATCATCTCAACATTTTTTAGGGCCTACCTTCTATTTATAAAATAGTTACCTCAAATATCATTCTTCCTATTCTCCATCGAAACAGACACTTGTTCAACAAAATTCCTCCAACAAACAATGGCTGATCTAAAGATAAAAACTAGATTTCCCTCTTTATTTGTTGTGCAGCCTAAAATTGGTGGTTTTTCAACTGCTACTTTTACATACTGGTCTCCAATCATCATGGTTAGCGAAGGTCGTGGTCGGCGTTTTTTTAATTCAGATTGAGAATCCATCAATCCTGATTAACCAGGCAACAATTATGGTTTCATTAGAACTTCAAGGTATGTATCAAAGAATCCAAAATCCTACTAAAGTGTACACAGAAAGAGATGCTCTTGAGGATATGCTAGCAGATCCAATGTCTTATTATAACGAGCGTACTCGTTTAGATGTACTTAAGCTGCAGGACGTTCAAAAATTTTTTGGCCCAGATTTATTCAGGATGGAGCATGCGAAGGTATTCTCTGTGTCGATATTAACGGAAATAGCAGCTGCCATACACTTCCAGACAAGGATGCCGTCCACAGAAACACCTGAGGAAACAAAATATGATGTTATTGATAAATATGTAAATAAACTTCCTACAAGCGTGCAGTACACATATGCTGAATATGTAAAAATGGCTGCTGGCCATTTCCCGTTTATAGAGGATTTTGTATCCTTCTAAATCATCTGCTGTTATTCATAAGGATTATCATATTCTCTTTTATATCCTATTATTTACTTCTCAACACTGATGTTTTAGTTAGAGGGTTCGTGTGTAATTTATTTGTGGAATTTTCTTTGGAATTCTGATAATAAATTTTCCTTTGATCAGGCCACAAATCTTTACAATATTAAATGCTACTTTTGGAATAACTTAGGAATGACAAATAAACCAAAAAAGAAATATTAACCAACTTCTAGAATGACTTCTTCATTTTAACAAGGATCGTTTTTGTTATCATATAAGCACAAGCTTAATTCATATACGCTAAATTGCTGATCTTATAGTATTTTAAAAAACAAATTATGTGCATATTATAACTTCTGTATTTGAAATGCTGCTTTATTCTTTAAATTTGTATTATTATATTATATAATTCTTAGTGTTTCATATACGTTTATAATTCTTATTGTTAATATATGTTTGAGTTATTACTTACACACGTATTTAAAAATTTATAACTCTGGTATTTTTTCCCCTTATATATATATATATATATATATATATATATATATATATATATTGAATTTTTTTCTTTAACACGTACACACCCGGCATCCCGCTGAAGTCGAACTCTCGACCTCCTTGTTACATGAGGGGAAAGATATCTACTCCACCCATTCATGGGGGATTTATATCTCTGGTTGGTGCATATACAAATTATAAATATTTATTCACTTTACGGATATCAAAATAATAATATTCCAGACTATCAACAATAAAATAAAATTATTATTCACACTAACAATTAAAATCTTTAAATAAACTTTCTGACAAAACAACATTTTATAAAATGCTTTTAATATCAATAACTGTTATACCTAAAAATAAAGTTACATAATATATTTTTTTAAATATAATTATTTTTTAATATCTATATACACTGAACTAAATACACCTATTTATTAACTCTTCCTTAGAAGAAAGTAAAAAAAGAAAAACGGTTAAACCTAAGATATGCTTTTTCTAAATCAACGATCTGAATATCTTGTCAAATATGCCTTCACTCTCAGAAATTTAGTTTCACTAATAAAAATATTCAACGCAAAAATAGAAATGTGAACAAAATAACAATTGCAAGTTTAAACAATAAGAGTAAAAATTATTATATATATTTATTACCAGCATATTCAACTATTTAATAATAAAAGGAATTTGTAAATATTTATTATTATTTAACTAAAAAACAGCAAAAAGCTAAAGAAACCAAAACAACAAATATACAACACACACACACACACATATATATATATATATATATATACACACGCACACACACGTGTATCAACTATTACACGTGGCGGCTATTCCTCTTAGAATAGTAGGATATCGTTTGCCCACTGCCTTCCGTCGATTCTTCCACGTCGCACAACACAAAATGGTCTCATCTCTGCTTCACCTTCTTCGAACATCTGCTCTTTTACAGATAAGATATATCTTTAACACCCTTCTATCTTCCCTGTCTATCATACTTACGGAACCTGCTACAAATTTCATTTGCGGTTTGATTTTTCCATTTTATATTTATGCTTTCAATTAGATTTCAGTTGCATATCTGACGAATTGGTTATACTGAACATTAATCTCACCATTTCTTTCTTTCAATCAAAATTTTGTATTCATACTTCCTATTAGGTTTTATTACAAATTTAATATAATATATTTTTCTGCTAGATAGGTTCCTGTTGCAATTTTGGGAATTTTATTTTCTCTTTTGGGTTTTCTCGCATGAGGTTGGGAGATGAGGGTCGGACTGAAACTACAGCATACTAAATCTGCAATACATAGATGTAGATTTACTAAATAAAACAGAACTATACAATCGTATTTGCATTTTCTACATATGATGCCATAGTATTTTCATACATTGTCTTTCTAATATCAGATTCTAAATATCATCCAACTTCATCAAACGTTTATTTTTGGTTCAGGTGTATGTCTTAAAAGTGACAATAAATTGAGGTTATGCTGCCAGTATTACGAAATATTAAGACTTTGTGGTAAAACACAAAGTTCTCATTCAAATACATTTCTTAACTTGCAGAAACACTCATCTTCTCCTTCATACTTTCTTTTTTCCATATTTCTGATACTAAAATTTGAAATAGTAGTATCACTAAAACTGTGTTAATTTAATTTAGTGGACAGATTTTCCTATTCAGCTTTGATAACTTGTTTTCATGAAAAATGCTTTTATGACGCTGTATGATTATTGCTTTCAGAATTTCCATCATCTAGATATCGATATATAGACATCAATACACTTTGCCTGTTCATATAAAGATATATTAAAATCTTCTGACTGTTCCTAAAACAAAAACATAAACCTAAACATGAGGTAAACACATACTCAATGTGCTGTTCTACCTCCCATTCTGTTTTTGTGGTGTAAAGAAATACTTAGCAGCCTTTCCATTTTGTTCTTCTGTATTAAACATCAACTTATAATTGCCAAAACATTTTTACTTCAATTATTTATAAATGAGTTTCAAAATATATTGTAATATCCGGAATTTCTATTACTATTGTTTAATGTTATTTTATCCGAGTTATGTTGTACAGCGTGGAATCTGTACAGTATGGATAAAATAATTGTAGAACCGAGACATCTGTATTGGTATAATTGTCGTACTTGGTCGACAAAGGATATAGTGCGTCATGTATACGTATCTAGTATGTTGAGACGACGAGAAAGATCAATGTAAATGGCTAAGTGTAGCCTTATTAGCGCTAATAGTAAAGCTTAGCGCACATTACCATGCAGGGTTAGCGCACGCTAAAGGTAAAATTATAGCGCACGCTAATGCAGTCAGATCGGAAGAAATCTATGTGTGGACCAGGCCACATTCGGCGCACGTTCTGATAAGTCAACGGATGTTTGTAATGTAGTACTAGCGCACGCTAAACCCTAAAGGTTAGCGCACGCTAATGGTATATTGGACAAAAAGGAATTTTATCCTCGTCAGCACTTTCGACGTGTGGACTAGTCTTTGGAGCATACAAACAAACGAGTCAATAGATATTAGCGCATGCTAAACGCAAGGACTTGCGTACGCTAGAGAGTGTAAGTTACGTACGCCAATGCATGGGCGTTACGTACGTAAGCACATGTACGAAACCAGACTGTAGCCTCTGGACTCTGATAGCGCATGCTAACAAAGTCAGTTAGCTCACGCTAGGGCAATAACGCATGCTATTTTATGAGAGTAGCGCGCGCTAGTAATGTTTATTATATAAGGGGACACGCGGGTTTTGAGATGCATTTAGTCCATTCTTTCTCCTTCAGTCGACAGAGAGAGCTTTGGGAGGTTCTTGAGGTTCCCAAACACGGTGAGGTGGTGATTTTTAACAAGATTAAGATAGAGAGCATGGATTCAAGCCTTGTTCTTCAAGTTACTCATGATTCTTGGTATGAAGTTCAAGTGTTCTTCTTCTTGGTTCATCTAATCCATGTAGTATTCATATCCCTTGTTAGTTGTTCGTTTTTAAGGATGATTACATGTGAGGAACATATTGGATAATCATGTGACGATATTATATGAGATTTTATGGGATTATGATAAGAGTTTTCGAATGTTATTTAAGATTCTTCATGTTAATGGTGATTCGTTTAACTTGATGAGGTTGGATCATGGATTTCTGAATCATGATAATTTCAGTGGTCGATTAGATGAGTTAACTCATGATATGATGTTGTATTCCAGATTATGTATGAGATGATCCTTGTTATCGGTTTGGTTTGATTATGTGATTTGCATGATGAAGAAAATGATAAACATTATGATATATACCTCGGATTATATGTTTTGATATAAGAATACGAATATGATTCGAGTATGATGATGAGTTTGGATCTGGAAAGTTATTGTTAATCTTGGAGTATGATTTCCTTTCCATTCGGATTCGTAGTCGCAAGGTGTTAGTCGATAATTGGAACGCATGCCACTATACAGCATTAGCGCACTCTAAGCTTACTGTCTAGCGCACGCTAACGGGAGCGACTTAGTGCACGCTACGTTATGCGTTTAACGTGCGCTAAGTAGGCAGACAGTGCAGTATTTTCGTGTTGTGGTTATGAATTCGTGATTGTTTAAGTTGGTTTGATCAGACTTGTGGTTAACCAATATATTGTTGAGCCGTTGGGTTTGTGAATTGGTTTTATCGATTGTTGATTGTTGTCGAACTTGTTGTCTATCGATTATTGTAATAGGTTTAGATTATTGATCGGTTATAATTACCGTGTGTTGCAGTCGAGTTCGAGGATGTTCGTGAATTGCATTGATTGGGGCCGAGGGACTTGTAGTTGACGGCGATGGAATTTGTAACGGCTTCAGCGGTATCGAGGCAAGTTATTACTTGCTCAGTTTATAATATTTAATGAATGGTTTCAGTTTCATTCGTTTATAATTCGTATAGCAATGTTATAAATCGTAATCACAGGAGATTTGGGATTATAGGTTGTATTCGAGTTTTGGGAATTTAAATCATAATATATATGATTTACAATTGTCGTTGGTATACTTGTTATCAAGGATACATCGTGGTATTGACGAAAACGTGAATTATCTACCGTCTGTGATGTTTTGGATAGGTGAATATTCAGAATAATGGTTGGTGATGGTTTAGATATCGAGATTGCTCTCGAAGGACTCGGAGCGAGTATTTTAATCATTTATGTCATTTGTGTTGATCATGTTGTGATACATTCATGTATCTTGGTTGCCATGCATTGGTGCATTGTTGTTGTCGTGCATTGTGTTGTGTACTGTTGTTTTGTGCAGTCGTGCATTGTTGTCGTATGTCCACCATGTGTTGGTCCGACAGGGTCATCATGGGAATCTATAGCTGTGTGCGCTGGATCGCTGGACAGGTAATGCCACCATGCGTTGGTCCGACGGGATCATCATGGGAATCTATAGCTGTGTGCGCTGGATTGTTGGATTACCATATGTGTTGTTGTTGTTGTGCATATGTATATTATGAGTTTGCCATAAGTATACATTGTCGTTATTGTTGTGATCATATTAACGTTGTCATATGAGTATGCATTTGTAGGTCTTGTGTTAGGACCATATCCGTATGTTGTGTTGATCTGATCTCGGATTAGACTGACGTGATGGTAATGGATTTTCGTATCTTGAGGTATGTTCTGTATTTCCTTGGTACTTGTCTCTGATGGACAATCAATTATCGTATGGGAATTGTCGACGTTATCCGATAGATTTGTAACACCCCCGAGATATTCGGAGAATATCACAGCGCCGTGAATCCCGACCTGGGACCCACTAGGCTTATCTTACTCACAACGTACCAAATTTGACAAAATCCACTTGGGAATCAATAAATTCGATACGAACAAGGAAGTTCAACCACAAACAAACAATATCATAAAGAAATACAAGGAGTTGTACGACAATGGAAAAGGACATTCCTAAAGTACTCGAGTACCATTTATTATTACAAGGATAAAAGGGACCGAAGAGAACAACGACCAAACAAAATGGAACACAACTAGCCACAGTATCATGCCTCGCCATCCTCATCGTATCGTCCCGGTGCACGCTCGCATGGATCCTTAGGACCTGAAAAACACAAAAGTAATTTTTCCCAAACGAAAGGGGTTAGGGCAAGTATTACAAGTGAAATGTCAAGTCTTATACATAAAAGCATATGCACCACTTCAAAGCCATGATAATGATTTTCCGGAAAATACAATTATCCAAACATATTTAGAAATGATGATATCTCTTGATTAACCGTGGACTCGACAATGCGCGAATCCCTCCTCGACCCCGTCGGATCATCTCAGAGTGGCTAACCCAAATGTTCAAGAAACCGACATAAGCGGAACCCTCCTCGACCCCGTTGGGTCCTCTCGGAGTGAACGAAAGCAACTCTCACAATCACATGCATTACTTTTCACATTTAAGAACATAACTTTCACAAGAATCACTTGCCTGGAATCGAGAGAAAAGGGTACGAATGACAAGGTACCAAGATTGAAGGATTCGACAACTCTGAACCTAGACAAGTTCGTAATTCAATTATCAAAACCCCATCGGTATGAAAATAAGTTGGAATCACTTGAATTTACTACCCCGATACATGTGTTCCGGGAATAATTCTCTTAGATAGTGAATCGCAAGTCAAATATCCCAAATACTCAAGATCTTCAGAAATATACCAATAAATCTGTAGGAAAACATGTATCCAAGGTAGATAACTCGTAATCGATATACTCTAACATAACAACATGCTGGATCGAAGAGATAGGATGGAAAATTCCCAAATCCCGAAAATCTAGTTTTGTGAGAAGTTTACCTTGATTTGGAGCGGTGGAGAGGATTAAACGTTGATTAATCCGAATTAGTAACTCAAAGATGTTGCTAGATAATTTCAGCTCGAAGAACTCCTCACAAATCGCCCGGAATCGCCCGAAATTGTCCAAGGAGGTGAAGGAATGAAGAAATGACGATTTGGGAATGGAAGTGTCCTATTTATACTAAATAGGAACTAGCGTGCGCTAGTCATGAAAAATAGCGCGCGCTATCGGACTCACCAGGCAGTCCAGTAGCCTCTGCCAGCTTCGTTAGCGCTAACACCTGCTAATAGCGTGCGCTAGAGACTTCAAATAGCGTGCGCTAATTCTTTCTAATAGCGTGTGCTACCTGGTAGTCAGTGCCCAGTCCATAACCTACTGTCCCCAGCTCTGCTCTCTTTAGCGCACGTTACTCTAGTAACGTAGCGTGCGCTACCACTAAAATCTAGCGTACACTACCAGTCACACCTAGCGTATGCTAGGAATACCCTTTTTCAGTCCAGTAGCTACTGGACTATCTGCCTCCAATACATTAGTAGCCTACGCTAATTATAACGGATAGCGTGCACTACCCTCACTAAATTAGCGTGCGCTACAAGGTGTGCGTAGCGTGCACTACCCTTTACACGAAGGTAGTATAATCGCATCAAGGATCCGAAAACAGCGACGATCCGAACAAGAAAAGGGGGTAAATCCAATTGACAAGAGTTCCGAGATTAATATAAGCTTACTAAACACTTACATGAGTGTAAAAATTACAAAGCACAAGAGTAGAAGATTTACAAAAGGTACTGGTATTACATCCTCCCCCTCTAAAATGAAGTTTTGTCCCGAAACTTAAGAAATGAATAACTCTGGGTATCTAGTGCGCATGCTCTCTTCGGTTTCCCACGTCGCTTCCTCAACTCCGTGTCGCGACCACTGAACTTTAACCAACAGTATGGTTTTGTGCCGGAGTTGTTTTACTCGATGCTCTAGTACTTTCACTGGTTTCTCTTCAAATGTGACATCCTCTGCGATCTCGATGTCCCCGTAATCAATGATATGACTCGGGTCAAGGACATACCTCCTCAGTTGGGAAACATGGAACACACTGTGAACATGGCTAAGGGCTGGAGGTAAAGCCAACCGATAGGCCAGTTCCCCAACTCTGTCGAGAATCTCAAATGGTCCAATATATCTCGGACTAAGTTTGCCCCTTTTCCCGAACCTGAAGACTCCTCTAATCGGTGATACTTGGAGTAGGACATGATCTCCCACATCAAAGTCCAAGGGCCGACGACGATTGTCAGCGTAGGATTTTTGTCGACTCTGAGCGGTTAACAATCGGTCCGGATGATGGAAATCTTCTCTTTGGTTTCCATCAACATATCGGGTTCCGTCCCGACTAAATCTGAAGCCTCATCCCAACAAAGTGGAGATCTACACCGCCTACCATACAATGCCTCAAAAGGTGCCATCCTGATCGATGCGTACCAGCTATTATTGTAAGTGAACTCGATCAAAGGTAGGTGTATTTCCCAGTCGGTACTCCAGTCCAGGGCACACGTCCTCAGCATATCTTCCAATGTCTGGATCGTCCGCTCAGTCTGACCGTCAGACTGTGGGTGGAAAGAAGTACTCAACCTCAACTCGGTGCCCAAGGCTTGATGGACCGCCTTCCAAAAATGCGACACGAAATGACCATCACAATCGGAAACAATAGACTTTGGCGTACCGTGTAATCTCACGATCTCCGATATAAAAATCCGGGACAATCGCGCCGGTCCCCACGTGTCCTTAATGCCAAGAAAATGTGCCGACTTAGTCAATCGGTCAACAACAACCCAAATCATATTCATCTCCGTCTTAGTCCTCGACATCCCGGTGATGAAATCCATGGTAATATCCTCCCATTTCCATTCGGGAATAGGGAGAGGTTTCAACAGCCCGGCTGGCCGTTGATGCTCAATTTTGACTTGTTGACATGTCAAACACCTTGAGCGCAACACTAACAAAATCCGTTGCCGTAGGCCATCTACGGCATAGTGAATATCAAACAATTTTGACCTTTTATAAAAAGCTTTAGTTGTTGAATCAGGTTCATCCTCATAAGCTTCATAAAAATCACGCTTTCTCTTCTTCCCATATCTGGTAAGCTTACCAGGAAGATAATGGAGACCGCTGGTCTTTATCAGAACTTCCTTTCCACTTAATCTAGCTGGTGCCAAATTAGTCTCCACTGTTTTCAAACCTAAGTGTTTGTCTTTCCTGAAAGGATGAGTCGACTTCAAAAATCTTCAGAAATTTCTGTACACGATCTTTCTTGAATGATGTAACCAATTACTTTCAGTCTCATCACCACATCCAGGACATGCTTTGTAACCGTGAACTGAACAACCCGAAACATTACTATATGCAGGTAAATCATGTGTACCCCACATTAGGATTGCCCTCAACTTAAATGACTCTTTCTTGTGCATATCTACCGCATCATCTCCTTTCCACATTTATTCAAGTCATCTATCAATGGTTGAAGAAAAACACAGATGTATTGACCTAGTTGCTTAGGTCCTGGTATTAGAAGCGACAGGATCTGAAACTCTGGCTTCATACATAGTGATGGCGGCTAATTGTATGGGACCAAGATGACTGGCCAACAACTATAACTTCCGCACTGGATGCCGCGAGGATTGAAACCATCAGTAGAAATTCCAAGACACACATTCCTCAACTCCTTTGCAAACTCAGGCCATTTTAGTTTCATGTTCTGCCATTGTGGAGAGTCTATTGGGTGCCGCATATACTCAACAGAAACTTCTGCTCGATCATGCCATGTAAAGTCTTCAGCAATCCGCGACACAGTGTAAAATTTTTGAAGTCTCTCAGGAAGTGGGAAATGTCGGAGAACTAATGCAAGCTCTTTTGTTGGTACTTGAACTCCATATTTCCCTTCTTTGAATTTGAACCTAGATATGAAGGAAACAAGATTGGGAGTTTACTCAAGTCTTGAATCAAAGTAAATACCATAAAGAACAAAGAAAATAAATAAGAAGTAGATATTCAAAAAGATTAAGATGTTTAAAGAAGCGAAATTGTACCTGGATGCTCCACAACTCGGACATTATACCTCATCCTTAAGATCTTTGTAGAACAATACACAGTGGTTAACGCATGCATGAATGTTCTCCGCCTTCATTCCCATATCCTTCAACATCTCCTTCATTACCGGGTATTTTGTAGGGAATTTGTTACCCTCCGGGAGCCATTTTCTTAGTAATCCCAAAAGGTATGTAACACTATTTCCTGACCAGTCGAACCTTTTCTTTACATGATGCAATTCTACAATGACAGAAAGGGTTGTCGTGCCATTCTCACATGTAGGATAAATTTTCTCTTCTGCTAATTTTTTGTACTTCTCGTGTTTCTTTCCTAGGTTAGGCTCCTGAATAAAGGGATTGTCTGAATCATCTACATTGACATCCTCATTTAACCCTTCATATACCCCAAATGCTTTGTCTACAAACTCATTTAACCTACAACCATCATCTCCATGGATCTCTTCTACGATTTCCTTCTCTAAGGTTTCTTCTTCTACAACTGTATTTTCTACATTTTCCTGAGTTACATATGCTGATCTCTGCATATGTGTCAACGTCTCTCCATGTAGTGACCAAATAACATAAGTACTAAGTATTCCATTTACTAGTAAATCATGTCTCACCAGGGCAAAACTCAATGATTTCCTATTACGACTACGACGACAAGGATAGATATAGAAAGGTGTTTCCCTAAGTCTGTTACTGTATGCAAACTTAATAAAATTATCTATTCCTGTTCTATACCCAGGACTAGACCTATCTTCAATAACCATCCAACATTTGTCACACAGTTCGGACATTCTACAACTAGACAAACAAACCACACAACAGAAAAAAGGTTAGAACCTTACCACAACACCTACCAATATTCATGCATTCACATCCATAGCTATATGTATACTTATATAACTCTAGCTAGCCAGCCACTAACTCAAGAACAAACAAGTTCCCAGTGCAATAGTACATACAAAAACAGCAATCTCACGAGTCTGTCCTGGTTTATTATTACAAATATACTTTGGTTTCGTAAAGGTCCAAATTTGCAGCAAAATTGGCTACAACCCAATTAATAAAAATAACCTATGAACATAAATTAGGCTGACAGTACAAAATCTCATATGAAAATAAAATTCATGAACAAAATCGATTTCTAGGTTAAGATAACTTTTGGACAAAATCAAGAATTAACACCATATATTTATCATCATCACTAGCTAGGGTTTATACCTCCGACACTGACCTTGATTCTTCAAATTTCAGAGATAAAATTGAGCGCAGCCCTTCCACTCGGCACAGTCGGATTCTTTTGATGTTTGCAAATTCGGTTTTAGGGTTTTGAATATGATGGATTCTTTCACTAGATGAAGTGTTGATTCACAGAATTTCAGCTGAAAATTCCATGAATCGTCGAGTTAAGTGGGTTTGGATTTGGTTTTTTGAGAGAGAGGGGGTACGGGTGTTGTCAAAAAAAAAAAAGAGAGAGTGAGAAAAAGAGGGGGTACGGGTGTATAATGGGGAGTTCGAATTATTAAAATGTTAATAGAAATTATAGGAATGTTTTTAGTTTTTATAGTAACGTTTATGGTTAGTAACGTTTATAAACGTTACTATGGCAAAAAATGAAGTGTTGCTAAATTCCTGATCTGGTGTAGTGAACGCCATGGTATAATTTCTGGCAATGAGAATCATTCATTCATAATTCATCAGTTAACAATCCTCAAACATCATTTTCATTTTAATCATGTTGATCATGTTAACTCATTAATCACTCAATTCATTTCAGCACTCAGTTGTTGATCTTGAGGATAATACCATTAATCTTGTTAACTTGTTCAAGATAATCATTTCAAGAATATCATCAGATAATCATGTCACCTCAGTTAATCATTCATGTAATCATTGTGTTAGATCGCGTATGCTCATTCTCATCATTTCATGATGTAAATCATAATGCGGTACTCATACGAGATCTATGATTATCATGCGACCTTCCTACTTCAGTATGGAGAGAGCTGCCAGGGGACGCACGGGGAGAGGCCGCGGTGCGGGCCGAAACCCGGGAAATAATCACTCACTGTCGGGAAATCGTACCCAGGACTCATCTCGATCGGAAGATGTTCATGTTTATCCACTCACTTTTATGCAGTTCATGATGACCCATATGCAATTGCTTAATCATCATTGCGCCACTGTAACACCCCAAACTAGGCAGATATTACAGTGCCGTAGATCCCCAACTGGGACCCACCAGGCAAATGAAAATGAATGAATTACACAAGATAAATGTAGTACCGAACTACATTACAACAATAATTACTCCGATGAGGAGTTTAGTTACAACACACCAGGATAATACCGAATACTAGTGTATTTTATATGAAGATAAAATACACAACACTGAATGAAACGGAGTATTCAAATGAAAGTCTGCAGCGGAAAATAAAGGACAATAACATGAATAACTGAAAGATCGGGGCCCCCTACTAGTATCACTAGGACTCCTCGACATCAACATGCTATTCCCGTGCGTTTGCCTTGCCATGACCTGAAAAACAAAATCCCCAAACGGGGTCAGTTACAAAGAACAACAATCCTCAAGGGTTGAAAATACACAATTATGATTAACTGAAGTTATGAAATATTCTTAGTTATGAATTACGCTGAAGAGGAGTATCATAGTACGCCCGTAATGTTCTGTGTAAGTGTACAACACCCGTCCGTGTACCTAATTAGTCTCACGGTGTAACGCTTTCCCGTGTGCACGGTCTAATGTATCGGTGAACCCAATACAATAACCATCGTGTGCCCGACTAAAAATTCCACACAGCCACACCCGGCCACGCAATATGAACCCAGAAGGTCATATGAACGAGAATGACCGTAATGAATATCAATGAATAAATAATAATCTGACAAAGTCAAGAATGACTCACCGAGATTAGGGTAATAATGAAATGAATGATAGCTCAACCAAAAGATTGGAACCGTCGTTCCTTATGACTGAAGTGATTAATTGACAATAACAAGTTTTAATATGATTAATACGATGATGAATGAGTTATGATTATGAATGATCAACAACAAAAGGTATGAATATCCTTTTAACCGAGTAAGAATTAACTTACAAAATACCGATGAAGAAAGTCCTTCCACGAACAAATGTCCTAAATGAAGTGTCGGTCGCACGAACAACCTTAATTCAATACAATTACCGACAATCCGATCAATATACGAATCAAACACGAATATAACGAACTCAAAACGTCGATACGATAAAACTAAGTCCATTGAGGCATTAAAACAAACACGTTGCGTCCAAACTCCGATTGTTTACAATCAAACTTCAATATACCAATATCAAATCCCCCAAGAAGTGTTTCAAACCAATAAAACATCTCCAATACGATCAATAATCCGATATGAATATCCAAAAACGTGATTATAACAACAATTAGTCTAAAATCCCCAATTCCAACTCGATATTCAAGGTGTTCTTGAATAATTCCTCAATAATCCAATGAATCCTTATACAAACTCATAATCATATACATATCCCTTCATATAACATGATTATAACGTCCAAAACATCATATCTCAACACAAAATCGAAGTCCAAAGTGTTGAAGGAATTACCTCTTGAAGATTCAAGTACTTTAATCCAAAGAACACGCGTTAGATTGATTATCCGGGCTTCACGATCGATAGGAGATGAAGAAAATCAAACACCCAAATGATAATTGATGAAGAAAACTCTCCCTCAAGCTTATCTCTCTCGTAAGAAGGTGGAAAAGATGAAAAAAATGAGCTGAAATGCTCAAAAAACCAATTTAAATGGGTTGACTACCCTGCCGGACACGGCCCGTGCCGATCGGCACGGTCGTGTCGCACTGGTACCGGCCGATGGCGGCGAGGACTCGACCGTGTCCTGCTTGACACGGTCGCGGCGCGGAGGGCCTTCCGAAAGTGACCCGTCCGACAGCGACTCGGCATGACTCGACCGTGTCCTGGGACACGGTCGGGCGTTGCCGACAGTCGGTTCTGGCTTATCCGGAAGAGTCCGACTCGGCCATGCCAGACGACACGGTCGGGTCCTGAGGCAGAGACTTCGGCATTTTCCGGATGAGTACGGCACGGGCCGTGTCGGACGACACGGCCGAGTTCGTTCGGCAGTGATCGGCCAAAACTGAAAAATGAGCAGTCGAGCTAAAACGACCATAACTCTCTCGTCCGGACTCCGATTGACTCACCGTTTGAACCATTGGAAAGCTAACTCGATGCTCTATAATATTGCAAAGATTTAGAATTTTTGGAGTTACCAAAAATTAATGGTGATCTAACAAAGTCGAACTCATATGAGGAAAGTTGAAACAATGAACAATAACGATACACAACTCGAAGTTTTTCCGGACGGTGAACACGGTGAATGAACATGATTGATGAATGATTATAATTGAGTGAAAATCCACTGAGTGACAATCACCGAATGAAATTACTGAATGATAATGACTGAATTACAACCGGGTATTACAGCCACTCTAGCCGAATTAATTGAGAGAACTCTCCCGTATGAGCCTGCTGCTAAGGAAATTGCTGAGATACAACCTTCATCTGTCAGCAAGAAATCAACAAAGCATAATCAGTCCAAAGGCGGTCAGTCAACCTTCAAGAAGCCTCGTGCGAGTCCTAACTTTTCTGAGCGATCTCCTACGGCGCCTAATCCTGTGAGATCTCAGTCCCGAGCGGCCAGATCAGCCATCACCTGTTTCAACTGTGGAGCGCCGGGTCATTACAGCACTAAGTGTCTGAAACCGTCTATCACGTGCCATAACTGTGGGATTGTTGGGCATAAGGCCCGTTTTTTCCGAAGGGACTCCAAGCCGACTCCGGTGGCATCTCAGGCCTCGAAGCAATCAGCGATTCAGAATCAGACTGCTCTGTTAGCGTCATTTAAGACGACGGAAGCGAATAAAGGCGGAGCTCATATTTTTCAGATGGGAGTGTCCGGTTCGGGGGCCGGCAAGTCCCAGATTCACGCGATGAAGAGGACCGACAATCCAGAGGCCCGAATGATCTCAGGTATACTCGTAATTCTATCTCAACCTGTGTGTACCCTTTTTGATACTCGTGAATCGCATTCATTCATTTCCGAATCATGTTTGAATAGACTTCACTCGGATAGTCCTATTAATTGTGGACCTTATATCATTGGTCTACCTGTCGGTAGAAGAATTTTCAGAAATCATGAGGTTAAGAACTTACCGAATTAAGCTTAATGACCGTGATTGGTCGGTGGACCTAATCATGGTGGATTTACCTAAGGACGATGTAATATTGGGTATTAGTTGGATGGATCGTCATGATGCCATCCTCAGTGTTCGTAAGCGTATGGTCACTATCATTTCAGTCGTTGGAGCCGAGTGTGTATTTCAGGGAGGTAATCCCCGTTGTTCTAGAAGAATCATTAATATGATGAAAGCAGTGAAATTACTCAATCAGAGATGTTCAATCATTCATTGTATCATTGTCATCGATTGGCCGTTCTAAGGCAATCGAGGTGTTCAATCATTCATTGTATCATTGTCATCGATTGGCCGTTCTAAGGCAATCGAAGTGTTCAATCATTCATTGTATCATTGTCATCGATTGGCCGTTCTAAGGCAATCGAGGTGTTCAATCATTCACTGTATCATTGTCATCGATTGACCGTTCTAAGGCAATCGAGGTGTTCAACCATTCGTGGTATCATTGTTGTCGATTGACAATGTACTGCCAGACGAGCTACCTGGTTTACCTCCACCGAGGGATGTGGAATTCACGATAGAGTTGGAGCCTGGTACGTCCCCATTATCGATGGCACCATATCGGATGGCCCTGACCAAAATGCAGGAGTTGAATAATCAACTGGAGGAATTGTTCGAGAAAGGTTATATCCGACCGAGTGTGTCCCCGTGGGGAGCACCAATGTTATTTGTCAAGAAGAAGGATGGTTCGTTTCGTGTGTGTATTAATTATCGGTAGTTGATCCGGGTGACGATCAAGAGTAAGTATCCTCTACCCCGTATTGATGATCTCTTACATCAGCTTCAGGGAGCTTCAGTATTTTTCCAAGATCGACTTAAGATCTGGATATCATCAGTTGAGAATTTGTGAGTCAGATATCGCGAGGACGGCGTTTCGAACACGCTATGATCATTATGAGTTCGTGGAGTTAATTAATGCACTAATGCACCTGCGGTATTCATGGAGTTAATGAATTGGGTTTTCATCGACTTTTTGGATCAGTTTGTGGTTGTCTTCATTGATGACTCTTTAATTTATTCTCATGACCGATAGGAGCACGAGTTTCACCTTCATCAGGTGCTCGACGTGTTGAGACGAGAGCAACTTTATGGAAAGTTTTCCAAATGTGAGTTCTGGATGTCCGAAGTGACGTTTCTCGGGCATGTAATTTCATCAGACGGTGTGCGTGTTGATCCTCAGAGGACGGAGGCTATCTGAGATTGGTTACCTCCGACGAACGTTAAGGAAATCCGAAGCTTTCTCGGAATAGCCGGTTATTATCGGCGAATTATGGAAGGATTTTCTAAAATCACTCAATCAATGACGAACCTTTTACGAAAGGATAAGAAATACACGTGTTCCGACGCGTGTCAGCGGAGTTTTGAGGAACTCAAGAGCCGGTCAATTTCAGCACATGTCCTTTCCTTGCCACAAGGGGCGTAAGGATTCGTGGTTTATGGTGACGCGTCCGGACACGGTCTTGGATGTGTATTAATGCAGAATGGGAAGGTTATTGCCTATGCTTCACGGCAATTGAGACCTTACGAGGTTAATTATCCGACCCATGACCTGGAGCTAGCAGCCGTGGTTTTCGCATTGAAGATATGGCGTCATTACTTTTATGGCGTCACCTGTCAGATATTCACCGATCATAAGAGTTTGAAGTATATATCTACTCAGAAGGAGTTAAATATGCGACAGAGGCGGTGGTTGGAACTAATCAAAGATTATGATATTGAGATCCTGTACCACCTGGGCAAGGCGAACGTTGTCGCCGATGACTTGAGTCGTAAGTCCGTTCAGGAGCAAATTCTTGCTCGTTTAACAGTTCAGAAGGAGCTTCAGCAGGAATTTCTTAGACTCGAGATCGAGGTCTGGCTTCAGCGAGTGCAAGGGCAACCTTGCATGTTAGAGATTTCATCGCCACTTGAGGAGGCAATCAGAGTGAATCAGGGTTCAGACCCATCATTGTTGCATATCTGTAAGGATGTGGCTCAGGGGAAAGCCCCTGGATTTGTGGCCCATAAGGATGGACTTTTGCGATTTAAGAATCGGTTATGCGTACCGGCGAATGACGAGTTGAAAAACTCGATTTTGAGAGAAGGTCATGCTACCCTTTACTCCATTCATCCGTAGTCCAGCAAGATGTACAAGGACTTGAAACAAAATTACTGGTGGAGTAATATGAAGTGAGAAGTCACAGAATTTGTTTCGAGATGTTTAACCTGTCAGCAAGTCAAGATAGAACATCGGCCGTGAGTATCTCGAAACATCGCTATTCAGTGGAAGTGGGAAGATATTTCTATGGACTTCATCACGAGTTTGCCGACGAGTCATCGTGGCATGAATACAATCTGAGTCGTTGCGGACTGCTTAACTAAATCAGCTCATTTCCTTGAGATTAAGGATACGTAGGGTCCCGAGAGACTTGCCCAGTTGTTCATCAAAGAGATAGTGAGACTGCACGGTACTCCTAAAAGTACCATTTCCGATCATGACGGACGGTTCGTGTCTCATTTTTGGAAATCAGTTCATCGTACTATGGGAACTCAGCTTAACCTCAGTACCATTTTTCATCCTCAGTCTGACGGACAATCAGAGAGGACTATTCAGACATTAGAGGACATGTTGAAGGCATGCATCCTCGATTGGAAAGACAATTGGGAAGCCCAACTACCGTTGATTGAGTTCACGTACAATAATAGTTGGCATGCTTCGATTAAGATGGCACCTTACGAGGCCTTGTACGGTCGTCGTTGTCGATCTCTTTTGTGTTGGGATGACTTATCAGAATCAATCGGCACCAAGCCCGATATGCTTATAGCCGCCCGTGAGAAGGTAGCTTTGATAAGGAGTCATTGTTGACATCTCAGAGTCGACAGAAATCATATGCAGATAATCGTCGTCGACCACTAGAGTTCGAGACAGGTGACCACGTGTTGGTCAACGTATCCCCGAGTCGAGGTATTTTCCATTTCGGAAAACGGGGGAAGTTGAGTCCGAGATTCATTGGACCGTTTGAGATTTTGGATCGAGTAGGCGAGTTAGCTTATCGATTGGCCTTACCTCCGGCGTTGAGCCAAATTCATAATGTGTTTCACGTCTCTCAGTTGCAGAAGCATGTTGCCGACCCGAGTCACATACTTCAGTTCGGCGAAATCGAGATCGCTGATGATCATTCGTATGAGGAGCGTCCTATACGAGTTTTAGAGCGGCTAATCAAACAGTTGAGGAACAAGACGATTCCTTTAGCCAAGATTTAGTGGTCTAGGCACAGAATCGAAGAGGCTACTTGGGAAATCGAGCATAGTATGCGGGAGACTTATCCCGAGTTGTTTGACCCTTAGTTTCGAGGACGAAACTCTTTTTAAGGGGGGGAAGTATGTAATACCCGGTTGTAATTCATTCATTACCATTGAGTAATTATCAGTCAGTAATTGTCACTCAGTAATTTTCACTCATTAATAATCACTCATCATTCATGATTCATTCATTTGTGTTCATCGTTGGCATTTTGTAACCGTGCATCAATTACCGATCGTCATTCATCTCCGTTTGTGGATCGAGACGAGAGTATCATCATTATCATCGTGAATGGTAGTCTTATGATGGAAGTATCATCTATCGCGTGTTATTGGACTTAATTACATTATACGAGTATTGTATGTCGATAGTGTCGAGCAGGGTGCCCAGGCAGTTTCGACGAAGGCTTCATACGCCCGTAAGTTTGGCCGGTTACGGCCGCATCGGTCGAGTTACGCCCGTAAGGTGTGCAGGTACGGCCGTATGGTTGTCGGCAGGTGTTTGGACGAGTGCGAGTTATGCCCGTAAGACAGGTGCGGGTACGGCCGTATGACTGTCGGCAGATTTTGGACGAAGCCGAGTTACGGACATACGAGATGGCTGGTTACGGCCGTAAGGCCATTGACCTGGGATGTTACGACCGTAAGTAGGCCGAGTTACGGCCGTAACGTTCGGCAGTTTATAAGGACTGGACGGGTTTTTGAGGTCATTTCTCTCATTTTCTTCACCTTGTCCGAGAGAGAGAGCTTGAGGAAGAGATTTTCTTCATCAATAACTTGAGTGCTCGGTTTTCATCATCTTCATTCGGTTGTGAAGCTTGGATAGTCGATCTAACGCGTGTTCATCGGATCAAAGTATTTGGATCTTCAAAGGTAATATTCTTCAAACATCTTGGATTTCGATTTTGTGTTGAGATATGATGTTTTGGACGTTATAATCATGTTGTGTGAAGAGATGTACGTATGATTACGAGTGTTTATGAATATTCATTGGATTACTGAAAGGTTATTCAAGAACACTTTGAATATTGAGTTGGATTTGGGGGTTTTCGATTAGTTGTTGTTGAAATCACGAATTTGGATATTCATATTGGATTTTTGATTGTATTGAAGATGTTTCGGCGGTTTGAAACACTCCTTGGGGATTTGATATTGGTATAATTGAGGATTGATTGTAAACAATCTAAGATTGGTCACAACGTGTTTGATATAATGCCCCAATGAGCTTGGTTTAGTTGTATCGACGTTTTGTGTTAGTTTAACCGTGTTGATTTGTATGTTGAACGGATTGTTGGTAATTGTGTTATTCAAGGTTGTTCGAGCGACCGACATCTCATTTAGGACGTTTGTTCGTGGAAGGACATTTGTCACCGGTGTTGTGTAAGTTAATTCTTACTCGGTTAAAAGGATATTCATTCCTTTCGTTGTTGTTCATTCATAATCATAACTCATTCAATGTATTAACCATATTGAGACTTGTAATTTTCGAATAATCACTTCATTCACGAGGAACGACGGTTCCAATAATTTCATTGAGGTATCATTCACTTCACTATTATTTCATCTCGGTGAGTCATTTTTGACTTTGTCGGGTTATCATTCATTAATAATCATCATGGTCACTTTTGATCGTGTGACCTTCTGGGTTCATATTGCGTGGCCGTGTGTGGATGTATGGAATTTTTAGTCGAGCACACGATAGTCATGTGTTGGGTTCACCGACACATTGGAATGTGCACACGGTAACGCTTACCTCCGTGAGACTAATTAGGTACAAGGACGGGTGTGTCCGGGCACTTGTCTTGTACACGCGCACAAAACATTACGGGCGTACTATGATGCTCCTCTTCAGCTTAAATTCATAACTAAGGATATTTCATAATTGAGATATATCATGTTTGTGTTTATTCAACCCTTGAGGATTGTTGTTCTATGTAACTGACCCCGTTGGGGGATATTGTTTTCAGGTCGCGGCAAGGCAAAAGCACGGGAATAGAACGTTGACGGCGAGGAGTCCCAGTGATACTAGTAGGGGGCCCCAACCCTTTCAGTCATTGATGTTGTCGTCATTTATTTTCCGCTGCAGTTTTCCATTTGGATACTCCGTTTCATTCAGTGTTGTGCATTTTATCTTCATATAAAATATACATGTATTCAGTATTATCTTGGGTTTGTTGAAATTAAACTCCTCGTCGGAGTAATTGATGATATAATGTGGTTCGGTACTACAATTATATTATTTAATTCATTAATTTTCATTCGCCTGGTGGGTCCCAGTCGGGGGTCCACGACACTGTAATATCCGCCTAGTTTGGGGTGTTACACTGGCGTCATCGAAGGAAGAGGTGGCCGCCAAGGTTGCCGAGCTCCATGGCGGGAATCAAACGATTGCGGGGCTGAGGGAGAAGCTAGAGGCGATCGAGGCCGATCCCTACCTTAACATGGAATACGTCAGCGAATTTGCCTATTATATGGCTTATGCTGACGCAATCCGTGCTGCTAAGAAGGGAGGGCTCGAGTTGGCTGATAACTTCAAAGCCTACGTGCTTGCGCACCCTTTGCAGCCCGCCTTCTTCGATCCTAGACCTCTCCTCGGATCATGGGGTCTACTTGAGCTGGTATCCGTCGCCCGACAACCTTGTTCACCCGGATGCCCCGGAGGATGGGGTTGCAGCGTCTGATGCTGGCGAGGGAGCGAACGCCGATTTTGCGGCCAGGGGCGATGGCTCGGCAGGAACACCCTGAGCTAGCTTGCTCTTTTTGTTTTTTTTTACTTGTAATTTTCTAGGCTTCCCTTTTTGTATTTTGCCTTCGGGCGACCGTGCTTGTACTTCAAATGAAATGAAATGAGTATTTCCTTATCTGATTTCTTGTTTGTATGTTCGTCTTTCCGAATCTTTTGCATTTGACCTCATACAAAGGTGTTTGAGGAGCGATCGCCGTACGTACAGCTCCAAATGAATTGATATACTTAAACTCATACTGGTAACTTTCAGAACAAAGTCGATCATCGTATGTATATCTGAACAAATCCGATCGTCGTATATATAGCTCCGATCTCCCCCTTGTTTTTGTTTACTTAGTGAAAGTAAGGGAATAAAAATAAATCGTTTAGCGAGCGATCTTTGGTCTAGTTCTTGCGATCCTCAATTTTGCAGATTCCTCGAGGAAGGCTGACCATCTCAGCCTAGAGGGACCTTGCACGGTCGCGGAATTCGATGGAACCGACCTATGCGACCATGTCTTGTATGCGAGCGACATTCCATCTGATGGTCTACGTCCCGCAACTCACTTAATTGTGAGGGTCCTCCATAGGCTATGTTTTGCCTCGCACTGTAGCGATGGGGCGGACGATCTCAGCCTGGAGGAGTCCTTGCACGGAGAACCGTCGGATGAATTGACTTCATGACCGTGGCTTGTTAGCACTTTTCTGCCTGGGACCAACATGTTAGATGGCGGACCTTCGAGGGCATACGTTGTGACGGGGGGCGGGACGCGTCGCATTGTCCGGGTCCACCATGTTAGATGATGGACCTTTGAGGGTGGGCGAGCGTGTCCACAAATCTATTTTTGGAGGGTCCTTCGGCTACGCCCGCGTCGTATTTAAATGAAAGGGCGAGCGATCTCCGCCCAAAGAAACCTTGCATGGACGGGTTGTCGGTTCCATCGACCTCCAGAACCATGGCGGCACTTTTCTACCTTGGATCGTCATGTTAGACGGAGATCCTCGACGGTATACGTTGTGCTAGGGGATGCGATTGCTTGCCTAGGTCCATCGTGTTAGATAACAAAATTTAGAGCGCGAGCGAGTCATCCTCTTTTTGGAGGCGTTGCTTAGGCAGTAGCCTTTGGTTTGTTTTTCCGAAGCAAATCACTTGGGGAGAACTGGAAAATCTCGTTAAGCACTTTGCACATTAAGTAAATGATTACAGGGTGTTTCTACTGATAGTACTTCTTCAAATGGACGGCGTTCCAGGGATATTGGTCCGGAGTGCCGTCTGGGTGTTGGAGCTCGTACGCTCCTTTGGTTAGCCATTTGGATATCCTGAACAGGCCCTCCCAGTTCGGACCAAATACTCCCGTGTGGGTCTGGATCTTCTTGAGGACTAGGTTGCCCACTTGAAATTGCCTTTCTTTGACCTTTGAATTGAAGAACTTTTCGGATTTCCTTTTATGGATCGTGTTCTTCATTTCCGAGGTCAGTCGTCGTTCTTCGAGCATATCCAAGTCGATTCACCGAGCTACATCGTTGTCCGTCATCAGTTGTTTTGAAGTTCGATGGCTGAGGGCGGTGATCTCTAATGGGATCACTGGTTCTATTCCGAAAGGGAGGGCGAAAGGGGTTTTGCCGGTTGAATTTCTTGTCGTCGTGAGGTGTCGAGGCGAGCTCAGTCTTATAGTGCCGGATGAGCCAGTCTTATGAGGTGCCGAGGCGAGCTCGGTCTTATAGTGCCGGATGAGCCGGTCTTATGAGGTGCCGAGGTGAGCTCAGTCTTATAGTGCCGGATAAGCCGGTCTTATGAGGTGCCGAGGTGAGCTCGGTCTTATAGTGCCGGATGAGCCGGTCTTATGAGGTGCCGAGGCGAGCTCGGTCTTATAGTGCCGGATGAGCCGGTCTTATGAGGTGCCGAGGCGAGCTCGGTCTTATGAGGTGCACCAATATTAAAAAATGGAATAACGTCAAATTTTATTGATAATACCTCTTTAAATACATAGCATTCCATGAGTAAGTTAATCTCTGGCCGTTCAGATATTCCAGCCGGTAGGCTCCATTCTGAAGGACTTCGCTAACCTTATATGGTCCTTCCCATTTGGGCTTGAGTGCTCCTGGATCCGGGCCCAATACCCGTTTAAGGACGAGGTCTCCAACCTGAAAGCTCCTAGGGTGAACCTTGGAGTTGTAATATTTTTTGCTCCTTCTTTTGTAGACGGCATTCCGCATTTCCGCCCGGGCCTGTTTTTTGGCAAGGAGGTCTAGGTTTACTTGGAGGGCCAGATCGTTATCTTGCTCTTCAAAATGGGCTATTCGGTAAGTAGGCGCTCCGATTTCAACCGGGATGACGGCTTCAGAGCCGAAAGCCAAGGAGAAAGGCGTTTCTTCGATGGCGGACCGATGCGTTGTTCTGTAAGCCCATAAGGTTCCGGGGAGTTCCTCGGGCCAGGAACCTTTGAGTTCTTCGCGGCATGTCTTGAGATGCTGCTTTAGGATTTTGTTGACCGCCTCGACCTGCCCGTTGGATTGCGGATAGTATGGTGTGGAGATGTTATTTCGTATTTGGAGGCCATCATAGAAGGCCCGAAACTTCTTATTATCAAATTACTTTGCATTATCAGAGACAATAGATTGAGGGATCCCGAACCGGCAGATGAGTGAACTCCATATAAAATCAATTATTTTCTGCTCGGTTATCCACGCCATAGGCTCGGCCTCTGCCCATTTTGTAAAATAATCGACAGCGACGATGGCGTATTGTACTCCTCCCCGTCCTTTAGGTAAGGGGCCGATCAAGTCGATCCCCCATTTGGCGAATGACCACGGGCAATATACCGAAATAAGGGTTTTCGGCGGGGATCGGATCTACGGAGCGAAGATTTGGCACCGGACGCACTTCCGTACGAGCGTGATGGCATATTTTTTAAGATTTGGCCAATAATATCCTTGTTGGATCAATTTATAGGCCAATGTATGGCCGCCGGAATGATTACCGCATATACCCTCATGCACCTCTCTGAGGGCATATTCTGCTTCTGATTCGGACAGGCATTTCAGCAATGGAACCGAATATCCTCTTTTGTATAAGGTTCCATCCACTATGGTGAACCGGGCGGACTGAGTTCGTAATGATCTCGCTTAGGCTCGGTCCTCGGGTAAAATGCCGCTTTGAAGATATTGGATTATAGGCTGCATCCACCGTTGCGGTTCTGATTGTTCAGCTGCCCGGACTTCGGCCATTTCCAGGGCTGAAGAGGCATGATACCCAATGCTGACCTCGTCCATATGTTCGACTCCGGAGCTGGATGCGAGTTTGGCCAAGGAGTCGGCTTGGATGTTCTCAGTTCTGGGGATATGTTGTATAGTTCCCCGAAAATCTTACAGCCGGGCTGAGGTACTTAACCAGTTTGGGTTTCTTAGCTTCGTATTCGCCGTTGATTTGGTTTACCACTAATTGAGAATCACTCAAGACAGTGATGCGGGCAAGACCGAGAGAGGTCGCCATTTCTAGACTGGCCAAGAGAGCTTCATATTCTGCCTCATTGTTGGTGGTCGGAAAACCTAAGAGAATAGCCGAGCAGAACAGACGTTGGTCGGGACTGACGAGGACTATTCCTGCACCTGACCTGTCGGCGGTTGAGGATCCATCTACATAGAGTGACCACTCTTCTGATCTGTCATCCTCTTGTGCGATTGCTGGTGTGAACTCTGCAATGAAGTCCGCCAGGGCTTGTCCCTTTATGGCAGTGCGCGATTCATAAGTTATGTCAAACTGTCCGAGTTCGACGGCCCATTTGACCATCCGGCCGGAAACGTCAGGTCGGTGCATGACTTGATTTAAAGGGTAGTTTGTTAAGACGACTACCTGATGTTCCAAAAAGTAGGGTCTTAACTTCCGGGACGCCATTACGAGCGCATAGGCCAGCTTTTCCATTGGGGCATACCTGAGCTCGGCATCATGAAGGGCCTGACTGACATAATAGACCGGATGTTGAACTGCATTCTCCATTCGAATCAGAGCGGCGCTGATCGCAGAGTCGGATACCGCGAGGTATAAGCTCAGAAGTTCCCCTTGGGTCGGTCGCTGCAAGATCGGGGCTTCTGCCAGGACTTCCTTGATAGCTTCGAAGGCTCTTTGGCAAGGTTCTGTCCACTTAAAATCTTTGTTCTTTTTTATCGCCTCAAAGAAAGGTTTACATTTATCAGTTGAGCGAGAGATAAAGCGACTTAGCGCAGCTAGTCGGCCAGTTAGGCTCTGAACCTTTTTGACCGAATTTGGAGGAACAAGTTCGGCCACTGCCTTAATTTTATCGGGGTTGGCTTCAATCCCTCTTTGGCTCACCATGTAGCCGAGGAATTTTCCAGAACCTACCCCAAATGAACATTTCTTTGGATTTAACTTCATCTTGTACTCTCGCAAAATAGCAAACATTTTATTGAGGTCATTTACATGATCGGCCGAGCACAAGGACTTCACTAACATATCTTCTACATACACCTCCATGGTATGGCCTATCAAGCTATTAAACATTTTATTTACCATGCGTTGATATGTTGCGCCGGCATTCTTGAGCCCGAAAGGCATCATTCGGTAACAGTATAGGCCGCGGGACGAGTAGAAGGGGGTGTTTTCTTCATCAGTGTGATGCATTGGGATCTGATTGTATCCGAAATATGCATCCATAAAGCTCATTAGCTCATGCCCGGCCGTTGCATCCACCATGTAGTCGATATGCGGAAGGGGGTAACTATCTTTTGGGCAGGCTTTATTCAAATTATAAAAGTCAATGCAGAGCCTCCATAGACCGGTCGGCTTTTTTAGCGGGACGGGGTTTGCCACCCCGGTCGGGTACTGGGATTTCCGGATGAACCCATTGTCGATCAGTTTTTCTACTTCCTCTTCCAGCCCCTTCTGTCGTTCAGGCCCCATTTTCCTCCTTTTCTGAATAACCGGCTTTGAACTGGGGTCGATATTCAGCCGGTGGCACGCAAGTTATGGGTCAATCCCCGGCATGTCCGAATGGGTCCACGCGAAGACATCCAAATTCTGTCTCAAGTGGAAGATTAGCTCGGAGCGGATCGGCTCTTGGAGGTTGTGGCGGATCCTTAGCCGTCGTACGGGATTAGATGGTTCCATGTCAACCTGGTCCAACTCTTCTGTTGGCTCAGCATGGCGAATTTTTCCTCTCGGATTATGGTATCGCGGGTCAACAGGATCCTCTTCTAGGATCGGCTCCTTACCGGGCCTGCGGCCCCGGTCCGCTTCCTGGTGAGTTTCCATTTCGAGGGTTTGCGCGGCCCCGGGACCTTCGGTCTCCTGTTCGAGTAGGGTGTCTCCCGCCAGCTGTTTGGAGTTGGTGGCCCCTATTTCTTCCGATAAATTTTCCGAGATGCCCTCTGCGGCATTGATTTCGCGAGCCCGGATGCTGAGATTGCATTCCCGGGTGGCCCTTTGATCTCCCCTATGTACCCCGACGCCGTCCGGGGTGGGAAACTTCATGCACAGGTGATACGTGGACCGAGTGGCCCTCAGCCTTGACATCACAGGTCGGCCTATGATGGCGTTATAGTCACTGTGCACATCGATGATCTTGAAGGTAGTGATCATCGTTCTTCTGATCGACCCCTGACCGAATTCCAAGGCGAGGTCGATTTCCCCCAGTGGTGAGGTGCGGCAGTTGGCAAATCCCCTAATGTCTTCGTTGCAGGGCCGGACATAAGATTGGTCTACATTCATCCTACGAAGGGTATGAAGGTAGATGATGCTGGCATAGGCCCCGGAGTCTACCAACACCCTGTGGACCGGGATCCCCATTATGGGCAGGGTGATGACAAGGGCGTCTGAATGGGGATGGTCCAAGCCGTCTGCACCGGACTCTTTAAAAGTAACTGCCAGCTGGGGGTTTTTGGGGGCTTCTTCGGCCACTGATAGGAACCCCTCTGCTCGGCGTTCGGTCCGTTGATAGGAGGTGGTGGCTTCTCGAATGGATACCTTTTTCTGCCGCTTTGACCGATGATCATCGACCTCAGCTGTTCCCAATGGTCAGAATTTCTCGGGGGGACTCGGGGGCTGGAGGCACCCGATCAATCTTGGCTCTTGTCAGGTCGGCCCGATCCTGGCGATCCCGGGGTGGGTTTCGGGTAAATCGCCTTAAGACTGTATCGTCGCATACCGCGATCAAGGCGGCGACGAGGTCTCGGCACTGTTCGGTGTTGTGACCCGCTGATTCATGATATTTACAAAACCGGGTCTGGTCCATGTCCTTCTGATCTTTATAGATCGGCCGAGGAACCGGGAGCAAATTTTTGTCCTTTATTTGATCGAATATGGCCGCGGCTCCGACGGAATATATTTCAGCGAAATTAGCCATGAGCTCAGGCCTACGCTCCCGATAGCTCTGAGTTGTTGGGGCTGTCGAGGAAGAGGCTGGAGTCTTATTTTCCCAGCGAGATTCTTGACGGGCCTCTTTGTAGTCATGTCTATCTTCTTTCTTTTTGTAGGACCCTTTCTGATCGGAGGGCATGACTAGCACTAGTGCCGGCATAGCTTCCTCGGCAACTATATGGGAGCTGGCGGGCTCCAAGAATTCCTAGTAGGTGTGTGGGACATTCTGGCACACCGTCCAGCGAAAAAAAGAATTTTTGAGGAGGCCGGCCTGAGCAATAATGGCCAACGCATCGTCCGACATGGGTTCCATCTCTAATATCCGTTTATTGAAACGAGATATTTAATCTTTAAGGGACTCGTTAGGCCCCTGTACGACGAAAGCGATGGATGAGTGCGGGGCGACTCGCACAAGGGACCCCATGAAATGGGATCGGAACGTCGCTGAGAGCTGGGCCCATGTTTGAATAGAATGGTGGGTCAGCGTCCGATACCATCTCTGGGCCCTCTCCCCCAGAGTCAGGGAGAACATTCAACATCGGAACGCGTCCTGAGACCCGTTCAGGTCCATCCTGGAATTATAATGTCCAAGATGGGCGTTGGGGTCTGTCTCCCTGTTGTACGGCAGAATCTGAGGAATCTTGAACTTCTCCGGGAGGGGTTCCGCCAGAACACTGGGGGCCAGGGGACTCTCTTGGCTTTTGAGCCATTCCGAACTTTGGGATGGCTGGAGTTGCTTATTTTCGAGCTCCGTAAGATGTTTTTTAAGAAACTCGTTCTCACTCGAGTTATCGCCGGGAGTTGGAGGTAATACTTGTGTCGGATTTAGGGACTGGTGGGGAGATTTTTCTTCTTTACGGATCTGGCTCTGGATAGTGGGAGCCGGCGCTGATTTTTCGATTTTCTTCCCCGCCCCAAGGCGATCAAAAACGGATATGGTGTAATATCCGACGGAAATTCTTACTTACTGTTGTATCTTTCGGATAATTCAAATACTGTTGTAGCCTTGTTGCATTTGTGTATTGTTTCTTGATGTTGGAATATATCTTAAATAGACATAATAATAACGATCATTCGCACTATGATTGGATTCTCAACGTCGCATAGATTATTACATTTTTTGTTACTAAACCTGAGTCTAACGTACGCTAATCCTTAAGCATAACGTACGTTATGCTTAGTCCTTTACGTACGTAAAGGTGCACTTGTTACGTACGTAACCAGTGTAATCGTATCCGATCTCAACTTTCGGCGTGTAGGGCGGACGGATTCGAATATCGATCTTTTGGAGGCAATCTAGTTGACCTACATTACGTCGTAATGCGTTGATAGGTAACGTCGTAACTATGTTCGTGTTTGATCCGGTAGCCTGCTGGTCGAGCTTACGTCACGTAATACTTTCCGGGTAGCGTCGTAAAGGCGTTGCGTATGTTATCCTCTTGTGATAACGCACGTAACGAATCTTTATTATAAAAAGACAACTTGTGTCTTTCATTTTGCACGACCAAACTCTGAGTTTTCACCTAGATAATCATCCTCCTGCATCCCTAGATCAAAATTACCTTCTTCCAACTTGTGTTTGAGCTTTACATTTGGATTTTGGAGCTTGTTGTTTGGGAGTTGGAGTCATTCTTGAAGCTTAGATTGTGTTCATGTGGTCTTGGTGTATTGTTCTTCAATTCTGAAGGTATGTCATACGTTTTAACCCTATAATCTCATAGTTATAATGATAGTGATTAAGTATACTCCATCTAGTGATGAATTAATCAAGCTAAACATGTTTATAGTAAGCTTCCAACAAACTTAATGATGAATATGATGATTAAGGGTTTTTGTAATGATGTGTTCTTAGTGTTTTAAATGGTGATGATCATGTTTAGATTAACCAAATTCTTATTCCTGGACTAATAACACCATTGGAATACTAATAGTCTTTGTTTCATTATAGTGTAAATAACTTGTTGGAATAATCACCATAAAATGTTTTAAGAATCCCTTGTTGATCATTAGAAGAATGGAATAACCTTCTTGAACCTAAGCTAAGTAAATCCAGAGGATTAATGCTTGAACCTTCAAGTTAACTAGAAGATTATAAGGAAGGTGTTGAACTTGAAGTAGTCTTCTTGATCATAATATGGAAATGTAACTACTTAACTCAACATAAGTAATTGATTGAAGTGCAGATTTTACTTTTAATCAATTGAGATGTCTTTGATAAGTTTAAAGAGTAGGAGATTATTGTTTAACACATCTTAATCCAGCAAACATTTGGTAAACATCTTGTAATCAATTGTAAGAATAGAATGGTATTGAATGAGGTTCTTGAAGTAACGCTCAACATCTTAAAGTTGAACTACTCAAATGAGAATTAGGATGTTGTCTCGTTGAAGTTTGGTATAGATGATTATATGAACGTATTATTGAGAAAAATATACTTCATTCAAGGTTGATTGTCCGAGTAACCAATTTTGAATCGAGGGCCGACTGTTCGTTCGACAAAGAAGGACTTTACACGCCTCCGTATTGAGGCAAGTTATATTGCTTGGTTATAATGATGTGTGGATTCTTATGATGATTATGCATTTCGTGTATATGAAACACTTATAAACTTGTGTCTTGTGACTTGAGGTTGTTCTTCATGATATCCCGTTTTCATCGTGGGATTGTATTCCCAAGTTCGTTACTTTTGGACCCTTGATATTGTTTGATCTTGTTGTCATTTCAGTGAGTCCTCGGTCATTAATCGGATTTGTGAATTATTGAATTCGTTGTCATGTTGCATCGTGACATATCCGGAGTCATATCTACGTTCCGATTGGATATTGTGTAGGATTTTTATCCGGGCACATATATAGTCATGCGTGAATATTTTCCGTGAAGGGCTGTGCACACGAGACGTATTTCGTTGAGGCTAATTAGGTACATTGTCCCACGTATATCCTGGATTCCATATACGGGGTGGACATGTGCACTGACACATATTCGGATCGAGCGTACTGTGATGTCCCTCTCGAGCCATACTATCTTAGTCGCTCACAGTCCATTTTTATATTTGGATGTGTTCGACGTTTTGTGACTGAGCGTTCATATGCCTGAGGGGTATGTTCGTTAGTCGGGGCGTTATTCTTGAAATCTTATATACGTGAATTGTATACTATCTTGAGAATCATTTATCATGTATATCTGACCCTGTGTTGGGCGAAATACTTGTGTTGTATTTTAGGTCGAGGAAAAGGCAAGGCGCGGGAAGATCAAGGTGATGACGAAGGGTTCGAAGGATACTAGTTCGGGGGCCCCAAGTCTTTCGTGTCCGGTCATGTTCGTACCGTGTAATGTTATCTTTCCGCTTTATTTTAAATTTGAACAAATGTATTGTTATTTAAGGTATAATTCATCTCCATATGGATTATACTTATGTTTTGGATCCTGTGTGTAATAAGGCCGTAGGCCATACTGCTGTAAACTCCAGATCGGAGTAAGTACTATGTTTTGTGGTTTGGTATCACATGTATTGTGTATTTAATCTGTACTTTGGGTATCGCCTGGTGGATCCCAGTGTGGGGTCCACGGCACTGTAATGGCCGCCTTATCGGGGTGTTACAGAAGATGGTATCAGAGAATTTTTCTAGAGGTCGTTTTCTTTATTTTGAGTCTTTGTGTATTGAACTAGTATCAAGAGACCTTCGTGTCACGTGTGACCCGTGCGAGCGCCTCATCCTACGAGCCAAATGCGGTACGTACCTTATGAACCATGAATAAATTACTGACATGATATTGATCTCTGAATAGATATCCTTGTTGATCTCGGCGTTTTAAGGGTTTGTGGCAGGAATTATCTGATTGATGATTCAAATAAAATTTTGGATTGATTATATGATTGAAATCATTCGACTCAAACGTCGATATGATATTTTGTGCGACTCTCGTAGTGATGATAACTCATTACGAACTGTTTTCTTGAATATGTAATTTCTTACTGCCATTAACTTAGCATGAATTCCGATTGGTATCATGAACTGTACTTATGATTATCATTACAAATTGATTGTTTTAGTATGTAAAGAAATTTGAGAGGCCTTGGCAGAGGGGGACGAGGCCGCGGAAGGGGCCGAATCCCGATACTGCGAGCCAACAGACGTGCGAACGCAGAGCATAGTTCCGCAGGCAGTGATTCGCCTTCTAGGGACCAATCGCACCACAATGGACGCGAGGATGCTCGTGTCGATCCTTACACTGTAATGCAGGGCATAATGGCTCAGATGACCCAAATGGGTCAGTTAATGGAAACTATGCAGAGAGCTGCTACCGACCAGCATCAGGGGCCACCTCCTGTACATGGCGGGCCGATGAATCGGATCATCAGTGACATCTCGCGCCAACGACCCCCGATTTTTGAAGGTTCCTCTGAGTTGGCTGATATCGTGCATTGGATCGAACACTTCGAGAAGTTGTTCGATATGGTAGACATCCAAAGAGAGAATCGCGTCTCATGTGACTTACTACTTGGGCAAGGGCGCCCACACTTGGTGGCTTTCGGTGAGGCCAGCTGATGGCGTATGTACTTGGGAAGAATTTAAAAATCTCATGCTAGATCGTTACTATCCAGGTCCTCTCCGCGAGGCCAAATTATCAGAATTGCTGAATCCGGAACCGTCCGAAGATGATGACGTACTATCTATCGCCGAGAAATTCCAGGCACTTCTCCCTTTTGCCGCGACGATTGTCCACACAGAAGCTGATAAGATCAAATACATTCTCAAAAGGCTTAAACCCAGAATGAGGATGCAGCTGTTGAACCATCATTGTGTGACCCTACCGGAGTTCATCGAGAAAGCTCTGGAGTACGAATTGACCGTGAAGGAAATTTCCAAGAAGCAACCGCAGTCTAACAACAAGAAATTCAGGAACCAGAACCAGTTAGACAACAATCGGGGAACATTTAAGAGACCCCAACCAGTGCCAAATCCTTCTGAACGGCAACCTACGGCATCGAAGCCAACCGGATCGCAACCTCGAGTGGTCAGCCTATCTGTTGTGTGCTATAATTGTGGAGACCACGGGCACATCAATTCGAAATGTCCTAGGCCAGCCGTGTCATGCCATACTTGTGGGAAGAATGGGCATCGTGCTCGTTATTGTAGGAGTGGACCAGTACGTATTCCCGCAGCACCTCATGCTCCAGTACAGTCTTCAGTTCAGGACTGAGTACCTCCATCCGCTTCTTATCAGACTACCGGGGCAAACAAGGGGATGGGACGTGGAAGTCAAGCTGGTACATCTGGTGTAGGGGCTGCAAAACCTAAAGTTTACGAGATGAAGAGGGTTGAAGATCCCGAAGCCAGCATGATTGCAGGTACTCTCGAGATCCAATCTCAGCCTGTCTGTGTTCTTTTTGATACTGGTGCTTCACACTCCTTTTTATCTACTTCTTGTTTGATTCGGTTGCAATTAGAGCATGTTATCAATTGTGAACCTTATATAATTGGTCTACCCGATGGTAGAAGAATTTTTGGGAATCGTGAAGTTCAGGACTGCTCGATTCGTATGAACGACCGTGAATGGTTGTCAAATTTAATTGTGGTCGATTTACCTAAAGATGATGTGATCTTGGGTATCGATTGGATGGACCGTCATGATGCCATAATTAGTGTCCGCAAGCGAACAGTGACCGTCACATCTGACGATGGTATTGAGTGTACCTTCCAGGGTGATAATCCCAGCCATTCCGGGAGAATCATCAGCGCTATGAAAACGGTGAAACTGCTTAATCAAGGATGTATTGGCTATTGGTGTTACATGACCAAGACAATGGATCGGCCAGTTGAATTGATCGATATTCCGGTAGTCCGAGACTACCCAGACGTATTTTCAGATGAGTTGCCAGGCTTACCTCCGCATCGTGATGTAGAGTTCAATATTGAGTTAGAGCCTGGTACGTCCCCGCTTTCAAAAGCACCGTATCGTATGGCTCCGACTGAGATGCAGGAGCTGAAGAGCCAACTTGAGGATTTGACCGAGAAGGGCTACATTAGACCTAGTGCGTCCCCTTGGGGAGCACCAGTGCTATTTGTACGGAAGAAGGACGGATCCCTACGTCTGTGTATTGATTATCGTGAGTTGAACAGGGTAACCATTAAGAACAAATACCCATTGCCGCGTATTGATGATTTATTGGATCAGCTTCAAGGGGCTGCTGTGTTTTCTAAGATCGACCTGAGGTCTGGTTACCATCAGTTGAGGATTCGTGAGTCTGATATTTCGAAGACCGCTTTTCGTACTCGCTATGGGCATTATGAGTTCGTAGTGATGCCTTTTGGACTGACGAATGCACCGGCAGTATTCATGGAGCTGATGAATCGAGTGTTTATTAATTATCTGGATCGCTTTGTAGTCATTTTTATTGACGACATTCTGATCTATTCTCGTGACCATAAAGAGCATGAGCATCATCTCCATCTAGTTCTCGAGGCGTTAAGGCAAGAGCAGCTTTATGGAAAATTTTCTAAATGTGAGTTCTGGATAAATGAAGTTATCTTTCTCGGGCATGTGATATCAGTTGATGGGGTGCGAGTAGACCCGCAGAAGACAGAAGCTATCCGAGACTGGTTACCACCAAAGAGCGTTAAGGAAGTACGCAGTTTCTTGGGACTAGCAGGTTATTACCGACGGTTCGTGGAGGGTTTTTCCAAAATTGCCCAACCAGTGACCAATTTGTTGAGAAAGGATAAGAAGTATTTATGGTCAGAGGCATGTCAGCAGAGCTTTGATGAACTTAAGAGTCGGTTGATTTCGGCACCTATTTTAGTCCTACCGAAAGGAACGGAAGGGTTTGTAGTGTATAGTGACGCATCTAAACAGGGCCTTGGGTGTGTACTAATGCAAAATGGGAAGGTGATCTCCTATGCATCGAGACAGCTACGACCTTACGAGGTCAACTACCCCACCCATGATTTAGAACTCGCAGCCGTGGTGTTTTCTTTAAAAATCTGGCGTCATTATCTGTATGGAGTAACCTGTCAGATTTTTACTGCTCACAAGAGCCTGAAATACATTTTTACTCAGAAGGAGTTAAACATGAGGCAGAGAAGGTGGATAGAACTCATCAAAGACTATGATATCGAGATCCTTTATCATCCGGGCAAAGCAAATGTAGTTGCTGACGCTTTGAGTCGTAAAACAGTACAGGAACAGATGCTTGCCCGCCTAACAACTCAGAGGGTATTGCAGTTAGAATTGGTGAGGCCGGAAATTGAAGTCTGGTTACAGCGTATTCAAGGGCAACTCTGTACACTTGAGATTTCATCGTCCCTTGAGGATATAATTAGATCGAATCAAGTTACAGACCCATTCTTATCTCGAGTCCGCGATGAAATAACTCAAGGGAAAGCTCCTGGCTTTGTGATACACGAGGATGAATTGATACGCTTCAGGAACCGAGTTTGTGTACCCGTTGATGATGAGTTAAGGAGTTCTATCCTGAGAGAAGCTCATGCTACCCCGTACTCTATCCACCTGGGGTCTAGCAAAATTTATAAGGATTTGAAACAATATTATTGGTGGGGAGGTATGAAACGTGAAGTTGAAGAATTCATTTCGAGGTGTTTAACCTGTCAACAAGTTAAGATTGAGCACCAGCGACCCGCAGGGTTGCTGAAACCGCTTCCGATTCCCAAGTGGAAATGGGAGGACATATCGATGGATTTTATTACCAGCCTGCGACGAGTCGTCGAGGGATGAATACGATTTGGGTGATTGTGGATCATTTGACCAAATCAGCCCACTTTCTGGAGATTAAAGATACTTGGGGACCCGAGAGATTGGCCCAACTATTTATCAAAGAAATTGTAAGGTTACATGGTACCCCTAAGAGTATTGTATCAGATCGTGACGGGCGATTCGTGTCACATTTTTGGAAAGCAGTTCATCGTGCGATGGGTACGCATTTGAACTTCGGCCTGATTTCACCCGCAGACGGATGGTCAGACTGAGAGAACTATCCAAACTTTAGAGGATATGCTGAGGGCGTGCGTTCTCGATTGGAAGGATGATTGGGAGGCCCAACTACCCTTGGTGGAATTCACTTATAATAATAGCTGGCACACTTCAATTCAGATGACACCTTATGAAGCATTGAGTGGCCGTCGTTGTAGATCCCCTTTGTGTTGGGACGATCCATCTGAAACCTTGGGTACGGAACCCGATATGTTGTTAGCAGCCCGTGAGAAGATCGCTCTGATTAGGAGTCGTTTGTTGATGGCTCAAAGCCGACAGAAGTCCTACGCAGACAACCGCCGGCGACCGCTTGAGTTCGAGGTCGGCGACCATGTACTAATGAAGGTGTCCCCTACTCGAGGAGTTTTTCGTTTTGGGAAGAGAGGCAAGCTGAGTCCGAGGTATATCGGGCCGTTTGAGGTTTTGGACCGAGTAGGCAATTTAGCCTATCGCCTGGCTTTACCACGATACGAGCCGAATTCATAACGTGTTCCATGTTTCCCGATTAAGGAAATACGTTGCTGATCCGAGTCATGTACTTCAGTTCGATGAGATCGATTTAGCGGAGGATCATTCGTTTGAGGAGCGCCCCGTACGAATACTTGAGAGGAGGATCAAACAACTGCGTAATAAGACGATTCCCCTACTGAAGGTTCAGTGGTCACGACACGGGGTCAAGGAAGCCACGTGGGAGACGGAGAGAAGCATTCAAGAGAGGTATCCTGAATTGTTTACCCCTTAGTTTCGAGGACGAAACCCCTTTTAAGGGGGGAGTATGTAATATCCGACGGAAATTCTTACTTACTGTTGTATCTTTCGGATAATTCAAATACTGTTGTAGCCTTGTTGCATTTGTGTATTGTTTCTTGATGTTGGAATATATCTTAAATAGACATAATAATAACGATCATTCGCACTATGATTGGATTCTCAACGTCGCATAGATTATTACATTGTTTGTTACTAAACCTGAGTCTAACGTACGCTAATCCTTAAGCATAACGTACGTTATGCTTAGTCCTTTACGTACGTAAAGGTGCACTTGTTACGTACGTAACCAGTGTAATCGTATCCGATCTCAACTTTCGGCGTGTAGGGCCGGACAGGATTCGAATATCTGATCTTTTGGAGGCAATCTAGTTGACCTACATTACGTACGTAATGCGTTGATAGGTAACGTACGTAACTATGTTCGTGTTTCAGTCCAGTAGCCTCTGGACTGAGCTTACGTACGTAATACTTTCCGGGTAGCGTACGTAAAGCTGTTAACGTATGTTATCCTCTTGTGATAACGTACGTAACGAACTGTACTGTTATAAAAAGACAACTTGTGTCTTTCATTTTGCACGACCAAACTCTGAGTTTTCACCTACATAATCATCCTCCTGCATCCCTAGATCAAAATTACCTTCTTCCAACTTGTGTTTGAGCTTTACATTTGGATTTTGGAGCTTGTTGTTTGGGAGTTGGAGTCATTCTTGAAGCTTAGATTGTGTTCATGTGGTCTTGGTGTATTGTTCTTCAATTCTGAAGGTATGTCATACGTTTTAACCCTATAATCTCATAGTTATAATGATAGTGATTAAGTATACTCCATCTAGTGATGAATTAATCAAGCTAAACATGTTTATAGTAAGCTTCCAACAAACTTAATGATGAATATGATGATTAAGGGTTTTTGTAATGATGTGTTCTTAGTGTTTTAAATGGTGATGATCATGTTTAGATTAACCAAATTCTTATTCCTGGACTAATAACACCATTGGAATACTAATAGTCTTTGTTTCATTATAGTGTAAATAACTTGTTGGAATAATCACCATAAAATGTTTTAAGAATCCCTTGTTGATCATTAGAAGAATGGAATAACCTTCTTGAACCTAAGCTAAGTAAATCCAGAGGATTAATGCTTGAACCTTCAAGTTAACTAGAAGATTATAAGGAAGGTGTTGAACTTGAAGTAGTCTTCTTGATCATAATATGGAAATGTAACTACTTAACTCAACATAAGTAATTGATTGAAGTGCAGATTTTACTTTTAATCAATTGAGATGTCTTTGATAAGTTTAAAGAGTAGGAGATTATTGTTTAACACATCTTAATCCAGCAAACATTTGGTAAACATCTTGTAATCAATTGTAAGAATAGAATGGTATTGAATGAGGTTCTTGAAGAAACGCTCAACATCTTAAAGTTGAACTACTCAAATGAGAATTAGGATGTTGTCTCGTTGAAGTTTGGTATAGATGATTATATGAACGTATTATTGAGAAAAATATACTTCATTCAAGGTTGATTGTCCGAGTAACTAATTTTGAATCGAGGGCCGGCTGTTCGTTCGACAAAGAAGGACTTTACACGCCTCCGTATTGAGGCAAGTTATCTTGCTTGGTTATAATGATGTGTGGGTTCTTATGATGATTATGCATTTCGTGTATATGAAACACTTATAAACTTGTGTCTTGTGACTTGAGGTTGTTCTTCATGATATCCCGTTTTCATCGTGGGATTGTATTCCCAAGTTCGTTACTTTTGGACCCTTGATATTGTTTGATCTTGTTGTCATTTCGGTGAGTCCTCGGTCCTTAATCGGATTTGTGAATTATTGAATTCGTTGTCATGTTGCATCGTGACATATCCGGAGTCATATCTACGTTCCGATTGGATATTGTGTAGGATTTTTAGCGGGGCACATATATAGTCATGCATGAATATTTTCCGTGAAGGGCTGTGCACACGAGACGTAGTTTGTTGAGGCTAATTAGGTACATTGTCCCACGTATATCCTGGATTCCGTATACGGGGTGGACATGTGCACTGACACATATTCGGATCGGGCGTACTGTGATGTCCCTCTCGAGCCATACTATCTGAGTCGCTCACAGTCCATTTTTATATTTGGATGTGTTCGACGTTTTGTGACTGAGCGTTCATACGCCTGAGGGGTATGTTCGTTAGTCGGGGCGTTATTCTTGAAATCTTATATACGTGAATTGTATACTATCTTGAGAATCATTTATCATGTATATCTGACCCTGTGTTGGGCGAAATACTTGTGTTGTATTTTAGGTCGAGGAAAAGGCAAGGCGCGGGAAGATCAAGGTGATGACGAAGGGTTCGAAGGATACTAGTTCGGGGGCCCCAAGTCTTTTGTGTCCGGTCATGTTCGTACCGTGTAATGTTATCTTTCCGCTTTATTTTAAGTTTGAACAAATGTATTGTTATTTAAGGTATAATTCATCTCCATATGGATTATACTTATGTTTTGGATCCTGTGTGTAATAAGGCCGTAAATACTGTAAACTCCAGATCGGAGTAAATACTATGTTTTGTGGTTTGGTATCACATGTATTGTGTATTTAATCTGTACTTTGGGTATCGCCTGGTGGATCCCAGTGTGGGGTCCACGGCACTGTAATGGCCGCCTTATCGGGGTGTTACATATGGGGCGCGAAAGCCTACTTTTTCGAGAGGGATGCGAGCTTTCGCCGTGGCTTTCCGCCCTTTCTCCAACGACTCCAGATGCTGTCCTCTTTCTGTTTCGTCCCGAGGCAGCTCGGCGGGTCGTCTGAGATTCCGCCTCCACATGGTCTTCGGGTTTTTGAAGGGTCCCGCCCCCTGTAACCCTCGCCATAAGGGCCGCCATGCCCTGGATGAAGGTTGTGTGTTTAAAGCACTCTACCACCTTACGGAGGTTTTCTTCCTCCGTCGCGGGTTGAGGGTTTTTGAACTGTCGTGAGACATCTCCGGTGAGCAGTATACATTTTTTTTATCGAAGGTCCCCTTCCTCTAGTGCCAATCTGTTGACGTCTGATTCGGTCAACGTCATATGTGCTGATCTAGATGAATGGATCGAAGCCACGTAGAAAATAATAAATATGATGAAAAAGTTTGGATCACTAAATTTTTATTAATGACCTTAATTTGAAGTAGAGCCGAGCTGATTATTTTGAGCCGGTATATCTACTTTTCTACAAACTCTCTTTTTTCTCTCTTTTTATAATAAATGCCAAAAGTCCAAAGATCCTTTTCTACTGTACATCCCTTCTATATATAGGCAATCTCAGCCAATTAGGAGATGACAGCTGGCGAATATTGGGGAATATGCCCAAAACACTTGTCTGACCGTGAATATGCCTTAGACACGTGGCGCCCTCTAAGGGTTACCTCGGGAAGGGACATGACTGCATGCGTTAATTGGCATGCGGGCCTGTCCCGCATGCTTCTGGCGATGCTTATCCGCTGGGGTCGGTCCTCGGGTCTTCCGCCGTTCAGGTCGGCCTTGTTGTAATCTTGAATCGGAGCATTTTTATCTTCGATCTGCTCGGCCCTCCTGATCGGGTACCGGGTCGGCTTTGACGTCTCTGCCCGGTCCTGTTTTTAATGAGCCCGGGAGAAAATCGAGTTCGTACCCGGTCCGGCTTGTTGTTCTGCTCGGCCGGTTCAGCTGCCTGGAGTGCTTACGTGGATGCCAAGGTGGATGAGCTATCAACAAGCTTGATGTTCGGGCCCATTATTCGACACCTGTGACAAGATCGAGCGTAGGCGATTGCATCCATTCACAGGGTAGGCCAGAAAAAACCTTGCCTGGTCGTCTTGTGGATGAGGGCTCGCCCTCCCGTGTGATTTCTGTTGGGATTCTGAAAATAACGCAGCGGAAAATAAAAATGAATCCCAAACAGGATCGATCAAGTAACGTATATACAAAAATATAAATACGAAGATAAAAATCATACCCTTGAAGCCTTTGAAATAAATCTTCGTAAAAATGGATGATCACGAACCCGACCTCGAGCACGAAAAATCCTTCGTCCCAAACACCGAAAATACGATGCCTCTACTTCACACGCATCGGAAGTTGCCCGGAAAAATTCGACGTAACTCTGTTCTTCAAGAACACGGCTAGGAAGTTATCGTAGGAATTTATATCTCTAATTTTTCTTAACTTTTATATCACCTCTAAGATGAAAATTGAAGAAAATTTTTTTCTCTTTCTCTCACACAAGAACCTCTCGGCAGGCAGCTCTCAATCACTTGAATATGATGTGAAGTCTTCTTTTTAAACATGTGAGTTGGTTATATTATATCATCTATAATAACAACTCATAATTTAATAATAATTATGTGAGAAAAGAATCTTCATACATTATTACAAAGACAAGACAATCACTACAACATGCAAAAGTGATGAGCCATGTGAGGGGGGGCGGCCCATGGAGGAATTTTCCTAGAAACGAGCCGAATCACTCGGCCCGTGTACCGGACGTTTGTCAAACGAATCCGTTAAATACACTCCGTTTAATCATCAATGTATTTATATAAATTAATTAATCCAATTAATTAAATATATCAAATACAAATATATTTCTCTAAGAAATATAATTTATGAATTAAATTAATTAACCGGTAACTTAATTTTAATTCGTAAGACCGCTATTTGATTTATCCAATAAATCATAATTAGATATCTAATATCTAATATTAATAGAGAGATAATAAATTCACATTTATCCGTCAACGCTCCTAATGCGCGACTCCGTTGGTCCGTCTCAACCGGCATTGGGAGGAACCAATGAGTGCGGGCAGCACTTAGCCAGCCTAGCGGGCCGCACTGTAAACCCCGACTGAGAGCGAATGAAGGGATCATTCCAGAACCATTATGTCGTGAATACTATATACGTATAGACCCTTCATCAGATGTCCCGGTTAAGTCTTCGGGTCACGGTAAAGTCAAACCCTATTGTTGACTAAACTCTATACATGTGTTAATGCAAATCAAGACCAACTGATCAATAGTGTATCTAATACTACTATATCAGAATGCTCTGGCCAAAGACTTATGATCTTATTTGCCATTAACCATATAGGACATTCGCCTGCTCACTAACAGGAGATAGAATCCTTTCTTGGTGTACAGTAAAGACTGCTACCGGCCCGTATAGTCCGCACTTCGAGGTCGACTCAGCAATTAAGAAAATGAGTCTAACTACTCTATTGACAAACTAAACGTCACAGGCACATCTTCTACTGAATCCTCAAGTCAAAGGTCCACGTATACTATCACAACCTTTCGATTCATCATCGACTCTCCGAGAGTGATTACCGTGTGACTGAATCGAGTATGAGTCGTGTTCGAGTATACTGGTCCCACCAATATACTTATAACTATGCTATCAAGACATGATCATGTCCTAGCATCAGTTATACAAGTCTTATTAAAACTTAATGCCCATTTAAATTTATTGACTTGCGAACGATTTACGTAAATAAACTTTAAACACTTCCAGTGCATTTTCTCTTATCCCATAACGAGAATGGAATGTTCGATTTATTTACATGGACTTCACTTCAATGTTTACCAAGTCAAGAATGCAATTGAAATCCAATAAACAGTGATTGAATCGTATTGCCTTTTTTAATAATTATTCCATAATTACAAGTACAATGCCCCTACTCTCTCATCCCCTGAGTGGCATTCGAGGGCATATTCCTAACAATCTCCCACTTGCACTCAATGCCACAAACTATGATATCTAATACCCATACTCTCCAGATGTCTCTCGAAGACCTTCTGAGATAGTGGCTTGGTAAGCGGATCAGCAAAGTTATTTGCTGTGTCTACTCTCTACAGTAAAACATTCCCATCCCGAACTATTTCTCTAACAAAATGATATTTTCTCGCAATATGTTTGGTGTTGTGGTGAGCCCTAGGCTCCTTAGCACGTGCAATGTGACTCCGTCGTTGTCACAAAACAGTGTCACGGGCTTCTCTGCGTTAGGAACCACTTGAAGTTCCTCAGTGAACTTCTTTATCCAAAAAGCTTCTTTAGCAGCCTCCGTGGCTGCCTCATATTCGGCTTGACATGTTGAGATAGCAGTCGAACTTTGCTTGGCACTTCTCCAAGAAACTGCCCCACCATTCAGAGTAAAGATATACCCTGATGTGGACATCTTAGCATCCATGTCCCCCGAAAAATCCGAGTCTGTATAACCCATCACTCTTAGTTCTCCACCGCCGTATGTAAGAACCAAGTCTTTAGTCCTCCTTAGGTACTTAAGAATTTTCTTTACAGCAGTCCAATCTTCCTGCCCTGGATTTGACTGAAACCGACTTACTATGCTCACAGCATAGGCAATGTCCGGTCTAGTACAAATCATAGCATACATGAGGCTACCTACTGCCGAAGCATAGGGCACCTTACTCATTTCCTTTCTGTCTTCCTCACTTTGAGGACACATCTCTAGGGAAAGTTTTGCACCATGTTGCATAAGAAGGAACCCTCTTTTAGAATCTTCCATCCTAAATTGCTTCACGATCTTTTCTATATAGAGGACTTGGGAAAGACCTAACATTCTTTTCGCTCTATCCCGGTAGAGACGAATACCCAGAATATAGGTAGCTTCTCCCAAGTCTTTCATTGAGAACTCTTTAGAAAGCCAAGCTTTCACAGAACTGAACATTCCTACGTCGTTTCCTATAAGTAGAATGTCATCTACATATAGTATTAAGAACGCAATTTTGCTCCCACTAACCTTCTTGTAAATACAGGGCTCCTCTTCATTTTGGACAAAATCAAACTCTTTGGCTGTCTCGTTAAAACGAAAATTCCAACTCCGTGAAGCTTGCTTCAGTCCATAAATGGCACGCTGAAGTTTGCATACTTTATGAATATTGGTTTGAGATATGAATCCTTAGTCATTCCATGTAAATCTCCTCCTCGAGGAATCCATTTAGGAATGCTGTTTTCACATCCATTTGCCATATTTCATAATCTAAGTGGGCTGCTATGGCAAGCATCATGCGAATAGACTTAATCATAGCTACAGGCGAGAAGGTCTCGAAGTAATCGATTCCTTCTCTTTGGGAATAACCATTTGCCACAAGCTTGGCCTTATAGGTATCAACCTTGCCATCTCCATCAGTCTTTCTCTTATAGATCCATTTGTTTCCAATAGGCACTATGCCTTTAGGACGATTTACTAAAGTCCAGACCTGATTAGCATTCATTGAGTCTATCTCAGCTTCCATAGCTTCTTGCCACTTGGTGGAGTCAACGTCTACCATCGCTTGGTCGTATGTAGAAGGATCATTCTCTTGACTACTTTCTGTCATCTGGACACCCAGTTCCTCTTGATGCAGATAGCCATACCTCTCAGGTATTTGAGAAATTCTACTAGACTTGTGAGGTTGTATTTGTATTTCAGAAGGTTGGGTTCTAATATCTTGCATAGGTGTCTCATTTGGTGTTTCTTTTATTTCTTCCAAAGAAATATATCTACATGCCCCTCCTTCCTGAATAAACTGATCTTCCAGCAAGTATGCTTGTATAGCAACGATGATCCTATGATCTTCGTGCATGTAGAATAGATATCCCATGGAATCCCCTGGATATCCTATGAAACGACCTTTCACAGACCTTGTTTCCAATTTCTCTACTTTAGTCTTCTTGACATAAGGAGGGCATCCCCAAATCCCAATGTCATTAAGACTTAGTTTCCTACCTCTCCACATCTCATGGGGAGTCTTAGAAACAGATTTGGAAGGACATCTGTTCAAGATATGCACAGCAGTAAGTAGCGCGTAACCCCACAGATAAATCGGTAGATCAGTATAGTTAAGCATGGAGCGAACCATATCCAATAAGGTTCGGTTCCTTCTTTTTGATACACCATTTAATTATGGAGTAGCTGGAGGAGTGAATTGTGACACTATTCCTAGTTCTTTTAAGAACTCATCAAATTCGGTACTCATGTACTCACCACCCCGGTCTGACCGAAGAGTCTTAACATGGTTACCTGTTTGATTTTCAACTAGGGCTCTAAATTCCTTGAATTTATCAAAAGCTTCAGACTTATGTTTCATTAAGTACACGAATCCATACCTGGTATGGTCATCCGTGAATGTAATGAAATACTGAAAGCCGTCTCTTGCCACTTCAAAAGGGCCACAAACATCGGGATGGATCAATCCAAGTTTTTCAGCAGCTCTTTCAAAAGTCCCTGCGAAGGGTAACTTAGTCATTTTGCCTTGAAGGCAAGATTCACAAGTTGGATAGGGATCTGATCCCAATGGACCCGTAAGCCCATCTTTCTCCATTTTATGAACCTTGTTCTGACCGATATGACCAAGTCTAAGATGCCACTTAAGTGCTTAGTTCGTTTCATCCCTACCATGCTTCCTAGTTATAGTGTTCACAGTTGTTTTATTCTTTAGATTTAAATGGTATAAACCATTTAATAATGTAGTAGTACCAACCAATTTATTTCTAAAATAAATACGACAGGACCTATCTCCAATAAAGAAGTGAAATCCCTTTCGGTCCATGATCGGAATTGATACAATATTTTTGTGCCCCTTGGGCAAAACAAGTACATCATCTAAAGTAAGAATAAAACCAGATTCTAAATCCAACATAAGGGATCCGATATCAGAAGCCTCGACACTATGCCCACTTCCGACGGTGACCATCACCTCCCCTGAATCCAGCTTCCTACTTCGTTTCCGATCCTGATTCATTGTACAAATGTGAGAACTCGCACCAAAATTAAGTATCCAAGAAATAGAATATACAGTTACAGAACAATTTGTTTTTAAAACCAGTAGTTCCGTATCTGAAGGCGCATTACGGTCAAGCTTTGGACAGTACCTCTTCCAGTGGCCTAGCTGTAACACCTCCAAAACCGTATGGGAATATTACACGCCGTAGACCCTTTCCACAAGGATCTACCAGGCTAAACATCCATAAACAACCAAATGCTTGCCCGGCCAGGGTCAAACAATATAATAATACAGACCGTTAAGGTCACTTACACATAAATATACAGACCGATGAGGTCACACAACTCTATCAACAGAACTGACTAACAAAATTACCCACACAGGGGTCGAAACACAATACAATTGAAGACTGAATCAACTCTAACAATACAACCAAACTCTACCAACTCTCGACTCTTGATTAGTATCGCAGCTCGTCATCCCCTTGTGCAATCCTGTGACTGCTCCCCTGAACCTGCATGTACCTGGACGCAGAACAGACATCCACCCCCCGATTACTCGGGGGTTAGTAAAACTCCACTGTTTTACTAGTACAAGTATAAAACGATACGAAATGCAACAAGTAAATAACAACTACGGATTTAATACGGAAAACAATTATCAAAATATTCCCGAGAAGTTTTAGAATTTTGAACTCAAGTAAGAGATATTTGAAAAGAAACACATCATCTCGGGGATTTTTAAAGCAGAATTTCTTTTGGACCTCGAGTCCCTATTTACAAAACCTTTTCGTAAACATTAGGGCCTTAGCCCGATTCTCGTTTCAAAGCACACTAGATAATATATCATTATGAGTCCGAGACCCATATTTAAAATGTTACCCAAACAATCACTGCTACACGATCATTGTTCGTACACATCATGTACCGAACTCCGGAGGCCTCGACGGACCTTACCCGGACCACACACACTGTTCGTACACATCATGTACCGAACTCCGGAGTCCTCAACGGACCTTACCCGGACCACACACACTGTTCGTACACATCATGTACCGAACTCCGGAGGCCTCAACGGACCCCACCCGACCACAAACATCGTTTGTACACATCATGTACCAAACTCCAGAGGTCTCGTCAGACCCTACCTGGATCACACACCTTGTTCGTACACATCATGTACCGAACTCCAGAGGCCTCGTCAGACCCTACCTGGATCACACACCTTGTTCGTACACATCATGTACCGAACTCCAGAGGCCTCGTCAGACCCTACCTGGAACACACACAGACACACATCGACACGACACAACTCATAATCATCAAATATCAAGCCATTCCACATTACACCGAAATGTATAATAAAGTATGTAAACCAAAACAACACAATTACCATAATCATCACAACAACTCAACAAAGACCAACCATACCCGGCACAAACTTAGATGATCAACACGACCAACACAATTTCACGACGTTAGCTAAGTGAGGGTATTATCGCTACCATCAATCATTCATAATAATTAATTCTTACGAAGCATATTCACGAAAGTAAACCATATTCATCACAACCATAAAACGACGTACCTATTCACAAGACACAATTCTTATAGTAAAAATACTTGCCTTAATAACCGCTACCGAATACTCCGAAGAACACGATTCGACTGGGAAGCTCGGAGCCCGAAGAAGACAACGAACGGAAGAGTTCCGACTCAAATTCTTTGCGAGAAATCTGACCCTAACATCATACCATCAATAAATTAACGAACGAACGAGGAAGAATAATCGTAGAACGCTCGAATCCTCTTTGCGACATTTTATCGAACACCTTCAAGGTGTCGATAAGATACTCAATAAAACGACGAATCCCCGGTGATTCAACCATGGAACAGCAAGGAATTCGACATAATATTGTTTAACAATCATAAATCCATCACTATTCTGAGTTAAAACGGATTAAACGGACAAATCGAACAAAATCCCCAAAACTAGATTTTAAGAAAACTTGCCTTGATTCGCTGGATTGAAGGATGTTACATGATGATCAATTGATGTTATGAACTCCAAAACTTCGTGGATTCATAGTATAACAACATGTCTTCGACTTCCCAAAGAATCCACCATGACAGAAGGATAGGAAATGAAACGAGTGAAAAAACGATTGCTCGGCCATATTTATACGCTGCCGGACACGGCGCAAAGAAACGGCCCACACCGGCCGGGTGTCTCGGCCGTGTCTCGGCAGTTACCGGTCTGGCCGACCCGGCGCAGACACGGCGCTCGGCGCCGTTGTGGCCATTTCGCCTGTGTCCGCCAAGACCTCCGGCACGAAATGAAGAATCACAACGACGATCCCAACGACCCCGAAACCCGAAGCTGAATACGAATCGAAGATACGGTTACGAAGTACTCGCAAAGATGAATCTACAAGCTAAGAGAACACACGAGTCCGACCACCCGAAGGCTCGAAATTCGACAACGGAAGGTAATTACCCCAAACTTTGGGAAATTACGAAAATGGCCCAAAACGTCCGAAAATCAAGATACGTGATCGAATAACCAAACCGAAGTTCACAACACGTCTAACAAAGTTAAACGGACTTACAGGAAACTCGAAACAGTAATTTTGGACGAGATTCACAAGAATCGAACTCGAGTGCGGAAAAGTCGTTAAGAAACACGGGACTCAACAAAACAATACCGAAACGAACTCGGATGACAAAAAGTGCAGAATTAATCATTCTCAGAATGATGAAACGGTCCCAAGCGAGTAGTCAAAACGGACCTCCGCCGAAAAAAGAAAATTACCGGAAATCCGAAATTGCGGATATTACATTCTACCCTCCTTAAAAGAAGTTTCGTCCCGAAACTTAAATCAAGTAGGGAGAAGCAATATCCCACCAGGAAAACTCAACGAGATACACAAGAACCGAAAAAAAATCGCGCCCAACGGCGAAACGTTACAAGCAACGCGAAAGAACATACAGCGTGAAAGCACGCCCCACGACGACCATAACGCCACCGGCAATGATTTAAAACAATAACGAGCAATTAACGACACATCACATGCACACATTTAATCAAAGAAACGCACGCGAAAACAAGTCACACCCGACCACAACGACTATGCGGTAGAAGCAAATATAGTATTATGATAGAATTCACTCCAATTCTCGTCAACAAGAAAATATCCGACGTCAATACACAAACAATCCAAGATAACAGAAAATGAGAATACCGGACATTACATTTTATCCTATTAAAAATAAGTTTCGTCCCGAAACTTAAAATAAAACATAATGGTAGAATACAAACAAAACCAAAAAGTTCACGCAACAAATATCAATTTCTACACGAATTACAGCACGAAGTACGATACACAACTACATCACGGGACACCACCAGGCACTCCCCGAGTAGGAACGAAAACCCAATTCCCGAACATCTTGGCAACAATCTCACAATGCACCGCTCGGTGACCCACTTGGCCACACTCGAAACAGTTGACTAACGGTGAACGACAATTCTTCGCAGTACGAGATCAGGCAACAACAGTCACACAACCCCGTTCGAACAACAACGATCAAATAACAATGATCGAACAATAATGATCAAATGACAATGATCGAACAACAACGATCAAATAACAATGATCGAACAATAATGATCAAATGACAACAGTCGAACAATGACTCCGAAGTCCCCACTTCAACTCCAGACATTAAAAGAACTGGTAGAAAGTGAAAGATGTTACTTCCAAACAAGGTTCACAAGAATCGAACCGAACTCGGAAAGATCACGATGGCAAGCAGTCGATTCAAACAAGGTCACAACTTGATTCGAACGATGACAACTGAGACATCAAACAAGTTCAAAAAGTATCGACGAACACGTGCAAGTCGATAGAATTTAGAAGGAGAAACTACAGAAGTCAAATATAGTACGGGTATTACATCGGACCTCTTATAAAAGAAATGTCGTCCCCGCAACTCATAACAACGGAAACAAGGTAACAACACAAAAAGCATCCGACAGGAAAATCTCCCATGGGTCTCTCAGAGCCGATCCTGATATCTGTGCTGAAGTGCGAACTCCGAAAGTCTCAGTAGCCAATTCGCAAAACTGAATTCGGTGTCCCTCGATTCCGCACTTGAAACGCGTTACTGACGAGAATGAAAATTTACACGTGCATGCCCCGGCACATCACGGTTGAAACACCTCAGCTCAGCATACCGAAAATACAAATGCTAGATACAATGGGGCATAACGTCGCAAAACAATATAGTGGAGATGCCAACTCAGCACAACAAAGAATCATAAAACATATCATATACAACGATTACCATCGTAAAGTAATACACACACAAACACTACAACAACGACGGTATCGTTCGGCAACCTCAACGGCCCGAACGATAACCAGCACATAATTACAAACATTATGAAACAATCACACACGTACACAAATGTACAAACCCAAGCTTCAACAGCTCACACTCGTGCGACAACACGCAAATCACCACGAGGCGATAAACAGTAAACACCCGTTCACACCTCTCATAGAGGGCTAGTACAACAAATGCGTGGCAACGCCTCGATGTTCATGCCACCAATTCGATCATACTTGGGATCAAACATCATAACGACAACGCGAACATCATACATACATACCCAGCCCTCAAACCGGAATGGATAGATTTTAAAAACGAAAACCTCCTTGTGAAAATAATTTTGGAAACAACGATTGATCTTGAGTATCACCCTTCAAAAAAAGTACAATCGTGAAACATCGTTATCGAGACTTTGGAAAACTATTTCGCATTCGATAAAAATGAGGACACTTTCTTTTCGTGAAAAACTTTCGGAAATATTCGATCCTCGGGTCTAAGTAAAAGTGTTTCTAAAACATTGGAAATATCTCAAAACATTTTGGTCCTCGAGGTAGAAGAATCTTGAAACATATTGTGGCACCTTGGATGTACCACGAGAAAATAATTCATTTTAAAACTACGTCTCGAAATTTATTTTCTAAGGTACTCAAAGTTTTCAAAGATAATTCAATGGGCTAGAATGCCCAAAAATTTCAGATAATTACACGGAACATTATAGCGACGTGGGTCCCGCGCCGGAACCCACCAGGCTAAATACCATTTACAAAATGCCAAAAAGGTCGATGACGGTAATATTTCAAAAACTCACAAAAGCCATTTACAAAATACTAAATACCGTCATAAGAATTTCGCCAAAGCGATCAAGGCCATAATGCCAAAAACTCGGTCAAGGGAATCGGTTTTCGAAATAAAACTCAGCCGGTAAAATACCGAAAGCCATTACAAAAGAACTCACGCAGCGGAAAAAGGAATACAGTCCAACATGCACAATCCAATTGAATACATCCCACAACATCTAGTTTAAACATACAACAAAACCATTCCTCGGAGTTTCTCACGAACTCAATCGTCGATACCTTATTCGAAACCCAACAAGGTTCTCAATTTTCACACCAAACCACCCCTCACACTGGTTCAAAGGTAAAACAACAATAGGCCCAGTTTTATACATATACTATATGTCACACGTATTAAATACAACTATATTCACAACACCGTGCAAATAAAATTATGCACCGCAATTAACTCATTTAGATAAAATCATGATACATGGGTACTTCGCATAAAAGAGGAGACTTATGTCCACAGGCCGCACGGAGATGACGGTCGCCCACGATACTAATCTCATCCGACAACATATCCGACACATTGTGACTACGCACAACTCAACTTGTCACCTAACGACTCGAACGACAAGACAACACATTACTCGACAAACCACGACTCGACTCGACCCGACAGCCTAGGTTTCCGCAACCTAAGCTCCGATACCATAAATGTAACACCCCCAAAACCGTATGGGAATATTACACGCCGTAGACCCTTTCCACAAGGATCTACCAGGCTAAACATCCATAAACAACCAAATGCTTGCCCGGCCAGGGTTAAACAATATAATAATACAGACAGTTAAGGTCACTTACACATAAACACACAGAACGATGAGGTCACACAACTCTATCAACAGAACTGACTAACAACATTACCCACACAGGGGTCGAAACACAATACAGTGGAAGACTGAATCAACTCTAACAATACAACCAAACTCTACCAACTCTCGACTCTTGATTAGTATCGCAGCTCGTCATCCCCTTGTGCCAATCTTGTGACTGCTCCCCTGAACCTGCATCTACCTGGACGCAGAACAGACATCCACCCCCCGATTACTCGGGGGTTAGTAAAACTCCACTGTTTTACTAGTGCAAGTATAAAATAATACGAAATGCAACAAGTAAATAGCAACTACGAATTTAATACGGAAAACAATTATCAAAATGTTCCTGACAAGTTTTAGAATTTTGAACTCAAGTAAGAGATATTTGAAAAGAAACACATCATCTCGGGGATTTTTAAAGCAGAAATTCTTTTGGACCTCAAGTCCCTATTTACAAAACCTTTTCGTAAACATTAGGGCCTTAGCCCGATTCTCGTTTCAAAGCACACTAGATAATATATCATTATGAGTCCGAGACCTATATTTAAAATGTTACCCAAACAATCACTGCTACACGATCATTGTTCGTACACATCATGTACCGAACTTCGGAGGCCTCGACGGACCATACCCGGACCACACACACTGTTCATACACATCATGTATCGAACTCCGGAAGCCTCAACGGACCTTACCCGGACCACACACACTGTTCGTACACATCATGTACCGAACTCCGGAGGCCTCAACGGACCCTACCCGGCCACAAACATCATTCGTACATATCATGTACCGAACTCCAGAGGTCTCGTCAGACCCTACCTGGATCACACACATTGTTCGTAGACATCATGTACCGAACTCCAGAGGCCTCGTCAGACCCTACCTGGATCACACACCTTGTTTGTACACATCATGTACCGAACTCCAGAGGCCTCGTCAGACCTTACCTGGAACACACACAGACACACATCGAAACGACACAACTCATAATCATCAAATATCAAGCCATTCCACATTACACCGAAATGTATAATCAAGTATGTTGTTGCCCGAAATATTTATCTGAAGATGAAATACTGCTGGAATGGACGGACAACAAACAAGGTTGCGGGAGCACTTCCGATGGGGTGTGAATAACACAAGATTTTCCGGGTTTGTTAGGCCCGGGATTGAATGCTCTCGCGAGATGTTATTAATACAAATATTCGTGGATACAAGTATTAATGTGAGAATCTAAGTACAATGAGTGTAAAAAGATCCTGTTATCCAGCTCTTGAGCGAAGCTTTGGTGTTCTTGCTCTTCGGCCGATCATCTTCTGTGTGAGAGAGGCTGAGAGAGAAGAAGGAACCGAGAGATAGCTGTTGCCAAGAGTAGGAGAGCCAAGTTGTGTGTATTGCTTCTGTATTGTGCGTGAATAGCGAGAATGCCAGAGAGAGTGGGCCAGTGCAGGGAGCCTTCTATTTATAGGGGCTGAGATGCCTTGTTTCCTAGCGGGCGATCGCCTTTCGTCCAATATAATAATGGGGCGATCTTCTTTAGGTCACATGGGCTGTCTGCCTAAAGTCCAAGGCTGCTGCCGGAAGCCAGCTGTGCAGGCCAATGAGGAGCCAGCACGCATCCGGAGTCACTGTCACAGGCGGTCCTACTGACACCTTTCGGCGGGCCTGTCGGCTGGTGGAAAGATGCTGACAGGCTGTGGTCAACGATCCGTGAAAAGCGGATCTTGTCTCGGCGCTGCACGTGGGCTCTGTCCTGGACTTCGGCCTTTGCCGACTGGATGACCATCAGCTTTGAGCGGCATGAGGCGGTCGTCATTGGTCGGTCACCAGGGGTCGGCATCGGTCGGTCACCAAGGGTCGGCATCGGTCAGTCACCAAGCGTCGATCGCCAAATGCCGAGAGATGATCGTCTGCTAGTCGGCCACCAGGAGTCGATCGCCAAGCACCGAGAGACGATCGTCTTAGATGTCGATCGCTCGGAACCCGGACTTGTCCTGGGACCTTCGGTCGGCCGATCTATCTCGGCTGCTCGGCTATAGCTAGGTCGCATGATCTCTGGTCGGCAGTTCGGCCTCGGCTGCTCGGCTATGGCTAGGTCGCCCGATCTCTGGTCGGTAGTTCGGCCTCGGCTGCTCGGCTATGGCTAGGTCGCCCGATCTCTGAGGCGATCGCCGGTCGGAGAGTATAATTCTCGACACAACAAAGTATGTAAACCAAAACAACACAATTATCATAATCATCACAACAACTCAACAATGACCAACCATACCCGGCACAAACTTAGATGATCAACACGACCAACACAATTTCACGACGTTAGCTAAGTGAGGGTATTATCGCTACCATCAATCATTCATAATAATTAATTCTTACGAAGCATATTCACGAAAGTAAACCAAATTCATCACAACCATAACACGACGTACCTATTCACAAGACACAATTCGTATAGTAAAATACTTGCCTTAATAACCGCTACCGAATACTCCGAAGAACACGATTCGACCGGGAAGCTCGGACCCCGAAGAAGACAACGAACGGAAGGATTCCAACTCGAATTCTTTTGCGAGAAATCTGACCCTAACATCATACCATCAATAAATTAACGAACGAATCCTCTTTGCGACATTTTATCGAACACCTTCAAGGCGTCGATAAGATACTCAATAAAACGACGAATCCCCGGCGATTCAACCGTGGAACAGCAAGGAATTCGACATAATATTGTTTAACAATCATAAATCCATCACTATTCTGAGTTAAAACGGATTAAACGGACAAATCGAACAAAATCCCCAAAACTAGATTTTAAGAAAACTTGCCTTGATTCGCTGGATTGAAGGATGTTACATGATGATCAATTGATGTTATGAACTCCAAAACTTCGTGGATTCATAGTATAACAACATGTCTTCGACTTCCCAAAGAATCCGGCGCGGGACGGAAGGATAGGAAATGAAACGAGTGAAAAAAAAGCATTGCTCGGCCATATTTATACGCCTTTGCCGGACACGGCGCAAAGCAGCCCACACCAGCGGGTGTCTCGGCCGTGTCTCGGCAGCTAAGTCTGGCCGACCGGCGCAGACACGGCGCTCGCGCTGCCGTTTGGCCATTTCGCCTGGTCCGGCCGCTGACCTCCGGGCACGAAATGAAGAATCACAACGACGATCCCAACGACCCCGAAACCCGAAGCTGAATACGAATCGAAGATACGGTTACGAAGTACTCGCAAAGATGAATCTACAAGCTAAGAGAACACACGATTCCGACCACCCGAAGGCTCGAAATTCAACAACGGAAGGTAATTACCCCAAACTTTGGGAAATAATGAAAATGGCCCAAAACGTCCGAAAATCAAGATACGTGATCGAATAACCAAACCGAAGTTCACAACACGTCTAACAAAGTTAAAAGGACTTACGGGAAACTTGAAACAGTAATTTCGGATGAGATTCACAAGAATCGAACTCGAGTGCGGAAAAGTCGTTAAGAAACACGGGACTCAACAAAACAGTACCGAAACGAACTCGGATGACAAAAAGTGCATAATTAATCACTCTCAGAATGATGAAACGGTCCCAAGCGAGTCGTCAAAACGGACCTCCGCCGAAAAAAGAAAATTACCGGAAATCCGAAATTGCGGATATTACACTAGCTCACCGCAGTTGAGGCATACATCCGTTTTCTTGGCCCCCTTGCTCTTTTGAACCATTGGGGCCTTGCCCTTTCCCTTGTCGATCTTGGCTATTGGACCTAACTACTTCTTGTTCTTTTTCTTCTTATTATTGAACTTCCAAGTCCTAGAAGAAATCACAAGTGCAGCTTCCTTTCCCTTTGTCTTCATCTGAGACTGGGCAGTCGTCAGTTTGTTCATTAGCCCAGCTAAGTTACATACAATCTCATTGCAGTTGAAGTTCATGACAAATTGTGAAAAGGAGTCAGGAAGTGACTGCAGGATAAGGTCAGTTTGGAGAGATGCATGCATCTGAAAATCAAGAGCTTCCAATCTCTCAATCATCGAGATCATCTTGAGGATATGGTCCCCAACCCTCTCTCCTTCCTTCATCCTGGCGCCGAATAATTGCTTCGATATCTCATATCTAGCAGTTCGGCTATGCTCTCCATAGAGCTTAGCCAGGTGCGATAAGATGGCTCTCGAAGACGTCATCTTTTCATGGGCACTTTGAAGCTCATTGGTCATTGAGCCTAACATGTACCCTCGCACTCTTATGTCGTCTTTTACCCATTTCTCATGGGTATCGACATCTTCTTGATTGGCTCGGGTTCTTGCAGGAGTCGCTGGGATGTCCGCCTCCAAGACGTATCCCAGCATTTCCATAGTTAGGACAATCCTCAAGTTCCGGCCGATCCATAGTTCGGACGGTCGGGATGTTCTTTTCAAGTAGTATAGCGAGTGGGTTCATTGTCATATTGAGAGTTTTGTTAACTGCAGAGAATAATTTAAGATTTGTTAGTGATTATTTAATTATGATCCGAGTAAAGAATTTAAGGGCTTTCTTTATTCATAACTCGGCTCCCACTATTTTATCGGCATTTACATACTCCCATGTTAAATCCGGAAGTCTTGGATGACTTCATAGTGGTGATCGATTTCTTTACAAAGTTTAATAGAGGGCAACCCATGCGGTTTCTATTCTATTATTCTTTATAAAGTGGTGTCTAATACCAACCCATCTAATGGATGATTCGATCTTCTTTTGCCCCTAGTTCACTTGCCCTCAACCCATTCGGTTTCTATGGCTCGCTGAACTATCTAAGTTTGAACCGTCAACTCCTATTAGTCTGACAATTGAATCTTACCCGGCAACCTATACTGTTTATAGGGGTTTGATTTGTCACAACCAAAGGCATCTAATGCACTCTAGGAATTTATCAACTTTCCCCAAAAATATTACCCCGACATACTCGGAAGAATAATATTCCGGTTTAAATTTCAATTTTCCATGAGTTTGACGGAGGGTAGGAAACCTCGTAACCTTTATAACTTAGTGTGTTTGTAGTCGGGAGAATTTCGCGATTAATGTTACACTTTGCACATTAATTCATTTATACGCGCGTTTGTTGGTTTGTCAATCATTCAAAATGAAAAACAGAAAACAGTAACCTGGTTACTACCAACATATAGCTCATGGACCTAATTCCTAAGTACTAGGCCAAGCGAATGACCTAATAAATAAAAATACAGTCTTCGAAACTTCGTCTTCTCGGTCGGTTGTCTTCGGTCTTCGTCATACCCAAAAAAAAATTACATCATTGAAAAATTGCATCCTCTACAAATTTTTCTAGTAAATATAAATAGGTTTAAAACGGCCTTTACAACCCAATCGAATCGAACAAATCAAAAACTAAGTCCACGAGCTATATCACCATCACATAAGGATTCCATACAACATGTAATGGCAACGAAATTAAACAATTAATTTTAATATTAATTAATCTATAAATTAATCTATTCAATTCTACTATATTAATCCAATTAATATAAACTGGCATTAAAATTAAATAATTAATTAATATATTAATCCAATCAATATAAAATTAATCTATTCAATTTTAATGGTATTAATCCAATTAATCCTAATAATCGTCATTTAAATTCATTCGAAGTAATCCGGCCAAAATAATATTTTCGTTTAATTTATTTCCCTTAACAAAAAAATATTCCAAATATTAATTTAGTCAAATTAAAATCCAATTTAAATTTTGGGAAATAATTACAACGAAATAAAAACTTAAAATGGAGTCCCGGACAATCCGGTTTTAGGCCCAGCCCGTGGCCCGATTCAAAATCAGGCCAAAAACCCGAGGGCTGCCTGGCCGAGTCCTGATCGGCAGTTATCGGCTGCCTCTCGGCAGCTGCGGCCGAGACATGACCGAGCATGGCCGAGCATGCTTTCAGCGGCACTGGCAAAGCGGCCAGCGATCTTTGCCGGCACCACTGTCGGCAGCCCCGTTTCTTCGTTTTTCGGCTCGTTTCCAAAAATGTGTGTTGTGTCGAGATTTATTCACCTCGACAGGCGATCGACTGAAAGGCCGAGCGACCGAATCCACAACCAATCAAGCTATGGCGAACTTTCCTAAGCGAAGATACCAGACCACCATCAAGTACCTGGCGATCGATTCCCAAGGCGATCGCCCTTTGGGACCTGGCGATCGACTCTAGTGCCCGTCTAAGGACGATCGTCCTACACCACGAGCTGGGACCATCGTCCATCAAAGTCCACGAAGAATAGATCTCAAAACAGCACCCATGTGCAGGTCCGAGACAAGATCCGCATTTCACGGATCATTGACCACCAACAGCCGTCTCTGACAAGGGCCGCTTTACCTACCGACAAGCCCGCCGAAAGGCACAAGGCGGGATCGGCCGTGATAGCGACTCATACGCGTGCAGGCTTCTCATTGGACCGCGCGACTGACTGCCAGCAACTCCTACAGACTTTAAGGAGACAAGCCCATGTGCTAAAAGACAATCGCCCGCTTATTATAATACAGCAAAGGCGATCGCCCAGCAGGTCCAAGTCCTATAAATAGAGAACCTCCTCCTACGGGGAAATGGTTCCAGATTCGTTTCCCCAATTCGTTCACTTATATTCCGAATTCATTTATGGAAAGATAGAAGAACATAAATACTTCCAAGCTCCCAGCTTTCTCCCCAGAATCTATCTTAGGATTTCTCTCTCAGCACCTCTCAACCAGAAAAAGGTCGGTAGAGGCAAGAAGTCTCCACAGTGCAGATTCTAAGGGACATACAAGTCCTGGAGCTTAACTATATAGCTAATACACGCCGTGGGAGACCGTCGATCTCTCACCGCTGTCACAGCTCATCAACGTTGTTACAAGAACTCACAGAGCATCATATCTGGTTCTTCCGGCAATCTACTCGCTCACTAGCTTAGATAACAAGAATCTTTACACTCATTGTAATTGTATTCTTACATTAATACTTGTATCCCCGAATATTTGTATTAATAATATCTCGCGAGAGCATTCAAGCCCGGGACTAACAACCCCGGCAAATCTTGTGTTATTTACCTTTCCTACGGAAGTGTTCTCGCATTTGTTTGCTATCCGTCCATTCCAGCAATATCTATCTCCGGATAATATTTTGGGTAGCAACAATTGGCGCTAGAGGAAGGGCGCTGGATCTTCGTTTTTATTCCTACCGTCTCGAAGAACACTCACTGTTCTCCGGGGCATATATCTGAAGAAACACTCACTATTCTTCAGAGAAAGCCTTCAGAATCATGACGTCAGCCGGTACATCGAAGAGAGCCACTCTCCAAACCGACAACATATCCCGGCTCAATCTGAACCCCAGCCGACGGCCGGGGGAAGCCGCGGCAACGCGAGACTCTCGATCCCGTACCTGAGAGATGGCCCCAACCTCTCACTCGACCAGTTCAAAACCGAGGAACACATCGAGGAGGCTATGGCCATCCTAGAGGAGCGACGGAGAGCATGCGCGTCGCCCGCAATAACTCCCTCGACCATCCGCCGCATGGGAAAACAGAAATTTAACGGGCTACTGGGCGAGCGATCGTCACAAAGCCCCGATTCGCGAGAAAAGGCTCTCGCACGATCGGACGGATTCGTATTCAATCGCCTGGGACGTGACCCGTCATGGCGACCGGGGCACTCTGGTCCAAACCACGAAAAGACGGAATACGAATCTATCACCAGGAGTTCAGCCTACCCGACTCGCAACCGAACGCAAATCAATCGTTTGGCTCCCGCTCCAATCGTCAGAGGATCAGTACTTGATCGCCTCGGCTCCCGCTCCGAGTGCCGAGCCACGAGCAGCCAGGCCTCGGCGATCGCCGCAATGCAACGCCAGCTCGACGAGATGAAAGCACTCTTGGACATTAGGGCAAGCACCAGCAGAAAGACCATCGGGCCGACCGAGCCACTCGCAGTTCACATCGAGCTCGCCCCCGTGCAACCAAGGATCGCTCCTCCCAAAACACCTCTGTATGAAGGGAGATCGGACCCCGAAACCCACCTAAGTAAATTATGAATTTACATGACCGGGTGTGGGGCAACAGATGCGACCAAATGCCGAATCTTCCCATTAACATTGGGCGACCTGGCCCATAGGTGGTACGTCTCACTACCACCACGATCGATCATCTCCTTTGAGAAACTGGCGAATGACTTCACGTCATACTTTTCCACCAAGGTCGCCAGACCAGAAGGCCCCCACCGCGTGATGAAAATCAGACAGGGGGAAGACGAAACCGACGCGGATTACATCAACCGAGTAGACGAAATCATCCTCACAAGCGAACCTGTCAGTGACGAGCTCGCTCTCTATTCAGTCCTGGGGGGTTTCTACGGTCATTCACCCATGTTTAGACATATCACCAAGGATATCCCCCCAACCTACGCGATCTTCCGCGCTAAGGCTGCCGACTTTCTAGCCAGGCAAATGCTACTCACCCTCCGCCTAGGCGAGGAAACGCCTCCTCCGGCACGAAAGATGGCAATCGCCAAAGCCAAGAAGACGGTCGCCAAGCCATCCGGTGGCCACAAGGCCAACGAGGATATGGAAGCCCATCTCCTCCACACGTTCAATCGAACCCCGGTCCACATTTTCCACGCCATCAAGGGGCGCAAACCGCTACGCAAGCCGAAGCCGATAAGGGACCACGGTCATCTGGACCGCAATCAACGTTGTGCCTACCACAAGAGCCCCGGCCACAACACCGACCAATGCCGCGACCGGGTCAAACAACTATGGAGATTATTCGAAGAAGGTAAGTTGGACAGCTTATTGGCTTAGCCGGAGCCCCACCAATCTCCCAACACGGTCGCCCGAGTCGAACACGAGCAGGCTGGAAAGCTCATACGAGCCGACCCCTCGATCAACCTCGGCGACCGTATCTGCACACTTCAATTAGGAGAAGGGAACTTCGGACGTCTCTCCCCATTTTCCCACCTCATCAAATCAAAGGCTATTGCCTGAGCTAACGCCTCGGAAAAGAGTAGGACTCGTTCGCCATCTACAGTTCACCATCTAACATGATGAACTAAGGCATGGGATCGCCTCCCCCGCACAACGTACACCGTCGAAGGTCGGCATCTAACATGACGATCCGAGGTAGAAGCGTGCATCCATGGCCCTGGTGGCCGATGGAACCGACTGCTTAGGCCATGCAAGGTTCCTTAGGGCCATGATCGCCCGCCCTTCGTTTAAATACGAGGCCGGCGTAGTCTGAGGGCCCTCCAAAACTAATCTGTGGACACGTTCGCCCGCCCTCGGAGGTCCATCGCTTAATGTGGTGGATCCTCTCGGACAATGAGACGCGTCCCTACCCCCGTCTCAACGTACACCGTCGAGGGTCGCCATCTTCATGGCGGTCCGAGGTGGAAGCAGAGCTAACAAGCCGCGGAAGTGGAGTTGATTAATCCGACGACGCCCCACGCAAGGACTCCTCCAGACCAAGACCGCACGCCCTTCGTTTAAATACGAGGCGAGGCGCAGCCTAATGGAGGACCCTCACAATAAAATGAGTCACGAGACAGACAATGTCGCTCCCACACAAGACATGATCGTGGAGATCGGTCCATCGAACTCCGCGATCGTGCACGGCTCCTCAAGACTGAAATGAACGGCCTTTCGAGGATTCAACAAACTTGAAGACCACTCACTCAACGATTTATTTTCGTCCCCTTACTTCCACTAAGCGAACAAAAACAATGGGGAAGAGTGCGGTCTACCTATACGACGATCGTCCCTATTCAATCACATACGGAGATCGCTATTTTTCAGATGTTGTGCAGCGATCGAATTAGTTGTAAAAGTTATCTATTTGAGTTTATCAATTCACTTAGACCTACACTTGCAACGATCTCTCCTCACACATTTGTACAAAAGTCATGCAAAGACTCGAAAAGCAAACATTCAAGTAAAAATCGGAGAATCAGACATTCATTTCATTGCTTGAAGTTTCATAAGTACATACAAGGTCGCCCGAAGGCCTAAGTACTACAAAAAGAAAGCTACAAAACTACGAGACAAAAAGCTAAAGCAAACAAGAGTGAAGAGCCTCAGGCCCCCGCCTGGCCTTCGCCTTCAACCGCCAGATCGACCTGCGGCCCTTCCCCAGCTTCCGGAGCGGCCTCCCCGTCCTCCGGAGCGTCAGGATGAATGAGGTTTGCCGGAGTCGGATACCAGCTCAAATCCACGCCAAGCTCCGAGAGATCCAAAATCGGCAAGGAGAAAGCAGGATGGAGAGGATGCTCCAGCGCATACGCCTTGAAATTCTCAGCAAGAGGGCCGACCTCCAGCCCTCCCTTCTTAGCAGCTCGGATCGAGTCAGCGAACGCCATATAATAGGCAAACTCGCTCACAAACTCCAAGTTAAGGAAGTGATTGGCCTTGGTCGCCTCTACCTCCCCTTTCAGCTCCGCCATCGCCTGTTGCGATCCTTGGAGCTTGGCCTCTCTCGCAGCTATCTTCTCCCCCGACTCTGCCAGCTCGCTAGTCATCCGAGCGACGGTCACCTTCAATCGATCGGCCTCCGTCTCAGCAGCCTTTTGCGAGCGTACGGCATTTGTCATTCGGTCCCAGAATCGGTCAACCGTCAACCGAGACATCTCGGCATCCTTCCTCGCCAGCTCAAGCTCTTGGCTCGCCCGCTTAGCTGCCTCCAAAGAGTCCTTCTCCATTGCCACAATTTTGTCGGCGAACTCGGTGTTCTCTTTCCGAGCCGCCTCGAGATCCGCCTGCAGGCGAATAGTGGAAGGACGCCCCTCAAACTCCTGCGCAGCCTGGGCAGCCATGGTCGCCGTCTGGAGAGAAAGGGCGAGAACAGCCTGCATTGTACTCCCAGATCGCTGACGAGCGATCGCATCTAGATCGGTCGTCCAGGCCTTCGGTAGAGCAGAAATGGCCCGGTTGACGTATTGCGGGATGTCACAGGACTGGCGAGGAGATCGGCTCGCTAAGAAATCCAACACCATCGGCGGGCAAGATGGATCTGTGCGACGGATCCTGCATCAAAACATAAAAAGTTAACACAACCCCTACGCAAATAACAAGTTTCAACTCAGCAAGCAAAGTCTACCTCTCGGCTCTCTTAGGATCGCGACCGAAGTATGGCTTCCCGCGAGGGGTCTTAGCCTCGGCGATCGCCATCTCCCATAGGAAAGCCGCGGAGGGAGCAGGCTCATTCTCCGGAGAAACAACGGTGATCGGAGGCGCGACGATCGGCACCTCACTGGCAGGGGCAGAAGCTGGAGTTTCTCCCGACCTCTGCCGTTTGCAATCATCAGAAGCCCCTCCTCCCGGACTTCCTCCTCGGCCACGATCGGCTCTACGAGAGGCTCCGCCTCCGGGATGATAGGTAACGCCACAGGAGGAGCCCGCGACGACTTCGTCTGGCGGAGACGACCCAAAACTCCGGGGTTCGACATAGCAATCTCCGGTGGGGGCTCCAAAAAGCCAGGAAAGCAAACCTCTGCAATAAGAACAATGAAGCCACAGTTAGTCATACTCCTCCAACAGGACGATCGCCCAGCAATTGGAGATCGTAGAAGGTCGTACCTGAGACCGAGAGATGTTTTGGAAAACGGAATAGGCGAGCGGACAACCGACGACTTTCCTTGTTGATCCGGTTAGCGTCCAACTCGTCGTCCGGCAAACTTCGTATCCGCTCCCAGACGACCAGGAAATCGAAAGGCAACTCCTCGATCACTGGAATATGGAAACCTGCAAAAACGAAATCAAATTAGATCAGTTCAGAACATATCCGAAAAAAGTGAGAGTCTGAACCCTTACTGGGATTTCTCTCCCGAAAACCTGTGGGAATGTTCAGCTCGCCAGTGGGGTTGTCGCTCGCTGAGGCTTTCCAGGCACCGGCGACCTAGAACCACTTCGTCAGATCGCTCCGCGCCTTGTTCGGGACTCCAAGGATCACCCGACCGGATCGGCCTTGTATATGATAGCCTCCGACCGACCCTTTCTGAGTCGTTAGTTTGAACAGGTGGTTCATCTCCAACGGCGAAGGGAGGCGGTACAATCGGTGACCGCCGAACAAGGTAAGAGTGCAGATTATCTGGAGCCAAGCATTCGGCGTCAACTGGAGAGGGGCCACGTTCCAAGCGGCCAGCAGATGGGAAACAGCAAAAGACAGAGGAAATCGCAACCCTGCCTCCATGATTGCTTCGTTCACAGCGACCATCCCCTCCGGAGGCTGGTCAGCTCTCTCATTCTCAGCCGGCACAAAAAGATCCACATCTGAAGGGATATGAAACCTCGTCCTCCAGACGGCCAGATCCTTCCTGGTCGCCGAACTCCTGATTTGGCCAAGAGACCACAGAGATCGCTGAGCAGCCCGAAATAGCGATCGCTTGGGAGGTTGATAAGGATGAGCGATCGAATACTCCCGGAAGTCAAATCTTGGAGACGGGCCGGCCAACCTCTCCATTATATCAGCAAATGCCACATATGCCTGGCCAAAGGCACTGTGCCGCTCCCAGTAGGCCCTGACCGCCAGATCCCTCTCCATCTGTGACCGTCGATGCTCAACCGCCGCCTCCCTAGCGACGTCGGCCTCGTTAAATAACGCCTCGAATTCCGTGGGGTCGATGCCGGCGCGGATAGCTTCTGTGGCCGTCTCCAGATGGAACTCAGCAGAGGATCCTCCCCAGACATTAGAAGTCCCAGCGGCGGAGGAAGTGCCCGCTCCGTATGAAGAAGATGTTCCAGCCATTTTTGAAGAAAAGAGGAGAAAAGGAATTTTCGTCTTACCCAAGATTGAATCGATCGACGATCGGCAATCAGATCCCCAGAAAAATCTTCAGCAAAACCTTCTTTCTCCGATAAATTCGCGTAAGAATGAACACTGCAACACTATGTCTTTTTATAGGAGATGGCAGGGACTCATTTGCAATTAAGAAGAATCTCAGGGGTCGAATCTCAACCGTCGCAATTAATACTCCCTTGAAACCCGCGTACGTGTCTTTTCAAAGACGTGTCAGTCGAGGAGTCATAAATGACCGTCGGTCTACCCCAACAGGAACCCGACACGTGTCCGAGAGACTATTCCGCATCTGCTGCCATTTCTCGCTCATTTCAGCGACCTACCAGGTCGTCCAAACTCAAAATCTATCAGCTCAAAGATAATCGCCAGTTCAGTGAAACGCAGAGATGCTCGTCGAAATTCAGCGATCGCCAGCAGAACCACCTCACCCCACGCTTCCAACATAGGAGCGAGCTGGGGGGCAATTGTTGTGTCGAGATTCATTCACCTCGACGGGCGATCGACTGAAAGGCCGAGCGACCGAATCCACAACCAATCAAGCTATGGCGAACTCGCCTAAGCGAAGATACCAGACCACCATCAAGTACCTGGCGATCGACTCCCAAGGCGATCACCCTTTGGGACCTGGCGATCGACTGTAGTGCCCGGCTAAGGACGATCGTCCTACACCACGAGCTGGGACCATCGTCCGTCAAAGTCCACGAAGCATAGATCTCAAAACAGCACCTATGTACAGGTCCGAGACAATATCCGCATTTCACGGATCATTGACCACCAACAGCTGTCTCTGACAAGGGCGGATTTACCTACCGACAGGCCCGCCGAAAGGCACAAGGCGGGACCGCCCGTGACAGCTACTCAGACGCGTGCAGACTTCTCATTGGACCGCGCAACTGACTGCCAACAACTCCTGCAGACTTTAAGGAGACAAGCCCATGTGCTAAAAGACGATCGCCCGCTTATTATAATACAGCAAAGGCGATCGCCCAACAGGTCTAAGTCCAATAAATAGAGAACCTCCTCCTATGGGGAAAAGGTTCCAGATTCGTTTCCCCAATTCGTTCACTTATATTCCGAACTCATTTACGGAAAGATAGAAGAACATAAATACTTCCAAGCTCCCAGCTTTCTCCCCAGAATCTATCTTATGATTTCTCTTTCAGCACCTCTCAATCAGAAGACGGTCGGCAGAGGAAAGAAGTCTCAACAGTGCAGATTCTAAGGGACATACAAGTCCTGGAGCTTAACTATATAGCTAATACACGCCGTGGGAGACCGTCGATCTCTCACCGCCGTCACAGCTCATCAATGTTTTTACAAGAACTCACAGAGCATCATATCTGGTTCTTCCGGCAATCTACTCGCTCACTAGCTTAGATAACAAGAATCTTTACACTCATTGTAATTGTATTCTTACATTAATACTTGTATCCCCGAATATTTGTATTAATAATATCTCGCGAGAGCATTCAAGCCCGGGACTAACAACCCCGGCAAATCTTGTGTTATTTACCTTTCCCACGGAAGTGTTCTCGCATTTGTTTGCTATCCATCCATTCCAGCAATATCTATCTCCGGATAATATTTTGGGTAGCAACAACGTGATGCTACAACGAACAATTTAAAATCTACAATTATTCCAAACATGATTCTAAATCATAATCATCATCAATAAGCATTCAAAATGCACAAATAATCGTATATACGGAAACATTAACCTCTCTCTGATACCACTGTTGGGATTCCAAAAATAAAACGAAATACGCAGTGGAAAATAAAAATGAATCCCAAACAGGATCGATCAAGTAATGTATATACGAAAATATAAATACGAAGATAAAAATCATACCCTTGAAGCCTTTGAAATAAATCTTCGTAAAAATGGATGATCACGAACCCGAGCTCGAGCACGAAAAATCCTTCATCCCAAACACCAAAAATGCGATGCCTCTACTTCACACGCGTCGCAAGTTGCCCGGAAAAATTCGACGTAACTCCGTTCTTCAAGAACACGGCTAGGAAGTTATCGTAGGAATTTATATCTCTAATTTTTCTTAACTTTTATATCACCTCTAAGATGAAAATTGAAGAAAAAAATTTTCTCTTTCTCTCACACAAGAACCTCTCGGCAGGCAGCTCTCAATCACTTGAATATGATGTGAAGTCTTCTTTTTAAACATGTGAGTTGGTTATATTATATCATCTATAATAACAACTCATAATTTAATAATAATTATGAGAGAAAATAATCTCCATACATTATTACAAAGACAAGACAATCACTACAACATGCAAAAGTGATGAGCCATGTGAGGGGGGTGGCCCATGGAGGAATGTTCCTAGAAACGAGCTGAATCACTCGGCTCGTGTACCGGGCATTCGTCAAACGAATCCGTTAAATACACTCCGTTTAATCATCAATGTATTTATATAAATTAATTAATCCAATTAATTAATTATATCAAATACAAATATATTTCTCTAAGAAATATAATTTATGAATTAAATTAATTACCCGGTAACTTAATTTTAATTCATAAGACCGCTATTTGATTTATCCAATAAATCATAATTAGATATCCAATATCTAATATTAATAGAGAGATAATAAATTCATATTTATCCGTCAACGTTCCTAATGCGCGACTCCGTAGGTCCGTCTCAGCCGGCATTGGGAGGAACTAATGAGTGCGGGTAGCACTTAGCCAGCCTAGCGGGCCGCACTGTAAACCCCGACTGAGAGCGAATGAAGGGATCATTCCAGAACCATTATGTCGTGACTACTATATACGTATAGACCCTTCATCAGATGTCCCGGTCAAGTCTTCGGGTCACGGTAAAGTCAAACCCTACTGTTGACTAAACTCTATACATGTGTTAATGCAAATCAAGACCAACTGATCAATAGTGTATCTAATACTACTATATCAGAATGCTCTGGCCAAAGACTTATGATCTTATTTGCCATTAACCGTATAGGACATTCGCCTGCTCACTAACAGGAGATAGAATCCTTTCTTGGCGTGCAGTAAAGACTGCTACCTGCCCGTATAGTCCGCACTTTGAGGTCGACTCAGCAATTGAGCAAATGAGTCTAACTACTCTAATTACAAACTAAACGTCACAGGCACATCTTCTACTGAACCCTCAAGTCAAAGGTCCACGTATACTATCACAACCTTTCGATTCATCATCGACTCTCCGAGAGTGAATACCGTGTGACTGAATCGAGTATGAGTCGTGTTCGAGTATACTGGTCCCACCAATATACTTATAACTATGCTATCAAAACATGCACATGTCCTAGCATCAATTATACAAGTCTTATTAAAACTTAATGCCCATTTAAATTTATTGACTTGCGAACGATTTACGTAAATAAACTTTAAACACTTCCAGTGCATTTTCTCTTATCCCATAATGAGAATGGAATGTTCGATTTATTTACATGGACTTCACTTCAATGTTTACCAAGTCAAGTATGCAATTGAAATACAATAAACAGTGATTGAATCGTATTGCCTTTTTTAATAATTATTCCATAATTACAAGTACAATGCCCCTACTCTCTCATCCCCTGAGTGGCATTCGAGGGCATATTCCTAACAATTTCCATAGATCCCGTCATGGATTTCGGCTAAAACAAGTCGGCTTTCCTCCGGCGTAATGCATTTGAGGAGAGGAAGGCTGAAATCTAGCTTGTAAAGCCGGTCGTCCAAGAGGGTGTATCTGGTCGCTCGGAGCTGAAGCTGGCGAGCCTTGACCCGATCTATGGGGACCGTTCCATCCTTCAAGTATTCAATGAACGGAGTCATCCAGTTCTCTTCGGCGATGGGCACTGTGGCGACCAAGCTTTTGTCGATCGCCGATCTTGCCAATTTAGTGATTTGGATGTTAGAGAAATCCGTTGCCCCATCCGACGATGCGAGTTTGGATAGGGCATCGGCTTGGGAGTTGTGCCCTCTCGGGATTTGCTCGATCAGCACTTCCTCGAAATTTGTGCACATTTCGGCGACTAACTCTTGATATTTGATCATCTGTTCGCCGTGCGCTTCATATTCTCCCTTGACTTGGTTCATGACCAAGAAGGAGTCCATGAAGATGTGAAGGCGACGAACGCCCACGGCGAGCGCTAGATCGAGCCCGCCTACTAAGGCTTCGTACTCGGCTTCATTGTTGGTCGCTCGGAAATCGAAACGCACAGCATTTGTGAAACTCTGGCCATTGGGACTGATGAGGACAATCCCCGCCCCCGCTCGCGATCTGGTCGACGAGCCATCTACGAACAGTTTCCAGGCGGGTCGTCCGACTTGGGTTGGGCTAGGTAGAAAAGTTAATTACACCAAAAAATACGCCAGCGCTTGGCCCTTGATCGTCATGCGAGGAGCATACGTGACACCGTATTGGGAGATATCCAGTGACGACTTGAGGAATCACCCGCTGGTGTCTGGCCGATGTAGAACTTGCCTTAGAGGGAGAGTCGTCAGAACCTCCACTTGGTGTTCGAAGAAGTAGGCTCTCAGCTTGCGAACACTTATGACAAGTGCGTAGGCGAGCTTCTCTAGAGGCGTGTATCGTGTCTCCGCGTCATGTAGTGCTTGACTAATGAAGTAGATCGGCAAGTGGGTTTGTCCCTCTACTCGCACTAATACTGTGCTCAGCGCGACCTCCGAGGCTGCCAGGTAAAGGAACAGCTTCTCGTCGGGGATCTGTTTTGCCAAAATTTGGTGGTTGGAAAGATACTCCTTGATTTTGGCGAACGCCATCTGACTTTCTTTCGTCCATGCAAATTTTTTATCCTTTATGGTGGCGAAGAAAGGCTTGCTTTTGTCTCCGAGCCACGAAATGAAACGATTAAGGGCTGTCAAACACCCCGTGAGGCATTGCACCTGCTTGATATTCTGTGGTTCTTACATGTTGAGGATCGCCTTGATCTTTGTGGGGTTCGCTTCGATCTCCCTTTGGCTCACGATGTGCCCCAGGAATTTTCCGGAGCTTACTCCAAAGTTGCATTTCTTGGGATTCAGCTTCATGTTGAAACTCTCAAGGATGGCGAACGCCTCGGCGAGGTCCTTGAGGTGATTTTCCTTTTTGAGGCTCTTGACCATAATGTCGTCAATGTAAACCTCCATGGTTTTGCCGATTTGATCGGCGAACATCCCGTAGACTAGGCATTGGTAGGTCGCCCCCGCATTTTTCAGACCGAACGACATTCGGACCCAAAAGAACATGTCTTTTTCCATGTGGAATGATGTGTGTTTTACATCTTTCTCTACTATTGTGATCTGATGGTATCCGGCGAAGGCGTCCATAAACGACATCATTTCGCAACCTGCCGTGCTATCAACCAAGTGGTCAATGTGAGGCATTGTAAAGTGATCTTTCAGACAAGCCGCGTTGAGGTCGGTGAAATTGATGCATAACCTCCAAGAGTCGCTCGCCTTCTTGACGAGCACCGCGTTGGCCACCCATTGTGGCTCGTCGGTAGCTACCTCGATCAGTTTATTGTCGAGCAGCTTTTTGACCTCTACATCTAGCGCAGCATATTTTTCTGGACCGAATTTCCTATGTTTTTAGTGAACAGGCTTCCTTGCCGGGTTGATATTCAGATAGTGGCAAGCATGCTCAGGATTGATGCTGACCATATCTTGATGCAACCAGGCAAAGATTCCGATGTTCTTTCATAGTAAATTTATCAGATCATCTTTTAGCTCGGGATCGACGCTCGAGCCTATCTGCACTTCCCGCTCCTGGCGAGTCGGATAGATTGTTATACTTTCCAACTCTTCGGTGAGGACGGTCGCTTCTCGTTTGGAGCGATCGTTAGACTCGATCCTTGGGTCAACATCGAGGCTTGGCTCAAAGCCGATCCTCGGTTCGATGTTGTCCGACGATTGATGTGAGATGCCGTCTTCTGAGTTCGGATGGTATGAGGTGTTTGGCTCGTCGATCTCCATTGGTTGGTTGTCGATCGTCCCAGTGTTACAAACAGGACAAGAAAGGTTTAAAGGAAAAGCTACAACACAAGAGTAGTTCAAACACTTCTTTGCCATTAGCTGATCCCCTTTTACAGTACCGAATATCCCTTCGGTAGTGGGGAACTTGATACAATAAAAGAAAGAGGAGGCGACCGCCTCAAAGGTTTCTAAAAAGGGGCGACCTAGGAAACCGTTATAGATGCTGGGCATGTCTATGATTACAATGTTCAGGTTCCTAGTGATCTTAACCTTAGGATCATAATAGCAGATTAGCTCGACGGAGAGCTTGATCCTTCCATAGGCCTTGACCGTGTTGTCGCCAAAACCCTTGAAGCACAGTTTCGAACGGCTTGATAAATTTGGTCAGGTTGCCGAGCTGGTCCAAAGCAGACTTGAATATGATGTTGCAAAAGCTCCCATTGTCAACCAGCACGCGATCGACCATTTTTCCAAGGATACATGCAGAGATCACCACGGCATCCCCCTTGGGGCACTGGACTCCCTCCCTATCCTTGTTGGAGAAGGAGATGAGCGCATCTTTGGAGATGGTTGGCTCCGAGGGCACCACGACATGGACTCCAGCGAACACCCTCAGTTCGGCCTTCCGTTTTTTGTTTGACATGGTGGAAACTGGGAAAAGACCTCCGAGATTTCTGCCTCCTGATTGAAGCATATTGACGCGGCCGTCGGGGTTGATCGGAGGGATCGACTCATCTGAGTCCTTCGGCTCATCGCGTTCGATTCTGGCGACCGGATTGGGAGGTTGACAGCCATCGTTCTGTCGCCTATCGCGCCCCCCGGTCCTTTCTGCCCGGGGCTCCGGCTTGGTTACTAAACTGTCCAGCTTGCCTTCCTCGAACAATCTCCAGAGTTGTCTGAGGAGATCGTGGCATTGGCTGGTGTTGTGGCTGGGACTTTTGTGGTAGGCACAAAATTTATTGCGGTCCAGATGACCGTTGTCCCTCATCGGCTTTGGTTTGCTTAGCCATTCGCGCCTCTTGATGGCATTGAAGATATGGGCCAGAGATATATTGAGGTTGCGGAAGAGGTGGACTTCTACATCCTCGAAGGCCTTGAACTCACCGGGTGGCTTCGCGACCGCCTTTATGGGCTTGGCGATCGCCTTCTTTGGAATGGGAGGTGGCGCCTTCCTCTCTCCGGTTGGCCCCTCGCCTAGGCGAAGGGTGAGCAACCTCTGCCTGGCCAGAAAGTCGTTGGCCTTGGCGTGGAAGATCACGTAGGTCGGGGGGATGTCCTTTGTGAGATGCCTGAACATGGGCGAAAGACCATCGAAACCCCCCAGGACCGAGTAGAGGGCGAGTCGTCGCTTATGGGCTCGCCGGTGAGGACTATTTCATCCACCGGTCGATGTAATCTTCATCGAACTCGTCTTTCCTCTGTCTGATCTTCATCATGCGGTGGGGACCTTCTAGCCGAACGACCTTGGCAGCGAAGTACGACGTGAAGTCGCTCGCCAGCTTTTCAAAACAGTTAATTGAGTGCGGTGGCAATGAGATGTACCACCTATGGGCAAGATTGCCCAATGTTAATGGGAACATTCCGCATTTCATCGCGTCTGACGCCCCGCACCCGGTCATGTAGATCCGGAACTTGCTTAAGTGAGTCTCGGGGTCCGATCTCCCCTCATACAAAGGTGTTTGAGGAGGAGCGATCTTTGATTGCACGGGGGCAAGCTCGATCTGGACTGCGAGCGGCTCACTTGGTCCGGAGACCTTTCTCTTGGCGCCTGCCCCAGTTTCTAGGAGTGCTTTCATATCGTCGAGCTGGCGTTGCACTGCGGCCATCGCCGTAGCCTGGCTGCTCACGGTCTGACTCTTGAAGTGGGAGCCGAGGCGATCATGTACTGATCTCCTGGCTCCGTTGTAGGCGACGAGGTCTTTGCCGCCGAGCTCGATTTTTTGGCGAGTGGGAGCCAAATGATTGGCCTGTTTTTTGGGAGTTCGGTACGCCGAACTCCTGATGATGGATTCGGACTCCGACGTCTCATGGATGGGGCCAGAATGCCCAGGTTGCCATGAAGGATCACTTCCCAGGCGGCTGAAGATGGAACTGTCCCGCCTCGCGAGTGCCTTTTCTCATGAACCGGGGCTTTCTGACGATTGCTCGACATATAACCCATTGATCTTTCGTTTACCCGCACGGCGGATGGTGGAGGGGGTAATAGTGGGCGCATCGCATGCTCTCCGTCGCTCCCTTAGGATGGACATGGCCTCCTCGATCTGTTCCGCAGTTTGGAATTAATCGGGTGAGAGGCTGGGGACGTCCCTCGGGGGCAGGAGTGAGAGTCTGGCGTCGCCGCGGCTGCCTTCCGCCGTAGGTTGGGACTCGGTTTGGGCCGTAATAAGGCGTCCGGCGGACCGTAAGGTGGCTCTCTTTGAGGTGGTGGCAGACGTCATTATCTCGAGGGTTTTTCTTTGAAGAACAGTGAGTTCTTCTTCAAGTATATGTTCCGGAGAACAGTGAGTATTCTTCAAAATGGTTGGAGAGAAAATAAGGGTCACACCTTCTTCTAGCGCCAATTGTTGTTACCCAAAACATTACTCGGAATGATTTGCTGGATATGGCTATGGGTGAGTAACAAACAAAATGCGAGAGCACGAGCGATGGAATGAAAATTACACAAGATTTACCAGGGTTGTTAATCCCGGGCTTGAATGCTCTCGCGAGATAATATTAATCATAATACTGCATTAGAGTACAATTATTAATGTTAGAGTATGATTACAATGAGTGTAATAACCCTAGTTGTCTAGCTCTTGAGTGCTGATGATTGCTGGAAGAACCGGAGCTAATGCTCTGTGAGTTCTTGTTACAAAGATTGAATATAGTGAGAGTTTGTTTCTGCCGAACGTCTTTCTTATCTCTGGGATTTCTCTTCGGGTAAATTCCTTGTTTTTTTTCCCAAATGCTGGAAGTCTCCTATTTATAGAAGAGGGTGTAGTTGGGTGTCTTCATCCCAAACGGGCGATCGCCTTTCCTATATTAAATGCTCATTTAAACAGGCGATCGTCTCAGCACGCACTACGCCATAGATGGCTTTCTACAACACTTAAGGGGGGTGTTACCTTCTTGGATGTTACCATAGCTATGAAATTTTGGACCTACCACAACGGTCGGGTTATGGTGTTACCAAATCCTGAAATATATATTACTCTAGGTATAAAATGTGTAACTCTCAGTAACACCATGAGATGTGTTACCTTAGATTATAAAATTAATGATTTAATAAATTTTTAACTTTAAAAATAATTAATTTTAATAAAACCTTGAATCTATTTTTATAAAAAATTATTCTATCAAATAATGAATTATATATATATATTTTGTAAATAATAAAATAATTTTAATCAATTTAAATTGAAAAGGTTTTAAAATAAAGTAGTATTTGAAAATTAATAAATTTTGATTTAAATAATTAAAAAATTATTAAAAAATAAAATCTTGTAATAATTATGATTAATTACAAAATAATTAAAATAACAAATTTTATGTCTACATATAATAATATTTTAATCATTATAAAATACTATGATATAATGACTGAAAATGAAAATAAAAATATATTGCATAAAATTTAACGGATTATTAATATTAATTGAAAAGTTAACATTATAAATGCTTTGAGTCAAAAGAGGACTGGATTTGAAGGTATTATACGTTTTTTGGGTCAAATTGAAATAATTAGAAGTATTTGGGGTTAAATTGAAGGATTATGGAAAATTGAGGGTTTAATTGAATAAACCTAAAAACTAAAGGTATAAAAAACCCTCCAATCGATCGGCCGCTATCCTCATTTCTCCCACTTCTCTCCTACCTCTCGACCCTCTCCTCTCTCTCTCTCTCTAAACTCTCCTCACCTGCAGAAAAACCACACACTCACTCTCACTCTCGGGCTGACAGACACACACACACTCATCGATCGCGGGTGGACTGAAATTGGGTGGTTGTGTCACAGCAGAAGGGCTTTCCATCGGATTTCGACATGTGCCATATGGAAGCGGCGACCTCAACTTCAGGCGATGCGGCGGCATTTCACGACCAGTGGTGGCAATGGGTTCCGGTTTAGGTAAGTTTGGATATGGGTTGAGTTCCAGGTTTCTGTATTCAGGTTAGAGTTTGAATTCGGGCTTGGCCCGGATTTGTTTTGATTTGCTGTTGTTTGACAATTTCTATAGATAAATTATGGATTCATGATGAATTTTAACAAATTGCTGTCAAATCATATATTGTAGAAGGCAAAAGCTGGGATGACATTGATGATGAAGAAGAGGAGTATGGAAACCTTGCGCTCATGGTAAACACAAACTGGGATCCTACCTACGACTATGAGGTAAGAAAAATGCCTTGTGATATGGCCAAAACATTTAAGTGTCGTACTAAAGATTGCGTTAAAAATGTGATACAGTGCAAGAGAAATTAGAATTCTTGAGGGTAAACTAAAAGATGCTAAGTTTGATGTAGATGAGGCTAAGAAAGAAACTGAATTAGCTTGAGCTGAACTTAGCAAAGCCCAAGCTAGGACTGCCGAACTAGAAATCACTAATACTCAAATAGAAACGTAAAACAACAAAATGAGTATTTAGAGAATAAACTTCTAGTCAGTGTTGAGACAGAGACTGAGCTTAAGGCTAAAATAACTGAGCTAGACAATAAGTTAGAAGCTTATCAAACCGCATCAACTCTTGTAAAGGCCTTTAATGATAAACAAGTAATTGGATCCAAAGTTGGTATTGGGTTTGACGACAATGTTAAAATGAAACAACTGGAGAATCTTAATAAAGCTGAATCTAGTTCAAAGGATACTTCAAAACCTCTCAAGAATCTTCATGCTCCGATTTACAAGAAAGCTATTTCTGAACCCTTTAATGAAGGTGACTTTTTAATCTCACATGAACTTCTTAACCAGAAATGGCTTCCCTTCGTTTAGGATCATATCCGTAGAGACCTTTTCTGTTCTATTTAGTTACCTGTTTGAGATGGCAAGTCTAGTAAAAGGGCGCATGGAAAGTCCTTTACATTATTTCATATATATATATATATATGTATATATAAATATATATATATATATACTATTTTAAAAGAGTGTATGTCGGTGTGGTTGAAAACGTGGTTTGCTTTTTCTTTTCTCTTTGAGACGTTGTTTGGGCTTTATTTATCTATCTCTCTCACTATTTCGTTAACCTATCTTTTCTCTATTCTCTTGGCCGCTGCTTTTTCTTTGTTGTTCTACTGTGGAGGGCTTTTAGTTTGTCATCGGTCTTGCTGTGGGTTTGTATCTTCCTTTAAGGTGAGCATATTTCTTTTCGATTTTTTTTGGCTGAGTTGTTTTTTGTTTTCCTATCGGTGTCTTCTAGGGTTCCTTTATTGGTTTATCTTCTCATCTTCCTCGCTCTTGCTTTGTTTATTTATTTACGGTAAATCTATTTCTTTTTTATTCTCCTCTGTTTTCTTCAAAACTATGTAATTCAGATCTTTTCTTATGGTTTGAATCGGAATGTTGGACCGAACAGATTTTCATATTTGTGGTCGCTCTCGTTGATTTCTGTTTGTATTTTTCTGGATGGGTTTTTGGGTTTTTCTGATTTTATGTTCGGAGTCTCTAGATTTAGCATTTCTTGAGGCTTTTCCATTAGAGTTCTAGTTGGTTGAAATTGGGTATTCTTTTGTGGGGCCTATTTTGTGTTGTGTTGTGAATGTGCTAGGCTAAATCGAGCAGATAGAGCAAGAGAGTAAATGAAAAATATTTGGGTTCTGGTTTTGTTTTTCCGTTCAGGCCCTGCTGGGCTAAAACGAGCATAAAGAGCTTAGGTGGGTTGGATATAAAGATTTACTATTTAAGGGTATGTGAACTGTAATTTTGGGGGTGTAGGACATTGGTTTGGTGGGTATAATGATGTCTCATGTACGGGTTTTTTATCAAGGTTTGCCTGTTTGTTTTCTTACACTTGAGTGTTATGATATCTGTTGAGTTTTTAAGTGTTTTTTAGATTTTGATTGATACAAATGAGCAGGTTGTATAAGTTTAGAAAAACTAGTTGTGTTTCTTTTTGGGCCAGAGGTATGAGAATTTGTAAAGGACCATCTTCTATAGGTTTGCTTGATAAGGTTTGGGGATTCATTCAACTTTTTTTCTTCACGCAGACACTGGTCGATTTAAAGTGCCTAGCATCACTTTGCAAAGCCTAGACCACCGATTCGAATACGCAGGTGGTTACCACCTAAGGGACTTCGTGAAGATCAATGTGGACGCATCAATCTTAAAGGCACATGTACGCAGCTGGGATAGGAGTGGTTATACGAGATGCAGCGGGTAAAATGTTGGCTTGGCGACAACGTAAGCTTCTATACATACTTTGCGCAGAAACTGCTGAGTCCTTTGCTGTCAAAATTGGACTCGATTTGGCATTATCGCTTGGGTTCCAGGATGTGATTCTAGAGAGTGACTGTTCAGGGGTGATTAAAGCTATCATGTCTACTACTACCTGATTAGCATCTGGAGGGCACATTGTGGAAGAAGTCAAAAATAAAGCAACCTTGTTTATCACAATTACTTTTACTAATGTTCTTCCTTCCGCAAATACATTGGCTCATGACTTGTCTAAGTGTGTAGTTAGTGATAAGGATGGTCTTACGGAGAGGCCTTATTAGTTCAGCTTTCTCCCATCTGAACTAATTTTTCATGTAGTTGGTGGATGATGTAGTTTTGGTTTTGAACTGATGTAGTTGGTAGTTTTATGATTGGATGGTTTTTTGAATTGGTTTGTTGGCATTTTAATGGGAAATGCAATATTTAAACTTTATATTTTTATTTTGTTAAACTAAGGTGTTACCTTCGGTATAATATATATGTTACCAATGCCTTGCATTAGCAACACACAGGGTGTTGCAGTTGGTAAAATAGGTGTTACATTATACTAATTAATGTTTGCATATCTTGTAGGCCCCACAAAGTGGATCCCAGATCGTGGACCCCAGACATTGGGCCCCATGTAGGCCCTATCAAGGTGGACCCACAAAGTGGGCCTATCTGTGGGCCCACCAAGGTGGGGCCCACCGATAGGGCCCACACATGGGCCCACTTTGTGGGGCCCATCTGTTTTTCTATATATTTTGTAAAATCATAAAGTCTGTTGCAACACAGAATTGATGTTGCTGTAGGATCCTCACGACGTTGCTATAGAGTTCTTTGGTAACGAGTTTGTCTATGGTAGCTTAGACTGCTTATCGTGTTGCCTTTGAGTCCAAAGGCTACTGCTCACAGAGCAACTTAGCTAAAGTGTTACCTTTGCCCATTTTGGGCCTGTGGCAACAGAAAATTGGGTCTAAGGTAACACAGTTATGTGGTTGCCAAAGGCCATTTATGGCGTAGTGACGTGGGTCGGTTTCCTTAAAGTCCGCGGCTGCTATAGGCAGCCAAACATGCGAACCAATGAGGAAACAACATGTGCCCTGCGACTCAGTCTTGGGATGTCCCACCTAGGGCGCCTTTTGCGGGTCTGTCGGTAGGTGAGAGGCTATCCTTGTCACTAACAGCTGGCGATGGGCTGGAGTCAAAAATCCTTCTCCTACTACACCGTTTGTAGGTCTGCACGTGGGCCTTCTTCCCGAGATTCAGTCTTTGTAGACTTGACGGATGTCGGATGTACACGTGGCATAAGACGGTCGTCCTTGGACGGGCACTGAAGACGATCGCCTTGTAAGACGATCGTTAGGAACTTGAACTTGATCTGACATCTTCGTTTGGTAAGTCTGCCTTGGTTTATTTGATGCTGACTTTGGTCGCTCGGCCCTTGTGCCGATCGCCTCTTCCGAGGCGTGTTAATCGCCGCACAACACCAGGCATGCCTGCATGAATCGAGATATCCACGCTCTTACACCAAATATAGACATAAACATTTTTTGATGGGCTCTTGCACTTGCAAAATAAGTTAGGAACGCAGAGCTAAAAGCTTGGAAACTAGAAAATATTCTTGTTGGTATATGATGGAACCAAATATTGGGTTGAATCCATCAATGTAGCCATAAATGCCCGGCAACTAATGGCGTCAGAGTATATGTTAGCACTGCCATGTTTTCAAATTGCTGCAGGCGCTTGGTTGGTCAGAGAGCCCGTCATAATTAAAGTTGAGTGATCTGAACACATAAGGAAGCTTAGCTTGCAAGATTCCTTCTGCAAATGGGTGGCCTCGATAGCCCATTGAGCTCTTTGCTGCCACTTTTTGTCTGAGCTCCTCGAATTCATCATGCATGCTAGATATAATTAGAACCAGCAATATTTCATTCTTGGATCACTCTTCTATTGTTGGTAAATTCGGTCGTAGAAACTTGCTGGGCGGAAAATAAAATTACAACTGGAAACTACAATTACAATTCGAAAACTGAAAATACAGGACTCGAGACAGAATTGAAAATACAATGAAAAATGAAATTGAATCTGCACTAATCAGAACCATATTAGAAATACAAGGAGATCATCGAAACAAAAAAAACAATAAAGGAAACCAGACTGTGGTAGAAGTCGCCCGAAGATGTCTTCTGCCCGCAAGACGAGAAATGCCCCGGTAGTGTTCACGGCTTGGCGGCTCGTCCCCAAAGGTCAACGACTTTACGTCTCTATAGTATCAACACCACAAACTGGAGAGCTCCGACGAACTGGAAGAGGTGAGGACAAAGCTCGGACTTATGCAGAGAATGCTGAAATCTGTTTGATTATACTCAGTTCAAAAATTGTATGTCAGATGCAAATGAGATGCATGCCTAATTATAGGTCATCTCACCTACAGGGGATTTAAACACAGCACTTATGGCTGTCATAATGCAGTCATTTATGATGCATTATGCTCAGGAGTTACGAATTTCAAACAAATCGCAGGGGTTACGAAATTCAAACCTGCCATTAACTCCTCCTCATTACTCTGGGAGGTTACAGACTGTATTGGCTGAATTTGAACAATCAGGATGTACCTGGACTGTATTCAGCTCTTTAACACTTGACGGATGTACCTGGACATCCTTACGTGCACATACGAGCCCAACTATGTTGTTGAGCTTGTTCAAAAAATTCTTTAGGCAGGCCAAAGCCTAGCCCAAGGCCAAGCCCACGACCAGGCCCACAGAACAGGAAAAGACCACCCAAAGACCAATTGCCAAGATCCAAGATCCAAGATCCAAGTCCAAGTCCAAGATCAAGATCAAGATCAAGGCCAAGGTCCACGGCACGCAGCAGGCGGCTCGCGGCACGCGGCACGCGGCCGAGGCCGAGGCGAGGCGGGCAGGTGGCGGCGGCGGCACGCGCGTGTGCGCGCGTGTGGGCTTTAAGCCCATACATGTAACACCCCCAAATCTCATTGGGTTATTACAGTGCCGTGGACCCCACACCCGGAGATCCACCAGGCGAACATGACTAAAATACATTAAAATTAACCAACAAGGGAGATCACAGTCCCTACCATGATATCCGACACAATATTCCGATAAGGAATTTCAACGACAACGATGGGCCTATATGGCCAAAATAAAAATACAACAACATCCACGAGCATCTGCTCGGGTAATACATAATGACAATAACTGACAAACTGGAGAGCACTCCAACTGACTAACCAACATGAACAACTCGGACTAGTATCGCTCGAATGCCTCGTCGCCATCATCATGCCTCTGTGTCTCAACTCTCTCCTCGCAAGTACCTAAAACATGAAAACATGTTCCGCCCCCACGGGGTCAGTCATCCAGATAATGAACATCAAATACACGTATAACATGACATGCATCCAAAGGCAGAATGAAAGGGTACAATGATAATAATAATACGAGATGCTCACAACCCAATGTAAGAACCGAGCATTCGTGAAACACTATGCCCACAGCATACTATTAATACCTGTTCGACAGGTTAGAACGTAAATGCCCAACGGCGAATCATAATTATAGAACACCACAATGAATTACACAAATATGAACCAAACCAGAACTGAATTAATTATATATCATAATGCCCGAAGGCTCCAATGAAATTATCGAGACAAACACAAAGGCCTAAAAGCCACTCAGACGAAGCTATAAAATATCACAATCACCTGAAGCCAAAACAGCCTGAAGCTGTATCAATTAGGGCCGAAGCCACGGCACGAAGCCGTATCACAATTAGGGCCGAAGCCACAGCACGAAGCCGCATCACAATTAGGGCCGAAGCCACGGCATGAAGCCGCATCACAATTAGGGTTGAAGCCACGGCACGAAGCCGTATCACAATTAGGTCCGAAGCCACGGCATGAAGCCGTATCACAATTAGGGCCGAAGCCACGGCATGAAGTCGTATCACAATTAGTGATAGTGTGCTGCTTTGAGTCGGCCAACACGATGACAGTAACACACGGATAGTGTAATACCCGAGATTTCTGATATGTATTTGAACCTTGTGATATTGTATTTGTTGCATTTTGATCTGAGTATTATTCTCCGTATTTCTTGATCCGGTATTGTTGAGCGCATGATTTCATTAATGTGATCTAAATTGTGATTCTGCGCATGTAGCGCACGCTATCGACTAAGTGTAGCGTACGCTAATTTAGATCCGTAGCGCACGCTGTGCATGAACCTTAGCGCACGCTATACGTAGTCAGCATGATTAAGACAGGGTGGTAGGTGAGATCGGCTGAGGATCTCGGTCGGATCATGTCGGGATGAACCTGGACGGCTTTTGGGAAAAGCCAAGTCAACGCGGTAGCGCACGCTAATGATATGAGGATAGAGCACGCTAAACGCTGATTACAGTGAAGTCAGTAAGCTTCGTATGACCATTAGCGCACGCTATGAGTATGGACTAGCGCGCGCTAATAACCATTTTCTATAAATAGGACAGCATCCTTTTTCATATTTTCAGCCTTTTCACTTCCCACATCCGAATTCTTGGACTTGGAGAGTCACTCTCTTCATCCTAAACCCTTCATATCATTATCCTAGCACGAGTTAGAAGATTGTAGATCATTGGAGATTGGTGGTCAAGCCCTCGGTTTTGGATTTCTTCAAGTTCCTTCGTGTTCTTCGCTACTTTGAGGTATGTGATTCTTCACCAATATTAGTAGTATTCTGAAGGACGTTTTGATCATATTTTGGGATTATCTAGTCAGTTAAATTCGTAAGTAATCGAACATCATGTGTTAATAGGATATTTTCGATGTTTCGGTACTTATTCATCATATAATCCATTGAACCTTTTAGTGTTTGAACTCCTAGCATATTCATGAAGCTTCAAAACCGATTATGACCAGTAGATGGAGATTACCAAGTTCTTATGTATTTACATAAAGAAATCATACGTTTTGGGACATGGAATGGATTGAACTTAGGATATCTTCTTGAAGATCAAAGATAAATTATGGTGTTGTGATGATTATACGTATTCTTGTTTCTCGTAGTCGTTTCATCCATCCAGATCTTTCACAAACCGTATGAGCATGATATTCACGGAGATGACATGTATTAGCACTGAAGATTTCATGAGTTTCTTCACGATTAGATTAAGCTTTATGCCCAGTAGTAATCTGCCATGCACGGGTAGCGCACGCTAAGATGTATATATTAACATGCGCTATCGGGAATGAGTTAACGTACGCTACGTTTGGTACGTAATGTACGTTATGTCATAAGCCGAGTCAGTCGGATGATCAGAGAGAACTGTCAGTACATAGCTAGCGAACGCTAGACTTGGTCAGTTGCATACGTTAACAAGCAGACTGAGCGCACATTACGTAGAGTACGTAGCGTACGCTAAGTAGTTCAGGCAGATTACATATTTAGAGCTTTTGGCTGTAGACCAGATTGATAGGCATTCGTACGACTTGAGATGAATTCTATATCATTTTCTTTTGTTGAGGTTTGAGCTTGCTACGTTGAGATCATTGGAGTGTTTAGTTCTTGCCATCTTCGAGGCAAGTATCGTAACGTGTTAATATTGGTATTTTGAGCAAGCATGTGGTTTATTCATGTTGTTGAACATGGAATTTATTTCGTTGAATTGTCATGATATTCGTTATCTAGTGTTTGTATGTTCATGTTGATGGACATAGCGATTTGGCATATATGTATGCATGAGTTGTGTTTGTGTATGTTGTACGATCTATGCTGAGGGCGCTGGATCGGATGTCCACCTCGTGTTGGTCCAACGGGATCATCTTGGGATCTAGGCTGAGGGCGCTGGATCATTGGACGGGTTTTTCCACCTCGTGTTGGTCCGACGGGATCATCTTGGGATCTATGCTGAGGGCGCTGGATCATTGGAATACCCTTGCTGTGTTAATGGAATCTTGTGGATTTGCATTATCGGATTCCGGTAGCGGAAGTCCGTGTGATGTATCTTGTTATGTATTGTTGATGCATATTCGATTTGTTTAATATGATACTTGTACTAGCATCGTTTTGCTAACCCTTCGGGGGTGGACATTTGTTTTAATGTTCAGGTAGCCGAGGAGCGGGGAAACAGCCACAGTACCGACGTGATGATGAAGGGGTTCAGTGATGTTTGTTTTTATTGTGATTTGTCTTCTTGGTTCATTTTCAGTACTCGAGTATGCGTGTCTTATTAATATCATTTCGATATGGTTGTATTAATTAACTCTAATGGATCAGTTGGAACAGGTTTTGTATGTTGAATTTCTGTGGTATTGTTGGATTATATTTACATTTCTTTTTACTAGCCTTGTAAATCCTTACTTAAAGGGTTTACGGTGCTGTAACTATTCCGAATATCTCGGGGTGTTACAGAATATGGTATCGGAGCTAAGATTCATGGATATCTTGGCATTCGGGTTTTAGTTGGGTCTGTTTTCGTTATTTGAGTTACGGGTCGTTCGTAACATCACTGTTCAGCCAAAGTCGTCATGAGGACCGTGGTTGTAAGTCTCCTAATCTCTTATACTACCGTTTTACTTGATTCCGCAACTACCCCAGAATTATCGGCTAGTCGAACCGATTCCGATTCTGGAGGGCAGCAGGGATCAGCGAACGACGACGTGAATCCTAACATGCCGTGAGTGCTTCAATAGGTGGTGGCGCAGATAAACCAGTTCGCTCAAGTAGTTGACCGCATGCAGACGGCGATGGGACAGCAGCACCACGAGGATAACCGGGGAGACAAATGGCTTGCTGAAGTGGTCAAATTGCACCCGCCAAAATTTGACGGATATGCTGAGGCACTTACTTGGGATCATTAGCTAAAGGAGTTAGAGAAGATATTTGCGGGTATTAACTGTTCCGAGGACCTAAAAGTTCCTATTGCCCAGTATTTTCTGACTAGGGAGGCTTTTGACTGGTGGGCAGCTATTCGACCCGAGAATCATAATGCTGACTGGATGGAATTCAAACTAATTATGGAAGCACAATATTGTCCTCGTCCAGTTAGGGAGGCAAAAATCCGAGAGTTTTTCTCACCATAGAGTTCGGAAGCATCTGTGACAGACAAAATCAAGACTTTTAACCATCAGCTGACTTGTGTGCGACACTTGGTCAGAACGGAGGCAGAAAAGATTTTTCATTTCGATATGCAGATGAAGCCGGAGATTCAACAGTACATGTCCGGATTCGAGTATACTACATTGCGACAGTATCAGGACAAAGCACTGGCCTACGACATGAAAGAGGCGGCGGTGGAAAAATCGGTGGAGGCAAAGAAGCAGAAAGTGACCGGCAATTTCTCGGAAAACAAGAGTGGTGGGCCCCGCAAGGGCCAGTCTTCCTTTTATTCATCTAGGAAACCTCCACATCCTTCTAGAGCAGGACAGAAGTTCCGGACAACATCAGCAATTTCGGACGCATCAAAGAAGTGCTATAATTGTGGTCGAGCAGGGCATATTAGACGTGATTGCCCCGCATCTTCTGTGACTTGTTTCGATTGTGGGCAAGAAGGGCACCGTGCGGCTTTCTGTGGAGTTGCTACTAGATCTTTTGGTACTCGCACTCCAGCGCCAGTTCCGAAGGAGATAAGTGTGAACCATACGCAGCCGAGTGGATTTCAGCAGCAGAATGTTGGGAAGAGAGAGACATCCAGTGCTGGGTCCGTTCCTCCGCGCCTGTACGAGATGAGGAAATCTGACGATCAGAAAACTGCTGTTGCATCAGGTACGATTCAGATCCTTTTGCAACCAGTTAGTGTCTTATTCGATTCCGGAGCTACACATTCTTTCATATCATTGAACTGTGTTAATCGTTTGAAAATCTCGTGTTTATTTGATTGTGAACCATATGTTGTGGGTTTGCCGAGCGGAGAGAGAATTGTGGGAACCCTAGAAACTAGAGATTTTCCAGTGTCTATAGGAGGGAGAGATTGGCCATCGAATCTTATTGTAGTTGACATTCATGGTGACGATTTAATTCTCGGAGACGATTGGCTCAACCGTTATGGAGCTATTCTGAATTACCGAAAGAGAGTCATTTCTATCATTGCTGATGACGGATCGTACTATTGAAGGTGTCCCCTACACGAGGAATTTTCCGTTTTGGGAGGAAAGGTAAGCTAAGTCCGAAATATATTGGACCATTTGAGATCCTAGAGAGAGTTGGGGATTTAGCATACAGGTTGGCCTTACCGCCATCGCTGAGTCACGTTCACAATGTGTTTCACGTATCCTAATTGCGGAAGTATGTACCGGATCCCAGTCATATCATTGAGTTCGATGAGATCGAGATAGCTAATGACGGCACCTTCGAGGAGAGACCAATCAAGATACTTGAGAGTCGGATCAAACAATTGAGGAATAAACCAATACCCTTGGTTAAAGTACAATGGTCACGACACGGAATTGAAGAGGCCACTTGGGAAATGGAGGACAATATGAAGACTAGATATCTAGAGTTGTTTTCATCTTAAGTTTCGGGACGAAACTTCTTTTTAGGGAGGAAGGATGTAATACCCGAGATTTCTGATATGTATTTGAACCTTGTGATATTGTATTTGTTGCATTTTGATCTGAGTATTATTCTCCGTATTTCTTGATCCGGTGTTGTTGAGCGCATGATTTCATTAATGTGATCTAAATTGTGATTCTGTGCATGTAGCGCACGCTATCGACTAAGTGTAGCGTACGCTAATTTGGATCCGTAGCGCACGCTGTGCATGAACCTTAGCGCACGCTATACGTAGTCAGCATGATTAAGACAGGGTGGTAGGTGAGATCGGCTGAGGATCTCGGTCGGATCATGTCGGGATGAACCTGGACGACTTTCGGGAAAAGCCAAGTCAACGCGGTAGTGCATGCTAATGATATGAGGATAGCACACGCTAAAATCTAAGTACAGTGAAGTCAGTAAGCTTCGTATGACCGTTAGCGCACGCTATGAGTATGGACTAGCGCGCGCTAATAACAATTTTCTATAAATAGGAGAGTATCCTTTTTCATATTTTCAGCCTTTTCACTTCCCACATCCAAATTCTTGGACTTGGAGAGTCACTCTCTTCATCCTAAACCCTTCATATCATCATCCTAGCACGAGTTGGAAGATTGTAGATCATTGGAGATTGGTGTTCAAGCCCTCGGTGTTGGATTTCTTCAAGTTCCTTCGTGTTCTTCGCTTCTTTGAGGTAGGTGATTCTTCACCAATATTAGTAGTATTCTGAAGGACGTTTTGATCATGTTTTGCGATTATCTAGTCAGTTAAATTCGTAAGTAATCGAACATCATGTGTTAGAAGGATATTTTCGATGTTTCGATACTTATTCATCGTATAAACCATTGAACCTTTTAGTGTTTGAACTCCTAGCATATTCATGAAGCTTCAAAACCGATTATGACCAGTAGATGGAGATTACCAAGTTCTTATGTCCTTACATAAAGAAATAATACGTTTTGGGACATGGAATGGATTGAACTTAGGATATCTTCTTAAAGATCAAAGATAAATTATGGTGTTGTGATGATTATACGTATTCTTGTGTCTCGTAGTCGTTTAATCCATCAAGATCTTTCACAAACCGTATGAGCATGATATTCAAGGAGATGACATGTATTAACACTGAAGATTTCATGAGTTTCTTCACCATTTGATTAAGCTTTCTGCCCAGTAGTAAACTGCCATGCACGGGTAGCGCACGCTAAGATATATATATATATATATATATATTAACGTGCGCTATCGGGAATGAGTTAACGTACGCTACATTTGGTACGTAACGTACGTTATGTCATCAACCGAGTCAGTCGGCTGATCAGAGAGAACTGTCAGTACATAGCTAGCGAATGCTAGACTTGGTCAGTTGCGTACGTTAACAGTCAGACTTAGCGCACGTTACGTAGAGTACGTAGTGTATGCTAAGTAGTTCAGGCAGATTACATATTTGGAGCTTTTGGCCGTAGACCAGATTGATAAGCATTCGTACGACTTGAGATGAATTCTATATCATTTTCTTATGTTAAGGTTCGAGCTTGCTACGTTGATCGAAGGAGGCGGCCTTCGAGTGTGTTGAGATCATTGGAGTGTTTAGTTCTTGCCATCTTTGAGGCAAGTATCGTAATGTGTTAATATTGGTATTTTGAGCATGCATGTGGTTTATTCATGTTGTTGAACATGGAATTTATTTCGTTGAATTATCATGATTTTCGTTATCTAGTGTTTGTATGTTCAAGTTGATGGACATAGCGATTTGGCATATATGTATGCATGAGTTGTGTTTGTGTATGTTGTACGATCTATGCTGAGGGCGCTGGATCGGATGTCCACCTCGTGTTGGTCCGACGGGATCATCTTGGGATCTAGGCTGAGGGTGCTGGATCATTGGACGGGGTTTTCCACCTCGTGTTGGTCCGACGGGATCATCTTGGGATCTATGCTGAGGGCGCTGGATCATTGGAATACCCTTGCTGTGTTAATGGAATCTTATGGATTCGCATTGTCAGATTCCGGTAGCGGAAGTCCGTGTGATGTATCTTGTTATGTATTGTTGATGCATATTCGATTTGTTTAATATGATACTTGTACTAGCATCGTTTTGCTAACCCCTTCGGGTGTGGACATTTGTTTTAATGTTTAGGTAGCCGAGGAGCGGAGAAATAGCCACAGTACCGACATGATGACGAAGGGGTTCAATGATGTTTGTTGTTATTGTGATTTGTCTTCTTGGTTCATTTTCAGTACTCGAGTACGCGTGTCTTATTAATATCATTTCGATATGGTTGTATTAATTAACTCTAATGGATCAGTTGGAACCGTTTTTGTATGTTGAATTTCTGTGGTATTCTTGGATTATATTTTCATTTCTTTTTACTAGCCTTGTAAATCCTTACTTAAAGGGTTTACGGCGCTGTAACTATTCCGAATATATCGGGGTGTTACAGATAGGCACCATCCTCGATAGTCCCAATTAAACACCTCGAAGCCTTAGAATGGCCAACCGATAACAATGATGCATCGGATGATTCCATGAATGATTGAGCGCTTCGATTGGCTTAGAATGGCCAATCGATACGAATGATACGATGAATGATTAAATACCTCGATTGCCTTAGAACGGTCAATCGATAACAATGATATAGTGACTGATGGAACATTTCGATTTGCCTGAGAACGGCCAATCGATAACAATGATATGAAGGATGCCTCGGCACCTTTAATCGGTGACCAACGACGAAGATGAGAAATGAATACGCCAATGCCTTTAATTGGCCAATACAGTTTTAATGACAACCCCAACAGGAATAACAATGATCTCAACGATGTCTTAGATTGACATTAATATTAACAACAATCGATACATCGATACCGCGAACCGGCTATCGACAATGACATTAATAACGAGTGTCACAATGCCTTGAATCGGCCATTAACGAACAATAGTAAACATTTGGCATAGCTTCCAAAAGGTATCGTATCAAACGATCTCTTAATATCAATGAATTCATGAAGAGACTAAGTCTCGGAATGATACAACACATTCATACACATATATGATGACATTAATCTCATTGACTAGTACAAGTATAAAACTTGCCTCAAACCGAAGGCGAGAAGGTACTTACACGATCAACGTCCTTAATGAAATTATCGGCCGCTCGAACAACCTTGAACAACACAAATACCAAAAATTCTCTTAATACACGAATCAAGCATGATCACAACCAACTCAAAAGTCGATACAACAATACCCGAAACTCATTAGGGCATTTAAACAAACGCGTTGTAAACAATCTCCAATTGTTTACAACCAAAACTCAATTACATCCGAAACCAACTTCCAATGAATGATTCAATCCCACAAAACCTCATGAATATTATCAATAATCTAACAGGAATACTTAAATCGGGATTACAACCACTTCTAGTCGAAAACCCCCAAATTCCAAAGTCAACACCAAGTTGTTCTTGAAAAATTCCTCAATGATTCATAATTTCTGAAAATTACATCAAAGAATCCATAAGAATACATGTATCCAAGATATATAATCTATATCTAACATAATCCAACATGAAAGCAAGCTCACTCGAAGACATCGGGGATAAAACCTTCAAATTCCGAAATTCAAGATTAAATGAAAAATTACCTTGATTTGGAGTGATGAAACTGATTAGATGATGATTAATCCAACTTAAGAGCTTGAAGATGATGCTAGATGATTGCAGCTCAAAAAGATCTTTCCGAATTGCCCAAGCTCGTCCGAAATTGTTGAGAAATGAAGAAATGACGAAGGTTGGGTAATCGTCTTATTTAAAGCTCCAGACTTAGCGCACGCTATGACCTGATATTTAGCGTGCGCTAGCGGTTTACTGGGCAGTCCAGTGAGCTCTGAAATGCCTCGTTAGCGTGCGCTACGACTTGGTAGCATGCGCTAACACCTTACCAATAGCGTGCATTATCCCAGATTGTTAGCGTGGGCTAACTGATGTCTGATATTCAAAAACTGAAGTCCAGAACCTACTGTCCTCTGCCTTGCACGCGTTAGCGTGCGCTACTAATGTGACTTAGCGTGCGTTACCAGCACAATTAGCGTACGCTACTTACCACTCGTAGCGTGCGCTACGGATTTCCCAAATCAGCCCAGTACCTTCTGGACTGTCTGCCCCACTTGCGCTAGCGTGCGCTAATACTGAATCATTGCGTGCGTTACCTGCACCCCATTAGCGCGCGCTAACCAGAATGTGTAGCGTGCGCTACCTCTCAAACTGAAAATTAAAACATGATGATGATGATGACAATAATCTCGGCTCCATCTCAAACAGTGATGAATGACGAATAGCAACTGATATGCGATTCCAAAGTACGCCGAACAATGGTCACGACTAAATGAACATAAATGATGAATGGGTATTACTGAGTGAAAAAATTCTGAGTGACAGTTACTGAGTGATGATAAATGAATTCATAACCGGGTATTACATACTCCCCCCCTTAAAAAGAGTTTCGTCCTCGAAACTAAGGGTAAACAACTCGGGACCAAATCAATCGCACACCCAAGTCCCCAAGACTTGACGTCTCGAATCACAGTGAACGATTTCCCAAATTATCACGAAATCTTGAGTACAACGCCAAAGGGACGAATTCGAAACAAATGACCCAAATCTCAAGATTCTCGAATATGATCATAATAAAATAGATCAACAATAAATGATCCACAATCACGATACATTATTACGGATAGATTTACACAGTCATCCAAAAACAAAGTTACATCTCAAATGTACCCAACATCGATATCCTTCCATATCATCGATCTCCTCTATCTCAATGATTTAAGGTATATTCGAAGATGAACTCGCTGCTAAATATGATCTCAGAAGGTCACGAGAATGAAAGTGACTAAAATGAATGATGAATGATAAATGACTATAAATTCGACAAGGATTAAGAATGACTCACCAAGGTGAATTAATAACGTCATGAGTGATAGTTCAAGTGAAATTATTGGAACCGTTGTTCCTCGTGAATTGAATGATTAGTTTCACGATGACCAGTCTCAACATGATTGATGTATAATGAATGGATTATATGAATGAATGAACGACAACGAAATGAATGATTATACTATTAACGAACAAGAATTAACTTGTTCAAACCGGTGATGAATGTCCTTACCTCTGGCCCTCGAGGCCTGATAGGGTCCCTTGGATGATGCACGGGATGGAGTAACGAAGTCTCTCGAGGCCCTTGAGCTCTCTTGAGATTTACTGGCACTAGAACTCCTGCAGTATTTATGCCGGTGTCCCTGCCTCCCATACAGAAAACAAACAATAGTTGGCACCGTACACCGGGTACTAACGTGACCTGCTGAGTCACAGTTAAAGCAAATAACAGTCGAACTCGTCGCCTGAGAGGAAGATGCTATCCCAGCACGAAGACGACTAGAAAAAGACCCCTTAGACATCGGAGCCCGATGTCCCTTTGAATGAGCCGGCATTCTAGTCCTCTCACTCGAAGAAACTGAAGGATGCTTCTGAGTAAGCTCCTTGATCAAAAGCTCTACTCCAAGAGCCTTCCAGATGAATTCACTAAGTGAACTACAATTGTGATTGAACAACTGCATCCTCAACTGCGGATTTAGCCTCGTGCTAAAATATTTGATCTTATCCGCCTCAGTACGGATAACTGACGAAGCAAACTGAAGTAGTCCCTGAAACTTCTCAGCAATGACAATAACACCCTCGTCCTTAATGGATTCGGGGTTTAAAACCTCTGACAACTTGGCTTCACGAAGTGGAGCCGGATAATACCTTTCTAACATGAGAGTCTTGAACTCACTCCAACCACAATCGTGATCGGCGGGTTTCACAGAAATCCACCACGAATAAGCACTCTTACTCAAGTAATAAGCCGCTACTGCCACTCTACTCTCTTCCGGACACTGAACCATATCGAAGAGTTTATCAAAATGCTCAAGCCAATGAACAATATCAGCTGGTTCCGACGAACCCTCAAAAGTAGGCGGCCTCTGACGAGAGATATCGCCAACAATCTGATTTACTCCTCCAGTCTATCCATGAAACGGAACCTGGAATCCCTGTTGCGGTGGACCACGAACCATCGAGGTCTGCATGGTCTCTACCATCCGCGTCATCTGAGTCATCTGGGCCATCATTCCCTGCATAAGTATGAATGGGTCAACCCGAACACCTTCCGAGTGAGATGCATCTCGGGTATGACTCCCTGACAGTGAATGATTATCTGCTGATGAATGAGTAGCCTCGCTATTTGATGAATTAATGATATCCCTCGCGTTCGCATGGGTATGCACACGAGATCCCGGGTTCCGGCCCGCACCGCGGCCTCTTCCCATGCGCCCTCTGACAGCTCTATCCATACTGAAGTAGGAGAGTCACATGATGATTATAGATCCCGCATGAATATAGCATTATGATTAAGTTACAGAATGATAATAATGAGCATACACGCTCTAACACGATGAATGCATTAATGATGCAATGAAATGACCGTCGGCATGACACCGAAATATGATAAGATCGCATGAAAAATCAAGTGTGTTAACACGATTATTTGATGAAATTCTTGAAATGATTATCTTGAATAAGTTAATAAGGTTGAAAATGCATTTTACAAGATCAGCAACTGAACAGGGAGGTTCACTGGGTGATGAATGGATTAACTGAGCAGTGAGATTGAGTGAGTGATGAATGAATTAATTGAGGAATGAGATTGACTGAGTGATGATGAATTAACTGAATAATGAGATTGACTGAGTGATGAATGAATTAACTGAGTCATGAGATTGACTGAGTGATGAATGAATTAACATGATCGACAAGATCGAAATGATGATTGAGGATTATTAACTGATGAATGAGTTGATCCTTAACGCTTACACAAGTCACACGTGCTCCAAACCAATTAGTCATGAATCAATCATAACACTAATATCACATATAGGTTTCAACAAAGCATGAATAATTAATGACATGATGAATGTATGAAAATAAAGAGAATCGAGTCCTTACACAGGTCATACGAAGCTTCGAGGTCTCACGATACTAGTCTTCACTGACGACGACTCGATGAATGAATGACTCATGCAGTCGTATAAATTTCACGACACACAAAACCCGACTGTCCAGATTGTCATAACCTGACCGTCCCACTACTACCACATCGGTAGAGCCACATAACTCACATATCAGGGTATCTCACAACCCAAAATATCTGATACCATCTTCTGTAACACCCCCAAATCCCATTGGGTTATTACAGTGCCGTGGACCCCACACCCGGAGATCCACCAGGCGAACATGACTAAAATACATTAAAATTAACCAACAAGGGAGATCACAGTCCCTACCATGATATCCGACACAATATTCCGATAAGGAATTTCAACGACAACGATGGGCCTATATGGTCAAAATAAAAATACAACAACATCCACGAGCATCTGCTCGGGTAATAAATAATGACAATGACTGACAAACTGGAGAGCACTCCAACTGACTGACCAACATGAACAACTCGGACTAGTATCGCTCGAATGCCTCGTCGCCATCATCATGCCCCTGTGTCTCAACTCTCTCCTCGCAAGTACCTAAAACATGAAAACATGTTCCGCCCCCACGGGGTCAGTCATCCAGATAATTAACATCAAATACACGTATAACATGATATGCATCCAAAGGCACAATGAAACGGTACAATGATAATAATAATACGAGATGCTCACAACCCAATGTAAGAACCGAGCATTCGTGAAACACTATGCCCACGGCATACTATTAATACATGTTCGACAGGTTAGAACGTAAATGCCCAACGGCGAATCATAATTATAGAACACCACAATGAATTACACGAATATGAACCAAACCAGGCCTGAATTAATTATGAATCACAATGCCCGAAGGCTCCAATGAAATTATCGAGACAAACACAAAGGCCTCAAAGCCACTCAGACGAAGCTGTCAAATATCACAATCACCTGAAGCCAAAACAGCCCGAAGCTGTATCAATTAGGGCCGAAGCCACGGCACGAAGCCGTATCACAATTAGGGCCAAAACCACGGCACGAAGCCGTATCACAATTAGGGCCGAAGCCACGGCACGAAGCCGTATCACAATTAGGGCCGAAGCCACGGCACGAAGCCGTATCACAATTAGGGCTGAAGCCACGGCACGAAGCCGTATCACAATTAGGGACGAAGCCACAGCATGAAGCCGTATCACAATTAGTGATAGTGTGCTGCCTTGAGTCGGCCAACACGATGACAGTAACACACGGATAGGAACCATCCTCGACAGTCCTAATTCAACACCTCGATTGCCTTAGAATGGCCAACCGATAACAATGATGCAGCGGATGATTCCATGAATGATTGAGCGCTTCGATTGGCTTAGAATGGCCAATCGATACGAATGATACAGTGAATGATTGAATACCTCGATTGCCTTAGAACGGTCAATCGATAACAATGATATAGTGAATGATTGAACATTTCGATTTTCCTAAGAACGGCCAATCGATAACAATGATACGAAGGATGCCTCGGCACCTTTAATCAGTGACCGACGACGAAGATGAAATGAATACGCCAATGCCTTTAATCGGCCAATACAGTTTTAATGACAACCCCAACAGGAATAACAATGATCTCAACGATGTCTTAGATTGACATCAATATTAACAACAATCGATACATCGATACCGCGAACCGGCTATCGACAATGACATTAATAACGAGTATCACACTGCCTTGAATCGGCCATTAACGAATAATAGTAAACATTTGGCATAGTTGCCGAAAGGTATCGTATCAAAAGATCTCTTAATATCAATGAATTCATGAAGAGACTAAGTCTCAGAATGATACAACACATTCATACACATATATGATGACATTAATCTCATTGACTAGTACAAGTATAAAACTTGCCTCAAACCGAAGGCGAGAAGTTACTTCCATGATCAACGTCCTTAATGAAATTATCGGCCACTCGAACAACCTTGAACAACACAAATACCAACAATTCTCTTAATACACGAATCAAGCATGATCACAACCAACTCAAAAGTCGATACAACAATACCCGAAACTCATTGGGGTATTTAAACAAACGCGTTGTAAACAATCTCCAATTGTTTACAACCAAAACTCAATTACATCCGAAACCAACTTCCAATTAATGATTCAATCCCACAAAACCTCATGAATATTATCAATAATCCAACATGAATACTTAAATCGGGATTACAACCACTTCTAGTCGAAAACCCCCAAATTCCAAAGTCAACACCAATGTGTTCTTGAAAAATTCCTCAATGATTCATAATTTACAAAACTTACATCAAAGAATCCGTAAGAATACATGTATCCAAGATAGATAATCCATATCTAACATAATCTAACATGAAAGCAAGCTAACTCGAAGAGATCGGGGATAAAACCTTCAAATTCCGAAATTCAAGATTAAATGAAAAATTACCTTGATTTGGAGTGATGAAACTGATTAGATGATGATTAATCCAACTTAAGAGCTTGAAGGTGATGCTAGATGATTGCATCTCTAAAAGATCTTTCCAAATTGCCCAAGCTCGTCCGAAATGGTTGAGAAATGAAGAAATAACGAAGGTTGGACTGAACTGTCTTATTTATACTGTCCCAGCTTAACGCACGCTATGACCTGATATTTAGCGTGCGCTAGCGGTTTACTGGGCAGTCCAGTGAGCTCTGAAATGCCTCGTTAGCATGCGCTACGACTTGGTAGCGTGCGCTAACACCTTACCGACATCATGTGTTATCCCAGATTGTTAGCGTGCGCTAACTGATGTCTGATATTCAAAAATTGAAGTCCAGAACCTACTGTCCTCTGCCTTGCACGCGTTAGCGTGCGCTACTAATGTGACTTAGATTGCGTTACCAGCACAATTAGCGTACGCTACTTACCACTCGTAGCGTGCGCTACGAATTTCCCAAATCAGCCCAGTACCTTCTGGACTGTCTGCCCCACTTGCGCTAGCGTGCGCTAATACTGAATCATAGCGTGCGTTACCTGCACCCCATTAGCGCGCGCTAACCAGAATGTGTACCGTGCGCTACCTCTCAAACTGAAAATTAAAACATGATGATGATGATGACAATAATCTCGGCTCAATCTCAAACAGTGATGAATGACGAATAGCAACTGATATGCGATTCCAATGTACGCCGAACAATGGTCACGACTGAATGAACATGAATGATGAATGGGTATTACTGAGTGAAAAAATTCTGAGTGACAGTTACTGAGTGATGATAAATGAATTCACAACCGGGTATTACAATACACATATGCCATTAATTATTACATGCATAATGGTAACTCCTTATATACTAGAATAATGATGGTTCATTATTCAATGTGGGATACCATCAATTACTACAAAAACAACATTTACTGACACTTAGATTCTGACACTTTATCAAGAGTGTCAGTAACTTCAGACATTTGACTCATTTTTTGTTTTTAACATAAATGTGTCATAAGATACTGACACTTAAGTATCAGTAACTTGAGTATCAGAATTTACTGACACTTAAATATCAATAATCAAAAAATTACAATAACCTATAACAATGAATTCATTAAACTTTTTTATTTAATTTATTCGAATATTAATTAGCTTTATTTCTACAATACCCTAATTCTTCACTGTTCGTGAGTTCTGCTTTCTTCCCTTTCTTCCCGCTTTCATCCCGCAGCCTCGCCCCTTTCTCAAATCCTTTCTTCCTTTTCGGTTCGGATTCTAGCAGCCACTCCACCGCCATCGGTCATCGTACACCTAATAACCACCATTTATTTTCCTTTATGTTATTAGAGAAACCTGCTTCGGAGAATCTCTAGCCGTGCGTTAACACTACCACGAAGCTCTGCCATGTGTTAACACTACCGCCGCGCCAAGGACATCTGTTTGAGTAGCCGCGGTGAGAGGTGGTGGAATAATCCAAAATTTGGTATCACGGTACAGCGCTTCTTGAATTGTTGGTTTGCCATCCATCTTCCTTATGCATTTAGTGTATTGAACAGAATATCTGAGTCCATATTTGACATTTTCAAGTTGTGGCTGTGCAATTTAAGTGGAACAATTATGCAAACACCTTGAATTGTTGTTGTTCTCCTTTTGTCCTTCTAATTTCGTTTTTATTTTTTCAATCACCTTCATTGTGTTTGTGCTTATCAATGCATGAAAATTTGTTTTTGTCACTCATCACCAGTGTAGGATTTTGTTTACTTTCTCTGTACCACTGTTTTTATACAAAGAGAAAGAAATAGATTTATAACAAAAGAATGTTCAGATAGGAGAATGTTTAAAAGATTTATAACAAGAGAATGTTCAGATTTATTACCAGTGTAGGATTTTGTTATAAATCTGTTTTTTTTTCTCTATTTAAATGTACAAATAGACGTTTGTTAATCACCGCTTCTAGTTTTACATGACATCTAGGTTGTTTAGTGAAGGTTTGAGGTGGATTAACTTGATCTTCTCTACATTATTTTATAATATGTTAATAGACATATTGAGTTAGAGATGTCCTTGCACATTATATTACAATATGGAGTTTCATAAGCTTTAACTAGTAAAGCTTCATTTATTTCAAAACGTTTTGTATGCAGCCTGACACTGAATATTTTATATGCACAGGTAAAGGTATTTGAAATGGACAAAACTTGGATATCTTGTGATAGAAGGTCTTTAGAGTATAAAATTAGTGTTGCTATAATACTGCAATATGTTATCGAAATTTACTCTCTACTATGGTGTAGATCTGCGCGACGATAGGAATCATGCTATCATATCTGCTGGGACTATTTGTTAATTAGAGATTGTTTGCGGTTCTTGGTAAATCCATGCATATTTTGATAATTCAAAGCTGTATATAGTACTAATAGACCAATTTAATCCATCCATGGAAACTTGTACATTATGTTTCTAGTTTTTTCCTTTCATGGCGATGGATCTTAGGATTTGAACCTCTTTTTTTTACGATAGGATTGGAACCTCTATAAATAAATACTCGGTAAATTTACTACCTCCAATTTAAATTTTTATAGTCCCGAATTGGCATCGGAATGGAAATTATCACTCGATAAAATAAAATCTCTTTGAATTCATAGATATACGTGGTCTATAGGCTAATTATAGAGGTTTAACTTGTAACACCCCCAATCCGCTCAGGGATATTACACGCCGTAGAACCTTTTCTCAAGGATCTACCAGGCTAGTAACAACATGAAACATCTCGACAATGCCTTTAAGGCTAAAATGACTCAGTAGACCGATTTGGCCTTTCAATAAAAACATACAACTCGATTACAACTCATGCCCACGCAGGGGTCAAAACACAACCACACCCGTACAACGGGAAAAATATAGTAGCGGAAAATGAAGTACAACTGAACCAATACACGATGTACAGTTCCTCATGTGATTAGTATCGGTCATCTTTCATCATCCTTCGTGCCGACCCTGTATTATGCTCCAAAACCTGAATGCAAAAACAGACATCCGCCCCCCGAATACTCGGGGGTTAGCAAAACTCCACTGTTTTGCTAGTGCAAGAACAAAGTGCAAATACGAGCCATACAATTCACATTCCACGAATAACAATAACCAGGAATCCTCAAAGATCCAAACGAAACGAAAAGTACTTCTCGAGGCAAGAGTTTGAGAAAACCTTTAAAAATCGAAATATCATAAATCAATGGAAATAATTTATAAAACGGTTTAGAATGCCATCGAGAGTTTTAATAGAAAACAATTTAGGATTATCAAATCCTACTTTTCAAAATCCAAAGGACAAAAGGGGTCACCGCCCCAAAGGTTTACTTTCCAAAAAAAAAATGACATTTACTAAACCGTTTGGGATTTTAGCCCCAATTCCATAAAATGACTTTTACAAAACCATTGAGATTTTAGCCCCAAATCTCATCAACTCACAGTATACAAGAACGACCACAAGGTTCGTCTTCCAACGTCAAAATCCACAATTAAAGGATTTAACACAAACAACAAAATACTCTAGAGCCATCCTAGCCAAGTAGGCCAAACGAACAACTTACCTCTTACACACTTAGTCAATGCATGCAATCATGAAAACCGTTCAAAAGCACTCATTTCCGAAAATGCCATAATCAAATCACATTTGCAAAATGCACCACAATTAACCGTCGATCCACGTCTCTGTGGACCCCTACCGAGACCCCGTCGGATCTAACCCGTAGTGGTTAAAAGCAAGCTCGTCGATCCACGTCTCTTGTGGACCCCTACCGAGACCCCGTCGGATCTAACCCGTAGTGAGCATACACACACACACGTTACTCATGCAATACTAACATGCTAAGAATGTAAGTTCATTAAGAATACTCACTAGAGATGGCCATTAACTCGACACCATTATCAAACTCTTCAAAACACGATAACAAGATTAAATACGGAATACACGACTCCATAACTTTAAACAATAGGAGTATCATCATCAAATCATTCACCGTTCAAAATAATCAAATCATAATCAATTCCCAAACACACCGTTCACAAAACACACGCGCGTTTTGAAAGAGAACCTTTAACGAGGCCAAACCGAAATCTTTTGAAACTTCATTTCAAACAACCAAACAAACACACCAAGACGATCACCGATCATCATATCCATAAAATAAGAAAAGTATGGGCAAGGTACTTGCCTCGAATAAGAATAATGCGGAGAATCGACCGAAGTAGGTTGACACGAACCGACTACGAACCCGCCGACTCAATGGAACGACAATCCGCAACAATGAACTATGAATGAAGACAATAACAATGAAAATGAATTCAAAAGTACGACCCAAAGCCGCTGAATTCAAAGAACAAATGACGAAAGTTCAAGGATTTCCCCCAAAACGGCCAAGAACACGATTCGTCCCGACAAAACATGAAAACGGAATTCCAAGTTGAAATATGGATATACAATCCATAGAATATGTTTAAAAACATCATTTAACCACAATCGATCCATCAAAAACGGATGAAAAACGAGATCGAGAACAAATTCCCCAAAAAGTCAATTTGAAGGAAATCAAGAAATATACTTCGATTCGACGAAGAACAATGGATTAAATGATGTTAAACACAAGAATACTACCAAGATTAATCATACCCATCATGAATTAATCAATAATACGGAACAAATCGGACAAAAACGCAAAAACCCCCAAATTCACGAGATTAGGGTTCTAAGGAAGATTACCTTGATTCGCTGGATCAAAGGATGATATAGGATGATTGATTGATGATATAACCTCAATAACTTCGAGGATTTATTGTCAAACAACATGGGTCCATGATGAGCATACCCTCAGCCGCGGAAGAGAAGGAGAAGGAGAAGAAAAATGGCCAAAAATCCGTCTGCAGGGCCATAAATAGGCTGCACAGTGTGCCGCGGCCCAGCGGGAGTGTGCCGCGGCACAGGACCAAATCTGCGCCCAGTGATCGGCAGTGTGCCGCGGCCCGGCCGACATGTGCCGCGGCACCGGGTACAGACAGTTTTGCCAAAAAAATGCACGAGTGTGCCGCGGCCCTTGCGGCATGTGCAGCGGCCCACGGTACGGCCTGCTCGGCCAGAAGCTGCCGAGCACTACCAGCCTTAACTCGGCCAGAAGCTGCCGAGCACTACCGGCCGTAACTCGGCCAGTGCCGGCCTAGGCCCAGATTGCCCGGCCATGTCGGCCGGGGCCAACTCCGACGGCCCGAACGACCCCGAAACCCGAACCTGAATACGAATCGATGATACGGTTATGACGTACTCACAAAGACGAATTTAAGAGCTAAGAGAACACACAATTCCGACCACCCGAAGGCTCGGAATTCGACAACGGAAGTAATTACCCAAAACTTTGGGAAATTACAAAAATGGCCCAAAACGTCCGAAAATCACAATACGCGATCGAAACACCAAACCAAAGCACGCAACATGAATAATAACATTAAATGAACTTACGAGAAACTCGAAACAACAGTTTCGGACGAGATTCGCGAGAATCGAACTCAAGTGCGGAAAAGTCGCTAAAAAGCTCGGAACTCAACAAAACGATACCGAAACGAACTCGGATGACAAAAAGTGAAGAATTAATCATTCTCAAAATTACGAAACGGTCATGAGCGAGTCGTCAAAATGGACTCCGGCCGAAAAAATAAATTTACCGAGAATCGAAAATTGCGGATATTACATTCTACCCTCCTTAAAAGAAGTTTCGTCCCGAAACTTAAAATAAGTAGGGAGAAGCAATATCCCGCCAGGAAAACTCAACGAGATACGCAAGGAAACGCGTAACTTACGCCCATCGGCGAAACGTTACAAGCAACGCAAAGGAATATACGGCGTGAAAACACGCTCCACGACGACCAACACAACGTCGCCGTTAGGGATATAATAAAACCAACAAGTGACAAACGTCATCAAATGGATAATACAATCAAGTCAATTATCCAAACAATCACAAAACACAACGAACGAAAATCAATTCGATTGACCAACCCAACGGTACATCAATCAAAACGCGAGCCAATCGCTGAATAAATACGGAATTCCACCGCCCAAGGGTTGGAAGATCTAAAACGAGACTAATTTCCCATGATAAAATCACGAAACGAGGACAAAAACCGAACAAACAAACGACCGAGACAACAAAAATCGAACAATCATGTCCGAAACACGAAGGATAATAAAATTCAAACAACAACTCCCATGATGATCTGGTGAGAACTACAAGACATGTGTTGTTGCCCAAAATATTTATCTGAAGATTAAATACTGCTGGAAGACGGACAACAAACAACAATTTGCGGGAGCACTTCCGAGAGAAAATGAATAACATAGGTTGTTAGTCCGGGGCTTGAATGCTCTCGCGAGATGTTATTAATACAAATATTCGTGGATACAAGTATTAATGTGAGAAATCTAAATACAATGAGTGTAAAAAGAGTCTGTTAATCCGGCTCTTGAGCGAAGCTCGGTGTTCATCGTCCCTGCCGATCGTCTGCTTGATGAGAGAGGCCGAGAGAAGTAAGTACCGAATGATAGCTATTTCCAAGAGTTGGAGAAAGCCAAGTGCTGTGTGTTGATTCTGTGATGTGTACTGAAATCACGATAATGCCGAGAATTGGCCGAGTGCAGGGAGCCTTGTATATATAGGGGCAGCGGTGCCTTGTCCTCTGGCGGGCGATCGCCTTCCGGCGTTTATAATAATGGGGCGATCATCTGCCGGCCAATATTATAATGGGGCGATCACACGGGTTGTTGGTCTAAAGTCCAAGGCAGTGGCTGGCAGCCAACTGTGCAGTCCAATGAGGAGCCAACACGCGTCCGAGGTCACTGTCACATGCGGCCCTACTGACAACTTTCGGCGGGCTTGTCGGCTGGTGGACGGATGCTGACAGGCTGTGGTCAACAATCCGTGATATGCGGATCTTGTCTCGGCTCTGCACGTGGGCTCAGTCCTGAGGCTCGGCCTTTGCCGACTGGATGGCCATTAGCTCTGATCGACATGATGCGGTCGTCTCTAGCTGGTCACTGAAGGTCGGCATCGGCCAGTCGCTGAGGGTCGGCATCGGTCGGTCACCAAAGGTCGGTCGGCAAGTGCCGAGAGATGATCGTCCACTAGTCGGTCGCCCGGAGTCGGTCGCCAAGTACCGAGAGACAATCGTATTTGATGTCGATCGCTCGGCACCAGGACTTGTCCTGGGACCTTCGGTTGGCTGATTTATCTTGCCTGCGGGGCTAAGGCTAGGTCGCCTGGTCGCTGGTTGGCAGTTCTGCCTCGGCTGCTCGGCAATGGCTAGGTCGCCCGATCTCCGAGGCGATCGCCGGTCGGAGAGTGTAATTCTCGACACAACAATTGCCCCCCAGCTTTCTCCTATGTTGAAGACATGGGGCGAGGTGGTTCTTGCTGGCGATCGTGTAAGATGAGGACGGGCGATCTTGTTGAGCCGATTTTGGATTCGGACTTAGGCTATCATGGTCGATTGGCTAGCTATCTTTCGGTCTTGTACCTGCAAAAAACAACATTGGCCGATCCCTCGTAGAAACTTGGTTGTTTCGTCGCTGAGGAACCGTGCAGAGTCACGGAGTTCGATGGACCGACTCCATGACCGTGTCTTGGTGCGCGAAGACATTGAGTGTCTCGTGACTAACTTTATTATGAGGGTCCTCTATTAGGCTGCGCCTCGCCTCGTATTTAAACGAAGGGCGTGCGGTCTCGGTCTAGAGGAGTCCTTGCGCGGGGCAGCGTCGAATGAATCAACTCCACCTCCGCGGCTTGTTAGCTCTGCTTCCACCTTGGCCCACCATGAAGATGGCGAACCTCGACGGTGTACGTTGAGACGGGGGTAGTGGCACGTGTCGCATTGTCCGGGTACATCAAGTTAGCTGGTGAACCTTGAGGGCGGGCGATCGTGTCCACTGATTAATTTTGGAGAGCCCTCAGACTACGTCGGCCTCGTATTTAAACGAAGGGCGGGCGATCTCGGCCGAAAGGGACCTTGCATGGCCGAAGCAGCCGGTTCCATCGACTACCAGGACCATGACTTTATAATGCGTGGTGGAGGCGATTGCGAGCCTTAGTCCATCATGTTAAATGGTGGACTGTAGATGGCGAGCGAGTCCTCCGGCTCCGTTGGTGTAGCTTGATAATAGCGATCGGGCTGGATGACCGGAGATCGTCGCTCGGGTGCCGATCGCGCTACTCCTAGGCTAAGAAGAAGCCTTTGCCTGGCTAGAAAGTCTGCGGCTCTTGCTCGGAAGGCTGCGTAGGTCGTGGGTTGGCTCTTCGTAAGATGCCTGAACATAGGCGAAAAGCCATTGAATCCTGCTAGGACCGAGTGGAGGGCGATCTCATTGCTTACGGGCTCGCCGTTGAGGATGATCTCGTCTACTCGGTTAATGTAGTCCGAGTCAGACTCTTCTTCTCCCTGCGTGATTTGCATCATGCGAAGGGGACCTTCCGGCCGAGCGACCCTGGTGGCGAAGTACTCCGTGAAGACGTGCGCCAGCTGGTTAAAGGAGCTAATGGACCGAGGTGGCAATAAGGTGTACCACCTGTAGGCGAGGTCGTCCAGCGTCATTGGGAACATTCGGCACCTGGTCGCGTCTGATGCCCCACACCCAGTCATATAGATGTTGAACTTGCTCAGGTGTGTTTGGGGGTCCGATCGCCCCTCGTACAAAGGTGTTTGCGGAGGAGCGATCTTGTGCTGCACGGGGGCGAGCTCGATGTCGATCGCGAGCAGCTCGCTTGACTCGGCGATCGTCTTCTTGGCGCATGCCCTGGATTCCAGGAGCGCCTTCATGTCGTCGAGCTGACGTTGCATCGCAGCCATCGCCGTGGCTCGATCGCTTGCTGATCGGCTTTGGGAGCGGGAGCCGAGGCGATCGTGTACCGATCTTCGGACTCCGCTGCTGCCGACCTCGGCTATTTGGCGAGGGGGGGCAGACGATTGGGCTGTCTTCTGGGAGTCGGGTAGGCCGAGCTCCTGGTGACGGACTCAAACTCCATCGTCTCGTAGCTGGGGCCGGACTACCCCGGTCGCCAAGATAGGTCATTGCCCAGGCGATCGAAGACAGAGGTGCCCCGGCTGGCGAGCGCCTCTTCTCGCGGACGAGAGCCTCCTGGCGATCGCTTGGCCAGTAATGCCTTGAGATTCCGCTTGGACTTCCGGCGGACGGCCGAGGGGGTGATAGCAGGAGGCGCGTCGAGAGCACTTCGTCGCTCCTGTAGGACGACCATGACCTCGTCGATCTGTTCCTTGGTTCGGAGCTGATCGAGCGAGAGGCTTGGGCCGCCGTCCAGGGACGGGATCGAGCGTTTCTGACTGCGGCGGCTACCTTCCACCATCGGCTGTGGCTCGGACTGGGACGGAACGAGGTGTCTGGACGGATGGCCGGAGGCTTTCTTCGACGCGGAGGCGGAAGACATGATTTCTGAAGGATTTCTTTGAAGCGCAGTGAGTGTCACTTCAAGTATCTGCCCCGAGAACAATGAGTGTTCTTCGAGACGGTAGGAATAAAAATTTGAGGGTTAGACCCGCCCCTTCTTCTAGCGCTAATTGTTGTTGCCCAAAATATTTATCCGAAGATTAAATACTGCTGGAAGACGGACAACAAACAACAATTTATGGGAGCACTTCCGAGAGAAAATGAATAACACAAGATTTGTCGGGGTTGTTAGTCCCGGGCTTGAATGCTCTCGCGAGATGTTATTAATACAAATATTCGTGGATACAAGTATTAATGTGAGAAATCTAAATACAATGAGTGTAAAAAGACTCTGTTAATCCGGCTCTTGAGCGAAGCTCGGTGTTCTTCGTCCCTGCCGATCGTCTGCTTGATGAGAGAGGCCGAGAGAAGTAAGTACCGAATGATAGCTGTTGCCAAGAGTTGGAGAAAGCCAAGTGCTGCGTGTTGATTCTGTGATGTGTACTGAAATCACGATAATGCTGAGAATTGGTCGAGTGCAGGGAGCCTTGTATATATAGGGGCAGCGGTGCCTTATCCTCTGGTGGGCGATCGCCTTCCGGCCATTATAATAATGGGGCGATCGTCTGCCGGCCAATATTATAATGGGGCGATCACACGGGTTGTCGGCCTAAAGTCAGCGGTGGGCGGCGGCCAATCATGCGGTCGATGAGGAGCCCGGCGCGTCCGGGGTCACTGTCACATGCGGCCCTACTGACAACTTTCGGCGGGCTTGTCGGCTGGTGGACGGATGCTGACAGGCTGTGGTCAACGATCCGTGATATGCGGATTTTGTCTCGGCTCTGTACGTGGGCTCAGTCCTGAGGCTCGGCCTTTGCCGACTGGATGGCCATTAGCTCTGATCGACATGATGCGGTCGTCTCTAGCTGGTCACTGAAGGTCGGCATCGGCCAGTCGCTGAGGGTTGGCATCGGTCGGTCACCAAAGGTCGGTCGGCAAGTGCCGAGAGATGATCGTCCGCTAGTCAGTCGCCAGGAGTCGGTCGCCAAGTACCGAGAGACGATCGTATTTGATGTCGATCGCTCGGCACCGGGACTTGTCCTGGGACCTTCGGTTGGCTGATTATCTTGCCTGCGGGGCTAAGGCACAGTCGCTTTGTCGGCGGTTACGCCTCAGTTGCTCGGCAATGGCTAGGTCGCCCGATCTCCGAGGCGATCGCCGGTCGGAGAGTGTAATTCTCGACACAACAATTGCCCCCCAGCTTGCTCCTATGTTGAAGACATGGGGCGAGGTGGTTCTTGCTGGCGATCGTGTAAGATGAGGACGGGCGATTTTGTTGAGCCGATTTTGGATTCGGACTTGGGCTATCATGGTCGATTGGCGAGCTATCTTTCGGTCTTGTACCTGCAAAAAATAACATTGGCCGATCCCTCGTAGAAACTTGGTTGTTTCGTCACTGAGGAACCGTGCACAGTCGCGGAGTTCGATGGACCGACTCCATGACCGTGTCTTGGTGCGCGATGACATTGAGTGTCTCGTGACTCACTTAATTATGAGGGTCCTCTGTTAGGCTGTGCCTCGCCTCGTATTTAAACGAAGGGCGTGCGGTCTCGGTGTAGAGGAGTCCTTACGCGGGGCAGCGTCGGATGAATCAACTCCACCTCCGCGGCTTGTTAGCTCTGCTTCCACCTCGGCCCACCATGAAGATGGCGAACCTCGACGGTGTACGTTGAGACGGGGGTAGTGGCACGTGTCGCATTGTCCGGGTACATCAAGTTAGCTGGTGAACCTTGAGGGCGGGCGATCTTGTCCACTGATTAATTTTGGAGAGCCCTCAGACTACGCCGGCCTCGTATTTAAACGAAGGGCGGGCGATCTCGGCCGAAAGGGACCTTGCATGGCCGAAGCAGCCGGTTCCATCGACTACCAGGACCATGGCTTTATAATGCGTGGTGGAGGCGATTGCGAGCCTTAGTCCATCATGTTAAATGGTGGACTGTAGATGGCGAGCGAGTTCTCCAGCTCTGTTGGTGTAGCTTGATAATAGCGATCGGGCTGGATGACCGGAGATCGTCGCTCGGGTGCCGATCGCGCTACTCCTAGGCTAATAAGAAGCCTTTGCCTGGCTAGAAAGTCTGCGGCTCTTGCTCGGAAGGCTGCGTAGGTCGTGGGTTGGCTCTTCATAAGATGCCTGAACATAGGCGAAAAGCCATTGAATCCTGCTAGGACCGAGTGGAGGGCGATCTCATCGCTTACGGGCTTGCCGTTGAGGATGATCTCGTCTACTCGGTCAATGTAGTCCGAGTCGGACTCTTCTTCTCCCTGCTTGATTTGCATCATGCGAAGGGGACCTTCCGGCCGAGCGACCCTGGTGGCGAAGTACTCCATGAAGACGTGCGCCAGCTGGTTAAAGGAGCCAATGGACCGAGGTGGCAATAAGGTGTACCACCTGTAGGCGAGGTCGTCCAGCGTCATTGGGAACATTCGGCACCTGGTCGCGTCTGATGCCCCACACCCGGTCATATAGATGTTGAACTTGCTCAAGTGTGTTTGGGGGTCCGGTCGCCCCTCGTGCAAAGGTGTTTGTGGAGGAGCGATCTTGTGCTGCACGGGGGCGAGCTCGATGTCGATCGCGAGCGGCTCGCTTGGCTCGGCGATCGTCTTCTTGGCGCCTGCCCTGGATTCCAGGAGCGCCTTCATGTCTTCGAGCTGACGTTGCATCGCAGCCATCGCCGTGGCTCGGTCGCTTGCTGATCGGCTTTGGGAGCGGGAGCCGAGGCGATCGTGTACCGATCTCCGGACTCCGCTGCTGCCGACCTCGGCTATTTGGCGAGGGGGAGCCATACGGATGGGCTGCCTTCTGCGAGTCGGGTAGGCCGAGCTCCTGGTGATGGACTCAAACTCCGTCGTCTCGTAGCTGGGGCCGGACTGCCCCGGTCGCCAAGACGGGTCACTGCCCAGGCGATCGAAGACAGAGGTGCCCCGGCTGGCGAGCGCCTCTTTTCGCGGACGAGATCCTCCTGGCGATCGCTCGGCCAGTAACGCCTTGAGCTTCCGCTTGGACTTCCGGCGGACGGCCGAGGGGGTGATAGCAGGAGGCGCGTCGAGAGCACTCCATCGCTCCTGTAGGACGGCCATGACCTCGTCGATCTATTCCTTGGTTCGGAGCTGATCGAGCGAGAGGCTTGGGCCGCCATCCAGGGACGGGATCGAGCATTTCTGACTGCGGCGGCTACCTTCCACCATCGGCTGTGGCTCGGACTGGGACGGAACGAGGCGTCTGGCCGGCTGGCCGGCGGCTTTCTTCGACGCGGAGGCGGAAGACATGATTTCTGAAGGATTTCTTTGAAGCGCAGTGAGTGTCACTTCAAGTATCTGCCCCGAGAACAGTGAGTGTTCTTCGAGATGGTAGGAATAAAAATTTGAGGGTTAGACCCGCCCCTTCTTCTAGCGCCAATTGTTGTTGCCCAAAATATTTATCCGAAGATTAAATACTGCTGGAAGACGGACAACAAACAACAATTTGCGGGAGCACTTCCTAGAGAAAATGAATAACACAAGATTTGCCAGGGTTGTTAGTCCCGGGCTTGAATGCTCTCGCGAGATGTTATTAATACAAATATTCGTGGATACAAGTATTAATGTGAGAAATCTAAATACAATGACTGTAAAAAGACTCTGTTAATCTGGCTCTTGAGCGAAGCTCGGTGTTCTTCGTCCCATGATAAATGCCTTGATGAGAGAGAGGCCGAGAGAAGTAAGTACCGAATGATAGCTGTTGCCAAGAGTTGGAGAAAGCCAAGTGCTGTGTGTTGATTATGTGATGTGTACTGAAATCACGATAATGCCGAGAATTGGCCGAGTGCAGGGAGCTTTGTATATATAGGGGCAGCGGTGCCTTGTCCTCTGGCGGGCGATCGCCTTCCGACCATTATAATAATGGGGCGATCGTCTGCCGGCCAATATTATAATGGGGCGATCACACGGGCTGTCGGCCTAAAGTCCAAGGCAGTGGCTGGCAGCCAGCTGTGCGGTCCAATGAGGAGCCAGCACGCGTCCGGGGTCACTGTCACATGCGGCCCTACTGACAACTTTCGGCGGGCTTGTCGGCTGGTGGACGGATGCTGACAGGCTGTGGTCAATGATCCGTGATATGCGGATCTTGTCTCGGCTCTGCACGTGGGCTCAGTCCTGAGGCTCGGCCTTTGCCGACTGGATGGCCATTAGCTCTAATCGACATGATGCGGTCGTATCTAGCTGGTCACTGAAGGTCGGCATCGGCCAGTCGCTGAGGGTCGGCATCGGTCGGTCACCAAAGGTCGGTCGGCAAGTGCCGAGAGATGATCGTCCGCTAGTCGGTCGCCAGGAGTCGGTCGCCAAGTACCGAGAAACGATCGTATTTGATGTCGATCGCTCGGCACCGGGACTTGTCCTAGGACCTTCGGTTGGCTGATTTATCTTGCCTGCGGGGCTAAGGCTAGGTCGCCTAGTCGTTGGTCGGCAGTTCTGCCTCGGCTGCTCAGCAATGGCTAGGTCGCCCGATCTCCGAGGCGATCGCCAGTCGGAGAGTGTAATTCTCGACACAACGACATGCATTCCCATAAGATCCACCGGAAAGGGAATAGCGATTGAAAAGTCATAACGACAAACGAGTTATTCCGAAACAATACCACACTTGTTCGATCAACAAAAGCAAGGGGCAGGACAAGCTCAGAAATGTCAACAAACATAATGAGTCGACAAAGTCGGAAACACAAGAGTTCCAAATCCGATCCACTTCGAAAAAAAAAGAACTAATAGAACCAAATGATGTCGCTCCCAAACAAGGTTCACAAGAATCGAACCGAACCCGAAAAAGTCACAGCAATAACCAGATCGACCCACAACAAGATCATAGCTCGATCGGACGATGAAACCGAAATACAGACCAAGTTCATAAAGTACCAACGAACATGAGCGAATCGATAGACTGGAGAAAGAGAAAATACAGAAGTCAAAATAGTACGGGTATTACCTCCGACCTCGTCCACGAAATTCACAAAAACGGGGGCAAGGTAACAAGACATTAAACAACCGACACATAACGGAACCATCACCGATGCACACGGTCATACCAAACCAAGCTCTAACAGCTCGCACATGCGCAACTACGCAAAAATCACCACGAGGCGACAACATTCAACACCAACATCCCGCCTCTCACAAGGGGGCTAACACAACAAATGTGTGGAAAACGACTCAACGCTCACACCGCCAATTCGATCATACTCGGGAGCAAACATCAAAATGACAACGCGAACATCACACATACATACCCAGACCTCAAACGGGAATGGATATATTTTAAAAACGAAAACCTCATTTTGAAAATAATTTAGAAGAACACCGGTTGATCTTGAGTATGACCTTTCAAAAAGTACAAACGTGAAACATTGTTATCGAGACTTTGGAGAACCATTTCGCATTTGATAAAAATGAGGACACTTTCTCTTAGTGGAAACTTTCAGAATATTCGACCCTCGGGTGTAAATAAAAGTGTTTCTAAATATTGAAAATATCTCAAAGTATTTTGGTCCTCGAAGTAGAAAATTTTTGAAAAATATTGTGGCACCTAGGATGTACCACAAGAAAATAAATCATTTGAAAAATATGTCTCGAAATTTATTTTTCTAAGATACTCAAGGTTTTCAAAAATCCAATAGGCCAGAATGCCCAAAACTCACGCATATCGACGTTCACTAAAACAACTCCTAGTACACGCATCAAAACGTTTAAAATCAAGACAATACATGTCTTTAAACGGAAATAAATGAAAAAATACCACATTCAGAACAAAACCACTGACCCCATTCGAGGCCTCTAAGGACCCTCCCGCACTGGCTAGTGAACAAGTCGAATGCGTATAAGCACAAAGCCTCCACAAGAGAACTTGTAAAACGTGCAAATCGATTCGAAAATCATCAGCAACGGACAAAAGCAGCAATAAAAGACATCACAAGCGACGACACTCCTCGTATAAATCAAATACGAGAGTCGACTAAATACATATCGTGAAATCAAAATTCACATAAGGATTCCATTACTTAACAAATAATCCAAAAAAAAAATAGCTCGTGTCACACGAGGCACAACACAAAGAAGGGAGACTTACTTCCACAGGTCGCACGAAGATGATGATCGCCCCACGATACTAATCACGACCAACAAACTCAAACGACGCGTCGCGACACGACTCAGTCAGATAAAATCCGAAGAAACATGACTCAAACAACACGACTTGACCCGACAGCCTAGGTTTCCTCAACCTAAGCTCCGATACCATTTATGTAACACCCCCAATCCGCTCAGGGATATTACACGTCGTAGAACCTTTTCTCAAGGATCTACCAGGCTAGTAACAACATGAAACATCTCGACAATGCCTTTAAGGCTAAAATGACTCAGTAGACCGATTTGGCCTTTCAATAAAAACATACAACTCGATTACAACTCATGCCCACGCAGGGGTCAAAACACAACCACACCCGTACATCGGGAAAAATATAGCAGCGGAAAATAAAGTACAACTGAACCAATACACGATGTACGGTTCATCATGTGATTAGTATCGATCATCTTTCATCATCCTTCGTGCCGACCCTGTGTTATGCTCCAAAACCTGAATGCAAAAACAGACATCTACCCCCCGAATACTCGGGGGTTAGCAAAACTCCACTGTTTTGCTAGTGCAAGAACAAAGTGCAAATACGAGCCATACAATTCACATTCCACGAATAACAATAACCAGGAATCCTCAAAGATCCAAATGAAACGAAAAGTACTTCTCGAGGCAAGAGTTTGAGAAAACCTTTAAAAATCGAAATATCATAAATCAATGGAAATAATTTATAAAACGGTTTAGAATGCCATCGAGAGTTTTAATAGAAAACAATTTAGGATTATCAAATCCTACTTTTCAAAATCCAAAGGACAAAAGGGGTCACCGCCCCAAAGGTTTACTTTTCAAAAAAAAATGATATTTACCAAACCGTTGGGATTTTAGCCCCAATTCCATAAAATGACTTTTACAAAACCATTGAGATTTTAGCCCCAAATCTCATTAACTCACAGTATACAAGAACGACCACAAGGTTCGTCTTCCAACGTCCAAATCCACAATTAAAGGATTTAACACAAACAACAAAATACTCTAGAGCCATCCTAGCCAAGTAGGCCAAACGAACAACTTACCTCTTACACACTTAGTCAATGCATGCAATCATGAAAACCGTTCAAAAGCACTCATTTTCGGAAATGCCATAATCAAATCACATTTGCAAAATGCACCACAATTAACCGTCGATCCACGTCTCTGTGGACCCCTACCGAGACCCCGTCGGATCTAACCCGTAGTGGTTAAAAGCAAGCTCGTCGATCCACGTCTCTTGTGTACCCCTACCGAGACCCCGTCGGATCTAACCCGTAGTGAGCATACACACACACGTTACTCATGCAATACTAACATGCTAAGAATGTAAGTTCATTAAGAATACTCACTAGAGATGGCCATTAACTCGACACCATTATCAAACTCTTCAAAACACAATAACAAGATTAAATACGGAATACACGACTCCATAACTTTAAACAATAGGAGTATCATCATCAAATCCTTCAACGTTCAAAATAATCAAATCATAATCAATTCCCAAACACACCGTTCACAAAACACACGCGCGTTTTGAAAGAGAGCCTTTAACGAGGCCAAACCGAAATCTTTTGAAACTTCATTTCAAACAACCAAACAAACCCACCAATATGATCACCGATCATCATATCTATAAAATAAGAAAAGTATGGGCAAGGTACTTGCCTCGAATAAGAATAACGCGGAGAATCGACCGAAGTAGGTTGACACGAACCGACTACGAACCCGCCGACTCCACCGAACGACAATCCGCAACAATGAACTATGAACGAAGACAATAACAACGAAAATAAATTCCAAAGTACGACCGAAAGCCGCTGAATTCAAAGAACAAATGACGAAAGTTCAAGGATTTCCCCCAAAACGGCCAAGAACACGATTCGTCCCGACAAAACACGAAAACGGAATTCCAAGATGAAATATGGATATACAATCCATAGAATGTGTTTAACAACATCATTTAACCACAATCGATCCATCAAAAACGGATGAAAAACGAGATCGAGAACAAATTCCCCAAAAAGTCAATTTGAAGGAAATCAAGAAATATACTTCGATTCGACGAAGAACAATGGATTAAATGATGTTAAACACAAGAATACTACCAAGATTAATCATACCCATCATGAATTAATCAATAATACGTAACGAATCGGACAAAAACGCAAAAACCCCCAAATTCACGAAATTAGGGTTCTAAGGAAGATTACCCTGATTCGCTGGATGAAAGGACGATATAGGATGATTGATTGATGATATAACCTCAATAAGTTCGAGAATTTGTTGTCAAACAACATGGCTCCATGATGAGCATACCCTCAGCCGCGGAAGAGAAGGAGAAGGAGAAGAAAAATGGCCAAAAACCCGTCTGCAGGGCCATAAATAGGCTGCACAGTGCTGGGCCGCGAGTGTGCCGCGGCACAGGGCCAAATCTGCGCCCAGTGATCGGCAGTGTGCCGCGGCCCGGCCGACATGTGCCGCGGCACAGGGTACAGACGGTTTGGCCGAAAAAATGCACGAGTGTGCCGCGGCCCTACCGGCATGTGCCGTGGCCCACGGTACGGCCTGCTCGGTCAGAAGCTGCCGAGCACTACCAGCCGTAACTCGGCCAGAAGCTACCGAGCACTACCGGCCGTAACTCGGCCAGTGCCGGCTGGGGCCAACTCCGACGGCCCGAACGACCCCGAAACCCGAACCTGAATACGAATCGATGATACGGTTACGACGTACTCGCAAAGACGAATCTAAGAGCTAAGAGAACACACAATTCTGACCACCCGAAGGCTCGAAATTCGACAACGGAAGTAATTACCCAAAACCTTGGGAAATTACAAAAATGGCCCAAAACGTCCGAAAATCACGATACACGATCGAAACACCAAACCAAAGCTCGCAACATGAATAATAACATTAAATGAACTTACGAGAAACTCGAAACAACAGTTTCGGACGAGATTCGCAAGAATCGAACTCAAGTGCGGAAAAGTCGCTAAAAAGCTCGGAACTCAACAAAACGATACCGAAACGAACTCGGATGACAAAAAGTGCAGAATTAATCATTCTCAAAATGACGAAACGGTCATGAGAGAGTTGTCAAAATGAACTCCGGCTGAAAAAAGAAATTTACCGAAAATCGAAAATTGCGGATATTACATAACTGTATTCATCCATTTTAAGTCATTTGTTTTTTATTCAATTATTATATGGTTCTATGATATGAAGAGTTTAGCTTTATTGGTCCTTCCGCTCCGTCACTTGGGAAAAAAACACTGAAAACAAATTTATTTTGGTTTTAAGTTATATTAAGGCTTCTGTAGAGCTACTAATATTGATTTCATACACAGGATTATTGCCTTGTTTAACATTGATACCTGGACTGTTCTTTATCCCGGAATCTCCTCGATGGATGGTGAGGCTACAAAGAAGCTTTTCTACCCTTACTCCTCCATTTTTTTCAAAGAACAAGTACTAATATATTTTTACTCTGTTGAAAAAATAAGGCTAAAATGGGAATGACACAGGATTTCGAAGCATCTCTTCAAGTTCTCCGAGGTTTTGACACTGATATTACCCATGAAGTAAATGAGATCAAGGTACGGTTTTCTCCCGTAGATTCATAGGACCTGAAACATAAGGAACGTCATTTGTCTTTTTATGTCGAAGATGTTTTTGTCAGTTTCTTCAACAATGATCAAGTGACACTTCATATGCCTTTTTTTGGCAGGGATCTGTTTAATGAACTAGTCGAAGAACGAGAATCCACTTTGCAGATTTCAAACTGAGAAGATATTGGTTACCGTTAATGGTGCTTAAGTTATCTGATCTTGTTTTAGTTTCCTTACATTTAATGTTTTTGCCGGGGCTTTTAACCTGCTGACTTACATGCTTCGTTTTTTTTAAATCATTTTTATCGTGCAGGTAGGACTCGGGTTACTTGTTTTCCAACAGCTATCCGGAATTAATGGTGTTATCTTCTATTCCAATAATATCTTGGAATCTGCAGGTGGGGGTTAGAAGTAAAGTAACATTCCTATAATTTTGATTTCGGTTTTAGCATTATAGAAATTACTATTACTATTAATATATTTCAATCAAATTTATCACGAAGTCGAGCCAAGTCGCTCATGTACGGTCAGGACAAGCCAGAGAAGTTGTCCGACTAGTCATGTCAAGTCGACAAGTAGATTTAGTACATTATACAACTAAATACACAACAATTTCATAGTTTTCATCAAAACTAAAAGAATATAAAGTTCAAATTCAACACATATCCATAATAGATCGTAATCATTGCATAATAACATCCAAATATAATTGAAGTTGTAGGCTAGCAAATAAAACGCGTAAACGAGATGGAAAAATGCATATATTTTCATACATTTTAACCAATTTTAATTTCAGACGTAGTTTACCGGTCTGTTTCTGGGTAAATATCTGGGTTTTCAGGCTCGGTTTTGGGTTAAAAATTTACCGTCTAAACTCATTAGGTCGTCCTGTCGGGTTTTGAATCGGGATTGGAGTTAAAAAAAAGTTTTACCGTCTAAACTCTAATTCATCCATCGACTTTTTTCAAAACATCATAGGACGACTTCTTGTCGACTAGTCGACAACCTGATATCGCAACTTAAGATATCAGTATTACAAATACCCCCTGTATTTATGGAAGATAGAATCTTTTATGGATTATTTTCTGTTAAAGACTAAATTTCAAGGGCATTTTTGTAAATATTTTCTGATTTATTTTGAAAGACTTTTGTACTTTTGTCCCGAGTAAACAGGGATCTCGTCAAGCCATGCTGCAATAGTAGGTGTCGGCACCATTCAGGTTAAGACCAGCAAAAAAAAGAACACTTCTTAGAATTTGCGATTTTGAATGCTGAAAACCGAATTTCAATAGTTGATTTTTGCAAGGTGGTTTTTGATGGCTAAAGTATAGACGATAGTTGACATGTGATGGTGTTTATGAGAAATCTGGATATATGGCCCGAGCCAAGATATTTTTTTTTATTTTTTTTCCATTAATCATATTTTTTTATGCAGAATTTGATAAAGTGTTCCTTGTAGTCATGTAGTCTAAATAAATGCCACTGTGTTTATTAGGTTATTGTAGTGGTGGATGCTGGGCAATTGCAGATTCCGGGACTTCTCTCGTAGCTGGTCCAACAGTATGTTCGAAGCTCGCCTAACGCAAAAAAATGTCATTTTTTTCAGTAATTTTTCCTCTTTTTTGATGTATTGTTTGAATAGGATTTGCATATGTTATCTGTTGTAGTCCAGCTGCTCATGGTGGTGATTCTTTATCTACACACATTTTGTTGTTTAGAATGTAAAATAGAAATAACTGTTCCTAATGCAAAAAGAGAAACATCTTTTGGGGCTGATTTAGACAAACTTTGCTTTGTTTTTCTGTTCGAATTTCTGTAAAAAGAGGGGTGACATAGTTATAGTTTTAACAGTGGCAAGATTGTTTACTTAGCTTGCTAAGATGTTAAATATGTAAATTTCATGTACATAGATCTAATCCACGATCATTAATTTCAACTGCTTTTCAGAAACTTCGTGTTTGGTGTTGTTTACGTAATGGCCCATGGGAATCCAGGCAAATACAATCAACTTCAAGAGAGAAGGCCTCTGTTCTGCTGTCGGATGGAAATGTTAGTTCACATCTTATTTATCCTTATAGTATTTATGATCATACTGAAGAACTTGAAGTTGGGATTTATGTACTCACTATCTTATCATTATAGGTTGTGACAGTTCCCACACAGGGTCTCTTACCTGCCAATCCAGACATTCTTGAGGGGGTGGATGATCTTATAGAACTTAGCTACTTGAAAAAACCTTCAGTTCTTCACAATCTTCAGTATAGTTATTCTCAAGACATTGTATATGTAAGTAACTAGTGGTCAAGCATTTGTGTTATGTATTATGTTAGCTGTCTGTGCTCTTGAAAAATCTATTCTTGTTTTTCCTAGAGTAAGGCAGGCCCCGTTTTAATAGCAGTCAATCCTTTCAAAGATGTGCCGCTATATGGAAATGACTTTGTTACAGCCTATAGACAAAATCTTCTGGACAGCCCTCATGTGTATGCTGTTGCTGACACAGCCTACAATGATATGATGAAAGGTATTGTACAATCTCTAAAATTATTTGGAATGCTCCTTACCGTTGACATATATTTCAAATATCATTTGTGTTTGCTACTATTTGTGAATTTTGCAGATGAAACAAACCAGTCTATTATCATAAGGTTTGTTGAAGTGTTTTTGCCTCTTTACTTCATCTATCTATTCAGTTCTTATGGCATGCTCTTCACTTTCCCTGCTTCATTGGTTTAAAGCTTTTCTATTGGTTATGGTTTTTGTATTTTTATACTTTATTGGTCAAAATTTATTGCTATGGTTTCTAGTGGTGAGAGTGGTGCTGGGAAGACTGAAACAGCTAAGATTGCCATGCAATATTTAGCTGCACTTGGTGGAGGTAGTTGTGGAATAGAATCTGAGGTCCTTCAAACAAGATGCTGTACTGCTGTTCTCTTTTACTAAGATTCTGTAGTGCTTTGATTTCGTTCTAGTAGTAGTTTAATAAGATTTTGAGTTTTGTATTATCTGCTCTTTTTTTCAAAACTAAAACGTCATCAACTGATGTTGATTATTATTCAGTTTAATAATGTATTTGGGATGTTTTATAAGTGAATTGTCTATTTGACAATTATAATTTATGGTAATTTTTTTCATGTAATTAAACCAAAAAATGTAGTTAAGATAAAAATAGAATTGAGATAAAAATAGATTTTTTTTCACAAATATGAATATATAGTAACACTAAAATAGTGTCAGTAATTATTTTTACTGACACTTTATATTAGTGTCAATAATGCTAAAGTCAGAACATACTGACACTAATGTTTAGTGTTAGTAAAAATAATTACTGACACTATGTTAGTGTCAGTAAAAATAATTACTGACACTGTTTTAGTGTCATTATTTACTAACACTTGTATTACTGACACTAAAAATTAGTGTCAGTATTTTCTGGCTTTAGCATTACTGACACAATTATAAAGTGTCAGTAAAAATAATTACTGACACTATTTTAGTGTCAGTAAAAGGGATATTTGTACTAGTTATCCCTTATTAATTCACAATTAAGTGACAAACTTTAATTCACTATTTCTCACTCACCGGGAATCGGTTTAGAGAAAGTGAATATACCACGATCATCTACTCGGAACGTAGATCGATCCTATGATATTTAATTTTACAAATAAAATTAAAATCATTAACGATTCCAACAATCCCCCACATGAGTGAAAATAGCCCAAATGCAATATGCAGACTCAAGCTTAGTCCTCAAGAGGCGTTAAAGTATAAGGATAGGTAGTTTATGACCTTGAACCTTCCATAGTTAACATCATCGGGTACACAAGCAGATTAGTGGCTTGATGCTTTGAACTATTCCCCCACGGCGTACACCGAGACAATGGTGCTAACACTTGAACACATCAACCTCATCCGTTCTCACGTTTTGTGTCCTTTGCGGGCCTTGGACACCCCTTTGGATTCGTAAGTGTTTTTCATAAAGCGGCCCCCACTTCTCACTTATAAAGGTGATTCTTTATCGAGTATCTTTCCATACTCAACCTCCTCAAGGTCTTTAGGAATCATTAAAAGTCATAGACTTAACCTCACCACTGGGAAAGCTTTAAACACTCAATTGCTCTATAGGGAATAAACTTAGATGAGTGTTTCACACAAACTCTCATAGCTTAGTTCTCCCATTGAACCAAGTTCTTGGGATCTCCAGTTATCTTGGTTGGGTTACCACTATGATAAAATTTGTGGATTTTAAACCCATTCCCTCTAGCAATTTATTCATTTGATCATGGTTTAACCCTTTGGTTAGTGGATCCGCTAGCTAGATTATCCAATGACCTCACATAGTCAATAGAAATAACTCCAGTTTTGATCAAATGTCTCACAGTATTATGGCATCGACGAATATGTCGAGACTTTCCATTATACACGTTACTTCTTGCCCTACCAATAGTAGCTTGGCTATCGCAGTGTATCATCACCGCTGGTACTGGCTTTGACCAACATGGAATATCTTCTAGAAAGTTTCTAAACCATTCGTCTTCTTCACCAGCTTTGTCCAAAGCTATGAATACTGATTCCATGGTGGATCGGGCTATACTTGTTTGTTTCGCGGACTTCCATGAGACAGTTCCACCCCCAATGCTAAACACGTAACCACTTGTAGAAAATGAACTTTTCGTATCGGATATCCAATTCGCATCACAGTACCCTTCAAGTACCGGGGGGTATCTCGAATAGTGTAGCACAAGGTTTTGAGTATACTTTAAGTACCTCAAAACTCTAACGAGAGCTTTCCAATGTTCTTTGCTTGGATTGCTCGTGTAACGACTCAATTTGTTCACAGCACAAGCTAAATTGGGTCGAGTACAATTTGTAAGATACATTAAACACCCAATGACTCGTGCATATTCTTCTTGTGCATCGGGCTCCCCTCGATTTTTGCTCAAGTGATCATTTAAATCTATTGGGGTCTTAGCCGGCAAGCTATCAAAAGCATTAAACTTTTTGAGAACTTTCTCGGCATAGTGAGATTGTGTCAAGATGATTCCATCTGATTTTCTCAAATTTTCATTCCAAGAATCACATCGGCTAGCCTCATGTCTTTCATGTCAAAATTTCTTTTTAACATGTTCTTAATATCATTAATCACTTGTATATTGTTACCCATGATTAACATGTCATCTATATAAAGACACACAATAACATAACTGTTATTAGTGTTCTTAATATAAACACAATTATCACACTCGTTTATTTAAAAACCATTTGATAATATTACATTAAAAAATTTCAATTGCCACTGTAGTGGAGCTTGTTTCAATCCATATAGAGACTTAACCAATTTGCATACCTTTTTCTCTTGTCCAGGTACTACAAACCCTTCAGGTTGTTCCATATAGATCTCTTCATCCAGATCACCATTCAGAAAAGCAGTCTTAACATCCATTTGATGAATCTCAAGATCGTGCAAAGCATCAATCGTGAGAAGCACTCGAATAGATGTAATTCCCGTTACAGGTGAATAGGTATCGAAAAAATCGTACCCTTCCTTCTGTTTGAAACCTTTGACTACTAAACGAGCTTTATACTTGTCAATTGATCCATTAGCCTTGTACTTTCTTTTAAGGATCCATTTTCATCCTAAAGGCTTACAACCTTCAGGTAAATCCACCAAAACCCAAGTTTGGTTTTGTAAAATTGAGTCAATTTCACTCTGAACAGCTTCTTTCCAGAGCAACCTGTCTGGTCTGGCATAAGCTACTTTGATCGATGTTGGTTCTTCATCCAACATGAATGCTATGTAGTCAGGTCCAAATGTCTTTCGTGTCCTAACCCTACTACCACGTCTCGGTTCTACATCTTCCAGATTAGATCTCGATCGCTTACGTGACTTTGGATCTACATCCATAGGTTTTCAACTTGTTCCTTCATCTCCAACTCTATTACTAGAATTGTTCTCAACATTATCATTATCCTTACAAGGATATATGTTTTCAAAGAATACATCATTCCTTGATTCAATTGTTGTTCCCACAGTCATTTCAGGAACTTCTAACTTATGGATAACAAACCGATAGGCACTAATGTTCAGTGCATACCCAATAAAGATACAATCGACCATCCTCGGTCCGATTTTAACTTGTTTAGGTAGAGGTAACTCAACCTTAGCCAAACACCCCCACACTTTGAGATATTTGTATGAAGGTTTTCTACCTTTTCACAACTCATAAGGGGTAATATCCTTACCTTTGCGTGGAATCTTGTTCAATATGTAGTTGGCTGTCAAGACAGCTTCCCCCCACATGTTCTGGGGCAACCCTGAACTAATCAATAAGGCATTCATCATATCTTTAAGTGTTCGATTCTTACGTTTAGAAACGCCATTAGATTGTATAATTCTTCAAACGGGGCTACATATTCGCCACCTCTATCACTTCGAACCATCTTGATACGACAGCCTAATTGATTTTCGGATTCATTCTTGAAGTTCTTAAAAGCTTCAATAGCCTCATCTTTACTTCTCAAAAGATAAAGATAACAATATCTTGTGCAGTCATCGATAAAAGTGATAAAGTACTTCTTACCACCTCTAGTTTGCACAAACTTTAAATCACACACATCTGTGTGAATTGATTCAAGGGGTTTTGTGTTTCGTTTTACCGAATGAAACGGAAGTTTCATCATTTTTGCTTCAACACAAATCTCACATTTGTTTTGAGTATTGACTTCATTTAATTCTAGTAAATCTAAGTTTACTAATCTTTTTATAGCATTTAGATTCACATGACCTAATCTACAATGCCATAAATCAGAGCACTCAATCAAGTAAGAGGAAGCAGTAGCATTTTCATTAGCATTACTGGACTTGGTTACATTGCGCATGGACAAAGCATTAAGTTTAAAGAGTCCCTCCGTGAGGTAACCCTTACCAAGAAACCTATCAAACTTTTTTATGATAATTCTATCTGACTCAAACCCTAGTTTAAACCCCTTTTTAACTAGTATAGAGCCCGAGATCAAGTTCTTCCTCATATCCAGAACATGAAGCACATTCTTCAAGGTGAGTGTCTGTCTGGACATAAGTTTGAGTTCCACTTCTCCAACTCCGATAATCTCAGATGAAGCTGGATTCCCCATGTTGAGCTTCCTCCCCTCAACAGCTTGATAGTTCTTAAACTGGCTCTTATCGGGACCAACGTGGGCGGTCGCACCGGTGTCAATGTACCAACCACCTTGGTTCTCAACGTGGTTGACTTCTTCGGTGACCACAACAGCAAGGTCATCCTCTTTCCATCCGCCGTTAGCCTCGGCGATGTTGGCAACATGTTTCTTCTTCTTGCTGGCCTTCGATTTTTTGCAGTCTTTCGCTGCATGTCCATGTTTGCCATAGTAGAAGCAATCACCATCAAATTTCTTGATCGGTTGGCGATCCATGTTGTTTCCCGTTTGCCACAGTTGAAGCAATCACCATCAAATTTCTTTATCGGTTGTTTCCCATTGTTTCTGTTGCATGTCGTTTGTTGGAGGGACTGCCATGTTCCAACAGATTAGCCTTAGCATCAATCAGGCCTTTTAGTTTGTGGTCATTTTTGCGCACGTCTGACTCGATGCGCAGTTTCACAATCAAGTCTTCAAGAGTCATCTGCTTTCTCTTGTGTTTGAGATAGCTCTTGAAGTCTTTCCAACAGGGGGGCAACTTTTCGATCACAGTTGCAACAGTGAAGGCATCTGACAGAACCATTCCTTCGGCATTGACATCATGAATGATGAGTTGGAACTCTTGTACTTGTTCCATGATTGGCCTTGATTCAACCATCTTGTAGTCCAGATACTTGGCGACTACAAACTTCTTTGTACCTGCATCATCACTACGGTACTTCTTTTCAAGTGCTTCCCACATCTCTTTTGATGTGTTTACAACAGAATAAACATTGTACAAACTATCTTCTAAGGAATTCAGAATAAAGTTTTTACAAAGATAGTCTCCATTGTGCCAGTTGTCATAGGCAGATCGGACCGTAAAATTAGTCTCTTGAGCACTTGGCACCGATGGCGCATCTTCCTTAGGGAAGTTAGCAAACTCCAATGTTGTCAAATAGAACAACATCTTTTGTTGCCACCTTTTTAAAGTCGGAACCACCAAACTTTGGCGGCTTCTCGGCGGTAGGCATCATCCTAGGCCCCGAGGTTGTTCCAAAAAAGGAACCACTCGTGTTGAACCTGTAGGTTCCAACACTAGATCCTAACATGGATCCCAGGTACCACTAAAAGTGGAACCAACGGTGCCACTCAAGGTGGATCCACCGGTAGTCAGAAATGGGTTGTTAAAAACCCAACCAGTTGTTGTTGACATCGTTGAAGCATTCGTGTTGAACACCGTCGTGCCGATAGTTGATGACGCGGTTGAGCCAATGGAGTTTGACATGATCGAGGCGACGGTCGCGGAGGCAGTGGTAGCGGTGGTGGCGGAGTCGGTGGCAGCAACGGTAGTCGACATCTCTAGTTGTGTTATTTAGTAACATCAACAAGTTAAGTTCTCTCGTTTTTCTCTTGTTGGTAAATTCGGTCGTAGAAACTTGCTGGGCGGAAAATCAAATTACAACTGGAAACTAAAATTACAACTCGAAAACTGAAAATACAGGACTCGAGACAGAATTGAAAATACAATGAAAAATGAAATTGAATTTGCACTAATCAGAACCAAATTAGAAATACAAGGAGATAATCGAAACAACAAAAAACAATAAACGAAACCAGACTGTGGTAGAAGTCGCCCGATGATGCCTTCTACCCGCAAAACGAGAAATGCCCGGGTAGTGTTCATGGATTGGCTCGTCCCCAAAGGTCAACGACTTTACGTCTCTACAGTAGCAACATCGCAAACTGGAGAGCTCCGATGAACTGGAAGAGGTGAGGACAAAACTCCGACTTATGATATGCAGAGAATGCTGAAATCTGTTTGATTATACTCAGTTCGATAATTGCATGTCAGATGCAAATGAGATGCATGCCTATTTATAGGCCATCTCACCTGTAGGGGATTTAAACACAGCCCTTATGGCTGTCATAATGCAGTCATTTATGCTGCATTATGCAGACTGTATTGGCTGAATTTGAACAATCAGGATGTACCTGGACTGTATTCAGCTCTTTAACCACTTGACGGAGCCAAGGCCAAGGCCAAGGTCCAAGGTCCATGTAACACCCCGAGATATTCGGAATAATTACAGCGCCGTAAACCCTTTAAGTAAGGATTTACAAGGCTAAATAAAGGAAATGCAAATATAATTCAACCTTACAACTGAAGTTCAAAATACAGAACTGGTTCAACTAATCCAAAGAGTTATCTTATACAACCATATCGAAAATGACATTATTAAAAACACACGTACTCGAGTACTAAAGTGAACCAAGAAGACAAATCACAATAACAATAAACATCAACCACATCACTGAGCCATTTCATCGTCCCGCTTGCATCGTGGTTGCTTGCCCGCTCCTCGGCTACCTGAACATCAAAACAGTGTCCACCCCCGAAGGGGTTAGCAAAACAATGCTAGTACAAGTATCATAATACATAAATCATCAGTGGATCATAAATCATGCAAAACGGACTTCCGTCATCGGAATCCAACGATGTGAATCCTCACGATTCCATCAACACAATACAGGGTAATCCAGCGATCCAGCGCCCTTGGTATAGATCCCCATGATGATCCCATCGGACCAACGCATGGTGGAAAACACGTCCAGCGATCCAGCGCCCTCAGCATAGATCCCCATGATGATCCCGTCGGACCAACGCATGGTGGACATTCGATCCAGCGCCCTCAGCATAGATCCTCATGACCCCCCTTCGGATCATTTATACCATAAACCAATCAATTATGCATACATATATGTATTTCAATATGTTCATCAATACGAACAATTAACAACGAATACCACGAGAAATTAAAGAAATAAATCTCATATTCGACAATATGAACAAAACCATATGCATGATCAAAGTTCCAATATAAATCAAACTCAATACTTGCCTCGAAAATGGCAAGAATGAAATACTCCAACAATTGACACGCGTCCGTATGCCACCGCCCCTCGATCGTCCCCTATGCAAGGCTCGGACCTAAGAAATAATAAAGAATTCATCTCATGCCGTACGAATGTCTAACAATCCGGTTTACGGCCGCAAGCTCTAAAAATGAATTCTGCCTGAATTACTTAGCGCGCGCTACGTACTCTACGTAACGTGCGCTAAGCCTGCCCGTTAAAGTACGCAAATAATCAAGTCTAGCGTACGCTAGCTGTGTACAGACAGCCCTCTCTGATCAGCTGACTGTCCTGCCTGATGACATAACGTACGTTACGTACCAAACGTAGCGCACGTTATTCATTCCCGATAGCGCACGTTCATCTGCCTATCTTAGCGTGCGCTAACTGTGCATGGCAGTTTACTACCGGGCAGAAAATTCAGCTAAAGGTGATGAAACCCATGAAATCTTCAGTGTTAATACATGCCATCTCCGTGCATATCATGCTCATACGGTTTGTGAAAGATCTTTACGTATTAAATGACTACGAGACATAAGGATACGTATAATCATCATAACACCATAGTTCATCTTTGATCTTCAAGAAAATATCCTAAGTTCAATCCATTTCATGTTCTAAAACGTATGATTCCTTTTGTGTAAAGACACAAGAACTTGATAATCTCCAAATACTGGTCACAAACGGTTTTGAAGCTTCATGAATATGCTAGGAGTTCAAACACTAATAGGTTCAATAGACTATACGATGAATAAAGTGCCGAAACGTCAAAAATATCCTTCTAACACATGATGTTCGACTACTAACAAATTTAACTGACTAGATAATCCAAAATCATGATCAAAACGTCCTTCAAAATATTACTAATATTGGTGAAGAATCACCTACCTCAAAATAGTGAAGAACTCGAAGGAACTTGAGGAAATCCAACACCGAGGGCTTGAACACCAATCTCCAAGGATCTACAATCTTCAACTCGTGCTAGGAGGATTATATGAGAGGTTGAAGAGGGAGGAAGTAACTCTCTAAGCTCAAAAATTCGGATTAGGGAAGTGAAAATATCTGAATAATGAAAAAGTAAGCTGTCCTATATATAGGAAATGGTTATTAGCGCGCGCTAGTCCCTATCCATAGCGTGCGCTAACGGACATACGAAACTTACCTTCTTCACTCAGCGTTTAGCGTGCGCTATCCTCATATCATTAGCGTGCGCTACCGCGTTGACTTGGCTTTTCCCGAAAGCCGTCCAGGTTCATCCCGACATTATCCGACCGAAATCCTCAGCCGATCTCACCTACCACCCTGTCTTAATCATGCTGACTACGTATAGCGTGCGCTAAGGTTCATGCACAGCGTGCGCTACGGATCCAAATCAGCGTACACTACACTTAGTCGATAGCGTGCGCTACATGCGCAGAATCACAATTTAAATCACATTCATGAAATCATGCGCTCAACAACACCGGATTATGATATACGGAGAATAATACTCAGATCAAAATGCAACAATTACAATATCACAAGTTCCAAATACATATCCGAAATCTCGGGTATTACAGTCCACGGCACGCGGCACGCGGCCGAGGCCGAGGCGGGCGGGCGGCGGCGGCGGCGCGCGCGTGTGCGCGCGTGTGGGCTTTAAGCCCATATACATGTGCCATTAATTATTACATGCATAAAGGTAACTCCTTATATACTAGAATAATGATGATTCATTATTCAATGTGGGATACTATCCCTTATTAATTCACAATTAAGTGATAAACTTTAATTCACTATTTCTCACTCACCGGGAATCGGTTTAGAGAAAGTGAATATACCATGATCATCTACTCGGAACGTAGATCGATCCTATGATATTTAATTTTACAAAATAAAATTAAAATCATTAACGATTCCAACATATATATCCTCACATGGCTTTCTCCATATTCTTCTTGTATAATAGTGTTTTTCGGTCTCTCGGGCGAGAACGAATTAGCTCTTTTGGGAATCATTCATCTATTTTTATTTTCTGCGCTCCTTTGGATCACAGTAGCGATGATATCCGTCAGTTCTTCGTTCATTAGTGTAATGGTGGTGGGGGTACTTCTTCTCGGGCAGGGGTGGTGGGTGTTTTCTCGAGATTCACTCATCCGCCTGCTGCAGACAATTGTTCTTCTAGGTTCTTGTGTGTCACATCCTCCATTATTTTGTGAGTTACACCTTGTTATTTCATTGTAATCTCACGCCTTAATTAACTTCGATAGTGACTTGAACAGACAACGCCACTTGATGTTTCCTAGCTGATCAGATAGTAAGAACCGGATGTTCTCCCAGAAATCCAAGCTGCAAAATCGTCTGAGTACTTGAAAAGCTTCGGGAAATGTCCCCGCTAAAAACGTCGATGTTCAAGTCAGATATAAATTTCTAGGAAAAGTTCGGCACAATGAGAGTATATTATTTTAAGAGTGTCCAGGTCCCTGAAAGAAAATTACCTTTCCCTTATTTATAGACTTGGTTTGGCTTAATCACCAAGACTCCTGATTTTTAGAGTGGATCCACCTTCAAAAGTGTCGTATAATCCAATGATGGCAAACAGTTTTTTGCCTCCTCCATGTACGTTAGCCCCATCCAAGGTATCCATATGTTAGTTTGGTGCTTAGCTGGGAAGTCCGAACTTAAGTTGGTCGGGCATGTCTTCGAGTAGGAGTCTTAACTGGATAAGGATACGAGTTGGCTAGCTTCGACCCAATCTTTTGAACGAGGAGCACATTCGGTGTGGTCGGGCCTGAGATGGTCTGATCTGCAGACCAGTCCCGTTAATCCGACTTAATATGTCCGAGTTATATTTGATGTCATATTAATGTTACAGATTCATAACAAGTGTTGAAAGATGGCCTTGAGATACCGTGCCTGGTGGCACGACCAACCGTGCTTGAGGGCATGATCCTGCCGCCTCTTCTTTTGCATGGAAACGAAGAAAAAGAAAATTGAGAAGGCACAACACGGACATAAAGAAAAAAGAAAAAAGGAAACAAAAAAAGGTGGTACTGATCGTGCCTTTTTTATGGTTACATGTTAAAAAAATAAAACCAAACCAAGCCTTATCCTACTAAGTAGCGTCAGCTATATGAATATGACGTCTTCATTCTGCTCTGTGTTGGGTCATCCCTTCTGTTAAGCCCATGAGCTCTAAGTCTTTCGAAATAGTTCCGTCCAACTCTTTTTCGGTCTACCCCTACCTTGACGTCCATTTGTGACTATCATAGATTCATGCTTTCTAACTGGTGCACCTAGCTACTGGACGTCTTTTTACATGCTCATACCATCTTAGACGGTTCTCCCTCAGTTTTTCCCCAATTGAGGTCACCCCTACTTTCTCCCGTATTACTTCATTCTAATTCTATCTCTACGCGACAAAGCCATACAATCCTCTTAGCATCCTCATCTCTGTTACTGACATCCTTTGGATATGTTGATATTTCATTGGACAACATTCTGATCCATATAACATTGCTGGTCTTATTGCCATTTTGTAATATTTACCCTTAATCTTTTGAGGGACCTTTCTTGTCATACAACACCCCAGCAGCACTATGATATTTATCCCATGTTAGTAAAAGTAAAATGACAATTCTCCATACCGAAAAAGTTAGGTGGGCAAATAAAATTAGGTCCATAAGTAATAAAATTTTCCTCTAGATATAATTTACGAGGAAAAGGCACAGTAGTCCTAAAGTTTGGGGGCGTTGGCGCACGCAGTGCAATGTTTGTCCAACACGAAAACTTTAATCCTAAAGTTCCAAATACTGGCGTGCAAAGAAATTTTGGCTGATATGTCATTCAAGTCAACTGCCACCTCATTAAATTTTATTTAAAAAAAATAGAATTAAAAAAAGTCATGTCCACAGCAGCAAAAAATGAAAAATAAATTAAAAGTCTAAAGAAATTAAAAAAAAAAGCATAAATCACTCTCATTCCCATTATTTTTTTTTAATTTTTTTAGACTTTTTAATTTATTTTTCATCCTCATTAAATTTTATACAAAAAAGAAAAAAAGTTATGTCCACATCAAAAAGAATGAAAAATAAATTAAAAATGTCTAAAAAATTAAAAAAATATAAATAATCCTATTCCCATTTTTTTAGACTTTTTAATTTATTGTTCATCCTCATTACATTTTATAAAAAGAAAAAAGAAAAAAAATTAAAAAAAAAAATCATGTCCACATCAGCAAAAAAATGAAAAATAAATTAAAAAATCTAAAAAATTAAAAAAGGGGAATGAGAGTATTTTATGCTTTTTTGAATTTTTTAGACTTTTTAATCTATTTTTGATTTTTTTTGATGATGTGGACATGACTTTTTTTTAATTTTATTTTTCCTTTTTTTTATAAAATCTAATGAGGTGGCATTTGACTTGAATGCCACATCAGCCAAAAGTCCTTTGCACGCTTTTTTTTGGAATTTTAGGACTAATTTTGCCGGGTCGTACAAATATTGCATTGCGTGTGCCAAACCCCCAAACTTTAGGACCATTTGTACTTTTTTCTCCATAATAATTTACTTTTCTCTCTACAAACACATGCAATTTAACATGGACAAAATGCAGAGATTCGAATACGCCCATATATATATAGATTGACTATGATGGAAACACCTTTAATGGTGAAATCTAGAAACCAATTGCAATATTAAGTAATTTCATTACATATTTGTTTTTATTTATTGCATCAAGCTGGTCGCTAGTATATGCAACAAATAATGCAATAAAAAAATACATAAATGCATATAATTCTACTCATCTACAGCCGTTAGATCACTAATATCAATGGCCTACAAAAGTTTCTAGATTTCACAAGGTAATTAGTTTTCATATGATCTATTTCCTATATATATATATATATACACTTACGTGCTTAATCCACTTCATATTCCACTATACAGTAGAAACTCAATAATTTAATACTCGATTATTTAATAAACTCTCTAAGATAATAGTTTTGGCCGGTCCCGACTCAGGGATAGGGTGCTAAATTAATAATTCGCTAAAATTATAAGATAATACATTTTTGATAATTTCTATAGGTCCCATATAAAATATAAATTAATAATTCCTTATATATTGTACATATTATAGGAATAATTTATGAAGGTTTCTTAAAAAATTACTCAATTGTATTTCTTTTTTGTTGGAATCAATTTCATCTTAAATAGCATCTCTAATTTTCCTTATCACCATAAGAACTTCTAGTGTTGTATTCTCATATAGGCTCAGCAATAAATTATTCAATATGATGGCCGCTTTAATGTTCGCATATTTTGATTTTGTATTTATAGAAAAAATATATACTGATATATTCAACACAGGACGCATAATAAGATGAGAAATTGAAGGGTTATTTTAAATTGGACCCTTCATTTGATATGTACATGCATTGTACAATAATTAAGTGAAAGTTTGAGAGTTGTTTGTAAATTAAGTATTTCATTATAAATTAATAAAATATTAATTAATTAATAAATTAATAATTATTAATTTGTTGATTAATTAATAACTCTTTTAATTAATTAATTTATAGAGTTTCTACTGTATGAATGAAACGTATATAAGGTCATGTACGTCATTATTGCTCTCATAGCACCAACACTACTAAAAAATACCTACAATAGCTTCACAACATTGTGAAGTTAAAGAAGTTGATTGTGAAGCATTTATGCTTTAACTTTACATATGTGACGCTAATATGTGAAGCTAAAGAAGCTGACACTAAAGAAGCTTTAGCTTCAACATTTGACCGGTGAAGCTAAAGAATTGAATTTTAGCGTTAGCATTGTGAAGTTAAAGCGAATGTAAAACAATTGTCGTAACTTCATTAGCTTCACATGGGTGAAGCTAAAGCCAATGCAGGGAATATTATTTTTTAACCTTTAGCGTCACATGTGTGACGCCAAAGAAGTCCAACAATTTTAAATATTATATCTTTAATGTCACATGTGTGACGCCAAAGAAGTACAGCAATTTTAAATATTATATTTTTAGCGTCACATGTGTGACGCCAAAGAAAGCCCAACAATTTTAATTATTATATCTTTGGCGTTAGATGTGTGACGCCAAAGAAAGTCCATCAATTATAAATAATATTTCTTTAGCGTGACATACGTGACGCTAAAGATATTCATTTAAAATAAAAAAAATAAAATTATCCAGAACGAATTTCTGGCCAATTTTGTATATATATATATATATATATATATATATATATATATAAATTTAATCATAAATATTTTTTAAATATATTTTTTGTTGTCATTAAAAAATATGCCAAAAGCTACACTTCTAATTATTATTAAAAATAATTATATTATACTAAAAAGATATTTATTTAATTAGAAAATAAATATAATCATTTTCGTTATGTTTCAGTAATAATAATATTGTACTTCACTTATATTTAAATAAATATAAATCCTGCAAAAGAAAGAAAAAAAACAAAAATATTAATAAGTTAGTAGAAACAAAAAATAATATAAGTAGAATTATTAACAAAATTGAAAATAATTTAAAAATTATCTTGAAGATTGAGAGATGAAAGTTGACGAAATGAGATGAAATGTGGATTAGAATTTTGGAATGAAGGAAGGTTTGTAGTGATGTTGTATTTATAGTATATTTTGAAACACAATAGCTTCTGTTGTGCGGTGATTTATACGCCTTGATGGCGATCGGCATGATGATCAAGAGCGAGCCAAAGAAGACAGTTGTTGGGCGAGAGTCTAGCGATCGACGTCTAAGGGGATCGTCTTTCGACTTCTGGCGATCGCCTCTAATGTCCGACTGTAGACGATCGTCCAGTGCCACGTATGAATCCGACACCCGTCAAAGTCTTCGAAGACCGAATCTCGGGTGAAGACCCACGTGCAGATCTGCAAAAGGCGCCACCAAATAAGGCCTTTCGACCCCAGTCTGTCACCGCCCTCTCACCTACCGACAGGCCCGTCGAAAGGTACAAAGTGGGCCCTCCCCAGACGGCAACTCGGGACGCGTGCGGACTTCCCATTGGCTCGCGCTTCTGGCAGCCAGCTGTAGCCGCGGACTTTAAGGAAACAGTCCCACGTGATAAGACGATCGCCCACCTTATTTTAATATAGAAAACGGCAGTCGCCCGCGATCGCCGGGGAGGACCTAGCCACCTCTTCTACTATAAATAGAGAGCCTCCAACAGTGGCCTAAGGACGGTAGACTGCCTAAACGAATACATACACATACACAGTGAAATCCATTGACAGTGAAACTCATTCACATACACAATACACACCAAAAGCAAGAACTCACAGAGCATCACATCTGGTTCTTCCGGCAATCTTCACGCTCTATAGCTAAGATAACTAGAATCTTTACACTCATTGTAATGGATTCTAACATTAGTATTTGTACTTCAAAGTATTCATATTAATAATATCTCGCGAGAGCATTCAAGCCCGGGACTAACAACCCAGGAAAATCTTGTGTTATTTATTTTTCCACGAAAGTGTTCTCGCATTTATTTGTTACTCGACCATTCCAGCAATATCATCTCCGGATAATATTTTGAGTAACAACAATTGGCGCTAGAAGGAGGGCATGAACCTTCGTTTTTATTCCGACCGTCTCGAAGAACACTCACTGTACTCCGGGGCATATACTTGAAGAAACACTCACTGTTCTTCGAAGAAAAAAGCCTTCAGAAACATGACATCTGCCACGACCTCCAAAAGAGCCACCCTGCGATCTGCCGGACATCTCATTCCGGCCCAGACTGAATCCCAGCCTACAGCGGAAGGTGACTGCGGCGATGCTAGACTCTCACTCCCACCCCCGAGGGACGGTCCCAGCCTCTCACTCGATGAGTTCCAGACCACGGAACAGATCGAGGAGGCTATAGCCATCCTCAGGGAGCGACGGAGGGCATACGACTCGCCCACCATTACTCCGTCAGCCATCCGCCGTGCAGGCAAGCGGAAGCTCAAGGGGTAATATGTCGAGAAATCGTCAGAAAGCCCCGAGCCGTAGGGAAAGGCGCTCGTAAGGCGGGACGACTCTGTCTTCAGTCGCCTAGGGAGTGATCTCTCGTGGCGACCCGGGCATTCAGGCCCCAGCCGGGAGACAATGGAGTCCGAATCCGTCACCAGGAGTTCGGCATATCCAACTCCCAGAAGACAAGCCGGCCAACGGGCCCCCACTCGCCCAAGAAATGAGCTCGGTGGCGGAGAGCTCATCACCTATCATGGGGCCAGGAGATCAGTGCAATATCGCCTCGGTTCCCGCTCCGAGAGCCAGTCAGCAAGCAGTCAGGCTACAGCAATGGCTGCCATGCAGCGCCAGCTTGACGAAATGAAGGCGCTCCTAGAAACCGGGGCAGGCGCCAAGAGATCGATCGCTGGACCGAGTGAGCCACTCGCGGTCCAGATCGAGCTCGCCCCAGTTCAGCCAAAGATCGCTCCCCCTCAAACACCTCTATATGAGGGGAGATCGGATCCTGAGACTCATTTGAGCAAATTCCGGATTTACATGACCGGATGTGGAGCATCGGACGCGACGAAATGCCGAATGTTGCCATTAACATTGGGCGACCTCGCCCACAGGTGGTACATCTCACTACCACCTCGCTCGATCAATTGTTTTGAGAAGCTGGCGAACGACTTCACGTCGTACTTCGCCGCCAAAGTTGCTCGGCCAGAAGGCCCCCACCGCATGATGAAAATCAGGCAGGGGAAGAACGAGCCCGGTGAAGATTACATCGACCGGGTGGACAAAATATTCCTCACCGGGGAGCCCATTAGCGATGAGCTCGCTCTCTACTCGGTCCTAGGGGGATTCTACGGCCACTCGCCCATGTTCAGGCACTTTACAAAGGACATCCCCCCGACCTACGCGATCTTCCGCGTCAGGGACGCTGATTTCCTGGCCAGGCAGAGGATGCTCACCCTCCGCTTAGGCGAGGGATCTGCCGGAGAAGGGAAGGCGCCATCCCACATCCTGAAGAATGCGGTCGCCAAGCCCAGAAAGGCGGTCACAAAGATGCCGGGTAAATTCAAAGCCTTCGAGGATGTGGAGGTTCACCTCCTCCGCAACCTCAATCTATCTCCGGCCCACATCTTTAACGCCATCAAGGGGCGTGAGTAGCTCAACAAACCAAAGCCGGTGAGGGACCACGATCATCTAGACCGCAGCAAATTTTGTGCATACCATAAGAGTCCTGGCCACAACACCAGTCAGTGCCGCGACCTCCTCAGACAACTCTGGAGACTATTTGAGGAAGGCAAATTGGATAACTTGGTTACCAAGCCAGATCCCCGAGCAGAGAGGACCGGGGGACGCGAGCGCTGACAGAACGATGGTATCCCCCCCAATCTGATCGCCAGTATCGAGCAGAACGAGCTGGACTATTATGACGAATCAATCCCTCCGATCAACCCTGGCGGTCGGATCAACATGTTTCAGGTGGGAGGTGGAAATCTCGGAGGACTTTCCCCGGTTTCCACCAAGTCGAACAGAAAGTGGAAGTCCGAATTAAGGGCATTCACTGGGGTCCATGTCGTGGTGCCCCCAGAGCCGACCATCTCCAAAGACGCGCTCATCACTTTCTCCAACAAGAATATGGAGGGAGTGCAGTGCCCCAAAGAGGATGCATTGGTGATCTCTGCATGTATCCTTGGGAAAATGGTCGATCGCGTGCTGGTTGACAATGGGAGCTTCTGCAATATCATATTCAAATCCGCTCTTGACGAGCTCGGCAACCTGACCAAGTTCATCAAGCCATTTGACACCGTGCTCCAAGGGTTCGGCGACAGCATAGTCCAAGCCTACAGAAGGATCAGGCTCTCTGACGAGCTAATATGTTATTACGATCCCAAGGTTAGGATTACTAGGAACCTCAAATTTGTAATCAAATATAGGCCCAGCATCTATAATGGGTTCCTAGGTCGTCCATTTCTAGAAACCTTCGATGTAGTCGCCTCTTCCTTCTTTTACTGTATCAAATTCCCCACTGCTGATGGGACGGTCGGTACTGTAAAAGGAGACCAACTAATGGATAAGAAATGTTTGAATTACTCCTATGTCGTAACTTCTTTCAACACTTCCCGTACTGTTTATAACATTGAGGCGATCGGCAATCAACCGATGGAGATCGACGAGCCGATCACCTCATACCAGCCCGACTCAGAAGACGGCATCTCACATCGATTAACGGACGACATCGAGCCAAGGATCGGTTTCGAGCCAAGCCTCGACATCGATCCAAGGATCGAGTCCGGAAATCGTTCCAAACGAGAAGCGACCATCCCCATTGAACAGTTGGAAAGTATAACAATATATTCGGCTTGCCCAGAGCGGGAAGTACAGATCGGCACGAGCGTCGACCTCGAATTAAAGGATGATCTGATCAGCTTACTACGTAAGAACATCGGAGTCTTTGCCTGGTCGCATCAAGATATGGTCGGCATAAGTCCTGAACATGCTTGTCATTATCTAAAGATCGACCCAGCAAGGAAACCTGTTCACGAGAACGTAGGAAATTCGGTCCTGAGAAGTACACAGCGCTCGACATAGAAGTCAAGAAGACACTCGACAATAAACTAATCGGAGTAGCTACCGACGAGCCACAGTGGGTAGCCAACGCGGTGCTCGTCAAAAAGCCGAACAGATCTTGGAGGTTATGCATCGACCTCAACGCGGCATGTCCAAAAGACCACTTTCCGATGCCTCATATTGATCACTTGGTCGATAGTACAGTAGGTTGCGAAATGATGTCATTCATGGATGCCTTCGCCGGGTACCATCAAATCCCAATGGCGGAGAAAGACATAAAGCACACATCGTTCCACACGGAGAAAGTCATATACTTTTGGGTCCGAATGCCGTTCGGCTTGAAGAATGCAGGGGCAACATACCAGCGACTAGTCAACGGGATGTTCGCCAATCAGATCGGTAAGACCATGGAGGTCTACATTGACGACATCGTGGTCAAAATCCTCAAGAAGAAATATCACCTCAATGACCTTGCCGAGACGTTCGCCATCCTCGAGAAGTTCAATATGAAGCTAAACCCTAAGAAATGCAACTTCGGGGTAAGCTCTGGGAAATTCCTAGGGAACATCGTGAGCCAAAGAGGGATCGAGGCAAACCCCACCAAGATCCAGGCGATCCTCGACATGCAGGAACCACGGAATATCAAGCAAGTGCAACGACTCACTGGTTGTCTAGCTGCCCTCAACCGCTTCATATCTCGGCTCGGGGATAAAAGCAAGCCATTCTTCGCGACCATAAAGAACAAGAAGTTCACATGGACAAAGGGAGTCAAATAGCATTCGCCAAGATTAAGGAGTATCTATCTAACCCCCAGATCTTGGCGAAGTCGATCCCCGGCGAAAAGCTATTCCTTTACCTGGCGGCCTCGGAGGTCGCGCTGAGTGCTGTTTTAGTATGAGCAGAGAGGCAAGTCCACTTGCCGATCTACTTCGTTAGCCAAGCGCTCCATGATGCGGAAACGCACTACACGCCTCTGGAGAAGATCGCCTACGCTCTAGTCATAAGTGTTCGCAAGCTAAGGGCCTACTTCTTCGAACATCAAGTGGAGGTTCTGACAACTCTCCCCTTAAGGCAAGTTCTGCACCGGCGAGACACCAACGGACGACTCCTCAAATGGTCACTGGAGATCGCCCAATACGGTATCACGCACGCTCCTCGCACGGCGATCAAATGCCAGGCTCTGGCGGACTTCGTGGTGGAATTAACATTCCCTCACAGTCCGACCTAGGTCGGCCGCCCTGCTTGGAAGCTGTACGTGGATGGCTCGGCAACCAACTCGCGCGCAGGGGCAGGGATTGTCCTCATCATCCCCGACGGACAAAGTTTCACAAATGCCGTGCGCTTCGGGTTCCATGCGACCAACAACGAGGCCGAGTACGAAGCCTTGGTAGGAGGGCTCGATTTAGCCCTCGCCCTAGATGTTCGTCGTCTCCACATTTTCATGGACTCCCTCTTAGTCGTGAACCAAGCCAAGGGAGAATATGAGGCGTGCGGTGAACAGATGGTCAAATACCAAGAATTGGTCGCCGAAATGTGCACAAAGTTCGAAGAAGTGCTAATCGAACATATCCTGAGAGAACACAACTCTCAGGCCGACGCCCTATCCAAACTAGCGTCATCAGATGGGTCGGCCGATTTCTCTAACATCCAAATCACAAAATAAGCAAAGCCGGCGATCGACAGAAGCTTGATTACCACAGTCGCCATCGCCGAAGAAAACTGGATGACTCCATTCATCAAATACTTGAAGGACGGGACGGTCCCCGACGACCGTATCAAAGCTCGCCAACTTCAGCTCCGTGCAACCAGATACACCCTACTGGACTACTGGCTTTACAAGCGAGCCTTCAGCCTTCCTCTCCTCAAGTGCATTATGCCGGAAGAAGGCCGACTCGTTTTGGCCAAGATCCATGATGGAATATGTGGAAATCATGCTGGAGGCCGAGCTCTCATCCATAAGACAACCAGGCAAGGTTTTTTCTGGCCTACACTACAAAAAGATGCGATCGCCTATGCCAGATCGTGTCATAGGTGTCAAGTGATGGGCCCAAACATCAAGCTCTCCCCCGAACAGCTCACTTCAATGTACAGCTCGTGGCCATTCGCCCAATGGGGCATCGACCTTATAGGTCCCTTACCGACGACGCCAGGGGGCTGTAAGTTTGCCATCATGGGGGTCGATTATTTCACGAAATGGGCTGAGTCCGAGCCGCTCAACAAGATCAGCCAAGAACAAGTAATCAAGTTCATTTGGAAAAACATCATATGCCGGTTCGATCTACCCCAGGCTATCATCTCCGACAACGGAAAGCAGTTTGACGGCTTGGAAGTCATGCAATTCTGCGAGAAATGGGGAATCAAAAAGTTGTTCTCGACCCCTTACCACCCTCAGACGAACGGGCAAGTAGAGGCTGTAAATAAGATACTCAAATACACGATCAAAGCAAGACTTGAATCCAAACAAGAACGATGGGTGAGCGAGATCCCAGATGTTTTGTGGTCCTACCGAACGACAACCCGAAACTCGACTGGCGAAACCCCGTTCGCCCTTGCCTTCGGAACAGAAGCAGTGATCCCTTCGGAGATCGCCGTCCTCAGCCACCGAACTGAATAAGAGATGACGACGGACAATGATGTGGCCCGGCGGATCGACTTGGACATGCTCGAAGAACGGCGAATGACCTCGGAAATGAAGAACACAATCCACAAAAGGAGATCCGAGAAGTTCTTCAATTCGAAAGTCAAGGAAAGACGATTCCAAATAGGTGACCTAGTCCTCAAAAAAGTCCAGACCCGCACAGGAGTCTTTGGCCCGAATTGAAGGCCCCTTCAGTATATCTAAGTGGCTAACTATGGGAGCCTACGTGTTAGGAATACTTGTTAGATTTTGATGATGTCATTAATATAAGTTCAAATGTTTATTACTTGGCAAAATGTAAGGAAGAACTAAATGAGTATCTTCCATAGGCCCAAATATGTTAAGTGAAAAGCTTGGCAAAATGTAAAGAAGAACCAAATGAGTATCTTCTATAGGCCAAAATAAGTTAGGCTAAAAATCGGCTAAGTACTAAAGAACAGCTAAGTTCATCAGAGAGGTACAGCCGAGTCATATCAGAGAAGATCTGGTCAACAAAAATTATCAGAGATGTTTGACCAGATTGCAGTCAAGTAACCTCAGACAGGTCAGCTGATCAGGCGAGTTCCAAACAGTGAACATCAGAGAGGTCCAGAACTGCAGAGAAGTTACTTCACATCAGCCTACTCAAGATCAGCCAAGTACTCCAAGTCCACGTCAGCATGTGTTGAAAAGTCAAAAATTATGGAAAGTCACATGCAATGTGAAGAGACAAATTGGAGAGATTCCCGCAAAAGATATGAATTAAATAATTCATCCAGACCCACCTTGAAGACTTTAATCGTATTATATTCAAAAGATTCGGCGTATCACATGTACAGTCTTCACAACGGTCGGAAGATAGATTAAAATATGGGAATCCAGCCTTGCAACGTTCAAAAAAGAATAAACAAAGAAGTCTCCCTCCAACGGACTGATTTGTTACAGATTTGCAACGGCTATGGAGACAAGCTCAGAGATTGTGACCTATATATATATCCGAAGATTTGAAGATGAGCAAAACAAAAACTACCGGTGCGAACATACTTTCAAGCAATCAAAGCATTCAAGCAATCTAAAAGCGAAATACAGCATCGTGAAAAGAGCAGTTCTAAAAAGTTCATACTTGAAGAAGCTCTTAGTTGGAGAAAAAAAAACTCGTGTCTTAAATCCTGAGTTCGGGTACTTCACTGGTTGAAGTTCGAGACTGTAAAGGCATCCAAGGATCAAGTATCAAGAGGTGCAAGGCAGTCAAGTGTGTTACAACGGCACGGATTTCCACTGGTTGGAAGTTGTAGTTTGGTTGAATCACTGTAATATTTATCACTGGTTGAAAATTATAGTGAATTCATCTCCAACTGGTTTGGAGAAAAGTGGATTAGTAGAGGATTACCCCACCTCTGAGAAAAGTGGATTAGTAGAGGATTAGTAGAGGATAACCCTATAATTGCCTGCATACTTTACTGTTTTATAGCATCATACTTTAACTGCTGCATTCATTGTTAAGTGTTTCATTAGTTGTTTTATATTCGTCATCAGCTGACTTCCGCACGTATTAAGAACAAACGACTCTAAGTCATTTTTTTATCTATCAGCTGAAGAAACTTACTCTTTGAGAAAAATAGTTTAAGAGTTTCAATAAGTCTATTCACCCCCCCTCTAGACTTATTCCTGGACGACTTGTGACCTACACTACGAACTTGAATACCCTGATGGCACTCCGGGCCAATATCCCTGGAACGCCGTACATTTGAAGAAATACTACCAGTGAAAACTTTGTATTCAGTTTCAGTTACCCAACGTACAAAGAGTATAAATGAGATTTTCCTGTCCCATCTATATGATTCGCCTCGACGGAAACGAACAATTAAAAAGAGGATGGCTCGCACGCCTTACAAGAGATCATCGCCTAAACCTGACAGACCTATGAAAGCGATCGCCCCTCCAAGCACAACGTATACCGTCGAGGGTCGTCATTCAACATGGCGATCCGAGGTAGAAAAAGTGCAGTCGTGGTCCTGGAGGTCGATGGAACCGTCAGCTTCGTCCATGCAAAGGTTCCTTTGGGCTGCGATCGCTCGCCTTTCGTTTAAATACGAGGCGAGCGTAGCCGAAGGACCCTCCAATTAAATCCGTGGACACGCTCGCGTGCCCTCAAAAGTACATCATCTAACATGATGTACCCGGACAAGGCAACGCGTCCCTACCCCATCACAACGTATACCGTCGAGGGTCGCCATCTAACATGCCGACCCGAGGTAGAAGAGTGCTAACAAGCCGCGGACGTGGAGTCGAATAAACCGACGACGCCCCGTGCAAGGACTCCTCCAGACCAAGACCGCTCGCATTACGTTAAAATACAAGGCGGGCGCAGCCTAACGGAGGACCCTAACAATAAAGTGAGTCGCGAGACATACCTGCGGATTGAATGTCCCTCGCACATAAAGACACGGTTACGGAGTACAGTCCATCGAACTCAGCGACCGTGCACACAGTCGTCCTCCCTCAAAGAATCGGCAAAACTCACGATAGCTCGTCCAACATACTATTTTCGTTCCCTTACTTACACTAAGTAAACAAAAACAAGGGGCAAAGTGGAACTATTCCTAAAATGCGATCGGGAGGAAGGAACCATACACGATCGGCTTCGTTAAAATACACACATGACGATCGGTTTTGTTCAAGAAGTTTACAAGTAAGAATTTTCAAGTGTACCAATACATAAAGTCGAAGCGATGTGGAACATTCAGATAGTCGATCGTACAAACAAGGCATCAGGTGCAATTGTGTAAACACTTGTACAAATTCATATGCAAATATTTAGAAAAAACGATCATGCAGATAAAGAATCATGTGCGAAGAAGAAGTATTTTATTCCATTCAAAACGATCGTACATATAAGACCGAAGGCAATACAAGAGAAAACTGGAAATTACAAAATGAAGGAAAACAAAACAAACTCCAGCGTCACTCAGGCCGCCCCCGACTGGCCTTCGCCCACAGCAGGCGGATCGGCGCGCGCTTCCTCACTGGCTTCAGGATAAATAAGTTTATCCGGAAACGGATACCAGCTCAGATCAATCCCTAAGTCGGTGAGATCGAGGATCGGCAGGAAAAATTCCGGATGCAAAGGATGCTCAAAAGCATAGGCTTTGAAGATCTCCATCATAGGGCCGACCTCGAGCCCTACCTTCTTGGCAGCACGGATAGCGTCGGCGTAAGCCACATAATAGGCAAACTCGCCGATGTACCCCACATTAAGGTAGGGATCGGTCTCGATCGCCTTTAATTGATCCTTCAAACCCAAAGTCGTATTATCAGCATCCACAAGCTCGGCTACCTTGGCGGCCAGATCCCCTTTCGTCTTCTCCAGTTCACCGTTGAGCCGATCCACTACCGACTTCAGCCCAACCACCTCCTCCTGCGAGTCCGCGTGCAACCGACGAGCATCCATCATCTGGTCGCGGAACCGATCAGCCACTTTCTTGGACCGGCCAAGCTCTTGCTTCATCCGATCGAGGTCTTGTTTGGCCCATTTGGTCGTATCAATTTGTTCCTTCTCCATGGCCATGATCCGTTTAGCGAACTCGGCATTCTGGCTCCGAGCGATCTCGAGATCTTGATGAAGGCGAGCATTAGAGGGTCGCCCCTCGTAATCCTTAATGGCTTGGGCGGCCATCGTCGCCGCCTGGAGAGTCAGGGCGAGCGTAGCCTACATGGCATCTCCAGACCACCGCCGAGCAATCACATCGAGGTCGGTAATCCAGGCCTTAGGAAGAGAATTGATGGCCCGGGAGACATAAGAAGGAACGTCGAGGGACTGGCGCGGAGACTTGCTTGCCAAGAAATCCAGCACCATCGGCGAGGCGTCCGGATCGGCAAGACGGACCCTGCAACACAAACAAAAAGAAACAAAGGAGTTAGTATACGCCCTACACAAATAGCCTAACTCAGAAAGATCAAACCGGTCTTACCTGTTGACTAGCTCGGGGTCGCAGCCGAAAAAGGGCTTGCCCCGAGGAGTTTCGGCTTCGGCAACCACCGCAGTTTTCAGGAAGGCAGCTGATGGCCTGGAGCCCTCCGCCATCGGAACAGCAGAGATAGGTGGCGCGGCAACCGGCGGCTCCAAAATGGATACCTCCATGTCAGCAGTCGGCAGGGATTCCTCCGGCCTCCGCCTCTTGCGGTTACACTGGAGCTGTTCTTCCTCCCGAACTTCCGGCTCGACGACCGGCACCATAGTAGGTCTCACCGCAGGGACAGGACGGGACGTCGTTGCTGGGGCACGACCCGTCTTCTTGCCCTGGTGAAGAAGACCCAAAAGACCGGGATTCGACATTGAGATCTCTTTTGGTGGCTCGGCGTAGCGGGGAAAACGGATCTCTGTCAAAGAAGAAATACAGACAAGTTAAACATCCCTTTCAAATCAAACGATCGTCAAGCAAGGAAGAGGAAATAAAAATTCATACCTGGAACCTTCAGGTGGCGAGGGTAGCGAAACAATCGAGCTCCCAACCGATGAAGTTCGTGGCTGACTGAGCGAACATCGATGTAGGAGTCTGGCAGACCGCGAATTCACTCCTTGGCGATCAAGAAATCAAAGGGGGGATCGCCGATCGCTGGAACAAGGGAGCCTGCAAAAAGGAAACTAAATTAGATCAGTTCAAGGTGTATCCAAATAAAGGGAGAGTTAAAACCCTTACTCGGATTCCTCTCCCAAAAACTGGTGGGGATCTCCAACTCTTCCTCCGGCTTATCGCTCGATGCCGACCTCCATGCTCCGCTTTGCCAGGTCGCCCTGAACCTTGTTCGGCACCCCAACGACCACCCTACCCATGCAACCCTGGATATGGTAGCCGCCAACCGATCCCTTCTGCGCTGTCAGCTTGAAAAGATAGTTCATTTCCAGCGCAGAAGGCAGACGGAACAACTGATGACCGCCAAACAATGTCAAGGTGCTGATAATCTGCAGTCAGGCGTTCGACGTCAACTGGAGCGGCGCCACATTCCAGGCATTCAGCAAATACGACACTGCGAACGGCAAGGGAAACCGCAACCCGGCCTCCAGGATCATTTCATTGACAGCGACGATGCCCTCGGGAGGCTAGTCGGCACGTTCGTTCTCCGAGGGCACTTGCAATGAAACATCAGAAGGAATGTGGAATTTCTCCCTCCAGCGAATCAAGTCTTTTCTGGTCACCGAACTCCGGATCTATCCAAGGGTCCATAAGGAATGGTCTGCGGCCCGGAATGACGTCCGCTTCACGGGCTCATAGGGGTGGGCGGCAGAATATGCTTTGAAGTTAAACTCGGGACATGGTCCGGCAATCCCCTCCATAAGCTTAGCAAAATCTAAATAGGCGGGGCCGAACACGCTGTTCTGCTCCCGGTACAGCCTTACCTCTTCATCTTCATCCACAGGCGAGCCCCTCTGCCCTACCACTGCCACTGATCTCGCCACGTCGGCCTCATTGAAGAGCTCTTCAACCTCCGCAGGTGTTATTCCCGCACGGATGGCCTCAACGGTCGTCTCCATGTTGAGAACCGCGGAGGTTTCTTCCCGGGAAGGCGAAGCCGCGGTGGCGGAAGATCTACCAGCCTCGTATGTTTTAGATCCTCCTCCAGACATGTTTCGAATCGAAGAGAAAAAGGGGAGAGAAAATTTTTGTTCTTACCTAGAAGGAAAGTCGGTCGGCACAAAAATCTTCAAGGAAATTCGGCAGAGTCTCGTCTAAAAGGCAAGGGCGCATAAAGGGATAAACTGAAATGACCCTAGCCCTCTTATAGGCGAGTACATGGACCTCTGTGCAAATAGGCGGAATCCCAGGGGTTTGAGTGCAACCGTCGGGGGGGACACATTAAATGCAGCCCTCAAAACCCGCGTACGCGTCATTTCAAGGGTACGCCAGACGACAAGTCTGACAAAACTGTCGGACTCCCCCAACGATAGCGCGGAGCATGTCCCTGCAACGTTTCAAGAGCCTGCCTCCATTTCCCGCTATTTCCAGCGCATAAGGAGATCGTCCGCTTTCGAAATCAGATCGTCCAGGCAACGATCGACCTTGTCATAAGTAGACGAGCCAATCGTCTAGAATAGGTGATCGCCAACAGTGCCATCTCACCCCATGTTTTCAACATCGGAGTGAGATGGGGGGCAATTGTTGTGCGGCGATTTATACATCTCGATGGCGATCGGCATGATGATCAAGAGCCAGCCAAAGAAGACAGTTGATGGGCGACAGTCTAGCGATCGACGTCTAAGGCGATCGTCTTTCAACTTCTGGAGATCGCCTCTAATGTCCGACTGTAAACGATCGTCCAGTGCCACGTATGAATCCGACACCCGTCAAAGTCTACGAAGACCGAATCTCGGGTGAAGACCCACGTGCAGATCTGCAAAAGGCGCCACCAGATAAGGCCTTTTGACCCCAGCCTGTCACCGCCCTCTCGCCTACCGACAGGCCCACCGAAAGGTACAAAGTGGGCCCTCCCCAGACGGCAACTCAGGACGCGTGTGGACTTCCCATTGGCTCGCGCTTCTGGCAGCCAACTGAAGCCGCGGACTTTAAAGAAATAGTCCAACGTGATAAGACGATATCCCACCTTATTTTAATATAGAAAACGGTGGTCGCCCGCGATCGCCGGGGAGGACCTAGCCACCTCTTCTACTATAAATAGAGAGCCTCCAACAGTGGCCTAAGGGCGGTAGACTGCCTAAACGAATACATACACATACACAGTGAAATCCATTGACAGTGAAACTCATTCACAAACATAGTACACACCAAAAGCAAGAACTCACAGAGCATCACATCTGATTCTTCCGGCAATCTTCACGCTCTATAGCTAAGATAACTAGAATCTTTACACTCATTGTAATAGATTCTAACATTAGTATTTGTACTTCAAAGTATTCATATTAATAACATCTCGCGAGAGCATTCAAGCCCGGGACTAACAACCCCGACAAATCTTGTGTTATTTATTTTCCCACGGAAGTGTTCTCGCATTTGTTTGTTACTCGACCATTCCAGCAATATCATCTCCGGATAATATTTTGGGTAACAATAGCTTCACATATGTGAAGCTAAAGTATTTCACTAAATTTGAATTCCCCCGCGACCACGCCAAAAATTTCAAACTTCCGCCAATTTTTTTTAAAATATTCGTATTGGCGTCACATATGTGACGCCTTAAGTAAGATAATTCTGTCCTGCACATTAGCTTCACATATGTGAAGCTAAAACGTGTCAACCACCATATCCGCGTACGCCACCTACCGCCTCCGAAATTATTCTAATATTATTCTTTGACTTCACATATGTGAAGACAATATCTGATTGAGTGTATTATATAACTTAGTTTGATGGATGAAGTGATATATACATCCTTTTTTTCTGAAGCCAACTAAATTATACAAATGTACATCTTTTTTTTTCGGAATTTTTTTCCGGAATATACAAGGATATATTGAGCATTTTCAAGCAATCTTCGTCGATATTATAAGGTATGTAGAAACAGTTGAAATTTAATTATACTTATTTTCTTGTTGTTAATACGAAATATAATTTAGTAAATGAAAGTTTAGTTGATAATTTAGTTGAAAATTTAGTTGATAATTTAGTTGTAAAATTTAGTTGATAATTTATCTTAAGCCCTTTCATTAACTTATTCAAGTTAATTTAGTTGTAGTTTTATAATTGTTAACTAAATATAATTTAGTTGTAGTTTTATATTAAATGAAAATTTAGTTGATAATTTAGTTGATAATTTAGTTGTAAAATTTAGTTGATAATTTATCTTAAGCCCTTTCATTAAATTATACAAGTTTTTTTGTTATAATTTAGTTGTTGTTTTATAATTGTTAACTAAATATAATTTAGTTGTAGTTTTATATTAAATGAAAATTTAGTTGATAATTTAGTTGAAAATTTAGTTGTAAAATTTAGTTGATAATTTATCTTGAGTCCTTTCATTAAATTATACAAGTTTTTTATTATCGATACTGAACCAGATGGAATCGAGCCACATAGAATTATTGAGAAAATAATATTCAGTAAAAATAAGTATATGTAATTAGTTTTACTAAATAAATATATGTTATTTTCAATATGTTGTTACCCAAAATATTATTCCGAATGGTTTGCTGGATATGGCTACGGGTGAGTAACAAACAAAATGCGAGAGTACGTACGAAGGAATGTAAATAACACAAGATTTGCCGGGGTTGTTAGTCCCGGGCTTGAATGCTCTTGCGAGATATTATTAATACGAATACTGCTTTGGAGTACAAATATCAATGTTAGAGTACGATTATAATGAGTGTAATGACCCTAGTTATCTAGCTCTTGAGTGTTGATGATTGCCGGAAGAACCAGAGTTAATGCTCTGTGAGTTCTTGTTACAAAGATGAAGTATTGTGTTTTGTAGGGAATTTATGTGTAGGATTCCAATGTGTGAATTTGACAGTGTTTCTGATCCTTTTCCCAAATGCTGGAGGTCTCCTATTTATAGATGAGGAGGTAGTTGGGATGTCTTGATCCCAAATGGGCGATCGCCCTTCCTGTATTAAATTAAAGGGGCGATCGTCTCAGCACGTGGGTTGGTTTCCTTAAAGTCCGCAGCTGCTACTGGCAGCCAGATGTGCGAACCAATGAGAAGACAACACGTGCCTCATGTCGCGGTCTTGGGAGGCCCCACCTAGGACTCTTTTTCGGGTCTGTCGGTAGGTAAGAGGTTGTCCTTGTCACCAACAGCTGGTGATGGGCTGGAGTCAAAAAGCCTTTTCCCGCGGCGTCGTTTGCGGATCTGCACGTAGGTATTCATCCCGAGATTCGGTCTTCGTAGACTTTGATGGGTGTCGGCTTCACATGTGGCATGAGACGATCGTCCTTGGTCGGGCAGTAGAGACGATCGCCTTGCAAGACGATCGCTAGGCGCTTTGAACTTGATCTGGCATCTTCATTTCGTACGTGCCTTGGTTCCTTTGACGCTGACTTTGGTCTCTCGTCCCTTGTGCCGATCGCCGCTGAGGCGTATTAATCGCCGCATAACACAATAAAAGTCAGCTTTATTCACTAAAGTAGCGACTTTATAAAATATTAGTGATTCATTAATATTCTTACCAAAACATATATTTGCTAATTAATTCTACTGATCACTAACGAAATTTAATGGGACTTGGTATAATAAAATGTTCCGAATTTATAAAAGCAAATACATCTAAGCGTCTTTTACTGAAATACTAATTCTATGTTTTAGTTGATATAGATTATTTAGAATGCAATGAAAATATTTTTATATTTTGTAGTTATTTATTTTGTATGCAGTGAAAAAATGTCAACTTTTAGAGAATGGATGTATGAAAAACGTCGTGGTCCCGACGGTATGATTACTAGAGAATTTATTGATGGTGTTAATATGTTTCTGGATTTTGGATTCGCTTGTGTAGTAGTTGGTAGTAAGATATTATGTCAGTGCAAAAAGTGTAAGAATTGGCGTGAACGTGATCGCAATACAGTCATGCAACATTTATATTAGTGTGGATTTGTACCGGATTATCGTGTTTGGGTATAAAATTGATGAGTCGATTCTTGATCGACTCATTCTACTCTATTGAGTCGTGTTTTTATTTGCTTTTTAGTGTTTTTGTTCTCTTTTATGCGTGGTATGTTTTGTTTTTAATTTATAGGTAGCCGAGCAAAAATTGTGGTGAAATATGCGCTTTCATAGCCAATATTGGAGTTTATCACGATCAAGAGCAAAAACGGGGCCTAAACCGATAAAGATTGAAGCAATATCGGTCGTATTTTCTAAATTCCAGAATCATCACTCCGAATTAAGATGTGTTCTCCTTTGATATAGATTCCTCGTGAAATTAGCTTCGAAACGGTATATCATACACTAAATTCCGAGGTGTATTGATACAAGAACGAAGGATCAAGCCGAAAAAGACCAAAGACCGGAATCAAAACAAGAAGAAATGACCCGGGCCGCGTCAGGCAACTCGACCATGTCACAGGACACGGCCGGGTCTCGTTCCAGTGAGATTTTCACATTCCGGAAGAGTACAACACGGCCATGTCACAAGACACGGCCGAGTCACGATCCAGTCGAATTTCACTTTCTGAAGGAGTACAACACGGGCCGTGTCATATGACATGGCCGGGTCCGATGGACAGAGAACTTTGCATTTTTCAGGATAGTTCGACACGGGCCGTGTCAATTTTCGGTGTAAGTCCATTTCTTTGACAATTTACACGATTTGGATGAATTTTTTTGGCACTTTTGGCTTTATAAAAAGGTGTTGGAGACCCTTAGGATGAATATTCTGATCTTGTATAAGATATTGTGTGGGAAAAACACATGATTTAGGGAGAGAAACACCAAAATAGGGAAAAAGAGAGATTTTTCATCATCTTCTTTGTATGTTGAAGAAGAATACATTTTGTGAGATATTATAACACCTTGTATAATTTGTTGTGAATTCTTGAAGGAAGATCATCAAACCTTCATCGGGAATTCGGTTTTGGCTTTTACAAAGGAAGTTTCTACCATGTTTTATTTTACGATTTTCATTATTATTGTTGAAATAATCATGTGTAGCTAATCTTTTCATATGGGTTTTTAGATTGAGCCACACATTGTTAGTTCCTATTGATTTTTCGGGTAGAGTTTGGGATTGTTCCTCTTTGTTTGTTTTTCGCATAAGAACTTTTGATTTATATCATCAAACCTATTTCATAGTTGTTATTATTGTAAAATCGAGGGTTTTTATCGGTCTTCGCCATCAAACGGTCCGGTAGAAGTGATTGTGAATATTCTCGTGCTTTTTTCTATGATATTTTAGTGATATACCTCATCAAAAGTAGTCGGCTAATCGATTCTTAGTTAGGGATTCATCCCCATCAAAGGAGTGTCTCTTATTTTCGAAAAGAACAATCGTGATTCTTATAATTTCCGCCATCAAACGGATTTCTTTTAATCGTGAGCATTCGATAATTCCAAACCTTATTTCTTTGAGTATCGGAACTAATAATTGATTATGTGTGTGTCGGTGATTCTAAACTCCCATATCATTCTCATAATTGTATTCCCTTAATTATCCGACCATTAATTTGGTGTTAATGTTTGTTTATAATAATTTTACATGTTTTGTGATTTTAATCCTATCAAATCTTTGGTGTATTTTACTTTACTCTACTTTTGTTAATTCGACTATTTGCCGAACATTATCAAACTTTAAACCGTTTCCAACTCCTCGAGAGATCGACCTCGGATTTACTTGTTGCTTCCTACAAAAGCTATTCATACACTTGCGAGTATTTAATTTGTTCATCGAGTTTTTGGCGCCGTTTCCGGGGAATTGGCGTTTAATTTTTTATCTTGTTTTAATAGTAGTTGAATTACTTTTCTTGATCATTTTTCCGTTTTCATTATTTTCGATAAAATCTAAAAAAATCGCTCTAACTTCTTTTGTTTATGCTTGGCAGGAGATCATTGGGAAACCCGATTCTTCCACCCATAGACGAAGTTCAAAGAATTAGAGCACCAAAAACAATAGCCACATCATCAATGGCAAACGATGAGGAGAATCCGGATCTTGAAGAGCGACTTTTGCTTAGGGAAGAAAGCCCTTGTGAACCGAGACATGAGAATGTTCCGCAAAATTTAGATGAAGAAAACATTCAACAACCGAGGTTTCCGAGATATGAGAATGTTGGGCGCAATCAAGGGATACCCGAAGCTCAACAAGGGAGATACTTTTATCCGAGACAACCACCCATTGGAGTGCAATATGGAGCGAACTATTATCCTGGGCCTCAATATGGGATGGAAGCAAACTACAATATGCCGCAACAACCTCCGGTTGAGTATCTAATGCAGGACTATGCAAAGCCCATGGTTAACACCGCCATCTCGTGCATCCAATTAGTACCAGCAGCAAGGAACTACCATATAAGCGGATTTCACATCGAGCAATTGCACTCATTTCACAGATTAGCACGTGAGGATCTGTTGTCGTTCATCCGAGACTTCTATGTGGTGATTGACAACTTTCCATTAAATGGGTTGAGCGAGGATCAACTAAGAATGAAGTGCTTCCCTTATACACTCAAGGATGGGGCAAAACAATGGTTGATGACTTTGGCATCGGTCTCACTAAGAACGTGGGATGAAGTTTACGACAAATTCATTACCAAATACTTCTCTCATTCGAAGACTATACAATTGAGAACTTAAATCTCAACATTTGGACAACAAGAGGGAGAGGCATTTCACGAAGCATGGGACCGATACAAGATGCTCCTCATTCAATGCCCACATCATCACTATCCGCTTCAACTACTTAATCAATTCTTCTATGATGGATTGACTCAATATTGCCAAGGTGCGGTGGATAATGCAGCCGGTGGTTCGTTTTGGGAGTTAACGGAGAGACAAGCTTATGATGTGTATGAAACATTGGGAGCTAATTCACAACAAAAAAGTGTACGTGTTCGTAGGGGAGCTGTGAACCAAGTAAGCGAGAAGGACGAGATGCAATCTAAAATCGATGAGTTAACGAAGGAACTAAGACAACTCAAGACTCAAAATAAACCTTCAAGCTCACGAGTTTGCGAGATTTGCGGAGCACTCGGACATGATGCTAATTCTTGCCCACATATTTTTCCAGAAGAACAAACCGAACAAGTGAATTGGGCTATGGGACAAAGCACGGGAAGGCCCGAATGGGAGGGGAGGAGAAATAATTATGGCAGAAATGCAAGAAATGCACCTCTCCTGAACACTTATCACCCTGAGCTAAGAAACCATCTGAATTTCTCATGGAGAAACAACAACCCTATGTCGTACGACACAAGCGCCCAAGCTCAATACAACGGATGAAACCGAGCCCAACAATCAACGCAAAGTGAACCACCTCCACAACAAAGGAACTCTCTCGAGGAGAGTATTGCAGCATTCATTAAGGAAAGCAATAAAAGGTTCGAATCTTTAGAATCTTTGGTGAAGAGAATGGAGATTCAAATTGGACAACTTACTACCGAGGCATGTAGACAAGAAAGGGGTAAACTACCAAGTCAATCCAAGCAAGCTCAAGCTATTACCACTCTCCGAAGTGGTAAAGTGATTAATAAAGAGGCTAATTCCGAAGCAAAAGAAAGGGGCGGTGAGAAAGAAGACGAGTTGGGAAATCAAGAAGAGAGAATAGATGGAGAAACTTCGACTTCCAAGCTTCACAAATCTGCTCAACCATATAAGCCACCGGTCCCTTTTCCGAGCCGACTTGGAAAAGCGAAGCAAGATGAGCAATTTTCTAAAATCTACGACATGCTTTCGAAAGTTCATGTCAACTTACCTCTCTTGGATATTGTGGAGAATATTCCCGCTTACATGAAATTTTTCAAAGAGTTGACCTCCAACAAGAGATGATATTTTGGGAACGAAAAAGTGGTGCTCTACGAGGTAGAAGCAAGGAGTCGAAAGAAAGGCGATCCCAAAAGTTTTATGATCGACATCACTATGAGAGATAAGAAAGTTGCTCGTGGTATGCTCGATTTGGGAGCAAGTGTGAATCTCATGCCATACTCGACTTATTTGAGGCTTGGACTTGGGGGAATCAAACCAACAAGAATGAATCTTCAAATGGCGGATAGGTCGATGAAATACCCCAAGGGAGTCATTGAAGACCTATTAGTGCAAGTGGACAAGTTGGTGATTTCGGCCAATTTTATTATCTTGGAGATGAGCGATTTCACAACAAGCGAAAATGAAGGGACAATACTTCTAGGACGGCCATTCATGCGTACAACAAAAACAATCATCGATGTTGATGAAGGAAAGGTCACCATGACCGTCTTGGGCGAAACTGTGGAAATTGATGTATTCGGTTCATCTCCTATCTCTTCTCATATTTATGCTGCCCATGATTGTAATTTTATTGATTGCACTGATTCTTTGGTTGATGATACATATTTGCATGACGATGTAGGGGATACGTTGCATGATGCTCTTGTAACACCCCCAATTTAAAACTGGGAATATTACACGCCGCAGACCCTCTCCGTGCGGATCCACCAGGCTAGACATCGAAACCACACAATAAATGACATACCGACATGATAAAATACCAAATCCGTAGACCAACTTGGTCTTTCATCACAAACATACAAGACAAAATGCACATTTCTACCTCGACTCATACTCATGCACGGGTAAAATACACTCTCAAACCAAAAATACGACAGAAGAAAGACCATACACAAACTCTGACTGACTGCATCCAACACTGGCCTTCGTGTGATTAGTATCATTCGCCTTCCATCATCCTTCGCGCTGATCCTGTGTTTTGCTCCCAAACCTGCATGTACCTGGATGTAAAAACAGACATCCACCCCCCGAATACTCGGGAGGTTAGCAAAACTCCACTGTTTTGCTAGTACAAGTATAAAGTACAAATACGAGCCATACAAAACACATTTCGAGAATACAACAAAAGACTTCCCGAGATATTTGATAATTAAAATAGTTCAAGTCTTGAAAGTGTAACACCCCCGAGATATTCGGAGAATATCACAGCGCCGTGAATCCCGACCGGGGACCCACTAGGCTTATCTTACTCACAACGTACCAAATTTGACAAAATCCATTTGGGAATCAATAAATTCGATACGAACAAGGAAGTTCAACTACGGACAAACAATACCATAAAGAAATACAATAAGTTGTACGACAAGGGAAAAAGGACTTTCCTAAAGTACTCGAATACCATTTATTATTACAAGGATAAAATGGACCGAAGAGAACAACGACCGAACAAGATGGAACATAACTAGCCACAGTATCACTCCTCGCCATCCTCATCGTATCTTCCCGGTGCTCGCTCGTATGGATCCTTAGGACCTGAAAAACACAAAAGTAATTTTCCCCAAACGAAAGGGGTTAGGGCAAGTATTACAAGTGAAATGTCAAGTCTTATACATAAAAGCATATGCACCAATTCAAAGCCATGATAATGATTTTCCGAAAAATACAATTATCCAAACATATTTAGAAATGATGATATCTCTTGATTAACCGTGGACTCGACAATGCGCGAATCCCTCCTCGACCCCGTCGGATCATCTCGGAGTGGCTAACCCAAATGTTCACGGAACCGACATAAGCGGAACCCTCCTCGACCCCTTCGGGTCCTCTCGGAGTGAACGAAAGCATCTCTCACAATCACATGCATTACTTTTCACATTTAAGAACATAACTTTCACAAGAATCACTTGCCTGGAATCGAGAGAAAAGGGTACGAACGACAAGGTACCAAGATTGAAGGATTCGACAACTCCGAACCTAGACAAGTTCGTAATTCAATTATCAAAACCCCATCGGTATTAAAATAAGTTGGAATCACTCGAATTTACTATCCTGATACATGTGTTCCGGGAATAATTCTCTTTGATAGTGAATCGCAAGTCAAATATCCCAAATACTCAAGAACTCCGGAAATATACCAATAAATCCGTAGGAAAACATGTATCTAAGGTAGATAACTCGTAATCAATATACTCTAAGATAACAACAAGCTGGATCGAAGAAATCGGATGGAAAATCCCCAAATCCCAAAAATCTAGGGTTGTTAGAAGTTTACCTTGATTTGGACTGGTGGAGAGGATTAAACATTGATAAATCCGAACTAGTAACTCAAAGATGTTGCTAGATAATTTTAGCTCGAAGAACTCCTCACAAATCGCCCGGAATCGTCCGAAATCGTCCAAGGAGGTGAAGGAAGGAGGAAATGACGATTTGGGAATGGAGATGTCCTATTTATACTAAATAGAGACTAGCGTGCGCTAGCCATGAAAAATAGAGCGCGCTATCGGACTCACCAGGCAATCCAGTAGCCTCTGCCAGCTTCGTTAGCGTACGCTAACACCTGCTAATAGCGTGTGCTAGTGACTTCAATTAGCGTGCGCTAATTATTTCTAATAGCGTGCGCTACCTGGTAATCAGTGCCCGATCCGAACCTATCGTCCCGGCTCTGCTCTCTTTAGCGCACGTTACTCTAGTAACGTAGCGTGCGCTACCACTAAAATCTAGCGTACGCTACCAGTCACACCTAGCGTACGCTAGGAATTCCCTTTTTCAGTCGAGTAGCTACTGGACTGTCTGCCTCCAATACATTAGTAGCGTGCGCTAATTATAACGGATAGCGTGCGCTACCCTCACTAAATTAGCGTGCGCTACAAGGTGTGCGTAGCGTGCGCTACCCTTTACACGAAGGTAGTATAGTCACATCAAGGATCTGAAAACAGCGACAATCCAAACAAGAAAAGGGGGTAAATCCAATTGACAAGAGTTCCAAGATCAATATAAGCTTACCAAACACTTACACGAGTGTAAAAATTACAAAGCACAAGAGTAGAAGATTTACAAAAAGTACGGGTATTACATCCTCCCCCTCTAAAATGAAGTTTCGTCCCGAAACTTAAGAAATGAATAACTCTGGGTATCTAGTGCGCATGCTCTCTTCGGTTTCCCACGTCGCTTTCTCAACTCCGTGTCGTGACCACTGAACTTTGACTAATGGTATGGTTTCGTGCCGGAGTTGTTTTACTCGATGCTCTAGTACTTTCACTGGTTTCTCTTCAAATGTGACATCCTCTGTGATCTCGATGTCCCCGTAATCAATGATATGACTCGGGTCAGGGACATACCTCCTCAGTTGGGAAACATGGAACACACTGTGAACATGGCTAAGGGCTAGAGGTAAAGCCAACCGATAGGCCAGTTCCCTAACTCTGTCGAGAATCTCAAATGGTCCAATATATCTCAGACTAAGTTTGCCCCTTTTTCCGAACTTGAAGACTCCTCTAATCGGTGATACTTTGAGTAGGACATGATCTCCCACATCAAAGTCCAAGGGCCGACGACGATTGTCAGCGTAGGATTTTTGTCGATTCTGAGCGGTTAACAATCGGTCTCGGATGATGGAAATCTTCTCTTTGGTTTCCATCAACATATCGGGTTCCGTCCCGACTAAATCTGAAGCTTCATCCCAACAAAGTGGAGATATACACCGCCTACCATACAATGCCTCAAAAGGTGCCATCTTGATCGATGCGTGCCAGCTATTATTGTAAGTGAACTCGATCAAAGGTAGGTGTATTTCCCAATCGGTACTCCAATCCAGGGCACACGCCCTCAGCATATCTTCCAATGTCTGGATCGTCCGCTCAGTCTGACCGTTAGACTGTGGGTGGAAAGAAGTACTCAACCTCAACTCGGTGCCCAAGGCTTGATGGACCGCCTTCCAAAAATGCGACACGAAACGACCATCACGATCGGAAACAATAGACTTTGGCGTACCGTGTAATCTCACGATCTCCGATATAAAAATCCGGGACAATCGCTTCGGTCCCCACGTGTCCTTAATGCCAAGAAAATGTGCCGACTTAGTCAATCGGTCAACAACAACCCAAATCATATTCATCCCCGTCTTAGTCCTCGGCATCCCGGTGATGAAATCCATGGTAATATCCTCCCATTTCCATTCGGGAATAAGGAGAGGTTTCAACAGCCCGGCCGGCCGTTGATGCTCAATTTTGACTTGTTGACATGTCAAACACCTTGACACAAACTCGGTGACATCTCTCTTCATATTATTCCACCAAAAACTCCTTTTAATATCCTTGTACATCTTACTCGTCCCAGGATAGATCGAGTAAGGTGTAGCATGGGCTTCCCGGAGTATTCTCTGTCTCAGCTCCGAGTCATTCGGAACACAAAGCCTACCTTGAAATTTCAAAATGCCATCCTCGTGAATCATAAAACCAGGGGCTTTCCCTTTCTCCACGTCTGCCTTCAGTTGGAAAAGCATTGAGTCATTCTCCTGTTTTTCTCCGACGTCGTCGATCAAGGACGGAATAGCCTCAAGAGTACACATTTGACCCTGAACCCGTTGGATCCATATTTCGACTCCCTGCTCAATTAACTCTCGTCTGATCTTAACTTGAGGCGTAAGGACCTCAAGCATCTGAAGAGATATCGACTTCCAGCTCAACGCATCAGCTACAACGTTAGCCTTTCCTGGGTGGTAAAGGATTTCCAGATCATAATCCTTTATCAGCTCTAACCAACATCGTTGTCTCATATTCAGCTCTTTCTGGCTCAAAATATACTTAAGCTCTTGTGGTCGGTATAAATTCGACATGAAGAACCGTACAAATAGTGACGCCAGATTTTCAAAGCAAACACTACAGCAGCTAACTCCAAATCATGGGTAGGATAATTCAGCTCATACGGTTTAAGTTGTCGTGAAGCATAGGCGATAGTTTTATCATGCTGTAAGAGTACGCACCCAAGTCCTTGTCCTGATGCGTCACAATAAACCGAATACCCACCGATTCCCTGAGGCAGGGCTAAAACCGGCATGGTAGTCAGACGCCTTTTCAGCTCTTCGAAACTCCGTTGTCTCTCTTCATTCCATTCGAACCTTTCGGACTTCTGGAGTAATTGAGTAAGTGGTCGAGAAAGTTTTGAGAACCCATCGACGAACCTCCGGTAGTATCCGGCCAGACCCAAAAAGCTATGAACGTCCTTCACGCTCCTAGGCGGAGCCCAATCTAACACTGCTTCAATTTTCTGGGGATCTACCCGAACCCCTTCCGCTGAAATCACATGTCCGAGAAACATGACTTCCTTCAGCCAGAATTCACACTTAGAAAACTTTGCATAGAGGTGCTGAGTCCTAAAAAACTCCAACACCAATCGCAAATGCTGAGCGTGTTCCTCTTCATCACGAGAGTAGACCAGAATATCATCGATAAAAACGACCACACAATTATCAAGATGCTCAATAAATATTTTATTCAGCAATTGCATAAATATCGCCAGTGCGTTGGTTAACCCAAAAGACATAACCACAAACTCATAGTGCCCATACCTCGTACGGAAAGCGTTCTTAGGAACGTCGGATTCCTTAATGCGAAGTTGATAGTAACCGGACCTCAAATCAATTTTCGAGAACACCACGGCTCCCTGCAATTGATCAAACAAATCATCGATACGCGGCAAAGGGTATTTATTCTTAATGGTCACTTTGTTCAGTTCCTGATAATCAATACACAAACGTAGTGAACCATCTTGTTTTTCTTACGAACAAGACCGGTGCACCCCATGGCGAGGCACTGGGTCTAATATACCCTTTATCCAATAATTCTCCCAGTTGTTTCTTCAACTCTTGCATTTCTGAAGGTGCCATACGATACGGTGCCTTATAAATTGGGGTTGCTCCCGACTCCAAATCAATTGTAAATTCAACTTCCCGCCCCGGTGGTAGTCCCGTTAATTCGTCTGGGAAAACATCCAGAAAATCACTTACAACAGGAATCGAGGGAAGTTCAACTTTCCCATCTTCGAATTTCACGGCATAACACCAATACCCAATACAGCCCTTTCTAATAAGTTTTGTCACCTTCAAGGCACTAATCAAAAATTTCTGACATCCCCTCTTGTACCCCGCAAAATGATGTTCGGTACCGTCTTTGGCTAACATTGATATGATCTTCGTGCAATAATTCATTACCGCATCGTGTCTATCGAGCCAATCGTCACCGAGGATTAGATCTTCATCAACAATGTCTACGACTATCAAATTCGAAAACCACACTCTCTCAGCGATTAACACCGGACAATCTCTAACTTCCTTGTCCCCCACGATTCTATCACCACTGGGCAACTTAACCACAAAGGACTCACAAGGAGACAAGCCCTCAATATTCAATCGACGTACACAATCCAAAGAGATGAACGAATGAGAAGCACCAGAATCAAAAAGAACTCTAAATGGATGAGACAAAAGAGAAATGATACCTGTCGCCATGGTGGCCTCTGGATCTCCAGCTTTCCTCATCTCATAGACACGAGGTTGCACCGAACCAGCACTGGGAGCTCCCCCTCTAACAGACTGACCACGGCCTCTACCTCGACCGTAACTCTGGGATGGCTGACCCGTAGATGACTTCTGATTAACACTCGGTTCTCCAGGCGTAGGGGCTGACGCCTGAGTTCCAAGTGGATTTTCTTCTTCCATACAGTAAATGGCTCTATGGCCTTCCTGGCCGCAATTAAAACACTTCAATGGGGGTAGACCACAATCACGATTAAGATGGCCCTGTTGGCCACAATTAAAACATGTCACAACCCGGTTGGACACACTAGCACCAGCTCTGAAATTCCGTTTACCTCCCGATGCACGGGAAGACCCTTTGTTTGTATAGCTTGCCGACTGCGATCCCCACTGGTTGCCACCTCTACCGCTAGAAAACTTTCCAGTGGTCTTCTGCTTCTTACTCTCACTTGTTGTTTTGGTAGTAGTGAAGGACATATCATAGGCTAATGCCCTATCTTGATACTCCTTCAATGTGGTGCAAGCGAAGCCCAACATATAGTGTCGAACTCTTGGCTTCATTCGCATGTCAAAGTGACGGATTCTATCTTTCTCTTCCTTCACTTGATTTTTCACATGGTTGAGTTGATGGTTGTATTCAATGATTGCCTGAGATACAGGGACATCCTGGGGCTTAGCTTCGTAAAAGGCTCGAATCCTGGCCTCCTGAACAGGCCACGGGCAGAACTCAGCCTCCATCAATTCCTTAAACTCATCCCATGAAACCACACGATCCTGAGGTGCAACAGCTTGCCACCAACTAGCCGCATCCCTCGATAGAAAGTACTGGGCAACTGGCACCTTACGTGCCTCTGGACAATTCACGGCCATGAAAACTTTATTCATCTCATTAATCCAATCTTCCCAGCCGATCGGATCATTTGCACCAATAAATTGGGGAGGGCGCATACGAATAACATCTTGTAACCACTTCTCAGGCCCAGTGTCGGTAACAGGAGGTGGTTGGTTAAGCTGTACCGCCTGGGTTAAAAGAGCCATTTGGTTCGCCACTTGCTACAGTATGGTGGCAACACCCACATCCGGTTGGCTCCCTGTAGAAGTTCCCAGACTGGCTGACGGCTCCTGATGACTACCGGTGTTGGGTTGAATAGAGTCCGACAAGCTAGGCGTAGCTGAGCCTTCTACCGAGCTGAGGGACATGGCCGCTCCACCGGCTGCGCCACGCCCTCGGCCACGACCACGGCCGCATCCACGTCCTCTACCAGTTGACATTCTAAAGAAAAATGGAAGTAAAACCATAAGCATAGCTCGAAGCAATCCCATCTTGAATATGGACTTCTCATGTCCCATAATCGAATGATAATGAGTGAATAAAGAAGTTAAATAAGATAGGGAACTTACGAGTACCGGTCGTACGAGATGACGGCAGCGCGATGATACTGTGTTCTAAGAATAGTACATTTAGACCCAGCAATCCGTCAGCCTAGGTATCCATAAACCTAAGCTCCGATACCAAATTCTGTAACACCCCCAAGATATTCGGAGAATATCACAGCGCCGTGAATCCCGACCTGGGACCCACTAGGCTTATCTTACTCACAACGTACCAAATTTGACAAAATCCACTTGGGAATCAATAAATTCGATACGAACAAGGAAGTTCAACCACAAACAAACAATATCATAAAGAAATACAAGGAGTTGTACGACAATGGAAAAGGACATTCCTAAAGTACTCGAGTACCATTTATTATTACAAGGATAAAAGGGACCGAAGAGAACAACGACCGAACAAGATGGAACATAACTAGCCACAGTATCACGCCTCGCCATCCTCATCGTATCGTCCCGGTGCTCGCTCGTATGGATCCTTAGGACCTGAAAAACACAAAAGTAATTTTCCCCAAATGAAAGGGGTTAGGGCAAGTATTACAAGTGAAATGTCAAGTCTTATACATAGAAGCATATGCACCAATTCAAAGCCATGATAATGATTTTCCGGAAAATACAATTATCCAAACATATTTAGAAATGATGATATCTCTTTATTAACCGTGGACTCGACAATGCGCGAATCCCTCCTCGACCCCGTCGGATCATCTCGGAGTGGCTAACCCACATGTTCACGAACCGACATAAGCGGAACCCTCCTCGACCCCGTCGGGTCCTCTCGGAGTGAACGAAAGCAACTCTCACAATCACATGCATTACTTTTCACATTTAAGAACATAACTTTCACAAGAATCACTTGCCTGGAATCGAGAGAAAAGGGTACGAACGACAACGTACCAAGATTGAAGGATTCGACAACTCCGAACCTAGACAAGTTCATAATTCAATTATCAAAACCCCATCGGTATGAAAATAAGTTGGAATCACTCGAATTTACTACCCCGATACATGTGTTCCGGGAATAATTCTCTTAGATAGTGAATCGCAAGTCAAATATCCCAAATACTCAAGAACTCCGGAAATATACCAATAAATCCATAGGAAAATATGTATCCAAGGTAGATAACTCGTAATCGATATACTCTAACATAACAACAAGCTGGATCGAAGAAATCGGATGGAAAATCCCCAAATCCCGAAAATCTAGGGTTGTGAGAAGTTTACCTTGATTTGGAGCGGTGGAGAGGATTAAACGTTGATAAATCCGAACTAGTAACTCAAAGATGTTGCTAGATAATTTCAGCTCGAAGAACTCCTCACGAATCGCCCGGAATCGCCCGAAATCGTCCAAGGAGGTGAAGGAAGGAGGAAATGACGATTTGGGAACGGAGATGTCCTATTTATACTAAATAGGGACTAGCGTGCGCTAGCCATGAAAAATAGCGCGTTCTATCGGACTCACCAGGCAATCCAGTAGCCTCTGCCAGCTTCGTTAGTGTACGCTAACACCTACTAATAGCATGCGCTAGTGACTTCAATTAGCGTGCACTAATTATTTCTAATAGCGTGCGCTACCTGGTAGTCAGTGCCCAGTCCAGAACCTACTGTCCCCAGCTCTGCTCTCTTTAGCGCACGTTACTCTAGTAACGTAGCGTGCGCTACCACTAAAATCTAGCGTACGCTACCAGTCACACCTAGCGTACGCTAGGAATTCCCTTTTTCAGTCCAGTAGCTACTGGACTGTCTGCCTCCAATACATTAGTAGCGTGCGCTAATTATAACGGATAGCGTGCGCTACCCTCACTAAATTAGCGTGCGCTACAAGGTGTGCGTAGCGTGCGCTACCCTTTACACGAAGGTAGTATAATCGCATCAAGGATCTGAAAACAACGACAATCCGAACAAGAAAAGGGGGTAAATCCAATTGACAAGAGTTCCAAGATCAATATAAGCTTACCAAACACTTACACGAGTGTAAAAATTACAAAGCACAAGAGTAGAAGATTTACAAAAAGTACGGGTATTACAGAAAGTAGAAACCAAAACAAGAAAGCACTTTGAAAACATTTTCAAATCTCGGGAGTTTTCGAAAACATTTGCGATAGTAAAGTTCTTAATTCTTCAAAAGCCTCTTAGGGTCACCGCCCCAAAGTTCATTTTCCAAAAATGCAAAACCGATTAACAAAACATGGGGTTCCCAATTCATTCCAGTCACAAAACACAGGGTTCACGACCCAACCATTTCGATCACCAACACAGGGTCCACGACCCGTTCATTCACTTCAATTCACTTCCCTAAAATACATTACACATAACACATTATTTTTATGCCATTTTAGCCAAACACCAAGACTCAATATATAATGTCTCTCGACTCCGAGCAACAAGCATTGTGATACTCCGGACATATCACAATTAATCAACAGTACAAACACTCTGGCAATTCTCGCGACCCGGTCCAGCCCCCCGGTCCCGCCGTAAGGCCACCAAGTCCATGTGTGCCCCGTCGAGAAATCCCCAGGTGAGAATGCCCACTCGAAGTAACCCTCGCGACCCGGTCCATCCGCTAAGCCACCAGGTCCCCGTGTGACCCCGTCGAGTCAATACCCGAGTGAGAGTACCCGAGAAAAACCTTACAACTCTCATCAATTCACATTTTCAAAACCACAATCCTCAAGAGTCAATCACAATATATATAGTTGAGGTATTTTGCTAAAATGGCCATATTATCCAACATATACTCACGACTCCAAATTAATGCTGTCCACAAAGAAACACACTTATCTCAACAACACCGAACGACACAACCAATATCACACAACTCATATATCCATCGATCACCACATGAATCCACGCACAATTTATAACGAAAGGATTTAACTACAAATTACCGACGACATATTCACACCTAATGACATCATCCGAAGGTAGAGAGTTCCTATACTCAACACTAACACATAGAGTCAAATGAGCACATTAAGTCTCGAACACAAGATTCGTCCTTTAAGAAAACCATAATTGTAAATATACCGATTCTTTAGAAAAATGGTTGTAAACAATTCGTTTAGCACGTATCGTCAATTTTCAATCATCATATTCACAAAACACGTAATGTATGGGCAATATACTTGCCTCGATAGTCGATGCCGGACACTCCGACAAATGTGGCTTAACCGGAAAACCTCGAATGCCCACAACTCTCCGGCGGAAACGACGGTAACACCACCGATCATAAAATGGCGAACGGAAGGGTTCCGGCTCGAGTTCTTCGCAAGGAACCTGACCCCAACATCATACCATCAAGAATCAATGATCTTACGAGGAAGAATAATCGTAGAACGCCCAAAACCCCCCTCTAAGGATTTTCACCGGACACCTTCAAGGCACCGATTAGGAACTCAACAAAACGAAGAATCCTCGGTAATCCAACCATGGAAAAACAAGGAATTCGATATAAAACAACTTAATAATCAACAATCCCTCACTATTCTAAGTTATAACGAATCAAACAGACGAAATCAACAAAATCCCCAATTTTTCCCAAAACTATGATTTTAGGAAAACTAACCTTGATTCGCTGGATTGAAGGATGTTATGGAGTGATTAATCGATGTTATCAGCTCCCAAACTTCGTAGATTAGTTGTATAACAACATGCCTTCGTCACCTCCAAGACTCCAGCCGCGTACACGAAAGGAAGGAAATGAAAAATGAGTGCAAACAGCACTGCTCGATCATATTTATACTGGTGCAGCCTAGCGTGCGCTAGACTGCCGAGCTAGCGTGCGCTAGCGGGCGGTCATGATCGAGAATGTTCAGCCGGGCCCGCCATCATGCGCTGAACACGTGCGCTGTCGGCCCGGGCCACAATCTAGAGACTTCCTGACTCGGCCAGGTAGCGTGCGCAGCCTTCCGGCCGTAGCGTGCGCTACCTGCCGGCCGTAGCGTGCGCAGTGTCCGACAGTAGCGTGCGCTACCTGTCGATCCTCCCAGTCCAGAACCTTTCTGCCCCTACTGCCTCGACCGACTAGCGCGCGCATCCAATCGGTCGTAGTGTGCGCTGCCTCCCGGCCGTAGCGTGCGCTACCTTCCGGCCATAGCGTGCGCTACGCCGGTTCCTGCCGCACCCGTTCGGCCGGTGCCTGCAGCCGTCCGGCCACCGTCCCCAACCGTCCGGCCAATGCCCGACCACCATGATTCGACGACTCGATTTTCCGAAATCGCACGGAACGAACACGACAAAATACTCGGGGACAACATCATCGATCCGAAAAGAAAACGACGGATAACAGATCCTTACTTACGGTCATAAACGCCAAGATCAGTTGTCGAGAAAATAATACCGGGACTCGACAACCGGGAAATATCCGAAAAAAATCCAAAATAACCGGAACGAAAATCGTGGGTATTACATTCTACCCCCCTAAAAATAAGTTTCGTCCCGAAACTTAAAACAAAAGCAAGGCGACTCTCGACAACACACCAGAACTCCATGCAGTATAAAGCCACTACGATCCGATTCAATACGCATGAATGCTTACGAAAAGCGACGAGCATGAATCATTGCGGTTGATAAAACCGAGCAATACAAAATCAAGTCACGATTCCAACGCTGAAAGGTATGAAATTCCAGTAACTCACAGATTTGGAAGATCAAATACGAAGACAATTTCCCAACACTTATGGAAATCGCAAAATGGCCCAACTGTACAATAATCACGATTACGAGATCAAACAATAATGATTGTACAACGACGAAGAAATAGCAATGATCGAACAACAACGATCAACTATGACATTCACACCTCAAATCAAGACATCAATAAACTCGTAGGAATCACGAGGTGTTAATTCCGAACACGGTTCACAAGAAATTGATCCGAACTTGGAAAGATCACAATGATATACACATCAATTTGGAACAATATCAGAACTCGCTCGAATGACAAAGGTGAGAAACAATACAAGGTCAGAAGCATTAACGAACACAATCGCCTCAATACGATCGAACGAAACGGAAAAGAGAAGAAAAAAATGTGGGTATTACATCATATCACCTTTAAAAGAGGTTTCGTCCCCGAAACCTAAACAACGAAACGAAGTGCTTGAATATCAACCTTTTCGGCCATATCCTCTTGGTCCCGCATCTAATCTCCATAACCAACTGTACCGCGGTCACGGTCGCATCCGCTGTCCCTCGGCATACTAAGCGGATTCTCACTCAATACGATCGCACCACTTCGCGAAAACAATATGCTAAAGTACCAACTTAGCATGACATATCATATAAGGTAACCAATAACAACTCGGAAAGAAAATCCACGAGGTATCCTTTTAAAGGAAATCTTTTGAAAATCCTTGGGTTTGTATGCTATTCAAAATAAACTTTAAAAGTACTTTTGGTACCTCGGGTTGTTTCATCAACACTTGTAAACAACATACTCTAACCGTTTGCCAAAATAATATTTCTGTGTAACCGGCGTTATCAAAATCATCATGCCTCTACGCATCATCATCACCGTTAACAACCAACAAGTTAACCATGCAAGATCATCAAACCATTCTTACATACTCTAACATTTCCAAATCCGAGTTTAAACTTTACATCGAGTGAGATTTTTCATCTTTCATTATATATTTTTGAAAATAAAAAAAATCATATTGGTTTTTGAAATAAAATATTTTTATGATGTGAAATATTTTTGAAAATCATATACTCGAATTTTTTGAGAATACAATAGTACGCTAAAAGTCACTTCCGAAAATTCTCCCAACACTACACAAGAATCAATGACGGTAACATTTTACAAAATGTTCAAGGTATTTTAAAACAACTCTTTCAATACCGTCGAGGTTTTATTTGAGAATCCTAGGCCGGTTCGCAAATTTCAAACAATTTCCAAAGTTCATATGAAGCCGCCGAATTAATCGAAACGTCAAATTAGTTTCAAAAATTGATTTCCACAACTTGCACAAACTTATGAAAGTTTCAGGAAAACATTTTCGAACACACACATACAACAGACATAATTTATCAACTTACCGAACAAAATCAATTATCACTTAGCGCGAATGAAAGGTCACAACACACGTCCACATAAAACGGTTTTCATCACTAGACAATGCACATAGAATACAGTCACAGACGACTGACTGCAGAAAGTTAGACCTAACGGCAAAAAATGCGGTTCCACATCCTCTGCCCAGGCTCATTAGCGCACGTTACAACGACATTAGCGTGCGCCACTCATGCCACATTAGCGCGCGCTAGCCTTGTGCTTAGTGTGCGCTAACAGCTCTAATTCAGCAACGTGATTGCGAACATATATATATGACATTACTAGAATCGATGGTCACAAATAAACGACAACACGTTCGAATCTCAAAGCCATCGATTTAACACTTCATGAGCAACCATCAAAAGATAATTGTCATTCAAAAACCAAAATCTCACCTCTTATTAAAGAGAACTATCTCAATGTACACAAACCGAACGACTCAGCAATCACATCACAGTTTTAATCTAAAACTAGCAACATTGTCCGAACAACAAGAACATCATCACATATTTCTCGACTAACAGTCATAAAACCGATAAGTTGAAAACGAGAGTCACGTCTTGATTACATTTTGTAGACCTCACTTGAGTTTAAAAATGGTGTTTTGAAAACTTATAATACAAGATAAAATACCGGTAGATTGAATTCTCAAAAAAAAATTCGACCTTGAGGTCATCATACGAAAATCAAACTTTTTCCTCCCTTTGGAGGATGTTTTAAAACAAAAATATACGTGTCTCCCCAAAAACATGTAAAGTTTTAAAATATCACATTGGTGAATTTTTCTTTGCGTAATCACACCAAGGCTATTACTCTTGTAAAAACGACTTATAGCAGGATATGTGTATAAATACATATACGTTGGCACCACTTTCATTCTAGCATCATACGAGGATCAAACAACATAGGCCACATAATCACAAATCACCTTTAAACTCCACGTCATAACACAAAATCATACAAGCTCGTATATCACAAGGCACAATATAGTAGGGAGACTTACATCCACAGGTCGCACGAAGATGATGGCTGCACCCCGATACTAATCAAGGCCGACATCACAGACGACGCGTCGTGACACGACTTAGACAAACACAATCTGACAGGACAAGACACGACAATACCCGACTGGACCCGACAGCCTAGGTTTCCGCAACCTAAGCTCTGATACCATAAATATAACACCCCCAATTTCAAACCGGGAATATTACACGCCGCAGACCCTCTCCGTGAGGATCCACCAGGCTATACATCGAAACCACACAATAAATTACATACCGACATGATAAAATACCAAATCTATAGACCAACTTGGTCTTTCATCACAAACATACAAGACAAAATGCACATTTCTACCTTGACTCATACTCATGCACGGGTAAAATACACTCTCAAACCAAAAATACGACAAAAGAAAGACCATACACAAACTCTGACTGACTGCATCCAACACTGGCCTTCGTGTGATTAGTATCATTCGCCTTCCATCATCCTTCGCGCCGATCCTGTGTTTTGCTCCCAAACCTGCATGTACCTGGATGCAAAAACAGACATCCACCCCCCGAACACTCGGGGGGTTAGCAAAACTCCACTGTTTTGCTAGTACAAGTATAAAGTGCAAATACGAGCCATACAAAACACATTCCGAGAATACAACAAAAGACTTCCCGAGATATTTGGTAATTAAAATAGTTCAAGTCTTGAAAGTAGAAACCAAAACAAGAAAGCACTTTGAAAACATTTTCAAATCTCGGGAGTTTTCGAAAACATTTGCGATAGTAAAGTTCTTAATTCTTCAAAAGCCTCTTAGGGTCACCGCCCCAAAGTTCATTTTCCAAAAATGCAAAACCGATTAACAAAACATGGGGTTCCCAATTCATTCCAGTCACAAAACACAGGGTCCACGACCCAACCATTTCGATCACCAACACAGGGTCCACGACCCGTTCATTCACTTCAATTCACTTCCCAAAAATACATTACACATAACACATTATTTTTATGCCATTTTAGCCAAACACCAAGACTCAATATATAATGTCTCTCGACTCCGACCAACAAGCATTGTGATACTCCGGACATATCACAATTAATCAACAGTACAAACAATCTGGCAATTCTCGCGACCCGGTCCAGCCCCCTGGTCCCGCCGTAAAGCCACCAAGTCCCTGTGTGCCCCGTCGAGCAATCCCCAGGTGAGAATGCCCACTCGAAGTAACCCTCGCGACCCGGTCCAGCCGCTAAGACACCAGGTCCCCGTGTAACCCCGTCGAGTCAATCCCCGAGTGAGAGTACCCGAGAAAAACCTTACAACTCTCATCAATTCACATTTTCAAAACCACAATCCTCAAGAGTCAATCACAATGTATATAGTCGAGGTATTTTGCTAAAATGGCCATATTATCCAACACATACTCACGACCCAAAATTAATGCTGTCCACAAAGAAACACACTTATCTCAACAACACCGAACGACACAACCAATATCACACAACTCATATATCCACCGATCACCACATGAATCCACGCACAATTTATAACGAAAGGATTTAACTACAAATTACCGACGACATATTCACACCTAATGACATCATACGAAGGTAGAGAGTTCCTATACTCAACACTAACACATATAGTCAAATAAGCACATTAAGTCTCGAACACAAGATTCGTCCTTTAAGAAAACCATAATTGTAAATATACCGATTCTTTAGAAAAATGGTTGTAAACAATTCGTTTAGCACGTATCGTCAATTTTCAATCATCATATTCACAAAACACGTAATGCATGGGCAAGATACTTGCCTCTATAGTTGATGCCAGACACTCCGACGAACGTGGCTTAACCGGAAAACCTCGAATGCCCACAACTCTCCGGCGGAAACGACGGTAACACCACCGATCGAAAAATGGCGAACGGAAGGGTTTCGGCTCAAGTTCTTCGCAACGAACCTGACCCCAACATCATACCATCAAGAATCAACGATCTTACGAGAAAGAATAATCGTAGAACGCCCAAAACCCCCCTCTAAGGATTTTCACCGGACACCTTCAAGGCACCGATTAGGAACTCAACAAAACGAAGAATCCTCGGTAATCCAACCATGGAAAAACAAGGAATTCGATATAAAACAACTTAATAATCAACAATCCCTCACTATTCTAAGTTATAACGAATCAAACGGACGAAATCAACAAAATCCCCAATTTTTCCCAAAACTATGATTTTAGGAAAACTAACCTTGATTCGCTGGATTGAAGGATGTTATGGAGTGATTAATCGATGTTATCAGCTCCCAAACTTCGTAGATTAGTTGTATAACAACATGCCTTCGTCACCTCCAAGACTCCAGCCGCGTACACGAAAGGAAGGAAATGAAAAATGAGTGCAAACAGGACTGCTCGGCCATATTTATACTGGTGCAGCCTAGCGTGCGCTAGACTGCCGAGCTAGCGTGCGCTAGCGGGCGGTCATGGTCGAGAATGTTCGGCCGGGCCCACCATCATGCGCTGAACACGTGCGCTGTCGGCCCGGGCCACAATCCAGAGACTTCCTGACTCGGTCAGGTAGCGTCTTGACCCGGCCAGAAGGCGTGCGCTACTGCCGGCCGTAGTCTTGTGATGTGTAATACCCGGTTGTAATTCAGTCATTATCATTCAGTAATTTCATTCGATGATTGTCACTCAGTGGATTTTCACTCATTTATAATCATTCATCAATCATGTTCATTCACCCGTGTTTACCGTTCGGAGAAACTTCGAGTTGTGTATCGTTATTGTCCATTGTTTCAACTTTCCACATATGAGTTCGACTTTGTTAGATCACCATTAATTTTTGGTAACTCCAAAAATTCTGAATCTCTTCAATATTATAGATCATCGAGTTAGCTTTCGAATGGTTCAAACGCTGAGTCAATCGGATTCCGGACGAGAGAGTTATGGTCGTTTTAGCTCACCCGCTCATTTTTCAGTTTTTGGCCGATCACTGCCGACCGAACTCGGCCGTGTCGTCCGACACGGATGTGCTGTACTTGTCCGGAAATGCCGAGGTCTCTGCCCACAGGACTCGACCATGTCGTCTGGCACGGCCGAGTCAAACTCTTCCGGATAAGCCAGAACCGACTGCCCAGACGCTCGACCGTGTTCCAGGACACGGTCGAGTCAATGCTGAGTCACTGTCGGCAGGTCACTATTGGTAGGCCCCTTCGCGCCGCGACCATGTCAAGCAGGACACGGTCGAGTCCCTGCCGGCCAGTTGCGCGCCGCGGCCGTGCCGATCGGCACGGGCCGTGTCCGACAGGGCAGTCAACCCCTATATTTTCGTTTTTTGAACATTTCAGCTCATTCCTTCCATTTCTTCCACCTTCATACGAGAGAGAGAGGCTTGAGGGAGAGAATTATCTTCACCTATCACTTGAGTGTGGTTTTTAATCATTTTCATTCGGTTGTGAAGCTCGGATCATCGATCTATCGCGTGTTCTAAGAATCATAGTGATTGGATCTTCAAGAGGTAACTTCCTCAACACCTTGGATTTCGATTTTGTGTTGAGATATGATGTTTTGGACGTTATAATCATGTTATATGAAGGGATATGTATATGATTATGAGTTTGTATAAGGATTCATTGGATTATTGAGGGATTATTCAAGAACACTTTGATTATCGAGTTGAAATTGGGGGTTTTCGATTAATTGTCGTTATAATCACGTTTTTGGATATTCGTTTTGGATTATTAATCGTATTGAAGATGTTTTGTTGGTTTGAAACACTTCTTGGGGGATTTGATATTGGTTTTTGAGGTTTGATTGTAAACAATCGGAGTTTGGACGCAACGTGTTTGATTTAATGCCTCAATGGACTTGGTTTAGTCGTATCGACGTGTTGAGTTCGTTATATTCATGTTTGTTACATATGTTGAACGGATTGTTGGTTATTGTGTTATTCAAGGTTGTTCGAGCGACCGATATCTCTATTAGGACGTTGTTCGTGGAAGGATAATTGTCACCGGTGTTGTGTAAGTTAATTCTTACTCGGTTAAAAGGATATTCATTCCTTTTGTTGTTGATCATTCATAATCATAACTCATTCATCATTGTATTAATCATATTGAGACTTGTAATTGTTGAACAATCACTTCATTAACGAGGCAGCGGTTCCAATCATTCCATTGAAACTATCAATCACTTCATTATCACTTTCATATCGGTGAGTCATTCTTGACTTTGTCAAATTATTATTATTCATTGATATTCATTATGGTCATTCTCGTTCATATGACCTTCCGGGTTCATATTGCGTGGCGGGTGCGGATGTGTGGAACTTTTAGTCGGGCACATGATGGCCATGTATTGGGAGTGATACATTGGGTGTGCACACGGTAACGATTACCTCCGTGAGACTAATTAGGTACAAGGACGGGTGTGTCCGGTCATCCGTCTTGTACACTTGCCTGAACACTACGGGCGTACTATGATACTCTTCTTGGCGTAATTCATAACTAAGGATATTTCATAACTTGCTTAAATCATGTTTGTGTATTTTCAACCCTTGAGGATTGTTATTACGTATGGCCGGCCATTTGAGGATTTTGTTTTTCAGTCATGGCAAGGCAAAAGCACGGGAATAGCATGTTGATGTCGAGGAGTCCCGGTGATACTAGTAGGGGCCCCGATCTTTCAGTTATTCATGTTATTGTCCTTTATTTTCCGCTGCAGACTTTCATTTGGATACTCCGTTTCATTCAGTGTTGTGTATTTTATCTTCATATAAAATACACTAGTATTCGGTATTGTCCTGGTGTGTTGTAACTAAACTCCTCATCGGAGTAATTATTGTTGTAATGTGGTTCGGTACTACATTTATCCTGTGTAATTCATTTATTTTCATTTGCCTGGTGGGTCCCAGTTGGGGATCTACGGCACTGTAATATCCGCCTAGTTTGGGGTGTTATAGAGTTGGTATCGGAGCGTGGTTTTGAATACTACCTTCCGAGTCATGTCTCATTTGAAATCATCGTCATCAGACTAGTATCATTGGACTTTCGCGGCACGTGTGACCTGTGCAAATGCCGAGCCAATCAGACCGGAAGAACTGTAAGATTTCTAACGCCATGGTATAATTTCTGGCAATAGTCATTCATTCATCATCATTTAACAATCCTCAAAAATCATCATTCATTGTGATTAGGGCGATCATGTTAACTCATTAATCACTTAATTCATTTCATTACTCAGTTAATAATCAGGATGATCATGTTAACTCATTAATCACTTAATTTATTTCATTACTCAGTTAATAATCAGGACGATCATGTTAACTCATTAATCACTTAATTCATTTCATTACTCAGTTAATGATCAGGACGATCATGTTAATTCATTTATTACTCAATTCATTTCATTACTCAGTTGTCGATCTGGATGATCATATTATTAATCTTGTTAAGTTATTCAAGATAATCATTTCAAGAATTTCATCAGATAATCATGTCACTTCAGTAAATCATTCATATAATCACTAAGTTAAAGCATGTATACTCATTTTCATCATCTCATGACGTAATCATAACATGATAATCATGCGGGAAATATAATCATTATGCGACCTTCCTACTTCAGTATGGAGAGAGCTGTCAGGGGATGCACGGGAAGAGGCCGCGGTGCGGGCCGAAACCCGAGAAATAATCACTCGCTGTTGGGAAATCGTGCCCAGGACTCGGCTCGATCAGAAGATGTTCGGGTTAATCCACTCACTTTTATGCAGGCCATGATGACCCATGTGCAGTTGCTCAATCATCATTGCGCCACTCTGGCCGGATTAATCGAGAGAACTCTCCCGTATGAGCCACCGCTAAGGAAAGTCTTGAACAACAACCTTCATCTGTGCCAAGAAATCAACGGCGTAATCAATCCGAAGGCGGTCGGTCAACCTTCAAGAAGCCTCGTGTGAGTCCTATCGTTTCGGCGACCTCCTACGGCACAAAATCATGCGGGATCTCGGTCCCGAGCGGCCTGTTCGGCCATCACTGTTTCAATTGTGGAACGCCGGGTCATTACTGACAGAGTGTCTGAATCCGTCTATCACGTGATATACTTGTGGGAATTTTGGGCATAAGGCCCGTTTTTGCCGAAAGGACTCCAAGTCGGCTCCGGCGGCATCTCAGGCCCCGAAGCAACCAGCGTTTCAGAATCAGACTGCTTTGTCAACGTCGTTTAAGACAATGGAAGCAAATAGAGTTGGAGCTCGTATTTATCAGACGGGAGCGTCCGGTTCGGGGGCCGGCAAGTCCCAGATTCATGTGATGAGGAGGATCGACGATCCGGTGGCCCGAATGATTTCAGGTATACTCGTAATTTTATTTCAACTTTTGTGTACCTTTTGATGCTGGTACACCGCATTCATTCATTTTCGAATCATGCTTGAATAGACTTATTTCGGGATAGTCCTATTGCTTGTGGACCTCATACCATCGGTCTACCTGACGATGGAAGAATTTTCGGAATCATACCGAAGTAAGCTTAGTGACCGCGATTGGTTGGTGGACCTAATCGTGGTGAATTTATCTTAGGACGATGCAATTTTTGGTATTAGTTGGTTTAATCGTCTTGATACTATCCTCAGTGTTTGTTAGCGTTTGGTCGCTATCTTTCCGTCGTTGGTTGTCGAATGTGTGCTTCAGGGAAGTAATCCCCGTTGTTCCAGTAGAATTAAGCAGAGAAATTCCGCAATCGAGCTATTCAATCATTCATTGCACCATTTTCATCGATTGGCCTTTCTAAGGCAATCGAGTCATTCAATCATTCATTGTATCATTTTCATCGATTGACCTTCCTAAGGCAATCGAGTTATTCAATCCTTCATTGCATCATTTTCATCGATTGGCCTTTCTAAGGCAATCGAGCTATTCAATCATTCATTGTATCATTTTCATCGATTGACCTTCCTAAGGCAATCGAGTTATTCAATCCTTCATTGCATCATTTTCATCGATTGGCCTTTCTAAGGCGATCGAGCTATTCAATCATTCATTGTATCATTTTCATCGATTGGCCTTTCTAAGGCAATCGAGTTATTCAAACATTCATTGTACCATTTTTATCGATTGGCCTTTCTAAGGCAATCGAGATGTTTAATCATTCGTTGTGTCACTTTTTATCGATTGACCATTCTAGGGCAATCGAAATGTTCAATCATTTGTGGTATTATTGTCATCGATTGACGATGTATTTCCAGACGAGTTATCTGGTTGCTTTCACATAGAGTAGTGGAATTCGAGAGTGAGTTGGAGCCGGTACGTCCCCTTTATCGAAGGCACCGTATCGGATGGCCCCGACCAGAATGCAGGAGTTGAAGATTCAACTTGAGGAATAGTTCGAGGAAGGTTATCTCCGACCGATTGCATCCCCGAGAGGAGCACCAGTGTGATCTGTCAAGGAGAAGGATGGCTCGTCTCGTGTGTGTATTAATTATCAAGAGTTGAACAGGGTGATGATCAAGATTAGTACCCCTTACCCCGTATTGATGATCTTTTAGATCAACTTCAGGGAGCTTCAGTATTTTCCAGGATCGACTTAAGATCTGGATATCACCAGTTGCGGATTCGAGAGTCGGATATCGCGAGGACGGCGTTTCGAACACGCTATGGTCATTATGAGTTCGTAGCTATGCCGTTCGGGCTAACTAATGCACCTGCGGTATTCATGGAGTTAATGAATCGGGTTTTCATCGACTTTTTAGATCAGTTTGTTGTTGTCTTCATCGATGACATTTTGATTTATTCTCGTAGCCGAGAGGAACACGAGGTTCATTTTCATCAGGTTCTCGACGTGTTGAGACGAGAGCAACTTTATGGAAAGTTTTCTTAATGTGAGTTCTGGATGTCCGAAGTGACTTTTCTCGGACATGTAATTTCATTAGACGGAGTTCGTGTCGACCCTCAGAAGACGGAGGCTATCCGAGATTGGTTACCTCCGAAGAATGTTAAGGAAATCCGAAGCTTTCTCGGATTAGCCGGTTGTTATCGGCGAATTGTGGAAGGGTTTTCTAAAATCGCTCAATCAATGACGAACCTTTTGCGAAAGGGTAAGAAATACACGTGGTCCGACGTGTGTCAGCGGAGTTTTGAGGAACTCAAGAACCGGTTAATTTCAGCACCTGTCTTTTCCTTGCCAGAAGGGATGGAAGGATTCGTGGTTTTTAGTAACGCGTCCGGACATGGTCTCGGATGTGTATTAATGCAGGATGGGAAGGTTATTGCCTATGCTTCACGGCAATTGCGACCTTACGAGGTTAATTATCCGACCCACGACCTGGAGCTAGCAGCCGTGGTTTTCGCGTTGGGAATTTGGCGTCATTACCTTTATGGCGTCACCTGTCAGTTATTCACCGATCATAAGAGTTTGAAGTATATATTTACTCAGAAGGAGTTAAACGTGCGACAGAGGCGGTGGTGGGAACTAATCAAAGATTATGATATCGGGATCCTGTGCCACCCGGGTAAGGCAAACGTGGTTGCCGATGCCTCGAGTCGTCGTGGCATGAATACGATCTGGGTGATCGAGGACCGCTTAACTAAGTCAGCTCATTTCCTTGGGATTAAGGATACGTGGGGTCCCGAGAGACTTGCCCAGCTGTTCATCAAAGAGATAGTGAGATTGCACGGTACTCCTAAGAGTATCGTTTCTGATCGTGACGGGTGATTCGTGTCTCATTTTGGAAATCAGTTCATCGTGCTTTGGGAACTCAGCTTAATATCATTACCGTTTTTTTATCCTCAGTCCGACGGACAATCAGAGAGGACTTTTCAGACATTGGAGGACATATTGAGGGCATGCGTCCTCGATTAGTAGACGATTGGGAAGCCCAATTACTGTTGTTTGAGTCCACGTACAGTTTAGTTGGCATGCTACGATGAAGGTAGCACCTTACGAGGCCTGGTACGGTCGTCGTTGTCGATCTCCCTTGTGTTGGGACGACCCATCAGAGTCAATCGGCACCGAGCCCGATATACTTATAGCCGCCCGGGAGAAGGTAGCTTTGATCAGGAGTCGTCTGTTGACTGCTCAGAGTCGACAGAAATTATATGCAGATAATCGTCGACCACTAGAGTTCGAGATGGGTGACCACGTTTTGGTCGAGGTATCCCCGAGTCGAGGTATCTTCCGTTTCGGAAAACGGGGGAAATTGAGTCCGAGATTCATTGGATCGTTTGAGATTCTGGATCGAATAGGCGAGTTAGCTTACCGTTGGTCTTTATCTCTGGCGTTGAGCCAAATTCATAATGTATTGCACGTCTCGCAATTGCGGAAGTATGTTGCCGATCCGGGTCACATACTTCAGTTCGACGAAATCGAGATCGCAGATGATCATTGTATGAGGAGCGTCCCATACGAGTGTTCGAGCGGCAAATCAAATAGTTGAGGAATAAGGCGATTCCTTTGGTCAAGATTCAGTGGTCTAGACACGGAGTCGAAGAGGCTACTTGGGAAACCGAGGATAGTATGCGGGAGAGTTATCCCGAGTTGTTTGACCCTTAGTTTCGGGGACGAAACTCTTTTAAGGGGGGGTGTATGTAATACCCGGTTGTAATTCAGTCATTATCATTCAGTAATTTCATTCGGTGATTGTCACTCAGTGGATTTTCACTCATTTATAATCATTCATCAATCATGTTCATTCACCCGTGTTCACCGTTCGGAGAAACTTCGAGTTGTGTATCGTTATTGTCCATTGTTTCAACTTTCCACATATGAGTTCGACTTTGTTAGATCACCATTAATTTTTGGTAACTCCAAAAATTCTGAATCTTTGCAATATTATAGAGCATCGAGTTAGCTTTCCAATGGGTCAAGCTGAGTCAATCGAGTCCTGACGAGAGAGTTATGGTCGTTTTAGCTCACCCGCTCATTTTTCGATTTTGGCCGATCATCGCCGAACTCGGCCGTGTCGTCCGACACGGCCGTGCTGTACTCGTCCGGAAATGCCGAGATCTCTGCCCACAGGACTCGACCGTGTCGTCTGGCACGGCCGAGTCAAACTCTTCCGGATAAGCCAGAACCGACTGCCCAGACGCCAGACCGTGTTCCAGGACACGGTCGAGTCAATGCCGAGTCACTGTCGGCAGGTCACTATCGGTAGGCCCCTTCGCGCCGCGACCGTGTCAAGCAGGACACGGTCGAGTCCCTGCCGGCCAGTTGTGCGCCGCGGCCGTGCCGATCGGCACGGGCCGTGTCCGACAGGGCAGTCAACCCCTATATTTTCGTTTTTTTGAACATTTCAGCTCATTCCTTCCATTTCTTCCACCTTCATACGAGAGAGAGAGGCTTGAGGGAGAGAATTTTCTTCACCTATCACTTGAGTGTGGTTTTTAATCATTTTCATTCGGTTGTGAAACTCAGATCATTGATCTATCGCGTGTTCTTCGAATCATAGTGATTGGATCTTCAAGAGGTATTTTCTTCAACACCTTGGATTTCGATTTTATGTTGAGATATGATGTTTTGGACGTTATAATCATGTTATATGAAGGGATATGTATATGATTATGAGTTTGTATAAGGATTCATTGGATTATTGAGGGATTATTCAAGAACACTTTGATTATCGAGTTGAAATTGGGGGTTTTCGATTAATTGTCGTTATAATCACGTTTTTGGATATTCGTTTTGGATTATTAATCGTATTGAAGATGTTTTGTTGGTTTGAAACACTTCTTGGGGGATTTGATATTGGTTTTTGAGGTTTGATTGTAAACAATCGGAGTTTGGACGCAACGTGTTTGATTTAATGCCTCAATGGACTTGGTTTAGTCGTATCGACGTGTTGAGTTCGTTATATTCATGTTTGTTACGTATGTTGAACGGATTGTTGGTTATGGTGTTATTCAAGGTTGTTCGAGCGACCGATATCTCTATTAGGACGTTGTTCGTGGAAGGATAATTGTCACCGGTGTTGTGTAAGTTAATTCTTACTCGGTTAAAAGGATATTCATTCCTTTTGTTGTTGATCATTCATAATCATAACTCATTCATCATTGTATTAATCATATTGAGACTTGTAATTGTTGAACAATCACTTCATTAATGGGAACGGCAGTTCCAATCATTCCATTGAAACTATCAATCACTTCATTATCACTTTCATATCGGTGAGTCATTCTTGAATTTGTCAAATTATTATTATTCATTGATATTCATTATGGTCATTCTCGTTCATATGACCTTCTGGGTTCATATTGCGTGGCCGGGTGCGGATGTCTGGAATTTTTAGTCGGGCACAAGATGGCCATGTATTGGGAGTGATACATTGGACTGTGCACACGGTAACGATTACCTCCGTGAGACTAATTAGGTACAAGGACGGGTGTGTCCGGTCATCCGTCTTGTACACTTGCACAGAACACTACGGGCGTACTATGATACTCTTCTTCAGCGTAATTCATAACTAAGGATATTTCATAACTTGCTTAAATCATGTTTGTGTATTTTCAACCCTTGAGGATTGTTGTTCTCAGGTAATCGACTTACCGGGATTTTGTTTTTCAGGTCATGGCAAGGCAAAAGCACGGGAATAGCATGTTGATGTCGAGGAGTCCCAGTGATACTAGTAGGGGGCCCCGATCTTTCAGTTATTCATGTTATTGTCCTTTATTTTCCGCTGCAAACTTTCATTTGGATACTCCGTTTCATTCAGTGTTGTGTATTTTATCTTCATATAAAATACACTAGTATTCGGTATTGTCCTGGTGTGTTGTAACTTAACTCCTCATCGGAGTAATTATTGTTGTAATGTGGTTCGGTACTACATTTATCCTGTGTAATTCATTCATTTTCATTTGCCTGGTGGGTCCCAGTTGGGGATCTACGGCACTGTAATATCCGCCTAGTTTGGGGTGTTACACAGTGTCCGACAGTAGCGTGCGCTACCTGCCGATCCTCCCAGTCCAGAACCTTTCTGCCCCTACTGCCTCGGCCGACTAGCGCGCGCAGCCAACCGGTCGTAGCGTGCGCTGCCTCCCGGCCGTAGCGTGCACTACCTTCCGGCCATAGCGTGCGCTACGCCGGTTCCTGCCGCACCCACCCGGCCGGTGCCTGCACCCGTCCGGCCACCGTCCCCAACCGTCCGGCTAATGCCCGATCACCATGATTCGACGACTCAATTTTCCGATATCGCACGGAACGAACACGACAAAATACTCGGGGACAACATCATCGATCCGAAAAGAAAACGACGGATAACAAATCCTCACTTACGGTCATAAACGCCAAAATCAGTTGTCGAGAAAATAATACCGGGACTCGACAACCGGGAAATATCCGAAAAAAATCCAAAATAACCGGAACGAAAATCGTGGGTATTACATTCTACCCCCCTAAAAATAAGTTTTGTCCCGAAACTTAAAACAAAAGCAAGGCGACTCTCGACAACACACCAGAACTCCATGCAGTATAAAGCCACTACGATCTGATTCAATACGCAAGAATGCTTACGAAAAGCGACGAGCATGAATCGTTGCGGTTGATAAAACCGAGCAATACAAAATCAAGTCACGATTCCAACGCTGAAAGGTATGAAATTCCAGTAACTCACAGATTTGGAAGATCAAATACGAAGATAATTTCCCAACACTTATGGAAATCGCAAAATGGCCCAACTGTACAATAATCACGATTACGAGATCAAACAATAATGATTGTACAACGACGAACAAATAGCAATGATCGAACAACAACGATCAACTATGACGTTCACACCTCAAATCAAGACATCAATAAACTCGTAGGAATCACGAGGTGTTAATTCCGAACACGGTTCACAAGAAATCGATCCGAACTTGGAAAGATCACAACGATATACAAATCAATTTGGAACAATATCAGAACTTGCCCGAGTGACAAAGGTGAGAAACAATACAAGGTCAGAAGCATTAACGAACACAATCGCCTCAATACGATCGAACGAAACGGAAAAGAGAAGAAAAAAAATGTGGGTATTACAGCTCTAACCATTGAGCATGATATGGGGCTGAATAATTTAGAAATTGAAGAATATATTTCATTTCTAGATAAATCCGAACCCATTGATGAAGTTGACGATCTTGAGATGCCTTTGGAATTAAATTTTGAGGAGCCCGTTGAAATCACCCCTCCCCAACTTGAATTGAAAGAACTTCCGGCACATCTTAAATACGTTTTCTTAAGAAAGAGTGACACTTACCCTGTGATTGTTTCTTCCGAATTAACTCGTTTGCAAGAAAACAAATTAGTAGAAGTTTTGACTAAATTAAAGGAAGCGATTGGGTGGAGTATTTCTGATATCAAGGGGATAAGTCCTATTAGGTGCATGCATAAAATAAGTCTTGAGGATAATGTTAAACCTGTTAGGCAAGCTGAAAGACGTTTGAATCCGAACATGCAGGATGTAGTAAAAAAGGAAGTTTTGAAATTGCTAGATGTCGGAGTCATCTACCCGATATCCGACAATAAGTGGGTTAGTCATGTGCATGTAGTGCCTAAGAAATCTGGAATAACGGTGGTTCGTAATGATAAAAATGAATTGGTGCCCACTAGAACAGTGATAGGTTGGAGAATGTACATTGATTATCGGAAATTAAATGCCGTAATGAAAAAACATCATTTTCCCCTCCCTTTCATTGATCAAATGTTGGAACCTTTAGCTGGGCATGATTATTACTGTTTCTAGATGGTCTTTCAGGTTTCTATCAGATTCCCATTGCTCCGGAGGATCAAGAGAAGACCACTTTCACTTGCCCTTTTGGCACTTTTGCCTTTAGGAGGATGTTGTTTGGTCTTTCCAATGCTCCCGCTACTTTCCAAAGATGCATGCTTTCCATATTCTCTGACTTGTTGGAAAAGTCCATCGAGGTATTCATGGACAATTTTTCTGTGTTTGGAACCACTTTTGATGATTGTTTACATAATTTAACTATTGTGCTCAAACGATGTATTGAGTGTAATCTTACACTTAGTTGGGAAAAGAGTCATTTTATGGTGAAACAAGGTCTTGTTTTGGGTCATGTGGTTTCCAATAAGGGAATGGAGGTTGATAAGGCTAAAGTTGATTTAATTGTTAAATTACCTCCGCCTTCATGTGTAAAAAAGGTTTGAAGCTTTTTAGGGCATGCCGGGTTTTATAGGCGTTTCATTAAAGATTTATCAAAAATTGCCCGTCCCTTAAGTAATCTTTTGTTAAAGATGCCAAATTTGATTTTACCAAGGAATGTTTGGTTGGTTTTAATGCTTTGAAAGAAAAGTTAACTTCCACGCCTATTGTTGTTGCTCCCGACTGGTCTTTACCATTTGAAATTATGTGCGACGCATCCGACTTTGCTATTGGTGCCGTTCTGGGGCAGAGAGTGAATAAATTTTTCCATGTAATTTATTATGCTAGCAAAACACTCGATGAAGCCCGGGCAAATTATACCACCACCGAAAAAGAATTTTTAGCCGTTGTGTTTTCTTTAGACAAGTTTCGATCCTATTTGGTTGGTTCGAAAGTAATTGTGCATACGGATCATGCCGCATTGAAATATTTGTTAAAAAAATCCGATGCCAAGCCAGGATTGATTCGGTGGGTTCTTTTGTTGCAAGAATTTGATTTGGAATTTAAGGATAAGAAGGGTTCGGAAAACGTAGTTGCCGACCATTTATCTAGATTAACCGAGGGAGGTAATTTTAAGCTCGATAGCTCTTTGCCGATTGTTGAAACTTTTCCTGACGAACAATTGTTTGATGTGACTAAGACACCTTGGTATGCCGATATTGTTAACTACATTGTTAGTGGTGTTTTGCAGCCCGACTTGACCTTTCAGGGGAAGAAGAGATTTATTTCCATATGCAGGCATTACTTTTGGGACGACCATTACTTATTCAAGTTGGGGCCCGATCAAGTATTCTGATGTTGTATCCCGGAAGAAGAGTACTGTAATACCCGTAATTTTAATTTCCGGTAATTTTCTTTTTTCTGCGGAGGTCCGTTTCGACGACTCTCTTGGGACCGTCTCGTCATTTCGAGAATGATTAATTCTGCACTTTTTGTCATCCGAGTTCGTTTCGGTGTCGTTTTGTTGAGTTCCGTGTCCTTAATCGACTTTTTCACGTGTGAGTTCGACTTTGTAAAGTCACCATTAATTCTTGGAAACTCCAAAAATTCTGAATCTTTGCAATACTATAGATCATCAAGTTAGCTTTCCAGTGGCTCAAACGGTGAGTCAATCGGAGTCCGGACGAAGGAGTTATGGTCGAAATAGCTAGGACTGCACGATGTGCCTTTTTGGTGTTGGAGGAGGCTGTACCGTGTGCCGCGGCACACTTCGGCTGGGCCGCGGCACTAACCCAGTGCTGGGCAGTTTTTTGGCTATGGGCCGCGGCACACTTGTCCTGTGCCGCGGCACACAGTGCAGATCAGCCTATTTAAGGCCTGGCAGCGTGTTTCTTCAGCCATTTCTCACTCGTTTTCTTCCCTTCCGCGGCTGGAGCATGGTTAATCATGGAGAGATGTTGTTGCACAATCAATCCAAAATGTTTTGGAGTTCATATCATCAATCATCCATCCTATAACACCCTCCGATCTACCGAATCAGGTCAGATTTCCTAGAAATCTAGTTTTGGGGAATTTGGGTGTTTTGGTTGTTTTCATCCATTTTAACTTAGCATTATGATGGATTGATGATTATTTAGATGTATTATATCATTTCCTTTATTATTCCATGGTTGGATCGTTTCGATTCGTTGTTTTGGTCGAGTTCTTAGTCAACGCCTTGAAGGTGTCCGGTATAATGTCATAGAGGGGTTTTCGGGCATTCTACGATTATCCTTCCTCGCATGATTGTTGATTTATGGATTATATGATGTTAGGGTCGAGTTTCTTACGAAGAAACCGAGTTGAACCCTTCCATTCGTTGTCGCTTTTCTTTTCGAAAGCATCGGGCGTTTCGAAGCTTTCCGGTTGAGCCGTGTTCGTCGGGATACTTGCGTGCCGATTTTGAGGCAAGTACCTTGTCCATACTTTTCTTGTTTCGCGGATATGATGATTGGTGACCATCTAAATGTGTTTGTTTGGTTATTTGAAACGAGTTTTCAAAAGATTCGGTTTAGCCTTGTTAAAGGCTTGCTTTCAAAATGCGTGTGTTTCGTGAATGGTGTGGTTTGTGAATGACTATATGAATCCTTTGGATATGTTTGGTGTTGATGTTGCGCTTGATAATGCGTGTGTACGTATATTATCTCTTTTCAGTGCGTTATGGTTTGATGTGGTGTTTTGCTAAGTGTTTGATGCCTCTGGGTGAATTTGTTGGATGTCTTTGGTGTGATATGTTATTTGCGCATGATTGCTTCGCTCACCTCGGGGGGTCCGACGGGATCACGGAGGGAATTCCAATGGGTTGCGCCCTGGATTCATGAGTGATGAATGTATTTTACTCACCTTGGGTAGGTTCGATGGGGCCTCGAAGGGAATTCCAATGGGTAAGTCCGGGATTCATGAGTAAAAACTTCACGAGTTGTGTATGTTTGGTGATTGTATTTTACTCACCTTGGGTAGGTTCGATGGGGCCTTGAAGGGAATTCCAATGGGTGAGTCCGGGATTCATGAGTAAAAACTTCACGAGTTGGTATTGATTTTATGTCCGTCGAGGACACGTAAAGTGGGTTTTAACCCTGTGAATTGTTGTCGGTTTTCTTTTCGTGAAAACAAAACCTTTGGGTTGTGACCCCTGTTGATTTTGGAAAGATAAGGATTCGATAATCCTAAATTGGTTTCTATTAAACTCTCGATGGCATTTTTAAACTGTTTTATAAATTGTTTCCCTTTATTTGTGATCTTCCAATTTTAGAAATGTTTACCAAACTCTTGCCTCGGGAGGTAGATTTCGTTTCATTTGGATCTTTGAGGATTCCTGATTATTGTTATTCGTGGAACTTGAATTGTATGGCTCGTATGTGCACTTTGTTCTTGCACTAGCAAAATAGTAGAGTTTTGCTAACCCCCGAGTATTCGGGGGTCGATGTCTGTTTTTGCATTCAGGTTTGGGAGCATAACACAGGGCCGGCACGGAGGATGATGAAAGATGAACGATACTAATCACACGAGGATCCGTTGATGTCGTATTGGTCTAGTTGTATTTTCTTTTCCACTGCAGTATCTTTTCCCCGTTGTACGGGAGTTTATTGTATTTTGACCCCTACGTGGGTATGTGTTAGAATTGAGTTGTATGTTATTATTGAAAGACCAGATCGGTCTACTGAGTCATTTTAGCCTTAAAGGCGATGTTTAGATGTTTGATTTTAGTTATCAGCCTGGTAGATCCTCGAGGAGAGGGTCTACGGCGTGTAATATCCCTGAGTGGATTGGGGGTGTTACAAGTACGAGAGCATCTTGTCATTTTGTCATGACTTGCACTATAGGGGACATTTTAGCGTGAAGAAAATGGCACACAAAGTTCTTCAATCTGGATTCTATTGGCCGATATTATTTAAGGACGCTTATTCCTATTGCAAGAGTTGTGATCGTTGTCAACAAACGGGGAACATAAGCAAAAGAAATGAGATGCCGTTGACAAATAATCTTGTAGTAGAACTTTTCGATGTTTGGGGAGAGGATTTTATGGGTCCTTTTCCACCTTCCTTTGGCTTTGAATATATTTTAGTTGCTGTGGATTACGTTTCTAAGTGGGTGGAAGTAATTCCGACCCGGACTAACGATGCTAACGTGGTTTGCAATTTCTTTAAGGATGTGATTTTTTGCAGGTTTGGGACGCCGAGAGCTGTGATTAGCGATAGAGTCACACAGTTTTGCAATAGACAACTTGCAGGGTTGCTCAAGAAGTATAGCGTTACGCATAACGTCGCGATGTCTTACCATCCACAAACCTCCGGACAAGTTGAAGTGAGTAATCGTCAGATAAAGGCAATACTCGAGAAGACAGTGAAGCCGACAAGGAAAGATTGGGCATTGAAGTTTAATGACGCCTTATGGGCATGTCGCATGGCTTACAGAACTCCGATTGGAATGAGCCCATATCGCCTCGTTTTTGGGAAGGCATGCCACCTACCTGTTGAGTCAGAACATAAGGCGTATTGGGCTATCAAAGCGCTAAATTTAGATCAAGAAAAGGCTGGGGAGGAACGACTTCTACATTTGAATGAGCTGGAAGAGATGAGATACGAGGCATACGAAAATGCTAAGCTCTACAAGGAACGGACGAAATGGTATCACGACAAGCGTATCATTCGCAAATCTCTCGAGCCTGAGATGGACGTTCTATTACATAACTCTCGTCTTAAGCTCATACCGGGAAAATTAGTGTCGCGATGGGGCGGACCTTTCAAAGTCATTCAAGTGTGGCCACACGGAGTGGTAGAACTCCTAGATCCACGGAAGAATGAGCATTTTAAGGTGAACGGACATAAAGTGAAGCCATACTTCGGTCGAAGTGAAGAAATCAATCTGTTTGAATGCATAGAGGTGCATGATGTCGAAAATTGAGTAGGACGGGAAAAAGTCGAGCTAAAGACTATAAAAAAGCGCTACTTGGGAGGCAACCCAACGGTTTAGTTAGATTTTCATCTTTTTGTTTTTTCGAATTTATTTTGCTTATTCGTTTTTGCTTGGTTCGAGACTGACCGGTTCGACTTTAGGTGTTAAAAATGTAGAGAAATGAGAGCGTTATAAAAAAAAGCATTTCTGGGCAAGTTGGACACGGGCCGTGTCACAGGACACGGTCGGGTTAGCAGTACAGTGGGATATAGCATTTCTGGTCAGGTCGGACACGGCCAGCTTAGTAATACAGTGGATTTTTCATTTCTGGAGGAGTTGGACACGGGCCGTGTCACGGGACATGTCCGGGTTATCAAGACAGCGAGTTTTCACTTTCCGATAGGAGTTCGTAGCCTTCCGAGAGGAGTTCGTAGCCTTCCGAGAGGAGACTAGACAGAAGCGAGAGGAGGCTAGACAGGAGCAGAACGAGATGTTGTCTCTTTTGAGACAAATGCACGAGTGGCATGTCCAGCAAGGCCACTTCCCTCTGCCAACCAGTAGAACCGATCGTAAGTATTTATTGACCAATGGAATTCTTTTATTTAAATACTATACCCCCTTCGTGCGTATATTCTTTAATTCAAGTTTGGGGGGGTTGGTCAAGAAATACTTTGTTCCTTTGTTTTGTTTGTTTTTGGATATTATTTTGCTTGTTTGGTTATTCTTGTTTGTTTTTGTCGGTAGACTTCTTTTTGGTGTGTTTTTATAAACATTTGGCGTGTTTTGAGCATCTTGCAATTTTGATAATAACTTTGAAGAATGAACTCTTTTCTTGGATGCCTCGGGATTTATTTCGTTGTTTTGATATAAAAATCGAGGATAATTTGAAGAGAAAAAATTGTTGATAATCGAAACGGGTGTGAAATTGAATAAGTAGTTTAATATCGTGGAGGTATGAACAAATCTACTTGTGTGCTTTTGAGCCTTCGTGCATTTTCAAATATGCAAGTTTCATTGTCGAGTGTTTCATTCGTGATTTAAGACTCTAGAACTTGCCTTGGTATCTTGTTCGAAACTACTAGTGTGTGCAATTGAGTGAAAATGATTTTAGGTGCCTTTGATCTTAACCCTTCGATTTTGGCCAACCCAACAATTGATTATTCCTTGAATGAACCCATTTGAGCTCATTGTCTATTTCATTGTCAAACCACATATTGAGCTTTCCATTGCTATAATTCTTTGACCCATACTTGAGCGATTAGAAACTATTTTTGACGAGGATACAAATATTGTGGTGACATTGGGTGATATATATTGTTGGGAGTGTTGAAATTGAGGAAATAATTACTCCTCTATTTTTTGGAACTTAGTAACCGGGTGTATTCATGTGACCCATCATTTACATTCGCGTAAAACAGTTACCTTAGATATGAGTATGCTTAGAAGCAGTTGTGTATGTTTTGGTCCTAGTAACCGGGTGCATTCATGTGACCCATCGTTTACATTCGCGCAAACAGATGATAAAACAACCCAAGCCAAAAAAAATCGGAGCAATAAGGAGGGCTTAAGGTTGTATTTCTCACTTTCAAAAAGTGCTTGTTACAAGTGTTACATAGTTAAGGGGTTGAAAGAAGCAAACTTCAAAAAAACTTGAGCTTCTAAGCCATTATGGTGATTTAGTTCTAAATTGCTTGAGTCAAGTCACTTTAGCCATATTTATCCCACCCCAACCCAAGCCTATATTACAGCCGAGTAAAGTCCTTTTTGATTCACAATTTTGAATACACAAAACAGTGGTAGAGATGCAGACGATTGGCAAGCCTATGGGGTTCCTTATTTCATTGAATGAGTTTCGAGCGTATACTTCTCCCTATATCACTTTGAGAGTGAGTGAATATACTTGACCGGTGAGGTTTATATTTGCCAAGTATTGACTATGATGTTAAGGAAGCACTCCGGAGATTTGAAAACTTTAAAGAACTCAACTTATTTTACTTGAAGCGTATTGATGAAATTTTCGAAGTGGTCCTTTGAGGTATGTTGAGAGATGAGTTCTCCTTGAGAGTGGTTATTTTAATGTGCATTGCTCGGGACGATTTGATGAGTCGATTCTTGATCGACTCATTCTACTCTATTGAGTCATGTTTTTGTTTGCTTTTTAGTATTTTTGTTCTCTTTTATGCGTGGTATGTTGTGTTTTTAATTTATAGGTAGCCAAGCAAAAATTGTGGTGAAATATGCGATTTCATAGCCAATATTGGAGTTTATGACGATCAAGAGCAAAAACGGGACCTAAAACGATAAAGATTGAAGCAATATCGATCATATTTTCTAAATTCCAAAATCATCACTCCGAATTGAGATGTGTTCTCCTTTTATATAGATTCCTCGTGAAATTATCTTCGAAACGGTATATCATACGCTAAATTCTGAGGTGTATTGATACAAGAACGAAGGATCAAGCCGAAGAAAACCAAAAACCGGAATCAAAACAAGAAGAAACGACCCGGGCCGCGTCAGGCAACTCGACCGTGTCACAGGACACGTCCGGGTCTCGTTCCAGTGAGATTTTCACATTCCGGAAGAGTACAACACCGTCGTGTCACGGGACACGGCCGAGTCACGATCCAGTCGAATTTCACTTTCTAAAGGAGTACAACACGGGCCGTGTCATATGACACGGCCGGGTCCGGTGGACAGAGAACTTTGCATTTTCCAAGATAGTTCGACACGGGCTGTGTCACCTGACACGGGCCGTGTCAATTTTTGGTGCAAGTCCATTTCTTTGACAATTTACACGATTTGGATGGATTTTTTTGGCACTTTTGGCTTTATAAAAAGGGGTTGGAGACCCTTAGGATGAATATTCTGATCTTGTATAAGGTATTGTGTGGGAAAAACACATGATTTAGGGAGAGAAACACCAAAATAGGGAAAAAGAGAGATTTTTTATCATCTTCTTTGTATGTTCATCTTGAAGAAGAATACATTTTGTGAGATATTATAATACCTTGTATCATTTGTTGTGAATTCTTGAAGGAAGATCATCAAACCTTCATCGGAAATTCGGTTTCGGCTTTTACAAGGTAAGTTTCTACCATGTTTTGTTTTACGATTTTCATTATTATTGTTGAAATAATCATGTGTAGCTAATCTTTTCATATTGGTCTTTAGATTGAGCCACACACATGTTATCGATTGTTAGTTCCTATTGATTTTCTGGGTAGAGTTTGGGATTGTTCCTCTTTGTTTGTTCTTCGCATAAGAACTTTTGATTTAGATCATCAAACCTATTTCATAGTTGTTATTATTGTAAAATCGAGGGTTTTTATCGGTCTTCGCCATCAAACGATCCAGTAGAAGTGATTGTGAATGTTCTCGTGCTTTTTTCTATGATCTTTTAGCGATATACCTCATCAAAAGTAGTCGGCTAATCGATTGTTAGTTAGGGATTCATCCCCATCAAAGGAGTGTCTCTTATTTTAGAAAAGAACAATCATGATTCTTATAATTTCCGCCATTAAACGGATTTCTTTTAATCGTGAGCAATCGATAATTCCAAACCTTGGTGATTCTAAACTCCCATATCATTCTCATAATTGTATTCTCTTAATTATCCGACCATTAATTCGGTGTTAACGTTTCGTTTATAATAATTTTCCGCGTTTTGTGATTTTAGTCCTATCAAATCTTTGGTGTATTGTACTTTACTTTACTTTTATTAATTCGACTATTTGCCGAACATTATCAAACTTCAAACCATTTCCAACTCCTCGAGAGATCGACCTCGGAGCTACTTGCCACTTCCTACAAAAGCGATTCGTACACTTGCGAGTAATTAATTTGTTCATCAGCCATGGTGAAGATTACCAAAATTGCGGGATCAATGGTTACAATATATAAGGATCATCTTCTACACCTGTAGAAAATTATTTTACCTCACAAAGAGATATGATCATGGATAGTTTTCCTCAATTTCGCAATTACACTGATAATGAGTCGACAGAGCCAAATCATGAAGCAAAATTATTTTATGATCTGTTAGAGTATGCTGATCGGCCTTTGTATGAGTTGCATAATAAGTCATTGTTGCAGTGAGTTACGGAGGTAATGAATTACAAGACGACGTATAATGCCTCACAAAAAGCAATAGATTATTTCATCAAAAGCAATAAGGGCATGGCACCGGAGCAATATCAGATCCAAATCCCCGATAATTATTCCGAAGTAAAAAGTATCATGTCGAAACTTGGTCTCCGAGTGATCAAGTATGATGTTTGTAGCAACAATTGTTTTGTGTACTATGGGGAAGGTGAGAGTTTGAAATTTTGTCCTAGTTGTGCAGCGCCATGGTACGAGAAAGGGAAATCGAGTGCAGAAAAGAAATTGTGGTATTTTCCAATCACTGATAGGTTGAAGCGGCTGTATATGTCGCGCAAAACTGCTGAACACATGGCATGGCACATAAAGTGCCATGATGAGTCCTAAAGAGTAATTCATCATGCCGGCGTTGAAGCTTGGCGACACTTTGATCGTACGCATCCTTCGTTCGCTGTAGATCCTCGAAATGTCAGGCTCGGTGAGCTAAAAAGATTGAGGACAGGTGGTGCTACAACATGGGACTGTGTAAGGCAGGAAAATTTCTCGATGCATGCGGCTCTGATGTGGACGATTAATGACTTTCCAGCCTATGGTATGTTGTCGGGATGGAGCACACATGGAAAGTTAGCATGCCCTTATTGCATGGAAAGTACTTCTGCTTTTCGTTTAAAGAACGGAGGGAAACCATCATGGTTCGACTGTCACATATGTTTTCTCCCACTGCGGCACTCTTACAGAAAAACAAACATGATTTTTACAAAGGTCATGAAGAAAGCTCATTTTTCCCGGAACGTCGAGGGCCAGGAGAAATGAAAATTATTGCTGATTGTATTCGTGATGTAACCTTTGGTGTGAATTATGAAGGTATTGAAGGGTTTGGAGAAAAGCATAATTGGACAAAGAGGAGCATATTTTGGGAGCTCCCTTACTGATTCATCATAATTTAGACGTCATGCACTGTGAAAAGAATTTCTTTGATAATATACTTAACACATTCATGGACATTCCCTAAAAACTAAGGACAACCTGAAGGCGGGACGCGACTTGCCATTGTACACAACAAGAGATGGGTTGTTTGTACCCGAGGGAACAAATAGAAAGCCGAAAGCAACATATACGCTCACCACAGAACAGAAACATGCAATATGCGAGTGGCTTAAAGAGCTAAAATTTCCAGACGGGCATGTTTCGAATATATCAAACTGTGTGAATCTCGATACTAATAGAATAAATGGTATGAAGAGCCATGACTGCCATGTTCTTATGCAACGCTTGCTACCTATTGCCTTGAAAGATTTTTTACCGGATCCGATTTGGGAAGCATTAACGTAGGTGAGCAACTGTTTCAGAGCATTATGCACGAGTGAGATTAAAGCGTCTGATATGAGAAACTTAGCCAAGACTGTCATAGTGACTATGTGCAAGTTGGAACAGATATTCCATCCGGCATTCTTCGACTCAATGAAACATATGCACGTTTATCTACCATACGAGGCCCTCGTTGGGGGACCGGTCTTCTATCGATGGATGTACCCATTCGAGAGGTACTCTTATTATCTTTCTGTTAATATATGCATTATGTTGTGTATGTATTTATAAATTAAGTATTTCGTACAATACAGGATGATGTTTATTCTAAAAGGCATGGTGAGCAATAAAGTGAAGGTTGAGGGATCTATATGTGAGGCCTATTTACTGACTGAGATCACAAATTTTTGTTCCTTCTACTTCGACAAAGAAATCAACACAACTACGACACGACTAAAAAGGAACGAGGTTCTATTTGCCCCTCAATTTGAAGGACAACTGTCGATCTTTACACTAAAAGGTCGAGTAATGGGAAAAAGTAAGGGACGACGCATGGCTGAAGTTGAGTGGAATATGGCAATCCTATATATTCTTACAAACTGTGAAGAAGCAGAACTATATCTATGGTACGATTATTATTTTAATATTCCATATTTGGTGAAAGAAATGGAAAAACATCAAAAAAAAAAGAAAAGAAAATTGGTGAGGGCAGCAATTAGGCTCAACCGGAGGAGGGAGAAGCTGAGTCGGGAGAAGCTGAGTCGGGAGTCTTTACTCCCAAATGGATAGATGCCCGAAGTGCAGAACAATACGTAAGTTTAGCTTTATATTTGTTCACTTGTATTTCAATTACGTCCCTAATTTATAAACTGTGTATCTTGTTCACTTTTTGTGTAAATATTACTTGGAACAGGACCGATATTATAAGCTCGTTGAGGCATTGCATTTCCCAACCCCCCTCCGGAAGATGAATTTTACCCTAACTTGTGGGCTCAGGGGGTGGCGGAGTTAGACAGGGTGGAAGGGTGAGGGGAATTTCAAAGGGGATCATCATAAATGAAGTCATCGACCAACCCACAAGTCGTCATCTTGTTGACTCACGAGCATCATTAGGACCTGTCGAGGTCGATCAAAAAGATAACGAGGAGATGAAGAAGGATAGAGAGGAGATGAAGAAGTCAAGAGAGAAGATGGAGTCGAAATTTTCCAAGATGAGTAAACTCATGTTGAGATTACTCAAAGGAAAGAAGAAGGTAGATTCCTCATCATCTCGGGCGAACGGTGAGGATGATGACTCCGACGACTTTGATGATGATGAGTTGATGCGATTATTATCTGACGAGTAGCATGTTCGGTTTATGTTTTGATGATCATATTTGTTATATTTTGCGTATATTTTGATTTTGATATGTATAAAATGTTATTGTTGCATGGTGTTTAATATATTGCTTTTTTGGTTTGGTTACAATGTTGTTTGTTGTTGTGTTGATTTATTGGTTCGATTGATGGTGTGTTGTGTTTATTATTCATATGCTTTTTGATGTATTGATTATGATGGTGTATTGATGGTTACAATGTTGTTTGTTGTTTGTTGCTGTATTGATGGTGTATTGTTTATGATGGTTTGGTTACAATGTTGTTTGTTGTATATTACAATATTGTTTATGATGGTGTATTGAAACATTCCTGTTGTTTTGTGGTTTGTTTCACTGCCTTTGTTCCTGTGTTCACTGCCTTTGTTTTGTTTTGTGTTCACTGCCTGCTGTCAAAAAAAAATACGGAAAGAGTATTAGCGTCACATATGTGACGCTGATAGAAAGTTAAGGTGTCACATATGTGACGCCATTGTTAATTAATAAAAAAAGGCGTAAAGGCGTCACATATGTGACGCCAATACATATTAAAAGAAAAGTGAAAAAACATAGCTCAGTGGCCGGCGGGGGATTCGAACCCGCGCCTATTCATGCATTGAGTGGCATGTTGCCACTGAGCTATGTTTTCATTCATTCATTATAGTAAATAAATATAATATATACTTACTAAATAAAATATTTTTATTTATTTGTTATTTGAATTAATTAAATATCCTAAATAAGAAAAGTTTGCCATTAAATTATCCAATATATTTCATTTAATTATTTATTATATTATAGTTGCTTAATAATGAATATTATTAAATATAAATTTAATAGTATTATTTATTATATTTCCGTAGGTTAATAATGAATGTTATTTATCCTTATACTATATTTCCTACTTATATTTAGTTTATCTTTCAAATTAAATCAATTTAAAAAATATTAAGCATAAAGAAATATAATGTAATTTAAGTTCTTAATGTTAAGAAATTTCTTACACTATAATTATTAAATATAATTTATTATTTATAGTATTTAATATTTAAACTAATACAAATTTGTACATTTAAAGTGGATTTAGTATTCAGAATTTGTATTTAAGGAAAAATATTTTTTTTAAAAAAAAAATCGACTATCACATATTGACGTCAGATATGTGACGCTAAAATGTTAGTCTTTGGCGTCACATATGTGACACCGTTTAGAAAATAATTTTTTTTAAAAAAATTGATTTTCACATATTGGTGTCACATGTGTGACGCTAAAGATTAAAGCTTTAGCGTCACATATGTGACGCTAATATGTTGGAATAAAATAAACAAAAACTTTGCATAACGACGTCACATATATGTGACGCCTTTGTTTAAAAGATGTTGACTGTTTTAACCTAATTTTAAGGCGTCACATATGTGACGCTTTTATATAGTTTTTTTGTCGCCTTTTATTCTTTAGCTTCACTTTCTTTGGTGAAGTTAAAGATGTGAAGCTATCACATGTCTTTTTTAGTAGTGCAATACCATACCACATGAGATCTCAACCTAAGCATGCATATATCCACCGTACAAAATATCCCAGCAGAAAACCAGCCCAAAAAGAAATACGTATACCATAGATGTCCCAAGATTAATTATTAATCAAAGCCTTCAAATTCTGCATTTAATCTCACGCATTCAATATTCTCAACTACCCTTCATCCTCTGCCTAGAGCGTCTTTAAAAGGGCCATAATCCACATTCTCTAAGGTGTCAAGTTATAAGTTTAGATTGGGGAGAGTATTATTAAGAAAAAAAAAAGTGAGAAAAACCTAAAGAGAGAATTAATGGCGAGGTGGGGTTTCACTTTCATGTTTCTTGTTGCTCTTCTTGCAGCTCATCAGGCGGCAGCTAGGGTTTTGCCCAGTGACAATGGTCTTACTGACCAGAAGAACTTTGCCTCTTTCGGAGGTGTTGGCGGCTACTCCGGCTTCGGCAGTGGCGGAGTACCATTTGGCGGCGTTGGTGGTGGAATGGGCGGTTTCGGCGGTGGCATCGGTGGGATGCATGGTTTCGGCGGCATTGGAGGTGGTGTTGGGACTCTTCCGGGCGACGATCTTGGCGGTGCTGGCGGCTTTGGAAATCTTGGTGGGTTCGGCGGTGGTGCCGGTGCCGGAGCTGGTGGTGGTGTTGGTGCCCTGCCGTATCCTTGAAGTTGTGCCGGCGGCGGTGTTACTTTTTTTTCGAGGGTTGATTACCTTTAAGGCTGCATGGTTTTAGCTGATTTATGTTAATTTAGTACGCAAGAATCGGGAGTTTAAGGTCTTTGTTGTGTTTGTGGTGTTTTCAAGTGTTCCTTTGCTTTGCTTTGTTTGGCGAAGTTTAGTTTAATCGCGACTTGTGAGTCACTTTTAACCAAATTGTTGCCCTAGTTTATGTTTTCGTTGCATTAATTTATCATCTTCAAAAAAAAAAATCAAGCACTAATTTCTATATTAAAAAAAGATCAAGAAATTAAAGAAACAAGAAAAAACGTAGAAATTAAAGAAAAAGAAATCATCTCACATTGGTAATAAAGGAATTTGATCTAACCATATATTAATGGTGACTTTATATTATTAAGCAAATCTTAAATTTTAGTATTAATGGTGACTTTATATTATTTACATATGCAATCCTAATAAGAGGATTTAATGTACACATATTTTGATTTAGTGTTCGTGTAGTTTATATATATATATATATATATATATATATATATATATATATATGGTTTCGTTTTTGGTAATATTATGAGTGTAGGGATGGCATCGGTTCGATAATTGGACCGCATCACTAAAAATGCTAACCTAACCTATTTAGATCGGTTTTCAGTAATTGTAACGCAAATCTTATCGAAATAAATCAGTTTTAAAAAACACACGCTTTGAATATGAATTGATAATTTTAGTTTTATAATGTATTTAAAATAAATAATGTGTTTGGATAAATTATCTAGAATATGTTACCAAATAAATAGTGGTCTATGTTTTAAAAAATAAGCGCACGTACTTTGAATCTGAATTGATTTTGTTGTATCTAAAATAATATAGTTAAAATGAATCATGTACTTAGATAAATAGTTCAATATTTTCTACACAAAATGCCAGATGCATAAACACACACTTTAAAAGTCTTTACTCTGTCGTCACTGGAGAAAAGTATATTTATATACGAATTCTTATATAGCATATCATATCATAAATGATATGGATGAGAACTTTACTTGATTAATGAGGTGGTAGAAAAGAGCTTCAAAGACGATAAAAATACAGTATTGGTAACATTTATTTTATTCATTTGAATATTTTGGTTTTATTTCGATTCGGTATCGTTTTAATTTATAACACGCAAAATCGAACAAAATTCCATTGCATCGGTTTGGTTTCGGTCCAAAATATCTGGTTTTCAAATTTTTGACAACTAATTTCATTCGATTCTCCCGATCTTTTAGTTGAAATTATTTTTTCAATATTTTTTCCAAACCTAATAGTTAGTGTGATACTTTTAAACAACTCACTAAAGTGATTTCAATAGTTGGTCTTGGTGGAGTAACAATGACGGCGCAAAAAGAGTATTCCATTTATTAGACGAGGTTTTATCTAATTTGTGTGTTGCACGGTTTTTAGTTGAATATCTATGTGTTTTTTACGTAATGTTGGTGCGGTTGAATGAGCATATGGCGGAATTTAGATGCCTTTTAGAGAATTTTATAGGGTTTTTTATTGTTATTATCCTTTTATTTTAGTCTATGTAATTAGTTATATGTAATGTATTGTATTTATTTTAGTTGATTTGATTGTGATGTTATCATAACTTTTTTATATTGCATCTAATTGTTGATTGTGTAATGTTTGAGTAAATTGTTGAGTTGTTACCGTGATGGTGAGGCTAAAATATACAACAATGTATAACTTGGGCTGCCTCGGTAGGATTTTGTTAATTTTTAGGTAGATATACCATTTTTTGGTTTATTGCGTTGCACACAGTCCGGATTTATTTGTTCGGCGCTTGATTTTTTTACAATCATATAAATTTTCTAACAGTAAATACATCTACACCTTTTAGCATATTGTACAAACTATGTATGATAAAGTTTTCCATGGGCTCATCTCATAAATTTAGTAAAAATATATGTACAAACAATATATATACAGAATCACCTCTAAAATAACACATAAGCATTAAAAACATAAGAACCCCAAATGATGGCCTAATAGAGTAGCTTCCCCTCTCGGGCATCACCTCGTCAACTTGGTTGTTGTCGCAAGAATTTTCACTGTTGCATCAACTTACAATGGCTTATTGTTACACATAACACGAAGGCAGTCCTGTATAGCAAGGAGGAATTGTTAACTCGGGCGTTTATATATAGCATCATACAAAATGTGATATGAATAAATTATTGCTGGTTGATTTTACCATTCTTAACCCTTCTTTAAACTATTATCCATTTATCTATGGAAGCTGCAACAAATTTGTAATGTATTTATTTAAGCCAGTGGCTCATTGGTTCATTTGATATAGAAATTATAATGAGGATATCAATAGAAATTATGCTAAAGATTTAAAGACGAACTATAGATGCATAAGGTTATGAAATACAAAAAGAGCAGACTTGTTGGAAGCCCATCACCCCTTGTTCGAGGGCTAAGAAACAATTGTTTTTGTTACTAATACATGCATGCATGAATGGTTATAAGAGGACACATGAATACACATTAGTAACTTGTATAATAAAGAATTGTAACGCCTGGTCAAGAGGCATTAAACTCCTTATTAAATCCATACCGCTACTCATTACGCAGTCATTTATACTGCTCATTCAATCCCGTAATTTTCGACCAATTAGTGTGCAAGTCAGTTACATACCTTCTCACATAACAAAAACAAATCACTTGCACAACTTCTACACCACAAAGACAATTGCACAACTTCCATACATTTTGCACATGTTCGAAATTTAGTTCTTGTTCGTGTCTAGATTTTTGGTTTCGTCTACCCCTTGTTCGAGGGCTGATTTGGGTTACAATATTAAAACTGAGTTCGTGTGTGGGTTAAGACTTTGATTCAATAGCTCGCGGTATTAGTTTTGGTGATTGGTACGTGAAGGCGATCATGTACGTTTGGCTTCAGTTTGGTTCGTGTGTGATGAAAATTGTTTTCCTACCTGCGGACTCTGATTGAACCTTATCAATTGATCTTGAAGATGTCATGCCATTGTTTTAATTCTTGACTCCACTAAGTTATTACCTTGCAAGCCCTTCCAGAAAAAGTGAAGAATGACAGCACGAACCTAACAAATACATCAAACAAACCGATCAGGATACTGCACTAAAGGGTATTTAATGCTTAGAATTTACAAACAGCTCGCACACAGCAACTTGCATGCGTATTGGGATTTTACTCAAATGAAAGTGGTCTATTTATACATTGTATGAGTTAATACTATTTTTTATTAAAGGGAATTAACTACACACACTACCAAAATCGGGGGTTTAACCGACGACTTTAAGTCGTCGGCTAAAGGTCAATGTCGTCGTCTAAACCCCCCAGTCGTCGGCTAAAAAACCGTCGGCCGATATTCGTCGGCCAAGGTTTAGCCGACGACTTTTTTGGTAGTCGTCGGCTAAACTTTGAGGTTTAGCCGACGACTTTACCAATGTCGTCGGCTAAAGTTTTTCAAAAAAAAAAAAAAAGTAATATACTTTAGCTGACGACTTTGTTAAATGTCGTCGGCTAAAACATTTTTTTAAAAAAAAAAGTAATATACTTTAGCCGACGACATTTAACAAAGTCGTCGGATAAAACATTTTTTTTTTAAAAAAAATTCAGATTTTGGGAACAATTTATAGTCAACACAATAAACCAATTAATAAATTAGCGAAAAAATATATAACAATTCAACACAAATACATAACATATATACAATACACCAATTCAACAGCAACAAAAATACGCCAATTCAACATAATACACCAATTAATATCACAACATACCAACAATACATCCAATTCAACACAATACACCAATTAATAACACAATACACCAACAATACATCAAACAAATACAATAAATTCATCAAACAAATGAAAAATAAATAAAACACAAAAATCTAAAAACTAAATAAAACCTAACCTAATAAACTAAAAAAATAATAAAAACTACATGAAAAACAACCTAATTACAGATAAAATTAATACACTAAAAATGCACAAAAAAACGGGTTGCCTGTGCGGAGGTCGGGCGGCGGGCGGACGGTCGAGCGGCGGGCGGGCGGACGATCGAGCGGCGGTGTTCCGGCGGGTGGGTGACGGACGGTCTGGTGTCGTCGGGCGGCTGACGGGTGGGTGGGGGAAGAAAAAAAGAAGAAAAGGAAGAAGAAAGAAGAGAAGAGGGTATATATATTTAGAGGTTTAGCCGACGACTAGATCTAAGTCGTCGGCTAAACCCCAATTTTTTTGTTTTTTTTCGGATGCCGAGGAGAACTGAGGACGATATATAATTTTAAATTCGAGGTTTAGCCGACGACTTGATCTAGGTCTTCGACGAAAGTATTTTAAAAAAATAATATGCTTTAGCCGACGACTTGATCTAGGTCGTCGGCTAAAGTATTTTAAAAAAAAATAACATTATTCTTTAGCCGACAACTTGATCCAGGTCGTCGGCTAAAGTATATTATTTTTTTTTGAAAAGTGTTTAGCCGACGTCTTAATCTAGGTCTTCGGCTAAAGGATATTATTTTTTTTTTTGAAAGGGGTTTAGCCGACGACCTAGATAAAGTCGTCGGCGAAAGTATATTATTTTTTTTTTTTGAAAAAGTGTTTAGCCGACGACTAGATCTAGGTCGTCGGCTAAACCATTGCAAAAGTCGTCGGCTAAAGTTTAACACTTTAGCCGACGACTATGTTACATTTTAGCCGACGACCCAAATCAAGTCGTCGGCTAAAACTGTTTAGCCGACGGCAGTACGGGTCGTCGGCTAAAGATCAAAGTTTAGTCGACGACACTTTAAAGTCGCCGGCCGTTTTTTTATTGGTCGTCGGCTAAAGTGTGAATTTTGGTAGTGACATGTTGGATTTACCACGGTGAAAGATCAATTCACTTATTCCCCATGATCACGGACACTATAGTGGTACCAATGATCCCACAAAAAAGGTTGATTGGTGACGTATTTGGTTATTACGAGTGGGACTTACCGAATGAAGGTCAAGAATACCATATAGCTGATCAACCAGTCATCTGAACCCCTACATCGATACCCGTTAACACTGTTTATGTTGATAGATACAACAAGCTAATCCAGCTCCAAGAAACTCTTCTTGATAGTGTCATCGAGACTATGATAGTTAAGGTGGAGAACAAAACCTCGATTAAAGATGTGGATGATTATTTAGAACTTACAGGAAAAATGCTCCCAGTAAGTCATCATCTTCCTAGTAATCACAGTAAAATGAGACGTATCCTGAAAAGTCTTGACAATCGTACATCAAGATCCATGTATGTATATATGATTGTGCTTTATTTTGGGGAAAGCCTAATAAACACCTAAAGAGATGTCCGGTATATGACACAGAGAGGTATAAGTTCACTCCTTCTTAAAAAGAGAAAACTATGAAGGTTTTTTGGTATTTTTCTCTGAAGGATAGACTGGAGAGGCTTTTCATGTCTCCTCACACAGCCAAGGCGATAAGATGGCAAGCCGAGCATCACGTCAATGACGAGGATACTATGATACACCCTTCTGATGGAGAGGCTTGGAAGCATTTAGATAAGGAGTTTCCAGAGTTTGCATCAGATGTCCGAAATGTAAGACTCGGGCTCGCATCTGAGAGATTCAACCCTTTTGGCAACATGAGTCTTTCGTATAGTATATGGTACCATTAGTGATTTTCCTGCATACGGGTTGAATCTGTCAGAAGGGTTGAATCTGTCAGATGCGAGCCCGAGTCTTACATTTCGGACATCTGATGCAAACTTTAGAAACTCCCTATCTTAATGCTTCCAAGCCTCTCCACCAGAAGGGTGTATCATAGAATCCTCGTCATTGACGCGAGGCTTGGCTTGCCATCTCATCGCCTTGGTTGTGTGAGGGGACATGAAAAAGCCTCTCCATTCTATCCTTCAGAGGGAAATACCAAATAACCTTCATAGCTTTCTCTTTTCCAGAATGAGTGAACTTATACCTCTATGTGTCACATACCGAACATCTCTTTAGGTCTTCATTAGGCTTTCCCCAAAACAAAGAACAATCATATATGCATATGTGGATCTTGATGTATGATAGCCCAAGACCTTTTAGGATACGTCTCATTTTACTGTGATTACTAGGAATATGATGACCTTCTGTGAACATTTTTCCTGTAAGTTCCAAATAATCATCCACAACTGTAATCGAGATTTTGTTCTCCATCTTGACTCTCATAGTCTCTATGACACTATCAAGAACCGTCATGTGACACCCAGGGTAAAGAAGAGTTTGTTGGAGCTCGATTAGCTTGTTGTATCTATCAACATAAATAGTGTTAACGGGTATCGATGTAGGGGTTCAGATGACTGGTTAATCAGCTATATGGTATTCTTGACCTTCAGTTTGTACGTCCCTCTCATAATAACCAAATACGTCGTCAATCAACCTTGTTGTGGGATCATTGGATGTGCCACCACTATAGTGTCTGTGATCATGGGGAATAAGTAAATTTGATCGTTCACTGTGGTAAATCCAACATGTGTATGTATCCCAAAACACATTCTTTTTCAAGTGCTCCAATACAACATCAAGTGTAAACGGTACATATCGTTGTGACTTTTATATTTATTGCATGGACAGTAATGAATTATACTATCATTATCAGGCTCCATCATAAATCGAATAAATCCTATCATTCCATCTATGACTCTTGGATCCCATTTTTGTAGACCAATCCAACTCTTATCTATCCTATAACAAAACTAACAACAATATTACACACCATAATTCTAATTTATCAAGAACATACGAAACTTACGACTTCAATCATCATAGCTCGACTTGAAGATGTCAAATCCGTATACATATTCAAAAAACCAATACTTGATCATATAATCATCGATACATATTATACATACACCAAGAAATCTTCAAAAAAATAAATTAATTCTTAAACATGTTCATAATCATCAAAACAACTTATATATATAATATATATATATATATATAATATATATGCATAATATAAATAATTGATACTCTCTTCGTCCCACCCATCTTGAGCATTTACTTTTCGGCACGGGATTTAAGAAAAGCTGAAAAGTAGTGCATAAAGTGATGGTATGAATATATATTGTAAGTTGTGAGAGATAAAGGTGTCTTAAAAAGGAAATGACCAAGTATCTTGGGACGGCCCAAAAAGGAATATGAACTAAGATCGGTGGGACGGAGGGAGTATTAAAGTTCAATAAACATACCTGCAATATGATTTCTTGAATGATCAAGCCAGATAAAATTATTGTTTTTCGTGTTCTTGTTGTGTAATTTCTGAGTGTGTTATAAAAAGTGTGTTTTGAAGTGTGAGATGATGATATTTTGCGCAAGAAAAATATGTAAGAGCCGACGACAAGCCGTCGGCTAAAGTGTGGTAGTCATTGTAGTCGTCGGCTAAAGTACTCCACTTTAGCCGACGAATTGTAGGACTTTAGCCGAAGACCAAAAGCAAAGACGTCGGTTAAAGAAGTTTAGCCGATAACATAAGCGTCGTCGGCTAAATTTTCGACGTTTAGCCGACGATCATGGTCGGCCGTGGGTCGTTCTCCGATCAATCGGAAACTAAAGTGGTAATTTTGGTAGTGCAGCAAGTGGCTAGATATGTGGCATTCTACGATGACCAATTATATGGAGTGAATTCTATGACTACTCTGATAATGACATTCGACTTTATTTAGACTAGTCGAGGTTTAATAGATGAGATTTATAAACAAACTAATTAAACTAAGTTAACAAGAATAATTAAGAGAGGAAATTGCTAGAGGAAACAACCAATGGAAAGAGGTAATTTTAGGATTTATTTCTCTTCAGATTATTCAAATTACTCATGCAAGCAATTAATGTTTTGAACTAACTGAATTTTCTATTTGTATGATATATCACATAAATATTTCAAACCCTCGTTAAAAGTATATATTAATTAATCAATATCTTGTGGATCTATGAATTAATAACTAACTCATGTGTTACTAAAATTAGATTTATCCTCATAAACTATATTATTAGATTTAACCTCTTAAACATATATAAAGGTGATCAAGTATTCATATATGAATATCCAAAACGAGGAATAAGTGAACAAAAAAAATAATAAGGTGGAAATTGTTCGCGGAATTATTATTCCCGTGATGTGTCTTACCTAATACTGGTTGTAGATACATAGATGAGAGGTTTTAGATCCTTCTAGAGGTAGTAGGATCCTATTAGATGTCTTACCTTATCTAGGAATCATATGTATGGAAGGACTCTCATTGTAATGTCTATATAAAGGCCCCTCTATCAGTGTTATGAATACAATTGATTAACTCTATTTACAGTCTTTTTACTTTCTCCTGAAACACGTTATCAGCACGTAATCTACCACTGAGACCGAGAAAAATCGTCCAAAAATTAGAAAATTCCGAAAAAAAAAATCAGAAAACCCTAGCAGCAGATCCGCCGCCGCCACCGACCAGAAATCCTCCCACAAGGGGTCATCTTCCCCCGCGCAGATCGGCTCCTGCTCGTTTTTCGCCTTCTGCAAACCCGCGCAACCCCGCTTCCGTCGTTTTTCCCCTGCACAGATCCGAAAGCATGCTTGTCCTCCGGAAACCGTCGCCTACTCGTTTTCCAAAAACCCTAGCCGTCGCCTGCTCCGACGCGACTCTTCCTCCGCCCCCCCTACTCCGACGCGACCCGACCAGACCAGACCAGATCGGCCTGCTCGTCGCCTGCTTCTTTCCCCCGCGCGAACATATCCGTTCCCAGGCAGAGCCACGCTCCCCGACTCCTGCTCCGACGCGACCAGACCCTCCACCCATGAACAGAGAATCTTATCACCCGTGAACAGAAGCCGGAACCCTAGCATCCACCTTCGGCCGCGCGACTCCCGTCGTCCGACCCACTATGAACCATCAGGTCCCATCGGCCCGTGTTTCTGATATCGACCCGCGCCCCGAAGTCTATCCCGAATCGAACCTGATCCAGGCCCGTTGCTGCTCAACCTAAAAAGTCCGACCGCCTGCCACCCAGGACCTGACCCGTTTCTAGTTGCAGACCCAATTCCATATCCGATCTAGTCGCAGCTCGACTAGATTTTCAGTACCCGCTTAATCAAATCAGATTTTTTTACCCTCTCAATCATGTAGCAAGAACTACAAATTTAACGGTGAAGATCTGATTCGGAGCAATATTTCTCGATGAAACTGTATGCGAACGAAAAAAAACGAGAAACGAGAATTTCCGCGCATAAATTTTCTGCACAGCGCAGTCGTACCAAAATCATGTTTCCCGATTCATTAACCGTCGGATCGGTGTGAAATTTTGACAGCAACTTTTCAACACAAATATATGTATATTCAAGGGTGAAGATCGTATTCTGAGTAATATTGATTACTGAATCTACCGCCGAACAGAAGCAGATTTCTACGATGAAATTTGGAGATCCGACCTCATCCAATACCGAGCTGGTGCATCGCCGCGCTTGAGTCCTTTTTCAGCCGAATTATCGAGCCCAGTAGCCCTATCCGGCCGTTTCTCAACTCTCCATCTTTTCCTAATTAATGATTCATTTGTTCATTGATTTGTACACTTATGAATCTTACCATGTTTATGTTTTACGTGCATATAGAACAATACGTTGCTCATGATGATGTGCACGCTATGGAGAGAAGCCATATTTATTATCCCGTTCAAGGATCAAAGTAAATATAGAACGGAGTACCCACGGAAATATGTTGCTCATATGGAGAGAAGCTCCCATTCAAGGATCAAAGCAAATATGGAACCAAGTACCCGTAAGATTTTATTAAAGTTCCCGTTTTTCAATTTCTCTCTTTTGGGAATTTTTTTTGGGAATTGGGTATTTGGGTTCTTTATCTCCCACGCTACTTTGCGGTGGATGAGACTATGAGAGATGATATCACTCTCGTATGTCGAAGTAAACTGTGTGACGGTCCTGGGGGAGTCACGAATAATTGTTGAAAGTCGATATTTGTGGTTGTTGCATACACCATGTTTTGGGTGCGATTTGACGTTGCCGTTTTGTCGATTTTAAACCAACAATTGAAAAAAATGAACATTGTCGGTAACAGTAAAGTTATGACTTGTTCATGATTAGTCACGAATTTGTGACGTACAAATGGGACAAACATCGATTGCGACGGATATGTCGTGGTTAAAATCGATTTGTGACGGATTTTGTCACGTTAAATTGAGCGACCACCACGTTGGTCTTGACCCAATCCCATACTTGAAAAACTCCATCTTTCATCTTATTAAAATAAAATATTGCATGTGGGTGTAGTCATGCACTGTCTCCTTGCAATATGATATATGAAAGAATGTACGAGTAATTCTCATGAATTTTAACATGTAAAGCAATGGCATATTGCGTTAAGTACATGAATTCCTTGACCTCGATTATAGTTCGTGTGACTATTTGACTATGTTTAGTCGATCTTATTGGATGGTCAAGACGAGTTGGTTATGGTATATTCATTATGTCTCATGGTTCAAAATGCTTAATTTTGATGCACCGTGTTGCATCCACATAACATGGCTATTATGACGTATACTTGCAAATTGAGAATTAAAATATTTAGTTGATTTGATGCACTTCGGTGGATTTTTACACTTTTGATCATGACTAGGCGCATCCTCCTTGGTATTTGTTTATGCTTTGAAAGTTCAAACAGAATCAGTGGTTTTTAAACAGCCTTAGTTGTACCGACATTCCTACTTTCTCTGCAAGTCTACCAAGTTGGAGTTACCGAAAGGATCATTAGTCGAGATAAGAAATCTATTGGTCCCCAGAATGATGAAGACTATCCTCACTGTACCAACACGAGTCTTTTCTAGCGCGCTTTATCCTCACTCACGCGCACCTGAGAAACTTCCCAAGGGGTCACCCATCCCATAACTACTCCAGGCCAAGCACGCTTAACTTTGGAGTTTCTATGAGATGGCTACCAGAAAAGAAGATGCATCTTGTTGGTATGAGTAGTCCAAATCAATTCATTTAACCACTTTCTAGTGCAGATCTCACAGGTCGAATCGCAAGCCGCGCCTCGCGCATTCTTAAGCTAATGCAGGCAGGATGCTGACCGAAGCCCAACAATCCCCCTCCCAGTATCTGCCAGCATTTCAGCCCCATAGTCTGGAAACCTCCGCGAACTAGATTTGATCACACAGCCCTCTAGCGGCTAGATTCATTCACACAGTCCTCCAACACTTGACATCAGCATATGTTCCACCTCCGTTTACTTCCGCTGCGCCAGTATCTCAGTTCCAGCATACTAGATTTGATCACATAGCCCTCCAGCACCTGACAACCTCCACTGCACCAGCATCTCAGTTCCGGCCAAGTGGCAATATCTGCTGCATGCCCGCCTCTTAGTTCCAACACTCTGGCAGCCTCCACTGTAGGATACTTCGAGGGAATTCGCACCCGTGACTTGCTCCGATACCAATTATTGGTCCCCAGAATGATGAAGACTATCCTCACTGTACCAACACGAGTCTTTTCTAGCGCGCTTTATCCTCACTCACGCGCACCTGAGAAACTTCCCAGGGGGTCACCCATCCCATAACTACTCCAGGCCAAGCACGCTTAACTTTGGAGTTTCTATGAGATGGCTACCAGAAAAGAAGATGCATCTTGTTGGTATGAGTAGTCCAAATCAATTCATTTAACCACTTTCTAGTGCAGATCTCACAGGTCGAATCGCAAGCCGCGCCTCGCGCATTTTTAAGCTAATGCAGGCAGGATGCTGACCGAAGCCCAACAAAATCGAACATCCTGCTGCGTTTAAACGCGCCTATGGCTGTCATTGCCATGTTTTTGCATCAACACTTATGCCATTGGATATGGTCTCAACCTTGTTTTCTCACTAAACTTGGGAAATACTAAAGCAGCCAATTAAAACATGCACTGTGATCTGAGTTTAATGATCCGTGTGGTGCAAAATATATGGATAGAAAGATACGGAAATCTAGTTTCCAGAACATCTGACCGTTCATCCATAGCCTTCCTAACGAGGGAGTTATCGGTGTTTTGAACAAAGGTCAAGCTGCGCGGAATTTTATTTCCAGCGATTGTGCTAACTTTTGTCCCAACCAACTTGGTTCCCATCTTGAATTTGCAAGTGGTCTTATGACACGTATTTTTCAACCTCTTTTTGGCCGAATTTTCCATAGATGATGCAGTTTTTGGTATGCACTGTACGCTAAACTATCATCTTTCAAATGTTGAAAAATAGTTTCCTTGGGGAAGCCCAAAATACGCACCCTTATAAGAAGGTCGAGCGTGTGCATGGTAGTGTTACACCATGCTTGTGTCGTAACTTTGCCCCTTAGGCATATAACCTTGCCATGTTATGCACTCAATATGATAGATCATTTTGATCGTATCTGGTATAAAATCTCTATGTTGTTAGAGTGTTCGCTATGCTCATGTTTGTAAAATTTTGCAAGTGAAATTGAGTGCGTACTAATCTATTTTCAAGGAACACGATATTTTTGGATTTTGGTTTATAAATCCATTATGACTATGATGACTAAGTCATCACAATCAATGAGTGGTATAATGCTCAAGTTGTTGAATGCCGAATGGCGTTTTCTAGTCACATATGTTCCGTAACAATTGAACCATGTTATGACTCGATGATACATATGCCAAAGTGTATCACTCATAGCATCTCATTATTTGTGAGAATAAAATCTTATGCATCACTTGTATTGGATATGTGAAAAGAAAATATTCATGAGTCAGTATGGTCCGGCTTGCATCGATTTTTGTAACCAGAAGATGTATTGGGACATTGACACATTTAGGCTTTAATAGTCCGGAGTTTGGACAGTTTGATGATCTATATACCACGGTATTGTCATGGACATCATTTTCTTTGAACAAAGAAACTAGTTGGATCAAAGACACCAAAGTATGTTGGTGGAATCATGAGCAGGGCTCATGACTGATTATGATATTTATGTCATCCGCGTCTTGTTTTCATAAACATATGTGACGCCAAAGACCCCCCCAATGATCCTTCTTAGCCATGTTCATTAATTAAAGCCTATTCTTTGGCACGATTAGGAGATGACACCCTCCTATGCTAAAGAGAATAATGTAGCGACTCGCATAAGCATGGTGCTGAGTCCTCCCTTTTCACCGAGTCCTTGCATGATCATAAATATTAGCCTGGGTGGCTTATGATGCTATGATGGTGTTCACAAATGGTCGTACTCAAGTAATAACATTATATGTTATGTTGTTCCTTTGACAATGATTGATAAGTTGATGAAACCTGAGTTTATGGTTGTCCAACTTGTGGACCAGTCATTGTAAAGGTCGGTTCACCCACTTTTAGACCAAGTGTTAAAGTGAAATTTTAACGAGTACTTGCTAACATCCAAGGCTACCTTATCACAAATTTTGATGCCATTTGGAGACTTGGAAGAAGGTGAACCACTTAAATGAAGTTTTCACATACCACCAGCTGTCCCAACAACCAGTTCGATGTCATTTCGACCGGTTTTTGACCACAAGGTTGATGGTTTTGAAATCCTAAACACCCGTTTATACATGCTCACATAATTTTGAGGTGTTTGGGGCTGGTGAAGGGAGTGAACTCTTCAAGAAAGCACTAGAGGTTCGATAAAACCAATGGCCTATCATCAGTTCAATCGTTTCTTTATGTTCGATCCCGGTGGTGCATGGTGACAGTTTTATTGGATTCTCAAGACCAGTAGCTACGGTTATGTAGCATAGGTCAACATGTCATATTCACCTATACCTATCATCATTCAAATGTTTAGTTATGAGTGTAACAGTATGCATTTTGTTAACTGGATTGCGTTAACACTGAAAACCTTTATCGTCCACATGTTCATGTGCCAAAGTACGTCACCACAACGCATTATGACGGGTTATAAATGATGAGTATGACATGCGCTTTCACTCATAGTCCGCTTAAAATATACCTTGGCAGACGATCTCGTAAGTCACTTTGATGAGCCAATCTTCCCATCGCTAGGGGGAGATGCGAACGATCATGTTCGAGTAGAACGACTTGGAATTGTCGTAGTTTGTCCCTACTGTGCCTCACTAAGTTCCCTAAAGTGACGAGATTAAATACATGCTTGTAAACATGTCTGCAAGGATTGTGTCCGGTCATGGATGTTCGTCACCTATAAATGGTGATATGGTAACACCACAAATTGTGGTAGATGGTGTTACTAGGCCGTGGATCTCATAGAGTATTGGGATGCCACTTGGTTCGATAAATACTCTCGCTAAGAATGTATGCGAGTTTGGTACATGAAACTTGATCATCTGATCAAATAAAATCATCTGTCTCATGTGATTTTGGATTATAGTCATTATTGGGGGACGCCTCAATGAATGCCAATCCATAAAGAGTACTCTATGAATAAAGCCGGTACATAAGGACGTGGAATGTGAGTTTAATCGAACCATACTTCGTTGAAAATCTACAACGTTGTAGCCTTGGCCTAAAATGGAAATATATGCGATTCCAGTATAAACAAAGTGATAGCCCTTTGTTGAAGTGGTGCCGACACTCCAAAGATAAGATCTATCCGTATACTTTGTTAAAGCGAGTGAGAGAATGAATTAAACTCACCTCATGGCGCGAGGTTTCTCATGAACGCACTGGAATCAACTACGATGATACGAAACTTAGTTGTGCTATCGTAATGGATGTTATAGCATCCACTATCTTTTCAGTTATATAGTTTCCCAAAAAACTGACGTGCAGCTTGTGGTTAAATCGTATCTTAGTGGGAAACTAAGTTAAGTGATAGAAGGATCTCGTGGTGGATCAGACTCAAATCAAGTGGCTCCTGACCATGGAGCGCGTCGACAAGTGATTGTCGGGAACGCATACTAAGTATATACTTGATTTGGAAGAGATATGAAGATTTTGCATATAAAACTAAGGGTTTATAGTGATGTACTCTTGTGAGACTAAGAGATTCCGCTAAATCCAAAGTTAAGAATGAAAGGATCTTGGGGACACTTGATGATGCATATTCATCAATCGGTTTAAGGCAATCTAAGGGACGGTTTCCCTAAAAGACGATAAAGTAATGCCTATATGATTCCCAATGACTAGTCGAAGTCATCATAAGACTTGGCTCACTTAAGTGATGATGCAGTCTTAAAAGAAAAGTACGGTATTATGTACTAATGTTTGACTCGATGTACTCATTCGTAATAATCCGGTAAAGCCACTGTAAAGATGGCCTAGGATGCGCTCACGCAATGTCTGTGATTGACAAGAAGCTTGAAGCTCGCTCTATCTCGATAAAAGGACACTTGAAAACTGATACCCGAATCTGCCCAGAATGTGTTGGTCTATCTCCCATATGACCTACAGGGCAGCTCACTTGTTGGAAAATGGTGAAATTGGTACCATTGGAAAGGTTTGTGTCTACTTTCCAAGGAAACCAACCATTTGATCACATCCATCATGTTGAGTGACATATGACTATTGTTGCAAAGTAGGACAGGATATGTCCGGTAATTTGCTGAGTCAACTTCAATAGAGCTTTGTGATCTGCTCAGGGCGATCTAGGTTACGTACTATATGTGAATGAAAAGCTATGGGTGTCTAGTTTTCATAAGTTCTTACAGTTTCGTTGATACCTATTGAATCGAAGAAGTTATGACTGATTTAGTGCATGGAGGTCAAGATTTTGGAAAACTTGATAAGTCTTTAGCGACTCTGCACTTTGGAACTTCTGTTCAACTTAGACCAAGAGGTATTTTTCCCACTGGGTTTTTCCTTGGTATAGTTGTGAGGGCAACTTGACATCCAACTCCTATGATTTGAGGTACTCATCAGGGGGAGTCGTTATGTATACATCAGGGGGAGTATACATGACATGTTATCTTGGTGCGTTGTAATCTTTTCCTCATTAAGCTTTTATTTTTCCCATGGGGTTTTGTTTTGGCTTGGAATAGGTTTTTACGAAGGCAACATCTTCTGCACCATTGTTGTATTAGTGCTCGACACAGGGGAAGTGTTTCGGGAATTATTATTCCCGTGATGTGTCTTACCTAATACTGGTTGTAGATACATAGATGGAAGGTTCTAGATCCTTCTAGAGGTAGTAGGATCCTATTAGATGTCTTACCTTATCTAGGAATCCTATGTATGGAAGGACTCTCATTGTAATGCCTATATAAAGGCCCCTCTATCAGTGTTAAGAATACAATTGATTGACTCTATTTACAGTCTTTTTACTTTCTCCTGAAACAGAAATAAATTAACTACAAAACATGAATTTATTGAAGTATACAATCCTATAATCATGAAAAAAATAGCCAAAAATTATGGCTTCAATCTTAGAAAAATAGTAGTTCAAAAATTGATAAATAAAGAAGGAAAAATTAGCAAAAATAAAATACCAAGTAGTCTTCGATCTTTAACCTTCACGTCTTGTTCTTCGTCCTCATCTATCTTGTGCGTTTTTTATCCTCCCTACGTCTAAACCAAACCAAACCAAACATACCCAGTATATCCCGCTCAGAGCAGGGTCTGGGGAGGGTAAAATGTACGCAGGCCATGCCCCTACTTTTTACGGTAGGGAGGATGTTTCCGTGAAGACCCCCAGCTTAGTGCACAGCAAAGTATAGAGTGGTATATACAAAGAAGCATATGATACAAAAAAGCTCACGACCATACCTGAGCCCATGGTTTAATTCACATGAGACTTACCTAAGGGGACTTTGTCAACTGCACTCTCGATGAACGCTACTCTAACCGAACAGGGGTTGACTCTGCGCACAGCTCCCTGTCAAAGCAATAGGATCAAATATACAGTAAAAGTAAAAAGTGTAATGCTCTAAGTCAAAGCTAACCGAGACAACCCAATCCTGACGCTTTCAACTACAGCACCGCTCCCTACAAAAGAATCCACAACTCTGATCTGGCACCTCCACGAGCACCTATCAACGGTCATGGTCTCGAAAAGGTTTAAGGCCTTCAAATCTAATCTCAGCTGCTCATCCCACGTCCTCCTCGGTCTGTCTCTACTCCTCTCTCCGGCAACCAATAAACTCTCGACCCTCCTCACCGGAGCAGATGCCTTCCTCCTGCGGACGTGGCCAAACCACCTCAATCTCCCTTCCCTAACTTTCGCTGAAATGGGCGCCACTTCAAGCGCGTTCCTGAAAACCCCATTCGAGATTCTATCCATCATTGAGCGACCACACGACCAACGTAACATTCTCATTTCAGCCGCTTCCAACTTGCTCTCAAGCGACTTCTTGATCGCCCAACATTCGGAGCCATACAACATTGTAGGTCTGATTGCCGCTCTATAGAATTTACCCTTCAACTTAAGAGGGGCTTTCCTGTCGCACAGGACCCCAGTCGCTGCTCTCCACCTTAGCCACCCCGCCTTGATACGATGAGTGACATCATCTTCACACTCACCTTCCTTCTGAATGATCGAACCCAAATACTTGAACTTATCCGTACGGGGTACGATCTGATCCTCAATCATTACCTCTACTTCTTCCTCGTTGGCCTCATCACTAAAGTTACACCAGAGATACTCGGTTTTAGATCGGCTAACACGCAAGCCCTGGGATTCTAACCTAGACCTCCACAGCTCCAACTTCGCGTTCACCTCCCTCCTCGACTCCGCTACTAACACAATGTCGTCAGCAAAAAGCATGCACCACGGGACGCCATCCTGAATCCCCCGCGAAATGACGTCAAGGATTAGAGCGAAGAGAAGAGGGCTTAGCGCCGACCCCTGGTGTAGTCCTATCTCAACCGGGAAATAATGGGTGTCACCAACTGGGGTCCTAACGCAAGTCCTAGCTTGGGAGTACATGTCTTGGATCGCCCTAACGAACGGCAATGACACCCTCCTCTCTTCTAGGCTCCTCCAAATAACATCGCGCGGAATGCTATCATAAGACTTCTCTAGATCAATGAACACCATATGGAGGTCCTTACGCCACTCTCTAAATTTCTCCATAAGGCGTCTGACGAGATGAATGGCCTCAGTCGTGGACCTCCCCGGCATGAAGCCAAATTGGTTCTCAGAGATCTCAACTTCTCTTCTAACTCTGCATTCCACTACTCTCTCCTCCCTACGTCTCTTACTCTTAATTTGGTTCATTAGAGTTGAATTTTATATATATATATATATGCTCACTCCGTCCACAATCAATGTTCCCTTTTTTTCATTTTGGTATGTCCAGAAAAAATGTTCCTTTTCTATTTTTAAACACTACCCCACAATACAATTTACTAAAATATCCTTATAATTTTTATATATTTACACATTTTACCAGGCTGACCCACATATTAAATTATTTAAACAACTTAATTAACATTAAATTACTTTTAATGTGGGACCCAAACTCCACTCACATCACACTTACCTAACATTTCTTAAAACCCGAACTAAAAAAGTTGGGGAACATTGATTGTGGACGGAAGGAGTATATGAATTGATTCAAATGAGAATCAGTCCTTAAAATGAGGATGTGAGTCCGTTTATATTTATTATAGAGTCACGCACAAATAGCATGTTGTACTACATATTCTTTTTTCTCCCAATAAATAGTGAATTCGTACTAAATGTGTGTGATAAATCCGAAAATTGATTATGCGTTACAACATATTATGTGAAACGAATTCGTAGTAAATATATATTGGACTCACATTCCTATTTTAAGGACGAATTTCCATTTGAACCAATCCATATACATATATATATATATATATATATATATATATATATATATATATATATATATATATATATATATATATATATATATATATATATATATATATATGGTGGGTTTTGGTGAGAATGATATTTAAATTAAGAAATAAGAATTAATTTGATCCATAGATCTTGATTAAATGGATGGCCTAGATTTATTCTCACAAAATCGTATGCATAGAATGTAATATTTTAGTGCATCGATATTTTGATGCATATAATGCAGAGTTTTAATGCACTGCAAGTTTGATGCACGAAATGCATATATTGCATGCATAAGCCAATCTGGACCGTATATCACACAAAGACCAATGATTCATATGTGTTCTTATTTCTTACTCAAAAAGTCATTCTCATTTGATCCAACAACTATATATATATATATAGGAAAGCTTTTTTCCGTAGGAAATAAGAATGATTTTGGGCCTTTGATCTTTGGTGATCAATGACTGCGATTTGTGCCTGTTGTGCTAACAATTTAGCCTACGTGTGCTACACATAATATTTTTGTGGCGGATATTTTTGTAATTATACATATTGCACGTTTGGTATTTCCTACAATCATGGGATTTCATATCTCACTTTCCCATCTCTTCCCAACGTGTAAGCGGAAATTTTGGACGTGATTTTGTTTTCTCATTTTCTTCTCTCAATTCTCGCTCCCATTTGTGATGTCGTCGCCGATATAGTAGGGGAAGCCCCCATCTCCGCTGTTATACTGCACCCAGCCGCCGTCGCCGTTCAAGAATTTCAGCCGCCGCCGCTTCTCTTCTAGGGCACTCCGCGGCTGCTGAAATAGGTGAAGCCGCCGCCGCTGTAGTAGGGCACCCCGTTGCAGCCCCTCCTCTCTATGCCCACTAAACGTCGTTGTTCAGCCATGGAAGACGCAACTCCGAGCAAGAGGCAAACTTTGTTCAAATATGGAAGATGCAACTTCGAGCAAGAAGCAAGGTGGCCGCGGAGTAGTTAGCATAATTATTCCATGTTCGCAAATATGATACTTTTAAACAGTATTATTTTTGTTTCCAGCACCTGCAGGTGAATGTTTCTAAACATTTAAGACAACTTTTTAGCACTTTTGTTATTATTGTTTTGCTAATCAGTGTGATGTGATTTAGTAGTTAGCACTGTTAATATAGTGCGTTAGTTAGCATTGTTAATACTTTGTTTTAACATTGTTGATACATTGCTTTAGCATTGGATGTTTTGAAGCTACTTTAACAATAATTTATTGCACAATGTGGCCCTTTTATATATTTTACTTGCATTAATATGAAAACTAGTTATTTTAGATTGTATTTCTGTTAATGTTTTAATAGTAGAGTTTAGCAATAAATGTTATTTATGTTAGTACATTTAACAGGTAATACTAGCATATATGGTATGTAATGCTTGCATAGCAGTTTATGGGATTTAGACTCTGTTTTTGGGTGAATGAATCGAATCGACCAATCGAATTAATTCGAATGGATCTCGAATCGAATCGAATCGAATGGACTGAATCGAATCAATCAAATATATATTAAGGGCAAATATTAATAATAATAATAATAATAATGGTAAATAATAATAATAATAGTAATCAACAACAACAACAATAATAGTAATATTATTAGTAATAATAACAATAATAATAATTAAGATTAATAATAATAATAATAATAATAATAAGAAGAAGAAGAAGAAGAAGAAGAATCGAAGTAGGCCCGAATCAATGAATGGACGTGAATCGAATCAATCTGAATGGACACAGACAGATCGGCCCAATCTGGATGGACTGAATCGAATCAATCGAATCGAAAATCTGAAAAATAAGTCCAAAAGAACAGGGCCTTACAAATGCAGTGACACTATATACCATCTTTATAGCTCTTTTATTTATGTTTATTGTATTTATTGTATTTTTTAGTAAATGACGCAAAAATCATTTTGTATCTATACTTGAAAACGAGTATGATTATTTATCTTCCAAAAAATAAAGCACAACACATTATATCAATTGACTGCACTGTACATAATAAAGCATAACAAAAAAACCACATAATTGGAACATAACCAGAACCGCACTCTGTTTTCCAATTTGCAGCACACACAAAACAAATGATTAGCACAATAGTTCCGATTTTTAAAAATACAAATCAAATAGAAAAAAAAAGATAATGTTAGTTTTTTTTAAAAAAAAAAATACACCAAAAATATAAAATATTTGAACGACTAAAATATATGAAATCCCATAAAAAATAGATATTAACCTAAAATATGAAATCCTCATATAGGAACTTTCCATGATTGTAGGAACTTTCCATAAGTGAAATTAGTCAAATTACATTGGTACCCCCAATAATAAAATTCGTTAACACTCATAGTTTCCCGTGTTAGCACACCATAATAAAATCTGGGCCATTAATCTCCAAGGACCAATGGCTTACAATCATTCCTATTTCCTACAAAAAAAACTTTCATACCTGAACCTATATATATATGAATTGACTATGGTGGAAACATCCTTAATGGTGAAATCTAGAAACCAATTGCAACAACAACAACAACAACAATATCTAAGCCTTAGTCCCAAAATGATTTGGGGTCGGCTAACATGAATCAAACTTTGAAACCGTCAATAATCGTTACATAAATAACACAAAAGGAAAAAAGAGGGAAAAAGTAGAGAAAAAAGCAAATAAAAAAAGAGAATGAATCTAAAAAAAAAGAAAGAAAAAAATCCTGAAAAATAAATTAAAAGATAACATGAAATAAAAGAAAATAGGAATTAAAAAAAAAACAAAGGAATCAGACTCCATCCACCATCCGTATCCTTTCCCGCCACATTTGCCTCTCCATCGCCATACTTTCTCCAATTCCAAGAAACTGCATATCATTTTCAATCATCTTTATCGAAGTTTTCTTGGGTCTTCCTCTACCTTTCACAACATTATTTGTTCTCCAACTTTCTAGCCTCCTCACTGGGGCATCAATAGGTCTTCTTCTCACATGACCAAACCATCGTAATCGATTCTCCATCATCTTGTCTTCTATAGACGCAACTCTTATCTTCTCTCTGATCACCTCATTTCTGAGCCGATCCTTTTCTGTATGACCACACATCCATCGTAGCATACGCATCTCTGCCACATTCATCTTTTGAACGTGACTGTTTTACAGCCCAACACTCGGTGCCATATAACAGCGCAGGCCCAATTGCCGTGCGGTAAAATTTACCCTTTAATCTATGAGGCATGCCAGGATCACATAAAACCCATGTGGCACTCTTCCACTTCAACCACTGTTAGGCGTATTTTTATACGCTTATTTATCATTATTTTGTAGTATTTTGGAGAGTGAAATCGTCTAAATGAGCTTTTAATGCCTTAATTTTGTATGATTGACAGGAAATTGAAGTCCGGAAGCTAAAACGAGGCAAAACGGGCGCAGCAAATCTGGACTCGAGCCGCGGCACAAGGAAGGCGAGCCGCGGCACGGAAGACACGGCCAAGCGCGAGTGAATCGTACTCGTGCGCGGCCACGGCCAGGTGAGCCGCGGCACAGAAGAATTAATTAACGCCCAGGCATTCAGCTGAAGGCGATGTGCCGCGGCACAGGTTTAGTGAGCCGCGGCACACTTGGCGGTTTTTGTATGCCCGCGCGGATTTTGAGCTGTTTCGAAGCCAGTTTTCGACCGACTAATACGGACGCGATTTGGAGGATATGTGAGCTATAAATAGGGTTTAAGACCCTAATTAAATCATCTTGGAATCTTTGGATCTTTAACCTTTGAGAGCTTAAGCTTGGAGACGGCAGAAGAAGAGGGAAGCAGAAGACTTCAAGGGCAGAAGGCGGAAGCTGAAGAACGGAGGAATCCGAGCTTCATCTGCGTTTGAATTTTATGCTTTCGTTTATTTATTCTGTATTTTCAGTTTTTAGTATGTCAGGCTAAAGCCCTAATCTAGGGTTTTGATGAAACCTTTGTTTTGACGAATTGATTGAGATTATCCAATTTATTACCTTTTTATTGAGTTTTCCCAATTATGTTTAATGCTTGCAATTATCTGGCCAATAGTTGTATTGATTTAATCATTCACTTCGAATCGGGAGAGGAGATTTGGTGAGGAACTATTGGTGAGGACCGTTTTATTCTGTGAGATAGGAATATACTCATAGGAACTACGTGGCCTTTAGGAGATTTCATGCTTTTTGCCTATCGACGAATTAATTCACCTAGGGATAGAGTGCGTTATTCGCCCTTAGATAAATCTATTGACCTCGGGAGAGGCGGTAGAATATATTAGCAATCTCCGCCTTCAATAAATTGGGAAAATTATTTATTACGGATAATCGAGAGTAAATTCGGATAAACTAAGGTGGATTCAGAACCCTAGACTTATTTATCATTTGATTTCTTTTATCCAAGATATTGTTTTCTACTGCTTAGTCTTTTAGTAATTCTTTTAGTTATTAATCGCAAAACCCAAATTCGATTGTTCAGATAAAATTGGAATACGAAAAAATCGGTAGTTAGAGATTCAATCCTCGTGGGAACGATACTCTACTTATCACTTTATTACTTGTAAACGATGACGTGCACTTGCGTGTAGGAATTATCGCAACAAGTTTTTGGCGCCGTTGCCGGGGATTGAAATTTTCTAATATCGATTTAAGTATTTCCAGTCTTAATTTGAACGTTTTATTTTTATTTTTGTATTTAATTTCGTTTACTTGTTTTTTCCTTTCAGGACCTTTCGTGTAGTGCATGAGAAAACTCGGTAACGAAGGCCTACTACCTTTGGATACCGAGCTCGAGCGCACGCTAAGAAGGAACAAAAAGGAGAAAAGAGAGTTGCAGACGACGGTCAACATGGCCGATAATATCGAAGTCCAAGGAGGAGATAACCAAGTGCGGCAAGTTCAACCAGAACTCGCTCTTCGAGATTATGCCATGCCGCAGGTCAACGCTAATTTTTCGGGAATTCGGCGTCCCACTATCCAAGCTAATAATTTTGAGATCAAGCCCGCCATTATTCAGATGGTGCAGGCGAGCCCATTACGTAATTCGCCGAAGGACGACCCGAATGCCCATATTGCTTCTTTCCTTAAGATATGCGACACATTCAAGACTAATGGTGTCACCGACGATGCCATCCGATTGAGGCTTTTCCCTTTCTCTTTGAGGGATAAAGCAAAGTTTTGGTTAAATTCCTTACCACGGGTCGATTACAACATGGGAGAGGTTAGCGCAAGCCTTCCTTGCCAAATTTTTCCCACCAGCTAAGACGGCGAGGTTGAGAAACGAAATAACCACTTTTGTCCAGTACGATATGGAATCGCTCCACGAGGCGTGGGAGCGATATAAAGATTTGCTACGAAGATGCCCTCATCACGGCATTCCTGATTGGCTTCAGCTTCATACGTTCTATAATGGTTTGAGTGCTTCTACACGCACTCTAGTGGATGCGGCCTCTGGTGGGACCTTCATGGGAAAATCTATGGCCGAGGCACACGTGCTTTTGGAAGATATGGCCGAAAACGCATACCAATGGCCATCGGAAAGATTGACACCGAAGAGAGTCATGGAAGTTTCAAGCAATGATCCGATTTCCACCTTGTCAGCTCAAGTCGCCGCTTTGACACAACAGCTCCAGGCATTTTCGCACGCACCAGCCCCCGTTACCATTGAGACATGCAATTGGTGTAACGGATCACACCCGAGCGCGGAGTGTCAAGTTGGAAACCCGTTCGAGCAACATCAGATGGAGCAAGCTCAATTCGTGGCCAATGGAAATCGACAAAGCAATTTTTACCCCAGCACTTATAATCAAGGGTAGCGTAATCAACAAAATTTTCCATGGAGAAATGGGCAAGCTATGAAGCCTCCACAACCTCACTTCGCGCAACCCCCACAGCAGCCCCCTCAATCACCAAAGGTATCTTTGGAAGATGCTCTTGCTCAATTGGCGGCTAACACAAGCCAATTCATGACCCGCACCGAGACGACCCTCCAAAATCATTCGACCTCCATCCGAAATCTAGAAACACAAATGGGGCAGCTTGCTAATTTATTGTCTTCTCGGTCTCAAGGTGCATCACCCAGCGCAGCCGAAGTGAAAGCCAAGGAAAATGAGCAAGCGATCGAATTACGAAGCGGAAAGGAGTTGAAAGGGCAGCCTATTAATGACAAAGAGCAGCCGATCGAGCAGAACGAGGAGGAAAAGGATGAGACGCCTAAGCCAAAGGAGGTATCGACTACTCAGCCCACTCCTCAAATTCCATTCCCATAGCGTTTCCAAAAGCAAAAACTGGACAAGCAGTTTTCAAAATTCCTCGACGTTTTCAAGAAATTGCACATAAACATTCCGTTCGCCGACGCATTGGAACAGATGCCGAGTTACGTCAAGTTCATGAAAGAAATCTTGTCCAATAAACGAAAGCTCGAGGAATATGAGACGGTCGCTTTAACGAAGGAGTGCAGCGCTATTTTACAAAAGAAGCTCCCACCTAAATTGAGAGATCCAGGAAGTTTCACCATCCCTTGCATCATCGGAAATTCATCTTTTGAAAGAGCCCTATGCGATCTCGGGGCCAGTATAAACCTTATGCCCCTTTCTATTTTTAAAAAGCTGGAGATTGGGGAAGCCAAGCCGACGACAGTCTCTCTACAATTGGCCGATAGATCCATCAAATATCCGAGGGGTGTGATAGAGGACGTTTTAGTCAAAGTTGATAAGTTCATCTTTCCGGCCGATTTCATCGTACTTGACATGGAAGAAGACCAAGATATATTGGGAAGACCATTCTTGGCAACAGGCCGAACGTTGATTGATGTGGAAAAGGGAAAGCTGACTTTGCGTGTTCAAGAGGAGCAAGTAACATTCAATATTTTTCGATCCGTAAAATATCCAAGTGACGCTGAAAATTGTTTCCAAGTTGACGTCATTGACTCGTGCGTGAGTAGAACTTTTCGAGAAAATTATCCACCCGATCCATTGGAATCCGTTTTGATTGGGGCTGTTTCCGAACCAAATGGAGAGCATGCAGCCTACGTACGACACATGGATGCTTCCCCGCCAATTTTTATTCGTAAACCATTCGAGGAGCTAGGAAGTTCACTAACTCGACCGACCCCATCGATTGAAAAACCTCCAAAGTTGGAACTCAAAAAGCTGCCACCTCATTTGAAATATGCATTCCTGGGGCCCGACAACTCCCTTCCAGTTATTCTTTCGGCCACTTTAGCAGGAGATCAAGAGGCAAAATTATTAAGAGTTTTGAGGAATACAAATCTGCTCTTGGATGGTCCATTGCGGATATTAAGGATCAGCCCCTCGATTTGCATGCACAAGATCCCGATGGAGGAAGACTACAAACCATCCGTGGAGCATCAACGCCTTTGAATCCTAACATGAAGGAGGTGGTAAAAGTCGAGGTTTTAAAACTCCTCGATGCAGGTATGATCTTTCCAATTTCTGATAGTAAGTGGGTAAGTCCGGTTCAAGTTGTATCGAAAAAGGGTGGGATAACAGTTGTTCAAAACGATAATAATGAATTAATTCCCACCAGGATTGTTACGGGGTGGCGTATGTGCATAGATTATAGGAAATTAAATAAGGCCACTAGAAAAGATCATTTCCCCTTGCCTTTTATTGATCAGATGTTAGATAGATTAGCCGGACACGATTTCTATTGCTTTCTCGATGGTTATTCGGGGTATAATCAGATTTACATAGCCCCCGAAGACCAAGAGAAAACGACGTTTACATGTCCTTACGGCATTTTTGCTTATAGGCGCATGCCTTTTGGATTGTGTAATGCGCCGGCGACTTTTCAACGGTGTATGATGGCTATTTTTTATGACATGGTAGAGCAGTGTATTGAGATTTTTATGGATGATTTTTCTGTTTTTGGAGATTCATTTGACATTTGTTTGGAAAATTTGCAGAAAGTCTTGCGAAGATGCAAAGAGACCAATTTAGTCTTGAATTGGGAGAAGTGTCATTTTATGGTGCAGGAGGGCATTGTGCTTGGCCATCGAATATCCTCACATGGAATTGAAGTCGACCGAGCGAAAATTGAGACAATTGAGAAGATGCCTCCACCCACTTCGGTCAAGGGGATTAGGAGTTTTTGGGACATGCCGGTTTCTATCGCCGATTTATTAAGGATTTTTCAAAGATCACGAAGCCGCTGTGCAATGTACTCATGAAAGATATCCCATTTACTTTCGACGAGTCTTGTAGAGAAAGTTTCGAGTTGCTGAAGAAAGCTCTAAGCACGGCACCGGTGATAGTCGCTCCGGATTGGGACCTTCCGTTCGAACTAATGTGCGATGCTAGCGACTTTGCCATTGGGGCTGTTTTGGGGCAGAGACGAGGGAAGGTGTTCCATGTCATATACTATGCGAGCCGAACACTCGATGACGCCCAAAGAAATTATGCCACAACGGAGAAGGAATTGTTGGCGGTGATCTTTGCATTTGATAAATTTCGGGCTTATCTACTAGGAACGAAAGTGATAGTGTGGACCGATCATTCGGCAATAAAATACCTTTTGGAGAAGAAGGATGCCAAACCAAGGTTGATTCGGTGGGTGCTACTCCTTCAAGAATTCAACTTGGAGATTCGGGACAAGAAAGGGACAGAAAATGTTATAGCCGATCACCTTTCACGATTAGAGAGTTCCCTCGAGAAGGAAGAAAGTCAGCCACAAATTATAGAAACCTTCCCCGACGAGCAGCTCTACAAGTTGGATTCAACACATGCGCCTTGGTATGCTGATATAGTGAACTACTTAGCAAGTAAAACAATTCCGAACGACCTCTCACGTCATCAAAAGAAGAAGCTAATCTCGGATGCTAAGTACTATTTGTGGGACGATCCTTTTCTCTTCAAGCGATGCCCCGATCAAATTATCCGTAGATGCATTCCGGATGAGGAAATCCACAGTGTGCTGAACCATTGCCATCCATCACCCTACGGTGGACATTTTAGTGGAAATAGAACAGCAGCGAAGGTCTTACAGTCGGGATTTTATTGGCCGTCCTTATTCAAAGATGCTCACTCCTTTGTATCTACATGTGATCGGTGTCAACGGACAGGAAACATATCTAGACGACACGAAATGCCGCTGAACACCATACTTGAAGTCGAATTATTTGATGTATGGGGGATCGACTTTATGGGTCCATTTCCCCCATCAAACAAGAATCTCTATATTTTGGTGGCCGTAGATTATGTCTCAAAATGGGTTGAAGCAGTGGCACTACCTACGAATGGGTCCAATGTCGTAATCAAGTTTATTAAACAACATATCTTCACACGCTTTGGGACTCCACGTGCTATTATAAGTGATGGTGGGTCACACTTCGACAACAAATTTCTTGATGCGGTTTTGAGAAAATACGGAGTCACTCATCGTGTGGCCACAGCATACCATCCGCAAACGAGTGGTCAAGTCGAGATATCAAATCGAGAGCTGAAGTGGATTCTAGAAAAGACGGTCAGCTCGTCTCGAAAAGATTGGGCATTTAAACTCGATAATGCACTTTGGGCGTACCGAACTGCGTATAAAACACCTATCGGAATGTCGCCCTACAGATTGGTCTATGGGAAAGGTTGCCATCTACCCGTAGAAATGGAACACCGTGCTTACTGGGCGATAAAGAAACTAAACTTTGATCTAAAATCCGCTAGGGAAAAGCGCTGTTTGCAGCTGAACGAGTTGGAAAAAATTCGCCACAACTCATACGAAAATGCGAAACTTTATAAGGAGCGGACAAAGATTTGGCATGATAAGCACATCACGCAGAGAGAATTTGTCCCGGGTCAAGAGGTGTTGCTATTTAACTCACGCTTAAAGTTATTTCCCGGGAAATTGCGTTCACGATGGTCGGGACCGTTCACCGTAGTTCAAGTGTTTCCACATGGTGCAGTAGAAGTTCAAAGAGATGGCCGAAAATTCAAAGTTAATGGACAACGGTTGAAGGCATACGTGGGAAATCCAATAGACACGCAGAAAATGAGCGTCACCTTATCCACCGCCGGATGAATGCGAGAAAAGTCCGGCTGAAGACTATAAACTAAGCGCTCCTCGGGAGGCAACCCGAGTATTAGTTGTAGATTCTTTGTTGTTTTCTTGCATTTTTAGAGTCTCTCTTTGTCTTCTTTCTTCTTTGATCCATCCTTCCCTCTCTTCTTGATGTTTTCGTGTAAAATTTACGTGCAGGAATCGGCAAAGGGGAGGAATTCAATGATGGGTCGCGGCACGGTGCAGGTGAGCCGCGGCACACACCAGTGATGAAAAATGGTCGATCAAGCTGTACCTATGCCGCGGCATGATCTTACTGAGCCGCGGCACACCAGGTCGCTGAGCCGCGGCACACTAAACCTGCGCCGCGGCACACTAAATGGCCAAGAAACACCCAGGAAGCCTGTACTTTGTGCCGCGGCACACAAGACTGAGCCGCGGCACACTAACACGCTGAGCCGCGGCACCAGCGAGCCGCGGCACCCGACGCCATTGCAAAACGTCCCGATCCTCAGTACTTTGGGCCGCGGCTCACTTATATTGTGCCGCGGCCCCCGTCGAAAAATAAGAGCAGCCAGGTAGGGGCTCATCCAATCGATCGGCCTGCGTAAGATACTTCTTCCCTCCCTTCCTTTCTTCCTTCACAGGTCAGTTGATACCATTCTATTGTCTCATTCTCAAATTCTCCAGGTAATTGTTGATTTCTAAATCATAAGTGATTCTTGATGTGAAAAGATTTGAAGTTTTATATTGCTAGTTGTTCTTCACTTTTGTTTCTAAAATGGAGTTGGAATATGGGGAATTTGATATTGTGATGGAATTGATGTTTATGAACGAATTGTTGATGATAGTTGTCGTGATTCAGGGTTATAATCTGTGTTATTATTTTTGGGATTTGGAATTAACCATCAAAATTCTTGTTCTTCATTTTAACTTGTGCACACAAGGTGTTTGATAAATTGCAGCAATGAAAAATTGGTAAGCTAGGCATTCTCAAAATTATATGCAATGAATCGTGTTGTCGAATTACATTATCCCCAACCCTTACATCATGTTAAACTTGAGAGCTCGTACTTAACTTCCTTTTTGATGATGCAAGCTCATTTATCCACACTCCACATGATGTAGTCAAGAAGCGTGCAAGCTCACCGGATGATGCCGGCACCAGCTCCCGAGCGGTGGAGGAGTACTTGACCTTTACTTTTATTGCAAATCATTTTTTTTTGTCCATTGAGGTCAATGTACGTCCTAAGTTTGGGGGGGGGATTTACTTTCAGTTCCTACATTCATTGTTGTACCTTATTTTATTGCTGTACTTTATTTCGTTGCACTTTTCATTACTTTGCGTAAAAATTTTTTAGATAGCCTTGCTTGTCTTAGTTTTCTTTATTCGTGAATTTTTCGTGCTTCTATTTGTGTGATACTGATGTTACGACACTGTTTTTCTCTCTGAAGAAGCGGTCGAGTTTTAGTCGAGTTGTAGTCAGTTATTTCTGTTCTGCTTAGTATTCAATTAGGTCCGAAATTTTTCGTGATTGTAGAGGTCTTGGCAGATAAGAGACGATACATACTTGTTTTTAAATCCCCATCAATACGTTTGGCTACATTTTCCGGATAGAGAGTCGTACTGTTTCTTTAGTCGTTTTGGCACTTAGATTGAGTTTAGAGTCGGTCAGTTTTTCCCTAAAAGTCGAGATAATGTGTTCTATGAAGGGAAGTCTAGTAACCGGGGGTATTCGCGTGACCCGCTGTTTACTCTCGCGTAAAACGACGACCCTGATTAGACTAGTGATTTAGATATTTCACATGTGCCAATGATAGGGAGCCTAGTAACCGGGGGTATTCGCGTGACCCGCTGTTTACTCTCGCGTAAAACGGCAACCTTGATTCGGACATGCGGAAATTATGTATTCGAGTTGTTTCTCCGCTGTAGACGGGAACTTAGTAACTAGAAGCATCCATGTGCCCCATGAGTGTCTTTTACGTCAAACGGTTTTCCAATACATGAGAATGGAGTTTCCACCTAGGATTATCCCGATGAAACATCCGAGATCCTAACCTAGTGGTCAACTCGAATCAAATTCTTGAGCATATATATATAAGGGGATCTTGTCCGAGGTTTATTTGTTATGAAACTCGTGAAAATTGTGCCTTTAGGCGTGGAGCAGGACAAACTAGCTTGTTTATTTTAGCCTTTCATATTGATTGGTCGATTTGACTCACGTTTTGTTAATCTTTGGTGGATTTTCTTCATGAGCGAGTGATTAGGGTGAATTTGATTACTTTGCGGAATCATTATTCGAAAGTGCGGCTCGCTTTTATGACACTCGTATTATTTAGAGAGAATTAGAGGATTGTATTGATTAGGTTGAACACTATGAGTTGCACGATGATTCACGACATTCTTTTATTGAATTTAATTCTTTTTGCTTGAGTACTAGCAAAGGCTTAAGTTTGGGGTATTTGTTAGGCGTATTTTTATACGCTTATTTATCATTATTTTGTAGTATTTTGGAGAGTGAAATCGTCTAAATGAGCTTTTAATGCCTTAATTTTGTATGATTGACGAAATTGAAGTCGGAAGCTAAAGCGAGGCAAAGCGGCGAAAGCGGCAAATCTGGACTCGAGCCGCGGCACAAGGAAGGCGAGCCGCGGCACGGGAAGACACCCGGCCAGCGCGAGTGAATCGTACTCTGTGCGCGGCACGGCCAGTGAGCCGCGGCACGGAAGAATTAATTAACGCCGGGCATTGGTGAAGGCGATGTGCCGCGGCACAGTTTAGTGAGCCGCGGCACACTTGGCGGTTTTTGTATGCCGCGGATTTTGAGCCATTTGAAGCTTGATTTTCCCGACTAATACGGACGCGATTTGGAGGATATGTGAGCTATAAATAGGGTTTAAGACCCTAATTAAATCATCTTGGAATCTTTGGATCTTTAACCTTTGAGAGCTTAAGCTTGGAGACGGCGAGAAGAAGAGGGAGCGAGAAGACTTCAAGGCGAAGGCGCAAGCTGAAGAACGGAGGAATCCGAGCTTCATCTGCGTTTGAATTTTATGCTTTCGTTTATTTATTCCGTATTTCAGTTTTTAGTATGTCAGGCTAAAGCCCTAATCTAGGGTTTTGATGAAACCTTTGTTTTGACGAATTGATTGAGATTATCCAATTTATTACCTTTTTATTGAGTTTTCCCAATTATGTTTAATGCTTGCAATTATCTGGCCAATAGTTGTATTGATTTAATCATTCACTTCGAATCGGGAGAGGAGATTTGGTGAGGAACTATTGGTGAGGACCGTTTTATTCTGTGAGATAGGAATATACTCATAGGAACTACGTGGCCTTTAGGAGATTTCATGCTTTTTGCCTATCGACGAATTAATTCACCTAGGGATAGAGTGCGTTATTCGCCCTTAGATAAATCTATTGACCTCGGGAGAGGCGGTAGAATATATTAGCAATCTCCGCCTTCAATAAATTGGGAAAATTATTTATTACGGATAATCGAGAGTAAATTCGGATAAACTAAGGTGGATTCAGAACCCTAGACTTATTTATCATTTGATTTCTTTTATCCAAGATATTGTTTTCTACTGCTTAGTCTTTTAGTAATTCTTTTAGTTATTAATCGCAAAACCCAAATTCGATTGTTCAGATAAAATTGGAATACGAAAAAATCGGTAGTTATAGATTCAATCCTCGTGGGAACGATACTCTACTTATCACTTTATTACTTGTAAACGATGACGTGCACTTGCGTGTAGGAATTATCGCAACAACCACCCTGCCTTTATTCTGTGAGCCACATCGCCATCTAGCTCTCCATCCTTTTGGATAATAGATCCAAGATACCGAAAGAAAGTGGATCCATGAACAACTTTCCCATCAAATGTGATCATCCCCGCCTCTCTATCACTGTTTTCGCTAAACCTACACTCCATATATTGATCTTATACCTTTCGGCCTAAAGCCTCGATCTTCCAAAGTATCCCTCCAAAGTTCCAATTTCTGTTGCACTCCAACCTTCGTTTCATCAATCAACACAATATCATCTGCGAACATCATACACCACGGAACGTCATTTTGAATTTCTCTTGTCAATTCGTCCATGACTATGGCAAAGAGAAAAGGACTAAGAGCAGATCCTTGATGCACCCCAATCGTAATAGGGAATTCTTCTGTCCTCCCAACATTAGTATGTACACTTGTACTAGCTCCCTCATACATGTCCTTTATAATGTCAATATATTTCCGCGATACACCCTTCTTTGCTAAGGTCCACCAAAGTACTTCTCTTGGTACTTTATCATATCCCTTCTCTAAATCAATAAAAACCATATGCAGATCTTTCTTTTTATCTCGATAATGTTCCATCAAGCTATAGGATAAGATAAATTGCTTCCATGGTCGATCTTCCAGGCATAAATCAAACCGATTTTACATTATCTTCACACATTTCCTGATCCTTTGTTCAATCACTCGTTCCCACAACTTCATGGTATGACTCATTAGTTTAATTCCGCGATAATTAGAACAATCTTGAACATCACCTTTGTTCTCATTGCATATTTGTTATTATTTGTTGCATCAAGCTGGTCGCTAGTATATGCAACAAATAATGCAATAAAAATACATAAATGCATATAATTCTACTCATCTACAGCCGTTAGATCACTAATATCAATGGCCTACAAAAGTTTCTAAATTTCACAAGGTAATTAGTTTTCATATGATCTATTTCCTATATATATATATATATATATATATATATATATATATATATAGAGAGAGAGAGAGAGAGAGAAAAAAAATTATTCAATTGGTCCCGTATGTGGGATCAATTGGCCAAAAAGCCCCATCTGTCTCCGGCGGACCAAAAAACCCCCACATCTCCCCCTGTTTTTGCCAATTTGGTTCTCCATCGCCGGCCGGAGTATTTTCCGGCCATCGGAGCTGACGTGCACGACACGTGGCAAAAATAGTTGGTCCGTCCAATTGGTCTCACATACGGGACCAATTTGATAATTTTCTCATTATATATATATATATTTCAATAAATGTAATAAATATTAATGGCACATGATATAAAGAACTATAATTTAATTGAGTTTAAATTATTTGTGGCAAAACAATTCTATCAAATGAAAAGTTGATGAGCGTTAAAATTTTTATTTTTCGAGGGTAGAATTATTTATCAAATAAAGATTGGTAGAAGTTTATTGCTTGCAAAAAGATATTTATGGTTTGTTTGTATTTTTATGACAGATTTTTAATAAATTCTCTTTGTATTATCCAACAAAAGAATACATTCTTGCAATAAAAGAAATAATTTTAATATCCAACAATAGATTTCACTATTTAACATACTTTGCATTTATGCTAAAGAGCTTACTTAGTTGATTTTTTTTTTATAAAATAAAAACAATAAACCAAACCAAACCAAACCAAACATACCCAGTATATCCCGCTCAGATCAGGGTCTGGGGAAGGTAAGATGTACGCAGACCATACCCCTACTTATTACGGTAGGGAGGCTGTTTCCGTGAAGACCCCCAGCTTAGTGCACAGCAGAATCTTGTGTGATAAATACAAAGGAAAACATATGATTCGAAAAAGCTCGAGACCATACATGAGTCCATGGCTTGATCCACATGGGACTTACCTAAGCGGAATTTGGCTACTTCACTCCCGATGAACGCTGCTCTAACAAAAGAGAGGTTGGCTCAAGGCACAGCTCCCTGTCAAAAATACACCACACGCAAAGACAATAGGATAAAATATACAATAAAAGTAAAAATGCAATGCTCTAGGTCAAAACAAACCGAGACAACCCAACCCTGAGGCTCTCAACTACAGCACCGCTCCCAACAAAAGAATCCACAACTCTGATCTGGCGCCTCCAAGCGCACCTATTAACAGTCATGGTCTCGGAAAGGTTTAAGGCCTTCAAATCTAATCTCAGTTGCTCCTCCCACGTCCTCCTTGGTCTGCCTCTACTCCTCTCCCCGACAACCATTAAACTCTCGACCCTTTTCACCGGAGCAGATGCCTGCCTCCTGCGGACGTGGCCAAACCATCTCAATCTCCCTTCCCTAACTTTCGCTGAAATGGGTGCCACTTCCAGTGTGTTCCTGAAAACCCCGTTCGCAATTCTATCTAACATTGTGCGACCACACGACCAACGTAACATTCTCATTTCAGCCACTTCCAACTTGATCTCAAGCGACTTCTTCATCGCCCAACATTCGGAGCCATACAATATTGCAGGTCGGATTGCCGCTCTATAGAATTTACCCTTCAACTTTAGAGGGACTTTCTTGTCGCACAGGACCCCTGTCGCTGCTCTCCACCTTATCCATCCCGTCTTGATGCGATGTGTGACATCATCTTCACACTCACCTTCCTTTTGAATGATCGAACCCAAATACTTGAACTTATCCGTACGGGATACGATCCGATCCGCAATCATTACCTCAACATCTTTCTCGTTGGCCTCACCACTAAATGTTACACCAGAGATACTCGGTCTTAGACTGGCTCACACGCAAGCCCTGGGATTCTAACTTAGCCCTCCAAAGCTCCAACTTCGAGTTCACCTCCCTCCTCGACTCCGCCACTAACACAATGTCGTCAGCAAAAAGATGCACCACGGGATGCCATCTTGAATCCCTCGCGAAATGACGTCAAGGATTAGAGTGAAGAGAAGAGGACTTAGCGCCGACCCCTGGTGTAGCCCTATCTCAACCAGAAAATACTGGGTGTCACCAACTGGGGTCCTAACGCACGTCCTAGCTTGGGAGTAAATGTCTTGGATCGCCCTAACGAACGGCAACGACACCCTCCTCTCTACTAGGCTCCTCCAAATAACATCGCGCGGAATGCTATCATAAGCCTTCTCTAGATCTATGAACACCATATGGAGGTCCTTACGCCTCTAAACTTCTCCATAAGGCGTCAGACGAGATGAATGGCCTCAGTCGTGGACCTCCCCGGCATGAAGCCAAATTGGTTCTCTGAGATCTCCACATCTCTTCTAACCCTGCATTCCACCACTCTTTCCCAAAGTCTCATAGTATGACTGAGGAGTTTAATACCCCTATAGTTATTACAACTCTGAGCATCGCCTTTGCTCTTGAAAAAAGGCACGACAATACTATGCCTCCACTCTGTCGGCATCTTAGAGCCTTTGAGGAGGATGTTGAACAGCTCTGCTAGCCACTGAACTCCGAATTCCCCCAGACAAATCCACACCTCAATAGGGATCTGATCCGGGCCTACAGCCTTAGCTCTACCCATTTTCATTAGGGCACCCTTTACTTCCTCTTTGCTGATGCTCTCACAGGAACTAAACGAACGAGCAGAAGATAGACTAACTCCTTACACCACCGAGTCACTACCTCTAGCCTCATTGAAAAGTTCGAAAAAATACTTATTCCACCGCTCCTTAATAGCCACATCGTTCACTAACACTTGACCCAAATCATCCTTAATAAACTTAACGGGACCCAGGTCGCGCCGCCCTCTTTCCCTAGCTTTCGCTAGTTTAAAAATAGCATTCGCTCCTTCTTTGGTGTCTAGGCGCTTATACATCTCCTCGTAAGCCTCACATTTAGCCTTAGGCACTGCCTTCTTAGCCTCTCTTTTCGCCACCTTGTACGCTACAATCTTCTGTAATATCCGGAATTTCTACTACTGTTATTTGATATTATTTTATCCGAGTTATATTGTACAGCGTGGGATCTGTACAGTAGGGATAAAATAAATAAAGGACTGAGATGTCAGTATCGGTATAATTGTCGTATCTGGTCGACAGTTACATTTGAGGATATCGTGTATCAGGTTATCGTACTTTCGATATAGAGTATATCGTATAAGAATATAATTGGATTCAGTGTTTGTGTTCAGTGTGTCTCATGTTCGTTTTTGGTACGTCAAGATGTTGGACAGAAATTGCGGAAAATGGCTAAGTGTTCATTAGCGCACGCCATCGGGTGCAGTAGCGCACGCTACGAAGTATTGATAGCGACGCTAAGAGGTTCGATTACGTACGCTAAGGAGGACCCTAACGTGCGTAACGACTTGCTGGGTTAGTTAGGAAGGTGGCGGCGGGTAGGCCAGGTTGATTTTTATATTCGATTAGCGCACGCTAACGTATGTTGGTTAGCGCACGCTAACATCGATCGCCAATAATGGAATCTTAGCTTTGGCGGGTGGACCCGGCCACTTGCGACGCGTGTCCAGATAAGGTCGCAGTGTTTGTCATGTAGGGCTAGCGCACGCTAAACCGTATGGTTAGCGCACGCTAATTCCAGATCGGTCAAAGGAATCCCGATAATCGCGGATGCTTTCGGCATGTGGGGGCACGAGTGGTAGGTGTGTACTGTAGCAAGTCAACTTCGGATAGCGCACGCTAAGGTAAATGACTTGCGTACGCTAAGCAGGATGTTTTACGTACGTTAATGCATGGGCATTACGTACGTAAGCTAGTTTACGAAGCGAGGCAGTAGCCTCTGGGCTTCGATAGCGCACGCTAACAAAGTCAGTTAGCGCACGCTAAGGCGGTAGCGCACGCTAAACATGAGATGCTAGCGCACGCTAATAATGAATTTTATAAAAGGGGACAGAAGGGTGCTGAGAAGCATTTCGTCATTTTTCTTCTTTCAGTCGAGAGAGAGAGAGAGAGTTGGGATATATTTGAGGTTCCCAAACACTGTATAATGATAATCTTTAACAACATTATATTGAGAGCTTGGATTCAAGCCTTGTTCTTCAAGTTGTTCATGATTCTTTGGATGGAGTTCTAGTGTTCTTCTTTTTGGTTCATCTAAACCAGGTAATCTTCGTATTCCTTCGTTAATGGTTCGTTTTCTTGGATGATTTCATGCAAGGAGCATGTTGGATAATCATATGATGAAGTTATATGAGATTCAATGGAATTTTGATAAGAGTTTCGGATGTTAGTTAAGATTCTTCATACCATAAGGATGTTGATTCATTTAACCCGATCTAAGAAGGATTTCTGAATCTTGGTAATTATATTGGTCGATTTAGATGAGATAAATCATGATACTAGGTTGAATTCCAGATTTAGCATGATACGATCCTTGTTATCGAGTCGGTTTGATTGTTGATGTTGTTATTGATATATGGACATTGACATGATCATTGTGATAATTATGGGGTCGTTTATCTTCAAGAGATATGGAGATTTATGTCTCCCTTCATTCGGATTCGTAGTCGCAAGATGTGAGTCGATGTTTGGAATGCATACCATCAGCGGCATTAGCGCACGCTAAGCTTGGCTAGCGCCGCGCTAACGGGACAACTTAGCGCACGCCACGTTATGCGTTTAACGTGCGCTAAGTAGGCGACGATGCGATATTTTTGTGTTTTGATTATGAATTCGTGATGGTTTGACTTGGTTGGTTCTGACTGTGTTTATTCGAGGTTGTGTTGAACTGTTGAGTTCGATTGGTTAGTTTTGTCGGTTGTTGATTGTTATCGGATATGTGTTATTTGATTTCTTCGATAGGTTGAGATTATTGATCGGTGATTATAATCGGATATTGCGGTCGTGTTCGAGTATGTCCATTGTATTGCTTTTGATCGGGGCTGAGGAACTCGTAGACAAAGGCAATGTGTTGATGGCTTCGTGGTATCGGTATCGAGGCAAGTTATTACTTGCTCAGTTATAATATTTAATGAATGGTTTCAGTTTCATTTCGTTTATAATGCATATAGCGATGATTATTATTGTGAACTCTGGGTATTCGGATCGCATATCGTTCTTTCGACTATGGGAGATAAATCATAATGTATATGCTTTATCTCAGTTATTGGTATGATCGAGTATCAAGGTTACATTATGGTAAAGACGAGGATATGAGTATCTATAGTTCATTGTACGTTTGGATCGCCGAGCATTGAGGATAATCGTCGGTGATGATTGGACATCGAGGTTGCTCTCGAAGGACTCGGGGCAAGGATTCCATATTGATTATGGTTTATTGTTATTTATTTTGGTCTCTTATATTTTCTTTCATGTTGTTGAACATGGAGTCGTCCTAGTAAATTGTCATGTTGTCGTGCATGTTATGTTGTTCATGTTGATGAACGTGTTGATTTGCATATATGTATGCATATTGTGTTGTTCATGTTGTGTAAATAATCTGATGGGATTATGAGGATCTATCTTTGAGAAGCTGGATCGAATGTCCACCATGCGTTGGTTCGACGGGATCATCATGGGATCTATCTTGAGAGCCTTTGGATCATTGGACGGAGTTTTCCACCATGCGTTGGTCCGGGATCATCATGGGGATCTATCTTTGAGAAGCTGGATCGTTGGATTACCCAGTATTGTGTTATTGTTGTGCATATATATATATTGTTGGTTATCCACCTCGTGTTGATCTTGTAGGATCATCTTGGGATCTATGCTGAGGGCGCTGGATCATGGGATTTCCATTGAGTATACATAGTTGTTATTGTTTTTGAGCATATTGACGTTGTCATATGAGTATGCATTTGTAGGTCTTGTGTTAGGACCTTGTCCATATTGCATTGATCTGATCTCGGATTAGACTGATATTAATGTCGTGGCACATCATATCTCGAGGTATGTTCCGTATTTCCTTGGTATTTGTCTTTGATGGACAATCGATTATCGTCTTGGGATTTGATGATGTTATTCGATGGATCGTATTGGTCAGAAATGGTATATTTCCGTATCGTGAGTTGATTGGTTAATCGAGTCCGAGATGCGAACTGTGATAATGATTATTCTGATGAGAATTACTTGAGTAACCAAAGTTATGGCGGTAAGATTACGTTGGTCGTATTCTTATGTTGTATTGTCATTGGTATGTTATTATTAATGTGATGTGACGGTTATCATTGTTGGATATTATGACTGACCCCGTCGTGGGATTTCTTTTTAGGTTCTTGGAGTATCGAGCTTGTAGCGGTCGTGAAGTGATGAGCTTCCCGGAGGATACTGGCTAGGACATGTTTTGTGCATTGAGTTTCTGATTGGTTCTTATTTTCCGCTGCTAGAGTATCTTTATGGTTGGTCTTTTTCTGCTGCGTGAGTATTTTGAAATGCTCTTTTGGTATCTGGTAACTGAGGGTACTTTGGAAATCATTTTCTAAACTTTTGAGTGTCGGCCGTTTGGCCTTGTGATTCCAAAAGAGTTTTTACGACGGTTTTGATAAATAGATTTTATTAAATCTTCGAACCTTTTAAAGATAGTGCCGTTGTCGGCCTCGTGGGCATTTGTAAATGTTTGCAAAAATTTCTTTTAGCCTTGTGGGTTCCATCTCGGGGCCCACGGCGCTGTAATATTTCCAGTTAAATCTGGGAGTGTTACAGGATATGGTATCAGAGCTTAGGTTGAGAAAACCTAGGCATTTGGGTCGAGTTGGGTCGCGTTTTGTCGCGTCATTCGAGTTGTCAATTGACTAATACTAGAGCCGTGAGTTTTTGTTGTTCACTCGGGCCTATGGGTTATGTGATTTATCAGTGTGGTACTGGGATTGTTGTAAACTTTTCCAAATGGTGTTAACGTGATATATTGTGCTCTTGAGTTGCACTGAGTTTGCAAAATGTGTGTTTTGAAAATATTTGTGTCGAGTATTTCCTTGAGTCGAGACATGTGCCAGTATCACGGGGAATTGTCGGCTTCACAATCTGTAAGTATTTGAATTTTTGAGTTTCATTGAGATTTATTGTCGTTCTAAGTTGATACGTTTTGAGATTCAGCAGATATTATACGTTACAGTATAAGGTGACAGATTTGGGACAGTATTGATGATCTTGAGAAACTATGATTTTGGAAATCAGTATGTTGGTTAGATTTTGGAACGGAATTGTGCATTTGGGGAGAAATATTGTGCATGGTTGAGAAGAACATGTAGCATGTTAATTCATTTTGTGATATATGAAACTGCTTTTGAGCATTTGAAAACGATACTTTTCAAAATGAATGTTTTACGGATGTTTTACGGAAAATGATTTTTGGGCCGAGACCCAATAGATTTTGAAATAGTTTTGTAACTCAGGACTTGGAGTCCGAAAAGAGTTTTCTACTTTTTAAACTTCTTGTAATGCGGAACAAGATACGGGCTGAGACCCTAATGTTTCAAAAGAAAACTTTTCTGTTTTCTAAAACTCCCGAGATTTGTAAAACTCTTTATCAATCGTTTATTTATTTTGTTCCTACCTTTTGAGGTTTTTGGTTTACTTGTTCAAATGGAACTTCTCGGGAAGTCTTTCGTTGTGTTTGATTTGTTGATTTGTTTCAATGTTTTGTCATATCATATTTGAGGTGATCCAGGATGGATTAAGGAATGACGTTGCGAGTAGTATGTGGAGAGGAGTTTTTATCAGAGTCTATATATTTGAGATTTTGGAACTCTATCGTGTGGTTTTCCGATGGAATATCAGTGGATATTGGTGACGAGCCGAAGTGGTATACAGGAGTATGGATATGCACAAGCATTTGTATAAATTCCATTTTATTTAATCGTGTGTATTCGAAAAGAATTTTTATCGAGAACTTGGCACCAGCGAGCCGATTTAATTTTTAAAATTGATTTCGTGGTCTTACGAAAATTTTTGTTTTGAGTTTTCAAACTCTAGAAAGAACTTTCGAAAATTGTCTTCGTGACAAGAATATATGATTTCAAACTGGTTTTGAAAATGTGATTGATGTACATACGCATTTAGTGCATCGGGCATATCATATCGATGGTACAAGGAAAAGAGATTCGAAGTTTAGTATGGTAGATTGGTTATTCAAGGATGATCGGTTGATTGATCAGATAAGAGAAATATACTGCGTGTTGTAGATTCATGTGCAGGATGTAATTTTGGAACTTTGGACTTTGTAAAACCGGGACATATGTGCTATGTGAGTCCATTGGTGCGGTAGTAGCGCGATCTTACCATAGTGATCTTTGAATGATTTCTTTGTAAGCGTAAATTTGGGGATGATGACCCCATGCTGGTTGTCTTGGATATTGAGTGGTCGTTCCCACTCGTATGAATTGGTATGTTCGTCGATTTGTGATTGGTTGTTCGTATGCCGAGGGAAATGTTCGCCAGTTGGGTATGTTTATTGAGATCTACTGTACGTGATTGATTTGTCATTTTGAGAATGTTATTCTTTCGTATATCTGTTTCTGTGGTTCTGTGTTGCTAGTGTTGGAGTTTACCGTGTGAAGGTATTCTCGATTTTCGTTGATCGTTCGTTGGTAATATTGGAGTTTATCATGTTGATGATATTCTCGATTGTGTTTTGACCTCTGGTTGGTCATATTGGAATTTATCATGTCGATGATAGATTCAGTTGATTGTTGATCATTGTTGGTGATCATCTGAGCGTTCGGATTTTGTGTTGATGTTTCGGGATTCGTGTCGTTGTTTTGGGCAGTTGTTTTGCAGATGTATTGTGTATTATTCGTCTTATCGAAATTGGGACTTGATTATGGAATCAGGCAGACAGGATTTGATTCGGGCAGATTGTTTCATCCGAAGATGATATATTTTGTTGAGACTCAGGGAATTGTGATCGTAAGCGTATTGAGACTGTATAGTGAGATCGCTTGCTAGTATCTCAGGAGATCGTCGACCTGCATATTTGTAAGTATGCTCGTTTGGTTATTCGGTGATGACGATAATTGATCGTTGTCGTGATGGTTTTGGGATATTTTGGGTTGAAAGGTATGTTTGTTTGTTTTATGACGGATTGCAAGTTTCGAGGACGAAACTTATTTTAAGTGGTGTAGAATGTAATATCCGAAATTTCTACTACTGTTGTTTGATAATATTTTATCCGAGTTATATTGTACAGCGTGGGATCTGTACAGTAGGGATAAAATAGATAAAGGACTGAGATGTCAGTATCGGTATAATTGTCGTATCTGGTCGACAGTTACATTTGAGGATATCGTGTATCAGGTTATCGTACTTTCGATATAGAGTATATCCTATAAGAATATTATTGGATTCAGTGTTTGTGTTCAGTGTGTCTCATGTTCGTTTTTGGTACGTCAAGATGTTGGACAGAAATTGCGGAAAATGGCTAAGTGTTCATTAGCGCACGTTCGGTGCAGTAGCGCACGCTACGAAGTATTGATAGCGTACGCTAAGAGGTTGATTACGTACGCTAAGGAGGACCCCTAACGTGCGTAGCGACTTGCCGGGTTAGTTAGGAAGGTGGCGGCGAGTAAGCCCAGGTTGATTTTTATATTCAGTTAGCGCACGCTAACGTATGTTGGTTAGCGCACGCTAACATCAGATCGCCAATAATGGAATCTTAGCTTTCGGCGGGTGGACCCGACCACTTGCGACGCGTGTCCAGATAAGGTCAGCAGGTGTTTGTCATGTAGGGATAGCGCACGCTAAACCGTATGGTTAGCGCACGCTAATTCCAGATCGGTCAAAGGAATCCCGATAATCGCGGATGCTTTCGGCATGTGGGGGCACGAGTGGTAGGTGTGTACTGTAGCAAGTCAACTTAGGATAGCGCACGCTAAGGTAAATGACTTGCGTACGCTAAGCAGGATGTTTTACGTACGTTAATGCATGGGCATTACGTACGTAAGCTAGTTCTGACGGCAGTAGCCTCTGGGCTTCGATAGCGCACGCTAACAAAGTCAGTTAGCGCACGCTAAGGCGGTAGCGCACGCTAAACATGAGATGTTAGCGCACGCTAATAATGAATTTTATAAAAGGGGACAGAAGGGTGCTGAGAAGCATTTCGTCATTTTTCTTCTTTCAGTTGAGAGAGAGACAGAGTTGGGATATATTTGAGGTTCCCAAACACTGTATAATGATAATCTTTAACAACACTAGATTGAGAGCTTGGATTCAAGCCTTGTTCTTCAAGTTGTTCATGATTCTTTGGATGGAGTTCTAGTGTTCTTCTTTTTGGTTCATCTAAACCAGGTAATCTTCGTATTCCTTCGTTAATGGTTCGTTTTCTTGGATGATTTCATGCAAGGAGCATGTTGGATAATCATATGATGATGTTATATGAGATTCAATGGAATTTTGATAAGAGTTTCGGATGTTAGTTAAGATTCTTCATACCATAAGGATGTTGATTCATTTAACCCGATCTAAGAAGGATTTCTGAATCTTGGTAATTATATTGGTCGATTTAGATGAGATAAATCATGATACTAGGTTGAATTTGAGATTTAGCATGATACGATCCTTGTTATCGAGTCGGTTTGATTGTTGATGTTGTTATTGATATATGGACATTGACATGATCATTGTGATAATTATGGGGTCGTTTATCTTCAAGAGATATGGAGATTTATGTCTCCCTTCATTCGGATTCGTAGTCGCAAGATGTGAGTCGATGTTTGGAATGCATACCAGCATGCGGCATTAGCGCACGCTAAGCTTACGGCTAGCGCACGCTAAAGGGACAACATAGCGCACGCAACGTTATGCGTTTAACGTGCGCAAAGTAGGCGACAGTGCGGTATTTTTGTGTTTTGATTATGAATTCGTGATGGTTTGACTTGGTTGGTTACATTTGTGTTTATTCGAGGTTGTGTTGAACTGTTGAGTTCGATTGGTTAGTTTTGTCGGTTGTTGATTGTTATCGGATATGTGTTATTTGATTTCTTCGATAGGTTGAGATTATTGATCGGTGATTATAACCGGATATTGCGGTCGTGTTCGAGTATGTCCATTGTATTGCTTTTGATCGGGGCTGAGGAACTCGTAGACAAAGGCAATGTGTTGATAGCGACTTCGTGGTATCGGTATCGAGGCAAGTTATTACTTGCTCAGTTATAATATTTAATGAATGGTTTCAGTTTCATTTCGTTTATAATGCATATAGCGATGATTATTATTGTGAACTCTGGGTATTCGGATCGCATACCGTTCTTTCGACTCTGGGAGATAAATCATAATGTATATGCTTTATCTCAGTTATTGGTATGATCGAGTATCAAGGTTACATTATGGTAAAGACGAGGATATGAGTATCTATAGTTCATTGTACGTTTGGATCGCCGAGCATTGAGGATAATCGTCAGTGATGATTGGACATCGAGGTTGCTCCCGAAGGACTCGGGGCAAGGATTCCATATTGATTATGGTTTAATGTTATTTATTTTGGTCTCTTACATTTTCTTTCATGTTGTTGAACATGGAGTCGTCCTAGTAAATTGTCGTGTTGTCGTGCATGTTATGTTGTTCATGTTGATGAACGTGTTGATTTGCATATATGTATGCATATTGTGTTGTTCATGTTGTGTAAATAATCCGATGGGATTATGAGGATCTATGCTGAGGGCGCTGGATCGAATGTCCATCATGCGTTGGTTTGACGGGATCATCATGGGATCTATGCTGAGGGCGCTGGATCGCTGGACAGGTTTTCCACCATGCGTTGGTCCGACTGGATTATCATGGGATCTATGCTGAGGGCGCTGGATCGTTGGATTACCCAGTATTGTGTTATTGTTGTGCATATGTATATTGTTGGTTATCCACCTCGTGTTGATCTTGTAGGATCATCTTGGGACCTATCTTTGAGGCATTTGGATCATGGGATTTCCATTGAGTATACATAGTTGTTATTGTTTTTGAGCATATTGACGTTGTCATATGAGTATGCATTTGTAGGTCTTGTGTTAGGACCTTGTCCATATGCATTGATCCGATCTCGGATTAGTCGATATTAATGTCGTGGCACATCATATCTCGAGGTATGTTCCGTATTTCCTTGGTATTTGTCTTTGATGGACAATCGATTATCGTCTTGGGATTTGATGATGTTATTCGATGGATCGTATTGGTCAGAAATGGTATATTTCCGTATCGTGAGTTGATTGGTTAATCGAGTCCGAGATGCGAACTGTGATAATGATTATTCTGATGAGAATTACTTGAGTAACCAAAGTTATGGCGGTAAGATTACGTTGGTCGTATTCTTATGTTGTATTGTCATTGGTATGTTATTATTAATGTGATGTGACGGTTATCATTGTTGGATATTATGACTGACCCCGTCGTGGGATTTCTTTTTAGGTTCTTGGAGTATCGAGCTTGTAGTGGTCGTGAAGTGATGAGCTTCCCGGAGGATACTGGCTAGGATATGTTTTGTGCATTGAGTTTTTGATTGGTTCTTGTTTTCCGCTGCTAGAGTATCTTTATGGTTGGTCTTTTTCCGCTGCGTGAGTATTTTGAAATGCTCTTTTGGTATCTGGTAACTGAGGATACTTTGGAAATCGTTTTCTAAACTTTTGAGTGTCGGTCGTTTGGCCTTGTGATTCCAAAAGAGTTTTTACGACGGTTTTGATAAATAGATTTTATTAAATCTTCGAACCTTTTAAAGATAGTACCGTTGTCGGACTCGTGGGCATTTGTAAATATTTGCAAAAATTTCTTTTAGCCTTGTGGGTTCCATCTCGGGGCCCATGGCGCTGTAATATTTCCGGTTAAATCTGGGGGTGTTACATCTTCAAGATTCTCTCCTCCCCATCACTAACCGGCAAAAGCTCCTTAAATAGCGCTTGTTTTGCCTTAACCTTATTTTGGACCTCCTCATTCCACCACCAAGCCTCCCTAGGTCCACTAGACCTGCCCGAAGAAACCCCTACCACCTTCTCGCCCACTTTCCTAATAGGACTCCTTGAATACTGTCGCCTTCTCACCCTTCAGATCCTTCCAGAGAATCCTAGGTCTAGCTAAAAATCTGAATACATTTTAAGTAAATTTAATTGATTTAGAAAATATATTTTACAAATTGATTATATCAGAAAACTGAAAATCTGACATAAATCGATTGCATAAATATTTTTTACAAGCAATAAACTTCTACCAATCTTTATTTGATAAATAATTCTCCCTTAAAAAATAAAAATTTTATCGCTCATCAACTTTTCATTTGATTGATTTTTTTTGCCACAAATAATTTAAACTCGATTAAATTATAGTTCTTTATATCATATGCTATTAATATTTATTATATTTATTACATTTATTGAAAAATAATTTCACATATATATACATTATATATATATATAATATATATATATATGTGACGAGAAAATTATCAAATTGGTCCCGTATGTGGGACCCATTGGCCAAAAAGCCCCGTCTGTCTCAGGCGGACCCATTATTTTTGCCACGTGTCGTCCACATCAGCTCGGATGGCCGGAAAATACTCCGACCGGCGACGGAGGACCAAATTGGCGAAAACAGGGGGAAATGTGGGATTTTTTGGTCCGTCGAAGACAGATGGAGTTTTTTGACCAATTGGTCCCATGTATGTGGGACCAATTCTCTCTCTCTCTCTATATATATATATATATATATATATATAGAGAGAGAGAGAGGCGGGGGACAATGGTGTTTTTTTAGTTTTTAATTGCTCTTAAGATTACGGCCATTTTTTTATTTTTTTTAACTCCAGATCCGGCGACCACCAATAGAATTTTGGGAAGAACATATTTTTTTTAATAAATAATTTGATAATTTAATTTAATTATATCACCATCACCATACAATTATGGAATGGATAATCTTTAGTATATATCTATCTATGTATGAAAAAAATCAAATCAAACCAAACATACCCAGTATATCCCGCGCAGAGCGAGTGCAGGAGGAGTAAGATGTCTGTGACCATGCCCTACTTTTCACGGTAGGGAGACTGCTTTAGTGAAGACCCCAACTTAGTGCACAACAAAGAATAGCGTGATATTTACAAAGAACATATGATACGAAAAAGCTCAACCATACGCAGCGTGGCTTAATTCACATGAGCCTTACCTAATGGGACTTTGTAGCGCACTCTCGATGGATGTTGCTCTAACGAAGAAGTTATTTCTGCGCATTTCACTTATCAAAAATACACCACACGCAGTGTGATAGGATAAAATATATAATAAAAGTAAAAGATGCAATCTGCACAGAATTGTAGAGACAACCCAACTCTGAGGCTCTCAACAACAAAGACGTCCTCACAAAGGAATCCACAACTCCGATCTCAAGCGCCTCCAAGAATCTGTGCTCAATCAGTGCCGAAAGGTTTAAGGCGCCGTATATCTATATATGAGTGGAAGCAAATTTTGGTAGAAAAAATCAGCTTGGAATGCCGAAATAACGTTACAAAAACGACACCTTGTGCGGCTGATCGACCAACTTTTTGTGAAACTTTGCACAGCTATGCGAATTTCGTTATGTAATCGCACAACCATGCGGGCACTCAGTCTACTTGCCTGAATTCTATTTTTTTTTTTTAAAATATTTTATGACTAAATTTCGTTGAACCCCAACTCCATTTTTCAACCCATTTTTACATGTTGTAAGCATAACTCAAGCAAAATACCTTCATATCATATTATAATGAAATCAAAAATAAAACATTTTTAAGTTTAGACATGAATAGCTCTTTTTTTTAACAACATTAACAACATTCTGCGATGTCTCAGCTTTCAAAGCGGGGTAAGAGATCGGATATCTGTGGCGCTTACACTGTCTTAACACGAGAGAAATTTGTTTAGGATGATCCAAAATGAAAATTGCATCGAGAATTGCATGGAATGACTAGTACTTCATGAGAAAAAGAAGTGCAGCCAGTTTAGTGAGTCATTTTGTTTTATTCCATTATAATCCAGAACCAAAGAATAAGGAGTCTTTAGACATGAATAGCTCTGAAACATAAAAAGTAAAATGACCCTGAAAACAACGTAAATTTGTATTTATCAAATCCCTAAACTTAAGCTATTATGCATCGCAAACAATGAAAAGAGAAATACTCCGATAAACAAAAATAAGTTGGTCTCAAAAATAATAACAGTAGTTGCTTCAATCCAAAATCACTTTTATAGTATAAGCAACCAATCAGCAATGAACATAATTTTGCATCGACTACTAACTTGACAATGCGACTTGTATCAATAAATTTTCATTAAAAAACAAAGTGTTACTAATAAAACCCAAGTGTTGCTATATGAGAGTTGTCTTTTCCTTTACTCCATCGGTTTTATACTATACATCGTTCTCGCATTTCGAGGCGAAACCTTAATCATGAATAACTTTCTAACTATATGATTAAAAATTATCAAAAAATAATATGATAAAAATATTTTAGAAAAAGCCAAACGACAAAAGACGTACATATTAAACCGGGAGGGGGCAAATGTACCGTGTTCGTTTAGCTTATGTCTCACATATTCTTGCTCTTTTCCAAACTAGAAGCAAACCATATATTACCATCGTCGCATCTTCCCATTAACCACTCATGCCATTAAGCGATGCAATTTCTAAGCTCATCACATATGAAACTAGAAAGTGGTTTGCTCCATAAGAACAGTAATCAGTAAAGTATGAGAACAATGATTCCTTCCCAACATACTATGAACAAACAAACAAGCTCAAATAAATAAGTTCACCCATCATTCATATGATCAAACAAACGGCAGCCAAACTGATTGTTCGGTTTTATCAAATGAGCATTGTCGAGTTGGCTACGAAAGCTCGGAACAAACAGGAAACGATAAGTTCAACAAACAGGCGAACAAGGGCCAAAGGGAACTTGATAATAAATCATTACATGTAGAGCCCCTCCGGAACACCCTCTTTCTTCTTAAACATAACCTTGTCTTTTGCCTTCTTAAAATCTGAATGTGTCACCTACAAATTAAAACTGAAATTTGTCAACATCTCACAGCTATAATAACATAACCAACCAACAGAGCCAAATTCTGGTCATTTTCCCACAAAAGTTCAAACTTATTTACCATATAGCAACTTTCCACTTATGACTAAATCAACTCGATAAACTAATAAGTTTGGGACCATAAAAAAATTATTTTATTAATCTAATTTGATTAATTGGGGTAAGTTAAACATTAAGTTCTTTATATCAGGACCGACAAAACGTATTATTTAATCGAGGTTATTAATTATCGAGTATTAATTTATTGAGGTTCTACTGTAAACTAATACTGAAGTAAACAGATAAAAATAAGGATACAAGTAAACCTAATGGTGAATTTGGTATGCTGTGGTAAACTACTAAACCCGTCCATGTATCACCATATACGTAAATCGCAATATGCAGATTTAAACAACCAGAAAAAAAAGGGGTGACTTCATATGAGAACACCACAAAGTGTTTAGGAAAACTTTCGGGGATCTTAGTGGAAACTGGAAATTTGTCTTACCTTCATGCGACGCTCTCTCAAAGCAAGCAAACCAGCTTCAGTACATATGGCCTTGATATCTGCTCCAGAAAACTCATCTTTTGTCATTACAAATTCTTCCAGGTTGACATCATCAGCCAACGTCATTCTTGATGTGTGTATCTAAATGTCAACCAAACAAGGTATTTACTTCATGATGCTGACAAGGACGCAGACACCAATGATAAACTTAATCATCAAGAGAGAAATCGTACCTGGAAAATACGCCTCCTTGTCTTGACATCTGGAAGAGGGAACTCAATTTTTCTGTCTATTCTACCTGGTCGAAGAAGGGCAGGATCAAGACTCTCGATTTTATTCGTAGCAAGAATTACTTTCACATCTCCTCTTGAATCAAAACCATCTAACTGGTTCAGCAATTCCAACATAGTCCTCTGAATTTCACGTTCACCACCTGAGTGCGCATCATACCTGTAAAGAAAGAATTGTTCATTAAATACCATGTTGCCTATTCTAATAAACAGTAACAACACCTGACATTACCTCTTTGTACCCACTGCATCAATTTCATCGATAAAGACAATAGATGGTGAGAGATCATCAGCAACTCTAAAAAGTTCTCTGACCAATTTAGGACCATCACCCAGATACTTCTGAATTAGTTCACTTCCAACAACACGCAGGAAAGTTGCCGATGTAGAATTTGCCACAGCCTAGAATTTCATGAAACAATCAGCAACTATAAACTTGCATATATATACTCAGATGATGTAATACGGCTGATATCAAGAAAGCAACCAACAGACTGAAAACAGATATAACTTGATCCAGAAAAAGTGCTTCCCATAAAGATAAATATTTGTTTCAGCTCTAACTTCTGAATGAATCAAATGTAAGAAAGAATGTTCAATGACGTATAAAAAATTATCAGCCTGAAAGAACGAGCTCCGGCCATTTCAAGGTCAACATTCCGCACTATGGTTCTACTTGACCAATATAAAATGCATTTCTCTCTAAAATAAAACGTGCGGAGTGGAAGCAAAAAAAATATAGTAGCATTCTTCCAGGGTTCCCTTTTATTACATTTGACGAAACAACAAAAACATGCTAGCAGCAGGGCCCATGGTATTATAATTTATACGACGGTCCAGTTCTATAATTAGAGAAGACATTCTACACATACAAATGGTGGCACCACATGCATCAATTATACACACCTTAGCAAGCAAAGTTTTCCCAGTTCCAGGCTCTCCATAGAGTATGACGCCCTTGGGAGGTTTAATACCAATATCTTCATACAACTCTGGATGTGTTAATGGAAGCTCAACTGCCTCTTTGATTTCCTGGATCTGAGCATCCAAACCACCAATATCAGCATATGACTCCAATGGAGCTTTCTCAACTTTCATTACAGACACCATAGGGTCAACATCATCTTGAAGCAGTCCAACAACAGAAAGTACCTGGAACCCAAAAAAAAATAAAAAATAAAATTAAAAAAAAATCGTTACAAATGAATTTCATTCATGAACAAAAAAAAAATAACAATTCAAACACTAAGAGGTACCTTCCATTAACCAAAAAACAAAAGAAAAAGGTTATTTTTCTCATGTGTAAATTTTCTTGAGCAAACTCACATATATATATTTTATATATATATGCATCTCCTTTTAATAACACTGTCTCTAATACCAATTATGGAACAAATGCTACACTTCAGAAGCCTTGCAGATCTCTATATTTAACTAATACAGGAACATATAAACATAGATTAGCTCCATTTGCCTCTTTCAACTGGTGACAACCAGAATAACAGAGCCCTTTTGGATAGAACTACTATCTTGTATTGTCTAGTAGGTATGAAAGGAAATCATTCCAAATTAACTTTGAATACAGCATTCTCGATGTTTATCGTATATCTTCCTTCATGAGTTCAAAATATACTTGTATTAATTCCTCCAGCATTACAATCTTTTCAGCTTATGTAGGAGAAAATACAATCTTTTCAGCCCGAACCAAGAGTTCCTAAATAACTAACATTCACCTTAACAAATACAGATTTGACAAATACCAAATGTAATAACCCAGTATCCCTAACTTCTGCAAACTGATCTAATATTATGCCAAAGAATAAACCAGAATCTCCACGGACAACCCTAAGTGGAATCGATATCTTGGATAGAAGCCATTTACTAACCAAATAATAGCCATATTCAGAGTGTTCCGTTCAGTATGTAATCTACTCTCCTCCTTTCCTCCCAAGTCCCAAGTCAGATGACACTTCCCCTAACTTTAAATTGCAAACTATAACATCACACTGCTCATACTTTTTAATGAAGCACATAAATTCTCTCCACTTCTATTAACATTCACCAAATAAAACAGAAAACCCTAATTCTCTCAAAGCATCAGATATCCAATAGCTATAATTTGCGCAGTCAAAGTACAAAATATACCTTATTGTGCATAAGAATGGCACATCCAGGCTCTATCTGATCCTTATCCACAAACGACAAGATCCCAACGTAGTACTCCGGCCCCACCGACGACGAAACAATGGCATGGTTTTCATCAATCAACTCCTCCAGATTACCAACACTCATCGGCGAGCCTCGCAAGTCATCAACCTTCGATCGATCCTCCTCTGTTTTCTCCTCCTGTGGCTTCAATGTCTCCTGATTAGCTACGAACTCCTCTTCCATAAGCAAGTAGTCCTTGACGCGCTCCAGCTTCAAAAGCCGTAGCTTGCACTTAGTCAGCGGTGTTACCGTGGGTATCCTAGCCGCCGCCTCGGGTCCCTTCTGTTTGCGCTGCTTCCGGCCCACGCGAGCCGGAGGCGCCGCCGGCTCGTATTTCTTTTCTTTCTTGTCACCGTCATTTTTGCGGTCTCCAGGAGATTGACGGTTTAGGCCACCGGGTGTTCCCTGACCCATGGTTCTGAGGTGTAAATTTGGATCGGAATTTGGGTTATTCTGGGGATTATCTGTGTTGCGAGAGAAGGGAGTGTTTTTCTGTTTAAGAAAGAATGCAGTGTGAGAATTGTATGCAGGGTACAAACTAGTGGTGAAAACGGATCGGATACGGGCGGATAGTGCTCTTCCCGTATCCTAATCCATATTTTTCTCTCGGATTCGGAGTCGGATACGGGAAGGCCGGATATGGATACGAATTCGGATTATTCGGGATACGGACACGGGACGGATACAGGACGGATTCGGGCCGGATTCGAATAAATATAATCGGATAATACGTGTCATACAAAAATCGTTTGGAAGTGATTGCAGCATATAAAAAAACTACCTACACAATATTTCATAAAGTTACAATCTGTTATAGTATTTTTTTAAAAATCGTTTCATATGAGGTTCCTCATTTTACTTATTCATCTATAATAAAAGCATAAGCTCAATACTTGTGAAAGACTAAAAGTGGTAATTTAATTGTTTTTAACAATTATTATAATATATATAATTGCCCCTCTATTTACTTGAATAGAACATTTCTTTTAAAAATGCATTTCATATGAAACAAATAGCTTATAAGTTAGTATTAAAGTGTTTGGCTAATACATTTCTTTTAAAAAATATTTTTTAGAAAATAATTTTTTGAAATATAGTTTTTTTATTTTTCGCAAAAAGTATTTTTTATTTTTCAAAAATATAAAAATCGAGAAACTAATTTTATTTTTTCGAGAAAATAATTTTTTGAAAAAATATTTTTGCCAAAAATAATTTTTCTCGAGAAAATATTTTTAATTTTTTTGAAGAAATAAAAATTTCCATAAATAATATTTTTTCGAAAAGATAATTTTTTTCCTAGAAAATATTTTTGAAAAATAATATATTTTCGAGAAAATACTTTTTTGAAAAATATTTTTTTTTTGAAAGCTTGAAAATTCATTACACTGAAGTCCAAAAGTGTTATATATATATATATATATATAATAAAGTATATTTAAAATTTAAAAATATGGATATCCAGATTTATTATCCAGATTGGTATCCGGATTTATTATCCGGATTGGTATCCGGATAATATCCGATAAAATATGGGAAAACTCGGATACGGGCGGATATTGCGTTATCCGAATTCGAACCCGTATCCGAATTCAACTATTCGGATCCGTATCCGAATCCGACCGGATACCTATTTTTCATCCCGAATTCGATCCCGATCGGATACGGCTCCGGATCGGGCGGGAAATATCCGCCCAGTTTTCACCCCTAGTACAAACGAATGTGGATGTTGATTGGGTCGGGTTTGGATCTATCCGACTAAGTTCAAATTTGGGGTAAAATTCAGTTTTAGTACGCAGACTTTGTGCCACTTTCAGATACAATAACTAAACTGTTGGACCTTTCATTATTAATCCCTAACGTTTTCTTCTTTTTGCAGCTTTAGTCCCCACCGTTATATTACTGTCCAAATGTAACGGTAACTCACCAACAGTTCCTCCCCGAAATTTCTTCCCCAAATTAAGAACCCTAAACCCATAAACCCATCTCCTCTCAAATTGCCCCTGATTTTTGCAAATTCCACTCGAATCCACTCATTCAACCGAAGTAAGATTACGGAACTTCGTCCATAACGAGAAGAAGGTCGAATGGAGATCAGTCCATTCCACATTACGGTATGTGTTTATCCTAATAAGTGTATTTTTGTGACCTTTATGTTCAAATAAGTAAAATTATCCCATTTTGCTGATGTAGATCCTATTGCGGAATATACAATGGTCACCATTAAGATGTTCCATGGAGGTGTGATGAATTCAGAGCCTTTGAGGTATTCTGGGGAACTATTGCTTATTTTGATAGGCAAGATTTGGAGATGGTTGGGTTAATTGAATTGAGAAATTTTGCGAACAACTAGGTTATAATGGTGACAAAGTTAGATTCTGGTGGATGTATGGTTGCTCATTATACATGGGTGCTAAATCTTTATTGAAAGATGTTGATGTTTATGGAATTGTTGGAGAGACTAGTGCAAATCACGGAGAGGTAATTATTTATGTTGAGCATATAGAACCCCTAATAACAGGTGTACATATAGAGAATGATTTACAGGCCACTTTTTGGCATTGAAGATGAGGAAATTATTGACTTTTCATTCCTTGAAAACGCGGATCATGTAGATATTCCTGAGACAAGTAATAGAGAAATTTATGATTCAGAAACTGATAATAGAGATGGTCGTGATTCTGATTGTGAAGAGTTTCCTGATGGTGAGTATGATATGCATGAGGATGATGCAAATTATGAGAAATATGTCGACTTGGATATAGAATTTGGTAGGGTTACAGAGAAGGAGAAAGCACCTAGAAATGAGTATGTGGATGATGAGACAATAGATAGGTTGGAGAAAGATGAAGAATAAAATTTGGTTGAAAGTGCTGATGAATATGAAAGCTTGCATGGTTCTGATAATGAGGAGCCAGAAGAGGTTAAGCTTCCTAAATACAATCCCAAAACAGACAAGAAAAAGGATTTGGTGTTGGAGAATTTTTCAGTACTAAGGCTGAGGCGAAGCTAGTTGTTGGAAATTACTATTTTAGAATGGGCATGGTTCAGAAATGGGATGAAAATGGTAAAAGAAGACTGAGCTCCTAGTGTGAGAAGGAGGGTTATGATTGGTATGTGTGGATGTCACCAAGGGAAAATGACAAGTCATGGCAGTTGAAGGTGTCTCATCCTATACACACCAAATGTGCTTGGACTTGGAACATCAAAACCCTGAGGTCCAACTGGATTGGGAAGGCCTTTGTGAACAAGTTCAAATTCAACCCCAAGATAGGTCTTCAAGAGTTTAGAGAGGTGGCAAGCACCAAACTTGGAGCTAGTGTCCCCATGATGCAAGCATTAAGGGCTAGGTATAAGGCTCTTAAGATGTTGCAAGAGAACTTGATTGAGTAGTTTAGTAGGATCAGGGATTACTATGCAAAATTATAAAGAAGCAATCCGGGTTCTACAATGAGGTTGAAATTGATTGATCAAGAGGTTGAGGGAGGAAAACAACATTTCGGAGACTGTATATATGTCTCTCAAAAAAGGTTTCATATATTGTAGGAAAGTGATTGGAGTGGATGGCTGTTTTCAGAAAGGTCCACAGGGGGGTATGTTGCTCATAGCCGTTGGGATTGATCCAAACAATGCCCTTTATCCAGTTGCTTACAGTGTGGTAGAAGGTGAAAATAAAAACACTTACATATGATTTTTTGAGTTATTATGAGGAATTGGAGCTTGTGCAAAATAAAAGGGAATGGACATTCATGAGTAATAAACAGAAAGGGCTCATAAAGGCAATTGAGTACCGATACAGTGAACATAGATTCTGTGTTAGGCACCTACACAGTAACATGAAAGTGGCAGGACCAATCTAATAAAGATGCCTTGTGGGAAGCTGCTAGAGCAACAAGACTTGAGCAATTTACAGCCAAGATGGAGAACCTCAGGGATATAGATGAAGATGCTTACAATTGGCTTAACAACAAGCCTCCAAGTCAATGGCCAATATCTCACTTTAGTATCACTCCTAAACGTGATATTTTACTGAATAACATGTGTGAAAGTTGTAATGCATTCATTCTCAAGTCCAGAGACAAGCTTTTGATTACCATGCTTGAGACAATCAGAAATTTGCTAATGGAAAAACACCAAATCAGTAGAGATAAGGCTTACAAGTGGACTGCTGGGATTTGCCCAAAAATAAAGGTAATTATTGGTAAATTCAAGCAGCAGGTTAGTGTGTGCACTCCCATGAAATCAGATGAGTGGAAATTCCAGGTTTTAGGGACACATGAACAGCCTACAGTGGACTTATCTCAAAGGATTTGCAGCTGCAAGAGATGGGAATTGACATGAATCCCTTGCAAAAGTCTTTGAAGTGCAAGAAATATAATTCAGCTGGGCATAACTCTAGGACTTGTGGCAAATACGAAAGTGTTCCCAGAAAGAGAAGTGGTGGGAACTTTCGGAGTATGCCCTCGAATGCCACTTAGAGGATGTAAGAGTGAGGGCATTGTACTTGTTATTATGTAAATTATTATCATAAGGCAATTGTATGCTTCTTTATTTACTGGTAGTCACTGGCATTCCTGACTCGTAAATATATATAAAGAAACTGGTCTGCGTATTTGAGAGCAAAACATTCCACTCCTTATTGGATAAGGGGATCAGCAATGGAAAAGTTTATGGCCCAAATACTTAATTGTTCGCAAGTCGATGAAACTTGACTGGGCATTAAGTTTATGTGAAAACTTGTATGACATGTTCTTTGACTTGGAGAGTGCCTGTCATCACTAATAGTTAGTGGGAGCACACGTTATAGGTATGCTAACGAGATTAGTATACTCGAGCTGACTCACCCTCAATTCGTCACAAGGATTTCACTCTGGTACAGTCAATAATGAAATCAAAATGTTGTGATAGGTATTCGTGAACCTTCGACTTGAGGATTTAGTAGGGATGTGCTTGTGACGTTAAGATTTTCATTAGAGTAGTTTGACCCAGAAAACCAGAAGGTAGTATCAGGTTCCAATAAAGACCAAAAAAGGTTATTTCTCCTGTAAGTGAACAGGTATATAGAAATTAATTGACATACTCCAAGTATATGAATTAATATTTTCTCTCATAATATTTCCTAAACACTCAAAGTGTTAGAAATATTTGCTTTTCTCTCAATTGTTTTCTAGGAAATGAGATGATGAACAAAAAAAAATAAAAAACTTCACCCACCCTTCCAAACTCACGGCTAAATATCTAATGTTTATAAAGAGAGAATAAGCTCGATTTATTCCATCGTCTATCTTAATGCATGACTCAGTAGGTCCGTCTCAGTTAGTAATGGGAGGAACCAAAGAGTGGTAGCACCATCTAGCCAATCCCACGGCCTACACTGTAACCTAACTGAGAACGAATGATTGAGGATCATTCCAAAATATTTCTGTCGTGATTACCAGTATACATATAAACCCTTATCTCAAATGTCCCGATCATGTTATAGGGTCACGTTCAATCTAACCATATCTATATTTTGATGTTGTGTATGAGTTAATGCAAATCGAGATCACTGAGCTCTCGTGTATGTAATACAATCAACTTCAATACTTTTGTCAAAGACTTATGATCTCATCTGCCAATCCAACCTCTTTATTCGTGCCGTATATTTAGAGGATAATAAGGTGGGTGTTATCCCGATTAATTTTCACCCGATCGATTTTCTAGCGCGTGGCAAGCAAAAACGCGGTACTTTCGGCGTTGGATTTTCCAAGAGCTTTTGCGAATTGGATTCGTAGTGGACATCATCTTCACGATCATTTAATAAAAGGACTACAAGGTTATGATTTTGATTCCTACACTTGTTTATTTATATTCGTATTTACGTTGCTTGATCGATCCTCATAAGAGATTCGAATCGTATATTTATAAATTGCTTCTGCTGCGCCTTTGTTTTTGGCATCAAATTCTAACAGTGGTATCAGATCGAGGAATTGCGATTGTATATATGATATTTAGCATTTGGAATGCTTGATTGAATGATTTATGGTTTGGTATCATTAATGTTTTAATCGTGGTATATGTTTAATTGTTCATTGTAGTTATATTTTTTGTAAATTCATCTCAAAATATAGATCTTAAATTTCTTGAAAATATAATTTATATTGAAGATATAAAAGTAAAAAAATATTGATGTTGGATATCCGGTCGAAAATCGAGCCCCGGGTTGCTATTGGACTGACAACCGTCGATTTCTGGGCTGCTGGCGGGTGACACGACCAGTGACACGGCCGTGTCAGTTCCCAGACAAGTTCCGAGGTTGGTTTTTCGTGTATTCCAGAAAATTAATCTTCCGCATTTTAAATTGAATTTAATTTGATTAAAATGGTATATGGTATTTCATTTTAAAAGCAGAAATTGATTTGTTGGAATTATTATGATTGATCGGATTACTTTGAACGGATTAAAATTACCGATCGTGTGGATTAATTAGATTAATTCTATTAAATAATAAATTTTATATATTGGTTGGATCAATATATCAAATTACTCATTTAATACGAAATCCATTTATTTAGTATTTATTGGATGAATACTTATGAATGGTGATGTAGTTCATGGACCTAGTTTTGAATCATTTGTTCTATTCAATTGGATTGTAAATGCCATTTTGAGCCTATTTATTTTACTAGAAAAAATTATATTATAGGATGCAATTTTTCAATGTAAAATTTATATGTAATGACGAAGACTGATGGAAGATCCTTTCGCGAAGACGAAGATTCGAGACTCAAGACATGTAATTAGATTACGATGTTTGTTATAGGAACGGTCCATGAACTGCATGTTGGTAGCAACTAGGTTGTGAATGTTTTATTTATATGGTATGAATGCCCACAAACGCACTTAAATGAATTAATGTGAAAAGTATAACATTAATCGCGAAAATTCTCCCACGACAAAATATTAAGTTTAAAAGGTTTCAAGGTTTTCCTTCCCTCTATCGAACTCTTGGAAAATTGAAATTCAAACCGGTTGTGCTATTCTTCCGAGTTATCGGGGTAGTCATTCAGGGAGGGTCGATAAATTCCGAGAGTGCATTGAATGCCTTCGGCTAGAGCGAATTTTATCCCTAGAAACCTGTTCGGTTGCCGAATAAGATTTAATTGTGAAACTGATTGTTGGCCACTAAGTATACTGGATACAGTTTGGAAAAATAGTTTAAACAACAAACTGTATGGATTTTAAATCTGAGTGCGTAGCGGAAGTCTTGGATACAGTAGGTTGTTGTGGATACAGCAACTAAGTATATAGAGTATACTTAATTAATCACAGTAATTAAAACAGTAAAAGCTGAAGGTAAATAACACAGTAATTAAAGTGGTTCGAGGTAAACCCCTCTACGTCCACTGCTCCTCCACACAGGAGTCAAAAGTTTATTATAATTACTACGTACACAACTACGTAATTATAACAACACACACAATCAATATATCATTCACACAGATTGATATAAAGATCTTAGCTTAAACCGTTCACACATATTGGTTTTGAGCTAATGCTTTGACTTGCTTCTTCACACACAGTTCTGAGGCTTCGTCTTCTTCAATGCGAATCCTTCACACACAGTTCCGGAGAAGCACATATTGTTCAGTCCACACAGGGCTGATCTTGAGTTTGTTCAACGTATAGAACAGATGGTGAACAACAACTTTGACTTTAAGAGCTTTCAGCTGATGAAGTGTTGTTCAGGATGATGAGCACTATATATCTCTTTAGATCTTAATTGCAGTAAGCTTTGGAGATATGTTTTGCTCTGATGATAACTTTTGATAGCTTGAGTGTTAGGTGACTGGTAACTGATCTTCAATACCTTCATAAGATATATATAGTCTCTGAAGTATATATCCGTTGAGATGTATCCGTTTGAATGAGATTTCGTTCCAACGGGATTATGACACGATCCAGATTTAGCGGGATTCTGAAGATCTGTTGACTGGCAGTATTTAAATACTTTATCCTTGAGCATTTAAATACTTCTTTATTCAACGGGACTAGACTTCTGGATATCTGTATAGAAGATAACTGTTTTGGAGATTCGAGACAGTTTCCATACTTGGTCTTTTACAAGACTTCTTACTGTACTGAAGGGCTTCACTATATGCTGATTCGAGGCAGGTCTTCGATACAGGATAAAGCCTCAAAGCTTCGATCTGCTTTCCTTTCTTGTATTCGGATTGGCATATATGTCAAAACCTCTTTATCAAATACCATTCGATACGAGGATCGGATATCATTGTTTCGATACAGGGTTCTTGTTTTCCCAACAATTTCCCCCTTTTTGACAATTTGCCAAGACTTACTTTCTTAACTTTTCAAGTCTTCTTGATGATGCCAAAACCTTCTTCATGAAGTGATCTTCTTTGATGACTTCTGGCAGATTTCTTGGTCTTTCGTCAAAATGTCTGTCTTTGGTCTAAATAATGAACTGCTCGCAGGCGAGTTCGATACAGTTTAAGGATTATTACAACATAGGCTTATGATTGGCGCGCAGGCACAATTTTACAATGTATTCTACAACTGAATTTATGAACTGTTCGTAGACTAGTTCGTACAGCTTAATTTTCAATCAAGTTATCTAACTTGAGATTGCTATCAAACAATTTAAGTAATCATATATCAACACAGTAGATTACGAGTTGTAATCTTTCAAGACAAACAAACGCTTTTATTGATATTCAAAATGAATTGAGTACAAAGTTTGCTGTTTCGAATAGAAATTACAAAACAAAAATAATATACAGAGATTTCAGCTCCTATCTATAGTCCGCATGCCTCCATGGCTTTTTCCCTGGGTCATTCTCGGTACCACGCCACCAGTTCTGAAGAGAATCATTGCCTCGATCCTAGTATATAGCTCTTCCTTCATAGGATCGATCAAAGGCAAGAATCCAGTCTTCTGGATGGGTGATCCGATCTCCTCTTCTGTGTTTGGATTTCATCTCGATTTGGAGAGGGAGTTTTCCGTCTTCTAGCATCTTCGTAAATTTGTCTGCGGCCTCTGCTAACGTTTTATAGTTCTTGAAGATGGCGGATTCCCTGATGAGTTTGACAAAGTATCTCATCAGTTCGTTCTTCCTCCAATGCTTCACTTCGTCGGCAGTAGGATTGCGGTTGGTCGGCAGACGAATTTCAGAATGTCTCTGAATAAGAGTTTGCCAAGGGACATTAGGATCATGAAATTCAGGTCGGGAGCCTGAAATTTTAAAACTTTGGGAGGGAGGTGCTAGTTTGTTCAACTCGGCAGTGATGCTGTTTTGGGCAGCCTCAAATTCCCTTTCTTGCTGAATCCTGATTCTCCTAGCAGCTTCTCGTGCCTCTTCCCCCTTTTTGGCTTCATCAAGACTTTTTAGGATTTCTAGTGCAGCATCCTGTTTTGTCTCGATGTTAGTCATTCTCTCTACAAGGGAGGAAAGCGTCTGCGACATATCCTTAATGCATTTGTCGTGAGCGCGTGATTGAGAGTCTGTTTTCAATCATAGCACAAGCGATCTTGGCTTGACTATCCTCGTTTTTGTTGCTTCTTCCTTGAGCTTGCTCTGCTTATCTTCCATGATTTTCAAAGCTTGTTTGAAAACTTGCAAAATAGTGAATGCTTCGACAACACGAGATACTTCATGTTGAAGAGTGGTCATTTCTTCCACGGCAGTATGCATCGATTTAATGCTTTCTCAACGGAAGACAGAGCATTTACTGCATCCTAGATGAATACAGTTTGAAGACCAAGTGCACGCAGGCGCTCTTTCCTAGCGGCAGAAATCGGAGAATCTGGTTGGGCAAGGTCTCCAGAGTTGTTCAACCTTCTTACATTCACGGATGGGCGTGAAGTAAGTTGGACATCCTCAGGTTCGATACCGTCCTCGGATTCCACGGTTGAAGGGGTGGGAGCAGCTTGCTCTGGTTCGGCGACAGGGGGTTGAGAGGCTTCCTGTTGCGAAGATACTTCAGTATACATGGATACAGGAGGGACTGAATCCTCCTGTTGACTTTCAGGAACAGCTTCTTCGGTCGCAGCAGGCTCAGGTGCCTGTTCCAAAATTTCTTCTACTTCCTCGACTGGAGGGACTGATTCCTCTTCGTCGGGAATGTTCTCATGCTGTGGCTAAGGGGGATTGTTTTGAGTAGAAGGCCCTTCGTCGTCTCTGGGTGGAGAGGCGTCTCTAGCTTCAGCCTCTTCACGAATCATCCTCAGACCTGCTTGAAAAGCATCGTCGTCGTCGTCTGAGTCATGATCTTCGTCGTCTTTTGGATTAGTGGGAGAGCCATCTGACTTGTTCTTTCCTTTCCTCAGAGCGTCAGATTTGTGCAGAAGATGGCTTTCAATTAGTTCCTTGCAGGCGGGATTGTCCCATCGAATCAGGGCCTCAATTTCTGTTGAGTCCGTCACTTCTGAGACGAATCTCTCTTCGTGGCTCCAATCGCTCCAGTTGTACAATGTTTCGTACGGAGCTAGCCTATAGCCTTTCCATTGCAAAAATCTTTCGTAGGCATGTTCAATTTGAACAGAAAGAAGGGTCTGATTAATAATCGAGTCAGGGGAGGGACTGCGTACAACGTCTGGAGACGCTGTAGCGAGGGATTCCTGTACAGGTATGGGATCCTGTATGGAAGTGGGACTCCTTACAGGGGATGGTGCCCTGAAGGAAGATGGATCACATGACGGGTGTGGGATCCCGCAGAGGAGAAGTAGCTTTTGGCTCCAAATGGGCGTGACTCGCTAAAGTCATTATCATTGTCAGATCACTCATTATCCGTCCAAGCACTCAAAATCTCGGGATCTAATGTCGTCTGATGGAGACACCTCTTCCACAGGGGTTGGGCCCTGGGGTTCTTCGTCAGTGGGTTGAGCCACGGGGGAGATTTCCTTGGAGGGCTTGGCAGATTTGATTTTCGAAAGCCTCCTAAGTCTCTTCTTGGGCTTCTCACCAGTAGTGCGTTTCTTGCTGTGAGATCTTTTTCTCTTCTTTGAAGATTCCACTTCTTGGAACTTCAAGGATTCATCTCTTGGATTATCAGAAATTGGCATGTGTCTGGTTCTTGGGTGGCTGCAAGACAAGGTGCTCTGGTTATACGCAGTAGGCTTGACGCCTCCTAAGTATATCCTTGAGCTATTCTTCTTCGCATCGGTGGATTGCGTCAGTCCGCACTTCGTCAGGATATGGTTCAACATTAAACCAAAAGATTTCTTCTGGGTGGCAGGTTTGCATACCTCCTCTTGTAGGCGCTTCAGGATTATTTGGCACCAATTGACCTTTTCACAGGTCAGAATAGCCACCATCATCCTGAACCTCAAGTTGGTACACATTTCGAACGCATCGGTTCGATTCTCAATTATCCTGGAGCAAAAATCATGAAGATACACATAAGGGAGACAAAAATTTTTCTTGTGACATGTAGTCTGCACCATGTCAACAACTTTGGACCCTGTGAACAGTCCATAAAATTTAGTAATGAGCTCTTGAGACCCGAATGTCTCAAGTTGATCCATGGTCAGGCCATCAGCGGGTAGCCTGTAGATGTTCTGGAGCAGATCGTTATCGATACAGATCTCAACTCCCTGGACTGTAGCAGTGATGTCAGCAACATGACCTCCTTGGGCCAATGACAGAAAACGTACGGCGGCGTTGAGGTAGAATTCCTCAACCAGATGGGTGTCGTATTTGTCAGCAGTCTTGCTTCCAAGGCGATAGAGGCCTTGTTGTTGAAGACGAGTTATGATATACTCCATGGGTTCTGCGTCGTTGGTTTCTGACAGAATACGCTCAATGATGACAGGTTTGGAGAAGATCCGGCCATCAATGATGTTAGCAGATTTCTTCAGAGCAGGAGAAGAAGATTGTCCAGCCATTGATGATTTCTTAAGAAAAAGGTGCAAGAAAATAATCGAAATATGCAGTAAAATGCAGAAAAGTATGTAGGCTGTTTTTGCTTGAGAACTCTTGAATTTGCAGAAAGCGTAAAGAGTCTCTAATGGCAGATTCAGTCCTTTTATAGTTGGGCGGCGAAATAGGGTTTTGCAGAGTACGAATGGTCAGATTTTAAGGGATGGGAACCGGTTTTGAAATCAACGGTTAAGATGGACTGAGTGTAACTGGTACGCTAATCCATTGAAATGTTTAAAAATATCATCGGGTCCCACTTCTGACATAAGTTGATAACCTAAATGCCTAAAACGGCGGTTTAAAAATAATAAACAATTTAAAAACATCGCGGCTTTTGAGATTCAGTTGTCCAGATGTCGTGTAAGGCATTTAATGTACATGACGTTTGACATAAAAACAGGGCACGTGGACAAAAATTATTTTGAAAGGAAATAATATTATATTATATACTGAATCAAAATCCTATAGCATGTGCTGTTTCCGCGTGGATACAGCGTTCCCCCTTAAAAAGGTGCTTATAGGTTTTGAATTCCATACAGCAATATTTGGATTAATGCTGTATTCATGGGTCCTACAGTATTCCCCCTTAATTATTGCACACGCCAGCGGTAGGATTCATATGTCTTCGCTCGCTACAGTGCTGTATTGACGATTCTGAGTGTACAAATAATTAACATTGGATATTGTATTCTTGGGTCTTACAGCATTCCCCCTCAATTGTTGAGTAAAAACAGTAAATTACTTACAGGGAGTCTGGCAGCATTCCCAATTCTTGTCTGAGCATGTTGAATCTTGCTGTGTCGAGAGGCTTGGTGAAGATGTCGGCCAGCTGAACGTCTGTATGAACTTTTTCTAGGCGAACATCCTTGTTCTCGACGTGATTCCTTATAAAATGATGCTTCATGTTGATATGCTTAGTGCGGGAGTGTAGAACAGGATTGTGCGTGCGTTGGCCACTAAGTATACTGGATACAGTTTGGAAAAATAGTTTAAACAACAAACTGTATGGATTTTAAATCTAAGTGCATAGCGGAAGTCTTGGATACAGTAGGTTGCTGTGGATACAGCAACTAAGTATATAGAGTATACTTAATTAATCACAGTAATTAAAACAGTAAAAGCTGAAGGTAAATAACACAGTAATTAAAGTGGTTCGAGGTAAATCCCTCTACGTCCACTGGTCCTCCACACAGGAGTAAAAAGTTTATTATAATTACTACATACACAACTACGTAATTATAACAACACACACAATCAATATATCGTTCACACAGATTGATATAAAGATCTTAGCTTAAACCGTTCACACAGATTGGTTTTGAGCTAATGTTTTGACTTGCTTCTTCACACACAGTTCTGAAGCTTCGTCTTCTTCAATGCAAATCCTTCACACACGATTCGGAGAAGCACAGATTGTTCGGTCCACAGTGGCTGATCTTGAGTTTGTTCAACGTATAGAACAGATGGTGAACAACAACTTTGACTTTAAGAGCTTTCAGCTGATGAAGTGTTGTTCAGGATGATGAGCACTATATATCTCTTTAGATCTTAATTGCAGTAAGCTTTGGAGATATGTTTTGCTCTGATGATAACTTTTGATAGCTTGAGTGTTAGGTGACTGGTAACTGATCTTCAATACCTTCATAAGATATATATAGTCTCTGAAGTATATATCCGTTGAGATGTATCCGTTTGAATGAGATTTCGTTCCATCGGGATTATGACACGATCCGGATTTAGCGGGATTCTAAAGATCTGTTGACTGGCAGTATTTAAATACTTTATCCTTGAGCATTTAAATACTTCTTTATTCAATGGGACTAGACTTATGGATATCCCTTCTTTGTCCTGTTGTGAGCTGTATGGAAGATAACTGTTTTGGAGATTCGAGACAGTTTCCATACTTGGTCTTTTACAAGACTTCTTGCTGTACTGAAGGGCTTCACTATATGCTGATTCGAGGCAGGTCTTCGATACAGGATAAAGCCTCAAAGCTTCGATACAGTTTCCTTTACTGTATTCGGATTGGCATATATGTCAAAACCTCTTTATCAAATACCATTCGATACAGGGATCGGATATCCCAGCTGTTTCGATACAGGGTTCTTGTTTTCCCAACACTGATCAACGTCGATGATGTAAACCTAACTTGTTCACGAACTATAGAAACCATATAGGTTGAGGAGAGTGAACAACGGAAAAAAAAAAGATCGAATCATCCATTAGACGAGTTGGTGTTGGACACCACTTTATAAACATTAATAGACCAGAAACCTGTTCGGTTGCCCTCTATTAAAATTTATAAAGAACTCGATCACCACAATTGGCCACTAAGTGTACAATAAACAACTTGGAAAGAGATAGTACTACAAGCTGTACATTTTTCTAAATTGAGTTTGCATAGCGGAAGTTTAGATGTGAGTTGTTGTAAATACAACAACTAGGCATTCTCCTGTTTGCTCAGTGCGTACATGGTTTTAGCAATGTATACTTGTATAAATCACAGTTATTAAAACAATAAAGACAGAAGGTAAATAACACGCAATTTAAAGTGGTTCGAGGTAAACCCCTATACGTCCACTGGTTCTCCACACAGGAGTAAAATATTTATTATAATCACTACGTACACAACTACGTGACTATAACTAAACCTGTCTCTGTATCGTTCACACATATTGATACAGGGACCAAAGATTTTTGCCGTTCACACAGATTGGCTTGAGCTCTTCCTTTATTTGATTCTTCACACACAGTTTGAAGCTTCGTCTACAATGCTATTCTTCCCACACAGGTTGGAATGCGCAAGGATCTTCAATCCACACAGGGCTGATGATTATCTCGAAGGTAAATGGTAGAATTCTATGAATAGCAGCTTGATCTTTGATATACGATTGTTGTATGTTGTGTTATTCTCTTTGAGTATATTTCTTCGCTGTAGATACGATGTATGCTTGCGAAATATACTTGCTCTTGATATAGCTCAGATTGTCAGAATCTTTGTCAGAGCTTTAGCGAGTATGAATTCTTCGTATGTATGTATATGTGTATGTGTTTAAGTCCTCTGGCTAGGGGGTATTTATAACCATTGAAAAATGTATCCGTTATAAATGTAGCCGTTGCAGGTGGGTGAGATGTTGATGTCTCTGATTGGAGGATTGCTGAATATTTAAATTAAAGTAGATCGCATTTAATGCTTCAGACATTTTTTCTAACTTCGCATTAAATGCTCTTCAGCGCGTTCAGACTTGTCTCACTCCGGCTGCATTAAATGATGTCCTATTAGCAATAAATGATGCTTTAACCGTGAATACTTTATGAATAAACAATCTTTATATCACAACGGTTTAAAGCATTCTTTAATAGGCCTGTCAGATATGTTTTACTTTTCCTAAGTAAAACATCTTACAGCCTGACTGCTGTATCCGACGCATTGTCTTTTGTTATAGCTGTAGGCTCTGTCGGATAGACTGCATGAGATCTTCAATTGCTGTATGGAGATTCCAGACAGCTTCCATACTTGGCGGCATTTTAGTTCTTTCGGCTTCTTTGCTGTATGATGGCACTTATCAAAACTTCTTCAAGATAACTTCTTGATACTGAGAGGCTGGCTCTTGGTCTTCAGTCGGATGATCTGATCTTCAGTACTTAGTTTAAAAATGTGAACTGCTCGCAGACAAGTTATGAGAAATTGAAAAGATCTATAGGGATGTATATTAAAACTTTAAACTTATGATTGGCGCGCAAGCACAATCTTACAGTGTATGTCTAGGTTGGATACAACTTAACCTATGAACTATTTGCAGACAAGTTCTTACAACTTTAAGACAAGTTCTATACTTGTTTGTTTGCTGAAAATAAAATTCGTAATCAAATAATAAAACAGTAAGCGTAGATTAAGAGCTGTAATCTTTCAAGATAGCAAAACTTTATTGATAATCAAAGAAGATTACAAGTTCTTGAAATAGAAAAATACACACAAAAAATGCATACTGCACTAACAAGCCTAAGGAACAAATACAGTGAGAAGGGCCAGACAAGCTAACTCCTGTACTGAGAATGCCTCTAAGGTCTCCTGTCAGGATCATTCTCGGTCCCTTTCCACCAATTGACTAGTGCATCTTTGCCTCGATCCCGGTAGATAGCTCTTCCTTCAGCGGATTGGTCAAAAGCAAGTATCCATTCATCTGGATGGGTGAGCTGATCACCTTTTAGGTGCCTTGATTTCATTAGCTTTTGTATAGGAAGCTTTCCTTCCACTAACATCCTCGTAGATTCATTTGCAGCATCCGCCAGCATATTGAACTTGTTGAACATAGATGACTCCCTGGTGAGTTTAACGAAGTATCTCATCAGTCCGTTTTCCCTCCAGTCCTTTACTTCATCAGTTGTAGCCTGTTGGTGAGTGGGCATAAGAATCTCGGATGGTTTTTGCACATTGTTCTTCCAAGGAACATTGGGATCATGGAACTCCGAACGAGAACCAGATACCTTGTATCCTCTTGTAGGCGCGGCCAAACAGCCTATTGCAGCAGCAACACTTTCTTCAAGAGCAGCATCCATGCCCTTTTCTCTTTCCAACCTTCATTTCCTTCTAGCCTCTCTAGCTTCTTCCCCCTTTTGGCATCATCAAGATCTGTGACCTTAGTATGAATCTCCTGTAGGATTTTCATTGCATTGTCCTATTTGGTCTCCAGACTTGAGATTTTCTCAAGTAGAGTGCCGAGTACCATAGACATGTCATCTATCATATGATCATGGTCTGTCAATCTAGTACCGATCTTCTTAAGGGCAGCGACCGTCTTGGCTTCAGTAATTCTAAGCTTCTCCTGCTCTTGCTTAAGGATTCTCCCCTGATGCACCTGTAGCTGATTGAGTGCTTTCCACAATGCATCAGGCATTAGGCGGAACGCGTCCATGACATTAGAGATTGCATTCTTCAGGCCAGAGAGCTCATCCTGAGCTGTCTTTCACATCCAATCGAGCTCTTTTCCGACATCGTACAGTGCCTTAACTGCGTCTTGCATGAATACAGTCTGTCAGCCGATTGCATGGAGTTCCTCGATTCGGGCCTCGGTGCGCGGGGAGACAGGACGTGCGATTTTGGAATCCTCTAGTTCATTGAGTTGACGAAGAACCACATTGTGACGGGGGCATCATGGTCTGTCATCTGGCAGAAAACCATCATCGGAACCAGATTTGGAGTTTGCAGAGGAGGGAGATGCAGTGGCATCTTGAGGTGCAATAGCAGAGGGTGCTGTTGCTTCAGTCTCGGCGACAGGAGGGACTGATTCCTCCTGTTTGGAATGATAATCAGTAGTCGGAGGTACAGGAGGGACTGAATCCTCCAGCCGACTCTCAGCTTCTGCCTGCTCAGGAAGAGGGACTGATTTCTCTTGGCGAATGGCGCGGGCTTCTTCTTCTTGGGTTGAGACAGGTTGGGCTGCCTGTTCAGGAACTGATTGCTATACAAAAGGGACTGAATTCTCCTGTTTGTCTTGGGCAGCTTCCTGTTGAGGGGAAGGGCACTGATGTATTTCAGAGGTCCCCTGACCCTGTTAGCTTTGCATACGAGCCATTTCTCCTTCCCTTGCCTCTTCGCGGCTGATCCTTAGACCAGCCTGTAGATCATCGTCATCGGCGTCTTAGTCGGGGTCAGATTTGTGGCTGTCAGAGGGAGCCTTGTCATCGGACTGTGACTTCCCTTTCAATCGAGCATTTTCTTTTGCCAGGTAATAGTTAGAAATCAGCTCATGGCAAAATTGATTCTCTCATTGAATCAAGACTTCGATATTCTGGGTGTCCATGACCTCCAGAATGAAACTTTCTTCCTCCTTCCACTCTTACCAGTTGTACCCTTCCACTCTTCCCAGTTGTACTGGACGTCGTACGGGGCGACCCTGTATGATTTCCAAGATACAAAGCGCTCCTAGGCTTGTTAAATTTGCACCTTGAGAAGAGTTTCATTGATTAGTACCGATGGGGAGGGACTCCTTACAGTATTTGGGTCTACTGTATGGATGGGATCCGCAACAGGTATGGGAGCCTGTATTGGAGAGGGATTCCTAACAGGGGATGGTACCCTGATGGGAGAGGGATCCTATACAGGTGTGGGTTCCCTTACAGGAGAGGTGGATTTTGTAACACCCCCAAGACATTCAGGGCATATTACAGCGCCGTGGACCCCACGCTGTGGAATCCACCAGGCTAACATTCCAACAAGATATTCGTCAACGACAAACAATCATCAATGAAATGACAATTCAAATAAAAGACTACAACCCGACAAATAGAATCCAACATCAATTCATTTCCCAAAACGAGAACACAACATTAACAATTTTGAAAATGTACTCGAGTACTTAAACCAGTTTTATAATACAGAAACCCCAAAACAAGACATCAAAAATAATTGACAGACTGAACACCAACAAATGACGACTGAATAGTATCATGCTTGCCCATCATCTTCATACGGCTCAAGTGCTCGTTTGTCCCCACGATCGATACGTGAAATACAAAAAGTATTTTCCCCATTTAAGGGGTTAGCGACAACTGCTAGTGCAAGTACAATCCATTTGAACTACATTCTAATCAGATGAATATACGCGTCAAAAATCATTTCAGAAAAAAACATTTTATATTCCGGAATATTTACAACATACAATCACAAATCACATTGTCTCCAACAAATCACAATTCAAAGTTAACCATCGGTACGAGACTCACGGCCACCGTACCCCGCAGAGCCCCGTCGGACATCCCTGGGTGGCTAACCACAGTTCGCGATACGCATACTCACGGCAATACGTATCCCTAGAGGTCCCGTCGGACCGTCCCTAGGTGAACATACACATAACCATCCACAACAACCACGATAATGCCATAATTCAAATACTAGAACATGTAAATAAATGTAAAGTACTTGCCTTTGAGACATTCTTGAAGAAACAGAAGTGAAACACGACTACGAACGGTCTGGGTGGAAAACGACGGTTCCTAAACGAAGGATCAACATAGTTCAGTCCCAACGGACAACAATAACCGATCGGAATACACCCATAATCCCCGATTACAATTCATGACAAAAACGTTCAATCGATACGGGCGAGGGTTTACGCAAAATCTCCCCGTATCAACAATTCGCGGATTAAATTAGAGGAAAACGGATTGGGAATCACCCAATAACAATAATCGGTGAGGAATATCACAACATACTAGAATAATTCGAGTCTAATTAGTAAAACCCGGAAAAACCCCCAAAGTTGACAAGTTAGGGTTCTAGATGAAAATACCTTGAATTCGGACGATGGAGGATGATTATGCTGATGATAATATGCTAACACGACTCTACGGTGATGGAATTTGAAGAGAAATCCGACCAGTACCGGTGGAAATCGCCTCTGAAGTCGCACGTCGAAGAAAACGAAGAGAAAAGAATAAAACTGCTGTTTCTAAACTGCCCGCTGACTTATGTAAATTGCATAGTTAGCGCACGCTAACTGACACAAGCAGCGCGCGCTACCGGGACTTAAAACAGTCCAGTAGCTACTGCCACCATTCGCTAGCGTACGCTAACAATAGCGAGTTAGCATATGCTAACTGCACATCGGTAGCGCACGCAAGGTAACAGGAGTAGCGTGCGCTACCTACGCAGCAGTTAGCTCGATCGCCGCTCACATCGCCAGTGACGCTTCGTCAAGGTACAATACACGAAACGCATTTACGAGGCTGTAATCCGAAACATAAACACGAAGCATACAAGACGACGGAGTTAAGCGTTGAAAGAAAATACAATTCCGACCACCGGAGGGTCCGTAATGCGACAACGAAAAGAGATTCCCTAAATTATTAGGAAATTACAAAAATGGCCCAAGTGACCGAAAATCACGAAACGACGTCGGATCAACAAACCGAAAGTCTCCACACGACCAACTCAGTCATACGAACTTGTACAAACCAAGAAACAACGAAAACGAACGAGTTTAACGAGAATCGAATGTTCATACGGCAAAACATATCATAAAAATGAAATCACGTGAAAACATCACCAAAACTCATCCAAATGGAAAAACTCCAAGAATAAAGTAGATTCAAAATGTCAAAACGGTTACAAGCGAGTCGATAAAATAGACATACACCAAATATGGAAACTGCTAAAAATGGAAAGTTACGGATATTACATTCTCCCCCTCTAAAATAAAGTTTCGTCCCGAAACTTAAGTATCAAAAAGCTCGGGGTGCCTCGAATGCATATCCTCCTCCAACTCCCACGTCGCTTCTTCTACTCCGTGTCTTGACCATTGCACCTTAACCAAAGGAATGGTTTTGTGCCTTAACTGCTTGTCTCGACGCTCCAAAATCCTGACGGGTCTCTCCAAAAATGTAACATCTTTCTCAATCTCCACGTCTCCAAAATCAATAATGTGGGACGGGTCCGGAACGTACTTCCTCAACTGGGAAACGTGAAATACGCTATGAACATGACTTAGCGACGGAGGCAAAGCCAAACGGTATGCCAACTCGCCGACTCTCTCCAATATCTCGAAAGGCCTAATATATCTCGGGCTGAGCTTCCCTTTTTTCCCAAAACGGAAAACTCCTTTCGTCGGAGACACTATCAACAGGACATGATCTCCCACCTCAAACTCCAAAGGTCGATGCCTAACATCCGTATAAGACTTTTGTCGACTCTGAGAAGCCAACATTCGCTTCCTAATCAACTCAAATTTCTCCCTTGTCTCCAATACAAGGTCCGGCTCGGTGCCAACCAAATCGAACGGCTCATCCCAACATATCGGTGATCGGAAACGTCGGCCATAAAGTGCCTCATACGGTGCCATCTTAATCGACGCGTGCCAGCTATTATTATTAGTAAACTCAATCAAGGCTAGATGTTCCTCCCAGTCACTACTCCAGTCTAACGCACACGCGCGCAACAAATCCTCGAACGTCTGAATGGTACGTTCGTGTAACACCCCGAGATATTTGGAGTATATTACAGCGTCGTGGACCCCTATATGGGACCCACCAGGCTACAACAAGCAAACACCCCTCGTATAACCATCTCGGTTAGCGAGGATACACATTCAATAATACAACACATATAAAATACGCCCAGAGCGACCGGCGAAATAAGCATCAACCGATGATGTAGCAAATTAAGGTAATACAAAACGGAGTTCGAAAAGGAAAACCTAAGTACTCGCGAGTACAATCTATAAGTTATAAATGTGGGAAACAACCATATCGAAGTAAGCAAAATAAATAAGAAGACCCAAATGTACACGTCAATGACCACTGGCGGCATCCTCGTCTTTGTCCCGCTAAATGCGGAAGAACATAACCTGAAATCCATAACAAGAATTTCCGCAAAACGGGTCCCCAAAGGGGTTAGCAATTACGCTAGTACAAGTAATCAAGGCAACCCAAACGCTTACACATTTCATAGTACATGCATCAAAATCATTTCAAAACCAAAACCAGACATGTCTTTTCCGGAAACAAACAGTCAAATAATCAAATTTGCCTAGGACCACGATGCCACCATGAATCCCACCCGAGGCCTCTAAGGACCCTCCCGAGCTGGCCACTTTATAAAACAAAATCACGCACAGGCATCGCCTAGGACCAGGACGCCACCATGAATCCCACCTGAGGCCTCTAAGGACCCTCCCGAGCTGGCTAGCGAAACAAACTCGTGAATCCAGAGTGAAGTCATAGATTCCCCCGAGGCCCCGTCCGACCCTCCCAGGGTGAGCAAAGCACACACAATATACATTACCATTTCACGTTAAGCATAAAGGTTTCCAAAAATACTTGCCTTGAATAATAGACGACGCTACGAACGGAAGGAAAACACCGACGGACGTTAGGAGCCGATAATCACAAACCTAACGATACGAAGACACAATCACAACCAATTCTAAACGAATACAGAATCGGAAAACACCCAAAACCCGCCTACGATTCATGTATATTCGTATAAAAACAACAACGAGGGCGGATCACAACCAAACCCTCTCGATCACAAAAATATCACGAAATACAACATGAATCCGTAGGAGAACCAACAATACCAACAAGATTAACCATATTCACTATGAATTAATCTATCATTCGGAACGAATCGGACGAACACATGAAAACCCCCAAATTTACCTAAAAGAAGGTTTTAGGAGTTTACCTTGAATTAAAGACGAAGAACACGATTAGATGTTGATAAAATACTCCAAAAACTCGAAGAAGATGATGGCTCGGAGTTGCTAAGCTTCAAATCGCCGGAAGACACCAAGGAAATCGCCCACGAGTCGGAGGAGGGGAGAAGGATGAAAAATGACCGAAATCGGTCAACTCCTGGGTTTATAAACCCAGGCCTCGTTACATACGTTAGCCACCACATGCTAACGTACGTAAGTTGTATTATGTACGTAAGCCATAAGGGCCTTACGTACGTAACCAAAAAGGCAGGAAAGCCTGTATCGAAATACACTAGGACGTTACGTATGTAACCAAAAAGGGTGTTACGTACGTAACCAAAAAGGCAGAAGTGCCTGTACCGAATTACACTAGGATGTTACGTACGTAACCAAAAGGGTGTTACGTACATAACATTCCTTTCTGTGGAGTACAGGCCAGAAATGAAAGAGGGAGGTACCAAAAAAGAATCGAAATACAACGGTGAACAATTCACGATGGTACGGACGTAAGTGACCTGAAACGACGAACTTAAGTGCCGAAGGAAAACATATTCCCGACTACTCAAAGGTTCAGAAAAACAACAACAAACGTAATTTTCCCAAAAGTTTGGGAAATTTACAAAACGGACCAAACATCCGAAATGTACGATACATGGTCGAAACACCAACAAAAGCTCACAACGCCCACAATAACATGAGATCGATCTTCGGCAACCCCGGAACGGGGGTTCCGAACGACGATTATGATAACACACCAAATAGCGACGAAAACAACATGAAACACCGAATCGAGTAAAACGAGTCCGAAACAAGCTCGAACGACAAAAAGTTCAATATTAAATATCCTCAAAATGTCAATACGGTTACAAGTGAGTTGCTAAAAACGAAAATGCACCAAAATGAGAATAATAAGAGAAGGGAAAAATGCGGATATTACATTCTATCCCTCTAAAAACAAGTTTCGTCCCGAAACTTAAGAAATAAACAACTCGGGATACTTAGCACTCATGCTATCCTCGGTTTCCCAAGTCGCCTCCTCGACACCATGTCTCGACCACTGCACTTTGACCAAAGGAATGGTCTTATGCCTCAGTCGCTTCTCACGGTGCTCCAAAGTCTTCAAGGGACGCTCCTCGAAGGTAAAGTCCCTGGCAATATCGATCTCACTATAGTCGATGATATGACTAGGATCCGGGACATATTTCCTTAGTTGGGAAACATGGAAAACGCTATGCACGCGACTCAAGGCCGGAGGTAACGCCAAACGGTATGCTAACTCACCGACTCTCTCGAGAATCTCGAAGGGTCCAATAACTCTCGGACTTAGCTTCCCCTTCTTCCCGAAACGGAAAACTCCTCTCGTCGGAGACACCTTCAGCAAAACGTGGTATCCCACCTCGAATTCTAAAGGTCGACGACGGACATCGGCATATGACTTCTGTCGACTCTAGGCAGTCAACATTCGTTCCCGAATTAAGTCTATCTTCCGTCTCGTCTCTAAAACAATATCCAGTTCGGTCCCGACCAAATCGGACGCTTCATTCCAACAAATCGGCGATCGACAACGCCGCCCGTAGAGCGCCTCATACGGTGCCATCTGAATCGACGCGTGCCAACTATTGTTGTACGTGAATTCGATTAATGGCAAATGCTCCTCCCAGTCACTACTCCAATCGAGAGCGCAAGCACGCAACATATCCTCGAATGTCTGGATAGTGCGTTCCGACTGTCCATCTGATTGGGGATGAAAAGAGGTACTCAAACGCAAACGAGTACCCAACGCCTTATGCACCGCTTGCCAGAAATGCGATACAAAACGGCCATCACGATCCGAAACAATAGACTTCGGAGTACCGTGAAGCCTCACAATCTGTGCAATAAACACACGAGCCAACTTCTCCGGGCCCCAAGTATCCTTGATGCCCAGAAAATGTGCCGACTTGGTCAGGCGATCAACAATCACCCAAACCATATTCATGCCCGATCTCGATCTCGGCAAACTCGTAATGAAGTCCATAGATATGTCTTCCCATTTCCATTCCAGGACGGGAAGTGACTGCAATAACCCATTGGTCGTGATGCTCGATTTTGACTGCTGGCAAGTCAAACATCTCGCTACAAACTGTGCGACCTCCTCCTTCATATCATTCCACCAGAAATTCCTCCTCAGGTCCTTGTACATCTTACTCGAACCAGGATGAATGGAGTAAGGCGTAGCATGGGCCTCCCGCAAAATACTCTGTCTCAACTCTGAGTCGTTCGGCACACAAAGCCGACTCTGGAATCTCAAAACACCATCCTCGTGAATCACAAACCCAGGAGACTTTCCCTTAAGAATGTTCTCTCGGATTTGAGTAATCATCGGATCCTCTAACTGCTTCAGCTTAATTTCATCGATCAAAGACGACGAAATCTCTAAAGCACAAAGTTGCCCGACAGCTCCAGGCAACAAAACTTCAGCATCTAACTCGATTAAAGCCCGCTGAAGCTCAGACTGAGACGTAAGGATCTCAAGCGTTCGCAACGCAACCGGTTTCCGACTCAAGGCGTCTGCCACGACGTTCGCCTTGCCCGGATGATAAAGGATTTCGAGGTCATAATCCTTAATCAATTCTAACCACCTCCTCTGTCTCATATTTAACTCCCGCTGGGTAAATATGTATTTTAGACTTTTATGATTGGTAAAAATCTGACATGCAGAGCCGAACAGATAGTGACGCCAAATCTTGAGCGCAAAAACAACTGCCGCTAACTCCAAATCGTGAGTAGGGTAGTTAAACTCATACGGCCTCAACTGTCTCGACCCATATGCAATGGTCTTGCCGTGCTGCATCAATACACACCCAAGGCCCTTACCCGAAGCATCACTGTAAACAACAAAACCCTCGTTGCCACACGGCAACGCTAAAACCGGGGCTGAAGTCAAACGCCTCTTCAGCTCCTCAAAACTCGACTGCCTTTCGTCATTCCAGACGAACTTCTCGGACTTCTGGAGCAACTGTGTAAGTGGCCGAGCCAGTTTCGAGAAACCCTCGACGAACCTACGGTAGTAGCCGGCTAAACCCAAGAAACTACGGATCTCCTTCACATTCTTGGGCGGCGCCCAATCCAACACTGCCTCAATCTTCCGCGGATCCACTCGGACTCCCTCGGCTGAAATCACGTGACCCAAAAACATCACTTCCTTCAGCCAGAACTCACATTTCGAGAACTTCGCATAGAGTTGCTCGGTCCTCAAAATGTCTAACACTATCCGCAAATGATGGGCATGCTTTTCCTCATTCCTCGAATAAATAAGAATATCGTCAATGAAGACGACTACACACTTATCTAAATACTCAATAAAGACTTTGTTCATCAACTGCATGAACACCGCCGGCGCATTAGTTAAGCCGAAAGGCATAACTATGAACTCATAATGTCCGTATCTCGTCCGAAAAGCCGTTTTCGGCACATCGGACTCCCTCACCCGGAGCTGATAGTACCCCGATCTCAAATTAATCTTCGAGAATACCGCGGCCCCCTACAACTGATCGAACAAGTCGTCAATCCTCGGTAAAGGATACCTGTTCTTGATGGTCACCTTGTTTAGTTCGCGATAGTCGATACACAAACGCAGTGAACCATCCTTCTTCCGAACAAACAAAACCGGTGCGCCCCAAAGCGAAGTGCTCGGTCGAATATATCCCGACTCAAGAAGCTCACTCAGCTGCTTCTTCAATTCGGACATCTCTGAAGGTGCCATACTGTAACACCCCCAAATCCTATTGGGTTATTACAGTGCCGTGGACCCCACGCCAGGAGATCCACCAGGCGGACATGACTAAAATACATTAAATTAAACAACAAGGGAAAATCATAGTCCCTACCATGATATCCGACACAATATTCCGATAAGGAATTTCAACGACAACGATGGGCCTACATGGCCAAGGGTAAAAATACAACATAATGACAATGACTGACAACTGAAGAACACTTCAACCGACTGACCAACATGAACAACTCGGACTAGTATCGCTCGAATGCCTCGTCGCCATCATCATGCCCCTATGTCTCAACTCTCTCCTCGCAAGCACCTAAAACATGAAAAACATGTTCCGCCCCCACGGGGTCAGTCATCCAGATAATGAACATCAAATACAGGTATAACATGATATGCATCCAAAGGCAGAATGAAACGGTACAATAATCATAATAATACGAGATGCTCACAAACCAAGGTAAGAACCGAGCATTCGTGAAATACTATGCCCACGGCATACTAGTAATACCTGTTCGACAGGTTAGAACATAAATGCCCAACGGCGAATCATAATCACAGAATACCACAATGAATTAAACAACATGAACCAAACCAGAATCGAATTTAATATGAATCATAATGCCCAAAGGCTCCGGTGAAAATACCAAGACATTACAAAAGGCACGAAAGTCATTCAATGAAGTTACCAAATATCATAAACACTTGAAACCGGAACTGAAGCTATAGTTAATGAGGGCTAATAAGGTCATAACCACGACCGTGACCTACTGAGTTGTAGGTGTTGGGAAGCCAACCGCGAAGGTTCAAGCCCCAAACTTACCCATAAGGTCATAAACGCGACCGTGACCTACTAAGTTGTAGGTGTTGGGAAGCCAACCGCGAAGGTTCAAGCCCCAAGCTTACTCATAAGATCATAAACACGACCGTGACCTACTAAGTTGTAGGTGTTGGGAAGCCAACCGCGAAGGTTCAAGCCCCAAGATTACCCATAAGATCATAAACACGACCGTGACCTACTAAGTTGTAGGTGTTGGGAAGCCAACCGCGAAGGTTCAAGCCCCAAGCTTACCCATAATAAGCACTAGCCGAGACTAGCCTCCAAAAATATAATAAATCACAAATGACAACGATTCGTAGATTACCAAATTCGTGAGAATGATAGTGTGCTACCTTGAGTCGGCCAACACGATAACAATGATGCAAATGGATGATTCCATGAATGATTGAGTGTTTCGATTACCTTAGAACGGCAAATCGATAAGAGTAATATGAAGGATACCTCGGCACCTTTAATCGGTTACCGACGCGAAGATGAGAAATGAATACGCTAATGCCTTTAATCGCCAATACGCTTTTAATGACAACCCCAACAGAATAACAATGATTTCAACGATGTTTTAGATTGACATCTATATGAACAACAATCGATACATCGATACCGCGAACCGCTATCGACAATGACATTAATGATGAGTAATACAATGCCTTGAATCGGCCGTTAACGAACAACAATGACATTTGGCAAAATTGCCGGAAGGTATCGTATCGAACGATCTCTTGATATCAATGAATTCATGAAGAGACTAAGTCTCGGAATGATACAACACATCTATACACATACATGATGACATTAGCTCATTGACTAGTACAAGTATAAAACTTGCCTCAACCGAAGGCGATGAATTCCTTCCACGAACAACGAGCGTCCTCCGATAAACACAAGTACTCGAACCACCTTGAATGAAATACAATTCGCTCAATAACACAATATCAATCGAAATCAACATAACGACCGAAAGAAACTCTTTGAGGCATTTAATCGAACACTAAATGTTCAAAGTTCCTCAAGAGCCTAAAAATCATCAATCGGGTTGAATGAATCGAAAATATGGATATACAATCCATAGAACACGATTAATAATGTTTACTAACATCAACCGATTCATCAAAATCGGACTAGAATCGAAAATCAAGAACAAATCTCGAAAAATCCAATCCTAGGAGATTTCAAGAAATTACCTCGATCCGACGAAGAACAATGATTTGATGATGATATAATCGATAAGGATCCTCAAAAACGCTTAGAAATCGAGTGGAATCGACCGAAAACTCCACTTCCCGATTTTTCCGTCCGCCACCGCACTGTGCGTAAAAGTGATGAAATGAAGGTCTGCCCGTCCCTCGGCCTATATATGGCCGACAGGTTACGGCCAGAATCGGCAGCCTTACGGCCGTAACTCGGACACCTTACGGCCGTACTCGGCAGCCTTACGGCCGTAGAATCGCATTAAATCAAAAATCGCGGCCAAAGACTAATGGACACTTACGGCCGTAACTCGCCCACCTTACGGCCGTAACCGGCCTTCGTCAAAATCCGCCCAGCGCTCGTACGGCCGTACCCGATCACGCTTACGGCCGTAACTCGGGCACCTTACGGCCGTAACCGGCACCTTACGGCCGTAACTCGGCCAGGCCAGGCCCTGCTCCGGCCGTGACTCGGCCGTGGCCACTCCGACGGCCCGGACGACCCCGAAACCCGAACTCGAGTAGAAATCGTAGATACGGTTACGAAGTACTCGCAAAGACGAATCCAAGCACTAAGAGAACACACGATTCGACCATCCGAAGTGTCGGAATTCGACAACGGAAATAATTACCCCAGACTTTGGGAAATTACAAAAATGGCCCAAAACGTCCGAAAATCACGATACGTGATCGAAACACCGGACCAAAGCTCGCAACATGAATAATAACATTAAATGAACTTGCGAGAAACTCGAAACAACAGTTTCGGACGAGATTCGCAAGAATCGAGCTCAAGTGCGGAAAAGTCGCTAAAAAGCACGGAACTCAACAAAACGACACCGAAACGAACTCGGATGACAAAAAGTGCAGAATTAATTATTCTCGAAATGACGAAACGGTCATGAGCGAGTCGTCAAAACGGACTTCCGCCGAAAAAAAGAAAATTACCGAAAAATCGAAATTGCGGATATTACATACTACCCCCCTTAAAAGAAGTTTCATCCCGAAACTTAAAACAAGTAGGGAGAAGCAATATCCCGCCATGAAAAATCAACGAGATACACACGAACAAGAATGATCACAATGAATGATAATGAATCGAAATCTAACAAGGATCAAAAATGACTCACCGGGGTGAAATGATAACGTAATGAGTGATAGCTCAAATGAAATGATTGGAAACATAGTTTCCCGTGAAGTGAATGATTAGTTTGATAATTATAAGTCTCAACGTGATTGATATATGATGAATGAATTATATGAATGAATGAACGACAATGAAATGAATGATTATCCTCCTACCGAGCAAGAATTAACTTGCTCAAAGCGTGATGAATGTCCTTACCTCGGGCTCTCGAAGCTGATAGGGCCCTTGAATGAAGTACGGGTGGAGTAACAAAATCCCTCGAGGCTTGTGAACCCTTTCGAGATCTCTGGCACGAGAACTCCCGCAGATTTACGAAGGTGTCCATGTCTCCCACACAGAAGCGAGATAACGGCTCGCATCGAGCACCGGCTGCGATGTCCTATTACATCACGCTTAAAGCAAACAACGGTCGAACTCGTGGCCTTGGAAGAGGACGCTCCCTCCGCATCTGACGACTAGCAAATGACCCCTTGGATGTCGGGGTCCGATGTCCCTCTGAACGAGACGGCATTCTAGTCCTCTCACCTGAAGAAACTGAAGGATGCTTCTGAGTAAGCTCCTTGATCAAAAGATCTGCTCCAAGAGCCTTCCCGATGAACTCACTAAGTGAATTACAATTGTGATTGAACAATCGCATCCTCAATCGCGGATTTAGCCTCTTGCTAAAATACTTAATTTTATCCGCCTCGGTACGGATAATTGACGAAGCAAATCAAGTAGTCCCCGAAACTTCTCAAGAATGACAATAACACCCTCGTCCTCGACGGATTCGGGGTTCAAAACTTGACAACTTGGCTTCACGAAGTGGAGCCGGGTAATACCTCTCTAACATGAGAGTCTTGAACTCGCTCCAAATACAATCACGATCGATGGGTTTCACAGAAAGCCACCACGAATAAGCGCCCTTACTCAAGTAATAAGCCGCTACTGCCACTTTACTCTCTTAGGACCTTTGAACCATGTCGAAGAGTTTATCAAAATGCTCGAGCCAATGAACAATATCACCTGGTTCCGACGAACCCTCAAAAGTAGGCGGCATCGGCGAGAGATATCGCCAACAATCGATTCACTCCTCCCGGTCGTCCATGAAATGGCATCGGCATCCACATTGCGGTGGACCACGAACTATGGAGGTCTCGCATGGTCTCCACTATCCGCGTCATCCGAGTCATTCGGGCCATCATGCCTGCATAAATATGAATGGATCAACCCGAACACCTTCCGAGTGAGATGCCTCTCGTACGACTCCTGACGGTGAATGATTATCTGGCGATGAATGAGTAGCCTCGCTATTTGATGAATTAATGATATCCCTCGCGTTCGTGTGGGCATGCACACGAGATCCGGTTCTGCCCGCACCGCGCCTTCTCTTCCCTGCGTCCTCTCGACTCTATCCATCTTGAAGTAGGAAAGTCACATGATGATTATAGATTCCGCATGAATATCGCATTATGATTACATTACAGAGTGACAATAATGAGCATACACGCCCTCGCACAATGAATGCATTAATGATTTAATGAAATGATCGTCGAAATTATGTCAGAGTATGATAAGATCGTATGAGACATCAAATGAGGTAACATGATTGCCTGATGAAATTCTGAAATGATTACCTTGAACAAGTTAACAAGGTTGAATATTCGATCCTCTAGATCATCATCTGAACCGTGTGATGGGGTGATCGTTTAATGTATTATCTGAACACTGAGATTGACTGAGTGACGTGTGAATTTGCTAAACGATGAGATTAATTGAGTGATGATTGAATTTGCTGAACGATGAGGTTAATTGAGTGATGAACGAAGCAACCGAGCCATGATATTGATCAATGATGAATGAATTAATCGAGTGATGAATGAGTTAACTAAGTGATGAATTAACCGACTAATGATATTGGTGAGTGATGAATGAATTATCCGAGTGATGAATTAATTAAGCTGAATAATGAGATTGGTGAGTAATGAATGAATTGACGGAACAATGAGATTGATCGAGTGATTAATGAATTAATATGAACAATGAGATTGACTAAGTGATGAAGGAATTAATCGAGTGATGAATGAATTAATCGAGTGATGAATGAATTAACCGAGTGATGAATGATATCGATCGAGTGATGAAGGAATTAATCGATCGATGAATGAATTATACGAGTGATGATATTGGTGAGTGAGGAATGAATTAACTGAGTGATAGATGAATTATCCGAGTGATGATATTGGTGAGTGATGAATGAATTAATCGAGTGATGAATGAATTAATCGAGTGATGAATGAATTAACCGAGTGATGAATGATATTGATCGAGTGATGAAGGAATTAATCGGTGATGAATGAATTATCCGAGTGATGATATTGACTGAGTGAGGAATGAATTAACTGAGTGATAGATGAATTATCTGAGTGATGATATTGACTGAGTGAGGAATGAATTAACTGAGTGATAGATGAATTATCTGAGTGATGATATTGACTGAGTGACGAATGAATTAACTGACTGATGAATGAATTATCTGAGTGAGGAATGAATTAACTGAGTGATAGATGAATTATCTGGGTGATGTTATTGACTGAGTGATGAATGAATTAACTGAGTGATGAGATCAAAATGATGATTGAAAATTATTAACTGATAAATGAGTTGATCCTTAATGCTTACACAAGTCACACGTGCTCCAAAACAATTAATCATGAATCAATTATAGCACTAATATCACATATAGGTTTCAGCAAAGCATGAACGATTAATGACATGATGGATGTATGAACATAAAGAGAATCGAGTCCTTACACAGGTCATACGAAGCTTCGAGGTCTTGCGATACTAGTCTTCACTGACGACGACTCGATGAATGAATGACTCGTGCAGTCGCACTAATATTACGACTCACAAAACTCGATCGACTAGATTGTCATAACGACAATCCCACTACCGCGTCGGTAGGACCACATAACTCACATCTCGGTATTCCACAACCCAAAGCTCGATACCATTTCGTAACACCCCCAAATCCTATCAGGTTATTACGGTGCCGTGGACCCCACGCCAGAGATCCACCAGGACATGACTAAAATACATTAAATTAAACAACAAGGGAAATTCATAGTCCCTACCATGATATCCGACACAATATTCCGATAAGGAATTTCAACGACAACGATGGGCCTACATGGCCAAGGGTAAAAATACAACATTCACGAGCATCTGCCGGGTAATACATAATGACAATGATCGACAATGAAGAACACTCCAACCGATCGACCAACATGAACAACTCGGACTAGTATCGCCGAATGCCTCGCCGCCATCATCATGCCCCTATGTCTCAACTCTCTCCTCGCAAGCACCTAAAACATGAAAAACATGTTCCGCCCCACGGGGTCACCATCCAGATAATGAACATCAAATACAGGTATAACATGATATGCATCCAAAGGCAGAATGAAACGGTACAATAATGATAATAATACGAGATGCTCACAAACCAAGGTAAGAACCGAGCATTCGTGAAATACTATGCCCACGGCATACTAGTAATACCTGTTCGACAGGTTAGAACATAAATGCCCAACGGCGAATCATAATCACAGAATACCACAATGAATTAAACAACATGAACCAAACCAGAACTGAATTTAATATGAATCATAATGCCCAAAGGCTCCAGTGAAAATACCAAGACATTACAAAAGGCCTGAAAGTCATTCAGCGGAAGTTACCAAATATCATAAACACTTGAAACCGGAACAGCCCGAAGCTATAGTTAATGAGGGCTAATAAGGTCATAACCACGACCGTGACCTACTGAGTTGTAGGTGTTGGGAAGCCAACCGCGAAGGTTCAAGCCCCAAACTTACCCATAAGGTCATAAACGCGACCGTGACCTACTAAGTTGTAGGTGTTGGGAAGCCAACCGCGAAGGTTCAAGCCCCAAGCTTACCCATAAGATCATAAACACGACCGTGACCTCCTAAGTTGTAGGTGTTGGGAAGCCAACCGCGAAGGTTCAAGCCCCAAGCTTACCCATAAGATCATAAACACGACCGTGACCTACTAAGTTGTAGGTGTTGGGAAGCCAACCGCGAAGGTTCAAGCCCCAAGCTTACCCATAATAAGCACTAGCCGAGACTAGCCTCCAAAAATATAATAAATCACAAATGACAACGATTCGTAGATTACCGAATTCGTGAGAATGATAGTGTGCTACCTTGAGTCGGCCAACACGATAACAATGATGCAGCGGATGATTCCATGAATGATTGAGTGTTTCGATTACCTTAGAACGGCAAATCGATAAGAGTAATATGAAGGATACCTCGGCACCTTTAATCGGTTCACCGGCGAAGATGAGAAATGAATACGCTAATGCCTTTAATCGCCAATACGCTTTAATGACAACCCCAACAGAATAACAATGATTTCAACGATGTTTTAGATTGACATCTATATGAACAACAATCGATACATCGATACCGCGAACCGGCTATCGACAATGACATTAATGATGAGTAATACAATGCCTTGAATCGGCCGTTAACGAACAACAATGACATTTGGCAAAATTGCCGGAAGGTATCGTCTCGAACGATCTCTTGATATCAATGAATTCATGAAGAGACTAAGTCTCGGAATGATACAACACATCTATACACATACATGATGACATTAGCTCATTGACTAGTACAAGTATAAAACTTGCCTCAACCGAAGGCGATGAATTCCTTCCACGAACAACGAACAGCGTCCTCCGATAAACACAAGTACTCGAACCACCTTGAATGAAATACAATTCGTTCAATAACACAATATCAATCGAAATCAACATAACGACCGAAAGAAACTCTTTGAGGCATTTAATCGAACACTAAATGTTCAAAGTTCCTCAAGAGCCTAAAAATCATCAATCGGGTTGAATGAATCGAAAATATGGATATACAATCCATAGAACACGATTAATAATGCTTACTAACATCAACCGATTCATCAAAATCGGACTAGAATCGAAAATCAAGAACAAATCTCGAAAAATCCAATCCTAGGAGATTTCAAGAAATTACCTCGATCCGACGAAGAACAATGATTTGATGATGATATAATCGATAAGGATCCTCAAAAACGCTTAGAAATCGAGTGGAATCGACCAAAAACTCCACTTCCCGATTTTTCCCGTCGCCAGCCGCACGGGTGCGTAAAAGTGATGAAATGAAGGTCCGCCCGTCCTCGGCCTATATGGCCGACAGGTTACGGCCAGAATCGGTAGGCCTTACGGCCGTAACTCGGACACCTTACGGCCGTACTCGGCAGCCTTACGGCCGTAATCGCATTCGTCAAAAAAGACTAAATGGACACTTACGGCCGTAACTCGCCCACCTTACGGCCAGAATCGCCTTCGTCAAAATCCGCCCAGCGCTATGCGGCCGTGCCGATCACGCTTACGGCCGTAACTGGGCACCTTACGGCCGTAATCGGCACCTTACGGCCGTAACTCGGCGAGCCAGGCCTCGCCGTGACTCGTGACTCGTGGCCACTCCGACGGCCGGACGACCCCGAAACCTCGAGTAGAAATCGAAGATACGGTTACGAAGTACTCGCAAAGACGAATCCAAGCACTAAGAGAACACACGATTCCAACCATCCGAAGTGTCGGAATTCGACAACGGAAATAATTACCCCAGACTTTGGGAAATTACAAAAATGGCCCAAAACGTCCGAAAATCACGATACGTGATCGAAACACCGGACCAAAGCTCGCAACATGAATAATAACATTAAATGAACTTGCGAGAAACTCGAAACAACAGTTTCGGACGAGATTCGCAAGAATCGAGCTCAAGTGCGGAAAAGTCGCTAAAAAGCACGGAACTCAACAAAACGACACCGAAACGAACTCGGATGACAAAAAGTGCAGAATTAATTATTCTCGAAATGACGAAACGGTCATGAGCGAGTCGTCAAAACGGACTTCCGCCGAAAAAAAGAAAATTACCGAAAAATCGAAATTGCGGATATTACACATACGATACGGCGCCTTTGAAATCGGAGCCGCGCCCGGCTCTAACTCTATAGCAAACTCAACCTCACGATCCGGTGGCAATCCCGGTAATTCGTCAGGAAATACATCAGGAAACTCACTAACGACTGGAATCGATGAAAACTCGAGTCTCATCGCCTTCAAGGCGTTAATAACAAACTTCTGGTTTCTCTTTCGCCCCGCGAAAGAGTGTTCAGTGCCATCCTCGGCTAGCATGGTAATGATCCTCGTGCGGTAGTTCATGATTGCACCATGCCGCTCGAGCCAATCATCCCCGAGAATCAAATCCTCACCCTCAATACCCACAACAATAAGATTAGAGAGCCAAGCCCTCTCACAAATAAACACAGGGCAGTCCCGAACCTCTCGATCACCGATGATTCTATCACCGCTAGGAAGTTTAACGATGAAAGGATCGCAGGGTGATAAGCAGTCAAGACTCAAACGGCGCACACACTCTAGAGAAATGAATGAATGCGTAGCACCCGAATCAAAAAGCACACTGACAGAATGGGAATGGATATGAGCAGTACCTGTCGCTACAGTGGCTGCTGGATCATCGGGTGTTCTCATCTCATAGATGCGTGGAGGGGCGGAGCCAACACTAGAAGCTCCCCCTCTAGCAGGCTGACCCCGACCTCTCCCTCGACCGGCACCCAGCGGAGGCTGCGGAGCAAAAGAGCCCTGATTCACACTCGGCTCCATAGCTGCTGGAAAAGAAGTCTGAGCACCAAGAAGCCGCCTTGCCCGCTCACAAAAGGAAGCCTTGTGGCCCGACTGACCACAAGTATGACAAATCAGAGGCGGACGAAGACACTCTCGGTTCCGATGGCCCGGCTCGCCACAGTTAAAGCATTTGGTATCCCGAACGAAAGCACTGGTGGTACCTCGATAGCCCCCAGAGAAACGAGCCGAATTACTTCCAGGAATATTCGCAGACTGAGACTTCTGCTGACCTCCACCCTTGTGACCCGAGAAATTTCCGGTGGATTTCTGTTTCTTACTCTCCCGAACCGCCGCACTGGCCGTCACCGACATATCATAGGCAAGAGCTCGACTCTGATAATCCTTCAGGGTAGTGCAGACAAGACCAGACATGTAGTCCCGAATCGACAGTTTCATCCTCCTGGAAAAATGGAAAATTTTGTCGCTCTCCTCGACAACTTGGGTCTTCACATAACCCAACTCCCTATTAAAATCGGCAATGGCTTGAGATATGGGGATATCCCGTGGTTGAGCATCATAGAAAGCATGCACTCGAGCCTGTCTGACCGGACACGGGCAATATTCGGTCTCCATCAATTCCTGAAATTCGGCCCACGAAGCAACATGATCTTTGGGCCCAACGGCCTCCCACCAATCCGTAGCATCCCCAGTGAGAAAGTACTGGGCAATAGGGACCTTGCGGTCCTCGGGACAGTTGGTGGCAACGAAGACCTTAGATATCTCCTTGATCCACCCCTCCCAGCCGATCGGGTCTAATGCCCCCGAAAACTGAGGAGGATGCATCTTAATGACATCTTGGAGCCAACGGTCTGCTCCACCCCGATTAGCATGGGCCTGATCGGGGTTTTGAACCACTTGAGCTATCGCCGCCATCTGGTTAACCATTTGCTGCATAACGGCCACAAAAGGTCGGCGCGCTCCTGAGAAGAAGCATGACTGTGACGGTCACCGGTACTGCCGGCTCCCGAAGAATGCGACGTGGCTGCCCCACGTCCTCGGCCGCGTCCACGACCACGACCACGGTTTCCTCCAGCATCCATACTGGTGTTAAGAGATAACAGAAGTATATTGATGATGAGTAAGGGAGGAAAAGCAACTACGATTCAAAAGTGGAAATACAATGCAAGAAACAGAGGGGCCGAATAAGAAAACTTATGAGCACTGGAAGTACTGAGATGCTGGCAGCGGTGTGACACTGTGCAAAACAAAACACGACTAGACCCAAATAACCAACAAGCCTAGGTATCCATAAACCTAGTGCTCTGATACCATTTTTTGTAACACCCCGAGATATTCGGAGTATATTACAGCGCCGTGGACCCCTACATGGGACCCACCAGGCTACAACAAGCAAACACCCCTCGTTTAACCATCTCGGTTAGCGAGGATACACATTCAATAATACAACACATATAAAATACGCCCAGAGCGACCGGCGAAATAAGCATCAACCGACGATGTAGCAAATTAAGGTAATACAAAACGGAGTTCGAAAAGGAAAACCTAAGTACTCGCAAGTACAATCTATAAGTTATAAATGTGGGAAACAACCATATCGAAGTAAGCAAAATAAATAAGAAGACCCAAATGCACACGTCAACGACCCTGGCCAGCATCCTCGTACTGTCCCAGCACCCGCTCGTCCGGAAGAACATAACCTGAAATCCATAACAAGAATTTCCCCAAAATGGGTCCCCAAAGGGGTTAGCAATTACGCTAGTACAAGTAATCAAGGCAACCCAAACGCTTACACATTTCATAGTACATGCATCAAAATCATTTCAAAACCAAAACCAGACATGTCTTTTAGAAACAAAGTCAAATAATCAAATTTGCCTAGGACCAGACGCCACCATGAATCCCACCCGAGGCCTCTAAGGACCCTCCCGAGCCGCCACTTTATAAAACAAAATCACGCATGTGCATCGCCTAGGACCAGGACGCCACCATGAATCCCACCCGAGGCCTCTAAGGACCCTCCCGAGCTGGCTAGCGAAACAAACTCGTGAATCCAGAGTGAAGTCATAGATTCCCCCGAGGCCCCATCGGACCCTCCCAGGGTGAGAAAAGCACACACAATATACATTACCATTTCACGTTAAGCATAAAGGTTTCCAAAAATACTTGCCTTGAATAATAGACGACGCTACGAACGGAAGGAAAACACCGACGGACGTTAGGAGCCGATAATCACGAACCTAATGATACGAAGACACAATCAACCAATTCTAAACGAATACAGAATCGGAAAACACCCAAAACCCGCCTACGATTCATGTATATTCGTATAAAAACAACAACGAGGGCGGATCACAACCAAACCCTCTCGATCACAAAAATATCACGAAATACAACATGAATCCGTAGGAGAACCAACAATACCAACAAGATTAACCATATTCACTATGAATTAATCTATCATTCGGAACAAATCGGACGAACACATGAAAACCCCCAAATTTACCTAAAAGAAGGTTTTAGGAGTTTACCTTGAATTAAAGACGAAGAACACGATTAGATGTTGATAAAATACTCCAAAAACTTGAAGAAGATGATGGCTCGGAGTTGCTAAGCTTCAAATCGCCGGAAGACACCAAGGAAATCGCCCACGAGTCGGAGGAGGGGAGAAGGATGAAAAATGACCGAAATCGGTCAACTCCTGGGTTTATAAACCCAGGCCTCGTTATGTACGTTAGCCACCACATGTTAACGTACGTAAGTTGTATTACGTACGTAAGCCATAAGGGCCTTACGTACGTAACCAAAAAGGCAGGAAAGCCTGTATCGAAATACACTAGGACGTTACGTACCTAACCAAAAAGGGTGTTACGTACGTAACCAAAAAGGCATAAGTGCCTGTACCGAATTACACTAGGACGTTACGTACGTAACCAAAAGGGTGTTACGTACGTAACATTCCTTTCTGTGGAGTACAGGCCAGAAATGAAAGAGAGAGGTACCGAAAAAGAATCGAAATACAACGGTGAACAATTCACGATGGTAAGGACGTAAGGGACCTGAAACGACGAACTTAAGTTCCGAAGGAAAACATATTCCCGACTACTCAAAGGTTCAGAAAAACAACAACAAACGTAATTTTCCCAAAAGTTTGGGAAATTTACAAAACGGCCCAAACATCCGAAATGTACGATACATGATCGAAACACCAACAAAAGCTCACAACGCCCACAATAACATGAGATCGATCTTCGGCAACCCCGGAACGGCGGTTCCGAACGACGATTATGATAACACACCAAATAGCGACGAAAACAACATGAAACACCGAATCGAGTAAAACGAGTCCGAAACAAGCTCGAACGACAAAAAGTTCAATATTAAATATCCTCAAAATGTCAATACGGTTACAAGTGAGTTGCTAAAAACGAAAATGCACCAAAATGAGAATAATAAGAGAGGGGAAAAATGCGGATATTACAGTTCGGACTGCCCATCGGTCTGGGGATGGAACGAAGTGCTCAAACGTAACTGTGTCCTCAATGCCTTATGTACTGCCTGCCAAAAATGCGATACAAATCGGCCATCTCTGTCCGAAATAATGGTATTCGGCGTACCATGAAGCCTCACTATCTGCGCGATAAAAATACGAGCCAACTTTTGTGAACCCCAAGTATCCTTGATGCCCAGAAAATGCGCCGAATTAGTCAGTCGGTCTACAATCACCCACACCATATTCATACCAGTCTTCGTCCTCGGCAAACCCGTGACAAAATCCATAGAGATATCCTCCCACTTCCATTCCGGTACGGGAAGTGGTTTCAACAACCCGGCTGGCCGCTGATGCTCAATCTTGACTTGCTGACAAGTCAAAAACTTAGCCACAAACTGAACTACCTCCTTCTTCATGTCGTTCCACCAGAAATTCTTTCTTAAATCCTTATACATTTTACTCGAGCCCGGATGGACTGAGTAAGGAGACGCGTGAGCCTCTCGCATAATACTCTGTCTCAATTCCGAGTCGTTCGGAACACACAACCGACCTCGGAATCTCAACACACCGTCCTCATGAATAACGAATCCCAGGGCTTTTCCCTTCCCTACACTCTCTCGAAGCTGAATAAACATCGGGTCCTCCAACTGTCCCGATATAATGTCATCAACCAGAGATGAAGAAATCTCAAGAGTACGCAACTGCCCGGAACTCTCTGGCAGCACAATCTCAATGCTCAACCTCATAAACTCTCGCTGAAGTCCCGACTGGGCCCTGAGTAACTCAAGCGCCCGAAGCGATACCGATTTTCGGCTCAAGGCATCTGCTACCACGTTAGCCTTGCCCGGATGATAAAGGATCTCGAGATCGTAGTCCTTAATCAACTCCAACCATCTCCTCTGTCTCATATTAAGCTCTTTCTGGGTGAAAATGTACTTTAGGCTCTTGTGATCGGTGAAAATCTGACACGACGAGCCATATAAGTAATGACGCCAGATCTTCAACGCAAATACAACTGCAGCCAACTCAAGATCGTGCATAGGGTAATTCAATTCATACGGTTTCAACTGACGGGAAGCATAGGCAATCGTCCTCTCGTGCTGCATAAGTATACATCCGAGCCCTTGGCCCGAAGCATCACTAAAAACTGAGAAACCCTCATTACCACTCGGTAAAGCTAAAACAGGAGCGGTCGTCAACCACTTCTTCAACTCCTCAAAACTATTTTGTCTCTCACCGGTACACACAAACTTCTCTGACTTCTGTAACAACTGAGTCAGTGGTCGAACGAGCTTAGAGAACCCCTCGACGAATCTACGGTAATACCCGGCCAAACCCAGAAAGCTGCGGACCTCCTTCACGTTCTTGGGCGGCGCCCAATCCAACACTGCCTCTACCTTATGTGGGTCCATACGAACACCCTCGGCCGAGATCACATGACCGAGAAACATAACTTCCCGTAACCAAAACTCACACTTTGAGAACTTCGCAAAAAGATGCTGAGTTCTCAAAATATCTAACACAATATGCAAATGACGGACGTGTTCCTCCTCGTTCCTCGAGTAAATCAGGATGTCATCGATAAAAACGACCACACACTTATCGAGGTATTCGATAAAGACTTTGTTCATAAGCTGCATGAACACGGCTGGGGTGTTGGTTAGCCCAAAAGGCATAACCACGAACTCGTAGTGACCATATCTCGTCCGAAAGGCCGTCTTCGGAATATCGGTATCCTTCACTCGGAGCTGATAATACCCCGATCTCAAATCAATCTTCGAAAACACGGTTGCCCCTTGCAACTGATCAAACAAGTCATCAATCCTCGGGAGCGGATACTTGTTTTTGATGGTTACTTTGTTCAATTCTCGGTAGTCGATACATAAACGAAGTGACCCATCCTTATTCTTCACAAACAGGACCGGTGCGCCCCAAGGTGAAGCGCTCGGTCGAATATACCCCATGTCTAGCAACTCTCCTAACTATTTCTTCAACTCAAGCATCTCGGCAGGCGCCATACGGTATGGCGTCTTATAAATCGGTGCTGCACCCGGCTCTAAATCGATGGTAAACTCAACCTCTCGGTCCGGCGGCAAACCCGGCAACTCGTCTGGAAAGACGTCAGGATACTCGCACACTACCGGAATAGATGAAAGCTTGACTCCCCCTTCCTCCGACCTCAAAGCGTAACACCAATATCCCGTGCAACCTCTTTGAAGAAGTCTCACCGCCCTCAAGGCGCTGATCAGGAGTCTTTGGCTACTCCGCCTACGTCCCACAAAAGAATGCTCGGTACCGTCAGAGGCTAACATCGAAACGGTTCTCGTTCAATAAATCATGATCGCCCCATGACGGTCCAGCCAATCCTCACCCAGAATCAAATCCTCATCTCTAATATCTACCGCAATCAGATTAGAAGGCCAAACCCTCCCCACGATACTCACTGGAAAATCTCTAACCTCACGATCCCCCACGATGCTATCCCCACTAGGAAGTTTAACAACAAAAGGCTCACAAGCAACTAGGCAATCAACATGCAGACGACGAACACAATCTATAGATATAAAAGAATGCATAGCACCAGAATCGAACAATACAGAAACAGGATGATCAAGGATGTGGACGGTACCTGTAGCCACAGTCGCGTCAGGATCTCCTGCTCGTCTCATCTCATACACTCGGGGCGGAACAGACCCCGCACTAGAAGCACCCCCTCTAGAAGGCTGCCCACGTCCTCGATCTCTACCAAAACTCTGCTGCGGCTGAGGAACTGTCGGTGCCTGATTCACACTCGGCTCTCCCGCAACTGGGTCTGATATCTGAGTAACTGGAGCCCGAGCCGCATCCGTACAAAACTTAGCACGATGACCCATCCGACCACAAGCAAGAAACTGAATCGGAGGCCTATCACACTCACTCATCATGTGGCCCGGACGACTACAGTTGAAGCACGTAGGACCACGAACGGAACCAGTAGGAGCAGACCTAGAACCGTTTCCTCGCCCAACTGATGGCGATTGACTCCCGAAGACTCGCGAACCAGACTGAGCCTTCGGATACCCTCCTGACTTGCCTCCCAAAAACTGACCGGAGGTCTTCTGATTCTTTCCTTCTGTTGCCGCCTCTGTCGCAGAAAACGACATCTCATAAGCCATCACTTTATTCTGATACTCTTTTAAAGTCGTGCACCCCAGACCAGCCATGTAGTGGCGCACCCTCGTTTTCATCCGCATATAAAAGTGGCGGATCTTATCAAGATCATCTCGGACTTGGTTCCTCACATAATGCAGCTGTTGATTGTAGTCTTTGATAGCTTGAGAAATAGGAACATCTTGGGGCTTAGCCTCAAAGAAGGCTCGGATCCTCCCCTCTTTCACTGGCCATGGACAGAATTCATCTTACATCAGCTCCCGAAACTCTGCCCACGTAGCTGCCCGGTCATGCGGTTTCACCGCTTGCCACCACGTTGCCGCCTCCTTGGCGAGGAAGTACTGAGCAATGGGTACTTTCCTCTCCTCAGAACAATTAGCAGTCTCAAACACTTTCTCCATCTCGAATAGCCAATTTTCCCACCCAGAGGGGTCGGAAGCACCATCAAACTGCGGAGGACGCATACGAATCACGTCCTGAAGTAACTTATCATTGCCGGATCCAGTAGGCGGAACTAGGTTGGCATTAGCTTGGACGACTAGAACGGCCTGAGTCAGTAGCGTCATCTGGTTCGCTACTTGCTGCAAAATGTTGGCCACTCCAACATTCTCATGTGCATTACTGGAGCTAGCAGACTGGTCCTGCTGACCTCCAGAACTAGGAGGAACACTGTTCGACAAAGAAGGCATCGCCGAATCAGTTCCCGAGTGATCGGACATGGCCGCCCCACCGGCTGCGCCACGTCCCCTTCCGCGTCCGCGTCCTCTACCAGCAGGATTTTTGACGAAGTAACGGGTAAGTACAATTCAAACGCAAAACGCAACAAGATACTAAGATAGGAATAGAACAGAATGGTGAAACGAGTCAAGTTAGGAAAAACTTACGAGCACCGGCGTACTGAGATGATGGCATAGCAGTGATACTATCCCAAAAACGACACTTGACTAGACCCAAACAACCGACAGCCTAGGTATCCATAAACCAAAGCTCTGATACCATATTCTGTAACACCCCCAAGACATTCAGGGCATATTACAGCGTCGTGGACCCCACGCTGTGGAATCCACCAGGCTAACGTTCCAGCAAGATATTCGTCAACGCAAACAATCATCAATGAAATGACAATTCAAATAAAAGACTACAACCCGACAAATAGAATCCAACATCAATCCATTTCCCAAAACGGGAACACAACATTAACAATTTTGAAAAGGAAGTACTCGAGTACTTAAACCAGTTTTTTAATACAGAAACCCCAAAACAAGACATCAAAAATAATTGACAGACTGAACACCAACAAATGACGACTGAACAGTATCATGCTTGCCCATCATCTTCATACGGCTCAAGTGCTCGTTTGTCCCCACGATCGATACCTGAAATACAAAAAGTATTTCCCCCATTTAAGGGGTTAGCGACAACTGCTAGTGCAAGTACAATCCATTTGAACTACATTCTAATCAGATGAATATACGCGTCAAAAATCATTTTAGAAAAAAACATTTTATATTCCGGAATATTTACAACGTACAATCACAAATCACATTGTCTCCAACAAATCACAATTCAAAGTTAACCGTCGGTACGAGACTCACGGCCACCGTACCCCGCAGAGCCCCATCGGACATCCCTGGGTGGCTAACCACAGTTCGCGATACGCACACTCACGACAATACGTATCCCTAGAGGTCCCGTCGGACCGTCCCTAGGTGAACATACACATAACCATCTACAACAACCACGATAATGCCATAATTCAAATACTAGAACATGTAAACAAATGTAAAGTACTTGCCTTTGAGACATTCTTGAAGAAACAGAAGTGAAACACGACTACGAACGGTCCGGGTGGAAAACGACGGTTCCTAAACGAAGGATCAACATAGTTCAGTCCCAACGGACAATAATAACCGATCGGAATACACCCATAATCCCCGTTTACAATTCATGACAAAAACGTTCAATCAATACGGGCGAGGGTTTACGCAAAATCTCCCCGTATCAACAATTCGCGGATTAAATTAGAGGAAAACGGATTGGGAATAACCCAATAACAATAATCGGTGAGGAATATCACAACATACTAGAATAATTCGAGTCTAATTAGTAAAACCCGGAAAACCCCCCAAAGTTGACAAGTTAGGGTTCTAGATGAAAATACCTTGAATTCGGACGATGGAGGATGATTATGCTAATGATAATATGTTAACACGACTCTACGATGATGGAATTTAAAGAGAACTCCAACTAGTACCGGTGGAAATCGCCTCTGAAGTCGCACGTCGAAGAAAACGAAGAGAAAAGAATAAAACTGCTGTTTCTGAACTGCCCGCTGACTTATATAAATTGCATAGTTAGCGCACGCTAACTGACACAAGTAGCGCGCGCTAACGGGACTGAAAACAGTCCAGTAGCTACTGCCACCATTCGCTAGCGTACGCTAACAATAGCGAGTTAGCGTACGCTAACTGCACATCGGTAGCGCACGCAAGGTAACAGGAGTAGCGTGCGCTACCTACGCAGCAGTTCAGTACTGCTGCTCACATCAGCAGTACGCTGCTGTCGAAGGTACAATACACGAAACGCACGACGAGGCCAAAATCCAGAAACATAAACACGAAGCATACAAGATGACAGAGTTAAGCGCTGAAAGAAAATACAATTCCGACCACCAGAGGGTCCGTAATGCGACAACGAAAAGAGATTCCCTAAATTATTAGGAAATTACAAAAATGGCCCAAGTGACCGAAAATCACAAAACGACGTCGGATCAACGAACCGAAAGTCTCCACACGACCAACTCACTCATACGAACTTGTACAAACCAAGAAACAACGAAAACGAACGAGTTTAATGAGAATCGAACGTTCATACGGCAAAACATATCATAAAAATGAAATCACGTGAAAACATCACCAAAACTCATCCAAATGGAAAAACTCCAAGAATAAAGTAGATTCAAAATGTCGAAACAGTTACAAGCAAGTCGATAAAATAGACATACACCAAATATGGAAACTGCTAAAAATGGAAAGTTACGGATATTACAGATTTCGGCTCCGAGGCGGCAGCCGATTCGCCAGAACCCTCTAATTTGGCAAATAGTTGGTCATCTGTCATAGCCGCCACTGGCTCGGGATCTGCTGTATAAGCAGCAACTATTTCATCCGAAGGGGTTGCGCCCTTTGGGATTTGAACATTGGGTTGAACTGTTGGGACATCTACAGTGACCGCTGTAGTCACTGTAGCCTTGGCCTTAAAAGCTCTCTTTAGCTTCTTTTTCGTCCTCTCTGCAGCATGTGGAGACTTGCTGCCAGAGATACTTCTTTTTCTCTTCTTCTTCTATTCACTCGCAGCCTTGATAGTAACACCCCTAGGATCATCATAAATGGGCATAATCCTGGGATGAGGCCTACTAGAGATCAGTCCATCTTTGTTGAATGCGGTGTGCTTGCTTCCACCTATGTATTTTCTAGGGCCGATCTTCTTGGCACTTTGAGATTGTGGCACACCACAACGAGTGAGAATGTAATTGAGGATGTGGCCGAAGGATTTCTTCTGATTTCCCAGCTTGGCGGCCTCTTCTTGTATCCTTTTTAACACAATTTGGCACCAATTCACCCTTTTGTCGGACATGATGGCTACCATCATCCGAAAGCGAAGGTTCGTGCACATATCAAATGCTCCTGTCCGGTTCTCAACAATCCGGCAGCAGAAATTGTGAATATAAAAGTACGGTAGTCAAAATATTTCTTTATGGCATGACGGGTAGACGTTCTTATCCGATCCATCATCTGTGAACAACCCCCAGTAGGCCGTTAACAGTTCTTCCGACCCGAAGGTCTCAAGTTCATCCATTTTCAGGCCATCGGATGGCAACCTGAATAAGCTTTCCAGAAGTTCCTGGTTCACACAAATCTCAATCCCTCGAATGGTGGCAGTGATGTCAGAGACATCTCCTCCTCTTTTTAAAGAAAAAAACTTGATAGAGGTATCAAGATAGAATTCTTCAACGATGCGCTCATCGTAGAGCTCAGGGTGTTGACTTCCAATGCGGTACAAGCCTTGTTGCTTCTTGAAACGACCAGTTTTATTCTGTTAGTGTCGTCAGTTTCAATGTTCACTCTCTCCATAACGATAGATCTGGCGAATATTTGCCCATCAATGATCGATTCTCTCTTCTCCAGGGGCAGAGAGGAAGTCCGTGAAGATGTCATTGATTTGCAGAAAAAGGTTTGTAGAAATAAGGAAAGAATGCAGTAAATTTGCAGAGATTTTGTAGGTTGTTTGCTCTGGACTCGTTTAATATTGCTGAAAGCGTAAAGAGTCAAAGGGAGCAAGATACAGTCCTTTTTTAGTGTGCAGGGAAGATTAGGGTTACATACAGTAAACGGTCAGATTTAAGGGATGGGAACCGTCTTTTAAAAAGAACGAACATGATGAACTTAGAGTAACTGGTACGTCTTATTCATATGTTTTTGAAATGAAAACCGGTCTCACTTATGACAGTTCGTCTTCCCTTATTGCACGAAACGGCAGTTTCGAAATTATTAATATCGCGGTGTTTGAGGTAATAAAGTCCAGATGTCGTTTAAAGCATTAAATAATAAAAAGTTTGAATTTTAAAATAGGGCACATGGACTAAAAACATTTTCAATACAAATAAAATAATAATAAAATAATAATATAATGTTAATTGACGTCCCACAGTGTATGTGTTGTAACCGCGAATAATATAGTGTTCCCCCTTAAGGTACATACGGGATTCAATTCTTACAACAATGTCTGGATTAATATTGTATTCATCGGTCATACTGTATTCTCTCTTAATTAATGCACACGTTAGTTGCATGAAGGTTTTGTACCTTTTTCTTACAGTAAGATCCGACTTGTTCCGAGTGTACAATTAATTAACAGTGGATACTGTATTCTTAGGTCTTACAGCATTCCCCCTCAATTGATGAGTAAAAGCGTAAAAACTTACAGGGAGTCAGGCTGTAGCATTCTCAATTCTTGTCGAAGCATATAAAATCTGGTTGTGCTGAGAGGTTTTGTAAAGATGTCGGCCAACTGAATATCTGTATGAACTTTCTCGGTCCAAACATCCTTATTCTCAACATGATTCCTGATGAAGTGATGCTTCATATCAATATGCTTACTTTGCGAGTGCAATACAGGATTGTGTGTTATTGCAATTGCACTCGTGCTATCGCACATGATCGCTGTTTCTTTGGTAATGATTCCATAATCTGCTAACTGCTGTTGCATCTAGAGAATCTGCATACAGCAACTTCCAGCGGCATAATATTCCGACTCAGTTGTAGAAAGCGAGTTGGCCAATTGCTTCTTACGGAACCATGACATAAGTCTAGGTCCAAGAAAGTGACAAGTACCACTTATACTCTTCCTATCCAACTTACAGCCTCCGAGATCCGAGTCGCTGTAGCCAACCAAATCGAATCCTTCTTCCTTAGGATACCATAGTCCTACATCAACTGTTCATTTGACGTACTTAAGGATTCATTTGGCTGTAGTGAAGTGTGACTCCTTAGGTGCTACTTGGTACTGAGCACACACTCCTACAGCAAACTGGATATAGGGCCTGCTAGCCACTAGGTACAGGAGTGAGCCAATAAGCTTCCTGTATAGTGATTGATCAACCGAGTTTTCAGCTTCGTCAGCACTAATTTCCATGGAAGTGCTCATGGGGGTTGACGAGGATTTGGAGTTTTTCATCCCAAACTTATTGAGTAGCTCCTTGCGTACTTCTCCTGGCTGATAAAGATTCCTGTAAGCAACTGCTGTACCTATAATCCTAGGAAATAACTAAGTTCCCACATCATAATCATTTCAAATTTACTTTGCATGAGATTAGAGAACCTTTGACATAAAGCAAGGTTAGTAGAACCAAATATAATATCATCAACATATATTTGTACCATTAACAGGTCATCACCTTCATGTATATTAAATAGAGTCTTGACCACAGCACCTTTCGAAAATTCGTTATCGGTAAGGTACAAGGACAGAGTTTCGTGCCATGCTCTAGGTGCTTGCTTAAGTCCATACAGAGCTTTCCGTAGTCTGTATACAAGATCTCTGCCTTCAGTGTTGACAAACCTGGTGGTTGTTCAACATAGACTTCTTTGACGAAGTCTCTATTTAGAAATGCGCTCTTACCATCCATTTGATATACTATAAAGCTCTTATGGGCGGCAAAAGCTAGAAATATCCTGATGGCTTCTAATCTGGCTACAGGGGCAAATGTTTCATCGTAGTCTATGCATTCTTCCTGTCTGTAGCCTTGTGCGACTAGACAAGATTTGTTCCTGATTACTAGTCTATTCTCATCCTTCTTGTTTCTAAATACCCATTTGGTTCCAATTACAGCTTGATGTTCAGGTCTAGGTACTAGACACCATACATTATTTCTCTTGAAACCATTAAGATCTTTTTCCATAGAAGTGATCCAGTGAGAATTATTCAAAGCTTCAGTGGTAGAAACAGGTTTGGATTGAGCTAAGAATGTAGCTAGGGTGCACATGGCTAGTTTCCTAAGTTCATCTTGAGATTTCAATATAGGAAATGGATATTCTCAGATTCGGATTATTCTTGAGCACATAGTACAGTTCCTTGTGTACTTTGTATTCTTCTTCGAGTAGATACACCATCATCAATGTCTCCTATGATTAACTCATGTGGATGATCTTTCAACCATCTCCTATCAGGTTCTATTTCTGCGTCCCGTACTGTATCTTGTGATTCTGTTGTTTCAGCTTCAGCTTGTATAACATCAGTTTCAACTACCTCTGTTCTTAGAGCTGTGGGGTTGATTTCTAAATCTACGACAAGCTCTGTTGGAGTTTGAAGGTCATTATGGAGAGTGTTTGGATATTCTGAGTCAAGTCTTCTACTCCTGTAGGATCATGGTGAGGTTCATCAAACACTACATGTACAGATTCCTCGATTGTCAGCTTCCTTTTGTTAAAAATTTTGAAAGCCTTGCTGACAGAGTAATATCCTACAAATATCCCTTCATCCGAATTCTCATCAAAAGTCTTGAGTTGATCTTTCCCATTATTCAGAACATAACATCGGCATCCAAATATATGAAAATATGAAACTAATGGAGTTCTATTATTCCATACCTCATACGCTGTTTTGTTGTGATGCTTGTTGATAATACGGCGGTTTTGTGTATAGCACGTTGTATTTGTTGCTTCACCCCAGAATCGCTGTGGTAACTTGATTGCGGCGATCATGGTCCTTCTGCCTTCCTTGAGTGTCATGTTCTTTCGCTTGGCAACACCATTTTGTTGAGGAGTCTGAGCTGTTGAGTATTCATGTTGTATTCCATTGTCCGAACAGTATTGCTCTATAAAGTGGTTAGTGAATTCAATACCCCTGTCGGAATGAATGGACACGATGCTCAACCCTTTCTCATTATGAAGCTTTCTCAGGTGCTCAGGCAACTTTGTTGTGGTTTCTTTCTTCTTGCTTAGAAAGACTGTCCAAGCATACATGGAGTAATCATCAACAATAACTAGATAATATTTCTTACCTCCCAAACTTACAGGGTCTACAGGACCATAGAGATCCATATGTAGCATATCCAGAACTCTATGAGTGGACAGGTATGATTTTCCTTTCAGGGTGGTTTTGACTTGTTTGACTTTCTGACAGGGTCCACAGACGCTATCTTTTTGGAATGACACACCGGGCAAGCCTCTAACCATTCCCTATCTGGCGAGTTTGTTGATTGCCTTGAAGTTGATGTGTGACATCCTCTTGTGCCATATCCATCTTTGATCTGTAGTGCCTTTGGCAAAAAAATAAGGAATAGTGGAGCTCGTAGGCTTCCAGTCAGCAATGTATATATTACCTGACCTGCTTCATATAAGAACAACTTCTTTGGTCAAGATGTTCTTCACTCTACAGTGATCTATATAGAATTTCACCGAGAACTGTTTGTCACAGAACTAGCTAATACTAAGTAGATTATACTGTAAGCCTTCAACATAAGCTACGTCGGTGACTTTGAACTTTATTACAAGTAGGGTTCCTTTCCTTCTTGTTCTTCCTTTGGACTTATCACCAAAGCGCACTTTTGGACCGTGACCTTCTACATAGTCTGACAGCTTGCTGATATCTCCTGTCATGTACCGAGAACATCTGATGTCAAAGTACCATATGTCATTCTCTTTGATGTCCTGTAAGCACAAAATTTAAGTAGATTTCGGTCACCTTTGATTGTTGGGTCCATGAATGTTAGTGCTTTTGGTACCCATATTTGCCTAACAGCAATTGGTTTACTGTAGGTTACTTTTGGTACATATTTACGATGTGTACGTGGGGTAGGCACGTAGTCGCTGTACCTTGACTATTATGCATGTAAAATCGAGGCTTATTATTCCAGTACAATTGCCGTCTCGGAGGTGGAGCTATTTTCTTAGGCCTTACATCTTGGCTCCTAGGTCTCTAGTTGGATCGCCAGAGCTGTTGATTTTACTGCACGGTGACCTATTTTTTGGATGGTTACCAGGGCTCCTGTATCCAATATCTAGGTGCACTGTACTGTTGGAAGTACTGTTGTGCAGGCCTTTGATATTTAGATACATCCTTATTTCTGAATGGTTGTTGGCACTTTTGATGTGCTCGGGGAGCATGCTGTTGGTTACGCCTTACAGGTCCTTGAGGCTGAGGCTTTCGCTGTCTGTGATATGAACCTGGTGACGGAATGGTAGCCTTTGCTGTACGTGGGGCTACTGTTACCTTTACGGGACTTGGGGTCTTTTCAGGTACAGGAATGGGTTCCACACCCCTAACGAACACCGTACTAGTTTTCCCTTTGTTGGAGAATGAGTTATATCCTAAGCCACTTTTATCATGAGCATGTTGCCCGGTGCTTGGAATTTCTTCCATCCATTTAGAGTATTTCTCGAATGATTTCAAGATGGTCTCTAATTCTCCTTCTCGCTTTTCGAGAGATTTAACATTGGCTCCGAGCAAAGCATAATCATTTGTCTTGCTTTCATTATAAGACTTAGTTTAGATCTTTAGCATGTTGATGATTGCTTTGCATGAGTTTTTCAAATGTGATCTTGGTGTTTTCGCAATCAATACACATATTTTCGTAGTTATTTTTCAGCAATTCTTTAAGCTCTAAGTTTGAAAGTTCGAGCTGTATGTTTTCTCATTTTAGAGTCTCATGGGCCTTTTGAATGTTTTTGAATTCATTCATCATATTTCAAAGGTATGAGATGCATTTACAGGAGCAGTTGATAAAGCATGTTTTTGAATTCATTCATCATATTTCATCATGTTTTTGAATTCATTCATTATATTTCATCATGTTTTTGAATTCATTCTTCGTCGTCCTGTATTTCTTTGGCCATAAAGCACATATAGGCTAGGGTTGGAAATGGGGCGGGTCGGGGCCGGGTATTGCCTACCCAGACCCGAACCCGCGGTTAAAAACCCAGACCCGCCCCAAAACCGCCAAATTTTTTTCGGGTATAATATTTTTTTTCTCGGATTAATATTATATATATATATAATATTACTAACTTAATATATATATATATAATATTACTAATTTAATTACTAATATATATTTAATTTATTAAGTAATATATATATGTATGTATATATATATATATATATATATATATATTGGGGCAGGTTCGGGGTGGGTACCCCATACCCCAGAACCGAACCGAACCGAACCCGAATTTATTTTTCTCTACCCATCCCAGACTCGGACCTGAATTTTGTTACCCGAATTGGACCCATTCGGGTAAAAACTCGCGGGTACCCGGACCCATGGTTTTTTTTGCCATCCCTTATATAGGTTTTATCTTCGATCTCATCATCGGACGAGTCAGTGTCAGTGACTAACTGAAGGCACTCATCAGTTTCGGTTGATGCGGGCGAGGCTTCTGATTCACCAATAAGGGCCTTGAGCTTGTTTTTCCAAACGCACCTTCTTTCATCCTTTTCTTGTTGCCCGGCTTCCGGCAACATTTGCACTTTCGGGTGCGGACAATTATTTGCATAGTGCCCGGGTTTCCTGCAGTTGTAGCACAAGTTAGAATCACCAGAAGAGGGAGATTCCGAACTTACCTTGTGAAAAGGCTTAGGCCTGAATAGAGTCTTTCCAGACTGTTTGATGAATTTCTTGAATTTATGCGTAAGAAGGGCAATTTCATCTTGTGATAGGATATCATCATCATTGTCAGCAGTCCTGTAGACGGACTTGGATGTGCGTACAGGGTTTTAGCAATGTATACTTGTATAAATCACAGTTATGAAAACAATAAAGACAGAAGGTAAATAACACGCAATTTAAAGTGATTCTAGGTGAACCCCTCTAGGTCTACTGGTTCTCCACACAGGAGTAAAATGTTTATTATAATCACTACGTACACAACTACGTGACTATAACTAAACCTGTCTCTGTATCGTTTGCTCAGATTGATACAGGGACCAAAGATTTTTGCCGTTCACACAGATTAGCTTGAGATCTTCCTTGATTTGCTTCTTTAAACACGGTTTGAAGCTTCATCTACAATGCTATTCTTCCCACATAGGTTGGAATGCGCAAGGATCTTCAGCCCACACAGGGTTGATGATTATCTAGAAGGTAAATGGTAGAATTCTCTGAACAGCAGATTGATCTTTGATATACGATTGTTGTATGTTGTGCTGCTCTCTTTGAGTATATTTCTTCACTGTAGATACAATGTATGCTTGCGAAATATGCTTGCTCTTGATATAGCTCAGATTGTCAGAATCTTTGTCAGAGCTTTAGCAAGTATGAATTCTCCGTGTGTATATATGTGTGTATGTGTTTAAGTCCTCTAGATAGGGGGTACTTATAACCTTTAGAAAATGCATCTGTTATAAATGTAGCCGATATAGGTAGGTGAGATGTTGACGTCTCTGATTGGCGGCTTGCTGAATATTTAAATTAATGTAATATCCGATTATAATTTTCTTATTTACTATTGTACTGCTCGGATAATTTGAGTATCGTTGAATCATGTCGCATCTAGTATAATGATTATTGATGGTGAGATATATCAGGATCGAATTAATTATTATTGTCATTCATTAGGTGCTCGATTGTTAGTCGTGTTGTAGGTTATTGCATTTTTGGCTAGGCCTTTAGTGCCTAACGTACGCTTCAGCTCCAGCTTAACGTACGTTATTTTCCTTGGCCTTACGTATGTAAAAGTCCTTAGGCTTACATACGTAATGAAGAGAATCTGATCCGATCTCACTTTCGTCATGGGCAGCCATGCAAGATCTGGATATTTTGGCCTTTCGAGGCAGCTAAGTCAACGTACATTACGTATGTTATGCTTATGCTATAACGTACATAATAGTGGAGAGTTTACGTATGCTTTCTGGAAACGTACGTAAGGGTGTAGGTGCTTTGAGGCGGTAGCCTCTGGAGGCTTATTACGTACGTAACAACTTATGTGTTAGCATACGTAAAGGGACTAACGTACGTTAACTAGGTGCGATAACGTACGTAATGGAAGTACAGTTTATAAAAATACAGGTCTTGGATTTCATTTTACACGATCAAAACTTGATATTTTCTCCAAGTTATCATCCCTCTGCCTCCCTAGATCGATATTATCCTCTTCTATCTTGTCTTTGAGCCTTGCATCTAGGATTGGAGCTTATTGATTGGAAGTTTGGAGTGTGTTCTTGAAGTTTTGGTGTTGATTCTCCATTCTCTTGAGGTTGGTTATCTAAACTCATGTTGATTCCACTCTATTGATGATGCTAGTAAGGAGTAACTCAGGTAATGTTAGATTAATCAAGTATAACATGATAGTATTGAAATTATGTTCAAACTAAAGTGAAGAATATGATAGTGTTGTTAGTATTACTTCTTAAATGGTTGAATAGGTTGTAAAATAACTTGGTTTCTATTGATCCTTAGGAAATCATGATAAGAACTGGATGGTTAGGGCTTATGAGTATGTTCATAATGCTAGAAGAGTTCTATGATGTTATAACCATACATGTTAGAGGGTTTAAACAAAATTCATTGGGAGACATTGATGAACTATGAAGAAAACAACTATAGTTGATATATTTAAGATTAAACCAAATGATGTGATGAATTAGGACTGTATTATCATCATAGTTAAAGGTGGATAATGTTCTTAAGAAGATAATAATGATAGTGGATGATGAATGTCGAATAGATTGAGTAATTGAATTCATCTATGATAATCCTTGTATATTAGACATATGTTGAAGAATCTTAAGAACATGATAATCCGATTGTTAAAGATGAATTAGATGTATTGAAATTCATTAATAGTTGATAGAATGTTCATTGGGATGGGATAAACTATTCGGGTAGATTTACGGGTGCCGCTTCCTATTAATTGATATCAATAATGTATGAATGTGTGTTGAATGAGTTGCATTTCATTCAAGGTTGCTTGTTCGAGTGAGTATTACTAGTCGAGGATACTGTCCGTTCGTTCGTTTGAAGAAGGACTATTCGTCTACAGAATTGAGCCAAGTTATCTTGATTGTTATAATGATGATTGAATTCTTGTGTACATTATACATTTCGTGTATATGTAATGCTTTATGAATCTACGATTCATAATGTGGTATTGTTGTTGATCGTGCTTACCGTTTTGTTGTGGGATTGTATTCCCAAGTTCATCACCTTCGTATCGTTGATCTCGTTGATCATTGTTGTCACTTCGGTGAGTTCTTGATTTTTGGTTGGTTGTGTGATTCATTGAGTTTCGTTGTCATGTTATATCGTGACATATCTGGAATCATATTTGCGTGCCGATTGGTTATATGTAGAATTTTTAGTCGGGCATATATGGTCATGCGTGGATGTTTCCGCATTGGACTGTGCACATGAGACGTAGTTCGTGAGGCTAATTAGGTACATTGTCCCATGTATATTCTGGATTCCGTATACGGGGTGGACATGTGCACGGACATATTTCCGGATCGGGCGTACTATGATGTCCATCTTGAGCCATACTGATTGGTCATTCATATTCCATGTTTGATCGGTTATGATTGACGGTTTGTGATTGGTAGTACATATGCCCGAAGGGTATGTTCAACATTTGAGTTGTCACCTTGAGATCCACTGTATGTGAATTGTATAACATCTTGAGAATTATTATCATGTATATCTGACCCTGTGGTTTTGGACGAAATACTTGTGTTGTATTTTAGGTCAAGACAAAGGCAAGGCACGGGAAAAGCATGGTGACAGCGAAGGGTTTGAAGGATACTAGTTCAGGAGGGCCAAGTCCTTTTTGTTGTCCGGTTATGCTTAAACCGTGTAATGTTACTTTCCACTTCATTTAAACTATTGTTGATTGTACTATTATTTTTAAGTATATTCCATCTTCATATGGTTTATACTAGTATTTGGATCTTGTATATTCTGAGGCTAATAGCCGTACTATTTGTAGACTCCTAATCAGAGTAATGATTATTGTTTTGTGATTCGGTATCACGATAATATTATGTTTAATTTATGTCTTGGTATCACCTGGTGGGTCCCAGTATGGGGTCCACGGCAGCCGCCGTATTCGGGGTGTTACAATTAAATCAGATCGCATTTAATGCTTCAGACATTCTTTCTAACTTCGCATTAGATGCTCTTCAGCGCGTTCAGACTTGTCTCACTCCAGCTGCATTACATGTTGTCCTATCAGTAATAAATATTGCTTTAACCGTGAATACTTTATGAATAAACAATATTTATCTCACAACGGTTTAAAGCATTCTTTAATCAGGCCTGTCGGATATATTTTACTTTTCCTAAGTAAAACATCTTACAGCCTGACTCCTGTATCCGACGCATTGTCTTTTGCTTTAGCTGTAGGCTCTGTAGGATAGACTGCATGAGATCTTCAATTGTTGTATGGAGGGGCTATATGTAGATTCCAGACAGCTTCCATTCTTAGCGGCATTTTAGTTCTTTCGACTTCTTTGTTGTATGATGGCACTTGTCAAAACAGGATTGTTTATCCCAACAACCACTATGAAGTAAAATGAACAAATTCTTCCGAATTTCACAAGGGAGTGTGTCATTCCGATAAAAATAGTGGGAGCTGGGTTAAATGAATAGAAAAGTCCCTAATTCGGAACTCAGACCATAATCAAATGAGTCACTAATTAATCTGTCATACTTAATGCGAATAAAAAATATATTAACTCTCAAAATGACAATGAAACCCACTCGCAATTCTACTCAAGAATAACATCTTAACCGGACCAAACTTTGTGGATTGACTCTGCAACCTGATGATTGTCATCAGTATGGAGGCACTGGGATACGTCTTAGAGACAAACATTCTGGCGGCTCCGGTGCGGACCAGGGCAGTCAGGAAGATGTTGAAATCCACGAAAAGTGGGTTAAGGATGACTTTAGAGTCCGTGGCGATATGATGGCCTCTATATCTAATGAGCTTTAGAGAGTTCATGAGAAAATGACTTCTGCTAGGCGAATCTTATCTCACTTAACCGTGGTGAGCATAGTCGAACTGCTAGATATGAGATATCTAAGCAACTCTTCGGTGTCAGGATGAAGGAAGGTGAGAAAGTCGGGGACCACATCCTCAAAATGATCTATATGATCTAGGGATTGGAGGCTCTTGATTATAGGATGCATGCTTCTCTACAAACTGACCTTATCCTACAATCTCTTCCTGATTCCTTCTCTCAGTTTTTTATGAACTTTAACTGCAATGAGATTCCTTGCCATTTAGGAGGGTCGATGAAAAAACTTGTAACTGCTCAATTTCAAGTTAAGACTCCATGGGTGAATGAGTATGCCCTGTTGGGTACGAGGTCGGATATTTGCACCGTTTGCGGAAGCGTAAATATAAGTGCGGAAAATAAAGGACACAAGGATTTATAGAGGTTCGGCTATAAACGAGCCTACCTCCTCTCTTTATCTTTTTCAATAGGTTAAAGATAGCAACCTCTACGCCTCTCTTCTATCGGTCGAGGTATAACCGTTACAATCACGTCTTCAATTGGTCCATGATAACCACTCGTACTTGTCTTTGCGTCGGTCCAAGTTAAACCGTTTTCCTTTTCGTAGGACAAGGAATCAACCTCTCTAGCTTTCTATGGGTACTAGATAAACCTCACGAATATACCGATTGCGATTCTAACAATGCCGGATCCTTGATCCTAATAACACCGAATCCAATCGTATCTTTTCTTTTACCACTCGTGTATGATTTTATGTATAACACTCAATCACTCAATGTAAGCTCAATATTACAACAACAATACAATGAATATTAATCTCAGATGAATATATAGTATGGTTGAGGTTGTTGTACTTGATCAATACCATAAGTATGGTATTTATAGGCTCCATCATCAAACTAGCCGTTAGCTGCCAGACTGCTCATTACGTACGCTATATGCTCTCCATTACGTATGTAAGCTCCTTTACGTACGTTAACACTGTCTGGTTACGTACGTTAGCATCTTTACAAAATAGTTCAGGGAGTTTCGTCATTTTTGATTACGTACGTTAACATTTCATTGGTTACGTACGTTAAGCCTTACGTCACTGCTGACGTTATATGTCTGTTGCATGCTTTTCTGACTTTGACTCCTCCAACATTCATCTGGTTTGAACTTGTTTACGTACGCTATATAACTTTCATTACATACGTAAAATTCCATATATTACGTACGTTAGTGATCCCACATTACGTACGTTAGCTTTGAGTTTCCAACTTTTTGCACTCCGTTTCCTTCGATGCTTGGCTTCGTCTCTTTGTTGTTTTGTTTTGTTTTGCTTATCAACATTAATTATCAAAAACACTTTTAATTTATGTATGGAACAAAATGTTCCAACAATCTCCCCCTTTTTGATGATTACAAAACAACCCTTCGTCAAAGGGATTTTCCTGCAAAAAAAATACAAATATATGTATATGTGTACAGACCAAAGTTTTCGACTTTGTCTGTTTCGTTAGTTTCTTCTCCCATTTCTTTTTCGACTCCTTCTTTTCTTTTCTCCTTTTCTTTCCTCATTTTCAAAATTTCATCGTTTCGACTCAACTTCGATTTCTCCCCCTTCCAAGGTAAATCCCATTTTTCTCTTTTCTCCTTACTTCTCCCCCTTTTTGTTTTCATCAAAAAGTGTAATAAATAATAATAAATGCGATACCAAATAACAAATATGCATGATACCAAATGATAAAAATAACAGGATAAATTAGGAAGGGTATAACTCCCCCTGAAAATAATATCTCCCATAAAAAAAATACTCCCCCTGAGTAAAATACAGAAATCAATTTTTGGGGATCCAACCTATAGTTGGATTTTGTTTCGATACATAAACAATATTTGAAATATTTGTTCCTTTAGGAACCCAAATTTTCTTAATTTTTATCGTCCGGCGAGGGCTTTTGCAATTTGAAACGTGATGCCCGATTTTCAAAAACTTTTCGCAATGGGGTATTTTAAAATTAACGGATTCGTTTTTCGAACGAGATTTGAATCCTAACCCCTCTTTATTTAAAGTATATTTTTGAACACATAACATTTGTTCAAATTTATCGTTGCCGCACGAGAATTTTCTTGTCAAAGATTTTAGTTCATCTTGAACTTTTAAAAGATCATTCTTCAAAATATTCTCATTTTGAATGCATTTCGAATGATCGATTTCAACGAATTTTCCCTTTTCGATAATTTTGGAATTTTCAATTTCCAAAGATTTAATTTTAGACTTAAGGGATTTTATTTCGGATAAAGCATTTTGAAAATCCGTATGTAATAATTCAAATGCATCAAAATGTTCATCACGGGAGGATGTACTAACCTGGCTTTCGACGTCGCTGTCGTCGAACGAACTTCGGGCCATGAGAACGAGATTATTTTGATTGATGATTTCATCATCTTCGTCTTCATCGCTCCAAGTAGCCACGAGGACCTCCTTTTTGGGTTTGGCACGACAATGCTTAGCGAAGTGGCTTGGTTTTCCACATATTCGACAAGAGTTGTCGAATTTCTTTGTTTCGCTCGAGATATCCTTCTTCCTCCGGTTTGATAAAGTTTGGAATTTATTAATATTCTTGGCATAATATGCCGCTTCTTCGTCGCTTTCTTCCACCGGGATTTCTTCTTTCTTTTTCGACATCTTAGCCTTCATGGCTAACGATCGTTCCTTCGGCTTTGGCTTGACACTTCGTGATTTTAACACGATCTCATAATTAATTAGCGAACCAACGAGGGCACTAAAATCGAGCGTGTTGAGATCTTTGGATTCCATAATCGCGGTCACGGTGCCGTCCCATTCGCTAGGTAGTGATCTTAAAATAGTCTTTACTTTTTCACTACTAGATAATGGTTTACCAAACGAAGCAAGTCCATTTGTGATGACCGAGAATCGATCGAGCATATTGGTGATGGACTCGTCACCTTTCATCATGAATAACTCGTAGTCATGGAGAAGCATATTGATCTTCGTCTCCTTGACTTGAGTTGTCCCTTCGTGTGTGATTTCTAGAATTTTCCATATTTCTTTCGCACTCTCACACGATGAGATTCGATTGACCTCTTCCGGATTTAAGGCACAAAATAAAAGTTGGGTGGCCTTACAATTTAGATGGTCATTTTTCCAATCGGCATCGTCGTATTCTTCAAAGGATTTGAGCGTACCGTCGGATTTGATAGGAACTTTTGGGCCGAGACAAATAATCTTCCAAATCTCTATATCGTAGGCACGAATAAAGATCGACATCTTTTTCTTCCATGTCAAGTAATTTGAGCCATCAAAGAAAGGTGGTCGGTTGAGAGCAAGGCCTTCGACTGGAGAGAATTGAAACGCCATTGGATCTTTTTCTCCTCGGATGTTAAGCCGCGTATTGGAGTACCACTCCGATACCAATTGTTGGGTACGGGGTCGGATATTTGCGCCGTTTGCGGAAGCGTAAATATAAGTGCGGAAAATAAAGGACACGAGGATTTATAGAGGTTCGGCTATAAACGAGCCTACGTCCTCTCTTTATCTTTTTCAATAGGTTAAAGATAGCAACCTCTACGGCTCTCTTCTATTGGTCGAGGTATAACCGTTACAATCACGTCTTCAATTGGTCCATGATAAACCACTCGTACTTGTCTTTGCGTCGGTCCAAGTTAAACCGTTTTCCTTTTCGTAGGACAGGGAATGAACCTCTCTAGCTTTCTATGGGTACTAGATAAACCTCACGAATATACCGATTGCGATTCTAACAATGTCGGATCCTTGATCCTAATAACACCGAATCCAATCGTATCTTTTCTTTTACCACTAGTGTATGATTTTGTGTATAACACTCAATCACTCAATGTAAGCTCAATATTACAACAACAATACAATGAATATTAATCTCAGATGAATATATAGTATGCTTGAAGTTGTTGTACTTGATCAATACCATAAGTATGGTATTTATAGGCTCCATCATCAAACTAGCCGTTAGTTGCCAGACTGCTCATTACGTACGCTATATGCTCTCCATTACGTACGTAAGCTCCTTTACGTACGTTAACACTGCCTGGTTACGTACGTTAGCATCTTTACAAAATAGTTCAGGGAGTTTCGTCATTTTTGATTACGTACGTTAACATTTCATTGGTTACGTACATTAAGCCTTACGTCACTGCTGACGTCATATGTCCGTTGCATGCTTTTCTGACTTTGACTCCTCCAACGTTCATCTGGTTTGAACTTGTTTACGTACGCTATATAACTTTCATTACGTACGTAAAATTCCATATATTACGTACGTTAGTGATCCCACGTTACGTACGTTAGCTTTGATTTTCCAACTTTTTGCACTTCGTTTCCTTCGATGCTTGGCTTCGTCTCTTCATTGTTTTGTTTTGCTTATCAACATTAATCATCAAAACACTTTTAATTTATGTATGGAACAAAATGTTCCAACATGCCCTTGTGATTTCTTCTGGATCTCGGAGGTCCAAGAATAATAAGAAAAAGACCAAGAAGCAGATGGGCTCACAAAGCAAGTCTTTTAAGGGTAAGGTCAAGGCCCCGATGGTTCCTAAGAGCAAGAAGGTGAAGACGGATGCATGTCTCAAATGCGGTGAGATGGGGCACTGGACAAGAGACTGTCTGATCCTTCATGGGGCTTCAGGTACGGAACTTTTAGTTTTGGAAACAAATTGTTCTGCTACCGTATATTCTACTTCATGGATACTGGATTGAGATGCTAGTTCGCACATTTATACCATGAATCAGGAATTGAAACAAAGTAGGAAGCTTGGAGTTGGGGAAGTGATGATTACTGTCGGAAGCGGTCATAGTGTTACAGCAACTGATATATAAGATCACTTCTACGGGATTTGGAATCCATATTTGTTTTAATATTGGATGATGTACTAGTGTTGCCCAAGGGGCATAAGAAAATTGTTTCTATTCCAGTCATGGATCTTAAAGGCTTTTCATTTTCATTAGTAATAGTATTTGCAAACTTTATTTTGGAAATAAATTAGTAGGCACTGTGACATTATTAAATGGAATGTATCATCTAAACTTAAGTAACAAAGTCATTGTGAACACTATGATTAGGAAGCGCAGTATGGATGAAATTAATCAATCTTTAAAATGGCATCTTAGACTTGGTCATGTTAGTCAGAACAAGGTTTATAAAATGAAAAAAGTTGGACTTATGGGCCCATTGGGATTGGATCCCTTTCCAACTTGTAAATTTTGCCTTAAAGGCAAAATAACTAAGTCCCCCTTCAAAGGAACTTTTGAAAGAGCCACTGATAAACTTGGATTAGTCCATACCGACGTGTGTGGTGCTTTGGAAGTAGCATGTGATGGATATCAGTATTTCATTACGTTCATGGATGATCATACTAGGTATGGTTATGTGTACTTAATGAAATATAAGTCCGAGGCCTTTGAGAAATTCCAGGAATTTAAGGTTCTAGTCTAAAAGAAAACTGGTAAACATATTAAAGCACTTCTGTCGGACCGAGATGGCGAGTATATGAGTATAGAGTTTGACGAGTTCCTAAAGGAGCATTAAATAGTGTCACAATTTACACCTCCAGGAACTCCTCAGTTAAATGGTGTGTCGGAAAGAAAGAATCAGACCTTGTTGGACATGGTTCGTTCCATGCTTAACTACATCGGCTTACCGATTTACCTGTGGGGTTATGCGCTCCTTACTGCTGCTTGTATCTTAAACAGATGTGCTTCTAAGTCCGTTATTAATACTCCACATGAGATGTGGGAGGGTAGGAAACCAGGTCTTAATCTTATTAGGATTTGGGGATGTCCCGCCTATGTCAAGAAGTCTAAGGTGGAGAAGTTGGAAGCTAGGTCCGTGAAGGGACGTTTCATTGGATTCTCATATGGGACGATGGGTTATCTATTCTACATGTCCAAAGATCGAAATATCATCATTGCTTTTGAAGCACACTTCCTAGAAGACGAGTTCATTTAGGAAGGTGGAGCAGGTAGAAGTATTTCTTTGGAATAATACAATGGAACTCCTAAGGAGACATCTGTACAAGAAGTTGGAACTCAATATTCTAAAACACAAGTACAACCACCTCGCAGGTCTAGTAGGGTGTCTCAATTACCTGAGAGGTATGGCTTTATGCACCTGGATGAACTGGGTCTCTATGAGGTTCCAGGTGATATCCAAGAGACCGACCCCACGACCTATAACCAAGCGATGGTAGATGTAGACTCCGTGAAATGGCGAGAAGCTATGGAAGCTGAGATAGACTCGATGCATGAAAATCAGGTGTGGACTCTAGTATACCGCCCCAAGTGAATAGTGCCTATTGGGAATAAGTGGATCTACAAGAGAAAGACTGGTGAGAATGGCAAGGTTGACACCAATAAGGCCAGGCTTGTGGCAAATGGTTATACCCAAAAAGAAGGGACCAATTACCACGATACCTTCTCGCCCGTAGCTATGATCAAGTCTATTCAAATGATGCTTTCTATAGCTGCCTATCATGATTATGAGACTTGACAGATGGACATAAGATGGCTTTCCTTAATAGATTCTTCGATGAGGAGATCTATATGGAGCACCCTAAAGGCTTTGTGTCCGAGGTCGATATTCATAAGGTGTGCAAGCTTCAGCATTATATTTATGGACTGAAGCAGGCTTCGCGTAGTTGGAATCTTCATTTTGATGAAACAGTCAAAGAGTTTGACTTCGTGCAGAATGAAGAGGAATCTGTGTATACAAAAGGGTTAGTGGGAGCAAGATCGCATTCTTAGTACTATATATAGATGACATTCTACTAATATAAAACGATGTGCGAATGCTCAGTTCTGTGAAAGCTTGTCTTTCGAGTACGTTCTCCATGAAAGACTTGGGAGAAGCTACCAATATTATTGGGATTCGGCTCTACCGGTATAGAGCGAAGAGAATGATAGTTCTTTCTCAAGCCCTCTAGATAGATAAGATCTTAAAGAATTTAAGATAGATGATTCTAAAAGAGGGTTCCTACCGATGAGACATGGAATAAAACTCTCCTCGAAGATGTGTCCTCAAAGTGAGGAACAACAAAAAGAAATGAGCAAATACTATATGCTTCGGGCATGGGTACGAGACCTGAAATTGCACATGCTATGAGCGTGGTGTTGGAAATAAAATGCAGCTTAAGCACCATGTTTGGATTTACTAAAATCGGACCTCAAGAATCGGATCTATTTAGGCTCGTCAAATAATTAATTAAACAGATTAATAAGCAATTTAAACAAGCAATATTTATCTATGAGTCTAAACATGATAATTCGTAGTGTTCTATATAGATCTAAGAGATCTGAGAATACATTAACTTTGAAGCACGTATTCGAATTTCTACTCGGTTTCCTTGTATTTCTACCTTTAGATCTTCTAGAGTATAATCCCACCTATATGCGGATGTCGTGTGGGCAACAATCTATCGGACTTTCTTGAACAGCAAATTGAATTGGCCGAATCACTCCCAAGAAAATTGCCTCACGATTTTTCTCTCTATCTTTCTTGAATATATTGGTATTTTAGAAAAATATTATGTTTATCCAATTATGGAATCGAAGACGCAAGTCAAGATCCACAATCAAACATAAAGCAGAAAAATCGAAATTTCTTGGACTTTAAAATTATGAAATTCGGCCGAGCCAATGTGTCCTATTTATAGGTGTTATGGATTACTCTAGGGATCTTAAGGAGGATTAGGGAAGGACTCCTAATAGGCCTCAAATTTCCATATTATGCCTTTCCTAATATATTGAGTCTATTAATATGAACCTAGTCCACTAAAGAGTTAATATTGTACTTCCTACCCAAATCCCAATTTAGAAAATCGGGCTTATTATTTAAATATATTATTTCTCGTGTTTAAGATATCGAATGTCCATTAATTAATTTAAGCTACTGACAGCTTTAATTAATTAATATCTTATCCAAGAGTAGTACCACTCGAACCGTTTATATCAGAATCAAAACCACCTGCAAGGTTTAATATAATACTCATTATCGAGCTCCTCAAGGGCACATCATTAATCCACACGAGCCAGTACACGATTTCTAGTAATAATAGTAATTATCATATAAAAAATAATTTCTAGAAAAATTCCTTTGAAGCTCCTTCGCCGTGTTCTTTCAAGAATGGTGTTTCAGTGATTTTTCCAGTCCAGTTCCGTCGCGTGGTGTCGTAGAGGCATCATATTTTCGGTATTTGGGACGAAGGGATTTCGTGCTCGTGCTCGGGTTCGTGAACCACATCAACTTACGAAGATATTATCAAAGGCTTCAAGGGTATGGGACCTTCATCCTTTTATCTTCATTTTTTCTTTTCGTATAAACGTTACTTGATCGATCCTGTTTGGGATTCTTTTGTATTTTTCCACTGCGTATTCGTTTTTGTTTGCGGAATCCCAACAGTTTAAGATATCGAATGTCCATTAATTAATTTAAGCTACTGACAGCTTTAATTAATTAATATCTTATCCAAGAGTAGTACCACTCGAACCGTATTATTATATTAGAATTAAATCCACCTGTAAGGTTTAATATAATAATCATTATCGAGCTCCTCAAGTTGACATCATCAATCCACATGAGTCAGTACATGATTTCTAGTAGAAATAATAATTTTTATATAAATAATATTATTACCCAAGATACGAAGCTTATTGAGTCAATCATTTTGACTCTCACCCATGGTAAATCAAAGCACTAAATATTATAAATACATAATTAAATATAATATACTTAAAATTAAGAAATAATAATTATTCGAGGTTTACGTTCTTCTTACAGTCAGTACAAAAGACACTATCTTACTTCGATCCAGTTCAACGTAGGCAAATATGCTAATGCATGCTAATAGTCAAGACCAACTAATCTCAAGCATACAGTACAACCTTTCACATAATTTGCCTAATAATTATATAGGTTGTGAACTATTGTGTTATTTTATAAGGCACCGCTAATATGATCTTTCATGTAACACCAACACACCACATTATCTACAATATAAAATAATTAAACATTTCATTTGCATTACCATAATGTGAATAAATATGCAAAACATGTGATTAAATATAATTAATATTCTCATAGGTAGTTATAGGAAAATAAGGTAATATAAGCATAAAGTATGCTTTGCTGTATACAACCCTAACAATATCCCACTTATACTCAAAGCATGCTTTTAAGTATACTACTCTATTATATAGTCTCTCATTTCTCCCACTTATACTCAAAGCAATGCTGCCATATACCGTAATCCCATTCCTTCCACATGCCTTCAAAAACTTTTGTGGAGGCCTTTCGTGAAAGGATCACCAAGATTATCTTCCGATCACCAAGATTATCTTCCACATGTTTACTTACCTTATGGGCCTGCGATTCTCTAGAATTCGCAACTGCACCGGTATTATCATAATAAAGTGTAATACCCTTTGGCAAATCGTGAATCACATCTAAGTCCTGCAGGAAGTACTTGAGCCATAACGCCTCTTTGGCTGCCTTAGAGGCTTCCACGTATTCTGCTTTCATGGTAGAGTCCGAGATGCATTTCTGCTTCACACTCCTCCAACTAATGGCTCCACCTCCTAGGCTAAACACATAACCTGAAGTAGACTTGGACTTTTCTTTGTCTGATGAAAAATCTGAGTCAGTATAACCCACTGGACACATCTCATCTGATTGATAAACTAGCATATAATGCCTAGTCCTTCTCAGGTACTTGAGTATGTACTTGACAGCAATACAGTGTCCTGGTCCTGGGTTTGACTGATATCTAGCATCCATGCCTACGACATGACAGATATTTGGTCTAGTGCAAAGCATAGCATACATGAGGCTTCCTACAGCTGACGCATTAGGGATCAACTTCATGTTATCTATCTCCTTTGTGTCTAAAGACACATCCTTAGATAGTTGAATTCGATATCTTTAAGGTAGAAAACCTTTCTTGGAATTCTCCATGCTAAACCACTTTAGCACTGTATCGATATAAGATGCCTGAGATAAGCACAAAATCATTTTCTTCCGATCACAAAAGATCCTGATTTCAAGGATGTGTCCTGCTTCTCCCAAATCCTTCATATCGAACTGCTCAGATAGCCATACCCGTACGCCGACAACTCCTTCACATTGTTTCTAATCAGAAGGATATCATCTACATACAGTACAAGAAACACCAACACGTTTCCATCACATTTCTTATACATACAACTCTCACTCGGACATTGGACGAATACATATTACTGGACTACCTCGTTAAATCGAGTGTTCCAAGATCTAGATGCTTGCTTAAGTCCATAAACGGATCTCTTTAGTTTGCATACTAAGTGCTTATCTCCTTCAGCTATGAATCCCTCTGGTTGGCGCATGTAGATTTTCTTGTCTAGACTTCCATTCAGGAATGCAGTCTTGACATCCATTTGCCAAATCTCCAGATCCTAATGCGAGGCTATAGCTAAAAGAATCCGGATTGACTTAAGCATGGATACCGACAAAGAGGTTTCATCATAATCGATACCCTCTTTCTGAGTGTTACCTTTCGCAACAAGCCTTGATTTGAAGGTTTAAACCTTCCCGTCATCTCCTTTATTTTGCTTGTAGACCCACTTACTCCCAATAGCTTGTACCCCATCAGGTAGTTCTACTAGCTCCCACACTTGATTGGAATCTATAGATCTCATTTCTGATTCCATTGCTACTTGCCAGGAGTCGGCATCTTTATCTTAGATTGCCTCCTTGTAAATCTAGGGATCTGATTCATCTTTGCTTGGGATTGATTCCAAGGACTATCCCACGCCTATGAATCATTCTGATTGACGAACAACCCTCCCACTACGATGAGGCAAATCCTGAGTTTGTGTAAAAATCTCAAAATCGATATGTGGTGCAGTGTTAGTTGGCACTTGTACGATTGGTATAGACAGAGTCTCGCTCCTCAACTCTTCCAGAATTATTTCGCTCATGTGCTTGTGACTAATCATATAATCCTCTTCCAAGAATCGGGCATTGGTGCTAACAATGACCTTCTGATACTAGGGACTATAGAACAAGCCACCCTTCGTTCCCTTAGGATATCCTACAAACACTCGTACTTCTGTACAATATGCCAACTTATCAGCTTCTTTATTCATCACACAGTACAAAAATAAAAGTTTTTACCGACGCCCGTACCCGCCGTTGTTAAACTTATAATTTATCGACGCCATTACCGACGCCCGTTATTTAATTGATTTACCGACGCCATTGCCGACGACTGGTTCGCAGACTTATTTTTTTTCCTTTTTTTCGTAATTAACGACGCCGTTTACCGACGCCATTTACCGACGCCACTTCGGCGTTAGTAAATTTTTATTATTATCTTTTTTCTTTTTTCACAATTAACGACGCCATTTACCGACGCCTTTACCGACGCCATTTTGGCATTGGTATTTTTTTTTAATTTAACGACGCCGTTTATGCCATTACCGACGCTATTTCGGCGTCCGTAAATTTTTTACACTGTCCCACATCGAAAAAACAGTAGTGTTTTATGTGGTTTATAAACCAAAATCTTTCTCAACCATTTGAAATTGAATGGAGCCCGAACCTGATCCACCCGGACCCGGACCCGACCCGCCCGGACCTGGACCTGACCGAACCTGGCCCGCCTGAGCCCGGACCTAACCCGTCTGAGCCCGGACGTGACCCGCCTGAGTCCTGACCTGGCTTTTTGAGATTTTTTTTTAATTTGACGCCGCCAGAAATGGCGTTGGTAAATGGCGGCGTTGGTAAAAAATTACCGTCGAGCGTTTTTCCAACGGCGGATTGCCGTCAGTAATGGCGTCGGTAATTTTTTTACCGACGCCATTTTCTGTTTTACCAACGGCGTTTGGCGTCGGTAAAAACTGTTTTTTTTGTAGTGACATGTGCTGGAGTACCCCAAATCCGAACATGTCCTAGACTGGGCTTTCGCCCACTCCACAGTTCTATGGGTGTTTTTGGAACTGATTTCGAAGGCACCAAGTTTATAATGTATGCCGCATTTTCTAAGGCGTATCCGCAAAACGAAATAGGTAAATCTAACTAACTCATCATTGACCTAACCATTTCTAAAATAGTTATGTTCCTTCTGTCAGCAACATCATTTTGTTGTGGAGTTCCCGACGCAATGAGTTGGGATGAATCCCCTCATTTGCCAAGAAATCCAAAAACTCTCCACTAAGGTATTCGCCATCACGATCATATTGTAGTGACTTGATACTCTTTCCATGACGCTTCTCTATTTCTGCCTTGAAGTCTCTGAACTTTTCAAAGGCTTCAGACTTACGTCGCATCAAATAGATGTATCCATATCTCAAATAATCATCTATAAATGTGATGAAGTGTTCAAAACCACCCCTATCCTGGACGTTTATTGGACCACATATATTCGTATAAACCAATTCCAACACATTCTGAGCACGGTTTCCCTTAGTCTTAAAAACCCTCTTGGTCATCTTCCCTTCCAGATCGACTTGGAGTTCCATCCAACGGGCCATCATCTACCAATCTTTGAATCCTCCTAAAGTTTACATGACCTAACCGTAAATACCACAGATATGTTTGGTTTATGCTCGAAGGTTCTTTCCTCTTTTTAGGTTTAGACAAAGTGTTAAGCGATTTATGTTTATACATGGGAGTTTGTGCAGTATTAAAGACATACAGTCCATCAATAAAAATATCTTTGCAATTATATTCTCCATTTCTTATTCTAATTATAGCATCATCATCAAAATAAAATGAATAACCATCACATTTTAATTTAGAAACCGAAATTAAATTCATTCTAAAATCTGGTACTAATAATACATTATTAAGGACTAATATTTTGTCATTAATCTTCAACTACACGACTCCCACTGCAACAGCCATAAGCCTGGAATAATCGCCCCAGTTGATGGTGATCTCGCCCGCACTAAGCTGCTTGGTTACCTGAAAACCACGCGATTCAAAGCAAACATGATCAGTGAAGCTTGAATCAACTATCCACGAAGTGGAAGAACAAGCTGCCAAACATGTTTTGATTATAGTGCAAGAGACATACCCTTCTTAAGAGGATGGAAGTCCGATTTAAAATGTCTTTTCTGAACCAAATCTGTAGCACTTTCCCTTTGGCTTGTTGTTCGCCTTAGGCTGAGGAGCCTTGCTCTTTACCTTGAGAGTTTCCACTTGCTTCTGGCCCACTAGTTTCTTATTTTCCCCCACTTGCATTTAGAAGTTGAAACACCAATAGCCGCAAGAACTTGATACCCTTGCCTAAAGAGACCTTCTGCAGCTTAAAGCTCTGTCAGAAATTCTGCCAAGGTATACTCCCTACGATTCATATTGTAGTTTAGGCGGAACTGCTCAAAGCTCCTAGGTAAGCTGCCTAGGATGATATCGACCTACGTTTCGGCATCGATAGTATCCCCTAAGATATCAAGTTCGTGTAGATGAGAAATCATCTTTAGAACATGATTCTTTACCGGGGTTCCCTTCAGGCATTTGGTTTGTCATCAAGATCCTCATAGCATTTTGCCTAGTTGTCCGGTTCTGATGACCAAACATCTCACTGAGATTTTTCATCATTTTCGCGGTCGTGCCCATACTCTGATGATGATGATGCAATACATTTGCTAAAAAATCCAAGATGTAACACCGAGCCAATGGGCATTCCTTAGAACAAACTTGCGGAATTCTTTCACCTCATCGGGTGTTGAATCCGCATCTGGATCCATTGGGCATTCCTTAGAACAAACTTGCGTTCTTCAGCAGTTAGGACAATATTACAGATCAGGCTATGGGGGACAGGTGGGTCCCGTGGTCGGCAGCTTTCGGCGAAGAACGTGCATGTGCGAGTCAACTCTTGGTTAACATACGCTACGAGTAGTGCATTATGTACGTTAAGTGGAGATTTACTGTAGCAAGTCAACGTACGTATTACGTACGCTATGAAGGGAGTATTACATATGTAAGCAAGTGAACAAAATAAGTCAGTGAGTTCTGGGGTGATGTTACGTACGCTATGTTGGACGTGTAGCGTACGCTATGGAGCATTACGTACGTTAATGTTGAGTGCTAACGTACGTAATGAGCGATGCAGTTTATAAAATGAAGTTTGTTCTTTTATTTCTTCAAGAGAGAAAAACCATTTCTTCCTCCAAACTTCGTCCCTCTGAGTATGTTAGTGAGATTTAACCTCTTTTATCTTGATTATGATCTTGGAAGCATGGATTAGAGGCTTGGATATGAAGATATCAATGATCTTTGAAGAGTTTGATTATGTTATTCATGTTCTTGAGGTATGTTGATGAACTCTACACCTTGATTTCGGATTTTTAGTATTGTTATCCATATTTGCTTCATATGATGATGATTAGGGTGTTGTTGTTACGATTCTTGAGGTTATGTGAAGTGTATATTGAAGAATACGATGATACATGACTTGGATTACGAACTAGATGATTATCTACATGTTAAAGGTATCGAATTATGTTGTTTTGATGGCTATGAACATGATTTCGAATCACTTAGTGTTCTTGAGGAACTTCTTGATGAATTTAACATAGAAAGACGATCGTATGTTGAATTATCGGTATGTTTAGATATGAGGATCGAATGTTCATTGATGGTAGTGGTAGAATTCGTATGTTCTTGATAAAATACGAATCATGATATCAATTTGGAATCCGGAAAGATTGTGATTGATCACCGAATATGATTTCCTTTACATTCATATCCGTAATCGTATTTTGGTTATGAATTCGTAATTGCTTGAGTTGGATTGTTCGGACTTGTGTCTAATCAAGATATTGTGAAATCGTTGAGTTTGTCGGTCGGTTATATTGATTAGTAATTATTGGATTTCGGTTCATATGGTGGATATGAATTTCTAATGGTTTGAGTTATACTATTTGGTTTTATATGATCGGGGTGTCGATGAACCGTTGTGATTTATTGGTTGGATATGTCGGTTATTGATTGTTATTGAACTTGTGTATCGAATTATGGTAATAGGTTGAGATTATTGATCGGTGATTAGAACCTTGCTTTGAGGTCGGGTTCGAGAACGTTCATGAATCACTTTGGCCGGGAACCGAGGAACTTGTAGATGAAGGCAATGGGATTAGTAACGGCTTCATCAGTATCAAGGCAAGTTATTACTTGCACAATTTATAATATATAATGAAAGATTTCAATTTCATTTGTTTATAATTCGTATAGCGATGATAATAATTGTGAACCCTGGAGATTTGGATTTTATGTTGTTTTCCGATCTTGGGAGTTGAATCATAATGTATATGATTTATTTCGGTTATTGGCATTTTGGGTATCGAGGATACATTATGATAAAGACGAGGATATGAGTATCTATAGTCCATGGTACATTTGGATCGCCGAGCATTGCAGATAATCGTCGGTGATGATCTGACATCGAGATTGCTCCCGAAAGACTCGGGGCTAGTATCTAAAATTGATTCGGTTTAGTGCTAATGATTTTGACCATGCATATTGTCTTTCATGTTGTTGAACATGAGGTCGTCCTAGTGATTTGTTATAATGTCGTTCGTGTTATTGATTCATATGTTGTTCATGTTGATGAACATATTGATTTGCATATGTGTATGCATAATTGTATTGTATATGTTGTGTTAATCCGATAGGATCGTGTGATCTTTGCTGAGGGAGATGGATCAGATATCTACCTCATGTTGGTCCGACGGGATCATATTGGGATCTATGCTGAGGGCGCTGGATCATTGGATGGGTTTTCCACCATGCGTTGGTCCGACGGGATCATCATAGGGATCTATGCTGAGGGCGCTGGATCATTGGACTACCCTGTGTTGTGTTGATGGAATCATGTGGATTCGCATCGTTGGCTTTACCATGTGTTGTTTTGTGTATATGTATATTGTTGGTTATCCAACTTGTGTTGATCTAGTAGGATCATCTTGGGATCTATGCTGTGGCCGCTCGATCATGGGATTTCCATTGAGTATACATTGTTGTTATTGTTTGCGCATATTGACGTTGTCATATGAGTATGCATTTGTAGGTCTTGTGTTAGGACCATGTCCGTATGATGTATTGATCTGATCTCGGATTAGACTGACATGGTGGTATTGTGCATCTCGAGGTATGTTCCGTATTTCCTTTGGTAATTGTCTTTTGATGGACAATCAGTTATCGTGTTGAGATGTGATGATGATATCCGATGGATCGAATTGGTCAGAGTTAGTAGACTCTCGTAAGAGTGAGTTGTGATGATGTTTTGAGAACTTTGGGTATTGTGTGAGAATCAGTACGAGGCGTGAATTTGGTAGAGTATGGTAGTAGGATTGCTATGGTAGTATTCTTACTTAGTATCTCATTGGTATGTAATTATTGATGTGATGTGATTGTTATCATTATTGGGTATTATGGCTGACCCCGCAGTGGGCTTTCTTTTTAGGTTCTTGGATATCGAGCTTGTAGCGGTCGTGGAGAGATGAACTTCCCGGAGGATACTGGCTAGGGCATGTATTTGCGAATTGAGTTTCTTGATCAGTTGTTGTATCTGTTGCTAGAGTATTTTTAACTGTTGTCTTTTCCGCTGTGTGAGTATTTTTAAATGACCTTTCGTTATCTGGTAACTCAGGTTACTTTGGAAAATCGTTTTCTAAACTATTGAGTTTCGGATGTTTGGCCTTATCCTTTCAAATGAGATTTTACGACGGTTTTGATAAATGAGTTTTATAAAGTCTTCGAATGTTTTTTTAGATAATACCGTCGTTAGCCTCTTGGGCGTTTGTAAATGTTTGCGAAAATATCTTTTAACATTGTGGGTTCCGTCTCGGGGCCCACATCGCTGTAATATTACCGGTCGGATCTGGGGGTGTTACAGAATATGGTATCGGAGCTTAGGTTGAGAAAACCTAGGCAGTTGGGTCGATTCGTGTCGCGTTTTTATCACGTCATTTGGGTTTTCGATTGACGAATACTATAGCCCTGAGTTTTTGTTGTTCACTTGGGCTTGTGCGTTATGTGATTTTCCAGTGTAGTACTGGGGTTGTTGTAAACTCTTCCAAATGGTATTAACATGTTTCCTCGGATAGAGATGTGTTGTGTTCTCCAGTTGAGCTGAGTTTGAAAAATGTTTGTTTTGAAAATATCGGTATCGTTCTTGAGTCGAGGCATGTGCCAGTATCACGGGGAATCGTCGGCTTCACGATCTGTAAGTATTTGGATTTTTGAATTTCATTGAGATTTATTGCCGTTCTAAGTTGATATGCTTTGAGATTCAGAGAGATATTATGCGTCACATTATGAGGTGACAGAGTGGAGACAAGATTGATGATCTTAAGAAACTATGATTTTGGAAATCAATATGTCGGTTAAATTTTGGAATGGAATTGTGTATTCGGGAGAAGGACGGTGGATTATTGAGAAGAACATGTAGTCATGTTAATTCATTTTGAGATATAGGAACTGTTTTTGAGCATTTGAAAATGATACTTTTCAAAATGAATGTTTTATGGATGTTTCACCGAAAAACGATTTTGGGCCGAGATCTAATCGATTTTGAAATAGTTTTTATAACTCAGAACTTGGGGTCCAAAAAGGGTTTTCTACTTTATAAACTTCTTGTAATGTGGAACGGGATATGGGCTGAGACCCTGATGTTTTCAAAAGGCTTTTCGGTTTTCTTAAAACTCCCGAGATTTGTAAAACATTTTATCAATTGTTTATCTATTTTATTACTATCTTTTGGGGTTTTGGTTTACCTATTCAAATGAAACTTCTCGGGTAGTCTTTCGTTGTGTTTGATTTATTGATTTTTCGATGCTTTGTCATAGCATAGTTGAGATGGTCCAGGATGGGTTAATGGTTGACCGTTGCGAGTCATATGTGGAAAAAGGAGTTTTTGACGGAGTTTATACATTGAGATTGTGGAAATCTATCGTGTGATTTTCCGATGGAATATCAGTGGATTTGGTGACAAGCCGAATTGGTATACAAGAGTATGGATGTGGGAAATCATTTGCATAATTTCATTTTATTTAATTGTGTGTATTCGAAAAGAGTTGTCATCGAGAACTTGACGTAAGCAAACCGACTTAATTTTTCGAAAATTGATTTCGTGGTCCTACGAAAATTTATGTTTTGATTTTTGGAATTTTTGATAGAACTTTTGAAAATTTGTCTTCCTGACAAGATTACATGATTTCTAACTGGTTTTGAAAGTGTGACTCATATACATACGCATTTAGTGCATAGTGCATATCATGGTGAAGTTATGAGTGTGACTCACGAACTGGATAAGACCTTAGTATGGAATGATGAATAGAGATTCGAAATTCAGTATAGTAGTTTGATTATCCAGGAAGGATCGGTTGACTGATCGGATTACAGAAATATGCTGCGTGTTGTAGATTCATGCACAGAATATGATTTTGGAACTTTGGGTTTTGTGAAACTGGAGCATATGTGCTATGTGGCTCTATTGATGTAGTGGTAGCATGATTTTACTACTTTTGAATTTTGAGCCGTACTAATTGGTCGTTCCCACTCCATGTTTGATTTGGGATGTTCGCCGATTTGCGACTGGTTGTTCGTACGCCATAGAGGTTCGTTCAATAGTCGGTTGTGTTTTGTTGAGATCCATTGTATGTGATTTGTTTAAGGTTTTGAGACTTTTGCTCTTTCGTATATTTGTCTCTGTGGTCCTGTGTTCATCGTGTTGGAGCTTACCGTGTGAAGGTATTCTCGATTACTGTTGATCGTTCATTGGTTATATTGGAGTTTATCATGTTGATGATATTCTCGATTGTGTTTTGACCTCTGGTTGGTCATATTGGAATTTATCATGTTGATGATATTCTCGATTGTGTTTTGACCTCTGGTTGGTCATATTGGAGTTTATCATATTGATGATATTCTTAGCTGCGTTTGACCTTTGGATTGGTCGTATTAGAGTTTATCATGTCGATGATATTCTCGGTTAATTTATTGGTTGATCATTGTTGGTGATCATCTGAGCGTTCAGATTTTGTGTCGATGTTTCGCGATTTGTGTCATTGTATTGGGCAGTTGTTTCTCAGATGCATCGTGCATTATTGTTTATTTCAGATTGGGACTTGATTGTGTAATCAGGCAGACATGATTTGACACGGATATATTACTTCATCCGAAGATGATATATTTGGTTGAGACTAATGGAATTGTGATTGTAAGCGTATTGAGGCTTTACAGTGAAGTCACTTGCTAGTATCTCAGGAGATCGTTGACTTGGCGCATATGTAAGTGTACTGTTTTGGTTATTCGTTAATGATAATGATTGATCGTTGTCCTGATGGTTTCGGAATATTTTGGTTGAACAGTTCGTTTGTTTTCTCTATGACGAATTGAAAGTTTCGAGGACGAAACTTATTTTAAGTGGTGTAGTATGTAATATCCGGAATTTCTAATACTGTTGTTTAATGTTATTTTATCTGAGTAATGTTGTACAACGTGGAATCTGTACAGTATGAATAAAATAAATGAAGGACTGAGACATCTGTATTGGTATAATTGTCGTACTTGGTCGACAATTGCAGTTGAGGATATTGTGTATCGTATGAGAATATTATTGGAAGTAGTATACGTATTCAGTATGCCGTATGTTCGTATCTAGTATGTTGACACGTTGGACAAGGATAGCTGAAAATGGCTAAGTACAGACACATTAGCGCACGATGTATACTTAGCGTACGCTAATGCACAAGGACTACGTACGTTAAGGAGGACAGTTAACGTACGTAATGTGTGCAAATATTACGTACGTTAAGCGGACATGTTAACGTACGTAAAGTTCATATCAGACAGATCAGGCTATGGGGGACAGGTGGGTCCCGTGGTCGGCAGCTTTCGGCGAAGAACGTACATGGGCGAGTCAACTCTTGGTTAACGTAGGCTACGAGTAGTGCATTACATACGTTAAGTGGAGATTTACTGTAGCAAGTCAACGTACGTATTACGTACGCTATGAAGGGAATATTACGTACGTAAGCAAGTGAACGAAACAAGTCAGTGAGTTCTGGGGTGATGTTACGTACGCTATGTTGGACGTGTAGCGTACGCTATGGAGCATTACGTACATTAATGTTGAGTGCTAACGTACGTAATGAGCGATGCAGTTTATAAAATGAAGTTCGTTCTTTCATTTCTTCACGAGAGAAAAACCATTTCTTCCTCCAAACTTCGTCCCTCTGAGTATGTTAGTGATATTTAACCTCTTCTATCTTGATTATGATCTTGGAAGCATGGATTAGAGGCTTGGATATGAAGATATCAATGATCCTTGAAGAGTTTGATTGTGTTATTCATGTTCTTGAGGTATGTTGATGAACTCTACACCTTGATTTTGGATTTTTAGTATTGTGTTGATGATTAAGGTTTTGTTGTTACGATTCTTGAGGTTATGTGAAGTGTATATTGAAGAATATGATGATACATGACTTGGATTATGAATTAAATGATTATCTACATGTTAAAGGATATCGAATTATGTTGTTTTGATGGCTATGAACATGATTTCGAATCACTTAGTGTTCTTGAGGAACTTCTTGATGAATTTAACATAGCAAGACGATCGTATGTTGAATTATCGGTATATTTAGATATGAAGATCGAATGTTCGTTGATAGTAGTGGTAGAATTCGTATGTTCTTGATGAAATACGAATCAAGATATCAATTTGGAATCCGGAAAGATTGTGATTGATCACCGAATATGATTTCCTTTACATTCGTATCCGTAATCGTATTTTGGTTATGAATTCATAATTTTTTGAGTGGATTGTTCGGACTTGTGTCTAATCGAGATATTGTGAAATCGTTGAGTTTGTCGATCGGTTATATTGATTAGTAATTATCGGATTTCGGTTCATTTGGTGGATATGAATTTGTAATGGTTTGAGTTATACTATTTGGTTTTGTGTGATCGAGGTGTTGATGAACCGTTGTGATTGATTGGTTGGATATGTCGGTTATTGATTGTTATTGAACTTGTGTATCGAATTATGGTAATAGGTTGAGATTATTGATCGGTGATTAGAACCTTGCTTTGCGGTCGGGTTCGAGAACGTTCATGAATCACTTTGGCCGGGAACCGAGGAACTTGTAGATGAAGGCAATGGGATTAGTAACGGCTTCATCAGTATCAAGGCAAGTTATTACTTGCACAATTTATAATATATAATGAATGATTTCAATTTCATTTGTTTATAATTCGTATAGCGATGATAATAATTATGAACCCCGGAGATTTGGATTTTATGTTGTTTTCCGATCTTGGGAGTTAAATCATAATGTATATGATTTATTTCGGTTATTGGCATTTTGGGTATCGAGGATACATTATGATAAAGACGAGGATATAAGTATCTGTAGTCCATGGTACGTTTGGATCGCCGAGCATTGCGGATAATCGTTGATGATGATCTGACATCGAGATTGCTCCTGAAGGACTCAGGGCAAGTATCTAAAATTGATTCGGTTTAGTGATAATGATTTTGACCATGCATATTGTCTTTCATGTTGTTGAACATGAGGTCGTCCTAGTGATTTGTCATAGTGTCGTTCGTGTTATTGATTCATATGTTGTTTATGTTGATGAACATATTGATTTGCATATGTGTATGCATAATTGTATTGTATATATTGTGTTGATCCGATGGGATCTGTGATCTATGCTGAGGGCGCTGGATCAGATGTCCACCTTGTGTTGTTCCGACGGGATCATCTTGGGATCTATGCTGAGGGCGCTGGATCATTGGACGGGTTTTCCACCATGCGTTGGTCCGACGGGATCATCATGGGGATCTATGCTGAGGGCGCTGGATCATTGGACTACCCTATGTTGTGTTGATGGAATCATGTGGATTCGCATCGTTGGTTTTACCATGTGTTGTTTTGTGTATATGTATATTGTTGGTTATCCACCTCGTGTTGATCTAGTAGGATCATCTTGGGATCTATGTTGTTGACGCTGGATCATGGGATTTCTATTGAGTATACATTGTTGTTATTGTTTCGGCATATTGACGTTGCATTTGTAGGTCTTGTGTTAGGACCATGTCCGTATGACGTATTGATCTGATCTCGGATTAGACTGACATGGTGGTATTGTGCATCTCGATGTATGTTCCGTATTTCCTTTGGTAATTGTCTTTTGATGGACAATCGATTATCGTGTTGAGATGTGATGATGATATCCGATGGATTGAATTGGTCAGAGTTAGTAGACTCTCGTAACAGTGAGTTGTGATGATGTTTTGAGAACTTCGGGTATTGTGTGAGAATCAGTACGAGATGTGAATTTGGTAGAGTATGGAAGTAGGATTACTATGGTAGTATTCTTACTTAGTATCTCATTGGTATGTAATTATTGATGTGATGTGATTGTTATCATTGTTGGGTATTATGGCTGACCCCGTCGTGGGCTTTCTTTTTAGGTTCCTGGACATCAAGCTTGTAGCGGCCGTGAAGAGATGAGCTTCCCGGAGGATACTGGCAAAGGCATTTATTTGCGAATTGAGTTTCTTGATCAGTTATTGTATTCTGCTGCTAGAGTACTTTTAACTGTTGTCTTTTCCGCTGCGTGAGTATTTTTAAATGACCTTTCGTTATCTGGTAACTCGGGTTACTATGGAAAATTGTTTTCTATACTATTGAGTTTCAGCTGTTTGGCCTTGTCCTTTCAAATGAGATTTTACGACGGTTTTGATAAATGAGTTTTATAAAGTCTTCGAATGTTTTTTAGATAATACCGTCGTTAGCCTCTTGGACGTTTGTAAATGTTTGCGAAAATATCTTTTAACCTTGTGGGTTCCGTCTCGGGGCCCACGGCGCTGTAATATTCCTGGTCGGATCTGGAGGTGTTACACTAGATCTACCCGCGAATTTTCTCACGGGAAAAACTTATACATGCCTCAAAACCAGGCCAAATTACCAGAATGCGTAAAAATAAAATAAAATCATATACCCATGATAATTGGATCATATTCACCTGCAAGACAATTCTAGTAAAAATATTCCAAAGATCATCACATATGAATATATTTAAATTGCTAGCAATTAATCACAAAACTAATTAAATTGAACGGAACCTAAAGACCGGCTCCGATACCAATTGTTAGAAATAAAATGCACCAGAAGCGTCGGGTTTTGATTTACTAAAATCAGCCCTCAAGAATCGAATCTATTTAGGCTTGTCAAATAATTAATTAAACAGATTATAAGCAATTTAGACAAGCAATATTTATCTACGTGTCTAAACATGATAATTCGTAGTGTTCTATATGGATCTAAGAGATCTAAGAATACATTATTTTTTAAGCAAAGTTTTCGAATTTCTACTCGATCTCGTTGTATTTCTACCTTTAGATCTTCTAGAGTATAATCCCGCCTATATCTGGATGTCGTGTGGGCAACAATCTCCAGACTTCCTTGAACAACAAATTGAATCGACCGAATCACTCCCAAGAAAATTGCCTCACGACTTTTCTCTCTATTTTTCTTGAATATATTGGTATTTTAGAAAAATATTGTGTTTATCCAAAATCGAAGACACAAGTCAAGATCCGCAATCAAACACAAAGCAATAAAATCAAAATTTCCTGGACTATAAAGTTATGAAATTCGAACGAACCAATGTGTCTTATTATAGGTGTTATGGACTACTATAGGGATCTTAAGGAGGATTAGGGAAGGACTCCTAATAGACCTCAAATTTCCACATTAGGCCTTTCCTAATATATTGAGTCTATTAATATCAACTCAGTCCACTAGAGAGTTAATATTGCACTTTATACCTGTTGTTACCCAAAATATTATCCGGAGATGATATTGCTGGAATGGTCGAGCAACAAACAAATGCGAGAGCACATCCGTGGGGAGAGTAAATAACACAAGATTTGCCGGGGTTGTTAGTCCCGGGCTTGAATGCTCTCGCGAGATATTATTAATACAAATACTTTGGAGTATAAATATTAATGTTAGAGTACAATTACAATGAGTGTAAAGACCCTAGTTATGTTAGCTATCGAGCGTGAAGATTGCCGGAAGAACCAGATGTAATGCTTTGTGAGTTCTTGTAACAACAATGGAGTGCTGTGACGATTGTGAGAAATTGACGGTCTCTCACAGTGTGTATTAGTTGTATGTCTGAGCTCCTGGACTTGTGAATCTCTTCAAACCTGAACTATAGGGAGTTCTTGCCTCTGCCGACCGTCTTTTGGTGAAGAGGTGCTGAGAGAGAAATCCTAAATGGGTTCGAGAGAGAAAGCCCGAGAGGAGAGAGTTGTGAACTTTCATGGATGTATTTGCCAATGTTTTTCTGTCGTGAGTGGAACCTTTCTCCAGTTGCTGGAGGTTCTCTATTTATAGCACTGGGAGTTGCTGGGCGATCGCCTCCACTGTATTATAATAAGCGAGCGATCGTCTTTAGCACATGGGTTGGTCTCCTTAAAGTCCGCAGGAGTTGCTGGCTGCCAGAAGTGCGAACCAATGAGAGGCCAACACATGTCTGAGTTGCTGTCTTGGGAGGCACTACTTAGGACCTTTCGGCGGGTCTGTCGGTAGGTGAAGCCGTCCTTGTCATTGACAGCTACTGATGGGCTGGAGTCAACGATCCATGTTCTGAGGCGCCTTTTGCAGATCTGCATATGGGTCCTTGCTTCGTGATCCAGTCTTCGTAGACTTTGACGGACGATGGCCTTGTTCGTGGCACAGGTCGGTCGTCCTTGGTCGGGCACCAGAGTCGATCGCTAGGTGCCAAAAGGCGATTGCCTTGAGAGTCGATCGCTAAATGCTCGAAGGTGGACTGTTACCTTCGTTTTGATAAGTTTTTCGTAGCTCATTTGGTCGCGAACTCGGTCGCTCGGCCCTTATACCGATCGCCGTCGTGGCGTATAAATCGCCGCACAACAATTGCCCCTCAGCTCATTCCGATGTTGGAAACGTGGGGTGAGGTGGTTCTACTTGCGATCGCTTAACTTTGATGAGTGACTCAGCATTTTACGGAACTGGTGATCGTCTTTGAGCGGATTGGTTTTGAATTTGGACGACATGATCGGTCGCTGAAATGAGCGGGGTATGACAGCGGTCGTGGAAAAGTCTCCGGGGCACGTGTCGGGTTCCTGTTGGGGGAGACCGACGGTTAGTTATGACTCCTCGTCTGGCGTGCCCTTGAAACGATGCGTACGTGGCTTTCAGGGGAGGTATTAATTGCGACGGTTGCACTTCAACCCCCGAGATTCTCCTTATTTGCACGGAAGCCCCTGCCATCTCCTATAAAAATGCGCTGGGTTACAGTGTTAAAAACCTTATGCGATCTCATCGGAGAAGAAGAATATTGCCGAAGAATTTTCTGAAGCTTTGACTGCCGATCGTCGATCGACTCAACCCTCGGTAAGAAATACTCTTTTTCTTCTTTTCTTGTTTCGAGAATGTCTGGAGTACCTTCATCGTCTGGAATGGACATCGCCTCTGCCGCCGGGACTTCGACTTTCCGGGGAGGATCCTCCACAGAATTTCATATGGAGACGGCCGCCGAGGCTATCCGCGCTGGTATTAATCCCGCGGAAGTCGAGGCATTGTTCAACGAGGCCGACGTTGCCAGGGAGGCGGCGGCTGAGCAGAATCGTTTGCTGGCGGAGAAGGATATGGTGGTGAAAGCGTATTGGGAGCAGCATAGTGCTTTTGGCCAAGCCTATTTGGCCTTTGCAGAAATCATGGAGAGGTTGGCCGGTCCGTGCCCCAAGTTCGATTACCGAGAGTACTCGATCGCTCATCCCTATCAATCTGCGAAGCGGTCGCTATTTCGGGCCGCGCAGCGCTCTCCGTGGTCCCTCGGCCAGACCAGGAGCTTGGCGACCAGGAAGGACCTGGCCGTCTGGAGGGCGAGGTATCATGTCCCCTCAGATGTGGATCTTTTTGCGCCGGCCGAGAACGAACGAGCCGACCAACCTTCGGAGGGTATGGTCGCCGTGAATGAGGAAATCATGGAGGTTGGGCTGCGGTTCCCTCTGTGTTTCGCCGTGAATGAGGAAATCATGGAACGTGGCGCCGCTTCAGCTAACGCCGAATGCCTGGCTCCAGATTGTTTGTGCCCTCACCTTGTTTGGCAGTCACCGACTGTATCGCCATCCCTCGCCATTGGAGATGAACCACTTATTCAAGCTGACGGTTCATAAGGGGTCGGTCGGAGGCTATCATATCCAAGGCCGTTCCGGTCGGGTGATCCTTGGGGTCCCGAACAAGGTGCGGGGCAATCTGGTGAAGTGGTTCTAGGTCGGCGGTGCATGGAAGGCCTCAGCGAGCGACAATCCCACGGGCGGGCTGGACGTTCCCACAGGATTTCGGGAGAGGTATCCGAGTAAGGGTTTTGACTCTCCCTTTTTTCGGATATGTTCTGAACTGATCTAATTTGGTCTTCCTTTTGTAGGTTTCCATATTCCGGCGGTCGACGAGCTACCTTTCAATTTTCTGGTCGTCTGGGAACGGATACGAAGCCTTCCGGACGACGACTTAGACGCTCGCCGGATTAACAAAGAGAGTCGTTGGCTGTCGGCTCGGTTATTCCTTTTTCCGCGACATCTTTCGGTCCCAGGTATGACTTTCTACGATCTCCTTTTGCGTGGCGATCGTCCTGTTTGGAGAATGTGTCTAACCATTGTTTGGTTGTTCCTTATTGCAGAGGTCCGCTTCCCTCACTTCTTGGAGCCTCCGCCGGAGATAGCCATGTCGAACCCCAGAGTTTTGAGTCACCTGCGCCAGAAGAAGTCGAGCCGAGTTCCTCCTGTGGCGCTTCCTCTTATTCCGGAGGTGAGGCCTCACGCGGAGACGATCGCCGCGGGGGAGGAGGTTCGGGAGGAGGGACTCCGGCTGAACCGCAAGCGGCAGAGGTCGGGGGACTCCCCAATCTCTGCCCCTGTGGGTGAGTCGCCGATCGCTGCGCCTCCGCTCTCCGCGGTCCCCTTGGTGGATGAGCCTACGCCTTCGTCGGCTTTCTTGCAAGCCATGGCGATCGCCGAGGCCGAGACCCCTCGTGGGAAACCGTACTTCGGTCGCGACCCTGAGAAAGCCGGGAGGTAAACTTCGTTTTGTTTTGCTGAGTTTTGTCACTTGCGTAGGAGATGTGCTAACTCTTCTGTTCTTGATGCAGGATCCGCAGCACTAACCCGGCATGCCGCTGATGGTATTGGATTTCCTCGCGAGCCGATCTCCTCGCGATGCCTGTGACGTCCCACAATATGTCAACCGGGCTATTTCTACTTTGCCAAAGGCCTGGACGACCGACTTGGATGCGATCGCCCGCCAGCGATCCGGGAACACGATGAAGGCTGCCTTTGCTCTCTCCCTCCAGGCAGCGACGCCCAGGCTGTGAAGGAGTTCGAAGGGCGTCCTTCTACTTCCCGTCTCCAGGCATACCTCGAGGCTGCTCGAAAACAGAACTCCGAGTTTGCTGACAGGATCGTGGCTATGGAGAAGGACTCCCTGGACGCGGCTAAGCGGGCAAGTCAGGATCTTGAGCTGGCGAGACAGGATTCCGAGCGAGCCCGGTCGACAGTCGACCGACTTCGGGACCAGATGACAGATGCTCGTCGGTTATACGCGGCTGCCCAGAAGGAGGTTGATCAGCTGAAGGTGACTATCGCTCGGCTGACTAGCGAGCTGGCGTCATCGAGGGAAGAGACGTCCGCTAAAGAGTCCAAGCTCCAGGGTGCACAACAGGCGGTTGTGGAGTTGAAAGGGAAGCTGGAGGCGACCGAGGCCGATCCCTTTCTCAACGTGGAGTTCGTCAGCGAGTTTGCCTATTACATGGCATTTGCTGACTCGCTCCGTGCCGCTAAGAAGGGAGGACTGGAGGTCGGCCCTCTTGCTGAAAACTTCAAGGCATACGCGCTGGAGCACCCTCTTCATTCTGCCTTCTCCGTGCCGATCTTGGACCTCTCGGAAATCGGCGTAGACCTGAGCTGGTACCCGACTCCCGAAAATCTTGCTTATCTGAATGCTCCAGAGGATGGGGAGGCAGCTCCGGAAGCTGGCGAAGGGTCGCGGGCCGATCCAGTGGTCGAAGGTGAAGGCCACGCTGGGGCAGGCTGAGGTCTCACGTCTCTTTTTTTTGTTTTTGCCTTGTAATTTTTGTAGCTTTGTTGTACTTAGGCCTACGGGCGACCGTGCATGTACTCTCGCATATTCCAAATAATGAAATGAAAGTTTGTTTCTTCGATTTATTGCTTGAATGATTGCTTTTCTGAGTCTTTACATGACTTTGTACAAATGTGTGAGGAGAGATTGTTGCGTGTATAGCTCCAAGTGAATTGATAAACTCATATAGATAACTTTTACAACAAATTCGATTGCTGCACATACATCTGAAAAATGCCGATCTCCATATGTAATTGAATAGGGACGATCATCGTATACATAGCTCCGCCTTTCCCCATTGTTTTTGTTCACTTAGTGAAAGTAAGGGGACGAAAATAAATCATTGAGTGAGCGGTCTTCAATTTTGCAGATTCCTCGAGGAAGGCCGTCCATCTCGGTCTAGAGGAACCGTGCACGATCGTGGAGTTCGATGGACCGACCTCCACGACCGTGTCTTGTGCGCGAGCGACATTCCGTCTGATGGCTAAGTTCTCGTGACTCACTTAATTGTGAGGGTCCTCCGTAGGCTGCGCCTCGCCTCGTATTTAAACGAAGGGCGTGCGGTCTTGGTCTGGAGGATTCCTTGCGCGGGGCGTCGTCGGGTTAATCGACTCCACGACCGCGGCTTGTTAGCACTTTTCTACCTCGGACCGCCATTAAGATGGCGACCCTCGGTGGTATACGTTGTGACGGGGGGAGGGACGCGTCGCATTGTCCGGGAAGGATCCACCATGTTAAGTGATGGACCTTTGAGGGCGGGCGAACGTGTCCGCAGATCTGTTTTGGAGGGCCCTCAGGCTACGCCCGCCTCATATTTAAACAAAAGGCGAGCGATCGTGGCCCAAAGGGACCTTGTACGGGCACAGAGAACGGTTCCATCGTCCTCCACATCCATGTCGACACTCTTCTACCTCGGACCATCATTTCAAATGACGATCCTCGACAGTATACATTATGTAAGGGAAGGCGATCGCTGGACTAGGTTCTTCATGTTGATGACGAACTTTAGAGGGCGAGCGAGTCATCTTCTGATTTGCTTTTGGAGGATCCTTCGGCTATGCCCGCCTCGTATTTAAACGAAGGGCGAGCGATCGAAGCCCAAAGGAACCTTGAATGGACGGATCGTCGGTTTCATCGATTTTCGCAACCATGGCGGCACTTTTCTACCTCGGACCATCATGTCATATGACGATCCTCAACGGTATACGTTGTGCTAGGGGAGACGATCGCTGCCTAGGTCCATCATGTTGATGACGAACTTTAGAGGGCGAGCGAGTCATCCTCTTTTTCGAGGTGTTTGCTCGGGAAGTAGCCTTTGGTTTGACGAGGCAGGAATCGGGGAGAGACTTCCGAAGTTTCCTCCTCTTGATTGAAGCATATAGATTCGGTCGCCGAGGTTGATCGAGGGGTCAGCTCGTATGAGCTTTCCGGCCTGTTCGCGTTCGACTCTGGCGACTGTATCGGGAGATTGATGGGGCTCCGGCTAAGCCAATAAGCTGTCCGACTTGCCCTCCTCGAACAATCTCCAGAGTTGTCTGAGGAGGTTGCGGCATTGGTTGGTGCTGTGGCCGGGACTCTTGTGGTAAGCACAATATTGATTGTGGTCCAGATGACTGTGGTCCCTTATTGCCTTCGGCTTGTTTAGCGGTTCGCACCCCTTGATGGCGTAAAAAATGTGGGCTGGAGTTCGGTTGAACTTGTGGAGGAGATGGGCTTCCACATCCTCGAAGGCCTTGAGATCGCCGGGTGGCTTGGAGACTGCCTTTTGGTTTTGGCGATCGCCGTCTTTCAGAAAGGAGGCGGCGTCCCCTCGCCTAGGCGTAGGGTGAGTAGCCTTTGCCTGGCCAGAAAGTCAGCAGCCTTAGCGCGGAAGGTCGCATAGGTTAGGGGGATGTCCTTTGTGAGGTGACTAAACATAGTCGAATGACCATAGAATCCCCCTAAAGCCGAGTAGAGAACGAGCTCGTCGCTGATGGGCTCGCCGGTGAGGACTATTTCATCCACCCGGACGATGTAATCTGCGTCGGATTCATCTTCCCCCTGCCTAATTTTCATCATGTGGTGGGGGCCTTCTGGTCTGTGACCTTGGTGGCGAAGTATGACGTGAAGTCACTCGCCAGTTTCTCAAAGGAGATGATCGATCGCGGTGGTAGTGAGACGTACCACCTATGGGCCAGCTCGCCCAATGTTAACGGGAAAATTCGGCACTTGGTCACGTCTGATGCCCCACATCCAGTCATGTAGATCCGGAACTTGCTTAGGTGGGTCTTGGGGTCCGATCTCCCTTTATATAGAGGTGTTTTGGGAGGAGCGATCCTTGTTTGCACGGGGGCAAGCTCGATGTAGACCGCGAGTGGTTCAGTCGGTCCGGTGATCTTTTTACTAACGCTTGCCCCAGTATCCAAGAGCACTTTCATCTCGTCGAGCTGGCGCTGCATAGCGGCCATCGCCGCGGCCTGGCTGCTCGCGGCTAGGCGCTCGGAGCGGGATCTGAGGCGATCAAGTACTGACCCCCTGGCGTGTAACATCCCCAAAACCGTATGGGAATATTACACGCCGTAAACCCTTTCCGCAAGGATCTACCAGGCTAAACGTCCAGAAACAACCAAATGCTTGCCCGGCCAGGGTCAAACAATATAATAATACAGACCGTTAAGGTCACTTACACATAAACACACAGACCGATGAGGTCACACAACTCTATCAACAAGACTGACTAACAACATTACCCACGCAGGGGTCGAAATACAATACATCGGAAGACTGAAATCAACTCTGACAACACAACAAAAATAAAACAACTCTCGACTCATGATTAGTATCGCAGCTCGTCATCCTCTTGTGCCAATCATGTATTTGCTCCCTGAATCTGCATGTACCGACGCAAAGCAGGACATCCACCCCGAATACTCGGGGTTAGTAAAACTCCACTGTTTTACTAGTGCAAGTATCTAACCATACGAAATGTAAAAAACAAAAACCAACTACGAATTTAACACGGAAATCAATAATCAAAATGTTCCTAGAAGTTTTAGAATTTCGAACTCAAGTAAGAGATATTTGAAAAGGCAGATCATCTCGGGGATTTTAAAGCGAGAAAATCTTTTGGACCTCGAGTCCCAATTTACAAAACCTTTTCGTAAACAATAGGGCCTTAGCCCGATTCTCGTTCAAAGCATACTAAATAATATATCATTATGAGTCCGAGATCCATATTTAAAATGTTACCCGAACAATCATCAAGCTTTGATCATTCGTGCACATCATGTACCGAACTCCGGAGGCCTCGACGGACCTTACCCGGACCACACACCTTTGCTCGTACACATCATGTACCGAACTCGGAGGCCTCAACGGACCTTACCGGACCACACACCTTTGTTCGTACACATCATGTACCGAACTCCGGAGGCCTCAACGGACCTACCGGCTACAACATCGTTCGTACACATCATGTACCGAACTCCGCAGGCCTCGTCGACCCTACCGGATCACACACCTTGTCCGTACACGTCATGTACCGGACTCCAGAGGCCTCGTCGGACCCTACCTGGTTCACACACTTTGTTCGTACACATCATGTACCGAACTCCAGAGGCCTCGTCAGACCCTACCTGGATCAAACACACATTGACTCGACACAATTCATAATCATTAAATGTCAAGTCATTCCACATTACGCCGAAATGTACAATCAAGCATGTAAACCAAAACAACACAAACATCATGATCATCACAACGACTCTTAACCAACACAACACACATTCGGTACACAATACATTGAACAAACACGTGTACAACCATCTCACATGTACATCGCAATTCTGCACAAATGGCACAACGCCTAACACGTATACCAATATATCACTATTATCACAAAGACTTCAAATTTCGGAAAACACAACCCACTCAACGGAACATATTTACGGAGGCAAGCAAAATCGTCATACAAATCATACGTAATTACTATTCACAAGATACAAGTCGTATAATAAGATACTTGCCTTGAATTATTGACGACGCAACGAACGGAAAGGAAAGTCACCGATGAATGCTAGGAACCAACGAAACCGAACCTAACGATTCGAAGCATACAATCACAACCATTTCTAAATGAATACGGAATCGGAATACACCCGAAAACCCGCCTACGATTCATGTATATTCGCATATAAACAACAACGAGGGCGGACCACAACCAAACCCTCTCGGTTCCGTAAAAATCACGAAATATACCATGAATCCGTAGGGAAACTAAGAATACCAACAAGATTAATCATATTCATCATGAATTAATCGACAAAACGGAACGAATCGGACAAAAACGCGAAAACCCCCAAATCTACCCAAAAGTAGGGTTCTAAAGATCTAACCTTGATTCGCTGGATCGAAGGATGTTATAGGATGATTGATCGGCGATATCAACTCAGAAACTTCATGGATTTGTCGTCCAACAACATGGTTTCGTCTCCTCCAAAACCGACCTCGGACCGAAGGAAATGAAATGAAAAATGGTGAAAAAGTCGAGGTACATCATTTATATCTTGGCGGAACTAGCGTGCGCTAGCCTTCCGGCTTTAGCGTGCGCTATCGGCAAGATGTCGGCCGAGCACTCTCGGCCATGGCCCGCATGACTCGGCACCACCGACCACCCCGCCGACCATGACTCGACCGCCCGACTCCCGCTAGCGTGCGCTACGGCCGGAAGCTGCGCGCGCTAGCGGCACTGTCCGATAGCCACCTGGACTAACAAACTCGGCCGTGCGTACGCTAGTCGGCCGACGGCGGCGCTACCCTGCCGATTAGCGTGTGCCACGACCGTGATGGCGTGCACTACTGCCCGATCTGGCCGAGTCGAGAACCTCGAATTCCTCTGCCTGGGCCCGATGGCGTCTGTTGGTGACTCGGCAGCGTGCGCTACAACTGCCGAGCTAAGCCGGCGTCCGGCCAGTGGCGTGCGCTCGCGGTTCTGCCGTGCTCGCCGGCGATGCTCAGACTTCCGATTACGCCGGTCGACCGGTACTTTCGGCCGCCACGACCCGACGCCTCGATTTAAAACGCGCAGGCGGACACGACGAAAAGTTCGCGGACGACATCAACGACTCGAAATGAAAACGTAATACCATAATTAATCATACGCGACCAAGAAACGGGTTGAGACAACAATTACAGATACGGATACCCGTAACTTTCAAGAAATTACAAAATGGCCCAAAACGCCCGGAAATCACGATACGTGATCGAATAACCAAACCGAAGTTCACAACACGTCTAACAAAGTTAAACGGACTTGTGGAAAACTCAAAGCAAGATTTCGGACGAGATTCACAAGAATCGAACTCAAGCGCGGAAAAGTCGCTAAAAAGCACGGAACTCAACAAAACGACACCGAAATGAACTCGGACGTCAAAAAGTGCAGAATTAATCATTCTGAGAATGACGAAACGGTCACGAGCGAGTCGTCAAAACGGACTTCCGCTGAAAAAATAAATTACCAGAAATCGAAAATTGAGGATATTACATTCTACCCTCCTTAAAAGAAGTTTCGTCCCGAAACTTAAAACAAGTAGGGAGAAGAAATATTCCGCCAGGAAAAACTCAACGAGATACACAAGAATGCGTAACTAACGCCCAACGGCGAAATGTTACAAACAACGCAAAGGAATATACGGCGTGAAAACACGCTCCGCGACGATCAACACAACGCCACTGCCTATGATTTGAAACAATAACGAGCAATTTACGTCACATCACATGCACACATTAAATCAAAGAAACGCACGCGACAACAAGCCGCACCCGACTAGAACGGCTATGTGAAAGAAACAAATAGAGTAACATGATAGAAATCATTCCGTTACTCATCAACAAGAAAATGTCCGACGTCAAAACACAAACAATTCAAGATAACAGAAAACGAGAATACTGGATATTACATTCTATCATGCAAAAAATAAGTTTCGTCCCGAAACTTAAATTAAGGTTATCACAATGATACGAAGCAAAATATAACGACACATAATAAAATACCATGATCATGACCCCGCGGTCCGCTGTCACGCCTCTGTATGTTCAACAACTATACAGGAACTTATTCAAATGAATATCATTTAACAAGTTCCAAACGTAAAACGTCACAAAATACCCCACTACACGACAAACAATCATCGCAACTAATACCAAAACGCTATCATTGGACATCGCTGCGCCCTCCGGAAGTAGGAATGGTACTCCGGTCCCTTATCATCTCGGCAACAATCTCGCAGTACTGAACTCGATGCCCCTCGTGTCCACAATTATAACAAGTCACGGGCGGTTTCTTACAATGCGCGCGTTCATGGCCTAGAACGTTACAGTTGAAACACCTAGGAGCATTACCAGAACTCAAAGACACCGGCTTGGGTCCTTTGGATTCTCTAGCTGACCGAGAAGGTCCCATACTCGGCTGATACGAAGGTTGAGGTGTGGGAATCCCAATTCCCTTACTTCCCGATGCGTCAACGGAGATCTTCTGCTTCTTCGCTACTGATACGGACTCGGTGGACATTATAGCCATTTCAAATGCTAAGGCTCGATCTTGATAGTCCTTCAGAGTTGTACACCTAAAAGGGGCCATACACTGCCGAACCTGAGGTTTCATACGCATATCAAAGTAACGAACCTTATCTGTCTCACTTCGTACTTGATCTCGAACGTAACACAGCTGTCGATTGTAATCGACTATTGCTTGAGATATAGACACATCCCGGGGCGTAGCCGAGAAGAACTCAACAATTCTACGTTCCTTAACAGGCGGCGGACAATACTCGGCCTCCATAGCAGTCTTCAATTCGGCCCAAGTAGCTGTACGATCACTAGGCGCTACGGCCTCCCACCAATGTGCTGCTTCCCTGTCAAGCAGGTATTGGGCGATGGGTACTCTTCTCTCATCGGGGCAAGCTACAGCATCAAATGCCCTGTCCAACTGGAAGAGCCAGTCCTCCCAGCTTAACGAATCCGAAGAACCTACGAAACGGGGCGGGTGCATTCTCGTCACAACTCGTAACCACTTACTAGCTCCGTTATCCTCATCCGGAATCCCGTCACGGTGTACGGTCTGATTCACATGCGCCAACCGGTCAGCCACCTGACGAAGGATCGTGGCGGCACCAATGTCAACCCTACGACCACATCCTCGTCCTCGACCTCTCGGCATACTGAACGGACGATCAATCAGAATAACACAACCAAATAAACATCACAACGTCAACATAGGACGATAAATAGCAGCACGATATAACATCAACCCCAAGTCATTACACACGTGCACGAACTAACACTGTAATTCTAGAACTTCATTCAAAAACAATTCACACAGTCACATTAACAGAGATGTTTGGATTTTATCAAATCAAACACGGTCAAAACCACACACGTATCGTAAGGACCACACACTAGCAACGAAATAAAATATTTCCGGGGTATTATTCAAATGATAAAATTTTAAAATTCTTAAGTTTGAAAAATTTGGTGAAATGAAATTTTTGAAAACACTTTTAATACCTCGGTCGTTCAATAAAAACCATGTATCTCAACATTTAGAAAACACTGAAACATTCTCCGGCGAGCACAACAACACCACAACTTATGACAACCACTTAGCCCCAACACGTGGACATATGAAGTTCAAAATTCCGAAAACCAAAAATCGTTCTGCAAAATAAAAATTTTTCCAAAATCCTTTAGTCCATAACCAAAACGACGGTAATATTTTACAATATCTGAAGTACTTCAAAACACATTTTTCAAATACTGTCTGATTGTGTCATTTGAAAATACACGGCCAATTTGTCAAATTTTAACAAATTTTTAAAAAAAATCCACATAGACCGTGGTTTGACCGCACCACCAAAATATTTTCCAAAAATCGATTTTTACAAAAATTCTCAAACTGTAAAGTCCTTCGGAAAACATTCTCAAACTTACCCATAGCGGACAAAATTACAACGTTCCAAAAACAGTCGAGTTTAAAATCACATACTCCAATGGCAACCAGGGTCGCCAATTCAATCAAATGCATCTCGTGGTATCAAGTTTAAGCACACAGCAAAATCATTCATCGGAGTTTCTCACAAACTCTTCCGTCAGTACCTTTTCGAAACCCATCAAGGTTTACAACTTTCACAACATACCACCCCACCCGGTGGTTCAAAGATAAAACAATAACGTGTCCAGTTCTACACACATACTATGTGCCACGAATATTAAACACAACTATATTACACAATACTATGTAAATAAAATTATGCATCGCAATTAACTCACTACGATAAAATCGAGATACACAGGTATTACGCATAAAAGAGGAGACTTACATCCACAGGTCGCACGGAGGTGACGGTCGCCCACGATACTAATCTCATCCGACAACATAACTGACACGTTGTGACTACGCACAACTCAACTTGTCACCTAACGACTCGAACGACAAAACAACACATTACTCGACAAATCACTACTTGACTCGACCTGACAGCCTAGGTTTCCGCAACCTAAGCTCTGATACCATAAATGTAACATCCCAAAAACCGTATGGGAATATTACACGCCGTAAACCCTTCCCGCAAGGATCTACCAGGCTAAACGTCCATAAACAACCAAATGCTTGCCCGGCCAGGGTCAAACAATATAATAATACAGACCGTTAAGGTCACTTACACATAAACACACAGACCGATGAGGTCACACAACTCTATCAACAAGACTGACTAACAACATTACCCACGCAGGGGTCGAAATACAATACATCGGAAGACTGAAATCAACTCTGACAACACAACAAAGATAAAACAACTCTCGACTCATGATTAGTATCGCAGCTCGTCATCCTCTTGTGCCAATCCTGTGTTGCTCCCGAATCTGCATGTACCGACGCAAGCAGACATCCACCCCGAATACTCGGGGGTTAGTAAAACTCCACTGTTTTACTAGTGCAAGTATCAAACCATACGAAATGTAACAAGCAAAAAGCAACTACGAATTTAATACGGAAATCCATTATCAAAATGTTCCCGAGAAGTTTTAGAATTTCGAACTCAAGTAAGAGATATTTGAAAAGGAACACATCATCTCGGGGATTTTTAAAGCAGAAAATCTTTTGGACCTCGAGTCCCAATTTACAAAACTTTTTCGTAAACAATAGGGCCTTAGCCCGATTCTCGTTTCAAAGCATACTAAATAATATATCATTATGAGTCCGAGATCCATATTTAAAATATTACCCGAACAATCACTGCTACACAATCATTGTTCGTACACATCATGTACCGAACTCCGGAGGCCTCGACGGACCTTACCCGGACCACACACACTGTTCGTACACATCATGTACCGAACTCCGGAGGCCTCAACGGACCTTACCCGGACCACACACACTGTTCGTACACATCATGTACCGAACTCCGGAGGCCTCAACGGACCCTACCCGGCTACAACATCGTTCGTACACATCATGTACCGAACTCCATAGGCCTCGTCAGACCCTACCTGGATCACACACCTTGTCCGTACACGTCATGTACCGGACTCCAGAGGCCTCGTCAGACCCTACCTGGTTCACACACTTTGTTCGTACACATCATGTACCGAACTCCAGAGGCCTCGTCAGACCCTACCTGGATCAAACACACATCGACTCGACACAATTCATAATCATTAAATGTCAAGTCATTCCACATTACGCCGAAATGTACAATCAAGCATGTAAACCAAAACAACACAAACATCATGATCATCACAACGACTCTTAACCAACACAACACACATTCGGTACACAATACATTGAACAAACACGTGTACAACCATCTCATATGTACATCGCAATTCTGCACAAATGGCACAACGCCTAACACGTATACCAATATATCACTATTATCACAAAGACTTCAAATTTCGGAAAACACAACCCACTCAACGGAACATATTTACGGAGGCAAGCAAAATCGTCATACAAATCATACGTAATTACTATTCACAAGATACAAGTCGTATAATAAGATACTTGCCTTGAATTATTGACGACGCAACGAACGGAAAGGAAAGTCACCGACGAACGCTAGGAACCAACGAAACCGAACCTAACGATTCGAAGCATACAATCACAACCATTTCTAAATGAATACGGAATCGGAATACACCCGAAAACCCGCCTACGATTCATGTATATTCGCATATAAACAACAACGAGGGCGGACCACAACCAAACCCTCTCGGTTCCGTAAAAATCACGAAATATACCATGAATCCGTAGGGAAACTAAGAATACCAACAAGATTAATCATATTCATCATGAATTAATCGACAAAACGGAACGAATCGGACAAAAACGCAAAAACCCCCAAATCTACCCAAAAGTAGGGTTCTAAAGATCTAACCTTGATTCGCTGGATCGAAGGATGTTATAGGATGATTGATCGGCGATATCAACTCAGAAACTTCATGGATTTGTCGTCCAACAACATGGTTTCGTCTCCTCCAAAACCCCAGCCTCGGACCGAAGGGAAATTAAATGAAAAATGACTGGAAAAGTCGCTGGTCTGTCATTTATATACTGGGCCGGAACTAGCGTGTGCTAGCCTTCCCGGCCTAGCGTGCGCTATCGGCCAGTATCGGCCGAGCACTCTCGGCCATGGCCCGCATGACTCGGCACCACCGACCAATTCTGCCGACCATGACTCGACCGCCCGACTCCCGCTAGCGTGCGCTACGGCCGGAAGCCTGCGCGCGCTAGCCGACCTGTCCAGTAGCCACTGGACTAACAAACTCAGCCCGGTAACGTACGCTAGTCGGCCGACAGCATGCGCTACCCCTGCCGGTTAGCGTGCGCCACGACCGACAGTAGCGTGCGCTACCTGCCGATCCTGACTGAGTCCAGAACCTCAGAATCCCTCTGCCCAGGCCCGATAGCGTCTGTTTGGTGACTCGGCAATGCGCGCTTACATCGCTGAAGCTAGAAGGCGTCCGGCCAGAAGGCGTGCGCTACGCCGGTTCTGTCGTGCTGCTCGGCGGTGCCCAAGACTTCCGATGCCGCACCGGTCCGGCCATTGCTCGGCCACGACCCGACGCCTCGATTTCCGAAAACGCACGGAACGGACACGACGAAAAGTTCGCGGACGACATCAACGACTCGAAATGAAAACGTAATACCATAATTAATCATACGCGACCAAGAAACGGGTTGAGACAACAATTACAGATACGGATACCCGTAACTTTCAAGAAATTACAAAATGCCCCAAAACGCCCGGAAATCACGATACGTGATCGAATAACCAAACCGAAGTTCACAACACGTCTAACAAAGTTAAACGGATTTGTGGAAAACTCGAAACAGCAGTTTCGGACGAGATTCACAAGAATCGAACTCAAGCGCGGAAAAGTCGCTAAAAAGCACGGAACTCAACAAAACGACACAGAAATGAACTCGGACGTCAAAAAGTGCAGAATTAATCATTCTCAGAATGACGAAACGGTCACGAGCGAGTCGTCAAAATGGACTTCCGCTGAAAAAAGAAATTACCAGAAATCGAAAATTGCGGATATTACATTGCGCTCGGAGCGGGAGCCAGACAGCTGACCTGTAATTTGTTCGGGGTTGGGTAGGCCGAACTCCTGGTGATGGAATCGGATTCCGTCGTCTCGTGGTTTGGGCCAGAATTCCCCGGTCACCATGATGGATATCTTCCTAAGCGGTTGAAGACGAAACCATCTCGCCTTGTGAGAGCCTTTTCTCGCGAATCGGGGCTTTCTGACGATCGCTCGCCCAGTAACCCCTTGAACTTCCATTTGCCCACGCAGTGGATGGCCGAGAGAGTTATAGCGGGCGTTGCGTATGCTCCCCGTCGCTCCTTTAGGATGGCCATAGCCTCCTCGATCTGTTCCGCAGTTTGGAACTAGTCAAGCGAAAGGCTGGGGCCGTCCCTCAGGTGCGGGATCGAGAGTCTCGCGTCGCCACGGCTAACCTCTGTTGTCGGCTGGGGCTCGGATCAAGCCGGTATATGAAGTCCGGCAGTTCAGAGAGTGGGTAATTAATTTAATTCACATATATAATTATTTCTTGGAGAAATTAATTATATTATTTTGTATTTGATATAATTAATTAATTAATTTAATTAATTAATAATAATATATCGAAACAAAATGGAGTTTATCTGATTGGACACACAGGAGTTCGAAACGAAGTGAACTCTTCCATATGCTTCTAGAGCCCCCCCCCCCCCAATTCCCTTGGTCTTCAGTTGGATTAGTCTTCCACGTAAATTGGTGGAAGAGAAAGGACTTAGGTGTAGGAAATTATTCTTTGAAGAATAATTAAAAGGGAAAAGACAAAGGAATTAGAAAAAAATAAAATTTAAAATTACCTACCTCATTTGAAATGAATTCAGCCGTGAGTTTGGAAGGGTGGGTGAAGTTTTTCATTTTTTGGTTCATCATCTCATTTCCTAGAAAACAATTGAGAGAAAAGCAAATACTTCTAACACTTTGAGTGTTTAGGAAATATTAAGAGAGAAAATATTAATTAGTATACTTGGAGTATATCAATTAATTTTTATAGCTCCAACCACTTTGTTCTAGCCGTATCCTTAGAATATAATAAGGTGGAGCTATTCCGATCGATTTTCTAGCGCGTGGCAAGTAGAGACACGGTACTTTCGGTATTAGATCATCCCTACAAATATTTAATCAAAGGACTACAAGGATATGATTTTGATTCCTACACTTGTTTATTTATATTCGTATATATGTTGCTTGGTCGATCCTCTTAAGGGATTCAAATCATATATTTATAAATTGCTTCCGTCGCGCCTTCGTTTTTGGCATCGAATCCCAATAGGGAAAAAAAGTGCAGTTCAACAAGAAAAAATTTCAGAGCCCCTTCCATCCCAATCCAAAACTCAAAAACCAAATGTGAGTTATTAATATTTTCAAAAAACGTGATTGTGAAAGGGTGCATGAATTTCATCAGTGTTCCAAACTTGAATAAATCCATGACAGGCAAGGGCAAGGGTAAGGGCAAGGAATCCAAGGATAAAGAAGGTTGAAGTGGTAGGAAGTACAAGCTGCTCTAGATTATCAGTTTATGGTCTCTTTGTGTATTTATGACCTGTTTATGGATTATCTATTTGAGAAATGTTTAATACTTGTGTATTGGATATTATTGTGGTGAGACTATTGTGGTTAATATTTGATGTATTCTTGGTGATTTTATTGGTGTTTTTTAGTCAACTAGTGTTCTGATATTTCTGGGAAATATGGTCATAAAGGATTTGGAACTCATAACAATATATCAAACAAAGCTAATTTCTTCCATTTCATACAATAATACATCATACAACATAGATTACATACTTTTCAGTTGCATTACAGACTAATTTTCAGTGCATAATGTAGTATAAGGTGCAATTACAAGCCCCAAAACTACAACAATCACAACAAGAAGCCTGAATTTTTTCTTCAAAGTAGTCATTTCCATCATCAAGCATTCTTCTTTCTTCTTACTTTTCAGCAACTCTTCACTCAATCAAATAATTTCCATCTTCAATGCCTTCACATTAAGCTCCTTCTACATCACTTTCGACTCATATTCCCTCACGTTTAACTCTTATTATCTTTTTTCCACCTGAAGGCTGTTAAGTTTTAGCAACAGTCCAGGAAATATTTCAAGAGACCTACTGCACAATTTAGGATCGAGCCAAATATAAATGCCACAGTATTTTCGTGTCTGCAAAATCAATGAATTTATTCTTATCACCAATCAAGATCCTAAATTGAACAACACAGTACATTGTCCAAGAAGTGACTAATGGAAGTGGAGTGTGTAAATAATGACAATATATATTCGAGCTTCGAGTTAAATGTAGACTCCCGGCATCCTTAGATGAAGAACTTGTGCTGCATCCATCTCTGGGAGAATGAGTGGAAATGTAGAAAAAACTTGAAAAGTCGGGCCGAATCGAGTGGTTCTTGAGAGAAATTAGATTAGGGTTCTTGAATTGGGGGAGAAATCAGTTAGGGTTCGATCGATCTTAATTTGGGGAAGAAATTTCGGGTGGAAAATGTGCTGTTAGTGAATTATCGTTACATTTGGACGGTAATATTATAACACCCGAGATGAGTGGATTGGGGGTGTTACAAATATGATGGTGGGGACTAACGTTGCAAAAGAAAGAAAACATTAGGGATTAATAATGAAAGGCCCAACAGTTTAGGTATTGTATCTGAAGGTGGCACATAGTTTGAGTACTAAAAGTGAAATTTACCCTCAAATTTTGGGAAATAACCCATTTACAAAGCAAAAGGATTGACTTATCCAAAACACAACTACTTTATTTTACTACCAAACCAAACCAAACATACCTAGTATATCCTACTCAGAGCAGGGTCTGGAGAGGGTAAGATGTACGCAGACCATGCCCATACTTATTACGATAGCGAGGCTGTTTCCGTGAAGACCCCCAGCTTAGTGCACAGCAGAATTTTGTGTGATAAATACAAAGGAAAATATATGATTCGAAAAATCTCGAGACCATACCTGAGCCCATGGCTCGATCCACATGGGACTTACCTAAGCAGAATTTGGCTACTTCACTCCCGATGAACGCTGCTCTAACAAAAGAGATGTTGGCTCTGCGCACAGCTCCCTGTCAAAAATACACCACACGCAAAGACAATGGGATAAAATATACAATAAAAGTAAAAATGCAATGCTCTAGGTCAAAGCTAACCGAGACAACCCAACCCTGAGGCTCTCAACTACAGCACCGCTCCCTACAAAAGAATCCACAACTCTGATCTGGCGCCTCCAAGCACACCTATCAACAGTCATGGTCTCGGAAAGGTTTAAGGCCTTCAAATCTAATCTCAGTTGATCCTCCCACGTCCTCCTCGGTCTGCCTCTCCTCCTCTCCCCGACAACCATTAAATTCTCGACCCTCCTCACCGGAGCAGATGCCTGCCTCCTGCGGACGTGGCCAAACCATCTCAATCTCCCTTCCCTAACTACATAAAATATAATTTTTACTCAATACTTTTACTATATAAACTAAGCCCTACTTATTTTTTATCCGACATCCACATGTCTCTCTCTCTCGCTCTCTCTCGCTCTCTCTCTCTCTCTCTCTCTCTCTCTCTCTCCCTCCCTCCCTCCCTCCCTCCCTCCCTCCCTCTCCTCCAATCCTTTTTTTTCTTCTCTCTCTTTTTTCTTCTTCTCTTATATTCCTCTTCTTCTATGGATACTTCATTACAGCCAGAAGTTCAATTTACAGTGGGGGCGCAAATAGTGGCGGGTTTTTAGAGGTGATGGATGAACCTCGTGGTGGTTGGCGGTTTGTTTGCTCGTGGAGGTCATGGGAGGAACTGTAGTAGGGCCCCGAATACGACGGGATTAACTGCAATCATATGAGGCTGGGTTTATTCTGCTGTGCACTAAGCTGGGGGTCTTCACGGAAACAGCCTCCCTCCCGTAATAAGTAGGGGCATGGTCTGCGTACATCTTACCCTCCCCAGACCCTGCTCTGAGCGGGATATACTGGATATGTTTGATTTGGTTTGGTTTTATATGAGGCTGGGTTTGATATGAGTTAAGCTTGTTGCTATGAGTTTGGTTCTTCTAGTTATGCTATGAAGTTTTCTTTTTTTTATTCTTTTCTTTTGCGGCTACGAGTTTGCTCCCTTTCATTCTGCTGTGGATTTCTATAATTTTGGTTTTTGTTTTAGTGTATTTTAGTTATTTGTTTATGGATTTTTGGTTTCTATTCGATTGACGATTAGAATTATAAATGGTAATTTTGTCAATAAAACGGTCGGTGGATTGCCAGTGGTCGAAATACTCACTGGTAAATTATTATCATATGGTAATTTAAGATACCTGGCAGTACTTTGAAGTTGGTAATTTTTTTTAGTCGGATGGATTTGACCAACAATAGTCGATGATTGTCAGAATCCCTTGGTAATATAAATTATCAAATGGCAATTTTCATTGATTGCTGGCAGTAAAAAAAAGTGGCGATGATTGCCGGTGGTCCGTCGACGAACGGCCAGCGCCGATTGGTGGTCGCCGGCTGTCAGCTAACTATCAGTGGTTGGCCGACCTGCGGTGCTCGATCGGCTGGGGTGGTCGGTCGACGATCCACCTGTGTAAAATACCTTCTTATATTTTTAAATTTAAAGTAAGGGTATAAATGGAATGTTCAAAATAATATTATTTTATGTATATGTCTTAAGTGTAAGAAGAATCGGGTTTTGGATAGTAAAATTAAAGTTATTGGATTTCGAGGAAAAAAATTATTAATTTTATACATTTGGGTTATATTCCCCCTTCAAATACGAAGAGATCTACTTCCCTTCCACATAACCTTTTTTTGACACGTCATATCAATTTATTTTTTTACACTTTGTACCCTTCCCCTCAACGGGGTAGGATCCTTCTGCAGAACATGACGCACATGCTGTCACGGCCATTAGATCGGACACATACACACACACACCCGTGCGGGTGTGTGTAATCTAACGGCCTACAGTGCACAGCACCATGCTGTGCACTGTAGAGGATCCTGCCCCTCCCCTCAACGCACGAAAAGCTGGCAGCTTATTCTTTTTTTTTTAATTTTCTTAAATTAGTTTACCTATATATATATATATATATATACTTCATCCGTTCTTTTATTATTGCAACGTATTGACTATTACACTGTTCACATACTGTTTTTTGACCATATTTTGTGATTCATACATATGAAAAAATATAGTCATGTGGGATCTTGTTAGATTCACCACGAAATATATTTTCAAAATATCAAATTTTTATAATTTTTAAAAATAAAGAATTAAAGATATTAATAGTCAAAATTATGCATTGTCAAGCGTGAAAGTTCAGATGTTACAATTATAGTAGAGCAGAGGTAGTATAAGTTAATTAAAATACAAGAAATGCATTATTAAATAGACAAATATTACATAAATAGATCAACTCAAGAAAATTCAATAAATTCATGTAACATAATACAAAAAGATAGAGAAATACAATTATTTGCACACAATACTAATCTTGCCATTATGTTTTGCCATGATTGATCATTTTATGATATGGAGTCTCTTATCCTCTATTCTCTTTTATTATATTTTCGATCCACATACTTACAATTGGCGGTACTAGATAACCAGAATATAAAAATACTTGAATAAAATGGTTATCGTTAACATGTGCAATAGCTATATAGTTTTGTTTCTCGAGTGGAATTGGTGCGGACCAAAACAGCAAGTAGGTAAAAGAAACCCCTTCTTATGGAATAAATGCATGCAATACAATATTATACCGGATTGTGATGACAATCCCAAAATATACAGAATTCATTCGGCTGAATGATGTCTTGGAGATTCCATGCAATTAAGTCTATACAACATATTATCCACTGCACCTTGTTCTATGAAGACATTATCCTGCTCTGCAAAATTTCATGATAAAGGTCTACCCGCACGCGCATCCAACCATCTTCCTCTAGATACCATCTTCAAGGACGTCAATAGTATGACTAACACGACTTCAAAAAGCTCCGGGTAATTGTCAGATATACGAATATTGGTTGTTTAAACCGAATATTTTGACTTAGACGCCACTAAGCAAGAACATATCCTTCCTCAATTATGCTCTTTTGTGGCCTTTGCTCTTTGTATTGTGGGGGTGGTTTTAATTTGTAGTTAGATGGATCAACCATATCGATCATTTTACACAATATAAGATCTCTCATGATTAGGTCCATCTCATCTAACATTGAATTTAATGTTATTATTTTTTTCCGGAGATGAATTCCCTCATTTGAGTAGTATGTGCTCGGATAACCTTGTCCAATAACAATGTATATGTTCCAACAGAATTTACAAAGAATGTGAACAATAATATGCTAGTTGATGCTTACATGCCAAACTGTTTGAAAGAATCATTTAACAATTGCAAGCACCGGACAGATTATCATCAACCTTATCCAACTCATGATGGATATATCAAGTGCCTCTATGGATGCAGAGCTCGTAAATCATTATAAAAAATCATCATTATAAATATGGAAACTCATAATGATAGACCTCTTATTTTTTTAATATGTCCAAATTGAAGGATTAACAACTTGTCAATTTAACGGACTGATACATCGACAATCGACATTGTAACCTCCGAATATTTATTGAGTCCTGCATGAGCTGATTCCACCCTATTAAAGTATAAATATATAAGGAACTAAATAAAAAAATTATGCATAAAAACTATAATTTAATACAATAAATAAAACATAATACCTTTGGCTTGCACGATATCCAAGATGCATATAATTATTCATCCGTATATACACAAATCGTTCTTTATAAGGTGCCAGTCAAGTCTGCCATATATATTACATTGCTTGCGGTATGACTCAAACTCACGTAGCAATTCCTGCCATGCTTGTGTAAGTCACAAGTCGTCAGGATTAAGTCTATGGGGTGAATAGACTTATTCAAACTTTTACTGAATTCAACTGTTTACAAAAACACAGTTGCAGTAAGGTCAGGTGAGGTTACTAAACTGTCAGGTAATATATGGAAGAACAGATGACTAGAAATAGAACAGTAAATATGTATGCAGCAGTTAAGTATGATGCTAAAATAGTAAATCACGCAAGCACTTATAGTGGTTTCAGAGGTGGGGTAATCCTCTACTAGTCCACTTTTTTCCAAACCAATTGGTGATGAATTCACTATAACTTTCAACCACTGATAAATGTTAGAATGATTCACACAGTTACAACAGCTTCCCACCAGTGGAAACCCGTGGTCGTTGCAACTTCCTTTGGCTGCCTAGCACCTCTTGATCGAAAACCCTTGGATGCCTCAATAACTCGCAAGTTGTCTATCACCTTCCAATCAAGAAACCGTGAATGCCTTATTAGTCTCGAAACTTCTGAGAACCTCGTTCAAAGAAGTACCACGTACTCAAACTTAAAGACAAGAGTGTTGCCTTCTCCAACTTAAGAGCTTCTCTTGAATATGACGTTTAAGCTTGCTCTTCACGATGCTATATATTGCTTTGTATGCTTTGTTTACTTTGATCGCTTGCATGTATTGTTCGCATCGTACTTTGGTCAATCTATTCTTCAGATATTTATAGTACGAATCTTGAGCTTCTTCATAGCTGTTGCATCTCTTGTAACAAATCCATCCGTTGGAGAGTGGACTTTCTTTGTTTATCTTTTCATCTCTTTGCACGACTTGTTCTTTTCTTCAAATCTGGCCGTTTTGAAGAATCTTCCCATTGCGCCGCTTTTCTTGATTAATATAAGGGAAAACAATGCTTTTCGTCCCTGTAATTTGCACGATTTTTGCTTTTAGTCCCTACGAAAATTAAAATGTTATTTTGATCCCTATAATTTCTAAAACGTTCTTTTTTAGTCCCTGTTGTTAACCTCCGTTTATTTTTAAAGGAAAAACAATGCTTTTCGTCCCTGTAATTTGCGTGATTTTTGCTTTTAGTCCCTACGAAAATTGAAATATTATTTTAATCCCTGTAATATCTAAAACGCTTTATTTTAGTCCCTGTCATTAATTGTATATGTCCAAATAGCATAATAGTGCAGTAACAAATTCATGAGTGCAGTAACCCAAAAATTCAACTTTTGACAAATAGAATATGTCCATATAGCATAACAGTGCTATAACAAAAAAAACAGAATTTTGTGGTCTTGTAGTATTAACTAAAAAGGCAAACCACCGTCATCACAAGAGTACTTAAATCAGCCCAAAGAATGCCAAACAGTCTAATATAATGGCAACTACAAAACATCCAAAACAACCCAAGTATTACTATTTGTCAAAAGATGAATTTTCGGGTTACTGTACTCAGGAATTTGTTACTGCACTATTATGCTATTTGGACATATACTATTATTCTCAAAAGCCAGTTGTGTCACCATAGTTTTGAAAAATTAACACATTCAATTGACACATGTATTACTGGTAGTAAGCAATAAGCTTACTAATTACGTGGTTTTTAGTTTCTAACGGGGGTTTTACAATTGATTACATTGTTATAGTAATTGGTGACCTGATGGCCTTTGTGTTTGCTAAGTCATTAAAAATAAATAGATGTTAATAACAGGGACTAAAAAAGAACGTTTTAGAAATTACAAGGATCAAAATAATATTTCAATTTTTGTAGGGACTAAAAGCAAATATCACGCAAATTACAGGGACAAAAAGCATTGTTTTTCCTTTAAAAATAAACGGAGATTAACGGCGGGGACTAAAAAAGAACGTTTTAGAAATTACAGGGATCAAAATAATATTTTAATTTTTATAGGGACTAAAAGCAAAAATCGTGCAAATTACAGGGACGAAAAACATTGTTTTCCCTTAATATAATTGAAAAGTATCCAGAGCGTATATATCTAGGAATAAAATATTCCATAACTTCTCGGAATCAATCACTTTGTCTCCTTAAATTTAGTCTGCACGTGCATTTCTGTAATTGTTGACTTTCAACGCTTTGCTGACATGGACTTAGTTCAGGACTCATCTGATATTTCTTGTAGAGAGAACCGCTCTGAAAACTTCTCTGATTTGTCTTGACAAAGCTCTCTCATCAGCTTGAGTAACATTCTCCGTTCTGCTCTGTTAAAGTTTCTGGTCTGCTTTGTTGAAGTTTTATGATCTGTTTGAAGAAGGTTCTTATATGCTCTGATAAAGTTCTCGTCTGTAGTCAAACTTCAGCTATCATTTCTTTTAACCGAAAACTCGCTTGATAACTCAACTGATAATATCTCATTTGTGGTCAAACCTCAGCTGATACCAACACCAGATCTCGTCTGATAATGACTTGCCTATGGTCAAACTTCTCTAATATATCCTTTTGACCAGAACTCGTCTGATATATGGCCTGATAATATCTTGCATGTGGTCAACCTTCTCTGATATGATGAGTTGACCAGATATCGATTGAAGTTATCTCGCCTGATGTCTCGTCTCACGTTAACTCGTCTGGAGCTTGGCAGCTACAGTATTTTGGTCAAACCTCTCTGATATTTCCGTTGACCAAAACTCGACTGATAATCTGTCTATTGTATACTTAGCCGATTTTCTAACTCATCAATACTTGATCAATACTTAGTCTTTTCAACGGCTTACAGAAGATACTCATTTGGTTCTTTTTTACAATGCCAAGTACTTAGAACATATATTTGAATCAATCAAGAATACATGGATGACATCATCAAAATCTAACAAGTATTCCTAACAACTTGTGGGAAAATAATCAAAAGCCGGTGCAGTATAAACTTTCACATTCTGAATTTTCCTCAGCAGCGCCGGTAGCTTGGTTAAAGTTTCACTCTTTTTATAGAGGAAAACAACCCATGTATATCTGGAGTAGTCATCTACTACTACTAAGGCATGCTTCCTTCCACTCAATGTCCTTGGCTTGATGGGGCCAAATAGATCCATATGAAGTATATCCAGAATTCTGGTGGTGAGAGTGGTAGGATGAACTGATTTGAAAGTTGCTTTGGTTTGCTTTACCTTCTGACATGGATCACAGAGGGCATCTTTATTGAATACTTCTTCTGGAAGTCCTCTGACTAACTTTTGAGAGCTGATTTTGTTGATGGATTTGAAATTCAGGTGACATAATCTTTTGTGCGATAGCCATCCATTCTCAGCAATTGTTTTTTATATAAAACATGTGTTTGGAGTGTATGTATTCCAATCTATCATGTCACTACGCCATAAGTGCTCATATGCAATGCATATTTCCAGTGTTGCAAGGAAAAGTATTGCAATAGTCCTCTGATCTTTGGTCTTTTGCAATACTACTCAATTAGTGTTGCACCACACCTGAATGCACTGTTGCAAAAGACATTAATGCAACACCAACCTAAAGTGTTGGATTATACGTGAACTTATAAGCGTTGCTATAGACTAAATCATCTTAATAATTACGAAAAATAATTTAAATATTTTCAAAAAAAAATATCGTCAAATTTAAATTTTTACACTAAAACAAAATAAATTATTAAATTTGTTTAATAATTTTATAACGGATTTTTTATAAGAGCACATATAGTTTTTACTTAAAAAAATTCTCGGATTAAAATTAATAAATTTAAAAAATATTAAAAAAGAAAATAATTTCTTAAAATTATAATAAATAAAATATTATATGAATACATATATTTTTATTCTAAAATTAAAATAAACAATTAAATCTATACATTCAACTTTTTAAAATATAATAAGAAATGTAAATTAAAATTTCCTACTTACTTTAAAAGAGTGAAGGCGAAAGTGGTCGAAAGCGTGTTTGTTAGAGTTGCAACTCTTTCATTTTCCTTCATTAGACGATGCTTTTATTTTTCTTCACATGCCGTCACTTTCTCTTTCTTCTATCTTCCTCTTGTAATATCCGCAATTTTCGATTTCCGGTAATTTCTTTTTTTTCGGTCGGAGTCCGTTTTGACGACTCGCTCATGACCGTTTCGTCGTTCTGAGAATGATTAATTCTACACCTTTTGACATCCGAGTTCGTTTCGGTGTCGTTTCGTTGAGTTCTGTGCTTTTTAGCGACTTTTCCGCATTTGAGTTCGATTCTTGCGAATCTCGTCAAAGCTATTGTTTGAGTTTCCGCAAGTCCGTTTAACTTTGTTAGAAGTGTAGTGAACTACGGTTTGGTTATTCACTCACGTATCGTGATTTTCGCATTGGGCCATTTTCGTAATTTCCCAAAGTATGGGGTAATTACCTTCCGTTGTCGAATTTCGAGCCTTCGGGTGGTCGGAATTGTGTGTTCTACTAGCTCTTAGATTCGTCTTTGTGAGTACTTCGTAACCGTATCTTCGGTTCGTATTCAGGTTCGGGTTTCGGTGTCGTTTTGTTGAATTCAGGATTACTAAACGACTTTTCTAAGTATGAGTTCGTCTTTGTTAGATCACCATTAATTTTTGGTAACTCCAAAATTATAAATCTTTGCAATATTATAGAACATCGAGTTAGCTTTCCAACGGTTCAAACGGTGAGTCAATCGGTCGGACGAGAGAGTTATGGTCGTTTGAGTTTTGGCGAGCACTTCCAGAGCCTTTCGGCCGATAGGGGGTCGATAGACTCTCTTGTCGGCATTCGTATGGATATCGGTTGGGCCTATCGGCCGATAGGCTGGCCGATAGGTAAATTTCTTCACCTTCGAACTTCCAGAGCCTTTCGGCCGATAAGGGGGTCGATAGACCCTCTTGTCGGCATTCCATATGGGTATCGGTTGGGCTATCGGCCGATAGGCGGCCGATAAGTCTATTGTGTTACACTATAAATGTGTTGTTACGGCGAGCAGCTCATTTCATTCGCGATTTTCCTAAGCGCCGCGAGAGAGGATATAGAGGGGGAGAGTTCTTCATCCGGGGGTCGATTTTCATCATTTCTTTTCGGTTGTGAGGCTCGGATAATCAATCTAACGCGTGTTCTACGGATCTTAACACTTGAATCACTCAAGGTAATATCTCTTGAAACCCTACCTTTTTGGATAATTGGGGATTTTGGGGTTTTGTCCGATTCTTTCCGTTTCGTTGATGGATTCATGATGAATATGATTAATCTTGTTAGTATCTTTAGTTTCCCTACGGATTCATGGATATTTTGTGGATTTTTTTCGGAATCGAGAGGGTTTGGTTGTGGTCCGCCCTCGTTGTTGTTTTCGGTATGAATATACATGAATCGTAGGCGGGGTTCCGGGTGTATTCCATTTCCATAATCGTTTAGAAGTGGTTGTGATTGTGCTATTCGAATCGTTAGGTTCATTTCGTCGGTTCCTCACGGTCGTGCTTGATTCTTCCGTTCCGTTCATTGTCGTCTTCCTTTTCGTTAGCATCGGGCGTTCCGAAGCTTCCCGGTTGAGCCGTATCCGTTCGTGGTTCAGTGCTCGTGGTATCGAGGCAAGTACCTTGCCCATACTTTTCTCGTTTTATGTATATGATGATCGGTGGTCGTCTTGATGTGTTTGTTTGGTTATTTGAAATGAAGTTTCAAAAGGATTTCGGTTTGGCCTCGTTAAAGGCTTTCTTTCAAAACGCGTGTGTTTTGTGAACGGTGTTTTGAGAATTGATTATGACTTGATTATCTTGAACATTGAAGGATTTTATGATGATACTCCTATTGTTTCAGTTATGGAATCGTGTATTCCTTATTTAAGCTTGTTATTGTATTTTTGAAGAGTTTGGTAATGGTGTCGAGTTAATGGCCATCTCTAGTGAGTATTCTTAATGAACTTACATTCTTAGCATGTTAGTATTGCATGAGTAACGTGTTTTGTGTGTAACTCACCTCGTGTTGGCCCGACGGGGTCAAGGAGGGAAATCTATGCTGCCGCCCTGGATTTCACGAGTTTCGTACCGCTAGCCAACTCGTTAGGGTCCTTGCAAGGCCTCGAGTGAGAATGTATGCTGCCGCCCTGTTCTCACGGCTTAGCGTGTGCGTGGTTTTGTTTTTTTGTAATTGTAGCCAACTCGGTAGGGTCCCTATGAGGCCTCGAGCGAGAATGTATGCTGCCGCCCTGTTCTCGAGGCTAATTGTGGACTGTTCATTTCCGGAAATGAGTGCTTTCGAACGGTTTTCATGATTACATGCATTGACTAAGTGTGTAAGAGGTAAGTGTTCGTTTGGCTTACTTGGCTAGGATGGCACTGGAATATTTTGTTGTTTGTTTTAAATCCTTTATTTGTGGATTTTGATGTGGGATACGAACCTCGTGGTCGTTCTTGTGTACTGTGAGTTGATGAGATTTGGGGCTAAAATCCCAATGGTTTTGTAAAAGTCATTTTACGGATTTGGGGCTAAAATCCCAACGGTTGGTTAATGTCATTTTTCAGAAAGTAAACCTTTGGGGCGGTGATCCCTTTTGTCTTTTGGTTTTCGAAAAGTAGGATTTGATAATCCTAAATTGTTTTCTATTAAAACTCTCGATGGCATTCTAAACTGTTTTATAAATTACTTCCATTGATTTATGATATTTCGTTTTTGAAATGTTTTCTCAAACCCTTGCCTCGGGAAGTACTTTTCGTTTCGTTTGGATCTTTGAGGATCCTCGGTTATTGTTATTCGTGGAATGTGAATTGTATGGCTCGTATTTGCACTTTGTATTTGCACTAGCAAAACAGTGGAGTTTTGCTAACCCCCGGGTATTCGGGGGGTGGATGTCTGTCTTTGCATTCAGGTTTTGGAGCATAACACAGGGTCGGCACGAAGGATGATGAAAGATGATCGATACTAATCACATGAGGAACCGTACATCGTGTGTTGGTTCAGTTGTACTTTATTTTCCGCTGCTGTATTGTTCCCGTTGTACGGGTGTAGTTGTATTTTGTCCCCTGCGTGGGCATGAGTTGTATGTAATTGTGGAAAGACCAAATCGGTCTACTGAGTCATTGTAGCCTCGAAGGCATTGTCGAGATGTTAAATGTCGTTACCAGCCTGGTAGATCCTTGAGGAAGGGTTCTACGGCGTGTAATATCCCTGAGCGGATTGGGGGTGTTACATAAATGGTATCAGAGATTAGGTTGAGGAAACCTAGGCTGTCGGGTCAAGTCGTGTTGTTTGAGTCTTGTTTCGTTGGATTTTTATCTGACTGAGTCGTGTCGCGACGCGTCGTTGGAGTTTGTTGGTCGTGATTAGTATCGTGGGGCGATCATCATCTTCGTGCGACCTGTGGAAGTAAGTCTCCCTTCTTTGTGTTGTGCCTCGTGTGACACGAGCTATTTTTATGATTATTTGTTAAGTGGTGGAATTTTATGTGAATTTTGATTTCACGATATGTATTTAGTCGACTCTCGTATTTGATTTATACGAGGAGTGTCGTCGTTTGTGATGTCTTTTTATTGTTGTTTTTCTCCGTTGTTGATGATTTTCGAATCGATTTGCACGTTTTACAAGTCTCTTGTGGAAGCTTTGTGCTTATACACATTCGACTTGTTCACTAGCCAGTGCGGGAGGGTATTTTATCAGCGGTTTTGTTCTGAATGTGGTATTTTATCGTTTATTTTCGTTTAAAGACATGTATTGTCTTGATTTTAAACGTTTTGATGCGTGTGCTAGGAGTTGTTTTATTGAACGTCGGTATGTATGAGTTTTGGGCATTCTGGCCTATTGGATTTTTGAAAACCTTGAGTATCTTAGAAAAATAAATTTCGAGACATACTTTTCAAACGAGTTATTTTCTTGTGGTACATCCTAGATGCCACAATGTATTTCAAAAATTTTCTACCTCGAGGACCAAAATGTTTTGAGATATTTTCAACACTTTTATTTAGACCCGAGGGTCGAATATTTTGAAAGTTTTCACTAAGAGAAAGTGTCTTCATTTTTATCAAATGCGAAATGGTTCTCCAATGTCTCGATAACGATGTTTCACGTTTGTACTTTTTTTTTGAAAGATGATACTCAAGATCAATCGGTGTTCTTCTAAATTATTTTCAAAATGAGGTTTTCGTTTTTAAAACCTATCCATTCCGTTTGAGAAATTTGGGTATGTATGTGTGATGTTCGCGTTGTCCTTTTGATACTTTCTCCAGTATGACCGAATTGGCGGTGTGAGCGTTGAGACGCTTTCCACACATTGGTTGTGCTAGCCCTGTGAGAGGCGGAGTGTTGGTATTGAATGTTGTCGCCTCATGGCAATTTCTGCGTTGTCGCGCATGTGCGAGCCGTTAGAGCTTGATTTGGTATGACCGTGTGCATCGGTGATGGTTCCGTTATGCGTCGATTGTTTAATGTCTTGTTACCTTGCTCCGTTTTTGTGAATTTCGTGGACGAGGTCGGAGGTAATGCCCGTACTATTTTGACTTACGTGTTTTCTCTTCCCGATCTATCGATTCGCTCATGTTCGTTGGTACTTTATGAACTTGTTCGGTATTTCGATTTCATCGTCCGAGCAGTGTGATCTTGTTGTGGGCGATCGGTTATCGGTGTGACTTTTTGAGTTCGGTTCGATTCTTGTGAACTTTGTTCGGAAGTAACATCATTTGGTTCTACTAGTCCTTTTATTGAAGGGATCGGATTTTGAACTTCGTATTTTCTACTTTGTCGACTCATTTATGTTCGTTGACATTTCGAGCTTGTCTGCCCTTGTTTTTGTTTATCGAACGAGTGTGATATCATTTGAATAACTTATTTGTCGTTGTGACTTTTCAATCGCTATTCCCTTTCTGTGGATCTTATGGGAATGCATGTCTTGTAGTTCTCACCGGATCATCCTGGGAGTTATTGTTGAACTTTATTGTTCTTCGTGATTCGAACATGATTCTTCGATTTTTGTTGTCTCGATCGTTTGTTTGTTCGGTTTTTGTTCTCGTTTCGTGATTGTTGAACGTTCAGGCTCCTTCGTAATTCCCTTTAGTTCGGGAAATTAGCTTCGTTTTCAATCTTCCATCCCTTAGGCGATGGGATACCGTGTTTGTTCAGCGGTTGACTCGCGTTTTGATTGATGTACCGTTGGGTTGGTCAATCATATCGATTTTCGTTCGTTGTGTTTTGTGATTATCGGATAATTGACTTGACTATAGTATCCGTTTGATGACGCTTGTCACTTGTCGGTTTTATTATATCCCTAACGGCGACGTTGTGTTGGTCACCGTGGAGCGTGTTTACACGCCGTATATTCCTTTGCGTTGTTTGTAACATTTCGCCGTTGGGCATTAGTTACGCATTCTTGTGTGTCTCGTTGAGTTTTCTGGCGGAATATTTCTTCTCCCTACTTGTTTTAAGTTTCGGAATGAAACTTCTTTTAAGGAGGGTAGAATGTAATATCCGCAATTTTCGATTCCGGTAATTTCTTTTTTTCGGTGAGTCCGTTTTGACGACTTCGCTCATGACCGTTTCGTCGTTACGAGAATGATTAATTCTACACCTTTTGACATCCGAGTTCGTTTGGTGTCGTTTCGTTGAGTTCTGTGCTTTTTAGCGACTTTTCGCATTTGAGTTCGATTCTTGCGAATCTCGTCAAAGCTATTGTTTCGAGTTTCCCGCAAGTCCGTTTAACTTTGTTAGACGTGTTGTGAACTTCGGTTTGGTTATTCAATCACGTATCGTGATTTTCGGGCATTTGGGCCATTTTCGTAATTTCCCAAAGTATGGGGTAATTACCTTCCGTTGTCGAATTTCGAGCCTTTGGGTGGTCGGAATTGTGTGTTCTACTAGCTCTTATATTCGTCTTTGTGAGTACTTCGTAACCGTATCTTCGGTTCGTATTCAGGTTCGGGTTTCGGTGTCGTTTTGTTGAATTCAGGATTACTAAACGACTTTTCTAAGTATGAGTTCGTCTTTGTTAGATCACCATTAATTTTTGGTAACTCCAAAAATTATAAATCTTTGCAATATTATAGAACATCGAGTTAGCTTTCCAATGGTTCAAACGGTGAGTCAATCGAGTCGGACGAGAGAGTTATGGTCGTTTCGATTTTGGCGAGCACTTCCGGGAGCCTTTCGGCCGATAGGGGTCGATAGACTCTCTTGTCGGCATTCGTATGGATATCGGTTGGGCCTATCGGCCGATAGGCTGGCCGATAGGTAAATTTCTTCACCTTCGAACTTCCAGAGCCTTTCGGCCGATAAGGGGGTCGATAGACCCTCTTGTCGGCATTCCATATGGGTATCGGTTGGGCTATCGGCCGATAGGCGGCTGATAAGGTCTCACGTGTTACACTATAAATGTGTTGTTACGAGCGACAGACTCATTTCATTCGCCGATTTTCCTAAGCGCCGCGAGAGAGGATATAGAGGAGAGTTCTTCATCCGGGTCGATTTTCATCATTTCTTTTCGGTTGTGAGGCTCGGATAATCAATCTAACGCGTGTTCTACGGATCTTAACACTTGAATCACTCAAGGTAATATCTCTTGAAACCCTACCTTTTTGGATAATTGGGGATTTTGGGGTTTTGTCCGATTCTTTCCGTTTCGTTGATGGATTCATGATGAATATGATTAATCTTGTTAGTATCTTTAGTTTCCCTACGGATTCATGGATATTTTGTGGATTTTTTTCGGAATCGAGAGGGTTTGGTTGTGGTCCGCCCTCGTTGTTGTTTTCGGTATGAATATACATGAATCGTAGGCGGGGTTCCGGGTGTATTCCATTTCCATAATCGTTTAGAAGTGGTTGTGATTGTGCTATTCGAATCGTTAGGTTCATTTTCGTCGGTTCCTCACGGTCGTGCTTGATTCTTCCGTTCCGTTCATTGTCGTCTTCCTTTTCGTTAGCATCGGGCGTTCCGAAGCTTCCCGGTTGAGCCGTATCCGTTCGTGGTTCAGTGCTCGTGGTATCGAGGCAAGTACCTTGCCCATACTTTTCTCGTTTTATGTATATGATGATCGGTGGTCGTCTTGATGTGTTTGTTTGGTTATTTGAAATGAAGTTTCAAAAGGATTTCGGTTTGGCCTCGTTAAAGGCTTTCTTTCAAAACGCGTGTGTTTTGTGAACGGTGTTTTGAGAATTGATTATGACTTGATTATCTTGAACATTGAAGGATTTTATGATGATACTCCTATTGTTTCAGTTATGGAATCGTGTATTCCTTATTTAAGCTTGTTATTGTATTTTTGAAGAGTTTGGTAATGGTGTCGAGTTAATGGCCATCTCTAGTGAGTATTCTTAATGAACTTACATTCTTAGCATGTTAGTATTGCATGAGTAACGTGTTTTGTGTGTAACTCACCTCGTGTTGGCCCGACGGGGTCAAGGAGGGAAATCTATGCTGCCTGGATTTCACGAGTTTCGTACCGCTAGCCAACTCGTTAGGGTCCTTGCAAGGCCTCGAGTGAGAATGTATCTGCCGCCTGTTCTCACGGCTTAGCGTGTGCGTGGTTTTGTTTTTGTAATTGTAGCCAACTCGGTAGGGTCCTATGAGGCCTCGAGCGAGAATGTATCTGCCGCCATTCTCGAGGCTAATTGTGGGTGTTCATTTAGGAAATGAGTGCTTTCGAACGGTTTTCATGATTACATGCATTGACTAAGTGTGTAAGAGGTAAGTGTTCGTTTGGCTTACTTGGCTAGGATGGCACTGGAATATTTTGTTGTTTGTTTTAAATCCTTTATTTGTGGATTTTGATGTGGGATACGAACCTCGTGGTCGTTCTTGTGTACTGTGAGTTGATGAGATTTGGGGCTAAAATCCCAATGGTTTTGTAAAAGTCGTTTTACGGATTTGGGGCTAAAATCCCAACGGTTGGTTAATGTCATTTTTCAGAAAGTAAACCTTTGGGGCGGTGATCCCTTTTGTCTTTTGGTTTTCGAAAAGTAGGATTTGATAATCCTAAATTGTTTTCTATTAAAACTCTCGATGGCATTCTAAACTGTTTTATAAATTACTTCCATTGATTTATGATATTTCGTTTTTGAAATGTTTTCTCAAACCCTTGCCTCGGGAAGTACTTTTCGTTTCGTTTGGATCTTTGAGGATCCTCGGTTATTGTTATTCGTGGAATGTGAATTGTATGGCTCGTATTTGCACTTTGTATTTGCACTAGCAAAACGGTGGAGTTTTGCTAACCCCGGGTATTCGGGGTGGATGTCTGTCTTTGCATTCAGGTTTTGGAGCATAACACAGGGTCGGCACGAAGGATGATGAAAGATGATCGATACTAATCACATGAGGAACCGTACATCGTGTGTTGGTTCAGTTGTACTTTATTTTCCGCTGCTGTATTGTTCCCGTTGTACGGGTGTAGTTGTATTTTGTCCCCTGCGTGGGCATGAGTTGTATGTAATTGTGGAAAGACCAAATCGGTCTACTGAGTCATTGTAGCCTCGAAGGCATTGTCGAGATGTTAAATGTCGTTACCAGCCTGGTAGATCCTTGAGGAAGGGTTCTACGGCGTGTAATATCCCTGAGCGGATTGGGGGTGTTACACCTCTCCACCGACTTCCCCGCTTCATCTTCATCTTCTTTTTGTCACCCGTCTCCTGCCTCACCTCCTCCACCTGCCTGCCTCACCTAGGTTTTTTAATGCCCTTTCCCTTCGATTCACACATCCTCCTTCGTTTTCTCACGCCTTCACCACGTTTCTTCTCTCTTGCTTCCACTTCCATCAGAACACGGCAGTACTGTACGTTTGTCCTTCTCTTTCAATTTTTTGTCGAAGGGTGCTAATGGAATACCTCTCCACTGAAAACGTGTTTCTTGGGTTCTCTTTTATGAGCAGCATATATCACCTTCTTCAGATACGTGCCCCCGTACGAGACTTCTCCTCTTGCCTGTTGCCTCTATTCTAGGGTTTTCTTTTCTTCTATTTTTTCATTGCACCTCTTTGCCTGGGGTCCGTTCGTGGCTCAATTTGGGAGGGATTTGAGCCACCAGAAAATATCACCATCTCTGGTTCGTTCCGGCGACGCGCCACTGTCATCTTCTGGTGCCTTAATGAGGAATAAGATGGTTAGTTTTTTATTATGAATTTTTCTATGGATCGTTTTGGCTTACTATCGAACTGTCTTTAGAAGGTTTGTTTTTCTTCTTTGTGAAAATTCTCTAATTTATTAATTTGCTTTTTTATTTTCTTTTGAAAAAGACTCAATCAGTGAAACCGATCTCAAGCCCAGTTCCAGATGCGTGGCACCCAACCCTAGCCATTTTCATGCTGGCCATCAGGAAATGTTGGCTTATATAAAGTTCAAATGGTTTCTGATTGTCTTGTTCATTCTTTTAGTGTCGCAGACTGAAAATATCATATTGGTTAGATGCATTAAAAGAAATGGTGTCTCATCCCAAAAAGGTAATATAGCTAATCTTTGCCAAACAATAAACCCTTTTTCTTCTTACATAGTTTTTGCTTGCTAAAGATGACATGTTCTAGAGGTTGGATTTATAGTTCCGATGTAGATAGGGAAATAGTGCTATAAATTTGTATTTTACCAATGGATTTTGAGTAATTTTTGATCTTTTGTGACAGTATTGAGCTTCAATTTAGTTTTCCTTCTACATTTATTTTCAATTAGACCTTATTATTTTTCATATTTCATTATGGAAGAGTTGTTCGCCCACTGATGTAAGTGTACGCTGAATGGAATTCGTTATTTTGGATCATAAAAAACCAATTAGCCAATGTTTATTCTGAATGAAAGCTGTTAACAATAATAGGTACCTTTGCAGGGTGGTAAAGCAGCTTTGCTGGATAATGTCACTGACCATGTCAAGTATTTGCAAAATCAGGTGAAGGTAAATATTAGTCCTAGTGATTTCAATCTGACATTTTCTAATTTCAAATCTTGAAAGAGATAACAAAAGAAGTTTTCTTAAATTGTTACCTTTGATTCCTTGGAAAAACTTGATGGTTAACATCTCTTGAATCCCGAAAAACTAAAAATAAAAAGGCTTGCTTATGTCTCCTGTGGTGATTGAGATTTTAAGAACCCATAGACATCCTGTGCAGTATGCACAGTTCTAGGTCAGACCTGTTCAAGTCAAATGCAACATTTCTGATTTCAGAGCCTTTCACATGGTGATGCACCATATTGCTGTATCTTAACTATAAAAGAGAAATATATATCTCAATGAAAACGTACTTATGTCATTATGTGAAGATTTTATTTTAGAGAATCAAAGTCGGTGTTTCTAATGCCCCCTGCATTTCATATAGGTTTATTTTTATGTTGTGATTGTGTACACTATTTAAGAAAATGAGGAAAATGATCACATTAACCTTAATTCAATTATTTTTCTATTTTCTAAGTTTTATTATGGGATGAACAAGTGATTATGTGAGTGTGAAATAGGGAAGATAAACATAAAATTACCTTGAGAATGTAAAATTCTAAGTAAATAGAAACAATATACAAATCTGAAAGCATATTTGTTGGGAAATGGAGGGTGCATATAGTATCTATGATATTAACTAAGGGTCTATTATGTTGGACTCAGAAGTTTGCTGCCCTTATTGTAACTGATTGTTCAGGCTTGTTCTTACATTTGGTTCTCCCTTGTATGATTGATGCTTGTTGGTTGAACATATTAAACAAGAAACAATATAAGGGAGGCGATTGGATGCCCTCCCGATCTGGGATTTTCTTTCCTAGAGAAAAAATGTTAAGATTTTTAACGAAAATTTTCAAAATGACGAAAAATCATCAAATGATTAACTATTATGATATTCCATAATGATTAATTATTATGATATTTCTATCTCATTGATTCACACTTTCAAAACTCATCATTTTTTATAAAAAAAAAATCACCATTATTCTCTAAGCAAAAGGAAATTTCCTAAATGAATGTTTATTGATTCGATTAGGTACCATCTCATTTTCATTTCTTTCCGCGTGACATTTTTTACAAATGAATCTCGTTTTTACAAATGCAGTTGTCTCTCTGATGTATGTTATTCTCGTAATTGGAGAATAGGTATCAAAGTAATCAAGGCCTTCTTGTTGCTTGTAACCTTTATTCCTTTAATTCCAAGACTAGACATATGCCTATCAAGTGTTCCATCTGCCTTCATTTTTCTTTTGAAAATTCATACGTAAATCACTTCATTGTTCTTTCGAAAATCCATTTGTAACCAGGTAGCTTGCTTCCTTCGAAAATCCACTAACATTTGTAAAATAAATCTAATTTTCTCTTCCATTTCAGTTTTGCATATTTATATGTTTGTCTCTCGCTCTGCCTCGCATCTTCTTTCACTGTTTCAGATACATGTTCTTCTCCACCCACCCTCATCAATTCGTCATCTTCTCCCTTTTTTTTTTTTAGATTTAACAAATATAAGTTACCTAAACAAATAAATATTTTTCTTAACGTGCAAATACACACTCTTTCTTTGCCTTTCATAATACATATTAAATCTAAAATATCACAAACAACAAATATTAAATCTGATTTACAAATATTCCTTTTTTTACCACCTCAGGATTTCCATGTCAGAATTTTTTCCTTTTTTTTTATGTCTACTGTCGGTGTTTCATGCTTTCAGCATTTTCAAACCTCCTTCTATTCAGGTGATCACAGTTGAAAAATATTCATCTAATTTTACGTCTCATTAGCTACCTAATACCTTTCCCATCAACATGAATACATATAAATTATTCATATACACCATGGCTGGAATGGCAAGTCCAATGTTCTTGAGTTCACCGCTTCGATTTATTTTGTTTTGTAGTGCAGGGAATACCTTATTTGACGCTCCACAGTAAAAGTTCTTTGATGACGATATAGTGGAGGAAGTCAACCTTGGAAGTTTAGAAGATAAAGATGATGATCTGGCTCTGCTGAATTTGAGAAAGAGGAATTCCAGTTGAACAAGGATGAGATTGCTGTTTACACTTTTAAAATTGTAATTTTTTTCCTTCTCCCATGTTCTCTCTCTATCAGTCTTTGATTATGTGATAGTAGTTGAAGTTGGTATTTTGCGTCGAATGTTTGTTGGGATATTGGTATTTGGTAATGAATGGCAGGGTGTGAATTTTGGACGGTATTTTATTTATATGGAATGATGTACGTACGAAATGGTTATTACGAAATTTTTATTTAAAATGTTGTATTTATCTTTCAGTTATTGTTGCATTTATCTTCAGTAGTGTTGCATATTTTCAAATTAGTGTTGCATATAATAACCATGTTACTATTGGATATAAGAATGGAAGTGTTGCATTATGTCTGGTGGAACCCACTGCTGACATGGCAAAAGAGCCCACTACTGACGTGGGACCCATTGCTGGCATGGCAAAAGGGTCCCACTGCTGACGGGGATGAAAGTGGGACTCACTGCTGACGTGGATGAAGTGGGACACACTGCTGACGTGGTCAAAGGGCCCACTGTTGACGCGTCATTGGTTGTGGGCCCCACTTTTCTGAACTGTATTCTCCTCTAAACACTGTTTTCTGTTGCATATATTTTATTTTGTGTTGCACTATGCAGATAATGCAATACTTTCCCTCTGTTGCATTAGAAAGCAAAAGTGTTGGATTAGAGGTCAAATGCCACGCGATCAGATGCAACACCGACAAAGTGTTGGATATATCAATTTCTGGCCTAAGACAACAGAAAATGGGGCATAATGCAACAATAGGAAGCATTGGATATGAGCACTTATGGCGTAGTGTGTAAACATATCTTCTTCTGAATCCTTGTAGTTTCACTTCTCCAGATAGGATATCAATCACCATGCATTTCCAAATAGTGAAAACTACTAAGTTCTTTTCATCACAAAATTGACTTATTCTCAACAGGTTGTATTTGAGCCATTTGACATACTGCACTTTTGATATGATTATGTTTCCGCTGTGCAGCTCCCCATAACCTTTTGTTTGGCCCCGAGAACTATCTCTAAAAGTTACATCATGACCTTTTTCTTTGATGTAGTTTGTCAGCACCTTCTTATTTTCTGTCATGTGCCTTGAGCATCCTGAATCCACGATCCATTCTTCACCTCCTATTGTTGAACTTGAGGTGACATAATGGTAGTCCTTACACCTTTTCTGCAATCAGACAAGCAGAGATTTAGGTACCCAAATTTGAGTGAGTCCTTTAGGGTTAGTGGGCTTCCTAGAGAATTGATTTCTCCTGGTGTTTTGAAAATGTTGGTTATTCCTATGGGATGCATAGTGTCTTGGTCTATATCCTTGATTTGGTTTGTATACAGGATATGATTGAAAATGATTTTGGTGTGAGCTATTTCTAAATCTTAGTTCAGACTATTTATTAAAGCTTTGGGGTCTCCACACCTGTTCTTTTTCAAAGTTTGGATAGCCTTGAAGTTTCCATTTACCTCTCCCATTTTGAAATCTATTTTTGGGGAGTATTTGGTAATAAACAGAATAATGTTTTGGCTGTTGCTTCTGCCTTGGCCATCACCTAGTCTCCTGTATAGGTGGTTGCCTTGTAAACCTTGGCTGCTGCCTAAACTTTTGACTGGGTTGCTGCCTATTTTGAGATAAACATGGTTTTTGAGCTAAAGGGAGTGTTGGGGTCATATCCAAGGCCTAATTTTAAGTAAAGTGGCCTCTGGTTTATACACAAACCATCAAGAGTTATGGATGCTTTTAGAGATGTTATCTCTTTATCTTGTGCACTGTTTAGCTGTTTCAACTTAGATAGCTCAGTTTTTATATGAGCAAGTTTAGGTGACTTTTCACTGTTTAACACAGTCAGCTTATGAACCTCAGTTGTGGTATTTTTAGTTGAGTTTTTCAAACTCAGCTTTGATGTTTTTAAACTATGCTGACTCTTAGATGAGTTTGTCAAAATCATTTTTCAGCTGGACTTTCTCATTCTTCAGTTGTGCATTCTCAGTTGTAACAGACAGGTGGGCTTATTTTAAGGTTTCAAAATCTTTAATAAGCTGATTTACAAATTTATGAAGATCAATGTCTTTAGACATGTCTGAACTGAAACCTTCTGAAGTTTGAGGTTTTGAAGTTACCTCTTCATCAGCCAAATTAGCCATCAAACAGAAAAATTCCACTGCTTGATTCAACTCTTTCTTGATCTTCACCAATCAGCGCTTTCCTTTTATCATCCTTTCTGCCCATGTCCCTCTTGCTTTCATCCTTCCTGAGTTCAGGGCAGTCAAACTGGATATGTCCTGTTTTGTGACAGTTGTAGCATTCTACCTTCCAGTTTCCAGCTTCTTGGTTTTTTCTTGAATTCTCTTTGAAGTTCTTCTTGTACTTGTTGGGGTTGGAAACCCAAGTCCCACATCGGAAAGTGATGGAAGTGAAGTCTTCTATATAAGCAAGTCCACCACTCTATTAGTATGAGGCCTTTTGGGAAGGAGCCCAAAAATAAATCCGTGAGGGCTTGGCCAAAAGCGGACAATATCATACAAATGTGACAGAGTGGTGGTGGTGGTGGCGGTCCTAACAAGTGGTATCGAAGCCGATGGTTCGGTTGGGCCCAGTGGTGGAGCCTAAGGTGAGACTGCCTTTATGATGGTGGAGAAGCCCTCGGTGTGACCTCGCAACATCTGTGGCGGTGCCTTATGGAAAGTCTTCCTGATATTGTGGTGATCAGGCGGCGTGTCCCGTTCAGTGATGATAACGGCAGTGCAAGATGTACAGATTATCGCTCAAGGGGAGGACAATGATGGTCCTTGGTTTGAGGGGAGGTTTGTTGGGGTTGCAAACCCAAGTCCCACATCGGAAAGAGATTGAAGTGAAGTCTGCTATATAAGAAAGTCCACCACTCCATTAGTATGAGGCCTTTTGGAAAGGAGCCCGAAAATAAATTCGTGCGGGCTTGGCCCAAAGCGGACAATATCATACTAATGTGACAGAGTGGTGGTGGTGGCGGTCCTAACAGTACTTTGAATAGTTTTTCCTGAAGTTGCTGAACCTCTACATAATAAATGCCATCTCTTCTTCAAAATTCAGAGGGCTGGGGGGACTGACTTCAACTTGACGAGTTTGCTCATTAGTTGATGAGTAAGGCAGCTCAAACTCGAATGCTTTGAGATCTGAGAAAATTTCTTGGATCTTTATTTTATTAAGATCTTTAGATTCCCTCATGGAAACGGCCTTCATGCTCCAATCTGGGGTGAGAGATCTTAGAACCTTTAAAGCCATCTCTCGGTTGCCATAGGTTTTACCAAGAGAGTTTATTTCGTTTATGATCTTTGTGAATATTGTATCCACGTGGTCAATTATTTAACCATTCTTCATCTTGAAGTTATCAAACTTCTGAGTGGCAATTAACACCTTGTTCTCTTGAGAAGCTCAGTTTCCTCACACATTACAGCTAATGTGTCCCATATTTCCTTGGCATTCTTGCAGTTCTTGATTTTAACCATGGTTGCTTTGTCAAGGGTCTGATATAATACATCTCTGGCCCGGCTTTCATGATTGGCCAGCTTCTTTTCTTTAGGTGACATTTCAGTTCTCTTCTTGGGAATCTTCTCTGCCTTCCCAGCAGCAATTTCTTCTGGTGTGTTGTCCTTCAGGAAGATGAATGGTCCTTCCTCGATTATACATAACATGTCATCATGAATGGATGACACATGAGCATGCATTCTTATTTTCCAGAGGTCATATTCATCAACAGAAAATACAGGTAGTCTAGAATGAATGTGTTCCATTATAATGAGAGATTAAGATAGATATACTCAAGTATATGGATCTGGTTCTATAAAATTGAACCAACCGCTCTGATACCACTTGGAGATCACAAGTCGTCAGGAATAAGTCTAGATGGGGGGTGAATAGACTTTTTAAACTCTTTTCCTGAAACTCAGTTGATATAATATGCAGCTAACAAACCTTAGCTGCAGATGACTAATGCAGAAGCACAGCTAATGACAATGCAAGTGAATATGTCTACTGCAGGTGACTTATGTCAACTGTAAAACTAAGTTATGCGGAAGACAGTTGACTGCTAAATGGAACAGTAAATATGAATGCAGCAGATAAGTATGATGTAATATAGTAAAACACATACATCACTTATAGTGGTCTTAGAGGTGGGGTAATCCTCTACTAATCCACTTTTCTCCAAACTAGTTGGAGATGAATAAACTATAACTTTCAACCAGTGATAAACATTACAATGATTCACATAGTTACAACAGCTTTCAACCAGTGGAACCCCGTGGCCGTCGTAACTCGATTTGGCTACCTAGCACCTCCTGATTGAAAACTCGTGGATGCCTCAATAACTCGCAAGATGTCTATCACCTTCTAATCAAGAACCCGTGGATGCCTTATCAGCCTCAAAACTTCTAAAAACCTCGTTCACAAAGTACCATGTACTCAAAATTTTAAGACAAGAGTATTGTCTTCTCCAACTAAAGAGCTTCTCAGTATATGAACATTGTAAACTGGCTCTTCACGATGCTATAGTTCGCTTTGATTGCTTAGATTACTTTGAATGCTTTGTTCGCTTGTAAATGTTGTTCGCATCGTACTTTGCTCAAATCTGTCTTTAGATATTTATAATACAAATCTTGAGCTTCTTCATAGCCATTGCATCTCTTGTAACAAATCCGTCCGTGGGAGAGTAGACTTCTTTATTTATTCGTTCATCTCTTTGCACGGCTTGTCTCTTTCTTCAAATATGTCTGTTTGAAGAATCTTCTCGTTGCACCGCTTTTATGGATTACTATATTTGGAAAGTCTTCCGAGCGCCAATATCTAGGAATAAACTATTCCTTAACTTCCGGAAATTACTCACTTTGTCTCCTTGAATTTACGTCTGCATGTATTGCCCTTATTGTTGACTTTCAACGCTTTGTTGACGTGGACTGAGCTTCTTTTCTGATACTCAAACTTGGCTGCATAATTAGTTTGGTCAACCTCCTTTGATATTCTGTTTGACCAAAAACCTCGATTGATAAAGTACTCATCTATAGTCAACCTAGAGCTGATGTTCCTTTACCTGAAACCTTTTATGATGATATCTCATATGTGGCTAAACCTCAGCTGATGTTTTGTGTTGACTAGATAATCTCTGATAATAAGTCGTCTGTGGTCAAACTTCTCTGATATACTCTGTTGACCAGAACTCACCTGTTATGTCGCCTGATTATATCTCGTCTGTGGTCAACCTTCTTTGATCTGTTGAGTTGACCAAAACTCAGCTGAAGTTGTCTCGCTTGATGATTACTTGTCTGAACTTCGGCTACTACAGTGTTTTGGTCAAACCTCTTTGATATTTTCGTTGACCAAAACTCGGCTGATAATCTATCTATTATATACTTAGCCAATTTTCTACTGATCAATTGATCAACACTTAGCCTATTCAATGGCTTATAGAAGATACTCATTTGGTTCTTCTTTACAATTCCAAGTAATTAGTGCATACATTTGAATAAATTACGAATACAGGGATGACATCATCAAAATTTAGCAAGTATTCCTAACGTAATAATGCTCATTCTGAAACCAATCGAACATCATACCATACTGCTGAAATGGCTCGTCAAATGGCTGGTACTGATGCTCATAGTCCTAAAACTGTAGACTCGGCTGAAGAGGCTACTCAATCCGCTAAAAATAATGCTGAATCTGAGAATGATGACAATGAGAATGGTGACTGGGTTAACTCTGATAATGTTGACCGTGTACTGCACCAGAGACTGAGTGACATGGAAGGTCAGGAATCCTCCGCTGGGCACTGCTAATAGATGCAGAATGACGAGGCCGATGTCCTTCTGCTTGATTCACTACTTGATTCAACTCTTTCTTGATCTTCACCAATGAGAGCTTTCCTTTTATCATCATTTCTGCCCATGTCCTTCTTGCTTTCATCCTTCTTGAGTTCAGGGCAGTCAAACTGGATATGTCCTATTTTGTGACAGTTGTAGCATTCTACTTTACAGTTTCCAGCTTTTTGGTTTCTTCTTGAGTTCTCTATGAAGTTCTTCTTGTACATTGAATAGTTATTCCAGAAATTGTTGAACCTCTGCATAATAAATGCCATCTCTTCTTCAAAATTCAGAGGGCTGGGGGGACTGACTTCAACTTGACTCTTTGCAGGTGATTCTTCTGCAAAAGCTATTCCTTTCTCAGTTGGCTCATTAGTTGATGAACAGAGCAGCTCAAACTCAAATGCTTTGAGGTCTGAGAAAATTTCTTGAATCTTTATTTTATTAAGATCCTTAAATTCCCTTATAGTAACGGCCTTCATGCTCCATTTTGGGGTGAAAGATCTTAGAACTTTTAGAGCCATCTCTCGATTGCCATAGGTTTTACCAAGAGAGTTTATTTCGTTTATGATCTCTGCGAATCTTCTATCCACATGGTTTTCACCATTCTTCATCTTGAATTTATCAAACTTCTGAGTGGCAATTGACAGCTTGTTCTCTTTGATAAGCTCAGTTCCGTCACACATTACAGCTAGTGTGTCCCATATTTCCTTGGCATTCTTGCAATTCTTGATTTTAACCATGGTTGCCTTGTCAAGGGTCTGGTATAATACATCTCTGGCCTGGTTGCCAAGATTGGCCAGCTTTCTTTCTTCGGGGGACATTTCAGTTCTCTTCTTGGGAATCTTCTCTGCTTCCCAAGTGAAATTTCTTCTGTTGTGTTGTCCTTCAGGAATATGAATGGTCCATCTTCAATTATACACCACATGTCATCAAGGATGGATGACAGATGAGCGTGCATTCTTATTTTTCAAAGGTCATATTCATCAATAGAAAAGACAGGTAGTCTAGAATGCATGTGTTCCATTATAATGAAAGATTAAAATAGATATACTCACGTATATGGATATGGTTCTGTAAAATTGAACCAACCTCTCTGATACCACTTGTAGGTCACAAGTCGTCAGGATAAGTCTAAAGGGGGGGTGAATAGACTTGTTCAAACTTTTACTGAATTCAGCTGTTTACTCAACTGATCAGGTAAGGTCAGGTGAGGTAACTCAACTGATCATGTAACACCCCCAATCCACTCAGGGATATTACACGCCGTAGGCCCTCTCCTCGAGGATCTACCAGGCTGATAACTAAAATCAAACATCTAAACATCGCCTTTAAGGCTAAAATGACTCAGTAGACCGACTTGGTCTTTCAATAATAACATACAACTCAATTCCAAACACATACCCACGCAGGGGTCAAAATACGATAAACGCCCGTACAACGGGGAAAAGATACTGCTGCGGAAAAGAAAATACAACTAGACCAAAACGACATCAACAGATCCTCGTGTGATTAGTATCGTTCATCTTTCATCATCCTTCGTGCCGACCCTGTGCTATGCTCCAAAACCTGAATGCAAAAATAGACATCCACCCCCCGAATACTCGGGGGTTAGCAAAACTCCACTGTTTTGCTAGTGCAAGTACAAGTGCAAAAATACGAGCCATACAATACAAGTTCCAAGAACAATAATAATCAGGAATCCTCAAAGATCCAAACATAAAGAAAAGTACTTCCCGAGGCAAGAGTTTGGGTAAACATTTCCAAAACCGAAAGATCGCAAATAAGGGAAACAATTTACAAAACAGTTCAAAATGCCATCGAGAGTTTTAATAGAAAACAATTTAGGATTATAAAATCCTTTTCTTTCCAAAAATCAATAGGGTCACAGCCAAAATGTTTTGTTTTCACAAATAGATAACCGACAATAATTCACAGGGCGAGCCCAACATCACGTGTCCTCAACGGACGTAAAATCAACGAAACATAATCACGCACGCGCATCGCCTAGGACCGGGACGATACCACCGACATCCCACCCGTGGCCTCGAAGGACCCTCTCGGTGGCTAGCGAAACAAATCACACACATCTCACGGTTGGATCAATCGCTTGTTGCATCTGGCCACATGATCGCATGCCATGTGCCACCGTAGATTATCTCGAGCTCTCACGGTTGGATCAATCACTTGTTGCATCGACCACATGATCACGTGCCATGTGTCACCGTAGACCTTCAACCGTATCCACACATTCACACAAATAACATATCACATCAAGGATATTCAAACAATTCACCCGAGCATCAAACACTTAGCAAAACACCACGTCAAACCACAATGCACGAAATGAAACAATATACGTCCACACGCAAATACCAAGTGCAACATCAACGCCAAACATATCCATAGAGTTCACATAGTCATTCTCAAACCACACCATTCACAAAACACACGCGTTTTGAAAGCAAGCCTTTAACAAGGCTAAACCGAATGTTTTGAAAACTCATTTCAAACAATCAAACAACCACATAAAGGCGATCACCAATTATCATATTCACAGCGAGAATAGTATGGACAAGGTACTTGCCTCGATATCACGAGAAATGGAAAAGTGAACGGATACGGCCGGGTAGCCCTCAAATTCCCGAACACTATCTAGAACGTGATAAAGACCGAAATTACTACGGGAAAACACCATATGAATCATCAACACCAACGGAATTCAACATCGGAATCATCGAGCACCTATAATCCTCCGTAGGGAATAATAAAACATGATTACGACGAGAATCAAGGCCAAAAACAACGGAAATCCCAACAAACTATCAAAGGGAACTCATTCGAACATTTAATCGAACATTAAATGTTCAAGACCCTTCAAGAACAAAGAAATCACCTCTCGGGTCGAGCAGACCAAAGATACGAGTATCCATCCGTAGAACAAGTTCAAAACAATGTTTATACAACAACTAATTGATCAAAAGGATTGGAATCGAAATCAAAAAGGAAAATCCCCAAATCTACAAAAACAAGGGTTCAAGCCACAATACCTTGATTTGGATGAAGGATTCAAGTAGAGGTCGAAAATCTTCAACAAGACTTGAGGAGGATAATCTCTACAAGTTTTGGAGCACTCAAATCGCCCAAAATCGCCATCAAATCGCCTAAGATGAAGGAGGAAGAAGAGAGGAGAAAAATGAAGTTTTCTCCTCGCAAATCTGCTAAAAAAGCGAGAAAAAGCCCGTGTGCCGCGGCACGGGATGAGTGTGCGCGGCCCGGGCGAAAAACGCCAGGGAATTAGCTTTGTGCCGCGGCACGGCTGAGTGTGCCGCGGCGGCTGCAGTCTGACCCACTTCAACACCAAAAAGGCACACCGTGCGATCTTCGCTATTTCGACCATAACTCCTTAAATGCGGACTCCGATTGACTCACCGTTTGAACCATTGGAAAGCTAACTTGATTCTCTATAATGTTGCAAAGATTCAGAATTTTTGGAATTTCCAAGAATTAATGGTGACTTTACAAAGTCGAACTCCCACGTGAAAAAGTCGATTAAGGACACGGAACTCAACAAAACGACACCGAAACGAACTCGGATGACAAAAAGTGCAGAATTAATCATTCTCGGAATGACGAAACGGTCATGATAGAGTTGTCAAAACGAACTTTCTCCGAAAAAAGAAAATTACCGAAATTCGAAATTGCGGATATTACATTCTACCCTCCTTAAAAGAAGTTTCGTCCCGAAACTTAAAACAAGTAGGGGGGAGAAATATACCCACCAGGAAAACTCGGCGAGATACACCAAAAACAGAAAATTCGCGCCCAACGGCAAAACGCTGCAAGAAACGCAAAGAGACATACGGCGTGAAAACACGCCCCACGACGACCAACACAACGTCGCCGTTAGGGATATAATAAAACCAACAAATGACAAGCGTCATCAAACGGATAATATAGCCAAGTCAATTGTCCGACAATCACAAAACACAACGAACGAAAGTCAGTATGATTGGCCAACCCAACGGTACATCAATCGAAACGCGAGCCAATCGCTGAACTAATACGGAATTCCACCGCCCACGGGTTGGAATATCGAAAACGAGACTAATTTCCCAAACTTAAGGGAATTAGGAATGAGCCTGAATGCTCAACGATCACGAAACGAGGACAAAAACCGAACAAACAAACGACCGAACCACAACGGTCGAGACAACAAAAAGCGAACAATCATGTTCGAATCACGAAGAACAATAAAATTCAAACAACAACTCCAAGGTTCACGTCTCGACTCGAGACAATATATGATCCGGTGAAAACAACAACGTATGCATTCACATAAGATCCACATGGAAGGGAATAGAAATTGAAAAGTCACAACGACAAACGAGTTATTACGAAATGATGCCACACTCGTTCGATAAACAAAAACAAGGGGCAGGACAAGCTCAGAAATGTCAATGAACATAAATGAGTCGACAAAGTAGAATATACAGAAGTTCGAAATCCGATCCCTTCGAATAAAAGGACTAGTAGAACCAAATGATGTTACTCCCGAACAAGGTTCACAAGAATCGAACCGAACTCGAAAAAAAAGTCACATCGATAACCAGATCGGCCCACAACAAGATCACAGCTCGTTCGAACGATGAAACCGAAATACAGAACAAGTTCATAAAGTGTCAACGAACATGAGCGAATCGATAGGCGAGAAAGAGAAAATACAGAAGTCAAAATAGTACGGGCATTACCTCCGACCTCGTCCACGAAATTCACAAAAACGGGAGCAAGGTAACAAGACATTAAACAACCGACACATAACGAAACGATCACCGATGCACACGACCATACCAACCCAAGCTCTAACAGCTCGCACATGCGCGACAATGCAGAAATCACCACGAGGCGACAATATTCAACACCAACATCCCACCTCTCACGAGGGGCTAACACAACAAATGTGTGGAAAACGACTCAACGCTCACACCGCCAATTCGGTCATACTCGGGAGCAAACATCAAAATAACAACGCGAACATCATACATATATACCCAGCCCTCAAACGGGAATGGATAGGTTTTAAAAACGAAAACCTCATTTTGAAAATAATTTAGAAGAACACCGATTGATCTTGAGTATCACCTTTCAAAAAGTACAAACGTGAAACATCGTTATCGAGACTTTGGAGAACCGTTTCGCATTTGATAAAAAATGAGGACACTTTCTCTTAGTGAAAACTTTCAGAATATTCGACCCTCGGGTCTAAATAAAAGTGTTTCTAAAACATTGAAAATATCTCAAAACATTTTGGTCCTCGAGGCAGAAAAATTTTGAAATATATTGTGGCACCTGGATGTACCACAAGAAAATAACTCATTTAAAAAAATATGTCTCGAAATTTATTTCTAAGATACTCAAGTTTTCGAAAATAATTCAATGCCAAAAAGGATGATGCCAAAAAGGCTGATGACGGTAATATTTCAAAAACTCACGAAAGCCATTTACAAAATACTAAATACCGTCATAAGAATTTCGTCAAAGCGGTCAAGGCCATAATGCCAAAACTCGGTTAAGGGAATCGGTTTTCGAAATAAAACTCGGTCGGTAAAATACCGAAAGTCATTGCAAAAGAACTCACGCAGCGGATAAAAGAAATACGGTTCAACATACACAATCGAGCAACACTACTCTTCATATGAACGAAATATGAGAGTCAAATAACCACATATCACAAAATCAAAATCCATAAGAGGATTCCGTCACTTAACCGATAATCATAAAAATGGCTCGTGTCACACGAGGCACAACACAAAGAAGGGAGACTTACATTCACAGGTCGCACGAAGATGATGATCGCCCACGATACTAATCACGACCAACAAACTCAGACGACGCGTCGCGACACGACTTAGTCAGACAAAATTTGACGAGACAAAACTCAATAGACACCACTGACCCGGACTAGGTTTCCACAACCTAAGCTCCGATACCATTTATGTAACACCCCAATCCACTCGGGGATATTACACGCCGTTGGGCCTCTCCTAGAGGATCTACCAGCCGATAACTAAAATCAAACATCTAAACATCGCCTTTAAGGCTAAAATGACTCGATGGACCGACTTGGTCTTTCAATAATAACATACAACTCAATTCCAAACACATACCCACGCGGGGGTCAAAATACGATAAACGCCCGTACAACGGGGAAAAGATCTTGCCGGAAAAGAAAATACAACTAGACCAAAACGACATCAACGGATCCTCGTGTGATTAGTATCGTTCATCTTTCATCATCCTTCGTGCCGACCGTGCTATGCTCCAAAACACGAATGTAAAAATAGACATCCACCCCGAATACTCGGGGTTAGCAAACTCCACTGTTTTGCTAGTGCAAGTACAAGTGCAAAAATACGAGCCATACAATACAAGTTCCAAGAACAATAATAATCAGGAATCCTCAAAGATCCAAACATAAAGAAAAGTACTTCCCGAGGCAAGAGTTTGGGTAAACATTTCCAAAACCGAAAGATCGCAAATAAGGGAAACAATTTACAAAACAGTTCAAAATGCCATCGAGAGTTTTAATAGAAAACAATTTAGGATTATAAAATCCTTCTCTTTCCAAAAATTAATAGGGTCACAGCCCAAATGTTTTGTTTTCACAAATAGATAACCGACAATAATTCACAGGGCCAGAGCCCAACATCACGTGTCCTCAACGGACGTAAAATCAACGAAACATAATCACGCACGCGCATCGCCTAGGACCGGGACGATACCACCGACATCCCACCCGTGGCCTCGAAGGACCCTCTCGAGCTGGCTAGCGAAACAAATCACACACATCTCACGGTTGGATCAATCGCTTGTTGCATCCTGGCCACATGATCGCATGCCATGTGCCACCGTAGATTATCTCAGGCTCTCACGGTTGGATCAATCACTTGTTGCATCCTGACCACATGATCACGTGCCATATGTCACCGTAGACCTTCAACCGTATCCACACATTAACACAAATAACATATCACATCAAGGATATTCAAACAATTCACCCAGAGCATCAAACACTTAGCAAAACACCACGTCAAACCACAATGCACCAAAATGAAACAATATACGTCCACACGCAAATACCAAGTGCAACATCAACGCCAAACATATCCATAGAGTTCACATAGTCATTCTCAAACCACACCATTCACAAAACACACGCGTTTTGAAAGCAAGCCTTTAACAAGGCTAAACCGAATGTTTTGAAAACTCATTTCAAACAATCAAACAACCACATAAAGACGATCACCAATTATCATATTCACAAAACGAGAATAGTATGGACAAGGTACTTGCCTCGATATCACGAGAAATGGAAAAGTGAACGGATACGGCCGGGTAGCCCTCAAATTCCCGAACACTATCTAGAACGTGATAAAGACCAAATTACTACGGGAAACACCATATGAATCATCAACACCAACGGAATTCAACATCGGAATCATCGAGCACCTATAATCCTCCGTAGGGAATAATAAAACATGATTACGACGAGAATCAAGGCCAAAAACAACGGAAATCCCAACAAACTATCAAAGGGAACTCATTCGAACATTTAATCGAACATTAAATGTTCAAGACCCTTCAAGAACAAAGAAATCACCTCTCGGGTCGAGCGAACCAAAGATACGAGTATCGATCAAGTAGAACAAGTTCAAAACAACGTTTATACAACAACTAATTGATCAAAAGCGGTTGGAATCGAAATCAAAAAGGAAAATCCCCAAATCTACAAAAACAAGGGTTCAAGCCACAATACCTTGATTTGGATGAAGGATTCAAGTAGAGGTCGAAAATCTTCAACAAGACTTGAGGAGGATAATCTCTACAAGTTTTGGAGCACTCAAATCGCCGAAAATCGCCATCAAATCGCCTAAGATGAAGGAGGAAGAAGAGAGGAGAAAAAATGAAGTTTTTCTCCTCGCAAATCTGCTAAAAACGCGAGAAAAGCCCGTGTGCCGCGGCACGGGATGAGTGTGCCGCGGCCCGGCGAAAACGCCCAGGAATTAGCTTTGTGCCGCGGCACACTGAGTGTGCCGCTGCAGTCTGACCCCTTCAACACCAAAAAGGCACACCATGCGGTCTTCGCTATTTCGACCATAACTCCTTAAATCTGGACTCCGATTGACTCACCGTTTGAACCATTGGAAAGCTAACTTGATTCTCTATAATGTTGCAAAGATTCAGAATTTTTGGAATTTCCAAGAATTAATGGTGACTTTACAAAGTCGAACTCCCACGTGAAAAAGTCGATTAAGGACACGGAACTCAACAAAACGACACCGAAACGAACTCGGATGACAAAAAGTGCAGAATTAATCATTCTCGGAATGACGAAACGGTCATGATAGAGTTGTCAAAACGAACTTTCTCCGAAAAAAGAAAATTACCGAAATTCGAAATTGCGGATATTACAGATCAGGTAACCTTAGTCAACTGTCAGGTAATATGCGGAAGAACATATGACTAGAAATGGAACACTAAATATGTATGCAGCAGTTAAGTATGATGCTAAAACAGTAAATCACACAAGCACTTATAGTGGTTACAGGGGTGGGGTAATCCTCTACTAGTCCACTTTTCTCCAAACCAGTTGGGGATAAATTCACTATAACTTTCAGCCAGTGATAAATGTTACAATGATTCACAGTTACAACAGCTTCCAACCAGTGGAAACCCATGTCCATTGCAACTTCCTTTGGCTGCCTAGCACCTATTGATCGAAAACCCTTGGATGCCTCAACAACTTGCAAGTTGTATTTCACATTCCAATCAAGAACTCGTGGATGCCTTATAGCCTCGAAACTTCTGAGAACCTCGTTCAAAGAAGTATCTCGTACTCAAACTTAAAGACAAGAGTGTTGTTTTTTCCAACTTAAGAGCTTCTCTTGAACATTTTTAAGCTTGCTCTTCACAATGCTAGAGATTGCTTATGAATCTTAAGCTTCTTCATAGCCGTTGCATCTCTTGTAACAAATCTGTCCATTGGAGAGTGGACTTTCTTTGTTTATCTTTTCATCTTTTTGCACGACTTGTTCTTTTCTTCAAATCTGGCCATCTTGAAGAATCTTCCCGTTTGTGTCGATTGTCTTGATTAATATAATTGAAAAGTCTCCAGCGCGTATATCTCTAGGAATAAAATATTCTTTAACTTTCGAGAATCAATCACTTTATCTTCTTGAATTAAGTCTGCACGTGTCTTTACGTAATTGTTGACTTTCAATGCTTTGCTGACGTGGACTTAGTTCAGGACTCGTCTGATATTTCTTGTAGAGAGAACCTCTATGAAAACTTCTCTGATTTGTCTTGACAAAGGTCTCTCATCAGCTTGAGTAACATTCTCTGTTCTGCTCTGTTAAAGTTCTCTGATATGTTTTGTTGAAGTTTTTTGATCTGTTTGAAGAAGGTTCTCTAATCTGCTCTGATAAAGTTCTCGTCTGTAGGCAAACTTCTGCTGTCGATTCTTTTGATTGAAAACTCGCCTGATAACTCGATTGATAATATCTCATATGTGGTCAAACCTCAACTAATACTTTGTGTTGACCAGATATCGTCTGATAATAACTTGTATGCGGTCAAACTTCTCTGATCTATCCTTTAACCAGAACTCGCCTGATATATGGCCTGATAATATCTTGGTTGTGGTCAACCTTCTCTGATATAATGATTTGACCAGATCTCGGCTGAAGTTATTTCGCCTGATGTCTCGTCTGACGTTAACTCATCTGAAGCTTTGCTGCTACAGTGTTTTGGTCAAACCTCTCTGATATTTACGTTGACCAAAAATCGGCTGATAATCTGTTTATTCTATACTTAGCCGATTTTCTAATTGATCAATACTTGATCAATACTTAGTCTTTTCAACGGCTTATAGCAGATACTTATTTGGTTCTTCTTTACAATATCAAGTACTTAGAACATACATTTGAATCAATCAAGAATAGAGGGATGAAATAATCAAAATCTAACAAGTATTCCTAACAGCTTGTAGGAAAATAATCAAAAGCCGGTGCAGTATAAACTTTCTGCCATGAGTTACTGAATTTTTCAGAATCAGAATCAAGCATACTGCTACAATTTTTATGACATTCAAAAATTTACATGCCATATGCACAACGTATTATGTGCATCAAGAAAAACATCAGCAATGGAAGATAATAATGTTAAGTCTCTATCACAAACAAGCACAGATGGCAGTAATGTCTTCTTTACAAGAATCATTAAGATAATTTAATACCCAATGTTGACTCAAAGTATTTTGATTTAGATTCAAAACATTTAAACAAAATATATATCAACGAGCTGTTTCATTGAAGGAAAACTTGTTCCTAGCACACGCTACAGGATGCATAGTAGCGCACGCTATCGAGGGTACTAAGCAGCCAGGCAAGTCAGCTGCAGCCAAGTTGGAATCCTACCTGATGGATAGCGCACGCAACGTCTATATTATCAGCGCATGCTAAGTTGCCAAACTTTAGCGCACGCTAACATCTCTCTCGCACGCTATCGCGTCCCACTTAAACAAGGCAGAGAGACAGTGAGGTCTGGACAGAAAAAGGGAAATTATTTGCGCATGCTACGTAAGAATATTTACGCACGCTATACAGAAGTCTTAGCGCACATTACATGACAAAACTTGTGCACGCTACCGGAAACATATTGGAGGTCCAGTAGCCTCTAGACTCAAATAAGGAATCATTTACATAGGTTATACAAGCTAACGTACGTTATCTGTAAAATATGTAGCGCACGCTACAAAACACCTGTTAGCGTACGCTACAAAACACCTGTTAGCGCACGCTAAGCGTTCGAATTCCTACCGTTGAACATTTTATCCGTTGGAACGCCAAGGTCAAAAAGGAGATCCGGAAAATCTGGAAAGCTAATATTAAATAATACTAGCGCACGCTAAGTATAAGTACTAGCGCACGCTAAGTACAATTTTATCTGTTGGAAAAGAGACGTTGGGGAGACAAACCGACATGATTCAAAGTCAAAAGTGAAGACCAGTTGACCAACGTTAACGCACGCTATGAGAGACTGTCTAGCGCAAGCTAGACATGTATTTTACCATTGGTACAGTTTAATGACCGTTCATATCAGTCAAGTCAAAGCCCGATAACGCACGCTGTGAAGAATTATTAGCGCACGCTAATAATATGTTTTTCAGCATATGAAGAAGGACTTGACACTATAAATACCCACATCACTTGGGTATCTCAATACACAACTTCAAGCATTCAAACATTCAAAGCATTCTTGAGCTCAGATTTCTATTGCATTCTAAGTTGTGAGAAGAAAAGATATAAGAGTGATACACATTGTAATAATTATTATACTTTGTATTCTTTTCATTTGGATGTGAGTGTTGCATCACTCATACACGAGCGTAAGAGAAACGAATTAAGAGTCACTAATCCGGTGTTATTAGGATCTTTGATCCGGCATTATTAGGATTACACTCCAACATTCGTAAATGAGGATTATCTAGTTCCGATAGAACACTAAATACAAAAAGTTTATTTTGAGAGTGGTTGTGCTTGGACCAATATAAGACAAGCGGTTGTAACGGTTGTTGTGCTCGGACCGATAGAAGACGATACAAGTGTGTGTGGTTGTTCTTTAGCCAATATAAAAAGAAGTCGGAGAGAGGACGTAGGCAAGTTGCCGAACCTCTATATATCTTTGAGTCTTTTACTTTCCACACATTTTTCTTTATTCGCGAGAAAGTTCGATATTCCGTATTACCACTATTCAACCCTCCTTCTAGTGGTGAATTTATATCTTCAGTTGGTATCGGAGCGGGTCTCTTTTTAAAGGTTTAACCACCTAAGGGAAAAAGATCCGCAAATGGCTCTTCTTGGCCAAATCGAAGGAAATGCTCTCAACCGTCCTCCTTTCTTTGACGGTTCCAATTTCATGACATGGTAAAAGAAAATGGCTATATTCGTCCAAGCCTATGATATTGAAATTTAGAAAGTCATTGCCCTTGGTCCGAAACTCGCCAAGAAAGAAGATGGATCGTTGAAAAAGTTCGACGAGTTCAACGACGAGGACTGGAGGAACACGCACATCAATTCACGTGATACTCAACTTCTATATTGCGCCCTTAATCCCGAAGAACTCAATAGGATATCCTCATACGAAAGCGCAAAGGAAATTTAGGAAATCCTCGAAGGAACTCATGAAGGAACCACCCAAGTCAAGGAGACTAAAATCAACATGCTTCTTCATGACTATGAACTCTTCTCCATGAAGGACGAGGAAATGATCACAAATATGTTGGATCGGTTCTCGGCTATAACCAATGGACTTGCATCTTTCAGAAAACCTATATCTAGTAGCAACAAAGCTAAGAAAATTCTTCGCTCGTTGCCACGTGAATGGGATGCCAAGGTTACCGCAATCATGGAGTCCAAAGATCTCAACAAACTCGAGTTTAGTGCCCTCATCGGGTCACTCATCAACTATGAGATCATTCTCAAGTCTAGAGGTACTAAACCAAAGCCTCGTGAAAAAGTAGTCGCATTCAATGTTGATAGCGATGTTGAGAAAGATGTTCCCAAAGATGAAGATGATGAGGAACTTGCTCTCTACGCCAAGAACTTTAAAAGATATAAAAATCTAATTCAAAGAAGGCGATGTTTCCTTGGTCGAGATGGCAAGGTGGAACAAAAGAAGAATGGCTATGTTCCTATAAAGAAGTTCGACAATAATTGTCGAAAAATGCAGTCAAGCCGGTCACTATGCCAAGGAATGCCGATGAGCCTCTTCAAAGCCCCAAATCGAAAGATTCAAAAAGAAGGAGGTTCTAATCGCTTCTTGGAGTGATGGAGATGAGGAGATTGAAAGATCTCTCGACGCAAATCTTGCATTTATGGCACTCGACTCTGAAAGCAATATCGAGGTAAGTTCTAAACCTAATGATGATGAATATGATACATTCGATTTTTGCGATTCACAAGAAGTTCATCATGAAGATGAGTTATTAAGTGAGTTTGAATCTTTTAACATAGAATACGACGAGATGGTTAAATTAAATATGTCTTTAAAAAGGAAAATAAAATCTTTAGAACTCGAAAAATCCTCTCTTCAAAATAAAGGCAAAACTATTGAACTCGACCATACCTTATGCCTTGAAAAAGAAAATGGTTTGAAAATTGAGTTGATGAAAACTCAAAAGGAGTTGAAATATATTTTGAATAAATTTACTCTCGGAAACGAGAAATTTGAAAAGCTTTTATCCATACAAAAATCCCCATTGCTAAAACACGGTCTTGGTTTCGACCCGTTTAAAAGGGAACAATCCCTTATCAATCTTGACAAAATAAAGAAAATCGAAACCGAGAATTCAAAAACTCCTTTCAAACAACGAACTCATGATGTTAACGTTCGTTTAATGTTGAGAACTATCAAAATTAAACAAATATGGGTTCCAAAAGGGACAATTGTTCCCAATGTTATAAGTATTGTTAACTTTGGAGGACCCAAAAGGGCTTGGGTACCAAAACAACCGAGAAACACTATTTTTATAGGTACCGGCACCAAAGAAAAGCAAGTGGTACATTGATAGCGGATGCTCAAGGCACATGTGCGGCTCTGAGGACTTGTTTGATGACCTCGAATATCAAGAACAGGGACATGTGACCTTTGGCGACAATCAAAAGGGAAAGATTAAAGGCATCAGAAAAGTCGGTAAGGAACCTTCTCCTTCTATCAACAAAGTATTATTTGCTGAAGGTTTGCATCACAATTTACTTAGCGTTTCTCAACTATGCGATGAAGGTTTTAAAATTCTCTTTGAAAAAACGCATTGCACGGCATTTAGAAATAATAAAATTGCATTCATCGGTTTGAGATGTGGAAACATCTATATTGTTGATCTTAATGATAAAAGTTCATTTAATGAAAAATGTCTTATTACTTTGGATGATAATGCATATTTATGGCATCGTAAATTGGGACATACATCTCTACCCATCATTTCTATTTTATCAAGACAGGATCTTGTCCGTGGTTTACCCAAACTCAAATTTGATCGGAAACATTTGTGTGAATCTTGCATAAAAGGGAAACATACTCGAGAATCTTTCAAACCAAAATTCGAGGTTTCCACTAGTCGCATTCTTGAACTTGTGCATATGGATTTGATTGGACCATCTAGATATGTTAGTCTAAATGGTAAACTTTACACTTTGGTTATTGTTGATGATTATTCTCGTTTTACTTGGGTTAGATTTCTTGCGCATAAAGATGATACATTTTCCGAGTTTTCCAAATGGTGTTGTTTGGTGCAAAATGAGAAAAATCTTTCTATAATTTCTATTCGTACCGATCACAGAGGTGAATTTGATTGCACTCCGTTTGAGCTTTTGTGTGACAAATATGGTATTAATCACAATTTTTCGGCTCCTAGAATGCCTCAACAAAAGGTTGTTGAAAGGAAAAATCGATCTTTGGAAGAAATGTCAAGGACTATGCTTAATGAATACTCTCTTCCACAATATTTTTGGGTCGAAGCAATTTTTACGGCATGTTATGTGATCAACCGAGCTCATCTTCATAGAACTCATCTTAAAACCCCGTATGAATTATGGAAGGGTAAAAAGCCAAATATATCTTACTTTCATCCTTTTGGTTGCAATGTGTTCATTTTAAACAATGGTAAGGATAACCTGGGCAAATTTGATGCTAAATCTGATTCCGGAATATTTCTTGGTTATGCTACAAATAGCAAAGCATATCTTGTTTATAACATTAGAACTAATAAAGTTGAAGAATCTATTCATGTTAAATTCAATGATATGATCTCACCCCCGAGAAAGGTAGAATGTTTTGATGATGCAAGTATTTTTCCGGATTCTCATCCCTCAAATGAAATGGAGAAAATTTCGAAATCTAAAAGAAGACAATCGAGAGCTTACCGAAAGATTGGAGGCACATCAAAGACCATCCAAAAGATCTCGTGATTGGAAATATTGAAGACGGTGTTCAAACCCGAAGGAGAACCACCAAATATATTGCTCATTATGCCTTCGTATCCGAAATTGTTCCCAAAAATATATCCGAGGCTCTTGATGATGAAAGTTGGATGATGGCAATGCAAGAGGAGCTTGTTCAATTCATGCACAATAACGTATGGAATTTAGTTCCCGCTCCTAAAGATAAAACAATTATCGGGACTAAATGGGTGCACAAAATCAAGTGTGACGAAGACGGCTATACCATAAGAAATAAATCTCATTTGGTCGCACAAGTATATAGTCAATAAGAGGGTCTTGACTTTGAAGAAAGTTTTGCTCCCGTGGCTCGACTCGACGCCATCCGTTTGTTATGTGCATTTGCGGCTCACAAAAAGATCATGCTATTCCAAATGGATGTGAAAAGTGCATTCTTGAATGGCTATATTCAAGAAGAAGTATATATCAAGCAACCTCCCGGTTTCAAAGATCACCAATTCCCAGATCACGTCTTCAAGCTCAACAAGGCGCTCTATGGTTTGAAACAAGCACCCCGAGCATGGTATGATCGTTTAAGTCAATTTTTAATTACTAATGATTATAAAAGAGGTAAAGTTGATAATACCTTGTTTGTAAATATATTGGATAATGATATACTTGTTTGCCAAATTACGTTGATGACATTGTTTTTGGGGCTACTTGTAACACCCCCAATCCGCTCAGGGATATTACACGCCGTAGAACCTTTCCTCAAGGATCTACCAGGCTGGTAACGACATATAACAACTCAACCATGCCTTTCAGGCTAAAATGACTCAGTAGACCGATTTGGTCTTTCCACAAATACATACAACTCAAATACAACTCATGCCCACGCAGGGGACAAAATACAACCACACCCGTACAACGGAAACAATATAGCAGCGAAAAATAAAGTACAACTGAACCAACACACGATGTACGGTTCCTCATGTGATTAGTATCGATCATCTTTCATCATCCTTCGTGCCGACCCTGTGTTATGCTCCAAAACCTGAATGCAAAAACAGACATCCACCCCCCGAATACTCGGGGTTAGCAAACTCTCTTGTTTTGCTAGTGCAAGAACAAAGTGCAAATACGAGCCATACAATTCACATTCCACGAATAACAATAACCGAGGATCCTCAAAGATCCAAACGAAACGAAAAGTACTTCCCGAGGCAAGGGTTTGAGAAAACATTTCAAAATCGAAATATCATAAATCAATGGAAGTAATTTATAAAACGGTTTAGAATGCCATCGAGAGTTTTAATAGAAAACAATTTAGGATTATCAAAACCTACTTTTCAAAATCCAAAAGGGCAAAAAGGGGCCACCGCCCCAAAGGTTTACTTTCTGAAAAATGACATTAACCAAACCGTTGGGATTTTAGCCCCAAATCCGTAAAACGACTTTTACAAAACCATTGGGATTTTAGCCCCAAATCTCAGCAACTCACAGTACATAAGAACGACCACAAGGTTCGTCTTCCAACATCAAAATCCACAAATAAAGGATTTAAAACAAACAACAAAATACTCTAGTGCCATCCTAGCCAAGTAGGCCAAACGAACAACTTACCTCTTACACACTTAGTCAATGCATGCAATCATGAAAACCGTTCAAAAGCACTCATTTCCGGAAATGCCATAGTCAAATCACATTTGTAAAAATGCACCACAATTAACCATGGATCCACCCCTCCGTGGACCCCTACCGAGACCCCGTCGGATCTAACCCGTAGTGGTTAAAAGCAAGCTCGCGGATCCACCCCTCCGTAGACCCCTACCGAGACCCCGTCGGATCTAACCCGTAGTGAGCATACACACACACACGTTACTCATGCAATACTAATATGCTAAGAATGTAAGTTCATTAAGAATACTCACTAGAGATGGCCATTAACTCGACACCATTATCAAACTCTTCAAAACACCATAACAAGATTAAATACGGAATACACGATTCCATAACTTTAAACAATAGGAGTATCATCATCAAATTCTTCAACGTTCAAAATAACCAAATCATAATCAATCCCCAAAACACACCATTCACAAAACACACACGCCATTTGAAAGAAAGCCTTTAACGAGGCCAAACCGAAATCTTTTGAAACCTTATTTCAAACAACCAAACAAACACACCAAGACGATCACCGATCATCATATCCATAAAATAAGAAAAGTATGGGCAAGGTACTTGCCTCGAATAAGAACAATGCGGAGAATCGACCGAAGTAGGTTGGCCCGAACCGACTACGAACCCGCCGACTCCACCGAACGCCAACTCACGTTCATAAACTACGAAGGACAAATAATAACAATGAAATGAATTCCATAACACGACTCAAAGCCGTTGAATTCAAAGAACGAATGACGAAAGTTCACGGATTTCCCCTAAAACGGCCAAGAACACGATTCGTTCCGTCAAATCACGAAAACGGAATTCCAAGTTGAAATATGGATATACAATCCATAGAATATGTTTAACAACATCATTTAACCATAATCGATCCCTCGAATATGGTTGAAAATGGTGTTCGGGGACAAATCCCCAAAAAGTCAATTCGAAGGAAATCAAGAAATATACTTCGATTCGACGAAGTACAATGGATTAATTTATGTTAAACACATGAATACTACCAAGTTTAATCATACCCATCATGAATTAATCAACAACACGGAACTAATAGGACGAAATTGCAAATATCCCCTATTTCACGAAATTAGGGTTCTATGGAAGATTACCTTGATTACTGGATCAAAGGGTGATAACGATTGATTGATGTTATGGACTCAAGAACTTCATGGATTTGTTGTTAAACAACATGGCTTCACACCCATGAATCGCCATTCGCGGACGGGGAAGGAAGGAAGTGAAAAACAAAATGAAATGTATTGCTCGGCCACATTTATCTCGGGCGGACTAGCGCGCTAGATCGCCGAGCTAGCGTCTTCTCGGCTGAGCCGCGATCCGAGAGCCTACGGACTAGTGCTTTCGGCCAGTAAGCGTCGCAGCCTTTTCCGGCCGAAGGCGTGCGCTACTGCCGGCCGTGGCGTACGCCGCGTCCGGCTTGAGCGTGCGCTACCCGCCGAGCTCGACCGATTCGAACCTCCAGACTCCACTCTGTGCCCGCTAAGCGTGCGTTAGCCGTCGTTAGCGTCGCTACACTGCCGGTTAAGCGCGCAGCCTTCCGGCCGTAAGCGTGCGCTTACGCGGTTCGCGCACCGTCCGGCCGGTGCCCGCTATCGTCCGGCGATCCCCGCAACCGTCCCGATCAACTGCCGTGGCTCGGCGACCCGATTTCCAAAGCGTACGGAACGAACACGACGAAAAGTTTGCGGACAACATCAACGGTCCGAAATGAAAACATAATACCATAATTAGTCATACGCGACCAAGAAACGGGTCGAGACAACAATTACAGATACGGATACCCGTAACTTTCAAGAAATTACAAAATGGCCCAAAACGCCCGGAAATCACGATACGTGATCGAATAACCAAACCGAAGTTCACAACACGTCTAACAAAGTTAAACGGACTTACGGGAAACTCGAAGCAGAGTTTGAGCGAGATTCGCAAGAATCGAACTCAAGCACGGAAAAGTCGCTAAAAAGCACGGAACTCAACAAAACGACACCGAAACGAACTCGGATGTCAAAAAGTGTAGAATTAATCATTCTCATAATGACGAAACGGTCATGAGCGAGTCGTCAAAACGGACTTCGTCTGAAAAAAGAAATTTACCGAAAATCAAAAATTGCGGATATTACACTACTAACGAATTATTGTGCCAAGATTTCTCTAATCTTGTGAAGGGAGAGTTCGAGATGAGTATGATGGGAGAATTAACATTCGTCCTTGGGCTTCAAATTAAGCAATACGAAGATGGAATTTTTATCCATCAAACGAAGTACTCACACGATCTCCTCAAGATATTCAAAATAGAGAGTAGCAAAGTGATTTCAACGCCAATGTCTTCATCATTGAAATTAGAAAAAGATGAAAATGGCAAACCCGTGGATCAAAAATTATATCGAGGTATGATCGGATCTTTGCTATATTTAACTGCCTCTAGGCCAGACATAATATTTGGTACGTGCTTATGTGCTCGATTCCAGGCTAATCCTAAATAATCCCATTTAATTGTCTGTAAACGTATCTTTCGTTACTTGAATGGGACTATTGGTTTAGGTATATGGTATCCTTCTTGCTTGGATTTTAATTTAATTGCATACAGTGACGATTTTGGCGGATGTAAGATTGATAAAAAGAGTACTAGTGGTACGTGTCACTTTATTGGCTCATGTTTAATATCTTGGGGAAGTAAAAAGCAAACCATTGTAGCGTTGTCTACAACTGAGGCTGAATATATTGCTGCAGGGAGTGCCTGTGCTCAGGTATTATGGATTAAAAATCAACTCCGCGACTACGGCATTTATTTTGAAAACACCCCTATTTTATGTGATAATACTAGTGCAATTAATTTGAGCAAAAATCCTATGTTGCATAGTAGGACTAAGCATATAGATATTAGACATCACTTTTTACGTGATCATGTGCAAAAGAAAGACATTTGCTTAATTTTTGTCGGGACGAAAGACCAACTTGCTGATATATTTACGAAACCTCTTCCAGAGGAATCCTTTAATACTATTCGTTTGCAACCTGGTATGGGACATCTTGACAATTTTTGAAATTAGTTATCTACTCGAGAAATCAATTTCTTAGAAACGTTCCATTCGCTAGCGCGCGCTAGCCTTATCTCTTTAACACGCGAACGATTTTTTTTCTTCGATAGCGTACGCTAAACCCAGTATCCCTGAATGATTTTTTTTCTTCGATAGCGTACGCTAAACCCAGTATCCCTGCGTACGCTAACTAAAATTTTTCAGTTCCCTATATAAACCCTAAACAGTCCAGTAAGTCAACCATTCTTTCATAACACATGCAATCTCAGATCCCCTTTCGGAGTAAGAACCCTAGCAAACTCCGTCTCTCTTTTTTCCGATTTCTTCCATCAAATCTTTCAATTCCTACTCAAAATCATGTCGAGCAAAGGAAGAGTAGCTATGGAAAAGACATACAAAAATGCAAAATGTACCCGCGATCCAGATTTTGATGCTTCTTGTTTCATGTCTTATACCTCATTCAAGGTATTTTCGGAAATCCTCCCACAAGAACACCCGACGGATTGCTATTATTTCAATTTCCATAGTCTGGAACGTGCGAACATTGCTATTTCCGAATTCTTCTCTTCAATTAGCTTCTCTCGTTTCGTTGAGTGTAAAGAACCCATTTTTCCCGAATTGGTTCGTGAGTTCTACGTGAATCTATATGTTGCTGAGAGTGAAGGACTTCGTCCTTAGTTCTGGGAAGTATGGTTGGGGGTACAATGGTGAAAGTCTCTTCGGAGATTTTGAATCAATTGTTTGGATTATCGTCGCATGGTTTTGCTTGTTTGGGGAAGTCTATTGCTGAAGAATCTGGTGTGACTGAGCTTGATGTCAAGGAATTCTTAAGCTCGAAAGCCGTCATTGATATCACCGATGAGGTCTTCGAGAATAATGATTTCGTCATTAATATTCGACTCTTATTGGTTGCGCTCACCAAGTGCATCATGCCTAAAGTCAACACACAACACAAATTGGTTGGGATCGACAAACATATAGTATATCGAGTGCTGAATGATGATATGATTGATTTCGCCGCCATTGTTATGGGTTGGATGAAAGTCAAAGGCGACCTCTTTCGATCTAAAAACTACGCCTCAAGGTCCTGCAAGGCTGGAATGCCATACGGCTCCATCCTAACGGCGATTTTTAAGTTTCATAAAGTAGACTTAACGAAGGACAAAGCCGTTCCTTTGTCCAGTGGCCATGAGATTTCTGACTACTTGCTCAAGACCATGCATTATGTTAGAACCATCAACCGGGGCTGGATTCTCTTTCTGTATCTCAAGGAAGATGATCAAGTGGAGAAAGGTACTAGAATGCCGATGCCGGGAGAATAGATTACTAGATGAGGGCCACACACCATTCGAGAAATTCAAACAGGAGTCTTTGTGAGGAAGCCTACCTCTAAAGACAAATGACCGATGAGAGAATCACTTACCAGGGAAGAAGAGAGTGATCTCATTTCCCGGATGCGTAGCATCAAAACTTCATAGCTGGAAATCCGCGAAGATGTTCGTTCTCTCCATTCGGAAGTTCAAGGAGTCCGTTCGGAAGTTCAAGGAGTTTGTGGGCTGATTGAAGACTTTATTCGATTCACTCATCCGTCTTTCCCGCTTCCATCCTCCTCATCCGACCAAGCACCTTAGTTTTTAGGACATTGATTCTCGATGTAGCAAACTTTATTTCATATGCTTTTGATGTCGTATGCTTTGGTTGTTTGTGTGTAATGTTTGGGTTATTTCCGTTAATGAAATGTGCATTCCCTTCGATGTTTTTCATACTTATTGGTTTACATGTACTTTGGTTCGTTAATGTCTTAATTATGTGTTCTGTTTTGACCCATGTCATTTGATTGGTATTTTGTTGTATACGCAACATTTCAGGGGGAGTCCTTTTTGTTAATGTCAAAAAGGGGGAGAAACACTCCAAAACCGAACATACTAACATATCGAACAAATTACTTTGATTCGACATTTTTTAAATGGTTTTGCAGGTATATATTAAATATTTTGACATCATCAAAAAGGGGGAGATTGTTGACTCAAAGTATTTTAATGATGATTAGATTCAAAACATTTAAACAAAATCTATCTCAACGTGCTGTTTCATTGAAGGAAAAACTTATTCCTAGCGCACGCTACAGGATGCATAGTAGCGCACATTATCGAGGGTACTAAGCATCCAGGCAAGTCACCTGCAGCCAAGTTGGAATCCTACCTGATGGATAGCGCAAGCAAAGTCTATATTATTAGCGCACGCTAAGTTGCCAAACTTAGCGCACGCTAACATCTCTCTAGCGCACGCTATCGCGTCCCACTTAAACAAGGCAGGGAGACAGTGAGGTCTAGACAGAAAAAGGGAAATCATTTGCGCACGCTACGTAAGAATATTTACGCATGCTATCCAGAAGTCTTAGCGCACGTTACATGACAAAACTTGCGCACGCTACCGGAAACATATTGGAGGTCCAGTAGCCTCTGGACTCAAATAAGGAAGCATTTACATATGTTATACAAGCTAACGTACATTATCTGGAAAATATGTAGCGCACGCTACAAAACACCTGTTAGCGCACGCTAAGCGTTCGAATTCCTACCGTTGAACATTTTATCCGTTGGAACGCCAAGGTCAAAAAGGAGATCCGGAAAATCGGAAAGCTAATATTAAATAATACTAGCGCACGCTAAGTACAATTTTATCTATTGGAAAAGAGACGTTGGGGAGACAAACCGACATGATTCAAAGTCAAAAGTGAAGACCAGTTGACCAACGTTAACGCACGCTACGAGAGACTGTCTAGCGCACGCTAAACATGTATTTTACCGTTGGTACAGTTTAATGACCGTTCATATCAGTCAAGTCAAAGCCCGATAACGCACGCTATGAATAATTATTAGCGCACGCTAATAATACGTTTTTCAGCATATGAAGAAGGACTTGACACTATAAATACCCACATCACTTGGATATCTCAATACACAACTTCAAGCATTCAAGCATTCAAAGCATTCTTGAGCTCAGATTTCTATTGCATTCTATGTTGTGAGAAGAAAAGATACAAGAGTGATACACATTGTATTATTTATTATACTTTGTATTCTTTTCATTTGGTTGTGAGTGTTGCATCACTCATACACGAGCATAAGAGAAACGAATTAAGAGTCACTAATGCGGTGTTATTAGGATCTTTGATCCGGCATTGTTAGGATTACACTCCAACATTCGTAAGTGAGGATTATCTAGTTCCGAAAGAACACTAGATACAAAAAGTTTATTTTGAGAGTGGTTGTGCTTGGACCAATATAAGACAAGCGGTTGTAACGGTTGTTGTGCTCGGACCGATAGAAGACGATACAAGTGTGTGTGGTTGTTCTTTAGCCAATAGAAAAAGAAGTCGGAGAGAGGACGTAGGCAAGTTGTCGAACCTCTATATATCTTTGAGTCTTTTACTTTCCGCACATTTTTCTTTATTCGCGAGAAAGTTCGATATTCCGCATTACCACTATTCAACCTCCCTTCTAGTGGTGAATTTATCTCTTCACCCAAGTGTATCGATCGATCTTCTTGTCATTCATATAAGCAAACATAAGTGAATATGTTTGTTTCGTGGATGTGATACCAACAACCTACAAGAATGGAGCCGATGCTCGTTTGTTTGGTGGTGGCGTCAATTACTAAAATAACATGAAATTGGACATATAACTACATGCTATCTTAGTGAATCCAACGAAGATATGTAACTTCTTGGGTGTTTGGATTTGTATGATAAGTATGCAAATATTATTCATGTAATAAATTGAATTAATTAATAAATATTAGAAATTATTTTATTTCAAAATTTATTAAAATAAAGAAATTACTTTTAGTATGAAGTTGAGATAGTGCATATTAGATAGTATTCAATGAACCTGTTTTTGCCATATGAAACTCATTGTAAGCACTTACCATATTTGTAGTGTTTGTGATGGCCTAAAAATAAGAGTTTTTGGGTCACTCGCAAATATAAACGAGGTAGAAGTAGTTGTGGCAAGTTCTACCAATGTCTTTTCTCTCGAGGAAGCTTAAGAGGGCTTCATATAATGTTTTGTGTAATTCACAAGAAATAATAAAAAAAATACATACTAACATTTTAATTCCGATTTTTTGAGTTTGAGTAACGAATGAATTTGAAACCAATATAATTGAAAATTCTTTGGTATTTTAAATGAAATCTAGACTATTTAAGGATCAAATAATTTGTAAAAATCAAGGGTATTATGGGTTCATTCGATTAGATTCTTAATCAAGAAAATGAGATAATTCACACAAGTATAAAAGTAGTTGTTACCAAGTTATCAAACTTTTCACCTAATAACTTTCGTATTCATAATATGTTTGGTAACAAGATAACACTTAATTTTGTTTTATATCCAATTTAGACGATTTACATCATTTATGTGCAAAATATATAAATTTATCTCATGTCTTGATCTTTCATTACAGTAGTATTTTTCAAATAAAAATGCCAAAAAAGGAATAATTTATATAATAACTTTTTAGATTAAATAAGCACTTAGCAAACACCCCACACTTAAATATTTGCTTCTCCTCAAGTACACATTAGATATGATTCAAATGAAGAACACCAATTAATTTTACCACACCTCAAAAATCTAAATATGCAATTCTTCTAGAGGCTCTTCCATATAGATTTTCTCCTTGAGGGATCCATTTAGGAATGCCATCTTCACGTCCATTTGCCGTATCTCATAATTCAAGTGGCATATATGGCAAGCATCGAATAACTATAAGAGAGAAGGTCTATTAGTAATCGAGTCATTCTCTTTAGGTATAACCATTTGCGACAAGCCTGGTCTTATAGGTGTCAATATTGGCATCGTCATTAGTCTTTCTCTTGTAGATCCGTTTATTCCTAATGGGCTATTCCCTTGGGTCGATCCACGGGAGTCCAGACCTGATTAATATGCACTGAGTCTATTCTGCTTCCATAGCCTCACCCCATTTCTCGGAGTCCACGTCCACCATCGCTTGGTCATAGGTAGAGGAAACATTCTCTTGGCTCGGTTCTAACAACTCATGGCGTCCCAACTCCTCTTGATACAAATAGACATACCTCTCATGTAATAAAAAACTCTATTTGACCTACGTGGCAGTGGTGGTGTTTCAGAGGGTTCGATTCATGTCTCTTGTTCAGATGTCTCTGCGGAAGTTTCCCTTTGTTCTTCCATAAAAATATTTCTACATGTGCCCCCTTTCTAAATGAAATTATCTTCAAGAAGCTGCACTTGTAAAGCAATAATGATTATACGATCTTCGTGCAAGTAGAACAAATAACCCAACGAACTAGGTATCCAATGAAACATCCCTTTATGGACCTAACTTCCCATTTCTACAGCTTTGTCTTCTTGACATAGACTGTGCAATCCTAGATTCTAATATGATTAAGACTTGGTTTCGTACCTCTCGACATCTCATGCGAGTCTTATGAATATATTCGGAAGGATATATGTTCAAGATGTTAGAAGTAGTAAGGATCACATACCCCCATAGATAAATTTGTAGATCAATATAGTCAAGCATGGAATGAACCATGTCCAACAAGATTCGATTCATTCTTTTTATACATCGCTTAATTGTGAGGGTGTTGTAGGTGTGAATTGTGAAACTACTCTTTGTTCTTTCAAGAACTCATCAAACTCGATAATCATATACTCGCCACCTCGATCTGACTGTTATTTAATATTTTCGTAATATTTATTTTGATTAAGTTCCTGTACATTATTGGCGTCATTGCAGTGATATATTTTATTTATTATTTATTAAATTATTTTTTAATTATTAGATAAAATTCTGGTTAAAAAATTATTATAAATCATAGATATTTGGGTGGGAATTCCCTTTTTCCAAAGACAATATTCTCTCTCTCTCACTTTAAATTGTTAGTGGAGCTTCTAACAAAACGATCTTTTATGTGTGGGCCTAAATTACCGTCTCCACTCTCCAACCCAATTGAATCCAAAACCCAAGAGACGAGTCGGATCCAACGATGGTACCCGAAGACATAAAATTAAATAAAACTTACTATAAAACACCGCCTTGAATTGAAATTCTTCTCCCCGGATGCTTCACTACTTCAGGGCACTAGCACCGTACACCAGATTATACGATGGTGGGGCCAAGAAAATGTGAAGTCTGTGAGGAAGCTCAGTCGAAATACAAGTGTCCGAGTTGCTTAATACCATTGTAAGTCGACGCTGTTTTTTTTTTTTGTGTGTGTGTGGAATTTCTATTTTTATTTTATGTTATTTTAGAAAGAATCTTGATTTCAGCTTTTATTTTTGTGTTTTTTTTTACAACTATTTACTAATTGATCATGGAATTTGTTTCGTATTGAACCCTGGCATCGTATCGAAGTTGTTCTTTGGTCTGTTCTAAGAAACACAAAGGTACGCCGATCAACTCTCGAGTTTTTTTTTTTTTTAAGGATTTAAGTCTTTTTTTAACAGGATTTTTGTTCCGATGTTGGTGCAGAAATCCCTTGTGCAAAACTCGAACCTTCTAAGGAAGAAAAAGATTGTAAGTATTATGTTATTTGTGATTCTATCTTTCAATGTTAATTGTTGCTATCTTGCTGGTGTAGATTTTGTGAAGTTAGGTCAGAGAATGGAAATTTTCGTACGGTATTTTCTGTATACTACATTACTACTTATGCATTGTCCGTAGAAATAGCTTACTTTGGGTGTCATCAGCAATGCTGCTTAATGGAACTTTTCATTAAGAACAATCGTTTCTGACTATTCCTGTGGACACATGTTGAGATGCATTTTATTGTGCTAAATTTACAACAGGACTTGGAGATTTCGTATAGCACCGTGTTCGGTATTTTTGTTCGGTCATGATATGCAACAATCTTTGATTTTTCTATCAGATGCTGATCCACCAACTAATGATGACAAACCCTGTTACGTTGACGAGCCGAGTGAGGTGCTACAAGAATCGCATCTGCAGTCTGTTGGTATGATTTCTACTAAATTGTTGTTTTGCATATTACGTTCTCCGATGCTAAGGATTCAGAAAGGCATCGAGTTGAAATAATCAAACTTGTTTGGTTTCATTTACATAACTGTTTGGCAGCCTGGCGGGTTAGCGCAAATGCAAAGATTTTATACTTAGGTTTTTCATGCATGTGCTTGTATTTATTCAAACAGGTTGATGTATTTGGAATTCCGTTTTTATCAAAAAATTAAAAAAGGAAAAACGAAGTTTAACAAATTGGATATGGCATGGATTGCGTATGAAAGTTATTTTTCAATAGTGATTTTTGAGGTAAAGAAGATGCTGCTTGTATACCTTGTATAGTTCAATTTACTTAAATTAAGCACTCCCTCCGTCTCACTTGAAGAGGGTACATTGGTTAAAGTACAACTCTTTAATTTTAGTCATTTGACGAAGGAACAACTCGTTTCAAACCATCTATTCTCACTAATCTTTTATTTGTTTTTTTCAATCAACTAATATTGTAATTTGAAAACTTTATTCAGGGAATAGTATTTTATAAATTTTATTTAGATATAAGGTTTTATTTTGGTGATCGACTATTCTAATGGGACAAAATTATATTTTTAAAGTCCCACTTCAAGTGGGACGGACGGAAGGAGTAATATATTTGCATCCTGAAATATTTCCTATAAGGATCCCAGTCTCCATTTGCTTGTTCGAGCGATACATTCTTGGATCTGAGACTGCTTTCTTAATTGCCTCTGAAAATTACCCGTGTTTTTGTATAGTCCTCTGACAAAGGTCTTACATACTCAAATGTTTTTTTTTTTCTTTTTTTCCGTGTGTGTGTGTGTGTCTGTGTGTGGCAAAATTGCAGCTTCATCAAATGAAATCCGTAATTCCTTGAAGGATGAAAAGCTTCAGAAACTCATATACAACATTGAGTCCTCTGCGGATCCCGATGATGTAAGTGTGATTAATGTTGCTTGGATGCTCTTATGGTTCACTAGAATATTCAGATTGCAAAAAGTTCTTCAGATACACTCCTCGTAGATTCACGAGCAGAATTAGCGAGAAATGATTATAGTATGTTCACTAGAATATTCAGATTGCAAAAAAATTCTTCAGATACACTGCTCGTAGATTCACGAGCAGAATTAGCGAGAAATGTTGATTATAGTATGTATTTTTTTGCACTTCAATAGGAGTTCGATAAAGCAATGAAGGATGAGTCATTTCGTTTATTTACTGAAAAGGTATTATTTATTTCCTTATTATTATGCTCCAGTTAGGACATGGTTATGGTATCAGTGAAATAAGATTAACACTATATACATGCACATGTTTCCCTTGATTACAGATTTTGTCTACAATTTGTCCCTGAAGCTTAGGTACTTTAATGCGAGGCCAGATCTTGATATGGTAGTATCTTTGGCTAAAGATATACTTCTCAGGAAAAAAAAAAACATTCTACTCGCAGTATTCAGTCAAAGAAACTTTCAGCACAAGTTAAAAGGTTAACATTGCTTGCTTGCCTACTTTTTATATAATATATTCTGAACCTCCTAGAAGTGTCGGTGCTTCATAGATTGAATCGTGTTCGTCCCATGGCAATAGCAAAATGAACAAATACGCTGATTGAAAAAAGAACGCCGAACGACAATTCATCAGTTAGGTAAAACCAATGTTTATGAACTAAACCTGCCTGTGTTCATGGTAATTGTGAATCCCGATTGGTTGAAGGATCCGGGTAAAGGAACTTGCGTGCGATGAAATGTTGGCATAGATGAACTAGGTGTCGCATTAGATGAATGTATAACGCCGTTGGTTGGTGGGGGTCATGCCCATGTGCATGTTCACTCAAATCCCCCCATACATGTATTGGTTGCTGCATATCAGGGTGCATCATTCATGGGAACCCCATTGACATCATCTGCACAGATTAGGAGTTGGAACAAAAATTCTCGTTTTTTGATAATTAAGGATTTGAACTTGCTGTTGTTAAACTTAAAACTTTACCTACATGCAAGAATAATTATGTCGGAAGTTATCGCCACAGGTGTCGGAAGATATGTTTCCCACATCGCCAGATTATTAGGTTATAATTGTCTCTAAAATGTGATGTAGGCACTTTCGTTCTCTAGTGTAGGCACTATAAAATGAGTTCTACCCAAACCCATTTATCAAATCATAAATAAAACTAACTCCTTTTATAGGCGTGCAATTGCAAAATGGGAATTTATGTCAATGGGGTGCTTGTGATTTAAGAAAAGAAAAATTATTTCTTTTTTCTTCTAGAATTAGGCGAAGTCACAAGGATGATATCATCTCTTGCGAAATCCTCATCTTCTCATTTGTCCCGCCTTATCGGATGCACCATGTGTTTATGATGAATATACTAAGAGATGGCGCGTACACGCCTTACGTTGAAAATTTACGAGACCAACATGCTTGGGTATATGGCCGTAACTTGAGATACATATGGCCGTAACCCAAGTCACATACATTCGTAGCACAAGTTACGTACGGCCGTAACTTCCACTATGTACGGTCATATATGTAGGTTGTCTCGTTGGTTTTTGATGTAGAATTATCCGGCCATACATGTTGGAATACGGCCGTGTATGTTGGAATATGACTGTATATGTGAAGGTTACGGCCGTATATTGGAAGATATACACCCGTATATTGGCTGCTGGAGTTATTGGATTGTGTTGTATTTTTATGAATAAATTGTTGGGTTTGACTAAAATAAAAAGTGGAGTCCTCGTCCCACATTGGTAAAAGAAGAAAAGGTGGAGTGGTCTCCATGCCTATAAAAGGAGTCCAAGGCTTTGGTTTTTAAGTACACCAATTAAATACACTTTAAGTATTTAATTCTTCTTTCATTCTCTTGTCTTAGAGTGTGAAAGGTGTGAGTTAAATTTTTGGAGAGTGTGGGTGTAATTGGGGGTTGGCTTAAGAGATTAGTCTATGTGGTTGTAATTATTTGTCATATAGTGGGTTTTTCTCTCTAGAGGCCCGTGGTTTTTCTCCGGTTTTGGAGTTTCCACGTATATTCTTTTGTTATTTATTTTTCTCTATTATTGTTCTTTGGGAGGCTTGTTGAGGATCTTTGAGACCGTTTTTCCCAACAATTGGTATCGGAGCCAGGTTCATGGGAGGTCTCGGTCTTAGAGGTTCGTATTATGTTCTGTGGTCGCATTTTTGTCTGATCTTCCATATCAGAAACGAATATCTATTGGTCGTATTGGGGTGTCTTGGTATTTCAGATAAGATACAGATACGATGTCAAAGTTCAGTCCCATGAGGTTCGATGTAGAGAAGTTTGATGGAGGGATCAATTTTGGCTTGTGGCAAGTTCAAGTCATGGATGTGTTGATCCAATCAGGGTTACACAAGGCGTTAAAGGGAAAACGTGCCTCTGTTTCCAGTGTTGATAAAAGCGGGACCAGTAAAAATGATGATGAAGAATGGGATGATTTAGATCTGAGTGCGGCAAGTGCCATTCGTTTGTGTCTTGCAAAGAATGTGCTAGCTAATGTGCATGTGTTATCAACGGCAAAGGAGCTTTGGGAGAAGCTTGAACAGTTGTACCAAAGCAAGGGAATCTCAAATCGCTTGTATCTCAAGGAGCAATTACATATATTACGTATGGATGGAGGTACAAAAATTTCAGATCATCTATGTGTTCTTAATAATATTGTGTCGGAACTGGAGGCTATCGGAGTGAAGGTTGAAGATGAGGATAAAGCATTAAGGCTTATATTATCTTTGCCATCTTTTTATGAACATATGAAGCCTATTCTGATGTACGGGAAAGAGACCCTGAAGTATGAAGATGTTACTAGCAAACTCCTGTCCGAGGAGAAAAGACTAGAAGGTAGCAGCAATATTTCATCAGAAGGTGCGGTTTTGATATGTAGGAACGAGAAGAAGAAAATTTGAGGACTTCGACGTGCTGGAAGTGTGGGAAATCTGGACATGTTAAAAGAAATTGTCCAGGTGGAGAGGATTCGGCAAAAGGCTCCAATTCTGCTAACAATGTCTCCGCCGTCACTGACGGTGAAGAATTCTTTTGAGAAGTTGGCATCCCCATGGTATGCCCGTTACCATGGAAAGGGTTGTGTTCTTTGTTAGTGGGTTCACGGATTTACACATGGCATTGGGTTGGCATTGATGCAAGATCTGTGGTGAAGATTGATGTCGAGGGCTGATGAACTTCTGGGTGGCCAACGGGGAAGTTATACCATAAACATTTCAGCAAGTTTTTTCGACATGCGCCGAGTTGAAATTCTTAGATGGGATCTTTCTAAGTGGTGATACTCTTTTATGGTGGAGTATGATTGTCGGGTGAAGACAATTGTTCTTTTTGATGTGGTTGCATTTTACTTTTATTTTACTCAAGGTGAATATTGTTGGGTTTGGCTAAAATAAAAGGTGGAGTCCTTGTCCCACATCGGTAAAAGAAGAAAATGTGGAGTGGTCTCCATGCCTATAAAAGGAGTCCAAGGCTTTAGTTTTTAAGTACACCAATTAAATACACTTTAAGTATTTAATTCTTCTTTCTTTCTCTTGTCTTAGAGTGTGAAATGTGTGAGTTAAATCTTTGGAGAGTGTGGGTGTAATTGGGGGTTGGCATGAGAGATTAGTCTATGTGACTGTAATTATTTGTCATATAGTGGAGTTTTCTCTCTAGAGGCCCGTGGTTTTTCTCCGGTTTTGGAGTTTCCACGTATATTCTTTTTTTTTTTTTTCTCTATTATTGTTCTTTGGGAGTCTTGTTGAGGATCTTTGAGACCGTTTTTCCGAACAATTGGTATCGGAGCCAGGTTCAGGGGAGGTCTCGGTCTTAGAGGTTCGTATTATGTTTTGTGGTCGCAGCTTTGTCTGATCTTTCACATCAGAAACGAATTTCTATTGGTCGTATTGGAGTGTCTTGGTATTTCAGATAAGATACAGATATGATGTCAAAGTTCAGTCCCATGAGGTTCGATGTAGAGAAGTTTGATGGAAGGATCAAATTTGGCTTGTGGCAAGTTCAAGTCAAAGATGTGTTGAACCAATCAGGTTTGCACGAGGCGTTAAAAGGGAAACCTGCCCCTGTTTCCAGCGGTGATAAAAGCGGGACCAGTAAAAACGATGATGAAGAATGGGATGAGTTAGATCTCAAAGCGGCTAGTGCCATTCGTTTGTGTCTTACAAAGAATGTGCTAGCTAATGTGCATGGGTTATCAATGGCAAAAGAGCTTTGGGAGAAGCTTGAACAGTTGTACCAAGGCAAGGGCATCTCAAATCGGTTGTATCTCAAAGGAGCAATTTCATACATTACGTATGGATGGAGGTACAAAAATTTCAGATCATCTAAGTATTCTTAATAATATTGTTTCGGAACTGGAGGCTATCAGAGTGAATGTTGAAGATGAGGATAAAGCATTAAGACTTATACTCCCTCCGTCCCTAATTAGTTGTCCACTTTGCAAAAAACACACATATTAAGAAGCAAAGCATTCTAAAATTTGTTTCCATATTTGCCCATAATTATTGCATAGATTGGTGAGATTCTCCATGTTTATTATTGATGAGTACATTCATTTCCAAACAAAACTTCCAGGGGTAATTTAGGAAAAATCCGTGAAAAAATGCTTTGAAATACCAAATGGGACAACTATTTAGGGACAATTTTTTTTGGCAAAGTGGACAACTAATTAGGGACGGAGGGAGTATTATCTTTGCCATCTTCTTATGAACATATGAAGCCTATTCTGATGTACGAGAAAGAGACCCTGAAGTATGAAGATGTTACTAGCAAACTCCTGTCCGAGGAGAAAAGACTGGAAGGTAGCAGCAGTACTTCATCAGAAGGTGCGGTTTTGATATGTAGGAACGAGAAGAAGAAAATTTGAGGACTTCGGCGTGCTGGAAGTGTGGGAAATTTGGACATGTTAAAAGAAATTGTCCAGGTGGAGACGGATTCGGCAAAAGGCTCCAATTTTGCTAACAATGTCTCCGTCGTCACTGACGGTGAAGAATTCTTTTGAGAAGTTGGCATCCCCATGGTATGCCCGTTACCATGGGAAGGGATGTGTCCTTTTGTTAGCGGGTTCACGGATTTACACATGGCATTGGGTTGGCATTGATGCAAGATGTGTGGTGAAGATTGATGTCGAGGGCTGGTGAACTTCCGGGTGGCCAACGGGAAAGTTATACCATAAATATTTCAGCAAGTTTTTCGACATGCGCTGAGGTGAAATTCTTAGAAGGGATCTTTCTAAGTGGTGATACTCTTTTATGGTGGAGTATGATTGTCGGGTGAAGACAATTGTTCTTTTTGATGTGGTTGCATTTTACTTTTATTTTACTCAAGGTGAATATTATTGGGTTTGGCTAGAATAAAAGGTGGAGTCCTTGTCCCACATCGGTAAAAGAAGAAAATGTGGAGTGGTCTCCATGCCTATAAAAGGAGTCCAAGGTTTTGGTTTCTAAGTACACCAATTAAATACACTTTAAGTATTTAATTCTTCTTTCTTTCTCTTGTCTTAGAGTGTGAAAGGTGTGAGTTAAATCTTTGGAGAGTGTGGGTGTAATTGGGGGTTGGCTTGAGAGATTAGTCTATGTGACTGTAATTATTTGTCATATAGTGGAGTTTTCTCTCTAGAGGCCCGTGGTTTTTCTCCGGTTTTGGAGTTTCCACGTATATTCTTTTTTTTTTTCTCTATTATTGTTCTTTGGGAGTCTTGTTGAGGATCTTTGAGACCGTTTTTCCGAACAATTGGTATCGGAGCCAGGTTCAGGGGAGGTCTCGGTCTTAGAGGTTCGTATTATGTTTTGTGGTCGCAGCTTTGTCTGATCTTCCACATCAGAAACGAATTTCTATTGGTCGTATTGGGGTGTCTTGGTATTTCAGATAAGATACAGATATGATGTCAAAGTTCAGTCCCATGAGGTTCGATGTAGAGAAGTTTGATGGAAGGATCAAATTTGGCTTGTGGCAAGTTCAAGTCAAAGATGTGTTGAACCAATCAGGTTTGCACAAGGCGTTAAAAGGGAAACATGCCCCTGTTTCCAGCGGTGATAAAAGCGGGACCAGTAAAAACGATGATGAAGAATGGGATGATTTAGATCTCAGAGCGGCTAGTGCCATTCGTTTGTGTCTTACAAAGAATGTGCTAGCTAATGTGCATGGGTTATCAACGGCAAAAGAGCTTTGGGAGAAGCTTGAACAGTTGTACCAAGGCAAGGGCATCTCAAATCGGTTGTATCTCAAAGGAGCAATTTCATACATTACGTATGGATGGAGGTACAAAAATTTCAGATCATCTAAGTATTCTTAATAATATTGTTTCGGAACTGGAGGCTATCAGAGTGAATGTTGAAGATGAGGATAAAGCATTAAGACTTATACTCCCTCCGTCCCTAATTAGTTGTCCACTTTGCAAAAAACACACATATTAAGAAGCAAAGCATTCTAAAATTTGTTTCCATATTTGCCCATAATTATTGCATAGATTGGTGAGATTCTCCATGTTTATTATTGATGAGTACATTCATTTCCAAACAAAACTTCCACTGATAATTTAGGAAAAATCCGTGAAAAATGCTTTGAAATACCAAATGGGACAACTATTTAGGGACAATTTTTTTTGGCAAAGTGGACAACTAATTAGGGACGGAGGGAGTATTATCTTTGCCATCTTCTTATGAACATATGAAGCCTATTCTGATGTACGAGAAAGAGACCCTGAAGTATGAAGATGTTACTAGCAAACTCCTGTCCGAGGAGAAAAGACTGGAAGGTAGCAGCAGTACTTCATCAGAAGGTGCGGTTTTGATATGTAGGAACGAGAAGAAGAAAATTTGAGGACTTCGGCGTGCTGGAAGTGTGGGAAATTTGGACATGTTAAAAGAAATTGTCCAGGTGGAGACGGATTCGGCAAAAGGCTCCAATTTTGCTAACAATGTCTCCGTCGTCACTGACGGTGAAGAATTCTTTTGAGAAGTTGGCATCCCCATGGTATGCCTGTTACCATGGGAAGGGATGTGTCCTTTTGTTAGCGGGTTCACGGATTTACACATGGCATTGGGTTGGTATTGATGCAAGATGTGTGGTGAAGATTGATGTCGAGGGCTGGTGAATATCCGGGTGGCCAACGGGGAAGTTATACCATAAACATTTCAGCAAGTTTTTCGACATGCGCTGAGGTGAAATTCTTAGAAGGGATCTTTCTAAGTGGTGATACTCTTTTATGGTGGAGTATGATTGTCGGGTGAACACAATTGTTCTTTTTGATGTGGTTGCATTTTACTTTTATTTTACCCAAGGTGGAGATTGTTGGGTTTGGCTAAAATAAAAGGTGGAGTCCTTGTCCCACGTCGGTAAAAGAAGAAAATGTGGAGTGGTCTCCATGCCTATAAAAGGAGTCCAAGGTTTTGGTTTCTAAGTACACCAATTAAATACACTTTAAGTATTTAATTCTTCTTTCTTTCTCTTGTCTTAGAGTGTGAAAGGTGTGAGTTAAATCTTTGGAGAGTGTGGGTGTAATTGGAGGTTGGCTTGAGAGATTAGTCTATGTGGTTGTAATTATTTGTCATATAGTGGAATTTTCTCTCTAGAGGCCCGTGGTTTTTCTCCGGTTTTGGAGTTTCCACGTATATTTTTGTGTTATTTATTTTTCTTTATTATTGTTCTTGGGAGGCTTGTTGAGGATCTTTGAGACAGTTTTTCCCAACAATTGGTATCGGAGCCAGGTTCAGGGGAGGTTTCGGTCTTAGAGGTTCGTATTATGCTCTGTGGTCGCAGCTTTGTCTGATCTTCCACATCAGAAACGAATTTCTATTGGTCGTATTGGGGTGTCTTGGTATTTCAGATAAGATACAGATACGATGTCAAAGTTCAGTCCCATGAGGTTCGATGTAGAGAAGTTTGATGGAAGGATCAGTTTTGGCTTGTGGCAAGTTCAAGTTAAGGATGTGTTGATCCAATCAGGGTTACACAAGGCGTTAAAGGGGAAACATGCCCCTGTTTCCAGCGGTGATAAAAGCGGGACCAGTAAAAACGATGATGAAGAATGGGATGATTTAGATCTCAGAGCGGCTTGTGCCATTCGTTTGTGTCTTGCAAAGAATGTGCTAGCTAATGTGCATGGGTTATCAACAGCAAAAGAGCTTTGGTAGAAGCTTGAACAGTTGTACCAAGGCAAGGGCATCTCAAATCGGTTGTATCTCAAGGAGCAATTTCATACATTATGTATGGATGGAGGTACAAAAATTTCAAATCATCTAAGTGTTCTTAATAATATTGTTTCGTAACTGGAGGCTATCGGAGTGAAGGTTGAAGATGAGGATAAAGCATTAAGGCTTATATTATCTTTGCCATCTTCTTATGAACATATGAACCTATTCTGATGTACGAGAAAGAGACCCTGAAGTATGAAGATGTTACTAGCGAACTCTTGTCCGAGGAGAAAAGACTGGAAGGTAGCAGTAGTACTTCATCAGAAGGTGCGGTTTTGATATGTAGGAACGAGAAGAAGAAAATTTTCGGACTTCGACGTGCTGGAAGTGTGGGAAATATGGACATGTTAAAAGAAATTGTCCAGGTGGAGACGGATTCGGCAAAAGGCTCCAATTTTGCTAACAATGTCTCCGTCGTCACTAACGGTGAAGAATTCTTTTGAGAAGTTGGCATCCCCATGGTATGCCCGTTACCATGGAAAGGGATGTGTCCTTTTGTTAGCGGGTTCACGGATTTACACATGGCATTGGGTTGGCATTGATGCAAGATGTGTGGTGGGGATTGATGTCGAGGGCTGATGAACTTTCGGGTGGCCAACGAGGAAGTTATACCATAAAATATTTCAGCAAGTTTTTTCGACATGCGCTGAGGTGAAATTCTTAGAAGGGATATTTCTAAGTGGTGATACTCTTTTATGGTGGAGTATGGTTGTCGGGTGAAGACAATCGTTCTTTTTGATGTGGTTGCATTTTACTTTTATTTTACCCAAGGTGGAGATTGTTGGGTTTGGCTAAAATAAAAGGTGGAGTCCTTGTCCCACATCGGTAAAAGAAGAAAATATGGAGTGGTCTCCATGCCTATAAAAGGAGTCCAAGGCTTTGGTTTTTAAGTACACCAATTAAATACACTTTAAGTATTTAATTCTTCTTTTTTTCTCTTGTCTTAGAGTGTGAAATGTGTAAGATAAATTTTTGGAGAGTGTAGGTGTAATTGGGGGTTGGCTTGAGGGATTAGTCTATGTGGCTGTAATTATGTCATATAATGAAGTTTTCTCTCTAGAGGCCTATGGTTTTTTTCCGGTTTTGAAATTTCCACGTATATTCTTGTGTTATTTATTTTTCTCTATCATTGTTCTTTGAGGGGCTTGTTTTTTGAGGGGCTTGTTTGAGGATTTTTGAGATCGTTTTTCCCGACATAAATGACGTAAGTATTCATGCCAATCCATCCATTATCCATCCATTCATAGCTTATGTTGTCTTGGGGGGCAATTTGCATCATGAACCCGCTCGTGTCCATTGACAACTGAAATAATAAAAAAAAAGTTCTCCAGTGCAATGGTTTTAGGTTTTTAATGTCCATTAGTTTGTATTTAATGTCCTTTTTCATTGTACAGTTATTATTTTTAGAAACGTTTTTGTTTTAATGATAATTATTTCATCTTATATAAAAGAAATTTCATATATTATATAAAAGAAATAGAATAAACAGAATAAACTATATTATTAACCAAAATTTAACCTATATTTCATTTCAGCTCAATCATTCATTTTCCAGGTCCCACCCACTTTCTACTTATAACAAACCCTTTGCAACTTTAACACAGCATATTAATTACTATATTTTATGAGAATGATTAGATGTGATGAATGTAAAAAATAGTAATGGTGAATATGTAGTGAAAATTAAAAAGTAAAAGTCGATTATTTAATTTAATTTGAGCTTTTAAATAAAATATTATACCTTCAAAGAAATACTTTTTATATTAAATGTTACACTATGAGATGGATGTAGTGCAAATTAGGGATGGGCTTGGCAATGGGGCGGGACGGGACGGGTCTGAGACTTCCACAAGGTGAACGGGGCGGGGCGGGTTGACCCACCGCGGGTTGTGGGTCGGGGCGGGTCGACCCGCGTAGGAAAAAATATTTTTTCAAATTTAATAAAATAAATATTTGGTGAATTTTTTATCTAGTATTTTATTTTTATAATACATATTATTTATAAAATTTGTCATTATTAACATAAATATGTAAGATCTAATAATAAATGTATGAAAAAGTATATAAATATATAAATTATATTAAAAAATAAAAAACTGTGCCCGGTGGGGCAGGGTGAATATCCACAGACAAGATTGATATTCAGACCCACTTTACCCGGTGCGAATTGCGGAATGAGACGATCCATAATCGCGGAATGGTACGGATCGGACTAAAATTATCATCCTTTGTACAAATGTTGAATTACATTATGGTACGCGTTGCATTTTGGCATTAGTAAGTCCAGTCAAACATCATAGCTAGTCGAAGCCATTCAGGTTCTGCCACGTATAATTTGTCAGCTTATGAACAGTGGGTCAACTATTTTGACCGAAGGAATCTTATCCATAATTTGGCCTTACACTATTCACTGTTCCCGGATGGGAAGGCCCCATTTGTTAAACTGCGATGGTATCTCCAAGTGCTGCAGTGAATAATGAATTTTATTTTCACCAAGTCCATGACAATGGGACTAAACACCCCCCCCCCCCCCCCTCACTTATAATCATCCGTTTTAAATATGGAACTGTCGATATGAATATTGGCTCAAATCAATATATGAATAGAGCTGTAAACGAGCTTGAAAAGCTCGATTCGATTCGAAGGATTCAGTTCAAAATTGTCGGTTTGTGGTTAGACTCGAAAGAGTTGGACCTTTAAAAATAGGATTTCGGCTAAACAATTCCGGCTCGATTCCGAATATAAAGGGTTTTGATCCAAGCTTTAAATTCCCAGCCCATTTATCCAAATAATATGTCCAATATCATCAACCCTCAAGCCCCAAGTACCCACGGACTAGAACTTAGGTTTAACTCTCTCAAAAAACGATGCGTCAAATCGAATTATAAAGTATAATTTATCAATCGAACTTCAATTGAACCTTAAAAATTTAGGTTGGACAAATTCGAACCGAATCGAACCTAATGCTCGAAATACTTCGAGCCAAACTCGAACTCTGTAAAGTTCGGTAAGGTTCGACTCATTTACCGGCCTTCATGAGTAAACAAAAAATATTACTGTATGAAGGTTTGGTTGAGATTTCTCTTAAAAATGTGTTAGAATGATCACACTTTTTAAGTAAAAGGTCACTATTCTTAATTACTACAGTTCTCTGAACGCAGGTCAAGAATTTAAGTGTTAATGGCACTTACGAGTTACAAACAGTCAATCTATCTAGCTTCGAAAATGCATATTGAAATTTAAAAAATTCTGCATGGGTTCAATTATGATTTTAAATGTAGCTCTTTATTTTAATTAGATCAAAAGTTTATTTTAAATATAACTCTTTATTTTGTTTCTTTGTCAAAAACTCGTATGATACCGTCTTATGAAAATAAATTTTAATTTGCTAAATGTTTGTTCTTTTCTAGGGTTTTTGTTTTTATATTTCGTTTTTTTTTCTTTTCTAGGGTTTCAGAATTTTTTTTTTCTAGTTTTATTTTTCATTTTTTGAGTTCTTTCAATGTTTCCGATTTTATCTTTTTAGTATTATTGTCATTTTAGTTGTTTTTATAGTTTTTCAGTTCTTATATTATTTTTTAAAATTATTTTACTTTAAAAGTTAGTTTTACATGACAAGCTCACGGTGGAACGAGAAGAAATTTCATTTTAATTATTAAGTTTTTTTCTCTTAAAAAATACCGAGGTTTTACCAAAATTTTGTTCTTTAATCAACATGATGATGAGGAGAAAAACTACTAGAATTTCATTAATGTAGAAAACCACAACAAAATTCAAGCATGGGATGGTTTTATTTTGATGTGATGGATCAAAGCAATACATATATTTTAAGTGAACTGTCCGGGTACATGCGTCGCAATACAACCTTCTTTTTTTAATAAATGTTGTTCGATCTTTTCAGAATCGAATTTTAATCATTTATCTGCTTTAGGTATCATGTCGGTAAATATAAAAAATTCTAACATTCATTTTTTAATATATTATCGTACTCTTATTTTTTTCATAATTTTTTCATAATATATATTTATGTTCAAAGTTTTGCTTTGAAAAAACAGAAAAATAGTTATTAAAAAAATCATTATATATAATTATAAACAAAAGCATATATCTATATTCCAATCCCCCCCCCTTTCAATATAAACACCCCCCCCCCCCCCATCACATTTCCATCACCAACCTCGTCATAACCCTACACAAGAAAATTTCAAAAAAAAAAAAAAAAAAGTCTTACGAAACAACCCTTTATTTATCCTCATATTCCTATCATGTCTGCAGAATCCTCAAACTCATCAAACCTGAAGATCATAGTCCAAAAAAACCCTTCAGAATCTCAAATTTCTCAACTTGGCATCAAATCTTGGCCCAAGTAATCTCTCCCTCTCTCTCTCTCTCTCTCTCTCTAATATGTGTATATAGTACTGAATTTAATTCTTTTTTCTTTTTGAAAATGTGTATTCATGTATATATTTGGGAAAGATGGGGTTGCTGTCCAGGTAAATACCAGTTTAAATATAAGGAAGGGGAGACGTGTTACATAGTACGTGGGAAGGTGAAAGTTTATTCTGAAAATGTTGAGATTGTGGAGTTTGGAGCTGGAGATCTTGTGATCATTCCAAAGGGCATTAGCTGCACTTGGGATGTCTCTGTTGCTGTTGATAAACACTACAAGTTCGACGCCGCTTCTTCTTCTTCGACGGCTCCTCCGCCTTCATCATAATTCATCTTTTTGTTTTTGATAATAATAATAATAATGTAATAATGTAGTTCATTAATTAATTAATTAAATATTCATTTTAGGTTTTTAGTTTACATTAATTGTTAGTGTTTTTTTTAAGTTTTCTTTAGTGTTTATTTTTTTATATTTTTATTTCAAAATTTAATTAGCTTTAGGGGACCTACTAGATAACCCAATAGCGAATCATCGCAAATTGTATCTCGTACTCCCAAGAGCAATTGCTTCGTCTTTCCGAAATACTTTGAATTTAGTATAAATATAACAAGTGTATGTCAATAAGACGGTAAGTTGAGCATTTTATTACATGCTCTTTGGATACGAGTTATAATTCCGGAAAATCACACGAGCTATTTCCTTTTTATGTTTTGTTTGTACGTAAAAAATTGGATATGTTGATGTTATTTTATGTTTGGTTAAAGGAAAACGAATCTAATTAGCAGCAGTCAAATAAAAGGAAATTAATCGCGGTCAAAATGCAAAAGTCCCATTCAAACCACAACTACTTTTTATCACAGTAATAAATGCTTTAAATGTTGTCTTTTTGACTGGTCAACTTATCATTCTTTATTCACATACATACAACCAAAAGGCTTATTTTTTAATTTCGTTGGAATTTTAATGGGTTAATTAATGTGCATACATTTAATAAAGTAAAAATGAGCATAAGAAGGTAAAATTAATAAATGCAAATAAAATGAGTCTTACTAGAAACGAGGCGTTACGAACCCGTACGATGCACCGGCTGTGCCTGTGCTTTTGGTTGAATATTTACGTGTTTTATACGTAATGTTTGTGCAGATGTTTATATACTTTATATCAAAGTTGCGTTAATGTGTAATATATATCACTATGTAACGCCCTGACTTTCTAGGGGTAATTATTGGGAAAAATAAATAAAAGGTAAATTTGACGAAGAATAACGCCTACAAAGTCGAGTCGCTACACTGACATAAATTAAATACCTTTAATTAAGACAATAACACGTCATAGATACGAAATAAAATTTGCGTCGGAAGAATAAATTATAAATTGTTAATTTCTAACAAAAGTTTCCCCAAAATAATTTCGAAACATTTGACATAAGAAAAACATCATTTAATAAATTTCATTCATATGCCCACTCGGCTCACTCCTTCGTTCATCCGGCTCGGTTTAACCTGCGGGATCAATAAAGGTGGGGTGAACTTCCTTCAGCTCGTGGAAATCTAACTCATCACAGTAATATACAATCTCAAGAAAAAAATAAAATGAATAATCTATCATATCTTTTCCTCAACATGAATACATACACACAATATTACATATAGCATGAATCTAGCACGCATAACACGAATATTGAGGTTGCGCAGGTGTCCCCGCAACAACATGAAACATACACAAAATACCACATATAACATGAATCGAGCACGCATGTGAATATTGAGGTTGCGCAGGTGTCCCCGCAACAATATATATCTTAAGATAGCCTCTTTACACGTATACATGTGAGCCTGATTCACAACATGTATCATCAATTTTTAAACATGAATTGAATATCACATATTGAATTGAATATCACATATACAATCAATTAAAGCAATTAAAGTGATAGTGAAAATTCCCACGAATAAATGATGCTGTCTGACTTGAATATGGAGATGCTCGACTCACAGTCTTAAGCCCGTAAATCCTCGATAATGTCTACATGTAATAATATTTTAATCATTATAAAATATTACGAAATAATGACTGAAATTAAAATATATATGCATAAAATCGGACTAATTATTAATATTAATTGAAAGCTCAATATTTTAATGTATTGGTCAAAATGGGACTGAATTAGAGGTTTTAAAGTTGAGTGGGGTCAAATTGTAAGAGTTGAGAAGCTGACTGAGTTAAAATCGAAGAATCATAAATTAAAACGAGTTTAAATTGAAGTATACAGAATTTCTGGGGTTAAATTGAAAGCTGCAAGAAAATGTGAGGGCTAAATTACAAAATCCTAATAAATATTTCAAAATTGGTATCATTAATACTCCCCAACCATTTTTTGGACTCAATCTTTCATTATATATGATATTAATTTTGATTATGTCTCATTTAGTTTTTTCTTCTTTTGCTCAAACCATTAGTATTGTGTTTTATATAATAAAATTTTAAGGAATATTATGCATTGGGAATTTGTGCTCCAATGATGCTTTTTTTTTTTTGAAAAGCAAATAAAATTCAATTAAAAGAGTACAAGGGTACTCAACCCAAATCCTACCGTGGAAAAACAAACCCCACCCCATAAAAATAATTAATTGATCTTGGAGGGGATACATCTTATGGGATCAACAAACCAGTCATGAGCAGAATAACAAAAGTTCATGGACAAAAATACCATAATCCATCTCCAAGTACAAAAATGACACTGTCAACCGTCGCAGCAAGATCCTGATTTTATCGTTAACAACTCTATCATTTCGAGCTTTCCAAATCCGCCAGCAAATGCATTGCCAGATGATGTTAAAAACCAACTTTTCTAATTTGTTCTTTCCTCTACTAACGAATTCACAGAAATGATCCACCAAAGAAGAAGAAGAGATTTGATGAATTTCCAGCCAGCTGCAAATGACATTCCAAACTGAGATAGAGAACGAGCATACCAACAACAAGTGATCAGATGATTCGTCATGAGCATAGCAAAATGGGCAATTTTGATTATTGTTCCCGAGTGCAATTCTTCTTTTTATCAGATTGCGTCTGGTGGGAATATGATCTTGAAGAGCTTTCCAAACAAATGCAGTGACTTTACAAGGAATACATCTCATCAAATGTTTTTGAGAACAGCCGATGGGTTGTCCACGGTCGAGGAAGCTTTATGAAGTAGAAAGTACATCTCCTTGGTTGAGAAAATCCCTATATTTGAAGCTTTCCACGATAAAGAATCCGGCTTCGAATGATTAATCGGAATCCTACACAATAGAGACCAAAATTCCAAAAATTCAATAGATTCATGATATTTAAAAATTCTATCCCAATTAAAACACCACACCCAGCCCCCCTCTTCAAAAACACTCATATTCCCAACCAGCAAATATTTTTGGGAAGATAAATTGTGCAACAACCTAAATCTATATTTCAAAATACAACCCTGCTCAACCCACGGATCGTCCCAAAACCGAACAGATAAACCATTTCCAAAAGAAAAAGAGACATTCTCGCTAAAGATTTTACCCTCCACCCCACTCAAAAGATTTTTCATATCCCTCCACCAAATAGACTCAAGACAAACATTACTCGTTTCTCTATTACCATCAGAAAAGGCCCCATATCTAGATCAAAGAATTCTCACCCAAAGAGCATTTTGATTGTTAGCCCATCTCCAAAACCACTTAGAAAGAAGCGGCAAATTAAACTATTTTAGATCTCTCACCCCCAACCCACCATCATCTTTACTTCTACATACTTTATCCCAACTAACCCAAGTAATTTCATTACTATTTTTCTTCCCCCCCCCCCCCCCCTCGATAAAAAATCTCGTTGCAGTTTGATCAAGTATTTGATAACACACGGAGGGGATTTGAAGAAGGAAAGATAGTAAAGCGGCAAAGCTGACAGAACCGAATTCAAGAGTATAATTCTTCCTCCAAAAGAAAGAGTTCTCTTCTCCTACCCCGATAATTTTTTCCGAATTCTCTCAATCACAACCTTCCAAACTTCTTTTCACTTGTGATTTACGCTAATTGGAAGCCCAAATAACAGAAGGGAAAAGACCCAATTTTGCAGCCAATAATATCCGCAAATTTAGAAAGTTCCTGACTACCAACATGAATATCATGAAGAGAGCTTTTATAAAAATTGACTCGAAGCCCAGAAGATATTTCAAAAAGTTGGAGAATATCCTTGATTATCATAACATTATTGGAAGAGGCTTTACCAATAATTGTTGTATCATCCGCAAATTGTAAATGGCTCACCAAAATTTTATCATGTCTAATATCAACTCCCTCAAACAAATTAATAGCTATCGCCTTTTGCAAAAGACAATTCAGACCTTCTGCAGCAATAAGGAAAAGGACAGGTGAGAGAGGGTTACCTTGTCTGATACCTCTTTGGAGGGAAAACTCTCCTGACGGTCTGCCATTCACTAGGACCGACATTGTAGCTGATGACAAGCAGGCTTTCATCCATGATCTCCATTTCAAAAAAAAAAAACATTCCATCCATCATCTCGTCAATGAATTTCCAAAGAACCGAGTCGTATGCCTTCTCAAAATCAACCTTGAAGACCATACTACTAGAGCCACTTCTTTTAAGAAAGTCCACAGATTCATTAAGAGTTAGGATACAGTCCAAAAACCGACAAATGCACTTTGAGTATCAGAGACAATTTTGCGAACCACTTTAGATAACTTTTTTGCCAACAGTTTCGAGAGGATTTTGTAAGAGCAATCAATCAAAGAGATAGGACGAAAATCCTTGATGTAAAGAGAGATGCTCCTCTTCGGAATAAGAGTTACGAAACACGGATTTCCACCCCTAACAATTTTACCATGCTGATGAAATTCGTTAAGAAAAGACATGAAATCCTTCTTCAAGATGTGCCACATTTTCTTAATGAAGCTAACACTGAATCCATCAGGGCCAGGACTTTTATTTCCTTCACACTCCCAAACTGCCTCCTTGACTTCTAGTTTAGTAAATGGAGCAATAAACAGATCATTATCAGAACGGTCCAACCTCTTTAGAACAATAGAATTGATAGAAAATCTCTTTTCGTTCTACCTTGAAAATTGTTTTTGAAATGATTAAAAACTTCTGACTTCACCGACTGAGCATCTTCGGTCCAGGTGCCATCAATAATCAATCCTTCTATGTTGTTGATTTTTGTTCGTGAGTTGACGCATCTATGGAAAAAAAGCTGAATTTGCATCTCCTTCTTTGATCCACTGAATTCTCGCTTTCCGAAAAATATAGCTATCTTTGATTTTTCTCCAATGCGAGAGGTTGGATTTGGACTCCCTAAGTAATTTCAGGTAACTCTCGTCAAGATCTCTCTCTTCTTGTAATGCATCAAGTCTTCTCCAAGTATTCTGACACTCATCAATTCTTTTATCCACATCGCTGTACTTTTCTTTACTCCAAATGTTGATGTCCGCTTTCAAGAGTTTCAGCTTCTCTTTCAATCTAAAGCCCTCCCAGCCTTGAATCGAATAATTGTCCTGCTTAACAAAATTTTCAAGATCAGGATTTTTGAGCCAAACATTGAAGAACTTAAATGGTTTTGGCCCCCAATTTTGAAAATAAGAGTGAAAGAAGATCGGACAATGATCAGAGCTCATATTAGGAAGACCCAAGAGATTGCATTGGACCCATTCATTCATCCAAGATTCATAGACTAAAGCTCTATCAATTCTACTACAACATTTTCCATCAAGTCTGGACCACGTGTATTTTCTACCGGAGAGAGGGATATCAGAAAGACCAGATTCAAGGATAAACTCCTCAAATTTCCTTGAAGATGACGAACTATTGTAGATGGATCTTCCCTTCCTTTCATTTGAGTTTCTAACTTCATTAAAATCACCAATAAGGGTCCAAATGGTGCTTCGAGTTTTCTGCAGCAAATTGCGCTACAACTCAACTTTTCCACTAGTAGATCCGGGACTGTAAATATTTACAATTGTACAGATACAACCAGATGCTACCCATTTTCCCTTGATCCCCACTGCCCCTTCCATAGCCCAATGATCAATAAAATCAAATTTTTCGTTCCTCCAAGATATCCAAATTCCACCTGAAAGACCAACAGTGTCCATAGCTCTCCATCCAAAATCTGTATTTTCCCATAAACCATTGAACCGAAAACTACTGTGATCTTGAATTTTTGTTTCTCGAATACAGACAATGTTCGGGCAAAACTTAACAATCAACTCTCGAATTTTCGGTTTCTTCAATCTCCCACTCAAACCCTTAATATTATAAGACAATATCTTCATTAAGAAACAACAAAATTTGGAACACCCTCCCTATCTCAGTCTTTTTTTCTCCATCAATGCAAGTCTCACTCTTAGATCTTCCTCGTCTTCTTTGTTGACCACTTCCAATTTTTTTTCCAGCTCAACAATCTGAAGTTATCAACACGGGATGAATCAGATAAAATTCCTTTGCTCGCTTTATTCAATTCCCTAGATTGAAGTCTCTCCTCAGAATTCATCATTCCCATCACAAATGAAGACCGATTATGATTCCTAGCTCTTTTTTCATTTTTTCCTTTTAGGCTTCTCCACCCTTTTTTCCCCTAGCTTTTTTCAGCGACAATCCTTTTTTCCTCAACATAGCAATCATTCTGGGCCAAATTCGAGGTAAGAGAAGGTCCCGAGGTCCCGGTCCGGAGTCCCGAATGTCCCGGTCCCGAAATGCACCAATTTGGTGGTCCCTGTCCCGGTCCCGATCGGGACTTCGGGAGTCCCGATTCCCGAAATGGAATAAATTTAAATCCCGGTCCCGGTCCCGATCCCGAGGATAATTTTTCGAAATGTCCCGAAATATCCCGAATGTCCCGAAATCAGAAAAGGAAAAATAAAATTGATTGAAATTAAAATTTTCAATCGGGACTTCGGATAGTCCCGATCGGAATTTTGGGACTCTCGAGCCCCTAAATTACCAAAATTTAAAGTCCCGGTCCCGAAAAATTCGGGACTCGGGACGGGACCGGGACTCGGGATTTTCCGATCCTAAATTCTCAGCCCTATACTTGGGTGGAATCCATCCAATTCAAAATATTCGGGGCCGAGTGACACGTCTTTTGTGTAACTATCGCAAGTGCACGATATCGTATCAAGTAGTAAGTAGACTTTTTGAGTCCGGTTTATCGATCCCACGAGAAAATTAAGTTATATTGAATTATACACTTTATCTATTTGTTATAGAGATTTAGATGAGCGAAACACACAATTTAAAAGTTTGGTTTGACAATTGCAAGAAAAATGCAATAATAGTTCTAAAATTTAAGGAAATGAAAGATTGCACTAATAATAGATTAATCAAAGGGTTAAATGAAATAGTTGGGATTACAAACTTAGTTCATCATTAGTTATAGAAGATGTATAGGAGATAAAGTCCATCGATATTTCCTCCCACTTCCATTTAGGGATCGGAAGTGGTTTCAACACTCCTACATGTCGTTGATGTTCAATCTTAACCTGTTGACAAGTTAAACACTTAGAGACGTATTCCGCTACGTCCTTCTTCATATTTCCCCACCAGAAATTCTGCTTTAAATCCTTATACATTTTACTGGTGCCCGGATGAATAGAATAGGGCGCGATATGAGCTTCCTTCATGATCGTCTGCTACAAAACATCGTCATCGGGGACGCAAAGTCGAATTTGGAATCTCAGAACTCCATCATCTTGTATCACAAATCCGGGGTCCTTTCCTTTGTTCACTTCATCACGTAACCGAAAAATTAGAGAATCATCCAACTGCTTAGATTTGATTTCTTCGATTAACGACGAAGTTAATTCCATCATACATAGCTGCCCTTGGACTTTTTGTGACCATACTTCAATTCCTTCGCGAATCAGTTCTCGTTGAATGCTAGGTTGGGACGTAAGCGCTTCCAACACTCGAAGAGAAACAGGTTTGCGGCTCAGTGCTTCAGCTACCATGTTCGCTTTGCCTGGATGATAAAGAAATTCCAGGTCGTAATCTTTGATCAATTCCAGCCATCTCCTCTGCCTCATGTTTAATTCCTTCTGACTGAAAATATACTTGAGACTCTTATGATCTGTGAAGATCTGACAATGAGTGCCATACAGATAATGTCGCCAAATCTTCATGGCAAGGACAACAGCTGCTAACTCTAAATCATGCGTCGGGTAGTTAACCTCGTACGATTTCAACTATTGAGAGGCATAGGCAATCACTCTATCCTTCTGCATCAACACGCAACCTAGACCCTAATTTGAAGCATCACTGTATACCATGAATCCATCGGTCCCATCTGGTAGTGCTAGTACCGGCGCTGTTGTTAGTCTTCTCTTAAGTTCATCAAAGCTAGTCTGACACTTCTAGTCCCACACGAACTTCTGAGTCTTCTGCAACGACTGAGTAAGTGGACGGGCAATTTTGGAAAATCCTTCCACAAAACGATGATAATATCCAGCAAGCCCTAAGAAGCTTCGGACTTCTTTCACGTTCTTAGGAGATTCCCACTCCAAGATTGCCTCAAATTTCTTCGGGTCTACCTGAACTCCGTCGGTTGATATCACGTGCCCAAGGAACGTTACTTCCTTAATACAGAACTCGCATTTAGAAAGTTTCGCAAAAAGTTGTTCGTTCCTCAATGTATTTAAAACGATACGCAAATGCTCTGCATGTTCTTCTGTATCCTTCGAATAAATCAAGATGTCATTGATGAAAACGACCACGAATTTATCCAAGTATTCTAAGACTACCCGATTCATCAATTGCATAAACACCGCAGGAGCATTAGTAAGTCCGAATGGCATCACCACAAATCCATAGTGCCCGTACCGGGATCTGAAAGCCGATTTGGGTATATCCGATTCCTTAATCCTCAAACCGATGGTATCTTGATCTCAAGTCGATCTTCGAGAATACCGTTGCCCCCTGCAGTTGATCAAATAAGTCATCGATCCGAGGTAATGGGTATTTATTCTTGATCGTCACCTTGTTTAGCTCCCTGTAATCAATACATGATCGGAGGGATCCATCTTTCTTCCAGACAAAAAGAACGGGTGCTCCCCAAGGGGAAACACTAGGTTGAATGTAGCCCTTCTGCAATAATTCCTCAAACTGTTTCTTTAACTCGTACATCTAGGTTGGCGCCACACGGTATGGTGCTCTGGAAACAGGTGCGGCTCCTAGCTCCAATTCAATATTAAACTCTATAGCTCTTCGCAGAGGTAATCCGGGTAGTTCGTCAGGGAATACGTCAGAGAATTCGTTCACCACTGGAATAGATGAGAGCTCTACTCCTTCTTCCTTTTTCATAGCATAACACCAAAACCCGTGACAACCCTGTTTTAGCAACTTAACCGCTTTCATGGCTTTGATCACTTTCTCTGAGCTTCCTGGTCTCCATCCTTCGAATAAGTGTTCAGACCCATCATCAGCAATAATCGAAATAACTCTCTTCCGATAATTTAAAATAGCCCCAAAACGGATGAGCCAATCTTCTCCAAGAATTAAGTCGTCACCATGGATGTCGACCACAATAAGATTTGACGGCCAATCTCTCCCTTCTATAGACATAGGAAAATCTCTAGCTTATAGAGTTCCCACAATTCTCTCTCCACTCAGTAAACCCACAACATAAGGTTCACAGTCAGGCAAACACGAGATTCTCAAACGATTAACACATTTCAATGATATAAAAGAATGCGTAGGTCCCGAATCGAATAAAACACTAACTGGTTGCAAAAGAATCTAAATTGTACCTGATGCAACAGCAGTGTTCTGATCATCTGTCCTCCTCATCTCGTAAAGACGCGGAGGAACGGACCCAGCACTGGATGCCTCTCTTTTCCCGACATTCTGCTGCTGAAAACCACTCTGCTGTGTCAGGTTCATACTTGTCTCTTTCGGAACTTGTGCTGGAGTGCGAGTACCAATTGATCTAGTCACATTTCCACAAAAAGTCGCATGATGCCCTTCCTTCCCATATTCAAAACAAGTCACAGAAGGAGCGGAGCAATCACGCCGAATATGCCCTGCTCGACCACAGTTATAACACTTCTTCGATGCATCTGAAACTGTTGATGCTGTTCGGAACTTATTTCCACCTCGAGAGGATACGAAGGTTTTCTGGATGAATGAAAGGAGGACTGGCCCTTGCGGGGCCCACTACTCTTGTTCTCAGCGAAGTTGCCAGATACTTTCTGCTTCTTTATTTCTCCACCGCTGCCTCTTTCATCTCGTAGGCCAGTGCTTTGTCCTTATACTATCGCAGAGTAGTACATTCAAATCCAGACATATATTGCTGAATCTCCGGATTCATCCGCATGTCAAAATGAAAAATCTTTTCTGCCTCGGTCCTGACCAAATATTGCACACAGGTCAGCTGGTGATTGTGTCCGTCATAGATGCCTCAACATTATGCGGTAAGAAAAACTCTCGGACTCTAGCCTCTCTAACTGGACGAGGATAATATTGTGCTTCCATCATTAATTTGAATTCTGTCCAGTCAGCATGATGATCCTCAGGTCGAATGGCCTCCCACCAGTCGAAAGCTTCCGTATTCAGAAAATACTGAGCGATTGGGACTTTTAGATCATCGGGACAGTTAATTCCCGCAAATATTTTCTCTAATTCCTTCAGCTAGTGATCCCAAGTAGGCATCGCTGCAGAACCGTCGAATTTTGGTGGGTGTAACTTGACCACTTCCATAAGCCACTTGTCTCCCCGATTATCCTCGTTACGCTGTTAGCCCATCGTCGTATGCATGCGGTCAACCACTTGAGCAAACTGGGTCATCTGAGCGACCACCTGTTGAAGCACTCCCGGCATGTTAGGATTTGCGTCATCATTTACTGATTCCTGTTCTCCTCCAGAATGGGAATCAGTTCGATTAGTCGATAAATCCGGGGTAGATGATGAATCTTCCTGTCTCGCATTACCACGTCCGCATCCGCGTCCACGACTTCCTCTCAACATACTGTAAACACAAACACTCAATATCCAGGGCAAAATCTTCTAAAGGAAATCCGTCAATATCCATAAAACACAAAATAAACAAAATGGTAGTATATGAGATTAGGAAACGTACAACCACGGTCCACATGACGACGCTAGATGTGCAGTGATGTTACAAACGACCCATAAATCAAATGACGTAAACAGACCCAACTAAACCTGACTGCCAAGATATCCATGAATCTTAGCTCCGATACCATATTCTGTAACACCCCGAGATATTCGGAATAATTACAGCATCATAAATCCTTTATATAAGAATTTACAAAGCTAATTTAAGAAATGCGGAAATAATACAAAAGTACCACTAAAATTTAGAATTCGATAACCGGTTCAGACAACTCAAATGAATCCATTATTACAAGCATCTCAAGTCAACAACAAAACATGCGTAGTCGAGTACTGAAAATCAAACCAGAAAGACAAAACAAAACAACAAATAACATCACTGAGCCCCTTCATCATCATGTCAGTACTGTGGTTGCTTCCCCGCTCCTCCGCTACCTGAACATCAAAACAAATGTCCACCCTCGAAGGGGTTAGCAAAAAGATGCTAGTACAAGTATCATAATATGCAAAATCAGATATGCAACAACGATGCATAGCAAAATACATAACACGGACTTTCGCTGTCGGAATCCAACGATGCGAATCCACATGATCCCATCAACACAATATGGGGTATCCCAATGATCCAGCGCCCTCAGCATAGATCCCAAGATGATCCCGTCGGACCAACACGAGGTGGAAAAACCTGTCCAATGATCCAGCGCTCTCAGCATAGATCCCAAGATGATCCCGTCGGACAAACACAAGGTGGACATCTGATCCAGCGCCCTCAGCATAGATCACACGATCCCTTCGGATCAACACAACATACACAAACACAACTATGCATATACATATGCAAAAATCGATATGTCCATCAACATGAACATACAAATAATGGATAACGAATATCATGACAATTCAATGAAAATGATCTCATGCTCAACAACATGAATAACAATATGCATGATCAAAATTATCAATATTAAACCAATTTCAAGCTAAGATACTTGCCTCAGAAATGGCGATAAGGATTGCTACTACGAATAGGCTTCAACCCGCTCGAAGAATTCTCACTCGACCAGCTCACCAAAATCCAAACCTTCATCGAACATTAATACCGGTATAACTAACGGTTCCGGATAATCGTTCTAATCATCAAACGAATCATCAAAAGGCATGTTATACCCTATCATGACAAGTGAACTAATCTGCCCCAATCCATTCGGTTGAATCGACACTACGCTATTCGGCCGAACGACAATCTCATAGAATACCATTCAAGTTTAAATACATCTTTCGACCGGATTCTTCAATTATGAAATTCATCTTAGAAGGATCATGTTCTTCAATAACAAGATATCGGAAATACTTTTACGAACATCATAAGAACTTATTCATTAGGTTCATCTTGATTGTCATCTCATTCTAGGAATTAATCCTAAGCTCGGTCCATTAAATTCACCAAACGAAATGTTCGATCATATAATTCATAAGAACTTAGATAATCTCCAAAAACTTGTTATAATCAGGTTCGAAATCTCAGGATACTACGTTCAAGAGCCTTATCGCTAAAAGGTTCGATCAACATGCTTAACAACAAAAGAGAACCGAAGCATAACCGAATTTATTCCTCTAAAATCATGATGTTCGACTTCTCACGAATATAACTGATTTGATAATCTCAAAAACATGTTCAAAACACCACCAAGAACACATAATCAAGTTGGTGAAGGATCATATACCTCAATATAGTGAAGAACAATGAAAAACCTGAAAAACTCAACACCGGAAGCTTGAACACCAATCCACAAGGGTCTATGAACTTCAAAATCAAGCTAGGACGATGATATGGGAGTTATATGGTGCTGGATAGTTCTCAGATAGCAAAAGACGGAAGTGAAGTGGGAAAGAAATGAAATGGGGGTTGGGGGTTATAAATAGAACTCTAACCATTACGTACGTTACCTATACTCCATTACGTATGTAAAAGCCTTAGCGCACGCTATACTCAATCCTTAGCATACGTTAACGTCTGGCCAAAGCTCACTGACTTGATTCTGGCATTCGCTTACGTACGTTATCATAGTAGCTTACGTACGCAACACTATGAACTTAGCGTATGTTAATAATCCACCCTAGTGTACGTTAAGTCCCGTTGACTTGCTTAGCTGGAAAGCCGTCCAGGTTCACGCGGAGCATCTCACAAATCTTCACGGGCCCCCACACGCCAACCCTTCTCTGATCTAGAATTGACTGAAGCTTACGTACGTTAAGCTTAAGCTATAACGTACGTTATATTACAATCGTAGCGTATGTTAAGATCATCACCTAGCGCACGTTATGACGTGCAGAACCATGCATGCAAGAATGTTGGAAATACAAAAATGTAGGGATACGAATACGGGAAACCAATCTTCGATTATTAATACCACATAATCAAACGTTACAAGTTCAACTACAGGTAAAATAAACAATAATTATTCGGGCATTACAATAGTGGTGATCGAGTTCTATATAAATTTTAATAGAGGGCAACCGAACAGGTTTTTAGTCTATTAATTTTCATAAAGTGGTGTCCAACACCAACCCATCTAATGGATGATTCGATCTTCTTTTTCCCCTTGTTCACTCCCCTCAACCTATATGGTTTATATGGTTCGTGAACAAGTTATGTTTATACCATCGACGCAAATCAGTTTCACAATTGAATCTTATCCGGCAACCTATCAGGTTTCTAGGGATAAAATTTGCTCCAACCGAAGGCATCCAATGCGCTCCCGGTAATTTATCCATCCTCCCCGAACGACTAGCCCGATAACTCGGAAGCATAGCACATCCGATTTGGATTTCAATTTCCCGAAAGCTCGATGGAGGGAAGGAAAACCTTGAAACCTTATAAACTTAATAATTGTCGTGGGAGAATTTTTTGCGATTAATGTTACACTTTGCACATTAATTCATTTAAGCGCGTTTGTAGTATTCATATAATATGAATAACCATTCACAACCTAGTTGCTACCACCATGTAGTTCATGGACCGTTCCTAGAATCAAAAATTTCGTAATCTAATTAGGCCCTATTCTTTTGGACTTATTTTTGATTTTGATTCGATTCGATTCGAGTCCATTCGATTCGATTGATTCGATTCAGATACATTGATTGATTCAATTTAGTTCAGTTCTTCTTCTTAGTATTATTAATCTTAATTATTATTATTGTTATTATTACTAATAATATTACTATTATCGTTGTTGTTGTTAATTACTATTATTATTATTATTTACCATTATTATCATTATTATTATTTACCCTTAATATATATTTCAGTTCAGTTCAGTTCAGTTCAGTTCAGTTCAGTTCAGTCCAAAAGAACAGAGCCTTACAAGTCTTCGATCTTGAATCTTCATCTTCTCGAATGGATCTTCCTCCGGTCTTCGTCATTACATATAAATTTTACATTGAAAAATTGCATCATAGATACAAATCTTTCTAGTAAAATAAATAGGCTCAAAACGGCCTTTACAACCCAATCGAATAAAGTCGAACGATTCAAAAAACTAAGTCCATGAACCACATCACCATTCGAAAATAATGCATCAAACACATTAAAATAAATGGCATTCACAATTAATCTAAATATTGATCCAATCAATATAAATTAATCCATCCAAATGAATTAATCCAATTAATTCAAACAACCGTTAATTTTACCTTGTTCCGGGCGAGAAAATATTTCATTAATTAATTCCCCTAATAATAAAATTACCATAATTATATCTTAGTTAAATTAAAACCAGTTTAATTTGTGGGAAATTAATTACCGAACGAAATATAAAAATGGAGCAAAAAACACAAGGCCCGGGCCAAGCCATGACATGGAGGCCCATTGACCCAGCCACTTGACCCGACTGCTGCGTTGACCAGACTTGCTGCCCATTGACTTAGCTTTGGCGACCAAGCTAAAGTCCTGGTCATTTTTCTGGCTCGTCTTTTCGTCTCGAATCCAAAAATAATATTTTTCTAATTTTTATATTACACAATTAAATCAGTTTTTCAAAAGAAAAATAGATTTATATTGTAACATAAAATCATGAAAAATTAATTTTTTAGATGAACAATTGAAAATCAACGATTAATACGATTATGATTCCAAATCATAAACCATTCAATCAAGTATTCCAAATGTTAAATATCGTATATACGATCGCAAGACCACGCTCTGATACCACTGTTGGGATTCGGTGCCTAAAACGAAGGCCCAACAGCGGTAAAACGAAAATTAATTCGATCTGAATCCCTACGAGGATCGATCAAGCTACGTATATACGGATATTAAATGAACAAAAGAAGATTCGGAATCATACCCTTGTGGTCCGTTGATTAAATGGTGTTCTTCTCTTGAGCGATTCCCCAAGCTTTAAATTGCTTTCCACGAATCCAATCCGCTCCAAGCTCTTGAATGATCCAACGCCGAAAGCACCGCGTCTCTACTTGCCACGCGCCGGAGAAACAAACGGAACGACGATCACCCAATTAACCTCCAAAGTTACGGCTAGAATCAAGTGATGGAAGCTATCTAATTAAGATTACAACACTCTAAGTATTTAATCTATATCTCTCAAGTTTATTTTTTGATTTTTCTCCAAGAAAATACTTAAGATAAATGTGAAGAAGATGAAGACTTGAGAAAAGTATTCTCTCTCTCTCTTTTTCTTGCTAGGAACCGTATGATATCAAGATTATGAGAGTTCTTCAAGTCTTCAACATTTATTCTTATTCTACTAGCTAAAGTCATTCACCTTTACTTATTAAAAGAGATATGATATCTCTAAAGTCTTTAGTCTTCAACCTACCAAGGATAAGACCAAGACCATGAGGGAATTAGTAAGGTGGGGCGGCCTCTAGAAGGAATCAGACGAGTTCGGTTCGTTTCGGACTCCCGTGAGTCCAAACGGATAAACTGCAATTCCATTCCGATGTATTTATATCAACTAATTAATCCAATTAATTAATCATATCAAATACAAAATAACATAATTAATTTCTCTAATAAATAATTATATCTATGAATTAAATTAATCACCCAGTAATTTATTTAATTAGGCCATAAATTAATTTAGACATCCAATGTCCCTCAATAAATTAGACATCTAATGTCCAATAAATTAGATATCCAATATCTAATATTTATAAAGAGAGAATAAACTCGATTCATTCCGTCGTCAATCCTATTGTGCGATGATAAGTGTCATTTTTGTACACTTATCCATGGTTTGTATCGATAAAATTCACCCATAATTGAGCTAGTCTACTCGTTTTTTGCTTTTAATTTATTAGTTTTAATAATTTTATTTTTATTGGATGATGATCGGATTAAATAACTGAATTACTCAAGAAACAACATGTTTAATAAATATTCTCTTTATTGAATTTTGATATATTCATGTTGTAGGGCTTTCCGAGACGAATTCGCGGTCTTCCGGATTCAAAATCGAGTTATATATCAAAAGTTATCATCAGAAGAAGATCTGGGCAAAAACGCAAAGTCCGAGGAATTTGGGCTGAAAACGTAACTATCAAAGCTTCAAATGAGCAAATTTACGAAGCCACGTTACGGCCGTAACATTCGTGAAGTTACGGCCGTAAGTCACCTCGATTACGGCCGTAACTCCCGAATGTTACTAGTAACTCTTGACAGATTGCTATGATTTGTCTAATTTTTATACTTTTTGTGTATTATTGAGGGATGGTGGCATTGATCCGATATAATGTAATAATGCTGTAGTTTTGGAGCTATTAGATGACTTTAGGTGTATAAATAGACCCTTAGATCCTTCATCATTCACCATTCATCTTATAATTTTCCATTTTCTTGTAAACTTTTGTTTTTGTGTGAAGAACACACTTGTGTTCTTGAGTGATCTTTGTTAGTGTGGTACAACATATGTTGTTCAGAGAGTTTATTGTTTCTATCTCCTTTATCTACTAAGGAGTTAGGATCAATTCTTTCTCATGATTCAACTAAACATGACCACCAAAGCTTGTAATATGTGTAATAAACCCTTTATGGGCTAAGTTTCTTAAGTTGGGATTATAAACAAGGTTAGTCATGTTATTTATGTTTGTATAAAGATATATTATGAATTACTTATTATTGTGTGTGATTTTCATTGTTTTAACAATCTTTATTTATTTGGCCAATTAATGAAGATATTTATGATCTTCATATGTTTGAAAGAAAATATGTTTGATTAGATCAAATGATCTTCACTCTAAGTTGTTCTAGGGGATAGAAATATACCCTAGTCCTTAGATGATTCATTGAGTTATTTTCACAAATCCTAATGCTATGTATTGAAGCCAATCAACATAGAAATATAGTGGATTGATTCAATATGTAGGGCGTTTTATAGTTCGAAAGAGAAACCGTCTTTTTAAGGAAAATCGAATCTACACAACATAATAAGTAAATTCATCTTATGATCTCCAATACATCTTTTATAACTAATGACGAACTAAGTTTGTAATCCCAACTATTTCATTTTATCGATAATCAATCTATTAATATTGCTATCTTTTTATTTCCTTATAATATTAGAACTATTATTGCAATTTCTTTGCAATTATTAAACCAAACTTTTTAATTGTGTGTTTCACTAATCTTAAGTATCTATAAAAATAGACTAATAGTGTATAATTCAAATTATAACATAACTTCCTTGTGGGATCGATAAACCGGACTCAAAAAGTCCACTTTACTACTTGATACGATATCGTGCACTTGCGATAGTTACACAAAAAGCGTGTCAAGTTTTTGGCGCCGTTGCCGGGGAAGTATAAGTTATATTTGAAATCTTACATTATAAACTATTTTTGTAGGTACAAATTTGTCGACGTTGTAACTTAGTACTAAATTGTGTTTGTCCGGTCAAGTGGCGGATAACGGTACTCCGTGACTATTAAAGTCGGATTTTTTCAGTTTCCCACAACAACTGATATTTGTATATATTTTTTATTTTTTTAATTATTTTCATTGTCTTTTTATTTTTGTTTTTTTTTTATCATGGATGAAACATTGTTTAAAATTGAAAAAAGATTTCCCTTTCTAAGCAAAAATGCAATTTTAAAAATTTACAAGACAAGGCTTGAAAGGATGAGGTTGCTTACTAATAAAAGCATACCTTTTGACATAAGATTCATTATCGAAGCCAAAGTAAGAATAGAAGGTGAATTCACAGAAACACCAACTAGATTTTTACCAGGGCTTGGAAAAAGTTCATATGCAAAGAAACGACGAGCAAAGATTCTAGCCGTTTGCTATAAATGTGCTAGATGGAACTGTAATGCAAAATGTCGATCTTTAGGAATTCCATCTACAAACAGAGAAGATAAAATTCAGTTCATTAATGATGGTCTGAATAAGGAGAATTTAGATAATATCGAAATTTCTCTTGACACGCATCCTAGTGGACTTGTGTATTACGGAATTCAATGTTTGTGGAATAAATTCAAACCAGAATATGAACAACGTCTTGGGAATCGACGTTAAAAGACCTGTTTGCCAATTTGTAAGAAAATTGGATGGGAAGCTTCTCCCGACTCATAGAAGGCGTTTAGGCCGTTTCGAACGTAAAATCGGAGGAAGATGTGAGCCACAATCACAACCACCGTACATACGCGTAAGTATCTTTTATTTTTGTCGTGGTGAGATTTTACGAATAAAAATATGATACGCGATAAAAGCTTTCATTATTCTATTGAGTAGTTGAAGCACAATCAAACGCAATCACAAACTTGTTAAACAATTTTTACCTTCTTTTTCTTCTATAAATAAACTTTCTCTTGGTTTCTTTCATTCATCCCTCAAACTCGCATTTTTCTCTGTCTCTCTCTAAAATTTTTTTTTCTTTTCAAAAATGGAGTCATCATCTTCAACAAAAATTTTACACACTGCATTTTTGGTGGATCTAGTTCGGAAAAGAGGCATGCTTCACCAAGCGACCCACAACTTGGGTCGTACCTTAGGAGAAAAATGCATTCATGTAGTTTACGGAGGAGGAAGTCTAGGATTAATGGGGCGAGCTGCCGTCGCCTATATGGAAGGAGTAAGAGTGTTGGGAGTAATCCCAAAACCTCCGGGCTGAAAGTAAAATCACCGGTCAACTATTGGAGATGAGTTTAGATCCGTGAATATGCAAGATCGCATAACTCACATGATAAATAATTCGCGCCTTTATCGCCCTTCCTGGTTTTGGCACACTTGAGGAACTTTTTCATGTGGTTACCAGAGCCTACCTAAATGTTCATCAAAACCAATAGGAATGCTTAATGTCAATGGTTTCTTTGATGGTTTCTTGTCTTTCATCGACTACTCCTGAAAAAGGATTTATTTCGAACGTGCAAAACGAATCATAGTCGTTGCAACAACACCGTAAGAACTAATCGAAAACTCAATGAATTTGTTCCTCAACCAGATCCACTCTAGCTAAAATTGTGCAGGTAGAAGATTTTACCGTGAGAAAACGAAAAGTAGATTCATTCCTCTCCCTTTGATAACCCATGTCGGACCCCTTGTATTTTTACTTTTTGTCGTGTGTAATAATCGTGCTAAATGATGGCGGCTTAAGGAGTTTCTTTTTGATCTCTTGACGCGCATCTATTCACGATTTATGTATTTTTATTTCATTACTACAATGTTTATTTCGTGTTTTGCTTTTATGAAAACTTTGATGGCGGCGTAAGGCGACTCTTCGGACTTTCTTGATGCGCATCTAAAAATTATGTTATACTTACGAGTATATTTTATTTTCTTTTGTGTGTGCCTCGTATATTTATTCTCTTGCATTCTAAAAGGCGTTAGGCTCGGACATCAACTTTCTTAACAGGAGTATTCTCGCTTTCTCGCATTGATTTTTATTTTATTTTTAAACCGAGGACAGCTTTTATTTTCAAGTTTGGGGTGGTTTGTTTTAGTATTTGTGTTTGTTTAATAATTTTGGTGTGTTTTGATTGATTTGGTTATTTGCCTTAATTTTTTTTATATATATATTTATATATATATTTATAGTATTTTGATTTTTGAGATTTTTAAATCCGCCATAACACCAATAAATTAGCTTTATACAAACTTCTAAAATCGCTTTAACGGTATAAAAAAAAAAAAAAAAAAATTGTATATTCCAAAATTTTTGAGCCTTAATCTCTTTCCAAGCCTTGTAATTATCATATAAAATCGAGTCATTCGTTACCTTGAGAAAAGAAGAATCAATTGGTTGATGAAAAATAAAACTGAAATTTACTTAATTTGTGGAGTTTTTGATTTTTCATGCTTAACTAAAAAAATGATTTTCTGCAAAAATTCTATTCCCTAAAAAAAAAAAAAAAGGAGTCATTGGTGAAAAGAGCTACACGTTAGCAAATAACGGTGTGAAAGCTATCACCTAAAAAAAATAAATGACGAAAAGGAGAAGTGTTTAGCAAAGAATAATGCTAATTTTGGAAGTCTTAAATTTTGCGAAAAATAAAGGACTAACCATTGTTGGTGCGTAGCTGCCGTCTCAGGAAAAATTGGTGAAAAGAGCTACACGTTAGCAAATAACGGTGTGAAAGCTATCACCTTTTTACGAAAAAAAAAATGAGATAGAAATTGTGTTAGTGAAAAGAGCTACACGTTAGCAAATAACGGTGTGAAAGCTATCACTAAAAGGGATGTAGTTTATGAGCAGATTTGATTTAATTAGCAGCTGAATTTCAATACACTCAATTTTGTAAAAATCACAATATTTGATGACGCCAATGAAATTCTTCTTCATATTGAGTCGAAAAATAAAAGAGTGATCGAGAGCAACCATTAAAGGGAGTCGTGTGTATCACGAGTGGGAAAGAAATAATCAACCTTTTGGGGGGAAAACCTTACATTTTGGAATTACAAAATAAAAACCGTGTTTTAACTTCAAAAACATTAGTAGATTTATTTTGAATCTTGATTCATTTCTATCTACTGTATAAAGCTGGTTGTTGTTTATTAATGGTATTTTGATCTCCTTTTTTTTATTTTAATTTATGTGTGTATTAATTTTCTTATTTTTTTTATTTTTATTTTTATTTTTGGAGTGTGAATAATAAAGAGTCTTGCTCGGGACTAGCAAGAATTCAAGTTTGGGGGTGTGATAAGTGTCATTTTTGTACACTTATCCATGGTTTGTATCGATAAAATTCACCCATAATTGAGCTAGTCTACTCGTTTTTTGCTTTTAATTTATTAGTTTTAATAATTTTATTTTTATTGGATGATGATCGGATTAAATAACTGAATTACTCAAGAAACAACATGTTTAATAAATATTCTCTTTATTGAATTTTGATATATTCATGTTGTAGGGCTTTCCGAGACGAATTCGGCAGTCTTTCGGATTCAAAATCGAGTTATATATCAAAAGTTATCATCAGAAGAAGATCTGGGGCAAAAACGCAAAGTCCGAGGAATTCAGGGCTGAAAACGTAACTATCAAAGCTTCAAATGAGCAAATTTACGAAGCCATACGGCCGTAACATTCGTGAAGTTACGGCCGAAGTCACCTCGATTACGGCCGTAACTCCTGAATGTTACTAGTAACTCTTGACAGATTGCTATGATTTGTCTAATTTTTATACTTTTGTGTATTATTGAGGGGATGGTGGCATTGATCCGATATAATGTAATAATGCTGTAGTTTTGGAGCTATTAGATGACTTTAGGTGTATAAATAGACTTAGATCCTTCATCATTCACCAATCATCTTAAAATTTTCGATGTTCTTGTAAACTTTTCTTTTGTGTGAAGAACACACTTGTGTTCTTGAGTGATCTTTGTTAGTGTGGTACAACATATGTTGTTCGAGAGTTTATTGTTTCTATCTCCTTTATCTACTAAGGGAGTTAGGATCAATTCTTTCTCATGATTCAACTAAACATGACCACCAAAGCTTGTAATATGTGTAATAAACCCTTTATGGGCTAAGTTTCTTAAGTTGGGATTATAAACAAGGTTAGTCATGTTATTTATGTTTGTATAAAGATATATTATGAATTACTTATTATTGTGTGTGATTTTCATTGTTTTAACAATCTTTATTTATTTGGCCAATTAATGAAGATATTTATGATCTTCATATGTTTGAAAGAAAATATGTTTGATTAGATCAAATGATCTTCACTCTAAGTTGTTCTAGGGGATAGAAATATACCCCTAGTCCTTAGATGATTCATTGAGTTATTTTCACAAATCCTAATGCTATGTATTGAAGCCAATCAACATAGAAATATAGTGGATTGATTCAATATGTAAGGGGCGTTTTATAGTTCGAAAGAGAAACCGTCTTTTTAAGAAAAATCGAATCTACACAACATAATAAGTAAATTCATCTTATGATCTCCAATACATCTTTTATAACTAATGACGAACTAAGTTTGTAATCCCAACTATTTCATTTTATCGATAATCAATCTATTAATATTGCTATCTTTTTATTTCCTTATAATATTAGAACTATTATTGCAATTTCTTTGCAATTATTAAACCAAACTTTTTAATTGTGTGTTTCACTAATCTTAAGTATCTATAAAAATAGACTAATAGTGTATAATTCAAATTATAACATAACTTCCTTGTGGGATCGATAAACCGGACTCAAAAAGTCCACTTTACTACTTGATACGATATCGTGCACTTGCGATAGTTACACAAAAAGCGTGTCACGCGACTCGGTAGGTCCGTCTCAGTTAGCAATGAGAAGAACCAAAGAGTAGTAGCACCACCTAGCCAGCCTGGCGGCCTACACTGTACCCCAACTGAGAACGAATGATTGTGATCATTCAAAAACCATTCTGTCGTGAATACCAGTATACGTATAAACCCTTCTTTCAAATGTCCCGATCAAATTATAAGGTCACGGTCAGTCAAACCCTATCTGTACTTGACGCTATGCATGAGTTAATGCAAATCAAGATCATCGATGACTCATGTATCCAATACAACTAGCTCCAATGCTTTGGTCGAAGACTTATGATCTCATCCGCCAATAACCACATAGGACATATAACCCGTTCACTAACAAGAGAAAGAATTCTATCTTGGTATTCAGTAGGACCTGCTACTTGTCCGTCAAGATGCACGTCGAGGTTGTCCCCCACCTTCCGGTTTTCTAGGTCGAACTACTCTAATGAAAATCTTAACGTCACAAGCACATCTCTACTAAATCCTAAAGTCGAAGGTTCACGAATACATATCACAACCTTTTGATTCCGTCATTGACTGTCCCGGAGTGAATTCCGTGTGACGAATAGAGGGTGAGTCGGTTCGAGTATACTAATCTAATTAGCATACCTATAACATGTGCTCCCACTAACCATTGGTGTTCGACAGGCACTCTCTAAGTTAAAGAACACGTCATACAAGTCCTCACATAAACTTAACGCCCAGTCAAGTTTCATCGACTTGCGAACGATTAAGTATTTGAGCTATAAACCTTTCCAGTACCGATCCTCTTATCCAATAGGGAGTGGAATATTTTGCTCTCAAATACACGGACTAGTTTCTATATATATATATATATATATATATATATATATATTTACGAGTTAGGAATGCCAGTAACTACCAGTAAATAAAGAAACATACATTTCCCTTATGATAATGAATTACATAATAACAAGTACAATGCCCTCACTCAATATCCTCTGAGTGGCATTCGAGGGCATACTCCTAACAGTGACATGTTGTGGGATCTTTCTGAAAGTATTTTGGCCATTTGGCCAACTTGTGTCTCTAGATTTTTAATTGAAGCATCATTGCGTTGTTGATACATCAGTTGTGGTTCGGCTAGCTTCGTGATTGCTTCTACCCACCCGGGCTTCTTTTCTTGATGCGTTGGATTCAACACATTGTTGTTGTTTGCATAAGAAAAGTTTGTATGATTTTTGCACCCTGGGTTATATGTTGGCCCGTAAGGATTGTATGCTTGTCTTTGGAAATTCTGAGCATAGGCCACTTGTTCTGGTGGTGGAAATGACTGCTCCTGTTGCACTAAGGGACAGATAGTGCTGTTGTGAGTTGCTCCACAAATTTCACATGAAAGAGCTAAAACTTGTGAAGTTTGCACCGTCTTCACAGATTGAGGAGTTGAAAAAGACATGTCCTCGACTTTCTTTGATAAAGCTTCAATTTTTGCCAACATAAGTGAATAAGAATCCATTTCAAAAACACCATTTGGTTTCTTTTAGATATTTCTGTCTGGCCATCTTGCACTTTGTTCACTTATAACCTCAAAAAGATTATAAGCCTCTCCCATAGTTTTGTTGCCAAGTGAGCCATTTGATGATTGTTGGTCCCTCCCGAGTATACTGGATACAGTTTGGAAAGTATGTTTAAACAACAAACTGTATTGATTTTCTAATTTGGAGTGCGTAGCGGAAGTCTTAAAATAGTAAATTTGCTGTCGATACGGCAACTCGGTCTATTCTCCTGTTAGCTTGGTGCGTACAGGGTTTTGCAGTGTATACTTATATAAATCACAGTTATGAAAACAGTAACGGCGATAGGTAAATAACACAGTAATTTAAAGTGGTTCGAGGTAAACCCCTCTACGTCCACTGGTCCTCCACACAGGAGTAAAACGTTTATTATAAATATTGTGTACACAACTATGTATTTATAATCAAACCTATCCTTGTATCGTTCACACAGATTGATACAAAGAATGTCGCTTTCAACCGTTCACACAGATTGGTTAAAGCTTCCTTCTTGACTAGCTTGTTCACACACAGTTCCAAAGCTTCGTCCTTTTATTCGTCCCACACAGGTCAGAATAACTTGTTGAGTTCACACAGAGCTCAGTTTTTACACAAGGTAAAAGGTAGGTAACCAGGTAAGAACAGCAGCTTTGAATATGAAGTTCTTGAGCAGATGATGACTGTTCTTGATGTTGAGCACTGTATATCTCTTTAGATCTTAATTGTATAAAGCTTCTGGAGATATGTTTTGCTCTGATGTATATAATGATAGCTTCTTCACTTGGTAACTTCGGTTCTGATCTTCAACGCTCTTATGAGATATATATAGTCTTCTGAATAATATATCCGTTGAGATAGATCCGTTGGGCAAGATTCCATGACAACTTAAATAGACCAGGATCCGGATATTGCGGGATTTGAAGATCTCTGAAAGCTTCAGTATTTAAATACTTTATCCTTTCAGTATTTAAATACTTCTTTATCAAGCGGTACTTGACTTTAGTGAATACTAAAGATTCCTTTTAAAGCGGTCTTCAGTCCTGTTCTGATGTGAATGCTGTATCCATTAGCACTGTAAGCATTTTGGAGTAGTCCGACGCTGTATGGAAGGGTACTGTATTGAGGTTTCGAGGCAGCTTCCATACTTGGCTTTTGAACTAAGACTTCTTGTTGTACTGAGGAGCTTTACTATATGCTGTTTCGAGACGGGTCTTCGATACAGGATTGCAACTTCAACCGGCTTTCGATACAGGGCTTGCTGTATCAAGCTTTGTTTGTTTGACACTTATCAAAACAACATTATTTTTCCCAACAATTTCCCCCTTTTTGATAATTTCCAAAACTTCTTGATGATTCCAAAACTTCTTGATCATGCCAAGGTTTTGATACCAAAAACCTCTTCAAGCTAAAACAATTTCCCCTTCGATAACCAATTGTTGGTAACATGAGAAGACTTCGATACAGGAGATGTTTAATCCCACTGTTTCCTCTTTTTGGAAAATATCAAAAGCAGACTTTTTGATCTTCTGTCAAATGATCTGGTCTTCAGCACTTGATCTAAAAGAAATGTGAACTGCTTTGCAGGCAAGTTCTAAAAATGATAGCATCTAATAGGGAAGTGTATTACATCTTAAACTTATGATTGACGCGCAGGCACAATTTTACATTGTGATCTAGTTGAGTACAACTTAACCTATGAACTGTTCGTAGACGAGTTCTTACAGTAATAAAAATTATCAATCAAAAATTGATGTCATGTAGTGAAAAATACTGTATCTGCGAATAATATAGTGTTCCCCCTTAAAAGGTAGATACAGGATTCAGTTCTTACATGCATGTTCGGATTAACACTGTATTCATGGGTCGTACTGTATTCCCCCTCACTTAATGAATAAAAGCATAAAAACTTACAGGGATTTCAGACTGTAGCGATCCCAATTCTTGTTGAAGCATAGAGATCAAGTAAATTTGGGTCCTAGTGTGATAGTGCCTTTCGGTACCCAAATTTGCCGGGCAACAATTTGTTTGTTGTAGGCTACTTTTGGTCCATTATATCGATATCTACGTGGGGCAAGCACGTAGTCGTTGTAATCATGATAATTATAATGCATGAAAAATCGAGAATTATAGTTGTTATTCCAGTACGATTGTCGTCTCGGAGGTGGAGCCATTTTCATAGATCTTGCATATTGCCTCCTGGGTCTCCAGTTGGATTCCCAATTCTGTTGTTGATACTGTGCGGGCACCTGCTGTCTCGAGGAATAGTGGGGCTCTTGTATCCAATGTCTAGGCACGCTGTGCAGGAAGTCTTCTTTATGCGGGCCTTTGTTGGTTGGATCTGACCTTCTTCTGAATATTCTTTGGCGTTTATGATATGCTTGTGGAGCATCTTTGTTAGTCATATACAGTGGTGTTGGTTCCACTGTCTCGAATAGTAGAGTTGCGGGGGCGGAATGGCAGCTTTTGCTGTTCGCGGTGCAACAGGTTCCTTCACAGAACTCGGAACTTCTTTTGATACAGGAATGGATTCCTCACTCCTGACAAATACCGTACTAGATTTTTCTTTGTTGGAGAACGAGTTGTACCCTAGGCCACGTTTATCATGAGCATGTTGCCCAGTGCTTAGGATCTCTTCCATTTTTTTTGAGGATTTCTCAAAAGATTTCAAGATTGTCTCTAATTCTCCTTCACGTTTCTCGAGAGATTTTACTTTGGCTTCGAGTAGAGCCAAATCATTTGTCTTGCTTTCAAGATGAGACTTAGTCTCATTTAGATTATGAGCAAGTTGATGATTGCTCTCCATGAGTTTTTCTAAATTGACTTTGCTGGTTTCGCAATCAACTGACATATTTTCGTAATTATTCTTCAGCAAGTCATTTTCTTCTTTCAGCTCTAAGTTAGAAATTTCAAGCTGTATGTTTTCTCCTTTCAATATCTCATGGGCCGTTTGAATGTTATTAAATTCATTCAGCATATTTTCAAAGGTATGAGATGCATTTATAGGAATAGTTGAGGTAGAGCTTACCTCATCATCATCGCCGTCTTCATTTTCTTCTTTAACTTCGGCCATAGAGCACACATAGGCTCTATCCTCTAGCTCATCATCAGACGAGTCACTATCAGTGACCATCTGAAGACATTCTTCGGTCTTTGTTGATGCGGGTGGAGCTTTTAATTCTCCAATGAAGGCTTTGAGTTTGTTCTTCATCCTGTTTCTCCAGTCATCAAACTCGTTAATGTGAAACATAGATATCTTGTTAGACATAAAGGTATCCATATTAGTGGATGGGAATTACAAAGACTGTTTTCGAAAATAAGTGTTTTTTTAAGGATCTAATTCAGTTAAAAATACGACTGATTCTTTTTAGAATCAACCGCTCCGATACCAATTGTTGGTCCCTCCCGAGTATACTGGATACAGTTTGGAAAGTATGTTTAAACAACAAACTGTATTGATTTTCTAATTTGGAGTGCGTAGCGGAAGTCTTAAAATAGTAAATTTGCTGTCGATACGGCAACTCGGTCTATTCTCCTGTTAGCTTGGTGCGTACAGGGTTTTGAAGTGTATACTTATATAAATCACAGTTATGAAAACAGTAACGGCGATAGGTAAATAACACAGTAATTTAAAGTGGTTCAAGGTAAACCCCTCTACGTCCACTGGTCCTCCACACAGGAGTAAAACGTTTATTATAAATACTGTGTACACAACTATGTATTTATAATCAAACCTATCCTTGTATCGTTCACACAGATTGATACAAAGAATGTCGCTTTCAACCGTTCACACAGATTGGTTAAAGCTTCCTTCTTGACTAGCTTGTTCACACACAGTTCCAAAGCTTCGTCCTTTTATTCGTCCCACACAGGTCAGAATAACTTGTTGAGTTCACCTGAGCTCGGTTTTACACAAGGTAAAAGGTAGGTAACCGAGTAAGAACAATGACTTTGAATATGAAGTTCTTGAGCAGATGATGACTGTTCTTGATGTTGAGCACTGTATATCTCTTTAGATCTTAATTGCAGAAAGCTTCTGGAGATATGTTTTGCTCGGATGTATATAATGATAGCTTCTTCACTTGGTAACTTCGGTTCTGATCTTCAACGCTCTTATGAGATATATATAGTCTTCTGAATAATATATCCGTTGAGATAGATCCGTTGGGCAAGATTTCGTGACAACTTAAATAGACCAGGATCCGGATATTGCGGGATTTGAAGATCTCTGCGACTTGATTTAAATACTTTATCCTTTCAGTATTTAAATACTTCTTTATCAAGCGGTACTTGACTTTAGTGAATACTAAAGATTCCTTTTAAAGTGGTCTTCAGTCCTGTTCCGATGTGAATGCTGTATCCATTAGCACTGTAAGCATTTTGGAGTAGTCCGGCGCTGTATGGAAGGGTGCTGTATTGAGGTTTCGAGGCAGCTTCCATACTTGGCTTTTTAACTAAGACTTCTTGCTGTACTGAGGAGCTTTACTATATGATGTTTCGAGGCGGGTCTTCGATACAGGATTGCAACTTCAACCGGCTTTCGATACAGGGCTTGCTGTATCAAGCTTTGTTTGTTTGGCAATTATCAAAACAACATTATTTTTCCCAACAATGATGAATAGACATTGGCTCGACATGTAGGTAAGAGTCCAGAATAGAAGTAATTGACTTGTGCTCCCAAATTGAAACCATGGTTAGGACATTTTCGTAGCATATCTTTATATCTCTCCCATCCTTCGTGAAATGACTCCGAATCTTGTTGACGAAATGTAGAGATTTCGTATTTGAGTTTCACCACTTTTATTGGTGGAAAGTATTTAGTGGTGAATTTTTGAACAAATTCGGTCCAATTTATTATGCTTCGTGGTGGAAAAGTATCTAGCCACTCTCTTGCTCTGTCCTTCAAAGTGTGCACGAAAAGTCTCATTTTTATCGCCTCGTCATTTACATTTGGATATTTGAAATTTCCACAAATCTCCACAAAACGATTAATATGGAGATATGGATTCTCGTCGGTTCTTCCATAGAATGAGTTGTTGTTGGAGAAGATATTGATGACATCCGGGCGAATTTGAAAATTGTCCACTCCAAATGGTGGATAGATCACACTTGCTTGCACCCTCAAAGATGGGGGTTCATGAATTTCCCAAGGAGCATGTTGTCTTCATATATTTCCGGCACAATAGAATGGTGTTGATGTTGAATGTTTTGAGCATTGGGTATTCCCCATACCGGAGGAATTCTTTCGTTATCATTTTCTTGGAGGAGACGTGGGTTTGGTTCGTCCGCCATTGATGGTGAAGAAATAATGCTTGTTTTTTGTTCTCTTCGCCTTCTTCTGAATGTGGCTTCAATCTCGGGATCTAGTGAAACTAAATCGCAATTGTACATCCTTCACATAGACAATAGAATTTACAACAAAGAAAAAGTTGTATTTATAACAATAGTGAATAATGTATTATTTCAAAATTACACTTATACTTCCCCGGCAACGGCATCAAAAACTTGACACGTCTTTTGTGTAACTATCGCAAGTGCACGATATCGTATCAAGTAGTAAGTGGACTTTTTGAGTCCGGTTTGTCGATCCCACGAGGAAGTTAAGTTATATATTGAATTATACACTTTATCTATTTGTTATAGAGATTTAGATGAACGAAACACACAATTTAAAAGTTTGGTTTGACAATTGCAAGGAAAATGCAATAATAGTTCTAAAATTTAAGGAAATGAAAGATTGCACTAATAATAGATTAATAAAAGGGTAAAATGAAATAGTTGGGATTACAAAATTAGTTCATCATTAGTTATAGAATATGTATAGGAGATCATAAAATGTATTTACTTATTATGTTGTGTAGATTCGATTTTTCTTAAAAAGACGGTTCCTCTTTCGAATGTCAAAACGCCCCTTATATATTGAATCAATCCACTATATTTCTATGTTGATTGGCTTCAATACATAGGATTAGGTTTTGTGAAAATAACTCAAAGAATCATCTAAGGTCTAGAGGTATATTTCTATCCTCTAGAACAACTTATAGTGAAGATTATTTGATCTAATCAACATATTTTCTTTCGAAACATATGAAGACCATAAATATCATCATTTATTGACCAAATAAATAAAGATTGGTAAAACAATGAAAATCACACACACAATAATAAGTAATCCATAATAGATCTTTAAACAAACTTAAATAACATGACAAACCTTGTTTATAATCCCAACTAAGGATAACTTAGCCCATGAAGGGTTTATTCAACATATTACAAGCTTGAGTGGTCTTTATTAGTTGAAAAAGTGAAAGAATTGATCCTAACTCCCTTAGTAGATAAAGGAGAAAGAAGTAATAAACTCCCTCAATAACATAAGCTAAATCACTCTTATATAAATCACTCAAGAACACAAGTGTGTTCTTCACACAAAGAAAAATATTATAAAGTAGGAAAAATATAAGGAATGATGATTAATGATGGATCTAAGAGATCTATTTATACACCTAAAGTCATCTAATAGCTCCAAAACTCAAGCATTGTTACATTAGATCGGATCAATGTCAGCCATTCCCTTAATAATAGAACAAAAGTATAAAAGATTTAAAAATGGTCATACATCTGTCAAGAGTTACTAGCTCATAATTATGAGTGAAATATATCAATACCAATCACGGATAAGTGTATAAAACTGACACTTATCACCGAGAGATCGCAAGATGATGAGCCACAAGCATTAGCAGAAATCTCGAACAATAAGTGATGGTTCTGAACATTGGAAATTACTTGAACTTTGGCGCGCGATGCTTGGTGATATCAACAAAGTTAATGTTATGCTTCACAAAAGCATGCTTGAGAATGACCCGATTCGGCATCTTCTGAGGTAATAACTTCAGCTTTTCTTTTTCGAAGCTAGGATAATTAACCCTCAGTTTAAAACTTCCGATCCAAATCTTGTCCAGAGCCGAGTTTACGTCGTCACAGTCGGAAAATTTAGCAAATGCAAATCTCACTCCACTCCTGCTCCTTTTGGATGGGATAACTGTTGAATAATTTGAAAATGATTACTTGAAAAGAACAGAATAGAAATATGTATATATATATATATATAAATATATATATATATATATATATATATATATATATATATCGAATATATATTATATAAATCCTGCAGAAAATTGTTAGTAAAAATGAAATTCGCCGATTATGTAAAGAAGCGGAAGATTCGCTGTTGAGTCCAGAATATCTGTCTCCTTAAAGCAAATTCGTCCTCACCACGGTGTATGACGTCTGCCTCCCAGGATAAAACAACAGCTCGATGTAACGAATCTGTGATCCGCTGTACCCTCAACGAACTAAAACAAAATCTGTCTACTATCACCGACCGAAGAAGAAAAACGAAGAAGAAAAAATATTTGGCTGTAAAGGCTCTCAAAATTCGTCCGCAAAAAGGTGTGTAAAAACGAGCCCCTCAAGCCGGGTATTTATAGGTGAAGTCTGGAGGAGGTTGTGTGTTGGAAGAACTCTATACCGATCAGAGTTGGTATCTGGAGGAACTCTAAACCGACCAGGTCTGTTTAGTTCGATAATTATCAATTAAATTGATATTTATCCGTATCCATATTTATCCGGATCCGAAAATTCGGAATTTATAATTGAGGTATCTTCGGTAAAATAAATTTTACCGAATAAAATTGCAGTAAAAAGATAACTTTGAGACGCCGAGAAATTTCGCCCAAATCGCCCTTCGACCGCGACCGAGCCGACCCGACCCGACCCGAGCCGAGCCGGCCGGCCGGAAGGCGGCGGCGCGCGCGCGCGCGTGTGTGTGCGCGAGGGGCACCTAGTCACACATCCACACATGTCTCATTTTGAACATACCTTTGTCCACATCTCCTTATATACTCACAATTTCTCCCTTTTTTTTCCAATGTGGGATAGCATCCCAAACCTATTTCTAAAGGGTTCACTTTGGAACATTATACCTCATTCATACCTCAATCATTTTGAGTGTTCTTACATGTTTTGGAAACCTCGTACGGAGTACTACGTATTCCAACTAAGTCCCAACTTTAACTCGTAGTCGAGCCCACTCAAAATTTCCTCTCAAATGGGCTGCTCAAAACACCCCATTTCCTCCATTTTATCTTATATTTCTAACAATCCCCCACATGAATGAGATTGATGGTCCAGCAGCACACGTCAGACACGGAGTTGACTTGGTGATAGTTACTGCGGTTAGGCATTGCATAAGATAGGTAGAGTATGCTCCTTGAACCTTCCCTCGAAAAGATATATTCTCCTTACTGGCTAGACAGTGTGACTAGATGCCTTTGAACCGTCTGACCGCTTGTGTAAGTGATCGTATATCCTTTACAAGTGCCCTTCCTGATTTGTTCTGTTCTCATTAATGTGCCCATTTTGGCCGTGGACACCGTCCTGGTTCTGCGAGAGTTTCTAAAGAATTGTGCCTTAGCAATTCTCCTTTGAAGCGGCCCCTCTTCTCTCTAACATAGGTGATTCTCTTTAAGTGTTTTGAGTAAACCCGTATTTTACTCCACCCGACTTTACATTGTCGACTTAAGAATCATTAAAAGCATAAGCTTAACCTCTCCCTGCGGGTATCACTGTTTTCATCCTAGGAATGGTCGGTTCGGGGTAACCCCCATAGTGATCGTGCCCAGTTTTATGGATTGGTTGTCCCATTGAACCTAGATCTTGGGATCTCCAGTCAGCTTAGATTGGGCATCCTCCATAAAACCATTAGCTCAAGGCAATAGACTTCCTCTTGATGATTTATTAACAAGGTCTCTTGATAACCCTTTGGTTAGCGGATCCGCAATGTTATCCTTTGATGACACATAATCAATAGTGATAACTCCTGATGATATCAATTGTCTAATGGTATTATGTCTCCTCCTTATGTGACGAGACTTACCATTGTACATTACGCTATGTGCCCTGCCAATCGCAGATTGACTATCGCAATGAATACATATTGCGGTCACAGGCTTTGCCCATCTTGGAATATCTTTTAGAAAATAGTATAGCCATTCTTCCTCTTCTACACATTTATCTAAGGCTATAAACTCGGATTCCATCGTTGACCGAGATATAAGTGTCTATTTCGAAGATTTCCATGCCACTGCTGCACCGGCTAGTGTGAATACATATCCACTTGTAGACTTGGAGTCTTTTATATCAGATATCCAATTTCATCACTATATCCTTCAAGTACTGCTGGATATTTGGTATAGTGCATCCCATACTCTCGAGTATCCCTTAAGTATCTTAGTACCCTTATGATCGCCTTCCAGTGATCCTTTCCGGGGTTGCTCGTGTATCTACTTAGTTTACTAACTGAGTAGGTTATGTCTGGTCTTGTACAACTCATCAGGTACATCAGACTTCCTATTATGCGTGAGTATTCGAGTTGAGATACTCCTTCACCCTTATTCTTGGATAGTCTCAACGTCATATCCACCGGGGTTTTGGCTGTGCCCGAGTCATCTTTATTAAATCTTTCAAGGATTTTGTCCACATAGTGGGCTTGACTCAGCATGAGACCTTCCGACGTTCGTGTGATTTTAATCCCTAAAATTACATCTGCGAGTCCCATATCCTTCATATCAAATCTCGACCTCAACATGTCTTTGGTCGATTTGATTATTCTTTCATTACTGCCGGTAATGAGTAAGTAATCTACATATAGACACAAAATGACATAGCCATCTTCTGTGTCTTTCACATATACACAATTTGTCGGATTCATTAATTTTGAAGCCACCGCTTATCATGACATGATCAAATTTTTCATGCCACTGTTTTGGTGCCTGCTTCAATCAGTACAAAGATTTTACCAGCTTGCAGACTTTTCTTTCTTGTCCAGGAACAGAGAACTGTAACACCCCCAAATCCGCTCAGGGATATTACACGCCGTAGACCCTCTCCTCGAGGATCTACCAGGCTGATAACTAAAATCAAACATCTAAACCTCGCCTTTAAGGCTAAAATGACTCAGTAGACCGATTTGGTCTTTCAACAAATACATACAACTCAATTCCAAACACATACCCACGCAGGGGTCAAAATACAATAAACTCCCGTACAACGGGAAAAGATCTGCGGCGGAAAAGAAAATACAACTAGACCAAAGCAGCGTCAACGGATCCTCGTGTGATTAGTATCGTTCATCTTTCATCATCCTTCGCGCCGACCACGTGCTATGCTCCAAAACCAGAATGCAAAATAGACATCCACCCCGAATACTCGGGGTTAGCAAAACTCCTGTTTTGCTAGTGCAAGTACAAGTGCAAAAATACGAGCCATACAATACAAGTTCCAAGAACAAAAATAATAAGAAATCATAAAACGTACAAACCTAAGAAAAAGTACTACCCCAGGCAAGAGTTTGGGTAAACATGTCCAAAGCGAAAGATCGCAAACAAGGAAACAATTTACAAAACAGTTTAAAATGCCGTCGAGTTTTAATAGAAAACAATTTAGGATTATAAAATCCTTCTCTTTCCAAAAATCAATAGGTCACCCAAATGTTTTGTTTTCGCAAATAGGAAACCACCAATAATTTACGGTCAAAGCCCAACATCACGTGTCCTCAGCGGACGAAAAATCTCCGAAACATACTCACGCACGCGCATCGCCTAGGACCGGGAGGATACCACCGACATGGCACTCGAGGCCTCGAAGGACCCTCCCAGGTGGCTAGCGAAACAAATCACACACATCTCACGGTTGGATCAATCGCTTGTTGCATCGGCCACATGATCACATGCCATGTGCCGTAGATTATCTCGAGCTCACGGTTGGATCAATCACTTGTTGCATCTGGCCACATGATCACATGCCATGTGCCACCGTAGACCTTCAACCATATCCACACATTCACACAAATAACATATCACATCAAGGATATTCAAACAATTCGCGGAGGCATCAAACACTTAGCAAAACACCACGTCAATCCACAACGCACCGAAATGACATAATATACGTCCACACACAATACTAAGTGCAACATGAACACCAAGCATATACATAGAATTCACATAGTTATTCTCGAACCACACCAATCACAAAACACACGGTTTTGAAAGAGGCCTTTAACGAGGCTAACCAAATCTTTTGAAAACTCATTTCAAACAAACAAACAAACCAAGACGATCACCAATCATCATATCCGCGAAACAAGAAAAGTATGGACAAGGTACTTGCCTCAAAATCGATACGCAAGTATTAAGCGAACACGGCTCAGCGGAAAGCTTCAAACGCCCAATGCTATCGAAGCGGAAGACGGCGGCGAGCGAAAGGGTTCAACATGGTTTCTTCGCAAGAAACACGACCTAACATCATACAATCAATAAATCATCGACCATACGAGGAAGAATAATCGTAGAACGCCCGAAAACCCCTCTAAGACATTTTAGGACACCTTCAAGGCGTCGGTCAAGAACTCAACTCAAACAACGAATCGATACGATCCAACCATGGAATAACAAGGGAAATGATATAATACATCTAAATAATCATCAATCCATCAAAATCCTAAGTTAAATCGGATTAAACGGACGAAATCGAACAAAATACCCAAAATCCCCAAAATCTCCCAAAAATGGGTTCTTAGAAGATTACCTTGGATTAGGATGAATGATTCAAGAAGAAATCGATAATCTAGAACAAAACTCGAAGTGGATGATTTCTTCAAGTCCGAAAATGTTAAAATCGCCCAAGAGTTGCTCTGGATCGCCCGAGCGAGAGGAAGAAAAGAGAGGAGAGGAAAATGAAAACCTTCCCAGATCCCGTGTAATATAGTGAAACACAGCAGAACCTATCGGCCGATAGGCCCAACCGATACCCATACGAGAATGCCGTGAGAGCCTATCGACCCCCTATCGGCCGAAAGGCTCTGGAAGTGATCGGCCAAAAGCAAACGACCATAACTCTCTCGTCGGACTCAGATTGACTCACCGTTTGAACCATTGGAAAGCTAACTCGATGTTCTATAATATTGCAAAGATTTATAATTTTTGGAGTCACCAAAAATTAATGGTGATCTAACAAAGTCGAACTCATACTTAGAAAAGTCGTTTAGTAATCCCGAATTCAACAAAGCGACACCGAAACCGAGCACGAATACGAACAGAATATACGGTTTAGAAGTACTCACAAAGACGAATCTAAGAGCTAGTAGAACACACTATTCCTACCACCCGAAGGCTCGAAATTCGACAACTTAAGGAAATTACCCCAAACTTTGGGAAATTACGAAAATGGCCAATGCCCGAAAATCACCATACGACGAATAATCAAACCGAAGCTCACAACACGTATAACAACGTTAAATGAACTTACGAAAAACCCCAACGACAATTTCAAACGAGATTCGCAAGAACCGAACTCAAGCGCGGAAAAGTCGCTAAAAGCACGGAACTCAACAAAGCGGCAAAGCGAACTCGGATGACAAAAGTGCGAAATTAAATATTCTCCGAATGACGAAACGGTCATGAGAGAGTCGTCAAAGCAGACTCACCAAAAAAAAGAAATTTACCGAAAATCGAAAATTGCGGATATTACATTCTACCCTCCTTAAAAGAAGTTTCGTCCGAAACTTAAAACAAGTAGGAGAAGAAATATTCCGCCAGAAAAACTCAACGAGATACACAAGAATGCGTAACTAACGCCCAACGGCGAAATGTTACAAACAACGCAAAGGGTATACGGCGTGAAAACACGCTCCACGGCGACCAACACAACGTCGCCGTTAGGGATATAATAAAAACCAACAAGTGACAAGCGTCATCAAGCGGATAATATAGCCAAGTCAATTATCCGACAATCACAAAACACAACGAACGAAAATCAATATGATTGACCAACCCAACGGTACATCAATCAAAACGCGAGTCAACATTGAACAACACGGAATCCCACCGCCTAAGGGATGGAAGATCGAAAGCGAAACTAATTTCCCGAATCAAGGGAATTACGAAGGAGTCCGAATGCTCGCCAATCACGGAGCAGGTCAATATAAACCGAACAATCAAACGATCAAACCACAACGATCGAGACAACAAAGATCGAGGAATCATGTTCGAATCACAAAGAACAATAAAGTTCAAACAACAACTCCCAGGATGATCTGGTGAGAACTACAAGACATGCATTGCCGAAGATCCACAGGAAAGGGAATAGCGATTGAAAATTCACAACGACAACGAGTTATTCCGAAATAACACCACACTCGTTCGATCAACAAAAGCAAGGAGCAGGACAAGCTCAGAAATGTCAACGAACATAAACGAGTCGGCAGTCGAAAATGTAAAAGTTCAAGATCCACCACTTCGAATAAAAGAACTAGTAGAACCAAAGATGTTACTTCCGAACAAGGTTCACAAGAATCGAACCGAATTCGGAAAGTGACAGCGATAACAGATTGACCCAAAACAAGATCACGGCTCGTTCGAATGATGAACCCGAAATACAAAACAAGTTCGGGACGGTATCAACGAACACGAGCGAATCGATAGCTGGAGAAAGAGAAAATACGAAGTCTAAAAACAACACGGGTACTACATTCGACCTCTTATAAAAGAAGGTCGCCCCCGCAACTCACAACAGCAAAATCAAGGTGACGACACAACAAGCAACCGACAGAAACATCCTTCGAAGGCCTCTCAAAGCCGATTCTGATACTTGTGCTGAAGCGCGAACTCCGAAAGTCTCGGTAGTCAATTCACAAAACTGAATTCGGTGTCCCTCGAGTCCACACTTGAAATGTGTTATCGACGAGAAGGACAATTTACACGTGCATGCCCCGGCACATCACGATTGAAACGCCTCGGCTCGGCATACCGAAAATATAAATGCTCGATACAATGGATCAAAACACCGCAAAACAACATACCGGAGATGCCAACTCAGCATGACATATCAACGCATACAAAAATCACAACAACAACAACGGCATCATTCGAAGATTACAACATCCCGAACGACAGCCATCACACAGTCACAAACATCGTGAAACAATCACCCATGTGTATAACGCTTAAAAATCCAGGCTTTAACAACCCACACTAGTGCGACAATACGCAAATCACCACGAGGCGATAAACAGTAAACACCAGTTCACACCTCTCACAAAGGGCCAACAAAACATATGCGTGGCGAACGACTCGACGCTCACGCCACCAATTCAATCACAATTCGGGGTTGACACCGTAACGAAAGTTCGAAAACCATACACGTATTTCCGGTCCGCAAACAGGAATGATAGGTTTTAAAAACGAGAACCACCTTTTGAAAACAGTTTGGAAACAACAGTTGATCTTGAGTATCATTTTACAAAAAGTAGTACAAACACCATTATCGAGACTTTGAAAATCATCTTGCGTTTGAACAAAAATGAGGACACCTTTCCTTTAGTGAAAAACTTTCAAAAATATTCGACCCTTGGGTCTAAGCAACTGCATTTGAAAATATCTCGAAAATATTTTTGGTCCTCAACCGGAAAATTTTTGAAATGTATTGCGGCATTAGAAAACACCTTGAAAACACCGCAAGAAAATAATTCGTTTTAAAAGTACGTCTCGAATTTTAATTTTCTAAGATACTCAAGGTTTTCAAAAATAATTCAATGGGTTAGAATGCCCCAAAATTTTCAGGTAATTACAAGGAACAATATAGCGCCGTGGGTCCCGCGCCGGAACCCACCAGGCTAAAAACCAATTACAAGAATGCCCAAAAAGGTCGATGACGGTAGTACTTATCAAAACTCACAAAATCATTTGAAAACACCCAACTACCGTCAAAACGGTCAAGGCCAACAACTCGGTTAAAGGAATCGATTTTCGAAATAAAATTCAGTCGGTAAGATACCGAAAGCTATTACAAAGGAACTCACGCAGCGGAAAAAAAGAAATAGAGCCCAACATGCAGAATCCAACAACTACTCCTCACATGAAAGAAATATGAGAGTCAAATAGTCACGTATCAAGAAATCAAAATCCATAAGAGGATTCCGTCACTTAGCAAATAAATCATAAAAATAGCTCGTGTCACACGAGGCACAACACAAAGAAGGGAGACTTACATTACAGTGTCGCACGAAGATGATGATCGCCCACGATACTAATCACGACCAACAAACTCGGGCAGCGCGTCGCGACACGACTCGATCGGATAAAATCCGACGAGACAAAAACTCGATAGACACCATCGACCCGGACCCTAGGTTTCCACAACCTAAGCTCGATACCATTTATGTAACACCCCCAAATCCGCTCAGGGATATTACACGCCGTAGACCCTCTCCTCGAGGATCTACCAGCCGATAACTAAAATCAAACATCTAAACCTCGCCTTTAAGGCTAAAATGACTCAAGAGACCGATTTGGTCTTTCAACAAATACATACAACTCAATTCCAAACACATACCCACGCAGGGGTCAAAATCTGATAAACTCCCGTACAACGGGAAAAGATCTTGCAGCGGAAAAGAAAATACAACTAGACCAAAGCAGCGTCAACAGATCCTCGTGTGATTAGTATCGTTCATCTTTCATCATCCTTCGCGCCGACCTGTGCTATGCTCCAAAACACGAATGCAAAAATAGACATCCACCCCGAATACTCGGGGGTTAGCAAAACTCCACTGTTTTGCTAGTGCAAGTACAAGTGCAAAAATACGAGCCATACAATACAAGTTCCAATAACAATAATAATCAGAAATCCTCAAAGGTTCAAACGTAAGGAAAAGTACTTCCCGAGGCAAGAGTTTGGGTAAACATTTCCAAAACTGAAAGATCGCAAACAAGGGAAACAATTTACAAAACAGTTTAAAATGCCGTCGAGAGTTTTAATAGAAAACAATTTAGGATTATAAAATCCTTCTCTTTCCAAAAATCAATAGGGTCACAGCCCAAATGTTTTGTTTTCGCAAATAGGAAACCACCAATAATTTACAGGGTCAAAGCCCAACATCACGTGTCCTCAACGGACGAAAAATCAACGAAACATAATCACGCACGCGCATCGCCTAGGACCGGGACGATACCACCGACATCCCACTCGAGGCCTCGAAGGACCCTCCCAGTGGCTAGCGAAACAAATCACACACATCTCACGGTTGGATCAATCGCTTGTTGCATCCTGGCCACATGATCACATGCCATGTGCCACCGTAGATTATCTCAGGCTCCCACGGTTGGATCAATCACTTGTTGCATCCTGGCCACATGATCACATGCCATGTGCCACCGTAGACCTTCAACCATATCCACACATTCACACAAATAACATATCACATCAAGGATATACAAACAATTCGCCCAGAGGCATCAAACACTTAGCAAAACACCACGTCAATCCACAACGCACCGAAATGACATAATATACGTCCACACACAATACTAAGTGCAACATGAACACCAAGCATATACATAGAATTCACATAGTTATTCTCGAACCACACTAATCACAAAACACACACGGTTTTGAAAGAGGCCTTTAACGAGGCTAACCAAATCTTTTGAAAACTCATTTCAAACAAACAAACAAACCAAGACGATCACAAATCATCATATCCGCGAAACAAGAAAAGTATGGACAAGGTACTTGCCTCAAAATCGGTACGCAAGTATTCCGACGAACACGGCTCAACCGGAAAGCTTCGAAACGCCCAATGCTATCGAAACGGAAGACGGCGAAAGGGTTCAACATGGTTTCTTCGCAAGAAACACGACCCTAAAATCATACAATCAATAAATCATCGACCATACGAGGAAGAATAATCGTAGAACGCCCGAAAACCCCTCTAAGACATTTCTAGGACACCTTCAAGGCGTCGGTCAAGAACTCAACTCAAACAACGAATCGATACGATCCAACCATGGAATAACAAGGAAATGATATAATACATCTAAATAATCATCAATCCATCAAAATCCTAAGTTAAATCGGATTAAACGGACGAAATCGAACAAAATACCCAAAATCCCCAAAATCTCCCAAAAATGGGTTCTTAGAAGATTACCTTGGATTAGGATGAATGATTCAAGAAGAAATCGATAATCTACAACAAAACTCGAAGTGGATGATTTCTTCAAGTCCGAAAATGTTAAAATCGCCCAAGAGTTGCTCTGGATCGCCCGAACGAGAGGAAGAAAAGAGAGGAGAGGAAAATGAAAACCTTCCCCGATCCCGTGTAATATAGTGAAACACGGCAGAACCTATCGGCCAGCCTATCGGCCGATAGGCCCAACCGATACCCATACGAGAATGCCGGCGGAGAGCCTATCGACCCCCTATCGGCCGAAGGCTCCCGGAAGTGATCGGCCAGCTAAACGACCATAACTCTCTCGTCGGACTCCGATTGACTCACCGTTTGAACCATTGGAAAGCTAACTCGATGTTCTATAATATTGCAAAGATTTATAATTTTTGGAGTCACCAAAAATTAATGGTGATCTAACAAAGTCGAACTCATACTTAGAAAAGTCGTTTAGTAATCCTGAATTCAACAAAACGACACCGAAACCGAGCACGAATACGAACCGAAGATACGGTTACGAAGTACTCACAAAGACGAATCTAAGAGCTAGTAGAACACACGATTCCGACCACCCGAAGGCTCGAAATTCGACAACGGAAGGTAATTACCCCAAACTTTGGGAAATTACGAAAATGGCCCAACTGCCCGAAAATCACCATACGACAACGAATAATCAAACCGAAGCTCACAACACGTATAACAACGTTAAATGAACTTACGAAAAACCCCAAACGACAATTTCAAACGAGATTCGCAAGAACCGAACTCAAGCGCGGAAAAGTCGCTAAAAAGCACGGAACTCAACAAAGCAGCACCGAAACGAACTCGGATGACAAAAGTGCAGAATTAAATATTCTCCGAATGACGAAACGGTCATGAGAGAGTCGTCAAAACAGACTCCGACCAAAAAAAAAAGAAATTTACCGAAAATCGAAAATTGCGGATATTACAAGAACCCCTCGGGTTGTTCCATGTAGATTTCCTCTTCTAAGTCTCCATTAAGAAAGGCAGTCTTAACATCCATTTGATGAACTTCTAAGCCTCGTAATGCTGCGATGGCAAGTATCATCCTGATGGAAGTTATTCTTGTCACATGAGAGTAAGTATCAAAATAGTCTAGGCCTTCACGTTGGTTATATCCCTTCGCTACGAGTCTAGCCTTATATTTATCAACTGCTCCATCTTTCAATTTCTTCTTGAAAATCCACTTATTTCCTAATGGTTTACACCTAGGAGGTAATTCCACTAGTTCCCAAGTATGATTATGTAATATAGAATCAATCTCTTCTTTGATAGCCTTCTTCCATAGAGGTCCATCCGTCGAGCTTACAACTTCTTTATAAGTCTGAGTAGCCTTTTCGAGCAAGTAGGTGATGAAATCTGGTCCATAAGATTTCTCCATCCTTTGTCGCTTGCTCCTCCTAGGTTTGTCCTCATTATCCATTCTTTGGTCTTCATTATCTTCATCCATTAGTTCAGAAGTCTGTTCAGATGAGATAAGGGGTTCACTTGTAGTCTTACAAGGAAAGATATTCTCAAAGAATGACGCATTCCTTGATTCCATAATCATATTCTTGTGAATCTCAGGCACTTTGGATTCATGCACAAGAAATCGGTAAGCATTGTTGTTGTGTGCATATCCAATGAAAATGCAGTCAACCATTTTTGGGCCTATTTTAACTTTCTTAGGAATAGGTATAAGCACCTTTGCTAGACACCCCCACACTTTCATGTAATTGTAGGAAGGCTTGACTCCTTTCCACAATTCATAAGGAGTTTTGTCTCCGTTCTTACGGCTTATCTTGTTTAAGAGATAATTCGCCGTTAAGATGGCTTCTCCCCACATATTTTGCGGCAGCCCTGAATTTAGTAATATCGCGTTCATCATCTCTTTCAGAGTGCAATTCTTACATTCCGCCACGCCATTTGACTGTTGTAACACCCCCAAATCCGCTCAGGGATATTACACGCCGTAGACCCTCTCCTCGAGGATCTACCAGGCTGATAACTAAAATCAAACATCTAAACCTCGCCTTTAAGGCTAAAATGACTCAGTAGACCGATTTGGTGTTTCAACAAATACATACAACTCAATCCCAAACACATACCCACGCAGTGGTCAAAATACAATAAACTCCCGTACAACGGGGAAAAGATACTGCAGCGGAAAAGAAAATACAACTAGACCAAAACGACGTCAACAGATCCTCGTGTGATTAGTATCGTTCATCATTCATCATCCTTCGTGCCGACCCTGTGCTATGCTCCAAAACCTGAATGCAAAAATAGACATCCACCCCCCGAATACTCGGGGGTTAGCAAAACTCCACTGTTTTGCTAGTGCAAGTACAAGTGCAAAAATACGAGCCATACAATACAAGTTCCAAGAACAATAATAATCAGGAATCCTCAAAGATCCAATCGTAAAGAAAAGTACTTCTCGAGGCAAGAGTTTGAGTAAACATTTCCAAAACCGAAAGATCGCAAATAAGGGAAACAATTTACAAAACAGTTTAAAATGCCATCGAGAGTTTTAATAGAAAACAATTTAGGATTATAAAATCCTTCTCTTTCAAAAAATCAATAGGGACACAGCCCAAAGGTTTTGTTTTCGCAAATAGGAAATCACCAACAATTTACAGGGTCAGAGCCCAACATCACGTGTCCTCAACGGACGTAAAATCAACGAAACATAATCACGCACGCGCATCGCCTAGGACCGGGACGATACCACCGACATCCCACTCGAGGCCTCGAAGGACCCTCCCAGGCGCTAGCGAAACAAATCACACACATCTCACGGTTGGATCAATCGCTTGTTGCATCCTGGCCACATGATCACATGCCATGTGCCACCGTAGATTATCTCAGGCTCTCACGGTTGGATCAATCACTTGTTGCATCCTGGCCACATGATCACATGCCATGTGCCACCGTAGACCTTCAACCATATCCACACATTCACACAAATAACATATCACATCAAGGATATTCAAACAATTCGCCCAGAGGCATAAAACACTTAGCAAAACACCACGTCAATCCACAACGCACCGAAATGAAATAATATACGTCCACACACAATACCAAGTGCAACATGAACACCAAGCATATACATAGAATTCACATAGTCATTCACGAACCACACCAATCACAAAACACACACGGTTTTGAAAGAGGCCTTTAACGAGGCTAACCAAATCTTTTGAAAACTCATTTCAAACAAACAAATCAAGACGATCACCAATCATCATATCCACGAAACAAGAAAAGTATGGACAAGGTACTTGCCTCGAATAAGAACAACGCGGAGAATCGACCGAAGTAGGTTGGCCCGAACCGACTACGAACCCGCCGACTCCACCGAACGCCAACTCACGTTCATAAACTACGAAGGACAAATAATAACAATGAAATGAATTCCATAACACGACTCAAAGCCGTTGAATTCAAAGAACGAATGACGAAAGTTCACGGATTTCCCCCAAAACGGCCAAGAACACGATTCGTTCCGTCAAAACCCAGCGGAATTCCAAGTTGAAATATGGATATACAATCCATAGAATATGTTTAACAACATCATTTAACCATAATCGATCCATCAGCGGATGAAAAACGAGATCGGGGACAAATCCCCCAAAAAGTCAATTCGAAGGAAATCAAGAAATATACTTCGATTCGACGAAGAACAATGGATTAAATGATGTTAAACACAAGAATACTATCAAGATTAATCATACCCATCATGAATTAATCAACAACACGGAACGAATCGGACGAAAATGCAAAAATCCCCAAATTCACGAAATTAGGGTTCTAAGGAAGATTACCTTGATTATTTGAATCAAAGGTTGATAACGGACGATCGATTGATGTTATGAACTCAAGGACTTCATGGATTTGTTGTTAAACAACATGGCTTCGTCGCCCATGAATCGCCACTCGCGGATGGAGAAGGAAGGAAATGAAAAACGAAGTGAAATGTGACTGCTCAGCCATATTTATCTCGGGCCGGCCTAGCGTGCGCTAGCCTTCCCGGACTAGCGTGCGCTATCGGCCAGTATCGGCCGAGCACCCTCGGCCAGGCCCACACGACCCGGCATCACCGACCAACCTGCCCGGCCGACACATCGACCCGACTCCCGCTAGCGTGCGCTACGGTAGGATACTGCGCGCTAGCGGCTATCCCGGTAGCCTTTGGATGACCGCCGGCAGTAACGTCGCTAGCCGGCCGGCGTGCGCTACGCTGCCGACTAAGCGCTACGCTCGGCGTAGCGTGCGCTACTGCCGATCTGGCCGAGTCGAACCTCGAAACCCCATCGCCCGGGCCGATGGCGTACGCTAGGCCACCGGCGGCGTCGCTACACTGCCGGTTAGCGCGCGACCTTCCGGCCGTAAGCGTGCGCTCGCCGGTTCTGCCCGCACCGTCCGGCCGGTGCCGCAATCGTCCGGCGATCCATAGCCGTCCGGCGATCCATAGCCGCTGTGGCTCGGCGACCGATTCCGAAACGTACGGAACGAACACGACGAAAAGTTCGCGGACAACATAAACGACTCGAAATGAAAGAGTAATACCATAATTAGTCATACGCGACCAAGAAACGGGTCGAGGCGACAATTACAGATACGGATACCCGAAATTTTCAAGAAATTACAAAATGGCCCAAAACGCCCGGAAATCACGATACGTGATCGAATAACCAAACCGAAGTTCACAACACGTCTAACAAAGTTAAACGGACTTGCGGGAAACTCGAAACAACAGTTTCGGACGAGATTCGCAAGAATCGAACTCAAGTGCGGAAAAGTCGCTAAAAAGCACAGAACTCAACGAAACGACACCGAAACGAACTCGGATGTCAAAAAGTGTAGAATTAATCATTCTCAGAATGACGAAACGGACATGAGCGAGTCGTCAAAACAGACTTCCGCCGAAAAAAAAGAAATTACCGGAAATCGAAAATTGCGGATATTACAACTGTGGTGCATATGGGGCAGTGACTTCATGAATAATCCCATGTTGCGAGCAAAATTCGCCAAATGGTTCCACATATTCACCTCCGCGGTCACTTCTCAAGATTTTTATCTTAGCATTCAATTGATTCTCAACTCCCGTTTTATAGAGAACGAATTTCTCTATGGCTTCATCTTTGCTTTTAAGCAAGTATACATAACAATATTTAGTACAATCATCCACGAAAGTAATAAAATATTTGTTTCCACCTCTAGTTTGAACAAACTTCAAATCACATAGGTCGCTATGTATTAATTCTAAAGGTTTGGTGTTTCTTTCCACTTATCGGAATGGAGATCGAGTTAATTTTGCCTCTACACAAGTTTTACACTTGTGTTTTAAATCAATTTTAAACTTTGGTATGTGTTCTAATGCAATAAGTCTACGCATTGCATTAAAATTAACATGTCATAATCTAGCATGCCATAAATTAGGAGACTCAAGCAAGTAAGCAGAAGAATTCTTCATTTCATTATTTTTTATAGTCATTACATTGAGCTTTACTAGCCCATCACATTCATATCCCTTGCCTATAAACACACCATTTTTCGACAAAATAACTTTATCAGACTCGAAAATTGTTCTAAAGCCATGCTTCATCAAAAGGTACCAGAAATAAGGTTCCTTCGAATATCAGGCACATATAACACACGTTTAAGAGTCACTTCCTTTCCAAACGTCATCTTTAAGATCACCGTGCCTTCGCCCAAGATAGTTGAGGTTGCAGAATTTCCCATATACAGTATATCACCGACATCCGTTTCTTCCAAGGAGGAGAACATAGTCTTGTTGGCACATATATGCCTAGTTGCTCCAGTGTCAATCCACCACTCTTTGGTGTTTGAGCCAACTAGGTTCACTTCGGAGATCATAGCACATAAGTCAAGATGTTCCACTTGTTCGGTAATCAGATGTGCTGCATTACCCTCCTTTTTCTTTGGTTTCTTTGAAAGCCTACAGTCGGCCGTCCTATGACCCATCTTTTCACAGTTGTAGCATTTTCTAAGGAATTTTTCTTTCTTTTTCCCAATTCCTCCTTTAGGTCCCAGCTTGGTTCCCTTTCCAGCGTTGCCTTTCTTGGATATCTGTCCAGTTTCCACAACATTGGCCTTTGCCATAGCAATATTTACTTTCTTCTCTGATCCTCGGTTGTCTTCCTCTATGCGAAGTCTAACGATCAGATCTTCCATGCTCATTTCCTTGCACTTGTGCTTTAGATCATTCTTGAAATCTTTCCAAGTCGGGGGCAATTTTTCGATCACAGCAGCCACTTGGAAGGATTCGCTAATGACCATTCCTTCAGCATGAATTTCGTGAATGATCACTTGCAGCTCTTGTACCTGACTCACTACAGTCTTGGAGTCCATCATCTTGTAATCGAGAAACCGTCCAACAATCCACTTCTTGGCACCGGCATCCTCGATCTTGTATTTATGGTCTAGTGAGTCCCATAACGCCTTAGCTGATTTAGCACTGATGTACACATTGTACAGTGAATCGGCAAGGCCATTCATCACATAGTTCCGACACAGATAGTCGGAAGTTTTCCAAGCGTCAATGGCCATCAGAGTTTGTTGGTCACTGTCCTCGTCATATTTTGGCGCATCCTCCTTGAGGAATGGAGACAAGCCTAGAGTGGTCAGATAGAACATCATCTTCTGCTGCCATCTCTTGAAATTCTGCCCGTTGAATTTCTCTGGTTTGTCCGCATGGTTGACCGGAGCCGAAACCGAAGTAATTATCGGAATCGAAGCTGTACCCGATCCAGTTATTAGAGGCGCACCTCCAGTCGCTGAACCCGAGCCGATTTTCTGAGGCGTACCTCCAGAAACATCCGTAGACAGTGTTGGGTTTTGAGAACCCATATTAGCTTAGCTTTTGAAAATAGATCTGTTTTAATCAAGTAAACAAAAAAAAATTGCTTTAAGATTGTTGAATACTTTGAAAATGATTACTTGAAAAGAACATAATAGAAATATATATATATATATATATATATCCTGCAGAAAATTGTTAGTAAAAATGAAATTTGCCGATTATGTAAAGAAGCGGAAGATTCATTGTTGAGTCCAGAATATCTGCCTCCTTAAAGCAAATTCGGTGTGCTGGAAGAACTCTATACCGATCAGAGTTGGTATCTGGAGGAACTCTAAACCGACGAGGTCTGTTTAGTTCGATAATTATCAATTAAATTGATATTTATCTGTATCCATATTTATCCGGATCCGAAAATTCGGAATTTATAATTGAGGTATTTTCGGTAAAATAAATTTTACCGAATAAAATTGCAGTAAAAAGATAACTTCGAGACATTTTGCCCAAATCGCCCCGAGACCGAGACCGAGACGAGACGAGCCAGCCGACCGGACGGACGGCGACGCACGCGTGTGTGTGTGCGCGAGGGGCACTTAGTCACACATCCACACATGTCTCATTTTGAACATGCCTTTGTCCACATCTCCTTATATACTCACAATTTCTCCCTTCTTATTCCAATGTGGGATAGCATCCCAAACCCATTTCTAAAGGGTTCACTTTGGAACATTATATCTCATTCATACCTCAATTATTTTGAGTGTTCTTAGATGTTTTGGAAACCTCGTACGGAGTACTACGTATTCCAACTAAGTCTCGATTTTAACTCGTAGTCGAGCCCACTCAAAATTTCCTCTCAAATGGGCTGCTCAAAACACCCATTTCCTCCATTTTATCTTATATTTACAACAATAACAACTTCAACGATATTCCCGGATCTAATACACAACTTGTAGAGATCCTTGGCCTTCCAGTTCTCAGGAAAATTCGTGACATATAAGCTCTTCAGTTTCATGGATTTGAATCCCACTTTCTGCGCTGCATCCTTTATCCGGGTAGAAGTCCCAAGGTGGTCGGAGATTCCTTCTATCGTTACTATCTGATTCACAGATATTCACCCGCTTTACTACCTAAAAGAGTTGGATTTTTCCTCACGGTTGCACTCGAAGGTTTTGGGTTAAGGCTTGGGTGGGTACAGGGAAAGGTGTTTTCTCTCTCTTACCATCTCTCTTTTTTACTGGTTTATAACAATGTGCCGTCCTATTTTTATTCAAATCTCTTGAATGGTGCTTACGAGAATGAAGAAAATGAAAGTTTGAAATTACAATTTGTGATTACTTCAAAACACAATATGCAATTGAGAAAATACATTGATAAGTTTGAAAATGACAATTTTGTTTTAAAAGATTCGTTAACTTCACGACACGAACATTCGTAGTTCAATGCAAAAATTAAATGCACAACAGAAATCGGCTAATATCGACATGGAGATCATTTACCATGTCATGAAGGAGGAAAAGTAAATTTTACCGATGTTGTAATGAGATAGTTTGTGAAAGAATGAATGACTTTCCATAGGAAGGGCTGGGCGAAGAAAGACCGACAACGTAAGTCGGGTCTACCTTTCGGTTCAGTCCTAACGGGAATATCCGAGGAAAGTGGAGTTAACCTTTCCAGCCTTCGAGGCACAATTCTCTCTAAAGGACAAATGATATACGTACCATGCGCTACACATGAACGACAAATTGAGGATGTATTTTCTATCTATAATTGCGAGATGATGACGTGTTGGTAGGAGGATCATGTTGGGAAAAACGACTAACGTCACAACGAAAAATGTGGGCGCCGTTTGTGAATTCCCAATCTTGATTGCGACTTTGTGATTAAGCGAGTGAAGAAACCAATTACAACTCGACAAAAAAAAATACAAATGATGTCCGAAAAATAATAAACACGAGACACAATATTTTAGCGTGGAAAACCCCTCAAGGCGAGAGTAAAAACCACGGGACCGAAGCCGCTTAAATCCTCTATCACCAATACACACAATACACAATCGTCCCTAATACAAACTAGGGGTATACACCAATCGTCAAATACTTGGTAATAAAAGTTCTTCAAGTATTTGGAATCAACAACAACAAGATCGAGAAAAGAAACAACCGTAAATAGCTTACACAAAGAGTTAACGAAATACCCGAACTTCCGGACTCAAAATCTCGATCTACGCCGGTGAAAAGATTTACCCAATAGCTACCAAGCTCTTGTCAAAAGATCACGACGATCCGACCGATAAATCTCCAGGAAAATGAAGAAATGTATTTCTCTCTCTTGTTTCTCTCTCTCTCTCTCTCTCTCTCTCTCTCTTGTTCTTCAAAGTTGTGTAAAAAGTGATGAAAATCCCGCAAGAAAGTCTGCATAAAAAGATCCCCTTTAGCTGGATTGACTCGTGTGCCACGGCCCGGACCAAGTGTGCCGCGGCACACACACAGAAAATGCGCCCAGGATATTGGCAGGGGACGCGGCCGGCGAGGGACGCGGCCGAGTCTGGCGTCTCGGCCATATGAAACAAGAGGCAGGGGCGCGGCTCGCGAGGATGTGCCGCGGCCCTGAGTGTGCGGCGCTCGGCGAGAGTGTTCGCGGCGCTCGGCGAGGTGTTCGGCAGGGGCCACGACCCAGAGTACAGAAGGCTCGGCAGTTTTAAGGAAGACCCGGGGGCCGCGGCTCGGCCGAGATGTGTCGCGGCCCAGTGTTGTTCTTTCCTATAATTTTGGAAACAATTCCTACAAAACTCCCCCTTTCCAAAATATAGGAAGAGTTCGCCATCCCGGCGATCGAACAACACACTTTCATCTTCTCTCTACTTAACGCCTTGGTTAACATATCGGAACCATTATCATCGGTATGAACTTTATCAAGTTCAAACAAACCATCCTCTAAAGCATCTCGGATCCAATGATACCTCACATCGATATGTTTCGTTCTCTTGTGAAAAGTCGCATTCTTAGCCAAACGAATCGCACTTTGACTGTCAAAAAGAACCACGTAACGTCGTTGTCGGAAGCCTAGCTCTCGTAAAAACATTTTTAACCATAAGAGCTCTTTACACGCTTCCACTGCCGCAATATACTCGGCCTCCGTTGTAGATAAGGCAACACACTTTTACAATCTAGATTGCCATGACACGGCTCCCCCTGCAAACGTCATCAAATAACCGGAAGTAGATTTTCGGTTATCTTCGTTACCGGCCATATCCGAATCGGAATATCCAACAAGCATTGCTTTCCCATTTTCAAACGTAATCCCAGTTTGGAAGTACCCCGTAAATATCGAAATATCCATTTCACGGCTTTCCAATGCTTCTTTCCCGGATTCGATAGAAACCGGCTCACCACTCCCACGGCATGAGCAATGTCGGGCCTAGTACATACCATGGCATACATCAAACTTCCGACCGCCGAGGCATAAGGAATTTTATCCATATCCTCAATATCATAGTTGTATAAGCTGCATTATGAGCTTAATACAACGAAAGCTATGAATGTTGAATAACAGACGCAGTAGGACATCAATAACGTACGCAATCATTGGTCAATAACATACGAAACATTTGAAGTTCGAATTCAAAATTAATCTGTTGGATAGTTTCTAGATTATCAACTCGTCAATGGTTATATGAACGTTAATTATAATGTGTGCAAACATGTATAACACAGCCTACCGGATCAAGCTGGCAAAGCATAATGTACACTACAAGCACAATGTAATGGTCGTTTATACCCTTAACGTACGCAAGAGGCCTTACGCAACATATGCTACTGCGGAGCACATGTGCAACGAGCATATCATCTTGAAGGCCTATAAATAGATGTTTTGAGGTAGCAAAAAGATACAACTACAAGCAATCTTACATACATCTGAGCTTAATCTATAGCTATTCTTGAGCGATTGTTCGTTAATTATGTTGTTGTAATTGATACAAGAAGATTTGTTCTTCAATCTTCGATACATATTCCTGTATCAGTTCAGTTTTATTTATATTATTGAGTGAGAGAACACTCAAAATAATTATCTATAAAATCATTATTAGGATCAAGTGATTGATCGAATGAGGGTGACTGGTACCATAAACAAGATTGGTTAATTGTGATTGTTGTTGAACCCGAAAATCAAGAAACTGAGCACTATTATTGATAGTGTTATTGTAAAAGTTGGTACTGATCTAGAAAGTGCAAGTATTTGAGGGAAAGATCTAAATGGTGACATTATAATAGGGGGCGCAGGTTTTTGAATAGCCAAACTTATGTAACAATGCTTTGTGCTCATACATTTTTGTAAAATCTTTTTAATTCTCCATTTTTACAAGCTTCCGCACAAAAGGAGTTCATTATTTTTTGTTGACTCTATCCGATCCCCTTATAGCATCGCGTGCCAACCCAACACTACTGTGTGAGGGAGATTAAAAAAAAAAGAAATATATATATATATAATATTTACTGCATGTACATACAAGACTAAGGTCGCACGAATCTGTTACCTTTGAATCTCAAGTGAGTTGTTGCCGCTTTCACCATCTAATATGTTCTGAATTTTGATCTCTGATTAGATTCGAAGATTTCTTTCTCTAACACCCAATTTTCATGTAGTGAGGATGAATGCGCGACAGACTTCTTGTTTTGCCATTCACCGATGATCCAAACCGGTCGCAACTAAAATCATCATGGAATAATCAAAACATAAACATCAAGAACTAATTCCAACAATTAGACAAACCCCCAAATAAATTTCTTAAAAAATTACCTTATCAACCTATGACTAGAAACAAAAAAGTCTTTTTTTTTTTTTTTTGAAAATAGAAACAGAAAAGTATAAATACGGGTGTAGTGGGCGAATTAGTTAATAGTAAAAGAAAAATGTCAAACATCCCATCAATAATCACCACTCCCTCAAATTTATAAAGGCATTGGCTAAATATACCAAAAAAAATTTACTAATCTACCAATAAAAAATAATAAATGTCAAATCATGTTTTTTTACCCCTCCCTCCCCCTGCTCCCCCCCTCCTCCCTCCCATTGCCGCCAGCATTTCGCTGGCAGCCTTTTTTTTAAGTTTTTTTACTTTTTTTTTGTTTTTAATTTAATTTACTTACTTATAAATATACTAAATTTATATAAAATAAAGAAATACAATATTTAAATAGACATATTATATATGACGATTCAACTCAAGAAAAATTTATTAAATTTTTGTAAAATAATATAAATATATATTATATTAAAAATAGATAAATACAATTATGATGATACCAAAAAAAATATGTAAAAACGAATTATTTAAATAGATAAATATTATACATCATGTTTATTAAATATATCACGTAAGATAATACAAAAAAGTAGAGAAGTACAATTATGATAATATAAGAAAAAATTAATTTTGAGCCACTAGGTTCCGCCATGATTGAATCTTTCACGATATGAAGTGCAAAAGTTCATTATACAAATTTATTTATCTCACGATAATTATTTATAGAATATATCACATCCACGTACTTCCATAAAGAAACCTTGATTTAACCGGAACCAACCCTTGAAAATGATTATATATATTTGTACAAATTAGGAAACGGTTCGGGCCTAGACATCCCCTCGCTTCTATGCCCGATTTGTTTATCTTCTAATGATTATGGGGATCATCTTTTTTCGGAATGCTCGGTCATGGCTCGTACTATTTTGCGGATTTCTGTGTGGTTGAATCTTCTTTTTATCATTCCGGCTCACCCTTCTGATATTATTATTGCGGTAGATAATGCTTCATTGAAGATGGCCTCTAGAGATTTGGTACTATCAATCTTATTCACGGCTTGGTGGTATATATGGCGGTTTCGGAACATGCTCGTGTTCAAGTCGACGAATGAGTCGAGTGGAGATATCTTTGATGCTATGGTTTATTACTCTTTTTATTGGTATTTGTATAGGAACCGTAAAGCAAATATTATATGGGAGGATTGGCTTTTAAATCCCATGCTCTCAATGTAATTAGTTAGGTAGATCGCCTTGAGCTGTCGTTTTTTTTTTTAATAAAATTTTGCCGTTCAAAAAAAAGGAAACTGTCCTAGCCAAAAAAGCCCGGATTTAAACGGGCTAGGAAATATCGTCCCTAACTCAATTTTTTGGCGGATTAAATGGGTCAATCCACTGTCCCCGAGCCCGTTTAACATCTCTGAGTGTAATCTTGGAACCTCGATATTGAAAAAAAGAGCAATTCTTCTTGCCCAAACCAAAATCACTTAAAATTGTCACAAGTAAGATACATTTACCACCCCTCAAAACCACACAGGAGGGCTAGGAGGGCTGGCCATGTATAGCTATTTAATAAAACAAAAAGAACTCAGAACGCCCCCCCTCCAATTGCAACTCCAAGAGAAAAGACTGCAAAAACTGCAGAGAAAAAAAAAAGAAACACCACACAATTCCCTAGATTTTTGGTATATTTAGCAACTCCCTTTATAAATTCGCCTAAAATCGCCAAAGCGAGGTCCAACCTCCTCCATACTATATACCTATAATGCACGGATTCTTCAAAATTGGGCAGTATGCAGTATCGGATACTGCATGGGTGCGGGTGCGGGTGCGATTCGCGTGGGATTCACACGGAATTCGCCACGTGGCGAATCCGTGCAAAAAAAAAAAAAAAAAAAATTCGGACTCGCGTATCACAGCAGGATACACGTCTGAGATACGCGTATCTGTGCCGAGATCTGTGAGTCCGAATTTTTATGTTTTTTTTTAGATTTTATAATTTTTAAAAAGTAAATCAAATAAATTAAAATACAAAAAAGTAAATCATTTAATAAGTAATTACTTTTACCTTTAGCAGTATTCACGGACAACATTAGAAAGCTCCGCTGCTCAAAGCCATTTTGAATTGTTTTTTGTATGACTTGTTTTATATATTTGAATTGATTTTATGGTGATATTTGAATTGTTGTTTTTTATATTTAACAAATGTTATATATAATAAAATATAAAATAAACAGACGTATCCTTGTCGTATCGCACCCTAACATTTTCAAAAAACCGTATCCCCGCACCCGTATCTGCCCGCACCCGCACCCGCCCCCCGCACCTGTGCAACATAGCTATATACTATAGCTGCAAGTAGAGTGGTATATCGTACTATACCGACCTTTTTTATCAATACCGTATACTATACCGAAAGTTTCGGTACAACAAAATTCATACCGATATCGTACCGAAATTTTCGGTATATCGAAATCCGGTATACCGAAATTTCGGTATGGCTTTCGGTCTATACCGATACCGTACCGAAATTTCGGTAAACTGAATCTTATTTCGGTGTCGGTATATCCCGAACTTATCGAAATAACGAATTACCAAAATATCGAAAAATCTTGATATACCTATATATACCGAAATACAACAAATAAAATACCGAAAATATCGATATACCGATATATATTGAAATACCGATTTTTTTAAAAGAAATTCATACCGTTACCGTACCGAAAAATCTGTATACCAAATATTTCGGTACGGTACCATACCGTACCGAAAAATATGTATACCAAATATTTCGGTACGATAAATTCAATATTTCGGTATATTTTGTCACCCCTAACTGCAAGGACTACAACCCATTACACGATATGACACACACACACGCGCCCGCGCACACGCACACACAACACACACACAAAAAAAAAAAGAATCACTCAATATATGCACTCGATCCCGTGGTATTAAACGCAATTAAATCACTAAATAAGTGGTATTATATTGTATGTTACAAGGGGCGGAGGGAGGGTCCAAGGAGTGAAATGGTATATTTGGTAGACCCGCTAATTTACCACACGACACGAAAACACGATACGAAAATTTAGTGTTTGGTTTTGCATTTTGAGTACACGACACGAAAATATACGAACACGAAAGTACACGACCGAGATTTAGTATCGGTTTTGTGTTTACTCTTTGGGTACACGACACGACACGAGGTACACGAAATAAATAAATAAGTAACTAAATATATATATATATATATATATAATATTTTATATTTAATTTAATAAAAATATATATTTTATGAATTCTGTTTATACTAAACTTTAAAATTTGAAAATATAATGTGAACTTTCATAAATTTCGTGTAAACATTCGTGTTTTCATTGTCATTCGTTTTATTTCGTCTACTAAAACCTATAAAAATAATATTATAAAAATAAAATTATTATCTTTTATAATATTTTAATATTTATTTTATATTATGTGCCTGACACGAAAACACGACACGAAACGACACGAATTTGCGCGGTACACGACACGACATGACACGAATTCATTTAGTGTCGTGTATGTGTTTGGACTTTTGGTACACAAAACACGAAAGTACACGTTACGAAAATACACGACACGAACGAATTGCCATGTCTAATCTTTGGTTCTTGATAATGATATTATAGTTGTAATTATTTTTTTATATACAAAGTATTAATACATTTAACATTTAAAAAGTAATCGAAATAATGATATACCTAAAATATATTTAATAATATAGTGGATATTATTATATCAAAGGATATATTTGATATAGTTTATATATCAATTTGTGTACATATAAACACGTATATTTAATAGTAGTATATCAATAAATATAATAAATAATAATGAATCATTTAAATATATTTAATTATAAAAATATACTAACAAATATACGTAATAGGAACATTTATTTGCACATGAAAAAGAAGGTAACGTTGTGCAACAGTAGCTATATACTTAAATTGTAATAATGTAAATCACATTGCATGCCTAATAAATACACTACAATAGTGGTCTAATTAGATCGTACAAATAAATCTTCTCAAGATAATTTTAAGTATTTTAAATTTTAATTTAATATACTTCTACATGATATATAACAAATGAAGAACAAGAACAATATAGGCACACACTCGCCATTTTACAGATCATGATCCTTAAATCCGGCGTATCAAAATCCCTAAGACTACACTCTTGATTTATACGACTGTCTGTCTCACAAGAGTGCGTCTCTTCCTTGGAAATCAAATTTACATCCAAGAAAAAACAACATTATAGCTTCAAATGACGTTCGACAGGCTATACCGACCCAAGTTCATGGTTGAGATGCGCCCCAAATCCAATAGACAAGTGATCACATTTTGCAAATCTTGAGTTTCAGCTGAACCAAAATGGATCGGCATAATCTCCCGAACGCCTTTACGAAGTTTCAAGGACCATTAGTTCGACTTGAATGTTGATCCAAAAGTCGGGGCTCCTCCTGAACAAATAGAGAACAAGGAATACGAGGATACAATTGAAGATCCAAAGCCATGTATTTTTGTCGGCAAGTAAAAAGACAATAAGTAGTACTCCCTCTTAAAGAGCCCACTCTCAGAACATGATTTTGTCCTAACGGAAAAGTCGGACTTTCAAAGAAAGTATAAACAGTTGTGCACTCACCAAAATGGACTCTTCAAATGGGACAAAGAGAGTAATATAATTCATAAAGAAGTGTACAGAACAGGAGGGGAGAGTTAAGTACTTGTTGAGTAAGCTCAGCTGCGGACATAGATTTAAGCTGAGAGGTTTGCATTTTGGAAAGTAACTGGACCACAGTATTCAGATGGGGCGCACTGCAAGATTTCAACTCTCAAATTCAGGAAAACGAGATAGGATAGATATATAAATAAAAAGGCAAAAATTTGTCCCAGACGGTTTGACATAATGTCCAAATTTTAGGGGCCGTTCACTTGTGGAAAATTTTTCCATTTTTCTTCACCAAAATTTTCTAAAATTTTTTGAGTTTTCAATTTCTAAGAAAACTGTTGAAAACTAGGAAAATATGTTACAAATATGCAAATAGAATTTATCAGTTTTCTACCTTTTTAGTTTCATAAATTATATACATACTTTTTACATTAAAATATAACTAATTATTATACATTACATTTTAATATATCTCTATAAATCTACTCATTACTATATATATATATACTCAAAAGACGGTCCTTTTCATCTAAAAATGAATCTGACTAATCAATATATACATATATCCCTCCGCAGTTCAGTAGACATGGTTGTTCGCCACTGATTAGCGTTTTCTCTTTGTTGTTCTTGACTCTCAAAAAATAGTTTTGTAGTATCCTCTCAAAAAATTATATACATACTTTTTACATTAACATATAACTAATTATTATACATTATATTTAAATATTTTATAATCATGTTTATACACTATTTATTCCTCCTGTTATTTTTAAGTGATCACTAGTTCATAAAGTTAGATTATTAAATATAGGAACAAGATTTTTATTTTTATTTAATTTAAAATAATCACATGAACACAGTAAAATGATAATTAACAAATAAATAATATTTATACTATTTGATGTTTTATTTTGTTTGTTAGATTTTTTTATCATTTAAAAATACTAATTATGTAACGTATTCATAACTACAAGTATGGCTCATAGATTTTAAAAAAAATGTTAAAATATGTGTATTTGTTGAGGTTCCATTGTTCAAAAAGTGTCTAGCTTGTTTGTAGCACAACTCTAGCGCGTTTTCTAATTTTCTAAATCTAGAAAACAAGCTAGGATTGTTTTCTATAATTTTCTAAAGTCCAGTTGTAATTTGGAAAACCGTGTTTTCCAGTTTTCTAATTTTCTTTTTAGAAAATATCTAATTTGAACGTGTTTTCATTTTTTTCTGTTTTCTTAGAAAATTTTTCTAGAAAACTGGTGAAGTAAACAGGGCCTTAGTTTCTCAGATTTTTGTTTTCAAGATTAGTTTTTTTTATTCTCTAGTTCTTTTCATTTTTCTTAGGAGTTTTAGTTTTTTTTTTTTATTTAATTTGCTTTTATGGTTATTTAGTTATCTATTTATTTATTTATTTATTAGATTTTTTATTTTTGGTGTTTGTTATTTTTTATTTTGAAATTTAATTTTAGGAGACCGTCTGAAAAAAACAGTCTAACGAGAGTGTCGCTCAAGTAAAAAAGGCTAGCCATTTTTCAGAAGTCAAAACAAACCCCGTACTTTTCGGTTTCTCTGTTTCATGCTGATCAAATTGCAACCTTCTTGCAGATGGTAGAAAGCTAAGAACTGTTTGCAGTAATATAATATCAATATGTTCTTATTCGGATCGTTGCTTTACTACAAGTACAGTTACCCCTATAAACCTCTAAAAGGGAAGGTAAAGTAAAGAGAAAATCAGTAGGTGATAAAAACAAAAGCTTGTTTATATATGAACCATATTCATGCACCGAAAAAAATAACGCGACGGGCTACACACAAATGTTCAGTTATCAGAGTACTGAAAAGTAAAAGACAAGGGACTGATTTTCTTTCATCCATGACTTGTTCAAGTTCAACTTAGACACCCTTCAACTGATTTCGAAAGTAACGAGACGGATGTATTATGTGTTACCTTTGTTACGATTTCCCACATCGGTTCCACATGGAAGTGTGGAAGGGTATATAAACGGAAACCAACCCTTTACCTTTGACCATGATTATGAGGTTATGTTCGGACTCCCTAGCTTTTATGCCTAACAATTTGGTCCGACCTGCTGGATTCGGGCGAGTTGCAGAAAGGGGCTACCCGATGGTGGGGCCAGGGGTTTCCACCCGGGAAGTGGGCCTTGGTGTGGGTTGCCACCTGGAGTGTACCGCCGGTGGAAGGGGGACGGATTTTCACGAAATCCCATATCGGTTCCACATAAAAGTGTGGAAGCGTATATGTTGGGTTAAGTTAGGGGCTGTTTACTTTTTTTTTCCATTAATCTCTGAATGGATTAAGCTGTCTGAGTGGATTAATCTGTCTGATTTGAAAAAATATCTTATTGTTTCTTTCTTTTCTGAATGACAGAAATGACCATTTTACCCCTCAATATGAATTGAGTCCTTTTTGATAAAGGACAGATTGAGCATTTTGGTTTATATAATTAATTTAAATAATATGACATAATACATATTTTAATTTATACAATAATATATATTCATAAATCATATTATAATTTTCATGTATATTTAAATAATCAGACAATATTTTTATAAATATATTAAGTTATATTTTAATATATATAGTTATATTATTTTTTTTAATAGTCAATATAAAAAATCAATTTAAATAATATAACATAATATATATTTTAATTTATATTATAATATATATTCATAAATCATATTATAATTTTCAGGTATATTTAAATAATCACACAATATTTTTATATATACATTAAGTTATATTTTAATATATATAGTTATATTAATTTTTTTATTAGTAAATATAAAAAAATAAATTTAAATTATATAAAATAATATATATTTTAATTTATATTATAATATATATTCATAAATAATATTATAATTTTTCGATATATTTAAATAATTAGACAATATTTTTATAAATATATTAAGTTATATAATTTTAATATATATAGTTATATTATTTTTTTAATTCAATATAAAAAATCAATTTATATAATATAACATAATATATATTTTAATTTATATTATAATATATATTCATAAATCATATTATAATTTTCAGGTATATTTAAATAATCAAATAATATTTTTATAAATATATTAAGTTATATTTTAATATATATAGTTATATTAATTTTTTTAATAGTCAATATAAAAAAAATAATTTATATAATATAAAATAAATATATATTTTAATTTATATTATAATATATATTCAAAAATCATATTATAATTTTCAGGTATATTTAAATAATCAGACAATATTTTTATAAATATATTAAGTTATATTTTAATATATATAGTTATATTAATGTTTTTATCAATAAATAGTTTATATTTTATGACTTTTAAATATATATTATTAATATATATTTTAGATTTATACTATATATACTCAATTATAAAGATTATATGATAATTTATATATACTCAATTCTTTTATTATTAGAGAGGGTAATTTTGGTATATTGGGGAAGCATTTCTGGCTTAATGGTAAGGACACCTCAAAAGTTGCTTAATGAAAAAGACATTATTAAGATCATTAAGTTGAAAGTAAACAGCAAAATATAGTTGATCGATTAAGCTGATTAAGCATTAAGCTGATTAAGTAAAAGGTAAACAAGCCCTTAGAGCCCTTAGCTAACAACTTCTATATGATGGAAAACTATACAACACAATTATTAATATTAAAGTCTTCCCCCACTAAGGCCGAAAGAACACCCCCACCCCCCACCCATCCCCAAGGACTCCAACCACAACTCCACCGTGGCGCAGCTCATGTATACGATTAATGCATAAAATATGGCTTATCATTTATTTTTCACCATAACTATCACTGGACTGCATTTATTCTTAGGAGCACATTGTTTTTTACTGTCTGTTGAGATTGAACTTTGAGCCTATCTTCTATATCCATGGTACAATGGAGCCAGTAGTCTTTAAATTATTTTAATTTCAACTTAACTTTTTTAAATATTAAGCCACTTCAGACTCAAACTAATAACTCATTTCCTTGTTCAGGTTCTTCAAGTTCAATGGCATATATTTCACACTGTTCTTATATATATATATATATATATATATAAAAGAAGATCAAGAAAGGGAAAAAAGAATATCAGACAACTAGATACGACCTTTGCAATCCACTTTCCACATGTTCATCCAATGCCGAAATTACTTGAGGCAGCTTCTCCAGGATCTGCATCGAACCTCAAAAAAATTTCATGATATCAAGATTGATTAGCTTGGCAACAAGATTGCAGGACATAAAGTTACCATTTCTGTATTTTTTATCGTAGAGGTCTTGGATAGGAGGTTCCTCGGAAGCTTCATTAGTTGGGACTGCAAGGGCATATCAATATACAGATAAACGACAAACTACTTTGATCTGAACATTCAACTAGAGAACCCATTAACACGTAAAAATAATTGCTTTCGAAATAACTCTACTCTTCAATGTTCCAAACATCAAAGAAAACGATTTTATCAATAGGCAAGACCTGAGTCACCTGACTCCATAAAGACAACTCAAAAGAGAAAGGCTACATATCTCAAGCTGTAAAGTGATTTGTAGAAAATACTAACCTTTTTCAAAATTCAAAACCATGAATCGGAACAACTATGCACGTAGAGAACAATCGTTTTAAGAATAATTAAGCAAATTCAGCCCATCACGAAAAATAATTTGGTTCCATATGCAAACTAACATGGCCAACTTTGGAAGAGGGGGGAGGGAGGGAGGGGGAGAGAGAGAGACTGACATGGGACGGGGATGATTGGAGCATGAGGTGAAGGATATTGGAGGTGGACTGTACGGACTGGGATATCTGATCCGCCACTGCCGACTTTGCGGACCCTTCTCTGCCACTGCCTCCGCTGCCGCTTGATGCAGCCATCATGCTCTTTTGAGGTTGAAGGAATTTTGGTCAACTGCAAAAACCTATTGTTGAGTAATTCTGCTACTTCCACGATTTTAATTGAGCATGCCTATAACTAAATTTTAAAATAGAAAATATCCAAAAGAAATTAAAATAACTAAAATACCAATCCTAAGAAACTGCAAGTGAACCATAAAAACTGACGAAAAACAATAACAAATTAAAAGAATAATATGAATAAACCCATACAAAACTGAAAAATCTTAAGAAAAAATAGAAGAACTAAACAACTGCAGAAAAAAAAGCAGCTAAAAACGACTAAAATTTACACGCTGCCTCGTGAGTTTTTCCCATTTATATTTAGGAAAATGACCTCAATTTCTTATGCTATCATTCCATAAATATTTTGTTAAGATCTAGTTGGGACATTTTATTAACCCTTCAATAATTTGGAAATAGTGGTAAACTTTCGTTTTCCCACTAAAAAATCGAATGAGAGAAACGTAATGAAAGTTCTTACGAAGTTTTGATTTCCTTATACTTTAACCATTCTGATAGTAAATAATAGATTGATATTAACTTGGGATCAGGGGAAGGCGACTGACCAAGATTCGACCCCATATGAATTATTCCTTCTGTACTTAAAGAAAATAAATAAACTGAGGGATGGAGAGTGTCGTATAATAACACTTAACCAAATCACCTTCTTCAAGTGGGACGGAGTGAGTACTAGAAATAAAGCAGTTCTTCATGAAAATGTTTCAAAATTCCAAGTATTTAATGCGACAAGCACCATACCTTCACTATACAGCCAAATAGATGTATAAATAAACAAACAATTTGTTCAGAAGCCCATATCCAGATCAAAGAATTAGTTAAAGGGTAGATATCATCCATCAATTAAAAAAGGAACATTCCATCCAATGAAAATAACACCAATACAACCATCAGATATACTGCATTATAACAAGGGATTTTGGCAGTTCTAACAAAGAACACACAATTGCACCATAATCTGCAATCTTTCAGGGCCAGTTTGATCCAACCATATTTACAAGGTAACAATCATCACATATGGGTATTGGATATTTTTAAAGATCTGAGATGAAGATAAAACAAACAAATCTAACCGTACCTGAGAATTGAATTCAGATTTTAGGGTTCTCAATGAACATCGCGGTGAATGAAATTGGGAAAGTGTAATAAAGGGAGGGTCAATTAAGGGGTATATACTGAATAAATGCTGGCGCAACCGAAGGCAATCTGACGCAGATTGAATCGAAAATCAAAAATAAGTCCAAAAGAATAGGGCCTAACTCTCTTATTTTCTTAACTAGATGTCCTCACGTGCGATGCACGGCGTAAAATGTTAAATATTTTATTATATTAATAATATGCGATCGAATTTCAATAATATTATAAAATATTATAAAACATACATGAATCAGTATACACACACATATACATATACTATTATTTGATTTAGTTTCATTTATAAACTTTTATCATGTGATTTAAGGGCACATAAATTAATTAAGCAGCGGTATTTATTTTTTCATATAGGACAATATGAGTCTTATATCTAATTTTATAAATAAGAATTAAATTATGTTTATTATTATCAACTTTCATTATAGCCGATCCCAAAACATTTTGGGACTAAGGCTATGATGATGATGTTGTTGGTGTTGTATTATAAACTTTCATTAAAAGTATATAACCGATATTCTTACTAATATAATTTTTTTATATGATTTGACATTAATGTAATATATTTTACTATTTTATAATCAGAACAAAATAATTCTTAAAAATCAAATAATTGTTAAAAAGCTATGAAAATAAACTAAAAATAAATCTTTTTTCAATAGTCTTATATTTTTATATTGAAATATTTTAATCATCTAAATATATTATAATTAAATTTATATTACTTTATAAATTTAATTAAACTGAGGAGGATGTCATCAAGATGCATCCTCCTCAGTTTTCGGGAGCTTCAGACCCGATCGGATGGGAAGGGTGGATCAAGGAGATATCTAAGGTCTTCACTGCTACTGTCATCAGGGACCGTAAAGTCCCTATTGCCCAGTACTTTCTCACAGGGGACGCTACGGATTGGTGGGAGGCCGTTGGGCCCAAAGACCATGTTGCTTCGTGGACCGAATTCCAAGGACTGATGGAGACTGAATATTGCCCGTGGCCGGTCAGACAGGCTCGAGTACATGCCTTCTATGATGCTCAACCACGGGATATCCCCGTATCTCAGGCTATTACCGATTTTAATAAGGAGTTGGGTTATGTGAAGACCCAAGTTGTCGAGGAGAGTGACAAAATTTTCCATTTTTCCAGACGGATGAAATTGTCGATTCGGGACTACATGTCGGGGCTCGTCTGTACTACCTTGAAGGATTATCAGAGTAGGGCCCTTGCTTACGATATGTCAGTGACAGCTAGCGAGGCGGCCCGCGAGAGCAAGAAATAGAAGTCCGCGGGGAATTTTTCGGGCCACAAGGGAGGGGGTCAGCAGAAATCCCAATCTGCTAACTTCCCCGCCGGCGGTGGTCCAGCTCGTTCCGCTGGGGGTCCTCGTGGAACTACCAGTGCTCCTTTCCGTGATGTGAAGTGTTTCAATTGTGGCCGTATAGGCCACATCAGTCGTACTTGTTTGAGCCCTTTGCTGACGTGTAATCAGTGTGGCCAGCCGGGTCACAAGGCTGCTTTCTGTGCTCAGAGGGAGAAAATCCTTGGTGCCCGGGCTTCCATTCCAGCGCCTAGGGAACCAAGTGTGAATCAAGGATCGTTTGCTCCTCAATCTTTGCCGAGTGCTAGTCGGGGGAGAGGTCGGGGTCAGCCCTCTAAGGGGGGAGCTTCCAGCGTCGGCTCAGCCCACCCGCGTATCTATGAGATGCGGAGAGCCGATGATCCAGCGGCTACCGTGGCGACAGGTACCGTTCATATTCTTTCTCATCCTGTCAGTGTGCTTTTCGATTCTGGTGCTACGCATTCGTTCATATCTCTGGATTGTATGCGCCGTTTGAGTCTCGACTGTTTGACGCCTTGTGAGCCCTTCATCGTTAAGCTTCCTAGCGGTGATCGGATCGTTGGTGATCAGGAGGTTCGAGACTGTTCTGTATTTATTTGTGAGAGGGCTTGGCCCTCTAATCTTATTGTTGTGGGTATTGAGGGTGAGGACTTAATTCTCGGGGATGGTTGGCTCGAGCGTCATGGTGCAATCATGAACTACCGCACGAGGATCATCACCATGTTAGCCGATGACGGCACCGAGCACTCTTTCGCCGGGCGAAAGAGGGGGAAACAGAAATTAGTTATTAACGCCTTGAAGGCGATGAGACTCCTGCGAAAGGGGTGTATTGGCTATTGGTGCTACGCCTTGAAGGCGGAGAGTGGTGGAGTGGAGCTTTCGTCGATTCCAATCGTTAATGAGTTTTCTGATGTTTTTCCTGACGAGTTACCGGGATTGCCACCGGATCGTGAGGTCGAGTTCGCTATAGAGTTAGAGCCGGGTGCGGCTCCTATTTCGAAGGCGCCCTATCGCATGGCACCTTCAGAGATGTCCGAGTTGAAGAATCAGTTGAGTGAGCTTCTTGAGTCGGGGTATGTTCGACCGAGCGCCTCGCCTTGGGGTGCACCGGTCCTGTTTGTGCGAAAGAAGGATGGATCACTACGTTTGTGTATCGACTATCGCGAACTAAACAAGGTGACCATCAAAAACAAGTATCCTTTGCCGAGAATTGACGACTTGTTCGACCAGTTGCAGGGAGCTGCGGTATTCTCGAAGATTGATTTGAAATCGGGGTACTATCAGCTCCGGGTGAGAGAGTCCGATGTGCCGAAGACTTTTTCGGACGAGATACGGACATTATGAGTTTGTAGTTATGCCTTTCGGGTTAACTAATGCGCCGGCGGTGTTCATGCGATTGATGAACAAAGTCTTTATCAGTATTTGGATAAGTGTGTCGTCTTCATTGTGATATTCTTATTTATTCGAGGAACGAGGAAGAGCATGCCCATCATTTGCGGATAGTGTTAGACATTTTGAGGGTGAGCAACTCTATGCGAAGTTCTCGAAATGTGAGTTAGTGAAGGAAGTGATGTTTTGGGTCACGTGATTTCGTAGGGGGTTCGTGTAGATCCGCGAGAAGATCGAGGCGGTGTTGGATTGGGCACCGCCCAGCGTGAGAAAGCTCCGTAGTTTCTTGGGTTTGGTGGCTACTACCGTAGGTTCGTCGAGGTTTCTCGGCGGCTCGACCACTTACACGATTGCTCAAATCAGAAGTTAAATGCGGAATGACGAGAGCGGTTCATTTTGAGGAGTGAAGAAGCGTTTGACTTCACTCCGGTTTTGGCGTTGCCATGTGGCAACGAGGGATTCGCCGTTTATAGCGATGCTTCGGGTCAGGGTCTTGGGTGCGTATTAATGCAGCACGGCAAGACCATTGCCTTTGCGTCGAGACAGTTGAGGCCGTATGAGCTGAACTACCCTACTCATGATTTAGAGTTAGCGGCAGTCGTTTTCGCACTCAAGATTTGGCGTCACTATCTTTTCGGCTCTGCATGTCAGATTTTTACCGATCATAAAAGTCTGAAATACATATTTACTCAACGGGAGTTGAATATGAGGCAGAGGAGGTGGTTAGAGCTGATTAAGGATTATGACCTCAAAATCCTTTATCATCCGGGCAAGGCGAACGTCGTGGCCGACGCCTTGAGTCGAAAACCGATTGCATTGCGATCGCTTGAGATCCTTACGCCTCAGTCCGGGCTTCGGCGAGCTTTGATCGAGTTAGATGTTGAGGTTACATGCCGGAGGCTGTCGGGCAATTTTGTGCTTTGGAAATTTCGTCGTCTTTGATCGATGAGATTAAGTGAAGCGATTAGAGGATCCGATGATTACTCAAATCCGAGAGAACGTTCTTAAAGGAAAGTCTCTGGGTTTGTGATTCACGAAGATGGTGTTTTGAGATTTCGGGTTCGGCTTTGTGTGCGAACGACTCGGAGTTGAGACAGTATTTTGCGTGAGGCCCATGCTACACCTTATTCCGTTCATCTGGTTCGAGTAAGATGTACAAGGACACGAGAAGGAATTTCGGTGGAATGATATGAAGGAGGAGGTCGCGCGGTTTGTAGCAAGGTGTTTGACTTGCGGCCAAGTCAAAATCGAGCACCTGACCATTTGGGCTTTTGCGATCACTTCGTTCGGAATGGAAATGGGAATATATATCGATGGATTTCATTACGAGTTTCTTGAGATCGAGGTCGGGCATGAATATGGTATGGGTGATTGTTGATCGTCGACCAAGTCGGCACATTTTACGGGCATCAAGGACACTTGGGGCTGGAGAAGTTAGCTCGTGTGTTTATCGCGCAGATTGTGAGGCTTCACGGTACTCAAGTCTATTGTTTCGGATCGTGATGGACGTTTTGTATCGCACTTAAAGGCGGTGCATAAGGCGTTGGGTACCGTTTGCGTTTGAGTACCTCTTTTCATCCCGATCGGAGATGGGCGGTCGGAACGCACTATCCAGACGTTCGAGGATTTGTTGCGTGCTGTGCTCCCGATTGGAGTAGTAGTAGGAGGAACATTTGCCATTGATCGAATTCACGTACAACAGGTTGGCATGCGTCGGTCGGATGGCACCGTATGAGGCACTTTATGGGCGGCGATGTCGGTCACCGATTTGTTGGAATGAGGCGTCCGATTTGGTCGGGACCGAGCCGGATGTCGTTTTAGAGACGAGGCGGAAGATAGAATTAATTCGGGAACGGATGTTGATCGCCTGAGTCGGCCAAGTCGTATCTGCGACGTCCGTCGTCGACCTTTGGAATTCGAGGTGGGAGACAAGGTTTTGCTAAAGGTGTCGCCGACGAAGGGAGTTTTTCATTTCGGGAAGAAAGGGAAGTTGAGTCCGAGATTTATCGGCCCCTTTGAGATCCTCGAGCGAGTCGGTGGGTTGGCATACCGTTTGGCATTACCTCCGGCCTTGAGTCATGTTCATAGCGTTTTTCATGTTTCCCAGCTGAGGAAATATGTCCCGGATCCTAGTCACGTCATCGATTATGGCGAGATTGATATCGCTGAAGATATTACTTTTGAGGAGCGTCCTTTGAAGATTTTAGAGCATCGTGAGAAACGACTGAGGCATAAGACCATCCCTTTGGTCAAAGTGCAGTGGTCGAGACACGGTGTCGAGGAGGCAACTTGGGAAACCGAGGATAGCATGCGTGCTAGGTACCCTGAGTTGTTCGTTTCTTAAGTTTCGGGACGAAACTTATTTTTAGAGGGGTAGAATGTAATATCCGCATTTTTCTTTCCCTTGTATTTTCATTTTTGGTGTACTTCTCGATCGTAGTGACCCTCGTGTACTTTTCATTGTGTCCTTCCTATCAACTGTTGAACTGTATTCTCGTTATTGTTGTGCGGAACCGCCGTTTCGATGTTGCCGTGGATCCATTTCGTGTTATTGGTTCCCAAATATTGATTCCTATCGTTTTTATTCTCTTTCCGGATCATTTTTTATCATTTTGGGACCCAAAAGGGGTGTGGGCCGCGGCACAAGGTGTGTGCGCCGCGGCACACAAATTTCTCCAGTTGTTGGTCGAGCGGCATCGTGTGCCGCGGCACACCCATCCGGTGCCGCGGCACAGTGCTGAGTCAGTGCCGCGGCACACCCGTCCGGTGCCGCGGCACACCCGTGTGGCATCTGCGACCAAAACCCGACTGTACCGGGTGCCGTGGCACACGCAGGCCATGCCGCGGCACACTGCCGAACCCTGGGAGCAAATTTTTGGCCTGTGCCGCGGCACACCAAGCGGTCAACTGTATAATCTCGTTCTTATTAGACGAGATCGGCCATTTCCTTCTTTCTTCACCTGCGCGAGAGAGAGAGAGATCATAGGGGGAGAACTTCTCAAGCATTCGTCATTTGGGGGTTGATTTTCATCATTCTCCTTCGGTTGTGAGGCCCGGATAATCAATCTAACGCGCGTTCTACGGATCTTAGTACTTGAATCTCCAAAGGTAATATCTCGTAGAACCCTATTTTCGATTAATTTGGGGGTTTTGGGTTTTTCTTCCGATTCGTTCCGTTTTGTTGGTGGATTCATGATGTATACGATTAATATTGTTAGTACCTTTAGTTTTCCTACGGATTCATGGATATTTTGTGGATTTTTACGGAATCGAGAGGGTTTGGTTGTGGTCCGCCCTCGTTGTTATTTTTGGTACGAATATACATGAATCGTAGGTGGGTTTTCGGGTGTATTCAATTTCCGTAATCGTCTAGAGTTGGTTGTGATTGTGTTATTCGAATCGTTAGGTTCATTTCCGCCGGTTCCTCGCGGTCGTGTTCGATTCTTCCTTTCCGTTCGTATCACCGTCTATTAACCGAGGCAAGTACCCTTATGAACTTACAATCTTAATGTATTAGTATTGCATGAGAATGGTGTGTGTGTGTATGCTCACTACGGGTTAGATCTGACGGGGTCTCGGTAGGAGTCCACAGAGACGTGGATCGACGAGCTTGATTTTAACCACTACGGGTTAGATCCGACGGGGTCTCGGTAGGGGTCCACAGAGACGTGGATCGACGGTTAATTGTGGTGTATTTTACAAATGTGATTTGATATTGGCATTTCCGGAAATGAATGTTTTGGAACTATGTTCTCTTGAATTGCATGCATTACTATTTGTGTAAGATGTAAGTCGTTCATTTGGTTACTTGTACTAGCGTAATTGCTAACCCCTCTGGGGACCCGTTTTGGGGAAATTCGTTTTATGAATTTCAGGTCAGGTTCATCGAGACGAGCGGGTGCTGGACCAGTATGCGGATGATGGCCGTGCGTGATGATTGTGCACGAGTGGTGTCTTATTGCTTTCTATCCTTTTATTTTTGTGGTCTTTAAACTAGTAGAAGTACTCGAGTACTTAAGAACTTTTACTCGTCGGGATTGTATTGTTGTTTATTATGTTTGTGTCGGATTATGGTGTTATGTTAGACCGGTTGAACCGGGTGGATTATTTTGTTGGGCGTCTTTATGACGAGATATTTTTCTGTTGCTTCTGTGAGTCGATGAGTATGATGCTTGATCAGCCTGGTGGGTCCCATATAGGGATTTACGGCGCTGTAATATACCTCGGATATCCTGGGGGTGTTACAATAGCTTATAATGTTGGGTCGTGCAAATGAAGAAGGGAATTGCCATTTTATAAAACTTGGTTTTGGTAACGTACGTTAATGATAAGAGTGTTACGTACGTAAGGTGTATTACGTACGTAACAGTGTAATGACAACGTACGTAAAGAACTCACTGCCCGAAATGTGCCCAAGTGTTACGTACGTTAAATTTGGGACATAACGTACGTTACGAATAGTTGACTCGTTTGTCCTCTAGCCCGCCGAAAGTAGCTCTGTCCGTGTCAAAAGAAAGATTCTGGTCGGGAGACCGACCCACCCGTTACGTACGTAATATAGCTACCCTAACGTACGTAACAGTCGAAATATAGCGTACGTTAGGCATGAGTTATAGCGCGCGTTAGACAGAACTCTAACGTGCGTTAGACATAAATTCTTTAGCCTCATACCACATTCTAACCATCTCGGGGTGACCACCCCTTCCACTCATCAACAATTATCGGGGAACATGACGTTGGCCACCATCATATTCGCACCGAAGATCGTCCCACGGCGTCAAGGCGCGTCACCCCCGTTTCATTTACATCGTACAATTATATAGCACTCAATGGAATACATAAATAGAAATGACGTCACATTACCAAACATTCACACAGTACAAAGTAATCAAGCATGGAATACCGGAGGTATTACATATCACCCTTCTTAAAAATAGTTTCGTCACGAGACTGAAGAAAATAACTCGGGATGACTCTCCTTCATGCTCGACTCAGTTTCCCAAGTCGCTTCTTCCGTGCCGTGGTGCGACCACTGAATCTTCACGAGGAGTATGACTTTATTTCTTAACATCTTCACACGCCGATCCAAAATGGCGGTCGGTATCTCTCTAAAGGTAGCGTCATCGGAAATTTCCACTTCTTCGAAATTGAGCTTGTGACTCGGGTCATAGACATACTTTCTTAACTGGGAGACGTGAAAAACTTTATGCACTCCATCCAGATGCGGCGGTAGAGCTAATCGATACGCGAGTTTCCCTACCCGGTCCAATATCTCAAACGGACCTATAAATCTCGGTCTTAACTTGCCCTTCTGGCCGAAACGCCGGATACCTTGCATAGGTGATACTTTGACCCAAACATGATCCCCGACTGTAAATTCTAACGGTCACTGTCGATTTTCGGCATAAGATTTTTGCCGGCTCTGTGCGGCTAGCATGTGTTTCCGAACGATAGAGATCTTCTTAATGGACTCCTGGATAAGATCCAACTCGGTAACCGCGGTGTCGGAGGCATCATCCCAGCATAATGGTGACTTGCATCTTCGCCCATACAGGGCCTCGAATGGTGCCATGCCTATGCTTGCATGCCAGCTGTTGTTGTACGAGAACTCCACTAATCCCAAATGTCTAGCCCAATCCTTTCCCCAATCGAGCACGCATGCCCTCAACATATCTTCCAAGGTTTGAATCGTACGCTCGGTCTGTCCATCTGTCTGAGGATGATAAGCCGTGCTAAAGTGTATTTGGGTCCCCATAGCTTTATGGACGGCTTTCCAAAAACGATACACATATCTGGTGTCCCTATCGGAAATGATGGATGAGGGAACACCATGTAGCCTTACGTTCTCTCTGATGAAAATGACGGCCAGCTGCTCTGCCCCGGTTGTCTCTTGAATAGAAATGAAATGTGCTGATTTTGTCAATCGATCAATAATGACCCAAATTGTATCATTTCCTCCCACCGCCTTAGGTAGCTTAGTGACAAAGTCCATTGATATGCTCTCCCATTTCCACTCCGGGATGGGTAGGGGTTGCATAATTCCGGCTGGTCTGCGGTGTTCAATTTTCACTTGTTGGCACGTCATACATCGGGCGACGAACCTAGCAACTTCCCATTTCATATTCTTCCACCAAAAACTCTGTCGCAAATCTTTGTACATCTTGCTTGCTCCGGGGTGAATAGAATAGGGAGTGGAGTGCGCCTCCTTCAGTATAGTTTGCTTCAGCCCGTCATTCGGTGGAATACATATCCTGTTCTTGAACCTCACCAAATCACCCTAAATCTTATAGTCAGAAACATCTCCTTCCTCGATTCTTGCACCAATCGCACGTAATTCAGGATCTTCCATCTGTGCTAGACGTATCTCATCTAGTAAGGACGTAAGTATATTGATTGAGCATAATTGTCCTTGCCTACGTTGTACCCATACTTCGGTGTTGCTTCTCCTGATATCTTGTTGCAGTTTGGGCTGAACTGTTATGCTAGATACCATTGCCTCTTGTGTAGTTTTCTGACTAAGAGCATCAGCTACCACATTGGCTTTTCCGGGATGATAGGAGATTTCCACATCGTAGTCCTTGATTAGCTCCAACCAATGCCTCTGTCTCATGTTTAATTCTCTCTGCGTGAAGATATATTTCAAACTCTTATGATCCGTGAAAACTTTGCAAGTAACTCCGTAAAGATAGTGCCTCCAAATCTTGAGGGCATGCACCACCGTGGATAGCTCCAAGTCATGTGTCGGGTAATTTACTTCGTACGGCTTCAGTTGTCGGGATGCGTACGCAACGACTCTGCCATTCTGCATAAAGACACACCCTAGTCCATGCTTGGATGCATCCGTGTATATAATGAATCCTTCTGTACCCTGTGGTAACACTAGTATTGGGGCAGTAGTTAGCCTACTCTTGAGCTCGTCGAAGCTCTTCTGGCAGTCTCCAGTCCATACAAATTTGGTGCTCTTTCTCAGTAGGTTCGTTAACGGCCGGGCGATACAGGAAAAAGCCTCGACGAATCTTCGATAGTAACCCGTCAGTCCTAGGAAGCTCCTAACCTCCTTGACATTCTTCGGCGGTTCCCAACTCGTTATTGTCTCGATCTTTTGTGGGTCGACCTTGACACCTTCTGCCGAGACAACATGTCCGAGAAAAATTACCTCCGGCATCCAGAATTCGCACTTGGATAGTTTCACATAAAGTTGGTGTTGCCTTAACACGCTCAGCACTTGCCTCAAATGTTCCTCGTGTTCCTGTCGGCTTCGAGAATATATCAGGATGTCGTCGATAAAAACCACCACGCATTTATCGAGGAAATCAATCAAAACTCTATTCATCAGTTCCATGAAAATGGTTGGGGCATTAGTCAACCCGAATGATACCACGATATACTTGTAATGCCCATACCTCGACCGAAATGCAGTCTTGGGTATATCTTCCTCCCGAATCCTCAATTGGTGATATCCGGACCGTAAATCGATCTTCGAAAACACGACTGCCCCTTGTAACTGATCCAAGAGGTCATCAATTCTTTGTAGTGGATAACGATTCTTGATAGTAACCTTATTCAGCTCCCTGTAGTCGATGCACAAGCGTAGCGAGTTGTCTTTTTTCTTAACGAAAAGTACTGGCGCGCCCCACGACGAGGTGCTTGGGCGGATCAACCCTTTCTCCAACAGATCTTCGAGCTGTATCTTTAATTCCTTCATCTCGGCCGGTGCCATCCTGTAAGGAGATTTGGAAATAGGTCTCATCCCCGGCTCGAGTTCAATGGAAAGGTCAACTTCTCGGTGCGGTGGCAGTCCTGGTAGTTCATTAGGAACAACGTCTGGAAACTCATTCACCACCAGAATGTTTGTGATTGTAAGTTGTGAAGTGTCCTCTCGAAGAACATAACACTAATAGTACTCACTTCGAGAGCTGCAGGAGGCTTCTGATGCGATAATGCTGAGAGACCCTTTCGTTCTAAAGTGTTCACGTCCGCTGATGACGTGTGGTACCGTCATGAGCCGAAATGGAAATAGTCAAGTGGTAGGTATCCAAGATCGTTCTGTGCAATGGCATCCAGTCCATACCTAATATGATATCTTCATTCTGGAGCGGAAAGACCATAAGATTAGCGATCCAACTATGATTGTTGATGTAGATCCGACAGTCTCGAACCTTTTGATCTCCGCTTAATCTACTACCCTCGGGTAGTTTAACAGTAAAGGGCTCACAAGGTACACAAACAAGATTTAAGCGTTCAACACATTCCACAGATATAAACGAATGGGTGGATCCGGTATCAAATAGTACATGCATTGGCTGAGAGTTAACAAGAAGAGTACATGAGATAGCTGGCACAGACTGACCATCCGTAGCCCTCAGCTCAAATATACGAGACGGCACTGACTCCGAAAAGGACGAGGTACCTCCGCCGCGCCCACGGCCTCGTCCGGCACCATGTAGTGGTGGTTGGTTCTGGTGGGATGGAGCTCGGTAGTTGGAAACAGCAGGCATCCTAGGGGATTGCAGAGAGCCTTGTTGACTTGGTTGGGAAGCTGGGCTCTGAGTGGAATTGGCCCGCCAGCAGTAACGAGACATGTGTCCACTCTTTCCGCAAGTGAAACATTTGGTAGCCGTCTTCTGACACCGATCCTTAGTATGCCCGGTCATGCCACAATTGAAACAGTCCCTACGGTAAGGCCGATCAGATACACCCTTCTGTTGGTATGAAACCGCCGACTTAAAAGAAGATGCGGGCCCCGAATTCGTTTTGTTGTTGCTCCTGTGCTGAATCGATGTCTTCGCTTCTTGAGTTATGCCCGATGTCGGTATTAACAACTGTACCGGCATATGCTGTGACTACGTCTTCGTATGCTCTCAGGGTCGTGCAGTGAAATCCGGCGGCATAGCGTTGTACATCCTCCGGTAACCTCTGTGCAAGATGGCATATTCGTTGATCTTCTAATGGAACCATCTGGGAGATGTAACTTAGCTCAGTTCGGTAGGCCCGAATGATCTCTGGTACTGGCATGTTCTGAGGCCCGACATTGAAAAAGTCTCGTGCGCGGCTGATTCGGGGCGATACTCGCTCCGTAGTAGTCGGGCAAATTCGGTCCACCCGACCACTCGGTCCTCTGGCATGTAAGTCCTCCACCAACGTGCAGCAGTGTCACGGAGTTTATTAATTCCGAGCGACACCTTTCTATTTTCTGGGCATCCGATTACTTCGAAGGCAGTCTCCATTTCAGAAATCCAGTCGTCCACGTGTTTCTCTCTGTCCGTCAAATAATGGAGTCCTAGCCTTGACATCTCTCCCAACCATCGATCTCTTCTGCGTTTTCTTCCACATTGATGACCGGTATCCGTTCCTTTGATTGACACGAGCAATTCCCATGGCGATAGCACAGGCAAGGGCTGAACAAAGCCGGATCCATGCCTCCCGGGTTGTTATTACGGCGTTCCGCCTCCCGATCGTTTTGATTAGCGGTGGCGTGGCCCCCTCAGAGATGGGTCTCGCGGTGTTCCGTCCTCATTGTGGTTGTGGCGGAACCACGGCGTCATTCACCACCCTCCTAGCTCCTCGGCGTGCCATCACTAACGGTATTAATCTAAAGCCAGTTCCACGCACGGTTTACAATTAAATGTTGTACAAAAACAGAAACACACATATCACTTACTTGCATTCCCATGAGGAGTTTCGATCGCCTGGGGTGTTGGACTTTGAAAAAAAAAAATAGGAGAAGGTTTATTCAAACCAGGAGTTTCTCTCCGATACCATTTTTTGTAACACCCCCAAAATATCTCGAGGTATTACAGTGCCGTGAATCCCACGTGGGACCCACAAGGCTAGTTAGAAAAATAGGCATTTTAAGAAAATCGCGATAAAACATTAAGTTCAAGGTTTACATAGCGTGAGTCGAAAGATTTAAGGAAAAATATAATTTGAAGTCCAATTATTACACAACAAAAGTTTTTCCAAAGAAAACAATTTATTCCAATTTAAGCAGCGGCTAGAGATAATTCCAACACCGCTCAAGTCTGACCGGAGCCCTCGGGAATGTCCTGCACATGATGAACAATTTTACCTGGTACGACGAATCATACCAGGTAACCAGGGTCAGAGAATGCATACCAAATAACAGCTACTAACAACGATATACGTCATTTTTACAATCACAGTATCTAGTAATCACAGGGAACATTTCATCACTCAACCGACGTTGTCTCTCTCTTTTATCACATAAGCCCCAAGGTCGCAACCAAGGGTCACGGAAGTATCCACACGGGAATACCCCAGAACATAGGCGCTCAATTCGGGTCTTACCCCCTAACACATTTCCACACGGGTACCATACAGGTTTTATCCCCAACACATCGGCCCATTTATAACATCTTTAGAGAAAGACAAACGTCGGCATTTATCAGAATGGCACATACGCACATACGGTAAAACATTAATATTAGAAAATTCTCGAGCAAGATTTCACTTGCCTGTGATCTGATAGTAGGTGCTTTGTGATAACGAAGTCCCCACGCCCGCTCGAGCTTACCCTAGCCACGTAATATCCGATTAACACCTCGTACGAATTATGATGAATAAACTAGTCTCCCTTTCCTAATCGGATTCCTAGTGTAGTTTTAATTGTCGATATAAGTATCGTTTCTAAGTTTTTAAGTATTGTGTACCATTATCCCGTTCAATCCTATAATTAACATTAGGTATATCGATTTACTCATGAAGATAATCCTATCATTCTTCGGTTGACAATGAATTATTATGGCGTAATCGAATCTCATGCTTTCTTATTCAATTCTATATTCCGAATACTACAATCGACGGATTCTATTGCACAATAACTTTGGTGGTTTGATATCCAATATTGATTATACTATCGAATTATTTTCCTTAGTTTGCTAAGTGTCAAAAATCACAAGGTAAGGGCGGCTACGAACAATGAAACATACGGTGACGGATTACTATGAATTTTCCCACAATTGATTCGTCAAATTTTACATTCCTAGTGATGATTTGAAGTGAAATTTCGCATGATAGATATGATTTGCATGAAATGAAACATATGAGAAACGATAATTCCGGTTACTACAATTCCATCCGACAAGATTGTCTACGAAGTTTAGCAAAAATCTACCCAATATCCGCAATCTAATAAGTATAAATAAGAAAACATCGAAGATATAACTCCAAGGATTGGTGGCTTACCTTATTGGAAGAAGAATAATGAAGATAGTTGACGGATTCACAAGAACTACGAGGAGAACGAGAAGTGACTTGAACGACTTGGATAATCTTCACCGGAGCTCAAGAATCCACCTCCTCAATGTTAATTCAAGTGTATAAGAGGCTTAAGAACCGGGTATAGGGCTAGGAATTTCTCCAAGGGTGATATCTTATAATGTTGGTTCGTGCAAATGAAGAAGGGAATTGCCATTTTATAAAACTTGGTTTTGGTAACGTACGTTAATGATAAGAGTGTTACGTACGTAAGGTGTATTACGTACGTAACAGTGTAATGACAACGTACGTAAAGAACTCACTGCCCGAAATATGCCCAATTGTTACGTACGTTAAATTTGGGACATAACGTACGTTACGAATAGTTGACTCGTTTGTCCTCCAGCCCGCCGAAAGTAGCTCTGTCCGTGTCAAAAGAAAGATTCTGGTCGGGAGACCGACCCACCCGTTACGTACGTAATATAGCTACCCTAACGTACGTAACAGTCGAAATATAGCGTACGTTAGGCATGAGTTATAACGCGCGTTAGACAGAACTCTAACGTGCGTTAGACATAAATTCTTTAGCCTCATACCACATTCTAACCATCTCGGGGTGACCACCCCTTCCACTCGTCAACAATTATCGGGGAATAAGACGTTGGCCACCGTCATATTCGCACCGACGATCGTCCCACGGCGTCAAGGCGCGTCACCCCCGTTTCATTTACATCGTACAATTATATAGCACTCAATGGAATACATAAATAGAAATGACGTCACATTACCAAACATTCACACAGTACAAAGTAATCAAGTATGGAATACCGGAGGTATTACAACTATGTGGATGTCAAATTAAAGAGCACGAAGTTAGAATTAATTTGATATATTTTTTTCAAAAATAAAATTGATACATAAAAGTTGTAATTGTTTAAACTATTAAGTTAAAAATAAAAGGAATAAAATGAGAGGAAGTTTTTAATTGGTAGATAGTATATAATGGAATAATCCTCTAACCCCCTCCTAAATTAAACGTCCGTTTTTTTAAGATTTTTAAAAAGAGGATTAACGTGGAGATGACACATGTTTCCTTAGATTTTTTTGCGACTCTCTTTTAATATTAAGTATAGATGGGTAAAAGTTCGATATAAAATATATAAACATGACAGGAATCTATATGATTATTGTATATTTGTAATATTTATATTAATATACTAATATAATTACATATCAGTATACAGGTGAAAGAACGTCATATGTTTTTATAAATATTTAGATTAATATCACACATTTTATACTTAATAATATACCATGAGATCCACAATGATATTAATTCATTAGGCATAGGGTGATAAAGTATATTATTGTGACGTACTTGAATAAAAATATAATCAACTTATTATATTTGTTTATATATTTTTTCTTTTCATAAAAATAAGAATCAATCAAAAAATTATTTAACTAATAATATATCTTTCTACTAGGACTTGTAAGTCTAACATGTCTATAATTCTTTTCTCAAATATTTTTAAAATAAAATAACTCAGTAATCTAAAATTATTATAAGAAGGTGAAAACGGAAGTAATAATATTGATCTTGCAAAAAGATAGATTTACTTCAATGAGATTATTTGAAAATAATCTGATTTTTGTATTTTATATACAAATAATTTAAAATCAAGATATAATATAATAATTATTCCAAAACAACTTATATTCAAAAAGGAATATTTTAATTATATATATGCCTGATGAATGTTAAATCAAATATCATAAAAAGAAGATTAATTTAAAATATTAATAATAAAAAATAGAATTGAGACGATAAAACTATTAAGTTCTAAACATTGAGAGAAAAACAAAAAGAAAAAAGTAAAAAAGAATTGGTTCTCATTAACTCTCATTCAAATGGGTAGGAGTTAGTGTATTTTTAAAAAGAAAAAAAAAAGATAATTAATTTAAAAAATCCATATAAAGACACGTGTTTTGTACAACTCTATTTTAATGGTAAAATAAATTTTGATTTTGATTCATATATGTATGAAATCTTGAATTTCATATTAATTTAAAATAGTATTTGATCAATGACTAACCTTAATAAATATTTACAACATAATATCTTGAATTTCACACCTTATTAAATAGAACTTTATCAATGAAAAATGTAAACAAACACTTAGAATTCAAATGTGTAATTTTTTCGTTGTGTTTAATTTGACAAATTATTAAATTTTGATAAATAAATAGTGTAATTTTTAGTAGTATTTAATTTGGTCAATCGTTAAACTTACATTAATTCTATTTATCTAAAATTTAGAGTCTCACGTCTGTTTTATTTAACAGCTTTATTTATTGAAAAGTTTAATTTGGTCAATATTAATGTTATCGATTATTAAGTTGGCCAAATAAATAATAAAATTATTGATCAATCTAATTGGTTCAATTATTGAATTTACATCAATCATATTCATCTAAAAAATTTAATCTCACATCAATTTACAGGGGACTTCGCATATTGGAGAACTTAAATAAACCCACGATTATTTTGAAAAGAGTTTAGTAGTTTTATTTTATATATAATAGCATCATAGATTCTGAGCACCATATTTTTCTCTCTCCTGTATATTTTAATTCTCGATTTCTATTTATCTAAATTTTGAATCGCATATTGATTTAAAATGATGCTCAACCGATGGATAACTTAAATAAACATTTAGAGTCAATGTCTTAAATGTCCCACTGATTTAAAATAAAACTCCACAATTATTTTGCACCACTCTTAATAATTTTATTTTTATTAAAAAATTTATTTGGCCAATATATTTTCTGCTAAGCCATAACAAATTTGGCTAATATTAATTATGCCAATTTCGATATTTGACCAATTATTGAGTTGGTTAATAAAATAGTGTTGTTTTATTGGAAATATAATTTGGTCACTCATTAAATCGACCAAATAAATAGTTTTGTTTTTATTGAGAGATTAAATTTGGCTAATTTATTGAAGTTTAATTTAGTTTGTCCAATTTATCAACGTCTAACAATCTAAGCGATTTTTTTTGAAGTCATACGTAATAACCAATAAATTATAACAACTTATATTTGATTATCTAGACTTTATAAATTTTAACAGGTTTGGATAGTTAGTGCGTATAATTATATAGATTTTGGATGGAATATTTAGTAAAGTCACTTTTTGGACGAGTTTGAGATGGTGAAAAGGTATATAATTTTTAAAGAGGTGCGGATGGATGAACCCGTTGTTTCAGATATTATTATATGAGTTTGTGATGGAAAATGATAGTAAATTTACCTTTTAATCGGATTTTAGACGAGTATAGTTATATAAACCATGAACGAGTCTAAGTGGTTGAATCATTGCCTCATGTTTTTGGTTCGTCGTTATGTTCTGCTGTGGTAAACAACTCTGAGTGGCTGAAGCTTTACTAATAGTGTAATTGATGATTTTTTGGCATTAATAAATTTAATTAGATAATATTATATATATATATATAATATAACGCATCTGGAGCGCCACGTTAATTCTCTCACGTGCCATTTTTGATTTTTTAGATTTTTATTTATTTAAATCTTCTATCTCACCTTGATTTTACCACCACATGATTGTTTTACACCACCAATTCAATTTGGCCATAAAGTAATCCCTAGTGGCCCAAATATGTATATATTTATATTTTCTATTTAATTTATATATGCATTAATATTGTTTTTATATTATTTTTATTTTTTTAATAAACTCGAATCTCTTTATTTCTATATAAATATATAAAGTATGTAATAGCATTACGGATTCAGACACCACATTAATTCTCTTCCTCGTAAGTGATTTTTTTTTCATTTTTGATTCTTATTTTATCTAAAATCTTGAATCCACGTCTTGAATCTCACGTTCGAGTATTGGTGTAAAAATTCTAAAGAATTTTTGAAAATTGTATAATTCCAAATCTATATTAGAAGTTTAATTTTCAATCTTTTATCATTATAAATATTTATTCATAATCTTTTACTTTGTCATGTTTGAGCTTTTATTGAGACGGATAATCAATTACTATAGCAACAAATATTTAATTATTCAAATATTATATAAATTTGAATACGTTGAGTAATTAGCGGGTATTACTATAAGGATCTTGAAGGAAAATAATAAGATTATATTTTAATAGAGTTTTGGATGAGTACGAATACATAATTTTTAAATGAATCCGGGTGGTTGAACTATACTTTCATTGTATTTTGTGTTACTATATGGGTTTTGAACGAGAACAAGTAGTAACATTATATTTCAATCAAAGTTTAGGACGAGTATGTGTACATAAATTCTAAATGAGTTTGGGTGGCTGAATCTTAATTAGCTTCATCATTTTAATTTATTTGTATGTCATATTGCAGTAAATAATTCTAGGTGGCTGAACTCTGACAAAATATTAAATTACTTATTAGATTTATATCAGTAATTACAATTGTAAAGTGATTATCGCCGAGTTTCGACGGGCTATCACTAGTTTGGCTATAATGTAGGTGGGGGTGTATTAAAATTTCTTTTCTCATAAAATCAATTTTTATTAATTGAACTCGCTTTTTATTGATTTATATTGTATTTTATTAGATGAATATATTAATTATAATTAAATTTTATTGATTGAAATTAAATTTTACTTATTAAAATTAATATTAATAGATTTGAACTGAATTTTTACTCACTAAGAGTTACTCTTATTGAAAATATTTTTAAATTGAATAGAAGAAGGTTTAAGGGATTAAACAAGATAAAAAATAAAGAAAAAGGAAGGGGTGAAGCCCCCGCTTAAGGATGGGACAAACTATAGTGAAGCTCTTCTTAAAAGAGGAACGGGCAAAGATATGGATGATATTTATATGCAGAGGAAGTGATGAGGTAGGCTTCCTTACTCTTCACCGTATTGTGATTCCTATTCCTCCAATTTTTCTTATTGATAGTGTCATATTGAATGAAAACATAAAATAGACAAACTAAGCAAAAGTTCATGTATTCTCATTCAATGATATTCTTATAGGGTGGAGTAAATAATCCACTGGAGTTATATCGAGGCTTATTTCAACTCATAAAGGAATAACATAATTAGAGGCTTATTTCAATTCATAAAGGAATAACATAATTAAAAGTCCAACTAACTTAATAAAGACACATAGTGTATTTTCTTAAGCAGTCCTCTTGTGCCAAGTCGATAGTGTTGTTTCCTTAAAATCTCATCAAATGGCAAAAACTTAGTGGCAAAATCTTGATCGTAAGATAAAGAATACCACATACACTTTTATTAGGAAACAAACCTTATATTTTGATAATACAAAATGATGTAGGTAGAACTTAGATTTACTTAAGTTTAATCAAAATCGTACAATGAGGCTCGATAGAAGAAAATTTAAGCGACATACAACATAGAGATTCTTAGGAGCCAAGATACAACATAGAGCTTCTTGCTTCTTGCTTCATACATCATTCAAGCTGTAAGCATGCCACAAAAGAAAAGAACATAATCTTACAACTAAGTTGCCTTAAATAGACAATAGAGAGTCGTTTAGACTAAAGATATATTTATTATAAAGTAATACGCACATGAATACTCATTTAGTGCAGAAATGATATGCATTAAATGACACTGAGCGAGAGATATGATTGATGATATTAAAGAGAAAGACATATTTAATGCAAAGAGCTGGCAATTCAAAATATTCAACTTCAATTCAAATTCCAAGCCGCTAATCATAAAGAAGTTCAATCCTCACCTATCTTCAACAGCCAAATTTATGCAAATAGACCTTACTTCTTTAAATAGCCGAAAAATTAGAACAACTAATAATTCTGTAATTAACAAGCGAACATTCACGAGATACACGAGAAAATTTTAAAGAGAAAATTCTTAGTACTCTGGTCCTCAACGTAGAGTAGTCTCATATATCGAACTTGAGATGAAACTTTTCGAGAGCTATTCAAAACAATATATGTAAAGAACCATCTATTGAGAGTGTTTTAATCTTGTGTAGGTTGAAATTTATTAGTTTGAACACCAACCTGGTCGGAAGGGTCTTGATTGTGTAAGCCGTTTGAAACCAACCTATGTGGAAGGGTATTGACTATATAATATATTCATAAAGTGTTAGGACTGTTGTATAGTTTCCTTTAAAACCTACTGAATTCATGATTTCTGGAACCAAGTTGATGTCTAGGAATTATATCACTTTTAAACCACTCTAAATCTCGTGTCTGCTTACTTGCTTATTTTAATTGCTGAACCTCTCAAATATAACTTGTGGTATTTATATATACTTACTCGTTGCATACTGTAATTAAAGTAACTAGGACGCACTAAACACGTTGTAAGTACTTCACGACTGTAATATCCGCAATTTTGATTTTTTGTAAATTTCTTTTTTGGCAGGAGTCCGTTGTAACGGCTCGCTTGTGACCATTTCGTCATTCTGAGAATGATTAATCATCTCAGTTTGTTTGTCGTTTTGTTGGATTCCGTGCTTCTTAGCGACTTTTCCGCACTTGAGTTCGATTCTTGCGAATCTCGTTCGAAACTGTTGTTTCAAGTTTCTCGTAAGTTTATTAACGTTGTTATACGTGTTGGGAGCTTCGGTTTGATTATCCGTTGTTGTATTGTGATATTTTCGGGCGTTTGGGCCATTTGGTATTTTCCCAAAGTTTTGGGATGTTTGCCTTCGTATCGTCCTTTCAACCTTCGGGTTGTCAGAACCATGTGCTTGTTTAGTGCTTTACTCGTGCTTTGAATGTTATACTATTCGTCGTGTTCGTTCCGTATGTTTTCGGAAATTTGAGTCGTCGAGTCATGGCGGCTGGGCACTGGCCGGCCAGGTGCGGCAGGGACCGATCAGGTGCGCACGAGCATGGCGCACGAGCTGGGCGCAGGATCTGGCGCTCGTGCATCTCGGCAGACGCCTGGCAGTGACGTGCACGACCGGCCGCTCGTGCGTGCCTGCTTGTGCGTCGCTTGGCAATATTAATATGGTTGGGCAGGTTATTTCTCCACTCGTTTTCTTACCCATTTTATCTCCTCCAAGGTCGAGACTTGTAGAACACGAAGATATGATGTTCTTCTATCAATCCACGAAGCTCTTGAGTTTCTAACGTCGATTAATCATCCCATAACCTCCTCCGATCGACCGAATCAAGGTTAGATTTCCTACAAATCTAGTTTTGGGGAAATTGGGGATTTTTTTTTGATTTCGTCCGTTTAATTCGAATTAACCTAGATTAGTGATGGATTATTGATTATTAGGTTGTATTCTACCAATTTCCTCATTGTTCCATGGTTTGATTGCTAAGGATTCGTTGTTTTGTTGAGTTCCTAATCGACGCCTTGAAGGTGTCCGGTAGAATGTCATAGAGGGGATTTCGGGCGTTCTACGATTATTCTTCCTCGTACTCATTGATTTATTGATGATATGATATTAGGGTCGAGTTCCTTGTGAAGAGCTCGTGTTGAACCCTTCCGTTCGTCGTCGTCTTCATTTTCTTTAACATCGAGGGTTTCGAAGTTTCCCGGGCGAGCCGTGTTCGACGGAGTACTTGTGTGCCGATTTTGAGCGAGTACCTTGTTCATACATTTCTTGTTTTGTGGATATAATGATTGGTGATCGTCTTGGTGTGTTTTATTGATTGTTCAAAATGAACTTTCAAAAGATTTGGTTTAGCCTCATTAAAGGCTCTCTTTCAAAATGCGTGTGTGTTTTGTGTGAACGGTGTGTTTTGTGAATGGTTAAGTGAACTCTATGAATACGCTTGGTGTTGATGTTGTGCCTTGATAATATATGTACATATATTATCTCATTTCGATGCGTTGTGATTTGAAAATTGTGTCGTTATAAGTGTTTGATGTCTCTGTGTGGGTTATGGTGATATCCTTGGCGTACTGTGTTATGTGTGTGAATGTGTGGACATGGGCGGGGTCTACGGTGACACATGACTTGTGATCATGTGGTCAGGATGCAACAATTGATTGATCCAACCGTGAGAGCCTAAGAAAAACTACGGTGACCCATGGCTTGTGATCATGTGGTCAGGATGCAACTGTAATACCCCGATTTTTAGTATGTAATATTCGGATTTTCAGTATAAATTTTCCGCGTTATTTTATATGAGGTATATTGTATAGCTTGGTCTCTATACAGTATGGATAAAATAAATTGAGGACCGAGACAGTTATACTAGTGTGATTATCGTTTCTGATTGACAGATATAATCAGGATATGTTGTATCAGGTTGAATTGATTTGGATATCAGGTATACCGTATGAGAATATTTTTGGGTTGAGTGTATGTGTATTCAGTATGCCGTATGTTTGTATTTTGTACGTCGAGACGTCGGACAGGAACAGTTGGATTTTTTGGCTAAGTATAAAAGCCATTACGTTCGTTAAGCCTTGGAGCTTACGTACGTAAAATGTGTTAGCTTACGTACGTTATATAGTATACATAATGTACGTAACAAGAATAATCGGACAGTGGGGCCCGTGGTCGGCGGCTTTCGGCGCGGATGTGGACAGGTGAGTCAACGGATGGATTTACGTACGTTATACAGGGTGTATTACATACGTAATACGAGTATAATAGTGTAGCAAGTCAACGTACGTATTACGTACGCAACGGAATAAGTGTTACATACGTTACAGGGCGGCTGGCCGAGTCGTGGCCGAGAGGACCTGTAGTGGCCGAGCATGGTCGGCAGTGACTCGCTAGGGGTAAGGACTGACCAATTACGTACGTAAGGCTGTGGTCGGTTACGGCCGTAAGTGCCGTGCGTACGTGGCGGTGCGATTACGTACGTAAGGTGTCGGCCAAACGGGCGATAGGGTAGGCCACGGCCGGCTCGTGCGTAAGGACCCGCCGATTACGTGCGTAACGTGCCTTGGCAGTCTCGGCTTTATAAAGCACGACCGGGTCACTTCAGCATTTTTCATTTTTTCTTCGTTTTTTCGCGATTCCTTCAGCAAGAATTGATGGATTTGAGTAAGAACATCATGTAGCAACATATTTTGGAAGTTGGATTCGTGTTTAACATCTTCTTCCGCCCGGATCGAAGGTAAGAACACTTAAACACTTGGTTTTGGATATTTTTGGAGTTTCTTGGTGTTTTGGCCGATTTGCTTCGTTTTGATTCAGATTATTGATTGAACTTGATTGTAAACTCGTAATCATTCAATAATCTTGAAGTTTTGTGGAATGAATTCGAGTATTCCTTTGAATAATCGATTGAATTGGACTATGCCTTAAAAGTGTTCGATGAAATATCTCAATGAGTAGAACTTGGAAAATTCTACACGTTTTCGTATGAATGATGGTTGAATTGATATTGTTGTGATGATTCTTGGTATTTACGATAATTTTGTTAAGGGAAGATAATGAATTGATGCTCAAATGCCTTGATTATGTCGTTATGGTTATGGAATCGTAGTATTCTCGATGTTCTTGGTAGTTTGTTGTGATTCATGATGTTATGAGAAGTATATATGTTGAAGAACATGATTATATACACCTTGAATTGTGAATAAGGATTGTTTCGATGTTAGAACACATCGGATGATGTCGTTTGAGGATTTTGAATGTGATGTCGGAATAAGTCGTGTTCTTAAGGAACTCTTGGATTATATGAATTGTTGGACATGTTTAAGAGGTGTTGGTGTTTTAGATATGAATACGGAATATTCATATCTAGAACTAAGTTACGTGTTTTGGTACAATATTCATATAGGAATACGAATATGATTCCGGGATTGATAAGATTATGATTCGCTTTTGAGTTTGCTGGTTGGGTATGTCGGTTATTGATTGTTATCGGATTGTTGTTGATTGATTACTTCAATAGGTTGATATGTTTGATCGTGGTTTATGACCGTTGTTTTGCGGTTGAGGCTAAAGAGTTCGTAGATTACTCTTGGTCGGGGCTGAGGAGCTCGTGGATAAAGGCAACATATTTTGGTAACGGCTTCGTGGTATCGGTATCGAGGCTAGTTTATAATTGTTCAGTTTATAATACTGGATGAATAGTTTCGTTTTCATTTCATTTATAATTCGTATAGCAATGTTGTTAGAAATGTAAGTTGTCGGGATAATGGTTTGTATATCGTGCTCTGGTTGTATTAAATCATAAGGTATATGATTTAATTGTGTTCAAGAAAGATGTGAGTTATCTTTGGTCAAGGATATAGAATATCGGATATCGAGGATAGTTACCGTGATGACATAAGTATCAGGATAAAGGTTTATTGGTATTGAATGGATGGTATCTTATTTGAGATTATTCGTATAACTGTGTACTCATTCAGGGATGTTGGTTCGTGGAAAGGATGTTGTCTTCGGCTTTGAGGTAATTTATGTATTGTTCAGTTATGAGATAATTATTATGTTGAGTTGTTGTATATGTTGTACGTTGAGGCTTCGTATATTGAGATTCGTATTGGTTATTTCATTGAGGGATGATAATCCCTGGGCTGATTGTATTGAGATCGTTGATCGTGTTGATCATTTGTCGGGGATGATGATCCCAGGATTGTTGTTTTGGATATTGATCAGTCGTGTCGACTTTTCTTTGTCAGTTTGTCTTGTTCACTTCGGTGAGTATTTTGATCCTTATTAGATATGTGATTCTTTGAGTTTCGTTGTCATGTTGCATCGTGACATATCTGGAGTCATATCTGCGTACCGATCGGTTATGTGTAGGATTTTCAGGGCGGGCACATATAGACGTGTGATGGGGTCATGTCCTCACATTGGGCTGTGCACACGAGAAGATTACTTCGTGAGACTGATTAGGTACAAGACCACACATGTATTTGATTGATACACGGGGTGGCTTGTGCACGGACACATTTCTGGATCGGGCGCACTGTGACGTCCATCTTTGAGCCATATTGTTTTGGTCGTTCATAGTCCATGTATGATTGGATATGTTCGATAGTTTGCGACTGGTTGTTCATACGCCCGAGGGGTATGTTCGACAGTCGAGGTTATTTCTTTGAGATCCATTATATTTGTTCGTGTTGGAGTTTACCATATTGATGGTATTCTCAGTCGTTGTTGATCTTTTATTGGTCGTGTCGGAGTTTACCATGTTGATGGTATTCTCGGTCATCGTTGATCCTCATTGGTCATGTTGGAGCTGATCATGTTGATGAGATTCTTGGTCGCCGTTGATTCTTTGTTGGTCTTACTTGGAGTTTGTCATGTTGGTGATATTCTCAGTTGACGTATTGGTTGATCTGGTTATTGATCGTATGAATGTTTGGGCTGTGCATCGATGCTTCGGATTTGTTATCATTATCATGTGATAGTTGATCTACAGTATGTTGTGTATTATTGGGTTATCCAGGTTGAGATTTGATTGTGTAATCTGAAGGACAGGATTTGACACATTGGATTATTTCCACACTTATGAGTTATGACGATGTTTTGAGGATTGTTGGTATTTTTGGAATACAGTACAGGTAATTGTTGTTGAGTTCATTTCGTCATTTGAGAATGCGAAATATGGATTATGGTAAGAATTGATTTAGTATGGATTGCTATAAATTGGTAAGGTTATAACGGTAAGATTACTTTGGTAGTATTCTTACTATATTATTACAGTGGTATGTAATTATGTTGATGTGATCGATATCATTGTTGAGTATTGTGGCTGACCCCGTCGTGGGCTTTATTTTTTAGGTACTCGGAGATCGAGCTTGTAGCGGTCGTGAAGGGATGAGCTTCCCGGGTGATACTGGCTGTGGCATTATTTTGGGAATTGAGTATTCTTTTCTGGTTGTTTATTTTCGCTGCAAATGTGTATTTTGAACTGCATTTATCCGCTGCGTGTGTATGTTTCAAAATGGCTTTTCGATATCTTCATCCGCTGCGTGTGTGTATTTTAAAAGGGCCTTTTTGGCATTTTGCAAACTTGGGTTATTTCGTTAAACTCTTTTCCCAATTATCTTTCAGTAAGTTTAAGTGGCGGCTTAACGTACATTTTTAACTGTCGAGATTTGGCATTTCGCCTTGTATTTTCAAATGGTATTTTATGACGGTATTTGAGAACTATGATTTTGAAAATATTTGAGTATTTAAAATATTACCGTCATTGGCCTTTTGACATTTTTAAATGTTTTTTAAATAGATTTTAGCCTGGTGGGTTCCGCCGCGGGGTCCACGGCGCTGTAATATCCCGGACGGTTTTGGGGGTGTTACAGAAGATGGTACCGGAGCCTAGGTTTTGTGAAATCTGGGCATGTGTGTTATGTGGCTCTACCCGTAAGGTAGTAGCGTGACTTTTGAAGATGATTTTTCTGACTTTTGAGTCAAATCGATTTTTGGAGGTTCCAAAATTTTTGAGATCTTTTCAAACTGCTATTTGCGATATTGGTGTGTGTTGGTATTGTGTTGAGAATTTGTATGGGAGTCATGTGCTATTATCACGGGAGGTCATCGTCTTCACGTACCTGTAAGTATGTCATTTTGGTTATTTGCTTATGGCGACGATTGATTATTTTTGTGATGAATTGGAAATTTTAGTTGATCTGTTGGGTGTGGCAGGTTGCAAGTTTCGAGGACGAAACTTATTTTAAGGGGAGTAGAGTGTAATACCCCGATTTTTAGTATGTAATATCCGTATTTTCAGTATAAATTTTTCGCGTTATTTTATCTGAGGTATATTGTATAGCTTGGTGTCTATACAGTATGGATAAAATATATTGAGGACCGAGACAGTTATACTAGTGTGATTATCGTTTCTGATTGACAGATATATTCAGGATATGTTGTATCAGGTTGAACTGATTTGGATATCAGGTATACCGTATGAGAATATTTTTGGGTTGAGTGTATGTATATTCAGTATGCCGTATGTTTGTATTTTGTACGCCGAGACGTCGGTCAGGAACAGTTGGATTTTTTGGCTAAGTATAAAAGCCATTACGTACGTTAAGCCTTGGAGCTTACGTACCTAAAATGTGTTAGCTTACGTACGTTATATAGTGTACATAATGTACGTAATAAGAAGAATCGGACAGTGGGGCCCGTGGTCGGTGACTTTCGGCGCGGATGTGGACAGGTGAGTCAACGGATAGATTTACGTACATTATACAGGGTGTATTACGTACGTAATACGAGTATAATAGTGTAGCAAGTGAACGTACATATTACGTACGCAACGGAATAAGTGTTACGTACGTTACGGGGCGGCTGGCCGAGTCGTGGCCGAGAGGACCTGTAGTGGCCGAGCATGGTCGGCAGTTATTCGCTGGGATGGCCGATCACGGTCGGCAGTGACTCACTGGGGCAGGGCGGCCGATTACGTACGTAAAATTTGTGTGATTCTGGCCGTAAGTGCCGTTACGTACGTGGCAGTGCCGATTACGTACGTTAAGGTGTCGTGGCCAGGCGTAGGGTAGGCCACGACCGGCTACGTACGTAAGGACCCACCGGTTACGTACGTAACATGCCGGCAGGTCTCGGCCTATATAATGCCTGGACCGGGTCACTTCGGCATTTTTCATTTTTTCTTCGTTTTTTCGCGATTCCTTCAGCAAGAATTGATGGATTTGAGTAAGAACATCATGTAGCAACATATTTTGGAATTTGGATTCGTGTTTAACATCTTCTTCCGCCCGGATCGAAGGTACGAACACCTAAACACTTGGTTTTGGATATTTTTGGAGTTTCTTGGTGTTTTGGCCGATTTGCTTCGTTTTGATTCAGATTGTTGATTGAACTTGATTGTAAACTCGTAATCATTCAATACTCTTGAAGTTTTGTGGAACGAATTCGAGTATTCCTTTGAATAATCGATTGAATTGGACTATGCCTTCAAAGTGTTCGATGAAATGTCTCAATGAGTAGAACTTGGAAAATTCTACACATTTTCGTATGGATGATGGTTGAATTGATATTGTTGTGATGATTCTTGGTATTTACGAGAATTTTGTTAAGGGAAGATAATGAATTGATGCTCAAATGCCTTGATTATGTCGTTATGGTTATCGAATCGTAGTATTCTTAATGTTCTTGGTAGTTTGTTGTGATTCATGATGTTATGAGAAGTATATATGTTGAAGAACATGATTATATACACCTTGAATTGTGAATAAGGATTGTTTAGATGTTAGAACACATCGGATTATGTCGTTTGAGGATTTTGAATGTGATGTCGGAATAAGTTGTGTTCTTAAGGAACTCTTGGATTATATGAATTGTTGAACATGTTTAAGAGGTGTTGGTGTTTTAGATATGAATATGGAATATTCATATCTAGAACTAAGTTACGTGTTTTGGTACAATATTCGTATAGGAATACGAATATGGTTCCGGGATTTATAAGATTATGATTCGCTTTTAAGTTTGCTGGTTGGGTATGTCAGTTATTGATTGTTATCGGATTGTTGTTGATTGATTACTTCAATAGGTTGATATGTTTGATCGTGGTTTATGACCGTTGTGTTGCGGTTGAGGCTGAAGAGTTCATAGATTACTCTTGGTCGGGGCTGAGGAGCTCGTGGACGAAGGCAACATATTTTGGTAACGGCTTCGTGGTATCGGTATCGAGGCAAGTTTATACTTGTTCAGTTTATAATACTTGATGAATGGTTTCGTTTTCATTTCATTTATAATTCGTATAGCAATGTTGTTAGAAATGTAAGTTGTCGGGATAATGGTTTGTATATCGTGCTCTGATTGTATTAAATCATAAGGTATATGATTTAATTGTGTTCAAGGAAGACGTGAGTTATCTTTGGTCAAGGATATAGAATATCGGATATCGAGGATAGTTACCGTGATGACATAAGTATCGGGATAAAGGTTTATTGGTATTGAATGGATGATATCTTATTTGAGATTATTCGTATAACTGTGTACTCATTCAGGGATGTTGGTTCGTGGAAAGGATGTTGTCTTCGGCTTTGAGGTAATTTATGTATTGTTCAGTTATGAGATAATTATTATGTTGAGTTGTTGTATATGTTGTACGTTGAGGCTTCGTATATTGAGATTCGTATTGGTTATTTCGTTGAGGGATGATAATCCCAGGGATGATTGTATTGAGATCGTTGATCGTGTTGATCATTTGTCGGGGATGATGATCCAAGGATTGTTGTTTTGGATATTGATCAGTCGTGTCGACTTTTCTTTGTCAGTTTGTCTTGTTCACTTTGGTGAGTCTTTTGATCCTTATTGGATATGTGATTCTTTGAGTTTCGTTGTCATGTTGCATCGTGACATATCTGGAGTCATATCTGCGTACCGATCGGTTATGTGTAGGATTTTCAGGGCGGGCACATATAGACGTGTGATGGGGTCATGTCCTCACATTGGGATGTGCACACGAGAAGATTACTTCGTGAGACTGATTAGGTACAAGACCACACGTGTATTTGATTGATACACGGGGTGGCTTGTGCACGGACACATTTCTGGATCAGGCGCACTGTGACGTCCATCTTTGAGCCATATTGTTTTGGTCGTTCATAGTCCATGTATGATTGGATATGTTCGATAGTTTGCGACGGGTTGTTCATACGCCCGAGGGGTATGTTCGACAGTCGAGGTTATTTCTTTGAGATCCATTATATTTGTTCGTGTTGGAGTTTACCATATTGATGGTATTCTCAGTCGTTGTTGATCTTTTATTGGTCGTGTCGGAGTTTACCATGTTGATGGTATTCTCGGTCATCGTTGATCCTCATTGGTCATGTTGGAGCTGATCATGTTGATGAGATTCTTGGTCGCCGTTGATTCTTTGTTGGTCTTACTTGGAGTTTGTCATGTTGGTGATATTCTCAGTTGACGTATTGGTTGATCTGGTTATTGATCGTATGAATGTTTGGGTTGTGCATCTGTAATATCCGCAATTTTCGATTTTCGGTAAATTTCTTTTTTCGGATGGAGTCCGTTTTGACGACTCGCTCATGACCGTTTCGTCATTTCGAGAATGATTAATTCTGCACTTTTTGTCATCCGAGTTCGTTTCGGTATCGTTTTGTTGAGTTCCGAGCTTTTTAGCGACTTTTCCGCACTTGAGTTCGATTCTTGCGAATCTCGTCAGCTGTTGTTTGAGTTTCTCGTAAGTTCATTTAATGTTATTATTCATGTTGCGAGCTTTGGTTTGGTGTTTCGATCGCGTATCGTGATTTTCGGACGTTTTGGGCCATTTTCGTAATTTCCCAAAGTTTTGGGTAATTACTTCCGTTGTTGAATTCTGAGCCTTCGGGTGGTCGGAATTGTGTGTTATCTTAGCTCTTAGATTCGTCTTTGCGAGTACGTCGTAACCGTATCATCGATTCGTATTCAGGTTCGGATTTCGGGGTCGTTCGGGCCGTCGGAGTTGGCCGGCCGAGTCATGGCCGGCAACACAGGCCAGGCCGGCAGCAGCGAGTCACGGCCGGTAGTGCTCGGCGGCTTACGGCGAGTCACGGCCGGCGGTGCTCGGTAGTTTACGGCCGAGCGATCGTGGGCCGCGGCACATCTTTGGCGGCGCCGCGGCACTCTGTGGCATTTTTCGGCCAGCCGTATGCCGGGTTCCGCGGCACACTCGGCCGAGCCGCGGCACACTACCGACCACTGGGAGCCATTTTTGGGCACGTGCGCGGCACACTCCCATGGGCCGCGGCACCTTTGTGCGGCTATTTATGGCCACACTGCGGGTTTTTGGCCATTTTTCTCCTTCTTCTCCTTCTCTTCCGCGGCTGAGGGTGATCTTACCATGGAGCCATGTTGTTTAACAATAAATCCATGAAGTTATTGAGTTCATATCATCAATCAATCATGCGTTATCATCCTTTGATCCAGCGAATCAAGGTAACCTTCCTTAGAACCCTAATTTCGTGAATTTGAGGGTTTTTGCGTTTTTGTCCGATTCGTTCCGTATTATTGATTAATTCATGATGGATATGATTAATCTTGGTAGTATTCTTGTGTTTAACATCATTTAATCCATTGTTCTTCATCGAATCGAAGTATATTTCTTGATTTCCTTCAAATTGACTTTTTGGGGGGATTTGTCCTTGATCTTGTTTTTCATCCGTTTTTGATGGATCGATTATGGTTAAATGATGTTGTTAAACATATTCTATGGATTGTATATCCATATTTCAACTTGGAATTCCGTTTTCGGGTTTTGACGGAACGAATCGTGTTCTTGGCCGTTTTGGGGGAAACGCTTGAACTCTCGTCATTCGTTCTTTGAATTTAACGGCTTTGAGTCGTACTATGGAATTCATTTTCGTTTTTATTGTTTTCATTCATAGTTCATTGTTGCGGATTGTCGTTCGGTGGAGTCGGCGAGTTCGTAGTCGGTTCGTGCCAACCTACTTCGGCCGATTCTCCGCGTTGTGGTTATTCGAGGCAAGTACCTTGCCCATACTTTTCTTATTTTGTGGATATGATGATCGGTGATCGTCTTAGTGTGTTTGTTTGGTTGTTTGAAATGAAGTTTCAAAAGATTTCGGTTTGGCCTCGTTAAAGGCTTTCTTTCAAATGCGTGTGTGTTTTGTGAACGGCGTGTTTTGGGAATTGATTATGATTTGATAATTTTGAACGTTGAAGGATTTGATGATGATACTCCTATTGTTTAAAGTTATGGAATCGTGTATTCCGTATTTAATCTTGTTATTGTGTTTTGAAGAGTTTGATAATGGTGTCGAGTTAATGGCCATCTCTAGTGAGTATTCTTAATGAACTTACATTCTTAGCATGTTAGTTTTTGCATGAGTAATGTGTGTGTGTGTATGCTCACTACGGGTTAGATCCGACGGGGTCTCGGTAGGGGTCCACAGAGATGTGGATCGACGAGCTTGCTTTTAACCACTACGGGTTAGATCCGACGGGGTCTCGGTAGGGGTCCACAGAGACGTGGATCGACGGTTAATTGTGGTGCATTTTACAAATGTGACTTATTTATGATATTTCCGGAAATGAGTGCTTTTGAACGGTTTTCATGATTGCATGCATTGACTAAGTGTGTAAGAGGTATGTTGTTCGTTTGGCCTACTTGGCTAGGATGGCTCTAGAGTATTTTGTTGTTTATGTTAAATCCTTTAATTGTGGATTTTGACGTTGGAAGACGAACCTTGTGGTCGTTCTTGTATACTGTGAGTTGATGAGATTTGGGGCTAAAATCCCAATGGTTTTGTAAAAGTCATTTTATGGATTTGGGGCTTAAATCCCAACGGTTTGGTAAATGTCATTTTTTTTTGGAAAGTAAACCTTTGGGGCGGTGACCCCTTTTGTCCTTTGTATTTTGAAAAGTAGGATTTGATAATCCTAAATTATTTTCTATTAAAACTCTCGATGGCATTCTAAACCGTTTTATAAATTATTTCCATTGATTTATGATATTTCGATTTTTAAAGGTTTTTTCAAACTCTTGCCTCGAGAAGTACTTTTCGTTTCGTTTGGATCTTTGAGGATTCCTGGTTATTGTTATTCGTGGAATGTGAATTGTATGGTTCGTATTTGCACTTTGTACTTGCACTAACAAAACAGTGGAGTTTTGCTAACCCCCGAGTATTCGGGGGGTGGATGTCTATTTTTGCATTCAGGTTTTGGAGCATAACACAGGGTCGGCACGAAGGATGATGAAAGATGAACGATACTAATCACACGAGGATCCGTTGATGTCGTATTGGTCTAGTTGTATTTTCTTTTCCGCTGCAGTATCTTTTCCCCGTTGTACGGGAGTTTATTGTATTTTGACCCCTGCGTGGGTATATGTTGTAATTGAGCTATATATTTTTATTGAAAGACCAAATCGGTCTACTGAGTCATTTACCCTTGAAGGCATTGTCGAGATGTTAAATGTTGTTACCAGCCTGGTAGATCTTCGAAGAGAGGGTCTACGACGTGTAATATCCCTGAGTGGATTGGGGGTGTTACATAAATGATATCGGAGCTTAGGTTGAGGAAACCTAGGCTGTCGGGTCGAGTTATGTGTTGTTGAGTCTTGTATTGTCAGATTTTGTCTGACTGAGTCGTGTCGCGATGCGTCGTTTGAGTTTGTTGGTCGTGATTAGTATCGTGGGGCGATCATCATCTTCGTGCGACCTGTGGAAGTAAGTCTCCCTTCTTTGTGTTGTGCCTCGTGTGACACGAGCTATTTTTATGATTATTTGTTAAGAGATGGAATCCTTATTTGGATTTTGATTTCACGATATGTATTTAGTCGACTCTCGTATTTGATTTATACGAGGAGTGTCGTCGCTTGTGATGTCTTTTTATTGTTGTTTTTGTCTGTTGCTGATGATTTTCGAATCGATTTGCACGTTTTACAAGTTCTCTTGTGGAAGCTTTGTGCTTATACACGTTCGACTTGTTCACTAGCCAGTGCGGGAGGGTCTTTAGAGGCCTCGAATGGGGTCAGTGGTTTTGTTCTGAATGTGGTATTTTATCGTTTATTTCTGTTTAAAGACATGTATTGTCTTGGTTTTAAACGTTTTGATGCGTGTACTAGGAGTTGTTTTAGTGAACGTCGATATGTGTGAGTTTTGGGCATTCTGGCCTATTGGATTTTTGAAAACCTTGAGTATCTTAGAAAATTAAATTTCGAGACGTACTTTTAAAACGAATTATTTTCTTGCGGTGTTTTCGAGGTGCTTTCTCGTGCCGCAATATATTTCAAAAAAATTTCCAATTGAGGACCAAAAGTATTTTGAGATATTTTCGATGTTTAGAAACACTTATACTTAGACCCGAGGGTCGAATATTTCTGAAAGTCTTTCGCTAAAAGAAGATGTCCTCATTTTTACCAAGTGCATGATGGTTTTCAAAGTCTCGATAACGACGTTTCATGTTTGTACTTTTTGAAAAGTGATACTAAAGATCAACCGGTGTTCTTCTAAATTATTTTCAAAATGAGGTTTTCGTTTTTAAAACCTATCCATTCCCGTTTGAGGGCTGGGTATATATGTATGATGTTCGCATTGTCATTTTGATGTTTGCTCCCGAGTATGACCGAATTGGCGGTGTGAGCGTTGAGTCGTTTTCCACACATTTGTTGTGTTAGCCCCTTGTGAGAGGCGGGATGTTGGTGTTGAATATTGTCGCCTCGTGGTGATTTCTGCGTTGTCGCGCATGTGCGAGCTGTTAGAGCTTGGGTTGGTATGGCCGTGTGCATCGGTGATCGTTCCGTTATGTGTCGGTTGTTTAATGTCTTGTTACCTTGCTCCTGTTTTTGTGAATTTCGTGGATGAGGTCGGAGGTAATACCCGTACTATTTTGACTTCTATATTTTCTCTTTCTCCATTCTTTCGACTCGCTCGTATTCGTTGATACTTTCTGAACATTACGTATTTGGTTTCATCGTCCGAACGAACTGTGATCTTGTTGTGGGTTGATCTGGTTATCGCTGTGATTTTTTTTGAGTTCGGTTCGATTCTTGTGAACCTTGTTCGGAAGTGACATCATTTGGTTCTATTAGTTCTTTTTTTTTCGAAGTGGATCGGATTTGGAACTCTTGTGTTTTCGACTTTGTCGACTCATTATGTTTGTTGGCATTTCTGAGCTTGTCTTGCCCCTTGCTTTTGTTGATCGAACAGGTGTGGTATTGTTTCGGAATAACTCGTTTGTCGTTGTGACTTTTCGATCGCTATTCCCTTTCCGGTGGATCTTATGGGAATGCATGTCTTGTAGTTCACACCAGATAATCCTGGGAGTTGTTGTTTGAATTTTATTATCCTTCGTGTTTCGGACAAGATTGTTCGATTTTTGCTGTCTCGGTCGTTTGTTTGTTCGGTTTTTGTTCTCGTTTCGTGATTGTTGAGCATTCAGGCTCCTTCCTAATTTCCTTAAGTTCGGGAAATTAGTCTCGTTTTCGATCTTCCAACCCTTGGGCGGTGGAATTCCGTATTTGTTCAGCGATTGGCTCGCGTTTTGATTGATGTACCGTTGGGTCGGTCAATCATATTGATTTTCGTTCGTTGTGTTTTGTGATTGTTCGGATAATTGACTTGAATATATTATCCGTTTGATGACACTTGTCATTTGTTGGTTTTATTATATTCCTAACGGCAACGTTGTGTTGGTCGTCGCGGAGCGTGTTTTCACGCCGTATGTCTCCTTGCGTTTCTTGCAGCGTTTCGCCGTCGGGCGCAAGTTTTCGGTTTTTGCATATCTCGTCGAGTTCTCCTGGCAGGGGAGATTGCTTCTCCCTACTTATTTTAAGTTTCGGGACGAAACTTCGTTTAAGGAGGGTAGAATGTAATATCCGCAATTTTCGATTTTCGGTAAATTTCTTTTTTCTGCCGGAGTCCGTTTTGACGACTCGCTCATGACCGTTTCGTCATTTCGAGAATGATTAATTCTGCACTTTTTGTCATCCGAGTTCGTTTCGGTATCGTTTTGTTGAGTTCCGAGCTTTTTAGCGACTTTTCCGCACTTGAGTTCGATTCTTGCGAATCTCGTCCGAAACTGTTGTTTCGAGTTTCTCGTAAGTTCATTTAATGTTATTATTCATGTTGCGAGCTTTGGTTTGGTGTTTCGATCGCGTATCGTGATTTTCGGACGTTTTGGGCCATTTTCGTAATTTCCCAAAGTTTTGGGTAATTACTTAGTTGTTGAATTCGAGCCTTAGGTGGTCGGAATTGTGTGTTCTCTTAGCTCTTAGATTCGTCTTTGCGAGTACGTCGTAACCGTATCATCGATTCGTATTCGAGTTCGGATTTCGGGGTCGTTCGGGCCGTCGGAGTTGGCCGGCCGAGTCATGGCCGGCAACTGGCCCAGGCAGCCTTGGCGAGTCACGGCGGTAGTGCTCGCGGCTTCACGGCGAGTCACGGCCGGCGGTGCTCAGCGATTCGCGGCGATCCGTGGGCCGCGGCACATGCTGGTGTAATATCCGGATTTATTACGGTGTATTTCATCTGTATTCAAACCATGTATTATTCGGATTGGTGGTTTTGATTATTGGAGTATGATATTTCGTGCATTGATATCATTGTACATAAGTATAGAAACATGCAAAATTTGCTCAAACAACATCGTGATAGCGCACGCTAAGAATGTATCTTAACGCGCGCTATCGGGCTATTATTAGCGCACGCTATGCAGGTAGGAGTTGCGTGCGCTAAGGACTCAATTATTGAGCGGGACAGCTAGCACATGCGCCAGCCGGGACATGGAAACGGATAAGATTCTCGCGGACGAGCCCGGACAACTCTGAAGTCAACCATTATTAGCGCACGCTAAGGAATGCTTAGTAGCGTGCGCTAACTTGTTAAAATGCAGAATATTATAAATAGGACAACAGCTCGTTTTGGCTTGCATTTTACTCGTTCCTTCTGCATTCTTGAGAGGCCAGAGAGCTGTGTTATCCTATTACACACTTAGAACAAATTTTGTGGGTGTTTATATATTGGTTATCATTTGGGAATAATCATTGAAGTGGAATACCACCTTGGAGTGGCATACGACCAACCGGAGTCGGATTCTACCTTACGGTTCAGTAATTTTCATCATATTAAGGTATGTTCAATCTATCTCAAGACTTAGAGTTGGATTCTAACGATTTGGATGATCATGTTAACAAGATATGGATTTTCATAGATGAATTATCCAAGTATATCATGTTTGGAATATTGAGATGAATAAGCTTTAAGTACCTTGATTATAATCATCATGATTCGAATCTTATTACACTGAATATGTATAGAGAAGCTTCTATCATTGGTAATTCGAATCTAGTAGATGACTTCATAATAATCATGGACTTGACTTTAACAATCATTATTGTTGGATAAATCTAAAGGATTGATCATGGAAAGATTTATCTAGTATAGATGGAACGTCTAAACCACTTCAGCATGATAATATTGATTGATATAGAAGTGTTGATATCAACCGTTAAGCTTTTCGAATTGTCATATGAAGAATTGTAGTCGAAATGGAATATGGTTTATATGGTATGCATATCCTTGAATCCGAAGTTGTTGTTATCCGTAAGATCATTCAGAATCGTATATACATGATATTCATGGAGGTAACATGAAGTATCACGGAAGATTTCATTGTTTCGATCATGGCGAGGGCGGTTCTTGCTCGGCGATGGCGCCATGCACAGAATAGCGACGCTATGCTTTGATTATTAACGTGCGCTATCGAGCACGAGTTAGCGACGCTACGTTTGGTACGTAACGTACACTAGGCCAACAGACGAGTCGATCGATCGGTGAAATCGACCATACATAGTTAGCGTGCGCTAGGCTTTGTTGTTTGCGTGCGCTATCGAGCAGACTTAACGCACGCTACACAGAGTACTTAGCGTGCGCTAAGCAGTTCAGGCAGATTTCGTTTTATGAACTTTTGACCGTAAATCGAATTGTTAAACATTCGTACGACGTGAGATAAATCCTATATCATCTTTTTTGTTAAGGTTTGGTCTCGTTACGTGATTGATTGAGGAGGACGACCTTCGAGTGTTCATTTTCGTGGAAGTGTTGTTATTGTCTTCAAATCGAGGCAAGTACTTTAATTGTTTTATGTATTGTTGTTATACATATTGTCGTGCATGTATGTCATTGTTGTATGTCCACCTCGTGTTGGTCCGACGGGATCATCGGGGGATCTATGCTAGCGTGCGCTGGATCATCGGACGGGTTTTTCCACCACGGGTTGATCTGACGGGATCATCGTGGGTTCTAGGCAGTGAACGCATTTGGATCGTGAATTACCATGTGTATGTTATGATATCATGTTGTGATTATCGATTGTGTATGTTATGTTTGAGTTTCGTAGGAAGACTCGTTGGACATTTTATCATTTACGTTATTATTATCATTCTGCGTGTGACGTTGAAATAATATGTTGTGGTACTTGTTCTAGCATCGTTGTGCTAATCCCTTCGGGGGTGAACATTTTGTTTATGTTCAGGATCCAGGAGAGCGGGAAAACAACCACCTGAGCCGCATGGCGACGAGGTGCGAGTGATGTTCGGCCGGGTTATTCATCCGTTGTTTATTCGTTAATTCAATAAGTACTCGAGTACGAAGTCATTTGTGAAATCGTTTGAATTTGGTGTTGTATTATTAAGTTCCGTTGAACTATTGTACTTTCGGTATTGGGTCGATTGTTGTATTCTAAATTCCGTCATTTCCATTAGTTAATACCTTTTAATGTCATTCAATTCTTGACCTTGTAAATCCTTGTGTAAAGGATTTACGGCTATAATATTCTGAATATATCGGGGTGTTACGAGAATATGGTATCGGAGCTAAGATTATGGATATCTTGGCCGTTGGGTTAAAATAGGGGTCATTTATGTCTTTTGAAGTAACCGGCCGTGAATGACATCACCGCACCGCCTACGTCTTCATGCGAACGGTGGTTGTAAGTTCCTAAACTCTATCTCGTTCTTTACATGTTGTGTCTCTTTATACTCGAATATTAGAACGATGTTGTTTCTGTATATTGAGTATTTGTGCTTACGGTATGTTGAGAGGCGGACGTGGGCGTGGTCGCGGTCGTGGACGCGAGACGGAGGAATCTTTGAAAGGGAAGCGTCGCCTTCTAACCGAGGCCGATCATAGCTCGGGCGAGCCGCAACAATCTATTAATAACGAACAGATCTGCTGCTGAGAGATCCTTCGTCAAGTGGTGAATCGGATGACTCGGTTCGCCTGGAGTCGTGGACCGAATGCAAGTGGCGGTGGGACTACGGCGAGGAGAAAGACGGCCAAGGGATCCCGGACATGGGAAATCGAGGTGACCGGTGGTCGCAAGAGGTGGCAAAGATGCAACCACCCAAATTCGACGATATTTCGAGACTCCCACAGGACCATTGGTTGAAGGAACTGGAGAAAATATTTGCAGGAATTAAGCGCCGGATGACCGGAGAGCCTCTATCGCTCAATATTTTACGATAGGGGAAGCGTCCGAATGGTGGGAAGCCATCCGGCTGTAGACCATGATGCCGATTGACAGAGTTTAGATTGATGATGGAAGCTCGATTGCCCTCGTCCCGTGAGGGAAGCCAAAGTTCGGGAGTTTTCTCCGCCCGACCTTTCCGATGTGCGGTATCTGGCGATTAAGGCGTTTAACCAACAATCGGCATTTTTTCGACATCCGGTCGAGCAGATGCGAGAAATGATGATCCATCTCGATATGAGGATGAAACCGAAATCCAGGTACATGTCCGGATTTGAATGTACCACACTCGTCAATACCAGGATAAGGGGTTGGCGTATGAGATCAAGGAAGCGGCCATGGAGAAATTTTGAGAATCCAAGAAGCGTAAAGTCTCGGTACTTTTACGAGCACAAGAACAATGGGCCCGTAAGGCCCGGTCCTCTTTTCACTCTTTCAAGAAACCTCCGCACCCGATTAGGAGCAGAAAGAACTTGGAGCGACATCAACTATTACCGATGTTACTGTGAAATGCTTTAAGCTGCGCCAGACGAGGCACTATCGACGGAATTTCCCCCTTCTGCCGTGACTTGTTATGATTGTGGACGAGAGGACATCGGGCGTGTTTTGTGAAGAGGCTGCAAAGTCTTTTAGAGCCGTACACCACGGCCCGATCGAGAAGGAAGCCGGTGTCAGCGACGCGGCAAAGTGTTCGAGATGCCTCGGAATTTTGGCCGCGGACGAGGCGAGAGATAATGGGACCGTAAGGGGACATCGAGTGCGGATCTGCTCCCACGTGCATGCGAGATGAGGAGGACAGACGATCGTGATGTCATTGCCGCATCGTGCACTGTCGAGATCCTTTCCCGGCCAGTTAGCGTTTTATTCGATACAGAGCTACGCATTCTTTTATATCCTTGTCTTGTGTTAATCGTTTGAATATTTCCGGTTTTCATACTTGTGAACCTTATGTTGTTGGTTTACCAAGTGGAGAGAGGATTGTCGGAAATTTAGAAACTAGAAATTTCCCTGTATCATTTGGAGGCAGAGAGTGGCTCTCAAATCTGATCGTGATAGAAATGCAAGGAGACGACCTGATACTCGGAGACGATTGGATTAATCGATATGGAGCAATTGTGAACTACCGAAGGAGGAATATCTCGCTGATCGCTGATGATGGTTCCGAAATATTATTCGAGGGGTGGAAACCGGGAAGCTCAGGAAAATTAATCAAAGCGATGAAAGCTGTCAGATTGTTGAAACAGTGTATCTGGATATTGGTGTTATGCAATGAAGAAAGAAGACGAAATTGTGGAACTTTCATCCATTCCTGTTGTGAACGAATTTCCAGATGTATTTCCTGACGAGTTACCTGGACTACCTCCACGAAGGGATGTGGAATTTACCATTGAGGTGGAACCCAGAGCTACACCAATTTCTAAGGCGCCGTATCGTATGGCACCTACTGAGATGTACGAACTGAAGAAGCAGCTGGAGGAGTTACTGGACAAGGGCTATATTCAGCCAAGCGTTTCACCCTGGGGAGCGCCAGTTCTTTTTGTCGAAAGAAGGATGGGTCGCTCCGACTGTGTATTGACTATCGAGAGCTGAACAAGATGACGATTAAGAACAAATATCCGTTGCCACGGATTGATGATCTGTTTGACTAGCTGCAAGGGGCAACATTATTTTCTAAAATCGATCTGAGATCAGGATACCATCAGCTGAGGATTAAGGAATCTGATGTTCCGAAATCAGCATTCAGAACTCGCTATGGACATTATGAGTTTGTAGTGATGCCGTTTGGTCTCACTAACGCACCTGCTGTATTTATGCAATTGATGAACAGATTGTTCATTGAATTTTTGGACAAATTTGTGGTCGTGTTCATTGATGACATTCTGGTGTATTCTAAGAGCCCGGAAGAACATGCGCAGCATTTGCGGATTGTATTGAAACTTTTGAGAAACGAGCAATTGTACGCCAAACTTTCTAAGTGTGAATTCTGGCTAAAGGAAGTAATGTTCCTCGGCAATGTGGTGTCAGTTAAAGGAGTCCGATTAGATCCTCAAAAGATCGAAGCAATTATGGATTGGAAGCCTCCAAAGAACGTGAAAGAAGTCCGAAGCTTCTTAGGACTTGCTGGAGATTATCGTCGATTCGTGGAAGGGTTTTCTAAAATCTCCCGCCCACTTACTCGACTCCTGCAGAAAACTCAAAAGTTTGAGTGGAATGAGTTGTGTCAGATTAGCTTTGATGAATTGAAGAAGAGATTGACGACGGCACCGATTCTATCACTTCCACAGGGAACTGGAGGATTCATAGTTTACAGTGATGCTTCGAACCAAGGACTCGGGTGCGTATTGATGCAGAATGATAAGGTGATTGCTTATGCATCACGACAGCTGAAACCTTATGAAGTGAATTACCCGACACATGATTTGGAGCTAGCAGCAGTAGTTTTTGCTTTGAAGATCTGGAGGCATTATCTGTACGGGACTCACTGTCAGATCTTTACGGATCATAAGAGTCTCAAGTACATATTCAGTCAGAAAGAGTTGAACATGCGGCAAAGAAGATGGTTAGAACTGATTAAGGACTATGACTTGGAGATTTTATATCATCCAGGAAAAGCGAATGTAGTGGCCGATGCAGTTAGCCGCAAGCCTGTCTCTATTCAGATGCTGGAGATGCTGACATCCCAACTTAGCCTTCAACGAGAGATGATTCGTGAAGGGATTGAAGTATGGTTACAAAGAGTCCAAGGACAACTGTGCGTGATGGAGATAACTTCATCATTAACCGAAGGAATCAAATCTAGACAGGCAGATGATCCTCTGATGATTCGGTTACGTGATGAAGTGATCAAAGGAAAGGCCCCCGGATTCATAATTCATGATGACGGAGTTTTGAGATTTCAGAACCGACTCTGCGTTCCCGATGATGATGTTCTGAAACAGACAATTATGAAGGAAGCTCACAGTTCGCCCTATTCTATCCACCCGGGCACCAGTAAGATGTATAAGGACTTGAAGCAGAATTTCTGGTGGGGCAACATGAAGAAAGATGTAGCGGACTATGTTTCGAAATGCTTGAATTGTCAGCAGGTTAAGATCGAGCATCAACGGCCTGCCGGAATGTTGAAGCCACTCCCAATTCCTGAATGGAAGTGGGAGGACATATCGATGGACTTTATCACTAATATGCCGAAAACCAGGACAGGAATGAACATGATTTGGGTGATAGTTGATCGTTTAAACAAATCAGCTCATTTTCTAGGCATTAAGGATACGTGGGGACCAGAGAGGTTGGCACGAGTATTTATTTCGGAGATAGTTCGATTGCATGGTACGCCGAAGACCATTGTTTCTGATCGAGACGGCCGTTTTGTGTCTCACTTTTGGAAAGCAGTTCATAAAGCCTTGGGGACCGAATTGAACTTGATCTGACTTATCACCCGCAGACTGACGGACAATCTGAGAGAACTATACAAACGGTGGAAGACATGCTAAGGGCCTGTGCCTTAGATTGGTCAAACGATTGGGAAGTTCATCTACCGTTGATTGAATTTACCTACAACAATAGTTGGCATGCTTCCATTAAGATGGCACCGTTTGAGGCATTATACGGAAGGAGATGCAGATCGCCCCTATGCTGGGACGATTCGTCAGACTTGATCGGAACAGAACCAGAGTTGATCGTGCAGACTCGAGAGAAAATAGCCTTGATTCGTGAAAGGCTGTTGACCGCCCAGAGTCGCCAGAAATCCTACGCAGACGTACGCCGTCGCCCATTGGAGTTCAGTGCTGGAGATCACGTACTTTTGAAGGTTTCTCCTACTCGGGGAATCTTTCGTTTCGGAAGGAAAGGAAAGCTGAGTCCGAGATATATCGGACCATTTGAGATCCTCGAGAGAGTTGGGGAGTTGGCATACAGATTGGCATTGCCGCCGTCATTGTGCCATGTTCATAACGTGTTCCACGTATCCCAGTTACGGAGGTATATACCAGATCCCAGTCATATCATTGATTTCGGCGAGATCGAAGTCGCGCAGGATGGGACGTTTGAAGAAAGACCGGTCAAGATACTCGAGAGTCGAGTTAAACAGTTGAGGAACAAACCCATCGTTTTGGTCAAAGTTCAGTGGTCACGTCACGGAATGGAAGAAGCCACATGGGAAACGGAAGCTGATATGAAATCTAGATATCCCGAGTTATTTTCGTCTTGAGTTTCGGGACGAAACTCCTTTTTAGTAGGAGAGTATGTAATATCTGGATTTATTACGGTGTATTTCATCTGTATTCAAACCATGTATTATTCGGATTGGTGGTTTTGATTATTGGAGTATGATATTTCGTGCATTGATATCATTGTACATAAGTATAGAAACATGCAAAATTTGCTCAAACAACCTCGTGATAGCGCACGCTAAGAATGTATCTTAACGCGCGCTATCGGGCTATTATTAGCGCATGCTATGCAGGTAGGAGTTGCGTGCGCTAAGGACTCAATTATTGAGCGGGACAGCTAGCACATGCGCCAGCCGGGACATGGAAACGGATAAGATTCTCGCGGACGAGCCCGGACAATTCTGAAGTCAACCATTATTAGCGCACGCTAAGGAATGCTTAGTAGCGTGCGCTAACTTGTTAAAATGCAGAATATTATAAATAGGACAACAACTCGTTTTGGCTTGCATTTTACTCGTTCCTTCTGCATTCTTGAGAGGCCAGAGAGCTGTGTTATTCTCTTACACACTTAGAACACATTTTCTGGGTGTTTATATATTGGTTATCATTTGGGAATAATCATTGAAGTGGAATAGCACCTTGGAGTGGCATACGACCAACCGGAGTCGGATTCTACCTTACGGTTCAGTAATTTTCATCATATTAAGGTATGTTCAATCTATCTCAAGACTTAGAGTTGGATTCTAACGATTTGGATGATCATGTTAACAAGATATGGATTTTCATAGATGAATTATCCAAGTATATCATGTTTGGAATATTGAGATGAATAAGCTTTAAGTACCTTGATTATAATCATCATGATTCGAATCTTATTACACTGAATATGTATAGAGAAGCTTCTATCATTGGTAATTCGAATCTAGTAGATGACTTCATAATAATCATGGACTTGACTTTAACAATCATTATTGTTGGATAAATCTAAAGGATTGATCATGGAAAGATTTATCTAGTATAGATGGAACGTTTAAACCACTTCAGCATGATAATTTTGATTGATATAGAAGTGTTGATATCAACCGTTAAGCTTTTCGAATTGTCATATGAAGAGTTGTAGTCGAAAGGGAATATGGTTTATATGGTATGCATATCCTTGAATCCGAAGTTGTTGTTATACGTAAGATCATTCAGAATCGTATATACATGATATTCATGGAGGTAACATGAAGTATCACGGAAGATTTCATTGTTTCGATCATGGCGAGGACAGTTTACTGCTCAGCAGTAAACTGCCATGCACAGATAGCGCACGCTATGTTTTGATTATTAACGTGCGCTATCGAGCACGAGTTAGCGTACGCTACGTTTGGTACGTAACGTACGCTAGGCCATGACGAAGTCGATCGGCCCGATCGGTAAATCGACCATACATAGTTAGCGTCGCTAGGCTTTGTTGTTTGCGTGCGCTATCGAAGCGGACTTAACGCACGCTACGAGTACTTAGCGTGCGCTAAGCGATCAGCGATTTCGTTTTATGAACTTTTGACCGTAAATCGAATTGTTAAACATTAAATGCAGCGTGAGATAAATCCTATATCATCTCTTTTGTTAAGGTTTGGTCTCGTTACGTGATTGATTGAGGAGGACGACCTTCGAGTGTTCATTTTCGTGGAAGTGTTGTTATTGTCTTCAAATCGAGGCAAGTACTTTAATTGTTTTATGTATTGTTGTTATACATATTGTCGTGCATGTATGTCGTTGTTGTATGTCCACCTCGTGTTGGTCCGACGGGATCATCGGGGGATCTATGCTAGCGTGCGCTGGATCATCGGACGGGTTTTTCCACCACGGGTTGATCTGACGGGATCATCGTGGGTTCTAGGCAGTGAACGCTGGATCGACGGAATTACCATGTGTATGTTATGATATCATGTTGTGATTATCAGTTGTGTATGTTATGTTTGAGTTTCTCGTAGGAGAAGACTCGTTGGACATTTTATCATTTACGTTATTATTATCATTCTGCGTGTGACGTTGAAATAATATGTTGTGGTACTTGTACTAGCATCGTTGTGCTAACCCCTTCGGGGGTGAACATTTTGTTTATGTTCAGGATCCAGGAGAGCGGGAAAACAACCACTGGAGCTGCATGACGACGAGGGTGCAGAGTGATGTTCCGGCCGGGTTATTCATCTGTTGTTTATTCGTTAATTCAATAAGTACTCGAGTACGAAGTCATTTGTGAAATCGTTTGAATTTGGTGTTGTATTATTAAGTTCCCGTTGAACTATTGTACTTTCAGTATTGGGTCAGGATTGTTGTATTCTAAATTCCGTCATTTCCATTAGTTAATAACTTTTAATGTCTGTTCAATTCTTCAGCCTTGTAAATCCTTGTGTAAAGGATTTACTACTATAATATTCTGAATATATCGGGGTGTTACGGTGGCAGGGCCATGACACACTCTGTGGCATTTTCGGCCAAACCGATCTGCAGGTCTTTGCGGCACACTCCGGCCGAGCCGCGGCACACCGCCGACCACCGGGAGCCATTTTTGGGCTGTGCCGCGGCACACTCCCATTGGCCGCGGCTGCTGTGCGGCTATTTATGGCCCTGCACACGGGTTTTTGGCCATTTTTCTCCTTCTTCTCCTTCTCTTCCGCGGCTTAGGGTGATCTTACCATGGAGCCATGTTGTTTAAAAACAAATCCATGAAGTTCTTGAGTTCATATCATCAATCAATCATCCGTTATCATCCTTTGATCCAGCGAATCAAGGTAACCTTCCTTAGAACCCTAATTTCGTGAATTTGGGGGTTTTTGCGTTTTTGTCTGATTCGTTCCGTATTATTGATTAATTCATGATGGATATGATTAATCTTGGTAGTATTCTTGTGTTTAACATCATTTAATCCATTGTTCTTCGTCGAATCGAAGTATATTTCTTGATTTCCTTCAAATGGACTTTTTGGGGATTTGTCCTTGATCTTGTTTTTCATCCGTTTTTGGTGGATCGATTATGGTTAAATGATGTTGTTAAACATATTCTATGGATTGTATATCCATATTTCAACTTGGAATTCCGTTTTCGGGTTTTGACGAAACGAATCGTGTTCTTGGCCGTTTTGGGGGAAACGCTTGAACTCTCGTCATTCGTTCTTTGAATTCAACGGCTTTGAGTCGTATTATGGAATTCATTTTCGTTGTTATTGTTTTCATTCATAGTTCATTGTTGCGGATTGTCGTTCGGTGGAGTCGGCGAGTTCGTAGTCGGTTCGTGCCAACCTACTTCGGCCGATTCTCCGCGTTGTGGTTATTCGAGGCAAGTACCTTGCCCATACTTTTCTTATTTTGTGGATATGATGATCGGTGATCGTCTTAGTGTGTTTGTTTGGTTGTTTGAAACGAAGTTTCAAAAGATTTCGGTTTGGCCTCGTTAAAGGCTTTCTTTCAAATGCGTGTGTGTTTTGTGAATGGCGTGTTTTGGGAATTGATTATGATTTGATTATTTTGAACGTTGAAGGATTTGATGATGATACTCCTATTGTTTAAAGTTATGGAATCGTGTATTCCGTATTTAATCTTGTTATTGTGTTTTGAAGAGTTTGATAATGGTGTCGAGTTAATGGCCATCTCTAGTGAGTATTCTTAATGAACTTACATTCTTAGCATGTTAGTTTTTGCATGAGTAATGTGTGTGTGTGTATGCTCACTACAGGTTAGATCCGACGGGGTCTCGGTAGGGGTCCACAGAGACGTGGATCGACGAGCTTGCTTTTAACCACTACGGGTTAGATCTGACGGGGTCTCGGTAGGGATCCACAGAGACGTGGATCGACGGTTAATTGTGGTGCATTTTACAAATGTGACTTATTTATGACATTTCCGGAAATGAGTGCTTTTGAACGGTTTTCATGATTGCATGCATTGACTAAGTGTGTAAGAGGTAAGTTGTTCGTTTGGCCTACTTGGCTAGGATGGCTCTAGAGTATTTTGTTGTTTATGTTAAATCCTTTAATTGTGGATTTTGACGTTGGAAGACGAACCTTGTGGTCGTTCTTGTATACTGTGAGTTGATGAGATTTGGGGCTAAAATCCCAATGGTTTTGTAAAAGTCATTTTATGGATTTGGAGCTAAAATCCCAACGGTTTGGTAAATGTCATTTTTTTTGGAAAGTAAACCTTTGGGGCGGTGACCCCTTTTGTCCTTTGGATTTTGGAAAGTAGGATTTGATAATCCTAAATTATTTTCTATTAAAACTCTCGATGGCATTCTAAACCGTTTTATAAATTATTTCCATTGATTTATGATATTTCGATTTTTAAAGGTTTTCTCAAACTCTTGCCTCGAGAAGTACTTTTCGTTTCGTTTGGATCTTTGAGGATTCCTGGTTATTGTTATTCGTGGAATGTGAATTGTATGGTTCGTATTTGCACTTTGTACTTGCACTAGCAAAACAGTGGAGTTTTGCTAACCCCCGAGTATTCAGGGGGTGGATGTCTATTTTTGCATTCAGGTTTTGGAGCATAACACAGGGTCGGCACGAAGGATGATGAAAGATGAACGATACTAATCACACGAGGATCCGTTGATGTCGTATTGGTCTAGTTGTATTTTCTTTTCCGCTGCAGTATCTTTCCCCCATTGTACGGGAGTTTATTGTATTTTGACTCATGCGTGGGTATATGTTGTAATTGAGCTGTATATTTTTATTAAAAGACCAAATCGGTCTACTGAGTCATTTAGCCTTGAAGGCATTGTCGAGATGTTAAATGTTGTTACCAGCCTGGTAGATCTTCGAGGAGAGGGTCTACGGCGTGTAATATCCCTGAGTGGATTGGGGGTGTTACAGCATCGATGCTTCGGATTTGTTATCATTATCATGTGATAGTTGATCTACAGTATGTTGTGTATTATTGGGTTATCCAGGTTGAGATTTGATTGTGTAATCTGACGGACAGGATTTGACACATTGGATTATTTCCACACTTATGAGTTATGACGATGTTTTGAGGATTGTTGGTATTTTTGGAATACAGTACAGGTAATTGTTGTTGAGTTCATTTCGTCATTTGAGAATGCGAAATATGGATTATGGTAAGAATTGATTTAGTATGGATTGCTATAAATTGGTAAGGTTATAATGGTAAGATTACTTTGGTAGTATTCTTACTATATTATTACAGTGGTATGTAATTATTTATGTTGATGTGATTGATATCATTGTTGAGTATTGTGGCTGACCCCGTCGTGGGCTTTATTTTTTAGGTACTCGGAGATCGAGCTTGTAGCGGTCGTGAAGGGATGAGCTTCCCGGGTGATACTGGCTGTGGCATTATTTTGGGAATTGAGTATTCTTTTCTGGTTGTTTATTTCCGCTGCAAATGTGTATTTTGAACTGCATTTATCCGCTGCGTGTGTATGTTTCAAAATGGCTTTTCGGTATCTTCATCCGCTGCGTGTGTGTATTTTAAAAGGGCCTTTTTGGCATTTTGCAAACTTGAGTTATTTCGTTAAACTCTTTTCCCAATTATTTTTCGGTACGTTTAAGTGGCGGCTTAACGTACATTTTTAAATGTCGAGATTTGACATTTCGCCTTGTATTTTCAAATGGTATTTTATGACGGTATTTGAGAACTATGATTTTGAAAATATTTGAGTATTTAAAATATTACCGTCATTGGCCTTTTGACATTTTTAAACGTTTTTTAAATGGATTTTAGCCTGGTGGGTTCCTTGTGGTCCACGTATTTGTAATATCCCGGACGGTTTTGGGGGTGTTACAGAAGATGGTATCGGAGCCTAGGTTTTGTGAAATCTGGGCGTGTGTGTTATGTGGCTCTACCCGTAAGGTAGTAGCGTGACTTTTGAAGATGATTTTTCTGACTTTTGAGTCAAATCGATTTTTGGAGGTTCCAAAATTTTTGAGATCATTTCAAACTACTATTTGCGATATTGGTGTGTGTTGGTATTGTGTTGAGAATTCGTATGGGAGTCATGTGCTAGTATCACGGGAGGTCATCGTCTTCACGTACCTGTAAGTATGTCATTTTGGTTATTTGCTTATGGCGATGATTGATTGTTTTTGTGATGAATTGGAAATTTTAGTTGATCTGTTGGGTGTGGCAGGTTGCAAGTTTCGAGGACGAAACTTATTTTAAGGGGAGTAGAGTGTAATACCCCGATTTTTAGTATGTAATATCCGTATTTTCAATATAAATTTTTCACGTTATTTTATCTGAGGTATATTGTATAGCTTGGTGTCTATACAGTATGGATAAAATAAATTGAGGACCGAGACAGTTATACTAGTGTGATTATCGTTTCTGATTGACAGATATATTCAGGATATGTTGTATCAGGTTGAACTGATTTGGATATCAGGTATACCGTATGAGAATATTTTTGGGTTGAGTGTATGTATATTCAGTATGCCGTATGTTTGTATTTTGTACGTCGAGACGTCGGTCAGGAACAGTTGGATTTTTTGGCTAAGTATAAAAGCCATTACGTACGTTAAGCCTTGGAGCTTACGTACGTAAAATATGTTAGCTTACGTACGTTATATAGTGTACATAACGTATGTAACATGAAGAATCGGACAGTGGGGCCCGTGGTTGGCGACTTTCGGCGCGGATGTGGACAGGTGAGTCAACGGATAGATTTACGTACATTATATAGGGTGTATTACGTATGTAATACGAGTATAATAGTGTAGCAAGTGAACGTACGTATTACGTACGCAACGGAATAAGTGTTACGTACGTTACGGGGCGGCTGGCCGAGTCGTGGCCGAGAGGACCTGTAGTGGCCGAGCATGGTCGGCAGTGATTCACTGGGATGGCCGATCACGGTCGGCAGTGACTCAGTGGGGGCAAGGACTGGCCGATTACGTACGTAAGGCTGTGGCCGGTTACGGCCGTAAGTGCCCGTTACGTACGTAAGCAGCTGCCGGTTACGTACGTAAGGCTGTCGGCCAAACTGGGAAGTAGGGTAGGCCACGACCGGCTACGTACGTAAGGACCCGCCGGTTACGTACGTAACATGCCGGCAGGTCTCGGCCTATATAATGCCTGGACCGGGTCACTTCGGCATTTTTCATTTTTTTCTTCGTTTTTTCGCGATTCCTTCAACAAGAATTGATGGATTTGAGTAAGAACATCATGTAGCAACATATTTTGGAAGTTGGATTCGTGTTTAACATCTTCTTCCGCCCGGATCGAAGGTACGAACACCTAAACACTTGGTTTTGGATATTTTTGGAGTTTCTTGGTGTTTTGGCCGATTTGCTTCGCTTTGATTCAGATTGTTGATTGAACTTGATTGTAAACTCGTAATCATTCAATACTCTTGAAGTTTTGTGGAACGAATTCGAGTATTCCTTTGAATAATCGATTGAATTGGACTATGCCTTCAAAGTGCTCGATGAAATGTCTCAATGAGTAGAACTTGGAAAATTCTACACATTTTCGTATGGATGATGGTTGAATTGATATTGTTGTGATGATTCTTGGTATTTACGAGAATTTGTTAAGGGAAGATAATGAATTGATGCTCAAATACCTTGATTATGTCGTTATGGTTATCGAATCGTAATATTCTTGATGTTCTTGGTAGTTTGTTGTGATTCATGATGTTATGAGAAGTATATATGTTGAAGAACATGATTATATACACCTTGAATTGTGAATAAGGATTGTTTAGATGTTAGAACACATCGGATTATGTCGTTTGAGGATTTTGAATGTGATGTCGGAATAAGTTGTGTTCTTAAGGAACTCTTGGATTATATGAATTGTTGAACATGTTTAAGAGGTGTTGGTGTTTTAGATATGAATATGGAATATTCATATCTAGAACTAAGTTACGTGTTTTGGTACAATATTCGTATAGGAATACGAATATGGTTCCGGGATTGATAAGATTATGATTCGCTTTTAAGTTTGCTGGTTGGGTATGTCGGTTATTGATTGTTATCGGATTGTTGTTGATTGATTACTTCAATAGGCTGATATGTTTGATCGTGGTTTATGACCGTTGTGTTGCGGTTGAGGCTGAAGAGTTCATAGATTACTCTTGGTCGGGGCTGAGGAGCTCGTGGACGAAGGCAACAGATTTTGGTAACGGCTTCGTGGTATCGGTATCGAGGCAAGTTTATACTTGTTCAGTTTATAATACTTGATGAATGGTTTCATTTTCATTTCATTTATAATTCGTATAGCAATGTTGTTAGAAATGTAAGTTGTCGGGATAATGGTTTGTATATCGTGCTCTGGTTGTATTAAACCATAAGGTATATGATTTAATTGTGTTCAAGGAAGACGTGAGTTATCTTTGGTCAAGGATATAGAATATCGGATATCGAGGATAGTTACCGTGATGACATAAGTATCGGGATAAAGGTTTATTGGTATTGAATGAATGGTATCTTATTTGAGATTATTCGTATAACTGTGTACTCATTCAGGGATGTTGGTTCGTGGAAAGGATGTTGTTTTCGGCTTTGAGGTAATTTATGTATTGTTCAGTTATGAGATAATTATTATGTTGAGTTGTTGTATATGTTGTACGTTGAGGCTTCGTATATTGAGATTCGTATTGGTTATTTCGTTGAGGGATGATAATCCCAGGGCTGATTGTATTGAGATCGTTGATCGTGTTGATCATTTGTCGGGGATGATGATCCCAGGATTGTTGTTTTGGATATTGATCAGTCGTGTCGACTTTTCTTTGTCAGTTTGTATTGTTCACTTCGGTGAGTCTTTTGATCCTTATTGGATATGTGATTCTTTGAGTTTCGTTGTCATGTTGCATCGTGACATATCTGGAGTCATATCTGCGTACCGATCGGTTATGTGTAGGATTTTCAGGGCGGGCACATATAGACGTGTGATGGGGTCATGTCCTCACATTGGGCTGTGCACACGAGAAGATTACTTCGTGAGACTGATTAGGTACAAGACCACACGTGTATTTGATTGATACACGGGGTGGCTTGTGCACGGACACATTTCTGGATCGGGCGTACTGTGACGTCCATCTTTGAGCCATATTGTTTTGGTCATTCATAGTCCATGTATGATTGGATATGTTCGATAGTTTGCGACTGGTTTTTCATACGCCCGAGGGGTATGTTCGACAGTCAAGGTTATTTCTTTGAGATCCATTACATTTGTTCGTGTTGGAGTTTACCATATTGATGGTATTCTCAGTCGTTGTTGATCTTTTATTGGTCGTGTCGGAGTTTACCATGTTGATGGTATTCTCGGTCATCGTTGATCCTCATTGGTCATGTTGGAGCTGATCATGTTGATGAGATTCTTGGTCGCCGTTGATTCTTTGTTGGTCTTACTTGGAGTTTGTCATGTTGGTGATATTCTCAGTTGACGTATTGGTTGATCTGGTTATTGATCGTATGAATGTTTTGGCTGTGCATCGATGATTCGGATTTGTTATCATTATCATGTGATAGTTGATCTATAGTATGTTGTGTATTATTGGGTTATCCAGGTTGAGATTTGATTGTGTAATCTGACGGACAGTATTTGACACATTGGATTATTTCCACACTTATGAGTTATGACGATGTTTTGAGGATTGTTGGTATTTTTGGAATACAGTACAGGTAATTGTTGTTGAGTTCATTTCGTCATTTGAGAATGCGAAATATGGATTATGGTAAGAATTGATTTAGTATGGATTGCTATAAATTGGTAAGGTTATAACGGTAAGATTACTTTGGTAGTATTCTTACTATATTATTACAGTGGTATGTAATTATTTATGTTGATGTGATCGATATCATTGTTGAGTATTGTGGCTGACCCCGTCGTGGGCTTTATTTTTTAGGTACTCGGAGATCGAGCTTGTAGCGGTCGTGAAGGGATGAGCTTCCCGGGTGATCTTGTTGTGGCATTATTTTGGGAATTGAGTATTCTTTTAAGTTGTTTATTTCATTTGCAAATGTGTATTTTGAATCGCATTTATCCCGCGTGTGTATGTTTCAAAATGGCTTTTCGGTATCTTCATCCGCTGCGTGTGTGTATTTTAAAAGGGCCTTTTTGGCATTTTGCAAACTTGGGTTATTTCGTTAAACTCTTTTCCCAATTATTTTTCGGTACGTTTAAGTGGCGGCTTAACGTACATTTTTAACTGTCGAGATTTGACATTTCGCCTTGTATTTTTAAATGGTATTTTATGACGGTATTTGAGAACTATGATTTTGAAAATATTTGAGTATTTAAAATATTACCGTCATTGACCTTTTGACATTTTTAAACGTTTTTTAAATGGATTTTAGCCTGGTGGGTTCCGCCGCAGGGTCCAAGGCGCTGTAATATCCCGGACGGTTTTGGGGGTGTTACAGAAGATGGTATCGGAGCCTAGGTTTTGTGAAATCTGGGCGTGTGTGTTATGTGGCTCTACCCGTAAGGTAGTAGCGTGACTTTTGAAAATGATTTTTCTGACATTTGAGTCAAATCGATTTTTGGAGGTTCCAAAATTTTTTAGATCTTTTCAAACTGCTATTTGCGATATTGGTGTGTGTTGGTTTTGTGTTGAGAATTCGTATGGGAGTCATGTGCTAGTATCACGGGAGGTCATCGTCTTCACGTACCTGTAAGTATGTCATTTTGGTTATTTGCTTATGGCGACGATTGATTGTTTTTGTGATGAATTGGAAATTTTAGTTGATCTGTTGGGTGTGGCAGGTTGCAAGTTTCGAGGACGAAACTTATTTTAAGGGGAGTAGAGTGTAATACCCCGATTTTTAGTATGTAATATCCGTATTTTCAGTATAAATTTTTCACGTTATTTTATCTGAGGTATATTGTATAGCTTGGTGTCTATACAGTATGGATAAAATAAATTGAGGACCGAGACAGTTATACTAGTGTGATTATCGTTTCTGATTGACAGATATATTCAGGATATGTTGTATCAGGTTGAACTGATTTGGATATCAGGTATACCGTATGAGAATATTTTTGGGTTGAGTGTATGTATATTCAGTATGCCGTATGTTTGTATTTTGTACGTCGAGACGTCGGACACGAACAGTTGGATTTTTTGGCTAAGTATAAAAGCCATTACGTACGTTAAGCCTTGGAGCTTACGTACGTAAAATGTGTTAGCTTACGTACGTTATATAGTGTACATAACGTACGTAACAAGAAGAATCGGACAGTGGGGCCCGTGGTCGGCGGCTTTCGACGCGGATGTGGACAGGTGAGTCAACGGATAGATTTACGTACATTATACAGGGTGTATTACGTACGTAATACAAGTATAATAGTGTAGCAAGTGAACATACGTATTACGTACGCAACGGAATAAGTGTTACGTACGTTACGGGGCGGCTGGCCGAGTCGTGGCCGAGAGGACCTGTAGTGGCCGAGCATGGTCGGCAGTTATTCGCTGGGATGGCCGATCACGGTCGGCAGTGACTCACTGGGGGCAAGGACTGACCGATTACGTACGTAAGGCTGTGGCTGGTTACGGCCGTAAGTGCCCGTTACGTACGTAAGCAGCTGCCGGTTACGTACGTTAGGCTGTCGGCGAAACTGGGCAGTAGGGTAGGCCACGACCGGCTACGTACGTAAGGACCCACCGGTTACGTACGTAACATGCCGGCAGGTCTCGGCCTATATAATGCCTGGACCGGGTCACTTCGGCATTTTTCATTTTTTCTTCGTTTTTTCGCGATTCCTTCAGCAAGAATTGATGGATTTGAGTAAGAACATCATGTAGCAACATATTTTGGAAGTTGGATTCGTGTTTAACATCTTCTTCCGCCCGGATCAAAGGTACGAACACCTAAACACTTGGTTTTGGATATTTTTGGAGTTTCTTGGTGTTTTGGCCGATTTGCTTCGTTTTGATTCATATTGTTGATTGAACTTGATTGTAAACTCGTAATCATTTAATACTCTTGAAGTTTTGTGGAACGAATTCGAGTATTCCTTTGAATAATCGATTGAATTGGACTATGCCTTCAAAGTGTTCGATGAAATATCTCAATGAGTAGAACTTGGAAAATTCTACACATTTTCGTATGGATGATGGTTGAATTGATATTGTTGTGATGATTCTTGGTATTTACGAGAATTTTGTTAAGGGAAGATAATGAATTGATGCTCAAATGCCTTGATTATGTCGTTATGGTTATCGAATCGTAGTATTCTTGATGTTCTTGGTAGTTTTTTGTGATTCATGATGTTATGAGAAGTATATATGTTGAAGAACATGATTATATACACCTTGAATTGTGAATAAGGATTGTTTAGATGTTAGAACACATCGGATTATGTCTTTTGAGGATTTTGAATGTGATGTCGGAATAAGTTGTGTTCTTAAGGAACTCTTGGATTATATGAATTGTTGAACATGTTTAAGAGGTGTTGGTGTTTTAGATATGAATATGGAATATTCATATCTAGAACTAAGTTACGTGTTTTGGTACAATATTCGTATAGGAATACGAATATGGTTCCGGGATTGATAAGATTATGATTCGCTTTTAAGTTTGCTGGTTGGGTATGTCGGTTATTGATTGTTATCGGATTGTTGTTGATTGATTACTTCAATAGGTTGATATGTTTGATCGTGGTTTATGACCGTTGTGTTGCGGTTGAGGCTGAAGAGTTCATAGATTACTCTTGGTCGGGGCTGAGGAGCTCGTGGACGAAGGCAACAGATTTTGGTAACGACTTCGTGGTATCGGTATCGAGGCAAGTTTATACTTGTTCAGTTTATAATACTTGATGAATGGTTTCGTTTTCATTTCATTTATAATTCCTATAGCAATGTTGTTAGAAATGTAAGTTGTCGGGATAATGGTTTGTATATCGTGCTCTGGTTGTATTAAATCATAAGGTATATGATTTAATTGTGTTCAAGGAAGACGTGAGTTATCTTTGGTCAAGGATATAGAATATCGGATAGCGAGGATAGTTACCGTGATGACATAAGTATCGGGATAAAGGTTTATTGGTATTGAATGGATGGTATCTTATTTGAGATTATTCGTATAACTGTGTACTCATTCAGGGATGTTGGTTCGTGTAAAGGATGTTGTCTTCGGCTTTGAGGTAATTTATGTATTGTTCAGTTATGAGATAATTATTATGTTGAGTTGTTGTATATGTTGTACGTTGAGGCTTCGTATATTGAGATTCGTATTGGTTATTTCGTTAAGGGATGATAATCCCAGGGCTGATTGTATTGAGATCGTTGATCGTGTTGATCATTTGTCGGGGATGACGATCCCAGGATTGTTGTTTTGGATATTGATCAGTTGTGTTGACTTTTCTTTGTCAGTTTGTCTTGTTCACTTCGGTGAGTCTTTTGATCCTTATTAGATATGTGATTCTTTGAGTTTCGTTGTCATGTTGCATCGTGACATATCTGGAGTCATATCTGCATACCGATCGGTTATGTGTAGGATTTTCAGGGCGGGCACATAGAGACGTGTGATGGGGTCATGTCCTCACATTGGGCTGTGCACACGAGAAGATTACTTCGTGAGACTGATTAGGTACAAGACCACACGTGTATTTGATCGATACATGGGGTGGCTTGTGCACGGACACATTTATGGATCGGGCGTACTGTGACGTCCATCTTTGAGCCATATTGTTTTGGTCATTCATAGTCCATGTATGATTGGATATGTTCGGTAGTTTGCGACTGGTTTTTCATACGCCCGAGGGGTATGTTCGACAGTCAAGGTTATTTCTTTGAGATCCATTACATTTGTTCGTGTTGGAGTTTACCATATTGATGGTATTCTCAGTCGTTGTTGATCTTTTATTGGTCGTGTCGGAGTTTACCATGTTGATGGTATTCTCGGTCATCGTTGATCCTCATTGGTCATGTTGGAGCTGATCATGTTGATGAGATTCTTGGTCGCCGTTGATTCTTTGTTGGTCTTACTTGGAGTTTGTCATGTTGGTGATATTCTCAGTTGACGTATTGGTTGATCTGGTTATTGATCGTATGAATGTTTTGGCTGTGCATCGATGATTCGGATTTGTTATCATTATCATGTGATAGTTGATCTACAGTATGTTGTGTATTATTGGGTTATCCAGGTTGAGATTTGATTGTGTAATCCGACGGACATGATTTAACACATTGGATTATTTCAACACTTATGAGTTATGATGATGTTTTGAGGATTGTTGGTATTTTTGGAATACAGTACAGGTAATTGTTGTTGAGTTCATTTCGTCATTTGAGAATGTGAAATATGGATTATGGTAAGAATCGATTTATTATGAATTGCTATAAATTGGTAAGGTTATAACGGTAAGATTACTTTGGTAGTATTCTTACTATATTATTACAGTGGTATGTAATTATTTGTGTTGATGTGATCGATATCATTGTTGAGTATTGTGGCTGACCCCGTCGTGGGCTTTATTTTTTAGGTACTCGGAGATCGAGCTTGTAGCGGTCGTGAAGGGATGAGCTTCCCGGGTGATACTGGCTGTGGCATTATTTTGGGAATTGAGTATTCTTTTCTGGTTGTTTATTTCCGCTGCAAATGTATATTTTGAACTGCATTTATCCGCTGCGTGTGTATGTTTCAAGATGGCCTTTCGGTATCTTCATTCGCTGCGTGTGTGTATTTTAAAAGGGCCTTTTTGGTATTTTGCAAACTTGGGTTATTTCGTTAAACTCTTTTCCCAATTATTTTTCGGTACGTTTAAGTGGCGGCTTAACGTACATTTTTAACTGTCGAGATTTGGCATTTCGCCTTGTATTTTCAAATGGTATTTTATGACGGTATTTGAGAACTATGCTTTTGAAAATATTTGAGTATTTAAAATATTACCGTCATTGACCTTGTGGCATTTTTAAACGTTTTTGAAATGGATTTTAGCCTGGTGGATTCCGGCGCGGGGCCCACGACGCTGTAATATCCTGGACGGTTTTGGGGATGTTACAGCAACAAGTGATTGATCCCACCGTGAGCGCCTAAGAATACCTATGGTGACACATGGCATGCGATCATGTGGTCAGGAGGCAACAAGTGATTGATCCAACCGTGAGATGATGTGGCATGTGTTCACGGTGTTATGTATCTGATTTTGGATATGTTTTGCCAGGTCGAGTACCTTGGATCTGTTACCGAGATTTCGTATCTTAGGTGGTTATATTTTGTTGACTTTATGTCCGCCGAGGACACGTGACGTGGGCTTTGAACCATGTGAATTGTTGTTGGTTTTTATTTGAGAAAGCAAATCTTTGGGCTGTGACCCCTGTTGGTTTTGGAAAGAGAAAGATTCGATAATCCTGAACGGTTTTTGTTAAAACTCCTGAGGGCATTTTAAACCATTTTACAAACTGTTTTCGTGATTTGTGATCTTTCGAATTTGGAAAGTTTTACTCAAACTCTTGCCTCGGGAAGTATTTTTCGTTATGTTTGAATCTTTGAGGATTCCTGGTTATTATTATTCTTCGAATATGATTTGTATGACTCGTATTTTGCACTTTGTACTTGCACTAGCAAAATAGTGGAATTTTGTCAACCCTCGAGTAATCGGGGGTGGATGTCTGTATTGCATTCAGGTTTTGGGGAGCATAACACAGGGTTGGCATGAAGGATGATGAAAAATGATCGATACTAATCACATGAGGACCCGTACGATGTCATATTGGTTTGGTTGTACTTTATTTCCACTGCAGTATTTTTCCCGTTGTACGGGAATGTGTTGTATTTTGACCCCTGCGTGGGCATGTATTGAGATTGAGTTGTATGTATTAATTGAAAGACCAAATTGGTTTACTGAGTCATTTTAGCCTTAAAGGCGATGTTGAGATGTTTGGTTTTAATTACCAACCTGGTAGATCCTTGATGAAAAGGTCTACGACGTGTAATATCCCTGAGTGGATTGGGGGTGTTACAACGAAAGGATTGGAAAATATTTTTTGTGTCCCATCACATTTGACTCCCTGCAACAAATAACTTTTAGTCTTCCATAAAGTATTGTAAAAGAAAATCGGCATCATTTATTCACCCCGTCGAAGCTATTACTTTGAAATATATTTTGACCAACAACACTGTTTCGTACGTAATATTCAACACTCTTCTTTGTGGTGAGTTATAGATGTAATTGTATATGTTCTATTGATTTATTAAAACCTCGTCAAGTGATAAAATTTATGTGGAAAAAATAATCGAAGGAAAAAGAATACATGATTACAAAAATAGTATTAGACTTCTTTCGTTAAGTTTGCACTTCCATATGATTCATACATCGATTAAAACAACTACATTTCCATATGATCCTTACTTTGATCTCATGTGTATTGTTACTTGATCAATACATTTCTAAGTAAAAGTCACTGTGGAAAAAATATTGGTTAATAAAAGACTGTAACACGGTTATTTACGTAGATGTTAGACTCCCCACAAGTACATATCCCCGTAATATTTACATTAGCCTCGTTAAGAGACTTCACCAAGTAATAAAACTTAATAGGAAAAATAAATATTGGTCGAAGAAAATAATACAATCCAGGTGAGTAATTTCATGTAAATAACCCTGCATGGTAACTTAAATCACAAAGCGACATTTAACTTCAGAATTTTTACACGGTGAACATCAACCAACTTATACAATCAACTTGGGAACATATATGTCGTATTCTATCAACGTTACTTTTCTGGATTGATATATCAGAGTTAAGTGGCATTGGAGTAAATGTTCATAACCATGAGGAAGCATTATGTTGGCGATGGCAAGACCGGTACAAGCTCCTACGATAGTACTTGCTGGAGAAATAACAGCATTGGTGCAGGTACTTGTCTATGCGTCCGAAATGAAGATCACTCATTTACAGGCATTTCGTGCATGTGATTAATGAAGATAATCTTGAACGTGATGTACGACCCGACGACATACATAAAATCGTTTTCTTAACATGTCCTTATGCCTAGTTTTTTGCACATGCTTCGAGAGGAAAACCTACCCTCCATATTTCATTGTGTCGTCATCCGCTCATCCCTCTCTTCCCACCATAGCGACTGAGTAACCGGTCGACCTTTGCCAGCTTCTAGCATTTCGATTTCGCCTCATCTTTTAGCATTCACCTTGGGAGGTGTGCGACTTTCGCTTCCTCATTTGGAGATGACATCATCTTTAGCAATGTAGGCAACATTCTTTTTTGGGAGAAAGCTTGTTTTGATCTTTTACATATAGTATTATTCTTTTTTGCCCGAGGTTTAGAAACTCTTTAGATACCCAAATTATCGAAATTGACTTTTACCCGAATAAATTCGAGTCATATATTGTAATTTCGAGTAACATAATTTCGAGTCAACTTCAAAAATAAATACAATATTGAGGAAGGTTGGCAATCGGATAAAACGAATTAGATATCGAGTTAACCGAATGCGAGTTACCCGATAAGAATCGAGTTATCCGTAACAATTCGAGTTACCCGAACCAATATCGAGTTACCCGAATAAGAAATCGAGTTACCCGAACAGAAATTGAGTTAACTCGGCTGTTACTCGGGTCACACGATTGTCGGGTTACTCGAGTAACCCGACCAAGTTACTCTCGAGTAACTTGACTCGAAATTGCTCGAGTAACCCGATTTGTACCCGAGTTACACGATTTGGGGTGAGTAACTCGTCCAAGTTACACGAGTAATCCGACAAATTCACTCGAGTAACCCGACCGTTACACAAAGCGTGACTCGGGTAACTCGATCGAGTAACTCATGTTTATATCGAGTAACCCAGTTTGTTTCCGAGTTACACGATTTTGGGTGAGTTACTCGACCTAGTTACTCGAGTAACCCGACAAATTCACTCGAGTAACCCGATCAAGCTACTCGAGTAACTCGAGCGTAAAAGTCTAGTTTTAGAATAAATACCATGCTCACCAAGCAACAACATCCATTGAATTGAACTATCTCTCAGCAATATTTTCACCTTTCTTTTCTGATAAATTATCTCAACAATATGTTTACCTTTCTTTTCTGATAAATTATTTCACATCAGGAGCTCTCTCACCTCGAATAACAAGGATTATTTCGACTGCAAATTACTCAATTCAAATTGATTAAGTTCAACTTCAAATTGATTAAGTTCAATTTCAACCGATTAAGTTCAATTTGAACCGATTAAGTTCAAATTTTAAATTGATTAAGTTCAAATTGAGTCAATTAAGTTCAACGTCAAATTGCAAATTGAATAAGTTCAACTTCAAATTGATCAATTTCAAATTGATTAAGTTCAACTTCAAATTGATTAAGTTCAATTTCAACCAATTAAGTTCAATTTGACCCGATTAAGTCCAAATTTCAAATTGATTAAGTTCAAATTGAATCGATTAAGTCAATTTCAAATTTCAAATTGATTAAATCTATTTTCAACTGATTAAGTTCAATTTGAACCGATTAAGTTCAAATTTCAAATTGATTAAGTTCAAATTGAATCAATTAAGTTCAATTTCAAATTTTAAATTGAATAAGTTCAATTTTAAATTGATTAAGTTCAAATTTAAATTGATTAAGTTCAAATTTCAAATTGATTAAGTTCAAATTGAATCAGTTAAGTTCAATTTCAAATTTCAAATTGAATAAGTTCAATTTCAAATTGATTAAGTTCAATTTCCAATTGATTAAGTTCAACTGCAAATTGATTAAGTTCAATTTCAACCGACTAAGTTCAATTTTTTCAAATTAATTAAGTTCAAATTGAATCAATTAAGTTCAAGTTCAAATTTCAAATCGATTAAGTTCAATTTCAAATTGAACCGATTAAGTTCAAATTTCAAATTGATCAAGTTCAACTTCATTGTGTATTTATTATTAAAGATAGATATTCATACACAATAATCATTATAAAAAAATAAATATTATTTACTGATTTGGAATATTTATATACATGTATATTACTAAAAAAGAAGATATCACTAATATCTATCATCCCGCCGTATAAACAAACTAGTGGGATCACATAATACAGTATCTACATCATCGCTAAACCTCCATATAGCTCGTGCCATACGTCCTCTAAATGCATAAATATCCGTCTTGGTCTTTCCATGAGAGAAAGACTGCTGAACGAGAGACTCTAAAGTCCATATAGAAAACGCACCACAAGAGGTCGAGTCATCTTGTACATATCATAAATCCTTCCTCGCTGAAGCAACTCGAAATTGTTTGGAATACTTGTTAGATTTTGATGATGTCATTAATTTAAAATCAAATGTTTATTACTTGGCAAAATGTAAGGAAGAACCAAATGAGTATCTTCCATAGGCCAAAATATGTTAAAGTTTATTACTTGGCAAAATGTAAGGAAGAACCAAATGAGTATCTTCCATAGGCCTAAATATGTTAAGTATAAAACTTGGCAAAATGTAAAGAAGAACCAAATGAGTGTCTTCTGTAGGCCAAAAGTTAGTTAGGCTGAAAAACGGCTAAGTACTAAGTACAGCCTAGTCCATCAGAGAGGAGCAGCCGACTCCAGTCAGAGTAGCTCTGGTCAACTAAATTTATCAGAGAAGTTTGACCAGACTGCAGCCGAGGTACCTCAGGGAAGTCACCTGACCAGACAAGTCACAAACAGTGAACAGCCGAGAGGACCTACCTGCAGAGATGTAAGCTGCACATCAGCCTACTCGACTACAGCCTAGTACTCCAAGTCCACGTCAGCATGCTTTGAAAAGTCAAATATTACGGAAAGCTCACATGCAACGTGAAGAGACAAATTGGAGTGATTCCCGCAAGAGATATGATTTAATTAAATCATCCTGACCCACCGTGAAGACTTTAATCCTTTTATATTCAAAAGATTCGGCGCTCACATGCAGAAGTCCTCACAACGGTCGGAAGATAAAATTAAATAATGGGAATCCAGCCTTGCAACGTTCAGAAAAGATTAAACAATGAAGTCTCTCTCCAACGGACGGATTTGTTCAAAAGATTTGCAACAGCTACAAGGAAGAAGCTCAGAGATCTGACTTATATATATCCAGAGATTTGAAACTGAGCAACTACCGGTGCGAACATACATTCTAGCGATCAAAGCAAACAAAGCAATCTCAAGCAATCAAATAGCATCGTGAAAAGAGCAGATCTAAAAGTTCATACTTAAGGAAGCTCTTAAGTTGGAGAAGACAAACACTCTTGTCTATAATCTTGAGTACGGGGTACTTCACTGGTTGAAGTAAGAGACTGTAAGGGCATCCGAGGATCGAGGATCAAGAGGTGCAAGGCAGTCAAGTGTGTGTACAACGGCACGGATTTCCACTGGTTGGAAGCTGTTGTAGTGTGTTGTGAATCACTGTAATATTTATCACTGGTTGAAAATTATAGTGAATTCATCTCCAACTGGTTTGGAGAAAAGTGGATTAGTAGAGGATTACCCCACCTCTGAGACCACTATAATTGCCTGTGTTATTTACTGTTTTACTGCATCATACTTTAAACTGCTGCATACATTGTTAAGTGTTTCATTAAGTTAATTTATATTCGTCATCAGCTGACTTCCGCACATATCCAAGAACAAACGACTCCAAGTCATTTGTTTAACCATCAGCTGAAGAAACTCACTCTTCGTGAAAAAGAGTTCAAGAGTTTCAACAAGTCTATTCACCCCCCCTCTAGACTTGTTCCTGGACGACTTGTGACCTACAAGTGGTATCGGAGCGGTTGGTTCATTTTTTCTCACGAACCAGATCTATACTAGATATATATCTTATCTCTCACTTTATAATAGAACACATGCACTCTAGACTACCTGTCTTTTCAGTTGACGAGTATGATCTCTGGAAGATAAGAATGCAGGCACACTTATCTTCAATCCATGACGACATGTGGTGCATCATTGAAGACGGTCCATTCATCTTTGAGAAGGACAACACAGCCGAGGAAATCGCAGCTGGGAGGCCCGAAAAGATTCCCAAGAAAAGAACGGAGCTGACCCCCGAAGAGAGAAAGCTGGCCAATCTTGACAACAGGGCCAGAGATGTGTTATACCAAACTCTTGACAAATCCACCATGGTCAAGATCAAAAACTGTAAGAATGCCAAAGAAATTTGGGACACATTAGCTCTAATGTGTGAAGGAACGGAGCTGATCAAGGAAAACAAGTTGTCAATTGCTATTAAAAAATTTGACAACTTTAAAATGAAGAATGGTGAATCTATAGATCAAGTGGACACAAGGTTCACTGAAATTATCAATGAGATCAACTCCCTGGGCAAAACCTATGGCAACAGGGAAATGGCACTAAAGGTCCTCAGATCTCTAAATCCCGAATGGAGCATGAAGGCTGTAGCTATGAGAGAGTCCAAAGACCTGAATAAGATAAAGATTCGGAGTCATTCTCGATCTAAAGGCTTATGAGTTCGAGCTTCCAAGCTCATCCTCAATCGAGCTGCGAGAGAAGGGAATCGCATTTGCGGTGAGTCCCTGCTAAGAGCCTATCGATGTGAAACCTCCAAATCCACTAGATTTTGAGGAAGAAATGGCTTTCATAATGCAAAGGTTCAGCAATTTCAGAAAGAACTACTCCAAGTATAAGAAAAACTACAAGGATAATCCAAGAAGGAACCAGAAGGCTGGAAGCTGGAAAGTTGAATGCTACAACTGTCACAAAATAGGACACATCCAAATGGATTGTCCCGAGCTCAAGAAGGACGAAACCAAGAAGGAGGTGGGCAGAAAGGAAGACAGAAGAAAAGCTCTCATCGGAGAAGACCAGGAGCATGTCGAATCAAGCGGCGGTTTCTTTTCTGATGAAGACGAGGAGTATGATTGCCTGATGGCAAACTTAGCTGATGAAGAGGTAACTTCTAAACCTACCGGTTCAAATAATAGCTCAGCCATGTCACAAGATATGGATTTACATGAATCGGTAAATCAGTTGTTCAAAGATTTTAAAACACTTAAATCTGCACACCAAGCTGTATCAGCAGAGAAGACTCAGCTGCAAGATGAGAATAGGCAGCTGAAAAATGATTTCGAAAAACTCAGCCTAGATTTAAATAAGGTTGAGACAACTACAGCTGACTTTAAAAACCAGGCAATTGTCAATACAGCTGAGATAGACCGGCTAAATATTTTACTTAAAGAAAAATCAGCTGCACTTGCTCATGCCAAAGCTGAGTTTACTAAACTGGCACAGATAAATAAAACTCAGGCGTAGGAAATAACCTCCCTGAAGGCGTCTTCAACTCTGGGCGAATTGTGTACTTATAAAAGGTCACTATATACCAAATCAGGCCTTGGATATGATTCTCACACTCCCTCTAGTTCTGAAACCAAGTTTATCAAGGGAGAAACAATAGTCTCGACTGCTGAGCCTGTGTATAAACCGATATTCAAAAACAGGCAACAACCAAGTCAAATGTCTCAGCCGATCGGGTTACACGCATGACCACCTAGGCACGACTAGGCAAAGTGGCCGAGCAAAAGCGGCCAGGACAACATGCCCACTATTACCAACAACTCCCCAAAAATAGATTTCATAATGGGAGGGGCAGATGGAAACCTCAAGGTTATCCTAATTACCAAAATGAACTAGTGTGGAGACCACAAAGGTTTAATAAATGGTCTCAGCCTAGATTTAGAAATGCCCCACACTATCAAAATTTTGAGGAATATCCGGTATACAATCCAACCAGGAGATTTAGACCTCGACCACAGACACCTTATAAGGGTTATAATAATAATACCTATAATCCAAGGAGAAATCAATTCTCCAGGAAACCAACTAACCCCAAAGGACCCACACAAATTTGGGTACCTAAATCTCTGCTTATTTAATTGCAGAAAAGGTGGAAGGACTACAACCACATTTCCTCAAGCTCAAATTTTGGAGGTGAAGAATGGTTTGTAGACTCTGGATGCTCGAGGCATATGACCGGGAACAAGAAGATGCTGACCAAATACATCAAAGAAAGAGGTCCCGATGTAACCTTTGGAGATAGCTCTAGAGGACAAACAAAAGGCTTTGGAGAGCTGCACCGAGGAAACATTGTAATATCCAAAGTTCATTATGTCAAAGGGCTTAAATACAACCTCCTGAGCATCAGCCAGTTCTGTGACGAGAAGAATCTAGTAGTCTTCACCATCTTGAAGTGTATGGTGATAGACATCTTATCTGGAGAAATAAAGCTACAAGGATTCAGAAGAAGAGATGTCTACATGATTGATTGGAACACAGGAACACCTAACTCCTGTTTTCTATCCAAGACTGTAGCTGAGAATGGATGGCTGTGGCACAAAAGACTATGTCACCTGAACTTCAAAGCCATCAACAAGATTAGCTCTCAGAAGCTGGTCAGAGGACTTCCAAATGAAGCATTCAAAAAGGAAGCACTGTGTGATGCATGTCAGAAGGGAAAGCAGACTAAAGCATCGTTCAAGCCAGTTCAGCCTACAACGCTCACAACAAGGATCTTAGATCTACTCCACATGGATCTATTTGGTCCTATCAAACCAAGGACTTTGAGCGGCAGAAAGCATGCACTTGTAATAGTAGATGATTATTCAAGGTACACTTGGATCATTTTTCTATACAAGAAAAGTGAAACCTTGACCAAGTTACCTGAGCTGCTGAGAAGGATCCAGAATGAGAAATCCCTCTCCATAATCAAGATCAGATCAGATAGAGGAGGAGAGTTTCTCAACAAGGCGATAACTGATTTCAGCGATCAGAATGGAATCCAGCATGAGCTCTCTGCATCCAGGACGCCCCAGCAGAATGGTGTTGCTGAAAGAAGGAACAGAACTCTAAAGGAAGCAGCAAGGTCCATGATTGCAGAAGCGGACCTACCCAAGAGGTTCTGGGCTGAAGCTGTCAACACAGCCTGCCACACCCAGAACAGGAGTATGATAGTAGGGAGACATGGCAAAACTCCCTATGAGGTTTGGAATAATAGAACTCCTACTGTTTCTTACTTTCATGTTTTTGGTTGTAAGTGTTTCATCCACAACAACGGTAAAACACAGCTAAATGCCTTTGATGCTAAAACTGATGATGGTCTATTTATGGGATATTCCCAAAGAAGCAAGGCATATAGAGTTTTTAATAAAAGAACCTTAGTTGTGGAAGAAACACCCCATGTTGTTTTTGATGAATCTACCGTTGAGTACAGGAAGCAACTTGAGCAAATTGAGAACAAGCTCAAATCAGCAACCCTTGAAGAAGTCATTATACATGACACTGGAATGGTGGACTCACTGCGCAGATCGGCTGATGACCCAATGCAGCTTAACGAAGACCCAATGCAGATCGACAGGATCACCAAACCTATCCGATCCGATTCTGCGGAAGAAGACCCAGCCGGAGTCGACAAAGACTCATCTGCGATTGAGAACCAAGCTGCAGATGACAAGGCGTGGCCGATCGATTGCAGACGAGCCCAGTGATGCAGATAACCACGAGCAATCCAACAGGGGGAACAAACCCAGAAGAGGACGAGATCCCCAAATGGCTCAAGGATCATCCAATTCAGCAAATTATCGGAAAATTGACTGATGGAGTCAAGACAAGACAGTCAACTCTACCAGCAGGAATGGCGATGTTCTCATGTTTCATGTCACAAATTGAACCCAAGACTACAGAACAAGCCTTGGAAGATTATTCATGGATTAATGCCATGCAAGAGGAATTGGAGCAGATGGAGAGAAACAAAGTTTGGGAACTAACAGACAGACCCGATCACAAGAAAGTTATTGGCACCAAATGGGTGTATAAAAACAAGAGTGATGAAGACGGAGCTGTTGTTAGGAATAAAGCCAGACTCGTAGCAAAAGGTTATGCACAGTGTGAGGGAATAGATTTTGATGAAACTTATGCACCTGTTGCAAGATTAGAAGCCATCAGACTATTCCTCGCATATGCTGCATTCAAGGACTTTGAAGTCTACCAGATGGATGTAAAAGTGCGTTTCGAATGGAATCCTAGAAGAAGAAGTCTATGTAGAGCAACCCCGAGGTTTTGTCAAAGGAGACAAAGTCTATAAGCTGTTGAAGGCTCTGTATGGACTCAAGCAAGCACCGAGAGCGTGGTATGAAACAACATCTGTGTTTCTTGAGAAAAATAGATTTTGCAAAGGGAAAGTGGACAAGACCCTATTTAGAGTGGAGCACGAAGGCCACATATTAATAGTCGATTTATGTGGATGATATCATATTCGGGTCAACCAATCCAGAACTATGCGAGAAATTCTCCAACCTCATGCAAGGAGAATTTGAGATGAGTATGATGGGAAAGCTTAACTTCTTTCTCGGATTACAAGTTAGCGAGATGGAAAAAGGAATTTTCATCAACCAAGCAAAGTATACAGAGATCTTATCAAGAGATATGGAATGGAATCACCAAGCCCGCAAGAATTCCAATGAGCACAAGCACTCACCGGATGCGAGGCAGGCGGGCATATCGGTGGACTCAACCCACTCTGAGAGGACTCATCGGATCTCTTCAGACCTCACCGCAAGCGTGCCGGACATATCATATGCCGTTGGAGTTTGTGCAAGATTCCAGTCCAAGCCGAAGCAATCACACCTAGATGCAGCCAAGAGAATAATTAAGTACCTAAAGTCAACAATTAATGTTGGCCTATGGTATCCCAAGGATGACAACTTCGAGCTATCAGGATACTCAATGCGGATTTCGCAGGATGCAAAATCAACAGGAAAAGCACTAGTGGAACGTGTCAATTCCTAGGAACCAGACTGATATCCTGGTTTAGCAAGAAGCAGGTTTCTAACTCCATATCCACTACAGAGTCAGAATACCTAGCTGCAGGTAGCTGTTGCGCACAGATTCTATGGATCAGACAACAGTTAAGGGACTATAATATTATTGCCAACGAAGTTCCAATATGGTGTGACAACAATAGTGCTATTGCAATAACCAACAATCCGGTTTTGCACTCAAGGACGAAGCACATTGACGTTAAGCACCATTTCATTCGAGACCATGTGCTTAACAAAAGGGTTAGAGTTGAAAGAGTCGGCCTGAGACTACCAAATAAGCGACATCTTCACTAAACCCTTGCCGGAAGAAAGGTTCTAGAGCTTAGCGAGACCTTGGATTACTAGATTGAGAATATAGTCTTGAAGCAAGTTGAAGGAAGGACGGACCCCAGAATCGGCTAAGGCGATGCGGGCGAAGACGAAGGCGGGCGAAGCAACTAAGTCATTCGAGAATACCAGGCGAGAAGTCAAACTCACCTGTTGCAGAGTGGTCAAACAGTCAACGAAACGAACCAGCTAAGTTCTCTAAACTGATCTCTATTTTTTATTATTATCTGCCACATTTATAATATTATTTTGGCTAACGAAATGGCATTTAAAAATACATTTTTATAAGCCAAGTGGCAATTTTAATACACGCGTCAGACGCCTATTTAATTAACCTCTACGATGGCCAATCAGAATCAACCGTCGAATTTTAAATTGGGCCACCGATTCAAATTTGAAATTCAAAAGAATATCAAAAGGCGTACCACCGTTCAAATATATAATAAACTAATACAAACGTCTTTTCATCTTCTTTATAAGGAAAGAAAACCTTTCACTTTTCTCTTTACGCTTACAGAAACCCTAGAATTTACAGAGCAAAAATATACACTAAAAATCCTAAAATCCTTTTTGCAGAAATGGCATCTTTTGAAGGAGTAAACTTGAAGGCGGTGAAGGACCAGGTCATCTTCTCCATGGTCGTCGACTTCGAAGGTTTATTAGAAGCAAATCTAGAGGACTTCGATATGCTCAATTTGATCAGGCGATGAAGCTGAATGGAATCTACCCGTTTCTCGACATCAACCCGCAACATTTGTTCAAGGAAGATGTCGTTGAATTCTATCGCAATGCCTATCTGATCCAACACGGGATTAACAGCTCAGTCGGCGGAGTTCCAGTCACCATAGATCGAGAGAAGATTTGTTCTGTATTCGGTATGAAACATCGTGGTTTGGCGGTCGAAGCTCTTAAACAATCACCCGCCGAAACCTGGAAAACGATCAAAGTCGAAAATATCCCAGAGAAATTGAAGTTTACAGCAAAGAGGAATGAGTTGAAAAAGATTTATCGAGTTGCCTTAGACATCACCAACAAGATAGTCATGGGGATGGCAGGCAGCTATGACCAACTGTCATCTTCGAAATTTATGGTGTTAGGTGCGTTGATTCAGGAGGAGGAAGTCGATTGGGCGGACTATATTTTCAGGCAACTTGTGCGCGAAGTGAACAAGGTCGAGTGGCTCGACGATGAAAAGAAGTTCAAAACTAAGTTGGCGTTCGGAACGCATCTTAGTTGGTTTTTGGAGAAAACCGGAGTGGCTAAGGGAAACATTGACCCTTTCCACCCAAACAAGAGGCTAGGTCACATGGACCATGACAAGAAGAAAGTTGGAGGCACTGGGAGAAGCGGACCCGGTTGTTGAAGGATTTGCAGGACTCAAGCTATTACCCAAGATACGATTTATCGGAGAATCGGACGGACTGCAGTGAGATCGGAGCTGCGGAGTCCGGGAATGAGTCCGACGATACACCAATTGCTATCGATTCAAGCGACGGGGACCAGCCCCAGAAGGACCCTCTAACTGCAGTCATCACCGGAACCCTCTCCTAAGAGGCCTAGGAAGCTGCAGTTCGGCGAGGGAGAGCGATCGAGCATCAAGCTTGACCCATCGATCACCGATTCATCCGGACACACTGCACAGACACTGAAACTCGGATTGTACCTGTTATCACACCTCCAGTTTACACATCCGAAGAAGAGGAAGCAGGTCTTATTATCTCTATTCCTGAAGCAGATTACACTTTTAACCTATTAGATAATAATACCTTCAATCTTTCCATTGAACAACTTCAGCTTGTTAAACCACAAGCAGAAAAACACTCCTTTGTAAATATTTTTAAAGAGTGGAAATCTCTCAAAACCATGCCTTTCACTAATCTTCAAACCTTTATTGCAACTAGTGGTTGGGAATATCCCCAAGCCACCGAGGAGGTTATGATTGAATTTTGCAAAGAATCAGACTTGGCATTACTCCTCCAGGATAATTGGTTCATGTCACACTTTAAAACCAACATGGACCACTTTATCCATTCTATTATGCTCAGTATCTTTGATGGTGTTTTTGGAGAGGAAGAGGAGGAGGAAGTAGAAAAGGAGATTAGGATTGAAGAAGTTGATGAAGAGAATGAAATTATCAATTTGGTGGCTGAAGAAGATGAAGAAGAGAGAAAATCTGAAGAAAATATACCAGTTGAAAAACAGCCAGAGGAGATTGAGAAGACAGAAGAAGTGGCTGATGAAGGAGATGAAGAAGAAGGAGAAGAAGTAGAGCAGGAAAAAGATGAAGAAGATAAGGAGGATGAGGATGATGAAGGAGAAAAGAAGGAGAAAGATGATGATAAAAATGATGATGATGATGATGATGATGATAATGATGATGGAGGTGAAGGAGGAGCAGAAAAAGAAAAAGAAAACGATGAGGAAGAAGAAAAAGAAAAATCTGGAGAAAAGGAAGAAGAAGGAAAAGAGGAAGAGAGAGAAGGGGACAAGGAGCCAGAACAAGAGCCAGAGCCAGAGCCTACTCACGAAGCTGCAGATAGGATTGTTGTACCTCCCGGTACACGGCTAGACGCAAGCAGTGCGAAGACTCAGTCGGGGACCGGAGAAAACCCAATCGGCTTACCTGCGGCCGGGAGCACTGCAGTCTAGTGGCTCCCTTGCAGAAGGATCAGGAGAGCACTCTCCATCAGCTCAGTTATCTCCCACCATGACTGAGCTGATCAAGCAAATTGTCAGAGACACTATTGGAGAGCTGCTATCAACTCAGGTCACTCCTGACCTTCAGACCATAAATGCCAAGATTGACACCCTTCTTCAGAGAGAGATCCCTCAGCCTCTTCCTCCTACCAACAACAGAATGCCTTTTGGCATGTCTGATTGGATGAGCCGCATGGAACAGCAGTTGACTACCCTTATTGATGCTGGCAAAAAGGGGGAAGAGAGGATTCAGGGGGAAGAGAGAGAAATCAGAAGCAAGAAGAAGCAGGATGTCCCTCAGATTGAAGGACCCTCCAGTCTGAAAAGAAAGGAACCTGTAGATCCAGAAGACCAGGCTGACCAGCCTGAAGGGAAGAGAAGAAGAACTAGGGGTGGCTTTGGACCTACCCTAGAATGAGAAGGGAAGGAGCTATGGTTTGTTGAGGATTTCATTCCATTTGAAGCTCTTGAGATGTGGGGAGCTGCTAAGAAGACATTCATCAGAGACTATTATGTCTGGGAACTACTCCATGATGACAAACTCTCCCCACAAGAAATTTTCATAAACTTCATGGAAGAAATCCATCCGAAGCTTTGGGCTGTTCTGAAGAAGCACGCTAAAGAGCAAAATGCTTTCCTATGATTCCCTCATTCAGAGCTCAAGAAGCACCAATCCGTATGGACGGTGAACTTGATGAGTTAGCACTTCAGAGGGAAATCAAGCTAGTGTGTCTTGAGAACAGATTCAGATCTCAGCAAGAACAGGATTTCACAGCACTTGTGGTGAAAAGAAAATATGGCCTTGCCCCAGTAAAGATAAGACCTATTGGAGCCAAACCATTCAAGCACATGCGGCTACTCGAAGAGGCGGAGGAAGAGGCGAGATGACCTTTTAGTTATTTCTCTTACTTGTAATTTTATTTTACGTACTTAAAACATTCTTGTAAAATTTCAATGATAAGTCGAGAAAAGTTTATAAACGATCATTGAATGACAATTTCAGTTGTCTCAATATTAGGCGATTTGATTTTGTCTCGCACTTAAGTGCAGACTTGGTCATTTGATTTCTTACTTAGTTTTGCCATCATCAAAATAGGGGGAATTTGTTAGGAATACTTGTTAGATTTTGATGATGTCATTAATTTAAAATCAAATGTTTATTACTTGGCAAAATGTAAGGAAGAACCAAATGAGTATCTTCCATAGGCCAAAATATGTTAAAGTTTATTACTTGGCAAAATGTAAGGAAGAACCAAATGAGTATCTTCCATAGGCCTAAATATGTTAAGTATAAAACTTGGCAAAATGTAAAGAAGAACCAAATGAGTGTCTTACGTAGGCCAAAAGTTAGTTAAATTTGAAAAACGGCTAAGTACTAAGTACGGCTAGTCCATCGAGAGGAGCGGCCGACTCGGTCGAGTAGCTGCAGTCAACTAAATTTATCGAGAGAAGTTTGACGGTGCGGCCTGAGTACCTCGGGAAGTCACTGACTGGACAAGTCACAAACAGTGAGCAGTAGAGAGGACCTACTGCAGAGATGTAAGTGCACATCGACTACTCGACTATAGCCTAGTACTCCAAGTCCACGTCAGCATGCTTTGAAAAGTCAAATATTACGGAAAGCTCACATGCAACGTGAAGAGACAAATTGGAGTGATTCCCGCAAGAGATATGATTTAATTAAATCATCCTGTCCTACCGTGAAGACTTTAATCCTTTTATATTCAAAAGATTCGGCGCTCACATGCGAAGTCCTCACAACGGTCGGAAGATAAAATTAAATAATGGGAATCCACCTTGCAACGTTGAAAAGATTAAACAATGAAGTCTCTCTCCAACGGACGGATTTGTTCAAAAGATTTGCAACGGCTACAAGGAAGAAGCTCGGAGATCGACCTATATATATCCGAGAGATTTGGCGAGCAACTACCGTGCGAACATACATTCTAGCGATCAAAGCAAACAAAGCAATCTCAAGCAATCAAATAGCATCGTGAAAAGAGCAGATCTAAAAGTTCATACTTAAGGAAGCTCTTAAGTTGGAGAAGACAAACACTCTTGTCTATAATCTTGAGTACGGGGTACTTCTTTGGTTGAAGTAAGAGACTGTAAGGGCATCAGGATCGAGGATCAAGAGGTGCAAGGCGATCAGTGTGTGTACAACGGCACGGATTTCCACCGGTTGGAAGTCTGTTGTAGTGTGTTGTGAATCACTGTAATATTTATCACTGGTTGAAAATTATAGTGAATTCATCTCCAACTGGTTTGGAGAAAAGTGGATTAGTAGAGGATTACCCCACCTCTGAGACCACTATAATTGCCTGTGTTATTTACTGTTTCACTGCATCATACTTTAAACTGCTGCATACATTGTTAAGTGTTTCATTAAGTTAATTTATATTCGTCATCAGCTGACTTCCGCACATATCCAAGAACAAACGACTCCAAGTCATTTGTTTAACCATCAACTGAAGAAACTCACTCTTCGTGAAAAAGAGTTCAAGAGTTTCAACAAGTCTATTCCCCCCCTCTAGACTTGTTCCTGGATGACTTGTGACCTACAGAAACTGAGTAATCGGGCTGATATCAGCGCTCGTAAAATCCAGAACGCTGTAGAATGGTATGAATTAAGAAACATGTACCCGATGCCTGCTGCAATCTTAACTTCCAATATGCATCCTGTTCCTGCGCCAGAGAATTGTGCATGATGATGATACTCTCATCGAGTCTAATGCGGAGAACAACCTGTTGGAATATTTTATCCCACATATTTATTTTAGAGGTTTTGATGATAAGTTGATAAATAAAGAAAAACAAAAATGAATCAAGAATGAGTCGAAGACGCTCGAGACAGACAGAAAAGCAAAGAAGTAAAACTTACTGAAGCTAACATACGCTACAGCCAAAAAGTAACATACGCAATGTATCAAGTCATCAAGTACTGCATAATGCACCGAAGCAGTTAACGTACTGTTGTGTCGAGATTTATACACCTCAACAGTCGATCAGCACAAAGACCGGGCGACCGAACCAGAGCCAAAAAGACCAAGGCAGACTTGCCGATCGAAGGACCCAGAACAGGACCCAGCGCTGAGCGATCAACTGCCAAGGCAATCGTCTCCCGGCGACTAGCGATCGTCCCAAGTGCCCGATCATGGACGACCGCCTCATGCCACGTAAAGCCAACATCCGTCAAGTCTGCGAAGGCCGAAATTCGGAATAGAGACCCACGTGCCGATCCAGAAAAGGTGCCGCAAGATAAGGCCTTTTGACCCCAGCCTGTCACCAGCTTCTCACTTACCGACAGATCCGCTGAAAGGTCCAAGGTGGGACCTCCCGAGACAGCGACAAGAGACGCGTGTTGTCCTCTCATTGGTTCGCACAGCTGGATGCCAGCAGCAGCCGCGGACTTTAAGGCAATCATCAGCCCATGTGCTAAAGATGATCGCCCCCTTATTATAATACAGGAAAGGTGATCGCCCGTGAGGATTAAGACATCCCAGCTCCTCTTATAAATAGAAGGCTTCCTGCACTTGGAAAACTCTCTGCTTTTCTCCCGGCTTTTCTGTCTGCTTCGCTCTTGGCTTTGCTTCTCTATCTTGGCCACACTATAATAAACTTCGGACATCTTTCTGTCTCTCACTTTGAAAACCTCTTAACCCAAAGACGGTCGGCAGAAACGAGAACAAGAACTCACAGAGCTTCAACTCTAGTTCTTCCGATAATCATCAGCACTCAAGAGCTAGATAACTAGGGTCTTTTACACTCATTGTAATTGTACTCTTACATTAATATTTGTACTCCAACGTATTCGTATTAATAACATCTCGCGAGAGCATTCAAGCACGGGGCTAACAAACCCGACAAATCTTGTGTTATTTACTTCCCCACGGACGTGCTCTCGCATTTTATTTGTTACTCATCCATTCCGGCAATATCATCTCGGGATAATATTTTGGGTAACAACAATTGGCGCTAGAGGAAGGGGATCTTAACCTTCATTTTTATTCCGACCGTCTCGAAGAACACTCACTGTTCTCTGGGGAAGAAACACTCACCGTTCTTCAAAGAAAAACCTTCAGATTCATGACGTCTGCCACCACATCGAAGAGATCCACTCTCCGATCCGCCGGACGCCTTATTCCGGCACAATCCGAGCCTCAACCTACGGTAGAGGGTAGCCACGGAGGCGCGAAACTCTCGATCCTGCCCCCAAGGGACGGCCCTAGACTCTCGCTTGATCAGTTCCAAACAGCGGTACGCCCATAATTACCCCATCAGCCATCCGCTGCACGGGCAAACGGAAGCTCAGGGGGTTACTTGTCGAGCAATCGTCAGGAAGCCCCGATTCACGAGAAGAGGTACTCGCGAGGCAGGACGGTTCTGTTTTCATCCGCCTAGAAAGCGAACCATCATGGCGACGGGGCATTCTGGCCCTATCTGTGAGATGACGGAGCCCGAATCCGTCACCAGGAGTTCGGCGTACCCAACTCCCAAAAGACAGGTCGGTCACTTGGCTCCCCCTCGCCGAAGAACTAATATCGGCGGCGACGAACTCATCGCCTACCGCGGACCCAGGAGATCGGTACATGATCGCCTCGGCTCCCACTCCGAAAGCAAAACCACGAGCGACCAAGCTACGACGATGGCCGCAATGCAACGCCAACTCGATGGCATGAAGGCGCTCCTAGAAACTGGGGCAGCCACCAAGAGAATGATCGCCGAGCCGAGTAAGCCGATCGCGGTCCAGATCGAACTCGCCCCCGTGCAGCCAAGGATCACTCCTCCTCAAACACCTTTGTACGAGGGGAGATCAGACCCCGAGACTCACCTGAGCAAGTTCCGGATCTACATGAATGGATACGGGGCATCATATGCGACCAGGTGCCGAATGTTCCCGTTAACATTGGGCGAACTAGCCCATAGGTGGTACATCTCACTGCCACCGCGATCAATCAGTTCCTTTGAACAACTGGCGAATGACTTCACAACATACTACACCGCCAAGGTCGCTCGACCAGAAGGCCCCCAACACATGATGAAAATCAGGTAGGGGGAAGACGAGACTGACGCAGACTACATCGACCAGGTGGATGAGATAATCCTCAACGGCGAGCCCGTAAGCGACGAGATCGCCCTATACTCGGTCCTAGGGGGATTCAATGGTCTTTCGCCCATATTCAGGCAACTTACGAAGGACATCCCCCCGACCTACGCATCTTCCGCGCCAAGGCTGCAGACTTTTTGTCCAGGCGGAGGTTGCTCGCCCTTCGCCAAGGCGATGGGGCAGAGACGGAGATCGCCAAGTCCAACAAGGCGGTCGCCAAGCCACCCGGTGATTTTAGGACCTTCGAGGATTTGGAAGCCCATCTCTACCACAACCTCAATCTATCTCCGGTTCATATTTTCTACGCCATCTAGAGGCGCGAGCGGCTAAGCAAACCGAATGCGGTAAGGGACCACGGTCACCTGGACCGCAACAAATTTTGTGCTTACCACAAGAGTCCGGCCACAACACCGATCAATGCCGCGACCTCCTCAGACAACTCTGGAGATTGTTCGAGGAGGGCAAGCTGGACAGTCTAGTAACTTAGCCGGAACCCTGGCCGGAAAGGATCAAGTGCTGCGATCGGCGTCATAACGACGATCACCAGTCTCCCAATCCGATCGCCAGAATCAAACACGGCGAGCCAGAGGATTCATATGAGTCGATCCTCCTGATCAACCCTGGCGGCCAGATCTTTATGCTTCAATCAAGAGGTGGAAACTTCGGAGGTCTTTCCCCAGTTTCCACCAAGTCAAACAAAAGGCTACTGCCCAAGCAACATCTCCAAAAATGGAGGACTCGATTGCCCTCTAAAGTTCATCATCTAACATGATGGACCTAGGCACGAGATCGTCTCCCTCAGCACAACGTATACCATCGAGGATCGCCATCTAACATGATGATCCGAGGTAGAAGAGTGCATCCATGGTCCTGGAAGTCGATGGAACCGACAGCTTCGTCCATGCAAGGTTCCTTTGGGCTGCGATCACTCGCCCTTCGTTTAAATACGAGGCAGGCGTAGCCGAAGGACCCTCTAAACAAATAAGTGGACACGCCCGCCCGCCCTCAAAGGTTCATCATCTCACATGGTAGACTCAAACAATGCGACGCATCCCTACCCCCGTCACAACGTATACCGTCGAGGATTGCCATCTAACATGACGATCCGAGGTAGAAAAGTGCAAACAAGCCACGGCCGTGGAGTCGATTAATCCGACGATGCCCCGCACAAGGACTCCTCCAGACCAAGAACGCTTGCTCTTCGTTTAAATATGAGGCGGGCGCAGCCTAACGGAGGACCCTCACAATAAAGTGAGTCGCGAGATAAACCTACAGGTGGAATGTCCCTCGCGCACAAGACACGGTCATGGAGGTCGGTCCATCAAACTCCGCGACCGTACACGGTTCCTCTAGGTCGAAACAATAGGCCTTCCACGAGGGATCTGCAAAATTTAAGATCACAAGAACAAGACCGAAGATAGCTCGCCAAACGATCAGGTCGCCCAAATCCGAGACCAAAGTACGCCCAACGGATCGCCCGTCTTTATCCTAAACGATCACCAGTGGAACCACCTCACCCCATGTCTTCAACATCAGAGCAAGATGGGGGGCAATTATTGTGTCGAGATTTATACACCTCAACAGCGATCGACACAAAGACCGAGTGACCGAACCAGAGTTAAAAAGACCAAGGCATACTTACCGATCGAAGGACCCAGAACAGGACCCAGCGCCGAGCGATCGACTGCCAGTGCGATCGTCTCCCGGCAACTAGCAATCATCCCAAGTGCCCGATCATGGACGAACGCCTCATGCCACGTGAAGCCAACATACGTCAAGTCTGCAAAGGCCGAAACTCGGAATAGAGACCCACGTGCCGATCCGGAAAAGGCACCGAAAGATAAAGCCTTTTGACCCCAGCCTGTCACTAGCTTCTCACTTACCGACAGATCCGCCGAAAGGTCCAAGGTGGGACCTCCCTAGACAGCGACAAGAGACGCGTGTTGTCCTCTTATTGGTTCGCACAGCTGGCTACCAGCAGTAGCCGCGGACTTTAAGGCAATCAGCCCATGTGCTAAAGACGATCGCCCCCTTATTATAATACAGGAAAGGCGATCGCCCGTCAGGATTAAGACATCCCAGCTCCTCCTATAAATAGAAGGCTTCCTGCACTTGGAAAACTCTCTGCTTTTTTCCCGGCTTTTCTGTCTGCTTCGCTCTTGGCTTTGCTTATCTATCTTGGCCACGCTATAAACTTCGGACATTTTTCTGTCTCTCACTCTGAAAACCTCTTAACCCAAAGACGGTCGGCAAAAACGAGAACAAGAACTCACAGAGCTTCAACTCTGGTTCTTCCGGCAATCATCAGCATGCAAGAGCTAGATAACTAGGGTCTTTTACACTCATTGTAATTGCACTCTTACATTAATATTTGTACTCCAATGTATTCGTATTAATAACATCTCGCGAGAGCATTCAATCCCGGGCCTAACAAACCCGACAAATCTTGTGTTATTTACTTCCCCACGGATGTGCTCTCGCATTTTATTTGTTACTCATCCATTCCAGCAATATCATCTCCGGATAATATTTTGGGTAACAACACGTACGCTACTACAAAGATTAGCGCACGCAAGTAAGCCAACATAACGTACGCTACAAACATCATATAACGTACGCTATGCAAAGTGTAGTTCAAATTCAAATAAATTAATCCGTTGGATTGATTCTAGAAGGTCCAAAAGCATGCAACAGATATGTACTATAACATACGCTACATAGTGCGTCTAACATACGCTATGAAGCATGTGACGTCATGGAGTAGGTCATCATATCAACGGCTATCTGAGCTTGATATAACGTATGCAATCAACATGTATAACATACGTTATGGTGAGAACATTACATACACTACGATTAATGTTAACGTACACTACGTAAGAGACAGAAGCTACTGGACTGAATCAACAAAGAGATAACGTACGCTACATGGATGGTTACATACGCTAAAGGCATTACGTATGCTACATTGGTAGCTTAATATACGCTAAAGCACAGACAGTGACCAGCGGCTAGGTTAAGCTTTGAAGCCTATAAGTACCACTTCATATAGTATTCACCATACAACTTTGAGCAAAGCTTATATACTTCAGATATCATTATCTTCATTATTGTTGTAATCGCGCTTAATTATTACAGTTCGAATGTTCGATACACTCAACCAAACACGAGAGAAAAGAAAGGATTTTATAGATTTGATTTGGTATTATTAGGAGCATGGATCCAGCATTGTCATAATCATAATTTAAATCCAAGTGAGGTTTTTCTAGTACCGATAGAATGCTAGAAAGGTTGATTTCTTATTTGATAGAAAAGGAAAACGGTTTATCTTGGACCGACATAAATACAAGATTGTAACGATTTATCTTGAACCGATAGAAGACAAGATTGTAACGGTTTATCTCGGACCAATATAAGATACGAAGAGAGGACGTAGGCATGTTTGGCTAAACCTCTATATGTCGCTGTGTCATTTATATTCCGCATTTAAATACGCTTTCTCAAACGCAAAAGAGCTTAAAACTGTACACCGTACTATTATCCCCCTTCTAGTAGCGGTACCAACCCAACAATTGGTATCAGAGCGAGTTTCTCTTATAGTCGGCTTAACATCCGAGGAGAAAAAGATCCAATGGTGCTTCATTATGCCCCAATCGAAGGCCTCGCCTTAAACCAACCTCTATTTTTTTATGGATCAAATTTTATGATATAGAAAAAGAAGATGTCAATATTCATCCGAGCCTATGATATCGAGCTTTGGAAAGTCATCTGTCTTGGTCCTAAACTTCCTAAAAATTCCAATGGTACTCTAAAAAGCTTCGAAAGAATACGATGATACAGATTAGAAGAACGGCCATTACAATAGCAAAGCAACACAATTGATTTATTGTGATTTAAATCCATAGGAACATAATCGGATATCATCATGTGACAGTGCCAAAGAAATTTGGAAAATATTAGAGGTAACTCACGAAGGAACAAATCAAGTCAATGAGACGAAGATAATATGCTTCTCCACGACTACGAGCTTTTCATGATGAAAGACGAAGAGTCCATCACAAATATGCTAGACCGATGCTCAGTTATTACAAATGGGCTAGCATGCCTCGAAAAACCCTTATCGAGTAGTGAGAAGGTCAAGAAAATATTACGATCACTACCTCTCGAATGGGATGGCATGGTTACGGCAATTATGGAATCTAAAGATCTCAATACTCTTGATTTTAGCGCCCTTGTTGGTTCGCTAATAAATTATGAGATTGTCCTTAAATCTCGGAACACGAATCCGAAACCGAATGAAAGATCTATAGCTTTAAAAGCTAAGAAGATGTCAAGAAATGAAGAAACTATATCGGTTGGTGACGATGATGATGAATCGGGATTTTATGCCAAAAATGTCAATAAGTGTCAAAACTTATTAAACTGGAGAAGAAGAGACTTCAACTCGCAAGTCCAAAACGAGTCAAATTGGTTCGACAATAATTGTCGAAATTGTGGAAAATCCGGCCACTTTGCGAAGAATTGTCGTGGCTCGACTTCTAAAAAGGAAGTACTGATATCCACCTAGAGTGATGAGGATGAAGAAGAAGATAATATTCAAAATAATCTCGCACTCATGGCAAGGATCTCGTTTGACGACAGTGACGACGAAAGCCAGGTAAGTACCTCATCTCAAGATGAACTTTTTGATGCTTTCGAACAATTACACATGGGATTTTCAAAATTCAATAAAAGATAATAAATCCCTTAAAATTAAAAATAAAGTTTTGGAAGATGAAATCCCTAAATTACAAGAAAAAGGAAAATTTACTGAGATCGATCATTCTCTATGCCTTGAAAATAAAAATAAATTAAAGAATGATTTATTAAAAGTTCAAAACGAACTCAAAAATTTAACGAACAAATTTTCTCTCGGAAATGAGAAATTTGAAAAATTATTTAGTGTTCAAAAAATTTCGTTAAATAAACAAGGTTTAAGATTCAAACATAATGATAAAAACGAATCCGTAAATTTCAAAAAACCCAAATGTGGTAAATGTTTAAAAATCGGGCATCACATTTCAAACTGTAAAAGTCCAAGACGAACAATCAAAATAAAGAAAATATAGATTCCAAAAGGAACCACAATACCAAACGTCGTCTATTTACCAAATGAAAAAAGACCAAGAGTCGGTTGGATCCCCAAAATTCAAAATTAGTTATTTCAAAATAATCGATATTTAACTCGGGGGGGGGGGGGGGGTATTTTTAAAAAGTGGAGATATTTTTTAGGGAGAGTTTTACTCATTTATTTTTATATTTAATTTCTCATTGATTTTATGATTTTCATGCACTTTTTGCTAATGACAAAAGGGGAATAAGAATGACGAGAAAAATGTAGAAAAATATAATGGGGGAGAAAGGAGAAAAAGAGAAGGAATGATGGGGAGAAGAAAATTAACGAAACAGACAAAGCCGAAAACTTGGATCTGTATATATATTTTGTATTTTTACAGGTATAAATCACATCGAAGTATTGTTGTTTTGTCATCATCAAAAGGGGGAGATTGTTGGAATATTTTATTCCACACATTCATTTTAGAAGTTTTGATGATAAGTTGATAAATAAAGAAAAACAACAATGAATCAAGAAAGAGTCCAAGGTGCTCGAGACAGACAGAAAAGCAAAGAAGTAAAACTTACTGAAGTTAACGTACGTTATAGCCAAAGAATAACGTAAGCAATGTATCAAGTCAGCAAGTACTGCATACTGCACCGAAGCAGTTAACGTACACTACTACAAAGATTGGCGCATGCAAGGAAGCCAACATAACGTACGCTACAAACATCATATAACGTATGCTATGCAAAGTGTAGTTCGAATTCAAATAAATTAATACGTTGGATTGATTCTATAAGGTCAAAAAGCATGCAACGCATATGTACTAAAACGTACACTAAGAAGTGTGTCTAACGTACGCTATGAAGCATGTGACGTCATGGAGTAGGTCATTATATCAACGGCTATCTGAGCTTGATATAATGTACGCAATCAACATGTCTAACGTACGCTACGATTAATGTTAACGTACGCTACGTAAGAGACGGAAGCTACTGGACTGAATCAACAAACAGATAACATACGTTACATGGATGTGTTACGTACGTTAAAGGAATTACGTACGCTACACTGGTATCTTAACGTACGCTAAAGCAGAGGCAGTGACCAACGGCTAGATTAGGCTTTGAAGCCTATAAATACCACTTCATATGGTATTCACCAAACAACAACTTCAAGCGAAGCTTATATACTTCAGATATCATTATCTTCGTTATTTTTGTTGTAATCGAGTTTAATTGTAACAGTTTGAGTGTTCGATACATTCAACTAAGTACGAGAGAAAAGATAGGATTATAGATTTGATTTGGCGTTATTAGAATCGTGGATAAGGCATTGTTAGAATCATAATCTAAATCCAAGTGAGGTTTTTATAGTAACGATAAAAATCTAGAAATGTTGATTCCTTATCCGATAGAAAAGGAAAATAGTTTATCTTGGACCGACATAAAGACAAGATTGTAACGGTTTATATTGGACTGATGAAGACAAGATTGTAACGGTTTACCTCGGACCGATAGAAGACAAGGTGGAAAGGTTTATCTTAAGCCTATAGAAAAAGATACGAAGAGAGGACGTAGGCATTTGACCGAACCTCTATATATCGCTGTTTCATTTATATTCTGCATTTAAATACGCTTCCACAAACGCAAAAGAGTTTAAAAACTATACACCGCACTATTATCCTCCCTTCTAGTGGCGGTACCGACCCAACACAACCCAATGTCCGCTCGAGGACTCTGAAGTGTTGAAAAATTAGCACCCCCTTGGAATGATGGATAATATCGCGGAGTAGAGTTTTCAAACTCTTTTGTGTTTGCCGAAGCGAAATTAAATGGCAGAAAGTAAACGACACAAGATTTATAGAGGTTCGGCCAAACGTGCATGCATAATCTCTTCGTATCTTTTTCTATAGGCTCAAGATCAACCTCTACACCTCGTCTTCTATCGGTCCGAGATGAACCGTTATAATCCTGTCTTTATGTCGGTCCAAGATAAAATATTTTCCTTTTCCATCGGTCAAGGAAAAAACATATATAGATTTCTATCGGTATTAGACAAACCTCACTTGGATTTAGATATGATTCTAATAATGCCAGATCAACGATCCTAATAACACCGAATCAATCTACAATCCGTATCTTTTCTCTCGTGTATATTTTTTCGTGTATGAACACTCAAACACTTATCAATTAAGCACAAATACAACAAGGATGATTATAACAATATATCAAGTATATATGATTTGCTTGGAGTTGTTGTGTGGAATGATACCAAATGACTTGGTATTTATAGGCATAAAGCCTCAAGTAGCTGTTAGCTGTTGTCTTCATTAGCGTGCGCTATTTTTCCTGTTTAGTCCATATTATGTACGTTAATATTGCATGGTTACATACGTTAACTGCTCTTTTCTTCAGTCCAGTAGCTTCTGCCTCTTTTCTTAGCATGCGCTAGCTTTCACTCTTAGCGTGCACTATGTAACACCCCAATTCACAAATGGGACATTACACGCCGTAGAACCCTCATGGGGTCTACCAAGCTAACACATGACACATATTCCGTACATGAAAATCCCAAAGACACGATCATCAATGTAAAAATGGGGCCGTGGCCTCGGCCAAAATGTTTTAATAGACGTACGTGAAAATATAAGTCGATACCATATCATTGCCCACGCAGGGGACTTTAACCGAATACAATAAGACCAATCAAATTGCAATACTTAAACAGTATAAATGACCGAACATAAGTAAAGACTCAAGCCTCATAATCATGCCAATCCATCATTTGCGTGCATATCCCGTGCCTGCTCCTCAGCTCTTCCGGTACCTGAAATGCATAAGACGCATTTCCCCCATTTAAGGGGTTCGCATTCGAATAGCTAGTGCAAGTACACAATTACACAACATTATATACAAATACAATTTTACACGGTCATCTCAATCAGAAATCATTTGCCATAGATATTCCGGAATACTACATTGGCAATCAAATCAGTTATCAATTCATCACGATATCATAAAATCACATCTGGTGTCCCGTGGCCGTACCCCGTAGTATCGACCCCCAGACATCCCGTCGAACGCTCCGGGTGGGACACCACTTCCGCATCTGTACCCCTTAGTATCGACCCCCAGATATCCCGTCGAACGCTCCGGGTGGAAGTTCAATCACACACGCACCCAAGTACACTTCCGCGGCCGTACCCCTTAGTATCGACCCCCAGACATCCCGTCGAACGCTCCGGGTGGAAGGAACACAACTCACGCACCCGAAAACCACAATTTATCATTCATTTTGAAAACGTAACATACATAATGGAATGTAATAGATGTACTTGCCTTGGTTAACATGACGTGAAGGAAAACGGTGAACGGAAAGGTTTTGGCCCGAATAATCTTCACAAATCCGATCCTAACACAATAATGATATGCAACCAATCTCAATATTACGAAAACGTAGGAATACATCCTAGTTCTACCCAGTGGAACAATTCGTCGAACATTACTAGGGTATTGTCGGGTATAAGTGATGAACAATGGAAAAATCGGAGTTTAAATCCACAAATCTTCAAGAACCACGAAGGAATACAAGTATACAATTGAAGTCTAGTAATAACCTATGACGAATCGGATTTAAAAGGTTTAAATCGCAAAAAAAAAAACCAAAATTCTCCCAAAATCTCAAAACAAGGGTTTTATGAATTCTTACCTTGATTCGGGTGGCGGGAGATGTTAAGAACTTGATGAATTCGCTCAAGGAATGCAGGGATGATAGAAGATGATAATATTGGTCGAAATCGGTTCTATCTATCGTCTTGAATCGCCCAAAGCCGAAGAGAAGGTGTGAGGATGAAAAAAATGACGACGTGGACTGTTGGTGTCCTATATAAATAATACATTGTTAGCGCACGCTAACCATCAAAACATAGTGCGCGCTAACGGGGATCGCAAGCAGTCCAGAAGCAGCCCGGCGTTGCTAGCATGCGCTAGACATGTTTAGCGCACGCTAAATACTACCCGATAGCGTACGCTACTGAAGCCTTAGCGCACGTTACCTGATGATCAGTGTACAGGATATGAATTCAGAACACCCACTGCCCAGTACGTTGAAATCGTTAGTGTACACTACAAACTCCAAGTTAGCGTACACTAACCACACAACGACAGTGCACACAAGGAATCAAGGAGTAGCGTGCGCTACTCACGCAGCAGTTCAGTACTGCTCAGATCAGTACACTGCTGCAGACAGTACGAAAATCAAAATGCAAAGTCTCAACACGACTAACTCAACCATATGAACTTATGCAAACCAGGAAACAATGAAAACGAACGAGTTTTACGAGAATCGAACGTACATGCGACAAGATATAATTCAAGATAAAATTACGTAAAAACATCCTCGAAACTCGTCCAAACGGAAAAACTCCAAGAACAAAATAGGTTCATAATTCCAAAACAGTAACAAGCGAGTGGTCCGAAATGAACATACCCCAAAAATAGAAAGTACGGATATTACATTCTCTCCCCCCTAAAAATAAGTTTCGTCCCGAAACTTACAACGCGAATAACTCGGGGTATCTCGACTGCATACTCTCTTCCATCTCCCACGTGGCTTCCTCGGATCCATGCCTCGACCATTGAACTTTAACCAAGGGAATGGTTTTGTGCCGAAGTTGCTTCGCCCGACGCTCTAAAATCTGAATCGGCCTCTCCTCGACGGTAATGTCGGGTCCCAACTCGATCTCTCCAAAATCAATAATATGGCTAGGGTCCGGTACGTACTTCCTAAGCTGGGAAACATGAAATACGTTATGTACGTGACTCAAGGACGGCGGCAAGCCTAACCGATATGCAAGTTCTCCAACTTTCTCAAAAATCTCGAATGGTCCAATATATCTCGGACTAAGTTTACCCTTCCCACCAAAGCGGTAAACTCCCCGTGTCAGCGACACCTTAAGCAAGACATGATCTCCCACCTCAAACTCCAACGGTCGGCGATGCGTATCGGCATAAGACTTCTGCTGACTCTGGGCCGTGAACAACCTATCGCGAATCAGAGCAATTTTCTCTCTCATCTCAACTACCATATCGGGCTCGGTACCAATCAGCTCGGACGCATTGTCCCAACACAACGGCGATCTGCACCTACTTCCATACAATGCCTCAAATGGTGCCATTTTGATCGAGGTGTGCCAACTATTGGTGTACGTGAACTCGATCAATGGCAAGTGCGACTCCCCATCATCCTTCCAATCTAGGGCACATGCTCTCAACATATCCTTCAGCGTCTGGATCGTCCGCTCTGACTGCCCTTCAGTCTGAGGGTGGTAAGACGTACTGAGTCTCAACTCAGTCCCCAGAGCTCGATGAACAGCTTGCCAAAAATGTGATACAAACTGGCCATCTCGATCCGAAACAATACTTCTAGGAGTCCCATGCAATCTCACGATTTCTGCAATAAATACTCGTGCCAGCCTCTCCGGCCCCCAAGTGTCCTTAATACCCAGGAAATTCGCTGACTTGGTTAGTCGATCGACAATAACCCAAATCATTTTCATTCCACTCTGAGTCCTAGGCATCCCGGTAATGAAATCCATAGAGATGTCTTCACACTTCTATTCCGAAATGGGAAGTGGTCGCAGCAACCCCGCGGGCCACTGATGCTCAATCTTAACCTACTGACAGGTCAAACACTTCGCCACAAACTCTCTAACGTCCGTATTCAAATTGCTCCACCAGTAGTTACTCCTCACATCCTTGTACATTTTGCTCGTACCAGGATGTATGGAGTAAGGCGTAGTATGAGCCTCACTCAGAATCATCTGCCTCAACTCAAAGTCATTCGGTACACATAATCTGCCGCAAAATCTCAAAACTCCATCATCCTGAATCACAAACCCAGGGGCTTTCCCCTTCCTCACATCCTCCATCAACTGGACCAAAAATGGATCATCATACTGTTTCGCCTTGATATCATCAGTCAAGGACGAAGTGATCTCCAACGCACATAACTAACCCTGAACTCTCTGAATCCAAATCTCGATATTCTGACAAATCAAATCCCGCTGGATCCTGCTCTGTGGTGTAAGTACCTCTAACATCTGTAACGCCATCGGTTTTCGGCTCAACGCATCAGCCACTGCGTTAGCCTTACCCGGATGATAAAGTATCTCGAGGTCGTAATCTTTAATTAGCTCCAACCACCTACGCTGCCTCATATTCAACTCTTTCTGACTGAAGATATACTTCAAACTCTTGTGATCCGTAAAAATCTTACACGACGACCCATAGAGATAATGCCTCCAGATCTTTAAGGCAAAAATGACCGCAGCTAACTCCAAATCGTGCGTGGGATAATTTACCACATAAGGTTTCAACTGGCGGGATGCATAAGCAATCACCCTATCTCTCTGCATCAAAACACATCTGAGCCCGAGGCCCGAGGCATCACTATACACCACGAAATCTTCGTTCTCTTGAGTCAATGCTAAAATGGGTGTGGTAGTCAATCGTCTCTTCAATTCGTCAAAACTATCCTGTCTATCTGCGGTCCACTCGAACTTCTGAGTTTTCTGGAGTAACTGAGTGAGCGGTCTAGCGATCTTAGAAAATCCCTCAATGAATCTACGATAATAGCCTACAAGTCCCAGAAAACTTCTCACTTCCTTCACATTCTTGGGCAGTTCCCAAGCCATCACCGCCTCAATCTTCTGTGGATTTACCCGAACTCCCTCCGCTGAAATCACGCGCACGAGGAACATCACTTCCCTTGAGCCAAAACTCACACTTAGAGAACTTCGCGTACAACTGCTCAGTTCTCAAAGTGTCCAACACAATCCGGAGATGTAAAACATGCTCCTCTCGACTCCGGGAATAGATAAGGATGTCGTCGATAAGGACGACTACGAATTTGTCCAGATACTCGATAAAAACTTTGTTCATTAACTGCATGAACACTGCTGGGGCATTGGTTAGCCCCAAAGGCATAACCATAAACTCGTAATGGCCATATCTCGTCCGAAAGGTAGCTTTCGGTATAATATTATCCCGAATCCTCAACCGGTAGTAGCCCGATCGTAAATCAATCTTTGAAAAGACTGTCGCTCCATGAAGCTGATCAAACAAGTCGTCGATCCTCGGCAAAGGATACTTGTTTTTGATGGTCAACTTGTTTAATTCTCGGTAGTCGATGCATAAACGAAGCGATACATCCTTCTTCTTAACAAAAAGTACGGGTGCACCCCAAGGCGATGCGCTCGGTCGAATATACCTTTTATCTAACAATTCCCCCAACTGTTTCTTCAATTCTAACATCTCCGACGGTGCTATACGGTATGGCGCTCGAGAAACAGGAGCCGCATTCGGCTCAAGATCAATAGGAAACTCAACCTCTCGCTGTGGTGGTAATCCCGGCAAGTCATCTGGAAATATGTCGGGGTACTCGCTGACAACTGGAATCGACGACATGTCGGCTCCACCATCCTCCGCCTGCAGAGTGTAACACCAATAGCCGACACAACCCTGATTCAGAAGTTTCATCGCCTTTAAGGCGCTAATCACACTTCCCGATCTACCCGGTTTACAACCGATGAGAGTATGCTCGGTGTCGTCCTTGGCCACTGTCGAGATGGTACGAGTCCGATAGTTCATGATAGCACCGTGATGATCCAACCAATCATCCCCGAGGATCAAATCCTCACCCTTAAGGTCTATAACAATGAGATTCGAGGTCTAATCTCGGCTCCCGATCCTCACTGGATAATCCCTAACTTCCCGATCCCCAACCATACAATCCCCGCTAGGCGTACCCACTACAAACGGTTCACACTCGAACAAGCAGTAAAAGAATGAGTAGCACCCGAATCGAAAAGCACCGAAACTGGATGAGAAAGGATCTGAGTGGTACCTGACGCCACCAGAATGTCTGCCTCCTCCGTGCGCCTCATCTGATATAACTGAGGGTGGACTGAGCCCGAACTAGATGCAGCTCGGCGGTCCGGCTGACCCCGGCCCCTACCACGGCCCGAACTTTGAGGAACATGAGTAATTGGAGTCTTTTGATCAATACTATGCTCTCTCTGAACGGCGGTGGTAGTCGGAGCTCTGGCAGCCCTGGTGGCTCTCTCACAACGTGCTTCTCGGTGCCCGGTCTGCCCCGCGAGTAAAGCAAGTAACTGGAGGAGAAGGGGCAATCCTTCATCAAATGCTCATATTGGTTGCAGTTAAAACAAACCACCACCGGAAGCAGATGGGTGAACGATTACCACGAGATCCTCGGCTGATGAAACGGCCTCTTCCAGTGTAGGCGGTGTGCTCTCGAAAATCGGCCACTCTTGCCGGTGAAAAGCGCGGCCGTTTTCTGTTTCTTGGCCTCAGAATTCAACTCTGATTCCGGTGCAGCCATCTCGATCGCTAGGGCGCGATCCTGATACTCCTTCAAGGTGGCACACATAAGCGGTGCCATACTCTGCCCTATATGTGGTTTCATGCGCATATTCAAATAACGGATCTTGTCGGCCTCGGTCCTCACCTGATCTTTCACGAATCCTAACTGCTGATTATAAGTGATGATGGCCTGAGAAATCGGCACATCCTGAGGTGTAGCAGTGAAGAATTCTAAAATCCTGCGCTCCTTGACTGGTGGTGGACAATATTCTGCTTCCATAGCAGCTTTAAATTCCTCCAAGTGGCCTGACGGTCTTTAGGCGTCACAGCCTCCCACCATTCCGCAGCTTCCTTATCCAGGAGGTACTGAGCAATATGTACCCTCATGTCATCGGGACAAGCTACGGCATCAAAATTCCTGCCCAACTGAAACGAGGGAGTCAGAAGAACCATTGAAACGAGGGGGATGCATCTTAGTTACTATATGAAGCCATTTACTAGCTTCGTCCTCTGGAGTCGGGGCGGATTTTGGCGTCCACCCTGAGCTATCTGAGTGAGTTGGGCTACCAACTGCTGAAGTACGGCAGTAGCCCCGACGTCGACGTTATTACCCGACGACACTGAATGAGAAGCCGAATCTGCAGAGGACTGAGAAAGTGAGCCTTCCTCATTATTAGCACCACGACCACGGCCTCGGCCGCATCCCCTAGCTGGTCTACCGCGACCTCTCAACATACTGAAGAAAATATGAAAAGAACAAGATCAGAAAAATTCACAATTCACAATTCTGAACAACGCAAGAAAACGAATTACAGAAGTATAAGAGCTCGAGGAGACTTACAGCCACGGGTCGCACGAAAATACGGTAGCACGATGATATTAGGCTCAATGACTGACTCTAACGACATAACTGACAGCCCCAAAATTAACCGACAGCCTAGGCATTCAAAACCTAAGGCTCTGATACCATAAATGTAACACCCCAATTCACAAATGGGACATTACACGCTGTAGAACCCTCATGAGGTCTACCAGGCTAGCGCATGACACACATTCCGTACATGAAAATCCCAAAGACACAATCATCAATGTAAAAATGGGGCCGTGGCCTCGGCCAAAACGTTTTAATAGACGTACGTGAAAATATAAGTCAATACCATATCATTGCCCACGCAGGGGACTTTAACCGAATACAATAAGACCAGTCAAATTCCAATACTCAAACAGTATAAAAGACCGAACATAAATAAAGACTCGAGCCTCATAATCATGCCAATCCATCCTTTGCGTGCATATCCCGTGCCTGCTCCTCAGCTCTTCCGGTATCTGAAATGCATAAGACGCATTTCCCCCATTTAAGGGGTTAGCATTCGAATAGCTAGTGCAAGTACACAATTACACAACATTATATACAAATACGATTTTACACAGTCATCTCAATCAGAAATCATTTGCCATAGATATTCCGGAATACTACATTGGCAATCAAATCAGTTATCAATTCATCGCGATATCATAAAATCACAACTGGTGTCCCGTGGCCGTACCCTTAGTATCGACCCCTAGACATCCCGTCGAACGCTCCGGGTGGGACACCACTTCCACGGCCGTACCCCTTAGTATCGACCCCCAAACATCCCATCGAACGCTCCGGGTAGAAGTTCAATCACACACGCACCCAAGTCCACTTCTGCGGCCGTACCCCTTAGTATCGACCCCCAGACATCCCGTCGAACGCTCTGGGAGGAAGGAACACAACTCATGCACCCGAAAACCACAATTTATCATTTATTTTGAAAACGTAACATACATAACAGAATGTAATACATGTACTTGCCTTGGTTAACACGCCGTGAAGGAAAATGGTGAACGAAAAGGTTTTGGCCTGAATAATCTTCACAAATCCGATCCTAACACAATAATGATATGCAACCAGTCTCAATATTACGAAAACGTAGGAATACATCCTAGTTCACCCGCTGGAACAATTCGTCGAACATTACTAGGGTTTTGTCGGGTATAAGTGATGAACAATGGAAAAATCGGATTGAAAAGGTTTAAATCGTAAGAAACCCCCAAAATTCCCCCAAAATCTCAAAATAAGAGTTTTATGAATTCTTACCTTGATTCGAGTGGTGGGAGATGTTAAGAACTTGATGAATTCGCTCAAGGAATGCAGGGATGTTAGAAGATGATAATATTGGTCGAAATCGGTTCTGTCTATTGTCTTGAATCGCCCAAAGCCTAAGAGAAGGTGTGAGGATGAAAAAAATGACGACGTTGACTGTTGCTGTCCTATATAAATAATACATTGTTAGCGCATCCTAACCATCAAAATATAGCGCGCGCTAACAGGGATCGCAAGCAGTCCAGAAGCAGCCCGATGTTGCTAGCGTGTGCTAGACATGTTTAGCACGCGCTAAATACTACCCGATAGCGTACGCTACTGAAGCCTTAGCGCACGATAGCTGATGATCAGTGTACAGGATATGAATTCAGAACCCCCACTGCCCAGTACGCTGAAATCGTTAGCGCACGCTACAAAATCCAAGTTAGCGTATGCTAACCACACGACGATAGCGCACGCAAGGAATCAAGGAGTAGTGTGCGCTACTCACGCGACATTTGATCGCTCGGATCGGTACATTCTTTGCGAGCGATCTAAAATCGAAATGCAAAGCAAGGCCAGAATCCAGAAACACAAACACGGAATATTCAAGACGACAGAGCGAAGCGTTGAAAGAAAATACAATTCCGACCACCGGAGAGTCCGTAATGCGACAAAGAAAGTGAAATTCCCTAAACTTATAGGAAATTACAAAAATCGCCCAAGTGCCCGAAAATCACGATACGACGTCGGATTAACAAACCAAAAGTCTCAACACGACTAACTAAACCATACGAACTTATGCAAACCAGGAAACAACGAAAACAAATGAGTTTTACGAGAATCGAACGTACATGCGACCAGATATAATTCAAGATAAAATTACGTAAAAACATCCTCGAAACTCGTCCAAACGGAAAAACTCCAAGAACAAAATAGGTTCAGAATTCCAAAACAGTAACAAGCGAGTCGTCCGAAACGAACATACTCCAAAAATAAAAATTACCAAAAATAGAAAGTACGGATATTACACGCTACCTGGTCTTTGTTTACAACGGCCTGATGCTTGAAAGTCTTCGGTCCAATGGACATATTTCAAACTTAGCGTGCGCTAAGTATTCTTCTGTAGCATGCGCTATCTTGCTCAAACTTTACTTTTCAGATTCATTGACTGACCTCGTGATCTCCGCATTGAAATTCTTCACAACGGTCATATTCTTCGTTAGCGTGGTTTAATCTTAATGTGTAGTGTGCGCTAACCATCAGGTGACACTTCCGGTGAGGTTTCGGTTGACTTTGTCTTATGTACGTTAATACTGCATATTACGTACGTTATGTCCATAACTTAGCGTTCGCTAGTCTTGCTTACTAACGTGCGTTAACTGCTTGTTTTCGCAGCTCGTGTGTCTTCGATTTCTTTGTTGTTTTGCTTCGATCTATTGTTGTTTTCTTTGATCAATAACTTATCATCAAAACCATTTTATAATTATGTGGAATAGAATATTCCAACAATCTCCCCCTTTTTGATGATGACAAAACAACAATCTTCGATGGAATTTTATACCCGCAACAATATAAACAATTTACAGATCAAAGTTTTCGGCTTTGTCCGTCTCATTAGTTTTCTTCTCCCCATCTTTTCTTTGCCCCTTTTGTATTCCTTCTCATTTTTTTCTTTTTCAATTTCTTCTTTTAATTTCGATCGACTTTCTTCTCTTTCGACTTTCTTTCCTTTCGTCTTTTCTTTCCCTTTCATGAACGGGATATTATTTTTATTTTTGTCGTCATTGTTCCATGACTCGTATCCTCCTTCTCCTATTATTTTCTCGAACTTCTCTCCCCCTTTTTGTCATGATCAAAAAGTGCACAGTAAATTTAAAAAATCAATAAAATTAAATATGATAATTAACGAGTAAAACTCCCCCTGAAAAATAGATCTCCCCAGTTTAAAAATCGTAACTCCCCCTGAGTTAAATACCAAAAGTTAAAAATATAAATTATCAAAATACTAATTGATGGAAGTATATTAATTTTGATTTTTGGGGATCCAACCGAGAGTTGGTTTTTCTTTTGAAACATAGACGATATTTGGTATAATGGTTCCTTTTGGAATCCAGACTTTTTTAATTTCGATCGTCCGTCGTGGGCTTTTGCAAATCAAAATATGATGCCCAAGTTTTAAATATTTATCAGATTAGGTTATTTTAGTGGTTTGAATCCTAACCCCTATTTATTTAATGAAAACTTTTTAACAGAAAGCATTTGTTCAAATTTATCATTTCCGCAAGAAAATTTATTCATTAAATCCTTTAGTTTGTTTTAAACTATTAAAAAAATCATTCTTTAATTTATTTTTATTTTCAAGACATTTAGAATGATCGGTTTCAATAAATTTCCTTTTTTCATTTAGTTTGGAAATTTCGATTTCCAATAATTTATTTTTCGCTTTCAGGGATTTATTGTCAATTAAAGCATTTTAAAAATCGGTATGTAAAAGTTCGAATGCTTCAAATAATTCGTCGTGAGACGAGGTACTAACCTGGATATCGTTGAATGAAATCCTTGCCATGAGTGTGAGGTCATTTTGAGTATATTCATCGTCATCCTCTTCGTCACTCCATGTTGCTACGAGTACTTCCTTATTGGACGTAGTGCCTCGGCATTTTTTCGCAAAGTAGTCTGGTTTACCACAGTTTCGATAGTTATTGTCGAATTTCTTTGATTCACTCGTCTTGATGTCTTTCCTCCTTCGGTTCAATAAGTTTTGAAACTTATTTATATTCTTGGCATAATATGCCGATTCTTCATTGTCTTCATCTACCGGGATTTCTTCTTTCTTTGACATCTTACCTTTCAAAGCTATTGACCTTTCTTTCGGTTTCGACTTGGTGTTCCGAGATTTAAGAACTATCTCATAGTTTATTAGTGAACCAACGAGGGCATTAAAATCTAGATTATTAAAATCTTTCGATTCCATAATCGCCGTAACCGTCACGTCCCATTCAATAGGTACTGATCGTAGGATTTTCTTTACTTTTTCACTATTTATTAATGGTTTTCCAAAACAAGCTAGTCCATTAGTAATGAAAGAAAATCGGTCGAGCATGTTCGTTATGGACTCGTCACTTTTCATCATAAATAGCTCATAGTCGTGGAGAAGCATATTGATCTTTGTCTCCTTGACTTGTGATGTTCCTTCATGAGTTACCTCAAGTATTCTCCAAATCTCTTTGACACTATCACATGATGATATCCGGTTGTGTTTTTCCGGATTTAGAGCACAATATAATAATTGCGTTGCTTTGCAATTATAGTGGTCATTTTTCCAATCCTCGTCATTATAATCTTCGAAGCTTTTTAGAGAGTCGTCCGGTTTTGTAGGAATTTTCGGACCTAGACAAATAACTTTCCAAAGCTCGATGTTGTAGGCTCGGACGAAAATAGAAATTTTCTTCTTCCACGTCATAAAATTCAATCCATCAAAGAATGGAGGTCGGTTTAAGGCAAGACCTTCGACCGGTGTAAAATTGAGTGCCATCGTATCTTCTTCTCCTCGGATGTAAGTACCGAGTTACGGCCGTAAGTGCCGAGTTACGGCCGTAAGTTACTGCATGTTACGGCCGTAATATACTCAGCTATATATAGGCTAGGCGACGGGTGAGGCATCCCCTTTCTCCTTCTTCTTCCGCGATTTTCGGCTGGGACTCAAGGGTGGTGATCGGAGGTATCGTCGTGCATCATTTTAGGAAGCTTGATTCGTATCTATCATCATCTTCCACTTCATTCGTCCGGATCGAAAGTAATTTCTTAAAATCTCTTAGGGTTGACTTTCGTGATTGCCTTCTTCATTTCGTTGTTCGTCCAATTTTGATGAATCAGTTGATGTTATTGAGTATTATTAGTCGTGTTCTACAGATTGTATATCCGTATCTCAAATTTGTTGGAGCCCAACCATGAGTTTTGTGTTCTAAGGGAGCCTTGAGCCTTTAATGTCCGGTTAAATGACTCAGCGGATTTTCCTTTGATTCTTGGGTGTGTTTCGCGTTGTTTCCGGGTGTTATACTCGTTGTTATCATGTTTTCATTGTTTTTGCCGGAGGATTGTAGTTGTTCGAAGTTTCGCGGTTGAGCGGTGTTCTTTGGAGTGTTCGGTAGGTTTATGAGGCAAGTATCTTGCTTATACGATTTGTGTCTTGCGAATAGAGGTTACGTGTTGGGTTTATGATGACTTGGTTTGCCTTTGTGGATATGATTCGTGTGAATTGATTATTTCAAACATTGATTATATCGATGATATATTTGCTTGTTTAATGTTGTGAATTTGTGTTGATGATGTTAACCGTGTTGTTGTGTTGTGCGTGGTTGTTCTTGGATGAGGTACCGTGATGATTATGATAATTGGATCAGATTGATTATATACTTGGGTACGTATTGTGGTGTATTGTTGATTGATTGAACATAATTGTAATAAGTTGTATTGTTTCGTGGTAGTGTCTTGAGGTGATCTTTACGCGTGGTGAAATGAGTGTGTGGAACCAGGTACGGTCCGTCGTGACCTCTGGAGTTCGGTACATGATGTGCATGAACCGTGTATATGTGTGGAACCAGGTACGATCCGTCATGACCTCTGGAGTTTGGTACATGATGTGTACGAACAGTATATATATGTGGAACCAGGTACGGTCCGTCGCGACCTCTAGAGTTTGGTACATGATGTGTACGAACAGTGAATGTGTGGAACCGGGTATGGTCCGTCGTGGCCTCCGGGGTTCGTTACTTGACGAGTACGAACAATGATCGAATGGATAATGTTTTGATGTTGGGTCACGGATCCATGATGATATTCTAGCTAATGTGTTTCGAAACAAGAACCGGGCTGAGGCCTTAATGATTTCGGTAAAGGTTTTGTAAATTAGGACTCGAGGTCCAACAGAATTTCTACTTTTAAAATCCCCGAGATGGTGAATTTCTTTTCGTTGGGATTCTGGATACAATATCGAATACGCAGCAGAATAATAATAATACACAATAAAGAATCCAAACAGGATCGACCAAGTAACATATATACGAAAAATAAACCAACGAAGATAAAAGGATCAAACTCTCATACCTTCGAAGCCTTTGATAATATCTTCGTATGTTGATGATGATCACGAACCCGAACACGAACATGAATTTCCTTTGTTCCAAACACCGAAAGTGAGATGTCTCTATGTCACCATGCGATGGAACTGACCGGAAAAATCAACGAGACTCCGTTCTCCAGGAACTCGGCTAGGGAAACTCGTTGGAATTTTTCTCTCTAATATTTCTTACTTTTCTTTCAACTCTAAGATGAATAATACTTAAGAAAAAAACTCTCCCTCCTTGTTCTTCTTCTCTCGGCCGAACTAGCAAGTCTTTTGGAGGTGTGGTTTTTATTTTGTAATATATCATGTGCATTATATGATCCCACCAAATAATACCATCTTGGCATTATTAGAAGACCAAATCAAGGTGGGATCTCTCATAATAAAATAACAAAACAAGAAACCACCAAGAAGAGGGGAGGTGGGGCGGCCATGAGGAAGTTTCCAAAAAACTGGCCGAGTCACTCGGGTCGTGTATTGGACGTTCGTCAAACGACACCGTTAAATACACTCTGTTTTATTTCTAATGTATTTATGTTGGGATTCGGTCCAGCATCCTGCCTGCATGGGCTTAGAAATGTGCGAGGCGCGGCTTGCGATTCGACCTGTGAGATCTGCAATAGAAAGTGGTTAAATGAATTGATTTGGACTACTCATACCAACAAGATGCATTTTTTTTCTGGTATCCATCTCATAGAAACTCCAAAGTTAAGCGTGCTTGGCCTGGAGTAGTTATGGGATGGGTGACCCCCTAGGAAGTTTCCTAGGTGCGCGTGAGTGAGGACAAAGCGCGCTAGAAAAGACTCGTGTTGGTATAGTGAGGATAGTCTTCATCATTCTTGGGACCAACAATTGGTATTAGAGCAGGTCACGGGTGCGGATTCCCTCGAAGTATCCTACAGTTCCATCTCATAGAAACTCCAAAGTTAAGCGTGCTTGGCCTGGAGTAGTTATGGGATGGGTGACCCCCTGTAAGGTTTCCCAGGTGCGGGTGAGTGAGGACAAAGCGCGCTAGAAAAGACTCATGTTGGTACAGTGAGGATAGTCTTCATCATTCTTGGGACCAACAATTGGTATCGGAGTAGGTCACGGGTGCGGATTCCCTCGAAGTATCCTACAGTGGCGGCGGCCAAAGTGTTGGGACTAAGAGGCGGGCATGCAGCAAATGTTGCTAGTTGGCCGAAACTAAGATGTTGGCGCGGTGGAGGTTTTCAGGTGATGGAGGGCTATGTGATCAAATCTAGTATGCTGGAACTGAGATACTGGCGCAACAGAGGTAAACGGAGCTGGAACAAATGCTGATGTCAAGTGTTGGAGGACCGTGTGATTGAATCCAGTCGCTAGAGGGCTGTGTGATCAAATATAGTTCGCGGAGGTTTCTAGTGTATGGGGATGAGATGCTGGCAGGTACTGAGAGGGAGATTGTTGGGATTAGGTCTAGCATCCTGCCTACATGGGCTTAAAAATGCGCGAGGCGCGGCTTGTAATTCGACCTGTGAGATCTGCACTAGAAAGTGGTTAAATGAGTTGATTTGGACTACTCATACCAACAAGATGCATCTTCTTTTATGGTACCCATCTCATAGAAACTCTAAAGTTAAGCGTGCTTGGCCTGGAGTAGTTATGGGATGGGTGACCCCCTGGGAAGTTTCCCATGTGCGTGAGTGAGGACAAAGCGTGCTAGAAAAGACTCGTGTTGGTACAATGAGGATAGTCTTCATCAATCTTGGGACCAACAATTTATACTAATAAATTAATCCAATTAATTAATTATATCAAATACAAATATATTTCTCTAAGAAATTTTATGTATGAATTAAATTAATTAACCAGTAATTTAATTTCAATTCATAAGACCACTATTTGATTTATCTAATAAATCATAATTAGATATCCAATATCTAATATTATTAGAGAGGTAATAAATTCACATTTATCCGTCAACGCTCGTGATGCGCGACTCTGTATGTCCGTCTCAGCCGGTATTGGGAGGAACCAATGAGAACGGCGGGCAGCACTTAGCCAGCCTAGCGGGCTGCACTGTAAACCCCGACTAGGAACGAATGAAGGGATCATTCCAGAACCATTATGTCGTGAATACCATATACGTATAGACCCTTCATCAGATGTCCCGGTCAAGTCTCCGGGTCACGGTAAAGTCAAACCCTACTGTTGACTAGACACTATACATGTGTTAATGCCAATCAAGACTGACTGATTACTAATGTATCGAATATGACTAGATCAGAATGCTTTGGCCAAAGACTTATGATCTTATTTGCCATTAACCGTATAGGACATTCGCCTGCTCACTAAGAGGAGATAAGATCCTTTCTTGGCATACAGTAAAGACTGCTACCTGCCCGTATGGTCTGCACTTCGAGGTTGACTCAGCGATTAAGCAAACGAGTCTAACTACTCTAATGAGAAACTAAACGTCACAGGCACATCTCCTACTGAACCCTCAAGTCAAAGGTCCACATATACTATCACAACCTTTCGATTCGTCATCAACTCTGCAAGAGTGAATACCTTGTGACTGAATTAAGTATGAGCCGTGTTCGAGTATACTGGTCCCACCAATATACTTATAACTATGCTATCAATACATGCACACGTCCTAGCATCAGTTATACAAGTCTTACTCAAAACTTAATGCCCAATTAAGTTTATCGACTTGCGAACGGTTTACGTAAATAAATTTTAAAAACTTCCGGTGTATTTTCTCTTATTCGATAACGAGAATGGAATGTTCGCTTTTATTTACATGGACTTCACTTCAATGTTTACCAAATCAAGAATGCATTTGAAGTACAATAAACAGTGAATGAATCATATTGCCTTTTATTGATAATTCCATAATTATAAGTACAATGCCCCTTCTCTCTCATCCCCTGAGTGGCATTCGATGGCATATTCCTAACAATCTCCCACTTGCACTCAATGCCACACATCATGGTATCCAATACCCATGTTCTTCTGATGTCTTTCCAAGACATCCTGAGATAACGGCTTAGTCAGCGGGTCCGAGACATTGTCTTTTGAGTCTACTCTTTGCAACGAAATATATCCTTTTTCAACCATCTCTCGAACGATGTGATACTTTCTCTATATATGCTTGGTGTTGTGGTGAGACCTTGGCTCCTTGGCTTGGGCGATAGCTCCATCATTATCACATAATAGTGATATAGGCAGCTCCGCATTAGACAGTACTTGAAGTTCTTTCACAAACTTATGCATCCAAAATGCTTCCTTGCTTGCCTCTGAGGTAGCTTGGTACTCTTCTTGGCATATGGAATCTGCAGTAGCACTTTGCTTTGAGCTTTTACAAGATACTGCTCCTCCATTGAGAGTAAACAAATACCCAAATGTCGACTTAGAGTCGTCTTTATCTCTTTGAAAATCAGAATTGGTGAATCCAACCACCTTCAGTTCTCCACCACCGTAAGTAATAACCAAATCTCTAGTAATTCTCAAGTACTTAATAATGTTCTTGACGGCAGTCCAGTGTTCCCTTCCCGGGTTTGCTTGAAAACGACTTACCATACTAACAACATAGGCTAAGTCCGGTCTCGTGCACAACATAGCGTACATGAGGCTACCCACTGCCGAGGCATAGGGCACCTTACTCATCTCTGTTTTGTCTTCCTCACTTTGAGGACACATTTTTGTGGTGAGATGAATTCCATATCGCATGGGAAGGAACCCTCTTTTAGATTCATCCAACTTGACTCTTCTCAGGATTTTATCTATATAGAGGCCTTGGGAAAGTCCTATCATTCTTTGCGGTCTATCTCTGTAAAGATGGATCCCTAGAATATAGGAAGCTTCTCCCAAGTCTTTTATGGAGAACGTTTTAGAAAGTTAAGCTTTCACAGTGCTGAGCATTGCTACGTTATTTCCTATAAGTAGAATATCATCTACATATAGTACTAAGAACGTAATGTTGCTCCCACTGACCTTTTTGTAAACACATGGATCCTCCTCATTTCGCACGAAATCAAAGTCCCTAACTGCTTCGTCAAATCGAAGGTTCCAACTCCAAGAAGCTTGCTTCAGCCCATAAATGGCTCGATGCAGCTTACACACCTTATGAATATTAGATTTGGACACAAAACCCGTAGGCTGTTCCATATGGATTTCCTCCTCGAGGTATCCATTTAGAAAATTCGTTTTGACGTCCATTTGCCATATTTCATAATTGTAATGGGCAGCAAGCATCATGTGAATCGACTTGATCATAGCTACGGGTGAGAAGGTATCATGATAATCAATCCCTTCCCTTTGGGTATAACCCTTTGTCACAAGTCTGGCCTTATAGGCGTCAACCTTGCCATCCCCATCAGTCTTTCTCTTATAGATCCATTTACTTCCAATAGGCTTCATGCCAGTTGGTAGATCTACTAGAGTCCAGACCTGATGGGCATGCATCGAGTCTATCTCAGCTTCCATTGCTTCTTGCCATTTATCGGAGTCCGCATCCACTATCGCTTGGTCATAGATGACAGGGTCATCCTCACGGCTATGAGGTGCATCGTGGAGACCCAGTTCCTCGACATGTGTATAGTCATACCTCTCAGGTAAGTGAGACACCCTATCAGACATTCGAAGTGGAGGTTGTGTTACAATAGGTTCAGTTCGTGATCCCAGATCAGATGTCTCCTCAGGACTTTCATTATGCTCTTCCAAAGAGATATTTCTACCCGAGCCACCTTTCTGAATGAACTCATCCTCAAGGAAGTGTGCTTGTAAAGCCACAACGACCCTATGGTCTTCTGGCATGTGAATGTAACACCCTCAAAATCCTATTGGGTTATTACAGTGCCGTGGACCCCACGCCAGGAGATCCACCAGGCGAACATGACTAAAATACAATAAATTACACAATAAGGGAAAATCATAGTCCCTATCATGACATCCGACACAATATTCCGATAAGGAATTTCAACGACAATAGTGGCCTACATGGCCAAAAATGAAATACAACAACATCCACGAATATCTATTCGGGTAATACAACACGACAACAACTGACAAGACTGGAGTACACTCCAACTGACTGACCGACAATGAACAACTCGGACTAGTATCGCTCGAATGCCTCGTCACCATTGTCATGCCCCTGTGTCCCAACTCTCTCCTCGCAATCACCTAAAACATGAAAACATGTTCCCACGGAGGTCGATCCATCAGGATAATGAACATCAAATACATGTATAACATGATATGCATCCAAAGGCAGAATGAAACGGTACAATGATAATAATAGTACGAGATGCTCACAAACCAAGGTGAGAACCGAGCATTCGTGAAATAATATGCCCACGACATACTATTAATACCTGTTCGACAGGTTAGAACATAAGTGTCCAACGGCGAATCAAAATCACAGAATACACAATGAATTACACGACATGAACCAAACCAGGACTGAATTAATTATGAATCACAATGCCCGAAGGCTCCAATGAAATTACCAGGACAATAATAAAGGCTTGGAAGCCACTCAGCCGAAGCTGTCAAATTATCACAATCACATGAAGCCAAAACAGAATGGCAAGTATTGATTAGGGCCGAAGCCACGGCACGAAGCCGTATCACAATGAGGGCCGAAGCCACGGCACGAAGCCGTATCATAATTAGGGCCGAAGCCACGGCACGAAGCCGTATCACAATTAGGGCCGAAGCCACGACACGAAGCCGTATCACAATTAATGATAGTGTGCTGCCTTGAGTCGGCCAACACGATGACAGTAACACGCGGATAGACACCGTCCTTGACAGTCCCAAATCAACACCTCGATTGCCTTAGAATGGCCAACCGATAACAATGATGCAGCGGATGATTCCATGAATGATTAAGCGCTTCGATTGGCTTAGAATGGCCAATCGCTACGAATGATACGATGAATGATTAAATACCTCGATTGCCTTAGAGCGGTCAATCGATAACAATGATATGGTGAATGATTGAACATTTCGATTTACCTGAGAACGGCCAATCGATGACAATGATCCGAAGGATGTCCCGGCACCTTTAATCGGTGACCGACGACGAAGATGAGAAATGAATACGCCAATGCCTTCAATCGGCCAATACGGTTTTAATGACAACCCCAACATGAATAACGATGATCTGAATGATGTCTTAGTTTGACATGAATATTAACAACAATCGATACATCGATACCGCGAACCGGCTATCGACAATGACATTAATAACGAGTATCACAATGCCTTGAATCGGCCATTAACGGACAATAATAAACATTTGGCATAGTTGCCGAAAGGTATCGTATCAAACGATCTCTTGATATCAATGAATTCATGAACAGACTAAGTCTCGTAATGATACAACACATCCATACACATATATGATGACATTAATCTCATTGACTAGTACAAGTATAAAACTTGCCTCAAACCGAAGGCGAGAAGGTAATTCCACGATCAACGTCCTTAATGAAATTGTCGGCCGCTTGAACAACCTTGAACAACACAAATACCAACAAATCTCTTAATACACGAATCAAGCATGATCACAACCAACTCAAAAGTCGATACAACAATACCTGAAACTCATTGGGGCATTTAACAAACGCGTTGTAAACAATCTCCAATTGTTTACAACCAAAACTCAATTACATCCAAAACCAACTTCCAATGAATGATTCAATCCAACAAAACCTCATGAATATTATCAATAATCCAACATGAATACTTAAATCGGGATTTCAACAACATCTAGTCGAAACCCCCAAACATTCCAAAGTCAACACCAAGGGTTTCTTGAAAAATTCCTCAATGAATCACAAATTCCGAAAATTACTCCAATGAATCCATAGCAATACATGTATCCAAGATAGATAATCCATATCTAACATAATCCAACATGAAAGCAAGCTAACTCGAAGAGATCGGGGATAAAACTTTCAAATCCCTAAATTCAAGATTAAATGAAAGATTACCTTGATTTGGAGTGATGAAACTGATTAGATGATGATTAATTCATCTTAGGAGCTTGAAGATGATGCTAGATGATTGCAGCTCGAAAAGACCTTTCCGAATCGCCCAAGATCGTCCGAAGGGTTGAGAAATGAAGAAATGATGAAGGTTGGACTAAACTGTCTTTTTTATACTGTCCTAGCTTAGCGCACGCTATGACCTGATAGTTAGCGTGCGCTAGCGGTTTACTGGGCAGTCCAGTGAGCTCTGAAATGCCTCGTTAGCGTGCGCTACGACTTGGTAGCGTGCGCTAACACCTTACCGATAGCGTGCGTTATCCCAGATTGTTAGTGTGCGCTAATTGATGTCCGATATTCAAAAACTGATGTCCAGAACCTACTGTCCTCTGCCTTGCACGCGTTAGCGTGCGCTACTAATGTGACTTAGCATGCATTACCAGCACCATTAGCGTACGCTACTTACCACTCGTAGCGTGCGCTACGAATTTCCCAAATCAGCCCAGTACCTTCTGGACTGTCTGCCCCACTTGCATTAGCGTGCGCTAATACTGAATCATAGCGTGCGTTACCTGCACCCCATTAGCGCGCGCTAACTAGAATATGTAGCGTGCGCTACCTCTCAAACTGAAAATTAAAACATGATGATGATGATGACAATAATCTCGGCTCGATCTCAAACAGTGATGATCCCAAAATATGCCGAATGGTGAACATAGTTGACTGAATATGAATGATGAACGATTATTACTGAGTGAAAAAAATTCTGAGTGACAATAACTGAATGATAATAAATGAATTCACAACCGGGTATTACATACTCCCCCCCTTAAAAGAGTTTCGTCCTCGAAACTAAGGGTAAACAACTCGGGATATGAACTATCCTCCATGATCTGAAAACAATAATGCCCAAATAGTCCTCGGGACCAAATCAATCGCACGTCCAAGTCCCCAAGACTTGACATCTCGAATCGCAGTGAACGATTTCCAAATTATCAAGAAATCTTGAGTACAACGCCAAAGGGACGAATTCTCAACAAATGACCCAAATCTCAAGATTCTCGAATATGATCATCATAAAATCGATCAACAATAAATGATCCACAGTCACGATACATTATTACGGATAGATTTACACAGTCATCCAAAAACAAGGTTACACCTCAAATGTACCCAACATCGATATCCTTCCATATCATCGATCTCCTCTATCTCAACGATATAAGGTATATCCGAAGATGAACTCGCCGCTAAAATGATCTCAGAAGGTCAAGAGAATGAAAGTGACTAAAATGAATGATGAATGATAAGTGACTATAAATCCGACAAGGATTAAGAATGACTCACCAAGGTGAATTAATAACGTCATGAGTGATAGTTCAAGTGAAATTATTGGAACCGTTGTTCCTCATGAATTGAATGATTAGTTTCATGATGCCAAGTCTCAACATGATTGATGTATGATGAATGATTTATATGAATGAATGAACGACAACGAAATGAATGATTATACTACTAACGAACAAGAATTAACTTGTTCAAACCGGTGATGAATGTCCTTACCTCGCCCTCGAGGCCTGATAGGTCCCTTGGATGATGCACGGGATGGAGTAACGAAGTCTCTCGAGGCCCTTGAGTTCTTTTGAGATTTATCGGCACTAGAACTCCTGCAGATTTATGCCGGTGTCCCCGCCTCCACACGAGAAAACAAACAATAGCCGGCACCGTACACTGTACTAATGTGACCGTGAATCACGCTTAAAGCAAACAACAGTCGAACTCGTCGCCTGAGAGGAAGATGCTATCCCAGCACGAAGGCGACTAGAAAATGACCCCTTGGACGTCGGAGCCCGATGTCCCTCTGAACGAGCCGGCATACTAGTCCTCTCACCCAAAGAAACTGAAGGATACTTCTGAGTAAGCTCCTTGATCAAAAGCTCTGCTCCAAGAGCCTTCCCGATGAATTCGCTAAGTGAACTACAATTGTGATTGAACAACTGCATCCTCAACTGCGGATTGAGCCTCTTGCTAAAATATTTGATCTTATCCGCCTCAGTACGGATAACTGACGAAGCAAACTGAAGTAGTCCCTGAAACTTCTCAGCAATGACAATAACACCCTCATCCTCGACGGATTCGGGGTTTAAAACCTCTGACAACTTGGCTTCACGAAGTGGAGCCGGATAATACCTCTCTAACATGAGGGTCTTGAACTCGCTCCAACCACAATCGCGATCGGTGGGTTTCACAGAAAGCCACCACGAATAAGCACCCTTAATCAAGTAATAAGCCGCTACTGGCACTTTACTCTCTTCCGGACACTGAACCATGTCGAAGAGTTTATCAAAATGCTCAAGCCAATGAACAATATCAGCTGGTTCCGACGAACCCTCAAAAGTAGGCGGCCTCTGACGAGAGATATCGCCAACAATCTGATTCACTCCCCCAGTCTGTCCACGAAACGGCACCTGGAATCCATGTTGCGGTGGACCACGAACCATCTAGGTCTGCATGGCCTCCACTATCTGCGTCATATGAGTCATCTGGGCCATCATGCCCTGCATAAATATGAATGGGTCAACCCGAACACCTTTCGAGTGAGATGCCTCTCGGGTACGAATCCCTGACAGCGACTGATTATCTGCTGGTGAATGAGTAGCCCCGCTATCTGATGAATAAATGTTATCCCTCGCATTCGCGCGGGTATTCACATGAGGTCCTGGGTTTCGGCCCGCACCGCGGCCTTCTCCCCTGCGTCCTCTGACAGCTCTATACATACTAAAGCAGGAAAGCCACAAGGTGATTACAGATCTCGCATGAAGATCGCATTATGATTACGAGACGGAATGATAACAATGAGCATACACGCTCTAACACAATGAATGCATTAATAATGCAATAAAATGATCGTCGACATGACGTCGGAATACGATAAGATCGCATGAAAGATCAAGTGAGGTGACAAGACTATCTGATGAAATTCCTGAAATGATTACCTTGAACAAGTTAACAAGGTTGAAAATTCGATTCACAGATCAACAACTGAACTGTGAGATGGACTGGATGGTTAACGAATTAATTGAACAATGAGATTGACTGAGTGATTAATGAATTAACAGAGTGATGAATGAATTATCTGAGTAATGATATTGACTGAGTGATGAATGAATTAACTGAGTGATGAGATCAAAATGATGATTGAGGATTATTAACTGATGAATGAGTTGATCCTTAATACTTACGCAAGTCACACGTGCTCCACAACAATTAGTCATGAATCAATCATAACACTAATATCACATATATGTTTCAACAAACATGAACAATTAATGACATGATGAAGGTATGAACATAAAGAGAATCGAGTCCTTACACAGGTCATACGAAGCTTCGAGGTCTCACGATACTAGTCCCAACTGACGACGACTCGATGAATGAATGACTCGTGCAGTCGTACTAATATTATGACTCACAAAACCCGACTGTCCAGATTGTCATAACCTGACAATCCCACTACTACCGCATCGGTAGAGCCACATAACTCACATATCAGGGTATCTCACAACCCAAAAGCTCCGATACCATCTTCTGTAACACCCCCAAAATCCTATTGGGTTATTACAGTGCCGTGGACCCCACGCCAGGAGATCCACCAGGTGAACCTGACTAAATTACAATAAATTACACAATAAGGGAAAATCATAGTCCCTATCATGACATCCGACACAATATTCCGATAAGGAATTTCAACGACAATAGTGGACTACATGGCCAAAAATGAAATACAACAACATCCACGAATATCTATTCGGGTAATACAACACGACAACAACTGACAAGACTAGAGTACACTCCAACTGACTGACCGACAATGAACAACTCGGACTAGTATCGCTCGAATGCCTCGTCACCATCGTCATGCCCCTGTGTCCCAACTCTCTCCTTGCAATCACCTAAAACATGAAAACATGTTCCGCCCCCACGGGGTCAGTCATCCAGATAATGAACATCAAATACATGTATAACATGATATGCATCCAAAGTCAGAATGAAACGGTACAATGATAATAATAGTACGAGATGCTCACAAACCAAGGTGAGAACCGAGCATTCGTGAAATACTATGCCCACGACATACTATTAATACCTGTTCTACAGGTTAGAACATAAGTGTCCAACGGCGAATCAAAATCACAGAATACCACAATGAATTACACGACATGAACCAAACCAGGACTGAATTAATTATGAATCACAATGCCCGAAGGCTCCAATGAAATTACCAGGACAATAATAAAGGCTTGGAAGCCACTCAGCCGAAGCTGTCAAATTATCATAATCACATGAAGCCAAAACAGCCCGCAACTGTTATTGATTAGGGCCGAAGCCACGGCACGAAGCCGTATCACAATGAGGGCCGAAGCCACGGCACGAAGCCGTATCACAATTAGGGCCGAAGCCACGGCACGAAGCCATATCACAATTAGGGCCGAAGCCACGGCACGAAGCCGTATCACAATTAATGATAGTGTGCTGCCTTGAGTCGGCCAACACGATGACAGTAACACACGGATAGACACCGTCCTTGACAGTCCCAAATCAACACCTCGATTGCCTTAGAATGGCCAACCGATAACAATGATGCAGCGGATGATTCCATGAATGATTAAGCGCTTCGATTGGCTTAGAATGGCCAATCGCTACGAATGATACGATGAATGATTAAATAGCTCGATTGCCTTAGAGCGGTCAATCGATAACAATGATATGGTGAATGATTGAACATTTCGATTTACCTGAGAACGGCCAATCGATGACAATGATCCGAAGGATGTCCCGGCACCTTTAATCGGTGACCGACGACGAAGATGAGAAATGAATACGCCAATGCCTTCAATCGGCCAATACGGTTTTAATGACAACCCCAACATGAATAACGATGATCTGAAGGATGTCTTAGTTTAACATGAATATTAACAACAATCGATACATCGATACCGCGAACCGGCTATCGACAATGGCATTAATAACGAGTATCACAATGCCTTGAATCGGCCATTAACGGACAATAATAAACATTTGGCATAGTTTCCGAAAGGTATCGTATCAAACGATCTCTTGATATCAATGAATTCATGAAGATACTAAGTCTCGGAATGATACAACACATTCATACACATATATGATGACATTAATCTCATTGACTAGTACAAGTATAAAACTTGCCTCAAACCGAAGGCGAGAAGGTAATTCCACGATCAACGTCCTTAATGAAATTGTCGGCCGCTTGAACAACCTTGAACAACACAAATACCAACAAATCTCTTAATACACGAATCAAGCATGATCACAACCAACTCAAAAGTCGATACAACAATACCCGAAACTCATTGGGGAATTTAACAAACGCGTTGTAAACAATCTCCAATTGTTTACAACCAAAACTCAATTACATCCAAAACCAACTTCCAATGAATGATTCAATCCAACAAAACCTCATGAATATTATCAATAATCCAACATGAATACTTAAATCGGGATTTCAACAACATCTAGTCGAAACCCCCAAACATTCCAAAGTCAACACCAAGGGTTTCTTGAAAAATTCCTCAATGAATCACAAATTCCGAAAATTACTCCAATGAATCCGTATCAATACATGTATCCAAGATAGATAATCCATATCTAACATAATCCAACATGAAAGCAAGCTAACTCGAAGAGATCGGGGATAAAACTTTCAAATCCCGAAATTCAAGATTAAATGAAAGATTACCTTGATTTGGAGTGATGAAACTGATTAGATGATGATTAATTCAACTTAGGAGCTTGAAGATGATGCTAGATGATTGCAGCTCGAAAAGACCTTTCCGAATCGCCCAAGATCGTCCGAAGTGGTTGAGAAATGAAGAAATGACGAAGGTTGGACTAAACTGTCTTATTTATACTGTCCTAGCTTAGCACACGCTATGACCTGATAGTTAGCGTGCGCTAGCGGTTTACTGGACAGTCCAGTGAGATCTGAAATGCCTCGTTAGCGTGCGCTACGACTTGGTAGCGTGCGCTAACACCTTACCGATAGCGTGCGTTATCCCAGATTGTTAGCGTGCGCTAACTGATGTCTGATATTCAAAAACTGAAGTCCAGAACCTACTGTCCTCTGCCTTGCACGCGTTAGCGTGCGCTACTAATGTGACTTAGCGTGCGTTACCAGCACAATTAGCGTACGCTACTTACCACTCGTAGCGTGCGCTACGAATTTCCCAAATCAGCCCAGTACCTTACGGGTATGCCCCACTTGCGCTAGCGTGCGCTAATACTGAATCATAGCGTGCGTTACCTGCACCCCATTAGCGCGCGCTAACTTGAATATGTAGCGTGCGCTACCTCTCAAACTGAAAATTAAAACATGATGATGATGACAATAATCTCGGCTCGATCTCAAACAGTGATGATCCCAAAATACGCCGAATGGTGAACATAGTTGACTGAATATGAATGATGAACGATTATTACTGAGTGAAAAAAATTCTGAGTGACAATAACTGAATGATAATAAATGAATTCACAACCGGGTATTACAGTGAATAGATAATCCATCGAGTCCTCTGGGTATCCAATGAAATGTCTTTTGACGGACCTCGATTCCAGTTTGTCCACCTTAGCCTTCTTGACATAGGTTAGACATCCCCAAATCCTTATGTGATTTAGACTTGGTTTCTTACCATTCTATATCTCATGAGGAGTGATAGGAACGAATTTGGAAGGACATCTATTAAGGATATAGGTAGCGGTAAGTAAGGCATACCCCCATAGGTAAATTGGTAACTCAATGTAATTCAACATGGAGCGGACCATGTCCCACAAAGTCTGATTTCTCCTTTCTGAAACACCATTTAACTATGGGGTTCCTGGCGGCATGAATTGTGAAACTATTCCATGTTCCTTAAGGAACTCATCAAACTCTGTGCTCATATATTCGCCACCTCAGTCCGACCGAAGTTCTTTGATATGACATCCAGTCTGTTTTTCAACTAGGGTCTTAAATTCCTTGAATTTAATAAAGGCTTCAGATTTATGTTTCATCAAGTACACAATCCCATACCTAGTATGATCATATGTGAACGTTATGAAATATTGATATCCGTCTCGGGCTACTTCCAAAGCACCATAAACGTCGGTATGTAGCAACCCAAGTTTTTCAGTAGCCCTTTCAAATGTCCCTGTGAAGGGGGACTTGGTCATCTTGCCTCTGAGGCAGGATTCACAAGTTGGATAGGGTTCTACACCCAATGGACTTAAAAGTCCATCTTTTTCCATTTTGTGAATTTTGGTCTGACCAACGTGACCAAGTCTAAGGTGCCACTTAAGAGCTTGATTAGTATCTTGCATGCCACGTTTCCTAGTTATAGTGTTCACTGCTGATTTATGTTGTAAGTTCATATGATATAAACCATTCAACAACGTATCTGTGCCAACTAATTTATTTAGAAAATAAATTTTACAACTACCATTGCCAATGAAGAAGGAAAATCCTTTCCGGTCCAAGACTGGAATGGATACAATGTTTTTGTGCCCCTTGGGCAAAACAAGTATTTCATCTAACGTCAAAATAAAACCAGATTCTAAACCCAGTAGGAGTGATCCAATATCGGTTGCCTCGACACTTTGTCCACTTCCAATAGTGATCATCACTTCCCCAGCTTCAAGCTGCTTACTTCGTTCCAGATCATGATTCATAGTACAAATATGAGAAGTAGCACCTGAATCCAGAATCTATGAATCAGAATATACAGTAGCGGAACAATTGGTTTCAAAAACAAAAAGTTCTGTACCTGATACACTATTGATCTTGGGACAAGTCCTACGCCAGTGGCCCAGCTCACCGCATTCAAGACATTTGTCAGTAGATTTTGGACCGCCTACCTTCTCAACCTTTTGGGTCTTGCCCTTGCCTTTTTGCACCCCTTTCTTGGGTTTATACTACTCGTAGGTCTTTTTCTTCTTGTTCTTGGACCTCCGAGGCCCAGAAGAAATCACAAGAGCAGCCTCCCTCGGTTTAGTTTTATGCTAGACTGCCCCATCATCAGTTTATTTATGAGTCAGCTAATGTGCATGAAATATCATTACAGTTGAAATTCATTACAAACTGCATGAAGGAGTCAGGCAAAGATTGAAGGATGAGATCAATCTGAAGGGATAAATCCATATGAATGTTGAGCACCTCGAGCCTCTCAATCATAGAGATCATCTTGAGGACGTGGTCTCCCATTTTCTCCCCTTCCTTCATCCTAGCACTGAATAACTGCTTCGATATCTCATATCTAGCAGTCCTACTGTGCTCTCCATAAAGCTCGGTCACGTGTGCGAGAATCTGTCTAGCAGAAGTCATTTTCTCGTGCGTTCTCTGCAGCTCATTAGTCATTGAGCCCATCATAAAGCCACGGACTAGCACGTCATCCTTGACCCATTTTTCATGGAGATCAATCTCTTCCTGATTACCCCTAGTCCGGACTGGGGTCGGTGGAATGTCCACCTCCAAGATGTATCCCAGAGACTCCATGCTAAGTATAATCATCAAATTCCGCAACCAGTCAACAAAGTTGGGGTCAGTTAGGAGATTCTTTTCAAGTAGTATTTCAAGTCGGTTCTTTGCCATTTTTAGAGAGATATTATTTCGTTTCTCTGCATTGATTTAGACAAGAATGAATTAGTGACTCGTTTTATTATAACCGAGTATAGAATTTAAGGGCTTTTATAATTCTTATCTCAGCTCCCACTAATTTTATCGGAATTACACACTCCCATGTTATAATCCGGAAGTCATGGTAAGATTGACTTCTTAGTGGGGATCAAGTTCTTTACAAATATTAACAGACGCAACCTTTCAGGTTTCTTGCCTATTAATTTCTATAGAGTGGTGTCCAACACTAACCCGTCCAATGGATGATTCGATCTTCTTTTACCCCTGGTCTTCATGCCCTCAACCTATCAGGTTTCTTGGCAATCCAGACTATCTAAGTTGTTGACCATCAACGTCTATAAGTCTGACTATTGAATCTCGCCCGACAACCTATCAGGTTTCTAGGGGCGAAATTTATCACCAACCGAAGGCATCTAATGCACTCGAGAATTTTCCAACGTCTACCGAATGTACTACCCCGATAACTCGGAAGCATAACACACCAGCTCGGGTATCAATTTTCTACGAGTTTGATGGAGGGTAGTAAACCTCGTAACTCTTTTCAAACTTAGTCTGTTTTTTGTCGGGAGAATTTTGCGATTAATGTTACACTTTGCACATTAATTCATTTATAAGCGCGTTTGTGTTGTCAATCATTCAAAATGAAAAACAATAAATAACAACCTAGTTACTACCAACATATAGCTCATGGACTTTTCCTAAGTACTGGGCCAAGCGAATGACCCAATAAAGAAAATAAAAACAGCCTTCGATTCTTCGTCTTCTCGGTCGGTTGTCTTTGGTCTTCTTCATAGCCAAATAAATAATTACATCATTGAAAATGCATCCTATTATACAAATTTTCTAGTAAAAATAAATAGGCTCAAAACGGCCTTTACAACCCAATCGAATCGAACAAATCAAAACTAAATCCACGAGCTATATCACCATCACATAAGGATTCCACACAACATGTAACGGCAATGAAATTAAATAATTAATTTTAATATATTAATCCAATTAATCTATAAAAATTAATCTATTCAATTTCTACAATATTAATCCAATTAATATATATATGGCATTCAAATTAAATAATCAATTAATGTATTAATCCAATCAATATAAAAATTAATCTATTCAATTCTAATGATATTAGTCCAATTAACACTAATAATCGTCATTTCAATTCGTTCGAACTAATCTGGCCAAAAAATAGTATTTTCGTTTAATATCTTTCCCATTTAAAATAATATTCCAAATATACATTTTAATCAAATTAAATCCAATTTAAAATGTGAAAAAAATATTACAACATAATACAGAGACTAAACGAAGTCCCGGATAAGTCGGAACGACCCCAGCCCGCAAATCGAGCCCGAAAAAGAGGGCTAGCCGAGGGTGACCCGCTGGAGCGAGTCACCTGCTTGCTACTATTCGGGTAGCAGGCAGCATGTCCTGGCCAGCCTGCCAGGCACGGCCTGGCAGTGACTCTGTGTCACAGGGCGCTTTCCATATTATTCGGAGTACCCGGGATTGCCTTGGACTTACAAAGGATTATGTTGGATAGTTGCCCTGCGACACGAATAAGGTTGGGGACGTGCGACAGTGGTCGGCGTCCGGAGTATGTCCGTGCGCGAGCAGGACCTTGTGTCGTGGAGTAGAGGGCTTTAGAAAAAGAGTTTCGTGAAATGCTTGTAATGGGGAGTTCCTTGGAGTGTTGGGAAGATCTCCACCAAGTTTCACAACTAGACGGTTCCGTTTGAGTAGCGAACGATGTGAAGTATCGAGATGCTACAGTGCAGTGGCATTGTAGTAGTTTCAGAATATTGCAGAGGCAATTCCTCACTCCTCGAGTATCGGATGGGGCTGAAACTTTGAGGACTTATAGATAATGTCGTAAGCTACTCTACGGTTCAAGCGGATAAGGATTTGGAGTTCATATGAGGGAGTTACACCCGATGTGGTTCCTCGGCCAATCAATGTCTAGTGCAATTACAAGGGAATATTTGTCTAAGCCTATTATAGGGGGGACAGTCCTTAGATGGGCAATGGTGGGCAAGCGGCCAGTCTTCCTCGTGCTGTCGAGCACCAAGCGTGCAATCTTCGTAGAGGTATGGGGGGCCTCTAGGGAGCCAACTCTAAGCATTCGAAGTGTGCGAGGAGTTCCCGAGCGAGTTGGAAATCGTTAGGGCGGCGTAGGACCTGAGTGGTCTGCGTTGGGCTTAAGGTTGGCATTGAGGCTAAAGTGTGACCGGAGGGATGCCGTCGGCCATATACACTTCCTCTATGTCGATAGGGCAATCGAGGCACGCATTTAAATCATACGCTTCGTGAGCTTACTCGTAAGCATTAGCTATCGGTTCCGGCTATGCTGCGGGGGATCGTTGGCTTGTACATGTGGTTGCGAGACAACACCACATTGCGGATTGAAGATAATATGTCGGTATGCGAAGTAGTCCCAAACATCGTGAGGGGCAAATATCTATTGATGGCATGAACCTAAGCCAAGATCTAAAAGGTTGTCCGTCTCGAGTGAGGTACTCTCAAGGGCGCCAAAGTACTGCACCTAGGAAGTCCCGAGTGAGTGTCGAGCACGAGGAATTGCACTTCGGGCATGCGAGTGACCCTTAGTGCCATGTGCCATTGCGGGTTAAGATTGAAGGGTATGAGATACCGGCCCTTAGTTGGTCGGAGGCAAAGGACAGGCGGGTGCCTAGCGTTTTACGCAGCACAATGGACCAGTGCATGATATCTCTAATGTTGGTATTTTATGAAATCTCGTTGATGGTAGCCGGACGGAGACTCAGAAGTCTCCTAGGCGCACGGGTGATTCGTGATCCGCTGCACGAATTCGACGGCCTGAACCTCAGTGAGCCGCACCCTGTGACACTCTGGCAGTCCCGGGCTGCCGAGTCCGACTCTGTTCGGCTCGTTTCCAAAATGTGATGTTTCTAACTTTTATGTAGGACTTATAAATCAACAATTTTTTTTCAGATTTATAACTCACATAAAATCATAGAAACAAAATTTACAACGAACAAATAAAAATCTCTGATTATACCAATAGTGATTCTAAATCATAAACATCAACCAATAGTATTCAAAATGCACAAATAATCGTATATACGGAAATATTGACCTCGCTCCGATACCACTGTTGAGATTCCGGATACAATATCGAATACAAAGCGGAATAATAATAATACACAATAAAGAATCCCAAACAGGATCGATCAAGGTCATACAGGATACGAAAAATAAATCAACGAAGATAAAAGGATCAAAGTCTCATACCTTTGAAGCCTTTGATAATATCTTCGTATGTTGATGATGATCACGAACCCGAACACGAACACGAATTCCCTTTGTTCCAAACATTGGAAGTGTGATGTCTCTATGTCACCACGCGATGGAACTTGACCGGAAAAATCAACGAGACTTCGTTCTTCAAGAACATGGCTAGGGAAACTCCTAGGAAATTTTCTCTCTAATATTTCTTACTATTCTTTCAACTCTAAGATGAAGAATACTTGAGGAAAAAAAACTCTCCCTCCTTGTTCTTCTTCTCTCGGCCGAACTAGCAAGTCTTTTGGAGGTGTGGTTTTATTTTGTAATATATCATGTGCATGATATGATCCCACCAAATAATAACATCTTGGCATTATTAGAAGACCAAATTAAGGTGGGATCTCTCATAATAAAATAACAAAACAAGAAACCACCAAGAAGAGGGGAGGTGGAGCGGCCATGAGGAAATTCCCAAAAAACGGGCCGAGTCACTCGACTCGTGTACTGGACGTTTGTCAAACGACTCCGTTAAATACACTCCGTTTTATTTCCAATGTATTTATACTAATTAATTAATCCAATTAATTAATTATATCAAATATAAATACACTTCTCTAAGAAATTTTATTTATAAATTAAATTAATTACCAGTAACTTAATTTCAATTCATAAGACCGCTATTTGATTTATCCAATAAATCATAATTAGATATCCAATATCTAATATTATTAGAGAGATAATAAATTCACATTTATCCGTCGATGCTCCTGATGCGCGGCTCTGTAGGTCCGTTTCAGCCTGCATTGGGAGGAACTAATGAGTGCGCGCAGCACTTAGCCAGCCTAGCGGGCCGCATTGTAAACCCCGACTGAGAACGAATGAAGGGATCATTCTAGAACCATTATGCCGTGAATACCATATACGTATAGACCTTTCATCAGATGTCCCGGTCAAGTCTTCGGGTCACGGTAAAGTCAAAACCTACTGTTGACTAGACACTATACATGTGTTAATGCAAATCAAGACCGATATATTACTAGTGTATCTAATACGACTAGATCAGAATGCTTTGGCCAAAGACTTATAATCTTATTTGCCATTAACCGTATAGGACATTCGCCTGCTCACTAACAGGAGATAAAATCCTTTCTTGGCGTACAGTAAAGACTGCTATCTGCCCGTATAGTCCGCACTTCGAGGTCGACTCAGCGAATAAGCAAACGAGTCTAACTACTCTAATGACAAACTAAATGTCACAGGCACATCTCTTCTACTGAACCCTAAAGTCAAAGGTCCACGTATATTATCACAACCTTTCGATTCGTCATCGACTCTCTAAGAGTGAATACCTTGTGAGTGAATCAAGTATGAGTCATGTTTGAGTATACTGATCCCACCAATATACTTATAACTATGCTATCAAGACATGCACACGTCCTAGCATCAGTTATACAAGTCTTACTCAAAACTTAATGCCCAATTAAGTTTATCGACTTGCGAACGGTTTACGTAAATAAACTTTAAAAACTTCTAGTACATTTTCTCTTATCCGATAACGAGAATGGAATGTTCGCTTTTATTTACATGGACTTTACTTCAATCTTACCAAATCATGAATGCATTTGAAATACAATAAATAGGGAATGAATTATATTTCCTTTTATTGATAATTCCATAATTATAAGTACAATGCCCCTTCTCTCTCATCCCTTGAGTGGCATTCGAGAGCATATTCCTAACACTTTTTAAATACTTCTTTGCTTGAGTTCGAAATTCTAAAACTTATCGGGAATGATAGTTGATTACCCTATCCGATTCGTGGTTGCTATTTGCTTGATACATTTTGTATAGTATTATACTTGGAGTAGCAAAATAGTGGAATTTTGCTAACCCCCGAGTAATCGGGGGTGGATGTCTGTTTTGCGTCCAGGTACATACAGGTTCGTGGGAGCAGTCACAGGATCGGCACAGGAAGTGGCGAGTTACGATACTAATCAAGAGTTGGGAGTTAATTGTATCATCTGAGTTGTAATCCGTCTTCCCCTATTTTGTATCCTTACCCGACGTGGATTTTTATTTGTGAAGAATTGTACTTTTCTATTTGTGTCAGTCGTGCGACCTCATCGGTCAGTGTAGTTGTTTATAATTGACCTACGGTCTGTATTATTGTATTGTGTGTCCCCGACCGGCCAAGCACTTGGTCGTTTTGTGATGCTTACCTTGGTAGATCCTCGTGAGAGGGATCTATGGCGTGTAATATTCTCATATGGTTTTGGGGGTGTTACAATTATGGTATCAGAGCTTAGGTTGCGGAAACCTGGGCTGGCGCGTCAAGTCGAGTCATGATTTGTCGAGTAATGTGTTGTCTTGTCATTCGAGTTGTCAGGTGAGAAGTTGAGTTGTGCGTAGTCACAGCGTGTCGTATGTGTTGTCGGATGAGGTTAGTATCGTGGGCGACCGTCATATCCATGCGGCCTATGGACGTAAGTCTCCTCTTTTATGTGAGGTATCCGTGTTTCATGATTTTATTTATGTGCGATAATTGTGGTGGATAAATATTTGTTGCATGATAATGTGAAGTGGAATCCATGTTTGATACTTTTGGTACACCGTGTGTGTAATGAGCTGAATGTATTGATGGTATGGGCACCGAGTGGTGCAATACAATGTGAAAACTGTGAACCTTGATGTGTCCCGGAAAATGTAATGATAGTAGAGTTTGTCGAGAAACTCAGATTGATGGTTTTGACGTATGTTTAAACTTGGTGTTCACGAGTTGTATTTGATTGAATTTGTGATATTGTTTGCCGATTGGTGATGTGGTTTCAAGTTCGATTATTTTTTGATAGTTGTAATTGTGTCCGCTGCCTGTAGGTTTGAAAACGGTTTTCTGAAAGATTTTATGGGCTTGAGTATTTTTGTGGAAAAATCGATTTTTTTTTTTTGAAAATATTTTGGTTGTGCGGTTAAACAACGGTTTTATATGGATTTTGAAATCGGTTGAACTTTGACAAGTTGGTCATGTATTTTCAAATGACACCTCCAGACGGTATTTGGAAAATGTGTTTTAAAGTGCTTCGGATTAGGGCTGAGCACAAATGGTCCGGACCCAGTTTTTACCCGGACCCGGACCTGACCTGTTAATTAGGTCTAGGTCTCGGGTCTGCATTTTATCTAAATCCGGGTTCCGGGCCGGACCGGGTCAAAACCCGGAAAATCCGGGTTCAGTCCGGAACGACCCGGTAAAAATAAATATACATAAAAAATATTTTTTATTATAATTTACCCTCCGTGGTGATGAAATAATGATGATTAATGGCTCGATTATGATTGCATATTATTCTAATTAAGTTTATTTATGCTAAAATATTGTTGAACTTGGGAGTTTGGTGAGTAAATTAAGATATTAAGATTGATAATTGTATTTTATGGGAGTATGTAAAGAAGAAAGCATTTTATATGTAATAAAAGGACACTTAATATGCAAATTTTTTTTTTACAAAATGGGGCTAGAAGAAGGGCCGGCCGGACCGACCCGATTTCTGGTCGGACCGGGTTAGCCGATTCGAGCAGTCCGGGCTTCGGGTCGATAAAGTCCGACCATTTATAATCCGATCCATTCCAGACCGGGTCGGTCCGGGCTGGGTCATACCCGGTGCTCAGCCCTATTTCGGACATTGCAAAATATTATTGTCATTTTTTAATATGATCGAAATAATTTTAGAAAATTTTTACTTTGCAAAACAACTTTGATTTTTAGAATTTAGAACATTATGTGTGTGTGTGTTGGGACTAAGTCGTTGCAACAAGCTTATATGTTGTTATGCTAGTCGGAGAATTTTGCAGTGTCTCTAATTGTCGGGATACATTGTTAGGAGTCGATCCTTAACCTTCGAAGCCATTTTGGGGCTGTTGAGTTAATTCTGCTGTCTTGCAGCTAGTGGTTATGGTCGTAAGATGTTTTCCATTATGGCCTTAAGCTGTTAGATGTTACGGCCGTAAGAAGTTATTTGTTATGGCCGTAAGTTTTTGACTGTCACAGCCGTAGTCTTGTTGTTACAGCTGTATCTGTGCTTGGTATCGGTCGTCTGATTTCTATTGACATAGTCGTATGGTCCGCCAGTGACGTGTGAACTTTAACTATTGTATCGGTAATGCCGCACTCGGTTGGTTATCCTGTATGGGTGCTAGAAAATTTTGGTTGTACACTAAGTGTTGTGACTACGTAGTCTGATTTAATTGCATTTTTTTATGACGTAATTCTGATGTGATAGTTGATCGGTGGTAATGATTAGTGCGAGTACAAGTGGTTTTCCACCCGGGGATGGTTTGGCGAAACCTCTGGGGGTCGATGCTAAGGGGCATGGCCACGGATTATCATGTGCGTTGTTATTCGTGATGGCGTGGCGTGGTAACATGTGGTTACCATGTATGTCGTTAATGGTGATGATGATATGTATTGATAAGGTCATTTTGATGATATCATTTATCGAGCAGATTTGATAATTCTAAATGTTGTTTTGCAAATGATTTCAAAACGAAACAGTTATGATAATGGGTTTATGGTTTTGATTGAACGGCCGAGGTTATAAAAGTATTTTTCAAAAATTTCATTTCAGCAAAAACGTTAAAATACAAAAGTTTTAAAATATTATCATTTGGACGAATACCTCGAAAAAATTTATTTTTAAAGAATGTTACAAATGTTTGACCCCAATGGTATGTATGTGGTTTTGACCGTGTTTGTCTTGGTAAAGGTCATACATTCATGTTAATGTGTCCATGTGGATTACTTATGAATTTAAGTTCTATTATTGCAGTGATGGTTCATGTATTCATATAAGTACTCAGAGTGGATATTTTATTGTGTTGTTTGTTGTTTTTTGTTGATTATGTGATGTTTGTTTTGTTGTTTTGAATGGTGGTCCGTTTAGTATGCCGATAGGTTGAGGTCGAGGACGTGGTAATGGTTGTAATCAGGAGCATGAGAGGGCGACTCGCACGCTGTCGAGTGCCAATCAGCTCAGTACATATGGTCGGGATGACCAGTCGCGTGATCGGGGGCAATCAGCCAGAGGTAATAATGATGTTGGCGCCGCCACCATCCTTCGTCAGGTGGTTGACCAATTGGTGCATATGAATCAGACCGTGCACTGAAATGAGAACCCATATGGGGATAATGGAGCTAGTCAGTGGTTACGAGATGTGATGAGAATGCACCCGCCTCGTTTTATAGGTTCTTCTGACTCGTTAGATTGGGAGAACTGGCTCTTCCAGTTGGACAGAACATTTGATGCTATAACTTGTCCGGATGAAAGGAGGGTACCCATTGCTTAGTACCTACTCGACAAGGAAGCTGCAGATGGTGGGAGGCCATAGCGCCTGATGATCGTGCAACTACTTGGGTCGAGTTTAAGCCTGCCATGGAGGCAGAGTATTGTCCATTACTTGTTCAGAGTGCCGGATTGTCGAATTTTTCTCGTCTATGCCCCAAGATGTGTCAATATCTCAGGCAATAGTCGACTTTAATCGGCAGTTGTGTTATGTTCGGGATCAAGTGAGAAGTGAGGCATATAAGGTTCGTTATTTCGATATACGTATGAAACCTCATGTTCGACAGTGTATGGCTCCTTTTATGTGTACCACATTGAAGGACTATCATTGAAATGGCTATAAGGTCTACAGAGTCTGTATCTGTGGCAAAGAAACATAAGATTTCTTATGACGCTTCGGGAAGCAAGGGAATTGGGGTTCCAAAACCACAAACCTCATATCAGATGAGTATGGGACCTTCTCGATCAGCTGGAGAATCTAAAAGACCCAGGTCAGTGTCTTTGAGTTCTGGTAGTGTCCCATGATGTTTCAACTGTAATGTTCTGGGTCATGAACGTGCGAGTTGTAAGGCACAACCGATGACTTGTTACAACTACGGACACAAAGGACACCGAGTCCAGTATTGTGAGAGAGTGTCTGGTGCGGTTGATACTCAAGCTTCAGTGCTAGTGTCGAGATCGACTCATAGAGATCATTGATGTCTGTTGTTCTTGATTTTGTTTATTTTCGTGCTCTGGTTCGTTTTAAGTTTCGGGATGAAACTTGTTTTTAGAGGGGTAGAATATAATACCCGAGATTTTTAATTCCAGTTGCCTTGAACTATTTGTCGTTTGGTGTCAGTTATTTTGTTTCATTATGATTATATGGAATTTGTTTTTCCGTCATGAACGGTATGATATATTCTGTTGTAGTGTTCGTCGAGTGAGACTTGTTGTCGCGTGCGTTTCTTTGATTAAATGTGTGCTTGTGATGTGGTATGTTATGTTTCGTAATTTGCTTGTTATTGTTTTGAATCTTAGCATGTGCGTTAGTGTGACCGAGACGTTATCGAACGTCTAACCGGACTGTCGGAGTGGTCGAGTTTCGATCGTAAGGCCTGGCCGAGTTACGGCCGTAAGGCATGGCGGGTTACGGCCGCAATGCATGGTCGGTTACGGCCGCAATGCATGGCCGAGTTACGGCCGCAAGGCATGGCCTAGTTACGGCGGTAATGCCTGTAATACCCGTAATTTCGATTTCCGTTAATTTCTTTTTTTTCAGCGAAGTCCATTTGGACGGCTCGCTGATGATCGTTTTGTCATTCCAAGAATGATTAATTCAACACTTTTTGACATCCGAGTTCGTTTCGGTATCGTTTTGTTGAGTTCCGTGCTTTTTAGCAGTTTTTCCGCACTTGAGTTCGATTCTTGCGAATCTCGTCTGAAACTGTTGTTTCGACTTTCTCGTAAGTTCATTTAATGTTCTTATTCGTGTTGCAAGCTTCGGCTTTGTGTTTCGATCATGTATCGTGTATTTCGGACGTTTTGGGCCATTTCGGAATTTCCCAAAGTTTGGGGTAATTACTTTCCGTTGTCGGATTTCGAGCCTTCGGGTGGTCGAAATCATGTGTTCTCTTAGTGCTCGAATTCGTCTTTGCGAGTACTTCGTAACCGTATCTTCGATTCGTATTCAGGTTCGGGTTTCGGGGTCGTTCGGGCCGTCGGAGTTGGCCCCGACCGAGTCATGGCCAGGCGATGCAGGCCAGTGCATCGCCGAGTTACGTACGGTAGTGCTCGACAGTTACATACGTAATGTCGGTTACGTACGTAACCCTTGGCCGGTTACGTACGTAAGGATGTCGGCATTTTTGGGCAGCGTCTCAGCCATGGCCAGTTACGTACGTAAGCCCTTGGCCGGTTACGTACGTAACTCGGCCGGCAGACACCCTATATAAAGCCCTGCAGACGGGATTTTGGCCATTTTTCTCCTTCTTCTCCTTCTCTTCCGCGGCTGAGGGTAGGGGTGGCATTTCGGAACCGAAAATCCAAAACCGAACCGAAAAAACCCGAAAAAATAACCGAAAAACCGAAACCGAAGAAGACCGAACCGAAAAACAAAAAAACAGAACCGAACCGAACTAATTTGGTTCGGTTCTCGGTTCGGGATAAAGCGGAACCGAACCGGACCGAAATGGACCGAAGTCAAATTTCAACATACTAAAATGACCTTATTTTTGTGATTTTGGTGTGTTTCGAATTTTAGTATAATTCGTTTTCCTTTTGTAAGACCCTCATGGGTCCAAGAAGGACCGATAATATGCTCATGAATTTGTGATTCAATTAATTTAGGTTGAGAGAATGAGCTACTGTGATTTACGATTGTTATATATTTTGAGATATTTGGAAATTGCTATGCAACTCTAGCTTTTATCTTGAAAACATATATATAACTCTTGTTCGCTTGTTATATAAACTTATTCTATTGCATATAATATTTGAATTTATATTGTGAAGAACCAAAAAAACATCAAACCAAATCGAAACCGAACCGAATATTTATAAAACCGAACTTAACCGAACCGAACTTCAAAAAGAACCGAACCAAACCGAAACCGAATATTTGGTTCGACTCTCGGTTTTGGTCAAAAACCGAACCGAATGGAACCGAGTCCACCCCTAGCTGAGGGTGTGCTTATCATGGAGCCATGTTGTTTAACAACAAATCCATGAAGTTCTTGAGATTATATCATTGATCAATCATCCGTTATCATCCTTTGATCCAGCGAATCAAGGTAATCTTCCTTAGAACCCTAAATTCTTGAATTTGGGGGTTTTTGCGTTTTTGTCCGATTCGTTCCGTATTGTTGATTAATTCATGATGGGTATGATTAATCTTGGTAGTATTCTTGTATTTAACATCATTTAATCCATTGTTCTTCGTCGATTCGAAGTATATTTCTTGATTTCCTTCGAATCGACTTTTTGAGGGATTTGTTCTCGATCTCGTTTTCCATCCATTTTTGATGGATCGATTGTGGTTAAATGATGTTGTTAAACATATTCTATGGATTGTTTATCCATATTTCAACTTGGAATTCCATTTTCGTGTTTTGTCGGGACGAATCGTGTTCTTGGCCGTTTTGGGGAAAACACTTGAACATTCGTCGTTCATTCCTTGAATTCAACGACTTTGAGTCGTGTTATGGAATTCTTTTCATTGTTGTTCTTGTCCTTCGTAGTTTATGACCGCGAGTTGGCGATCGGTGGAGACGGCGGGTTCATAGTCGGTTCGTGCCAACCTACTCCGGTCGATTCTCCGCGTAGTGGTTGTTCAAGGCAAGTACCTTGTCCATACTATTCTTGTTTTGTGGATATGATAATTGGTGATCATCTTGGTGTGTTTGTTTATTTGTTTGAAATGAGTTTTCAAAGGATTCGGCTAGCCTCGTTAAAGGCTCACTTTCAAAACGCGTGTGTTTTGTAAATTGTGTGGGTTGTAAGTGACTACGTGAATCCTTTGGATATATTTGGTGTTGATGTTGCGTTTGATAATGCGTGTGTACGCATATTGCTTATTTCCGTCGCGTTATGGTTTATGTGTGTGTTGTTATTTATTCGTGTGGTCGTGGACTGACGGATGAATTATGTGAATTGGTGTATTGACTTGATAATTGTTACGACGATGACTGTGTACTTGATGTTTGTGTCAATGTGAATCCTTGTTGTGAGAGACGTCATATCCGGGAGCCTCTGAGGGCGGGGCGTGCGATCTCCGGCCTGGTGTACGCTGCAATGTGCGGCTCCATATGGTTGGTGAATGCCGGTGTTTACCTGATGCGCGTGCAAGGGGCGGCTCTTATGGGAGTGACGCCGGCGCGGTGACACGGACAATGTGCGGATGACATGTGGAGTGAACGCCGGTGCACAGGAGTTTCAGTGGAGGCGCCTGGCAGGCTTATTGGTAACGGATATTTGAGTGTTTAGCTAAGACCCCGTTACCGAACGATTATCGTATTTCAAATTCTTTCAACTCTTTTCAAATGCTGGTCTCGATATAGACCGTGATTCATGTTTTCTGAAAGTGTGTTTCAACTTGTTTTAAAGTGTTGGTATCAGGGTTAATTAACCAAGGACATTTGACGAGATCTCCGAGGGTTAATTAATCAGGGGTCTTGGCGATTTTGGGCGGACGAAAGGCTGTGTCCTTGATTATACTGTGTTGTCATTTTGTGTTTTGGGTCGAGGACCCCGTGTGATGTTGAGATGTTTGATCTCATGTTGATATTATTTGGATTGGGTCGAGGACCCCGTGTGATGTTGAGATGTTGTAATTTGTTTAGCTAGCCAGCTCGGGAGGGTCCTTCGAGGCCTCGGGTGGGATCTATGGTATTACCCTGTTCCCAAGGCGATGCATGTGTGTGATTTGTTCCGCTAGCCAGCTCGGGAGGGTCCTTCGAGGCCTCGAGTGGGATTTGTGGCTTCGTCCCGGTCCTAGGCGATGCGCGTGCGCGATTATGTTTTGTTGATTTTTATGTCCGTCGAGGACACGTGATATTGGGCTCTGGCCCTGTGAATTGTTGTCGGTTTTCTATTTGCGAAAACAAAACCTGTGGGCTGTGACCCCTGTTGATTTTTGGAAAGAGAAGGATTCTGAAATTCTAAATTGTTTTCTATTAAAACTCTCGATGGCATTTTAAACGGTTTTATAAATTGTTTTCTCTTGATTTGTGATCTTTCGGTTTTGAAGTGTTTTACCCAAACTCATGCCTCGGGAAGTACTTTTCGTTACGTTTGAATCTTTGAGGATTTTCTAGTTATTGTTATTCGTGGAATGTGAATTATATGGCTCGTATTTTTGCACTTGTACTTGCACTAGCAAAAAAGTGGAGTTTTGCTAACCCCCGAGTATTCGGGGGGTGGACGTCTATTTTTGCATTCAGGTTTTGGAGCATAACACAGGGTCGGCACGAAGGATGATGAAAGATGATCGATACTAATCACATGAGGAACCGTACATTGTTTATCGGTTCAGTTGTACTCTATTTTCCGCTGCTATATTTTTCCCGTTGTACGGGTGTAGTTGCGTTTTGACCCCTGTGTGGGCATGAGTTGTATTTGAGTTGTATGTATTTATTGAAAGACCAAATCGGTCTACTGAGTCATTTTAGCCTTAAAGGCATGGTTGAGTTGTCATATGTTGTTACCAGCCTGGTAGATCCTTGAGGAAAGGTTCTACGGCGTGTAATATCCCTGAGCGGATTGGGGGTGTTACATAAATGGTATCGGAGCTTAGGTTGTGGAAACCTAGGCTGTCGGGTCAGTGGTGTCTGTTGAGTTTTGTCTTGTCGGATTTTATCTGACTGAGTCATGTCGCGACGCGTCGTCTGAGTTTGTTGGTCGTGATTAGTATCGTGGGGCGATCATCATCTTCGTGCGATCTGTGGATGTAAGTCTCCCTTCTTTGTGTTGTGCCTCGTGTGACACGAGCTATTTTTATGATTAATTGTTAAGTGACGGAATCCTCTTTTGGATTTTGATTTCTTGATATGCGGTTATTTGACCCTCATATTTCGTTCATATGAGGAGTAGTGTTGCTGGATTGTGCATGTTGGACGTTATTTCTTTTATCCGCTGTATGAGTTCTTTTGTAATGGCTTTCGGTATTTTACCGACTGAGTTTTATTTCGAAAACCGATTCTCTTAACCGAGTTTTTGGGCATTATGGCCTTGATCGTTTTGGCGAAATTCTTATGACGGTATTTAGTATTTTGTGAATGGCTTTTGTAAGTTTTTGAAATATTACCGTCATCGGCCTTTATGGCGTTTTTGTAAATGGTTTTTAGTCTGGTGGGTTCCGGCGCGGGACCCACGGCGCTATAATGTTTTGTGTAATTACCTGAAATTTTTGGACATTCCAGCCCATTGAATTATCTTTAAAAACCTTGAGTATCTTAGAAAATAAATTTCGAGACGTACTTTTAAAATGAATTATTTTCTCATGGTACATCCAAGGTGCCACAACATGTTTTCAAAATTTTTCTACCTCGAGGACCAAAATGTTTTGAGATATTTTCAATGTTTTAGAAACACTTTTATTTAGACCCGAGGGTCGAATATTCTAAAAGTTTTTGCTAAGAGAAAGTGTCCTCATTTTTATCTAATGTGAAATGGTTCTCCAAAGTCTCGATGACGATGTTTCACGTTTGTATTTTTTTGAAAGGTGATACTCAAGATCAACCGGTATTCTTCTAAATTATTTTCAAAATAAGGTTGTCGTTTTTTTAAAACTTATCCATTCCCGTTTGAGGGTTGGGTATGTATGTATGATGTTCGCGTTGTCATTTTGATGTTTACTCCCGAGTATGATTGAATTGGAGGTGTGAGCGTTGAGTCGTTTTCCACACATTTGTTGCGTTAGCCCTCTGTGAGAGGTGGGATGTTGATATTGAATATTGTCGCCTCGTAGTGATTTCTGCATTGTCGCGCATGTGCGAGCTGTTAGAGCTTGGTATGGTATGACCGTGTGCATCGGTGATGGTTCCGTTATGTGTCGTTTGTTTAATGTCTTGTTACCTTGCTCCCGTTTTTGTGAATTTCGTGGACGAGGTCGGAGGTAATACCCGTATTATTTTGACTTCGGTATTTTCTCTTTCTCCATTCTATCAACTCGCTCGTGTTCGTTGATACTTTATGAACTTGTTCTGTATTTCGGTTTCATCGTCCGGACGAGCTGTGATCTTGTTGTGGGTCGATCTAGTTATCGCTGTGACTTTTTCGAGTTCGGTTCGATTCTTGTGAACCTTGTTCGGAAGTGACATCTTTTGGTTCTACTAATTCTTTTATTCGAAGTGGATCGGATTTGGAACTCCTGTGTTTCCGACTCTGGCGACTCGTTTATGCTCGCTAACATTTTCTGAACTTTCCCTATCCCTTGCTTTTGTTGATCGAACGAGTGTGGTATTATTTCGGAATAACTCATTTGTCGTTGTGACTTTTCAATCGCTATTCCCTTTCCTGTGGCTCTTATGGGAATGCATGTCTTGTAGTTCTCACCAGATCATCCTGGGAGTTGTTGTTTGAATTCTATTATCCTTCGTATTTCGGACATGATTGTTCGATTTTTTGTTGTCTCGATCGTTTGTTCATTCGATTTTTGTTCTCGTTTCGTGATTGTTGAGCATTCAGGCTCCTTCCTAATTCCCTTAAGTTCGGGAAATTAGTCTCGTTTTCAATCTTCCAACCCTTAGGCGGTGGAATTCCGTATTTGTTCAGCGTTTGGCTCGCGTTTTGATTGATGAACCATTGGGTTGGTCAATCGTATTGATTTTCGTTCGTGTGTCTTGTGACTGTTCGGATAATTGACTTGACTATATTATCCATTTGATGACGCTTGTCATTTGTTGGTTTTATTACATTCCTAACGGCGACGTTGTGTTGGTCGCCGTGGAGCGTGTTTTCACACCGTATATTCCTTTGCGTTGCTTGTAACGTTTCGCCGTTGGGCATGAGTTACGCGCTTCTTGTGTATCTCGTTGAGTTTTTCCTGGCGGGATATTTCTTCTCCCTACTTGTTTTAAGTTTCGGGACGAAACTTCTTTTAAGGAGGGTAGTGTGTAATACCCGTAATTTCGATTTCCGGTAATTTCTTTTTTTCAGCGAAAGTCCATTTGGACGGCTAACTCATGACCGTTTCGTCATTCCGAGAATGATTAATTCTACACTTTTTGACATCCGAGTTCGTTTCGGTGTCGTTTTGTTGAGTTCCGTGCTTTTTAGCGGTTTTTCCGCACTTGAGTTCGATTCTTGCGAATCTCGTCCGAAACTGTTGTTTCGACTTTCTCGTAAGTTCATTTAATGTTCTTATTGGTGTTGCAAGCTTCGGCTTGGTGTTTCGATCATGTATCGTGTATTTCAGACGTTTTGGGCCATTTTCGTAATTTCCCAAAGTTTGGGGTAATTACTTTCTGTTGTCGGATTTCGAGCCTTCGGGTGGTCGAAATCATGTGTTCTCTTAGTGCTCGAATTCGTCTTTGCGAGTACTTCGTAACCGTATCTTCGATTCATATTTAGGTTTGGGTTTCGGGGTCGTTCGGGCCGTCAGAGTTGGCCCCGGCCGAGTCATGGCCGGGCAGTCTGGGCCCAGGCCGGCACTGGCCGAGTTACGTACGATAGCGCTCGGCAGTTACGTACGTAATGCCGGTTACGTACGTAACCCTTGGCCGGTTACGTACGTAAGGATGCCGGCATTTTTGGGCAGCGTCTCAGCCATGGCCGGTTACGTACGTAACTCGGCCGGCAGACAGCCTATATAAGGCCCTACATATGGGATTTTGGCCATTTTTCTCCTTCTTCTCCTTCTCTTCCGCGGCTGAGGGTGTGCTTATCATGGAGCCATGTTGTTTAACAATAAATCCATGAAGTTCTTGAGGTTATATCATTGATCAATCATCAGTTATCATCCTTTGATCCAGCGAATCAAGGTAATCTTCCTTAGAACCCTAAATTCTTGAATTTGGGGGGTTTTGCGTTTTTGTCCGATTCGTTCCGTATTGTTGATTAATTCATGATGGGTATGATTAATCTTGGTAGTATTCTTGTGTTTAACATCATTTAATCCATTGTTCTTCGTCGAATCGAAGTATATTTCTTGATTTCCTTCGAATCGACTTTTTGAGGGACTTGTTCTCGATCTCGTTTTCCATCCGTTTTTGATGGATCGATTGTGGTTGAATGATGTTTTTAAACATATTCTATGGATTGTGTATCCATATTTCAACTTGGAATTCCGTTTTCGTGTTTTGTCGGGAAGAATCGTGTTCTTGGCCGTTTTGGGGAAAACACTTGAACATTCGTCGTTCGTTCCTTGAATTCAACGGCTTTGAGTCGTGTTATGGAATTCATTTCATTGTTGTTCTTGTCCTTCGTAGTTTATGACCGTGAGTTGGCGATCGGTGGAGACGGCGGGTTCATAGTCGGTTCGTGCCAACCTACTCCGGTCGATTCTCCGCGTTGTGGTTGTTCAAGGCAAGTACCTTGTCCATACTATTCTTGTTTTGTGGATATGATAATTGGTGATCATCTTGGTGTGTTTGTTTATTTGTTTGAAATGAGTTTTCAAAGGATTCGGCTAGCCTCGTTAAAGGCTCACTTTCAAAACGCGTGTGTTTTGTAAATTGTGTGGGTTGTAAGTAACTACGTGAATCCTTTGGATATATTTGGTGTTGATGTTGCGCTTGATAATGCGTGTGTACGTATATTGCTTATTTCCATCGCGTTATGGTTGACGTGCGTGTTGTTATTTATTCGTGTGGTCGTGGACTGACGGATGAATTATGTGAATTGGTGTATTGACTTGATAATTGTTACGACGATGATTGTGTACTTGATGTTTGTGTCAATGTGAATCCTTGTTGTGAGAGACGTCATATCCGGGAGCCTCTGAGGGCGGGGCGTGCGATCTCCGGCCTGGTGTACGCTGCAATGTGCGGCTCCATATGGTTGGTGAATGCCGGTGTTTACCTGATGCGCGTGCAAGGGGCGGCTCTTATGGGAGTGACGCCGGCGCGATGACACGGACAATGTGCGGCTGACATGTGGAGTGAACGCCGGTGCACAGGCGTTTCAGTGGAGGCGCCTAGCAGGCTTATTGGTAACGGATATTTGAGTGTTTATCTAAGACCCCGTTACCGAACGATTATCGTATTTCAAATTCTTTCAACTCTTTTCAAATGCTGGTCTCGATATAGACCGTGATTCATGTTTTCTGAAAGTGTGTTTCAACTTGTTTTAAAGTGTTGGTATCAGGGTTAATTAACCAAGGACATTTGGCGAGATCTCCGAGGGTTAATTAATCAGGGGTCTTGAGCAGTTTTTGGGCGGACGAAAGGCTGTGTCCTTGATTATACTGTGTTGTCATTTTGTGTTTTGGGTCGAGGACCCCGTGTGATGTTGAGATGTTTGATCTCATGTTGATATTATTTGGATTGGGTCGAGGACCCCGTGTGATGTTGAGATGTTGTAATTTGTTTAGCTATCCAGCTCGGGAGGGTCCTTCGAGGCCTCGAGTGGGATTTGTGGCTTCGTCCTGGTCCTAGGCGATGCGCGTGCGCGATTATGTTTTGTTGATTTTTATGTCCGTCGAGGACACGTGATATTGGGCTCTGGCCCTGTGAATTGTTGTCGGTTTTCTATTTGCGAAAACAAAACCTGTGGGTTGTGACCCCTTTTGATTTTTGGAAAGAGAAGGATTCTGAAATCCTAAATTGTTTTCTATTAAAACTCTCGATGGCATTATAAATGGTTTTATAAATTGTTTTCTCTTGATTTGTGATCTTTCGGTTTTGAAGTGTTTTACCCAAACTCATGCCTCGGGAAGTACTTTTCGTTACGTTTGAATCTTTGAGGATTTCCTGTTATTGTTATTCGTGGAATGTGAATTGTATGGCTCGTATTTTTGCACTTGTACTTGCACTAGCAAAACAGTGGAGTTTTGCTAACCCCCGAGTATTCGGGGGGTGGATGTCTATTTTTGCATTCAGGTTTTGGAGCATAACACAGGGTCGGCACGAAGGATGATGAAAGATGATCGATACTAATCACATGAGGAACCGTACATTGTTTATCGGTTCAATTGTACTTTATTTTCCGCTGCTATATTTTTCCCGTTGTACGGGTGTGGTTGCGTTTTGACCCCTGCGTGGGCATGAGTTGTATTTGAGTTGTATGTATTTATTGAAAGACCAAATCGGTCTACTGAGTCATTTTAGCCTTAAAGGCATGGTTGAGTTGTCATATATTGTTACCAGCCTGGTAGATTCTTGAGGAAAGGTTCTACGGCGTGTAATATCCCTGAGCGGATTGGGGGTGTTACAATGCCTTGCCAGTTACGGCCGTAAAGTACCCGCACGTTTCGGGCGTGGATTGGGAGGCCTGGTTACGGTCGTAAGGAGCTGCCGAGAACAACCGTAAGTGCCTAGTTACGGTCGTAAGTTACTGCATGTTACGGCCGTAACATGCTCGGCTATATATAGGCTGGGCGATGGGTGAGGCAGCCATTTTTCCCCTTTCTCCTTCTTCTTCCGCGATTTTCGGCTGAGACTCAAGGGTGGTGATTGGAGGTATCGTCGTGCATAATTTTGGGAAGATTGATTCATATCTATCATCATCTTCCACTTCATTCGTCCGGATCGAAGGTAATTTCTTGAAATCTCCTAGGGTTGACTTTCGTGATTTCCTTCTTCATTTCATTGTTCGTCCGATTTTGATGAATCAGTTGATGTTATTGAGTATTATTAGTCGTGTTCTACAGATTGTATATCTGTATCTAGAATTTGTTGGAGCCCAGACCGTGATTTTTGTGTTCTATGGGAGCCTTGAGCCTTTAATGTCCGATTAAATGACTGAACGGATTTTCCTTTGATTCTTGGGTGTGTTTCGCATTGTTTCCGGGTGTTATACTTGTTGTAATCATGTTTTTGTTGTTTTTCCGGAGGATTGTAGGTGTTCGAGGTTTCGTGGTTGATCGGTGTTCGTCGGAGTGTTCGGTATCGATTTATGAGGCAAGTATCTTGCTTATACGATTTGTGTCTTGCGAATAGAGGTTACGTGTTCAGTTTACGGTGACTTGGTTTGCCTTTGTGGATATGATTCATGTGAATTGATTATTTCAAATGTTGATTGTATTGATGATATATTTGCTTGTTTAATGTTTTGAATTTGTGTTGATGATGTTAACCGTGTTGTTGTGTTGTGAGTGGTTGTTCTTGGATGAGGTAGCGTGATGATTATGATAATTGGATCGGATTGATTATATACTTAGGTATGTATTCTGGTGTATTGTTGATTGTTGGACATAATTGTAATAAGATTTATTGTTTCGTGGTAGTGTCTTGAGATGATCTTTACGCGTGGTGAAATGAGTGTGTGGAACCAGGTACGGTCCGTCGTGACCTATGGAGTTCGGTACATGATGTGTACGAACCGTGTATACGTGTGGAACCAGGTACGGTCCGTCGGGACCTCTAGAGTTCGATACATGATGTGTACGAATAGTATATATATGTGGAACCAGGTACGGTCCGTCGAAACCTCTGGAGTTCGGTACATGATGTGTACGAACAGTGAATGTGTGGAACCGGGTACGGTCTGTCGTGGCCTCTGGGGTTCGTTACTTAACGAGTACGAACAAAGATCGAATGGATAATGTTTTGATGTTGGGTCACGGATCCGTGATGATATTCTAGCTAATTTGTTTTTAAACAAGAACCGGGCTGAGGCCCTAATAATTTTGGTAAAGGTTTTGTAAATTGGGACTCGAGGCCCAACAGAATTTCTACTTTTAAAATCCCCGATATGATGAGTTTCTTTTTAAATACTTCTTTGCTTGAGTTCAAAATTCTAAAACTTCTCGAGAATATTTTGATAGTTGATTACCGTATCTGATTCGTGGTTGCTATTTGCTTGATACATTTCGTATAGTATTATACTTGCACTAGAAAAATAGTAGAATTTTGCTAACCCCCGAGTAATCGGGGGTGGATGTCTGTTTTGCGTGCAGGTACATGCAGGTTCGTGGGAGCAGTCACAGGATCGGCACAGGAAGTGACGAGTTACGATACTAATCAAGAGTTAGGAGTTAAGTCGAGTTATGTTGTATCGTCAGAGTTGTAATCCGCCTTTCGCTATTTTGTATCCTTACCCGACGTGGATTTTTATTTGTGAAGAATTGTATTTTTCTATTTGTGTCAGTCGTGTGACCTCATCGGTCAGTGTAGTTTATAATTGACCTTAACGGTATGTATTATTGTATCGTTTGTCCCCGGTCGGGCAAGCACTTGGTCGTTTTATGATGCTTAGCCTGGTAGATCCACGTGGGAGGGATCTACGGCGTGTAATATTCCCATATTTGTTTTGGGGATGTTACACAAACACTTATCAATTAAGCACATACAACAACAAGGATGATTATAACAATATATCAAGTATATGTGATTTGCTTGGAGTTGTTGTGTGGAATGATACTAAATGACTTGGCATTTATAGGCATAAAGCCTCAACTAGCCGTTAGCTGCTGTCTTCATTAGTGTGCGCTATTTTTCCTGTTTAGCGTGCGCTATTTTTCCTGTTTAGCATGCACTATTCCATGTTACGTACTTTAATGTTTCATGGTTACGTACGTTAACTGCTCTTTTCTTCAGTCTAGTAGCTTCTGCCTCTTCCATTAGCGTGCGCTAACTTTCACTCTTAGCGTGCGCTACCTGGTCTTCGTTTACAACGGTCTAATGCTTGAAAGTCTTCGGTCCAACGGACATATTTCAAACTTAGCGTGCGCTAAGTATTCTTCTGTACCGTGTGCTATCTTGTTCAAACTTCACTTTTCAGATTCGTTGACTGACCCCGTGATCTCCGGGTTGGAATTCTTCACAAAGGTCATATTCTTCGTTAGTGTGAGTTATTCTTAATGTGTAGCGTGCGCTAACCATCATGTGACACTTCATGTGAGTTTTCGGATGACTTTGTCTTACGTATGTTAATACTGCATATTACGTATGTTATGTCCATAACTTAGGTGCGCCAGTCTTGCTTACTAGCGTGTGTCAGCTGCTTGTTTTCCCAGCTTGTGTGTCTTCGGTTTTTTTGTTGTTTTGCTTCGATCTATTATTGTTTTCTTTGATCATTAACTCATAATCAAAACCATTTTATAATTATGTGGAATAGAATATTCCAACATAGGGACTTATTCCACATGTTCAACACCTGGATTGTTCAAAAAGCACATTGTCAGCACAATAGTAAATGAATAACTAATAAAATAAATAACAACACATGCAATAAATTATCACCTCGCGTAACTCCCACCAAGGGCGATGATCGCCCCAAAATGGTCTCAGGCCGTGAACGTGGCTGATCAAGAAATCGAGATCCTCATCATCAATCCTCAATGAACCTCCTCTCCCATTAGAATTATTCCATACATTCATACACGTAGCCTAATATGAAATAATTTTGTCAGTAACGAAGCACTCAATTAATTTGGAATAAATTTATAAATTAATATTTTTCATTACCAAGAAGCTCGTATAAACGAAAACCGTCTAGGCAGCGCAATCATCAAGCCATCGCATGCCAACAAATCAGGGATCAAAACTGTAGGACCCCCATTTATGCATCAAGATGTTGGATATCATTTAAATTTTAAATAAATTAAACATTTTCAATAACTACACATTTAAGTAAAAGATTACGGACATATAAATTGAAAGACTTACTTCTGCATATATCAATCTGGATCCGTCCTGTAGCATCAAAAACCAGGAGGCACTAGCTCCGTATGCAGCACCAACATTGACACTACAATTTATTTCTTGTTTAAATATGGACAATTTTAGTAAATAATATTGAATTTACAATTTAACTCACCTCTCACCGCTGGCCAGCCACATGCCATACGCCTCCTCATCCAAGTCCTTCCTCTTCCGAACTACAGTGGTCCAGAAGGGGGAATGCGGTCTCTATGACCTATACTGCAGTATAGGCGAATCATACGTATCTGCTTGAATCGGAATAGAAGAATACTCAAGCGGAATAGGGCTCAGATCCGCAGTGGAAGAGGATGGCCGAGTCCTAGGGGCAACCTCTAGTGGTGTCACCAACATCTCAGCAGGAATAATCGGGGGGGTAACTGTCAGGACTTAGAGTGTGCTCTATCGAGACCGAAGCTACATCAGCATGGTGATCGAGACTAGGACCGTAAACGAGCCGAATGGTACCAAACTTTCATTGGGTTCGGCTCGGCTCGAACTTATTTGAACCTTAGGTTCGATTCGGCTCGAAAGTGCCGAGCTTTTATTTTTGTTATTCGGCTCGAGTTCGAAGAGGCTTTTTAGCATTAACGTTCGATTCGGTTCGGTTCGAACTTTTTCGAACAGTTCGTACATGTTCGGCTCGTTTTAGACAAAATCTACAATATTATTTAATTTTCTCATAAATCATGAAATGAGTTTGAGCTTATTGGATCTCGAGTTCTGGACTAGTGTATATAAATAATATAAATATGTATAATATACATATATATATATATATATATAATTTTGCCTAAAAAACATCTGAGCCGAACATGTTCGAGCTATTCGGCTTGCTTCACCGAATAGCAAAAATAAACGTTCGACTCGACTCGTTGATCACCGAATTGAACATCGAACCAAACTATTTCGAGCCGAATATGCTTAATCGAATTGAACCTTTACATTCGTTCACAGCCCTAATCGAGACTCTGAGTGTGCTCTACCGGGATCGATGCTCCGCCGGTGCTAGGGACACCCTGAGTCTGCTCGGTGGGAGACGACGCTCCATCAACACGAGTCTCTGTTGGCAACGATGATCCGCCAGTGCCGAGGGCGCTCTCAGTCTGCTCGGGGGGAATAGGCGCTCCGTCAAATCGAGGCTCTGTCGGAACCGAGGCATGATGAGGAGAATCGCGCATAAAATCACAAATACCTGCAAAGTCCCATGACGGCGTATCAAGAGGAGCACTCTGGCCCACTACTTCATCAATATGTTGACGCATCTACTGGATACTCTTTCCCACTGCGTCATCAACATATCGATGCATCTGCTGGACCGCTGAATCGATATATGTATACAGGCGGGTGAAAAGGGTATCAAAATCAGTAATGCGTGCAGTCTACTGAGTACCCCGTGCGGGAGAATATGCAGTCTGGTGAAGACCCCGTATCGGAGAACTCTGGCGCTGCAAATCAGTATGCACAGGCTCATGAGGCTCTCCTGATGACTCACGTCCAGTAGTAAGATATACAGGCTCATAAATAACCAGACCGGATGTTTGCTACCGGACAATACGCTCTCCGGTCACCGACAGAATCATCACCATCACGATCCCTCACATTCCCATCTTGCATAGGGCCATCATGTGCATATACTGCACCCGCTCGCTCGCAGCATCACTAATGGACTGCATATACGGCTCCTGCTCCTCCTCAGGTGTCAGAGATAACACCTCAAAACAATCAATCTAAATGCAATTTAATGATACATTTTCAGTAATTGTTACCTTAAATATCTACAAGAGTATTTACGTATTGAAAACCTATAATTGATTACCTTCTCATCGAAGAATGTGATAAAAGCAACATGACCCAGCTTCTTGAACTTCCAGCGTGTACAACGAGGTCGCTGGATGAAGGAATCTCCGAGCATGATCCCACATTGGAGCATAACGAAGATATAGCCTCGCAAGCCCATATCTGAAAATAATAATTGAATCCCAACATAAGAAATAATAACAATATTTATTTCGAGTTTCAGTATATAATTAAGTTAATGAATACGAGGACGTACCATAATAGCGTATATGTTACCATAAAAATGGTAGCTCGGATCCAGGCCAGTAGGGACCCCAGTGGGAACATCGCTCAAATACATAACCAATATCTGATATGAATATAAGCCCCATGGAAAGCTCTCCCACCGAGTCTGGTCCTCAACCAACGTCCACAACCACCAGTCAGCAATGTGCTTTCCACCATCCACACCGAATATCAAATAGCAGACGCACAACACCTTAGCGACCTTCAGCGCATCACCGGGCTGCTCTCTAAAATATCCAGCAGCAAATCGATCACGAATACGGTCTAACATCTGCCCCCACGATCGAGCAATGGATACCGATCGTACACGCTCCCCTATGATGGAACATCGTCCCCATGTATATTAAAGTCGGAGTTTCTGAATCACAAGCCGGTGACTAACGCATACTCATATCTAGAAAATCGGATCAAGCGATGACCGATCCTAAACCAAAACTCATCGGCCTGTGCATTCGGTCTAACCACCTCGTTCGAGAACAAGACATGAAATACGGGATTAGAGACAAACCGCACATCCTCCCGGATAAAGTGTCCAGACACGACTCTATAAACTCTCTAATAGTGTCATCACCTACACTCTGCAGTTCAGCAATGATAGTCTTAACAATCCCTAATCTAACATACCCATTTATCGAGTCTTTCGAACCCCGCATATTTGGCCTCTTCCAAACAACCTGACGATTCAAATATATCTTAATTTTAGCTTCCTGAGAGTGTATTCGGTAATATGTAATCGGGAAAAAGTAACTAGACAATTCGAGTAAAAATAAAATTTATTCGGTTTATTTCCATCGAGTTATTTTAATTCAACTTGAGACATCCTAATTAAATTTCAATCATCTAATGCAATTCGAGACATCCTAATACAATCTAAGTCATCCTAATTCGAGTAGTTTTATGTCAATCCGAATAATCCTAAATCAATTTGCACCAATCTAATTGTGGAATAACATTAGTATTCTAAATTAATTTGAGAAATCCTAATTGGTCAATTAGCCCAATTTGAGCAACTTATAAACTATATTCGAGTAATACAAACAGAAAAAACGAAATAAACTAACTAAACGAAATAAACTAACTAAATTCGACACAATATCAATATTATAACATTCCCAAATTCGAATACAACCTCGAATACGAATTATCAAGATTACATAAATAATAAATTCAACACGATATCAATTCAACAAATATCAAATCAGAAATATGATAATCCCCGTTTTCTCTATTTAATTCTCAAATTCGTTTTCTCTATCTGATAATCAATTCAACTCGAATATAGGCTCGTTATTTAAATAGAGAACACGATATCAACACGATAAGTATTCGAGGTTGACCGGCGGCACTTAATTTCCAAATTCGTTTTTCTCTATTTATTTTTTTAATTCGAGTAACACGAGTAGCCTATATCGAGTAACACGATAAAGGTTCAGTGATTTTTAGAGTAACACGGGCCTAAAATTTGAGTAACACGATTATTGAGTGACACGATGTAACACCCCCAAAACCATCCGGGATATTACAGCGCCGTGGGTCCCACGCCGGAACCCACCAGGCTAAAAACCGTTTACAAAACCAATTCAAAAACGTTCAAAAAGCCAAAGAGGCCGATGACGGTAATATTTTGCAAATACTCAAATATTTTCACAAACAAAGTTCTCAAATACCGTCATAAAATACCATTTGAAAATACAAGGCGAAGTGCCAAATCTCGATAGTTCAAAATGTACGTTAAGCTACCACTTAAACGTACCGATAAAATAGTTTAGGAAAAGGTTTAACGAAATAACTCAAGTTCACAAAATGCCAAAAAGGCCCTTTTAAAATACACACACGCAACGGATAAGATACCGAAAAGCCATTTTGAGATATACACACGCAGCGGATAAATACAGTTCAAAATACACATTTGCAGCGGAAATAAATAACCGGAAAAGAATACTCAATTCTCCGAAAACAAGCCACAGCCAGTATCACATCGGGAAGATCATCCCCTCACGACCGCTACTAGCTTGATCTCCGAGTACCTAAAAATAAAGCCCACGACGGGGTCAGCCACAATACTCAATAATGATACCGATCACATCATCATAAATAATTATATACCAATGTAATAATACTGTAAGAATACTACCAACGTAATCTTACCGTTATAACCTTACCAATCCATAATAATCCAATCCTTACCATAATCCACATTTCGCATCCTCGAATGACGAAATGAACTTAACAACAATTATCTGTATTGAATTTCAAAAATACCAACAATCCTCAAAACATCATCATAACTCATAATCATGAAATAATTCATCCGTGCCAAATCCTGTCCATCGGATTACACAATCAAAACTCAACCTGGATAAACCAACAGTACACAACATATCTGTAGATCAACTACCATATGATAATGATAACAAATCCCGAACATCGACGTACAGTCTGAATGCTTATACGATCAATAACAATGATCAACCAATACATCAACTGAGAATATCATCGACATGATAACTCCAATACGACCAATAAAGGATCACGATAATTGAGAATACCATCAACAAGGTAAATCTCGAACGCAATCAATGAAGGATCAACAATAACCGAGAATACCATCAACAAGGTAAACTCCAAATGATCAACAAAGGACCAACCATAACCGAGAATATCATCAACAAGGTAAACTCCAAATGATCAACAATAATGGATCTCAAGAAATAACTCCGTCTGTCGAACATACCCCTCGGGTGTATGAACAACCAGTCACAAACCGTCGAACATACCCAACCATAAATGGAGGATGAACGACCAAACAATATGGCTCAAAGATGGAAGTCATAGTACGCCCGATCCGGAAATGTGTCCGTGAACAAGCCACCCCGGGTATTGATCACATACACGTGTGGTCTTGTACCTAATTAGCCTCACGAACTACGTCTCGTGTGCACGGTTCAATGTGGAAGTATCAACACATAACCATCATGTGCCCGGCTAAAAATCCTACACAATAATCAATCGGCACGCAGATATGACTCCAGATATGTCACGATGCAACATGACAATGAAACTCAAAGAAATACATATCCAATAAGGATCAAAAGACTCACTGAAGTGAACAACAACAGACTGACAATGAAAAGTCGACACGACTAATCAATATCCAAAACATCAATCCTGGTATCATCATCCCCAAATGAATGACCAACACGATCTACGATCTCAATACAACAGTCCTGGGATCAACATCCCTCAACGAATAACCGATACGAAACTCATTACACGAAACCTCAACATATACAACAACTCAACATACTAATTATCCACATGACTGAACAAATACTTAGATTACCTCAAAGCCGAGGACCATATCCATCAACATCCCCCAATGAGACGATCAACATAACCATTAATACCAACAATAGTCCTGGGATCAACATCCTCAACGAACAACCAAGATTTAATCTTAATATACGAAGCCTCAACATACAACATATACAACAACTCAACATAATAATTATCTCATAACTGAACAATACATAAATTACCTCAAAGCCGAAGACAACATCCTTTCCACGAACAACATCCCTGAACGAATACACAGTTATACAAATAATCTCAAATAAGGTACCATCCATTCAATACCAATAACCCTTTATCCCGATATTTATGTCATCACGATAACTATCCTCGATATCCGATATTCTATATCCTTGACCAAAAATAAATCACGTCTTCCTTGAACACAATTAAATCATATACCTTATGATTTATTACAACCAGAGTACGATATACAAACCATTATCCCGAAAACTTACATTTCTAACAACATTTCTATACGAATTATAAATGAAATGAAAACGAAACCATTCATCAAATATTATAAACTGAACAAGTATAAACTTGCCTCGATACCGATACCACGAAGCCGTTACCAAAATCCATTGCCTTAGTATACAAGCTCCTCAACCCCGACCAAAATCAATCTACAAACTCTTTAGCCTCAACCGCAACACAACGGGCATAATCCACGAACAAAACATATCAACCTATTGCAATAACCGATTAACACACATTCGATAAAAATCAATAACCGACATACTCAACCAACAAACTCAACGGTTCAACGAAACCTCGATCATATACATAATACCAAATAATCCAACTCAACAAATACGAACCCATATCCACGATACAAGCCGTAACTCGATGATCACAAATAACAATCAATAACCGATCAACAACGATTCTACAATATCCCGATTAAACACATATCCAAACAACCAAATCAATCGATCACGAATTCAAAACCACAATACGATTCCAAAATCCGAAGATCATATCAATAATCAATTTAAACCAACAAGGGTCTAACATTACCGATTCCAAATTCAATCTTAAATACGGATACAAGTTTCCTCCTTGTAAATTCATAATATAAACCAATTACCGGTTATCATCATCAATCCGGACGATCCGATTAATTCAACATCATAGATAACCATATTCCAAAGGTTTCAAATAATTCCATTATCCGAATTGAACACTTGTTAAATACCTATGAATTCTCAAACTCAAAAGTGAATCATAAACTTATCAAATCCGAAATCATATTCGTATTCCTATACGAATATTGTACCAAAACACATAACTTAGTTCTAGATATGAAAATTCCATATTCATATATAAAACACCAACACCTTAAAACGTATTCATCAAATCAATGATCAATTCATCTCGACATTAAGGATTTTATAACATATTCGATTCCAACTTCAACTCCAAATACGAAGACAAAACTCCTTCTTGTTCATACTTGTAAATTCATAGAAAGCAATTTACCGATTATTATCGTGAATAATCACATTCCAAAATTATCCGAAATCCTTCCAAACTCATAACATGTAACTCAAGAGTTCTTTAAGAACGCGAATTATCCAAATTCACGTTCATAATCCATAAAACAACATAACTCGATGTTTTCTAACATCTAAACAACCCTTAATCATAATTCAAGGTGTATATAATCATGTTCTTCAGCATATACTTCTCATAACATCATGAATCGCAACAAACCACCAAGAACATCGAGAATACCACGATTCCATAATCATAACGACATAATCAAGGCATTTGATCACCAATTCATTATCTTCCTTTAACAAAATTCTCATAATTACCAAGAATCATCACAACAATATCATTTCAACCATCATTCATACGAAAACGTGTAGAATTTTCCAAGTTCTACTCATTGAGATATTTCATCGAACACTTTGAAGGCATAGTCCAATTCAATCGATTATTCAAAAAAATACTCGATTTCTTTCCACAAAACTTCAAGAACAACGAATAATCTCAAGAATACAACAAGATTCCATCAATAACCTGAGTTAAAACGAATCAAATCGGCCAAAACATCAAGAAACTCCAAAAATATCCAAAACCAAGTGTTTAGGTGTTCTTACCTTCGATCCGGGTGGAAGATGATGTTAATCCATGACTCCAACTTCCAAAACATGTTGCTATAAGTTGCTCATACTCAAATCCATCAATTCTTGCCGAAGGAATCGCGAAGAAACGAAGAAAAACGAAAAAATGAGTAGGTGACTCGGTCCAGGCCTTATATAGGCCGAGACCTGCCGGCACGTTACGTACGTAACCGGTGGGTCCTTACGTACGTAGCCGGCCGCGGCCGACCCTACTGCCCAATTCTGTCGGAACCCTTACGTACGTAACCGGCAGCTGCCCAATTTTGACATCCGTGTAACCGAATTCAACTCGGTTAACTCGAATCTCTATTCGTGTAACACGATTTAGTCGAGTAATAGGTATCCCTATTCGGTTAACTCGATCGGTATCGTGTAAATCGAATTCGGGCAACTCGGTGTCTAATTCGTGTTACCCGATTGCCAACCTCCTCAATATTGTATATTTTTTGAAGTTGATTCGAAATTATATTACTCGAAAATATAAGATATGACTCGAATGTATTTGAGTAAAAGTCAATTCCGACAATTTAAGTATCAAAAGAGTTGTTGCTAGATTTAAGGCAAAAAAAATAATATTATATGTAAAAAGACAAAACAAGCTTAGGGATGGCAAGAAAACCCGAACCCGACGGGGAAACTCGAAACCCAATCTTAACGGGGCGGGGCAGGCATTATCGGGTTACGGGGCGGGGATCGGGGAGTTAACGGGGATTTTTCGGGGTTCGGGGTAGTGACTGGGGTGACCGTGCCCCGCCCCGCCCCGATATTATATTATATATATTTTTATATATTTTTTCGATTTATATAAAATTGTATTTTATATATATATATATATATAATTTTATATATATATATAAAATATAATTATATATAAATATATAAAACGGGACAAAAACAGGGAACACAGAACGGGACGGGGTTCGCGGTAAGTTGTAGTCCCAATGGGGCGCCTCGATAAGCTCCCCGATGAAGAACGAGATGGGAACGGGGCAGATTTTAGATTTCGGGTTCGGGGACGGGGATAGCCTGCCCCTCCCCTGTAATATCCGAAAATTCTACTACTGTTATTTAACATTATTTTATCCGAGTTATGTTGTACAGTGTGGTATCTGTACAGTATGGATAAAATAAATGAAGGACTGAGACATCTGTATTGGTACAATTATCGTACTTGGTTGACAATTACATTTAAGAAGTATATGTATTCAGTATGCCGTATGTTCGTATTCTGTATGTTGAGACGTTGGACAAGAATAGCTGAAAATGGCTAAGTATAGCCTTATTAGCGCACGCTGATATTCATGCATAACGCACGCTATCGTGCAGTATTAGCGCACGCTACGTTTATAGGTTAGCGTACGCTAGTGCAGACAGATCGGAAGGAATCTGCGTGTGGACCCGGCCGCTTTCGGCGCACGTTACGATAAGTCAACGGATGTTGTAATGTAGTGTTAGCGCACGCTAATGCATGTTGATTAGCGCACGCTAATCGTATATTGGACAAAAAGGAATCTTATCCTAGTCGAGCTGTCGGCGTGTGGACCCGTGTTCGGAGCATACAGGACAAACAGTCAATCGATGTTAGCGCACGCTAAACGCAAGGACTTGCGACGCTAGAGAGTGTAAATTACGTACGCTAATGCATGGGCATTACATACGTAAGCTCATGTACGGCGAGACGGTAGTCTCTGGACTACGATAGCGCACGCTAACAAAGGTCAGTTAGCGCACGCTAAAGCCTTAGCGCACGCTAAACATGAGATGTTAGCGCACGCTAGTAATGCAGTCTATATAAGGGACAGACGGGTATTATGAAGCATTTCGTCCATTCTTTCACTTTCAGTCGATAGAGAGAGCTTTGGGAGGTTCTTGAGGTTCCCAAGCACGGTGAGGTGGTGATCTTTAACAAGATTAAAGATGGAAATTATGGATTAAAGCTTTGTTCTTGAAATCATTGGTGATTCTTGGAAATGGATTCAACCTTGGAAATCAATCCATTCCTTCATAAAGGTAATCACTCTTCATCTTTGGATTTCGTTTTGGATTGAATGTTGATGATTATTACATAAACAAGTTTGACAAGCATGATTATGAGATGGATTACCGGAGTATGATGATATTAATATGATTCTTGTGATTTAGATTGTGTCGTTCGCTTTTCTTGAGATAAGTGGATTAATCCTTCTCCTCGTTTCGGATGTTGATGTTATTGTAGATGATTACTCTTTGTAATGGAAGATTAAGGAAGTGTGGTTACGTTCTTGACGTTTCGTGTATTAATATTAAGGAAGATGATATATGGATATAGAACTTGGATTATAAGTTGGATGATTGTTTATATGTTAAAGGATATCGGATTTCGTTGTTTTGATAGCTTTGAACATGATTCAATCACTTAGTGTTCTTGAAATCGCCATAAGTTGATCGGTATCGAAAAACATGCATCATCGCCCAGCATTAGCGCACGCCACGTTATCGCCTAGCGCGCTAATGGGAGCAACTTAGCGCACGCTACGTTAGGTGATTAACGTGCGCTAAGAAGCCGAAAGTGCGGTATTTTCGTGTTGTGGTTGTAAATTCGTCTGGTTTGAGTAGGATTGATTCGACTAGTGTTTAATCGAGATATTGTCGAGCCGTTGGGTTTGTGAATTGGTTTTATCGATTGTTGATTGTTATCAAACTTGTTGTCTATCGACATCTGTAATAGGTTTAGAATATTGATCGGTGATTACAACCGTGTGTTGCGGTCGAGCTCGAGTATGTTCGTGAATTGCTTTGGTCGACCGAGGGACTTGTAGATGACGGCAATGGAATTGGTAACGCTTCATCGGTATCGAGGTAAGTTATTACTTGCTCGATTCATAATATTTAATGAATGGTTTCCGTTTCATTCGTGTATAATTCGTATAGCAATGTTTATAATCGTAATCACGGAGATTTGAGATTATAAATCGTATTCGAGTTTTGGGAATCTAAATCATAATGTATATGATTTACTTTTGTTATTGGTATACTTGTATATCGAGCATATATTGTGCTAAAGACGAAGATATGAATTATCAGCAATCCGTGATACTTTGGACCGTCGAGTATTGAGGATAATGGTTCATGATGGTTTAGACATTGAGATCGTTCTCGAAGGACTCGGGCAAGTACTCTAATCATTTTTATCATTTGTGTCGATCATGTCGTGATACATTCGTGTATCGTTGTTGTCATGCATTTGTGCATTGTTGTTGTCGTGTATTGTGTATTGTTGTTTTGTGCAGTTGTGCATTGTTGTCATATGTCCACCTCGTGTTGGTCCGACGGGATCATCGGGGGATCTATGCTAGCGCGCGCTGGATCATCGGACAGGTTTTCCACCACGGTTGGTCTGACGGGGTCATCGTGGGATCTAGGCAGTGAACGCTGGATCATCGGATTACCTACGTGTTGTTGTTGTGCATATGTATATTATGGATTTGCCATAAGTATACATTGTCGTTATTCTTGTGATCATATTGACGTTGTCATATGAGTATGCATTTGTAGGTCTTGTGTTAGGACCATGTCCGTATGTTGTGTTGATCTGATATCGGATTAGACTGACGTGATGGAAATGGTATTTCGTATCTTGAGGTATGTTCCGTATTTCCTTGATACTTGTCTTTGATGGACAATCGATTTTCGTATTGGAATTGTCGACGTTATCCGAAGGACTGAATTGGCCAGAGTTGGTATAATTTCCGTATCGCGAGTTATGATAATGTTTTTGAGAACCTTGGGTATTGTTGAGATACCGTACAGATATTTTGGTATTATCCCATGGTGATGTTAAGGATACGAATTGTGGATTTTCGTAAAGTTAAGACGGTAAGATTACATTGGTCGTATTCTTACTTAGTATTTCCATTGATATGTAATTATTGACGTGATGTGATGGTTATCATTGTTGGATATTATGGCTGACCCCGTCGTGGGCTTTCTTTTTAGGTTCTTGGATTATCAAGCTTGTAGCGGTCGTGGAGAGATGAGCTTCCCGGAGGATACTGGCTAGAACATGTATTTGTGTATTGAGCTTCTGTTCAGTTGTTGTATTCCGCTGCTAGAGTATTTTAATCGTTTGTCTTTTTCCGCTGCGTGAGTATTTTTAAATGGTCTTTTGGTATTTGGTAACTTAGGTTACCTTGGCGATCGTTCTCTAAATCTATTCTGTCGGTACGTGTAAGCGATAGCTTAACGTATGTTCTTAAACTGTTGAGTCTTGGCATTTCGGGCCTTGTGGTTTCAAATGAGTTTTTACGACGGTTTGATAAACGAGTTTTATAAATCTTCGAATGGTTTTAATAGATAATACCGTCGTTAGCCTCTTGAGCGTTTTGTAAATGTTTGCGAAAATTTCCTTCAGCCTTGTGGGTTCCATCTCGGGGCCCACGGCGTAATATTCCGGTCGGATGCGGGGTGTTACGAATATGGTATCGGAGCTTAGGTTGAGAAAACCTAGGCGGTTGGGTCGAGTTGGGTCGTATTTACGCCGCGTCATTTGAGTTGTCGATTGAAAAATATTGGAGCCGTGAGTTTTGTTGTTCACTCGGGCTTATGCGTTGTGCGATTTGCCAGTGTAATCTTGGTCTTGTTATAAACTTTTTCAAATGGTGTTAACGTGTTTCTTCGGATAGAGCCGTGTTGTGTTCTCGAGTTGAACTAAGTTTGCAAAATGTGTGTTTTGAAAATATCTGTGTCGAGTATTTTCTTGAGTCGAGACATGTGCCAGTATCACGGGGAATCGTCGGCTTCACGATCTGTAAGTATTTGGATTTTTGAATTTCATTGAGATTTATTGCCGTTCTAAGTTGATACGTTTTGAGATTCAGAAAGATATTATGCTTCACAGTATGAGATGACAGAATTGGGATATGATTGATGATCTTGAGAAGTTATGATTTTGGAAATCAATATGTCGATTAAGTTTTGGAACGGAGTTTTGCATTTGGGAGAAATATTGTGGATTGTTCAGGAGAACATGTAGTCATGTTAGTTCATCTTGAGATATATGAACTGTTTTTGAGCATTTGAAAATGGTACTTTTCAAAATGAATGTTTTACAGATGTTTTACCGTAAATGATTTTTGGGCCGAGACCCAATAAATTTTTGAAATTATTTTATAACTCAGGACTTGGGGTCCGAAAAAGAGTTTCCTACTTTTTAAACTCCTTATAATGCGGAACGAGATACGGGCTGAGACCCTAATATTTCAAAAGACTTTTCTGTTTTCTTAAAAAACTCCCGAGACTTGTAAAATACTTTATCAATCATTTGCATAGTTTTCATTTTAAAACTTCGAAATCGTGTGGATTCGAAGGAAACTGTTATCAAATACTTGGCACCAGCGAGCCAGTTTATTTTTCGAGAATTGATTTGGTGGTCTTACCAAAATTTATGTTTTGAGTTTTGAAATTTTTGAAAGAACTTTCGAAAATTTGTCTCCTTGACAAGATTATATGATTTCAAACTAGTTTTGAAAATGTGATTGATGTACATACGCATTGAATGCATAATGCATATCGTGGTGAAGTTCGAATGAGATTCACGAACTGGATAAGACATCGTATGGTACGAGGAAAAGAGATTCGAACTTTAGTATGGCGGTTTGGTTATCCAGGATGATCGGTTGATCTATTGAATGAGAGAGATATCTTTGCGTGTTGTAGATTCATGCAGGATGTAATTTTGGGCTGTGGATTTTGTGAAACCGGGACATGTGTGTTATGTGATTCCATTGAGTACGGTATTAGCGATTATATCATAGTGAATTTAGAATCATTTCTTTGTAAGTATAGATTTGGGGAGGGTGACCCCATGCTGGTGGGTTTTGATATTGAGTGGTCGTTCCCACTCCATGTATGATTGGATATGTTCGTCGGTTTATGATTGGTTGTTCGTATGCCGAGGAGTATGTTCGACAGTCAGGTGTGTTTATTGAGATCCACTGTATGTGATTGGTTTGTCGTTTTGAGAATGCTATTCTTTCGTATATCTGTTTCCGTGGTTCTGTGTTGACCGTGTTGGAGCTTATCATGGTGATGATATTCTCGATTGCGTTTCGACCTTTGGATTGGTCATATTAGAGTTCATCATGTCAATGATATTCTCGATTAATTTATGGGTTGATCATTGCTGGTGATCATCTGAGCGTTCAGATTTTGTGTTGATATTTCGGGATTCGTTGCCATTGTGTTGGGCAGTTGTTTCACAGATGTATCGTATTATTGATTTGTATCGAGTTGGGATTTGATTGTGCGATCAGGCAGACAAGATCTAACACGGATAGATTATTTCATCCGACGATAATATATCCGGTTGGGACTTATGGAATTGTTATTGCAAGCGTGTTGAGGCTTTTCGGTAAAGTCACTTGCTAGTATCTCGGAAGATCGTCGACTTGGCCATATGTAAGTATGCTATTTTGGTTATTCGGTAATAATGATGATTCATCGTTGTCGTGATTATTTTGGGATATTTTGGTTGAGCGGTTTATTTGTTTTTATGACGGATTGCAAGTTTCGAGACGAAACTTATTTTAAGTGGTGTAGTATGTAATATCCGAAAATTCTACTATCATTATTTAACATTATTTTATCCGAGTTATGTTGTACAGTGTGGTATCCATACGGTATGGATAAAATAAATGAAGGACTGAGACATCTGTATTGGTACAATTATCGTACTTGGTTGACAATTACATTTAAGAAGTATATGTATTCAAGATGCCGTATGTTCGTATTACGTATGTTGAGACGTTGGACAAGAATAGCTGAAAATGGCTAAGTATAGCCTTATTAGCGCACGCCGATATTCATGCATAACGCACGCTATCGTGCGGATTAGCGACGCTACGTTTATAGGTTAGCGTGCGCTAGTGCGCATGGTCGGAAGGAATCTGCGTGTGGACCCGGCCGCTTTGCGCACGTTACGATAAGTCAACGGATGTTGTAATGTAGTGTTAGCGCACGCTAATGCATGTTGATTAGCGCACGCTAAGCGTATATTGACAAAAAGGAATCTTATCCTAGTCGAGTCGCCGCATGTGGACCCGTGTTCGGAGCATACAGACAAACAAGTCAACTGATGTTAGCGCACGCTAAACGCAAGGACTTGCGTACGCTAGAGAGTGTAAATTACGTACGCTAATGCATGGGCATTACATACGTAAGCTCATGTACGAAGCGAGACAGTAGTCTCTGGACTACGATAGCGCACGCTAACAAAGGTCAGTTAGCGCACGCTAAACATGAGATGTTAGCGCACGCTAGTAATGCAGTCTATATAAGGGACAGACGGGTATTATGAAGCATTTCGTCCATTCTTTCACTTTCAGTCGATAGAGAGAGCTTTGGGAGGTTCTTGAGGTTCCCAAGCACGGTGAGGTGGTGATCTTTAACAAGATTAAAGATGGAAATTATGGATTAAAGCTTTGTTCTTGAAATCATTGGTGATTCTTGGAAATGGATTCAACCTTGGAAATCAATCCATTCCTTCATAAAGGTAATCACTCTTCATCTTTGGATTTCGTTTTGGATTGAATGTTGATGATTATTACATAAACAAGTTTGACAAGCATGATTATGAGATGGATTAGCTGAGTATGTTGATATTAATATGATTATTGTGATTTAGATTGTGTCGTTCGTTTTCTTGAGATAAGTGGATTAATCCTTCTCCTCGGTTCGGATGTTGATGTTATTGTAGATGATTACTCTTTGTAATGGAAGATTAAGGAAGTGTGGTTACGTTCTTGACGTTTCGTGTATTAATATTAAGGAAGATGATATATGGATATAGAACTTGGATTATAAGTTGGATGATTGTTTATATGTTAAAGGATATCGGATTTCGTTGTTTTGATAGCTTTGAACATGATTGAGAATCACTTAGTGTTCTTGAAATCGCCATAAGTTGATCGGTATCGAAAAACATGCATCATCCGGCATTAGCGCACGCTACGTTTCTTGCCTGGCGCTAATGGGAGCAACTTAGCGCACGCCACGTTAGGTGATTAACGTGCGCTAAGAAGCCGAGAAAGTGCGGTATTTTCGTGTTGTGGTTGTAAATTCGTCTTTGGTTTGAGTAGGATTGATTCGACTAGTGTTTAATCGAGATATTGTCGAGCCGTTGGGTTTGTGAATTGGTTTTATCGATTGTTGATTGTTATCAAACTTGTTGTCTATCGATCGTAATAGGTTTAGAATATTGATCGGTGATTACAACCGTGTGTTGCGGTCGAGCTCAGTATGTTCGTGAATTGCTTTGGTCGGGACCGAGGGACTTGTAGATGACGGCAATGGAATTGGTAATACTTCATCGGTATCGAGGTAAGTTATTACTTGCTCGATTCATAATATTTAATGAATGGTTTCCGTTTCATTCGTGTATAATTCGTATAGCAATGTTTATAATCGTAATCACAGGAGATTTGAGATTATAAATCGTATTCGAGTTTTGGGAATCTAAATCATAATGTATATGATTTACTTTTGTTATTGGTATACTTGTATATCGAGCATATATTGTGCTAAAGACGAAGATATGAATTATCTGCAATCCGTGATACTTTGGACCGTCGAGTATTGAGGATAATGGTTCATGATGGTTTAGACATTGAGATCGTTCTCGAAGGACTCGGGGCAAGTACTCTAATTATTTTTATCATTTGTGTCGATCATGTCGTGATACATTCGTGTATCGTTGTTGTCATGCATTTGTGCATTGTTGTTGTCGTGTATTGTGTATTGTTGTTTTGTGCAGTTGTGCATTGTTGTCATATGTCCACCTCGTGTTGGTCCGACGGGATCATCGGGGGATCTATGCTAGCGCGCTGGATCATCGGACGGAGTTTTCCACCACGGTTGGTCTGACGGGGTCATCGTGGGATCTAGGCAGTGAACGCTGGATCATCGGATTACCTACGTGTTGTTGTTGTGCATATGTATATTATGGATTTGCCATAAGTATACATTGTCGTTATTCTTGTGATCATATTGACGTTGTCATATGAGTATGCATTTGTAGGTCTTGTGTTAGGACCATGTCCGTATGTTGTGTTGATCGATATCGGATTAGGCGACGTGATGGAAATGGTATTTCGTATCTTGAGGTATGTTCCGTATTTCCTTGATACTTGTCTTTGATGGACAATCGATTTTCGTATTGGAATTGTCGACATTATCCGAAGGATTGAATTGGCGAGTTGGTATAATTTCCGTATTGCGAGTTATGATAATGTTTTGAGAACCTTGGGTATTGTTGAGATACCGTACGGATATTTTGGTATTATCCCATGGTGATGTTAAGGATACGAATTGTGGATTTTCGTAAAGTTAAGGCGGTAAGATTACATTGGTCGTATTCTTACTTAGTATTTCCATTGATATGTAATTATTGACGTGATGTGATGGTTATCATTGTTGGATATTATGGTGACCCGTCGTGGGCTTTCTTTTTAGGTTCTTGGATTATCAAGCTTGTAGCGGTCGTGGAGAGATGAGCTTCGGAGGATCTTGGCTAGAACATGTATTTGTGTATTGAGCTTACATTCGGTTGTTGTATTCATTGCTAGAGTATTTTAATCGTTTGTCTTTTCCATTGCGTGAGTATTTTTAAATGGTCTTTTGGTATTTGGTAACTTAGGTTACCTTGGCGATCGTTCTCTAAATCTATTCTGTCGGTACGTGTAAGCGATAGCTTAACGTATGTTCTTAAACTGTTGAGTCTTGGCATTTCGGGCCTTGTGGTTTCAAATGAGTTTTTACGACGGTTTGATAAACGAGTTTTATAAATCTTCGAATGGTTTTAATAGATAATACCGTCGTTAGCCTCTTGAGCGTTTTGTAAATGTTTGCGAAAATTTCCTTCAGTCTTGTGGGTTCCATCTCGGGGCCCACGGCACTGTAATATTCCCGGTCGGATCTGGGGGTGTTACATCCCCGAACCCGCCCCATTGCCATTCCTAAACAAGCTATTCCCACTTCTTTGAGACAATATGATTGTTTTATACTTTGGGTCAATGGATTTGAAGCCTCGTTTGAGTGGCATTACCAATGTCGGAGGTGGCAGAACACAATGAGATGATCTACCTTCGGATTTTTCATTTTTTACTTTATTCTATGTTATTTTTTTCTCTTTTACAATTGCATTTTTTGCTTAATATAATAAAATATCAATCATGTTGGAAAAAAAAAAAGCGAGTTCGATTTACCTCTTCAAAAGATTGTGAAACAAATTATAAATTAGTGGTACTAGGATTAGAGTGCCCAAACAGGGTCGAGATCTGGGTTCGGACTCGACGCCCGGGTCCACGAGTCGACCAACCTGGACCCGAACCCACCCGTATATATGAAATATACGAGTTTTGGTCTTCACGGGTTGGCCACGAGTCCAGATCCGGGTCTAAACCTCTGGGTCCCAAGTCCGACTCGTGAATATATATATATATATATATATATATATATTTGAAAATATACTTTTAAGATTTTATTTATTTTCATTTTATACATGAAAAAATAAACTATAAGTAAAATAAAAATTAAAAAAAGCTTGCATTTAATTTTAATTTTTTACTTCAAATTAAATTGCATATGTATCCTCGTGAGGAATCAAAGCCCTACACAGTTCTTTACTTACCTTACTTGCCTTTAATCAAAGTCGATGTTGTCGTCATCTTGGTCGTCGTTTTGACTCATCTGACTAGACTCTTCTTCAGTGGTGCTTTCTTGATAGGCATCTTGGTCTGCTAATAGGTCATTCGACCTATTTTCTTGATCTCGTAGCTCGTCTATTGTTGCATCTTTAAGCACCATCTAAGACTCGACATCTTTTGGCGTCATTCGAGATCTCCGCTCGTCTAACATATAACCTCATTATCTGAAAACACTCTCAACGGGGATTATTGACCCGGGGACTGCAAGATTCTCTCGTGCCATAATTGAGAGTATGGGAAGTTCTGTTCACCTTCTCTTCCATCAATCCAACAAATCAAATGTACCTGCATTGTTATTCCCGGGCACAAAACTAATTATGTAATATCTACCAAGGTCATTTCTTAGACCGATTTTACTACCATCTATATTTATTGAAGTATTATCGAGGTGTTGAAATGGGTTAGTGGGAGTTCTCTCTAGTTTTATGTTAACTGCATTGCTAGTCCCATGTCTTGTTTTTTGAGTTCGAATCATTCTCCATATTTAGCTATATATTCAGCAAAAAGAGTTTCACATCTATTTTTTAATCTATTTTTACTTGTTCAATATTATGGAAGTTTTCAAATATAGTTTGGTTCTCAACAGTATCCTCAGTATTAGGAAAACGCATCTTAGCAAGAACATTATATTAAATTTAAGTAATTATTGTTCTTGAGCTAAATTTAAATCGGAAGATAAAACAACACTAATCAAGAAAATATCATGAATACAATTAAATACTTTAACCATTTTCAACACATATCATAAATAGCATTCTGCAATTTTGGGAACTTACTACAAGCATTCATTTCGAAAATAATAAGACAACAATAAAATAAAACTTTAGGCGATGTGGGATAATAACAACCACTTCAATATTTGGTTGTATTTTCAAAAACCTTTAATAATTTTATTAAATCTTTTATTTCATTCCCAAAGGTTGGCAATAAAAAAAAAGAGGAGTAGGAATGTAGCCATATGGACCCCTTAGACTACAAATTATGTCATGCAACTTAATATTGTCAAATTCTAGCAAATTTCACAACTTGTGACGATTTTACCCTTCAACCCACCTACTTTATCTCATCCTTTTCTTTTAATTCATTATTTTTCTCTCTCCTCTCTTTTTTTTCTTTTTCTTTGAGGAACCTCTCTTCTCCCTCTTCTCTCTATTTCAATTCTCTCTTTCCACCACCACCGTTGCTGCCTCAATTTCGTCGTCGACACCAGCGTCGCATTCCTTTCACCGCCGCCACTGGCGTCGCCTCGTCCATCATGCTGCTCCATCCTTCACTTTCTCCTCTCCTCTAATCTTTCTCTCTCCATTTTCTTCTCTTTCTGTGTCTAAAAATATTTAAAATCTTGCCGGAAATCATCGCCGCGCTGCTGCCCCCCAAACCACCATGGAGCTCGTAATATTCTCGACAGAACTCAAGGTTCGGGATCTTCCCTACTCTCTTGATTTTATTTCTCTTTCTCCATCTTTCTCTCTCTAGAAAAATCCTAGATCTAGCTTGAAATAATGTTATTTTCGTATTTGTTTCTGATGATTTACAAGTTTTCATATGATTCATGGTATATTTGGGGTGATTTCCGACCGATTTGGATGTATTGGTGTTTGAGATCTAGTTTTCGCATGTTTGCATACGTGGTTACGAATTTACAGTTGTTATGGTTTATTCATTTCGTATTGGGTTACCATGTTACAATTTTATCATTTCATATCACTATGCCTCGATTTTTTGTTAAGATTTTGTCATTTCGTATCACTATGAAGTTACAAAATTCGAATTATGTAACACATTTGTGCCGATTTGAAATTTTCGTATTGGAGGTTTGGTATACATATTACGAATTTCGTAACTGCTACGATTGGTGAATTTATACGATTTGTGGTTGAACTGATGGGTGAATTCATACGAATCTTGTTATTATTGCTTGTTTTTCTCTCAGATATGTTACACATGTTACGAAAATTGTAATTTCCTATTTAATATTCTGTTACGATTTTAGATTTTCGTATTGAAATAATGATGTGAAAAGCAAGAATAAATGATACGATGTGATTTTCATAATAAGGTTATAACTTTGTTATGAATTTAGAATTTAGTATTGGATATTTTGTATCCTTGTTACGAAATTCGTATTTCGTATCGTCATTTTTATGCTTATTGGTTTTTTTTTGTGCGATTTACTAACATTGTTAATTATATTGTTACGAATTTCGTATTTCGTAATAAATATTACCAATTTCGTAACAGGTGTTACGAACTTAAATATTCGTAACTAATTATGCTGTGTGAGATCTGGTTACGAAGTTACGAAATTTGAATTTCGTAACACATTTGGGGTAATGATACGAAAAGCAAGAATAAATGATACGAAATGTGATTTTCATAATAAGGTTATAACTTTGTTATGAATTTAGAATTTCGTATTGGATATTTTGTATCCCTGTTACGAAATTCGTATTTCGTATCGTCATTTTTATGCTTATTGGGTTTTCTGTGCGTTAGTAACACTGTTAATTCTGTTGTTACGAATTTCGTATTTCGTAACAATTTGTCTTGTAGGTCAAATGCATCTCATCAAATGCATACATAATTTGCTATTTCGTAACATTATTTACATATTCCGAATTATTGATTTGGTTTTATTGTTTGTTTATTGTAGAACAAATGGACTTTTAAACGAAAGAATCTGGCATCAGAAGACCACCAGATTATGCTAATTGGTGGGGAGAACACAGCAAATTATATCCACTGAAATCAACACTTGGAGCATTCATGAAGCTCCCCGACATTGTCTCAAGATCCGGAAAAGCGCTCCATTACATCATGACTTGTTTTATCTATTACGAATTACAATTTTTTTATTTCGTACCAACATGACTTGTTTCTCTATTACGAATTTACGATTTCATATCAATTTGTCATTATTCCATGTTACGAATTTTACAGTTCGTATAAACATGCCTTGTTTCTCTATTACGAATTTATGATTTCGTATCACTTTGTCATAATTCCATGTTACGATTTTATGAATTCGTATCAGTTTGTCATGATTCTATGTTAGAATTCAATATTTCGTATCAAATGTGTCTTGTTTCTCTATTACCAATTTATGATTTCATATCAGTTGGACATGATTCCATGTTACGATTTTATGAATGTGTATCAGTTTATCATGATTCTATGTTACGAATTCAACATTTCGTATCAATTTGCCTTGTAGGTCAAATGCATACATGGTATGGTCTTTTTCACAAAATCCACAAAATCGTAACACAAAAATAAAATCGTAAAAAAATGATGAAAAAAGGGAAAAGGTGAAGAGAAAAATCCACAAAATCGTAACACAAACACAAAAGAACTGGAGAAAAAAAAAAAGAATGGGAAAAAATGAAGAGAAAAGAGAGAGAGAGAGAGAGAGAGAGAGAGAGAGAGAGAGAGAGAGAGAGAAGCAGAAACAGAAAAGAGAGCAGAAAAAGAAGAGAGCAGAAAACTCAGAGAAAGAAGAAAATAATGAGAGAGAAAAGGAGAAAAAGTGAAAAGTAAAGGTAAAATGGTCCCAGATCACTCAAAATGGCTAGAATTTGACAATATTAAGTTTTTTTGACAAATATTGTAATTCACCTAGTCAAAGTGGCTATATGCTTGTATTTCCTCCTAAAAAATTCCCTTTAAATGGAAAAAGTTTTCAAAAAATTCACACAATAAATCTTTATACTCATGAATAGAATTTAACATCTCATAAGTTGTGTTCCATCTATATTTTACATTCGGATTAAAAAGTTTGGGTTGCATCGGTTTTGATTTTGAAATTTAACCATTGTCTTGCCAAGTTTGTACGATTATATAAAAACATAAAACATTTTCTAATTGGTTCTATTGCATCATCTACAACTTTAATGCATTTTGTACACACAAATTTAAAATATGATATATATATATATATATATATATATATATATACATTTAGTATGAAATAATCGACCTTGTAAAACAGGATTGCAAGCTCGTATTAAAGATGGTACACTAGCAGTATTAAAACTGCATTATCAAAAGTTATTGTGAATATTTTATCTTGGCAAAATTACTAAATAGGGTCATGAACCTTTTCACATTTTGCACTTATCGTCGCGAATTTTTTTTATATCATTTTGTGGTATGAACTTGCTTTGGGTCCAAACAAATTAGGGTATCCGTGAATCTCCGTCAGTTATTGTTAACGAACATGTTAACCTGTCACGTGTCACCTTGTGATTGGTCCACATGTTTCTGATTACATCATCTTCTCCGGTCATCTTCCTCAGCGACGACTAGTTTTTCTGACAACTTTTTTTCCACTCATTTTTTTCGGCCCATTTTTCCGGCCACCCTTTACCTCCATTGATATATATATAATACGTATGTACATAATATATAGCAGTGATATAAATATATATTATATTATATACATATATATATATATATATATTACTACTTATATTTTATATACAGTACATATTATATATATTTTATATATATATATATGTTTTATAGTTATTCAACATAACTATTAATGCGGTTTACACATTAATTGTTAATATAATTGAACATTTTATAGGGAGATGGTCTGAAAATTCTGAAAATATTAGAACTCTATTAAATGGATTAAAATGTCCTACTCTAACTTCTTTCAGATGGTACAAGGATACTTTCCTTAGTAGAGTCATGGAACTCCCTGACTCTAATAGTACCCATTGGAAGTCCAAATTTATTGATGGACTACCAGATTTATTTGCTGAAAGAGTTAGAAAAGCTCTTAGAAATAATGAAGTAACAATTTTCTATGATAAGTTTACTTATGGTAAATTAATTGGAACTTGTATTCAAGAAGGGTTAGCTTTATGTAATGAAATAAGGCTGGATCAACAACTTAAAAAACATACAGTAGAAACTCTATAAATTAATATTGTTGGGACAACCAAAATTTATTAATTAAAAGAGTTATTAATTAATCGACAAACTAATAATTATTAATTTATATATTAATTAATATTTTATTAATTTATAATGAAATACTTAATTTACAAACAACTTTCAAACTTTCACTTAATTATTGTACAATACATGTACATATCAAATGAAGGGTCCAATTTAAAATAACCCTTCAATTTCTCATCTTATTATGCGTCCTGTGTTGAATATATCAGTGTATATTTTTTCTATAAATACAAAATCACAATATGCGAACATTAAAGCGGCCATCATATTGAATAATTTATTGCTGAGCCTATATGAGAATACAACACTAGAAGTTCTTATGGTGATAAGGAAAATTAGAGATGCGATTTAAGATGAAATTGATTCCAACAAAAAAGAAATACAATTGAGTAATTTTTTAAGAAACCTTCATAAATTATTCCTATAATATGTACAATATATAAGGAATTATTAATTTATATTTTATATGGGACCTATAAAAATTATCAAAAATGTATTATCTTATAATTTTAGCGAATTATTAATTTAGCACCCTATCCCTGAGTCGGGACCGGCCAAAACTATTATCTTAGAGAGTTTATTAAATAATCGAGTATTAAATTATCGAGTTTCTACTGTAACTTAAATGAAAGAAGACAATTAGGTCAATTTTGTGATCAATTTGGAATGAAATGTTCTACTTCTTATAATAAAAAATCTTTAAAGAAAAGAAAATTTTCTAATTATAAGAAAACCTCTAGATATAAAAATAGAGAAGAAAAAAGAAATAAAAGAAAACAGTTTAGAAATAATAAAGGTGATAAAAAAACCTTTAACATGTTTTAAATGTGGAAAATTTGGTCATTTTGCAAATAAATGTAGAGTCAAGAAAAAGATCAATAATCTTAACTTGGATGAAGAAATTAAAGATGGTTTAAAGAAAATTCTTTTAAATTCAGAATCTGAAACTGATGATTTATCAAAAGATTCAAATGAGTCTTTTTCAGAACAAGAAATGGATTGTAATTGTCTTAAACAAGAAGATTTTATATCCAGCGATAATGATTCTGAAAATAAAGATTTTGAGTTGGATATTTATAAAATTCAATCTCAATTTGAAGATTTGAAAATAAATGTTTTAACCAGTGAAACATTAGATCTTTTGAAATTAGTAAAAGATGAAAAAATTAGGACTAAAATAATTAGTCAATTATGTAAATTTGATACTGAAACAAGTAGTAATGTTCAAGATAATAATCCTTATTCCATGAGAGAAGTAAAAAGAATGCTTCAAGAAAGACAGAGAGTTGATAATCCTGTTACTACTCAAAACTTGGTTCAAGAAATTAATCATTTAAAACAAGAAATTAAAAATTTAAAAAGTAATAATAAAAGTCTAGATAATAGAATATCTGCTTTAGAAAAAGGAAAATCTCCTTTAATGGAAGATACTATTTCTGAAAATAAAGATGAAGAAATTTTTCTTCAAACTTTAGAAATGATTACATCACAAAAATGGTGGGTAAAAGTAAAATTACTTATAGATAATAATTATATCAAAGAATTTATTACTTTAATGGATAGTGGAGCAGATTTAAATTGTGTAAAGGAAGGATTAATTCCAACCAAATATTAAGCAAAAACATCTCACTCATTAAGCACGGTTAGTGGTGAAAGAATGAGTATTAATTATAAGTTACAAAATGTAAAGATTTGTTAGGATAATATCTGTATTCCTACAAGTTTTGTTTTGATAAAAAATATGTCTAATGAGATAATTTTAGGAACACTTTTTATAAATAAAATATTTCCTTTAACAAAAGTTGATAAAACCAGAATAACCGGATCTTTTAATAATAAAGAAATAATTATTAATTTTACTGCTCAACCAGTTACTAGAATGCTTTCAGAAATTCAAGACCAAATAATGGCAAAAAATAGGCAAATTAATTTTTTAAAAGAAGAAGCAAACATATCCACTATTGATGAAAAACTTGAAAATCCTAAATTAAAAGAAAAAATTCAAATGTTTTTAAATAGATTCTCATTATATATTTGTGATGAACATCCAAATGCGTTTTGGGATAGAAAAAAGCATATTATTACTCTTCCCTATGAAGAAGATTTTAATGAATCAAAAATACCTACTAAGGCAAGACCTTGTCAAATGAATTCAGAATATTTGAATTTATGCAAGGAAGAAATTACATCTTTATTACAAAAAAGGTTAATTAAACCCTCAAAATCTCAATGGTCATGTACAGCTTTTTATGTTAATAAACATGCTGAACAAGAAAGAGGGGTACCTAGATTGGTTATTAATTATAAACCCTTAAATAAAGTTTTAAAATGGATTAGATATCCAATTCCTAATAAAAAAAGATTTATTAGACAGATTATATGATGCAATTATATTTTTTAAATTTTATTTAAAGTCAGGATATTGGCAAATTCAGGTTGATGAGCCTGATAGATATAAAATTGCTTTCAATGTTCCATTTGGACAATATGAGTGGAATGTTATGCCATTTTGGGCTTAAAAATACCCAATCAGAATTTCAAAACATTATGAATGATATTTTTAGTCCTTATAGCAATTTTATTATTGTTTACATTGATGATATATTAGTGTTCTCAAAAAATATAGAAACCCATTTTAGACATTTGGAAATATTTGAGAAAATTATAATAAATAATGGTTTGGTTATTTCAAAACCAAAAATGATGATTTTTCAAACAAAAGTGAGATTTTTAGGCCATAATATAGAAAAAGGAAAAATTATTCCTATTAATAGAAGTATAGAATTTGCTTCTAAATTTCCAGATATAATATTAGATAAAACTCAATTACGGAGATTTCTAGGAAGTTTAAATTATATTTCACCCTTTTATAAAAACTTAGCTAGTGACACGGCTATTTTATATGATAGATTAAAAAAGAACCCTTCATCATGGACTGATAGTCATACTCAAGCAGTCCAAAAAATTAAAACAAAAGTATCAAGTATTCCATGTTTATCTTTAGCCAATCCAAATTGGAAAAAGGTTATAGAAATAGATGATTCTGATATAGGATATCGGGGAATTTTAAAACAAATACAACCAGAATCTAAACAAGAAATCTTAGTAAGGTTTCATTATGGAAAATGGAATAATGCCCAAAAAAATTATGCTACTGTGGCAAAAGAAATCTTTTCAATTATTAAATATGTTTTAAAATTTCAAGATAATTTATATAATCAACATTTTATAATTAAGACAGATTGTCAAGCAGCTAAATTTATGTTCAATTATATTAACAATTAATGTGTAAACCGCATTAGTAGTTTCAATACCATTCTCAGTTTTTACTGTATTAAGAATTTCCATTTGGTCATTATTACTGAGATAGTTATCCCACCAAGCTTTTAGTTGACCTGTAATGTAATATCCTGAAATTCTACTGCGATTGTTTAATGTAATATTGTACAGAATGGAATCTGTGCCGTATGGATAAAATAATAGAAAGACTGAGGCAACTGTACTTGTATAATTGTCGTATTTGGTAGACAATTACAATTGAGGATATCGTGTATCAGGTCATCGCACTTTTGATATGAGGTATATCGTATGAGAATACTATTGGATTCAGTATATGTATTCAGTAAGTGTATATGTGTTTTCGGTATGTCGAGACAGGCGGTAATAGTTGAAATTGGCTAAGTATAAAAATACTTAGCGTACGCTAATGTTGAAGACTTACGTACGCTAAATCACAAGAGTTACATACGTTATGGCTGAGACATTACGTACGTAACATGGGAATCAGATGATTGAGTCATGGTCGGCAGGTGGGACCCTGTGTCGGTAGCTTTCGACGGAGGATGTGGACAGCGAGTCAACCTCGGACATTACGTACGTTATGCATGGAGTATTACGTACGTAATGTGGGTGGCACTGTAGCAAGTCAACGTACATGTTACGTACGTTATGAAGGAAACATTACGTACATAAGCATGTTAACAAAACAGTTCAGTTAGTTATGGGATGATGATTACGTACGCTATGTGGGACGAATAGCATACGCTAAAGTGCATTACGTACGTTAATGATGAAGGATAACGTACGTAATGAGTTATGCAGTTTAATATAATGAAGTTCGTCTTTCATTTCACTTCAGCTTTCCTTTTCGTTTTTCGTCTCCAAACTTTGAGAGAGAGAGAGAGATGTTGGCCTTCCTAAGTTGATTTTGAGCTTGAGGACTTGGACTTGATAATTGGATATGGAGCTATGGATGATTCTTGAAGTGTTTTCTAGTGTTTTTCATCTTCTAAGAGGTATGTTAGATAATCCTCCCTTTCATTTTGGATTTTTGATGTTGTTATTGATAAATGATTCGTATGAAAGTGATTATGGTATTGTTGTTACGATTCTTGAGGATTTATGAATCATATGTTTAAGGAAGATGATGATAGGTTGGTTTATACCTTGAATATGTTGATTATGATTATGAAATCATAGAATTCTTGATGTTCTTGGTATTGTGATCCGTATTTGATCCGTATGATGATGATTAGGGTGTTGTTGTTAGAATCCTTGAGGTTATGTGAAGTGTATATTGAAGAATACGATGATTCATGACTTGGATTATGAATTGGAAGATTATCTCCATGTTAAAGAATATCGAATTATGTCGTTCTAATGGCTATGAACATGAGTTCAAATCCCTTAGTGCTCTTGAGGAACTTTTGATGAATTTAACATAGCAAGACGATCGTATGTTGAATTAATCGGATTATGAATCGTATTGTGGTTTTGAGTTCGTAATTGTTTGAGTTGGATTGTCCGGACTTGTGTCTAATCGAGGTATTGTGGAACCGCTAGGGTTTATTGATCGGTTGTATTGATTGATTATGATCATCGAGTTGTAGTTTGTATTATAGATATCGTTGAATCGTTGAGATGATTTGTTTGGTCGTGTCGGTTGTTAATTGTTATCAGATATGTGTTATTTGATTACTTCGATAAGTTGAGATTATTGATCGGTGATTATAACCGTATGTTGCGATCGTGTTCGAGTATGTTCGTGAATTGCATTGGTCAGGGCCGAGGAGCTCGTAGACAAAGGCAATGTGACTGGTAGCAGCTTCATCCTCATTGTATCGGTATCGAGGCAAGTTATTACTTGCTCAGTTATAATGTTTAATGAATGGTTTCAGTTTCATTTCGTTTATAATGCATATAGCAATGATTATTGCTGCAAATTCTGGAGATTTGTATTATGTGTTGTCTTTCTAATTCTGGGAGTTAAATCATAAGGTTTATGATTCATCTCGGTTATTGGAATTTTGGGTATCGAGGATACATTATGATAAAGATGAGGATATGAGTATCTACAGTCCATGGTACGTTTGGGTTGCCGAGCATTGCAGATAATCGTCGGTGGTGATTTGGCATCGAGACTGCTTCCGAAGGACCCGAGACAAGTATTCTAGATTGATTCGGTTTAGTGTTGATGTTGTTGATCATGCAGGTTGTCATTCATGTTGCTGGACATGAAGTCGTCCTAGTTGTGTCATCATAGTGTCGTTCATGTTTTGATTCATATGTTGTTCATGTTGATGAGCATATTGATTTGCATATGTGTATGCATAATTGCATTGTTATGTTGTAAATGATCGAAGGGATCATGAGGATCTATGCTGAGGGCGCTGGATCGGATGTCCACCATGCGTTGGTTCGACGGGATCATCATGGGGATATTTGCTGAGGGTGCTAGATCATTGGACAGGTTTTCCACCATGCGTTGGTTCGACGGGATCATCATGGGGATCTATGCTGAGGGCGTTGGATTGTTGGATTACCAGTATTGTGTTGATGGAATCTTGTGAGTTCGCATCATTGATTTTATCATGTGTTGTTGTTCATATGTGTATTGTTGGTTATCCACCGTGTGTTGATCTAGTAGGATCATCTTGGGACCTATGCTGAGGGCGCTGGGTCATGAGATTTCCATTGAGTATGCACTGTTGATATTGTTTCGAGCATATTGACGTGGTCATATGAGTATGCATTTGTAGGTCTGTGTTAGGATCGTGTCCGTATTGCATTGATCTGATCTCGGATTAGACTGATATGATTGTCGTTGTAACACCCCCAGAATCAAACCGGGAATATTACACGCCGCAGACCCTCTCCGTGAGGATCCACCAGGCTGGACAACAAAACTACATAATAAATTACATACCGACATGATAAAATACAAAATCCGTAGACCAACTTGGTCTTTCGTCACTAACAAACAAGTCAAAAATACACATTTCCATCTCGACTCATACCCGTACAAGGGTAAAATATACTCACAAACCAAAAGTACGACAGAAGAAAGATCATACACAAACTCGGACTGACTGTATCCAACACTGGCCTTCGTGTGATTAGTATCATTCGCCTTCCATCATCCTTCGCGCCGATCCTGTGTTTTGCTCCCAAACCTGCATATACCTGGATGCAAAAACAGACATCCACCCCCGAATACTCGGGGGTTAGCAAAACTCCACTGTTTTGCTAGTACAAGTATAAAGTGCAAATACGAGCCATACAAAACACATTCCGAGAATACAACAAAAGACTTCCCGAGCTATTTGATAATTAAAATAGTTCAAGTCTTGAATGTAGAAACCAAAACAAGAAAACACTTTGAAAACATTTTCAAATCTCGGGAGTTTTCGAAAACATTTTCGATAGTAAAGTTCTTAATTCTCCAAAAGCCACTTAGGGTCACCGCCCCAATATTCATTTTCCAAAAATGTAAATCCAATTAACAAAACACGGGGTTCACAACCCAATTCACTCGATCACAAAACACGGGGTCCACGACCCAACCATTTCGATCATCAATACAGGGTCCGCGACCCGTTCATTCACTTCAATTCACTTTCAAAAATACATTACACATAACACATTATGTTTATGCCATTTTAGCCAAACACCAAGACTCGATATATAATGTCTCTCGACTCCGAGCAACAAGCATTGTGATACTCCGGACATATCACAATTAATCAACAGTACAAACACTGGCAATTCTCGCGACCGGTCCAGCCTCCGGTCCCGCCGTAAGGCCACCAAGTCCCTATGTGCCCGTCGAGCAATCCCGGGTGAGAATGCCCACTCGAAGTAACTCTCGCGACCGGTCCGGCCGCTAAGCCACTGAGGTCCCGTGTGACCCCGTCGAGTCAATCCCCGAGTGAGAGTACCCGAGAAAAACCTTACAACTCTCATCAATTCACATTTCCAAAACCACAATCCTCAAGAGTCAATCACAATATATATAGTCAAGGTATTTTGCTAAAATGGCCATATTATTCTAACATATACTCACGACCCAGAATTAATACTATCCACAAAGAAACACACTTATCTCAACAACACCGAACGACACAACCCGTATCACACAACTCATGTAACCACCGATAACCACATGATTCCACGCACAATTCATAACAAAAGGATTTAACCACAAATTACCGACGACATATTCACACATAATGACATCATCCGAAGGTAGGGAGTTCCTATACTCAACACTAACACACATAGTCAAATAATCACATTAAGTCTCGAACGCAAGATTCATCCTTTAAGAAAACCATAATTGTAAATATACCGATTCTTTAGAAAAATGGTTGTAAACAATTCGTTTAGCACGTATCGTCAACTTTCAACCATCATATTCACAAAACACGTAATGTATGGGCAAGATACTTGCCTCGATAGTCGATAGGACACTCCAGCGAACATGGCTCAACCAGGAAACCTCGAATGCCCACAACCCTCCGGCGGAAACGACGGTAACATAACCGATCGGGAAACGGCGAACGGAAGGGTTCCGACTCAAGTTCTTCGCAAGGAACCTGACCCTAACATAATACCGTCAATAATCAACGATCGTACGAGGAAGAATAATCGTAGAACGCCCAAAACCCCCCTCTAAGGATTTTCACCGGACACCTTCAAGGCACCGATTAGGAACTCAACAAAACGAAGAATCTTTAACAATCGAACCATGGATCAACAAGGAAATTGGTATAAAACAACTTAATAATCATCAATCCCTCACTATTCTAAGATATAACGAATCAAACGGACGAAATCAACAAAATCCCCAATTTTTCCCAAAACTAGGATTTTAAGAAAACTAACCTTGATTCGCTGGATTGAAGGATGTTATGGAGTGATTAATCGATGATATAAGCTCCAAAACTTCGTGGATTAGTTGTATAATAACATGCCTTCATGATCTCCAATGACCCAGCCGCGGAAGAGAAAGGGAGAAAATGAAAAATGAGTGCAAACAGGACTGCTCGGTAATATTTATACTGGTGCAGCCTAGCGTGCGCTAGACTGCCGAGCTAGCGTGCGCTAGCGGGCGGTCATGGTCGAGAATGTTCGGCCGGGCCCGCCATCATGTGCTGAACACGTGCGATGTACGCTTGACTACATTCCGAGACTTCTGGCTTGGCGAGTAGCGTCTGCGGCCTTCAGCCGTGGCGTGCGCTACTGCCCGGCCGTAGCGTGCGTAGTGTCCGACGATGGCGTGCACTACGCCGATCCTCGATCCGAACCTACGCGCCTTGCGCCTCGGCCGACTAGCGCGCGCAGCCAACCGGTCGTAGCGTGCGCTGCCTCCCGGCCGTAGCGTGTGCTACCTTTCGGCCATAGCGTGTGCTACGCCGGTTCCTGCCGCACCTGCCCGGCCGGTGCTTGCACCCGTCCGGCCAGTGTCCGACCACCATGATTCGACGACTCGATTTTCCAAAATCGCACGGAACGAACACGACAAAATACTCGGGGACAACATCATCGGTCCGAAATGAAAACAACGGATAACAAATCATCACCTACGGTCTTAAAAGCCAAAATCAGTTGTCGAGAAAATAATACCGGAACTCGACAACCGGGAAATATCCGGAAAAAATCTAAAATAACCGGAACGAAAATCGTGGGTATTACATTCTACCCCCCTAAAAATAAGTTTCGTCCCGAAACTTAAAACAAAAGCAAGGCGACTCTCGACAACACACCAGAACTTCATGCAATATAAAGCCACTACGATCCGATTCAATACGCAAGAATGCTTACGAAAAGCAACGAGCATGAATCGTTGCGATTGATAAAACCGAGCAATACAAAAATCAAGTCACGATTCCAACGCTGAAAGGTATGAAATTCCAGTAACTCACAGATTTGGAAGATCAAATATGAAGAAAAATTTTCCAACACTTATGGAAATCGCAAAATGGCCCAGATGTACAATAATCACGATTTTGAGGTCAAATGATAATGATTGGACAACGACGAACGAATAGCAATGATCGAACAACAACGATAACCTTTGAAGTTCATACCTCAAATCAAGACATCAATAACTTGTAGGAAGCACGAGGTGTTAGTTTCGAACACGGTTCACAAGAAATCGATCCGAACATGGAAAGATCACAACGATATGCACATCAATTTGGGTCAATATCAGAACTCGCTCGAATGACAAATGAGAGAAACAACACAAGGTCAGAAGCATTAACGAACACAATCGCCTCAATACGGTCGAACAAAACGGAAACGAGAAGAAGAAGAAAAATGCGGGCATTACATCATATCACCTTTAAAAGAGGTTTCATCCCCGAAACCTAAACAACGAAACGAAGTGTTTGAATATCAACCTTCCCGGCCATATCCTCTTGGTCCTGCATCTAGTCTCCATAACCAACTGTACCGCGGTCACGGTCGCGCCCGCTGTCCCTCGGCATACTAAGCGGATTCTCACTCAATACGATTGCACCACTTCGCAAAAACAAATATGCTAAAGTACCAACTTAGCATAACATATCTCATAAGGTAACCAATAATAACTCGCAAAGAAAGTCCACGAGGTATCCCTTTAAAGAAAATCTTTTGAAAATCATTGGATTTGTATGTTATTCAAAATAAACTTTTAAAAGTACTTTTGGTACCTCAGGTTATTTCATCAAAACTTGTAATCAACATACTCTAACCGCCTCATTTGAAATCATTTGCCAAAATAATAATTCCTTGTAACCGGCGTTATCAAAATCGTCATGCCTTTACTCATCACCATTACCGTTAACAACCAACAAGTTAACCATGCAAGATCATCAACCATTCCTACATACTCTAACATTTCCAAATCCGAGTTTGAACTTTACATCGAGTGAGATTTTTCATCTTTCACTATATATTTTGAAAAGAAATCGTATTGGTTTTTGAAAAAAAATATTTTATGATGTGAAAGATTTTTGAAAATCATGTACTCGAATTATTCGAAAATACAATAGTACGTTAAAGTCATTTCTGAACATTCTCCCAACACTACACAAGAATCAACGACGGTAACATTTTACAAAATGTTCAAGGTATTTTAAAACAACTCTTTCAATACCGTCGAGGTTTTATTTGAGAATCCTAGGCCGGCTCGCAATTTCAAACAATTTCCAAAGTTCATACAAAGCCGCCGGCTTAATCGCAACGTCAAATTAATTTCAAAATTTGATTCCCGCAACTTGCACAAACTTATGAAAGTTTTAGGAAAACATTTTGAACACACACACACACAACAGACATAATTTATCAACTCACCGAACAAAATAAATTATCACTGAGTGCGAATGAAAGGTCACAACACACGTTCACACAAAACGGTTGTCATCACTAGACAACGCACATAGGATACAGTCACAGACGACTGACTGCAGAAAGTTAGACCTAACGGCAAAAATGCGGTTCCACATCCTCTGTCCCAGCTAACTAACGCACGCTACAATAATTATTTAGCGTGCGCTATTCATGCTGTATTAGCGCGCGTTACAACAACTTTAGCGTGCGCTACTCATGCCACATTAGCGCGCGCTAGCCTTGTACTTAGCGTGCGCTAACAGCTCAAATTCAGCACGTGATTACGAACATATATACGACATTACTAAAACCGATAGTTACAAATGAACAACGACAGCATATGAATCTAAATGCCATCGATTCACATGCTTACAACACTTCGCGAGCAACCATCAAAGGACAACTGTCATCCAAAACCGAAATCTCGTCTATTAATAAAGAGAGCTGTCTTAACTCATACCGAACGACTTAGCATTCACATCACTGTTTTAATCTAAAACTGGCAACACTGCCCGAACAACAAGAACATCATCACGTATTTCTTGACTAACAACCATAAAACCGATAAGTTGAAAACGAGAGTCACGTCTTGTCTACATTTTGTAAACTTCACTTGGGTTCAAAAATCGTGTTTTTAAAACTTATAATATCAAATGAAAATAAAATATCGGTAGTTGGATTTCTCCAAAATTTTTGACCTTGAGGTCATCATACGAAAATCAAACAACATAGGCCACATACTCACAAATCACCTTTAACTCCACATCATAACAAAAAATCATACAAGCTCGTATATCACAAGGCACAATATAGTAGGGAGACTTACATCCACAGGTCGCACGAAGATGATGGCTGCACCTCGATACTAATCACGGCCGACATCACAGACGACGCATCGCGACACGACTTATACAGACACAATCTGACAGAACAAGACAAGACAATACCCGACTGGACCCGACAGCCTAGGTTTCCACAACCTAAGCTCTGATACCATAAATGTAACACCCCCAGAATCAAACCGGGAATATTACACGCCGCAGACCCTCTCCGTGAGGATCCACCAGGCTGGACAACAAAACTACATAATAAATTACATACCGACATGATAAAATACAAAATCCGTAGACGAACTTGGTCTTTCGTCACTAACAAACAAGTCAAAAATACACATTTCCATCTCGACTCATACCCGTACAAGGGTAAAATATACTCACAAACCAAAAGTACGACAGAAGAAAGATCATACACAAACTCGGACTGACTGTATCCAACACTGGCCTTCGTGTGATTAGTATCATTCGCCTTCCATCATCCTTCGCGCCGATCCTGTGTTTTCCTCCCAAACCTGCATATACCTGGATGCAAAAACAGACATCCACCCCCGAATACTCGGGGGTTAGCAAAACTACACTGTTTTGCTAGTACAAGTATAAAGTGCAAATACGAGCCATACAAAACACATTCCGAGAATACAACAAAAGACTTCCCGAGCTATTTGATAATTAAAATAGTTCAAGTCTTGAATGTAGAAACCAAAACAAGAAAACACTTTGAAAACATTTTCAAATCTCGGGAGTTTTCGAAAACATTTTCGATAGTAAAGTTCTTAATTCTCCAAAAGCCACTTAGGGTCACCGCCCCAATATTCATTTTCCAAAAATGTAAATCCGATTAACAAAACACGGGGTTCACAACCCAATTCACTCCAGTCACAAAACACAGGGTCCACGACCCAACCATTTCGATCATCAATACAGGGTCCGCGACCCGTTCATTCACTTCAATTCACTTTCAAAAATACATTACACATAACACATTATGTTTATGCCATTTTAGCCAAACACCAAGACTCGATATATAATGTCTCTCGACTCCGAGCAACAAGCATTGTGATACTCCGGACATATCACAATTAATCAACAGTACAAACACTCTGGCAATTCTCGCGACCGGTCCGACCCTCCGGTCCCGCCGTAAGGCCACCAAGTCCCTGTGTGCCCCGTCGAGCAATCCCCAGGTGAGAATGCCCACTCGAAGTAACTCTCGCGACCCGGTCCAGCCGCTAAGCCACCAGGTCCCCGTGTGACCCCGTCGAGTCAATCCCCGAGTGAGAGTACCCGAGAAAAACCTTACAACTCTCATCAATTCACGTTTCCAAAACCACAATCCTCAAGAGTCAATCACAATATATATAGTCAAGGTATTTCGCTAAAATGGCCATATTATTCTAACATATACTCACGACCCAGAATTAATACTATCCACAAAGAAACACACTTATCTCAACAACACCGAACGACACAACCCGTATCACACAACTCATGTAACCACCGATAACCACATGATTCCACGCACAATTCATAACAAAAGGATTTAACCACAAATTACCGACGACATATTCACACATAATGACATCATCCGAAGGTAGGGAGTTCCTATACTCAACACTAACACACATAGTCAAATAATCACATTAAGTCTCGAACGCAAGATTCATCCTTTAAGAAAACCATAATTGTAAATATACCGATTCTTTAGAAAAATGGTTGTAAACAATTCGTTTAGCACGTATCGTCAACTTTCAACCATCATATTCACAAAACACGTAATGTATGGGCAAGATACTTGCCTCGATAGTCGATACCGGACACTCCGACGAACATGGCTCAACCAGGAAACCTCGAATGCCCACAACCCTCCGGCGGAAACGATGGTAACATAACCGATCGGGAAACGGCGAACGGAAGGGTTCCGACTCAAGTTCTTCACAAGGAACCTGACCCTAACATAATACCGTCAATAATCAACGATCGTACGAGGGAGAATAATCGTAGAACGCCCAAAACCCCCCTCTAAGGATTTTCACCGGACACCTTCAAGGCACCGATTAGGAACTCAACAAAATGAAGAATCTTTAACAATCGAACCATGGATCAACAAGGAAATTGGTATAAAACAACTTAATAATCATCAATCCCTCACTATTCTAAGATATAACGAATCAAACGGACGAAATCAACAAAATCCCCAATTTTTCCCAAAACTAGGATTTTAAGAAAACTAACCTTGATTCGCTGGATTGAAGGATGTTATGGAGTGATTAATCGATGATATAAGCTCCAAAACTTCGTGGATTAGTTGTATAATAACATGCCTTCATGATCTCCAATGACCCAGCCGCGGAAGAGAAAGGGAGAAAATGAAAAATGAGTGCAAACAGGATCGCTCGGTAATATTTATCGGGTGCGGCCTAGCGTGCGCTAGGCTGCCGAGCTAGCGTGCGCTAGCGGCGGTCATGGTCGAGAATGTTCGGCCGGGCCCGCCATCATGTGCCGAACACGTGCGCTGTCGGCCCGACCACATCGAGACTTCTGGCTTGGCGAGTAGCGTCTGTGCGCCGGCCGTAGCGTGCGCTACCTGCCGGCCGTAGCGTGCGCAGTGTCCGACAGTAGCGTGCGCTACCTGCCGATCCTCCCAGTCCAGAACCTTTCTGCCCTTACTGCCTCGGCCGACTAGCGCGCGCAGCCAACCGGTCGTAGCGTGCGCTGCCTCCCGGCCGTAGCGTGCGCTACCTTTCGGCCATAGCGTGCGCTACGCCGGTTCCTGCCGCACCCGCCCGGCCGGTGCTTGCACCCGTCCGGCCAGTGCCTGCAGCCATCCGGCCACCGTCCCCAACCGTCCGGCCAGTGTCCGACCACCATGATTCGACGACTCGATTTTCCGAAATCGCACGGAACGAACACGACAAAATACTCGGGGACAACATCACCGGTCCGAAATGAAAACAACGGATAACAAATCATCACCTACGGTCTTAAACGCCAAAATCAGTTGTCGAGAAAATAATACCGGAACTCGACAACCGGGAAATATCCGGAAAAAATCCAAAATAACCGGAATGAAAATCGTGGGTATTACAGTCGTGGCACTTCATATCTCGAGGTATGTTCCGTATTTTCATTTGGTAATTGTCTTTTGATGGACAACTGGTTATCGTCTTGGGATTTAATGATACTATCCGATTGATCGTATTGGTCAGAACTAGTATATTTCCGTATCATGAGTTGGCGATGATAGTTTGAGAATCTTGAGTATTGCTTGAGGTACAATACAGATATTATGTTCGAGTTTAATATTTAATCGAGTACGAGATTTGATGAGAATTATTTGAGTAAGTAAAGTTACTACGATAAGATTACATTGGTCGTATTCTTATTTTGTATTCTCATTGGTATGTACTTATTAATGTGATGTGACGGTTATCATTGTTGTATATTATGGCTGACCCCGTCGTGGGATTTCTTTTTAGGTTCTTGAAATATCGAGCTTGTAGCGGTCGTGGAGAGACGAGCTTCCCGGAGGATACTGGCTAGGACATGTTTTTGTATTGAGTTTCCTGATCAGTTCTTGTATTTCCGCTGCTAGAGTACTTTTAACTATTGTCTTTTCCGCTGCGTGAGTATTTTAAAATGACCTTTTGTTTCTGGTAATTTGGGTTACTTTGGAAATCTTTTTCTAAACTATTGAGTTTCGGCCGTTTGGCATTGCCCTTTTCAAAATGTGGTTTTACGGTGCTTTTGATAAACGAGTTTTATAACGTCTTTGAATATTTTTAAAGATAGTACCGTCGTTAGCCTCTTGGGCATTTGTACATGTTTGCGAAAATTTCTTTTAGCCTTGTGGGTTCCATCTCGGGGCCCACGGCGCTGTAATATTTTCAGTTAAATCTGGGGGTGTTACTGAATATGGTATCGGAGCTTAGGTTGAGAAAACCTAGGCATTCAGGTCGAGTTGGGTCGTGTTTTTGTCGCGTCATTCGAGTTGTCGATTGACAAATATTAGAGCCGTGAGTTTTTGTTGTTCACTCGGGCTTGTGCGTTATGTGATTTACCAGTGTGGTATTAGGGTTGTTGTAAACTTTTCCAAATGGTATTAACGTATTTCTTCGGATAGAAATGTGTTGTGTTCTCGAGTTGAACTGATTTTGCAAAACGTGTGTTTTGAAAATATCTGTGTCGAGTATTTTCTTGAGTCGAGACATGAGCCAGTATCACGGGAATCGTCGGCTTCACGATCTATAAGTATTTGGATTTTCGAATTTTATTGAGATTTACTGCCGTTCTAAATTGATATGCTTTGAGATTCGGAAGAATATTATGTGTTTATGAGATAACAGAACACAGTAGTTGGGACAGGATTGATGATCTTGAGAAGCTATGATTTTGGAAAATCAATATGTCGGTTAAGTTTTGGAACAGAATTGTGTATTCGGGAGAAGGACTGGGAATTATTGAGAAGAGCATGTAGTCATGTTAAGTCATTTTGAAATACATGAAACTGCTTTTGAGCATTTGAAAGCGATACTTTTCAAAATGAACGTTTTACGAATGTTTTACGGAAAATGGTTTTGGGCCGAGGCCCAAGTGATTTTAAAATAGTTTTACAACTCGGGACTTGGGGTCCGAAAAGGATTTTCTACTTTTTAAACTTCTTGTAATGCGGAACAAGATACGGGCTGAGACCCTAATGTTTCAAACGAAAGCTTTTCTGTTTTCTAAAACTCCCGAGAATTGTAAAACACTTTATCAATCCTTATCTATTTCGTTTCTGCCCTTCGCGGTTTTAGTTTACTTGTTCAAACGAAACTTCTCGGGAAGTCTTTCGCTGTGTTTATTTGTTTCAATGTTTTGTCATAGCATATTTGAGGTGATCCGGGCTGGATTAATGATTGACGTTGCGAGTCATATGTGGAAAAAGGAGTTTTTAGTCGGAGTTTATATATTGAGATTTTGGAACTCTATTGTGTGGTTTTCCGATGGAATATCAGTGGATATTAGTGACAAACCGAGTTGGCATACAGGAGTACGGATGTGGTTAATCATTTGCATTGTTTTCATTTTAAAACTTCGAAATCGTGTGGATTCGAAGGAAATTGTTATCGAACACTTGGCACCATCGAGCCAATTTAATTTTTCGAAAACTGATTTTGTGGTCTTACCAAAATTTGGGTTTTGAGCTTTGAAATTTTTGAAAGAACTTTCGGAAAATTATCTTCTTGACGAGACTATATGATTTCAAACTGGTTTTGAAAATGCGATTGATATGCAAACGCATTTAGTGCATAGTGCATAACATTGTGTAGTTATGGACGTGACTCACGAACTGGATAATACATCAGTATGGAATGATGAATAGAGATTCGAACTTTAGTATGGCAGTTTGGTTACCCATGAATGATCGGTTGATATATCGGATGAGAGGAATATGCCGCGTTTTGTAGATTCGTGTACAGGATGTAATTTTGGAACTTCGGATTTTGTGAAACTGGATCTTATGTGCTATGTGGCTCTATTGATGTGGTGGTAGCGTGAGTGTACTACTTTTGTATTTTGAGCCGTACTGATTGGTCATTCCCACCCCATGTATGATTTGGGATGTTCGCCAATTTGCGACTGGTTGTTCGTACGCCTGAGAGGTCCGTTCAACAGTCGGTTGTGTTTCGTTGAGATCTACTGTATGTGTATTGTTGGAGCTTATCGTGTTGATGATATTCTCGATTGTGTTTTGACCTCTGGTTGGTCATATTAGAGTTTATCATGTTGATGATATTCTCGATTGTGTTTTGACCTCTGGTTGGTCATATTGGAGTTTATCATGTTGATGATATTCTCGATTGTGTTTTGACCTCTAGTTGGTCATATTGGAGTTTATCATGTTGATGATATTCTCGATTGTGTTTTGACCTCTGGTTGGTCATATTGGAGTTTATCATGTTGATGATATTCTCGATTGTGTTTTGACCTCTAGTTGGTCATATTGGAGTTTATCATGTTGATGATATTCTCGATTGTGTTTTGACCTCTGGTCGGTCATATTGGAATTTATCATGTCGATGATAAATTCGGTTGACTTATTGGTTGATCATTGTTTTTGATCATCTGAGCGTTCGGATTTTGTGTCGGTGTCTCGGGATTCATGTCATTTTGGGCAGTTGTTTCACAGATATATCAGATATTTTTCGTTTTATCGGAATTAGAACTTGATCATGTGATCAGGCAAACATGATTTGTCACGGATAGATTATGTCATCCGAAGATGATATATTTTTATTGAGATTCATGGAATGTGATTGTAAGCATATCGAGGCTTTACAGTGAAGTCACTCGCTAATATCTCAGGAGATCGTCGACTTTGCGCAGTTGTAAGTATGCGGTTTTGGTTATTCAGTAATAATGATGATTGATCGTTGTCGTATTGATTTCGGGATATTTTGTTGAACGGTTTGTTTGTATTTCTAACGGATTGCAAGTTTCGAGGACAAAACTTATTTTAAGTGGGGTAGAATGTAATATCCTGAAATTTTACTGCGATTGTTTAATGTTATTTTATCCAAGCTATATTGTACAGAATGGAATCTGTGCCATATGGATAAAATAATAGAAAGACTAAGGCAACTGTACTTGTATAATTGTCGTATTTGGTAGACAATTACAATGGAGGATATCGTGTATCAGGTCATCGCACTTTTGATATGAGGTATATCGTATGAGAATACTATTGGATTCAGTATATGTATTCAGTAAGTGTCTATGTGTTTTCGGTATGTCGAGATAGGCGGTAACAGTTGAAATTGGCTAAGTATAGAATATTTAGCGTACGCTAATGTTGAAGACTTACGTACGCTAAATCACAAGAGTTACGTACGTTATGGACGAGACATTACGTACGTAACATGGGAATCAGACGATTGAGTCATGGTCGGCAGGTGGGACCCTGTATCGGCAGCTTTCGGCGGAGGATGTGGACAGCGAGTCAACCTCAGACATTACGTACGTTATGCATGGCGTATTACATATGTAATATGGGTGGTACTGTAGCAAGTCAACGTACATGTTACGTACGTTATGAAGGAAACATTACGTACGTAAGCATGTTAACAAAACAGTTCAGTTAGTTCTGGGATGATGATTACGTTCGCTATGTGGGACGAATAGCGTACGCTAAAGTGCATTACGTACGTTAATGATGAAGGATAACGTACGTAATGAGTTATGCAGTTTAATATAATGAAGTTCGTCTTTCATTTCACTTCAGCTTTCCTTTTCATTTTTCGTCTCCAAACTTTGAGAGAGAGAGAGAGAGAGATGTTGGCCTTCCTAAGTTGATTTTGAGCTTGAGGACTTGGACTTGATAATTGGATATGGAACTATGGATGATTCTTGAAGTGTTTTCTAGGGTTTTTCATCTTCTAAGAGGTATGTTGGATAATCCTCCCTTTCATTTCGGATTTTTGATGTTGTTACTGATAAATGATTCGTATGAAAGTGATTATGGTATTGTTGTTATGATTCTTGAGGATTTATGAATCATATGTTTAAGGAAGATGATGATAGGTTGGTTTATACCTTGAATATGTTGATTATGATTATAAAATCATAGAATTCTTGATGTTCTTGGTATTGTGATCCGTATTTGATCCGTATGATGATGATTAGGGTGTTGTTGTTAGAATTCTTGAGGTTATGTGAAGTGTATATTGAAGAATACGATGATTCATGACTTGGATTACGAATTGGAAGATTATCTTCATGTTAAAGAATATCGAATTATGTCGTTCTAATGGCTATGAACATGAGTTCGAATCCCTTAGTGTTCTTGAGGAACTTTTGATGAATTTAACATAGCAAGACGATCGTATGTTGAATTAATCGGATTATGAATCGTGTTGTAGTTTTGAGTTCGTAATTGTTTGAGTTGGATTTTCCGGACTTGTGTCTAATCGAGGTATTGTGGAACCGTTAGGGTTTATTGATCGGTTGTATTGATTGATTATGATCATCGAGTTGTAGTTTGTATTGTAGATATCGTTGAATCGTTGAGATGATTTGGTTGGTCGTGTTGGTTGTTAATTGTTATCAGATATGTGTTATTTGATTACTTCGATAGGTTGAGATTATTGATCGGTGATTAGAACCGTATGTTGCGGTCGTGTTCGAGTATGTTCGTGAATTGCATTGGTCAGGGCCGAGGAGCTCGTAGACAAAGGCAATGTGACTGGTAGCAGCTTCATCCTCATCGTATCGGTATCGAGGCAAGTTATTACTTGCTCAGTTATAATGTTTAATGAATGGTTTCAGTTTCATTTCATTTATAATGCATATAGCAATGATTATTACTGCAAATTCTGGAGATTTGTATTATGTGTTGTCTTTTCGATTCTGGGAGTTAAATCATAATGTTTATGATTCATTTCGGTTATTGGAATTTTGGGTATCGAGGATACATTATGATAAAGACGAGGATATGAGTATCTGCAGTCCATGGTACGTTTGGGTTGCCGAGCATTGCGGATAATCGTCGGTGGTGATTTGGCATCGAGATTGCTTCCGAAGGACTCGAGACAAGTATTCTAGATTGATTCGGTTTAGTGTTGATGTTGTTGATCATGCAGGTTGTCATTCATGTTGCTGGACATGAAGTCGTCCTAGTTGTGTCATCATAGTGTTTTTCATGTTTTGATTCATATGTTGTTCATGTTGATGAACATATTGATTTGCATATGTGTATGCATAATTACATTGTTATGTTGTAAATGATCCAAAGGGATCATGAGGATCTATGCTGAGGGCGCTGGATCGGATGTCCACCATGCGTTGGTTCGACGAGATCATCATGAGGATCTATGCTGAGGGCGCTGGATCGTTGGATTACCAGTATTGTGTTGATGGAATCTTGTGAATTCGCATCATTGATTTTATCATGTGTTGTTGTTCATATGTGTATTGTTGGTTATCCACCTTATGTTGATCTAGTAGGATCATCTTGGGACCTATGCTGAGGGCGTTGGGTCATGGGATTTCCATTGAGTATACACTGTTGATATTCTTTTGAGCATATTGACGTGGTCATATGAGTATGCATTTGTAGGTCTTGTGTTAGGACCGTGTCCGTATTGCATTGATCTGATCTCGGATTAGACTGATATGATTGTCGTGGCACTTCATATCTCGAGGTATGTTCCGTATTTTCATTTGGTAATTGTCTTTTGATGGACAACCGGTTATCGTCTTGGGATTTAATGATACTATCCGATGGATCGTATTGGTCAGAACTGGTATATTTCCGTATCGTGAGTTGGCGATGATAGTTTGAGAATCTTGAGTATTGCTTGAGGTACAATACAGATATTATGTTCGAGTTTAATGGTTAATCGAGTACGAGATTTGATGAGAATTATTTGAGTAAGTAAAGTTACTACGATAAGATTATATTGGTCGTATTCTTATTTTGTATTCTCATTGGTATGTACTTATTAATGTGATGTGACGGTTATCATTGTTGGATATTATGGCTGACCCCGTCGTGGGATTTCTTTTTAGGTTCTTGAAATATCGAGCTTGTAGCGGTCGTGGAGAGACGAGCTTCCCGGAGGATACTGGCTAGGACATGTTTTTGTATTGAGTTTCCTGATCAGTTGCTATATTTCCGCTGCTAGAGTACTTTTAACTATTGTCTTTTCCGCTGCGTGAGTATTTTGAAATGACCTTTTGTTTCTGGTAATTTGGGTTACTTTGGAAATCTTTTTCTAAACTATTGAGTTTCGGCCGTTTGGCCTTGCCCTTTTCAAAATGTGGTTTTACGGCGCTTTTGATAAACGAGTTTTATAACGTCTTTGAATATTTTTAAAGATAGTACCGTCGTTAGCCTCTTGGGCATTTGTAAATGTTTGCGAAAATTTCTTTTAGCCTTGTGGGTTCCATCTCGGGGCCCACGTCGCTGTAATATTTCCGGTTAAATCTGGGGGTGTTACATGTAAAGCCTGCTATTATCATTTTAGCAACTGTTTTATCACTATTATTACTTTTAGCAATAGTACAATACATCATCATTTTGGGGACTAAATTATAAATTTGCCTTTCAGTATAACCGTCTATATTCCACTCATAAATATTCTTTCCACTATAACTATTATTTAAAATAAATTCCTGTTCTTCATGAAGAACATCTTGTGGAGTGGGTCTAGGGTAATAATATAATCTTTGGGTAGGTTTATCAGCATATTTACTTTTATACCCTTCCATTTTATTAATTTCATTATTAATTTTATTCTTATATTCTTCATCAGACAAAAGCTCTTCATTATCAATAGTATTTAAATTTAAATTTTTAAATTGTTTTTCTATTAAGTTTTCTAATTCTGATGTAGATTTTAATTTAAAATCTGTGACTTCAGGAGGTGGTTGTATACTTGCAATAGCTTGAGATTCTGCCACTACATTTTTATTTTCGTTTTTAACATCTAATTGACTTATTCGATTTATTTGGGAAATAAGTTTTTCAACTCTTTGATGTATAGAGAAAATTTGTTCGCCTAAAACAACCAAATAAATATTTGTAAAATTATTTTGTTGTAAAAGTTGATTTACATGACCTGGCGTTATTGACAAAGTACCATTTTCAAATAATTTTTGAAAGGCTGAAAAATATAAATTTACATTTTCTTTCTGTATTTGAAAAGGTTGTTGGGGAGGAAATATTTCTTTAGCAATTTTTCCATTAAGAAGTCTATAATCCCTTTCTAAAACTGAAATATAATTTTAAAGATAACTATTAATAAACCAAGGAACAAAATAGATGACTTTATTAACTTTTGACAAATGACCATAAAACTCTTCTTGCATTTTTATTAATTCTTCTTTTTGAAAATTTTCGAAGAACCATTTTCTGAATGGTTTCCATTTAGGTAACTTGAATTCTTCAGAAATTAAGGCTCTAGTAGATGAGCCTGGAGAAAAATCATATTTTTCTGTATTATCCATTCAAGATTAAAATCCATTTCAGAGGGAGTAATATTATCCTCATTATTATATATTTCTTGGACTATATTATTATTATTATTATTATTATTATTATTATTATTAATTTTTAAATTTTCAATCTTTCTTGGGAAAACTTCTTCTCTTATTTGAGAAGTAGATGCTCTAGAGGGCATCTCAACTTTATAGTCTAATTTACTAGAAAATAATTGTAATACCCGCAATTTCGATTTCCGGTAATTTTCTTTTTTTTCGGCGGGAGTCCGTTTCGACGACTCGCTTGAGACCATTTCATCATTCTGAGAATGATTAATTCTGCACTTTTTGTCATCCGAGTTCGTTTCGGTGTTGTTTTGTTGAGTTCCGTGCTTTTTAACGACTTTTCCGCACTTGAGTTCGATTCTTACGAATCTCGTTCGAAACTGCTGTTTCGAGTTTACCGTAAGTCCGTTTAACTTTGTTAGACGTGTTATGAACTTCGGTTTGATTATTCGATCACGTATCGTGATTTTCGGGCGTTTTGGGCCATTTTGTAATTTACCTAAAGTTATGGGTATTCGTTTCTGTATTTGTTGTCTCGACCCTTTTCTTGGTCACGTATGATTAATTATTGCATTATGTTTTCATTTCGGGTCGTTGATGTTGTCCGCGAGCTTTTCGTCGTGTTCGTTCCGTACGTTTTCGGAAATCGAGTCGTCGGGTCATGGCGGCTGAGCAGCTGGCCGGACAGGAGCGGCACTGTCGGAAGTGCTGGGCACTGGCCGAGCGGGCACGGCAGGAACCGGCGTAGCGCACGCTACGACCGGAAGGCTGCGCGCGCTAGCTCGGCGGGTGTAGCGCACGCTGTCGACCGGACCAACGTCTGTGCTCGGAGTGCAGGCGAGAGGGTTACGAGGTTACGGACTCGGGTAGGATCGGCAGGTAGCGCACGCCATCTTTGTCGAGCGCTGCGCCTTCTGACCGGCAGGTAGCGCGCGCTACGGCCGAAAGGCTGCTCACGCTACCTGGCTGAGTCAGTAGGGCAGTGAGGTTCTGGATTGCGGCCCGGGCCGATAGCGCATGCTAGCTCGGCAGCCTAGCGCACGCTAGGCTGCATCAGTATATATGTGACAGAGCAGTCCAGTTTCGGTAATTTTTTCCATTTCTCTCTTTCTCTTCCGCGGCTGGAGACTTGGGGATCTTGAATCCATGTTGTTGAACAACAAATCCACGAAGTTCTTGAGTTCATATCATTGATTGATCATCCTATATCATCCTTTGATCCAGCGAATCAAGGTGAGATTTTCTAGAACCCTATTTTGAGAAATTTTGGGGTTTTTTGCGTTTTTGTCCGATTCGTTCCGTATTATTGATTAATCCATGATGGGTATGATTATTCTTAGTAGTATTCTTGTGTTTAACATCATTTAATCCATTGTTCTTCGTCGAATCAAGGTATATTTCTTGATTTCCTTCGAGTCGACTTTTTGGGGGATTTGTTCTTGATTTCGTTTCCCATCCGTTTTTGATGAACCGATTGTTGTAAAATGATGTTTTTAAACATATCCTATGGATTGATTATCCATATTTCGGTTGGGATTTCTGTTTTCGTGTTTTGACGGGACGAATCGTGTTCTTGGCCGTTTTGGGGGAAATCCTTGAACTTTCGTCATTTGTTCCTTGAATTCAGCGGCTTTGGGTCTTACTTTGGAATTCATTTCCGTTGTTGTATTTGTCCTTCGTAGTTTATTATTGCGAGTTGGCGTTCGGTGGAGTCGGCGGGTTCGTAGTCGGTTCGTGCCAACCTACTTCGGTCGATTCTCCGTGTTGTTCTTATTCGAGGCAAGTACCTTGTCCATACAATTCTTGTTTTATGGATATGATAATTAGTGATCGTCTCTTTGTGTTTATTTGATCGTTTGAATTTCACTTTCAAAGACTCGGTTAGCCTTTTAAAGGCCCTCTTTCAAAACGTGTGTGTTTTGTGAACATTGTGTTCATGGATGGTTACGTGAATTACTATGAATACACTTGGTGTTGTCGTTGTGCTTTGATAATACATATGTATATATTATCTCATATCGTGCGTTGTGATTTGACCATTGCGTTGTGCATTGTGTTTGCTGCCATTGAGTGAATTACTTGGATATTTGATGTGATATGTTATTTGTGTGAATGTGTGGATATGGCTTAAGGTCTACGGTGACACATGGCACGTGATCATGTGGTCAGGATGCAACAAGTGATTGATCCAACCGTGAGAGCCTGAGATAATCTACGGTGACACATGGCTTGTGGCCATGTGGTCAGGATGCAACAAGTGATTGATCCAACCGTGAGATATGGTGTATGAATTGTTTAGCTAGCCGGCTCGGGAGGGTCCTTAGAGGCCTCGAGTGGGATTTGTGGCTTCGTCCCGGTCCTAGGCGATGCATGTGCGTGATTTGTTTTATGATATGGCCAGCTCGGGAGGGTCTTTAGAGGCCTCGAGTGGGATTCGTGGCTTCGTCCCGGTCGTAGGCGATGCTTGTGTATGATTATGCCATGTTGATTTTATGTCCGTCGAGGACACGTGACTTGGGTTTTGGCCCTGTGAATTGTTGTCGTTTTTCTATTTGTGAAAATAAAACCTTTGGGCTGTGACCCCTGTTGATTTTGGTAAGAGAAGGATTCAATAATCCTAAATTGTTTTCTACTAAAACTCCCGATGGTTTATTAAACCGTTTTGTAAATTGTTTCCCTTGATCTGTGATCTTTCGGTTTTGGAATGTTTTACCCAAACTCTTGCCTCGGGAAGTATTTTCGTTATGTTTAAATCTTTGAGGATTCCTGGTTATTGGTATTTGTGGAATGTGGATTGTATGACTCGTATTTTGCACTTTGTATTTGCACTAGCGAAATAGTGGAGTTTTGCTAACCCCTGAGTATTGGGTTTTTTTTTTTTTAAAAAAAAAGGAAAACGTCCAGAGTGGACGGGGGTTGAGGCGGGACCCACCAACCTGCAGATAATAAAATCAAGAAATACAAAGTAGCAGCCCCGAATTATGACCAAAAATGGGTCATAATTCGGGTCCAAACATCGGAGAAATCTACGGCCCGCTAAAGAAATACAAAGTGCACCACTAATCGTGGGCTAATGTGCGGACCCGTAGACCAAATAACTCAAAACCGAATTATGAACAAAATTGGACATAATCCGGGACCTAAAAACTAAAGTGCCTATGGCCCGCTAGATCAGTACAAGGTGCACCACTAAAACCGTGGGCTAATGTGCGGACCCATAAGCAACCAAGCAATCGATTAAAAATAAATCCTATCTAAATCTGAAAGACGGATAACCAAGATGATCCATCCATATAAGGGAGAGGAGAAACGGAGGAGCAGTATCGTAAGTATAAGTCTGAATGCCGAGGGACGACATGCCGAGCTCAGAAAGATAGTTGGCCGGCCTGTTGCCCTCCCGGAAAATATGAGTGACTCTGAACTGAATATCTCTGAGAATGTGTCGGATACGCATAAGAGTGTGACGAACCTGCCAAGAGCCCCGATGGCCAGATGATAGGAGGGTCACTACAGCAGCAGCATCAAGCTCAATCCAAACATGTCTCGATCTCTGGGAGGCTAGAATCAATCCAATTGCCAACGCCTGGACCTCAGCATCAAAACTCGAAGAGGCCTGAAAAGAGGAATGGAAAGCAAGAAGGAGCTCTCCATGATGATCTCTAATCAGACCTCCCCCACCCGCAATCTGTGTGTCTCTATCGAACGAACCATCCGTGTTCGGCTTGATCCGAGGGTCTCGGGTCGAAGCCAAACCACCGGGACGGGGCGACGAGTCTGAGCGGGGGAAGATGTAGCTCGCTGGAAGCGATCAGGAGGCGAGCAACCCGCCCAGAACTCAGAGCAAATAAGCCCCGCACCAGCTAATAAAGCAACATGACGCTCCACCTGCACAATAACATGAGAGGAAACAAAAGTAACCGCCCTATGCTTTGCACTATTCCTTTCTGTCCAGATGAACCATAGGATCAGACAAGGAATAATGAAAGTCGCGTGCCTAAAGTGTGTGCCGTGTGCGAAAAAACTCAGGAGCTCAAAAATATTCTGAGAATGGGGTAGGGATAAATGAGTCCAAGCGCCAAAATACTCCCACACATCACGGGCCACATCACTCTCCAAGAAAAGGTGGGCAATGGTCTCGGTATGGTAGGTCTGGGAAAGGGTATGCGAGCAGCACAAACATCTAGAAGCCAATGAAACGCCCCTCCTCTGTAGGATGTCATCAGTCGGGATCCGTCGCATGTGTAATATCCGCAATTTTCGATTTCCGGTAATTTCTTTTTTTTCGGCGGAAGTCTGTTTTGACGACTCGCTCATGTCCGTTTCGTCATTCTAAGAATGATTAATTCTACACTTTTTGACATCCGAGTTCGTTTCGGTGTCGTTTCGTTGAGTTCTGTGCTTTTTAGCGACTTTTCCGCACTTGAGTTCGATTCTTGCGAATCTCGACCGAAACTGCTGTTTCGAGTTTCCCGCAAGTCCGTTTATCTTTGTTGGACGTGTTGTGAACTTCGGTTTGGTTATTCGATCACGTATCGTGCTTTTCGGGCATTTGGGCCATTTTCGTAATTTCCCAAAGTTTGGGGTAATTACCTTCCGTTGTCGAATTTCGAGCCTTCGGGTGGTCGGAATTGTGTGTCCTACTAGCTCTTAGATTCGTCTTTGTGAGTACTTCGTAACCGTATCTTCGGTTCGTATTCAGGTTCGGGTTTCGGTGTCGTTTTGTTGAATTCAGGATTTCTAAACGACTTTTCTAAGTTTGAGTTCGTCTTTGTTAGATCACCATTAATTTTTGGTAACTCCAAAAATTATAGATCTTTGCAATATTATAGAACATCGAGTTAGCTTTCCAATGGTTCAAACGGTGAGTCAATGGTCGGACGAGAGAGTTATGGTCGTTTGAGTTTTTGGCGAACACTCCCGGGAGCCTTTCGGCCGATAGGGGGGGCCGATAGACTCTCTGCCGGCATCCCGTGGGGGTATCGGTTGGGCCTATCGGCCGATAGGCGGCGATAGGTTCTTTGTGTTGCACTATAAATGTGGTTTTGAGCGTGAAACGGCTCATTCTTTCCCAATTTTTTCCACCGAGTCGCGAGAGAGAGATAGAGAGGAGAGAGTTCTTCATCCGGTCGATTTTCATCATTTCTTTTCGGTTGTGAGGCTCGGATAATCAATCTAACGCGTGTTCTACGGATCTTAATACTTGAATCACTCAAGGTAATCTCTTGAAACCCTACCTTTTTGGATAATTGGGGATTTTGGGGTTTTGTCCGATTCTTTCCGTTTTATTGATGGATTCTTTTTGAATATGATTTTTCTTGTTAGTATCTTTAGTTTCCCTATTCATGGATATTTTGTGGATTTTACGGAATCGAGAGGGTTTGGTTGTGGTCCGCCCTCGTTGTTGTTTTTGGTATGAATATACATGAATCGTAGGCGGGTTTCGGTGTATTCCATTTCCATAATCGTTTAGAAGTGGTTGTGATTGTGCTATTCGAATCGTTAGGTTCATTTTCGTCGGTTCCTCGCGGTCGTGCTTGATTCTTCCGTTCCGTTCGTTGTCGTATTCCTTTTCTTTAGCATCGGGCGTTAGAAGCTTCCCGGTTGAGCCGTATCCGTTCGTGGTTCAGTGATCGTGGTATCGAGCCAAGTACCTTGTCCATACAATTCTTGTTTTGTGGATATGATAATTAGTAACCGTCTCTATGTGTTTATTTGATCGTGTGTTTGAACTTTCAAAAGATTCGGTTTAGCCTTGTTAAAGGCTTGCTTTCAAAACGCGTGTGTTTTATGAATGGCGTGGTTTGAGAATGATTATGTGAACTCTATGGATATGTTTGGCGTTGATGTTGCACTTGGTATTTGCGTGTGGACGTATATTGTTTCATTTCGGTGCATTGTGTTTTGACGTGGTGTTTTGCTAAGTGTTTGATGCTCTGGGTGAATTGTTTGAATATCCTTGATGTGATATGTTATTTGTGTGAATGTGTGGATACGGTTGAAGGTCTACGGTGACACATGGCACGTGATCATGTGGTCGGGATGCAACAAGTGATTGATCCAACCGTGAGAGCTCGAGATAATCTACGGTGGCACATGGCATGCGATCATGTGGCGAGGATGCAACAAGCGATTGATCCAACCGTGAGATGTGTGTGATTTGTTTCGCTAGCGGCTCGAGAGGGTCCTTCGAGGCCACGGGTGGGACGTCGGTGGTATCGTCCGGTCCTAGGCGATGCGCGTGCGTGATTATGTTTCGTTGATTTTACGTCCGTTGAGGACACGTGATGTTGGGCTTTGACCTGTAAATTGTTGGTGATTTCCTATTTGCGAAAACAAACGTTTGGTGTGACCTATCGATCTTTTGGAAAGAGAAGGATTTTATAATCCTAAATTGTTTTCTATTAAAACTCTCGATGGCATTTTAAAGCTGTTTTGTAAATTGTTTCCCTTATTTGCGATCTTTCGGTTTTGGAAATGTTTACCCAAACTCTTGCCTCGGGAAGTACTTTTCTTTACGTTTGGATCTTTGAGGATTCTGATTATTATTGTTCTTGGAACTTGTATTGTATGGCCCGTATTTTTGCACTTGTACTTGCACTAGAAAAGCGGTGGAGTTTTGCTAACCCCGAGTATTCGGGGTGGATGTCTATTTTGCATTCGGGTTTTGGAGCATAGCACGAGTCGGCACGAAGGATGATGAAAGATGAACGATACTAATCACACGAGGTTCCGTTGATGTCGTATTGGTCAGTTGTATTTTCTTTTTCATTTGCGGTATCTTTTCCCCGTTGTACGGGAGTTTATTTTATTTTGACCCATGCGTGGGTATGTGTTTGGGAATGAGTTGTATGTTATTATTGAAAGACCAAGTCGGTCTACTGAGTCATTTTAGCCTTAAAGGCGATGTTTAGATGTTTGATTTGAGTTATCAGCCTGGTAGATCCTCGAGGAGAGGGTCTACGGCGTGTAATATCCCTGAGTGGATTGGGGGTGTTACATAAATGGTATCGGAGATTAGGTTGTGGAAACCTAGGCTGTCGGGTCAGTGGTGTCTATCGAGTTTTTGTCTCGTCGGATTTTATCTGACTGAGTCGTGTCGCGACGCGTCGTCTGAGTTGTTGGTCGTGATTAGTATCGTGGGGCGATCATCATCTTCGTGCGACCTGTGGCTGTAAGTCTCCCTTCTTTGTGTTGTGCCTCGTGTGACACGAGCTATTTTTATGATTTATTTGCTAAGTGACGGAATCCTCTTATGGATTTTGATTTCTTGATACGTGACTATTTGACTCTCATATTTCTTTCATGTGAGGAGTAGTTCTTTGGATTGTGCATGTTGGACTCTATTTCTTTTTTTTTTCGGCTGCGTGAGTTCCTTTGGAATAGCTTGCGGTATCTTACCGACTGAATTTTATTTCAAAAATCGATTCCTTTAACCGAGTTGTTGACCTTGACCGTTTTGACGGTAGTTGGGTGTTTTCAAATGATTTTGTGAGTTTTGATAAGTACTACCGTCATTGACCTTTTTGGGCATTCTAACCCATTGTATTATTTTTGAAAACCTTGAGTATCTTAGAAAATTGAAATTCGAGACGTACTTTTAAAACGAATTATTTTCTTGCGGTGTTTTCAAGGTGTTTTCTAATGCCGCAATACATTTCAAAAAAAAAAAAATTTCCGGTTGAGGACCAAAAATGTTTTTGAGATATTTTCAAATGCAGTTGCTTAGACCCAAGGGTCGAATATTTTTGAAAGTTTTTCACTAAAGGAAAGGTGTCCTCATTTTTGTTCAAACGCAAGATGATTTTCAAAGTCTCGATAATGGTGTTTGTACTACTTTTTGTAAAATGATACTAAGATCAACTGTTGTTTCCAAACTGTTTTCAAAAGGTGGTTCTCGTTTTTAAAACCTATCATTCCTGTTTGCGGACCGGAAATGCGTGTATGGTTTTCGAACTTTCGTTACGGTGTCAACCCCGAATTGTGATTGAATTGGTGGCGTGAGTGTCGAGTCGTTCGCCACGCATATGTTTTGTTGGCCCTCTGTGAGAGGTGTGAACTGGTGTTTACTGTTTATCGCCTCGTGGTGATTGCGTATTGTCGCACTAGTGCGAGTTGTTAAAGCCTGGATTTTTATGCGTTATACACATGGGTGATTGTCTCATGATGTTTGTGATTGTGTGATGGCTGTCGTTCGGGATGTTGTAATCTTCGAATGATGCCGTTGTTGTTGTGATTCTTGTATGCGTTGATATGTTATGCTGAGTTGGCATCTCCGGTATGTTGTTTTGCGGTGTTTTGATCCATTGTATCGAGCATTTATATTTTCGGTATGCCGAGCCGAGACGTTTCAATCGTGATGTGCCGGGGCATGCACGTGTAAATTGTCTTTCTCGTCGATGACACATTTCAAGTGTGGACTCGAGGGACACCGAATTCAGTTTGTGAATTGGCTACCGAGACTTTCGGAGTTCGCGCTTCAGCACAGATATCAGAATCGGCTTTGAGAGGCCTTTGAAGGATGTCTCAGTCGGTTGCTTGCTGTGTCGTCACCTTCCTTTATAAGAGGTCGAATGTAGTACCCGTGTTGTTTTTAGACTTCTGTATTTTCTCTTTCTCCAGTCTGTCGATTCGCTCGTGATCGTTGGTACTTTATGAACTTGTTCTATATTTCGGTTTCATCGTCCGAACGAGCTGTGATCTTGTTGTGGGTCGATCTGGTTATCGATGTTACTTTTTCGGGTTCAGTTCGATTCTTGTGAACCTTGTTTGGGAGTGACATCATCTGGTTCTACTAGTTCTTCTATTCGAAGTGGATCGGCTTTGGAACTCTTGTGTTTTCGACTCTGTCGACTCATTTATGTTCGTTGACATTTCTGAGCTTGTCCTGCTCCTTGCTTTTGTTGATCGAACGAGTGTGGTGTTATTTCGGAATAACTCGTTGTCGTTGTGACTTTTCAATCGCTATTCCCTTTCCTGCGGATCTTCGGCAATGCATGTCTTGTAGTTCTCACCGGATCATCACGGGAGTTGTTGTTTGAACTTTATTGTTCTTTGTGATTCGAACATGATTCTTCGATCTTTGTTGTCTCGATCGTTGTGGTTTGATCGTTTGATTGTTCGGTTTATATTGACCTCGTTCGTGATTGGCGAACATTCGGGCTCCTTCGTAATTCCCTTGATTCGGGAAATTAGTTTCGTTTTCGATCTTCCAGCCCTTAGGCGGTGGGATTTCGTGTTTGTTCAGCGGTTGACTCGCGTTTTGATTGGTGTACCGTTGGGTTGGTCAATCATATTGATTTTCGTTCGTTGTGATTTGTGATTGTCGGATAATTGACTTGGCTATATTATCCGTTTGATGACGTTTGTCACTTGTTGTTTTTATTATATCCCTAACGGCGACGTTGTGTTGGTCGCCGTGGAGCGTGTTTTCACGCCGTATACTCCTTTGCGTTGTTTGTAACATTTCGCCGTTGGGCGTTAGTTACGCATTCTTGTGTGTCTCGTTGAGTTTTTCCTGGCGGAATATTTCTTCTCCCTACTTGTTTTAAGTTTCGGGACGAAACTTCTTTTAAGGAGGGTAGAATGTAATATCCGCAATTTTCGATTTCCGGTAATTTCTTTTTTTTCGGCGGAAGTCTGTTTTGACGACTCGCTCATGTCCGTTTCGTCATTCTGAGAATGATTAATTCTACACTTTTTGACATCCGAGTTCGTTTCGGTGTCGTTTCGTTGAGTTTTGTGCTTTTTAGCGACTTTTCCGCACTTGAGTTCGATTCTTGCGAATCTCGACTAAAGCTGTTTCGAGTTTCCCGCAAGTCCGTTTATCTTTGTTGGACGTGTTGTGAACTTCGGTTTGGTTATTCGATCACGTATCGTGCTTTTCGGGCATTTGGGCCATTTTCGTAATTTCCCAAAGTTTGGGGTAATTACCTTCCGTTGTCGAATTTCGAGCCTTCGGGTGGTCGGAATTGTGTGTCCTACTAGCTCTTAGATTCGTCTTTGTGAGTACTTCGTAACCGTATCTTCGGTTCGTATTCAGGTTCGGGTTTCGGTGTCGTTTTGTTGAATTCAGGATTTCTAAACGACTTTTCTAAGTTTGAGTTCGTCTTTGTTAGATCACCATTAATTTTTGGTAACTCCAAAAATTATAGATCTTTGCAATATTATAGAACATCGAGTTAGCTTTCCAATGGTTCAAACGGTGAGTCAATCGGAGTCCGGACGAGAGAGTTATGGTCGTTTCAGTTTTTGGCCGAACACTCCCAGGAGCCTTTCGGCCGATAGGGGGGGCCGATAGACTCTACTGCCGGCATCCCGTGGGGGTATCGGTTGGGCCTATCGGCCGATAGGCCGGCCGATAGGTTCTGCTGTGTTGCACTATAAATGTGGTTTTGAGCGTGAACAGCTCATTCTTTCCCAATTTTTTCCACCGAGTCGCGAGAGAGAGAGATAGAGAGGGAGAGAGTTCTTCATCCGGGGGTCGATTTTCATCATTTCTTTTCGGTTGTGAGGCTCGGATAATCAATCTAACGCGTGTTCTACGGATCTTAATACTTGAATCACTCAAGGTAATCTCTTGAAACCCTACCTTTTTGGATAATTGGGGATTTTGGGGTTTTGTCCGATTCTTTCCGTTTTATTGATGGATTCTTGATGAATATGATTAATCTTGTTAGTATCTTTAGTTTCCCTACGGATTCATGGATATTTTGTGGATTTTTACGGAATCGAGAGGGTTTGGTTGTGGTCCGCCCTCGTTGTTGTTTTTGGTATGAATATACATGAATCGTAGGCGGGTTTCCGGGTGTATTCCATTTCCATAATCGTTTAGAAGTGGTTGTGATTGTGCTATTCGAATCGTTAGGTTCATTTTCGTCGGTTCCTCGCGGTCGTGCTTGATTCTTCCGTTCCGTTCGTTGTCGTATTCCTTTTCGTTAGCATCGGGCGTTCCGAAGCTTCCCGGTTGAGCCGTATCCGTTCGTGGTTCCGTGCTCGTGGTATCGAGGCAAGTACCTTGTCCATACAATTCTTGTTTTGTGGATATGATAATTAGTAACCGTCTCTATGTGTTTATTTGATCGTGTGTTTCGAACTTTCAAAAGATTCGGTTTAGCCTTGTTAAAGGCTTGCTTTCAAAACGCGTGTGTTTTATGAATGGCGTGGTTTGAGAATGATTATGTGAACTCTATGGATATGTTTGGCGTTGATGTTGCACTTGGTATTTGCGTGTGGACGTATATTGTTTCATTTCGGTGCATTGTGTTTTGACGTGGTGTTTTGCTAAGTGTTTGATGCTCTGGGTGAATTGTTTGAATATCCTTGATGTGATATGTTATTTGTGTGAATGTGTGGATACGGTTGAAGGTCTACGGTGACACATGGCACGTGATCATGTGGTCAGGATGCAACAAGTGATTGATCCAACCGTGAGAGCCTGAGATAATCTACGGTGGCACATGGCATGCGATCATGTGGCCAGGATGCAACAAGCGATTGATCCAACCGTGAGATGTGTGTGATTTGTTTCGCTAGCCAGCTCGAGAGGGTCCTTCGAGGCCACGGGTGGGACGTCGGTGGTATCGTCCCGGTCCTAGGCGATGCGCGTGCGTGATTATGTTTCGTTGATTTTACGTCCGTTGAGGACACGTGATGTTGGGCTTTGACCCTGTAAATTGTTGGTGATTTCCTATTTGCGAAAACAAACGTTTGGGCTGTGACCCTATCGATCTTTTGGAAAGAGAAGGATTTTATAATCCTAAATTGTTTTCTATTAAAACTCTCGATGGCATTTTAAACTGTTTTGTAAATTGTTTCCCTTATTTGCGATCTTTCGGTTTTGGAAATGTTTACCCAAACTCTTGCCTCGGGAAGTACTTTTCTTTACGTTTGGATCTTTGAGGATTCCTGATTATTATTGTTCTTGGAACTTGTATTGTATGGCCCGTATTTTTGCACTTGTACTTGCACTAGCAAAACAGTGGAGTTTGCTAACCCCAGAGTATTCGGGGTGGATGTCTATTTTGCATTCGGGTTTTGGAGCATAGCACGAGTCGGCACGAAGGATGATGAAAGATGAACGATACTAATCACACGAGGTTCCGTTGATGTCGTATTGGTCCATTGTATTTTCTTTTTCATTGCGGTATCTTTTCCCCGTTGTACGGGAGTTTATTTTATTTTGACCCCTGCGTGGGTATGTGTTTGGGAATGAGTTGTATGTTATTATTGAAAGACCAAGTCGGTCTACTGAGTCATTTTAGCCTTAAAGGCGATGTTTAGATGTTTGATTTGAGTTATCAGCCTGGTAGATCCTCGAGGAGAGGGTCTACGGCGTGTAATATCCCTGAGTGGATTGGGGGTGTTACAGCATGAGAAGTCGCCAAATAAACACCGAAATGGTCGGTGTGAGTAAAGCTGTCCATATGTCCCCGTAAATAAGATTAGCCTGACCCCTCACCCTGATGTGAGACCAAGCCGACGATAATGAGAACGCACCCGAAGAGGTAAGAGTCCAGCACATACTATCCGAATCCTCCTCGGCGATGGGAATCGCGGAGATCTCCTGGATGAACTGAGGGGTAAATCCTAGCTCCTCTCCAACAATAGTCTCCAACCTACCCATGTCCCATGACCCATCAACCCATAACTCATTAATCCTAAGATGGGGTCTACCAGAAATCTGACAATAAGAAGATATCGGCCTATCCCCAATCCAAGTATTGTCCCAAAAGCTGACCTCCCCGCAGCCACGACCAAGAGTCCAGCGAATGAACTCCTGGGCCTCAATACCCACGCGCAGGAGACGGCGCCAAGGGTGGCTGGCACGAGCTTTAAGAGCAGTACGCATAGGCGTATAAAGGCCAGCAGAGCAGTTTCTGCGGAGCATAAATTGCGCCCATAGAGACGTGCCCGCGCGAAGGCGCCACCAGAGCTTATAACTAAAAGCTCTCGCCATATCCGAAAGGCTCCGAATCCCGAGGCCTCCCTCAGAGACCGGACGACAAATCTGCCGCCAACTGACCCAATGCGTCTTCCTCTTTGGACCAATAGCACCCCAGAAGTATCTCGCAATGATCTGTTCGAGTTCCTGGATAATGTACTGTGGGGGATCCAAAACCTGAAGCAGGTGAAGAGGAATCGTGCAGAGAGTGCTCTTAATAAGAGCCAAACGGCCCCCAAAAGCAAGGTGCCGATGGGACCAACCAGAGATCCTATCCAACATCCGTTGCTTCACCCCAGCAAAGAGCTCTCGTCTCTTAAAGCCTTTGTAAAGGGGGACACCTAGATAGGTGATGGGGAGATCTCCCTGGCGAAAACCAGTAAGATCGTAAACTCTCTGATGCCAACGAGACGCATGCTTGGGAGCGATAATAAAAGTGCTCTTCTGGATACTAACCATCTGGCCCGAAGCCATAGAGTAGTGATCCAGGAGACGCATAAGATCAACCAGACCATCATCCACAGCCCGTGTGAATATAATGATATCATCGGCGTAGGATAAGTGCGAGACGGGGAAAGGCCGTCCATCCGTCCTATACCTCATCAAAGGATGATCTCGAATGAATCGATCCAAGCAGCGCGATAAATAATCAGCGGCAAGCACGAAGAGCGATGGAGAAATAGGGTCGCCCTGACACAAACCCCGGCTAGTGGCAAAATAGTCGGCCGGACTGTCGTTCACCAAAGTAGAGAACGTGCAACTCTCGACGCAATGACGGATGAACAAAATCCATATAGCCGGGAAACCCATCCTCACCACGACCTGAGGAATTGATCGATAAATTTCTCGCATACACACCTGAACCTAATCCAACTGCAATTCGCATCGTACGCACTGATGCTAGCACGAGTCGGAAACGTGCTTTGGATCTAGCACTCTCTCTGTGAGGTTTATTCGTGAATCTATCACTATAAGTTTGTATCTTATTTGCAGTTTGTTTCCACAGTATTTCTATCATAATAAAGTCAATGTCATTTACAATTCTCAATACCATTTTAATGTCTTGTATCTTGACATAAAGTCAGAACGAATATAAAGTTAAAAAATTTAATTTGGAGGATCAATAAATCAATGAACTTCAAGAACAAGATCCAAAAATATCAAAAGATAAACTCTAATAAAATCTGAGAATATCAACAAAATAATAGTCTCCAATAAAATCAAGAATATCAATAAAATGATAAACTCCAAAAATAAAATCCGAGAATATCAACAAAATGATAAACTCCAATAAGATAAACCGAGAATATCATCATCATAATAGACTCCAACAAAGTCAACCGAGAATGTCAAAACTATGATAAACTCCAACAAAATCAACTGAGAATATCAATAATTCATCTTACTGATAATCAAATTATGGTATAAAATCACATACCGTACACCGTAGGTGGGGTTTGGCACTGGCACAGGTCACACGTGACGCGAAGATCTCTTGATACTAGTCTGATCAATGATGACTCTCAAGGAGAAACGATTCGGATGCATAGTATTCGAAACCACGCTCCGATACCATCTTCTGTAACAACCCAACCCGGCGGTTATTACAGTGTCGTGAATCCCCAACTGGGACCCACCAGGCGAAACACAGTACAATAATTAACATAACATAACTGCAGTACCGAACCACATTATGTTTACCAAATACTCCGATGAGGAGTTTATACAGATATTCTGGCTAACATGCGCCAACAGACCAGGATCAATATAATACAGGTATAATCTATGTGAAGATAGATATACCGATACAATATAAATACAGGAGAATAACAATACAGCAGAACTGAAAAGAAATACATCCGAAAACAAGAAGACTCGGGCCCTTTACTAGTATCCTTGAGACTCTTCGTCGTCACCTTGTCTTTCCTGTGTCGTAGCCTTCCCGTGACCTAAAATATGATAAAAACAACATATTTCTCCCAAAACCACAGGGCCAGTTACACAAGATAATAAATCTCAATATGTCAAACATACATAATCATACATGCTATATGAATTAACAACTCATCATCCAAAACCAGAATATACGCAATCACACATGCTGTATAAACCACAAGTTTGATCATAATCTCAAATTGTCGAGCACATGCGATCAAATGTGAATCGACCAGATTATAACCCAATCCCGTTGAATACATACGCAATCAATCATGCTGTATGAATCAACTAACAGTTACGGTTCAAAGGATGGCGCCACACTACGCCCGGGATGAAAATGTGTCCGTGCACAAGCCACCAACGAGTATCGATCGAATACATGTGTGGTCTTGTACCTAATCAGTCTCACGAAGTAACCGTCTCGTGTGCACAGTCCAATGTGAGGTCAACTACCAACACACGACCTTATATGTGCCCGACATGAAAATCCTACACATACCAATCGGCACGCCAGTGTGACCCGGAATGCCACGAGATAACAAAAGTGACATCGAAATTCAATAATGACTTAACAATTCCCAACAAGGGACCAAACGACTCAACGAAGGAAAATACGAATCCAATGAAGATCAAATCAACTCACCGAAACGCAACGAGGGTATAAATAAGACTCGGAACCAACGTTCCTTAATGGATGATCGACAAGACCAATAATAACATCATCATGAATCGAAATTCATAAAGCATATATGAACGTAAATATATATAACATATATAAGACATATTATCATCATAACCAGGCAAGAATTCACTTGCCTCAATACCAAAGACGTAAGGTACTTCTGCATGATCGAAACGTCCTCCACGAAACGAATGAAATTTTCGATCGCGGGATAGCTCACGCACTCAATGGTCCCCAAAGTACGTCCAATAATCATATCCTAATACACGATTAATTAATCAAAATACTATCATTAATTTACTTGATTTCAATAACTTGATTACTCATCACTAGATAATAATTTATTGACATGTCATACCTTGAATCGGGTCAAAATCGAAGGTAGTTGAATTTATAGGAAATTCATCTGTCGGTCCAAGATCAACGGGCAACCAACCAATCAAAATTCCAACTCAAAATATAATTGCCCAAACTTCTTCCACTTCAAAACTCTACTAAGTATCTCCATTTGTAATTTAACATAATTTAATTAAGTTTAATTTCAGCAAGTCAAATATGGACTCAAATTTAATATGACCCAAACCAAATACTCCAGGCCCAAATTAATTTTACGACACAATTTCATATCCTTGATATTCTCCTTTTCTTTAATAGTACCGATCGGTACTCTTTCTCTTTCTCTCATCCGCCAGCTGCCCCTCACCCACCCCCTTCTCACTCTATCTCATCTTCCTCGGTCAACTCTCTCTCTCTCTCTCTCTCTCTCTCTACATCCCTCTTTCTTCTTTCATAATTTTGTTTACAGATTGGTAACCCTGCTCCCTTCTCACATCTCCCTCTCTTCCGAAACACACACAACTCACCACCGGTAGACAGCAGCAATGTCAACGAGAGTGGCAACGACGGACGGCAAATTCGTAACTGAAGTGTACGACGGCGACCAATCTCGATTGGTTCCACCGGGGAAGGCGCTCGACGGCGGCGGTTGATGGATGACACAACTTGGTCTCCGATTCCGATTTGTTCCAGAGTAATGTCCGTGAGAGTCGGCGTCGGTCTGCGGCGGCGGTCGGTCACGGTGGAGGTCGAGATGAATAGTACGGCCGTGGAAATCCAATCTGGACGGAGGTGGCGAATGGCTCCGAACAGTGGTAGGCGGCAGCTTTTCACGGTAGGGCTTCTGGTTTATCCAGTTCTTGATTTTTCCTACAAGCCGAGCTGTAGTTTGCTTGTTCCCGCAGTCAGCATTCGGAGGTCCTATGCTGGTGCTGGACCACTTCAAGTCCGGTTCGATTTTCTGGCGATTGAACAATCTATGTATAGAATGAATTGAATACATCTCTGCTGATTCCTAATGTTGATGAAGTTTAAGTTTTCATCTGAGTTTGCTAACTGGTGTATTAAGAGGATTTGGCCGTTAGATTATGGAAAAAAATGATGTGGTGATCTCGTATTTGATAAGAAAATGGAGTTCTTGTTTGTGATATCCAGCTGTATTCAACCATTAGAGAATCTTAGCTGTAGTTTGATTAAGATAGAGAAAAATATAGTACTATTATATGTTATTATTGAGTATTGGGTTGGTAGGTTAACCATACAATTCCCGTGATATGCATATCACAAAATTAATCTGTGTTGTATAATTAAGTACAAGACAAGAGTAGGTAGATAATGAAAGAGGGATGTGAAATGCACGTATGTAGACCAGATACTAGAAGAACTGAGTAGTCCTTATATGATTAATTCTTATCATTAAAATTTATTTTAACAAATAAGCAAAGCTTTGATTTTATTACGGACAATTTACGAATTAGGCATTTAATAAAAATATAGATTCATATATAAAATATGAAATAAATACAGTGGTATTACATACTATCCCCCTTAAAATAAGTTTCGTCCCGAAACTTAAGATAGAACGACTAGAGTACCAACCCCTAATATCAGACTCTGTTCACCATGTAATCTTTCTGCACTATTACCATTACCACCCGACTCTCACAAGAGGTGTAACTTCAATCCGTAACTTATTTAATATCAAGTTGTTTCATCGATTGATTCAACAGCCGACTCAATACAATAATGATAAGCCAATATGGATATCACTACCTAATTAAAATTATATCATCCGGATATATAAAATTACTGAGCATTCAGAATTACTCCATTAAATCTGTATAGTTATTCTCAATGACCTAAGCAGTGAACTATCCGTAATATAAAAAATATCCTTATGACTTAACCAATTATTCACTCGATAAACACGCTCTCATCGTGCGTCGAAACACGATCCGGATAGTTTCTATAACTTTCGCCAAATAATTCATCGGGGAACTTGACGTTGGCCACTGCCATATTCGTACCAACTATTATCCAAAGAAATCAGAGAATACCATTCGACATCTTACATTACCTCGGCTTAGTAACATAAATCAATAAATATCATATACATTCTAAAAACTTTTCAGTCAAAATAATTTTATTCTCAAATAATTATCATATACTAAATATCATCACGATATCACAGTAATCATCAATCATCTCAAACCATATTATCCAATATTGTCATGCTCGCATTAACTCATAACTCAAACAACGCATATGTAGTATCTATATATACTTTTCTAGGTTTTCACTAGTACCCGTTAAATTATAAATTCTCAATTATCAAGTTTCTTAATCAATACGTGTAAACGCCTCAAAAACAGAATAACCTGATTAAGATATCGACACATATGTTATAAAATATTTATAATCTATGACTCAAAATTGTAGGTCGTTCAAAAAGAATTTTGAAGATCAACTCCACAAGAAAAAAAATATTCATTAAAAATTCTTCTTCTTATTATTATTTTTCAAGGTTTCCAAATTACAAAATAAGATTTATGATATCACTTGTTTTTCAACTGCACTGACATCACCATTCGAAAATAATTTTCTTTAGAGTTTATTATAAATACTTACTTGAAAAATAAGAGGTTCAAAATATATTTGTCTTAAAATATATTTCTGATCGCAATATGATACAAGAATTTTAAATTCCTCGATCATCTGCTTTAAAATAATATATTACGGACTTTAGCTTTCTCAAAATAATACATTTTCTTGAGAGTTCAATCACTATTTTTCCTTCTTGTTTTTGAAAGGCCGGTGATGCCTTTTAGTTTAAATTTTCAACACTTTGTTTAATCAAAATACAAAAATTCTTATTTACGAAATTAAATCTGAAATAATATAACAAATATTATATCGCACTATCTACATTCATATTCTCTCAACTTTGGACGTCGTGTACTCTGTATAAATAATTCATCCAATATGAATTTTTTTAAGGACATAGGACAAAGGCAGTTCGTCGCCTATTCGATATCCTGCCAAAAACGATATATGTCACTGATAATGACATTTTACTGTGACTACACGAGCAATTGTCGTTCTATATATTTTTAAAATCTTCTCTCGTAATTTGTAATTCCACTTGTCTTGATTCACGCCGCCTTTCCACTATAAATAGTCGCATCAGTGAGAAATTAATCGTATTCAACTCATTCAAGTTCTTTCTCTATTCTCATTCTCATTATCACATACCTCCGTTAAATATAACTTTCATCGAGAAATCAATGGCATCATCACCTTTATATAACATCCAATCCGTCTGTGTCTTTGCCGGAGCTACTCTTGGGAAAGATGTCCGCTTCCGGAAAGCAGCTGACAATTTCGGAGAAGTGTTGGCCGCAAAAAAAATCAGTTTAATATACGGAGGAGGAAATACAGGTTTAAGGGGTCGTGTGGCAGCCTCTGCTTCGATGGGCGATGTAAAAATCTTAGGGGTAATATTGAAACCCTTCGCAAATTCACCACTTGTTGGCCCGACTTATGGGAATGAGTTTAGACTGTTATCCATGCATGATCGAATCATGAGCATGGGTAATAATGCCGATGCGTTCGTCATCCTTCCAGGAGGTTTCGATACGTTGGAGGATCTATTCCAGATGCTCTCATGGGCACAGCTGAACATCCACCAAAATCCGGTGGGGATACTCAACGTCGACGGATTTTTCGATGGCCTCCTCGCTTTTCTGGATTCTCTAGTGGAAAAAGGTTTTACATCTCCACTGTCACGAAGACTCCTTCTTTGTGCAACAACACCTGAGGAATTGATCGATAAATTTCTCGCATACACACCTGAACCTGATCCAACTGCAATTCGCATCGTACGCACTGATGCTAGCACGAGTCGGAAACATGCTTTGGATCTAGCACTCTCTCTGTGAGGTTTATTCGTGAATCTATCACTATAAGTTTGTATCTTATTTGTAGTTTGTTTCCACAGTATTTCTATCATAATAAAGTCAATGTGATTTACAATTCTCAATACCATTTTAATGTCTTGTATCTTGACATAAAGTCAGAACGAATATAAAGTTAAAAAATTTAATTTGGAGGATCAATAAATCAATGAACTTCAAGAACAAGATCCAAAAATATCAAAAGATAAACTCTAATAAAATCCGAGAATATCAACAAAATAATAGTCTCCAATAAAATACAAGAATATCAATAAAACGATAAACTCTAAAAATAAAATCCGAGAATATCAACAAAATGATAAACTCCAATAAGATAAACCGAGAATATCATCATCATAATAGACTCCAACAAAGTCAACCGAGAATGTCAAAACTATGATAAACTCCAACAAAATCAACTGAGAATATCAATAATTCATCTTACTAATAATCAAATTATGGTATAAAATCACATACCGTACACCGTAGGTGGGGTTTGGCACTGGCACAGGTCACACGTGACGCGAAGATCTCTTGATACTAGTCTGATCAATGATGACTCTCAAGGAGAAACGATTCGGATGCATAGTATTCGAAACCACGCTCCGATACCATCTTCTGTAACAACCCAACCCGGCGGTTATTACAGTGCCGTGAATCCCCAACTGGGACCCACCAGGCGAAACACAGTACAATAATTAACATAACATAACTGCAGTACCGAACCACATTATGTTTACCAAATACTCCGATGAGGAGTTTATACAGATATTCTGGCTAACATGCGCCAACAGACCAGGATCAATATAATACAGGTATAATCTATGTGAAGATAGATATACCGATATAATATAAATACAGGAGAATAACAATACAGCGGAACTGAAAAGAAATACATCCGAAAACAAGAAGACTCGGGCCATTGACTAGTATCCTTGAGACTCTTCGTCGTCACCTTGTCTTTCCTGTGTCTTAGCCTTCCCGTGACCTAAAATATGATAAAAACGACATATTTCGCCCAAAACCACAGGGTCAGTTACACAAGATAATAAATCTCAATATGTCAAACATACATAATCATACATGCTATATGAATTAACAACTCATCATCCAAAACTAGAATATACGCAATCACACATGCTGTATAAACCACAAGTTTGATCATAATCTCAAATTGTCGAACACATGCGATCAAATGTGAATCGACCAGATTATAACCCAATCCCGTTGAATACATACGCAATCAATCATGCTGTATGAATCAACTAACAGTTACGGTTCAAAGGATGGCGCCACACTACGCCCGGGATGGAAATGTGTCCGTGCACAAGCCACCAACGAGTATCGATGGAATACATGTGTGGTCTTGTACCTAATCAGTCTCACAAAGTAACCGTCTCGTGTGCACAGTCCAATGTTGTAATATCCGCAATTTCGAATTTCGGTAATTTTCTTTTTTTTCGGCGGAAGTCTGTTTTGACGACTCGCTCATGACCGTTTCGTCATTTCGAGAGTGATTAATTCTGCACTTTTTGTCATCCGAGTTCGTTTCGGTGTCGTTTTGTTGAGTTCCGTGCTTTTTAGCGACTTTTCCGCACTTGAGCTCGATTCTTGCGAATCTCGTCCGAAACTGTTGTTTCGAGTTTCTCGCAAGTTCATTTAATGTTATTATTCATGTTGCGAGCTTTGGTTCGGTGTTTCGATCACGTATCGTGATTTTCGGACGTTTTGGGCCATTTTTGTAATTTCCCAAAGTTTGGGGTAATTACTTCCGTTGTCGAATTCCGACACTTCGGATGGTCGGAATCGTGTGTTCTCTTAGTGCTTGGATTCTTCTTTGCGAGTACTTCGTAACCGTATCTTCGATTTTTACTTAGGTTCGGGTTTTGGGGTCGTCCGGGCTGTCGGAGTGGCCACGGCCGAGTCACGGCCGGAGCAGGGCCTGGCCTGGCCGAGTTACGGCCGTAAGGTGCCGGTTACGGCCGTAAGGTGTGCGAGTTACGGCCGTAAGCGTGATCGGGTACGGCTGCATTTGAGCTGGCGGATTTTGACGAGGCGATTCTGGCCGTAAGGTGTGCGAGTTACGCCGTAAGTGTAATTTGGTCTTTGGCGGATTTTTGACGAATGCCGGTTACGGCCGTAAGGCTCGAGTACGGCCGTAAGGGACCGAGTTACGGCCGTAAGGCTGCCGATTCTGGCCAGTAACCTGCCTATATATAGCCCGGCTCGGCGATTTCATTTCCTACGCGATTTTTCTTCCTTTTTCGGCGTCTGGCGACGGGAGGCTCGGGAAATCGAGTTCTTGGCCGATTCTAATCATTTCCAAGGCATTTTGGAAGATTCTTGTGGATTATATCATCATCCAATCCGTGTTCTTCGTCAAATCAAGGTATATTCTTGATTTTCCTTCAAGTTTACTTTTTGGAGAAATTGTTCTTGATTTCGTTTCTAATCCGATTTTGATACATCGATTGGTGTAGTATGATGTTATTAATCGTGTTCTATGGGTTGTATATCCATATATCGAGTTTGTTTAACTCGATTGACGATTCGAGTGTTCTTGGGAATTATTGAACATTTAGTGTTCGATTAAATGTCCCAATGAGTTTCCCTTCGATAGTTTGTTGGGATTTCCGTTGTTTTGGACATGTTCTACGGATTGTATATCCGTATTTTGAGTTCGTTGGAACCCAATCGGGATTTTTGGTTTTCTTAGGAACCTTGAACATTTAGTATCCGATCAAATGTCTCAAAGGGTTCCCTTCAATTCTTGACCGTGTTTTCCTTTGTTTTCAATTGTTAATCTCATAGTAACCGTGTTTCCGTTGGATTTCACGGAGGATTGTAGGTGTTCGGGGTCTTAGGGTTGTGCCGTATTCGTCGGAATATTCGGGTGCCGACTATCGAGGCAAGTATCTTATTATACGACTTGTATCTTGTGAATAGTAATTACGTATGATTTGTATGACGATTTTGCTTGCCTCCGTAAATATGTTCCGTTGAGTTGGTTGTGTTTTCCGAAATTTGAAGGCTTTGTGATAATAGTGATATATTGGTATACGTGTTAGGCGTTGTGCCATTTGTGCAGGATTGCGATGTACATATGAGATGGTTGTACACGTGTTTGTTCAATGTATTGTGTACCGAATGTGTGTTGTGTTGGTTAAGAGTCGTTGTGATGATCATGATGTTTGTGTTGTTTTGGTTTACATGCTTGATTGTACATTTCGGCGTAATGTGGAATGACTTGACATTTAATGATTATGAATTGTGTCGAGTCGATGTGTGTGTGATCCAGGTAGGGTCTGACGAGGCCTCTGGAGTTCGGTACATGATGTGTACGAACAAAGTGTGTGAACCAGGTAGGGTCTGACGAGGCCTCTGGAGTCCGGTACATGACGTGTACGGACAAGGTGTGTGACCCATGTAGGGTCTGACGAGGCCTCTGGAGTTCGGTACATGATGTGTATGAACGATGTTGTAGCCGGGTAGGGTCCGTTGAGGCCTCCGGAGTTCGGTACATGATGTGTACGAACAGCGTGTGTGGTCCGGGTAAGGTCCGTTGAGGCCTCCGGAGTTCGGTACATGATGTGTACGAACAGTGTGTGTGGTCCGGGTAAGGTCCGTTGAGGCCTCCGGAGTTCGGTACATGATGTGTACGAACAGCGTGTGTGGTCCGGGTAAGGTCCGTCGAGGCCTCTGGAGTTCGGTACATGATGTGTACGAACAATGACCGTGTAGCAGTGATTGTTTGGGTAACATTTTAAATATGGGTCTCGGACTCATAATGATATATTATCTAGTGTGCTTTGAAACGAGAATCGGGCTAAGGCCCTAATGTTTACAAAAAGGTTTTGTAAATTGGGACTCAAGGTCCAAAAGAATTTCGCTTTAAAATTCCCGAGATGATGTGTTCCTTTTCAAATATCTCTTACTTGAGTTCGAAATTCTAAAACTTCTCGGGAATATTTTGATAATTGATTTCCGTGTTAAATTCGTAGTTGCTATTTGCTTGTTACATTTCGTATGGTTTGATACTTGCACTAGTCAAACAGTGGAGTTTACTAACCCCGAGTAATCGGGGGTGGATGTCTGCTTTGCGTCGGTACATGCATTCGGGGAGCGATCACAGATTGGCACAAGAGGATGACGAGCTGCGATACTAATCATGAGTCGAGAGTTGTTTTGATTTTTGTTGTGTTGTCAGAGTTGATTTCAGTCTTCCGCTGTATTATATTTAGACCCCTGTGTGGGTAATGTTATTTAAGTCAGTTTTATCGATTGGGTTGTGTGACCTCATCGGTCTGTGTATTCACGTGTAAGTGACCATATCGGTCTGTATCATTTTATTGTTTGACCCTGGCTGGGCAAGCATTTGGTTGTTTATGGATGTTTAGCCTGGTAGATCCTTGTGGAAAGGGTCTACGGCGTGTAATATTCCCATATGGTTTTGGGGATGTTACAAATGTGAGGTCAACTACCAACACACGACCTTATATGTGCCCGACATGAAAATCCTACACATACCAACCGGCACGCCAGTGTGACCTGGAATGCCACGAGATAACAAAAGTGACATCGAAATTCAATAATGACTTAACAATTCCCAACAAGGGACCAAACGACTCAACGAAGGAAAATACGAATCCAACGAAGATCAAATCAACTCACCGAAACGCAACGAGGGTATAAATAAGACTCGGAACCAACGTTCCTCAATGGATGATCGACAAGATCAATAATAACATCATCATGAATCGAAATTCATAAAGCATATATGAACGTAAATATATATAACATATATAAGACATATTATCATCATAACCAGGCAAGAATTCACTTGCCTCAATACCGAAGACGTAAGGTACTTCTGCATGATCGAAACGTCCTCCACGAAACGAATGAAATTTTTGATCGCGGGATAGCTCACGCACTCAATGGTCCCCAAAGTACGTCCAATAATCATATCCTAATACACGATTAATTAATCAAAATACTATCATTAATTTACTTGATTTCAATAACTTGATTACTCATCACTAGATAATAATTTATTGACATGTCATACCTTGAATCGGGTCAAAATCGAAGGTAGTTGAATTTATAGGAAATTCATCTGTCGGTCCAAGATCACCGGGCAACCAACCAATCAAAATTCCAACTCAAAATATAATTGCCCAAACTTCTTCCACTTCAAAACTCTACTAAGTATCTCCATTTGTAATTTAACATAATTTAATTAAGTTTAATTTCAGCAAGTCAAATATGGACTCAAATTTAATATGACCCAAACCAAATACTCCAGGCCCAAATTAATTTTACGACACAATTTCATATCCTTGATATTCTCCTTTTCTTTAATAGTACCGATCGGTACTCTTTCTCTTTCTCTCATCCGCCAGCTGCCCCTCACCCACCCCCTTCTCACTCTATCTCATCTTCCTCGGTCAACTCTCTCTCTCTACATCCCTCCTTCTTCTTTCATAATTTTGTTTACAGATTGGTAACCCTGCTCCCTTCTCACATCTCCCTCTCTTCCGAAACACACACAACTCACCACCGACGGACAGCAGCAACGTGAGCGAGAGTGGCAACGACGGACGGCAAATTCGAAACTGAAGTGTACGACGGCGACCAATCTCGATTGGTTCCACCGGGGAAGGCGCTCGACGGCGGCGGTTGATGGATGACACAACTTGGTCTCCGATTCCGATTTGTTCCAGAGTAATGTCCGGCGGAGAGTCAGCGTCCAGTACAGAACAGCGACGGTCGGTCACGGTGGAGGTCGAGATGAATAGTACGGCCGTGGAAATCCAATCTGGACGGAGGTGGCGAATGGCTCCGAACAGTGGTAGGCGGCAGCTTTTCACGGCAGGGCTTCTGGTTTATCCAGTTCTTGATTTTTCCGACAAGCCGAGCTGTAGTTTGCTTGTTCCCGCAGTCAGCATTCGGAGGTCCTATGCTGGTGCTGGACCACTTCAAGTCCGGTTCGATTTTCTGGCGATTGAACAGTCTATGTATAGAATGAATTGAATACATCTCTGCTGATTCCTAATGTTGATGAAGTTTAAGTTTTCATCTGAGTTTGCTAACTGGTGTATTAAGAGGATTTGGCCAGTTAGATTATGGAAAAAAAATGATGTGGTGATCTGCTGTATTTGATAAGAAAATGGAGTTCTTGTTTGTGTTATCCAGCTGTATTCAACCATTAGAGAATCTTAGCTGTAGTTTGATTAAGATAGAGAAAAATATAGTACTATTATATGTTATTATTGAGTATTGGGTTGGTAGGTTAACCATACAATTCCCGTGATATGCATATCACAAAATTAATCTGTGTTGTATAATTAAGTACAAGACAAGAGTAGGTAGATAATGAAAGAGGGATGTGAAATGCACGTATGTAGACAAGATACTAGAAGAACTGAGTAGTCCTTATATGATTAATTCTTATCATTAAAATTTATTTTAACAAATAAGCAAAGCTTTGATTTTATTACGGACAATTTACGAATTAGGCATTTAATAAAAATATAGATTCATATATAAAATATGAAATAAATACAGTGGTATTACACCGACTATCGAGGCAAGTGTCTTACTTATACGTTTTGTATCTTGTGAATATGACTACGCGTTGAAATGCATGAATTGTGGTTATTGGTGATAAACTTGGAAATGTGTCTATATTGGTCGATTGTACACTTGGATGTGTACCGTGTTATAGGTATTGATTGTGAGTTATGTGACATCGATTCATCGAGGATTTGGATGATAATATTGGGTTATATGTGTTTGATTGTGTAAAGCTTGTATTGGTTGTAATGTCGGCTTCGGGCTAAGTATACTAGTTGTGTGAAATTGTAATGGACAAGATGATTGTTTGATTGTGTGCGTGTTGGTGTAATGTAAATGTGAATGTTGTGTGCTGGAACGCTAAGTTCACTCGTGTGGGTTCGACGGGGCCTATAAGGATTCATGGCACATGTCCATGGGATCAGAACTTAGTGTGTGGTGTTGAGGCCCAATCGTGCGGGTCTAACGAGGCCTACGATGATTCATGACATAGGTCCATCGAATCAGGACACAGTACGTCCAACCGTGCGGGTTCACGGAACCTACGGTGACACGTGACACAGGTTCACGGGGTCAGGACTGGTTGTTATGGTTGATGTGTGACTTCCAACCGTGCGGGTTCGGCGGAACCTACGGAGACTCGTGGCAGGAGATCACGGGGTCATGAATATGTTTGGATCGTCTAAGTGTTGAAAATGAAGTTTTCTAGAAAGGAATGTTGGGCCGAGCCCCGCGATATTTGTGAAAATATTTTTGTACTGTAAATTACCGAAATGCGAATCGGATTTGGGTTTGAACCCTAAGGTTTTCTAAAAGGATTACCCAATCAGGACTTGAGGTCTTAAAAGTTTTGAATTTCAAAAAATCCCCGAGAGGGGGATCTTACTTTTAAATGCTTCATAGCTTATTCCCCTTGTTAAAACCTCCCGGGAATGTTTTGGTACTTGGTTAATAAATTTGATTATGATCAATGTTTGCTCGTTACTTTTCGTATGATTTGATACTTGCACTAGTAAAACAGTGGAGTTTTACTAACCCCCGAGTAATCAGGGGGTGGATGTCTGTTTTGCGTCCAGGTACATGCAGGTTCAGGGGAGCAGTCACAGGATTGACACAGGAGAATGACGAGCTACGATACTAATCAAGAGTCGAGAGTTGGTAGAGTTTGGTTGTGTTGTTAGAGTTGATTTCAGTCTGCCGCTGTATTGTGTTTCGACCCCTGTGTGGGTAATGTTGTTTTAGTTAGTTCTGTTGATGGAGTTGTGTGACCTCATCGGTCTGTGTATTCATGTGTAAGTGACCTTAACGGTCTGTATTATTATATTGTTTGACCCTGGCCGGGCAAGCAATTGGTTGTTTATGGATGTTTAGTCTGGTAGATCCTTGTGGAAAGGGTCTACGGCGTGTAATATTCCCATACGATTTTGGGGGTATTACATTTATGGTATCGGAGCTTAAGTTGCGGAAACCTAGGTTGTCGGGTCAAGTCGAGTCGTGATTTGTCGAGTATTGTGTGGTTTTGTCATTCGAGATGTCGAGTGACAAGTTGAGTTGTGCGTAGTCACAACGTGTCGGATATGTTGTCGGATGAGATTAGTATCGTGGGCGACCGTCGTCTCTGTGCGGCCTGTGGACGTAAGTCTCCTCTTTTATGCGAGGTACTTATGTATCATGATTTTATCTTAGTGAGTTAATTGCGGTGCATAATTTTATTTGGACGATGTTGTGTAATATAGTGTATTTAATACTTGTGGCACATATAATATGTATAAAGCTGGGCGTATTGTTGTTTTACCTTTGAACCACCGTGTGGGGTGGTATGGGGTGAAAGTTGTAAACCTTGATGGGTTTTGAAAAGGTATCGACGGTAGAATTTGTGAGAAACTCCGATGAATGATTTTGTTGTGTGTTTAAACTTGGTACCACGAGATGCATTTGATTGATTTGGCGACTCTGGTTGCCGTTTGAGCATAGGGCTTTAAATTCAACTGTTTTTGGAATGTTGTAATTTTGGCCGCTACGAGTAGGTTTGAGAACGTTTTTTCTGAAGGATTTTACGATTTGAGCATTTTTATAGAAATCGACTTTTGGAAAATATTTTGGTGGTGCGGTCAAACCACGGTTTGTATGGATTTTAAAATCGGTTAAATTTTGACAAATGGGCCATGTATTTTCAAATGACACCATCATACGGTATTTAGAAAATGTGTTTTGAAGTACTTCGGATATTACGAAATATTACTGTCGTTTTGGTTATGAACCAAAGGATATTGGAAAAATTCTGTTTTGCAAAACAACTTTGGCTTTCGTAAATTAGAACGTTACGTGTTTATGTATTGAGGTTAAGTCGTGTAGTGAGTTGCTATATTACTATTCTTGTCGGAAAATCTGGGTTGCATGCCCAAGTTGTGGGATACATTGTTAAGTATCGTTCCCCACTTCAATGACCGAGGTATTAAACAAAGTGATTCAAAATTTCATCCTAGCAAAATCTTTCAAACTCGCGAATTTTTTTTATTATCATTCGAACAAATACCTCGGAAAACTTGTTTTTAAGAATATTATATGTGATTGGACCACAATGGTATGCTTAATGTTTCAACCGTGTATGCTGAAGTATAGGTCGTACATCTTTGTCAATGTGAACATGTGAATATTGCATTGTGCTGCTGATTGTCGTCTTATGTCGATTATGTGAGGTTTGCTTTATCTTGTTATTCTGATTAGTTGTCCGTTCAGTATGCTAAGGGGTCGAGGCCGTGGTCGTGGTGGTGGTCGTAATCGGGAGCAGGAGAGGGCGACTCCCTCCTTGCCGAGTACCAATCAGCTCGGTACAGATCAGGGACATTCTCATTCGGCCAGTGTTAATGTTGATGTTGGCGCCGCCACCATCCTTCGTCAGGTGGTTGACCATTTAGTGCAGATGAATCAGGCCGTACGTTGGAATGAGAACCCAGATAGCGATAACGGAGCTAGTAAGTCGTTACGTGATGTGATGAGAATGCACCCGCCCCGTTTTGTAGGTTCTTCTGACTCGTTAGGTTGAGAGAACTGCTCTTCCAATTGGACAGAATATTCGATGCAGTAGGTTGTCCTAAGGAAAGGAGGGTACCCATTGCTCAGTACTTACTCGACAAAGAAGCTGCAGACTGGTGGCAGGCTGTGGTGCCTGCAGATCGTACACCTACATAGGCTGAGTTTAAGACCGCCATGGAGGCAGAGTATTGCCCGTTGCCTGTCCGTGAGCGCAGGATCGTTGAGTTTTTCTCGGCTACACCCTAGGATGTGTCGATATCCCAGGCGATAGTCGATTATAATCGGCAGCTAGCTTATGTTCGGGATCAGGTGAGAAGTGAAGGGGACAAGATCCGGCATTTTAATATGCGCATGAAACCCCATATCCATGAGAGTATGGCTCCGCTTATGTGTACTACCTTGAAAGATTATCAGGACCGAGCTCTAGCCATCGAGATGGCTGTTTCCGTGTCAGAAGGTAGCTCAGGAGGTAAGAGGCAGAAGACCTCGAGTAACTTTTCAAGAGGCCAGAGAAGTGAGATTCGTGAGCATATTACTTTGCATTGCCCTTCTGGGAACACTCATCGTTCGTTCGATCAGCCTAAGAATCCTACTCACGAGCCGAGAAAGACAAGCGGCGTGAAGTTATGTTTCAATTGTAGCCGTGTGGGCCATACTCGGAAGAATTGTCGCTCGCCGCAAGTTAACTATTTCAAATGTGGACATATGGGACATCAGGCGGTACACTGCGTGACCGTCGTTGAGATGTTTGGGAGCCGAGATCCCGCCCCTACTCGTGGAGAGCTCAGTGGTGCCCAGTAGTGTAGTTGCATGTTGTATTTGTGTTGTAATTCGTGTAGAGATTGATATTTGTGCGTGAACTTTTTGGTTTTGTTTGTATTCTACCCTGATGTTTTATTTTAAGTATCAGGACGAAACTTATTTTTAGTGAGATAGAATGTAATATCCAGTATCCTCGTTTTCCATTATCTTGAATTGTTTGTGTTTTGACGTCGGACATTTTCTTGTTGATGAGAATTGGAATGATTTCTATCGTGATACTCTATTTGTTTCTGTCGCATAGCCGTTTTAGTCGGGTGCGACTTGTTGTCGCGTGCGTTTCTTTGATTAAATGTGTGCATATGATGTGGTATGTGATGTGTCGTTAATTGCTCGTTATTGTTTTGAATCATTGTCGGTGGCGTTGTGTTGGTCGTCGTGGGGCGTGTTTTCACGCTGTATATTCTTTTGCGTTGCTTGTAACGTTTCGCCAATGGGCGAAAGTTACGCGTTTCTTGTGTATCTCGTTGAGTTTTCCTGTCGGGGTATTGCTTCTCCCTACTTGTTTTAAGTTTCGGGACGAAACTTCTTTTAAGGAGGGTAGTATGTAATATCCACAATTTTGATTTTCGGTCATTTTCATTTTTCGGCGGAGGTCCGTTTCGACGACTCGCTTATGACCGTTTCGTCATTCTGAGAATATTTAATTCTGCACTTTTTGTCATCCGAGTTCGTTTCAGTATCGTTTTGTTGAGTTCCGTGTTCTTAAACGACTTTTCCGCACTTGAGTTCGATTCTTGCGAATCTCATCCGAAACTATTGTTTCGAGTTTCTCGTAAGTTCATTTAATGTTATTATTCATGTTGCGAGCTTTGGTTTGGTGTTTCTATCATGTATCGTGTATTTCGGACGTTTTGGGCCATTTTCGTAATTTCCTAAAGTTTGGGGTAATTACTCCCGTTGTTGAATTTCGGGCCTTCGGGTGGTCGGAATCGTGTATTCTCTTAGCGGTTGTATTCGTCTTTGCGAGTACTTTGTAACCGTATTTTCGATTCATATTCAGGTTAGGGTTTCGGGGTCGTTCGGACCGTCGGAGTGGCCACGACCGAGACACGGCCGCAGTAGGTATTGGCCTGGCCGAGTTACGGCAGTAAGGTGCCGGTTACGGCCGTAAGTGATCGGCAGGCATGGCCTGACGAATGCCGGTTACGGCCGTAAGGGCCAAGAGTTACGGCCGTACGGTGCAGCGGCTTAGGACGAATGCGATTCTGGCCGTAAGGACTGCCAATGCAGGCCGTAAGTGGCGAGTTACAGCCGTAAGGCCCCGCCGGTTACGGCCTTAAGCGATCGGCCATGGTCGACTATTTAAGGCCTGGACGTGGATCTCTCGGCCATTTTCCATTTTTCCTTCATTTTTCGCGACCCTTCGACGGAATTTGAGGGTTTTTGATCGGGAGCATCATAGAACATCATTTTTGGAAGGTTTGTGTTGATTATGCCATCATCTAATCCGTGTTCTTCGTCCAAATCGAGGTATTTTGGCTTGAACCCTTGTTTTTGAAGATTTTAGGGATTTTCCTTTTGATTTCGATTCCGATCCGTTTTTGATCAATTAATTGTTGTATATACGTTGTTTTGGATGTGTTCTACGGATTGTATATCCGAATTTCGAGTTCGTTGGAATCCAATCGGGATTTTTGGTTTTCTAAGGAACCTTGAACATTTAGTATCCGATTAAATGTCTCAAAGGGTTCCCTTCAATTCTTGACCGTGTTTTCCTTTGTTTTCAATTGTTATTCTCGTAGTAACCGTGTTTCCGTTGGATTTCACGGAGGATTGTAGGTGTTCAGGGTTTTCCGGGCTGTGCCGTATTCGTAGGAATATTCGGGTGCTGACTATCGAGGCAAGTATCTTACTTATACGTTATGTATCTTGTGAATATGACTACGCGTTGAAATGAATGAATTGTGGTTATTGGTGATAAACTTGGAAATGTGTATATATTGGTCGATTGTACATTTGGATATGTACCGTCTTGTAGGTATTGATTGTGAGTTATGTGACATCGATTCATCGAGGATTTGGATGATAATATTGGGTTATATGTGTTTGATTGTGTAAAGCTTGTATTGGTTGTAATGTTGGCTTCGGGCTAAGTATACTAGTTGTGTGAAATTATAATGGACAAGATGATTGTTTGATTGTGTGCGTTAGGGGTGGCATTTCGGAACCGAAAATCCAAAACCGAACCGAAAAAACCCGAAAAAAGAACCGAAAAACCGAAACCGAAGAAGACCGAACCGAAAAACAAAAAAACAGAACCGAACCGAACTAATTTGGTTCGGTTCTCGGTTCGGGGTAGAGCGGAACCGAACCGAACCGAAATGGACCGAAGTCAAATTTCAACATACTAAAATGACTTTGTTTTTGTGATTTGGTGTGTTTCGAATTTTAGTATAATTCGTTTTCCTTTTGTAAGACCCTCATGGGTCCAAGAAGGACCGATAATATGCTCATGAATTTGTGATTCAATTAATTTAGGTTGAGAGAATGAGCTACTGTGATTTACGATTGTTATATATTTTGAGATATTTGGAAATTCCTATGCAACTCTAGCTTTTATCTTGAAAATATATATAACTCTTGTTGGCTTGTTGTTATATATAACTTATTCTATTGCATATAATATTTGAATTTATATTGTGAAGAACCGAAAAAACATCAAACCAAATCGAAACCGAACCGAATATTTATAAAACCGAACTTAACCGAACCGAACTTCAAAAAGAACCGAACCAAACCGAAACCGAATATTTGGTTCGACTCTCGGTTTCGGTCAAAAACCGAACCGAATGGAACCGAGTCCACCCCTAGTGTGCGTGTTGGTGTAATGTGAATGTGAATGTTGTGTGCTGGAATGCTAAGTTCACTCGTGTGCGTTCGACGGGGCCTACGAGGATTCATGGCACAGGTCCATGGGATCAGAACTTAGTGTGTGGTGCTGGGGTCCAATCGTGCGGATCTGACGAGGCCTAGGATGATTCATGGCACAGGTCCATCGAATCAGGACACAGTACGTCCAACCGTGCGGGTTCGACGGAACCTACGGTGACACGTGACACAGGTTCATGGGGTCAGGACTGGTTGTTATGGTTGATGTGTGACTTCCAACCGTGCGGGTTCGGCGGAACCTACGGAGACTCGTGGCAGGAGATCACGGGGTCATGAATATGTTTGGATCGTCTAAGTGTTGAAAATGAAGTTTTCTAGAAATGAATGTTGGGCCGAGCCCCGCGAGATTTGTGGAAATATTTTCGTACTGTAAATTACCGAAATGCGAATCGGATTTGGGTTTGAACCCTAAGGTTCTTCTAAAAGGATTACCCAATCAGGACTTGAGGTCTTAAAAGTTTTGAATTTCTAAAAATCCCCAAGAGGAGGATCTTACTTTTAAATGCTTCACAGCTTATTTCCCTTGTTAAAACCTCCCGGGAATGTTTTGGTACTTGGTTATTAAATTTGATTATGATCAATGTTTGCTCGTTACTTTTCGTATGATTTGATACTTGCACTAGTAAAACAGTGGAGTTTTACTAACCCCCGAGTAATCGGGGGGTGGATGTCTGTTTTGCGTCCAGGTACATGCAGGTTCAGGGGAGCAGTCACAGGGTTGACACAGGAGAATGACGAGCTGCGATACTAATCAAGAGTCGAGAGTTGGTAGAGTTTGGTTGTATTGTTAGAGTTGATTTCAGTCTTCCGCTGTATTGTGTTTCGACCCCTGTGTGGGTAATGTTGTTTTAGTCAGTTCTGTTGATGGAGTTGTGTGACCTCATCGGTCTGTGTATTCATGTGTAAGTGACCTTAACGGTCTGTATTATTATATTGTTTGACCCTGGCCGGGCAAGCATTTGGTTGTTTATGGATATTTAGCCTGGTAGATCATTGTGGAAAGGGTCTACGACGTGTAATATTCCCATACGATTTTGGGAGTGTTACAATATAAGCCCTAGGAATGCTCAAATCATATTACCTAAACGAGTCATAGGAGGCTCTTTACGGTATATAATATGTACACTCTTATGTATGTAATATATATGTGTAAAAAGATAATATATATATATATATGTGTATGTAAAATATATATACGTGTATATAAAATATATATATATGTACGTGCAGTATATAAAATTAAATGTATATCTACAATATATACATGTGAACTGATACATATATATCCATGAAAAACAGAGCATGTCCCAAATTTCCTCGGTGCTAGGATTCCTCGACCGATACATATATGTGTTGAAAAAATGAAGGAAAATGGGCTATTTTGAGCAGCCCACTTGAGAGGAAATTTTAAGTGGACTCAACTACGAGTTAAAATCGGGACTTAGTTGGAATGCATAGTACTCCATACAAAGTTTCCAAAATATGTAAGAACACTCAAAATGATTGAGGTATGAATGAGATATAATGTTCCAAAGTGAACCCTGTTAGGCGTACTTTTATGCGCTTATTTATCATTATTTTTATCCATTTGAAGTCTAAACCTGCTTAAATGAGCTTTTAATGCACTATCTTTATATATTTTGTAGGAAATTGGAGTCCGAAAGCTCGAACGGAGAAAAACGGGCCAAAACGATAATTTTTGGTCTGGGGCCGCGGCACACCAAGGCCCGGCCGCGGCACACGAAGGTGACTAGCAGGACGCCGCACCAACTGTACCGGGGGCCGCGGCACAAGGATGATGAGCCGCGGCCCATGAAGAAAATGCGCCCAGGTATAGAGGCGCTGAACATTAGGGGCCGCGGCACAGATTATGTGAGCCGCGGCCCACGGGGCAGTTTTGATGGATTTGCCGCATTTCTGGGCCGTTTCTGAAGCCCGTTTTCAACCTAATTCACGGATGCGTTTTGGAGGCTAAGGATAGTTATAAATAAACACTGAAGGTCAGAAAAGGGGCATCATCAAGACATCGTTGGACGGGATCGAAGAACACAAGAATCTGGGGAGAGCGGAAATGAAGAGATTTGTGGGCGACGACAAGACCATGAATCCCTTACGGTTTTCCTTAATTTTTCCGCATCTTTTTTTCTAGATCTGTTTGAGTAGGATTGTGATTGTAGTCGATTACATGACGGTTTGATTTATTTATTTTTATTTCAATTCACTCGTTATTCGTATTGAGTTGGATGTTTCTCATTGTTCTTAACGCCTTTTAATTGTCTGGCCAACAGTTGAATTGATTTGAACGTCTTTATGGATTCGGGAGATGAAATTTAGGCATAGTTCTTGTGAGAAAAATCATGATTGTCGTGAGATAGGAATATACTCATGGGAATTGTGAAGCCTATTTGTAGTGGGGATTCATGAACTGTTTTAGCTATTAATTATCTAATTCGAATAGGAATATATCGAGTTAATAATTATTAGTATTTTCTATCGACTTGGGAGAAGCTTTAGAATAATTTAGGAATTCCTGGCTTACAATCAATTTAATAAAAGTGAACTGAATTAAATAAAAAATTCAATCCTGATTGTTTGAGGTGAAAATCATAATCCTACGTTCTTATTATTATTATTTTTATTATTACTATTATTATTTTCTATTTATTTTTCTGCAATTAGTTTAGAAATAAATTCTATATAATTGTTCTTCAAATAAAATTACGAGTTGACTATATTTTGGTACTTAGTGAAATCAGTCCTCGAGGGAACGATATCTTACTTATCACTTTATTACTTGTTGACACCGTGCACTTGCGGCATAGTGTGAGGGATTTCCTCACAACAAGTTTTTGGCGCCGTTGCCGGGGACTGATTTTTCGCTAATATCATTACCAAGCGACTCTAATTTTAATTTGAAGTTTTTTTTTCTTTAGTTTCTATATTTTTTTCTTTCTAATTTTTTTCATTATGTTTTCCTTTGATTATCGTGACCCTTGGCATTTCATAAATTTCGATGATCTTAATAATTTGCCTAATAGGGTCAGTCAGCCCCCTCCCCCGAAGCAAAAGACCATGCTTGAACATTGTGTAGACGCTCTCAAAAATCCTGATAGTACCCTTCTTGAGCGAGAATGTGCAAGTCATGGTCTTGAGATTCACTATGGTTATTTTCCAGCTCATCGATTTAGTAGTGAAGTTGAGGGGGAGGTTGAAAAGAAAGACATGCTGAGTTTTAGGGTCGATCCATCAGCACCCGATAATTACATAAAGTGTGATGAGCTTGTAGAAGAAGTTACCATTGATGATGTTTCCAAAGAAATTTCATTAATTTGTCATCAACCTTCGAATAATAAGGTGAACACTTTTGTGCCTAAAATTTTATTAACGGTGCCACGCATAATTTTTCCTAAATCCATATTGGGAGAGATTGGCCCCATTACTTTTGATTTTGTTGAGGTTGATTCTTTGAGTTCTAATGAGGTTGTTCATGATATGTCTTTATTATTTACCCATTCGAACTGTAACACCCCCAAGATATTCGAGGTGTATTACAGCGCCGTGGACCCCTACATGGGACCCACCAGGCTAACACAACAAAACACCACTCGACTAACCGTCTCGGTTAGCAAGGAAACAATTGTTAACAACAAGAACATAAAACGACACGTCCAGATCGGCGGCATAATAAACATCAACCGCAAATACTGAACTCCAACGAAGACCAATCACAATCCGAAAGGAAAAGCCTAAGTACTCGCGAGTACAATCTATAAGTTTACAATTTGGAAAACATCCACATCAAAAGAGACAGTAGGAAATAACAAGACTCAATTGCACATGTCAACAACCTTGGCCGACATCCTCGTACCATCCCAGCGCCCGATCGTCTGACTGAACATAACCTGAAATTCATAACAAGAATATCCCCAAAACGGGTCCCCAAAGGGGTTAGCAATTACGCTAGTACAAGTATTCAAGGCAAACCAATCGCTTACACATTTCATAGTACATGCACCAATATCATTTCAAAAACCAAAACCAGACATGTCTTTTCCGGAAATAAACAGTCAATCACATTTGCCTAGGACCGAGACGAAGCCACAAATCCCACTCGAGGCCTCTAAGGACCCTCCCGAGCTGGCCACATTCATAAAACAAACCAAGCACCACACGTCACCTAGGACCGGGACGAAGCCACGAATCCCATTCGAGGCCTCTAAGGACCCTCCCGAGCTGGCTAGCGAAACAAACTCATGAATCCAGGATGAAGCCATAGATTCCCTCGAGGCCCCGTCGGACCCTCCCGAGGTGAGCAAAGCACACACAATATACATTACCATTTCACGTTAAGCATAAAGGTTTCCAAAAATACTTGCCTTGAATAATTGACGATGCAACGAACGGAAAGGAAAGTCACCAACGGACGCTAGGAACCAACGAAACCGAACCTAATGATTCGAAGAATACAATCACAACCATTTCTAAATGAATACGGAATTGGAATACACCTAAAAACCCGCCTACGATTTATGTATATTCGTATATAAACAACAACGAGGGTGGACCACAACCAAACCCTCTCGATTCCGTAAAAACCACGAAATATACCATGAATCCATAGGGAAACTAAGAATACCAACAAGATTAATCATATTCATCATGAATTAATCAACAAAACGGAACGAATCGGACAAAAACGCAAAAACCCACAAATCTACCCAAAAGTAGGGTTCTAAAGATCTAACCTTGATTCGCTGGATCGAAGGATATTATAGGATGATTGATTGATGTTATAACCTCAAAAACTTCATGGATTTGTTGTTAAACAACATGGCTTCAAGATTCCCAAGACCACATCCGCGGAAGAGAAAGGAAAGATTGAGAAAAATGGCTAAAAACCCGTGTGCAGGGCCTTATATAGGCTGTCTGCCGGCCGGGTTACGTACGTAACCGGCCAAGGCTTACGTACGTAACCGAGTCATCGCCCCAATCGCCGGCCGTTACGTGCACGTATCGCCAGGGCCTTACGTGCGTAATCGCCTTACGACGTAATGCCGATCACTACGGCCGTAACTCGGCGGCTTCGGCTGGGCCCGCACGGCCCAACGACTCAAACCCGAACCTGAATACGAATCGAAGATACGGTTACGAAGTACTCGCAAAGACGAACTCGAGCACTAAGAGAACACACGATTCCGACCACCCTAAGGCTCGAAATTCGACAACGGAAAGTAATTACCCCAAACTTTGGGAAATTACGAAAATGGCCCAAAACGTCCGAAATACATGATACATGATCTAAATACCAAGTCGAAGCGTGCAACATGAATAATAACATTAAATGAACTTACGAGAAAGTCGAAACAACAGTTTCGGACGAGATTCGCAAGAATCGAACTCAAGTGCGGAAAAACCGCTAAAAAGCACGGAACTCAACAAAACGACACCGAAACAAGCTCGGATGACAAAAAGTACAGAATTAATCATTCTCGAAATGACGAAACGGTCATGAGAGAGTCGTCAAAACGGACTTTCTCCGAAAAAAGAAATTATCGGAAATCGAAATTACGGGTATTACATTCTACCCTCCTTAAAAGAAGTTTCGTCCCGAAACTTAAAAAAAAGTAGGGAGAAGCAATATCCCCGCCAGGAAAACTCGACGAGATACACAAAAACCGAAAACTCACGCCCGACGGCGAAACGTTGCAAGAAACGCAAAGAGACAAACGACGTGAAAACACGCTCCACGACGACCAACACAGCGCCACCGATAGAGACACAATAAAACCAACAAGTGACAAGCGTCATCAAATGGATAATACAATCAAGTCAATTATCCGAACAATCACAAAACACAACGAACGAAAATCAATACGATTGACCAACCCAACGGTACATCAATCAAAACGCGAGCCAATCGCTGAACAAATACGGAATTCCACCGCTCAAGGGTTGGAAGATCGAAAACGAGACTAATTTCCCGAACTTAAGGGAATTAGGAAGGAGCCTGGACGCTCAACAATCACGAAACGAGAACAAAAACCGAACAAACAAACGATCGAGACAACAAAAATCGAACAATCATGTCCGAAATACGAAGGATAATAAAATTCAAACAACTCCAAGGTTCACATCTCGACTCGAGACAATATATGATCCGGTGAAAACAACAGGATGTGCATTCCTATAAGATCCACAGGAAAGGGAATAGCAATAGAAAAGTCACAACGACAAACGAGTTATTCCGAAATAATACCACACTCGTTCGATCAACAAAAGCAAGGGATAGGGAAAGTTCAGAAAATGTTAACGAGCATAAATGAGTCGATAGAGTCGAAAATACATAAGTCCAAAATCCGATCCACTTCGAATAAAAGAACTAGTAGAACCAAAAGATGTTACTTCCGAACAAGGTTCACAAGAATCGAACCGAATTCGGAAAAGTCACAGCGATAACCAAATCGACCCACAACAAGATCACAGCTCGTTCGGACGATGAAACCGAAATACAGAAAAAGTTCATAAAGTATCAACGAACATGAGCGAATCGATAGACTGGAGAAAGAGAAAATACAGAAGTCAAAATAGTACGGGTATTACCTCCAACCTCGTCCTCGAAATGCACAAAAACGGGAGCAAGGTAACAAGACATTAAACAACCGACACATAATGGAATAATCAGTGATACACACGGTCGTACCAAACAAGCTCTAACAGTTCGCACAAGAGCGATAACGCAAAAATCACTACGGGGCGACAATATTCAACACCAACATCCCGCCTCTCACAGGGGGCTAACACAACAAACGTGTGGCGAACGACTCAACGTTCACACCACTAATTTAATCACAAACCGGGGTTAACACCGTAACGAAAGTTCGAAAACCATACATGCATTTCCGGTCCGCAAACAGGAATAATAGGTTTTGAAAACGAAAACCACCTTTTGAAAATAATTTGCAAGCACCAGTTGATCTTGAGTATCATATATCAAAAAGTAGTACAAACATCGTCATCGAGACTTTAAAAAAAATCATCTTACGTTTGATAAAAAAAATGAAGACACCTTTCTTTAAATTAAAACTTTTCAGCAATATTTGACCTTCGGGTCTAAGCGAATGCGTTTCTAAATCATTAGAAATATCTCAAAATATTTTGATCCTCAAAGTAGAATAATTTTGAAACATAGCGTGGCGCTAGTAGGCATCTTGAGAACACAGTGAGAAAATAATTCATTTTAAAAGTACGTCTCGAGGTTTATTTCCTAAGATACTCAAGATTTTTCAAAAGTACAATAGGCCAAAATGTCCAAAATTCGCACGTATCCACATTCATTTAAACCCATCATATCACACGCATCAAATAGTTCAAAATCACGACAGTGATATCCAATCCCTAGGATATGTTTAACAACATCGTTAAAACAACAATCGGTTTATCAAAACCGGATGGAAAACGACATCAAGAACAAAACTCCAAAAAAAAAAAAATCAACTCTAGGGATTCAAGAAAAATACCTAGATTCGGCGAAGAACAATGGATTAGATGATGTTAAAAATCATCTAGGATACTCCAAAACACATTTGGATGGAAGAAAAATCAGCCCAGATGCGAACCCTAGTCGCTACGTCTCAAACTCATGGAGGAAGAAGAAGAAATGAATAAAAATGCAACTTCTAGACTGGTGTCCAATATTTATATGGAAACAATTAGCGTGTGCTAATCATTAAGGTTAGCGTGCGCTATCACGGCACCAAACAAAACTCCTGACCAAAAATACATTGTTAGCGTGCGCCAACCCTAAGTGTTAGCGTGCGCTAACGAGAACTTCAGACCCAGTCCAGTAGCTCCTGGACTGCCCTGAACTACCAGGTAGCGTGCGCTATCCTCCCCTTAGCGTGCTACCAATGCACTCTCGCGCCCGCTAGCCGCAAAGCATAGCGTGCGCTAACGACTAACAGAGACAGCAACAGAACATATCAGAAAAATTACATGCCGTAAACCCTTCTCACAAGGATTTATCAGGCTGAGCACGATTTCCCACGTCATTTCGAAAATGCTAAAAAGACCAATGACGGTAATATTTTCCAAAACTCACAAACTCATTTGTCGAACCTTCATAAAGTGTTCAAGGCCAAAATGCCAAAACTTGATTTAGGGAATCGGTTTTACGAAATAAAACTCAGTTTGCAAAATACCGAAAGTTGTTTGAAAGAACTCACGCAGCGGATAAAATGCGGTTCGAAAATACATCAGCAGCGACGACACTCCTCGTATAAACCAAATATGAGAGTCTAATAAACACATATCGTGAAATCAAAATCCACAGAAGGATTCCATCATTTAACGACTAATCATACAAATAACTCGTGTCACACGAGGCACAACACAAGGAAGGGAGTTTTACATCCATAGGTTGCACGTAAGTGACGACCGCCCCTCGATACTAATCACGACCACTGATCTCAAACGACGCATCGTGATGCGACTAAGTCAGACAAAATCCGACGAGACAAAACTCAACAAACACAACTTGACTCGACAGCCTAGGTTTCCCCAAGCTAATCTGATTTTTTTAAAAATTGTATACTCTAGTTATTCGAAAATAAAACCGATAAGTTAAAAATCGTTTTCAAGACCCTTTCAAATACGACAAGGGCTTAACAGCGGTAGCATTTTATAAAATGTCCTAAACACTATTAAACACGACTTTTAAATACCGACACAAGGTTTTATTTGAAAATACAAGGCTGGCTCGCCCAAATTCATGTCACTTTTCAAAAACCCACAATACGATCAAGTCTAAGAAATTTTCAAGCATGCACGCCGCATGTATTATTATTAATCGAAACACATTGGTTGTAAATAATAATAATTAGCCAAGTACTAACAATTTCCGAACACATGCATATACGGCATTCAAAAATCACCAGTTCAACAAGCGCAACTCGGAAATACTAATTCCAAGCATATGTCAAACTATCTCTTCAAGTTTAACAGCGTAACCAAAGAACACCGATTTGGACATATGTCGAAACTAGCTATGTGAGTTTCTCAACAAACTCTGCCATCAATACCTTTCCCATAACATTTTAATGTTCAAAACTTCTACATCATACTGCACCCTTCAGTGTCCAAACCATCAGTACATTCGGCTCAACATACATTTAGTATATCGCAATTACCAAACACAGATTCCATCATACAACAAAAGACTAGAGAGTCAAGCCCTCTCACAATATACCACGGAGCAAATCTCGGATCTTTCGATCACCAACGATCCCACCAACGCTAGGAAGTTTAGCGATGGAAGGCTCGCAAAACGACAAACGGTCAAGCCCAGAACGGCGTACATACTCCAGAGAGATAAAGGACTGCGCAATACTAGAATCAAAAGTACACGAACCGGATGGATCAAAAAAAACAACTCGACGATAAGTACGAGAGAGACAATCACAGTTCAAGAAGTGGAAATACAATATGAGAAAACAAGAGAATCGAGTAAGGAAAACTTACGAGCCTTTGGATGTCTTGAGACGCGGCAGCGGTGTGACAATGTGCAAAACAAAACACAACTAGACCCAAATAACCGACAAGCCTAGGTATCCATAAACCTAGAGCTCCGATACCATTTTCTGTAACACCCCCAAGATATTCGAGGTGTATTACAGCGCTGTGGACCCCTACATGGGACCCACCAGGCTAACACAACAAAACACCACTCGACTAACCGTCTCGGTTAGCAAGGAAACAATTGTTAACAACAAGAACATAAAACGACACGTCCGGTACGACCGGCATAATAAACATCAACCGACAAATACAGTAACTCCAACGAAGACCAATCAAAATCTGAAAGGAAAAGCCTAAGTACTCGCGAGTACAATCTATAAGTTTACAATTTGGAAAACATCCACATCAAAAGAGACAGTAGGAAATAACAAGACTCAATTGCACATGTCAACAACCTTGGCCGACATCCTCGTACCATCCCAGCGTCCGATCGTCTGACTGAACATAACCTGAAATCCATAACAAGAATTTCCCCAAAACGGGTCCCCAAAGGGGTTAGAAATTATGCTAGTACAAGTATTCAAGGCAAACCAATCGCTTACACATTTCATAGTACATGCACCAATATCATTTCAAAAACCAAAACCAGACATGTCTTTTCCGGAAATAAACAGTCAATCACATTTGCCTAGTACCGGGACGAAGCCACAAATCCCACTCGAGGCCTCTAAGGACCCTCCCGAGCTGGACACATTCATAAAACAAACCAAGCACCACACGTCACCTAGGACCGGGACGAAGCCACGAATCCCACTCGAGGCCTCTAAGGACCCTCCCGAGCTGGCTAGCGAAACAAACTCATGAATCCAGGACGAAGCCATAGATTCCCTCGAGGCCCCGTCGGACCCTCCCGAGGTGAGCAAAGCACACACAATATACATTACCATTTCACGTTAAGCATAAATGTTTCCAAAAATACTTGCCTTGAATAATTGACGATGCAACGAACGGAAAGAAAAGTTACCAACGGACGCTAGGAACCAACGAAACCAAACCTAACGATTCGAAGAATACAATCACAACCATTTCTAAATGAATACGGAATTGGAATACACCCGAAAACCCGCCTACGATTCATGTATATTCGTATATAAACAACAACGAGGGCGGACCACAACCAAACCCTCTCGATTTCGTAAAAACCACGAAATATACCATGAATCCGTAGGGAAACTAAGAATACCAACAAGATTAATCATATTCATCATGAATTAATCAACAAAACAGAACGAATCGGACAAAAACGTGAAAACCCCCAAATCTACCCAAAAGTAGGGTTCTAAAGATCTAACCTTGATTCGCTGGATCGAAGGATGTTATAGGATGATTGATTGATGTTATAACCTCAAGAACTTCATGGATTTGCTGTTAAACAACATGGCTTCAAGATTCCTAAGACCACATCCGCGGAAGAGAAAGGAAAGATTGAGAAAAATGGCCAAAAACCCGTGTACAGGGCCTTATATAGGCTGTCTGCCGGCCGGGTTACGTACGTAACCGGCCAAGGCTTACGTACGTAACCGAGTCACTGCCCCAAAACTGTCGGCCCGTTATGTACGTAACCGGCCAGGGCCTTACGTATGTAACACCCCGAGATATTCAGAGTAATTACAGCGTCGTATACCCTTTAAGTAAGGATTTACAAGGCTAGTAAAAAGAAATGTAAATAAAATCGAATCATACAACTGAAGTTTGAAATACAGAACTAGTTTGACTGATCCAAGGAGTTAACTTATACAACCATATCGAAAATGACATTATTAAAACACACGTACTCGAGTACTAAAGTGAACCAAGAAGATAATCACAACAACAATAAACATCAACCACATCACTGAGCCATTTCATCGTCATGCCGGTACTGTGGCTGCCTCCCCGCTCCTCGGCTACCTGAACATCAGAACAATGTCCACCCCCGAAGGGGTTAGCAAAACAATGCTAGTACAAGTATCAATATACATAAATCATCAATGCATCATAAAACATGCAAAACGGACTTCCGTCATCGGAATCCAACGATGCGAATCCTCACGATTCCATCAACATAGTACAGGGTAATCCAGCGATCCAGGGCCCTTGGTATAGATCCCCATGATGATCCCGTCGGACCAACGCATGGTGGAAAACCCGTCCAGCGATCCAGCGCCCTCAGCATAGATCCCCATGATGATCCCTTCGGACCAACGCATGGTGGACATTCGATCCAGCGCCCTCAGCATAGATCCTCATGATCCCCTCGGATCATTTATACCATAAATCAATCAATTATGCATACATATATGCATTTCAACATGTTCATCAATACCAACAAATAACAATGAATACAACGAGAGATTACAGAAATACATCTCATATTCAACAACATGAACAAAACCACAAGCATGATCAAAGCTTCAATATAAATCGAACTCGACATATGATACTTGCCTCGAAAATGGCAAGAATGGAAATATTCCAATAAATGACACGCGTCCGTATGTCACCATCCCTCGATCGTCCCCTATGCAAGGCTCGGACCTAAGAAATAATAAATTATTCCTTTCATGTCGTACGAATATCTAACAATCCGGTTTACGGCCGAAAGCTCTAAAAATGAATTCTGCCTGGACTGCTTAGCGTGCGCTACGTACTCAACGTAACGTGCGCTAAGCCTGCACGTTAACGTACGCAACTAATCAAGTCTAGCGTACGCTAGCTGTGTACTGACAACCCTCTTTGATCAGCCGACTGTCCTGCCTGATGACATAACGTACGTTACGTACCAAACGTAGCGCACGTTATTCATTCCCGATAGCGCACGTTAATATGCCTATCTTAGCCAGAACTCGCATTTGGAAAGTTACTTCCCTAAGCCAGAACTCGCATTTGGAAAGCTTTGCATACAGCTGTTCCTTCCTCAAGGTGCTCAAAACTACACGCAAGTGTTCGGCATGCTCCTCTGCGTCCTTTGAATATATCAAGATGTCATCAATGAAGACGACCACAAATTTATCCAAGTATTCTAAGAATACCCGATTCATAAATTGCATGAATACCGCAGGAGCATTGGTAAGTCCAAATGACATCACTACAAATTCATAATGCCGTCTGGGACACGAAGCGGAACTTGTACATCCGATTCCTTAATTCTCAACTGATGGTATCCTGATCGCAAGTCAATCTTCGAAAATACCCTTGCTCCTTGCAGTTGATCAAACAAGTTGTTGATCCGAGGTATAGGATACTTATTCTTGATCGTCATCTTGTTGAGCTCCCTGTAATCAATACACAGTCGGAGGGATCCGTCTTTCTTCCGGACAAAGAGAACGGGCGCTCCCCAAGGAGAAACGCTAGGTTGAATATAACCCTTCTGTGACAATTCCTCCAGTTGCTTCTTGAGTTCATACATCTCGGTTGGCGCCATGCGGTATGGTGCTCTGGAAATAGGAGCGGCTCTAGGCTCTAATTCGATAGAGAATTCCACCTCTCTCTGCGGAGGTAACCCAGGTAGTTCATCAGGAAATACATCGGAGAATTCATTCACAACTGGAATCGATGAGAGCTCTATTCCTTCCTCTTTCCTCATGGCATAGCACCAAAGTCCATGACATCCCTGCTTCAGTAATTTCACGACTTTCATTGCTTTGATCAATTTTCCCGAGCTTCCCGGTCTCCATCCTCGGAATAAGTGTTCAGATCCGTCGTCAGCAATGATAGAAATAACTCTCTTTCGGTAATTCAGAATAGCTCCATAACGGTTGAGCCAATCTTCTCCGATAATTAAATCATCACCGTAGATGTCAACTACAATAAGGTTCGATAGACAATCTCTCCCTCCTATAGAGACTGAAAAATCCCTAGCTTCTAGGGTTCCCACAATTTTCTCTCCGCTCGGTAATCCCACAACATAAGGTTCACAATTATACAAGCACGAGATTCTCAAACGATTAACACAATTCAAAGATATAAAAGAATGCGTAGCTCCCGAATCGAACAAGACACTAACTGGTTGCAAAAGGATCTGAATCGTACCTGATGCAACAACTGTGTTTTGATCATCCTTCTTCATCTCGTAAATACGCGGAGGAACGGACCCAGCGCTGGATGCCTCTCTCTTCCCAACATTATGCTGCGGGAAACCGCTTTGCTGCGTCTGGTTTACACTAGTGTCCTTTGGAACCGGTACAGGAGTGCGAGTACCAAAAGATCGGTTCGCATTCCCACAAAATGTTGCGCGATATCCTTCCTGTCCACACTCGAAACAGGTCACAGCAGGCGCGAAACAATCACGTCGAACATGTCCCGCTTTGCCACAGTTATAACACTTCTTCCCTGCGTCTGAAACAGTTGGTGCTGCCCGGAACTTCTTTCCACCTCGAGAAGGATGCGTAGGCCTCTGGATGAATGAAAAAGATCGACTGCGAGGCCCGCTACTCTTATTCTCCGTGAAGTTGCCAGACACTTTCTGTTTCTTTGCTTCCGTCGATTTCTCTACTGCTGCCTCCTTCATATCATAGGCCAACGCCTTGTCCTGATATTGTCGCAAAGTGGTACACTCAAATCCGGACATATATTTCTGAATTTCCGGCTTCATTCGCATGTCAAAATGAAAAATCCTCTCTGCCTCGGTCCTGACCAAGTGACGCACATAAGTCAGCTGGTGATTAAAGGTCTTAATCACGTCCGTCACAGATGCTTCTGAATTTCGTGGTGAGAAAAACTCCCCAACTCAGGCCTCTCTAACTGGGCGAGGACAATACTGCGCTTCCATCATTAATTTGAATTCCGACCAGTTAACATTATGCTCCTCCGGTCGAATGGCCTCCCACCAGTCGAAAGCCTCCCCCGTCAGAAGATACTGGGCGACCGGAACCTTTCTGTCGTTGGGACAGTTAATCCCTGCAAAAATCTTCTATAACTCCTTCAGCCAGTGATCCCAAGAAAGCGTCTCAGCAGAACCGTCAAATTTCGGAGGGTGCAATTTGATCACCTCCGTAAGCCATCTATCTCCTCGATTATCCACGTTATGCTGCTGTCCCATCGCCGTCTGCATGCGATCCACAACTTGAGCAAACTTGTTTATCTGGGCAACCACCTGCTGAAGCACTCCCGGCACATTAGGATCTGCATTATTATTTGCTGATCCCTGTTGTCCCCCGGAATGGGAATCCGTTCGGCTAGCGGTTATTTCTGGGGTAGACACCGAATCTTCTTGTCTCGCGTTTCCACGTCCGCGTCCACGACCGCGTCCGCGTTCACGACCTCCTCTCAACATACTGTAAACACAAATACTCAATATTCAGGGCAAACTTACTAAAAGTACGTCTATTAATATTCACAAACATGAATTAAATAAAATGGTAGTATTTGAAACTTACAACCACGGTCCACATGACGATGCTGGCTCAGCAGTGATGTTACGAACGACCAATAATCAAATAACGTAAACAGACCCAACTAACCCGACTGCCAAGATATCCATGAATCTTAGCTCCGATACCATATTCTGTAACACCCCGAGATATTCAGAGTAATTACAGCGCCGTAAACCCTTTAAGTAAGGATTTACAAGGCTAGTAAAAAGAAATGTAAATAAAATCCAATCATACAACTGAAGTTTGAAATACAGAACTGGTTTGACTGATCCAAGGAGTTAACTTATACAACCATATCGAAAATGACATTATTAAAACACACGTACTCGAGTACTAAAGTGAACCAAGAAGATAATCACAACAACAATAAACATCAACCACATCACTGAGCCATTTCATCGTCATGCCGGTACTGTGGCTGCCTCCCCGCTCCTCGGCTACCTGAACATCAGAACAATGTCCACCCCCGAAGGGGTTAGCAAAACAATGCTAGTACAAGTATCAATATACATAAATCATCAATGCATCATAAAACATGCAAAACGGACTTCCGTCATCGGAATCCAACGATGCGAATCCTCACGATTCCATCAACATAGTACAGGTAATCCGATCCGCCCTCGGTATAGATCCCCATGATGATCCCGTCGGACCAACGCATGGTGGAAAACCCGTCCAGCGATCCAGCGCCCTCAGCATAGATCCCCATGATGATCCCGTCGGACCAACGCATGGTGGACATTCGATCTAGCGCCCTCAGCATAGATCCTCATGATCCCCTCGGATCATTTATACCATAAATCAATCAATTATGCATACATATATGCATTTCAACATGTTCATCAATACGAACAAATAACAACGAATACAACGAGAGGTTACAGAAATACATCTCATATTCAACAACATGAACAAAACCACAAGCATGATCAAAGCTTCAATATAAATCGAACTCGACATATGATACTTGCCTCAAAAATGGCAAGAATGGAAATACTCCAATAAATGACACGCGTCCGTATGTCACCGTCCCTCGATCGTCCCCTATGCAAGGCTCGGACCTAAGAAATAATAAAGAATTCCTTTCATGTCGTACGAATATCTAACAATCCAGTTTACGGCCGAAAGCTCTAAAAATGAATTCTGCCTGGACTGCTTAGCGTGCGCTACGTACTCAATGTAACGTGCGCTAAGCCTGCACGTTAACGTACGCAACTAATCAAGTCTAGCGTACGCTAGCTGTGTACTGACAACCCTCTTTGATCAGCCGACTGTCCTGCCTGATGACATAACGTACGTTACGTATCAAACGTAGCGCACGTTATTCATTCCCGATAGCGCACGTTAATATGCCTATCTTAGCGTGCGCTAACTACGTATGGCAGTTTACTATTGGACAGAAACTTGAGCTAAAGGTGATGAAACTCATGAAATATTCAGTGTTAATACAATCCATCTCAGTGTATATCATGCTCATACGGTTTGTGAAAGATTTCTACGGATCAAACGACTACAAGATACAAGGGTACATATAATCATCACAACACCATAACTCATCTTTGATCTTCAAGAAACATCCTAAGTCCAATCCATGTCATGTCCCAAACGTATGATTCTATCATGTCAAAACATAAGAACTTGATACTCTCCCCATACTGGTCATAAACAGTTTGAAGATACATGAATATGTTTAGGAGTCCAACACAAAAAGGTTCGAAGGATTATACGATGAATAAGTGCCGATACGTCAAAATATCTTCCTAACACATGATGATCGACTATTAACGAATCTAACTGACTAGATAAGCATAATCAAACGTCCTTAGAACACTACTAATATTGGTGAAGAATCACCTACCTCAAAGTAGCGTGCGCTAATGATCCTTTGTAGCGTGCGCTATGGATCCATGTTAGCGTACGCTACACATAGACGATAACGTGTGCTATAGCGCAGAATCACAATTTTATATCACATTCATGAAATCATACGCTCAACAATACCGGACTATGAGATACGGAGAATAATACTCAGATTAAAGTGCAACATTACAATATCATAAGTTCCAAATACATATCAGAAAATCTCGGGTATTACATCTTTCCTCCCTAAAAAGAAGTTTCGTCCCGAAACTTAAGATGAAAACAACTCTGGATATCTAGCCTTTATACTGTCCTCCGTTTCCCAAGTGGCCTCTTCAACTCCGTGTCGTGATCATTGTACTTTAACCAAGTGTATTGGTTTATTCCTCAATTGTTTGATCCGACTCTCAAGTATCTTGATTGGTCTCTCTTCAAAGGTACCATCATTTGCTATCTCGATCTCGTCGAAATCAATGACGTGACTGGGGTCCGGTACATACTTCCGCAATTGAGATACGTGAAACACATTGTGAACGTGACTCAGTGATGGTGGTAAATCCAACCTGTATACTAAATCCCCAACTCTCTCTAGGACCTCAAATGGCCCGATATATCTCGGACTTAGCTTACCTCTCCTCCCAAAACGGAAAATTCCTCGTGTGGGAGACACCTTCAATAGTACGTGGTCCCCAATGTCTAACTCTAGAGGGCGACGACGTACATCTGCATAAGACTTCTGTCGACTCTGGGCAGTCAACAGTCTTTCTCGAATCAAAGCTATCTTCTCTTGAGTCTGAACTATCAACTCCGGTTCCGTCCCGATCAAGTCCAAAGAATCATCCCAGCACAGGGGTGATCGACATCTTCTCCCGTACAAAGCTTCAAATGGTGACATCATAATAGAAGCATGCCAACTATTATTGTAGGTGAATTCAATCAATGGCAAATGAATTTCCCAATCAGTTGACCAATCCAAAACACAAGCTCTAAGCAAGTCTTCTACTGTTTGTATAGTCCTTTCGGACTGACCGTCCGTTTGAGGATGATAAGACGTGCTAAAGTTGAGCTCAGTCCCCAAAGCCCTATGAACTGCCTTCCAGAAGTGCGACACGAAGCGACCATCTCGATCCGAAATAATGGTCTTCGGCGTCCCATGCATTCTGACTATCTCCGCAATAAATACCCGCGCCAATCTCTCGGGTCCCCATGAATCTTTAATTCCTAGGAAATGAGCCGACTTGGTTAGTCGATCAACTATAACCCAAATCATGTTCATTCCCGTCTTGGTCCTTGGCATATTGGTGATGAAATCCATCGAGATATCCTCCCACTTCCACTCAGGGATCGGAAGCGGCTTTAACATTCCGGCAGGTCGCTGATGTTCAATCTTAACTCGCGACAAGTCAAACACTTGAAACGTATCTGCCACGCCCTTCTTCATATTCCCCACCAAGTTTTGTTTTAGATCCTTATACATCTTATCACGCTCGGGTGAATAGAATAGGGCGCGCTATGAGCTTCCTTCAGAATTGTCCGTCTCAAATCATCATCATCGGGAACGCAAAATCGACTCTGAAATCTCAGAACTCCATCATCTTGTATCACGAATCCTGGGGCCTTTCCTTTCTTTACTTCGTCACATAACCGAAGGATCAGAGAATCGTTCAACCGCTTAGATTTGATCTCTCGACTAGTGATGAAGTCGGCCCATCACATATAGTTGCCCTTGGATTCCTGGTGCCCATACTTCAATCCCTTCGCGGATCAGTTCCCGCTGAATGCGGGTTTGGGATGTAAGTGCTTCCAACACTCGAAGAGAAACAGGTTTATGGCTCAAAACATCGGCTACTACGTTTGCTTTCCCCGGATGATAGAGAATCTCCAAGTCGTAATCCTTGATCAATTCCAGCCACCTTCTCTGCCTCATGTTTAATTCTTTCTGACTGAAAATGTACTTGAGGCTCTTATGGTCTGTAAAGATCTGGCAACGAGTGCCGTACAAATAATGTCGCCAAATTTTCAATGCAAAGACTACAGCTGCTAGCTCCAGATCATGAGTCGGGTAATTAACCTCGTACGGTTTCAATTGCCTAGAAGCATAGACAATCACCTTATCCTTCTGCATCAACACACAACCCAGACCCTGATTTTGAAGCGTCGCTGTATACCATGAATCCATCAGTTCCCTCTGGTAGCGCTAATATAGGTGCTGTCGTCAGTCTCCTCTTAAGTTCGTCAAAACCAGCCTGGCACTTCTCATCCCACGTGAACTTTTGAGTTTCCTGCAACAGCTGAGTGAGCGGACGAGCAATTTTGGAGAATCCCTCTACAAAGCGGCGATAATATCCAGCAAGTCCTAAGAAGTTTCGGACTTCTTTCACGCTATTAGGGGCTTCCCATTCCAAGATTGCTTCGACTTTCTTCGGGTCCACCTGAACTCCGTCAGCTGATATCACATGACCAAGGATAGGGGTGGACTCGGTTCCATTCAGTTCGGTTTTTGACCGAAACCGAGAGTCGAACCAAATATTCGGTTTCAGTTTGGTTCGGTTTTTTTTGAAGTTCGGTTCGGTTAAGTTCGGTTTTATAAATATTCGGTTCGGTTTCGATTTGGTTTGATGTTTTTTCGGTTCTTCACAATATAAATTCAAATATTATATGCAATAGAATAAGTTATATATAACAACAAGCCAACAAGAGTTATATATATATATATATATGTTCAAGATAAAAGATAGAGTTGCATAGAAAGTTTCCAAATATCTCAAAATATATAACAATCATAAATCACAGTAGCTCATTCTCTGAACCTAAATTAATTGAATCACACATTCATGAGCATATTATCAGTCCTTCTTGGACCCATGAGGGTCTTACAAAAGGAAAACGAATTATACTAAAATTCGAAACACACCAAAATCACAAAAATAAGGTCATTTTAGTATGTTGAAATTTGACTTCGGTCCATTTCGGTCCGGTTCGGTTCCGCTCTACCCCGAACCGAGAACCGAACCAAATTAGTTCGGTTAGGTTCTGTTTTTTTGTTTTCCGGTTCGGTCTTCTTCGGTTTCGGTTTTTCGGTTATTTTTTCGGGTTTTTTCGGTTCGGTTTTGGATTTTCGGTTCCGAAATGCCAGCCCTACCCAAGGAAAGTTACTTCCCTAAGCCAGAACTCGCATTTGGAAAGCTTTGCATACAGCTGTTCCTTCCTCAAGGTGCTCAAAACTACACGCAAGTTTTCGGCATGCTCCTCTGCGTCCTTTGAATATATCAAGATGTCATCAATGAAGACGACCACAAATTTATCCAAGTATTCTAAGAATACCCGATTCATCAATTGCATGAATACCGCAGGAGCATTGGTAAGTCCAAATGGCATCACTACAAATTCATAATGCCCATACCGGGACCTGAAAGCAGACTTCGGTACATCCGATTCCTTAATTCTCAACTGATGGTATCCTGATCGCAAGTCAATCTTCGAAAATACCCTTGCTCCTTGCAGTTGATCAAACAAGTCGTCGATCCGAGGTATAGGATACTTATTCTTGATCGTCATCTTGTTGAGCTCCCTGTAATCAATACACAGTCGGAGGGATCCGTCTTTCTTCCGGACAAAGAGAACGGGCGCTCCCCAAGGAGAAACGCTAGGTTGAATATGTAATACCCGGTTGTAATTCATTCATTTTCATTCAGTAATTATCAGTCTGTAATTGTCACTCAGTGTATTTTCACTCAATTATAATCATTCATCAATCATGTTCATTCACCGTGTTCACCGTTCGGAAAAACTTCGAGTTGTGTATCATTATTGTTCATTGTTTCAACTTTCCTCTTATGAGTTCGACCTTGTTAGATCACCATTAATTTTTGGTAACTCCAAAAAATTCTAAATCTTTGCAATATTATAGAGCATCGAATTAGCTTTCCAATGGTTCAAATGGTGAGTCAATCGGAGTCCGGACGAGAGTGTTATGGTCGTTTTAGCTCACCCGCTCATTTTTTTCAGTTATTGGCCGATCACTGCCGACCGAACTCGGCCGTGTCATCCGACACGGCCCGTGCCGTACTCGTCCGGAAATGCCGAAGTCTCTGCCTCAGGACCCGACCGTGTCGTCTGGCACGGCCGAGTCGAACTCTTCCGGATAAGCCAGAACCGACTGCCCAGACGCCCGATCGTGTTCCAGGACACGGTCGAGTCATGCCGAGTCGCTGTCGGACGGGTCACTATCGGAAGGCCCCTCCGCGCCGCGACCGTGTCTAGCAGGACACGGTCGAGTCCCTGCCGGCCAGCTGCGCGCCGCGACCGTGTCAGGCGGACACGGTCGAGTCTGTCAGTCGAGTCAACCCCTATAAATTCGTTTTTTGAGCATTTCAGCTCATTTCTTTCCCTTTTCTTCACCTACAACCGAGAGAGAGAGCTTGAGGGAGGGTTTTTCCTTCACAAATCATTTGAGTGTTTTATTTTCTTCATCCTCCTTCGATCGTGTAGCTCGGATTGTGGATCTAGCACGTGTTCTTCGGATTAAAGTGCTTGAATCTTCAAGAGGTAAGAACTCCTTCAACCCTAGTATGATTTTGGGGAGGGTTTGGTGGTGATCTTGTGTTTTAATTCGAATTAACCGATGTTGTTATTAGATTTTGATAGTATTCACGCGACCCATGGTTTTCTTGTTTTTGATTGGGATGAAATCCCGTTGTTATACCATTGACCGATTTCATTTCCTTATGCACTCTTGGTGTCCGATGAATTGTCCCAACGGGTAGAATTAGGATTAATTCTTACCTTTCCGCATTATTGAGACTTGTTGTATACCGTTGTTATGTTAGGAGCGGATTGGGAGGATTGTTCGGACCAAAACCTATTCCTTCGTTGTTTCCCTTGTTTCATCGTGTTCAAGGCAAGTACATGTATTACATTCCGTTATGTGCGTATGACTTTGATGCGAATGATGTAAATGGTTTTATTGAGCGAATGTGATTGTTTCTCTTCCACAGGGATGGCGTGTGGCCTCGGGGCCGATACTAATGGGTACGGCCATGGAAGTGGAATTGGGTGCGTGTGTTGATGTTCTTCCACAGGGACGGTTCGACGGGACCTCGGGGCCGATACTAATGGGTACGGCCGCGAAGTGGTTTCTCACTGGGACGGCCCGACGGACCTGCGGGGCCGATACTAATGGGTACGGTCGCGAGTTACCAAGCGTGGATAATTGTGATGTGGGAAACTTGTTAATACACTGCTTTGGTGTTAATGTGATATTCCGGAATATTGATTTTCAAAATGATTTATCCTAACGATTTATTTGTGTTGAATTGTGTATGTATATAATGTTGTGTAATTATGTACTTGCACTAGCTATTCGAATGCTAACCCCTTAAATGGGGGAAATGCGTCTTATACATTTCAGGTACTGGTCGAGCTGAGGAGCTGGCACGGGATGCACATGCAAAGGATGGGTTGGCATGATGATGATGTGGCTTGAGTCTGCATTTTTCTGTTTGTCATTGCATTTGTTGAGTACTGGAGATAGTTGGTTTATTTTTGAACATGGATTAAGTCCCCTGCGTGGGCAACATTTTGGTATTTAACTTATGTCTCATGTACTCCGTTAAAATGTTTTGGCCGAGGCCACGGCCTTATTTACTTTTTGGGTACATCTTTCATGTTATCATTGTGGTTCATGTGTCACGAGTTAGCCTGGTAGACCTCACGGGGGTCCTACGGCGTGTAATGTCCCATTTGTGAATTGGGATGTTACAATTATGGTATCAGAGCTTAGGTTTTGAATACCTAGGCTGTCGGTGAAATTTGGGTCTGTCAGTTGCGTCATTAGAGTCAGTCGTTGAGCCTAATATCATCATGCTACCGTCTTTTCGTGCGACCCGTGTTGTAAGTCTCCTCGAACTCTTATATTTTTGTAATTCGTTTTCTTGCATTGTTCGAATCGTGACTTTTGTTACCAACTTTGTAAATTGTGAATCTTTCGATCTTGTTCTTTTCTTATTCTCCTTCGGTATGTTGAGAGGTCGTGGTAGACCGGCTAGGGGACGCGGCCGAGGCCGTGGTCGTGGTGCCGATAATGAGGAGGGCTCACTTTCCGGCCTCTGCGGACTCGGCCTCTCACTCAAGGCCGTCGGGTAATAATGCCGACGCGGCTATCACAGATTTGCCAGCTTGGTAGCCCAACTTACTCGAGATAGCCTGTGGTGGACGCGAGAATCCGCCCGACACGAGAGGAGGAGGCTAGTAAGTGGCTTCAGACGGTGACTAAGATGCACCCTCCTCGTTTCTCCGGATCTTGACTCCCTCGATTGGGAGAATTGGCTCTTTCGGTTGTCCAGACCTTTGATGCCGTAGCTTGTCCCAAGACGGAGGGTACATATTGCCCAGTACCTCTGGATAAGGAAGGCTGCGGAATGGTGGGAGGCCGTTGCGCCCAGAGACCGTCGGCCACTTGGGATGAGTTCGTGGCTATGGAAGCGTAATATTGTCCGCCGCTACCAAGGAGCGCAGAATTGTAGAGTTCTTCACCACTACACCTCGGGATGTGCCTATTTCTCGTGCCATCATTTCTTACAATCGGCATTGGGTTTCGTGAGAGATCAAGTGAGAACGGAGGTCGATAAAATCCGTTACTTCAATATGCGCATGAAGCCGCATATTAGACAGAGTATGGCGCCGCTCATGTGTGCCACTTTGAAGGAATACCGTGGATCGCGCCTCGCGATCGAGATGGTATCCCGGAATCAAAGTCGGTTTCGAAGCTAAGAAGCGTAAGACTACCGGTGGGTTCTCGGCGGAAAAGGTGGTCGGGCCGAGGTCTCGTTCTGCTCCTACACCTGGGAAGAGGCCGTTTCATCAGGCCGGTGGATCTCAGGGTAACCGTTCAGTCCAGTCTGTTGCACCGGGCGGGAGAGTTTGTTTTAATTGCAGTCAGCCCGAGCACGTTGTGAAGGATTGCCCACTTCCGTTAGTTACTTGCTTTACTTGCGGACAGACCGGGCATCGAGCAGCTCATTGTGAGAGGGCCACCAGGGCCGCTAGATTTTCGACTACCACTGCCGATCAGAGGGATCACAGTTCACCAGCTACTCATGTTCCGCAGGGTTCGAGTCGTGGTAGAGGTCGGAGTCAGCCGAATCGCCGCGCAGCGTCGAGTTCGGGCTCAGTCCATCCCCGATTATATCAGATGAGGCGCACGGAGGAGGCAGACATTCCGGTGGCGTCAGGTACCACTCAGATCCTTACTCATCCAGTTTCCGTGCTTTTTGATTCGGGTGCTACCCACTCCTTTATTGCTTCGGATTGTGTGAATCGTATTGGCTTTAACTGCTTGTTTGAGTGTGAACCGTTTGTGGTGGGTACGCCTAGCGGGGATCGTATGGTTGGGGACCGGGAAGTTAGGGATTGCCCAGTGAGGATCGGGAGCCGGGATTGGCCCTCGAATCTCATTGTTATAGACCTCAAGGGTGAGGATTTGATCCTCGGGGACGATTGGTTGGATCGTCATGGTGCTATCATGAACTATCGGACTCGTACCATCACGATAGTTGCCGAGGACGGCACCGAGCATACTCTCGTACCGTAAGCCTGCAGATCTGGGTGTGTGATTAGCGCCTTGAAGGCGATGAAACTTTTGAACCAAGGTTGTGTCGGCTACTGGTGTTTCGCTCTGCAGGCGGAAGATGGTGGGGTTGACATATCGTCGATTCCAGTTGTTAGTGAGTATCCCGATGTATTTCCGGATGATTTGCCGGGATTACCACCACATCGAGAGGTGGAGTTTCCTATTGACCTTGAGCCGAATGCGGCTCCTATTTCTCGAGCACCGTACCGTATGGCACCGTCGGAGATGCTAGAGTTGAAAAATCAGTTGGGAGAGTTGTTAGACAAAGGGTATATTCGACCGAGCGCTTCGCCTTGGGGTGCGCCTGTACTTTTTGTCAAGAAGAAGGATGGATCGCTTCGTTTATGCATCGATTTTCGAGAATTAAACAAGTTGACCATCAAAAATAAATACCCTTTGCCCAGGATTGACGATTTGTTTGATCAGCTTCAGGGGCGGGTCTTTTCAAGATTGATTTGCGATCGGGCTACTACCGTTGAGGATTCGGGACGTCGATATTCGAAAGCCGCCTTCCGACGAGATATGGCCATTACGAGTTTGTGGTTATGCCTTTCGCCAACCAATGCCCAGCAGTGTTCATGCAGTTGATGAACAAAGTTTTCATTGAGTATCTAGACAAATTCGTAGTCGTTTTTATCGACGATATTCTTATCTATTCACGGAATCGGGAGGAGCACGCCTTACATCTCCGAATTGTATTAGACACTTTGAGGACTGAGCAGTTGTACGTGAAATTCTCTAAGTGTGAGTTTTGGCTCGAGGAAGTGACGTTCCTCGGGCATGTGATTTCAGCAGAGGGAGTTCGGGTAGATCCGCAGAAGATAGAGGCAGTGATGGCTTGGGAGCCGCCTAAGAATGTGAAGGAGGTGAGGAGTTTTCTGGGTCTTGCTGGCTATTACCGCAGATTCGTTGAGGGATTTTCTAAGATCGCTAGACCACTCACTCAGTTGCTAAAAACTCGAAGTTCGAGTGACTGAGCAGCAGGCAGGACAGCTTTGACGAGTTAAAAAGACGTCTGACTACCGCACCCGTTTTAGCATTGCCTCAGGGGAACAAGGATTTCGTAGTGTATAGTGATGTTTTGGGCCTTGGTCTAGGATGTGTTTTGATGCAGAGAGACAGAGTGATTGCTTATGCGTCCCGCCAATTGAAACCTTATGAAGTAAATTATCCCACGCACGATTTGGAGTTAGCTGCGGTCGTTTTCGCCTTAAAGATCTGGAGGCATTACCTCTATGGGTCATCGTGTAAGATTTTTACGGATCACAAGAGTCTGAAGTACATCTTCAGCCAGAAAGAGTTGAATATGAGGCAGCGTAGGTGGTTAGAGCTAATTAAAGATTACGACCTCGAGATACTTTACCATCTGGGTAAGGCCAACGTAGTGGCTGATGCGTTGAGCCGAAAACCGATGGCTTTGCAGATGTTAGAGGTACTTACACCGCGGAGTAGGATCCAGCGAGATTTCATCTGTCAGAATATTGAGGTTTGGGTTCAGAGAGTTCAGGCCGCGATGTGCGTTAGAGATCACTTCGCCCCGATCGATGATATCAGGCGGCGATATGACGATCCGTTTTTGGTCCAATTGAGGGAGGATGTGAGGAAAGGGAAAGCCCTGGATTTGTGGTTCATGATGATGGAGTTTTGAGGTTTCGCGACTTTGTGTACCGAGTGATATTGGTGAGACAGAAAATCTTGAGTGAAGCTCATGCTACACCTTACTCCATACATCCTGGTACGAGTAAAATGTACAAGGATGTGAGGAGCAACTACTGGTGGAGTAATTTGAAGACAGACGTTAGTGAGTTTGTGTCGAAGTGTCGACACTGCCAGGTTAAGATCGAGCATCGGCGACCATGGGTCACATTCGACCACTTCCTATCCCGGAGTGGAAATGGGAGGATATCTCTATGGATTTCATTACCGGTATGTCTAAGACTCGGACGGGAATGAACATGATTTGGGTCGTTGTTGATCGACTAACCAAATTAGCTCATTTTCTAAGTATTAAGGACACTTGGGGTCCGGAGAGGCTTGCACGAGTGTTTGTTGCGGAAATAGTGAGATTGCATGGGACCCCTAAGAGTATTGTTTCGGATCGTGATGGCCGGTTCATATCACATTTTTGGCAGGCCGTTCATAGAGCTTTGGGAACCGAGTTGAGACTTAGTACATCCTACCACCCTCAGACAGACGGACAGTCTGAGCGGACGATACAGACGCTAGAGGATATGTTACGAGCCTGTGCTTTAGATTGGAAGGATGATTGGGAGACACACTTGCCGTTGATCGAGTTCACGTACAACAATAGTTGGCATGCCTCGATCAAAATGGCACCATTCGAAGCGTTGTATGAGAGGAGGTGCAGATCGCCGTTGTGTTGGGATGATACGTCTGAGCTAATCGATACCGAGCCCGACATGATAGTTGAGACGAGGGAGAAGGTTACCCTGATTCGTGGTAGATTGTTGATGGCCCAGAGTCGGCAGAAGTCTTATGCCGATACACGTCGCCGACCGTTGGAGTTTGAGGTGGGAGATCACATCTTGCTTAAGGTGTCGCCGACACGGGGAGTTTACCGCTTCGGTCGGAAGGGTAAACTTAGTCCGAGATATATCGGGCCGTTTGAGATTTTAGATAGAGTTGGAGAGCTTGCGTATCGGTTAGGCTTGCCGCCGTCCCTGAGCCACGTGCATGACGTATTTCATGTTTCCCAGCTTAGGAAGTACGTATCGGACCCTAGCCATATTATTGATTTTGGAGAGATCGAGTTGGGGCCCGACATTACCTTCGAGGAGAGGCCGATTCAGATCTTAGAGCGTCGAGTGAAGCAACTCAGGCACAAAACCATTCCTTTGGTCAAAGTGCAGTGGTCGAGGCATGGATCCGAGGAAGCCACATGGGAAACGGAGGAGAGTATGAGGTCGAGATACCCCGAGTTATTCGTGTTGTAAGTTTCGGGACGAAACTTATTTTTAGGGGGAGATAATGTAATACCCGGTTGTAATTCATTCATTTTCATTCAGTAATTATCAGTCTGTAATTGTCACTTAGTGTATTTTCACTCAATTATAATCATTCATCAATCATGTTCATTCACCGTGTTCACCGTTCGGAAAAACTTCGAGTTGTGTATCATTATTGTTCATTGTTTCAACTTTCCTCTTATGAGTTCGACCTTGTTAGATCACCATTAATTTTTGGTAACTCCAAAAAATTCTAAATCTTTGCAATATTATAGAGCATCGAATTAGCTTTCCAATGGTTCAAACGGTGAGTCAATCGGAGTCCGGACGAGAGAGTTATGGTCGTTTTAGCTCACCCGCTCATTTTTTCAGTTATTGGCCGATCATCGCGACCGAACTCGGCCGTGTCGTCCGACACGGCCCGTGCACTCGTCCGAAATGCCAAAGTCTCGCCTCAGACCCGACCGTGTCGGGCACGGCCGAGTCGAACTCTTCCGGATAAGCGTAACCGACGCTTGACGCCCGACCGTGTTCCAGGACACGGTCGAGTCATGCCGAAGTCGCCGCTTGACGGAGTCACTATCGGAAGGCCCTCCGCGCCGCGACCGTGTCTAGCAGACACGGTCGAGTCCTCGCTGCCAGTGCAAGGCGCGGCCGTGTCAGTGCAGACACGGCCGGTCGAGTCTCACCGAGTCAACCCCTATAAATTCATTTTTGAGCATTTCACTCATTTCTTTCCCTTTTCTTCACCTACAACCGAGAGAGAGCTTGAGGAGGGTTTTTCCTTCACAAATCATTTGAGTGTTTTATTTTCTTCATCCTCCTTCGATCGTGTAGCTCGGATTGTGGATCTAGCACGTGTTCTTCGGATTATAGGGCTTGAATCTTCAAGAGGTAAGAACTCCTTCAACCCTAGTATGATTTTGGGGAGGGTTTGGTGGTGATCTTGTGTTTTAATTCGAATTAACCGATGTTGTTATTAGATTTTGATAGTATTCACGCGACCCATGGTTTTCTTGTTTTTGATTGGGATGAAATCCCGTTGTTATACCATTGACCGATTTCATTTCCTTATGCACTCTTGGTGTCCGATGAATTGTCCCAATGGGTAGAATTAGGATTAATTCTTACCTTTCCGCATTATTGAGACTTGTTGTATACCGTTGTTATGTTAGGAGCGGATTGGGAGGATTGTTCGGACCAAAACCTATTCCTTCGTTGTTTCCCTTGTTTCATCGTGTTCAAGGCAAGTACATGTATTACATTCCGTTATGTGCGTATGACTTTGATGCGAATGATGTAAATGATTTTATTGAACGAATGTGATTGTTTCTCTTCCACCTGGGGATGGCGTGTGGCCTCTGGGGGCCGATACTAATGGGTACGGCCATGGAAGTGGAATTGGGTGCGTGTGTTGATGTTCTTCCACAGGGACGGTTCGACGGGACCTCCGGGGCCGATACTAATGGGTACGGCCGCGGAAGTGGTTTCTCACTGGGGACGGCCTGACGGACCTGCGGGGCCGATACTAATGGGTACGGTCGCGAGTTACCAAGCGTGAATAATTGTGATGTGGGAAACTTGTTAATACCTCGCTTTGGTGTTAATGTGATATTAGGAATATTGATTTTCAAAATGATTTATCCTAACGATTTATTTGCGTTGAATTGTGTATGTATATAATGTTGTGTAATTATGTACTTGCACTAGCTATTCGAATGCTAACCCCTTAAATGGGGAAATGCGTCTTATGCATTTAGTCAGTAATCGGGTCGAGTGAGGAGCCGCACGGATGCGCATGCAAAGGATGGGTTGGCATGATGATGATGTGGCTCGAGTCTGCATTTTTCTGTTTGTCATTGCATTTGTTGAGTACTGGAGATAGTTGGTTTATTTTTGAACATGGATTAAGTCCCCTGCGTGGGCAACATTTTGGTATTTAACTTATGTCTCATGTACTCCGTTAAAATGTTTTGGCCGAGGCCACGGCCTTATTTACTTTTTGGGTACATCTTTCATGTTATCATTGTGGTTCATGTGTCACGAGTTAGCCTGGTAGACCTCACGGGGGTCCTACGGCGTGTAATGTCCCATTTGTGAATTGGGATGTTACAGAATATAACCCTTCTGTGACAATTCCTCCAGTTGCTTCTTGAGTTCATACATCTCGGTTGGCGCCATGCGGTATGGTGCTCTGGAAATAGGAGCGGCTCCAGGCTCTAATTCGATAGAGAATTCCACCTCTCTCTGCGGAGGTAACCCACGTAGTTCATCAGGAAATACATCGGAGAATTCATTCACAACTGGAATCGATGAGAGCTCTATTCCTTCCTCTTTCCTCATGGCATAGCACCAAAGTCCATGACATCCCTGCTTCAGTAATTTCACGGCTTTCATTGCTTTGATCAATTTTCCCGAGCTTCCCGGTCTCCATCCTCGGAATAAGTGTTCAGATCCGTCGTCAGCAATGATAGAAATAACTCTCTTTCGGTAATTCAGAATAGCTCCATAACGGTTGAGCCAATCTTCTCCGAGAATTAAATCGTCACCGTAGATGTCAACTACAATAAGGTTCGATAGCCAATCTCTCCCTCCTATAGAGACTGGAAAATCCCTAGCTTCTAGGGTTCCCACAATTTTCTCTCCGCTCGGTAATCCCACAACATAAGGTTCACAATTATACAAGCACGAGATTCTCAAACGATTAACACAATTCAAAGATATAAAAGAATGCGTAGCTCCCGAATCGAACAAGACACTAACTGGTTGCAAAAGGATCTGAATCGTACCTGATGCAACAGCTGTGTTTTGATCATCCTTCTTCATCTCGTAAATACGCGGAGGAACGGACCCAGCGCTGGATGCCTCTCTCTTCCCAACATTATGCTGCGGGAAACCGCTTTGCTGCGTCTGGTTTACACTAGTATCCTTTGGAACCGGTACAGGAGTGCGAGTACCAAAAGATCGGTTCGCATTCCCACAAAATGTTGCGCGATGTCCTTCCTGTCCACACTCGAAACAGGTCACAGCAGGCGCGAAACAATCACGTCGAACATGTCCCGCTTTGCCACAGTTATAACACTTCTTCCCTGCGTCTGAAACAGTTGGTGCTGCCCGGAACTTCTTTCCACCTCGAGAAGGATGCGGAGGCCTCCTGGATGAATGAAAAAAAGACTGACCCCTGCGAGGCCCGCTACTCTTATTCTCCGTGAAGTTTCCAGACACTTTCTGTTTCTTTGCTTCCGTCGATTTCTCTACTGATGCCTCCTTCATATCATAGGCCAACGCCTTGTCCTGATATTGTCGCAAAGTGGTACACTCAAATCCGGACATATATTGCTGAATTTCCGGCTTCATTCGCATGTCAAAATGAAAAATCCTCTCTGCCTCGGTCCTGACCAAGTGACGCACATAAGTCAGCTGGTGATTAAAGGTCTTAATCACGTCCGTCACAGATGCTTCTGAATTTTGTGGTGAGAAAAACTCCCGAACTCGGGCCTCTCTAACTGGGCGAGGACAATACTGCGCTTCCATCATTAATTTGAATTCCGACCAGTCAACATTATGCTCCTCCGGTCGAATGGCCTCTCACCAATCGAAAGCCTCCCCCGTCAGAAGATACTGGGCGACCGGAACCTTTCTGTCGTTGGGACAGTTAATCCCTGCAAAAATCTTCTCTAACTCCTTCAGCCAGTGATCCCAAGAAAGCGTCTCAGCAGAACCGTCAAATTTCGGAGGGTGCAATTTGATCACCTCCGTAAGCCATCTATCTCCTCGATTATCCACGTTATGCTGCTGTCCCATCGTCGTCTGCATGCGATCCACAACTTGAGCAAACTTGTTTATCTGGGCAACCACCTGCTGAAGCACTCTCGGCACGTTAGGATCTGCATTATTATTTGCTGATCCCGGTTGTCCCCCGGAATGGGAATCCGTTCGGCTAGCGGTTATTTCTGGGGTAGACACCGAATCTTCTTGTCTCGCGTTTCCACGTCCGCGTCCACGACCGCTTCCGCGTCCACGACCTCCTCTCAACATACTGTAAACACAAATACTCAATATCCATGGCAAACTTACTAAAAGTACGTCTATTAATATTCACAAACATGAATTAAATAAAATGGTAGTATTTGAAACTTACAACCACGGTCCACACGACGATGCTGGCTCAGTAGTGATGTTACGAACGACCAATAATCAAATAACGTAAACAGACCCAACTAACCCGACTGCCAAGATATCCATGAATCTTAGCTCCGATACCATATTCTGTAACACCCCGAGATATTCAGAGTAATTACAGCGCCGTAAACCCTTTAAGTAAGGATTTACAAGGCTAGTAAAAAGAAATGTAAATAAAATCCAATCATACAACTGAAGTTTGAAATACAGAACTGGTTTGACTGATCCAAGGAGTTAACTTATACAACCATATCGAAAATGACATTATTAAAACACACGTACTCGAATACTAAAGTGAACCAAGAATATAATCACAACAACAATAAACATCAACCACATCACTGAGCCATTTCATCGTCATGCCGGTACTGTGGCTGCCTCCCCGCTCCTCGGCTACCTGAACAATGTCCACCCCCGAAGGGGTTAGCAAAACAATGCTAGTACAAGTATAAATATACATAAATCATCAATGCATCATCAAACATGCAAAACGGACTTCCGTCATCGGAATCCAACGATGCGAATCCTCACGATTCCATCAACATAGTACAGGGTAATCCAGCGATCCAGCGCCCTCGGTATAGATTCCCATGATGATCCCGTCAGACCAACGCATGGTGGAAAACCCGTCCAGCGATCCTGCGCCCTCAGCATAGATCCCCATGATGATCCCGTTGGACCAACGCATGGTGGACATTCGATCTAGCGCCCTCAGCATAGATCCTCATGATCCCCTCGGATCATTTATACCATAAATCAATCAATTATGCATACATATATGCATTTCAACATGTTCATCAATACGAACAAATAACAACGAATACAACGACAGATTACAGAAATACATCTCATATTCAACAACATGAACAAAACCACAAGCATGATCAAAACTTCAATATAAATCGAACTCGACATATGATACTTGCCTCGAAAATGGCAAGAATGGAAATACTCCAATAAATGACACGCGTCCGTATGTCACCGTCCCTCGATCGTCCCCTATGCAAGGCTCGGACCTAAGAAATAATAAAGAATTCCTTTCATGTCGCATTTAATATCTAACAACTGCTTTACGGCCGAAAGCTCTAAAAATGAATTTCGCTGGATCGCTTAGCGTGCGCTACGTACTCAACGTAATGTGCGCTAAGCCTGCACGTTAACGTACGCAACTAATCAAGTCTAGCGTACGCTAGCTGTGTACTGACAACCCTCTTTGATCAGCCGACTGTCCTGCCTGATGACATAACGTACATTACGTACCAAACGTAGCGCACGTTATTCATTCCCGATAGCGCACGTTAATATGCCTATCTTAGCGTGCGCTAACTACGTATGGCAGTTTACTATTGGACAGAAACTTGAGCTAAAGGTGATGAAACTCATGAAATCTTCAGTGTTAATACAATTCATCTCAGTGTATATCATGCTCATACGGTTTGTGAAAGATTTCTACGGATCAAACGACTACAAGATACAAGGGTACGTATAATCATCACAACACCATAACTCATCTTTGATCTTCAAGAAACATCCTAAGTCCAATCCATGTCATGTCCCAAACGTATGATTCTATCATGTCAAAACATAAGAACTTGATACTCTCCCCATACTGGTCATAAACAGTTTTGAAGATACATGAATATGTTTAGGAGTCCAACACTAAAAAGGTTCGAAGGATTATACGATGAATAAGTGCCGGTACGTCAAAATATCTTCCTAACACATGATGATCGACTATTAACGAATCTAACTGACTAGATAAGCATAATCAAACGTCCTTAGAACACTACTAATATTGGTGAAGAATCACCTACCTCAAAGTAGTGAAGAACAAGGAGGAAATCGAAGCAATCCAACGTCGAAGGCTTGAACACCAATCCTCAATGATCTACAATCTTCAACACGAGCTAGGATGGTGATAGGAAGTGTTTAGGATGTATAGAGGAATGCTCTAAGTATAAGGATTCGGATGTGGGAAGAGAAAAGACTGAAAATACGAAAAGGATGCTGTCTTATTTATAGAAAATGGTTATTAGCGCGCGCTAGTCCATACTCATAGCGTGCGCTAACGTCTTACTGAATTCACTGAACTCAGCACTTAGCGTGCGCTATTCACATGCCAGTAGCGTGCGCTAAGGCATTGACTTGGCTTTTCCCGAAAGCCGTCCAGGTTCATCCCGACACAATCCGACCAAGATCCCCGGCCTGATCTCACCTACCACACGTCTCAATCATGTTGTCCACGCATAGCGTGCGCTAATGATCCTTTGTAGCGTGCGCTATGGATCCATGTTAGCGTACGCTACACATAGCCGATAACATGCGCTATAGCGCATAATCACAATTTTATATCACATTCATGAAATCATACGCTCAACAATACCGGACTACGAGATACGGAGAATAATACTCAGATTAAAGTGCAACATTACAATATCATAAGTTCCAAATACATATCAGAAAATCTCGGGTATTACAACGTACGTAACCGGACCTATGTACGTAACTGCCGATCACTACCGGCCGTAACTCGGCCAGTGCCGGCCTGGGCCCGAACGACGGCCTGAACGACCCCGAAACCCAAACCTGAATACGAATCGAAGATACGGTTACGAAGTACTCGCAAAGACAAACTCGAGCACTAAGAGAACACATGATTCCGACCACCCAAAGGCTCGAAATTCGACAACGGAAAGTAATTACCCCAAACTTTGGGAAATTACGAAAATGGCCCAAAACGTCCGAAATACACGATACATGATCGAAATACCAAGTCGAAGCTTGCAACATGAATAATAACATTAAATGAACTTACGAGAAAGTCGAAACAACAGTTTCGGACGAGATTCGCAAGAATCGAACTCAGCGGAAAACCCGCTAAAAAGCACGGAACTCAACAAAACGACACCGAAACGAGCTCGAATGACAAAAAGTGCAGAATTAATCATTCTCGGAATGACGAAACGGTCATGAGCGAGTCGTCAAAACAAACTTTCTCCGAAAAAAAGAAATTACCGGAAATCGAAATTACGGGTATTACACGAACTCTGCTTATTTTTTCATACCTTATAATGATTATATTCTTTCATTAGTTTTTGGTTGTCCGCATAATTATTCTTACTCATTATTTTTGGCAACCAGGCATGAACTAAAGCCTCCCTTGTGGAATAAGAGGCTTATAGATTGCAAGAAGGGGGTATTTGGCAATCTCCCTAGAAAGAAGCCACGTTAAATTTTTTGCCACGTCGTGCTCAAGACGTAAAATAGAGCGCTTGATGGGAGGCAACCCATTATTTTTACTTGCTTTCTAGTTAGTTGTTTTTATTTGATTTTTCGTTAATTTTTTTTTCTTTGTTTTGTTATTTCGTTTGGATTCGTGTATTATTGTTGGCCCTTATTTCTCTAATATTTTTTTGTTAACCCAAATGAGTTATTATCCTTCATATTCTAGTCTTTCTTGACTTAATGTCTATAGTTATTTCATGACTAGAGACTAAGTTTGGGGGTCCCTGGTGATGTTGAGCATTATTTGAAGTATGGATTGACTGACGATTCCACTCAGACATGTGCTGGCATTCAAGAAGACATTTGGAATAAGATTCACTTTTCCTTATCTCTTGTATTTTCACATGAGTGTTATTGTTGATGATTTTATGTGTAGTGGAATAAAATGAAGCATGCGATATTTTCTTAATTTTTCTTGGTTATAAATTGCGATTTCATCATTGCTTTATTTTTCGTGAATTTTTCGTGCTTCCGTGTGTAAAACTGATGTTACGATACTGATTTCTTTTTGAAGAAACGGTTGACTTTTGGTCAAGTTTGCAGTCAGCGATATATGTTTCCTCTAAGCATAGTTCTTGTGAGAAAAATCATGATTGTCGTGAGATAGGAATATACTCATGGGACTTGTGAAGCCTATTTGTAGTGGGGATTCATGAACTGTTTTAGCTATTAATTATCTAATTCGAATAGGAATATATCGAGTTAATAATTATTAGTATTTTCTATCGACTTTGGGAGAAGCTTTAGAATAATTTAGGAATTCCTGGCTTACAATCAATTGAATAAAAGTGAATTGAATTAAATAAAAAATTCATTCCTGATTGTTTGAGGTGAAAATCACAACCCTACGCCCTTATTATTATTATTTTTATTATTACTATTATTATTTTCTATTTATTTTTCTACAATTAGTTTAGAAATAAATTCTATATAATTGTTGTTCAAATAAAATTACGAGTTGACTATATTTTGGTACTTAGTGAAATCAGTCCTCGAGGGAACGATATCTTACTTATCACTTTATTACTTGTTGACACCGTGCACTTGCGGCATAGTGTGATGGATTTCCTCACAACAAACCCTTTACAAATGGGTTTGGGATGTTATCCCACAATGAAAAAAGAAGGGAAAAATTGTGAGTATATAAGGAGATGTGGACAAAGTCTTGTTCAAAAGTGAGACATGAGTGGATGTGTGACTAGACGCCCCTCGCGCACACACACACGCGCGCCGCCGCCCGTTCGGCCGGCCGGCCGGGGTCATGTCGGGTCGGTCAGGTCGGTCTCGGTCGAAGGGCGATTTGTCTCGGCGTATCGAAGTTATCTTTTTACTACAATTTTATTCGGTAAAATTTTATTTTACTGAAAATACCTCAATTATAAATTCCGATTTTTTCGGATCCGGATAAACATCAATTTAATTGATAATTATCGAATTAAACCGATCTGGATAAGTATTGAGATACCAATTCTGATTGGTTTAGAGTTCCTTCAGCACACAACCTCCTTCAGCCTTCACCTATAAATACCCGGCTTGAGGGGCTCGTTTTTTAACACCTTCATACGTACGATTTTGAGAGCCTTTTTTCTGTCCGTTTTTTCTTCCTCGTTTTTATCTTCTTTGAGTCGGTGATAGTATACAGAGTTGTTCTAGTTCGCTGAGGGTGCAGTGGATCATCGGTTCACTGCATCGAGCTGTTGTTTTATCCTGGGAGACATGCGTCATACACCGTGGTGAGGGCGAATTTGCTCAGATATTCTGGACTCAACAGCGACTCTTCCATTCGTTTACGTTGTAATATCCGTATTTTTTCTTTCCCTTGCATTTTCGTTTTTGGTGTATTTCTCGATCGTAGTGACCCTCGTGTACTTTTCAGCGTATCCTTCCTGTCAAACTGTTGAACTATATTCTTGTTATTGTTGTGCGAAACCGCCGCTTCGGGGTTGCCGTGGATCCATTTCGTGTTATTAGTCCCCAAATATTGATTCCTATCGTTTTATTCTCTTTCCGGATCATTTTTATCATTTTGGGACCCAAAAAGGGGTGTGGGCCGCGGCACAAGGTGCGTGCGCCGCGGCACACAAATTTCTCAAAATGTTGGTCGAGCAATCTGTACTGTGTGCCGCGGCACACCCATCTGGTGCCGCGGCACAGCGCCAGGCCAGTGCCGCGGCACACCTGTCCGGTGCCGCGGCACACTCGTGTGTCTTCTGCGACCAAAACCCAACTGTACCGTGTGCCGCGGCACACGCAGTCTGTGCCGCGGCACAACGCGGAAACCTGGGAGTATTTTCTTGGCCTGTGCCGCGGCACACTTTGGCTGTGCCGCGGCACACGAAGCGGTCAATTGTGCAGATTCGTCTTTATTAGACGAAATCGACCGACTTTTCCCCATTATCACTGCGCGAGAGAGAGAGAGAGAGAGCTTAGGGGGAGAGAACTCTCAAGCATTCTTCATTCGGGAGTCGATTTTTCATCATCTTCCTTCGGTTGTAAGGCTCGGGCAATCAATCTAACGCGCGTTCTACGGATCTTGGTACTTGAATCTCCTAAGGTAATGTTCTAAAACCCTATTTCGATTAATTTGGGGGTTTTGGGATTTTCTTCCGATTAGTTCCGTTTCGTTGGTGGATTCATGACGTATACGATTAATATTGTTAGTATCGTTAGTTTTCCTACGGATTCATGGATATTTTGTGGATTTTTATGGAATCGAGAGGGTTTGGTTGTGGTCCGCCCTCGTTGTTATTTTTGTATGAATATACATGAATCGTAGGCGGGTTTCTGGGTGTATTCCATTTCCGTAATCGTCTAGAGTTGGTTGTGATTGTGTTATTCGAATCGTTAGGTTCATTCGTCGGTTCCTCACGGTCGTGCTTGATTCTTCCGTTCCGTTCGCGTCACCGTCTATTAATCGAGGCAAGTATTTTTGGAAACCTTTAAGCTTAACATGAAATGGTGATGTATATTATTTGTGTGTAACTCACCTCGTGTTGGCCCGACGGGGTCAAGGAGGGAAATCTATGCTGCCGCCCTGGATTTCACGAGTTTCGTACCGCTAGCCAACTCGTTAGGGTCCTTGCAAGGCCTCGAGTGAGAATGTATGCCGCCACTGTTCTCACGGCATAGCGTGTGCGTGGTTTTGTTTTTACGTAATTGTAGCCAACTCGTTAGGGTCCTGTGAGGCCCCGAGTGAGAATGTATCTTGCCGCCACTGTTCTCAAGGCTAATTGTTTACTGCTTATTTTCCGGAAAAGACATGTCTTGTTTTGGTTTTCGAAATGATATTGGTGCATATACTATGAAATGTGTAAGCGATTGGTTTGCCTTGAATACTTGTACTAGCGTAATTGCTAACCCCTCTGGGGACCGTTTGGGAAATTCGTTTTATGAATTTGGTCGGGTTCATCGAGACGAGCGGTATTGGACGATACGGATGATGGCCGTGCGTGATGATTGTGCACGAGTGACGTTTTGGTGTCTTTTACCTTTTGTCTTTTGTGGTTTTGAACTAATAGTTGTACTCGAGTACTTAAGGGGTTCTTGTTCGTTTGGATTGTATTGTTGCTTATTATGTTGTGTCGGATGATGATGTTATATTGACCGGTTGAACCGGGTGGATTGTTCTGTTTTGCGTCTTTATGACATGGTATTGTTCTGTCGTTTATGTGAGTCGATGAGTATGATGCTGTTCAGCCTGGTGGGTCCCATATAGGGATTCACGGCGCTGTAATATACCTCGAATATCTTGAGGGTGTTACAGAAAATGGTATCAGAGCTCTAGGTTTATGGATACCTAGGCTTGTCGGTTTATTGGGTCTTGTGGTGTTTTGTTTTGCACATCATCGTCACGCTGCCATGATTCCGGTACTACCAGTGTCCGTAAGTTTTCCTTCCTCTGTTCATTATTTCCTTGTATCGTACCTTTGATTCTCGACTTGTGATTGTTCTTCTCTCGTACTTACCCTCGTATGGCTTTTGCTACTTATTTAACTCCAGTATGGATGCTGGAAGAGGTCGTGGTCGCGGTCGTGGTCGTGGACGCGGCCGGGGACGTGGGGCAGCCGGTGGGGCGGCCACATCACAGTCTTCGGGAGCCGGAAGTACCGGCGACCGTCATAGCCATGCTTCTTCTCAGGAGCGTGCCGATCTTGGTATTGCGGCTGTAATGCAACAAATGGTGAACCAAATGGCGGCAATAGCTCAGGCGGTTCAGAACCCGGATCAGGCCCATGCTAATCGGGGCGGAGCGGACCGTTAGCTCCAAGATGTCATCAAGATGCATCCTCCTCAGTTTTCAGGAGCTTCGGACCCGATGGGCTGGGAAGGGTGGATTAAGGAGATATCAAAGGTCTTCGTTGCCACTAACTGTCCCGAGGAGCGTAGAGTCCCTATTGCTCAATATTTTCTCACAGGGGACGCTACAGACTGGTGGGAGGCCGTTGGGCCCAAAGATCACGCTGCTTCGTGGGCTGAGTTTCAAGAATTGATGGAGACTGAATATTGCCCGTGGCCGGTCAGACAGGCTCGGGTACATGCTTTTTATGATGCTCAACCGCGGGATATCCCCGTAGCTCAAGCTATTGCTGATTTTAACAAGGAGTTGGGTTATGTGAAAACCCAAGTTGTCGAGGAGAGTGACAAAATTTTCCATTTCTCCAGACGGATGAAGTTGTCGATTCGGGACTATATGTCGGGGCTCGTATGCACTACATTGAAAGATTACCAGAGCAGGGCCCTTGCTTATGATATGTCTGTAACGGAGAGTGAGGCGGCCCGCGAGAGTAAGAAGCAGAAGTCGGTTGGAAATTTTTCTGGTCCCAAGAGTGGAGGCCAGCAGAAATCTCAAGCTGCAAATTTTTCAACGGGCGGTTCGGCTCGTTTCTCTGCGAGCTTTCGGGGTGCCGCCGGAACCTCCGCTCATGAACCCACATGTTTTAACTGTGGTGTGCAAGGCCATAGGAGCCGGCAATGTTCTCGTCCGAAGCTTACCTGTCATACTTGTGGACAGCTAGGCCACAAGGCCCCTTTTTGTGATCAGATCAAACAGCTTCGCGGCGCCCGTTCTTCTCAACCAGCCCCGTTGGAGCCGAGTGTGAACCAGGGCTCATTTGCTCCGCCGCCTCCACCGAGTGCCGGCCGAGGTAAGGGTCGGGGTCATCCCGCTAGGGGTGGAGTTTCCAGTGTCGGCTCTGCTCAGCCGCGTATCTATGAGATGAGGAGAGCCGATGATCCAGCAGCTACTGTGGCGACAGGTACCGTTTATATTCTTTCTCATCCTGTCAGTGTGCTTTTCGATTCCGGTGCTACGCATATCTCTGGATTGTGCGCGCCGTTTGAGTCTCGACCGTTTGACACCTTGTGAGCCCTTCATCGTTAAGCTTCCTAGCGGTGATAGGATCGTTGGTGATCAGGAGGTTCGAGACTGTTCTGTACTTATTTGTGAGAGGACTTGGCCCTCTAATCTTATTGTTGTGAATATTGAGGGTGAGGATTTGATTCTTGGTGATGACTGGCTCGAGCGGCATGGTGCGATCATGAACTACCGCACGAGAATCATCACTATGTTAGCCGAGGACGGCACCGAGCACTCTTTCGCGGGGCGAAAGAGGGGAAACCAGAAATTCGTTATTAACGCCTTGAAGGCGATGAGTCTCATGCGAAAGGGATGTACTGGTTATTGGTGCTATGCCTTGAAGGCGGGGGATGGTGGAGTCGAGCTTTCGTCGATTCCAGTCGTTAATGAGTTTCCTGATGTATTTCCTGACGAGTTACCGGGATTGCCACCTGATCGTGAGGTTGAGTTTGCTATAGAGTTAGAGCCGGGCGCGGCTCCTATTTCGAAGGCGCCGTATCGCATGGCACCTTCAGAGATGTCAGAGTTGAAGAAGCAGTTGAGTGAGCTTCTTGAGTCAGGGTATGTTCGACCGAGCGCCTCGCCTTGGGGTGCACCGGTCCTGTTTGTGCGGAAGAAGGATGGTTCACTACGTTTGTGTATCGACTATCGCGAACTAAACAAGGTGACCATCAAGAACAAGTATCCTTTGCCGAGAATTGATGACTTGTTCGATCGGGCGAGGAGCTACGGTATTCTCGAAAATTGATTTGAAATCGGGTACTATCACCTCGGGTGAGAGAGTCCGATGTGCCAAGACAGACTTTTCGGTCGAGATACGGACATTATGAGTTTGTAGTTATGCCTTTCGGGTTAACTAATGCGCGGCGTGTTCATGCGATTGATGAACAAAGTTTTTATCGAGTATTTGGATAAGTGCGTCGTCGTCTTTATCGATTTATATTCTTATTTATTCGAAGAATGAGGAAGAGCATGCCCATCATTTGCGGGTAGTATTAAACATTTTGAGGACCGAGCAACTCTATGCAAAGTTCTCGAAATGTTAGTTCTGGCTGAAGGAAGTGATGTTTTTAGGTCACGTGATTTCGGTAGGGGTTTGTGTGGATCCGCAGAAGATTGAGGCCGTGTTGGATTGGGCACCGCCCAAGAATGTGAAGGAGCTCCGTAGTTTCTTGGGTTTGGCTGGCTACTACCGTAGGTTCGTCGAGGGATTCTCGAAACTAGCTCGGCCACTTACACAGTTGCTCCAGAAATCCGAGAAGTTCGTCTGGAATGACGAGAGGCAATCGAGTTTTGAGGAACTGAAGAAGCGTTTGACTTCAGCTCCGGTTTTGGCATTGCCATGTGGCAACGAGGGTTTTGCCGTTTATAGCGATGCTTCGGGTCAGGGTCTTGGGTGCGTATTGATGCAGCACGGCAAGACCATTGCCTATGCGTCGCGACAGTTGAGGCCATATGAGCTGAACTACCCTACTCATGATTTGGAGTTAGCGGTAGTTGTTTTTGCACTCAAGATTTGGCGTCACTATCTTTTCGGCTCTGCATGTCAGATTTTTACCGATCATAAAAGTCTGAAATACATATTTACCCAGCGGGAGTTGAATATGAGGCAGAGGAGGTGGTTAGAGCTGATTAAGGATTATGACCTCGAAATCCTTTATCATCCGGGCAAGGCGAACGTCGTGGCCGACGCCTTGAGTCGGAAACCGGTTGCGTTGCGAACACTTGAGATTCTTACGTCTCAGTCTGAGCTTCGGCGGGCTTTGATCGAGTTAGATGTTGAGGTTCTATTGCCGGGAACTGTCGGACAATTTCGTGCTTTAGAGATTTCGTCGTCCTTGATCGATGAAATTAAGCTGAAGCAGTTAGAGGATCCGATGATTACTCAAATCCGAGAGAACGTTCTTAAAGGAAAGTCTCCTGGGTTTGTGATTCACGAGGATGGTGTTTTGAGATTCCAGAGTCGGCTTTGTGTGCCGAACGACTCAGAGTTGAGGCAGAGTATTTTACGGGAGGCCCATGCTACACCTTATTCCGTTCATCCTGGTTCGAGTAAGATGTACAAGGACCTAAGAAGGAATTTCTGGTGGAATGATATGAAGGAAGAGGTCGCACAGTTTGTAGCGAGATGTTTGACTTGTCAGCAGGTCAAAATCGAGCATCGACCTACCGGTTATTGCAGTCACTTCCCGTTCCGGAATGGAAATGGGAAGATATATCGATGGATTTCGTAACGAGTTTGCCGAGATCGAGGTCGGGCATGAACATGGTATGGGTGATTGTTGATCGCCTGACCAAGTCGGCACACTTTCTGGGCATCAAGGACACTTGGGGCCCGGAGAAGTTAGCTCGTGTGTTTATCGCACAGATTGTGAGACTTCACGGTACCCCGAAGTCTATTGTTTCGGATCGTGACGGCCGTTTTGTATCGCACTTCTGGCAGGCGGTGCATAAGGCGTTGGGTACCCGTTTACATTTGAGTACCTCTTTCCATCCCGATCGGATGGACGGTAACGCACTATCCAGACGTTCGAGGACTTGTTGCGTGCCTGTGCTCTCGATTGGAGTAGTGACTGGGAGGAACATTTGCCGCTGATCGAATTCACGTATAACAATAGTTGGCACGCGTCGATTCGGATGGCACCGTATGAGGCACTTTATGGGCGACGATGTCGATCACCGATTTGTTGGAATGAGGCGTCCGATTTGGTCGGGACCGAGCCGGATGTCGTTTTAGAGACGAGGCAGAAGATAGAGTTAATTCGAGAACGGATGTTGACTGCCCAGAGTCTACAGAAGTCATATGCCGACGTCCGTCGTCGACCTTTGGAATTCGAGGTGGGAGACCACGTTTTGCTAAAGGTGTCGCCGACGAAGGGAGTTTTTCGTTTCGGGAAGAAAGGAAAGTTGAGTCCGAGATTTATCGGCCCCTTTGAGATCCTCGAGCGAGTAGGTGGGTTGGCATACCGTTTGGCGTTACCCCCGGCCTTGAGTCATGTTCATAGCGTTTTCCATGTTTCCCAGTTGAGGAAATATGTTCCGGATCCTAGTCACGTCATCGATTATGGCGAGATTGATATGGCTGAAGATATTACTTTTGAGGAGCGTCCTTTGAAGATTTTGGAGCATCGTGAGAAACGACTGAGGCATAAAACCATCCCTCTGGTCAAAGTGCAGTGGTCGAGACACGGTGTCGAGGAAGCAACTTGGGAAACCGAGGACAGCGTGCGTGCTAGGTACCCGGAGTTGTTTGTTTCTTAAGTTTCGGGATGAAACTTATTTTTAGAGGGGTAGAATGTAATATCCGTATTTTTTATTTCCCTTGCATTTTCGTTTTTGGTGTATTTCTCGATCGTAGTGACCCTCGTGTACTTTTCAGCGTATCCTTCCTGTCAAACTGTTGAACTATATTCTTGTTATTGTTGTGCGAAACCGCCGCCGGGTTGCCGTGGATCCATTTCATGTTATTAGTCCCCAAATATTGATTCCTATCGTTTTATTCTCTTTCCGGATCATTTTTATCATTTTGGGACCCAAAAAGGGGTGTGGGCCGCGGCACAAGGTGCGTGCGCCGCGGCACACAAATTTCTCAAAATGTTGGTCGAGCAAGTCTTGTGTGCCGCGGCACACCCATCCGGTGCCGCGGCGCGAGCAGTGCGCGCACACTGTCCGGTTTCGCGGCACACTCGTGTGTCTTGCGACCAAAACCCATTGTACCGTGTGCGCGGCACACGCAGCCGTGCCGCGGCACAACGCGGAAACACAGGAGTATTTTCTTGGCACGTGCCGCGGCACACTTTGCCGTGCGCTGCACACGAAGCGGTCAATTGTGCAGATTCGTCTTTATTAGACGAAATCGGCCGACTTTTCCCCATTATCACTGCGCGAGAGAGAGAGAGAGAGCTTAGGGGGAGAGAACTCTCAAGCATTCTTCATTCGGGAGTCGATTTTTCATCATCTTCCTTCGGTTGTAAGGCTCGGGCAATCAATCTAACGCGCGTTCTACGGATCTTGGTACTTGAATCTCCTAAGGTGATGTTCTAAAACCCTATTTCGATTAATTTGGGGGTTTTGGGATTTTCTTCCGATTAGTTCCGTTTCGTTGGTGGATTCATGACGTATACGATTAATATTGTTAGTATCGTTAGTTTTCCTACGGATTCATGGATATTTTGTGGAATTTTATGGAATCGAGAGGGTTTGGTTGTGGTCCGCCCTCGTTGTTATTTTTGTATGAATATACATGAATCGTAGGCGGGTTTCTGGGTGTATTCCATTTCCGTAATCGTCTAGAGTTGGTTGTGATTGTGTTATTCGAATCGTTAGGTTCATTCGTCGGTTCCTCACGGTCGTGCTTGATTCTTCCGTTCCGTTCGCGTCACCGTCTATTAATCGAGGCAAGTATTTTTGGAAACCTTTAAGCTTAACATGAAATGGTGATGTATATTATTTGTGTGTAACTCACCTCGTGTTGGCTGACGGGTCAAGGAGGGAAATCTATGCCGCGCCCGGATTTCACGAGTTTCGTACCGCTAGCCAACTCGTTAGGGTCCTTGCAAGGCCTCGAGTGAGAATGTATGCCGCCGCCCTGTTCTCACGGCATAGCGTGTGCGTGGTTTTGTTTTTCGTAATTGTAGCCAACTCGTTAGGGTCCTGTGAGGCCCCGAGTGAGAATGTATCTTTGCCGCCTGTTCTCAAGGCTAATTGTTTGATTGTTTATTTTCCGGAAAAAGACATGTCTTGTTTTGGTTTTCGAAATGATATTGGTGCATATACTATGAAATGTGTAAGCGATTGGTTTGCCTTGAATACTTGTACTAGCGTAATTGCTAACCCCTCTGGGGACCCGTTTGGGAAATTCGTTTATGAATTTCAGTCGGGTTCATCGAGACGAGCGGCCTGGACCAAGATTACGGATGATGGCCGTGCGTGATGATTGTGCACGAGTGACGTTTTGGTGTCTTTTACCTTTTGTCTTTTGTGGTTTTGAACTAATAGTTGTACTCGAGTACTTAAGGGGTTCTTGTTCGTTTGGATTGTATTGTTGCTTATTATGTTGTGTCGGATGATGATGTTATATTGACCGGTTGAACCGGGTGGATTGTTCTGTTTTGCGTCTTTATGACATGGTATTGTTCTGTCGTTTATGTGAGTCGATGAGTATGATGCTGTTCAGCCTGGTGGGTCCCATATAGGGATTCACGGCGCTGTAATATACCTCGAATACCTTGAGGGTGTTACATACGTGCTCCGCAATTTTTTATTCTGCTAACCAATTTTTTGCAGGATTTCGATAAATAATAATTTTCATTCCTATTCTGTTTTATTTCAAGTAGTCATTTTTCAAATATAATTTTCAACAATATGTATATACATCACACATATAATATATATAGTCAATATATATATAAAATACATACATATATCTATTTTATAATCATATATATATATATATAATCAGTTATATATACATAAAAATGGCTGGAAAGAAACGGACGGAAAAATCTCGCCTTCGCTGGAGAAGATGACCGGAGATGATGAAGATCAACCGAAGACACGTGTACCATTAGAAGGTGACACATATCACTTAACGGACAGGTCAGCAAGTCCGTTCGATTTAGTTGACGGATTTTCATGGATACCTAACTTGGTTGGACGGAACAAAATTCACACCTCAAATGATACAAAAAAAAATTGTGACCATAAGTGCAAAACTTAAGAAAGTTCATGATCCTAACTGGTAATTTTGCCTTTCATCTTTTAAGCAATAGAAAGTTAAAATTTTTAATAGTTGATCTAGCTATATTATTTGTAGTATGTGCGCAGTTAAATCTTCTAAAGGCAAGTAATCTTTTGTTTAAGGTCCAAATTTTATCTATTCAGTGTATAGTTATTCTCATAAAATTATTTTTTTGTTTAAAATTTGCCCACGCATCAGCAACTAAAGAAACTCTATGATTTATAGATTTAACATTTGCTCGTAGAACAAGTTTATATTATTTGGCAAGGTATACTACGGTTCTAGTCATTGTTGTACGTGGGATTCTCTTAATAACAGGATTATAGGCATTTTGTATCCAATATTCCCAACGGGTACTGTAACGACCTGATTTTTCAAAGGTATTTTATAAATAAAATATTAATAATGAGAAAACTTGTAGAAATTTCAAGTCGTTACTAAACATACATGTTCTAAAATATTTGCGGAACTAAAAAGGATTTCGAATCTCCAATACGATCGTAAAATATGACAGCGGAAAATAATTACTAAAAATAAATTAATTGTTTCAGAGTAACTTGAGCGGAATTAAAAGAAATAATTATAGTATTAATCATATGTCGGCCTGCTCGACAACCCGTCCTCTCCATTCCGAATTAACCTGAAAATTTTACATAAAAATGGGGTGAGCTTTCTATCGCTCGTGGGAACATCACAAGTCAACAATAATCACAATACATAACGGAGGCATAGCATGAATAATTGTTATATCAACTTGAGCATGTAAACATGTGTGCATGTAAACATATATCGATACTTGGTATGAAAAACATGTGTGCATGTTAATCATAAATCGATACTTGGTACGAAAAACATGTGATTGCATGTTAATCGTAAATATAACATATCACCTATACAATCCAAATAAAGCAATTAAAATTGACAAGTAATAATTCCCACGAAATTGAGATGACTTTGAATGCAAAATGCTTGAAATATTTATGAACGTGTTTTACTCGAGCCCTTGATTCTCGTAGCCTACAATTAAAGAGACGAATGTCTTAGTTTTTATTGATGTAATAGATCATAAATAATTTGAAGTAATTGAATTTAAGAAGAAAATGTTTAGGCTGAAGGTAGTAAAGGCAGATTGGGCCAAATGGAGGAAATAAGAGTTCAATGGACAAGAAGGAAATATAAAAATGTTTGGGCCGAAGGAGACACTGGCCCAATTGGATGAGGTTAAAATCGGCTGACTCCAAATCTCATCGTCCCATCTGATATTTTGTTTTCCTTCTTTTTCTTCTGCGACGATTCTCCCTCTCACTCTGCCCTCGCGAAAACTTATTCGGTGACCAGCCAAAATGATGGTCGCAGCAACCGTATTCCACTCCTCGTGCGGCTACATGCGACTGCAAGATGGAAATCGTACGGCCGTGTGAAACTGAACGGCGAGGCGGTAATGGCGGAACTCGACGCGATGGCGGCGCTGTAGGGCAGCGACTGCGGTGACTGAGGGCTGGAGTCGGCGGTGGCTTAGCGTGGCTCGGAGCGGTGGTTAATCTGATCGGGATTTCAGACTCGATTAATAACTCCAATCAAAATTTCCGTCGGTCGAAAAGAGAAGGAAGAGACAGAATAAATATGGCGGAAGACATCGTTTAACAGTAGGGTTTCGCGGTGGCGGCGAAGGTCGTTCTTGAATCGTGGGTGTGAGTTGACGGAGGAAGAAAGGTGACCATGATTGAGGGTTGGACAGCTTCAGCCAAGATTTGAAGGTTGGTTTCTGTTTTCTGATTTGAATTTTTGGGTTCTAGAAATGGAATTCCCGAAATCTTGTTGGTGTGTTTGTGAAATCGTTCGGGTTAGAGAAAAAAAAAATGATGGACTGGAGGCAAAGGAGATTCCCCCGACGACTAGCTGTTGGTCAAGGGAAAGTGGAATTACAAGTTTTCGTAATTAGAAGGAATTACAGAGAATTTTTTTTTTACCTGTTGGTGTTGTGTTCTTCGGATGATTCTGAGATCTGGGAAGATGATGTGTGAATTTTGGTAATTTTGTATAAAAAGGTAAAGTATATAGGATTTGCTGTATTGAGAGTTTGTTTTGTGTGTGTGTGGGAGAGATTCTTCTGCTGTCCAACGGGAAGTGTGTTTAGTCTTTTATACTGAATTTATTAACTGCTCCCATGATGCATATTAACTGCTCCCATGATGTCCATTACGTTGATGAAGTGGAGAAAACCTCCTTCCATGTTCTGATCGTGAGTGAGTGCGTGAGTATAGGAGAGAGAAATATGGGTTGGATGTGATAATTGGGTTCTTAATTAATTATGGGAGTTGGGCTTGGGTATTAGTAGTTGATTATTATTTTTTAATTGGGCCGAACACTATAATGGTTGGTTGGCCCAAAAATGAATGTATATAAAAAATTAATTAAAATGGACTTATAATATTTGGGCTCGATAATTAATTAACTTGGGTCTATAGATCATTAGAAATTCATGGATTGGGCTCACTAAATAATCATAAGCCCAACTGATAATTTAAATTGAAATATTATTCACTATTTACTATAAAAAAATTAATTAATAAATTAAGAAATAATTTCTAAATTTAGCGGGTATTACATCCTATCCCTGTTGGAAAAATTTTCATCCTCGAAAATAGTATTCTTACCGTGAATAAGAAAATCGGGATAGCGAGTTCGAATTTCTTCTTCACGCTCCCAAGTAGCTTCATCTTTGGTGTGATTTCGCCATTGAACCTTGACGAGTACTCTCTCTTTATTCCTTAATGGAATAATCTTTCTATCGATTATCGCAACTGGTTGTTCGACATAAGTGAGATCTTTGTTCACTTCCACCGTTGAATAGTTGATCACGTGACTAGGATCGTGAACGTATTTTCTCAACTGTGAGACGTGAAAAACATTATGTACTGCTGAAAATTCCGGTGGTAATGCTAAACGGTATGCCAAATCTCCAATCCGATCGAGGATCTCAAATGGTCCGACATATCTTGGTCTCAGCTTATTCCTCGATCCAAATCGAATGACTCCTTTAGTCGGGGCTACCTTTAGGAAGACCTTTTCGCCAACATTAAACTCAAGGTCCTTCCTTCGCTTGTCGGCATAAGACTTTTGGCGATCTTGTGCTGTCTTAATCCTTTCACGAATCTTTTCTACTACACCCACGGTCCTCTCGATTATCTCGGGACCCAAAAATTTTCTTTCACCTACTTCATCCCAATAAACCGGCGATCTGCACTTTCTCCCATAAAGTGCCTCGTACGGGGCCATTTTGATCGTTGCTTGGAAACTATTATTGTATGCGAATTCTACCAAAGGTAGTAACTGTTCCCAACAATTACCCATGTCCAGCACACAAGCTCTCAACATGTCTTCAAGTATTTGTATCGTCCTTCGATTGACCGTCGGTTTGTGGGTGATAAATGTACTAAAATTTAATTTAGTTCCCAATGCTTCCTGCAAACTTTCCCAAAAACGTGACGTGAAGCGAGTATCTCTATCCGAAACTATAGACACTGGTACTCCGTGCAGCCTTATGATCTCCTTAATATACAATTGCGCATACTGATACATTGTGAAGTTCATCTTCACTGGGATGAAATGAGCCGACTTAGTGAGGCGATCAACCACAACCCAAATCGTCTGATTTCCTCTTTCCGATCGAGGTAAGCTCACCACAAAGTCCATAGTGATGTGTTCCCATTTCCACTCTGGAATGTAGAGTGATTTTAACAAACCAAATGGGCGTTGATGTTCGGCTTTCACCTGCTGACAAATAATACATCTCCTGACGAATTCAGCCACGTTTCTCTTCAAACCTTCCCACCAAAATTTGCTTTTCAGATCTTGGTACATCTTTGTGCTACCAGGATGAGCAGTATATGGTGTGTTGTGTGCTTCTTCCAAAATCGTCTTCTTCAAATCCGTCTTGTCGGGCACACAAATTCTTTCCTTGTAGTATATCGTACCATCTTCTGATATAATAAATCATTTATATTATCCATATATAACACGCTCCTTCATTTTGGTGAAGAAATTGTCTTGACCATGAAGTTCCTTGATCCTCTCTCTCAAGGTCGGTTGAATCGACAACGTCATTAAAATTGCTTCCACCGGTTTTAACGGTGTAGCCACTTCTAGGTTCATCTTTGAAAATTCAGCGACCAATTTGTCTTCCTTAGTCAAAATGCAATTCAATTCTCCTCTGACCTTGCGACTTAAAGCATCTGCGACCACATTCGCCTTCCCTGGATGATAGTGAATTGTACAATCGTAGTCCTTCACTAACTCCAACCATCTTCTTTGTCTCATATTAAGTTCCTTCTGAGTGAACAGATACTTTAAGCTTTTGTGGTCGGTATAGATCTCACATTTACCTCCGTAGAGGTAATGTCGCCATATCTTCAAGGCGTGAACTACCGCGGCTAGTTCTAAATCATGCGTCGGATAATTTAACTCATGTGGCTTTAATTACCTTGACGCATAAGCGATGACCTTACCTTGCTGCATTAGAACACATCCTAATCCTTGCTTGGATGCGTCACTATAGATCACGAATTCTCTAGACGGATCTGGAATCGTCAAAACTGAAGCTGAGGTTAGTCTCCGCTTAAGTTCTTGAAAACTTTGTTCGCACTTCTCATTCCACAGGAACTGTTCTCCTTTCCTCGTTAGTCGAGTCATCGGTGTGGCCATCTTAGAAAATCCTTCAATAAACCTCCTATAATATCCTGCTAACCCCAAGAAACTGCGAACTTCATTCGCGTTAGTTGGTGTTTTCCAATCGTTGATAGCCTCTATTTTAGACGGATCGACTTCAATTCCTTGCGCAGTAATAACATGTCCAAGGAATGCCACCCTCTTGAGCCAAAATTCGCACTTGCTAAACTTCGCATATAGTTTTTCTTTGCGAAGTATCTCCAAAACCGTCCGTAGATGCTTCTCATGTTCTGCTTCACCTTTCGAATAAATTAGTATGTCATCTATAAACACGATGACAAACTGATCCAAGTAGGGTTGGAAGACTCTATTCATCAAGTCCATAAAGACTGCTGGGGCATTACTTAGCCCAAATGGCATTACTACGAACTCGTAGTGACCATACCTTGTTCGTAGCAGTCTTCGGAATGTCCTCGTCCTTGATCTTTAGTTGATGGTATCCTGACCTCAAATCTATCTTTGAGAACACTCCCGAACCTCCAAGCTGGTCAAATAAGTCTTCGATTCGGGGAAGTGGATACTTGTTCTTTATCGTGAGTCGATTTAACTCACGATAATCGATACACATTCTCATGCTTCCATCCTTCTTCTTCACGAATAACACCGGTGCTCCCCAAGGTGATACACTTGGTCGGATATATCCCATATCGAGTAACTCCTGAATCTGCACCTTGATTCTTGTAGTTCTTTTGGCGCCATCTGTATGGGGCCTTTGATATAAAAATGCTCCGGGCACCAAGTCAATTGTAAACTCCACTTGTCTATCCGGTGGAACACCCGGTAAGTTCTCCGGAAAAACATCTGAATAATCCTTAACGATATGAACGTCTTCGATCGTTACTTCGGACTTCGACTCCCCCATGATATTCACTAAATATCCTTGACAATTGCCCTTACGCAATGTCTTCGTTGCTTTCATGGCTGATATCACTGGAGGGGCTTTGTTACGCTTAACCCCTTGAAATACGTCCTCTACTCCTGCTGGATGCAAGACCACGTTCCTCCTCGCGCATTGCAAAACAAAGATCATACTTATCCAACCAATCCATACCCAAGACTACGAAGTTATTCATGTCTAATATGTATAGATCGGCTAGATATAAACGTTCATTTATCTCTATGGTTATCTGTTAGCTATATCGTCAGAAATTATTTCTCCTATTTGGTATACTAACTTCAAGGCTTTGAGAAGATTTTCTACTTCTAAATTCAGTCATGCTAAACAACTTCTTAGAGATAAATGAATGGGATGCGCCATATCAAATAACACCAAAGCGGGAATTCCAGTGACAGATAACATACGACATCGTTCGGGTTTCTCCTTGTCAATTTCCGATAGTCAGTACATACGAGCCTTTCCCCGAACCTTGATTCTGGACCCTTCTATCTGGGCCATTGTTCTTCCGTGGGCACCGAGAGACCATGTGTCCTTCTTCATGGCATCGGTAACATCGATTCTGTCCGAGCATGCAAACTCCTTTGTGCCTCTTCCCACATTTCAAGCAGGTTGGGTAGTCGTACTGTGTCTTTGACCCGGATGGTCCTTCTCTACTACCCTTCTTGTTACTAGTATTATTATTCGGTCCTTGCCACTTTCTTTTGTTCGTATTCACAATGGCAGAGCCCTAGCCCTTTCCATATCCAAGCTAGCTGATATATCTTGACTCTGGACACGGCTTCCTTATACGACATCTTTCCATGGCTAGCCAGATGATGTCGGATTCTGTCTTGAAGTCCATCACGAAACTTTTGTGCCTTCATGTCATCATTCGCAACCATGAATGGTGCGAATCGGCACATATGATTGAACTTCCTTTCGTATTCCGTGACCGTCATGCCTCCTTGAGTTAGATCTAGGAACTCCTTCTGCATTTTGGCCTTATACGACCGTGGATAATACTTGTCCATCACTGTTTCTTTAAATCCTTCCCAAGACAGTGTTCTACGTTCCTCTTCAGTTCGGAGTCTCCAGGATCCATTCCACCAAGTCCTGGCGTCCTCCTTGAGTTGGAAGACTGCGCATGAAACTTTCTGCTCATCCGTGCAAGCCATGTAATCGAAAATACTCTCCAAGTTCAATAGCCATTCCTCGATGGCATCTGGCCCTTCCCTTCCGAGGAACATTGGAGGTTTGAACTTGTTGAACTGATTTATTACTCTGGCCTGAACTTGCCCTTGAGTGGCTGGGGGCGTTATAGTCGCTCCTTGGAGAAGATTGGTTATACCTGAGAGCAGTTGCTGCTGACTAGGGGCATCACTCCCGCTTGCAGACGTATTAAGTGTGCCTTGGGCTTGGTTTCGAGACTCGACATTTGGGGTAGTTTCGCGGGGAGCCATATCCTGCCAACGAATCGTTGTTCTTGAGTGCGAGAAATGAGGTAGAGATAAAGATATTTATACGCGTGGCATAAGATAAAATAATTCATTACATATTGGAATTGATCATTACAAGAAATTAAATATTCTATTAATGATAACTTTTGATAGTCAACATAAAATACGGAAATGGGAGCTAAGACTAATAGTTACTACTAAAATATTAAAATCACGACATAACAAAATTAATTTTCATCATCACTGCTAAGGATTTCAATAACAGGAACAGGGGGTGGGGGCTCAGTCCAGGAGATGATATCCTCGTCGTCCGAGTCAACCATCGGTTCGAGCTCTGGGTCCTCTTCCTCTGGATCCTCCTCGGGATCCTCCTCAAATTCCTCCATCGGCTGTAATGGGGTATCATGCATCTCATATATCTTGGGAATCTCGCCCCTTGAAAACAAGTCGAGAATTCTTCCAGCAGCATACTGAAAGTCATCTACGACTATTCTTTCCTCCGGGGTCCTGCGGTTCGCCTCGTGCCACAGGCGATATATGGTGAAACTCCAGTCATTCGGCAGAGTGATGATTAAGTGCTCGACTTCTTCGACCGGATCTCCCGTCTTCCCGGACATGAACCATTTCTGAATTCTCTCGATCACGTAGTACGGGGCATTCTCGGGGAGTCCTGGGTTTCCCCAAGAGTCTCTATGTGCTAGGGGGCGCGAGCTGGATCCCGCCTCGGTCCTCTTACGTGGAGTTACTGTGAAACCGGCCATACTAACAGGATACATGCATATTTGCGTAAAATTATTAAGTTTTACGATTAATTTAAATGTATGATATAAACATGACTTTAAGCTGTTTACCTTGGAATGGAGTAGCGAAGTAGCGGCAGTCGAACATATGATATTTCCTTGAAAGTGAAAAATATTTTAACTTTAAAAATCTTCCGGCGTACCAGGAAAGTAGACCGGATTTTGCTCTGATACCATACTGTAACGACCCGATTTTTCTAAGGTATTTTATAAATAAAATATTAATAATGAGAAAACTTGTAGAAATTTCAAGTCGTTACTAAACATACATGTTCTAAAATATTTGCGGAACTAAAAAGGATTTCGAATCTCCAATACGATCGTAAAATATGACAGCGGAAAATAATTACTAAAAATAAATTAATTGTTTCAGAGTAACTTGAGCGGAATTAAAAGAAATAATTATAGTATTAATCATATGTCGGCCTGCTCGACAACCCGTCCTCTCCATTCCGAATTAACCTGAAAATTTTACATAAAAATGGGGTGAGCTTTCTATCGCTCGTGGGAACATCACAAGTCAACAATAATCACAATACATAACGGAGGCATAGCATGAATAATTGTTATATCAACTTGAGCATGTAAACATGTGACTGTATGTAAACATATACTGATACTTGGTATGAAAAACATGTGACTGCATGTTAATCATAAACTGATACTTGGTACGAAAAACATGTGACTGCATGTTAATCGTAAATATAACATATCACCTATACAATCCAAATAAAGCAATTAAAATTGACAAGTAATAATTCCCACCTGAAATTGAGATGACTTTGAATGCAAAATGCTTGAAATATTTATGAACGTGTTTTACTCGAGCCCTTGATTCTCGTAGCCTACAATTAAAGAGACGAATGTCTTAGTTTTTATTGATGTAATAGATCATAAATAATTTGAAGTAATTGAATTTAAGAAGAAAATGTTTAGGCTGAAGGTAGTAAAGGCAGATTGGGCCAAATGGAGGAAATAAGAGTTCAATGGACAAGAAGGAAATATAAAAATGTTTGGGCCGAAGGAGACACTGGCCCAATTGGATGAGGTTAAAATCGGCTGACTCCAAATCTCATCGTCCCATCTGATATTTTGTTTTCCTTCTTTTTCTTCTGCGACGATTCTCCCTCTCACTCGCCCTCGCGAAAACTTATTCGGTGACTACCAAATGATGGTCGCGGAACCGTATTCCACTCCTCGTGCGGCTACATGCATCGCAAGATGGAAATCGTACGGCCGTGTGAAATCGAACGGCAGCGAGGCGGTAATGGCGGAACTCGACGCGATGGCGGCGCGTAGGCAGCCGATCGCGGTGATCGAGGGCTGGAGTCGGCGGTGGCTTAGCGTGGCTCGGAGCGGTGGTTAATCTGATCGGGATTTCAGACTCGATTAATAACTCCAATCAAAATTTCCGTCGGTCGAAAAGAGAAGGAAGAGACAGAATAAATATGGCGGAAGACATCGTTTAACAGTAGGGTTTCGCGGTGGCGGCGAAGGTCGTTCTTGAATCGTGGGTGTGAGTTGACGGAGGAAGAAAGGTGACCATGATTGAGGGTTGGACAGCTTCAGCCAAGATTTGAAGGTTGGTTTCTGTTTTCTGATTTGAATTTTTGGGTTCTAGAAATGGAATTCCCGAAATCTTGTTGGTGTGTTTGTGAAATCGTTCGGGTTAGAGAAAAAAAAAATGATGGACTGGAGGCATAGGAGATTCCCCCGATGACTAGCTGTTGGTCGAGGGAAAGTGGAATTACAAGTTTTCGTAATTAGAAGGAATTACAGAGAATTTTTTTTTACCTGTTGGTGTTGTGTTCTTCGGATGATTCTGAGATCTGGGAAGATGATGTGTGAATTTTGGTAATTTTGTATAAAAAGGTAAAGTATATAGGATTTCTGTATTGAGAGTTTGTTTTGTGTGTGTGTGGGAGAGATTCTTCATTGGCCCAACGGAAGTGTGTTTAGTCTTTTATACTGAATTTATTAACTGCTCCCATGATGCATATTAACTGCTCCCATGATGTCCATTACGTTGATGAAGTGGAGAAAACCTCCTTCCATGTTCTGATCGTGAGTGAGTGCGTGAGTATAGGAGAGAGAAATATGGGTTGGATGTGATAATTGGGTTCTTAATTAATTATGGGAGTTGGGCTTGGGTATTAGTAGTTGATTATTATTTTTAATTGGGCCGAACACTATAATGGTTGGTTGGCCCAAAAATGAATGTATATAAAAAAATTAATTAAAATGGACTTATAATATTTGGGCTCGATAATTAATTAACTTGGGTCTATAGATCATTAGAAATTCATGGATTGGGCTCACTAAATAATCATAAGCCCAACTGATAATTTAAATTGAAATATTATTCACTATTTACTATAAAAAAATTAATTAATAAATTAAGAAATAATTTCTAAATTTAGCGGGTATTACAGGTACTATCCGCAAAATTAAAAGATAAAGATTACCGTGCACACAATTTTGTCATTTGTTAGCAATTATTGCATTATAGTTATAAAACTGAGATTCAGACATACCTTGAGAACCGGCGCCAGTGTAAGGTTGGAAGTTGAGTTGACTTTGCGGATTTTAATCTCCATGGATCGAGGCGTGGTTATGCTCGAAATGCTCTTTCAAATTTCCATATCCATCACCGGCCTTATACGAATATTTTTTGGTGCAATAGTTGCAAAGAACCTTCATAGAACCATCCGCCATTTTTTCTTTCTTAAAGTGTTTCTTTTTCACAGTTTCATGCTCCTTTTCGGACGACAACTCTTCAACATAAGTGGATTGTTCTTCAGGTTGGTTTGTTGTAGGACACTTCGACTTTGATGTTTGCATTTGAGTTGGTACATCATGAAAAGTACGCGCGAACGTTGCATATGTTTGCGTCAACATAGCTTAATCGATTTCGTGATCCAATTTTTCTTCAATTTGATGCAGCTATTGTCAATTCGGGATACGTTGAATCCATGGTGGTCAAGTAGTTCCGGTACTACCATAATAGATACTTTAAAGTACCATAACATCATCTTCATCACGTTGACTATCATTTCAAATCCGGATGGAAGTTGATTTTGAGGCTCTCAAATAGATGTGCGAGATGATTTTTTGGATTTTTCCCAAAGAACCATTCATTGTAACTTGGACATTGGATTTCTGGTGGCGTGGCAATACTATTCCCCTTGTTAGAGCTCGACATAATCATAAAATAAGAAGAGAGAGATATTAGGTTACAAAAATGAGAATTTAGAGAGAGATTAGAATGAGTGAACTTGAGAAATGAGTGAGGGTAGGGATATTTATAGGCTTAACATCTGATTTTATTTTTTTGAAAATTAGTCGTTGGGCCCGCCAGGGTGGGGTCCGACCCGAAGGTTTTATTTTATTTTTTTTAAATCTACCAATCGGGTCGAAGGGTCTGGGATGTTGAGACCCGAACCCCACCTGTGTAGACCACATGTCCGAATCCACGAATTCACGGATTGTACGGGTCCAGGTCCAATGAGTCCGGATCAACGAATAGACCTAGCAGATCCGAGTCCCGTGGGCGCCTCTACCTGAGATTGGCTAACTACGGTTAAAAAAATTACACACCACCTCATAAAAACCAGAAATTAATTAAATCTATAAAATAAGTTTCTTACCAGCTAAATTCAGCGATTGGCCCGTCATCGTCACGCGAACCGATAGTCCGTGACCAGACACTTATCAATATTACCCGTATAACAGTTTGGTGGTGGCTCCACCGTCATTAAAACCTCTCTACCACCTTCCTCTCGTTCTTCCCTCCTTTCTCACTCATCACTCTCTCTCTCTCTCTCTCTCTCTCCCCTCTCTCTCTCTCTTTCCAAAACCTCACCCTCAGTCGCTATTCTTTTTTTTTTTTTCCTTCGCTGCTTTACCAAGATCCATCTATCGCGCTGTTCACATTTCCTCTTATTTTCTTACTTTTGCTGGAATTTTTGCTTTAGATCCTGCCGCACTTCGTGGATCTATGAATTGTTCGCTGGAGTTACCGACATTGCTGTTTTTTAGCTAGGGCTTGATGCTTTGGGTGCTAAAAAATTGCCTGTTTTTTGTTGGTTTGCTGTGGAAGTCGATACTCGAACTCTGTGTCTCTACGGGAAAGTGAATGGGAGCTTATGTAGGCGGGAAGAGCTTCACCGGAACCCTAGACTGCTACGGCGAGTGCTTAGATGCGGTATTGTGGTGTGAGAAAAAATGTATGTGAACTGCATTCTGGAGAGAGAAGATGCTCCTTTTCCTTCTTCCTCTGCTCGTTCTATTTCCTACTAATTTCGGTAAATCCTGTCGCATTTTTTGTTTCTCTTTTTCCCCCCAAAAGTCAATAGAATCCGTTTTTCGACTTTTGACTTAGCTACTCTACAGTTAATAATTTCCTTTACTGGTAATCAAATTGGCCTTTTTCTTAAAAGCCCAGCAATAAATTGTTTGCTTAAGGTAAAATTTCGGATGTGAATGTTAAAATGCTAATGCAATTGTCATTCAAAATCTTCTATGCAAATAAATTTCATGTGCTAACTCACTCTCTGTAAAACAATGCCTCCTCCATATATTAACTTTCAAATGTTTAGATAAAGTGGACAAGATGTTCTACGTGAGCCCCTTATATGGAAAATGTTGATGGCTTATTCCTTGTTCTCATGTGGTAAATTCATCTCTGGACAATCTCCCCCCCCCCCCCCCAGTCGGTCGCTAAGTATCTAATTTGGATTAGGCTCAAGTGGTACAATCTTAATACAACAATACTGTAACATGCAATCTCGTCCCATTGCTTTTGCTAGTTAAAAATATTTTATCATGCCTGTTGAGCTTATTATCGATACCAAATATTTCCTTTGCCAGGGACTCCTTCACAGGCCATCTACTTATCTCCTTCTCAGTTGCCCCTGCAATCATTTGGGAGAAAAGGTTTGCTTAAACATGGCACATAACAAAGTAATCCATTTGTTAGAATTTCACACATCTGTATTTTATTCCTATTTCTCTTAAAAGCTCTCTTCTCTCTTTAATATCATGTTTTACTGGATTGATATTACATACGGAATTGATCCTCATTTCTGACATAACCAATTGACGTAGGGAGTTTTTTTTTTTTTCTTTTTTTTTTCCCCATGTGGTCTATATCATCCTATGACGGTCTTTTACAACTATACTATACATGAGTTTTACTAATTTAGAAGATGTTATTACTTGTTGCAGTGACTGCAGCACCAATTAGTGATCTGTTTAGCGGCTTTAGCCCATTTCTCACTGCCAGAAGGCGCCATTATAGATATTTATCAGGTGTACCAGCTCCATCTCCATCTCCAGTGTCACAAGGTATTGAAGATGCTTGTCACATTGGTTTTTAGTTAACATATATACGTCTTTCTGATGCGGAATTCTATCTTAGGTCCACTTACTAGTCGTACTGGTAGTACGCGTAGGCATCACCGCCATTCGCATAAAACCAGGGTTCCTGCAGTTTCTCCCTCTCTGTCCACTAATCCAGGTAATCATTTAGCCGGTGATCTCTTCCCTACAGCCCATGACCTTTCCTTTGATGTTTCACGTACACTGGATTTTTGTTGTCCGGTTTTCCTAAATGAGCAGCAGCGAACAAGCATGAAATATTTCTTAATGTGAAGTAGAGTTATGATGCATATAGAATATACATAACGAAACCATTTAATGATGCTTTGTCTGATGGAAATGAATAGGTAGTACGAGTAGCAAGGATGATTGCTCAACCGCCTATATCATCTTAATTACTTGTGAACCATATAACATGATTTACCCTAAGTGCTTAAAGGCGTTGCTTTTCGTTATCATGATGTCATGCTTTTCATGCTATGAGAGGCAAGCCCTTGCTTACCCTATTAAACCTACTAGATCTTAAGAGATCTATTTAGTATATTCTACGACCAGCCGACATGGTACTGATGTTTTTGTAGTATTTGGTCCCAAAAAGTCATCTACTCAAACTCACACCTCCCCTATGAAGGATTTAGTATTATTGGTTGGATACAAGGTCATCATCACCTGCAACTTAATCCCAACTATGTCGATTGGTGGCATGAAGATTATAGTGCCAATTAATTGTCTAAAATTAGTTAACACTATAAATCATACAAAAAACAGAGTGGCAAAGTTTTATGCCGGATACTCTTCTTGTCTCAACCTTCATACGAAGGAGAAATGAAATGAAAATCCAAAAATCAAAGATTTAATACTCTACTATAAAGGTAACGGACAGCCTTACCAGTGTTGTTTGTCTAAAAAACTTAGACTGGTCAATATCAAAGATTAATGCATGCAAGGATTACTATCTTCATAAGTACTTTTATGTCATGGCATGGTTTAATATCGTTTTTCTATAGAGTATTCTAGCTTTTTAAGATTTTTTCAAAAAATGCAAATAATTAATAAAAGATAAACTCACCAGGAAACATCAGAGAACACCACAGACTCCAGCATGGTATTATTCTAAGCAGAAGAACTTGTTTTTTACTCCGAGGTATATCTTCTAATCATGTAACTTGAATACTAAAGCGCTGGCAAATCACATGCTAAAATTGGAGTTCTAGAACACTTCTCAGTGTAAATTTCATGATTGTTGTGATCTGTATTCGTTCTTTACAGAAATAGTGAACTAAAGGTCACGCCTTCTAAATGTCAAAACTTGATTCTTAGTTGCTCTTCAGGTTATCATTAATTTAATAACGTCACCTAGTTTCAGTAGTTGACCTTGAAAACACTCAATTATGTCTTCCTTGTTACAGTAAGTTTAAACGACTCTCGCTACATGGTGTTTCCATATAAGCAGCAGTCATTTTCTGTAGGAAATTGATTGGCATACCCAATCTGCAATCTTCACCTCTCTGCCATTTACTTTTCTTGCAATTATTATATATTTTATGTTCATTAGAGGAGGCATTTGATATAAAGTTCTTTCAGGTTGTGGTCAAATTTGCACAGAGCCACTTACTTCAAGCCCATTTGGTTCCCCTTGTATGTGTGTAATGCCGATGAGAGTCAGACTTCTGTTGGGGGTTCCCCTATATGCTATCTTCCCAGAGGTCACTGAGTTAGAGATTGAGGTTGCAGCAGGCACATATCTCAAACAAAGTCAAGTAGCAATTGTTGGAGCTAATGCTGACAGTCAAAATCAGGAAAGAGCAGTGGTTGATATAAACTTAGTTCCTCTTGGGGAGAAGTTTGATGATACAACTGCTATCCTGACTTATCGAAGATTTCTGCGTAAGAAAGTGCTTCTTAATAGGACTCTTTTTGGCGATTATGGAGTAATGAACATTTCTTATCCAGGTAAATTTATATTGTTGCATTGATACTGTACCATTTATACGATTTCTCTTGTAACTACTAAAAAATATTTGCACAGGGCTCCCTTCTTCACCTCCGTCTGGCATTTTATTTGGTGATGGTCCTACTGGAAGTGCTGGAAATCAACAATACCCTATTACTGCCAACTTTGTTGGCAAAAATCAGAAAATAAACCATCGAACAATCATTGTCATTGCTTTGTCCTCTTTTGTGCTCTTGGTGGTTGCTTGTGCTGCCATTGCTATTCTATTAAAGTGCAGGACTGCACGCAGACAATCCAATGCTATCGGCCCAGTATTCACTCCATCTATGAACAAAAGACCTGGTATACCTGCAGGTTTTGTTTGTAGTTTAGCTTGTCCAAAAATATGGGTGCATGTTTCTGATGTGCTATGTCTGTTATACAAGTTAACTCTTCTCCCGATTTGCTTGTTTATGGTCAATTAATGGTGTTATTGTCCTTGATGATGATGATGATGATGACGATGATGATGATCTTATTGTTATTATAATCAAGGAAAGTTCAGTGAAGAAGATCTCTGTGCGTGTTTTTGTTTTTTACTTGACTTTCATTCTTGTCAACAGACTAGTCATCGAGAAGATAAAGTAGTTCATCTGAAGCTGGAAACTACTTCTTTTGTTCAGTATCTTTGTTGGATATTTTTTTAAAGTTAATTATCCCTCGGACGTAGTTGTCGTGTTTCTGAAGCATTGATGTTCATACATTTGCCAAAACATGTTATTTCTTTCTAATGGTTAGAATTTTTATGTGCCTGGACCTTTTTTTTTTTTTTTTTTTTTTTATAATTGCCTGTCTAATTCATGTTTTAGGCATGGGGTCTATGCCATTGAGTAGCCCAGCCTCCTCACCATCACCCTCTCCCGTTTTTGGCATGCCTGCTTCTGTTCTTTCTGTGAAAACATTTTCCCTGGTAGAGCTTGAGAAAGCCACAGAAAAGTTTAGCCTGAAAAAGGTTCTGGGTGAAGGAGGATTTGGGCGTGTTTATCATGGGGTCATGCAAGATGGGACTGAGGTTGCTGTCAAATTACTGACGAGGGACAATCAAAATGGAGACCGTGAGTTTATTGCTGAAATTGAGATGCTAAGCCGGTTGCATCACCGTAATCTTGTGAAATTAGTTGGCATATGCATTGAACAGCGGACACGCTGCTTGGTCTACGAGCTAGTTCCAAATGGCAGTGTGGAGTCTCACTTACATGGTATATACCACTTTTGTCCATGTAAATTTTGTCAGTTTCTTTTGGTCCTATTAATGCATGCAACGGTAGTGTAGAGAATGGTCCTATTAATGCATGTAACAGTAGTGTAGGAAAAAAATTTGCGCAGGGTTCCAACACTAAAATCTGTTAGTCGATGTATCAGGTGATGACAGAAGCAAGGGTCGTCTTGATTGGGATGCACGTTTGAAGATTGCTCTTGGTGCAGCAAGAGGGTTGGCTTACCTTCATGAAGACTCCAACCCTCGTGTTATTCACAGAGACTTTAAAGCCAGTAATGTTTTACTTGAAGATGACTTTACCCCTAAGGTTTCGGATTTTGGTTTGGCACGGGAAGCAACAGAGGGAAGTCATCACATATCTACTCGAGTCATGGGCACTTTTGGGTATGACTGTTTGCTAAAGGTTTTATTATTCCTGCGTTCTGTTATTCAGTACAAGGCTGTCTTCAAAAATTCAGCCTAAACAAAAGCTTCATGTCTAAATCCATTACTACCAAAACCACCACCTCATCAATTTTCCCTTATTTTCCTGTTGGTGATGATGCAGGAAAAAGATCAAGACTGTCCCTCGCCCTCAGTTTGGGATTTTACGTTTGGGATAATTACAAAAACTGCCCTGAGGTTCTGTGGGTATTTACTAAAAAAACCATCTAACCTTGAAAAGTACAAAAACCAGTCCCCTTGCATTTTGCTGCAACCGTTAGTTGGCCTGACGGTATTTGCTGGCATCATCAAATAGTTTACAGTTACACCCCTCACCTTTCAAAATATTACAATTTGCTCCAACTGTTCATATGGCTATTTGTAATATTTAGAGAAATTGCGGGATGTAAATGCAAAATGTAAAATGAAAAGTCGGAGTTGTTTGTAATATTTAGAAAAGTTGAGAGATGTAATTGCAAAAATGATTGGTTATGTCGGCAGTTCCGGCTAGGTCCACTAACGATAGCTGACAGGTGCAGAACGTAGGACGGATATAACCTCAAGGGTGGTTTATTAAAGTTAGCTGACTTTTTTTCTCTTCAAATTTGGCCAAACCTCATGGGTAGTTTTTGTAATTGTCTCTTATATATGTTATTTCTGTTAATGGTTGTCTTTATCAGATTTTTGTCAAATGCCTCGATTTTTCAGAATATTTCTGCCACCTGTTACCTTGAAATCGTGAAAATGCAGGTACGTCGCTCCTGAATACGCAATGACCGGACATTTGCTGGTCAAAAGCGACGTATACAGTTATGGAGTCGTCCTATTAGAGCTGCTCTCTGGTAGAAAGCCCGTCGACATGTCCCAGCCTCCGGGACAAGAAAACCTCGTGACATGGGCCCGTCCCCTCCTGACCAATCGTGAAGGTCTCTTGCAGCTAGTCGACCCGTCCTTAGCCCGGACCTATGATTTTGATGACATGGCAAAAGTCGCTGCAATCGCCTCAATGTGCGTCCACGCGGAGGTGACTCATCGTCCCTTTATGGGAGAAGTTGTCCAAGCCCTCAAACTCATATACAACGATACAGACGAGACGTGTGCGGATGCCCTAAGCTTAAAAGAGTCCTCGGCCCGCGATTCTGATTTCAAAGGCGATTTTGCCCATTCGGATGGTAGTTGGTGGAACGCGGGGTGTGTTACTCCTCGTCTAACGTACAGACAAGCGTCGCCGTTCATTACGATGGAGTACAATTCGAGTCCTCTTGATGAGGTTGAAAACAGACCTTTTTCTGGTTCGGGTTTCGTTGAGGGTGGAGTTGCCTTGCCCATAAGGCATGGGAATAGGTCTGGTCCGTTGAGGACGGTTAGGAGTAAACCGGCGTTTTATAGGTTACAGGGGAGTGTGAGTGAGCATGGGGAGATTTTCTCAAGACGTGGTTGGGATGATGGCACCGGGTATGAAGCTTCGTTTTAGCCGCGTGTGTGGAAGTGTACAGTACTGAACGATTATCGATATTGAGATGCGTGGTTCCTTCAGGTGTTGGAGATTTGATCACATGTGTGTGAGAATGAGGTTAAATGGCTTCTAAATCTAATTTTGTTAATGTTAAAAATTCATTTAACGTATACCGGACGAAGTGTTAATTTGGAAGTGTGACTGTTGTATATGCTAATGATTTGAAGTTTAATTGATCGGACTTGAAGACTGTTGTCATGTTTACAGTATCCTGGTCTGAAATTGTGAAAGATGTAATACCTTCGTTTCTTTTTACTTTTGCACTATTTATGTGATAATATTAATCGTGTTTTTTTATTAAATATAAATGCAAATATTTATTATATAAGGTGTTTGTTAAATTTATCTCAATATATATTTATATTCTGAATATCAAAATTTTAATTTTTTCCATTAAAACTATACGTAAATACTTGAAAAGAGACGTAATATTAATTTATTACAATGCCAAAAACGGCTGCCAACCGACTTCTCACTCTAGAAATGACCTTTGTATTTATATGACGATATGGTAAACACTAAACTAGTTTGTGTATCGTACTTATATTTCATAGAAAACTTGAGCTGTTTATTCTTCAAGTCAAATGTAATTCTTTTTTTCTGGAGACGAAGTTTGTTTTTGTGAAACAAACATGAGATTGCTTGTAATTATTAGGACAAATTACCTCAAATATCCTTATTATTTGATCCAGTTGTATATTAGTACACGGAAATAAATTGAATAATTATATTCACGCTCAAATTTCACCTTCGGCGTTGATTTAGTCCAGTAACATACGAGTGCTAGTGTTCTAAAAATCTCCGCCTAGGCCGATTAATCCTTTGATTAATCCCTAGAAGGTCCTCTACCGTTCCGATTATGGCCTATGCGCTTGTACTGGGCGTTCGAGTGATTAATCGGTCGTCTAGACTGGCTCGGCGGGGGCCTATGTATGTAGGCAAGCTAAGATATCTATGGATATTATGGACTACTTTGTACCTATATTATTGTTTCAAATTTCCTAGCTACGTGGACGGCTAGGCGGATGCCTAGGCCGTTATATTTTATTTTTTCTTTTGGTTCTAATAGTACTATAAATTCCTAAACTGAGATATTACGGATATTATGGACTTCTTTATAGCTACATCAATATTTCAAGTTTAATATATAATTGATTATATATTTGTTTAAAAGATTAATGTTTAATTAATTTTTATTATTCTCCATATTTCTAATTTTTTATATATATAAAATGATTAAAATAATATTAAAAATTAAATCCACCTAGTCCGATTAATCCTCGATCAATCCCCGAGTAACTCTCTGGGCGCTAGGCATTAGCAATCCGAACACCGAGCGCCTATCGTTTTTTATTAGTGCACACAGTTTGAATAAATACATCCACACTCAAATCTCACATCCGGTGTTGATTTTGGTATGAATTTATAATTATTCAAACTGCTCGCTGAGATGGATATTTGTTTGAACGATGATATCCACACTTCAATCTCACCCACGCTATTGATTTTTACACGAGTTTATACTTGTCAAATTGTGGGTACTAATCCAATTAAGGGTTATTTTGCAGGGGTAATATATAAATACCCATAATTATTATGTAGAGTGTATTATTTTTAAACAGAATCAATGTTTGATTATCATAATTTTTTCGATTGGATTAGCATTTTAAAAGAAAACCTCATGTGGGGGAATAAATAATATAGATATGAAGAAATTCTAAAGTACTCATACAAATGTCACACCTGCATGTATACTTACAGGGGTGAATATAAAGATATCCAATCACCTTAAATGATCAAACATAACCTACTTGTAGTAGTACTAACAGATGCATCCATCACTACAAACAACACTAAGGTACACCATTACTTTAGCTTACTACAAAAACACAAAACCTAAGAAATAAAACAACAACACAAGACTTGTACCAATACCTTTTTTCTCCAACAAGTCTAGAAGAAGAAGAAGAAGACTAGAAAAAGCAAAAAACTACTACCGAGTTTGCTACCATTTCAAGTTCCCTTTTCTCACAACATGCTATCAGCATTCGTCGGCAGCCTCTTGAAGAAGCTAACAGCACTCGACGGAAACCTGTTCCTAAACTTTGGCGGCCTCAGATAATACAAACCACCTAAAGCCACCACCCACCTGATGGGCACCAAGTAGAATCCGAGAGCCGCCAACAAACAAATCACCACAAACAAGAACGTCGCCCTAGGATCCCTCCAGCTCAGTAACGCCTGAAATCTCTCCCCTTGAGTCGCCACATCCCCGACCACCGTCTGAATCCTCCCGGCCACACTCCTCAGCCTATCATACCTCATCCGTACGACCTCCGCGCCCCGGCTCGTGGGGAAAGAATCAAACTCCTCGTCTAATTCGTCCGGATGCACCCCCTCCGCGTACGACAGCCTGGTATCCATATGCGGCGGGTGGCGTGGACGCCACCTGTACCGCCACATCCCCACCACCGCCATTGTAAGAAACACGCACGGTATTATGAGCTCGGGCACCAATGCAAGAACCGTGAATGCCATCGCGAACAAGGTAGAATTCACGGGCTTGTTCCACGTCCTCAAAACCTCGAGCAACCTACTCGTAGCAACGAACCAAGCCAAGACATTCGTGAGCCTAAGGAAATTCGCTTTGCTCTTTCTCATGCTCCACATGTGCGAGTCGTGGTCCAGCATGTACTCCACCACTTCTCTTCCAAGCGGGGGCTCCGATCTACTAAGCCTCGAGGCCACAACATTCATAGCCTGGTACCTCAAACTGTCCAACTGAGTCACGGACAGCGGCTGCACGTAGTGCATTTTCGGTAGAAGGGGCGTGGCGTATGTGTGGAGCACATTGAACAAGTTGGCGCAGGAAAACCGGACGGCTAAATGAAGCTCTCCCATTTTCTTAACACCGGAAGGGTGCAGCATTAGCAACGGGTAGGCATGCGTATAGACTCTGTCCGTCTCGAGAGTCGATAACCGGATCCTGATCTTCCCGATCCGTGTGTCCCGGTTAGTACTTCCGGCCGCCGCCATATTTTTATCGACACGGGAATTGTCGAACAAGCCAATGGAGATTACCGTGCAAGGATCGAAGACTTCCCAAGTGTACTGTTCGTTCCATCTAGGCGTCAAGCTGTCGATGACAGTCCGAGTACGGACCCACTTCTGCCCGTACTTGGCCACGCAATAAGCATCCGTAGAGCCTCCTTTGCCTTCTTTGATCTTCATAGGCATAAGATTGGTGGCCCCCAAAATACCGACTTCAAGAACACCGATATGCGGCTTCCAGAGCTGTTTTGCAGTCGGCCGAATGTCGCTACTATACATTGTGGCCTCATCGAGCACGTGGTAACCCCCTTCTAAAGAGGCACGAATGTGAATCCGGGAGGCGAATCTAACCACGGCCTTAGGATCATTAGGATTGCTGAAGTGAGTATCAAGATTGACCCACCTAGAGACCACGAACTTGTCGTCGAACCGCCTCTCAATATTTGCAATCGGCAAAATCACCCTGCCCACAACCTCGTCTCTGTTTGGAGCCAAACAGTCCTCAACGGAGATCAACAAATAGTCCTCAAAAGGCTCGGCAACCACAAACATTAGATCCTCATTCCAACAAGGATTGGAGAGGCTCCTACTACCCGTAGGAGGAGCGATTCTTGTCCTCAACACTTGATTGCCCACCTGAACTTTCGCAAAAAGCTCCGGATACCTCACCATGTTAATTGGAGCCCCTTTGCCTCCCAAGACCACATCTTGGGCCTCGATCACGCCAACTCGCAAGTACCAAAGCTTCGGAGATAAATAAACCTTCGACTTGATCGAACACAAACCGTCCAGGTGCACGTTCGCCGCCTTGGAATGCCACGCCTCTGCGAAAGCCTCGTCAGCCTGAGTGCCAAACCATATGGAAACCATGACCTCCCCACATTTAGACCTATCACCTTTTCTGTCCTCCATTCTATACCACTGAGGTGCCAGCTGGCTATCGGGCGGCACCCTCTTCGGCACCTCGCTCAGATCGAACCAAACGCGCCCCAAGAAATCATCTTTACCGCTCTCCTTCACAAAAACCTCCACCGCGGACGACTGTATGGAGTCCTTCGAAAAGGCGAAAACTTGGTCCCACTCTGCATTCCCCAGAGAAACCCTCTTCGTGATCCCTTTGTAGTTCCCAAGTTTGACCTCCACAACCACCTCACCACCACCAAAAACCGAAAGCTCTCTGGCCTTCACAATTCTCACATACAGGTACTGCATTTGCTCCACCAGGTCATAGGTGGAGCTCGTTTTATCATTGTTGGAACCGCCAAGGTGGGGGCTCGTTTCTTTCAAAGCGTAATCGTTCGCGAGCCCACCTCGAACGTGGCCGCCGCCGTGGAAATTCAGACCGCCGGAGGCCGCGGCCGGGACAACTGGCCCCGGAACCGCGGTGACAACAACAGGCTTGATATCGCCCGGGCCGGACTCCACAGGCTTCGAATGGGCCTGGTTCTGCAAGCCCGGGCCCATCTTACTACTTTCTTGTCCCGTCTGCTTCGGCGGCACCACCAAGTTCCCACCTTGCTGCTGCACCTTCTTGTTTTTCTTAGAAACCACGCCGCCGGAGGCCCCACCACCGCCATTAATGACCTGTTTAACCTCCTCTTTTGTAGAAAGATAGAGCTTCAAACTCAACTCACCTCTCACGTGCGAGAAGAGACTCCTTTTGTCCAGCGTGTAAAGCTGAGGCACCTCCTCGCCTTCTCTAGCGACGCTCGAACCGGAGACCCTTACTTTGCCCAAGAAATTCCTGCTGCTGTTGAACCTCCGCTCGTTGAAAACGGTGACTTCTATGGTCCGGTAAGGGAGGTCGGCGACGTCGTTTACGTGAAACACGAGCTTCTCGTTCCAAACAGGGTTGAGGTCCCTGTACTTGACTTGGGTCTTCTGCCGCTGGTTTTCGAACTCGACCTCTACGAAGGGCGAGGATGATCCCTCGCCGTCTTTCGGCATGAGGTTGTGCGCCGCCACCACCTCCACCACCAGCTTCTCTTTGCCATTGCTATGCATGGCTTATTATTTAATTCTTTTTTTTTTTTTTGAGAAAGATACAGAAGGGAAAATCTGAAAACACACACACACACAGAGAGAGAGAGAGAGATGCAAAAATGGTGGGTTTTTTTTTTTTTTTTTGAAGAAAATGGAAAAATGGAATGAGGTTTTTATTATTATTATTATGTGTGCAACAGCAACTGCAGAGTGAAAGAGTGACAGAGAGAATAGGGGATATTGGGGTTTACATTGGTTGGCGGTGTTCCCCAACCGCCATTAATGTCTGATTCTAAAGATTTTAAGGTCAGACGCGATTTGAATGAAATTTGGGATGCTGATAATCTAATTTAGAGCATTTATTACAACATAGTAATATGTACTACTACTACTACTACCTAATACTGCTAATGTTTGGAAATTGAAATGTACAGGGAGTGATTAACACTAGTGTTATAGATAGTGTCACTCACACTACAACGGCTAAATTGCTAATGTTGGATTTTCCTTTTCAGGTTTTGGTTCTTTGGATCGAGAACTAATTAATTGTGTGTATTTAGTTTGTTGTTCTGATTTTCGTCTTTCCATTTGGTTGCAATATCTATTGTTTGTTTTTTGAATTCGATTGCTTTAAGGGGCTTTTTGTTTCTAACGATCGTTCATGGTCGCTAGTCAATTTTAGGATATTATTCAATTGAAAAAATGGTGTATTTATGGAGTCTGTTTTACAAATTTCCATGATCACTCGTTAATTTTAGGATATTTATTTGAAAATCTTGTATTATGAAGTCTGAATTCGTATTTTATGAATATATTTTATAATATCAAATGAGTTTGTATTTCAGAAATTTAATTTTAGTATTGTCAAACGTAATCACGATCAATCTAGTTAGAATAGTTTCTGCATACGCAATTTTTATTGGAATATTCTATAATTATGGAATGCCTTAAGAGGACATTCGAGAATAAATGTTTAACTATCTACTATATTTGTTTTTTATTTTTAGAAGCAATCATTCCATTTATCCAAATAAAGTAAATAAATATCAAGATTTTAGGATTTATTCAATTATAAATTTATACATATTCTAGATATTTAAAAGATTTAATCAAACATGGAAATATAAGATTGCAATGTAATATAATTGGTTGACCAGTAAAATTTATTTTAGATTATTTATTTTCAACCAAAAATGTGGTATTCTAAAATTTAATGGTATTGGGCGGGACTGTATTTATTATTATATATAAATATTATATTATATGTATGAAGTATTATTTAAATTATGACTTTCACATATATACAAGTCACTTTTTTATTTACATAAGAATATTCTATCCACCCAATTACAGAGCGTAGTTTAGTAAGTTATGATTTTTTTAAGTGTAATTATTTTAAAGAAGGTACAGTTCTTTTTAAATTACCTGTTTGCATTTTATTTTTTATTTTTTCAATCAATTAATGTTATATTTTATGTGATAAATTTTTTTAATTTTAAGAAATATTATATAAATATTAATTAGATACTAATATTTTATTTTGAAAGTATAATTTTTAATTACGACAAAATTTTATTTTGAACTTAATTAATACCGTGACGAAAGGAGAATTTGTGTGATGTTTTCTCTGTCCTAAACTAAAGGTAAAGAAGCAATAAAATAAAACACAACAATCTAGGCAAAGAGAATGATTAAAAAGATGAGTGTGTGTTAAATTAAGAAGTACTCCCTACATCTCCTGACTTTGTTTATAGGAATGTTTTAATAAGAAAATGTTAGTTGATTGTGTTGTGAAGTTTAATATAAATAGAGAATCAGTCTAATATTAGTATAATATTAAGTTAATTAGTGTCACCGTAGTGCTTTAACTCAAATTTTTGGAAATGCTACACTATGGGCTGCTAATTACTACAAATGCTGTATTCATGTCTGTCCGAAATTTGAATCCTAGTATTCATTTCTATGGGAATGAAAATAAAAATAAATCCCTCAGGGCATAGTTCAGTGGCAAAGGAGAGGGATATCTTTCGTGCTGGTGGCACGCAGCGTGGGTTCGAATCCTCGTGGGAGCATCCGCTCTTTTAAGGGATTTGGACCTTGTGTGTTTATTCAGTTGAAGCATCCTCAAAACCGGGTTGCTGAGGCATAACCTGCGATTTAATCGGGGGTAAGAATGAGGGATCAGACCTACAACCCCCAGGATTAAACCTGGGTCAAAAAAAAAGGTGGGGTTGCTCTCTCTTTTGACATAGTGGGCCCCAGTGGGAACTCGCATGACGGACTATTAGCTTCGTGGTAGAGCGCGCTCTTGATAATTGCATTGATATCACACTTGTTTTAGGCACGCAAATGACCGGCGTGGCGTCGAAGACACGCAATTGTGCGTATGATAACCACTATTGCGCAAAAAACTTGCACTGTTAGGGTTAAGAGTAGAAAATTAAATCTTTTACTTACCATAATTACTTAAAACAACCGAGGAGTAGAATAATCATCGATTATAAGTAGCATAAAACTAAACGGGTTAAAAGAACTTTTTTGCTCCAGAATAACAAGTGATTAAAAACAACAAACTTTTAGTGACTTATTTGAGTTTGTTATTTTAGATTATTATAAGAATTGTAGGTTATTTGTTTATTTGAATTTATTTCACGGCTATTTGATTTAGTTCTTTATCTATTGTTCTTAAATAGGAATATTATTTTATATTTTACTTAAAAAATATCATGTTCGAAATACCTACTTCATGCGTTACGCTATTTTGCACTATATATAAAAATATTATGCGCCTATACAATGCAACTGAAAATACTGATTAGTGTTCATAAATTAAGACGAATAAATTTCGGAGACGAATTGAAAAGAAAAATAAATATAAATATAGAGACAGGGAAGAGTCCGTGGTCCAGTGGTAGGACGCCTACTCCCAAGACACTCATTTGGGAGAGGTCTTGGGTTCTAACCCCACCAAGGAGGTGAAAGAGGAAGTTTTTCTCTTTATGATCCTCTAGCTCCCCAGGGCTAGCTCGAGCGACCGCTAATCAATATGTAATCTCGCGTCAAACGGCAATGTGGGAGTATTTTCTTGTTGGGAACCCGGAGGTGCTGACCAATCAGTGACTGTTCTCCCGAGAACTGTGATGGGAACCTGAGGCGCTGTTAATCAGTTAAGAGCTTCTCCTTGTGCGCAGAAGTGTACAGAAAAGACATTGGGAACCCTGGAATTGCTCGAGCGACTCGCGATTTACTTCTCTCAATGGGTTAGGAGTGGGTTCATTGAGGGACTAGGATTAGTCCGGCTAAGCTGGGATCACCTAGTTATCAAAAAAAAAAGAAAAAAAAAGATAAATATAGAGACAAAAAAGTATAAAATATTTAATAGTGTTTCAGGAGAAAGTAAAAAGACTGTAAATAGAGTCAATCAATTGTATTGATAACAATGAATAGAGTGGCCTTTATATAGGCATTACAATGAAGTCCTTCCATACATAGGATTCCTAAATAAGGTAAGACATCAAATAGGATCCTACTACCTCTAGAAGGATCTGGAACCTTCCATCTATGTATCTACAATCAGTATTAGGTAAGACACATCACGGGAATAATAATTCCCGGAACACTCCCCCTGTGTCGAGCACTAATACAACAATGGTGCAGAAGATGTTGCCATCGTAAAAACCTATTCCAAGCCAAAACAAATTCCCATGGGAAAAATAAAGACTTGATGAGGAAAAGATTGCAACGCACCAACATAACATGTCATGTATACTCCCCTGATGTATACATAATGACTCTCCCTGATGAGTACCTCAAATCACAGGAGTCAGATGCCAAGTTGTCCTCACAACTATACCAAGAAAAAACCCAGTGGGAAAAATACCTCTTGGTCTAAGTTGAACAGAAGTACAATGCATCATTGTATGGATGTTCTCATAGGTCGCCTCGTTAAAAACCTTACCAAGTGAAAACCCAATGGAAAAAACAAACCTTGGTCTAAGGACAAAAAGAGCGCGACACATCCAAAGTGCAGAGTCGCTAAAGACTTATCAAGTTTTCTAAAGTCTTGACCTCCATGCACTAAATCAGTCATAACTTCTTCGATTCAATAGGTATCAACGAAACTGTAAGAACTTATGAAAACTAGACACCCATAGCTTTTCATTCACATATAGTACGTAACCTAGATCGACCTGAGCAGATCACAAAGCTCTATCGAAGTTGACTCAGCAAATTACCGGACATATCCTGTCCTACTTTGCAGCAATAGTCATATGTCACTCAACATGATGGATGTGATCAAATGGTTGGTTTCTTTGTAAAGTAGACACAAACCTTTCCAATGGTACCAATTTCACCATTTTCCAGCAAGTGAGCTGCCCTATAGGTCATATGGGAGATAGACCAACACATTACGGCGGTCGTCGGTATCAGTTTTCAAGTGTCCTTTTTATCGAGATAGAGCGAGCTTCAAGCTTCTTGTCAATCACAGACATTGCGTGAGCGCATCCTAGGCCATCATCACAGTGGCTTTACTGGATTATTACGAATGAGTACATCGAGTCAAACATGAGTACATAATACCATACTTTTCTCTTAAGACTGCATCATCACTTAAGTGAGCCAAGTCTTATGATGACTTCGACTAATCATCGGGAATCATATAGGCATTACTTTATCGTCTTCTAAGGAAACCATCCATTAGATTGCCTTAAACCGATTGATGAATACACATTATCAAGTGTCCCCAAGATCCTTTCATTCTTAACTGAGGATTTAGCGGAATCTCTTAGTCTCACAAGAGTACATCACTATAAACCCTTAGTTTTACACGTAAAAGCTTCATATCTCTTCCAAATCAAGTATATACTTAGTATGCGTTCCCGACGCGCTCCGTGGTCAAGAGCCACGTGATTTGAGTTTGATCCACCATGAGATCCTTTCATCACTTAACTTAGTTCCCCATTAAGATAAGATTTAACCACAAGCTGCACGTCAGTTTTTGGGAAACTATCTAACTGAAAAGATAGTGGATGCTATAACATCCATTACGATAGCACAACTAAGTTTCGTGTCATCGTAGTCGATTCCAGTGCGTTCATGAGAAACCTCGCGCCATGAGGTGAGTTTAACTCCTTCTCTCACTCGCTTTAACAAAGTATACGGATAGATCTTATCTTTGAAGTGTCGGCACCACTTCAACAAAGGGCTATCACTTTGTTCATACTGGAATCGCATATATTTCCATTTTAGGCCAAGGCTACAACGTTGTAGATTTTCAACGAAGTATGGTTCGATTAAACTCACATTCCACGTCCTCATGTACCGGCTTTATTCATAGAGTACTCTTTATGGATTGGCATTCATTGGGGCGTCCCCCAATAATGACTATAATCCAGAATCACATGAGACAGATGAGTTCATTTGATCATATGATCAAGTTTCATGTACCAAGCTCGCATACATTCTTAGCGAGAGTATTTATCGAACCAAGTGGCATCCCAATACTCTATGAGATCCACGGCCTAGTAACACCATCTATCACAATTTGTGGTGTTACCATATCACCATTTATAGGTGACGAACGTCCATGACAGGACACAATCCTTGCAGACATGTTTACAACATGTATTTAATCTCGTCACTTTAGGGAACTTGGTGAGACATAGTAGGGACAAACTACGACAATTCCAAGTCGTTCTACTCGAACATGATCGTTCGCATCTCCCCCTAACGACGGGAAGACTGGCTCATCAAAGTGACTTACGAGATCGTCTGCCAAGGTATATTTTAAGCGGACTATAAGTGAAAGCGCATGTCATATTCATCATTTATAACCCATCATAATGCATTGTGGTGACGCACTTTGGCACATGAACATGTGGACGATAAAGGTTTCCAGTGTTTAACACAATCCAGTTAACAAAATGCATACTGTTACACTCGTAACTAAGCATTTGAATGATGATAGGCATAGGTGAATATGACATGTTGACCTATGCAACATAGCCGTAGCTACTGGTCTTGAGAATTCAACAAAACCGCCACCATGCACCACCGGGATTGAACATAAAGAAACGATTGAACCGATGATAGGCCGTTGGTTTTATCGAACCTCTAGTGCTTTCTTGAAGAGTTCACTCCCTTCACCAGCCCCAAACACCTCAAAATTTCGTGAGCATGTATAAACGGGTGTTGGGATTCCAAAACCATCAACCTTGTGGTCAGAAACCGGTCGAAATGACATCGAACTGGTCGTTGGGACGGCTGGTGGTATGTAAAAACTTCATTTAATTGGTTCACCTCCTTCCAAGTCTCCAAATGGCACCGAAATTTGTAAAAAGGTAGCCTTGGATGTTAGGAAGTACTCGTTAAAATTTCACTTTAAGACTTGGTCTAAAAGTGGGTGAACCGACCTTTACAATGACTGGTCCGCAAGTTGGACAACCATAAACTCAGGTTTCATCAACTTATCAATCATTGTCAAAGGAACCACATAACCTATAATGTTATCACTTGAGTACGACCATTTGTGAACACCATCATAGCATCATAAGCCGCCCAGGCTAATACTTATGATCATGTATGTATAAGGACTCGGTGAAAAGGGAGGACTCAGCACCATACTTATGCGAGTCGCTACATTATTCTCTTTAGCATAGGAGGGTGTCATCTCCTAATCGTGCCAAAGAATAGGCTTAAATCAATGAACATGGCTAAGAAGGATCATTGGGGGGGTCTTTGGCGTCACACATGCTTATGAAAGCAAGACGTGGATGACATAAATATCATCATCGGTCATGAGCCCTGCTCACGACCCCACCAACGTACTTTGGTGTCATTGATCCAGCTAGCTTCTTTGTTCAAAGAAAAAACGATGTCCATGGAAATACCGTGGTATATGGATCATCAAATTATCCAAACTCCGGACTATTAAAGCCTAAATGTGTCAATGTCCCAATACATCTTCTGGTTACAAAAATCGATGCAAGCCGGACCATATTGACTCATGAATATTTTTCATTTTCACATATCCAATACAAGTGATGCATAAGATTTTATTCTCACAAATCACAATGAGATTCTATGAGTGATACACTTTGGCATATATATCATCGAGTCATAACATGGTTCAATTGTTACGGAACATATGTGACTAGAAAATGACATTCGGCATTCAACAACTTGAGCATCATACCGCTCATTGATTGTGATGACCTACTCATCATAGTCACAATGGATTTATAATACGAAATCCAAAAATATTGCGTTCCTTGGAAATAGCTTAATATGTTCTCAATTTCGCTTGCAAAATTTTACAAACATGAGCATAGCGAACACTCTAACAACATAGAGATTTTATACCAGATACGATCAAAATGATCTATCATATTGAGTGTATAACATGGCAAGGTTATATGCCTAAGGGGCACAATTACGAAACAAGCATGGTGTAACACTACCATCCACACGCTCGACCTTCTTATAAGGGTGCGTATTTTGGGCTTCCCAAGGAAACTGTTTTTCAACATTTGAAAGATGATATTTTAGCGTATAATGTATACCAAAAATCGCATCATCTGTGCCAAATTCGGCCAAAAAGAGGTTGAAAAACATGTGTCATAAGACCACTTGCAAATTTAAGATGGGAACCAAGTTGGTTGGGACAAAAGTTAGCCTGATCATTTGGAAATAAAATTCCGCGCAGCTTGACCTTTGTTCACTAAAACAGCGATAACTCCCTTGTTAGGAAGGCTATGGACGAACGGTCAGATGTTCTGGAAACTAGACTTCCGTATCTTTCTATCCATATATTGTGCACCATACAGATCATTAAACTCAGATCACAGTGCATGTTTTAAGCGGATGCTTTAGTATTTCCCAAGTTTAGTGAGAAAACAAGGTTGAGACCATATCCAATGGCATAAGTGTTGATGAAGAACCATGGCAATGACAGCCATATGTGCGTTTAAACGCAGCAGGGTGTTCGATTTCTTATCTCGACTAATGATCCTTTCGGTAACTCCAACTCGATAGACTTGCAGAGAAAGTAGGAATGTCGGTACAGCTAAGGCTGTTTAAAAACCACTAATTCCGTTTGAACTTTCAAAGCATAAACAAATACCAAGGAGGATGCGCCTAGTCATGATCAAAGTGTAGACAAAATCCACCAAAGTGCATCAAATCAACCAAGTATTTTAATTCTCAATTTGCAAGTATACATCATAATAGCCATGTTATATGGATGCAACGCGGTGCATCAATATTAAGCATTTTGAACCATGAAACATAATGAATATACCATAACCAACTCGTCTTGACCATCCAATAAGATCGACTAAACATAGTCAAATGTGTATGACACATGCCTTTACAAATACTTGAAAAAGTATTCGGACCTATAGTCACACGAACTATAATCGAGGTCAACGAATTCATGTACTTAACGCAATATGTCATTGCTTTACATGTTAAAATTCATGAGAATTACTCTTACACTCTTTCATATATCATATTGCAAGGAGACGGTGCATGACTACACCCACATGCAATATTTTATTTTTAATATGATGAAAGATGGAGTTTTCCAAGTATGGGATTGGGTCAAGACAAACGTGGTGGTCGCTCAATTCAACGTGACAAATCCGTCACAAATCGATTTTAACCACGACATATCCGTTGCAATCGATGTTTGTCCCATTTGTACGTCACAAATTCGTGACTAATCATGAACAAGTCATAACTTTACCGTTACCGACAATGTTCGTTTTATTTAATTGTTGGTTTAAAATCGACAAAACGGCGACGTCAAATCGCACCCAAAACGTGGTGTATGCAACAACTACAAATATCGACTTTCAACAATTATCTGTGACTCCCCCAGGACCGTCACACAGTTTACTTTGACATACAAGAGTGATACCACCTCTCATAGTCTCATCCACCGCAAAGAAGCGTGGGAGATAAAGAACCCAAATACCCAATTCCCAAAAAATTTTTCCAAAAGAGAGGAATTGAAAAACGGGAACTTTAATAAAATCTTACATGGGTACTTGGTTCCGTATTTGCTTTGATCCTTGAACGGGAGCTTCTCTCCATATGAGCAACATATTTTCGTGGGTACTTCCATATTTACTTTGATCCTTGAACGGGATAATAAATATGGCTTCTCTCCATAGCGTGCACATTATCACGGGCAACATGTTTTCCTATATGCCACGTAAAGCATAAACACAATTAGATTCATAAACATACAAGTTAATGATAAATGAATCATTATTTAGGAAAAGAGAGAGTTGAGAAATGCCCGGAAAGGGCTACTGGGCTCGATAATCGTCCGAAAAAGGACTCGAGCGCGGCGGTGCACCCGCTCGGTATTGGATGAGGTCGGATCTCTAAATTTCCTCGTAAAAATCTCCTTCTGTTCGGCGACAGATTCAGTAAGCAATATTATTCAGAATCCGATCTCCACCGTTGAATATACAGATATTTGTGTTGGGAAATTGCTGTCAAAATTTCACACCGATCCGACGGTTAACGAATCGGGAAACATGATTTTGATACGACTGCGCTGTGCAGAAAATTTGTGCGCGGAAATTCTCTTCTCTCGTTTTTTTTTTCGGCGTACAGTTTCATCGAGAAATATTGTTCCGAATTAAATCTCCACCGTTGAATTATCAACTATGAACCAGGGCAGCAACTATAATCTCCAAACAGTCTCGGCTCCATAAAAAATGGGCAAAATTAACCATACGACTTCTTCTTCAGCAACAAAACCAAGATCCGTTCACATATCACTTTGAACACCTTAGACTCACGAAGAACGATTGAACGTTGTAACTTCACAAAAAGAATTTCTCAATTTTCACACACCGCTCCGGAAACTGGGAACCAAGCTTGCGAACGGGCCGAGCGGGCTGGAATCTGAAATCGAAGCAGGAGACGGAGGTAGGTCTCCAACGGTGGTTCGCGATTGGTGGGGGTGGGGGTGCGGGGGTGGGGGGGGGGGGGGGCAGAGCAGAGGCTTCGCGATCTGTCGCGGTATGGGTCGGATTTGGATTCGCGTGGGGAAACGCCTATGACCGTGCATCTGAACTGATCGGAACTCCTGCGGGAGTCGGTCGGATTCTGGTGATTGGGATCGAGGGATACAGGGGGTGGTTGCGGGTCGAGGGTTCAACGGATGGGACGGAGGCGGCGCTAGGCTGGCCGAAGTTGAAACAAGGGTTCAGGCCAGATTGTTTTTTTTTTTTTCGATTTTCTGTTTTTTTTATGGATTTTCTGAAAAAAAAACGGGAGAGGGAAAAAAAATTTCTTGCTCTGGGGACTACGTGCTGATAACGTGTTTCAGGAGAAAGTAAAAAGACTGTAAATAGAGTCAATCAATTGTATTGATATGATGAATAGAGTAGCTTATATGGCATTCTGATGAGAGTCCTTCCATACATAGGATTCCTAAATAAGGTAAGACATCTAATAGGATCCTACTACCTCTAGAAGGATCTGGAACCTTCCATCTATATATCTACAATCAATATTAGATAAGACACATCACGAGAATAATAATTCTCTGAACAAATAGATAATTTTAAGCTGCAAAAATTAAATAATGGTGGTTGTTGACGAAAAGATAAGTCAAAAGGAAGTACCTCTCTCGTTCGGTAGGAAAAGGAGGTCCACTTCACGTTCTGTCACGCCACAACAGAGCGCGTGTATCGTATTCCGTGAAAGGAAGCTCTTGGGCAGAAGCGCGTGACAGAATCTGCAGAGAATCCGATAAGAATTCAAGCAGGAACAAGAAAAAGTGATTCTCGTCCTTCTAGATTTAAAGAAGTTGGATTATTTTTTTTGATACAGGGTTAGAACTGACAACGATTAGTCTTCGGGATAATAGTCGGTCCCTACAAGATCTTCTTCTGGGTTAAATCGCGAGAGATGGTTCTGGCTCCCATGTTCTTAAATATCCTCAACTACCGCGCATAAGGAGTCGTCACAGTGATTCTTCCATGCTGGACCCCCAAATCCAACCGCAGTGCTCCCACCGAGATCGGCCTCCCATGGCTGCTTGAAGCGCCTCAATATTTAATTGTTTCACGTCGCCGGAGAGGCTAGACCTTAAGTCAGTAAGGGATCATTGGCGCTTGAGAAATTGATTCCAAATGTTGTCATTAGGAATTGAACTCGACCTTCATTGAAGGTCGGGTGGTAACTGACGAGGAGTTGGTTAGTTGGATGTTTTTTTTTGTTCACTTTGAATGTTACTACTACAAATATCTTAAATATACTCTTGATCCTTTGAGTATCCTCAATTCACAATTTTAATTCCTCAAGTTTTAATTTTATAAATTTAATTCCTTAAGTTTGTTAATTTATAAAATCATGGTCCCACTAATCTGGTCAAAATTAAATCTATCCTGTCACCACTTAATCTACGTGACAGAGAGAGACTAGAACTTCGTCAACTTCTTCGTTTGTTCTTCGCTAAGAGAGCAGAGAGCACCAGACATGGTGACAACGATGACAATGAACGAGCACGGTTGAACTCTAATCGAATGTCGCTCTTCCCAAACGTTCCTTATTCGAACCCTGTTAGAACCTTACCCCTATTTGAACTCGAACCCTATTCGAACTGAACTCTAATCGAAGCAAACAAGACGAGCTGTAGAGACGAAGGATGAAGGAAATGGTGATGAATACGACCACGAAGGACGCAAATGAAGGCACGAATGCTTCTTCAAGAAAGAATGAGGAGCAGAAGTATGTTTCACAATATGTTAGTGGTTTGACAAAAATACTGCACAAAATATGTTTACATTTGCCAAAATCTATTTACATTTGCCAAATTCTGCTCAAAATCGATGACAGTAACACACACTTACACTAACACACACTAACACACTTGATAATGGATAATAGAATTTCGCACTTAGACTAACAATTTCACATTGCATAATTCAACACTTCAACACTGCATAATCATTTTTGCTTCATAATTCCTTAAACCGAGGTCAGCATTTCTTTTCATTTCATAAACAAGGAAGAAAGAAGGAGGAGGTTTTGGGATTAGGGTTCTCACTGAACCAACAAAGAAGATGAGAAGTCTCTCTCGCTGTCCGTGGGATTCGTTTTATATTTAGCTTTAATTGTTTTTTATTTTAATTTCTTAAATATTATATAAATATATTAACTAAATTATAAAATTAAGAAAAAAGGATTTTTAATATAAAAAACCACTTTGGCATGCCAGCGTGGCACTGGCAGCCACGCAGATTAAGTGGCGACATGTGAAACTTAATTTTGACCAGATTAGTAGGGGATTTGATTTTATAAATTGAAAAATTTGGGAGATCAAATTCATGAAATTAAAATTTGGGGGATCAAAATCGTGAGTTGGTGATACTTGGGGGAACAAAAGTGTACTTAAGCCTTTTTTTAAGTAAAAACAATCCAGCTCGACAAGACATATATTAGATATTTGTTCATTTTGAATGTTAATACTACTAATATTCAATCTGTTCCGCTTAAAATTTTATATTTATCTTTTTTTTTTCTTCTAGAAATTTTACATTTACCAGTTTTATATAATCAAATCAAACAATTACTTTTTATTTTTTTAACTCCAACATACACTCACTATAAATATATTTTTCTTTTAATTTCCACAACATATTTATCATCATTATTTGCACAAATCATTAACTAAAATACACCAAATATATTCTATATGTCAAGTTTTGAACAGGACAAAGGGAATAACATTTACTTTCTCTGTATGTTGAAAGGTTTGGTTTCTATTCTACTCCCTCCGTCGACAGTGGAACATTTCATTAAATATCTTAAATCATATTAAATAATTACTTTTAATTATTTTTTTAAATCTACCATACACTCACCATCAATATCCCTTTTTGCTTTTTAATTTACACCATACATTTATCATCAATACCTTTAAAATTTTCATATCTATCACATTAAATTATTCTCTAAAAATACGCCAAATTTATTCAAAATGTTGCACTTCGACTAACACTAACACAGAGGGAGTACTTACTTTGTCCTTCCAACGGTCCTGTTTAAAGCTTAAAAAATAGTGCGATTTTATAATCCAACAATAGTGTCGATCTTGAGAGAATCCGACACGATAGTGTCAAAAAACGGAACAAGGCATGACATCTTCGCCAAGGAAGGCGACGACCACAGATTCTTCTGAATCGGTCAGGAGCTCCATATTTCTGAATCGAGAGTGTGAGGATCGAGAGTGAGGATCGAGAGTGATGAGAGAATCGGGAGTGAGTCAAGAAACTCTAGAGATGAATACCAACAATCGTAGAGGTGAAGAATGAATACACATGGAAGAATTCTAGATGTGCTGGGTTAATTGATTAGTCAATTAGGAACTTAAATCTAATTTGGACTAAAATAAATAAATTGTTATATGTAAGGTGTAACAACCTCGTCTGGGGTCGGAACTGTTATAGCGCTGTGGATTCATTTCGAAAATCCACAAGGCAAGATCTATTTAACACATACACACGCACACAATGACCAATCAGGTCGAACATAAAACCAAAACAACACATGTCAACCATCAAGGTGGACAATACAATACATCCACAACATCACGACAGTCACAACCTGCTCAACATATGAATAACAAACTCCAAGACAGTTCGCAAGCCCACATACGGGCATAACATCAATAAGAACAATACTCACGAGTACTTAGACAAAACAAGACCAACACAACTAAAACAACACCGGCAACCCGAGAGAATATCACTGCTGCTCGTCGTCCATGTGCCCCTCCTGCGCCCGCTCGCTATTAAGACCTGTACCTGAATACACCAAAAAAAGTTATTCACCCTCGAAGGAATCAGCAAACAGCCGGTACGAGTATTTGATACATGAATATGTATAACGACAATAAAAATAAATATAGAGTCGGTTACAGTAAAAATAAAAGAAAAGAATAACCATCATTTACCAACGTCTCAACGGTATTGTGACAACGGCAGTATATTCCACGTCACTATTACGGAACAACACGTAATCAATAATCACATATAAAAATCCTCCATGAGTTATTCAGGCCCCACCCAGCTCGCAAGCTGGCGGCTCAGGAGACCTCGTCAGGCACAACATCCTGGGAGAATAACCCAACCAAGTGATCAACAGAATCGCAATCTCAACGACCCCAGAGGCCTTCGCTGGTGTTACTTGGCTCAGACATGCTCATCAGTATCACATCATATCAGGGAATCATCCTACATTTCACATATCACGATCGGATGTTACATACTTTAACGACACAGTCTTAAATCATAGGACGTCACAACAAGACTTTTCAATTGCAATTACGATATCTCCAAATTATTTTCGACATAACATTTATGAAAACCATCATCTTAATGTAAACTCACGAAGATCAGCCCTTGACATATTTTCCGAAAGAACCACTTTCATTTTCTTTTCGAAAAGCCTTTTGAAAACCTTTTTGAAACATCGTTATTTCAGTTCTAAAATATTAAAATCACCCATCAAAGTTGTACATGAAATCATTTTTAAATCACATTCAAAATATTTTGAATTTTTTTCGCAAATATAATTTTTTTTTTCTAATATCGTTTTTCAAGTGTAAAAAATTGTTAATTTCGTTGAAAGATTATTTTCGAACCATTTCAAATCACCAAAAGCTAATGTGCAGATTTCAAAACAAGGTCACCTCAATATATAAAACACAATTATACCAATTCAATTGCAAGATAATACATAGACATAATCAAATACTCGTCTGGCGACTTTAGGGACAAGAACATTTTGAACGAGTTTGTAATTAGGATTCAAAACTCTGAAATTTCTGATCTACAACGAGGAATTCATGATAATCGGCATTAAGGCTATTCATTCTAATTGAAATAACACCAAAAATCCTAATCGAATCTCTTAGAGAACTTTTATCGGACACTTCACGGATGGTGTCCGATTACGGTGATTTGAACGAAATATTTAATTTCCGTTCCACTATAATCGATAGGAACAGACCTAAGATATTTGATATATAATCATTAGGAATTCTAAACAACAATTCATCAAGAATCTAAAAAAACAAGTTTACGATTCAGGGCCAGATTACCTCCAATTCGGCGAAAACCGCTGAAATTGGCTGAAGAGGACTTGCTAATTTGATTCTCCGGTGTTGATTACGCGTTTAAACCACTCGAAATCGGGCCTGAATGGATCTCTAGGGTGAGGGACGAATCCCTCCGCTCTTCATGGCCGAAATGCCATGAAAATGGACGAAATGTGAATTTATAACACAAAAGAAACATCTAGGTCGGTTTAAGGGAAATACGGTAATTTGCCTCGCGGTAGACTGATACTCTTGCCTTATTTCTATCATAATTTTCTCTTTTGGACCCGGATTGATTCGCCGTTTGATTTGAAAGCTATCTCAATATTATACAATGCTATAAAATTGTAGAATTTTTTGGAGTTTTCTTAAATTTATGGTGACTGATCAAAGTCAGTCCTTGCACAGAGCGCTTTCCATAAATGTACATTCTTATTTTTATTAACACTCTTTTTAAGACTCCATTCATATTTTGAATAGTCCAATTATATAATACTTGAAACAAGAATTGAAAACCTCGAGACCATCAAATGATCCAGTCACAGTTTGATTGGCGAGTCTAAAACGATCATCGAAGGTCGAGAAACGACGAAAAAGATTATTGAGACACTAAAGTGAATTCTTAGGGTAGAATGAACAACCTCAAGACATAATAATGATTGCAATCAATATCGTCACGATAACTCTCGACATTGACATATGTTGGGTTTACGACGTGAGTCAAAGCCAAAACAGAGCGCAACAAACGAATGAAAAAGGGTTATTTGAATAAAATCATGAGTTAAATAAAAAGAATAAGGCTCAACATTACTTAATAGGAGAATTATACAACGATATCATGAAACCAATACATGGTGCAAACCATAATTACGATAAGTTCATACAACATGTCAATAATCATAGAACCACAGAATTCACAAGTTCTACAAAGCGACAACAAAGTTCACATGAAGGTTAAAAAATCTTAAATTATACAAGCATAAAAATCTCAGATATCACACCCTCTCCCCCTAAAAATAAGTTTTATCCCGAAACTTAGGATGTGAACAGTTCGGGATAGCTGAACGCATACTATCTTTGGTCTCTCAAGTTGCTTCCTCGATCCCATGACGCGACCATTGGACCTTAACCAGTGGAATCTCTTTATTCCTCAACTGCTTTACTCTCCATTCTAAAATCATCAATGGCCATTCTTCGAATGTGGTGTCACTGGCTACCTCAATTTCCCCGAAGTTGATGATTTGCTAGGGATCGGGAACATACTTCCAGAGTTGTGAAACATGGAATACATCATGCGCATGATTGAGCGACGGCAGAAGTGTCAGATGATACGCCACTTCACCAACTCTCTCTAGGATCTCAAAAGGTCCGATGTACCTCAGACTCATCTCCCCCTTCTTTCCGAATCGTACAACTCCTCGGATTGGTGACACTTTCAGTGGTACGTGGTCTCCCACTTTGAACTCCAGTGATGTCGTCGAACGTCAGGCATGTGATATTTGTCGACTCTGTGCGGTCAACAATCTTTGTCGAATCAAGGTGATCTTTTCTATTGTTTGCACTAGTAGATTCGGATCTACACCAACTAGTTCCAATGACTTGTCCCAGCATAAAGGCGATCTACATCTCCTGCCATAAAGTGCTTCGAATGATGCTATGTTAATGGAGATGTGCCAACTATTATTATAGGTAAATTCAATCAATGGTAGGTGAGTTTCCCAATCATCCTCCCAGCTTAACGCACAAGCTCTCAACATATCTTCTAATATATGTATTGTCCTTTCGGATTGCCCACCGGTGTGAGGATGGTAAGACGTACTGAATCTTAATTTAGTACCCAGTGCATGATGAATAGATTGCCAAAGATGCGGCATAAATCGACCATCATTGTCTGAAATAATACTCTTTGGGGTACCATGTTTTCAGCGATAAACACTCGCTCTAGACGTTCGGGCCCCACATATCCTTCACTGGCAGAAAGTGTGCAGATTTGGTTAGCCGACTGATAATCACCCAAATCATATTCATCCCTGAACAAGCTCTCGACATTCCTACTATGAAATCCCTAGCGATATCTTTCCACTTCCATTCCGGTATAGGCAGAGGCTCAACATCCTAGTATGTTCTGTCTCATTTCTTGAATAGGTCAAGAAATCATCAACAAGCAATAACAAAGAACTCATCAGAATACCTGGTGAAGGCCTGGTTTATCAAGTGTACAAATATGGCCAGAGTATTGGTTAGGCCAAAAGGCATAATAACAATCTCGTAACACTTATATGCGACATCAATACATGATAGAAACCACTTATATGTTAGTCATCAAGGTAGGAGAACCGAGAAAAATTAGAAGAAATCAAAGGGGTTGAAACTGACCTGAAGAATCCGACATTATCATTTCTAAATCAGATCTTCTATTAGGGCTGTAAGCAAAGGCTCATTACGACCGTAACATGGCTCATAGTGTTCTCGATTAACCGCCATCGTTACGGTCATAACATGTGTTGTATAATGGCCATAACCTGGCTTCAAGATTGACCTAAAAACCAACTTATTTACTTTCAGAAACTTCAACTGTCCTTTGTAGTTACGATCGTAAGAGACAACAATATACTTCAATAACACGATCAATTGCAAGTCCGATAAATTGACTTCCTTGCGGCCGTAACATTCTTGCAATTGCGACCGTAATGATATATGGTTGTCATAGTAGTCGGTACATCACCACAATGAGGCTTTTTTCCTTTAGCCAACCATTGCTGGTACGCACGTGGAAAACCACTTAATCGAATATTCTCCGAGTTTAGCAGTTTCTCCAACTGCTCGTTCAACACAGACATCTCCGATGAAGTCATATAATATGGTGCTTCTGACACTAGCGCCTTGTTAGGTTTTAGCTCACTAGTGAACCCGACGTCACATTATTTTGATAGCACTGAAGAATCACCGGGAGGTACGTCTAAGAGCTCGTTTGCAATTGGAATTGAGTATAGCTCGCACATGCGGCTCTCAAACCTCGCCATCTGGTAGCAGTAACCAATACAATTAACTCAACAATATCGTTGTTTTGTAGTTCGTATAATTCTCCCGAAAGTACTCAGTTCCTACTCTTCTCAACTACACATTCAATACCACCATTCACAATCACTGAAATGATTATCTTTCGGTGGTTCATGATGGTTCCATACTGTACATCTAGTCCCCATCGCAGATGAAATCTTTATCAGACACATCAACGATAATAGAATCCGGAAATCAATCTCGATCCCCGCTTCGTACACGAAAATCACGATCCTCATGATTCCCTATAATTCGATCTCTACCTGACATGCCCATAATAAAGGGCTCATAAGAAAATATGTTGTCGATATTCACAAGACAAGTATACTAAAGAATGTGTGGTACATTAACAAGAGCTGATTCTGGGTTAAATATTCCAATCGAGTACAAAGAACCAGATATGCTTCACACGCAAGACAAATGGCGAAAGATGTTTAAGCCATGAAAGAAAATTCGTACTCAATGGGTTGGAAGGCCAATATATCGCATCTCAATTCGAACGGTCAAACCAGAAAATTCTAATTACGAACTCATTCTTCAGGCCGCTACACATCAACAATGTCGCTAGTAAATAATTCGTGCTTGGCCATTCGTATGACTCTCTTTCATACTGCGGCTATGTTGCACTCCTACTCCCAGTACATGGGCTCGTATATTTGTTTTTTAAAAACTTATTTATAATCATATATTACTTTTATACGTATCTAGTCTCTTCGAGGAGTTTCTAGCGCAGAGGTCAATATTCCATTTCAAATCTGAAATATTAGATTTGAAAAGTGCAAAAACTTTTTGTTTATCATCTAAATATACCGACATCTTCTCAAAACATAGCCATTTCTCAGCTCCCGTTGTTCTCAAATAAAAATTACAATATACATTTAGTCGAAATCAAGTTGCAAAAGAATTTATTTTGCATGATAAATCTTTACGTCACACATCAGAATCTAAAATCTAAAATTGAATTTACTTTCATAAGAACATTTGGATCAAGATTGCAAAATTAAATTTCTTTTTGAAGATGCCATACTTGATTTTACCAAAAAGAGTTTGAATTTATACGTTAGCTGTCATTTTGAAAAAACAGTAATAGTATGATTTGTAAAATAGATTACTCTCACCCAAATAAAAGATATGAGCCTAAGTATTTTCAACGCAACAGTAAATTCGCTATCCCGAAGGGTCATGCCTTATCTTATCGCAGTGTGATATCTCCAGTCCAACTGACGTCACCTCATAGGTATTGGATTCAAGCGAAAGACCAATGTAATTTATTCCCATTTTCAAGGAATTTCGCCCTCAGTAACCGTCACCATACACCAGTATGCACAAACTTTTTAAACATATAGGTAAAGGAAAATAATTAACATGTTTGAATAAGATCGAGGTACAAAAAGAATGCCCTGCTTCCTCACAGGACTGAGATAGGACCAAAATGAAATCAATTAGCACGATCCCGATGAAATACAGTTCACAAAGGGATCATTTATCTCAAAACAAATTCGAAAAGGTTGAAAAAAGGAAGTTAAGGATTAGAGAGACTTACAACGCAGGTCAAACGAGACGATGATAGTAAGTGATATTTCTCAACACAAACAACAACCGACAACACGACACGATAAAATAGACCCAATGACCGACAACCTAGGTATTCAGAAACCTGGGCTTCGATACCACAATCTGTAGCAACCTCATCCCGGATCAGAATTGTTACAGCACTGTGGATTCATTTTGGGAATCCACAAGGCAAGACCTGTTTAACACACACACACACACACACACACACACACACACACACACACACACACACACACACACACACACACACACACACACACACACACACACACAACGACCAACCAGGTTGAACATAAAACCAAAACAACACACATAAACCATCAAGGTCGACAATACAACACATCCACAACATCATGACCGACAAGGTCGAACATGACAACAATCGCAACCTGCTCAACATAAAGATGACAAACTCTAAGACAGTTCCCACGCCCACATACGGGCATATCAATAAGAATAATACTCGCGAGTACTTATTCAAAACAAGACCTGAATAGTTAAAACAACATCTGCAACCCCAGAGAATATCACTACTGCTCTTCGTCCACATGCCCCCCTGCGTCCGTTCGCCATTAAGACCTGTACCTAAATACACCACAAAAAGGTATTCACCCTCGAAGGGGTCAGCAAAGAGCCGGTACGAGTATTTGATACATTAATATGTATAATGCGCAACAAAAATAAATATCGGGCCGAGTATAGTAAAAATACCAAAAAAAGAATAATCATCATTTACCAACGTCTCAACAGTATCGTGACAGGGGCAGCATATTCCACGTCATTATTCCGGAATAACACGTAATCACTCATCACATATAAAAATCCTCCCTGAGTTATTCAGGCCCCGCCCAGCTCGCAAGCTGGTGGTCCAGGATACCTAGTCAGGCACAACATCCTGGGAGAATAACCCAACCAAATGATCCACATAATCCCAATCTTAACGGACCCCAGAGGCCTTTGCTGGTTTTACTTAGCTCAGACACGCTCATATGTATCACATCATATCCAAGAATCATCCCACATTTCACATATCACGATCCAATGTCACATACTTTGATAACACAGTCTTAAATCATAAGACGTTGCAACTGTTGGGATTCGGTACTTGAAAATGAGTTACGCAATGGAAAATAAACCGGTCCAACCGGATAAAAATCAATCCCCTAAAATGGATGGATCAAGCATCGTATAAACGATATAAAATGATGAAGATAAAATTAAGGGATCATACACTCGTAGCCTTTGATAATATCTTCTTGAAAGAAAAATTACCGAGCCAAGCTTTGATCGTTCCCGGTCACCAACACGAACACGAATCCAATTCGTTCTAGCTTGATAAATGATCAAACACTGAATATGCCGAGTGTCTATATGTTATCACGAGTCGGATATTGATCGAAAAAATTATATATCAATTTATTCTCGAAGAACACGGATATGAATTGATATAGTATTTTTCTTCTCTTCTCTTCTCTTCTTCATTTTCTTTCTTTCAAAGATGAATAAGATTGAAGAAAAATTATTTATCTCCTCCTTCAAAAACCTCACGGCTGAAAATGAGTGATTATGTGTGTGTGTGTTTTTCCTCTACACATGAGGTGTGTAAGACTTAGACATTTATAATACAAAGTGAGATCAAATGATGAGATTCTAAATCTCATCCATTTGTCCTCAACCTTATATTATATGTATAACACACCCCACACATCACATGACACCTTCCAAGCATGAGAGGGGCGGCCCACTTGAGTTTGGTGAGAAAACGAGCCAAGCCACTCGGTTTGTGTACCGAACGTTCGTGTGTCTAGTCCATTAAGTACACTTTGTTTTATCTATAATGTATTATACTTAATTAATTAATCCAATAATTAATTTTATCAAATGCAAAATTATAATAATATATTTCCAAGAAATAATTATTTATGAATTAAATTTATCACCCGGTAATTAATTCAATTCACTAGACCGCATAATTTATCAAATAAATCAAATTAGATATATAATATCTAATATTAATGAAGAGATAAGAAATACTTATTTTATCCATCACATATCCTTGTGCGCGACTCCATAGGTCCGTCTTTGTCGGCAATGGGAGGATCCAAGGAGTACGGACAACACATCTAGTACGCCATACCATAACCCAACTAAGAACGAATGATTGGATCATTCCAAAACCATTATTTCGTCAATACTGTATACGTATAAACCCTTCAATCATATGTCCCGGCCAAGTATTAGGGTCACGGTAAAGTCAAGCCCTATTGTAGCTTGACTCTATGCATTTTGTTAATGCAAATCGAGATCACCGAGCTCTTGTGTATCAAATACAACTAGCTCTAACTTCTTTGACCAAATACTTATGATCTCATTTGCAATTAACCACATAGGACATTTACCTGCTCACTTACAGGAGAAAGAATCATTTCTTGGTATTCAGTAGAGACTGCTACGTGCGCACTAAGTTGCATTTCGAGGTTGATCCCACTAACCGGTGATTGGATCGAACTACTATAATGACTAACTTAATGTCACAAGCATAACTCCGACTAAAACCTCAAGTCAAAGGTCCACATAAACCTATCACAACATTTCAATTCAGCCATTGACAATCCCTGAATGACATCCATGTGACCGAATCAAGGTGAGTCGTGTTCGAGTGTACTAATTCTATTAGCATACCAATAATGTGTGCTCCCACTAACCTTTAGTGAAGACAAGCACTTTAAATGTTAAAGTACACATTACATAAGTCTTGTCTAGACTTACGGCGCAATTAAATTTTATCGACTTGCGAACTAATTAAGCATTCGAGCCTAAACACTTTAAGTGCCTATCTCCTTATCTCTATAAGGAGTGGATGTTTGCTCTAAATTTCAAGGACTATTATTTATATACCAAATCATAATGCTTGTGATATACAATAATATAGAAATAATAAATGCCTTACTAAATATTCATAATTACAATACAATGCTCTCACGCTCTCATCCTCTGAGTGGCATTCGAGGGCATATCCCTAACAATCTCCCACTTGCACTCAATGCCACAAACTATGGTATCTAATACCCATACTCTCTAGATTTCTCTCTAAGACCATCTGAGATAGTGACTTGGTCAGTGGATCAGCAATGTTATTTGCTGTGTCCACTCTGTGCAGTATAACATTCCCTTTCTGAACTATTTCTCTTACAAAATGATAATTACTCTCAATATGCTTGGTGTTGTGGTGAGCCCTAGGCTCCTTTGCCTGTGTAATAGCTCTGTCGTTTTCGCAAAACAGCGTCACGAGCCTCTCTGCTTTATGAACCACTTGAAGTTCCTCAGTGAACTTCTTAATCCAAAAACCTTTTTTAGCAGCCTCCGTGGCTAGAGATTGCAATCGCGCTTTGCTTGGCACTTCTACAAGATACTGCTACACCATTCATGTAACACCCCCAATCCGCTCAGGGATATAACACGCCGTAGAACCTTTCCTCAAGGATCTACCAGGCTGGTAACAATATCGAACATCTCAACAATGCCTTTAAGGCTAAAATAACTCAGTAGACCGATTTGGTCTTTCGATAAAAACATACAACTCAATCTCAATACATGCCCACGCAGGGGTCAAATACAAAATACTCCCGTACAATGGGGAAAATACTGCAGCGGAAATAACGTACAACTGAACCAACACAACAACGTACGGGTCCTCATGTGATTAGTATCGATCATCTTTCATCATCCTTCCTGCCGACCCTGTGCTATGCTCCCCCAAACCTGAATGCAATACAGACATCCACCCCCCGATTACTCGGGGGTTAGCAAAATTCCATTATTTTTCTAGTGGAAGTACAAAGTGCAAATACGAGTCATACAAATCATATTCCAAGAATAATAAGAATCAGGAATCCTCAAAGATTCAAACATAACGAAAATACTTTCCGAGGTAAGAGTTTAGGTAAAGCTTTCCAAAATCGAAAGATCACAATTCAAGGAAAACAATTTATAAAATGGTTTAAAATGCCATCGGGAGTTTTGATAGAAAACAATTCAGGATTTTCGAATCCTTATCTTTCCAAAATCAACAGAGGTCACAGCTCAAAGGTTTTGTTTTCACAAATAAAACCAACAAAAATTCATAGGGTCAAAGCCCACGTCACGTGTCCTCGACGGACATAAAATCAACACAACATAATCACCCAAGATACACAAATATTGGTCACACAAGTACAACACCAACTCGTGAATCCAGAGTGAAGTCATAGATTCCCTCGAGGCCTCGACGGTCCCTCCCGAGGTGAGCAAAGCGCATTCACAAATCATATACTCAAACTCGTGAATCCAGAGTAAAGTCATAGATTCCCTCGAGGCCTCGACGGACCCTCCCGAGGTGAGCAAAACACATTCACAAATCATATATTCAAACTCGTGAATCCAGAGTGAAGTCATAGATTCCCTCGAGGCCTCGACGGACCCTCCCGAGGTGAGCAAAGCACATTCACAAATCATATACTCAAACTCGTGCATCCAGAGTGAAGTCATAGATTCCCTTGAGGCCTCGACGGACCCTCCCGAGGTGATCAAAGCACATTCACAAATCATATACTCAAACTCGTGAATCCAGAGTGAAGTCATAGATTCCCTCGAGGCCTCGACGGACCCTTCCGAGGTGAGCAAAGCACATTCACAAATCATATACTCAAACTCGTGAATCCAGAGTGAAGTCATAGATTCCCTTGAGGCCTCAACGGACCCTCCCGAGGTGAGCAAAGCACATTCACAAATCATATACTCAAACTCGTAAATCCACAGTGAAGTCATAGATTCCCTTGAGGCCTCGACGGACCCTCCCGAGGTGAGCAAAGCACATTCACAAATCATATACTCAAACTCATGAATCCAGAGTGAAGTCATAGATTTCCTCGAGGCCTCGACAGACCCTCCCGAGGTTAGCAAAGCACATTTACAACAAAGGTATCCAAACAATTCTCCCAGAGGCATCAAACACTTAGCAAAACACAACGTCAAACCACAACGCACCGAAATGAGGCAATATACGTACACACGCATCTTCAAGCGCAACATTAACACCAACCATATCCATAGGATTCACATAATCGTTTATGAGACACACCAATCACAAAATACACACGGTTTTGAAAGAGAGCCTTTAACGAGGCTAACCGAATCTTTTGAAAGTTCATTTCAAAGAAATAAACAAACATACCAAGACAATCACCAATCATCATATCCACAAAACAAGAATTGTATGAACAAGGTACTTGCCTCGAATAACCACAACGCGAAGAATCGACCGAAGTAGGTTGGCACGAACCGACTACGAACCCGCCGACTCCACCGAACGCCAACTCGCAACGATAAACTACGAAGGACAATAACAACAATTAAAATGAATTCTATAGCACGACCCAAAGCCGTTGGATTGAAGAAACGAACGACAAAAGTTGAAAGGTTTCCCCCAAAGTGGCCAAGAACACGAAGATACGATTACAATGAGAATCAAGGTAAAAAAACAATGGAAATCCCACCAAACTATCGAAGGGAAACTCATTGGGACATTTAATCGAACACTCAACGTTCGATAACTCCCAAGAACACTCGAATCACCAATCGAGTTGAACAAACTCGAAATATGGATATACAACCCATAGAAAACGATTAATAATGTTCAATAACATCAACCGACTCATCAAATTCGGACGAACAACGAAAATCAAGAAGAAATCCCGAAAGTCAAATTCTAGGAGATTTCAAGAAATTACCTCGATCCGACGAAGAACAAGGATTAGATGATGATATAATCGACAAGAATCTTCCAAAACGCCTAGAAATCGAGTGGAATCGGCCAAAAACTCCACTCCTCGACTTCTCCCGTCGCCAGTCGCCACCCGGGTGAAGAAATGGGGTAAAAATGAGGTCTGGCCCGTCACAGGCCTATATATGGCCGGCAGTGTTACGGCCGTAACCGACAGTGCCTTACGGCCGTAACTTGGTCAACTGCCGATAGCGCACGCAATGGCCGAAGCCTTGTGTACGCAATGATCGACCTTACGGCCGTAATCGGCATAGCCTTACGGCCGTAACCGAACATCCCAGGCCACTGAATGAAATCTGCCGAATCACTACGGCCGTAACCGGCCAGCGCTTAGCGGCCGTAACAAGCCTTACGGCCGTAACCTGATGGACCTTACGGCCGTAACCGAGTCCTCCCAGGTCAGGGTGTGCGGACGCCTTACAACCGTAATCGGCCCAGCCAGCCCTCCGACTGCCCGGCTCGATACTCGAGGACGTCTCGATCACGCGAACGCACCGGCTATGATCCAAACAATAATGAATAGGCTACGAAACTCAACGTACCACAGTACAAGCATGCGATTCCAAAGACGCGGACGACAACAGTCCGTTCTATCGAAGAAAATTCAACGAAACCGGAATGAAGGTCTCGGGTATTACATTACCATAACGCGCGCTAACCAATAAGTGTAGCGTGCGCTAGCGACTCCGAAGGACAACAACAGTATTCTCGGAAATGGGTACGACGACGGATACCCACAACTTTGGGAAATTACAAAACGGTCCCAAAAGTCCGAAAAATCACGATACGACAACGGTTAATCAAACCGAAGCTCACAACACATATGACAACGTTAAATGAACTTACGGGAAACCCAAAACGACAGTTTTGAACGAGATTCGCAAGAATCAAACTCAAGCGCGGAAAAGTCGCCTAAGAACACGTAATTCAACAAAACTACACCGAAACGAACTCAGACATCCAAAAGTGTAAAACCAAATACTCTCAGAATGACGAAACGGTCATGAGCGAGTCGCCAAAACGGACTCCCGCCGAAAAAAAAGAAATTTACCAAAAATTAAAATTGCGGATATTACATACTACCCTCCTTAAAAGAAGTTTCGTCCCGAAACTTAAAATAAGTAGGGGGGTAACATCCCACCAGGAAGCACTCAACGAGATACACACGAACCGAAAACTCGCGCCCAACAGCAAAACGTTACAAGCCACGCAACGAAACATGCGGCGCGAAAACACGCTCCACGACGACCATCACCACGCCACAGGCAGAGACATAATAAAACCAACCAGTGACAAGCGTCATCAAACAGATAATACAATCAAGTCGATTATCCGAACAACCACAAAACACCAAGCACCTATTTACAAGGAAACACGCCCAGTCGAGAAAACATGAAATAAACACAAACGATTCACAAGGACAATCACAAACAATTCGGACTACGCCGAAATCCTCAAAAACCGCACTAGGCATATCCGTGTCCTTTCGGAACAGAGAGGCAACCTCGATCCCCAAATCTCTCAGTTACCGTCTCGCAATGCACGGATCGGTGACCCACCTGGCCACACTCGAAACAACTGACTAACGGTGAACGACAATTCTTCGCGGTACGAGATCAGGCAACAACAGTCAGACCACCACGATTGAACAACAATGATCGTTCAACAATGATCGAACAACAATGATCGAACAACAACGATCAAATAACAATGATCGAACAACAATGATCGAAAAACAATGATCGAGTGACAATGGTCGAACAATGACTCCGAAGTTCACACTTCAACTCAAGACAATAAAAGAGCTGGTAGAAACTAAAAGATGTTACTTTCGAACAAGGTTCACAAAAATCGAACCGAACTCGGAAAAGTCACAACGATAAACAGATTAACCCGAAACAAGGTCACAACCCGTTCGAACGATGACAACCGAGATACCAAACAAGTTCAAAAAGTATCAACGAACATGAGCAAGTTGATAGAATTGAGAGAGAGAAACTGCAAAAGTCAAAAATAATACGGGCATTACATTCGACCTTTTATAAGAGAAAAGTCTTCCCCGCAACTCACAACAACGGGACCAAGGTAACAACACAAAAAGCAACCGACAGAAACATCTCCCATGGGCCTCTCAGAGCCAATCCTGATATCTGTGCTGAACCGCGGACTCCGGAAGTCTCGGTAACCAATTCGCAAAACTGGATTCTGTGTCCCTCGAGTCCACACTTGTAATCTGCTACTGGCGTGGAAGGACAATTTGCATGTACATGCCCCAGCACATTACAGTCGAAGCGCCTCGGCATACCAAAAATACAACTGCTAGGTACAATGGAATATAACATCACAAAACAACATATCAGAGATGCCAATTCCACACAACATATCAACGTAAGGTAGCCCACATACACAGAAGCATAGCAACGACGACATACATTCGGCGATTTCAATGGCACGAATGATAACCAACACACAATCACAAAACATTATGAAACAATCACAGATGTACACAATCATACAAACCCAAGCTCTAACAGCTCGCACAAGTGCGATAGCACGCAAATCACCACAAAATGACAACGTTAAAGATCAACATCACACCTCTCACCGAGGGCTAATACAACAATTGCGTGGCGAACGACTCAACGCTCACACCACCAATTCAATCACAACTCGGGGTTAGCACCCTAACGAAAGTGCAAACTTTATACATACATTCCCGGACCGCAAACAGGAACGATAGGTTTTTAAAAACAAAAACCGCCTTTTGAAAACAATTTAGAAACACCAGTTGATCTTGAGTATCACATTTTCAAAAAGTTGTACAAACATCGCTGTCGAGACTTTGAAAACCACCTTGCGTTTGATAAAATGAGGACACTTTCCTTTTAGTGAAAAACTTTCAGAAATATTCGACCCTCGGGTCTAAGCAAAGCGTTTCTAAATAATTGAAAATATCTTAAAATATTTTGGTCCTCAACTGGAATAATTTTGAATTATATTGTGACACCTTGAAGGTACCGCGAGAAAATAATTCATTTTAAAAGTACGTCTCGAAATTTATTTTCTAAGATACTCAAGGTTTTCAAAAATCCAATGGGCCAGAATGCCCAAAACTCACACGTATCGACATTCACTTATACACGTCATAGTACACGCATCAATTCGTTCAAAATCAAGACAATACATGTCTTCTGCCGGAAAACAAACAGTCAAAATATCACAGTCATAAGGACATAAATATCGACAACCCTCCTCATATAAACGAAATATGAGAGTCACATAAACACATATCACGAAACCAAGAATCTGTATAAAGATTCCATCACTTAACACATAATCATACCAGTAACTCGTGTCACACAAGGCACAACACAAAGAAGGGAGACTTACATCCACAGGTCGCACGAAGATGATGATCGCCCCACGATACTAATCACGACCAAAAAACTCAGACGACGCGTCGCGACACGACTCAGTCAGACAAAATCCGACGAGACAAAACTCAACAGACACCATTTAACCCAACAGCCTAGGTTTCCACAACCTGGCTCCGATACCATTTATGTAAAACCCCCAATCCGCTCAGGGATATTACACGACGTAGAACCTTTCCTCAAGGATCTACCAGGCTGGTAACAACATCGAACATCTCAACAATGCCTTTAAGGCTAAAATGACTCAGTAGACCGATTTGGTCTTTCGATAAAAACATACAACTCAATCTCAATACATGCCCACGCAGGGGTCAAATACAAAATACTCCCGTACAACGGGGAAAATACTGCAGCGGAAATAACGTACAACTGAACCAACACAACAATGTACGAGTCCTCATGTGATTAGTATCAATCATCTTTCATCATCCTTCATGCCGACCCTGTGATATGCTCCCCAAAACCTGAATGCAATACAGATATCCACCCCCTGATTACTCGGGGGTTAGCAGAATTCCACTATTTTACTAGTGCAAGTACAAAGTGCAAATATGAGTCATACAAATCATATTCCAAGAATAATAAGAATCAGGAATCCTCAAAGATTCAAACATAACGAAATACTTTCCGAGGCAAGAGTTTACGTAAATCTTTGCAAAATCGAAAGATCACAATTCAAGGGAAACAATTTATAAAATGTTTAAAATGCCATCGGGAGTTTTGATAGAAAACAATTCAAGATTTTCGAATCCTTCTCTTTCCAAAATCAATAGGGGTCACAACCCAAATGTTTTGTTTTCACAAATAAAACCAACAACAATTCACAGGGTCAAAGCCCATGTCACGTGTCCTCGACGGATATAAAATCAACACAATATAATCACCCAAGATATGCAAATCTTGGTCACACAAGTACAACACCAACTCGTGAATCAAAAGTGAAGTCATAGATTCTCTCGAGGCCTCGACGGACACTCCCGAGCTGAGCAAAGCGCATTCACAAATCATATACTCAAATTCGTGAATCCAGAGTGAAGTTATAGATTCACTCGAGGCCTCGCCGGACCCTCCCGAGGTGAGCAAAGCACATTCATAAATCATATACTCAAACTCGTGAATCCAGAGTGAAGTCATAGATTCCTTCGAGGCCTCGACGGACCCTCTCGAGGTCATCAAAGCACATTCAAAAATCATACACTCAAACTCGTGAATCCAGAGTGAAGTCATAGATTCCCTCGAGGCCTCGACGGACCCTCCGAGGTGAGAAAAGCACATTCACAAATCATATACTCAAACTCGTGAATCCAGAGTGAAGTCATAGATTCCCTCGAGGCCTCGACGGACCCTCTCGAGGTGAGCAAAGCACATTCAAAAATCATATACTCAAACTCGTGAATCCAGAGTGAAGTCATAGATTCCCTCGAGTCCTCGATGGACCCTCCCGAGGTGAGCAAAGCACATTCACAAATTATATACTCAAACTCGTGAATCTAGAGTGAAGTCATAGATTCCCTCGAGGCCTCGACGGACCCTCCCGAGGTGAGCAAAGCACATTCACAACAAAGGTATCCAAACAATTCACCCAGAGGCATCAAACACTTAGCAAAACACAACGCACTGAAATGAGGCAATATACGTACACACGCATCTTCAAGCGCAACATCAACACCAACCATATCCATAGGATTCACATAATCGTTTATAAGACATACCAACCACAAAATACACACGGTTTTGAAAGAGAGCCTTTAACGAGGCTAACCGAATCTTTTGAAAGTTCATTTCAAACAAACAAACAAACATACCAAGACAATCACCAATCATCATATCCACAAAACAAGAATTGTATGAACAAGGTACTTGCCTCGAATAACCACAACGCGAAGAATGGACCGAAGTAGGTTGGCACGAACAGACTACGAACCTGCCGACTCCACCGAACGCCAACTCTCGACAATAAACTACGAAGGACAATAACAACAATGAAAATGAATTCTATAGCAAGACCCAAAGCCGCTGAATTGAAGGAACGAACGCCAAAAGTTCAAGGGTTTCCCCCAAAATGGCCAAGAACACGAATATACGATTACAATGAGAATCAAGGTAAAAAACAACGGAAATCCCACCAAACTATCGAAGGGAAACTCATTGGGATATTTAATCGAACACTCAACGTTCGATAACTCCCAAGAACACTCGAATCACCAATCGATTTGAACAAACTCGAAATACGGATATACAACCCATATAACACGATTAATAATGTTCAATAACATCAACCGATTCATCAAATTCGGACGAACAACGAAAATCAAGAAGAAATCCCGAAAGTCAAATTCTAGGAGATTTCAAGAAATTACCTCGATCCAACGAAGAACAAGGATTAAATGATGATATAATCGACAACAATCTTCCAAAATGCCTAGAAATCGAGTGGAATCGACCAAAAACTCCACTCCTCGACTTCTCCCATCGCCAGCCGCCACCCGGGTGAAGAAATGGGGTAAAAATGAGGTCTGGCCCGTCAGAGGCCTATATATGGCCGACAGTGTTACGGCCGTAACCGGCAGTGCCTTACGGCCTTAACTCGGTCAACTGCCGATAGCGCACGCAATGGCCGAAGCTTGCGTACGCAACGATCGAACCTTACGGTCGTAACTGAACATCCCAGGCCACTGAATGAAATCTGCCGAATCACTACGGCCGTAACCGGCCAGCGCTTAGCGGCCGTAACAAGCCTTACAGTCGTAACCTGATAGACCTTACGGCCGTAACCGAGTCCTCCCAGGCCTGGGTGTGCGGACGCCTTATGACCGTAATCGGCCCAGCCAGCCCTCCGACTGCCCGGCTCGATACTCGAGCAAGTCTCGATCACGCGAACGCACCAGCTATGATCCAAAACAATAACGAATAGGCTACGAAACTCAATGTACCATAGTACAAGCATGCAATTCCAAAGACGCGGACGACAACAGTCCGTTCTACCGAAGAAAATTCAACGAAATCGAAGTGAAGGTCTCGGGTATTACATTACCATAACGCGCGCTAACCAATAAGTGTAGCGTGCGCTAGTGACTCAGAAGGACAACAACAATATTCTCGGAAATGGGTACGACGACGGATACCCACAACTTTGGAAAATTACAAAACGGTCTCAAAAGTCCAAAAAATCACGATACGACAACGGTTAATCAAACCGAAGCTCACAACACATATGACAATATTAAATGAACTTACGGGAAAGCCGAAACGACAGTTTCGAACGAGATTCGCACGAATCAAACTCAAGCACGGAAAAGTCGCCTAAGAACATGGAACTCAACAAAACGACACCGAAACGAACTCGGACGTCCAAAAGTGCTGAACCAAATACTCTCATAATGACGAAGCGGTCATGAGCGAGTCGTCGAAATGGACTCCCGCTAAAAAAAAGAAATTTACCAAAAATTGTATCGTGGATATTACAATTCAGAGTAAAGATATACCCTGAAGTGGACATCTATGCATTCATGTCCCCCAAAAAATCTGAATCTGTATAACCCTCCGCTTTCATTTCTCCGCCGCTGTACGTAAGAACTAAGTCTTTAGTCCTCTTCAAGTACTTAAGAATGTTCTTCACAGTAGTCCAATGTTCCTGCCTTGAATTTGACTGAAACTGACTTACTACGCTCACAGCATAGGCTATGTCCAGTCTAATGCAAATCATAGCGTACATGAGGCTACCCACTGCCGAAGCATATGACACCTTGCCCATTTCCTTTCTATCTTCCTCACTTTGAGGACACATCTCTAAGGAAAGTTTTATGCAATGTCGCATACGTAGGAACCCTCTTTTATAATCTTCCATCCTAAATCGCTCAGGATATTTTCTATATAGAGGGCTTGGAAAAGACCTAACATTCTTTTCGCTCTATCCTGGTAGAGTCGAATACCCAGAATATAGGTGGCTTCTTCCAAGTCTTTCATTGAGAAATCTTTAGAAAGCTAAGCTTTCACAGAACCGAGCATTCCTACATCGTTTCCTATAAGTAGAATCTCATCCATATATAATATTAAGAACGTGATTTTTTCCCCACTAACCTTCTTGTAAATACATGGCTCTTCTTCGTTTTAGATAAAATCAAACTCTTTGACTATCTCGTTAAAACAAAGATTCCAACTTCGTGAAGCTTTCTTCACTCCATAAATGGCACACTGAAGTTTGCATACTTATGAATATTGGTTTCAGATATGAATCCCTTAGGCTGTTCCATGTAAATCTCCTCCTCGAGGAATCCATTTAGAAATGCCATTTTCATATCCATTTGCTTTTCATATCCATTTGCCATATTTCATAATCTAAGTGGGCTGCTAGGCAAGCATCATGAAAATAGACTTAATCATGGCTACATGCGAGAAGGTTATGAAGTAATCGATTCCCTCTCTTTGGGAATAACCCTTTGCCACAAGCCTGACCTTATAGGTATCAACCTTGCCATCTCCACCAGTCTTTCTGTTGGCCACTTAAGTATACTGGATACAGTTTGGAAAAATAGTTTAAACAACAAACTGTACGGAATCTAAATCTGAGTGCGTAGCGGAAGTCTTGGATACAGTTAGTTGCCGTGGATACAGCAACGAAGTATTTGGTGTATACTTAATATATCACAGTAATTTTAAAACAGTAAAAGCTGAAGGTAAATGACACAGTAATTTAAGTGGTTCGAGGTAAACCCCTCTACGTCCACTGGTCCTCCACACAGGAGTAAAAAGTTTATTATAATTACTGCGTACACAACTACGTAATTATAAACAAACCTATCCTTGTATCGTTCACACAGATTGATACAAAGAACGTCACTTTCAACCGTTCACACAGATTGGTTAAAGCTTCCTTCTTGACTAGCTTCTTCACACACGGTTCCAAAGCTTCGTCCTTATTCGTCCCACACAGTCGGAATAACTTGTTGAGTTCACACAGAGCTCGGTTTTTACACGAGGTAAAAGGTAGGTAACTGTAAGAACAGCTGACTTTGAAGTTCTTGGTGATGATGGTCGTTCTTGATGTTGAGCCTTGTATATCTCTTTCGTTCTAACTTGCGGTATGCTTTGGAGATATGTTTGCTCGGATGATAACTTTGATAGCTTGAGTATTAGGTTACTTGGGTTGGTAGGTAATCGATCTTCAATGTCTTCAAGGATATATATATAGTCTCTCAAGAAAGTATCCGTTGAGATGTATCCGTTTGAATAAGATTTCCTTCAACGGGAATATGACATGATCCGGATTTCGCGGGATTCGAAGATTCGAAGACCGCGTATTTAAATACTTTATCCTTGAGTATTTAAATACTTCTTTGTTCAACGGGACTTGACTTGTGTTCTTTCTTGTCCTTTTGTGAATCAGTATGGAAGATGACTGTGTTTTGAGCATCGAGACAGTTTCCATACTTGGTCTTTTATAAGTCTTCTTGTCATCGACGAGCTTCACTAATGCTGTTTCAAGGCAGGTCTTCGATACAGGATAAAGCCTTGAAGCCTCGATACAGTTTCCTTACTGTATACGGATTGGCATATATGTCAAAACCTCTAAATAACATTCGATACAGGGATTCGAGTATCCCGACTGTTTCGATACAGGGTGTTTGTTTTTCCCAACAATTTCCCCCTTTTTGACAATTTGCCAAGACCTTCTTACTTAACTCTTCGAGTCTTCTTGATGATGCCAAAACCTTCTTTATGAGGCATTCTTCTTTGATGACTTCTGGCAGATTTCTTGGTCTTTTGTCAATAGGTCTGACTTGGTGACTTAGTCTACAATAATGAACTGCTCGCAGGCATGTTCGATACAGTTTGAGATTTATTACAACTTAAGCCTATGATTGGCGCGCAGGCACAATCTTACAATGTATTTCTAAGTTTTACAACTGAAATTATGAACTGTTCGTAGACTAGTTCGTACAGCTTATTTTTCAATCAAGTTTATCTAACTTGAGATTCCTATCAAACAATTTTAAATAATCATATATTAACACAGTAGATTACGAGTTGTAATCTTTCAAGACAAACAAACGGTTTTTATTGATAAAATGATTGAGTACAAAGTTTGCTGTTTCGAATAGAAATTACAAAAACGAAAATAATATACATAAATTTCAGCTCTTTATCTATAATCCGCATGCCTCCATGATCTTTTTCCTTGTTTGTTCTCGGTGCCGCGCCACCAGTTTTGAAGTGAATCATTGCCTCGATCCTGGTATATCGCTCTTCCTTCATATGAACAATCAAAGGCAAGTATCCAATCTTCTGGATGGGTGACCTGATCTCCTCTTCTATGTTTTGATTTCATTTGGATTTGGAGAGGGAGTTTACCTTCTTCTAGCATCTTTGAAAATTTATCTGCCGCCTCCGCTAACGTTTTATAATTTTTGAAGATGGCGGATTCCCTGATGAGTCTGACAAAATATCTCATCAGTTCATTCTTCCTCCAAAGGCTTCACTTCGGCAAATAAGTTGCGGTTGGTCGGCAGACGTATTTCCGAAGGTCTCTGAATAAGAGTTTGCCAAGGGACATTTGGGTCATGGAATTCCGGTCTGGAGCCTGAAATTTTAAAACTTTGGGATTGAGGTGCTAGCTTGTTCAATTCAGCAGTGATATTGTTCTGAGCAGCCTCAAATTCCCTTTCTTGTTGCATCCTTATTCTCCTTGCAGCTTCTCGTGCCTCTTCCCCCTTTTTGGCTTCATCAAGACTTTGCAGGATTTCAAGAGCGGCGTCCTGTTTGGTCTCGATGCTGGTCATTCTTTCAACAAGGGAGGAAAGAGTCTGCGACATTTCTTGAATGCATTTGTCGTGAGCACGCAGTTGAGAGCTGTTCTCGATCATTGCACAGGCAGTCTTGGCTTCAGCAATCCTTGTCTTTGTAGCTTTCTCCTTCAGCAGTTGCTCCTGTTTGTCTTCCATGATTTTCAAGGCTTGCTTGAAAACTTCTGGCAAAAGGATGAATGCGTCGACAACTCGAGATACTTCATGTTGAAGAGTGGTCATTTCTTCTACGGCAGAGGTGTGCATCCAATTCAGTGCCTTTTCAACGGAAGAAAGAGCATTTACTGCATCTTGGATAAATACAGTCTGAAGGCCAAGAGCTCGCAGGCGCTCTTTACGTGCAGCAGAGATTGGAGAGTCAGGCTGGGCGAAGTCTGCAGCGCCGTTCAATCTTCTTACATTCACGGATGGACGTGAAGTAAGTTGGACATCCTCAGGTTCGTTACCGTCCTCGGATTCCAAGGTTGCAGGGGCGGGAGCAGCTTCCTGTGGTTCGGCGATAGTTGGTTCAGAAGCGTCCTGTGGCGAAGGTTCTTCGGCGGATATGGATGCAGGAGGGACTGAATCCTCCTGTTGGCTTGTAGGAATAGCTTCTTCAGTCGCAGTAGGCTCGGGTGCCTGTTCCAAAATTTCTTGAAGTTCCTCGACTGGAGGGACTGAATCCTCCTGTTCAGGAATGTTCTCGGGCTGTGGCGAAGGGGGATTGGCTTGAGTAGAAGGCCCTTCGTCTTTTCTGGGTGGAGAGGCGCCTCGTGCTTCAGCCTCTTCACGGCTCATTCTCAGACCTGCTTGTAGAGCATCGTCGCCGCTGCCTCGAGTCATGATCGCTGCCATCTTTTGATTAACGGAGAATCCTCGACTTCTTCTTTCCTTTTCTTCTCGGCGCGATTTGTGCGGCAGGTGGCTTTCTATTAGATCTTTGCAAGAGGCGTTGTCCCATCGGCGGTGGCCTCAATTTCTTGAGTCTCATACTTCGAGACGAACCTCTCTTCGTGGCTCCATTCGCTCCGGTTGTACAGTGTGTCGTACGGAGCTAGCCTATAGCCTTTCCATTGCAGAATCTTTCGTACGCGTGGTCAATTTGAACCGAAAGAAGTGTTTGATTTATGATCGAGTCGGAGGGACTTGAATAACGTCTGGAGACGCTGCTTGAGGATTTCGCATGTATGGGATCTGTACGGAAGATGGACTCCTTGCAGGGATGGTGCCTCAAGGAAATTGATCTGCACGGTGTGGGATCCCGCAGAGGAGAAGTAGCTTTTGGCTCCGAATGGGCAGCCGACTCGCTAAAGTCTTGAGCGTTGGCAGATGTCTCTATATCCGTCGTAGCCGCCAAAGGCTCGGGATCTACTGTCGATGCAGTAGGAGACACCTCTTCCACAGGGGTTGGGCCCTGGGGTTCTTCGTCAGTGGGTTGTGCCACGGGCGAGACATCCTCGGAGTGCTTGGCTTTGATTTTTGAGAGCCTCCTGAGTCTCTTCTTGGACTTCTCACCAGCAGAGTGTTTCTTGCTGTGAGAACGCTTTCGCTTCTTCTTTGAAGATTCCATTTCTGGGACCTTCACGGTTTCATCTCTTGGGTTGGCAGAAATAGGCATGTGCCTGGTTCTCGGGTGATTGGCATGCATGGTGCTCTGGTTATACGCAGAGGGTTTGACACCTCCTAAGTATATCCTCGAGCTATTTTTCTTTGCATCGGCGGATTGCATCACTCCGCACTTCGTCAGAATGTAGTTCAGCATTAAACCAAAGGATTTCTTTTGGGTGGCAGGTTTGCACACCTCTTCTTGAAGACGTTTCAGAATGATTTGGCACCAATTGACCTTTTCACAGGTCAAAATAGCTACCATCATCCTGAACCTTAAATTCGTGCACATCTCGAACGCACCGGTTCGGTTTTCAATGATCCTGGAACAAAAGTCATGAAGATAGACGAAATGAAGAAGAAAATTTTTCTTGTGACAAGTGGTTGTCACCATATCAACCACTTTGGACCCTGTAAATAGTCCATAAAACTTGGTAATAAGCTCTTGAGACCCGAACGTCTCAAGTTGGTCCATGGTCAGGCCGTCGGCGGGCAGCCTGTAGATTTTCTGGAGTAGGTCGCGATTGATGCAGATTTGCACTCCTTGGACTGTTGCAGTGATGTCAGCAACATTTCCTCCCTGGGCTAGTGACAGAAAACGAACGGCGGCGTTGAGGTAGAATTCCTCAACCAGATGGGCGTCGTATTTGTCGGCGGTTTTGCTCCCGAAGCGATAGAGACCTTGTTGTTCAAGACGAGTAATAATATACTCCATTGGTTCGGTGTCGTTGATTTCCGAGATAATACGCTCGATGATGACAGGTTTGGAGAAGATCCGACCATCAATGATGTTGGAGGTTTTTTTCAGGACAGGGGAAGAAGATTGACTAGCCATTGAAGTTTTCTTAAAATGAAGGTGGAAGAAAACAGTCGAAATTAGCAGTGAATATGCAGAAAATATGTAGGCTGTTTGCTTGAGAACTCTTGTAATTGCAGAAAGCGTAAAGAGTCTCTAATGGCAGATACAGTCCTTTTATACTTGGGTGGCGAAATAGGGTTTTGCAGAGTACGAATGGTCAGATTTTAAGGGATGGGAACCGATTTTGAAATCAACGGTCAAGATGGATTGAGTGTAACTGGTACGCTAATCCATTAAAAGGTTTTAAAATACAGCGGCTCCCACTTCTGACATAGGTTGATACCCTAAATGCCTAAAACGGCGGTTTAAAAATAATAAACAATTTAAAAACATCGCGGCTTTTGAGATTCAGTTGTCCAGATGTCGTGTAAGGCATTTAATGAACATGACGTTTGACGTAAAAACAGGGCACGTGGACAAAAATTATTTTAAAAGGAAATAATATTATATTATATACTGAATCGAAATCCTATAGCATGTGCTGTTCTCCGCGTCGATACAACGTTCCCCTTAAAAAGGTACTAATAGGTTTTAAATTCCATACAATAATATTTGGATTAATCTTTGTATTCATGGGTCCTACAAGATTCCCCCTTAATTATGCACACACCACCGTAGGATTCGTATGCCTTCGTTCGCTACGATCGTATTGATGATTCCGAGTGTACAGATAATTAATGTTGAATCAGTATTCACGGGTCTTACAAAGATTCCCCTCAATTGTTGAGTAAAAACAAGAAATTTACTTACAGGAGTCCGCCGTAGTATTCCCAGTCGTTCTTAGCATGTTGAATCTTGCTGTGTCGAGAGGCTTGGTGAAAATGTCGGCCAGCTGGATGTCTGTATGGACTTTTTCCAGGCGAACATCCTTGTTCTCGACATGATTTCTGATAAAATGATGCTTCATGTTGATATGCTTAGTGCGCGAGTGCAACACAGGATTGTGCGTGATTGCAATTGCACTCGTGCTATCACACATGATTGGAGTCTCTCTAGCATCGATTCCATAATCGGCAGGTTGTTCCGCATCCAAGGATTCGCATACAGCGACTACCCGAACATAGTACTACGATTCAGCCGTGGAAAGAGAGTTAGCCAATTGCTTCTTACTGAACCAAGAAACGAGTCTAGGTTCGAGAAAGTGACAAGTCCCACTTGTACTCTTCCTATCTAGCTTGCAACCTCCGAGATCCGAGTCGCTGTATCCAACTAAATCGAATCCGCCTTCCTTAGGATACCACAGTCCTGCATCGACTGTTCCTTTAATGTACTTCAGGATTCGTTTAGTTGTATTGAAGTGTGATTCCTTAGGTGCAAATTGGTATCTCGCACACACTCCAACAAAGCGGATATCGGGCTCGCTAGCCGTTAGGTACGAAGCGAACCAATGAGCTTCTGTAGAGTGATTGGTCAAACGGCTTTCCGGCTTCATCAAGACTAATTTGCACGGAAGTGCTCATGGGGTTGGCGAGGATTTGGAATTGTTCATTCCAAATTTGTTGAGAAGTTCCTTCTTTGTATTTCTCTGGTTGATGAATATACCAGGCAATCGCTTTACCTGCAAACCTAGGAAATAACTAAGTTCCCCATCATACTCATTTCAAATTTGCTTTGCATGAGATGTGAGAACCTTTGACATAGAGCAAGGTTAGTTGAACCAAAAATAATATCATCGACATAGATTTGTACCATTAGAAGGTCATCACCTTCCCGTATCTTGAACAATGTTTTGTCGATGACACCTTTCTCAAATCCGTTGTTGGTTAGAATCGGGACAGGGTTTCGTACCATGCTCTAGGGGCTTGTTTAAGTCCGTACAGGGCTTTCCTTAGCCTGTAAACTAGATCGATACCGTCTGTGTTGGCAAACCCTGGTGGTTGTTCAACATAAACTTCTTCTGCAAGCTCTCCATTCAGGAAAGCACTCTTGACGTCCATTTGGTATACGATAAAACTCTTATGGGCGGCAAAGGCTAAAAATATCCTAATGGCTTCTAGTCTTGCTACAGGGGCGAAGGTTTCATCATAGTCGATTCCTTCTTCCTGACAATAGTTTTGTGCTACTAGTCTTGATTTGTTCCTTATGATAAGTCCATTTCGATCCTTTTTGTTTCGAAATACCCATTTGGTTCCTATAACCGATTGGTGTGTCTGCAGGTACAAGATACCATACATTATTTCTTTGAAACCGTTAAGCTCTTCTTCCATAGATGTTATCCAATGAGAATTGTTAAGAGCGTCTATGGTCGAAACAGTTCGGATCGGGCTAAGAATACGGCGATAGTGCACATATTGAGTCTCCTAAGTTCGGATTGAGATTTCCATTCAGAAACTGTGAGACTTGACATTAGATTCTTCTTGTGCACAAAGTACATTTCCTTGTGTACTCTGTATTCTCCTACGAGTAGAAACACCGGCATTAATGTTTCCAATGATCGGCTCTTGCGGGTGATCTCTCAACCATCTTCGGTCGGGTTCTAGTTCGGGATCCCGTCTTGTATCGAAAGTTTACGTGGTTACGGCTTGACATGCAGTCGGCTTCATCCACATCGATTCTTACAGTGCGGGGTTGATTTCTAAATCAACGATGTGTTCTATAGGTGTAGGTGGATCCAAGATAGATAGATGGTGAATGTCCCGAGAGATATCATCTACTCCCGTAGGGTCATGGTGTGGTTCGTCGAACACTACATGAACCCGATTCCTCGATCGTCGGCTTCCTTTTATTAAAGATTAAAAGCTTCTTGACGGAAGAGTATCCTACGAATATTCCTTCATCCGATTTTTCATCAAAGGTTCTAAGTTGGTCCTTCCCATTGTTCAATACGTAACACTGCATCCAAAATGTGAAAATACGAAACTAATGGAGTTTTGTTATTCCATACCTCGTAAGTCGTTTTGTTGTGGTGCTTGTTGACGATCTGGTTTTGAGTGTAGCACGCTGTATTGGTTGCTTCACCCGAAGCGCTGTGGCAATTTGCTTGCGGCAATCATTGTCCTTGTTGCTTCTTTCAACGTCCTATTCTTTCGCTCGGCAACACCATTTTGTTGAGGTGTACGGGCGGTGAGTATTCGTCTTTGTATGCCATTCTCCGAACAGTATTGCTCTATAAAGCGGTTAGTAAATTCGGTACCTCTGTCGGAACGAATGCACACGATACTTGACGCTTTTTCATTTTGCAACTTCCTCGGGAGCTCGAGCGACCTTGATGTTGTTTCCTTCTTCTTGCTAAGAAAGATCGTCCAAGCATACGGAATAATCATCAACAACAACCATGCAATATTTCTTACCTCCCAAACTTACTGGGTCTACAGGACCGTAGAGATCCATGTGTAGCATTTCCAACACTCTTTGGGTTGAAAGGTAGGATTTGCTTTTCGGGGTTGACTTGATTTGCTTGCCTTTACGGCATGGTCCGCAGACCTGTCCTTCTTGAATGACACATCGGCAAACCTCTAACCATACCTGTCTTGAAAGCTTGTTGATCGTCTTGAAGTTGACGTGAGACATCCTCTTGTGCCATAGCCGACTAAGATCTGCGGTGCCTTTGGCAACAAAACACGGAATTGAGGAGCTCATAGGCTTCGATCGGCAATGTACATATTACGATCGCTTCTGTAAGCACAACTTCCTTGGTTTGGGTGTTCTTGACTCTCTGCCGATCTATATAGAACTTCACCGAGAAGCTGTTTATCACGTGGCTAATACTAAGTAGATTATACTGTAATCCTTCAACATATGCAACATCGGTGACCTTGAATTTCCCGACAAGTAGGTTTCCTTTCCCTCTTGTTCTTCCTTTAGACTTATCACCGAAGCGAACTTTTGGACCGCGACCTTCTACAAAATCAGATAGCTTGCTCCTGTCTCCAGTCATGTGACGAGAGCATCCACTATCGAAGTACCAGGTATCCTCCTCTAGAATGTCCTGTAACAAAGAAATTAGGTAGATTTAGGTCCCCTTTGATTTTTGGGTCCATATATGTTAGTTCCTTTAGGTACCCAGATTTTCCTGACAGCAATTGGTTTACTGTAGGATGTACTCGGTACAGTGTTGCGATATCTACGGGGGGCATATCCGTAGTTGTTATAATCATGATAATTACTATGCATGTAAAATTCAGGGTTATTATTATTATTATTCCAGTACGAGTGCCGTCTAGGAGGTGGAGCCATTTTCCTGGGCCTAACAGCTTGTCTTCTGGGTCTCCAGTTGGATTCCCAATGCTGTTGTTGATACTGAACTGGCATCTGCTGTCTTGAGGGATAACGGGGCTCCTGTATCCAATACCTAGGCGCACTGTACTGAGTGTACTGCTGTGCGGGCCTTTGGTGGTTGGATACCGTCTTCTTTCTGAATGACTGCCGGCTTTGATGATATGCTTGTGGAGCATGCTTTAGATTACGCCTTCTGAGTGGTTGTTGGTTCCACTGTCTCGAATAGTAGAGTTGTGGAGGCGGAATGGCAGCCTTCGGTTTTCTCGGTACAGCAGGTTCCTTTATGGGACTAGGAGTATCTTCCGATTCTGGAATGTGTTCCACACTCTTGACGAACACAGTACTAGTTTTACCTTTATTCGAACATGAGCTGTATCCTAAGCCACTTTTATCATGAGCATGTTGCCCAGTGCTTAGAATTTCTTCCATTCTTTTGGACGATTTTTCAAAAGACTTCAGAATGGTCTCAAGTTCAGTTTCTCGCTTCTCGAGAGTTGTAATTTTGGTTTGTAGTAGAACCAAATCATTTGTCTTGCTCTCATTATGGGTTTTAACTGCATTTAGTTCATGAGCAAGTTGATGATTGCTCTCCATGAGTTTTTCAAAATCGACCTTCTTTGGTTTCACAATCAAGAGACATATTTTCATAGTTTATCTTGACAAGTCATTCTCATCTTTCGGCTCTAAATTTGTTAATTGAAGCCGTATATTCACGATTTTAGAGTCTCATGGGCCTTTTGAATGTTTTTAAATTCATTCATCATATTTTCGAAAGTATGAGATGCATTAGGTGGAATAAGCGAGGTTGAGCTTACCTCATCGTCATTTCTCTTCTCATACGGAAAATCTTTGGCCATAAAGCACATATATGCTTTATCATCGAACTCATCGTCGGATGAATCACTTTCGATGACCACTGAAGACATTCTCTGATTTGGATGGTGTGGGGAGGCTTCGATTCTCCAATCGGGGCCTTGAGCTTATCTTTCCAAGCACGTCTTCTTTCATCTCTCTCTTGTTGCTCGGACTCGGGCAATCTTTGGACTTTGGGATGAGGACATTTGTTTGCATAATGGCACGGTTTCCTGTGATTATAGCACGAGTTAGCATCACCGAGATGATGTTTGGTACTTACCTTGTTGTGAGTTTGGGCTGTAGGAGTCTTTCAGTTGTTTGATGAACTTTTTGAATTTATGCATTAGAAGCGCCATTTCATCTTGTGACGGGATGTCGTCGTCACTTTATCGGCATTCTTGTGACCGGGCTTCGAGGCTAGGCATCTTTGTGTCGGTGGTTCGATCTGACGGCGAGAGCTGTGACCTTTGAAGGAGATTCTTGACTTTCTCTCTCTTCTGTCAATGTCATACTCAAAAGCTTTAAGGTCAGAGAAGAGATCAAAAGTGGATATTTCATTAAGATTACAGGATACACGCATAGCTGTGGTCTTAATGTCCCATCGGGCTGGGAGAGATCTGAAAATTTTTAAGTTCTTCTCCTTTTAGGTGTAAATCTTGCCCAACGCTTCAAGTTCACCAACAATACCAGTAAATCTGAGGTCAAGTTCCTCAAGTGTTTCCGTTGGTTTCATTTCAAAAGATTCGAATTCTTTGAGTAAGTTTTGAAATCTTGTTTTCTTTTGAGAGCTCGGTTCCCTCACAAATTAACTTGAGTTTATCCCATTTCTTTGCATTGTTTTGCGGCTCTTTACCTTTGAGAACGTGCCTTTGTCAAGAGTGACAAATAACGCGTTCTTAGCCACGTTGTCGAGATTGTCTCGCTTCCTTTCATCGGTTGTCCATTGCTCGCGTTCTTTCTCGAGCATTTCGGCATGGGCTTGGCCCTCAATCCTTAATTTGGATTGACCTTCATGATCTTGATAGGACCATCTGTATAACAAAAATCATCTCTTCGTGCATTCCGCAAGATGAGCTTCCATTCTAATTCTCCGATCGTCAAATTCGTTAATAGAGAACATAGGGACTTTGTTAATCATAGAAGTATCCATACGATAATATAGGAATGAAAGAAAGCTGTTTTGAAAATAAGTGATTTGAATCGATTCGGTTAAAAGGAATACGACTGATTCTTTTAGAATCAACCGCTCGATACCACTTGTTGGCCACTTAAGTATCTTGGATACGGTTTGGAAAAATAGTTTAAACAACAAACCGTACGGAATCTAAATCGAGTGCGTAGCGGAAGTCTTGGATCTGATTAGTTGTCGTGGAATACGAAAACGAAGTATTTGGTGTATACTTAATATATCACGGTAATTTTAAAACATTAAAAATTTGAAGGTAAATGACACGATAATTTAAGTGGTTCGAGGTAAACCCCTCTACGTCCTGGTCCTCCACATGAGTAAAAGTTTATTATAATTGCTGCGTACACAACTACGTAATTATAAACAAACCTATCCTTGTATCGTTCACACGCATTGATACAAAGAACGTCACTTTCAACCGTTCACACATTGGTTAAAGCTTCCTTCTTGACTAGCTTCTTCACACACAGTTCAAAGCTTCGTCCTTATTCGTCCCACACAGTCGAATAACTTGTTGAGTTCACACGAGCTCGGTTTTACACGAGGTAAAAGGTAGGTAACTGTAAGAACAGCAGCTTTGAAGTTCTTGAGCTGATGATGGCTGTTCTTGATGTTGAGCACTGTATATCTCTTTCGTTCTAACTTGCAGTATGCTTTGGAGATATGTTTGCTCAGATGATAACTTTGATAGCTTGAGTATTAGGTTACTTGGGTTGGTAGGTAACTGATCTTCAATGTCTTCAAGGATATATATATAGTCTCTGAAGAAAGTATCCGTTGAGATGTATCCGTTTGAATAAGATTTCCTTCAACGGGAATATGACATGATCCGGATTTCACGGGATTCTGAAGATCTGAAGACTGGCAGTATTTAAATACTTTATCCTTGAGTATTTAAATACTTCTTTGTTCAACGGGACTTGACTTGTGTTCTTTCTTGTCCTTTTGTGAACTGTATGGAAGATGACTGTGTTTTGAGCATCGAGACAGTTTCCATACTTGGTCTTTTATAAGTCTTCTTGCTGTACTGACGAGCTTCACTAATGCTGTTTCAAGGCAGGTCTTCGATACAGGATAAAGCCTTGAAGCCTCGATACAGTTTCCTTACTGTATACGGATTGGCATATATGTCAAAACCTCTAAATAACATTCGATACAGGGATTCGAGTATCCCGGCTGTTTCGATACAGGGTGTTTGTTTTTCCCAACACTTTCTTTTATAGATCCATTTATTTCCAATAGGCACCATGCCTTTAGGATGATCTATTAAAGTCTAGACTTGATTAGCCTGCATTGAGCCTATCTCAGCTTTCATAGCTTCTTGCCGCTTTGCGGAGTCAACATCTACCATCGCTTGGTCATATGTTGAAGGATCATTCTCTTGAATACTTTCTATCATCTCATGGACACCCAGTTCCTCTTGATGCAGATAGCCATACCTCTGAGGTAATAGAGAAATTCTACTAGACTTGCGAGGTTGTGTTTGTATTTCAGAAGGTTAGGTTCTAATATCTTGCACAAGTATCTCATTTGGTGTTTCCTTTATTTCTTCCAAAGAAATATTTCTACCTGCTTCTCCTTCCTGAATGAACTCATCTTCCAAGAAGTGTGCTTATAAAACAACGATGGTCCTATGATCTTCGTACATGTAGAATAGATATCCCATGGAATCCTCTGTATATTCTATGAAACGACCTTTCACAGACCTAGCCTCCAATTTCTTTACTTTAGTCTTCTTGACATACGCAGGACATCCCCAAATCCTAATATGATTAAGACTTGGTTTCCTACCTCTCCACATTGCATGTGGAGTTTTAGGAATGGATCTGAAAGGAGATATATTCAAGATATGTGTTGCAGTAAGGAGTGCATGATCCCACAGATAAATTGGTAGATCAGTATAGTTAAGCATGGATCGAACCATGTCCAACAAAGTTCGATTCCTTCTTTCTGATACACCATTTAATTGTGGAGTAGCTGGAGGAGTGAATTGTGACACTATTCCTAGTTTCTTTAAGAACTCATCAAATTCGGTACTCATGTACTCACCACCTCAGTCTGACCGAAGAGTCTTAACACGGTTACCTGTTTGGTTTTCAACTAGGGCTTTTAAATTCCTTGAATTTATCAAAAGCTTCAGATTTATGTTTTATTAAGTACAAAAACCCATACCTAGTATGGTCATCAGTGAATGTAATGAAATACTGAAAGTCATCTCGTGCCACTTCAAAAGGCCCACAGATATCGGTATGGATCAATCCAAATTTTTCAGCAGCTCTTTCAAAAGTCCTTGTGAAGGGTAACTTAGTCATTTTGCCTTGAAGGCAAGATTCACAAGTTGGATATAGATCCGATACTAATGGACCCGTAAGCCCATCTTTCTCCATTTTATGAACCTTGGTCGGACCAACATGACCAAGTCTAAGATGCCACTTAAGTACTTGGTTTGTTTCATCCCTACCACGCCTCCTAGTTATAGTGTTCACATTTGTTTTATTCTTTAGATTCAAAAGGTACAAACTATTTAATAATATAGCAGTACCAACCAATTTATTTCTAAAATAAATTCGACAGGACCCATCTCCAATAAAGAAATGAAATCTCTTTCGGTCCATGACCGGAATTGATATAATATTTTTATGCCCCTTGGGCCAAACAAGTACATCATCCAATGTAATTATAAACCGTCTAAATCCAACATAAGTGATCCGATGTCAGTAGCCTTGACACTATGCCCGCTGCTGACTGTCACCATCACTTCTTCAGCTCCAAGCTTTCTACTTTGTTCCAGATCCTCATTCATTGTACATATGTGAGAACTCATACCAGAATTACGTATCCAAGAAGTAGAATAAATAATTACAGAACAATTCATTTCCAAAACTAGTAATTCCATACCTGAAGGCGTATTTTGGTCAAGTTTTGGACAGTACCTCTTCCAGTGGGCTAGCTCACCGTAGTTGAGGCATACGCCCATTTTCTTGGCCCCCTTTCTCTTTTGAACCATTGAGGCCTTACCCTTATCTTTCTGTAACCAACCTTTTGGCCTGAACTGTTTCTTGTCTTTCTTGTTATTGTTCTTGGACCTCCAAGTCCCTGAAGAAATTACAAGAGCGGCCTCCTTCGGACTAGTCTTCATATGAGATTGTGTCATGCTCAGTTTGTTCATTAGCCCAGCTAAATTTCATGCAATCTCATTGCAGTTAAGGTTCACGACAAATTGAGTGAAGGAGTCAGGAAGTGATTGAAGAATGAGGTCAGTCTAGATAGAAACGTGCATACTAGAATCAAGAGTCTATAATCTCTCGATCACAGATATTATTTTGAGCATGTGGTCCCCAACTTACTCTCTTTCCTTCATTCGAGCACTAAACAACTGTTTTGATATCTCATACCGAGCAGTTTGAATGTGCTCCCCATAAAGTTCAGTCAGATGTGCCAGAATCGGCCTTGAAGAGGGCATTTTCTCATGGGCCCTCTGAAGCTCATTGTTAGAGGCCATCATGAATCCACGGACCCTGACATCATCTTTAACCCATTTCTCATGGGCATCAACTTCTTCCTGATTTGCCATGGTCCTTGCAAGAGCCGGTGGGATGTCCGCCTCCAAGACGTATCCCAGCGTCTCCATACTGAGGACTATCCTCATATTCCGGAGGTAGTCCACAAAGTTGGGTCTAGTTAGAGTGTTCTTTTCAAGTAGAATTGCGAGTGGGTTAATTGTCATTTTGAGAGATATTTGTCAACTGTAGAGAATAATTTAAGATTAGTTAGTGATTGATTAATTATGATCCAAGTAAAGAATTTAAGGACTTTCTTTATTCATAACTCATCCCCCACTATTTTATTGGCATTTACACACTCCAATGTGAAATTTAGACGTCACGATTGACTTCATAGTGGTGATCGAGTTCTTTACAAAGTTTAATAGAGGGCAATCTAGCAACCCACTCAGTTTCTATTCTATCATTATTTATAAAGTGGTGTCTGACAGCAACCCATCTAATAGATGATTCGATCTTCTTTTACCCCTACTTCACTTGCCCTGAAGCCATACGGTTTCGTTGAACTATTTAAGTCTAAACTGTCAACTCCTATTAGTCTGACAATTGAAACTTACCCGGCAACCCATACGATTTCTAGGGAGTTGATTTGTCACAACCAAAAGAATTTAATGCACTCTAGGAATTTATCAACCTTCCTTAAAAATATTACCCCGACATACTCAGAAGAATAAGATTTCAGTTTAGATTTTAATTTTCCATGAGTTTGACGGAGGATAGGAAATCTCATAACCTTTATAACTTAGTATTTGTAAGTGGGAGTTTAACGCGATTATATATTACACTTTGCACATTAATCCGTTTATAAGCGCGCTTTATGGGTTTGTTTGTTTGTCATACAATATGAAAACATACACAATCTAAATCTAGCAACATGCAGTTAATGGACCGTTTCTAAGTACCGAGTCATCATCGACTCGATAAAAATACAAGTAATCTAATTATAAGTTTTGAGTTTTCGTCTTCATGGTGGTCCGTCCTCGACTCTTCATCATAGATAATTTATTACATAAATAAAATTTGCATCTTATACAAATTTACAAAAATAAATTGGCTCAAAACGGCCATTGCACCCCAATCGAATAAATATTCAATAAACTATGTCCATGAATTACATCACCATTCAAATAATAATGCAACAATTACATTAAAATAAATGGCAAAAACAATTAATCTAAATATTGATCCAATCAATACAAATTTAATCCATCCAATTAATTCACACAACCATTAATTTTAATTTGTTCCGGATAATTTTTTTTATTAAATTAATTACCTTAAGAATAAAATTACCATAATTATATCTTAGTCAAATTAAATTCAATTTAATTTGAGGGAAATTAATTTAGCAAACAAAATATAAAAACAGTGTCGAAAAAGATTCTGGACCGCGATCCCCTAGTCAAACTACGGGCTGACAGTCCTGGATCACAGGACAGGCCCCCGGCAGACCCGAGCTTCCGAGTCCGGCCACTTTTTCGGCTCGTCTTTTCATCCCGAATCCAAAATAATATTTTTCTAATTTTTATGTTACACATTTAAATCAATTTTTCAAAAGAAAAATAGATTTATATTGTAACATAAAATCATGAAAAATAATTTTTAGATGAACAATTAAACATTAATAATTAAAGTAATTATGATTCTAAATCATAGAAAAATAACCAAGCATTCCAAATGCAAATATCGAATATACAATCGCATAGACTTTTAACTGATACCACTGTTGGGATTCGGTAATTAAAAATGAGTTACGCAGCGGAAAATAAACCGGTCCAACCGGATAAAAACCAAACCCCTAAAACGAATCGATCAAGCATTGTATTAATGAATATAAAATGACGAAGATAAAATTAAAAGATCATACCCTCGTAGACCTTTGATAATATCTTTTTGAAGGAAAAATTCCCGAGCCAAGCTTTGATCGTTTTTGGTCACCACCACGAACACGATTCCAATTCGTTCTAGCTTGACGAATGATCAAACATCGAATATGCCGAGTGTCTCTATGTTATTACGCATCGGATATTGATCGGAAAAATTATCTATCAATTCATTCTCGAAGAACACGGCAAGGAATTGATGTAATATTTTTCTTCTCTCCTCTTCTTCCTTTTCTTTCTCTCAAAGATGAATAAGATTGAAGAAAAAGTATTTCTCTCCTCCTTCAAAAACCTCACGGCTGAAAATGAGTGATTATGTGTGTGTGTGTGTGTGTTTTCTCTACACATGAGGTATGTAAGACTTATATATTTATAATACAAAGTGAGATCAAATGATGAGATTCCAAATCTCATCCATTTGTCCTCAACCTTATATTATATGTCTAACACACCCCACACACCACATGACACCTTCCAAGCATGAGAGGGGTGTCCCACTTGAGTTTGGTGAGAAAAAATCCGAGCCACTCAGTACGTGTACCATACGTTCGTATGTCTAGTCCGTTAAGTACACTTCATTTTATCTCTAATGTATTTATGTTTAATTAATTAAGCCAATTAATTAATTTTATCAAATAAAAAATTATAATAATATATTTTCAAGAAATAATTATTTATGAATTAAATTAATCACCTGGTAATTAATTCAATTCACTAGACCGCATGATTTATCAAATAAATCAAATTTGATATCTAATATCCAATATTAATGAATAGATAATAAATACTTATTTTATCCATAAAATATCCTTGTGCACGACTTGATAGGTCCATCTTAGTCGGCAATGGGAGGATCTAAGGAGTACGGATAACACTTAGCAGTCTAGTGTTCGGTACCGTAACCCAACTAAGAACGAATAATCGGATCATTTCAAAACCATTATGTCGTGAATACTGTATACGTATAAACCCTTCAATCATATGTCCCTGTCAAGTATTAGGGTCACGGTCAATCAATCCCTATTCTAACTTGACTCTATGCATTTTGTTAATGCAAATCGAGATCACCGAGCTCTTGTGTATCAAATACAACTAGCTCTAACTGCTTTGACCAAAGACTTATGATCTCATTTGCATTAACCTCATAAGACATTTGTAATATCCGCAATTTTGATTTCCGGTAATTTTCCTTTTTTGGCGGAAATCCATCTTAGCAACTATGTTGTGACCGTTTCGTCATTTTCTGCACTTTTTGTCATCCGAGTTCATTTCGGTATCGTTTTATTGAGTTCCGTGTTCTTAAACGAATGTTACGCACTTGAGTTTGATTCTTGCGAATCTCGTCCGAAACTGTTGTTTCGAGTTTCTCATAAGTTCATTAATGTTATTATTCATGTTGTGAACTTTGGCTTAGTGTTTCGATCGTGTATCGTGTATTTCAGACATTTTGGGCCGTTTTCATAATTTCCTAAAGTTTGGGGTAATTACTTCCGTTGTTGAATTTTGAGCCCTCGGGTGGTCGGAATCATGTGTTCTCTTAGCGCTTAGATTCATCTGTGCGAGTACTTCGTAACCGTAACTTCGGTTTATATTCAGGTATGGGTTTCGGGGTGGTCCGGACTGTCGGAGTTGGCCACGGCCGAGTCATGGCCGTACGTTTTGGGGCAATGGCAGACCTAGCCACGTCACGGCCGCAATGGTCCGGCAGTTACGGCTGTAAGGCCTGTTACGTACGTAGGCCCTTGGCCGGTAACGTACGTAACATGTTCGGTAGTATTGGGCAAAAAGTTCGGCCATGGCCGGTTACGGCCGTAAGCCATGGCCGATTACGTATGTAAGGCGGCCGACAGGCTGCCTATATAAGGCCAGCAGACGGGTTTACACCTATTTTCTCACTTCGTTTCTTTCTCTTCCGCGGCTGGAGGCATGGTGGGCGTGGGGGCATGTTGTTAGGCGATAAATCCATGAATTCCTGGAGTTCATATCATCGATTAGCCATCCTATAATATCTTTTGATCGAGCGAATCAGGTCAGATTTCCTAGAAATCATAGTTTGAGAAATTTAGGGGTTTTGTTCGGTTTTGTCCGATTTAACCGTATTAACTTATATTTGTGATGGATTGATGATTATTTAGATGCATTCTATCATTTCCCTTGTTATTCCATGGTTGGGTTGTATAGATTCGTCGTTTTGATCGAGTTCTTAATCGACGCCTTGAAGGTGTCCGATAAAAGGTCTTAGAGGGGGGTTCGGGCATTATGCGATTATTATTCATCATATGATTGTTGATTTATTGTTGATATGACGTAGGGACGAAATCCTTGTGAAGAACTCGAGTCGGAACCCTCCCGTTCGTTGTCTTCTTCGGGGTCCGAGCTTCTGGTCGAACCGTGTTCTTCGGAGTGTTCGGTAGCGGTTATTGAGGCAAGTATCTTGCTATATGATTTGTGTCTTGTGGATAGAAACTTCGTGTTAGGTTTGTGATGAATTGTTTTACCTTCGTGAATATGCTTCGTATGATTTGATAAGTGTGAGCAATTGATGGTAGTGATGATGTTTCTCACTTGGTTAATGTCGTGGAATGGTCTTGGTTGTGTTAATCATGTGGTTCGTGTTGTGCGTGATTGGTCATGGTTGAATTATCGTGATGATCATGACATTTGTGTCGGTTTGATTACATATTTGAATGTGTATTACGATGTATTGTTGATTGGTTTGACTTATTGATAACCATGTGTGTTACTTGCTGTGATGTGTTGAGTTGATCAATATGAGTTCCGTCGTAATAATGTGTGTGTTCCAGGTAAGGTCTGACGAGGCCTCTGGAGTTCGGCACATGATGTGTACGAACAAGATATGTATTCTAGGTAGGGTCCGTCGAGGCTTCTGGAGTTCGGTACATGATGTGTACGAACGATGTATGTTATCCAGGTAGGGTCCATCGAGGCCTCTGGAGTTTGGTACATGACATGTACGAATAATGCGGGTGGTCCGGGTAGGGTCCGTCGAGGCTTCCGAAGTTCGGAACATGATGTGTACGAACAGTGATTGTTTGGATAACGTTTTAAAACATGAGTCACGAACTCATGATAATATCTTAACTAGTGTGTTTTGAAATGAGAATCGGGCTGAGGCCCTAACGTTTTCGAAAAGGTTTTGTAAATCGGGACTTGAGGTCCAAAAGAATTTCTACTTTAAAAAACCCCGAGCTAATGAGTTCATTTTCAAATATTGCTTGCTGGAATTCGAAATTTTAGAACTTCTCGGGAATATTTTGATAGTTGATTTCCGTGGTAAATTCGTGGTTGCTATTTACTTGTTGCATTTCATATCGTATTATACTTGCACTAGTAAAACAGTGGAGTTTTACTAACCCCCGAGTAATCGGGGGGTGGATGTCTATTTTGCGTCCAGGTATATACAGGTTCAGGTGAGCAGTCACAGGGTTGGCACAAGAGGATGACGAGCTGCGACACTAATCAAGAGATGAGAGTTGTTTTCATTTTTGTTGTGTTGTCAGAGTTGATTTCAGTCTTCCGCTGTATTGTGTTTCGACCCCTGTGTGGGTAATGTTATTTTAGTCACTTCTGTTGATTAAGTTGTGTGACCTCATCGGTCTGTGTATTCACGTGTAAGTGACCTTAACGGTCTGTATTATTTTATTATTTGACCTTGGTCGGGCAAACATTTGGTCGTTTTGTAAGGTTTAGCCTGGTAGATCCTCGTGAAAAGGTGTCTACGGCGTGTAATATTCCCATATGATTTTGGGGGTGTTACAACATTTACCTGCTCACTTACAGGAGAAAGAATCCCTTTCTTGGTATTCAGTAGAGATTTCTACTTGCCCACTAAGTTGCATTTCGAGGTTGACTCCATCAACCGGTGATTGGATCGAACTAATCTAGTGACTAACTTAATGTCACAAGCACATCTCCGACTAAAACCTCAAGTCAAAGGTCCACATATACCTATCACAACATTTCGATTCAGTCATTGACAATCCGTGAGTGATATCCATGTGACCGAATCGAGGTGAGTCGTGTTCGAGTATATTAATTCTATTAGCATACTAATAATGTGTGCTCCCACTAACCTTTAGTGAAGACAGGCACTTTACATGTCAAAGTACACATTATACAAGTCTTGTCTAAACTTACTGCGCAATTTGCGAACTAATTAATCATTCGAGCTTAAACACCTTCAGTGTCTATCTTTTTATCTCTATAAGGAGCGGAATGTTTGCTCTCAAATGCAAGGACTATTGTTGTATATACCAAATCACAATACCTGTGATATACAATAATATAGAAACAATAAATGCCTTATTAAATATTCATAATTACAATACAATGTTCTCACTCTCTCATCCTCTGAGTGGCATTCGAGGGCATATTCCTAACAGCAACAAGACTTTTGAATCGCAATTACAATATATCCAAATTATTTTCGACATATTATTTATGAAAAACCATCATCTTAATGTAAACTCACGAAGATCAGCTCTTGACATTTTTTTTTTGAAAGAACCACTTTCAGTTTCTTTCTGAAAAGCCTTTTGAAAACCTTTTTGAAACATCGTTATTTCAGTTCTGAAATATTTAAATCACTGATCAAAGTTGTACATGAAATCAATTTTAAATCACTTCCAAAATATTTCGAAAATTCTTTCGAAAATATAGTTTTTTTTCCAATATCGTTTTCAAGTGTCAAAAATTGTTAATTTGGTTGAAAGATTATTTTTGAACTATTTCAAATCACCAAAAGCTAATTTGCAGAATTCAAAACAAAGTCATTTCAATATACAAATTCAATTGTAAGGTAATACATAGACATAATCAAATACTCGCCTGACGACTTTAGGGACAAGAACGTTTCAAACGGTTTTTAATGAGGATGCAGAACTCTGAAATTTATGACCTACAATGAGGAATTCATGATAATAGGCATCAGGGCTATTCATTCTAATTGAAATAACACCGAAAACCCTAATCAAATCTCTTAGAGAACTTTTATCGAACACTTTGCGGACGGTATCCGATTACGGTGATTTGAACGAAAGATTTAATTTTCAATTTGCTAGAATCGATAAGAACAGCCCTAGGATACTCGATATATAATCATTTACATTCTCAACAACAATTTATCAAGAATTTAGAAAAATAAGTTTAGGGCTCAGAGCCAAATTACCTCTAATCCGGCAAAAACCGCTGAAATCGGCTGAAGAGGACTTGCTAATTTGATTCCCGGGTATTGATTATGCATTTAAACTACTCGAAACTAGGCAGAATGGATCTCTAGGGTGAGGGCCGAAGCCCTCTGTTCTTCATGGCCGAAATGCCATGAAAATGGCCGAAATGTGAATTTATAACACAAAAGAAACATCTAGGTCGGTTTAAGGGTAATATGGTAGTTTGCCTCGCGGTATATTGATACTCTTGACTTATTTCTATCATAATTTCCTCGTTCGGACTCGGATTGATTCGCCATTTGATTGGAAAGCTATCTCAATAATCTACAATGCTATAAAATTTAGACTTTTTGGAGTTTTCTTAAATTTATGGTGACTGATCAAAGTCAGTCCTTGCACACAGCGCTTTCCATAAATGTACATTCTTATTTTTATTAACACTCTTTTTAAGACTCCATTCATATTTTGAATAGTCCAATGATATAATACTTGAAACAAGAATTGCAAACCTCAAGACCATCAAATGATCCAGTCACAGTTCGATTGGCGAGTCTAGAATGATCACCGAATATCGAGAAACGATGAAGAGATCATTGAGATATTGAAGTGAATTCTTAGGGTAAAATGAATAACCTCAAGACATAATAATTATTGCAATATGATCAATATCGTCACGATAACTCTCGACATTGACATATGTTGGGTTTACGACGCCAGTGGAAGCCAAAACAGAGCACAACAAACGAATGAAAAAGGGTTATTCGAATAAAATCATGAGTTAAACAAAAAGGATAAGGCTCAACATTACTTAATAGGAGAATTATACAACGATATCATGAAACAAATACATGGTAGAAACCATAATTATGATAAGTTCATACAATAGGTCAATAATCACAGAACACATGATTCACAAGTTCTACAAAGCGACAACAGAGTTCACATGAAGGTTCAAGAACCCTAAATTATACAAGCATAAAAATCTCAGATATCACATAAGGTCCAAGTGGTAAATGGTGTAAATGAGTGTAAAATGAAAGGTGTATATAATTTCTAAACTTTCCATTTTAGTAGTGTACAATTAGAATGGACAGACTAAAAACGAAAGAAGTGTGTATTCGGAGGGGGCGAAAGGAGTATTTATTAAAGTCAGATAGTGAAAAATATGAAAACTAAATAATAAAATTATATTATAAAAGAACAAGGATAGAAATATGTAGTGGAATGGGCCAATGATTTGTTGCTCATGTCTTCCATGCTTAAACTATGCTTAAGAATTGTGTGAATACGAATATTCATGTACTCAGTCAAAAGAATACCACCATATTCATGTATCAAATCAATATTATTGTACCTCATATAATACGAGCACTATTGTACTCATGTAACAAGTATGAGTATATTATATCCAATTGTAGGCCACTAGGTATACGATAAACAGCTTAGAAAGTAAGAGTACAATAGGCTGTACAATTTTTGAAGTTAATTGCGTAGCGGAAGTCTGTTGTGTGAGTTGCTGTAAGTACAGCAACTAGGTGTTCTCCTGTTTGCTTGATGCGTACATGGTTTAACGGTGTATACCAGATAAATTAATGTAGAATGAAAACAGTAAAGACAGAAAGTAAATAACACATAGTTTAAAGTGGTTCGAGGTAAACCTATCTACGTCTAGTGGTCTTCCCCAAAAGAGTAAAAAGTTTATGAAAATCACTACGTACACAACTACGTGACTTCAACTAAACCTGTATCTGTATCATTCACACATATTGATACAGAGGCTGTAGCTTTGGGCCGTTCACATAGATTGGCTTGAGCTCTTTCAACTAGCTTCTTCTCACACAGATAGAAGATTTATCTGCAATGCTACTCTTCCCACACAGGTTGGAATACGCAAGGATCTTTAGGCCACACAGGGCTAATGATAATCTCAACAGTAAGGGTAGAACAAATCTCAAACAACAGCTTTATCTTTGATGAACGATTGATGTATGCTGTGCTGTTTGCGTTGAGGACTTAATATATTTTTTCGCTTGAATACTGTTGTATGCTCATGAAACATACTTCTTTGTAATCGCTAGAATGTCAGAGTAATATGTCAGAGCTTTCACGATAAGGAATAATGTGTATGTGAGTCCTCTTGGTTGGGGCTATTTATAACCTTGGAATTGTATCCGTTATAAATGTAGCCATTGTTGGTTGGTGAGATGTTGACGTCTGTCTCTTGATTGGAGGCTACTGAATGTTTGAATTAAAGTAGATCGCATTTAATGCTTCATACATCCTTTCTGTCTTTGCATTAATTGCTCTTCAAAGCATTCGGACTTGTCTCTCTCCGGCTGCATTAAATGTTGTCCTACCAGCAATAAATGCTGCTTTAACCGTGAATATTTTATGAATAAACAATGTCTATCTCACAATGATTTAAAGCTTCTTTTGTTCAGTCCTGTTGGATATGTTTTACTTTTCCTAAGTAAAACATCTTCCGCCTGTATGCTGTATCCAACGCTTTAAGTCTCTTTGCTGTATGATGAGGGCTCTGTACGATGGACTGTAGAAGATCTCTTTGCTGTAGGGATAGACTGTATGAGTAGTCCTAACAACTTTCATGCTTAACAGTATTCTGACTCTTTTGAGATTACTTTGGTGTATGTTGGCAATTATCAAAACAGGAATGTTTTCCCAATAATTTCCCCCTTTTTATACTTGTTGAAATATAACAAAATTTCGCAATCTAACAGTAAAACAGTAAGCTTAGATTACGAGCTGTAATCTTTCAAGATTTTTTTTTATTGATACTCGGGGAAAAATTGCAAGTTCTTGAAAATATAAGAACAAAACAAATACTACCTACTGTATTGGTAAGCTAACAGAAGAAACAATACAGCGAAAGGACAGGCTAATCCTATACTGAGAATGCCTCCAAGGTCTCCGGTCAGTATCATTTGCGGTCCCTTTCCACCAGTTGACTAGGGAGTCATCGCCTTGATCCCTGTAGATACTCCTTCCTTCAAGGGATTTATCGAACGCGAGTATCCATCCTTCCGGGTGGGTGAGCCGTTCACCTTTTTGGTGCCTTGACTTCACCAGCATCTGCAAAGGGAGCCTTTCTTCTACTAACAGCCTCGAGAATTCAATTGCAGCATCCTGCAGCTTCTTGAATAGGTTGAAGAGGGTAGACTCCCTGATGAACATACAGAAGTATCTCATCAATTCATTTTTCTTCCAATTCTTCAGATCATCGGCTGAAGGCTATCGATCAGTGGGCAGCAAAATCTCGGCAGGCTTTCGCACATTATTCTTCTAGGGGATGTTAGGATCCTAGAACTCAGGTCGAGAGCCAGATACCTTGTATCCTTTTGAAGCTTGACTAGACCCTGGTGAGGCCAGTCTATCAATCGCAGCAGCAACACTCTCTTCGAGCGCTGCTTCCATCTCTCTCTCTCTCTCTCTCTTTAATCTCCATCTTCGACCAGCCTTTCTGGCTTCTTCCTCCTTTTTGGCATCATCAATGTCTGATACCTTGGTATGAATCTCCTGTAGGAGTTTCATAGACGCATCTTGTCGGTCAGTCAGAGTATTGATTTTCTCAACCAAAGTACCGAGCACCAGAGATATATCATCTATCTTTTTGTCGTGGTCAACGAGTCTGGTACTGGTATGGTGAAGGGCAGCAACCGTATTGGCCTCGACAATCCTGAGATTTTCTTTTTCTTGCCTAAGGATTTTCTCATGATGCTGCTTAAGTTGATTGAGCGCTTTCCACAATGCATTAGGCATGAGGTGGAACGCGTCCTCAACATTGTTGATTGCAGATTTTATATTGGGGAGCTCAACCTGGGCAGTTTCTCTCATTCAATCAAGTTCTTTCCCGACGTCATACCGTGCCTTTACAGCATCTTGTAGGAACACTGTCTTTCGGCCAATGGCTTGGAGTTGCTCGATGCAGGCTTCGGTGCGCGGGGAACTAGGGTGCGCGATCTTAGAATCCTCCGGTTCTTCAAGTCGATAGAGTACCACATGATGATGGGGTCGTCGTGGTCTGTCTTCCGGTAAGAAACCATCATCGGAATCTGACTTGGAGTTAGCATAGCTTCGGAAGAAGGTGCATCAAATTCAGTCTCGAGGACAGGAAGTACTGATTCCTCCTGTTCGGTATCTTCGTCGGTAGTGGGAAGTACAAGAGGGACTGAATCCTCCCGCCGATTATCAGCTTCCACCTGATCTGGAAGAGGGACTGAATCCTCTTGGCGGATGGAGCAGGCGGCTTCTTCGTGTAGTGGGACAGACTGGGCTTCCTGTTTAGGAGCTGCTTGATCTTCAGTGGTAACATGAGGGACTGATTCCTCATGTTGTTGATCTTTGGCAGCTTCTTATTGCGGGGAAGTGGACTATTATCTGTCAGATGTCTCCTGACCCTGTAGGTTTTGGTGATTTGCCATATCACATTCCCTGGCCTCCACGGCTGATCCTAGACCGGCCAGTAGGGCATCATCGTCGGTGTCCGAGTTAAGGATTGAGTGGTGGCCGTTTGATGGAGCTTTGTCGCCGGATTGTGACTTCCCTTTCAGTCTAGACTTCTCTTTCGCCTTTAAATAGTCAGAGATTATCTATTGGCAAAAGTGGTCATCCCAGCGAATCAAGACCTCGACGTTCTGGGTGTCTGTGACCTCTAGAGCAAATAATTCCTCTTCCTTCCAATCGGTCCAGTTGTACAGAGTGTCGTATGGGGCGACCCTGTAAGACTTTCATATTTTGAAGCGTTCGTAGGCTTACTCGATTTGTACCTGGAGGAGAGTATTATTGATTATTTTGGATGGGTAGGGACTCCGTACAGTAGTTGGGTCTACCGTGCGGATGGGATCCTCAACAGGTATGAGAGCCTATTTTGAAGAGGGATCCCGAACAGGGGATGGTACCCTGTGGGGAGAGGGATCCTGTACAAGGGTGGGTACCCTGTCAGGAGTAGCGGCTTTTGGCTCTGTAGGGACAGCCTACTCGCTAGATCCCTCCAGCTTGGCAAACAGTTGATCATCCATCATAGCCGCCACAGGCTCGGGATCTGCTGATTTCGCAGCAACTCTTTCTTCCATAGGGATTGCGCCCTGTGGGATTGATTTAGCGACAGGAGCAGAGGTGGCCTCTGTAACACCCCCAAAACCATCCGGGATATTACAGCGCCGTGGGCCCCGCGTCGGAACCCACCAGGCTAAAATTCATTTTCAACAACGTTCAAAAACGCCAAAAAGGCCGATGACGGTAATGTTTTCAAATACTCACAAGTCATTTATAAAGTATCAAATACCATCATGAAAATATCGTTAAAACGTTCAAGGCCAAAATGCCAAAACTCGATTTAGGGAATCAATTTTATGAAATAATCCAAGTTTACGAAGTACCCAAAAAGCCATTTTTAAATGTAGACACGATTTGGTAAAAATACCGGAAAGACATTTTGAAATATACACACGCAGCGGATAAAACACAGTTCAAAATATACATTTGCAGCGGAAATAAAACAACCAGAAAAGAATACTCGATTCCCAAAATAATGCCACGGCCACTATCACCCGGGAAGCTCATCTCTTCACGACCGCTACTAGCTCGATCTACGAGTACCTAAAAATAAAGCCCACGACGGGGTCAGCCACAATACTCAATAATGATATCGATCACATCACATAAATAATTACATACCAATGTAATAATACTGTAAGAATACTACCAACGTAATCTTACCATCATAACTTTACCAATCCAAAGCAATTCTTACCATAATCCACATTTCGCATTCTCAAATGACGAAATGAACTCAACAACAGTCATCTGGACTGAACCAAAACAATACTCAAAATCCTCAAAAACATCATCATAACTTATAAGCGGAAAATAATCTATCTGTGCCAAATCCTGTCCGTCGGATCGCACAATCAAATACCAATCCTGATAAGAACCAAACATACACAATACATCTGTAGATCAACTACCACAAAATAATGATAACAAATCCGAAACATCGATGCACAGCCCAAACGCTCATACGATTAATAACCAGATCAATCAATACGTCAACTGAGAATATCACCAACATGACAAACTCCAAGCAAGACCAACGAAGAATCAACAGCGACCAAGAATCTCATCAACATGATCAGCTCCAACATGACCAACAAGGATCAACGATGACCGAGGATACCATCAACAAGATAAACTCCAAACACAATCAACAAAGGACCAATTAACGACCGAGAATACCATCAACAAGGTAAACTCCAAACACAATCAACAAAGGACCAATTAACGACCGAGAATACCATCAACAAGGTAAACTCCAAATGATCAACAATAATGGATCTCAAGACAATAACTTCGACTGTCGAACATACCCCTCGGGCGTATGAACAACCAGTCGCAAACCGTCGAACATATCCAATCATACATGGACTATGAACGACCAAAACAATATGGCTCAAAGATGGACGTCACAGTACGTCCGATCTGGAAATGTGTCCGTGCACAAGCCACCCCGTGTATCGATCAAATACACGTGTGGTCTTGTACCTAATCAGTCTCACGAAGTAATCTTCTCGTGTGCACAGCCCAATGTGAGGACATGACCCCATCACACGTCTATATGTGCCCGCCCTGAAAATCCCACACATATCCGATCGGCCCGCAAATATGACTCCAGATATGTCACGATGCAACATGACAACGAAACTCAAAGAATCACATATCCAATAAGGATCAAAAGACTCACCGAAGTGAACAATGACACACGAATAATGAAAGATCGACTCGACCGACAATATTTAAAACAGCAATCCTGGGATCACAATTTCCAAAGAACGATCAACTCGATCAACACCCCCAACACAACAGGCCTGGGATCAACATTCCTCAACGATCGATCAACACAACCATTAATACCAAACGATAGCCCTGGAATCAACATCCCTCAACGAACAACCAATACGAATCTCACTATACGAAACTTCAACTTATGACATATACCACAATTCAACATAATAATTATCCTCATAACTGAACCATATTTAAATTAACTCAAACTGACGATAATATCCTTTCCACGAACAAACCATCATCCCGACAATTTACGTTTATAATATCATTGCTATATGAATTTTAAATGAAATGAAAGCAAAACCATTCATTAAATATTATAAACTGAACAAGTATAACTTGCCTCGATACCGATACCACGAAGCCATTACCAAAACCATTGCCTTCGTCTACGAGCTCCTCATCCCCGACCAAAAGCAATCTACGAACTCTTCAACCTCAACCGCAACACAATGGTCATAATCAACGATCAATTATCACCACATATTGCAATAATTGATTAACACACATTCGATAATAATCAACAACCGGTATAACCAATCCACAACCCTAACGATTCCAAAATATCTTGATTAAACACAAGTCCGAACAATCTAACTCAAACAATTACAAATTCATTCCCATGATTCCGCAAAGTCCATATATCGATTCGATAAGGCGAGTATACAAACTTAACTAAAGTATTCCAATCAATTTCTCTTTCAAAACTTCAATCAAACACCTTGAAGGCGGAATTCAAAGGTATATTCGAATCATCAATCAATAAACACCAACCACATCAAGAACACGAAGAACACAATCATAAACATATATATCCTTCAACATTATATGATTCTAGCCATCGATACGAACTAAACAACCCAAATATATCAAGAATCCCAAACATCCCAAAATATTAGAGTTCAAGCCAATTACCTTCAATCCGGCGAAAGAATCAAGAATGATGTTATAATCCTTGTTCCAAGCTTTCCTAGACGTTATCACTTGATAAACCAACTCAAAATCTGAGGTTTAGGGGTTAAAAATCGAGTTTGGGTGATTTGGGACGAAAGGGGATCATGTAGGAGGGTTGGGAAATGAAATTCCCGATTGTTGTACGTTTTTGTACGTCCAGGCACGTTAGCGTACGCTAACTTTATCAATAGCGTGCGCTACCTGTTCTCAGAATACAGACTGTATAGTTTTTGCTATTTTGAGCATAACTCACTTATATACTGAATACATATATACAACCAGATAATATTCTCATATGATATACCCAATATCAAAAGTACGATAACTTGATACACGATATCTTCAAATGTAATTATCGACCAAATACGACAATTACACCAATACAGCTGTCTCAGTTCTCAATCTATTTTATCCATACTGTATAGACACCAAGCTATCCAGTACGTCTCAGATAAAATAACGCGAAAAATTTATACTGAAAATCCAGATATTACATACTAAAAATCGGGGTATTACACTCTACTCCCCTTAAAATAAGTTTCGTCCTCGAAACTTGCAACCTGCCACACCCAACAGATCAACCAAAATTTCCAACTCATCACAAAACAATCAATCGTCGCCACAAGCGAATAACCAAAATGACAACTTACAGGTGCGTGAAGCCGATGATCTCCCGTGATACTAGCACATGACTCACATACGAAGTCTCAACACAATACCAACACACACCAATATCGCAAATAGCAGTTTGAAAAGATCTCAAAAATTTTGGAACCTCTAAAAATCGGTTTTACTCAAAATTCAGAAAAATCATTTTCAAAAGTCATGCTACTACCGTACCAGTAGAGCCACATAACACACATGCCCGGGTTTCACAAAACCTAGGCTCCGATACCATCTTCTGTAACACCCCCAAAACCATCCGGGATATTACAGCGCCGTGGGCCCTGCGCCGGAACCCACCAGGCTAAAATTCATTTTCAACAACGTTCAAAAACGCCAAAAAGGCCGATGACGGTAATGTTTTCAAATACTCACAAAAGTCATTTATAAAGTATCAAATACCGTCATGAAAATATCGTTAAAACGTTCAAGGCCAAAATGCCAAAACTCGATTTAGGGAATCAGTTTTATGAAATAATCCAAGTTTACGAAGTACCAAAAAGCCATTTTTAAATGTACACATGATTTGGTAAAAATACCGGAAAGACATTTTGAAATATACACACGCAGCGGATAAAACACAGTTCAAAATATACATTTGCAGCGGAAATAAAACAACCAGAAAAGAATACTCGATTCCTAAAATAATGCCACGACCAGTATCACCCGGGAAGCTCATCTCTTCACGACCGCTACTAGCTCGATCTCCGAGTACCTAAAAATAAAGCCCACGACGGGGTCAACCACAATACTCAATAATGATATCGATCACATCACACAAATAATTACATACCAATGTAATAATACTGTAAGAATACTACCAACGTAATCATACCGTCATAACTTTACCAATCCAAAGCAATCCTTACCATAATCCACATTTCGCATTCTCAAATGACGAAATGAACTCAACAACAGTCATCTGGACTGAATCAAAACAATACTCAAAATCCACAAAAACATCATCATAACTCATAAGCGGAAAATAATCTATCTCGTGCAAATCTCGTCCGCTTGATCGCACAATCAAATACCAATCCTGATAAGAACCAAACATACACAATACATCTGTAGATCAACTACCACAAAATAATGATAACAAATCCGAAACAACGATGCACAACCCAAATGCTCATACGATCAATAACCAGATCAACCAATATGTCAACTGAGAATATCACCAACATGACAAACTCCAAGCAAGACCAACGAAGAATCAACAGCGACCAAGAATCTCATCAACATGATCGGCTCCAACATGACCAACAAGGATCAACGATGACCGAGGATACCATCAACAAGATAAACTCCAAACACAATCAACAAAGGACCAATTAACGACCGATAATACCATCAACAAGGTAAACTCCAAACACAATCAACAAAGGACCAATTAACGACCGAGAATACCATCAACAAGGTAAACTCCAAACGATCAACAATAATGGATCTCAAGAAAATAACTTCGACTGTCGAACATACCCTCGGGCGTATGAACAACCAGTCGCAAACCATCGAACATATCCAATCATACATGGACTATGAACGACCAAAACAATATGGCTCAAAGATGGACGTCACAGTACGTCCGATCTGGAAATGTGTCCGTGCACAAGCCACTCAGTGTATCAATCAAATACACGTGTGGTCTTGTACCTAATCAATCTCACGAAGTAATCTTCTCGTGTGCACAGCCCAATGTGAGGACATGACCCCATCACACGTCTATATGTGCCCGCCCTGAAAATCCTACACATATCCGATCGGCACGCAGATATGACTCCAGATATGTCACGATGCAACATAACAACGAAACTCAAAGAATCACATATCCAATAAGGATCAAAAGACTCACCGAAGTGAACAATGACACACGAATAATGAAAGATCGACTCGACCGACAATATTTAAAACAGCAATCCTGGGATCACAATTCCCAAAGAACGATCAACACGATCAACAACCCCACCGCAACAGGCCTGGGATCAACATCCCTCAACGATCGATCAACACAACCATTAATACCAAACGATAGCCCTGGAATCAACATCCCTCAACGAACAACCAATACGAATCTCACTATACGAAACTTCAACTTACGACATATACCACAATTCAACATAATAATTATCCTCATAACTGAAAAATACTTAAATTACCTCAAACCGACGATAATATCCTTTCCACGAACAAACCATCATCCCGATAATTTACGTTTATAATATCATTGCTATATGAATTTTAAATGAAATGAAAGCGAAACCATTCATTAAATATTATAAACTGAACAAGTATAACTTGCCTCGATACCGATACCACGAAGCCATTACCAAAACCATTGCCTTCGTCTACGAGCTCCTCATCCCCGACCAAAAGCAATCTACGAACTCTTCAACCTCAACCGCAACACAATGGTCGTAATCAACGATCAATTATCACCACCTATTGTAATAATTGATTAACACACATTCGATAATAATCGACAACCGGTATAACCAATCCACAACCCTAACGATTCCAAAATATCTTGATTAAACACAAGTCCGAACAATCTAACTCAAGCAATTACGAATTCATTCCCATAATTCTACAAAGTCCATATATCGATTCGATAAGGCGAGTATACAAACTTAACTAAAGTATTCCAATCAATTTCTCTTTCAAAACTTCAATCAAACACCTTGAAGGCGGAATTCAAAGGTATATTCGAATCATCAATCAATAAACACCAACCACATCAAGAACACGAAGAACACAATCATAAACATATATATCCTTCAACATTATATGATTCTAGCCATCGATACGAACTAAACAACCCAAATATATCAAGAATCTCAAACATCCCAAAATATTAGAGTTCAAGCCAATTACCTTCAATCCGGCGAAAGAATCAAGAATGATGTTATAATCCTTGTTGCAAGCTTTCCTAGACGTTATCACTTGATAAACCAACTCAAAATCTGAGGTTTAGGGGTTAAAAATCGAGTTTGGGTGATTTGGGACGAAAGGGGATCGTGTAGGAAGGGTTGGGAAATGAAATTCCCGTCTGCTGTACGTTTTTATACGTCCAGGCACGTTAGCGTACTGTGACGGGTCGGGCGAAAGCGACCCGGATGACCCTAACATGAGTCTCTATGTGTCGGAAGGTTCCGGAAGGTTCTAGAATGATCACGAAAGACCTAGAGATCTCTACATACTTGTAAATTCGTAGATGACTCTAGAAGCATGTAGAAATGTACTTCTTACACACTTTGTAGAATGCTCATGTAAATGCCCATGTAAATGTACTACAAGTATCTAGAGTATTCTAACTAGAAAGTTCTATCTAGAGAGTTCCACTCCAGAACTCTCCTAGGGTGGTATAAAAGGAGGAGGAGCCTCATTTGCTCAATCCATCCAGAAATCCTCAAGCAATGAAGCATTGTAAAAGCTCTCTTGTACCCAAAGCATTCATCTAATAAAATCCTTTTGTGCCATTGTCCCTTTTCTCGTTACTTTCAGGCTTACTTAGCAACTCGACTCAGCTTAGTTGTTTAAGTGCCGCACGGGTTAGCTGCGCAAAACTTCCGTCCCGTGACAAGTGGTATCAGAGCCACGGTTTGCACACAACCGACTCATATCACACGAGAACAATGGCCAACACTCAGGATGTCCTTATTGATGCTACCCAAGAGCAGCAACGCGGTCGTGAGGAGCAACGAGGTAACAAGGTCCGAGGCAAGTCCAAGGGACCCTCTGCCGACGCCTTCGAACCTCGGATTGCCACACTGGAAGCCTCGATGGCTAGCTTGGAGGAGAACCTTGATCAAGTCCATGACAGGTTCGACACTCTGGAGACGGAATACGCCGACATCGCTGGCGTGCTGAAGAAACTTATGATGGACCAGTCGGATATGTTGCGTGGACAACTTATTGAATTCCAGAAGGAGATTCATGGCCTCCGTGGCTTTGTCCAAGAAGAGCTACGCTCTATTCGTTCGGAAGTGGAAGAAGTTCGATCAGAACGGGCTAAACACAAGCGAGCCGCATCATTTAATTCCGCTGCCCCGTTCGCTTTTGATGCGCGCCGCTTGGATGTGCCTAAGCCCGAAACCTACGATGGCACTCGGAATGCCACTGTGGTCGATAACTTCTTATTCGGCCTGGAACAATACTTTGACACTATGGGCGTAAAAGATGAGGAACAGAAGGTCAGCGGCGCACCAAATTACCTGCGTGGTGCCGCACAACTCTGGTGGCGCCGGAAGTACGGCGATATTGGCAAAGGGATCTGCACCATTGATACTTGGGCAGACTTCCAAAGAGAACTCCGAAAACAATTTGCCCCAAGCAATGCTGAACGAGATGCGAGAGCTCGCCTCCGAAGACTCAAGCAGACAGGTACGATTCGTGACTATATCAATGAATTTACAACTCTCATGCTTGAAGTTGAAATGTCCGATAAAGATGCACTTTTCTATTTCACCGATGGCCTTAACAATTGGGCCAAAACCGAGCTGGATAGACATGGTGTTCAGACCCTTGACGAAGCTATCGCCAAGGCTGAATCACTCACTGACTACTCTGGGCAAGGTAAAGATAAACGGCCCACTCATGGCAAAGGTGGGGGAGAAAATCGCAAGGAAGGATATGGCGGTAATCACAAGAATTGGGGAACTAACCGACCCCCAAGCGGCAAGATCGGGCAACAAAAATTCCCAGGAAAGAAGGAGCAATCAAAGCCGAAAAGCCCTTGCTTCATATGCAATGGCAACCATTGGATACGCGACTGCCCCGAAAAGAAGACCCTAAACGCCCTTGCTTCCCACTTAAAAATCAATGCCGATGATACCTCGGCCACTCCATTAGAAGAACCCCGACACAACATGGGTTCTCTTCAGTACATGTCCGCTCTTAAGGGACAAGCCCCGAGGCCCGTTACTACGAAGAAAGGGCTCATGTTTGCTCGCACCTCTATTAACGGTCAAACCGTTAGCGCATTACTCGACACTGGAGCATCTCATAACTTCATGTCCGAGGAAGAAGCCAAACGCCTAGGGCTCAAGACAGTCTATCGCGGAGGTGCGATGAAGGCAGTAAACTCACCTGCCAAGCCTATAGCCGGAATTGCTCATGACGTACCACTCTCTCTTGGGACATGGTCCGGAAAGCTCGACTTCTCTGTCGTCCCCATAGACGACTTCAAGATGGTTCTAGGCATGGAATTCTTCGACAGATTCCAAGCCTTCCCTATGCCGGCCACAAACACACTCGCCATCTACGACGGGGACAAGGCATGCATGGTCCCTATTGAACGAGCCCATGTTGAGAAGAAACTAATCTCGGCCATGCAATTTAAGAAGGGGATGCGGAAGTACCCCAACTACTTGGTAACAATTCGGCAGCTCAATGACGAAGAAAAACTCGACTCATCGCGGACTGACCATCCGCAAATCTTGAAGAATATTCTTGAAGAATACAAGGATGTGATGCCTAAAGAGTTGCCTAAGAAAGATCCACCCAGGCGAGAGGTGGATCATTGTATCGAGTTGGAACCCGGTGCCAAACCCCCAGCTGCTGCTCCCTACCGCATGGCACCGCCCGAACTCACGGAACTACGAAGGCAAATCAAGGACCTTCTAGAAACAGGATACATACGTCCCTCCAAGTCTCCCTACGGTGCACCCGTACTTTTCCAGAAGAAGAAGGATGACACCCTTCGAATGTGCATCGACTACAGGGCACTTAATCGGATCACTGTCAAGAACAAATACCCAATACCATTGATAGCAGATCTCTTCGATCAACTTGGTAAGGCGCGGTACTTCACCAAACTTGACCTGCGCTCGGGGTACTATCAAGTACGAATTGATGAAGGAGATGAGGCCAAGACCACATGTGTGACTCGCTACGGTGCTTTTGAGTTCCTTGTCATGCCCTTCGGTCTCACGAATGCACCTGCAACCTTTTGCACCCTCATGAACAAGGTACTTCACCCTTTCCTTGACCAATTTGTTGTTGTTTACTTGGTTGATATTGTGGTGTACAACTCGACTCTTGAAGAACATATTCAACACCTTAAACAAGTCTTCCAAGTACTACGCGAGAACGAGCTCTATGTTAAGAAGGAAAAATGTTCATTTGCACAAGAAGAAGTCGAATTTATCGGTCACAAGGTTAAAGGAGGCAAAATCATGATGGAAAATGCAAAGGTGAAAGCTATTCGGGATTGGCAACCCCCGACCAAGGTTCCAGAACTTCGGTCATTTCTCGGCTTGGTGAACTACTACCGCTACTTTATAAGAGGATACTCGGCCAAAGCAGCCCCACTGACCGATCTACTCAAGAAAAACCAAGTATGGCATTGGTCCAGCAAGTGTCAGCAAGCTTTTGAAGAACTCAACCAAGCGGTGTCCGAAGAACCCGTACTAGCCTTGCCGGACCACACAAAAGCTTTTGAGGTACAAACTGACGCTTCTGATTTCACTATTGGAGGAGTGCTCATGCAACATGGACACCCCATTGCCTTTGAGAGCCGGAAACTCAATGAGATGGAAAGACGGTATACGGTGCAAGAAAAGGAAATGACTGCGGTCATACACTGCCTGCGAACATGGCGACACTACCTGCTTGGTTCACACTTTGTCATTATGATGGATAATGTTGCTACGAGTTATTTTCAGACGCAAAAGAAGTTAAGTCCCAAGCAAGCTCGATGGCAAGACTTCTTGGCGGAATTCGACTACCGACTCGAGTACAAGCCGGGGAAAGCTAATGTAGTCGCGGATGCCCTAAGCAGGAAGGCAGAACTGGCCACTATGAGTTCAAGTATGCCAAAGTCCGACCTCATCCAACGGATTAAGTAAGGAGTCCAACAAGATGCCCAACTGAAAGATCTTTTGGACAAAATAAGGCAAGGCAAAACAAGGCGATTTTGGGAGGAAGATGGTATCGTACGCACCATTGGCGATCGGATATTTGTGCCTAAGTGGGGAAAACTTCGAAAAGAGATCATAAAGGAGTGCCACGACACTAAGTGGGCTGGTCACCCAGGAATCGAACGCACCACTGCACTCGTGCAGGCCTCATACTATTGGCCGCAAATGAGGGACGAAATTGAAGCCTACGTGAAGACTTGTCTTGTGTGCCAGCAAGACAAGAATGAATAGAATCTGCCGGCAGGATTGTTGGAGCCCCTGCCCATTGCTTCAAGGCCCTGGGAGAGCGTCTCAATGGACTTCATCACAACTCTCCCAAAATCAGAAGGATTCGGAAGCATCATGGTGGTGGTGGACCGATACAGTAAGTATGCTACTTTCATTGCCACATCACCCGATTGCAATGCTAATGAAGCTGCCTATCTATTCTTCAAACATATCATCAAACTTTGGGGGATTCCTTTAAGCATTGTGAGTGATCGAGACCCTCGATTCACTGGACGATTTTGGAGAGAACTATTCGAGCTATTGGGAACCGACCTCAAGTTCTCGACAAGTTTCCATCCCCAAACAGATGGACAGACCGAACGAATCAATGCATTGCTGGAAATATATCTAAGACACTATGTGAGCGCCCATCAGAAGGACTGTCCAAGATTACTTGATGTGGCCCAGTTTTCTTACAATCTGCAGAAAAGCGAGGCAACGGGTAAGTCCCCTTTCGAAATCATTATTGGTTTTCAGCCACTAACTCCGAATGCTGTAGCCTCGACACATGAAGGGAAGAGTCCCGCAGCTCACCGCATTGCCCGAGAATGGCATGAGGAAAGAGACATTACGCGCGCCTACCTTGATAAGGCCGCCCGGAAGATGAAGAAGTGGGCTGATCCTAAAAGAAGAGACATTAAGTTCCAAGAAGGTGATCAGGTCATGGTCAAACTTTCTACCAACCAATTCAAGGCATTACGCAAAGTACACAAAGGTTTGGTGAGGAGGTACGAAGGACCATTCACAATAATCAAATGTGTTGGAAATGTCTCTTATATGTTGCAACTCCCTCTAAAACTTAAAATACATCCGGTCTTCCACGCGAGTCAATTGAAACTCTACCATGCCGACTCGGAAGACCCGCACCGAGGAGAGTCAAATCGTGCACCTACTGCCGTAATCACCTCATTCGACAAGGAGGTGGACTATATTGTGACCGAACGAGTTACTCGGAAGAGAGGCGTGCCTCCCGGCACGGAATACTTGGTAAAATGGAAAAACCTCCCTGATAGCGAAGCAACATGGGAACGGGAAGACGAACTCTGGCAATTTCAAGATCACATCAAGAGGTTCAAACAAGAGAACGCGCCGAGGACGTCGCTGAAATAGGTGGGGGAGGATGTGACGGGTCGGGCGAAAGCGACCCGGATGACCCTAACATGAGTCTCTATGTGTCGGAAGGTTCCGGAAGGTTCTAGAATGATCACGAAAGACCTAGAGATCTCTACATACTTGTAAATTCGTAGATGACTCTAGAAGCATGTAGAAATGTACTTCTTACACACTTTGTAGAATGCTCATGTAAATGCCCATGTAAATGTACTACAAGTATCTAGAGTATTCTAACTAGAAAGTTCTATCTAGAGAGTTCCACTCCAGAACTCTCCTAGGGTGGTATAAAAGGAGGAGGAGCCTCATTTGCTCAATCCATCCAGAAATCCTCAAGCAATCAAGCATTGTAAAAGCTCTCTTGTACCCAAAGCATTCATCTAATAAAATCCTTTTGTGCCATTGTCCCTTTTCTCGTTACTTTCAGGCTTACTTAGCAACTCGACTCAGCTTAGTTGTTTAAGTGCCGCACGGGTTAGCTGCGCAAAACTCCCGTCCCGTGACAGTACGCTAACTTCATAAATAGCGTGCGCTACCTGTTCTCAGAATACAGACTGTATAGTTTTTGCTATTTTGAGCATAAATCACTCATTCGGACTCCGATTAACTCACCATTTGAACCATTAGAAAGATAACTCGATGCTCTATCATATTGTTATGTTTCAGAATTTTTGGAGTTTTCAAGAATCGGTGGCGATTTTCCAAAATGAACCTTATACGCATTACTTTCCAAACAAGTGTCCAAATCTCATTTCTACTAACGTTTCAACATATAATCTTCTTAATCATATCATATAAACCAAGAATCATAATCACTTGCATGATCATCATCATACGAAGTAAATAATAATGACAATATCAAAACCCGAAATGAAGGGAGATATTAACCAACATATCTCTTGAAGAAGAACAACACCATTCCAAACCACACGAATCATATCAATATCCGCATATCAACAATATCATCAACATAACTCAGTAATCCATCTCATAATCTTATACTCATCAGCTCATATACATGACGATTATCAACTCAAGAACATCATATACACTTCAAAACGAAATCCCAAAGTGAAGAGTAATTACCTCTTTGAAGGAATGGATTGAATCCCAAGGTTGAATCCGTTTCCAATCGTTTCCAAACTCCAATGTTGTTAAGGACGATCAACTCAAGTGTTTGGAACCTCAAACTTCTCTCTAAGAACTCTCTCTATCGAAATAAGGGAAAGAATGGCCGAAATTGCATCTTAACACCCGGCTGTCCCTTTATATACTGCACATTACTAGCGTGCGCTAAAACTTGTATTTAGCGTGCGCTACATCCCTAGCGTGCGCTATCCTTCCTTGATAGGGTGCGCTATCGGGCAGTCCAGAGGCTACTGCCTTGCTTCGCACATCATCTTACGTACGTAATGCACATGCAATAGCGTACGCAAATAGGCGTTGACTTACTACAGTGAAATGCTTAGTAGCATGCGCTATTCTCCAACAATAGCGTGCGCTATTCCTCGTTGACCCGACATTATGCACCTTCCCCAAAGATGCCCGGGGTCCACACGCTGAAAGTAACCTGACAAAGCCAAGATTCCCTTTTGACCGATCTGATATTAGCGTACGCTAACCATATGCACTAGCGTGCGCTAAATGCCGATAATAATTAGCACGGCCTACTCGCCACCTTCCGAACCTTATCCAGAATGCCTTACGTACGTTAGGGGTCCTCCTTAGCGTACGTAATTCAGACCTCTTAGCGTGCGCTAAGTTTACATCGTAGCGTGCGCTAAGCATACATCGTAGCATGCGCTAACGTGGCTGTACTTGGCCATTTTCAGCTATTCTCGTCCAACGTATCGACATACAGAATACAAACATACGGCATACTGAATACATATATACAACCAGATAATATTCTCATATGATATACCCAATATCAAAAGTACGATAACTTGATACACAATATCTTCAAATGTAATTATCGACCAAATACGACAATTACACGAATACAGCTGTCTCAATTCTCAATCTATTTTATCCATACTGTATAGACACCAAGCTATCCAGTACGCCTCAGATAAAATAACGCGAAAAATTTATACTGAAAATCCAGATATTACATACTAAAAATCGGGGTATTACAGCCTCTACAGTAACCGCTGCAGGTACTGTAGGCTCAGTCTTATTTGACTTCTTGGCCTTCTTCTTCTTCTTCTCGACATCCTGAGGTGATCGGCTATCAGACACTTCTTTTTCTTTTCTTCTCCTAGCTCGAGATCCGCAAAGTGACGTCCCTTGGGTCACTTGAGATGGGCATGTATTGAGGGTGTGGCCTCTTAGCAATCAGGGGTGACTTGTTGAATACGGTGACCTTTATTGCACCAACGAATTTTCTGGGGCCAATCTTCTTAGCATCGGCATATTGTCTTACTCCGCAGTTAGTGAGGATGTAGTTCACAATGAGGCCGAATGATTTCTTTGCAGTCTCAGGTTTGGCAGACTCCTCCTGAATCCTCTTCAACAAAAGTTGGCACCAGTTAACCTTTTCTCCAGACATGATGGCTACCATCATTCGGAAGAAGGTTAGTGCACATATCAAAAGCTCCTGTCCAGTTCTCAACAACCCAGAAACAGAAGTCATGAAGGTAGACATAGGGCAGGCAGAAATTCCTCTTGTGTCATGAGGGGTGAACATTCTGTGCATCCTCATCACTGGTGAACAACCTCCAGTAGGCTATCAACAACTTCTCCGACCCGAAGGTCTCCAATTCTTTCATTCTCAGGCTATCAGATGGCAGCCTGTAAAGTTTCTACAGTAAATATTTGTTCATAGAGACCTAATCCCATTAACAGTTGCAGATATCTCAGAAATTTCTCCTCATTTTCCCTGATACGAGTATTTGAACGAGGCATCCAAATAGAATTCTTCCACTATATGCTCATCGTATAACTCAACATGGCGACTAGCAAGGCGGTATAGTTCTTGCTGTTTCACCCTTGAAACAACCAATTCCATCCCGACAAAGTCTTCTCCTTTGAGATTTATTCTCTCCATTACCACGGACCTGGCAAAGATGCGTAAGTCGATGATTGTTTATCTCTTCTTCATGGAGAGGGAGGAAGTCTGGGAAGTCGATATTTTTGCAGAAAAAGAGTTTGAAGAAAGCTGGAAAATATCATAGAAAGTTGCAGAAAATACATAGAATGTGTGGAATATTTTGCTTGAGACTCGTTTAAAATTGCAGAAAGCATAAAGAGTCTAAGGGAGCAAATACAGTCCTTTTATAGGGTGCAGGGAAGATTAGGGTTTCATACAGTAAACAGTCCGATTTAAGGGATGGGAACCGTCTTTTTAAATGAACGTAAAAGATGGATTCAGAGTAACTTGTACGTCTTATCCATCTGTTTTTGTAATGATAACCGGTCCCACTTCTGACAGTTCGTCTTCCCTTAGTGCACGAAACATCGGTTTGAAATTATTAAAATCGCGGTATTTACAGCATTGGCGTCCAGGTGTCTTTAAAGCATTAAAGGATAAAATGTTTGAAATGTAAACAAGGCACGTGGACTTAAAAATATTTTCTGTGCGAATAGAGTTGTAATATAATATTAATTGACATTGTACAGTGTATGTGCTGTATCCGCGAGTCAATGCAGCATTCCCCCTTAAAAGGTACATATGATTCAATTATTACATCAATATTTGGATTAATACTGTATTCATGGGTCGTACTGTATTCCCCCTTAATTAATATACACATCAGCTGTAGGAAGGTTTCATGCCTTCTTTGTCCTACAGTACTATCTGACTGGTTCTGAGTGTACAATTAATTAAAGTGGACATTGTATTATTGGGTCTTACAGCATTCCCCCTCAATTGATGAGTAAAAGCGTAAAAACTTACAGGGAGTCAGGCTGTAACATTCCCAATTCTTGACGAAGCATACAGAATCTGGTTGTGCTGAGAGGTTTTTGGCCAACTGAATGTCTATATGAATCTTCTTGATCCAGACATCCTTATTCTCAACATGATTCCTGATGACGTGATGTTTCATATCAATATTCTTAGTTCACGAATGCAATACAGGGTTGTGCGACATTGAAGTTGCACTCGTGCTATCACACATGATTGGCGTCTCTCTGGCACTAATTTCATACTCTTATAATTGCTGCTGCATCCAGAGAATCTGCATACAGCAACTTCCAGCGGCATAATATTCTGACTCAGCTGTAGAAAGCGAGTTGGCCAATTGCTTCTTACTGAACCACGACACAAGCCTAGGTACAAGAAAGTGAGAAGTACCACTTGTACTCTTCCTATCCAACTTATAGCCTCCGAGATCTGAGTTGTTGTAGCCAACCAAATAGAATCTTCCTTCCTTAGGATACCACAATCCTACATCAACTATTCCTTTCACGTACTTAAGGATTTGTTTGTCTACCGTGAAGTGTGACTCCTTAGGTGCTACTTGATACCGAGCGCACACTCCTAAACAAAAATGGATATCGGGCCTGCTAGCCATTAGGTACAGGAGTGAGCCAATAATATTCCTGTAGAGTGATTGATCAACCGGCTTTCCAGCTTCGTCAGCACTAATTTGCACGGAAGTGCTCATGGGGGTTGACGAGGATTTGGAGTTGTTCATTCAAAACTTGTTGAGCAGCTCCTTGATGTGCTTCTCCTTGTTGATGAAGATTCCTGTAGGCAATTGCTTCACCTGCAATCCTAGGAAATAACTAAGTTCTCCCATCGTACCCATTTCAAATTTACTTTGCATGAGATGAGAGAACCTTTGACATAGAGCAAGGTTAGCAGAATCAGATATAATATCATCGACAGATATTTGTACCACTAACAGGTCATCTCCTTCCTGTATTTTGAATAGAGTTTTGTCCACGGCACCTTTCTCAAATCCATTATTAGTAAGGTACAGGGATAGGGTTTCATACCAAGCTCTAGGTGCTTGCTTAAGTCCATACAGTGCTTTCCGTAGCCTGTATACTAGGTCTCCGCCTTCAGTGTTGACAAACCCTAGTGGTTGTTCAAATAGAATTCTTCGGCGAGATCTCTATTCAGGAATGGACTTTTAACATCTATTTGATATACTATAAAGCTCTTATGGGCGGCAAAAGCTAGGAATATCCTGATGGCTCTATGGGGGCAAATGTCTCATCGTAATCTATGCATTCTTCCTATCTGTAGCCTTGTGCGACTAGACATGATTTGTTCCTGATAACAAGTCCATTCTCATCCTTCTTGTTTCTAAATATACATTTGGTTCCAATTACGGCTTGATGTTCTGGACTGGGTACTAGATACCATACATTGTTTCTTTCGAAACCATTAATCTCTTCTTCTATAGAAGTTATCTAATGATAATTATTCAAGGCTTCATTGGTTTAAACAGGTTCAGATTGAGCTAAGAATACAACTAGGGTGCACATAGATAGTCTCCTAAGTTCAGCTTGAGACTTCCATATAGGAAATGGAGATTTCTCAGAATCTGTCTCTTCTTGTGCACACAGTACAGTTCCTTGTCTACTCTATATTCTTCTTCGGGTAGATACCCCAGCATCAATATCTCCTATAATTAATTCTTGTGGGTGATCTCTCAACCATATTCTATCAGGTTCTAGTTCGCCATCCCGTGCTGTATCTTGTGGTGCTGTAGTTTCAGCTTCAGCTTGTAAAGTATCAACTTCGACTACTTCTGATCTTACAGCTGCAGGATTAATCTTAAGTATACGACAGGCTCTATAGGAGTTTGAGGGTCATTAATGGGGAGTATTTGGATATTATGGATTAAGTCTTCTACTACTGTAGGATCAAATTGAGGTTCATCGAACGAACAAATTCCTCTAATGTCAGCTTCCTTTTGTTAAAGATTCTGAAAGATTTGCTGACAGAGGAATATCCTTTTGCTGAAAGATTCTGGCTAGTTTGTCGATCGTCTTGAAGTTGATGTGTGACATCCTCTTGTGCCATAGCCAGCTTTGATCTGCAGTGCCTTTGGTAATAAAACAAGGAACAGTGGAGCTCATGGGCTTCCAGTCAGCAATATACACATTACCTGACCTGCTTCCTGTGAGGACAATTTCTTTGGTCTTGATATCCTTCACTCTATAGTGGTATATATAGATTTTTACTGAGAACTATTTGTCACAGAACTGGCTAATACTAAGTAGATTGTACTATAGGACTTCAACATAGGCTACGTCAGTGACTTTGAACTTTCTTACAAGCAGGGTTCCCTTCCCTATTGTTCTTCCTTTGGACTTGTCACCGAAGCGCACCTTTGGACCACGACCTTCCACATAATCTCACAGTTTGCTTATATCTCCTGTCATGTGCCGATAATATTCGCTGTCAAAGTACCAGATGTCTTTCTCTTTGATATCCTGTAAGAAAAGAGATTAAGTAGATTTAGGTACCCTTTGATTGTTGGGTCCATGTATGTGTTGCTTGATTCGGTAACGCAAGTGCACATTATCGTAGACAAGTAATAAAGAGATGAGTAAGATATAGTTCCCACGAGGACTGATTTACCAACTACCGATTTATGCGTACTCTAATTTTATTTGAACTATCGAAATTTGGGATGCAAGTAATAATTAAAGAAAACTAATAAAAGAATAAACAGTAAAAACGATCGCTCGAAGAAAAAAAATCAAATGAGAAATTAATCTAGGATTGTGACTCCACCTCGGTTTATCCGAATTTGCTCTCGATTATCTGAAGTTAATGATTTCCCAATTTATTGAAGGCGAAGGTTGCTAAAGTACTCTACCGCCTCTCCCGAGGTCAGTAGATTTTTCTAAGGCGAATAATACACTCTATCCCTAGGTGAATCAATTCGACAATAGGCAAAAAGCACAGAATCTTCAGAAAGGCCACGTAGTTCCTATGAGTATATTCCTATCTCACAAGATAAAACGGTTCTCACCAATATTTCCTCACCAACTCTCCTCTCCCGATTCGAGTTGCGTAATTAAAACAATTCAATTATAGGCCACACAATTGAAAGCATTAAAAACAATTGGGAAAACTCAAAAGAAAAGGGAATTATATAGATAATCAAAAGTAAATTCGTCAAAACCTCAGTTTCATCAAAATCCTAGAACAGGGTTTTAGCCTGACATGCTAAAGAATAAAAATACAAAAATAATTAAAGAAAGCATCGATATCAAACGCAGATGGAGAACTTGGATTCTTCCGTTCTTCTGGCTTCCGCTCTCTGCTCCTTGGTGTTTTCTGCTTCTTCTTCAATTCCTCAATGATTCTTCTTCAATCGATTCCCCCTTAAACCCTTATTTATAACTCTCATTAGCCTCCAAAACGCGTTCGTGGATTGGGTCGAAAACGGGCTACAGAAATGGCAACGAAACGCACAAAACTCATCAAAACCGCCCCGTGGGCCGCGGCTCACTTAATCTATGCCGCGGCCCCTAATGCTCAGCTCCGGATGCCTGGGCGCATGTTTTCTTCCTGGGCCGCGGCTCAGCATCCTTGTTCTGCGGCCCCCGGTACAGTCCGCTCGGCGCCTGCTAGACTCTTTCGTGTGCCGCGGCTCACTTGGTTCGTGCCGTGGCCCCAGGCCAAAATTTGCCGTTTTCGCCCGTTTTCATCATTTGACCTTCCGGACTCCAATTTCCTGCCAAACATATAAGAATAGTGCATTAAAAGCTCATTTATGCATATTTAATCATGAAAAGAATACAAAATAATGATAAATAAGCGTATAAAAATACGCCTAACAAATACCCCCAAACTTGAGCCTTTGCTTGTCCTCAAGCAAAAATCAATTTTAAACAAAATGTATCATGAATAATCATGCAAGTCCATCGTGCTCAACCTAATCAATACTACCTTGAAAATCTCAAAGAATAATACAAGTATCGTAATAGTGAGTCACATCCAGGACACTGATTCCACCAAGTAACCATTTTCAGTGCTAATCAATCGTTTGTGAAGAAAATCAAGCTCAAAGATTAACAAGCGTGAATTTAACCAACCGCCAATATGAAGGGTTAAAATAAACGAGCCAACTCGCCCAGTCCCACAGTCTAGTGGCAAAAATTTCAAGAGTTTCATCATCAAAAATAACCCTCGGACAGTATTCCCTTATATATGATTAATAAAATGATTCGAGTTAACCACTAGGTTCGGATCTCGGGATGTTTCATCGGGATAATCCTAGGGTGGAATTCCATTCTCATGTATTGGGGAACCGTTTGACGTAAAAGACACTCATGGGGTACATGGATGCTTCTAGTTACTAAGTTCCCCTCCACAACGGAGAAACAACTCGAATAGCTATTCCTGCATGTCCGATTCAAGGTCGCTGTTTTACGCGAGAGTAAACAACGGGTCATGCGAATACCCTCGGTTACTAGGCTCCACATCATCGGCACATGCGAAATCTCTAAACCACTAGTCTAATCAGGGTTGTCGTTTTACGCGAGAGTAAACAACGGGTCACGTGAATACCTCCGGTTACTAGACTTCCCATCATAGAACAAATAATATCTCGACTTTTTGGGAAAAAACTGTCCGACTCTAAACTCAAATTAAGAACCAACACGACTCATGTTACTGGACAACTAGCTATGCGAAAAGTGTAACCAAACGTATAGACGGAGATTTGAAAAACGTATGTCTCCTTTCTTATCTGCTAAGATTTCTACAAAAACGAAAAAATTTCGGACCTAAATGAATACTCAATAGAAACAGATATCGCTGACTACAACTCGACTAGAACTCAACCATTTCTTCAGAGAGAAATCAGTATCATAACATCAGTTTTACACAAAAAGAAGCACGAAAAATTCACGAATGCAAATAATATCACGACAAGCGAGGCTAGCAACAAAAAGATAACGAAAAATAACGAAAAATGCAAACGAATAAGTACAACAACAGAAAGGAAAACCCGCCCCCAAACTTAGGACGTACATTGACCTCAATGTACACAAAATGTAATATGCAATAAAAGAAAAGGTTAAGTACTCCCCTACTGTCCGCTCATGAACTGGTGCCGGCGTCGTCCGGCGAGGAGGGTGGCGTGGCTGGCCGAACTGGTGGGATGAAAGGCCTGTCTGGGTGCATAATGTGGCTCGTCCACACAGCAAGGTAATCCTGGTGGTAAGCATCCCTCGCTACCAAGCGCCTTATCTCACGTCGGGTGGCCCGGTGGGCCTGTACTCTCATCTCCTCCCGGACGGCTGCGATGATGCTCTCTCTCCGTCTGAAGCTCCTCTCTCAGGCAGCCAGATGGCTCTCTCTCTCTCTCCTCATCTCCTCTCTCCAAGCAGCCAAGTGACTCTCTCTCTCTCTCCTCATCTCCTCTCTCAGGCCGTCGAACATCGCCTGCAAGTGCTCTCTATCGGGCGGCGGGCTGGACTCTGCCTGCCCATGCGTCAGAAGAAGAGGCTCGGGGGACTGCTCGTGTGCCTCATCAAGTAAAAATCCTCGCCCCCGAGCGTGTGCCGGCGCTCCTCCCCATTGGTCGAAGTGAGAAATGATGCGATGATCGATCGGACCCTGGGGAGCTAGCATCGGCTCATCATCCAACCAAGTCATGCCCGACTGGCGGCATAGAGCACAGATGAGAGAGGGGTGCTTCAGCCCCGTCTTGGCCCCTCCTTGAATACATAGCAGAATAGATCGGACCAGAAGAGGGGCCACATCAAATCTTAGCCCGGTAGTGATGGCAAATAGTGTACGGGCACGAGAGAGTAAAACAGAGCGAATCTGCGAGGTAGGATCTACACGAGCGCAGATGAAATACAACCATGCTCGCCCAAGCCGATTGAGGCACGAGCTCTTAAAGTAGAAGGCCTAGGAACCCGAGGCGCGCGTCTCCCAGTCGGAACCGGGATGTGTGAGTGTCTCGAGCAGGGCCTCCCTCGTGAGGCCACTCATAGCTCGCGTATATGCTGTATCATCAACCACAGACAGCTCGAATAATCTCCGAATGGCGGCCACTGAGAAATACACGGTAATGCGTTGGACGACGACCTGCATCCGAGTATCTGACTGTGGTATCATCTGCCCTGCTCGGATATGCTTCAGCAGAGCGCTAGCATAAAACTCCTGTACGATGGAGATCACCGCCGGCTCGGGAGGTGCAGCGAAACGGCCCCACCCCATCTCATCAATCATCGTCAGAAGCTCCCCGTTTTGGGGGGATGGAGTGAATCCCCGCTCCGGAATCAAAGGTCGAGGACGAATCTTTTCATTGAATATTTTATGGATTTTCGGGTCGGAGAATTGGTGCGACTCCAACTCGGCTCAGCTTTGTGAAGTTTCCCCTTGTGTGGGGGACGATTGCGTCCTAGCCCTTGTGCTAACCTTTCTCTTTCTGGACATGGCGAGTTCCTTGCTTTGAATGTTCGGCCGATTGAGTTATAAAGGGTTGCTGGGCTGTTCAAATTCGCAGCAGGGGCCGCGGCACAGCTTATGTGAGCCGCGGCCCAGAGTACAGCCTGCCCGGGCTTCTTTGTTCCAGCGCCATGTGCCTCGGCTCAGCATACGGGTGCCGCGGCACATTTAGTCCGTGCCACTGCACAGAGTACAGCGTCCTGGGCAGATCTTTGGCAATTGGCGTGCCGCGGCTCAGCAGCAACGTGCCGCGGCTCAGAGATCAAGTGTGCCGCGGCTCAGTAAGGTCGTGCTGCGGCACAGAGTACAGGAAGTTTAGCCTCCTTTTTTCGATTTGTGTGTGCCGTGGCTCACAATCCTTGTGCCGCGGACCCTTTGCTCAAGTTTCCCCTGGGGTGATTTCTGCACAGAATTTTCAAAAGAAAACACCAAGAATGTGAGGGATAAGCGTATCAAAGCAAAAATGACTAAAAATAAAGAACCAAAAATGCAAGAAAATACTGAAACACAAAAATCTACAACTAATACTCGGGTTGCCTCCCGAGAAGCGCTAAGTTTATAGTCTTCAGCCGGACTTATTGAAATTCAGTTCGCTTTTTGCAAACACCATTTGAACTCCGCCCCGTCCATCGAACCGTTAATATGTGTTTTAAATTTTTGACCATTGGTCTTTAACAATCCGATTTTCGGTTTGGACACCCAATGTTCTTTGCGAAAAGATTTTAATAAAAACAACTTTCCGAAACACCCGTTTTGCACATGACTTGGCATCCGTTTTACTTCCGACTTATTCTCCTTTTTCTCGAACGAACTTATGACAGCATTAGGATTTTTCATTGGTGTATGAACGGTTGATGAAGACGACATGTCCAAATGCCTAAGATATGCGACTCGTTCTACATTTTTCTCAGACGTCGGAGCATCTGAAACGGATTCTGAACACTTCGACCGACAACTCTCCCGGTGTGCGTCCTTCGCAAAACGTATCTACACTTTGAATTTGTGAACTCTTCTCAACACTACTTGGACACGGAAAGGATTTAAACACTTGTAAAGTGACTTGCTCATCTTGAACCCGCAGAGTGAGTCTCCCTTTTTCCACGTCAATGAGAGTTCGGCCTGTAGCTAAGAATGGTCTTCCCGAAATAATTGGGATGTCTTGGTCATCCTCCATATCGAGCACAATGAAATCAGCTGGAAAGATGAATTTATCTACCTTGACTAAAACATCTTCTATTACCCCCCTCGGGTACTTGATAGATCGATCCGCTAATTGCAGCGAGATTGTCTTCGGCTTTGCTTCCCCAATGCCTAGCTTCTTAAATATAGAAATGGGCATCAGATTAATGCTAGCGCTGAGATCGCACAACGCCCTATCAAAAGAGAGGTTTCCTATGGTGCACGGTATATTGAAGCTTGCTGGATCCTTTAATTTTGGCGGAAGCTTTTTCTGTAGAATCGCGCTGCACTCTTCAGTCAGTGCCACTGTCTCATATTCCTCGAGATTCCTTTTATTTGATAAGATCTCCTTCATGAACTTCACATAGCTCGGCATTTGTTCCAAGGCATCAGCAAATGGAATATTTATATGTAGTTTCTTGAAAACGTCGAGAAACTTGGAAAATTGTTTGTCCACCTTTTTCTGTTGTAATCGCTGCGGAAACGGGACGGGTGGTACATATGCCTTTGGATTGTCAGGAAACAGTTTCGAGGATCTAGAAATTTGCGATTCCTCGCTCTCCGATTTTTTCTTCTCCTCATCCTCACTTCTCTTTTCGTTCCTCTCGGGCTGGTCACACACTTCCTTCCCGCTTCTCAAACTAATGGCATTTATACTCTCTCTGGGGTTCGTCTCAGTCGTACTTGGCAAGATACCCTACGGGCGGGCTGTTAACACATTTGCTATCTGGCCCAGTTGGACTTCCAAGTTGCGAATAGAAGCGGAATGGTTTTGCAAGGTTGCTTCCATACGGGTCATGAACTGACTCGTATTTGCTTCTAATTTCGCAATTGCTTTCTCTAGAGAAATTTTTGGAGCGGGGGGGGTTGCTATTGGTGTTGAGCAAACTGAGGTTGGTTCGAGTTTTGTCCATTTCTCCATGAGAAGTTAGGATGATTACGCCACCCCGGATTATAAGTGTTGGAGTACGGATTGTTTTGCCAATTCCCGTTCCCCACGAACTGAGCTTGTTCCATCGGAGGTTGCTCGAAAGGGTTTCCGACTTGGCACTCTGCGCTAGGATGAGATCCGTTACACCAATTGCACGATTCAGTGGTAACGGGGGAAGGAGCATGTGAAAAGGCTTGAAGTTGCTGAGTTAATGCGGCGACTTGAGCTGATAATGGAGAGATCGGATCGTTATTGGAGATTTCCATTACTCGTTTCGGAATCACTCGTTCGGAAGGCCACTGATACGCATTTGCAGCCATCGCCTCCAATAAAGAGTGTGCTTCGGCCATCCTTTTTCCCATCAACGCTCCTCCAGCGACTGCATCAACAAGAGTGCGTGTAGAGGCACCCAATCCATTATAGAACGTCTGAATTTGCAGCCAGTCCGGTAAGCCATGGTGTGGGCATCTCCGTAATAAGTCCTTGTATCACTCCCAAGCTTCGTGAAGCGACTCCATATCAAATTGCCTGAAGGTGGTTATCTCGTTCCTAAGCCTCGCCGTCTTTGATGGTGGGAAGAACTTAGCCAGGAAGGCTTGCGCTAATTCCGCCCAAGTCGTGATAGAGCCCGGCGGTAAAGAATTCAACCAAAATTTTGCTTTGTCCCTCAAAGAGAAAGGGAAAAGCCGTAGACGAATAACATCATCGGTGACACCGTTGTTCTTGAAGGTGTCGCAAATCTCGAGAAATGAAGCGATATGCGCGTTGGGGTCATCGTTCGCCAATCCACAAAACTGGCTTGCTTGCACCATCTGAATTATAGCCGGCTTGATTTTGAAGTTGTTCACTTGGATGGTTGGACGCCGAATCCCCGGAAAGTTTGCATTTATTTGTGGCATAGCATAATCGCGGAGTGTTAATGTCGGTTGAGCTTGCGGAATGGGGTTGTCTGCTTCGTGATTTCCCGTGTTATCGGCCATGGTGCCTGCTGCTGGTAGCTCTCGTTTCTCCTTCTTGCTTCTCCAAAGAGTGCGCTCGAGTTCGGTATCCAAAGGTAGTAGGCCTTCGTTACCGAATTTTCTCATGCACTAACCGGAAACTCCTGAAAGGAAAAACAAATAAATAAAATTACACAAAAAACAAAAAAAATTGTTCAAACTAAGACTAGAAATACTGAAATCGATATTAGTAAAATAATCAGTCCCCGGCAACGGTGCCACAAACTTGTTGCTTGATTCGGTAATGCAAGTGCACGTTATCGTAGACAAGTAATAAAGAGATGAGTAAGATATCGTTCCCACGAGGACTGGTTTACCAACTACCGATTTATGCGTACTCTAATTTTATTTGAACTATTGAAATTTGGGATGCAAGTAATAATTAAAGAAAACTAATAAAAGAATAAACAGTAAAAACGATCGCTCGAAGAAAGAAAATCAAATGAGAAATTAATCTAGGATTGTGACTCCACCTCGGTTTATCCGAATTTGCTCTCGATTATCTGAAGTTAATGATTTCCCAATTTATTGAAGGCGAAGGTTGCTAAAGTACTCTACCGCTTCTCCCGAGGTCAGTAGATTTTTCTAAGGCGAATAATACACTCTATCCCTAGGTGAATCAATTCGACAATAGGCAAAAAGCACAGAATCTTCAGAAAGGCCACGTAGTTCCTATGAGTATATTCCTATCTCACAAGATAAAACGGTTCTCACTAATATTTCCTCACCAACTCTCCTCTCCCGATTCGAGTTGCGTAATTAAAACAATTCAGTTATAGGCCACACAATTGAAAGCATTAAAAACAATTGGGAAAACTCAAAATAAAAGGGAATTATATAGATAATCAAAAGTAAATTCGTCAAAACCTCAGTTTCATCAAAATCCTAGAACAGGGTTTTAGCCTGACATGCTAAAGAATAAAAATACAGAAATAATTAAAGAAAGCATCGATATCAAACGCAGATGGAGAACTTGGATTCCTCCGTTCTTCTGGCTTCCGCTCTCTGCTCCTTGGTGTTTTCTGCTTCTTCTTCAATTCCTCGATGATTCTTCTTCAATCGATTCCCCCTTAAACCCTTATTTATAGCTCTCATTAGCCTCCAAAACATATGTGGATTAGGTCGAAACCGGGCTACAGAAACGGCAACGAAATGCACAAAACTCATCAAAACCGCCCCGTGGGCCGCGGCTCACTTAATCTGTGCCGCGGCCCCTAATGCTCAGCTCCGGATGCCTGGGGGCATGTTTTCTTCCCGGGTCGTGGGTCAGCATCCTTGTGCCGCGGCCCCTGGTATAGTCCGCTCGGCGCCTGCTAGACTCCTTCGTGTGCCGCGGCTCACTTGATTCTCATCGTTTGAGCTTCCAGACTCCAATTTCCTGCCAAACATATAAGAATAGTGCATTAAAAGCTCATTTATGCATATTTAATCATGAAAAGAATACAAAATAATGATAAATAAGCGTATAAAAATACGCTAACAGTATGTTAGTGCCTTTTGGTACCCAAATTTGCCTGACAGCAATAGGTTTGTTATAGGTTACTTTTGGTCCAGTTTTGCGGTGTCTACGTGGGGCAGGCACGCAGTCGTTGTAACCTTGATAATTATGCATGTGAAATTTAGGGTTATAGTTCCAATATGATTGCCGTCTAGGAGGTATAGCCATTTTTAGGTCTTACAGCTTGTCTTCTGGGTCTCCAGTTGGATTTCCAGAGCTGTTGTTGATACTGCACGACGACCTGCTTTCTTGATGGATAATAGGGCTTCTATATTCAATATCTAGGTGCATTGTACTGTTGATAGTACTGTGGTGCTTGCCTTTGATATTTAGATACAACTTTTTTTTCTGAATGGCTGTTGGGGCTTTTGATATGCTCGGGAGCATGCTGTTGATTTCGCTTTACAGGTCTGGGAGGCTGAGATTTCTGCTATTTGTGATATGATCTTGCTGGCGGAATCACAGCCTTCTCTGTACGAGGTGCAGCTGTAACCTTTGCAAGACTTGGAATTTCTTCACGTACATGAATGAGTTCCACATCCCTGACGAATACCGTAATACACTTCCCCTTATGGGAGAATGAGTTATACCCTAAGCCAATTTTATCATGAGCATGTTGCCCAGTGCTTAGAATTTCTTCCGTTCGTTTAGATGATTTCTCGAATGATTTCAGGATGGTCTCTAATTCTCCTTCTCGCTTCTCGAGAGTTTTTGCTTTGGCTTAGAGTAAAGCAAAATTATTTGTCTTGCTCTCATTATGAGACTTAGCCTCATTTAGATCGTGAGCAAGTTGATTATTGCTTTCCATGAGATTTTTAAATGTGACCTTGATGTTTTCGCAATCAATAGACATATTTTCATAGCTGTTTTTCAGCAAGTCATTTTCAACTTTTAGCTCTAAGTTTGAAATTTCGAGCTGTATGTTTTCTTATTTTAAAGTCTCATGGGCCTTTTGAATGTTTTTGAATTCATTCAACATATTTTCAAATCTATGCAATGCATTTACAAGAGTAGTTGAGTTTGAGCTTACTTCATCATCGCTATCCTCATCGTCCTGTATTTCTTTGGACATAAAGCAACATATATGCTTTATATTCAATCTCATCATCGGAGGAGTCACTGTCAGTGATATCCTGAAGGCACTCGTCGGTATTGTTTAACACTAGCTGGGCTTCTGATTCGCCAACCAGGGCCTTGAGCTTATTTTCCCAGACGCGTCTTCTTTCGTCCTTTTATTGTTGCTCAGCTTCTGGAAACTTTTGTACTTTCGGATGTGGAAAATTATTTGCATAATGTCCGGGTTTCCTACAGTTATAGTATAGGTTAGAATCAACAGAGGAGGAAGATTTAGAACTTACCTTGTGAAAAGGCTCAGGCCTGTATGGAGTCTTTCCAGGCCATTTGATGAACTTTTTGAACTTGTGCATAAGCAGGGCCATTTCATCTTGGGACAGGATGTCATCATCGCTGTCTACAGTCTTGTGTGTGGATTTGGATGTGCTGGGTGCAGAGCTGTCTCTCCTATCAGATACAGCGGCCAGTGCTGTAGTCTTGGCAGGTGATTCTTCGGCCTTTTCTCTCCTGTCAATATCATACTCAAAGGCTTTGAGGTCAGAGAAGAGGTCAGAGGTAGAAATGTCATTAAGATTACAGGATACACGCATAGCTGTAGTTTTAATGTCCCATCGGGCAGGGAGTGATCAAAAGATTTTTAAACATTTCTCCTTTTCGGTATACACTTTACCCAATGCTTCAAGTTCACCGAAAATGCTAGTGAATCTGAGGTCAAGCTCCTCTAGCATTTCGAAAGATTTAATTTTAAAAGATTCAAATTGCTGAGTAAGCTTGGAATTTCTTTAGAGAGCTCAGTACCCTCGCAAATAAGCTTGAGTTTCTCCTAGATTTCCTTAGCTCTCTTACAGTTCTTTACCTTTTAGAATGTGCCTTTGTCGAGAGTGACAAATAATGCATCCTTAGCTACATTATCGAGGTTCGCACGCTTGCGATTGTCAGCTGTCCATTACTCGCGCTCCTTCTCGAGCATTTCAGCGTGAGGTTGTCCTATCCTTGCGGAAGAATTAACCTTCACTATCTTTATTGGACCTTCTTGGATGACGAATATCATCTCCTCGTGCATGCCTGCAAGATGAGATTCCATCCTAATTCTCCAGTCCTCAAACTCATTAATAAAGAACATAGGAACCTTATTTATCATAGAGGTATCCATTTAAGAAATAGAAAAGATGATGAAAATATGATATGGTTTTCAAAGGCTAGTGGTTTGTGGATCTGACTCAATTAAAAATCGACTGATTCTTTTTAGAATCAACCACTCCGATACCACTTGTAGGCCACTAAGTATACAATAAACATTTTAGAAAGTAAGAGTACAATAGGCTGTACGATTTTCGAAGTTAATTATATAGCGGAAGTCTGTTGTGTGAGTTGTTGTAAGTACAAAAATTGGGTGTTCTCCTGCTTTCTTGATCCGTACAGGGTTTAACGGTGTATACTAGATAAATCACAATAGAATGAAAACAGTAAAGGCGGAAATTAAATAATACACATTTTAAAGTGGTTTGAGGTAAACCCCTCTACGTCCACTAGTCCTCCGCACAGGAGTAAGAAGTTTATTAAGATAATATGTACACAACTACGTGACTTTCTCTGTAACGTTCACACAGATTGATACAGAGACTGTAGCTTTGGCCGTTCACACAGATTGGCTTGAGCTATTTAGACTCGATTCTTCTCACACAGATCGAAGCTTCATCTTCAATACTATTCTTCCCACACAGGTTGGAATACGCAAGGATCTTTAGTCCACACAGGGCTAATGATAATCTCAACAGTAAAGGTAGAACAAATCTCAAACAGCAACTTTATCTTTGATGAGCGATCGCTGTATGCTATGCTGTTTGTGTTGAGGACTTAGTATATTTCTTCACTTGAATACTACTGTATGCTCACGAAATATACTTCTTTGTAATCGCTAAAATGTCAGAGTAATCTGTCAGAGCTTTCGCGATAATGAATAATGTATATATAAGTCCTCTTGCTTGGGACTATTTATAACCTTGGAATTGTATGTGTTATAAATGTAGCCGTTGTTGGTTGGTGAGATGTTGACGTCTGTCTCTTCATTGGCGGCTGCTGAATGTTTGAATTAAAGCAGATCGCATTTAATGCTTCAGACATCCTTTCCGTCTTTGCATTAAATGCTCTTTAGAGCATTCAGACTTGTCTCTCTCCGGCTCCATTAAATGCTGTCCAATCAGCAATAAATGCTTCTCTAACCGTGAATATTTTATGAACAAACAATGTTTATCTCACAATAGTTTAAAGCTTCTTTTGTTCAGTCCCGTTGGATATGTTTTACTTTTCCTAAGTAAAACATCTTCCGCCTGTATGCTGTATCCAACACTTTAAGTCTCTTTGCTGTATGAGGAGCGCTCTGTAGGATGGACTGTAAAAGATCTCTTTGTTGTAGGGACGTACTATATGGACAGTCCTAACAGCTTCCATGCTTAACAGTATTCTGAATCCTTTGAGACTACTTTACTGTATGTTGGCAATTATCAAAATAGGAATGTTTTTCCCAAGACCAATCAAATAAATGCACAAATACTCATGTACTCAGTCAATGAGTACTACTATACCCAAATGAGTACTACTGTACCCTAATAATATGCGTACTATTTTATACATGTTTGAATTTTTTTTTTTTTTTTTGCATAATGATTATTACTATTTTTTGTTTATTTTCATTATTCAATTATTTTTGCATTTTTGTTACGTATTAAACTTTTCATCTATCACTTTTGCCTTTTCATATGACTGTTTTATTGGAGACGACTTGACGTTTTCAGAGATTGATTTATGTTAGCCGACCCAACACATTTTGGGACTAAGGCACTGTTGTTGTTGTTACTGTTGTTGTTGTTGTTGTTGTTGTTGTTGTTGTTGTTAATGAGTTCAATAGTACCCATATAGTTGTATAGTACTCTTCACTCGAGTAATAAGAATGTTGGAATACATTTAATATAATTTAAATATAAAAGACTTAAGTATGAGATCCATTAGTGAGGTAGTTGGTAACTAGAAAAATTTGTAACTAGAATGGAACAAATGTGAAGAGGTTAAGTACGTATTTTAGACTATGAGGTCGTTTGTAGCTGGAAAAGTTCGTAACTAGAAATCGGAACGAATGTGAATGGGTTAAGTACGTGTTTAATTGTAGCAGCTTTCATAATAAGATCGTAATTTCAATCTTCGATAATAAAATGGCCTGATGTTTTCATTATAAAATTGTGATAAGAGCGATTTGAATTTTAAATCAGTTCTTTTGACTTTGTGATATGTTGAAGAAATTAGTTTGAATATTAGGGAACAAATAAAATTAGGAATATATAGACTTGTTAATGCCTCAGTAAAGAGGCTTGAATATTAGGGAACAAAAAATTTTTACGGGGTTGGAAAAAATCCAAGAAACTATGGATAAATGTGATTGAAAATGATATGAGGTCCATTAAAATTGAAAAGAATATGAAGATGGAGGAGACAACGTGGATGAAAAATATAAGGACGGATGATGGAGTTTCATTCTATTTTTTTTCTTCTTTTTTATTTATTTATTTTTATTGTACCTTGTCTGGTAACCTTTGAATTACATCTTGTAATATATGACTGTCGAAATAAAACGGCCAGTGATTACAATAAACTAATTGTGTATCTTAACTATGCCTTAGTGAGCAGTTGCATGGTGATTAAACACTATTAATCTGTCATTGATGCCCACAATTAATTCTCTCTCTCTCTTTCTCTCTCTCTCTCTCTCTCTCTCTCTCTCTATATATATATATATATATATATATATATATATATAACACTAAATATACATCTCATACAAGTATTTTTGTAAAAAAAATAGTTTCACGCATTTGTATTACTTTGCCCGTTTCTCGCACTTTTCTAGTTCGTCGGAGTTTCGAATCTGGTGTGCTACATTTTAGAAGATGCAAATCGTTGCATATTTGGAGATAATACGTCTAATCTATTGGCACTATATATGACTTAATTGTCTTGCAGAAAGTGTTTTCCGCCTCAGCTTTTTCACACATGTTTGTAATTCTTTTCCGTAATTCTTTTATGTAATTTACCCTTTCTACTTCCAACTTATATTTTATAATAAAAAAATATAAGAACAGTAGTATTGTTCAGTATATTTTTCTTTTCCTATTTGTAATTTTTTCATTCGTCTGATTCAACATTCGCAAGACACTTATCGAGATGTCTACTGGTCTGAACGATACCTCTTCTAGTTTGAAGATCAATGTTCCTGTTGTTGTTCTACCCGATCTTGTCCATGTAAAGAATCCTGAAAATTCAAGTGCACTTGGCTTTAAACGCTAGCAATAGAAGATGTTGTTTTACCAAACCACCCTCGATTTCGCAAAGTATTTGGAAGATGATCCTCTGAAATTATTTCTGAAAATGAAACAAATGTTGAGAAGCACGTTACTTTCTACACTTGGAGCTAAGGTGTACCTGTAACACCCCCAAACCAACTGGAAATATTATAGCGCCGCAGACCCTCTCCTTGAGGATCTACCAGGCTAAATACAGGAAAACGCGATAAACAGCACATGCCAACATGGCTAATACCGAACCATTAGACCGATTTGTTCTTTTGCCACAACACACACATCCAACATACATAACTCTTTCTCACAGCTCATACCGACGCAGGGGTTGGAATACATCAACATTCTCATAAAACAGGAGAATAACACAACGGGGAGACAAACAACAAGACTCTACCAAAATACTCAACGACTGGTCTTCATGTGATTAGTATCATCCCCAACAACCTGCAAGTACCTAGACGCAATACAGACATCCACCCCCGAATACTCGGGGGTTATCAAAACTCCATTGTTTTGTTAGTGCAAGTATAAAATACAAATACAAGCCATACATATCAAACTCCAAGAACTTGATAATCGTGAACATACTTTCCGAGATAGATCACTTGATCAAAATAGTTCAAATCATGAAAGGTGGGAATAAAACCTGTTCGCTATATTCTTAAACAATCCGCAAGTGTACGGAGAAAATGTAGAAAGCGGCGAGCAAGGTCGTATTCCACAGAGACTAATTATTCAAATTGTGTTGAACACTAGATTATAGTGATCCCGATTTTATCTAGACGATCAATTGGGTGGATGAATGGTTAATGAAATAAACTAAAATGATGACAATAAAAGAAAATATCCGAATTAAAGAGAATTGCAAGAGTTTAGAAAGGTAGATTCCAAGGCTAGGTTTCCGTTGATTACTAAGTTTAGTCGGGATTGGTTTCAAAAAGTTCTAAGTGCGTCTCCAAAATGATAATCACAACAATATTCTAAAGTCTCTCTCGAGATACATTAAAACGTAGATTAAACAACCTATAACAACGTCTCCGTCTATTATAAATTATCTAACTTCAAAATGTTCATAAGATTAAACATCATCATAGCTCATCACCGATTTCTCAATCTTGTAATTTACTACGTCAAATACTCGAAACCTATTAATGCCCTCTTCTCTCGAATTACGAGCAATTAAGTTAAACATGTAAAAACATTGATCAAGTGTTATAACATGAATTAAAACCAAGTATTTGATAAAGAAATCACACTAGATATATATAATCATCAATCCCTCAAAACCATAGCAAATCAACGTACTCCCATGCCCGGAATCTAACGAGTTTAGCCGGACATGGTAATGAAAGAAAGATTAATAATCATCATGTTCATCATGTTCATGCTAAATAAAACAACAAAATGAATAAAAGATAGGAAGAAGATAAAACTCGAATGGTGTCTTGAGTGAACTCGAATTAAGCCTTCAAGTGTTCTTGATGTGTTCTTCTTTGGTTTCTTCAAATCTCTTTCTTTTTGGATGAAAAGCTCTCAATCTTGTATTTTTTTTCTCTCTCCAATCTCTCCAATCTCAGGATCTCCTCATAAGTCCAGCCAAAGATCCTTTTTATAAAGCCAAAATACCATTTTTCTTGTTCAAATCTTGCAAAAATGTCAAAAAGTGATTTTTCCACCGAAAAGTGACACGACCCGTGTCAAATGACATGGCCCGCGTCATACTGTTCTAGAATCCGCATCAGCTTCTGGAGAAGGGACTCGACTGTGTCGTATCACACGGTCGAGCCAGTGACATGGTCGTGTCAAATGACACGGCCCGTGTCATAGTCTTCCGGATTTGACAAAATCGCCTGGATATGCAACCCGACCGTGTCATTGTGGTACAGCCAAAGCCAGTGACACGGCCCGTGTCAAATGACACGGTAGAGCCCGTCTTGGTCCTTTTTGACTCCGTTTTTCCTCCTTTTTAGGCTCGATCTCTCGTTTCCGCATTGCTTGATATGTATTGGGGTTTGAGACTTCGTTCTTGCTTGATTAATGTCCATTAAGTACCTATAAAATCAATAAAACGTACCCAAGCGTGATCGAGTCCAATAAACACAATATGAGCACAAACGACACAATTCTACACATTTTAGGATCTTAAAATACGGAAAATCTTTGCAAAAATATGTGTAAAAATGAGTGTTATCAAAATCCCCCAAACTTGAACGTTGATCGTCCCGAGCAATGCACTTCAAAATAATCACTCATAAGGGAACTCATCCCTCAACACAACTCAAAGGACCATTTTGAAAATTCGTCAATGCGCCTCAAGAGATAAATAAGTTGAGTTCTATAAAGTATTCAAATCTCTGGGGTGCTTCCTTAACACTATAGCCAATACTTGGTGTTAAGGATATGTATTCACTCACTCTCAAAGTGTATAAAGGGATATATGTACACTCAAAACTCATTCAATGAAATAAGAATCCCCATAAGCTTGCCAATCGTCTACATCTCTACCACTATTTGTGCATGCAAATTTGGTGAATCAAAAAGGACTTTATTAGTTGTAATGTAGGCTTTTTGGTCGGGGTAGGATAAGTATGGCTAAAGTGACTTGACTTGAGCAAATTAAAAATAAATCTCATGATCACTTCGCTCACTTATAAGCTCAAAATTTTTCGGACATTGTTTCTTTCAACCCCATGATTTTCATATAATTGCAATAAGCGCCTTTGAAAGTGAAAATCACAACTACATTCCTCCTTATTGCTCCATTTAATTTAATTTTTTTTCGCCTCTCCATCTTTATTGCCATTTATTCATGTAAACTCTGTGTGATTTTTCATAGAGCGGACAACATCATCATCACAACATTTCTTCCTTCAAATTTATTTTGATATAACATTTAGAACCAACTCCATCTTGAACCATGATAATTTTTCCCATTCGTCTCCGCACATATTATTCCATTCTTCTACCAATTAGTTCTAACAAGCTCAAGTATAGGGAAAAATAATTATCAGAATGGAAAGCTCATAATGTGGGTAACAATAAATAGGCTTTAAGCTCAATTGGGCTAACTAGGGAGTTAAAAATTGTCGGGTAGTCCAAAAGGTTTGAAGGGCTAATAAAAAAAATGCCTAAAATCACTTTCACTAATTTGCGCACACACACACACACACACTTGTAGTTTTGAATAAGATACCAAGGCAAGTTCTAGAGTCTTAAAACATGAATGGTACACTCGACAATGAAACTTGCATTTTTAAATGATGCACGAAGGTTCAAAAGCTCACAAGCTAGAATTGTTCATATTTCCAAGGTATTAAACTATTTATTCAATTTCACACCCTTTTGATTATTCTACAATTTTTCCTCTTCAAATTATCCTCGATTGGCATATCAAAATAACAAAGTAAATCCCGAGGTATCCAAGACAAGAGTTCATTCTTTTGAGTTTCATCCAAGTTCATGATACTCAAAACACACCGAGTTCAAAACAAAAATAAAACACACCAAAATTCAAAAAAAAAAATCACACCAAAAACGCAAATCAAAATCACACCAAAATCCAAACCAAAATCCAAAAGTCAAAATAAAAACAAACAATATAAGTATTTCTTGACCCAATATCTCCCCCCAAACTTGAATTAAAGAATATACACACGAAAAGGGTATAGTATTTAAACAATAAAAACTTTGGGTCAAGAAATACTTACAACCGGTCCTACTGATTTGGTGGAGGGTAGTGGCCATGTTGGACATGCCATTCGTGCATTTTTCGTATTAAGGTCAGTATCTCGTCTTATTTCTGTCCCATCTCATCTTGTTTCTGTCCAAGCTCGTCTTGTTTCTGTCGGATTTCGTCGTGTTTTTGTCAGGTCTCCTCTCGGAAAGCCTCAAATTCCGCTCTGAGTGATGAACGAGATGTGGCATGTCTTGATTCGGCCTGTCTCGATGACTCAGGCCGTTCCCTCTCTCTTTCTTCTTCCCCTTCATCGTCTTCTGAGCCTCTCTCTTAAGCAAATTCCTCCTCCATTCTTTCCGCTCTATCTTCTTCTTGCATTCTCTCGGCTCTATCCTTATTTTCTGTACGTCTAGGATGAACATTTCGAGCAAAGTGTCTATCACCAGGAGAGATCAATCCAGTCGCTTCCCGGGCCAATTTATGCGCCTCCGTGGCTATTTGTATATTTCCTAAATTCCGAATATTATCAATCGTCGTCAGAGTTGTATTCGGGAGTAGGAAATGATCGCCGTCATTCTGGAGGAATATAACACGAGAGTCGTAATCTAGGATATTCATCAATTTCATGACTTGCAAAGATAGGAGCATATTTCCTGGAAGGGGAGTTCGGTTGTCTAGTGATACATCAAGATGAAGTGCGATAGGGGTAATTAAACCCCCTATCCAGATCTCCCCTCTCGATTTAGTAGCAACATCCTCAAAATGATCTATTAGTATAGCTCCGATTGCTGGATCCGTTCCGTCGAGCATATGAGATAGAACGTACAACTCTCGTTGAGTGATTGTCCCTGTTTCTTTCCGGCCGAAGATAGTGCTTTCAATTACTTTGTGTAGATAGCAGAGGATAGGATTGCGAATTGAGGATCCTTTTGCCGACTTTTGGATATAGGGACGTGCATCACTCCCCGGGTACTCAATTATTGCCCGCCAATATGTCTCACACTCGAACCGATTGATTCGGTATTCTCCGTACCTTCGAGTGTCGTATATGGCATCCAATTCGCTGGGAGATAGTTTTTAGTTCTTGTTGTCTAGATGGAATTCAAAAGTGGTCGGCTCATGGGTGATCGGGTCTCTTTTAACAGTAAGCGTGCTAAGGAATTCTAATGTGAGGCAGCGGTAGGTGGTCCAATGCTGTGTCATTATCGTCTTCCAACTTATTCTTTCCAGCAGCTTCATGACATCGTCTTTTATTCCCATATCCGTAACGCATTCTTCGTCCGGCTATCAAGTGGGGAGCATTTTTTTCTTCCCCAACATCTCCCACCGTGCTAGGCGGCTTGGCGGGAGTTCAATTCCATAAGTTTCGGGGCGGCTCAACAGCCCCTTGAGCCGGTATTCTTGCCGGTTGTTCAATTTCTGTCCCTTTTGAGCCGCACCACGTCCCTGTTGGGTAATTCCTCGTCCTCGACCTCTGGCCATTTCTCTGCAAGAAATTCATCGATTTTTATTTGTTTCACAAAAATTCAAAGTCACTATTTTTCGATAATATACGCTCCCCCAAACTTATTACCAATTGCACATTTCCCCCAAAATAATCGTTTCTTCAAGAATACCCCAAATGTAAAATTCAACACCAATCGTCATTGTATATATCATCCCAATAATTTCAAACATGTAATTCAATCTCCCAACATATAATTTCAACATTTAATTCACGAAAATGGCGACCACAATTTCAACACATCAATACTCACAAAAAAATTTCCAAAGAAGCCGAAAGAAAACGATAATCCACCATTCAAAAATCTTAGGATGATTATAAATAGAATTAAGCATGTAGAATCGGAAACATACCTTGAATTCGGAGTAAAAAGATGAAGAAAATATAGTGAAAATCGCGACCCAAACTGGATGGATTCGTCCGATTCCTACCCTTTTAAGCTCTTGGATTGTGGAATAATGATAAAAACCTTGTTACTACGTTAGATTTACCACAAATTTTGCTTGATTTTGGCGGTTTGTAGGGGATTTTGGGGCTAGGGTTTCGGATTGGGGAAAAAGGAAAGATTTTGGGAAGAAGATGAATGGAAATCGGTCGTGTCCAGCTTTTTATACCGCCCGATTGACACGACCCGTGTCATACCTGTTCAGAAAAGCCAAGTTTCTTCTGGACACCTGACTTGACCGTGTCATAGTAGCGTGGAGCGTGAAAATCGACTTGGCCCTTGACACGGACGTGTCATATGACACGGCCCATGTCGTACCTGCGTGGAAAATGAGAAATAATATGCCTGTATGACCCGACCGTGTCATACAGGCCTTGAAAGTGCAGTTTTGTCCTTGGGTCTTTTTCCTGCGAATTGAACACCAATAGTTGAACCGGTTAGTTCTACATCAAGTAAAAATAAAAATAAAGTGTGAAAAAGATCAAAACATAAAAAAAAATATTGGGTTGCCTCCAAATTAGCGCTAAGTTTAACGTCTTCAGCCGGACGTTTTCAACTGGAAGTTTTATGGCTCGATCAAAGTTATTACGGACATGACTTCCTTTTGATTTGGATGATAGTAGTGTTTGACTCGTTGTCTGTTAACTTTCAATAGCTCTCTGTCTCTGCTCATGCGATCGACTACTCCGGGTGGAAGTACTTTCTTGATTACGAATGGCTCTGACCATCTTGATTTTAATTTTCCGGGAAACAATTTTAATCTTGAGTTATAGAGAAGTACTTGTTGTCCCGGCATAAATTCACGTTTTACGATCATCTTGTCGTGCCATCTTTTAGATCTCTCTTTGTAGATTCTAGAGTTTTCGTAGCATTCATCCCGGAATTCTTCCAACTCGTTTAGCTCTAGCAATCTTTTCTTTCCGGCGGCCTCAAAATCCAGATTTATTCTTTTAACCGCCCACATCGCCTTATGTTAGAATTCCAAAGGTAGGTGACATGATTTCCAAAATATGAGTTGATAGGGAGATGTTCCCAAAGGAGTTTTGTAGGCCGTACGATAAGCCCAAAGTGCATCGTCGAGCTTGGACGACCAATCTTTCTGAGATGCACCGTCTTTTCCAGGATTAATTTGACCTCTTTGTTAGCCGCTTCGGCTTGTCAATTTGCTTGGGGATGATAGGCCAATGATTTATTTGATCGGACCCCATTTTCTGAAGGAGTTTATCCATGATTTTGTTGACAAAATACGATCCCCGATCACTGATTAACGCTCTTGGAGTTCCAAATTGACAAAAATGCTCTTCTTTAAAAATTTCATTACTACTTGAGCATCATTTGTTGGGGAAGAAATTGCTTCGACCCATCGAGATATGTACTCGACCACTAGTAGAATGTACTTATTCCCAAATGATGAGGAAAATGGACCCATGGAGTCGATGCCCCAGACGTCAAATAGTTCAACCTCAATTACGTTGGTCATGGGCATCTCATGACGCCTTGAAATATCCCCACTCGTTGGCATCTATCGCATTGTTGAATGAAGATGTAGCAATATTTGTATAACGTAGGCCAATAAAATCCACTTTGCAGTAGTCCGTGTTGCTCCGAAATGTCCTCCGGTTGGTGAAGAATGGCATTGTTGAAGAATTTCATCCCATTCCTCTTGCGGCACACATCTCCTCACTATCATGTCAGCGCATCTCTTAAAAAGTAGTGGATCATCCCACATATAGAACTTGATATCATGGAGGAATTTCTTCTTTTGATAATGAGGTAAATCCGGGGGTAGCACACTGCGACCAAAAAATTAACAATGTCAGCAAACCATGGAAATTTAGCTTCTACCATAAAAAGCTGCTCGTCCGGAAACTCTTATTTAATCCCTTCGATCTCGGGCTCCTCCTCCTTCTTGTACTCGAGGCGATATAAGTGGTCAGCTACCACATTCTCACAACCTTTCCTGTCTCGAACTTCCACGTCAAACTCTTGTAAAAGAAGAATCCATCGAATAAGGCGAGGTTTAGAATCTTTCTTTTCGAACAAGTACTTGATAGCTGCGTGGTCCGTGTGTACTATTGTCTTTGTCCCTATTAAGTATGATCGGAATTTGTCAAAAGCAAATACCACGGCGAGCATTTCTTTCTCCGTTGTTGTGTAATTTTGTTGGGCTCCGTCCAATGTTTTGCTTGCATAATAAATAGCCCGAAAGAGTTTCTCACGACGTTGTCCAAACACATCTCCGACCGCATAATCACTTGCATCACACATGATCTCAAAAGGTTGATACCAATCCGGTACTACGAGGATAGGAGCACTCACTAATGCCTTCTTTAAAGTTTTAAATGCCTGCAAACACTCGTTAGAAAGAATGAAAGCGGTATTTTTTTCTAACAATTCACTCAAAGGTTTAGTGGTTTTGAAAAATATTTTATGAATCTCCTATAAAAACCAGCGTGACCAAGAAAACTTCTAATTGCTTTTCCATTCTTCGGTGGGGGAAGTTTCTCAATGGCAACAATTTTCACCCTATCAACCTCCAAACCAGCGGCGGACACTCTATGGCCTAGGACAATTCCTTCTTGCACCATAAAGTGGCATTTTTCCCAATTTAGCACGAGATTAGTATCTTCACACCGCTGCAAAACTAAAGTGAGATTATCCAAGCAATGATCAAATGAATTTCCAAACACCGAAAAATCATCCATGAATACTTCCATTATATTTTCAATCAAACTATGAAAGATAGCCATCATGCAACGCTGAAAAGTGGCTGGGGCATTACATAAACCAAACGGCATTCTACGATAAGCATAAATTACATAAGGACATGTAAAAGCCGTTTTTTCTTGATCTTCCTGTGTTATGTAGATTTTATTATACCCTGAATATCCATCAAGAAAATAGAAAAATTCATGCCACGTCAATCTATCAAGCATTTGATCAATGAAGGGAAGGGGAAAATGGTCTTTGCGAGTAGCCGCGTTTAAAGCCCTATAGTCTATACACACTCGCCATCCCGTAACTACCCTCATAGCAATTAATTAATCTTTCTCGTCTTTGGTTACAGTCATCCCTTCCTTTTTTGATACAACTTGCGTAGGACTCATCCACTCACTATCGGAAATTGGATATATCATTCCGGCATCTAATAGTTTGAGCACTTCCTTTTTCACCACTTCTTTCATTATGAGATTAAGTCTTCGTTGATTTTGCACTTTAGGTTTAAAATTTTCTTCAAGCCAAATTCTATGCATGCATATGGAAGGGCTAATTCCCTTCAAATCTGAGATAGACCATCCTATAGCCGACTTATGTGCTCTCAATACATGAAGCAATTCATCTAATTGAGTAGATGAAAGTGAAGAGAATACAATTACCGGATTGGTTGTTATCATCTAAAAATGCATACTTGAGGTGTTCTGGAAGGGCTTTAAGGTCCAAGCTTGGTTGAGATACATCCGATTGAGATGAAACGGACCCAAAAGTTTGAACCGTGTCATTCAACATGGTCGAGTTGTCCGTCAGCTTGATTTCCGCAACTACTTCATGCTCCTCTTTGTCAAAATTATCGGATTTATTGATTTGCGGTTCTTCCTGTAGAGAATTCAATTCACAAACATAATCAAACAAGTCAGAATCGTCAAACTCCAAAGTTGAATCACTATAAAAACATGAGTACGTGAGAGAAAACTCTAACGGATCCAAAGACAATGAGTGTAAGATTTTCTTCTTTCCATACGAGCTTATATGGTCAATAACATTGCAATATTCCATATCATCATGAAATTTCATAGCTTTATATATAGAAATTAGAACATTCTCATCGTTAACACGTAGTGTTAATTCTCCTCGTTCAACATCAATAAGAGCCTTTCCCGTTGCTAAAAACGGACGTCCAAGGATAAGTGGTAGGTCTTCATCTTCTTCCATGTCGAGAACGACAAAATCCGCTGGAAATATAAATTTGTCGACTTTTACGAGCACATCTTCAACAATCCCTTAGGCTGTGTTATGGATCGATCCGCCAATTTTAGCATAACCATTGTGGCTTTCATTTATCCGACACCTAGCTTCCTGAAAATAGATAAAGGCATAAGGTTAATCGAAGCACCTAAATCACACAAATCTTTATCGAATGAAACGTTTCCAATGGTGCATGGAACGGTATAGCTTCCGGGATCCTTAAGCTTTTGAGGTAATTTGCGTTGGATAATAGCGCTACATTCTTCGGTTAGTTTAACCGTCTTATGCTCTTCCATCTTTCTTTTCTTGACATCACGTCCTTCAAGAATTCTGCATAGTTCGGCATTTGTTCCAAAGCGTCTGCAAAAGAAATATTGATATTAATTTTCTTGAAGATGTCTAAAAACTTTGCGAATTGTGCATCTAACTTTTTCTTTTTGAAACATTGAGGAAAATGGAGAGGAACGTTAGGAGTAGAGTTAAAAGATATTTTAGGCTTCTCAGCCCCCTTGGATGTATCATGCTTCCCTTCTTCCTCTACACTTTCGATTTGATCCTCCTTGACTCCCTCTTTTTGTTGGACCAGTGGCATCTCTGGCCCTTCATAATTCGTACCGCTTCTTAAGGTGATAGATTGACAAGACTCTTTTGGATTCACTTCGGTATTGCTCGGAAATTGTCCCAGGTGATGTTGAGTCCCGACAACTTTAGCCAATTGTCCAATTTGAGTTTCGAGATTTTTCATTTGAGCTCTCATGGTGGTATCTAATTGAGTGACATGGCCTTCGATTTTTTCTAATTTTTCCTCATCTCGACTAAATTGGCTTTTTGTCTCCATCATAAAGGTAGCTAGAATGTTCTCGAGATTTGACGTCGGCTTTGCTTCTTCAATTATCTCACCATTCGATACTTTGAATCCGGCCGGTGGTTGCAAGGCATTCTTTGGATTAGCATAGCAAAAATTTTCATGATTTCGGTTGGAGGGATGGTAGAAACCCGGTGGTGGATTATTCCATAAATTGTTGTAACTCCGATTATTAATGTAATGTGCCTCGTCCAATAGATCGGACGGTAGTGAACTTGAACTTCCTTGAGTAGCTATCTTCGAATCACCTCCTTTTGTTAGAGCTCCCAATTAAGTAGTTAACATCGTCATTTGCGCGGTTAGTGCCTTGATAGTATCCGAATCGGATATCTCCGCTACCCTTCTAATATTTTCTCTTTCCATCGGCCATTGATAGCTATTCATAACCATTTATTCTATCAATCCATAATCTTCTTCAGCGCTCCTTGCTAGCAATGCCCCTCCCGCGGAAGCATCAATAAAATTTCTTGTTTCTCCCATAAGACCATTGTAAAAGAAACATATTTGTTGGTCTTCGGGGAAATCATGTCGAGAGCATCGCCTTAGTAGATCTTTGAAACATTCCCAAGCTTCATATAACGGTTCGGAGTCCAATTGATGAAATTGAGTAATCTCACTTTTTAGCTTCATTGTCTTGTTGGGTGGGAAAAAATTGAACAAAATTTTTTCGCTCAATTCTTCCCATGTCTTTATACTTCCGGGAGCTAAAGCTCCAAGCCAATTTCTTACCTTCTCTCTCAAAGAGAATGGAAACAATCGTAAGCGTATTGCATCATCCGAGACTCAATTCATTTTGATAGTATCACATATTTGTATGAAATGAGTGAGATAGGCATGTGGATCCTCGACAGCAAATCCTCCAAATTGATTTTGTTGAACCATTGAAATTAAGGCGGGCTTCAACTCGAAATTTAGGGCATTGATTGGAACATGAATGATTCCTCCAAAGTTTCGGTCCAGTTTTGGTCGGAATCCATCCCGAATTGATTGCACCCTAGTTGTTGGATTTTTAATCCTTCTGCCCTCGTTATCTTGGATTATTGCATTCTTGTTCGTGTTGTCCCTTCCCACGTTATCTCCTGCTCTCTCCATGTCTACAAAAAGATCCCTTCTTAGTTTTCTTGAGGTAGCACTTGTTCTTCGGGCAAATGCTTCTACTTCTGGGATGAAATTTTCTAAAGGCACTCGAGATGAACGAGTGTTCATGCACTCCCTGAGTAAGATTTAAAAATGTACAACATGAGTTAAGTAACAAATATACGAAAATGTCTAAAGTAAGACTAGAAACACTTATCGTAATATCAACACTAATAAAAATAAATTAGTCCCCGGCAACGGTGCCAAAAACTTGTTCGCTATATTTTTAAACAATCCGCAAGTGTACGGAGAAAATGTAGAAAGCGGCGAGCAAGGTCGTATTCCACAGAGACTAATTATTCAAATTTTGTTGAGTACTAGATTATAGTGATCCCGATTTAATCTAGACGATCGATAGGGTGGATGAATGGTTAATGAGATAAAATAAAATGATGACAATAAAAGAAAATATCCGAACTAAAGAGAATTGCAAGAGTTTAGAAAGGTAGATTCCAAGGCTAGGTTTCCGTTGATTACTAAATTTAGTCGGTATTGGTTCCAAAAAGTTCTAAGTGTGTCTCCAAAATGATAATCACAACAATATTCTAAAGTCTCTCTCGAGATGCATTAAAACGTAGATTAAACAACCTATAACAACGTCTCCGTCTATTATAAATTATCTAACTCCAAAATGTTCATAAGATTAAACATCATCATAGCTCATCACCGATTTCTCAGTCTCGTAATTTACTACGTCAAATACTCGAAACCTATCGAATTATGAGCAATTAAGTTAAACATGTAAAAACATTGATCAAGTGTTCTAACATGAATTAAAACCAAGTATTTGATAAAGAAATCACACTAGATATATATAATCATCAATCCCTCAAAACCATAGCAAATCAACGTACTCTCATCCCGGAATATAACGAGTTTAGTCGGATATGGTAATGAAAGAAAGATTAATAATCATCATGTTCATCATGGTCATGCTAAATAAAACAACAAAATGAATAAAAGATAGGATGAAGATAAAACTCGGATGGTGTCTTGAGTGAACTCGAATCAAGCCTTCAAGTGCTCTTGAGGTGTTCTTCCTTGGTTTCTTCAAATCTCCTTCTTTTTGGATGAAAAGCTCTGAATCTTGTGTTTTTTTCTCTCTCCAATCTCTCCAATCTCAGGATCTCCTCATAAGTCCAGCCAAAGATCCTTTTTATAAAGCCAAAATACCATTTTCTTGTTCAAATCTTGCAAAAATGTCAAAAAGTGATTTTTCCACCGAAAAGTGACACGGTCCGTGTCATACTGTTCTAGAATCCGCATCAGCTTCTGGCGAAGGGACCCGACCGTGTCGTATCACACGGTCGAGCCAGTGACACGGTCGTGTCAAATGACACGGCCCGAGTCATAGTCTTCCAGATTTGACAAAATCGCCTGGATATGCAACCCGACCGTGTCATTATGGCACGACCAAGCCAGTGACACGGTCGAGCCCGTGTTGGTCCTTTTTGACTTCGTTTTTCCTCCTTTTTAGGCTCGATCTCTCGTTTCTGCATTGCTTGATATGTATTGGGGTTTGAGACTTCATTCTTGCTTGATTAATATCCATAAAGTACCTATAAAATCAATAAAACGTACCCAAGCGTGATCGAGTCCAATAAACACAATACGAGCACAAACGACACAATTATACACATTTTAGGATCTTAAAATCCGGAAAATATTTGCAAAAATATGTGTAAAAATGAGTGTTATCAAAACCCATATACCTCTTACAAAACATTTAACATTTGGGATTTAAGAATTGTGGACTATGACCCAATCATATCATTCCGGTCACAAAACTCGGGGTCCACGACCCAATCATACGTATCAACATATTCGCAATAATTATTCGCATCCCGTTCTAGCAAGCCACGAACCTCGGATGCTCCCGCGGAACATACCCGAGTGAATAACCCAATGGGAAACCATACCAAATCACATGTCTCTGTGACAACAGTCACAATAATCATATCCATACATACGTTCATAGTTATCCCGGCATCGCACTAACAAGCAATGAACCTCGGAGCCTCCACGAGACATACCCGATTGGACAACCCATGACACGTACATCACACAACCAAACCACAATCATAAGTTATCCCGGAATCGCACTAACAAGCTACGAACCTCGGAGTCCCCGCAAGACATACCCGGATTGGATAACCCTACGGTCACGCTCGACCCGTACTAACAAGGATGGATCTCGGAGATTCAACAATCTTACCCGGTGGCACATAACTTACATCAATCACATAGCAACAAGCAAATATCAATACCAAACAATACCAAGCACCACAACCTCCTTACAAAGGGGTACCAACTAATATCACACAACGTCGATATTCACCGAATAAGTACACGTATCAATAGACAATCCTCGACAAGTGATTACGGTCTACTATATTTTCAAAATATGATTATAACATTTTCCAACATATGAAACTAACACACATGCTCCGAAAACACATTTATTCACGAAGCTTACGAGTTATCTTTTAAGAAAACCCTTTGTTTTTACCCAAAATATTATTCGGAAAGATTTGGTGGATATGGCTACGGGTGAGTAACAAACAAAATGCGAGAGCACATGCAAAGGAATGTAAATAACACAAGATTTGCCGGGGTTGTTAGTCCCGGGCTTGAAGGCTCTTGCGAGATATTATTAATAAGAATACTGCTTTGGAGTACAAATATTAACATTAGAGTACGATTTCAATGAGTGTAATGACCCTAGTTATCTAGCTCTCGAGTGGTGATGATTGCCGGAAGAACCAGAGTTAACACTTTGTGAGTTCTTGTAACAAAGATGAAATGCTGTGTAGAATTATGTGTAGGATTCAACTGTGTTAATTTAGCTGTCAGATCACTGTCTTAGACTGTTTTTCACTGTCCATTCCCAAATGCTAGAAGTCTCCTATTTATAGAGGGGCAGGTAGTTGGGATATCTTAATCCCGAATGGGCGATCGCCTTTCCTGTGTTAAATTAAATGGGCAATCGTCTCAGCACGTGGGTCGGTTTTCTTAAAGTCCGCCGCCGCTGCTGGCAGCCAGATGTGCGAACTAATGAGAAGACAGAACGTGCCTAACGTCGCAGTATTGGGCGGTCCCACAGCTGGTGATGGGCTGGAGTCAAAAAGTCTTTTCCTGCGGCGCCGTTTGCGGGTCTGCACGTGGGCCTTCATCCCGAGATCCGGTCTTTGTAGACTTGATGGATGTTTAGCTTTACACGTGGAATAAGATGGTCGTCCTTGGTCGGGCACTAGGATCGATCGCTAGGTGCCAAGAGACGATCGCTCTGGACGTCGATCGCTTGGTACTTGATCTCGATCTGGAATCTTTGTCTGGTAAGTCTGCCTTGGTTTATTCGAGGCTGAATTTGGTCGCTCGGCCCTTGTGCTGATCGCTGCTGGGGCATATTAATCGCCGCACAACAATTACCCCCAGCTCGCTCCGATGTTGGAGACGTGGGGTGAGGTGGTTCTACTGGCGATGGCTTGAATTAGACGAGCGACTCATCCCTTTACGGAACAGACAATCGTCTTCTGAAAAAGCGCGACTCATCCCTTTGATTTTGAAATTTGGACGACCTACTCGGTCGCTGAAAAGAGCGGGAAGTGAAAACGGACTTTGAAACATCACTGGGGCACGTGTCGTGTTCCTATTGAGGGAGCCCGACGGTTTGTCAGACTTGTCATTTGGCGTGCCCTCGAAACGACGCGCACGCGGGATTCGATGGCAGCATTAAATGCGGAGTTTTCCGACCTTTGCGCTTTGGCCCTTGAATTTTTTTTATTTGCCCAGAAGACCCTGCTCTCGCCTATAAAAGGGGTTAGGGTTTCTGGTTTATAACCCATTTGCACTTTGCATGAGAAGAAAGCAACGCCGGATTCCTCTGAAGATTTGAGTTGCCGAGCGTCGTTCGACTAGACTTTTTAGGTAAGAAAAAAGCTTTTTCTCTTCTTCCTTCATTTTTCTGAAGATGTTTGGAGAACAACCATCGGCGTACGAGACGGGTAGCACCTCCGCTGCCGGGAATTCGACCGCTCGGGATGAAATCCCCGCGGAGTTCCATATGGAGACGGCCGTTGAGGCTATTCGCGCCGGGATTGAACCCGCAGAAGTTGAAGAACTTTGTAATGAGGCTGATGCGGCCGGGTCGGCGGAGGCGGAGCGAAAGCGCTCGCTGGCCGAAGAGGAGGCGGCAGTGAAGGTGTACTGGGAGCAAAACAGTGCGTTCGGGAAAGCCTTTTCAGACTTTGCCGAACTTAGGGAGAGACTAGCCGGACCGAAACCGAAGTTTGACTTCCACGAGTAGTCAGTCGCCCATCCCCATGAACCCGAAAGACGGACGTAGTTTCGGGCCGCGTGCCGCTCCCCGTGGTCCCTTGGCCAGATTAAAAGCTCGGCGACCAGGAAGGATTTGGTTCGTTGGAGGGCGATGTTCCATGTCCCCTCTAACGTTTCCCTCTATGCGCCCGCCGAGAATAAACGTGCCGACCAACCACCTGACGGAATGGTCGCCGTTAATGAGGCGATTATGGAGGCCGGACTGCGATTCCCACTGCCGTTCGCCGTGTCATTTTTGCTGACTGCTTGGAATGTGGCGCCGCTTCAACTGACGCCGAACGCTTGGTTGCAGATCGTCTGCACCTTTACTTTGTTCGGCGCACACCGGCTGTTTTGTCTTCCTTCTGCGCTGGAGATGAACTATCTCTTCAAGCTAATGGCTCAGAATGGTTCAGTTGGCGGCTACCACATTCAAGGTCGCTCGGGCCGAGTGATTCTTGGGGTGCCGAATAAGGTCCGGGGTGATCTGATGAAGTGGTTTTGGGTCGGCGGTGCGTGGAAATCGGCCGCGAGCGACAATCCCACCGATGAGTTGGATATCCCCACCGGCTTACAGGAGAGGAGTCCGAGTAAGAGTTTTGACTCTCTCTTTGATCGGATAAATTCTGAACTGATCTAATTTGGCTTTCTTTTTGCAGGTGTCCTTATTCCGGCGGTAGGCGAGCTAGCCTTTGATTTTGCGGTCGTTTGGGAGCGGATACGTAGTCTTCCATATTCTCATATCGACGCTCGCCGGATCAACAACGAAGCTTGCTGGTTGGCCGCTCGGCTCTTTCGCTTTCCACGCCACTTAAGGATTCCAGGTACGAATTTGTCACGATCTTACTTTGCTTGACGATCGTCTTGATTGAGGAAGGTGACTAACTTTGTCGATCGCTTTCTTTGCAGAAATCCACTTCCCTCGCTTCCTCGAGCCCCCGACAGAGAACGCAATGTCGAACCTCGGGATTATGAGTCGCCTGCGCCAAGGGAAGAAAACAAGCGGAGTTCCTACGACGCCGATCCGACCTATCCCGGAGGCAAGGCCTGTCATGGAGCCAGTCGCCGGGAACAAGAGCCTCGGGAGGAGGAAGGACTCCGGCTCAATCGCAAGAGGTGGAGGGAGGAAGAGCCCTCGGCCTCTGCTACTGCTGATGCGCCTACCGTGGCGCCGCCGAATGCCGCGTTTCCACTTTCTGCGATTCCAATGGCGGAGGGGTCCACGCCTTCCTCGAGCTTCCTGAAAGCCATGACGGTTGCCCCCGCTGAGACCTCTCTTGGGAGGCCGTTCTTTGGCCGCGACCCGGAGAAGGTCGCAAGGTGAGTTTGGTTGCTTTGCAGGGTTATGATATTTCCTTGTTGGAAATATTCTAACTCTTTTGTTTTTGGTGCAGGGTCCATCGCTCTGACCCGAACTGCTCTCCGATGGTGCTATATTTCTTATCGAGCAATGCCCCTCGCGAGGCCTGCGATGTCCCTCATTACGTTGTTCGAGCTGTCGCTTTCCTGCCGAAGGCCTGGATGACCGATCTGGACGCGATCGCACGGCGGCGATCCGCTGACGCGATGCAGGCGACTTTCGCTCTAGCCCTTCAGACGGCAACGATGGCTGCTCAGGACGGGAAGGACTACGAGGGGCGGCCCTCCACCACTCGTATTCAGGCGGACCTCGAGGCTGCTAAAAAATAAAATGCCGAGCTTGTCGATAGGCTCGTGGCAATGGAGAAGGGTTCCGTGGAGGCGGCCAAGAGGGCGAGCGACGAGCTTGAAAGGGCCTAGGCGGCGACCGACCGGATGCGGGATCAGATGACGGAAGCCCGCAGGTCACACGCGGCCGCGCAGAAGGAGGCACCTGAACTGAAGGCGGTTGCCGACCCATTGACCGGCGAGCTGGCGTCGTCGAAGGGTGAGGTGGCTGCCAAGGCTGTCGAGCTCCAGGGCGCGAACCAAACGATCGCGGGGCTGAAGGAGAAGCTGGAGGCGACCGAGGCCGATCCCTATCTCAACGTGGAATACGTAAGCGAATTTGCCTATTACATGGCTTATGCTGACGCAATCCGTGCTGCCAAGAAGGGAGGGCTCGAGGTCGGCCCTTTGGTTGATAACTTCAAGGCCTACGTGCTTTAGCACCCTTTGCAGCCCACCTTTTTCGTTCCGATCCTCGACATCTCTGTGGATCACAGGGTCGACTTGAGCTGGTACCCGTCGCCGGATAGCTTTGTTCACCCGGGTGCCCCGGAGGACGGGGTTTCAGAGCCTGCTGCTGGCGAAGGAGCGAACCCCGATCCCTGAATTTTTCCTTGCTTTTACTTTTTACTTGTAATTTTAAAGCTTTTGTTGCATTTTGCCTTCGGGCGACCGTGCTTGTACATTTTTTCAGTGAAATGAAATGAGAAATGTTTATTTACCCGACTTCTTGTGTTTGTATATTTCTTTCCGAATCATTCGCATTGCTCGCATTGAACTGTCATTGATCGTCGTATGTATAGCTCCGATCTCCCCCTTGTTTTTGTTTACTTAGTGAAAGTAAGGGTAATGAAAATAAATCATTTAGCGAGCGATGGTTGGTTTAGTTCTTGCGATCTTCAATTTTTGCAGAATCCTCGAGGAAGGCCGACCATCTTGGCCTAGAGGAACCATGCACAGTCGTGGAGTTTGATGGAACCGACCTCCACGACCATGTCTTGTGTGCGAGCGACATTCCGTATGATGGTCTACTTCTCGCGACTCACTTAATTGTGAGGGTCCTCCGTAGGCTACGTTTTGCCTCACAATGTAGCGATGGGGCGGACGATCTCAGCCTGGAGGAGTCCTTGCACGGGGCGCCGTCGGATTAATCGACTCCACGACCGTGGCTTGTTAGCACTTTTCTACCTGGGACCGACATGTTAGATGACGGACCTTCGTGGGCATACGTTGTGACGGGGGTAGGGACGCGTCGCGTTGTCCGGGTCCACCACGTTATATGGTAGACCTTTGAGGGCGGGCGAGCGTGTCCACAGATCTGTTTTGGAGGGTCCTTAGCGATCTCTGCCCAAAGGAACCTTGCATGGACGGGCTGTCAGTTCCATTGACCTCCACGACCATGGCGGCACTTTTCTACCTCGGATCGTCATGTTAGATGATGATCCTCGACGGTATACGTTGTTCTGGGGAAGGCGATCGCTCGCCTAGGTCCATCATGTTAGATGACGACCTTTTTGGAGACGAGCGAGTCATCCTCTTTTTGGAGGCATTGCTCAGGCAGTAGCCTTTGGTTTGCTTTGCCGAAGCAAATCATTTGGGGGGAACTGGAAAATCTCATTAAGCACTTTGCACATTGAATAAATGAATACACGGTGTTTTTATTGATAGTACTTCTTCAAATGAACGGCGTTCCAGGGATATTGGTCTGGAGTGCTGTCTCGGTGTTGGAGCTCGTGGGCTTCTTTGGTTAGCCACTTGGATATCCTGAACGGGCCCTCCCAGTTCGGACCAAACACTCCCGTGTGGGTCTGGATCTTCTTGAGGACTAGGTCGCCTACTTGGAAACGCCTTTCTTTGACCTTTGAATTGAAAAACTTTTCAGATTTCTTTTTGTGGATAGTGTTCTTCATTTCCGAGGTCAGTCGTCGCTCTTCGAGCATATCCAAGTCTATCTGCCGAGCTACATCATTGTCTGCCGTCATCAGTTGCGCAGTTCGGTGGCTGAGTACGGCGATCTCCAATGGGATCACTGCTTCTGTTCCGAAAGCGAGGGCGAATGGGGTTTCGCCGGTTGAATTTCGAGTCGTCGTTCGGTAGGACCACAAAACATCCGGGAGCTCGCTTGCCCAGCGCCCTTGCTTGGATTCGAGTCTGGCTTTGATTGTTTGCTTGAGGATCTTGTTTACAGCCTCTACCTGCCCGTTTGTTTGAGGGTGGTAAGGGGCCGAGAACAACTTTTTAGTTCCCCATTTTTCACAGAATTGCATAACTTCCAAACCGTCGAACTGCTTCCCATTGTCGGAGATGATAGCCTGAGGTAGACCGAAACGACAGATGATGTTTTTCCAAATGAACTTGATTACTTGCTCTTGGCCGATCTTATTGAATGGTTCGGCCTCTGCCCATTTCGTGAAATAATCGACCCCCACGATGGCGAATTTACATCCCCCCAGTGTCGTCGGCAAAGGACTGATGAGGTCGATGCCCCATTGGGCAAACGGCCACGGACTATACATAGAGGTGAGCTGCTCGGGGGAGAGCTTGATGTTCGGGTCCATTATTTGGAACCTGTGAAAAGATCGGGCGTAGGCGATCGCGTCCTTTTGCAGGGTAGGCCAGAAAAAGCCTTGCCTGTTTGTTTTGTGGATGAGGGCTTGCCCTCCCGCGTGATTTCCGCAGACCCCGTCATGGATTTCGGCTAAAACAAGTCGGTCTTCCTCAGGTGTAATGCACTTGAGGATAAGAAGGCTGAAAGCTTGCTTGTAAAGCTGGTCGTCCAAGAGGGTGTATCTGGTTGCTCGGAGCTAAAGCTGGAGAGCCTTGATCCGATCCGTGGGGACCGTTCCGTCCTTCAAGTACTCAATGAACAGAGTCATCCAGTTCTCTTCGGCGATGGCAACTGTGGTGACCAAGCTTTTGTCGATTGCCGATCTTGCCAATTTAGTGATTTGGATGTTAGAGAAATCCGCTGCCCCATCCGACGATGCGAGTTTGGATAGGGCATCGGCCTGGGAGTTGCGCTCTCTCGGGACTTTCTCGGTCAGCACTTCTTCAATTTGTGCACATTTCGGCGACCAACTCTTGATATTTGATCATCTGTTCACCGCGCGCTTCATATTCTCCCTTGACTTGGTTCACGACCAAGAGGGAGTCCAAGAATATGTGAAAGCGATGAATACCTATGGCGAGTGGTAGATCGAGCCCGCCTACTAAGGCTTCGTACTTGGCTTCATTGTTGGTCGCTCGAAAATCGAAACGCACCGCATTTGTAAAACTCTGGCCATCGGGGCTGATGAGGACAATCCCCGCCCCTGCTCGCGAAATGGTCGATGAGCCATCTACGAACAGTTTCCAGGCGGGATGGCCGACTTGGGTCGGGCTAGGTAGGAAAGTTAATTCCACCACAAAATCCGCCATAGCTTGGCCCTTGATCGCCGTGCGAGGAGAATACGTGACGCTGTATTGGGCGATCTCCAGTGACCACTTGAGGAATCGCCCGTTGGTGTCTGGCCGGTGCAGAACTTGCCTTAGATGGAGAGTCATTAGAACCTCCACTTGGTGTTTGAAGAAATAGGCTCTCAGCTTGCGAACACTCATGACAAGTGCGTAGGCGAGCTTCTCCAGGGGCGTGTAATGCGTTTTTGCGTCATGTAGCGCTTGACTGACGAAGTAGATCGGCGCGAACTTCTCCAGGGGCGTGTAATGCGTTTTCGCATCATGTAGCGCTTGATTGTCCCTCTGCTCGCACTAATACTGCGCTCAGCGCGACCTCCGAGGCTGCCAGGTAAAGGAACAGCTTCTCGCCGGGGATTGGTTTTGCCAAAATTTGGGGGTTAGACAGATACTCCTTGATTGTGGCGAACGCCATTTGACTTTTCTTCATCCACGCTAATTTTTTATTCTTTATTGTGGCGAAGAAAGGCTTGCTTTTGTCTCCGATCCGCGAAATGAAACGATTAAGGGCTGCCAAACACCCCGTCAGGCATTGCACCTGCTTGACATTCCGTAGTTCTTGCATGTCGAGGATCGCCTTGATCTTTGTGGGGTACGCCTCGATCCCCCTTTGGCTCACGATGTGCCCCAGGAATTTTCTGGAGCTTACTCCGAAGTTGCATTTCTTGGGGTTTAGCTTCATGTTGAAATTCTAGAGGATGGTGAATGTCTCGGCGAGGTCCTTGAGGTGATTTTCCTTTTTGAAGCTCTTGACTACAATGTAGTCATTGTACACCTCCATGGCTTTGCCGATCTGATCGGTGAACATCCTGTTGACTAGCTGTTGGTAGGTCGTCCCCGCATTTTTCAGACCGAACGTCATTCGAACCCAAAAGAACACGTCTTTTTCCGTGTGGAATGATGTGTGTTTTATGTCTTTTTCTGCCATTGGGATCTGATGGTATCCGACGAAGGCGTCCATAAATGACATCATTTCGCAACCTGCCGTGTTATCGACCAAGTGGTCAATATGAGGCATTGGAAAGTGATCTTTCGGACAAGCCGCGTTGAGGTCGGTGAAATCGATGCATAACCTCCAGGAGTCGCTCGCCTTTTTGACGAGCACCGTATTGGCCACCCACTGTGGCTCGTCGGTAGCTACCCCGATTAGTTTGTCGTGGAGCAGCTTTTTGACTTCTGCGTCTAGCGCAACATATTTTTCTGGACCTAATTTCCTACGTTTCTAGTGAACAGGCTTCCTTGCCGGGTCGATCTTCAGATAGTGGCAAGCATGTTCAGGACTGATGCCGACCATATCTTGATGCGACCAGGCAAAGACTCCGATGTTCTTTCGTAGTAAACTGATCAGATCATCTTTCAGCACGGGATCGACGCTCGAGCTGACCTGCATTTCCCGCTCCGGGTGTGCCCGATTGATTGTTATACTTTCCAACTCTTCGGTGCGGACGGTTTCTTCTCGTTTGGAGCGATTGTCGGACTCGATCCTTGGATCCACATAGAGACTTGGCTCGAAGCTGATCCTCGGTTCGATGTCGTCCGACGATCGATGTGAGATGCCGTCTTCTGAGTTAGGCTGGTATGAGGTGCTTGACTCGTCGATCTCCATTGGTTGGTTGTCGATCGTCCCAGTGTTACAAATAGGGCAAGAAACGTTTAACGGGAAAGCTACAACACAGGAGTAGTTCAAACATTTTTTTGCCATTACCTGGTTTCCTTTTACAGTACCGACTGTCCCTTCGGTAGCGGGAAACTTGATACAATAAAAGAAAGAGGAGGCGACCGCCTCAAAGGTTTCTAGAAAGGGGCGACCTAGGAACCCATTAGAGATGCTGGGCATGTCTATGATTACAAAGTTGAGGTTCCTAGTGATCTTAACCTTAGGATCGTAACAATAGACTAGCTCGACGGAGAGCTTGATCCTTCCATAGGCTCTGACCGTGTTGTCGTCGAACCCTTGAAGCACGGTTTCAAACGGCTTGATGAATTTGGTCAGGTTGCGGAGCTGGTCCAGAGCAGATTTGAATATGATGTTGCAAAAGCTCCCGTTGTCAACCAACACGCGGTCGACCGTTTTCCCGAGGATACATGCAGAGATCACCAAGGCATCCTCCTTGGGGCACTGCACTCCTTCCCTATCCTTGTTGGAGAAGGAGATAAACGCCTCTTTGGAGATGGTTGGCTCTGGGGTCACCACGATGTGGACTCCGGCGAACGCCCTCAACTCGGCCTTCTGTTTTCTGCTTGACATGGTGGAAACCGGGGACAGACCTCCGAGATTTCCACCTCATACTTGGAGCATATTGACCCGGCCGCCGGGGTTGATTGAAGGGATCGAATCATCTGAGTACTGCGGCTCATTTTGCTTGATCCTAGCGACCGGATTGAGAGGTTGACGGTCATCGTTCTGTCGACGATCGCGTCCCCCGGTCCTTTCATCCCTAGGCTCCGGCTTGGTTACCAAATTGTCCAGCTTGCCTTCCTCCAACAATCTCTAGAGTTGTCTGAGGAGGTCGCGGCATTAGCTGGTGTTGTGGCCAGGACTTTTGTGGTAGGCACAAAATTTACTGCGGTCCAGATGACTGTTGTCCCTCATCGGATTTGGCTTGCTTAGCCATTCGTGCCCCTTGATGGCGTTGAAGATATGGGCCGGAGATAGATTGAGGTTGCGGAGGAGGTGGACTTCCACATCCTCAAAGGACTTGAACTCACCGGGTGGCTTTGCGACCGCCTTTCTGGGCTTGGCGATCGCCTTCTTTGGGACGAGAGATGGCGCCTTCCTTTCTCCGGTTGCCCCCTCGCCTAGGCGAAGGGTGAGCAACCTCTACCTGGCCAGGAAATCGGCGGCCTTGGCATGGAAGATCGAGTAGGTCGGGGGGATGTCCTTTGTGAGGTGCCTGAACATGGGAGAAAGACCATCGAATCCTCCCAGGACTGAGTAGAGGGCGAGCTTGTCGCTTATGGTCTCGCCGGTGAGAACTATTTCATCCACCCGATCGATGTAATCATCATCGGACTCGACTTTCCCCTGCCTGATCTTCATCATGCGGTGGGGACCTTCTGGCCGAGTGATCTTGGTGGCGAATTACGATGTGAACTCATTCGGCATCTTCTCACAACAGTTGATTGAGCGCGGTGGCAATGAGATGTACCACCTATGGGCAAGATTGCCCAATGTTAATGGGAACATTCGACATTTCGTTGCGTCCGACGCCCCGCATCCGGTCATGCAGATCCGGATCTTGCTTAAGTGAGTCTCGGGGTCCGATCTCCCCTCATACAGATGTGTTTGAGGAGGGGCGATCTTTGGTTGCACGGGGGCAAGCTCGATCTGGACCGCGATCGGCTCACTTGGTCTGGCGACCTTTCTCTTGGTGCCTGCCTCAGTTTCTAGGAGCGCTTTCATATCGTCGAGCTGGCACTGCATTGCGGCCATCGCCGTAGCCTGGATGCTCGCGGTCTGGCTCTCGGAGTGGGATCCGAGATGATCATGTACCGATCTCCTAGCTCCATTGTAGGCGACGAGGTCTCTGCCGCCGAGCTCAATTCTGTGGCGAGTGGGAGCCAAATGGCTGGCTTGTTTTTTGGGAGTCGAGTATGCCGAACTCCTAGTGATGGATTCGGACTCCGACGTCTCATTGCTGGGGCCAGAATGCCCAAGTTGCCATGAAGGATCACTTCATAGGCGGCTGAAGACGGAACTGTCTCGCCTCGCAAGTGCCTTTTCTTGCGACTCGGGGCTTTCTGACGATTTCTCGACATATAACCCCTTGAGCTTTCCTTTGCCCGTGCGGTGGATGGCTGATGGGGTAATAGTGGGTCCGTCGCATGCTCTCCGTCGCTCCCTTACGATGTCCATGGCCTCCTCGATCTGTTCCACGGTTTGGAATTGATCGAGTGAGAGGCTGGGGCCGTCCCTCTGGGGCGGGAGTGAGAGCCTGGCGTCGCCGCGGCTGCCTTGCACCGTAGGTTGGGACTCGGTTTGGGCCGGAATAAGACGTCCGGTGGATCATAAAGTGGCTCTCTTCGAGGCGGTGGCATACGTCATTATCTCGAGGGTTTTCTTTTATGAACAGCAAGTGTTTCTTCAAGTATATGTTCTCGAGAACAGTGAGTGTTCTTCAAAATGGTCGGAGAGAAAATAATGGTTAAACACCTTCTTCTAGCGCCAATTTTTGTTACCCAAAATATTATTCGGAAAGATTTGCTGGATATGGCTACGGGTGAGTAACAAACAAAATGCGAGAGCACGTGCAAAGGAATGTAAATAACACAAGATTTGTCGGGGTTGTTAGTCCCGTGCTTGAAGGCTCTCGCGAGATATTATTAATAAGAATACTGCTTTGGAGTACAAATATTAACGTTAGAATACAATTACAATGAGTGTAATGACCCTAGTTATGTACCTCTCGAGTGCTGATGATTGCTGTAAGAACCAGAGTTAACACTCTGTGAGTTCTTGTAACAAATATGAAATGTTGTGTAGAATTCTGTGTAGGATTCAACTGTGTGAATTTAGCTGTCAGATCACTGTCTTAGACTGTTTTTCACTATCCATTCCTAAATGATGGAAGTCTCCTATTTATAGAGGGGCAGGTAGTTGGGATGTCTTAATCCCGAACGGGCGATCGCCTTTCCTGCATTTAATTAAATGGGCAATCGTCTCAGCACGTGGGTCGGTTTCCTTAAAGTCCACAGCCGATGCTGGCAGCCAGATGTGCGAACCAATGAGAAGACAACACGTGCCTCACGACGCAGTCTTGGGAGGTCCCACCTAGGACCTTTCGGCGGGTCTGTCGGTAGGTTAGAGGTTGTCCCTGTCACCCACAGCTGGTGATGGGCTGGAGTCAAAAAGCCTTTTCCTGTGGCGCTGTTTGCGGGTCTGCACGTGGGCCTTCATCCCGAGATTCTGTCTTCGTAGACTTGACGGATGTTTGGCTTTACACGTGGCATAAGACGGTCATCCTTGGTCGGGCACTAGGGTCGATCGCTAGGTGCCAAGAGACGATCGCTCGGTACTTGATCTCGATTTGGAATCTTCGTCTGGTAAGTCTGCCTTTGGTTTATTCGAGGCTGACTTTGGTCGCTCGGCCCTTGTTCCGATCGCTGCAGGGGCGTATTAATCGCCGCACAACACCCTTTTATCGAGAATATACCGATCCTTTTTAATGTTCACTAAAACATTAGGATTGCACATATAACCCACTACCGAATATTACGTCTACGAAACATGAAATGCATGGGTAAGATACTTACCTCGATACCACGAGCAACGGAACAACGAACGGAGACGGTCGGGTAGTCCTTGAACTTCCAAAAATGACCAAGAAACCGGCAACCCCACGAATACTACGAAAATAATACCAACACGAATCAATAACACTAATCGAAATCCGAATCGATCCTAAAAACAACAAGGATCTAAGTGTTCTCAAAGAAATCAAGAATCATTGTTCCGGGTGATATAAAATAAATAATTGAGCTGCCAATCCGAAGGTCACGACCAAGACAACAAGAATACATAACCGATCGGATGAGATCGGGTAAGAATCACGAAAGAAAGAAAAACCCCCAAATATTTCTCAACTAGGGTTCTTAGGAAGGAAATACTTTGATCCGAAATGAAAACCAGTTAGATGATGATAATAACATGAAGGAAACTCACCAAGATGATGTTTGAAGATGGAGATCGCTCCTGATCTTCCTTAGAGACCCGTCCCGTCGACCAGAAGTGAAGAAGAGAGGAAAAAAAAAGAAAAATGGGAAAAGAAGCCTGTTGTGTATTTATACTGGACAGTTATTAGTGTGCGCTAAACACACTGCATTAGCGGGCACAAACGGGGCCAATGCCCCAGAACACTCCGCCTACAACACTATTAGCGTGCGCTAGACAATATGCACAGCGTGCGCTAATGAGTCACGAATCTAGTCCAGTAGCTCCTGGGCAGATCTGCACCTACCAGGTAGCGTGCGCTAGAAAGAACAATTAGCGTGCGCTAGCTACCAACCTTAGCGTGCGCTAACGAGACAGTTCTAGTCCAGTAGCTCCTGGACTGCCTCTGGACTGCCAGTTAGCGTTCGCTACACACCCGGTAGTGCGCGCTAACAATGGCACAGTAGCGCACGCTACACCACAAGCGGTAGTGTGCGCTACACTGAAATGAGTCAAAAACTGATGCAATGATCTGAACGGAAATCAAACACGTGTCAACTCATGACACAACCATACGTGGCACAACATTCCAAAAACATGGACAACTTTCTGGACTTTAAGATGGTTAATTCTAAAACCATATTGTCTTAATTCCAAGAGTTTCGGCTGAACTTGCATAAGATTAGCTCTTAGGGCACGAGCTTAAGTGAATCTTTCCAGGTAGCATGTGTGAATGAAAAAATGCCACTAGGTTAAAGACTCTAAGAATTATTTGGAATACAAGAAAAAAATGTCTCTTGAGGATTTGATTGTCCATCTTCATATTGAGGAGGATAACTGAAAATTTAAGGCTAAGTGGGGTAAGTCATTTGTTCCCCGTGCAAACTTGATGGAACAAGGCAAATACTACAAAAGAATAGCGTCTAAACGCCAAAATGGAAGTATTTTATCAAGATTTGGAATTTAGGGGAAATTATCTCATTTATAATAATACCCCTAAAACTTATCGGGATACTACAATGATATGAATCTCAAATGGAACCCACAAGAATATTTTTAAAACACGAGACTCAGATATTTTCAAAGAAAATCCAAATGAGCAACCCTACAAGTTAAAATTTCAGTATTTAAACAAATACAGTTATCCAGATTACATGATTATTTCAAATGAAACATCATAGGAGTTTGTTCTTATTTCTAAAAGGGAAAATACCATAATGTCATCCTGCCCTAACACTCGTTCAAGCCTAACTGCAACCCACTGCAATAACATGTACATACAAAATATATTTACCTAACACGACGAATCGTGCCAGCCCAACCCGAGGTCCGATGATGATACTCAATAGTAAAGAATCATAACACATATATTGAAAAATCTGTAAGCACAATATCACATTCAAATCATAATTAATGCTCGCATCATATAATGTTCACTAGTTTTCAGAACTCCCAAGGCCGCAGTCAATGATCATAGTAGTATTGACATGTTTATACTCTGGACGTGGGTACCATTCAGGATTTATCCGCAACACAGCAGTCCAAAAATATTTTCATAACGGGTGCCATTCAAATTTTATCCACAACACATCGACCAATCTCGACCAAAATCACAATTAAAAATACATAACTACACATAATGCTCCAATAAGATTAATCATCATAATATGAGCTATATCGAATTTGCCTTAGACCCAATAAGACAAATTCTCGTCAACACGATTGCCGCAAGACAATGATTCCCCATTGATTACAATTCACAACCTAATAATACAAATCAATTAATAACTCGTTCATCAACGATCAAATATAAATTAGGAAATTACCCTCTCCATTTGGCCATATCACCAATTTACCAAGTTATTATGGTCAATAATTAATTTCGACAACAAATACTTCAATATTTATGAAATAATAATTCTTTGATAAATCTGGAATTACTACGACAGTACAAAACTCAATTCAACATTCGGTTAATTCGATTATTAACCAACTTATGTCATAACCATTTATCTGAATCAATAGTTCAACAATCCGATCAATTTAACAAGATTAACTTCAATTATTACGAATAATTAATTAATATGTTCTAAAATTCTCCCATAATAATTAATCCGACTAATCATAACAACAGTTCAAGTTCAAAAGACTTATGTGTAGATTCTTGATTCGAAATGATAATAACATTTATTTTAATCAAGTCTTTGATTAAACAAGATGGTAGATTTGACTATCATGTCAATTCATCCAAAACAACTCTATGGTTCAAAGTATCTCAAGAATTTAAAATTGAAATGCTGCCACAATCGAAAACTCCAAAATGTACATCATATCTTAAACATATAATCAAAGGAGAATAGGAGTTTAACCACACTTACATCATATGATGAATTCGTACGAAGAATAATGACAAACAAACTTGAACCTTTTAACTCAGACAAGGTTGAGTATTACAAGCACATCCAACATACATGAGGTAGGAGAGGCTTATGAACATATATATATATATATATATATATATATATATATGATCAGACGTGTTTTAGCGGAAAGAAAGTAACACAAGTCGGACACAAATGAAAGAGGAGTGTCTTCTTATAATAGTATGTCCAACAATTTGATATGTAACAACATCTTCATTACGTATGTAAGCCTAACCTGTTGCCCACATAATTGCCCAATCGACTCGCCCCATCTACATCATGCTAAAAGTGTCCGATCCTACACATGTTGGACCGATTCCTCTTGTTTTTGTCCTATCTGAACCAACTTTACGTAATTTATGTACCCAATTTAATGTACATAAATCCCTCATAGTTACATGTGACTTAGTGAGTTTTTCTCGACAATCGTATTCCATTAACACCATATTCCATTCACACGTCCAAACACAACCCATATAATTTCTCTAACATTCGCCAAATAAATATGTGACACCTCCAAAACCATATGGAGTACTACATCGCTGTGGCCCCCACCAGTACCCACCTTGCTAAGACATTTTAATTTAAATTTCATTTTCAAATCATTCTGCAAACATTGTGAGGGCGTGTATAAATTGCTTTACCAAAATAAATGGCCATATACTAGTGGTGGACTCGATTCCATTCGGTTTGGTTTTTGACCGAAATCAATAATCGAACTAAATATCGGTTTTAGTTTAGTTCGGTTCTTTTTGAAGTTCGGGTATCAGATCACATCCGACTTTAGGCGTGTGGGGCCGATTTTAGCTGGATCATTTTAGCTTCATCAGGACAGCTAGGTCAACACCAATTATGTATGTAATGCATGGTTGCTAAACGTAATGTTGAGGTTGTTGCGTACGTCGGTTTGGACAACGTACGTAAGGATGTTTTGTTTTTGCGGGCAGTAACTTCTAGAAGAGGTGTAAGTAAGGTAGTCTAGAATAGCAACCGTAATGGAGAGTGCAAATTATAAAGACATATCTTGTCTTTCATTTCTACACGATCTACTTCCGACTCTTCTCTCTAGAAATCATCCCTCTGCACTCCATATTATTTTCTCGCCACTTCCAAGTTGCTTTGGAGCTTCATAACTTGGATTGGAGTTTGGGAGCTTGAAGATTGGGGTGGATTCTTGAAGTGTTTGAGGTTGTTCTTCATCTTCAAGAGGTATGTTGGTTAATCTTGTGTTAATCTCGAGATTATGATGATGTTGTTGATGATTACTTCATGTGTTGATGGATTGTTGGAGGATAACATGATTCTTGATGGTTTTTATAAACACATGTTGAGAACATGGTGATTATGACTTGAGGATGAGTGTGTTCTTGCTATTTTAAGAATACTTTGGTGTTATAATCATGTCTACGGAGAGGTATGTTAAGATCGTTAGTTGATTAACATAGCTTTGAGATGATTATTGATGTTGATTGTGTTCTTGGGAGATTATAACCATTTTAATGAAGGATTATGATGAGCTATGAGATAATTATTATAATTTTGAAATAGTTATGTTAATCTTGTTGATTAATCCAGAATTCATGATAAATTAGTGATTGATGGTTGCGTAGACATCATGTTTGTAGTGTTGATGATGTTCTTGGGGTGATTATGATGATATGTGATGATATCATCATAATAGGATAATTAATATGATGTTGTTCTTGATAATTCTTGTTGAGTTGTTTTTCACAAGTGTTAAGAACATTATGATCATGTTAATTGATCATTGAGGTGATTGGATGATGTCAGAGTTCATAGTTAATGACTATGATATTCGTTTGTGTAGTTTGATCGATTCATGATTGAATGGAGGTTATCTTGTGTTGTTTTCGACATTGATATTGTGTTATTGAATGAACTGTATTTCATTCAAGGTTGTTCGAGTGCTTGTGATTGTCGAAGGACGTTGTTCGTCGTTCGTGGGAGGATTTCATCGCCTTAGGTTTGAGGCAAGTTTTATACTTGTATTGGTCAATGAGATTAATATTATTATTTATGTGTGTGAATGTGTTGTATCATTTCGAGACATAGTCTCTTCATGATTTTGTTGTTATCAGGGAATTGTTTATACGATACCCTTCAGAAATTATGCCAAACATTATTATCGGTCGTCAATGGCCCATTCAAGACATTGAGATACTTGTTGCTAATGTTATTGTCGATAGTCGGTTCACGGTATTGATGTATTGATTGTTATTGTTGATATTGATGTTTGAGTAAGTCATCGATATGATTGTTCATATTGATGTTGGTGTTTTTTTTTAAACTAAGAGCAATTCTTTATCACCAAAAACAAATCAGTACAAGCCGAACTCAATAGTACAGGCACATCTCATCATCCTATACAATCATCTATTCATCCCTAACATCAATGTTTGACAAGGCTTAATTAGTTTCTTGTACATCATACATCTTAAGACAATATTTTGCACAATATTTTTCACTACATAAATTTCTGCTTGTCTTTCTTGGAAGATCTTTTCATCCTCATCACCCATACAACATAAATGGTTTTAGCAGCAGCTATTTTAAGTATCTGGGCTCTTCCACTTTTACTCTTGGTAGAAGTACACAACCAACTTCTTTCCAGCTCCCAGCCTTCAGGATTTCTGGCACATTTAAAGCTCTGCAGTACTGTACTCCATATCTACTTAGGCAGATTACATTCAAAGAACAGATGCTGTTGTTGGGAAAACAAAGACCCTGTATCGAAACAGCCGGGATACCCGATCCCTGTATCGAATGATATTTGATAAAGAGGTTTTGACATATATGCCAATCCGAATACAGTAAAGGAAACTGTATCGAGGCTTTAAGGCTTTATCCTGTATCGAAGACCTGCCTGGAAACAGCATAAAGTGAAGCTCTTCAGTACAGCAAGAAGACTTGTAAAAGACCAAGTATGGAAACTGTCTCGATGCTCAAAATACAGTTATCTTCCATCTGATTCACAACAGACACGGAAAGGCAGTCAAGTCCCGTTGAACAAAGAAGTATTTAAATACTCAAGGATAAAGTATTTAAATCTCGCCGATCTTGAATCTTGAGAATCCGCGAAATCGGATCGTGTCATAATCCCGTTGGAACGCAAACTTATTCAAATGGATACATCTCAACGGATACTTTCTTCAGAGACTATATATATCCTATGAAGACATTGAAGATCAGTTACCCAAGTAACCTAACACTCAAGCTATCAAAAGTTATCATCAGAGCAAACATATCTCCAAAGCATACTGCAATTAAGAACGAAAGAGATATACAGTGCTCAACATCAAGAACAGCCATCATCAGCTCAAGAACTTCATATTCAAAGCTGCTGTTCTTACCTGGTTACCTACCTTTTACCTCTGTGTAAAAACTGAGCTCTGTGTGAACTCAACAAGTTATTCTGACCTGTGTGGGACGAATAAGGACGAAGCTTTAGGCGTGTGTGAAGAAGCTAGTCAAGAAGGAAGCTTTAACCAATCTGTGTGAACGGTTGAAAGCGATATTCTTTGTATCAATCTGTGTGAACGATACAAGGATAGGTTTGTTTATAATTACGTAGTTGTGTACGCAGTAATTATAATAAACTTTTTACTCCTGTGTGGAGGACCAGTGGACGTAGAGGGGTTTACCTCGAACCACTTTAATTACTGTGTTATTTACCTTCAGCTTTTACTGTTTTAAATTACTGTGATATATTAAGTATACACTATACACTTAGTTGCTGTATCCACAGCAACCTACTATATCCAAGACATCCGCTACGCACTCAGATTTAGAATCCGTACAGTTTGTTGTTTAAACTATTTTCCAAACTGTATCTAGTATACTTAGTGGCCAACAAGTGGTATCGGAGCGGTTGATTCTAAAAAGAATCAGTCGTATTTCTTTTTAACCGAATCAGATTCAAATCACTTATTTTCAAAACAGTCTCTTTCATTCCTATATTATCAGTATGGATACTTCTATGATTAACAAAGTCCCTATGTTCTCTATTAACGAATTTGACGACTGGAGAATTAGAATGGAAGCTCATCTTGCAGCAATGCACGAAGAGATGATTTTTGTTATACAGGATGGTCCTATCAAGATCATGAAGGTCAATCCGGCAGCAAGGATTGAGGGCCAAGCCCATGCTGAAATGCTCGAGAAAGAACGCGAGCAATGGACAACAGATGAAAGGAAGCGAGCCAATCTCGACAACGTGGCTAAGAACGCGCTATTTGTCACTCTTGACAAAGGCACGTTCTCAAAGGTAAAGAGCTGCAAAGCGACGAAGAAATCAGGATAAACTCAAGTTAATTTGTGAGGCCAGGCTCTCAAAAGAAAACAAGATTTCAAAACTCACTCAAGCAATTTGAATCTTTTGAAATGAAACCAACGGAAACACTTGAGGAACTTGACCTCAGTTCTTGGTATTGTTGGTGAACTTGAAGCGTTGGGCAAAATTTACACCCAAAAGGAGAAGAACTTAAAAATTTTCGAGATCTCTCGGCCCGATGGGACATTAAGACCATGACTATGCGTGTATCCTGTAATCTTAATGAAATATCCACTTTTGATCTCTTCTCGACCTCAAAGCTTTTGAGTATGACATTGTGAGAGAGAAAGTCAAGAATCTCCTTCAAAGGTCACGGCTCTCATTTTGTATCGAACAATCGACACGGCATGCCTAGCTCGCCGAAGCCCGGTCACAAGAATGCGTGACGGTGGCGACATCACATCCCAAGATGAAATGGCGCTTCTAATGCATAAATTCAAAAAGTTCATCAAACAGTCTGGAAAGACTCCTACGTGCCCAAACTGTCAACAAGGTAAATCAAACATCATCTGGTGATGCTAACTGTCTTATAATCTGAGGAAACTGTGCCATTATGCAAACAAATGTCCTCATCCCAAAGTCCAAAGATTGCCTGAGGCCGAGCAACAAGAGAGAGATGAAAGAAGACGTGCTTGGAAAGACAAGCTCAAGGCCCTGATTGGAGAATCAGAAGCCTCCCCCACACCATCCAAATCAGCAGAATGTCTTCAGGTGGTCACTGAAAGTGATTCATCTGACGATGAGTTCGATGATAAAGCATACATGTGATTTATGGCCAAAGATGTTCCAGAAGGTGAAGACAGCGACGATGAGGTAAGTTCAACCTCAGCTATTCCATCCAATGCATCTCATACTTTCGAAAATATGATGAATGAATTTAAAAACATTCAAAAAGCCCATGAGACTCTAAAAACTGAGAATATACAGCTTCAATTAACAAATCTAGAGCTGAAAGATGAAAATGACTTGCTGAAAATAAATAATGAAAATATGTCTCTTGATTGTGAAACCAGCAAGGTCGATTTTGAAAAACTCATGGAGAGCAATCATCAACTTGCTCATGAACTAAATGAGGTTAAAACCCACAATGAGAGCAAGACAAATGATTTGGTTCTACTACAAACCAAAATCACAACTCTCGAAAAGCGAACTTGAGACCATTCTCAAGTCTTTTGAAAAATCGTCCAAAAGAATGGAAGAAATTCGAGCACCGGGCAACATGCTCATGATAAAAGTGGCTTAGGATACGGCTCATGTTCGAACAAAGGAAAAACTAGTACTGTGTTCGTCAAGAGTGTGGAACACATTCTGAATCGGAAGATACTCCTAGTCCCATAAAGGAACCTGCTTTGTAGAAAACCGAAGGCTGCAATTCCGCCCCTCAACTCTACTATTCGAGACAGTGGAACCAACAACCACTCGAAGGCGTACTCAAAGATGCTCCACAAGCATATCATCAACGCCGGCGGTCATTCGAGAAAGAAGGCGGTATCCAACCACCAAAGGCCCGCAGCGGTACCCTCGATAAAGTGCGCCTAGGTATTGGATACGGGAGCCTCGTTATCCCTCAAGACACAGATGCCGATTCGGTATCAACAACGATTGGGAATCCAATGGAGACCCGGAAGACAAGTCATTAGGCCTAAGAAAATGGCTCCACCTCCTAGACGGCACTAAATCGGAATAATAATAATAAACCCGAATTTTACATGCATAGTAATTATCATGATTATAACAACTACGGATATGCCCCGTAGATATCGCAACACTGTACCAAGTACATCCTACAAGAAACCAATTGCTGTCAGGAAAGTGCAGGTACCTAAAGGAACTAACATATATGGACCCAAAAATCAAAGGGGACCTAAATCTACATAATTTCTTTGTTACAGGACATTCTAGAGGAGGATACAGGTACTTTGATAGTGGATGCTCTCGTCACATGACCGGAGATAGGAGCAAGCTATCCGATTTTGTAGAAGGTCGCGGTCCAAAAGTTCGCTTCGGTGATAAGTCTAAAGGAAGAACAAGACGGAAAGGAAACCTACTTGTCGGGAAATTCAAGGTCACCGATGTTGCATATGTTGAAGGCTTACGATATAATCTACTTAGTATTAGCCAGTTCTGTGATAAACAGTTCTCGGTGGAGTTCTATATAGATCATTGTAGAGTCAAGAACACCCAAACCAAGGAAGTTGTGCTTACAGAGCGAGATCGGGTAATATGTACATTCTTGATCGAAGCCTATGAGCTCCTCAATTCCATGTTTTGTTGCCAAAGGCACTGCAGATCTTAGTGGCTATGGCACAAGAGAATGTCTCACGTCAACTTCAAGACGATCAACAAGCTTTCAAGACAGGGTATGGTTAGAGGTTTGCCGGATGTGTCATTCAAAAGGCGTCTGCGGACCATGCCAGAAAAGGCAAGCAAATCAAGTCAACCACGAAAAGCAAATCCTACCTTTCAACCCAAAGAGTGTTGGAAATGCTACACATGGATCTCTACGGTCTGTAGACCCGATAAGTTTGGGAGGTAAGAAATATTGCATGGTTGTTGTTGATGATTATTCCAGGTATGCTTGGACGATCTTTCTTAGCAAGAAGAAGGAAACAACATCAAGGCTGCCCGAGCTCCTGAGAAAGTTGCAAAATGAAAAAGCGTCGAGTATCGTGTGCATTCGTTCCGACAGAGGTACTGAATTTACTAACCGCTTTATAGAGCAATACTATTCGGAGAATGGAATACAGCACGAATACTCAGCTGCCCGTACACCTCAACAAAATGGTGTTGCCGAGCGAAAGAATAGGACGTTGAAAGAAGCAACAAGGACAATGATTGCCGCAAGCAAATTGCCACAGCGTTTCTGGGGTGAAGCAACCAATACAGCGTGCTACACTCAAAACCGTTGTATCGTCAACAAGCACCACAACAAAACAGCTTATGAGGTATGGAATAACAAAACTCCATTAGTTTCGTATTTTCACATTTTTGGATGCAGGTGTTATGTATTGAACAATGGGAAGGACCAACTTAGAACCTTTGATGAAAAATCAGATGAAGGAATATTTGTAGGATACTCCTCCGTCAGCAAAGCTTTCAGAATCTTTAATAAAAGGAAGCTGACGATTGAGGAATCAGTTCATGTAGTGTTCGACGAACCACACCATGACCCTACAGGAGTAGATGATATCACTCAGGACATTCACCATCTATCTATCTTGGATCCACCAACACCCATAGAACCTGTCGTTGATTTAGAAATCAACCCCGCAGCTGTAAGAATCGATATGGATGAAGCCGACGCTATACAAGCTGAAGCTGTATCCACAGAAACTTTCGATACAGTACGGGATCCTGAATTAGAACCCGACCGAAGATGGTTGAGAGATCACCCGCGAGAGCTGATCATTGGAAACATTAATGCCGGTGTTTCTACTCGTAGGAGAATACAGGGTACACAAGGAAATGTACTTTGTGCACAAGAAGAATCTAATGCTGAAGTCTCACAGTTTCCTGAATGGAAATCTCAATCCGAACTTAGGAGACTCAATATGTGCACTATCGCTGTATTCTTAGCTCAGTCCGAACCTGTTTCGACCATAGACGCTCTTAACAATTTTCATTGGATAACATCTATGGAAGAAGAGCTTAACGGTTTCGAAAGAAACAATGTATGGTATCTTGTATCCAGACCGACACACCAATCGGTTATAGGAACCAAATGGGTATTTCGAAACAAAAAGGATCGAAATGGACTTATCATAAGGAACAAATCCAGACTAGTAGCACAAGGCTATTGTCAGGAAGAAGGATTCGACTATGATGAAACCTTCGCACCTGTAGCGAGACTAGAAGCCATTAGGATATTTTTAGCCTTTGCCGCCCATAAGAGTTTTATCGTATACCAAATGGACGTCAAGAGTGCTTTCCTAAATGGAGAACTTGCAGAAGAAGTTTATGTTGAACAACCACCAGGGTTTGCCAACACAGACGGTATCGATCTAGTTTATAGGCTAAGGAAAGCGTTGTACGGACTTAAACAAGCCCCTGGAGCCTGGTACGAAACCCTGTCCCAGTATCTAACCGACAACGGATTTGAGAAGGGTGCTGTGGACAAAACCTTGTTCAAGATACAGGAAGGTGATGACCTTCTAATGGTACAAATCTATGTTGATGATATTATTTTTGGTTCAACTAACCTTGCTCTATGTCAAAGGTTCTCTCATCTCATGCAAAGTAAATTTGAAATGAGTATGATGGGGGAACTTAGTTATTTCCTAGGTTTGCAGGTAAAGCAGTTGCCTACAGCTATATTCATCAACCAGGAGAAATACAGCAAGGAGCTTCTCAACAAATTTGGAATGAACAATTCCAAATCCTCGCCAACCCCTATGAGCACTTCCGTGCAAATTAGTCTTGATGAAGCCGGAAAGCCGTTTGACCAATCACTCTACAGAAGCTCATTGGTTCGCTCATGTACTAACGGCTAGCAGCCGATATCCGATTCTTTGTTGGAGTGTGTGCGAGATACCAAGTTGCACCTAAGGAATCACACTTCAATACGGCTAAACGAATCACGAAGTACATTAAAGGCAGTCGATGCGGGACTATGGTATCCTAAGGAAGGCGGATTCGATTTAGTTGGATACTGACTCGGATCTCGGAGCGCAAGCTAGATAGGAAGAGTACAAGTGGAACTTGTCACTTTCTCGACCTAGACTCGTTTCTTGGTTCAAGAAGCAATTGGCTAACTCTCTTTCCACGGTGAATCAGTACTATCTGTTTGGTAGGCTTGTATGCGAATCCTTTGGATGCAGCAACAACTGTCAGACTATGGAATCGATGCTAGAGAGACTCCAATCATGTGTGATAGCACGAGTGCAATTGCAATCACGCACAATCCTGTTCTGCACTCGCGCACTAAGCATATCAACATGAAGCATCATTTTATCAGGAATCATGTCGAGAACAAGGATGTTCGCTTGGAAAAAGTTCATACAGACGTTCAGCTGGCCGACATTTTCACCAAGCCTCTCGACACAGCAAGATTCAACTTGCTCAGACAAGAATTGGGTATGCTACAGCCAGACTCCCTGTAAGTAATTTACTGTTTTTACTCAACAATTGAGGGGGAATGCTGTAAGACCCGTGAATACAGTATCCAACATTAATTATCTGTACACTCAGAATCATCAATACAGTACTGTAGCGAGCGAACGCATATGAATCCTACAACTGGTGTGTGCAATAATTAAGGGGGAATACTGTAGGACCCATGAATACAGCATTAATCCAAATATTGCTGTATGGAATTCAAATCCTATAAGCACCTTTTTAAGGGGGAACGCTGTATCGACGCGGAAAACAGCACATGCTATAGGATTTCGATTCAGTATATAATATAATATTATTTCCTTTTAAAATAATTTTTGTCCACGTGCCCTGTTTTTACGTCAAACGTCATGTTCATTAAATGCCTTACACGACATCTGGACAATTGAATCTCAAAAGCCGCGATGTTTTTAAATTGTTTATTATTTTTAAACCGCCGTTTTAGGCATTTAGGGTATCAACCTATGTCAGAAGTGGGACCCGCTCTATTTTTAAACTTCTTAATGGATTAGCGTACCAGTTACACTCAATCCATCTTGACCGTTGATTTCAAAACCGGTTCCCATCCCTTAAAATCTGACCATTCGTACTCTGCAAAAACCCTATTTCGCCGCCCAACTATAAAAGGACTGAATCTGCCATTAGAGACTCTTTACGCTTTCTGCAATTACAAGAGTTCTCAAGCAAATAGCCTACATATTTTTCTGCATTTCACTGCGTATTTCGATTGTTTTCTTGCACCCTTATTTCTTAAGAAAACATCAATGGCTGGTCAATCTTCTTCCCCTGTTCTGAAGAAATCCTCCAACATCATTGATGGCCGGATCTTCTCCAAACCTGTCATCATGGAGCGTATTCTCTCGGAAACCAACGACACAGAACCTATGGAATATATCATTACTCGTCTTCAACAACAAGGCCTCTATCGCTTTGGGAGCAAGACCGCCGACAAATACGACGCCCATCTGGTTGAGGAATTCTACCTCAATGCCGCCGTCCGTTTTTACATCCTGGCCGGGAGGTCATGTTGCCGACATCACCGCTGTGATTCGGGAGTGGAGATCCGTATCGATCGCGATCTGCTCCAGAGAATCTACAGGCTGCCCGCCGATGGCCTGACCATGGACCAACTTGAGACGTTCGGGCCTCAAGAGCTCATTACTAAGTTTTATGGACTATTTACAGGGTCCAAAGTGGTTGATATGGTGACAACTACTTGTCACAAGAAAAATTTTCTTCTTCATTTTGTGTATCTTCATGACTTTTGCTCCAGGATCATTGAAAACCGAACCGGTGCGTTCGAGATGTGCACGAACTTAAGGTTCAGGATGATGGTTGCTATTTTGACCTGTGAAAAGGTCAATTGGTGCCAAATAATTCTGAAACGTCTACAAGAAGAGGTGTGCAAACCTACCACCCAAAAGAAATCCTTTGGTTTAATGCTGAATTACATCCTGACGAAGTGCGGACTGACGCAATCCGCCGACGCGAAGAAAAATAGCTCGAGGATATACTTAGGAGGCGTCAAGCCCGCTGCGTATAACCAGAGCACCATGCACTGCAACCACCCGAGAACCAGGCACATGCCAATTTCTGACAACCCAAGAGATGAATCCGTGAAGGTCCCAGAAATGGAATCTTCAAAGAAGCGAAAGCGATCTCACAGCAAGAAACACTCTGCTGGTGAGAAGCCCAAGAAGAGACTCAGGAGGCTTTCAAAATCCACCAAGCACTCCAAGGATGTCTCCCCCGTGGCGCAACCCACTGATGAAGAACCCCAGGGCCCAACCCCTGTGGAAGAGGTGTCTCCTACTGTATCGATAGTAGATCCCGAGCCTTTGGCGGCTACGACGGATATAGAGACATCTGCCAACGTTCAAGACTTTAGCGAGTCGGCTGCCCATTCGGAGCGAAAAGCTACTTCTCCTCTGCGGGATCCCACACCCGTACAGGATCCATCCTCCTTCAGGGCACCATCCCCTGTAAGGAGTCCATCTTCCGTACAGGATCCCATACCATGCGAGAATCCTCAGCAGCGTCTCCAGACGTTATTCGAAGTCCCTCCCCTGACTCGATCATTAATCAGACCCTTCTTTCGGTTCAAATTGAACACGCGTACGAAAGATTTCTGCAATGGAAAGGCTACAGGCTAGCTCCGTACGATACACTGTACAATTGGAGCGATTGGAGCCACGAAGAGAGATTCGTCTCCGAAGTAACAGACTCAACTGAAATTGAGGCCACCGATGGGACAACCCCTCTTGCAAGGATCTAATTGAAAGCCATCTTCTGCACAAATCTGACGCCAGGAGGAAAGGAAAGAATAAGTCAGAGGATTCTCCCACCAATCCAAAAGATGATGAAGATCATGACTCAGACGACGACGACGCTCTACAAGCAGGTCTGAGAATGAGTCGTGAAGAGGCTGAAGCTCGAGACGCCTCTCCACCCAGAGATGACGAAGGGCCTTCTACCCAGGCCAATCCCCCTTCGCCACAGCCTGAGAACATTCCCGACCAAGAGGAATCAGTCCCTCCAGTCGAGGAAGTACAAGAAATTTTGCAACAGGCACTTGAGCCTGCTGTGACCGAAGAAGAAGCCATTCCTGAAAGCCAACAGGAGGATTCAGTCCCTCCTGCATCCATGATTGCTGAAGAACCTTCGCAACAGGACGCTTCTCAACCCACTATCGCCGAACCACAGGAAGCTGCTCCCGCTCCTTCAACCGCGGAATCCGAGGACGGTACCGAACCTGAGGATGCCCAACTTACTTCACATCCATCCGTGAATGTAAGAAGGTTGAACAGCACTACAGACCTTGCCGAACCAGATTCTCCGATCTCTGCCGCACGAAAAGAGCGCCTGCGAGCTCTTGACAAAAGCTTAAACTGTAAACTGTATCGAACGTGCCTGCGAGCAGTTCATTATTATAGACTAAGTCACTAAGTCAAACCTTTTGACAAAAGACCAAGAAATATGCCAGAAGTCATCAAAGAAGATCGCTTCATGAAGAAGGTTTTGGCATCATCAAGAAGACTCGAAGAGTTAAGAAAGTTAGTCTTGGCAAATTGTCAAAAAGGGGGAAATTGTTGGGAAAACAAAGACCCTGTATCGAAACAGCCGGGATACCCGATCCCTGTATCGAATGATATTTGATAAAGAGGTTTTGACATATATGCCAATCCGAATACAGTAAAGGAAACTGTATCGAGGCCTTAAGGCTTTATCCTGTATCGAAGACCTGCCTCGAAACAGCATAAAGTGAAGCTCTTCAGTACAACAAGAAGACTTGTAAAAGACCAAGTATGGAAACTGTCTCGATGCTCAAAATACAGTTATCTTCCATACAGTTCACAACAGGACAAAGAAGGAACAGAAGTCAAGTCCCGTTGAACAAAGAAGTATTTAAATACTCAAGGATAAAGTATTTAAATACTGCCAGTCTTCAGATCTTCAGAATCCCGCGAAATCCGGATCGTGTCATAATCCCGTTGGAACGCAATCTTATTCAAACGGATACATCTCAACGGATACTTTCTTCAGAGACTATATATATCCTATGAAGACATTGAAGATCAGTTACCCAAGTAACCTAACACTCAAGCTATCAAAAGTTATCATCAGAGCAAACATATCTCCAAAGCATACTGCAATTAAGAACGAAAGAGATATACAGTGCTCAACATCAAGAACAGCCATCATCAGCTCAAGAACTTCATATTCAAAGCTGCTGTTCTTACCTGGTTACCTACCTTTTACCTCTGTGTAAAAACCGAGCTCTGTGTGAACTCAACAAGTTATTCTGACCTGTGTGGGACGAATAAGGACGAAGCTTTGGAACTGTGTGTGAAGAAGCTAGTCAAGAAGGAAGCTTTAACCAATCTGTGTGAACGGTTGAAAGCGATATTCTTTGTATCAATCTGTGTGAACGATACAAGGATAGGTTTTTTTATAATTATGTAGTTGTGTACGCAGTAATTATAATAAACTTTTTACTCCTGTGTGGAGGACCAGTGGACGTAGAGGGGTTTACCTCGAACCACTTTAATTACTGTGTTATTTACCTTCAGCTTTTACTGTTTTAAATTACTGTGATATATTAAGTATACACTATACACTTAGTTGCTGTATCCACAGCAACCTACTGTATCCAAGACTTCCGCTACGCACTCAGATTTAGAATCCGTACAGTTTGTTGTTTAAACTATTTTCCAAACTGTATCTAGTATACTTAGTGGCCAACAGCTGTGTTGATCCAGCTTCATCATAGAAATAGCATTTTGGGTCAACATCCATACCATATTTGAGCAGTCTGTCTTTAGTCATTAGCCTCCCCTGCAAACAGAGCCATATGATGAAGATAGCTCTAGGCCTTGCTTTATTGTTATATAGTATCACTCTCCATTCCACTTTTTTTTTCACCTCTGCACTCTTGATAGAACTTTCTTGTGGGGAATTTATCCCCACTGCAGAGTCCTTTCCATATCATGCTCAACCCTGTCCCTTACCTTTGTTTTAATATAGCTCTTAAAATCCAGGACACATTACTCTTAGGAATGAAATTTTGCACAGTTGAATTCTTGATGTAGTACGCATGTATCCATCTCACCCATAGTTTTTCAGCTTTATCATAGAGATCCCATAACAATTTTGTCATTGTAGAGCGGTTCCATTCCACAATTGATGTAATGTTCAGTCCACCCTCAGCTTTGGTATCATAAATCTTATCCCATGACACAGGTTCCTTCTTAGTAACTTCTTCTTTTCCACTCCAAAGATAACTTCTGAAAATTGCCTCAACCTGTTTAAGGGCCTTCTTTGGTAGTGGGAAAACATGTATCCAGTAATTAGTATAGAGAATAAGACACTTTAAATCAGTTGCACCCGTCCTGCATAACTAAGAAGTTTGGAGGACCAATGCTTCACTCTTGCTATGATCCTGTCAACTAGTGGCTTGCAGTGGTGTACAGAAAGCTTTCTTGATGCTAAGGGGACACCTAAGTATTTAAAAGGAATCTCACCTTTCAAAAAACCAGTTCCCTCTAGAATTAGTTCCTGCTCCTGTAGCTTTACACCCCCAAAATATATTCTGCACTAGCTGGGATTGGCTTTAAGACCTGTTGCTTCTGAAAATTCTGTAAACTTCATCATCATTAGTTTCACATATTCCACATCACCACGACTAAATAACAACAAATCATCTGCAAAGTAGATATTTATTAATTTCACTCTTTCACAGCATGGGTGGAGATTAAAGTCAGATTCATTCTTCAAGCTTTGTAGTTTCCTCTAAATATATTCCATTATCAACACAAATAACAAAGGTGATATTGGATCTCCTTGCCGTAATCCTCTCCTTGCTTGCAGAATTCCACTAGGAGAGCCATTAATAGCATATCTATATGGGACAGTCCTGACTCCCAACATTGCCCACTATACAAACAAAGCTGGGAAGTTCATTTCCAACATGATTTCTTGAAGTGCATCCCATTCAACAGTGTCATATGCCTTTTGCAAATCCATTTGGATCATGCATCTAGGTGATATTCCTTTTCTATTGTACCCCTTCACCATATCATGAGCCAGAAGAATATTGTCATGGATTACTTTACCTGGTAAGAAGGCAGGCTGACTATCACTGATCACATAGTTTATTACTTTGCTTAGCCTGGCGGTGAGGATTTTGGATATTATTTTGTACACAGTAGTACAGCAAGAAATAGGTCTCATGTTCTTCACTTCTTTTGCATCTTTTGTTTTGGGAATGAGTGAGTGCTGTTAAAAGCCTTATACAGTTTATTCTTTGTAAAGAACTCTAGGACTGCAGCCACCACTTTATGTTTAACTGTTTCCCATGTTGCCTTAAAACACTTAGAGTTGTATCCATCAACCCCTGGGGCTTTCATATCCCCAATGTGTTTGAGGACTTCAACAATTTCAGTCTCATTCACATCAGCAACTAACATATTTCTCATATCTTGATTCAGTTGCTTCCCTTCCCTCAAAACTTCAATATCAATCTATTTTCTCACTTGTGCTGCAGTTCCCACAAGTTTTTTATAGAACTGGAGAATTTCATCTTGTATTTCATTCTCAGCAGTTACCATAGTTCCATCCTCCTTCATAAGACTATAGATACCACAATTAGTTTGCTTCTGTCTAAGTGTGGCATAAAAATAGGCACTATTACAATCTCCAAGATTGAGCCAATTTACCTTAGATCTCTGTTGCAAAATTCTTTCCTCCAGAGTTCTAAGTTACAATAGTTCTGCTGCACATTTCTTATCTTCAATTATCAGCTCTTCATTCAATCTATCATTCTTGAGCATTTCCTGCACATGTTCTAACTTCAGTCTTGATTCATCAACTCTTCTTTCCAGTTGGCTATCTTCTTTGCATAACAACTTCAAGCTAGGTTGTAGTAGTTTCAGTTTTGTCCAGAGTACATACATTGGGTTTCCTTTTATCTGGATGCTCCACTGTCTCTGCACAGTAAGCTGGAAAGATTCTTTCTCCACAATTGTATTGAGGAATCTGAACATACCTGCTTTTTGACTGAACACTTGGCTCCTTTTATTGATTATCATGAGGTATGGTCTGAGATACCAGGTTCAAGGGCCTTCACCTGCCATTCATGATACTTCTGAAACCAATTTATATTTCCAAAGGCTCTATCAATTTTTGAGTAGATAGTGCCTTGGGAGTGTCTATTTGACCAGGTGTACTCATAACCTTCCATCTTAATCTCACTAATCCCAGTTCTCATAATAATCTCTCTATATCAACATATTCATGCCTCTGTTCAGGATTTCCCCCAATCCTATCTTGTACACCCAAGATATTGTTAAAGTCCTCAATCACAATCCAAGCCCCTTGTACAGAATCAGCAATCTGCTCTATATCATCCCATAGTTTTTTCCTCTCACAGAGCTGGTTATGAGCATACACTACAGTTAACTGAAACTCAAATTCCTTATTCAGACTCTCTACTTGACCGTGCAAACTCTGTTCAGAAGCTTGCTTAAGATTAACCTGTACTTGAGTTCTATCCCACATCAACCAAATCCTGCCATTATAGTGTTGATCATAGTTGTCCAAAAACATCCATTTATTTCCATACCTTTTTCTTATCTTCTCTGCACTTCCTTTTTTAATTATTGTTTCAAGTATGGCTGCAATATACACTTTCATCGTATCGAGGAAGGAGAAGCCTCATTGTGTTTTGTGGCTTTATTCATGCCCCTTATGTTCCAAGAGATCACCATGGGCCAGGATCATCCTCTTCTGTAAGGCAGCCACCAACCCTCAGAAGATTCAAATCTATTTGTACTCTTATGTTCATATTCTCCAGCCCTTTTTTCCACCTTATTCTCAGCACTTGTAGTCTGAACTTGTTTTCCTTTGTCAGTTTTCTTTCTTTTAACTTCAGTCCATACTTTTGTTTCAGCTGTGCTAGTATTAGTTTCTTCTATTATAGGCTTCTCCTAACCCTTCTTCTAATCAACTTTCTTTGCCTGTTGGCTCTGATTGTTGATGGTTAGTTTCTTATACTGTTTTTAGGTCTCCTTTGAGTCTGAGTTTTCACTTTTCCATATGCAGTATTCTTCTTTCCAACATCAGCAAGAGGAATCCATTCATAGATTACTTCTTGTTCATATGATAGTCCTTTGGTATTTCTGATAGTTACTGCCTTCTTCAAAGGCCTTGTGATATCAATTTCAGTCAACACTCTAGCAAAGAACACCCTCAGTTTTTTAGTTGTGCATTCATCCATGAATATAGGCTTTCCAAGGATGTTTGCAATCTTTCTTGTACCATTCACACCCCACCGGCTCAAAGGTAACTGTGGAAACTGAACCCATATAGGAGCTAATCTGAAGCCGTCTTTCTCAAATACAAAGTCCACAGACCATTTCTTCAAGATAACAGGCATGTTAAACACGGTATATGGTCCATTCATATACACAACATTCATATCCTTTTCAGATTCAAACTTGAGCAGAAAATAACCATCATCATTATAATATATTCTAGGCATGCTCACATAACTCCAGACTTTAATAATGAACTGCTTAACAACATTCATTGACAATTCTTCACCCCAGTTGTACATTATCAAAGTATTGGCCCAGAAATTTACCTCTGATAGTATATCTTCTTCATCAATAATGGCCTCTGCTTCTCCATCTATCACAGTAGGTGGTAGAAATGGTACCTCAACCCCTTTCTCAGGTAATCTGTTCCCTCTGATGAGATCCACCCATGGCTGCTCAGATTTCCCTTTTCGCTGTTGCTCTGTCTTCATCAGAGCATTTGGTTATGGTTTTTGTTGTGGGGTGTTTTCCGGCGTAATATGGTTACCTTGTTCAGTGCTTCCTTTTGACCCCCCAGCTCGATTCTCACTCGCTGGCATCTGATTGGTTAGTATCGCCCTAGCTACTCCCGACGAGGAAATAGCCGCCGGGTTTAGCCGGCCGTTTCCTTGTTGTTTTTGCTTCTTTTTAGTCATGTCCGACTTTCACCTTGAGTGCGTGAAAATTGCCCACACTAATCGCCCACACTACCCTTGATATTGGTGTTTTGCTATTGATATTCTATCAACTGATTGAAGCATTGACGTGTTCGATTATCATCTCCATCGTCGGTACCCGATTAAAGGCGCTGAGGCATCCGTTTTGTCATTGTTATTGGTTGGCCATTCTAAGGCAATCGAGGTATTGAATTGGGATTGTGGAGGATGGTTCCCATCTGTTGTGTCATTGTTATCGACTGGCTATTCTAAGGCAACTGAGGTATTGAATTGGTACTGTCGAGGATGGTTCCCATCCATTGTGTCATTATTATCAATTGGCCATTCTAAGGAAATCGGGGTATTGAATTGGGACTATCGAGGATGGTTCCCATCCATTATGTCATTGTTATCGTTTGGCCGTTCTAAGTCAATCGAGGTATTGAATTAGGACTGTCGAGGATGGTTCCCATCTGTGGTATTATTGTTATCGATTTGACCGATTAAAGGCAATCGAGGTACTTGAATTGGGACCGCCGATAACGGTGCCGATCCATGGTTTATTGTTGTCACGTTAGCCGACTCAAGGCAACGTACAATCATTCTTATGAATTCGGAAATTTTGTGATCATTATCGTTTGTGATTATTATGTTTGGAGGCAAGTCTCGGCTAGTGCTCGATGGGTAAGTTTGGGGCTTGAACCTTCGCGGTTGGTTTCCTAACACCTACAGTTCAGTAGGTCATGGTCATTTCTATGATCTAATTATGGGTAAGTTTGGGGCTTGAACCTTCGCGGTTGGTTTCCCAACACCTATAATTCAGTAGGTCACGATCATTTCAATGATCTCATTATGGGTAAATCTGGGGCTTGAACCTTCACAGTAGGTTTCCCAACACCTACAATTCAGTATGTCACGGTCATTTCAGTGATCTCATTATGGGTAAGTTTAGGGCTTGAACCTTCACGGTTGGTTTCCCAACACCTACGGTTCAGTAGGTCACAGTCATTGGGTGATCTCATTATGGGTAAGTTTGGTGCTTGAGCTTATCGCAGTTGGTTTCCCAGCACATGCAATTCAGCAGGTCACGGTCATTGGATGATCTCATCGTGATACAACTTCGGGTTGCTTAGATTTGGCCATCTCATTATTGATTTGCAGCTTCAGCTAAGGGTCTTTTAGGCCATTGTGATGTTTTACAGCTTTGGTTGAGGGCTTTTAAGCCATGTGCGATGTATTATGGTTTTGTTTGGAGCCTTCGGGCATTATTGTTTGTACGCATTTCAGCTTTGGGTTGGTTTGCTTTTGGGTAATTCGTTGTTTGTGTTCAATGTTGATTAGTTGCCGTTGGGCACTTGTATTCTAACCTATTGAGCAGGTGTTGACCATATGTACTGGGCATAGTGTTTCGCGAATGCTTGATTTTTACCATTGTTTATGAGCATCTCGAATTATTGTTGTATCATTTTATTTTCCTTTGGATTCATATCATGTTGCACATGTATTTGAGATTCATTATCTGGATGACTGGCCCCATTGGGATGCAACATGTTTCATATTTTAGGTGTTTACGAGGAGAGAGTTAAGATACAGGGGCATGACGATGGCGACGAGGCATTCGAGCGATACTAGTCCTGAATATTCGAGGTTCATGTTGGTCAGTCTATTGTTGGAGTATTCTTCATCCTGTCAGTTGTTACACATTTGGAAAACATGTTACAGTATAGGATAACTATAGGAATGTATCATTTGGAAAACATGTTACACTGTATCACTGACCGTTCCACCGACGTATAGTGTTTCTCTATAAGAGTGGGAGATTCAATTGTCAGTTTAGGTTGTGTGCTATTGAGGGTGCAACCATTTGGAGAATTACTGAGTTGACCTTGTATCATAGCTGTCACCTTGACTTGAACCATTCTGCCGTACGGTCGGGCACTTCTGAGGTTGTTGCCCATTATTTTGCTAAAAAATTAACCGATAAGGGGGTCAATTTGAGGCCAAAGGAGAAGATTGCACAGATGCGTAGGGAGTACGACATCAACATGCTATACAGTTTTGCTCTCCGGACGAGGAATATAACGATAGAGAATACATACGACAGCTTTGATGAGCCGTATCAAACGCTCTCGTCTTATCTGTATTTGTTGAAGCAGCGTAATCCAGGGATGATTTAAGATTTGCAGAAGACTCGTGATGGAGTGATTCGCCACATGTTCGTTGCACTCGGACAGAGTATCAGGGTACTTGATACGTGCTTCGGCCGGTAATTATAGTTGATGGGACCCACATGAAGGGAAGGAATAAAGAAACTTTATTTGCGGCCGTCTGATTTGACGGGAACAAGCAAGTATTTCCTCTTGTAGTTGGTATCGGTCCGATAGAGAACGACGAGTCATGGACTTATTTTTTGTATAACCTGCGCAGATGCTACAATCCTACGGAAGATTACTGATAGTGAGTGACCAACATAAGAGCATTCAGAATGTTGTTCGAGCCATCTATCTGAATGCATACTACGGGTTGTGGTATCGCCATCTTGCTATAATCTGACCTCCTACGATTCTCATGCTATTGACTCTTTAGAACTGCAATATATAAGCATCGTGAAGAAATTTTTGAAAACTACTTTTCGAAACAACATATTAAAAGCCCTAATGGAGCTCACATGCTATAACTTCTTGACATCCAATGTTGTTAAATGCTTTAATAATCATATGTTGTGGGCAAGGCGTTTACCTGTTTGCTCGTTACTTGAGATATTTCGCGTAATTTTAGAGAATTGGTTCGATGAGAAGCGGGGAGAAACTGCATCAAGAGACCATGAGTTGACAGTGCACACTTTTGAAAAGCTCTCTAACTCTGTGCAAGCCAATCATACTCTTACTGTTCGAGCTACCACCCCACATGTTTATAAAGTCGAAGAAAACAAAGTTTATTATGAGACCAACCTTCAAATCTAGACATGTTGTTGTCGGGAGTTTGATTTGGATCAAATTCCATGTCGTCATATTGTTGCTGCTATAAGGTAATTATTTTGCTCTAATGTGCACAACATTCAATGTTTTTGTTTATGTGTGTGACATAATTGCTTATTGTGACAGGCGTGCTGGTATTGGTTTGTCTGTGTATGATTTCGTTAGTTGTTATTTCAAGCAACAAGGCCTTAGAGATACTTATAAGGAGCATATTAATCCTATATCACATCCTGGGGAGTGGAATGTCCCACCGGAGATCTCATCCATCATTTTCTTACCTCCAGAGGAGGTACGACAAGCCGGTCGATCAAGGATGAGTCGTGTACGGTCCTCTATTGAAACTTTGGCCACAGGTAGACGGCCTCAGGTGTGCGGTTGGTGTAAGGGAACCGGACACAGTAGAAAATCTTGCAAAGCATTCATTCTCATATGTGGTGTGGATTTTAATATCCCTCCAGAAGAAACTCAAGAAATAGATTGAGAACAAACGAGGCAAAAGCGCTGGCAGAAGGAGAGATGTAGCATTTATCGTAACGATGACCATGACATAAGGGGATGTCTCTACCATGAAACTTAAATTGCTTATTTATTTTGATATTTGTGGCTATCTATCAACAATCATGTGCTGATATTTTGATCCTGGATGGACTGTGTATTGATTCATTATTCTGATTATAAGTTGTGTTCGTGAATTGAAAAAAACATATTTTTTTCTGAAATTTGATGCCACCCTCTGTAGTGCACACGATGGTGACCCATGATGGGCATGATCGTGTTCTCCGATCGTGTGCCATGATGGCAACTACGTGTCAACGTGTCCATGGTGTCACCATGTCATTCACTACTACAAATATGACCTTTAATGACAGAAATTTTATGACGTTTTGCCAAAAACGTCATTGTAATGTCTTTTCATGACGTTTCCACCAGCAAACGTCATAAATTTGGATTGGAGTTTAGTTTTATGACGTTTAGTAACAGTCATCGTGAATAATGAATTTAATGATGTTTAAAAATCGTCATAAAATTTATGACGTTTTATAAACGTCATATACTAGTTTTCCATGATGAATTCCGAACGTCATAGTTTGACGACAGTTTCTAAGTATCATTGAATATTCTTTCAATGACATTTGTTAAATGTCATAAATTGTAGGTGGGCCACGACACAAGTATTGGGGCCTTAGCCTAATTCTCTGCCGCCCAATTTTTTTATCGGGAACTTTCTATTGATTGAAGTCTGACCACCGCTCAAAACTTTCTAAGAAAATAAAAAACCGTCCCAAAAAAACCTAGTTTCTATCCCTACGTACGCCGCCCCTTCTCTCTCACCTCTGCGTTCGCGACCTTCCCAATCGATTCGGAAATCGCTTTCTTTCTCACACGACGCCACATATTCTTCTCTTCCAGACCTCTGCTTCTCTTAGGCCGAGCGGCGTAAGCCTCATGCTCTATTTGTTCAATTTTTTTTTTAATTTACGTCAATAGAGTTGTATGATATTTTTTAATTTGTTCGATTTGTGCTACTTAATTATTCTGTCTATAGAGTTGTATGATATTTGGATTTGGGTGATTCTTGTATGGTTGATGTTAATATTTCTTAGTAGTAAACTTTCCTCTACGCTGACTTCAACGGAGGAGATGAATTTTTTCATGTATTGAGTTTCTCCATCCTCAATTTTCTCGTGTTTTTGTCCAGGATGATGCTTAAAAACTGGACAACCCCTACTTGGTGAAGAGAATGCAACAACAGTCATAGACAAAACCTATAGGTATGATGACAATTCTATTTTGAATGCTTATGTGGTGATTGATTTTCCGAAGATGATGTTCTCTAGTTCGTGATATTTCTTTGGAATTCCAGATTCATCGCTTCGTGACCAAGTCGACTCCATCGTCGTCGCCTCCATCGTCTGTAAATATACTATATATATATATATACTCTGTTTATCTGTTTATAATATATATATATATATATTATATAATTACATATACAATACAGACTAGTTGATTGTTATATATGTTGAATGCTATAATTTGGCTGCCTGCTGTTGTATTAGGTATGTTAGAAACATATAATATTCTATATGTATAATTACTATTTATTATTTATACCTTGCATAGTTATCAATAGCGCCCGTAGCGCTCGCTATAGCGAGTAGCGAAGCGTAGTGAGGCTTCATCGCTATAGGGCGCTATGAGCTACGCAGTTTTGGATAGCGAGTGCTATCCTCGCTATTCTCGCTATAGCCCCGATCGCGATAGCACCCAATAGCGGCGCTATTTCATATTCTGTGTTTTTTTTCCTGTAACAATTTTGTAGGTTGCCCTTTTCAATTCCAATAAAAAATGTGTTTTCAGGTAACATAAACCTGAAAAAAATATAAAAGCCCAAAATCTGAATATATTTTTAGGTAAGATGACATTTATATTATGTTTTTCTAGTATTGGAATTGATGTTTTGTGTTATTTGAACTTATATCCATGTTATTTTTCAGTTTATGCATGAACTCTTGAATTGGATTTAGTATATAATATATATTATATATTTATGTACTTGTGGCGCTTCACTTCCAAATAGCCCTCGCTATTCGTTATAGCTATCGCTATAGCCGTAAGGGACCTTGTCGCTATGGAGCGCTATTGTTGGGTTCATTTTTCAGTGCGACTCTTGTTTTCTTATTATTTAAAACTCAAACAAATTAAAACCTTAAAATCCAAAACAGCACTAATCTTGCGCTGCCTGGGCCGGAAGTGTCCCTCGGATCTTTGTCAAGAGCTTGAGGATCCCGGTTTTAATTTAAACGGGTTTTAATCTCAAAATTCAAATCGAGCGCCTGAATTTGAGTCTCACCAGCTGCGTGCTCCCTTTCCTGATCTTTGTGCTTCTCAAGTTTAATAATGCGCCCTCGGATAATGTTTGGGGAGCCTGTCTAGCGTTGCAAGGTCGTTTTCTCTTAACATATGGATTGCCCGATTTACTGCAGCATTTAGTGTTTTCTGTAACACCCCAATTCACAAAGGGGACATTACACGCCGTAGAAACCTCGTGAGGTCTACCAGGCTAACACAAGACACATAACCACAATGACAAACCCAAAAGATGCACTCAAAAGTAAACAGGGCCGTGGCCTCGGCCAAAACATTTCAACGGAGTACATGAAACATAATGTAAATATCAATTCATTGCCCACGCAGGGGACTTAAACCAAATTCAGACGTAAGTAGTTTAACTCCAATACTCGACAAATGCAATGACGAAAAATAAAAAGTACAATACAGACTCGAGCCACTATCATCAAGCCATCCCATCCTTCGCGTGCGTGCCCCGTGCCTGCTCCTCAGCTCTTCCGGTACCTGAAATGCATAAGACGCATTTCCCCCATTTAAGGGGTTAGCATTCGAATAGCTAGTGCAAGTACACAATTACACAACATTATATACAAAATACAGTTTTTACACAATCGTCCCAAACGTAAGTCATTTGCCACATATATATTCCGGAATACTACATTGGCAATCACATCAATTTCCAATCATCACGATATCACAAAATCACAACTGGTATCCCGTGGCCGTACCCCTTAGTATCGACCCCGGACATACCGTCGAACACTCCGGGTGGGATACCACTTCCGCGGCCGTACACCTTATTATCGACCCCCAGACATCCCGTCTGACACTCCGGGTGGAAGTTCAACCACACACGCACCCAAGTCCACTTCCGCGGCCGTACCCCTTAGTATCGACCCCGGACATCCCGTCGGACACTCCGGTGGAAGGAACACAACTCACGCACTCAAAAATCACCATTCATCATTCATTTCGAAAATCACAATATACATAACGAAATGTAATACATGTACTTGCACGAGTAATACTACGTGAAGGAAAACGGCGAACGGAAAGGTTTCGGCCGAACAACCTTCACAAATCCGATCCTAACACAATAACGATGGACAACAAATCTTAAAACTACGTAAATGATGGAATACATCCTAGTTCAACCCAATGAAACCCTTAGTCGAACAAAACTTGGGTATAAATCGACTATAAGTGACGAACAATGGAAAACTTGGAATTTAAAACCACGAATCATCAATAAAATGAAGGGTTACAAGTGCACGATCGAAGTCTAGCGATAGCCCAGTAATAATTCGGACTAAGAGAGTCAAATCCCAAGAAATCCCCAAAATTCCCCCAAAATCTCAAAACAAGGGTTTTGGGAATATTTACCTTGATTCGGATGGTGGAAAGTGATTAGGAGCTTGAAGAATCCACGCAAGGAATGCACGGTGGTATTGTATGGTGATCTACAGTCGGAATCGGCCCTAACCCCCGCCTGGAATCGCTCAAAGCCGAGAAGGATAGGAAATGAAGGAAAAATGACGAAGTTGACTGCTGCTGTCCTATTTATATTTAACAGACTTAGCGCACGCTATGCATAAGCATTAGTGTGCGCTAGCGGGGCATGGCAGAACAGTCTGCCTTCTGACCTCCCGTTAGCGTACGCAAACTAACATGGTTAGCGTGCGCTAGTACAGGGGATTAGCGTGCGTTAACGCTGATTAGCGTACGCTGCCTGGTCCAGTACCGAGGTACTGAACCCACTGACCGAAACTGCCTGAAATCGATAGCGCACGCTACGAACCCCAGGTTAGCGTACGCTAACCACACAATGATAGCGCACGCAAGTAAATCCTGAGTAGCGTGCGCTACTCAGCGGCGGTCTACCATCACGCTTGCAAGCCGCATAAGTGCCGAAAAACGAAGCAAGACCAGAATCCAGAATCATAAACACGTAATAACCAAGACGACAAAGTTGAGCGTTGAAAGAGAATATAATCTCGATCACTAGAGAGTTTGAAACGAAGCAAATAAGGCGAAATTCCCCAAACTTATGAAAATTACAAAAACGGCCCAAATGCCCGAAAAATCGCGATACAACGTCGGATTAACAAACCGAAAGTTCCAACACGACCAACTCAACCATACAAACTAATACGAATCGAGAAATAACGAAAACGAACAAGTTTTATGAGAATCGAACGCACATGCGGCAAGGTATAATTCAAAATGAAATTATGTAAAAGCATCCTCGAAACTCGACCAGACGGAAAAACTCCAAGAACAAAATAGATTCAGAATTCCAAAACAGTGCTAAGCGAGTTGTCCGGAACGAACATACATCAAAAATAGAAATTACCGAAAATAGAAAACGCGGATATTACATTATCTCCCCCTAAAAATAAGTTTCGTCCCGAAACTTACAACGCGAACAACTCGGGGTATCTCGACTGCATACTCTCCTCCGTCTCCCATGTGGCTTCTTCGGACCCATGTCTCGACCATTGAACTTTAACCGAGGGATGGTTTTATTACGAAGTTGCTTCACCCGACGCTCTAAAATCTGAATCGGCCTCTCCTCAATGGTAAGGTCGGGTCCCACCCGATCTCTCCAAAATCGATAATATGGCTAGGGTCCGATATGTACCTCCTAAGTGGGAAACATGAAATATGTTATGAACGTGGCTCGGGGACGGCGGTAAACCTAACCGATATGCAAGCTCTCCGACTCTCTCTAGGATCTCGAACGGCCCAATAAATCTCGGACTAAGTTTACCCTTCCGACCAAGCGGTAAACTCCCGTGTCGGCGACACCTTAAGCAACACATGATCTCCCACCTCAAACTCCAACGGCCGGCGACGCGTGTCGGCATAAGACTTTGCCGACTGGGCCGTCAACAATCTATCGCGAATGAGAGCAATCTTCTCCCTCGTCTCAACTACCATATCGGGCTCGGTACCCATCAGCTCGGACGCATCGTCCCAACACAACGGCGATCTGCACCTCCTCCCATACAATGCCTCGAATGGTGCCATCTTGATCGAGGCGTGCCAGCTATTGTTGTAAGTGAACTCGATCAATGGCAAGTGCGACTCCCAATCATCCTTCCAATCTAAAGCACAGGCTCGCAACATATCCTCTAGCGTCTGTATCGTCCGCTCAGACTGTCCGTCTGTCTGAGGGTGGTAGGATGTGCTAAGTCTCAGCTCGGTCCCCAAGGCTCTATGAACGGACTGCCAAAAATGTGATATGAACCGGCCATCACGATCCGAAACAATACTCTTAGGGGTCCCATGTAACCTCACGATCTCCGAAACAAACACTCGTGCAAGTCTCTCTGGCCCCCAAGTGTCCTTAATACCCAGGAAATGAGCCGATTTGGTTAGTCGATCGACAATGACCCAAATCATGTTCATCCCAGTCCGAGTCTTAGGCATACCGGTAATGAAATCCATAGAAATATCTTCCCATTTCCACTCCGGAATAGGAAGTGGTCGTAAAAGCCCCGCGGGTCGCTGATGCTCGATCTTAACCTGCTGACAGGTCAAACACCTCGACACAAACTCGCTAACGTCTGTCTTTAAATTACTCCACCAGTAGTTACTTCTCACATCCTTGTACATTTTACTCGTACCAGGATGTATGGAGTAAGGCGTGGTATGAGCTTCACTCAAGATCTTCTGTCTCAACTCAACAACATTCGGTACACATAGTCTGCCGCGAAATCTCAGAACGCCATCATCCTGAACCACAAATCCAGGGCTTTCCCGCCTCACATCCTCCCTCAATTTGGACCAAACACGGATCATCATCTTGTTTCGCCTTGATATCATCGATCAGGGCGAAGTGATCTCTAATGCACATAATCGGCCTGAACTCTCGAACCCAAACCTCAATATTCAAAATAAGATCTCATTTGGATCCTACTCTGCGGAGTAAGTACTTCTAACATCTGCAACGCTATCGGCTTACGGCTCAACGCATCCGCCACTACGTTAGCCTTACCCGGATGATAAAGTATCTCGAGGTCGTAATCTTTAATTAGCTCCAACCACCTACGTTGTCTCATATTTAACTCCTTCTGACTGAAGATATACTTCAAACTCTTGTGATCGGTAAAAATCTTACATGACGACCCAAAGAGATAATGCCTCCAGATCTTTAAGGCAAAACGACCATGACTAATTCCAAATCATGCGTGGGGTAATTCACCTCATAAGGTTTCAACTGGCGGGACGCATATGCAATCACTCTGTCTCTCTGCATCAAAACACATCCTAGACCAAGGCCCGAAGCATCACTGTACACTACGAAATCCTCGTTCCCCTGAGGCAACGCTAACACGGGTGCGGTAGTCAAACGTCTCTTTAACTCATCAAAACTATCCTGCCTATCTGCAGTCCACTCGAACTTCTGAGTTTTCTGGAGCAACTGAGTGAGCGGTCTAGCGATCTTCGAAAATCCCTCAACGAATCTACGGTAATAGCCGGCAAGACCCAGAAAACTCCTCACCTCCTTCACATTTTTAGGCGGCTCCCAAGCCATCACTGCCTCTATCTTCTGCGGATCTACCCGAACTCCCTCTGCTGAAATCACATGCCCGAGGAACGAATCTTCCTCGAGCCAAAACTCACACTTAGAGAACTTCGCGCATTGCTCAGCCCTCAAAGTGTCTAATACAATCCGAAGATGTAAGGCGTGCTCCTCCCGACTCCGTGAATAGATGAGAATATCACAATAAAAGCGACTACGAATTTGTCCGGATACTCAATAAAAACTTTGTTCATCAACCGCATGAACAACTGCTTTGGGCATTAGTTAGCCCGAAAGGCATAACCACAAAATCGTAATGGCCATATCTCGTCCGAAAGGCAGCTTTCGAATATCGACGTCCCGAATCCTCAATCGTAGTAGCCCGATCGCAAATCAATCTTCGAAAAGACTGTCGCCCCCTGAAGCTGATCAAACAAATCGTCAATCCTGGGCAAAGGGTATTTATTTTTGATGGTTAGCTTGTTTAATTCTCGATAGTGGATGCATAAACGAAGCGATCCATCCTTCTTCTTGACAAAAAGTACAGGCGCACCCCAAGGCGATGCGCTCGGTCGAATATACCCTTTATCTAACAACTCTCCCAACTGATTCTTCAACTCTAGCATCTCCGACGGCGCCATACGGTACGGTGATCGAGAAATAGGGGCCGCATTCGGCTCAAGGTCAATAGGAAACTCCACCTCTCGATGTGGTGGTAATCCCGGCAAGTCTTCCGGAAATACATCGGGATACTCGCTAACAACTGGAATCGACAATATGTCAACCCCACCATCTTCCGCCTGTAGAGCGAAACACCAGTAGCCGACACAACCTTGGTTCAAAAGTTTCATCGCCTTCAAGGCGCTAATCACACTCCCCGATCTACCCGGCTTACAACCGACTAGAGTATGCTCGGTGCCGTCCTCGGCAACTATCGAGATGGTACGAGTCCGATAGTTCATGATAGCACCGTGACGATCTAACCAATCGTCCCCGAGGATCAAATCCTCACCCTTAAGGTCTATAACAATGAGATTCGAGGGCCAATCCCGACTCCCGATCCTCACTGGGCAATCCCTAACTTCCCGGTCCCCAACTATACGATCTCCACTGGGTGTACCCACTACAAACGGCTTACACTCAAACAAGCAGTCAAAACCAATACGACTCACACAATCCGAAGCAATAAAGGAATGGGTAGCACCCGAATCAAAAAGTACTGAAACTGTATGAGTAAGGATCTGAGTGGTACCTGACGCCACTGGAACGTCTGTCTCCTCTGTACGCCTCATCCGATACAACCGGGGGTGAATCAACCCGAACTCGACGCAGACGGTGATCCGGTGACCCCGACCCCTACCACGGCCCGAACCTGCGGAACATGAGTAAGCTGGAATCTTGTGCTCCCTCCGATCGGCGGTGGTAGTCGGGACTCTAGCGGCCTGGTGGCCCTCTCACAATGGGCCGTTGCCCGATGCCCGATACGCAAGTAAAACAAATAATCTGGAGGAAAAGGGCAATCCTTCATCAAATGCTCATATTGGTTGCGCTTAAAACAAACTCGCCACGAAGCAACGGATGGGTGAACGATTACCCCGAGATCCCGGCGTGAAACGGTCTCTTCCGTGTGTAGGAATGCAACGAGACCTCAAAATCGACCACCTTTACTGCCGAGAACCCACCGGTGGTCTTCGCTTCTTAGCTTCCAAACCGACTCGATTCCGGGACAACCATCTCGATCGCCAGAGCGCGATCCTGATATTCCTTCAAGGTGGCACACATGAGCGGTGCCATACTCTGCCTGATATGCGGTTTCATGCGCATATTGAAGTAACGGATTTTATCAGCCTCCGTCCTCACCTGATCCCTCACAAAACCCAACTGCTGATTGTAGGAAATAATGGCCTGAGAAATCGGCACATCCTGGGGTGTAGCGGTGAAAAACTCCACAATCCTGCGCTCCTTAACTGGCGGTGGACAATATTCTGCTTCCATAGCAGCTCTGAACTCATCCCAAGTGGCCCGACGATCTCTGGGCGCAACGGCCTCCCACCACTCCGCAGCTTCCTTATCCAGGAGGTACTGGGCAATATGTACCCTCCTGTCTTCGGGACAAGCTACGGCATCAAAGGCCCTGGACAGCTGAAAGAGCCAATTCTCCCAACCGAGGGAGTCAGAAGATCCGGAGAAACGAGGAGGGTGCATCTTAGACACCGTCTGAAGCCACTTACTAGCTTCCTCTTCAGGTGTCGGGGGCGGATTCTGGCGTCCACCCTGAGCTATACGAGCAAGCCGGTCTACTAGGCTGGCGGCACGGCATGTCCCGGCGTCGGCATTATTACCCGACGGCATCGAGTGAGAGGTGAGTCTGCAGAGGACTGAGAAAGTGAGCCCTCTTCATTATCAGCACCCCGACCACGGCCTCGGCCGCGTCCCCTAGCTGGTCTACCACGACCTCTCAACATACTGAAGAAAATACGAAAAGAACAAGATCAGAAAAATTCACAATTTACAAGGTTGGTAATCATAATCCTCAATTCCGAACAACGCAAGAAAACGAATACAGAATAAAAGAGTTTGAGAAGACTTACAGCCACGGGTCGCACGAAAAGACGGTAGCATGATGATATTAGGCTCAACGACTGACTCTAATGATGCAACTAACAGACCCAAAAATTAACCGACAGCCTAGGTATTCAAAACCTAATCTCTGATACCATAAATGTAACACCCCAATTCACAAAGGGGACATTACACGCCGTAGAAACCTCGTGAGGTCTACCAGGCTAACACAAGACACATAGCCACAATGACAAACCCAAAAGATGCACTCAAAAGTAAACAGGGCCGTGGCCTCGGCCAAAACATTTCAACGGAGTACATGAAACATAATGTAAATATCAATTCATTGCCCACGCAGGGGACTTAAACCAAATTCGGGCGTGGTTAAACTCCAATACTCGACAAATGCAATGACGAAAAATAAAAAGTACAATCTGACTCGAGCCACTATCATCAAGCCATCCCATCCTTCGCGTGCGTGCCAGTGCTGCTCCTCGGCTCTTCCAGGTACTGAAATGCATAAGACGCATTTCCCCATTTAAGGGGTTAGCATTCGAATAGCTAGTGCAAGTACACAATTACACAACATTATATACAAAATACGCTTTTACACAATCGTCCCAAACGTAAGTCATTTGCCACATATATATTAGGAATACTACATTGGCAATCACATCAATTTCCAATCATCACGATATCACAAAATCACAATTGGTATCCCGTGGCCGTACCCCTTAGTATCGACCCCCAGACATCCCGTCGAACACTCCGGGTGGGATACCACTTCCGCGGCCGTACCCCTTAGTATCGACCCCGGACATCCGTCGGACACTCCGGGTGGAAGTTCAACCACACACGCACCCAAGTCCACTTCCGCGGCCGTACCCCTTAGTATCGACCCCCAGACATCCCGTCGGACACTCCGGGTGGAAGGAACACAACTCACGCACTCAAAAATCACCATTCATCATTCATTTCGAAAATCACAATATACATAACGAAATGTAATACATGTACTTGCCTGAGTAATACTACGTGAAGGAAAACGGCGAACGGAAAGGTTTCGGCCCGAACAACCTTCACAAATCCGATCCTAACACAATAACGATGGACAACAAATCTTAAAACTACGTAAATGATGGAATACATCCTAGTTCAACCCATTTGAAACCCTTAGTCGAACAAAACTTGGGTATAAATCGACTATAAGTGACGAACAATGGAAAACTTGGAATTTAAAACCACGAATCATCAATAAAATGAAGGGTTACAAGTGCACGATCGAAGTCTAGCGATAGCCCAGTAATAATTCGGACTAAGAGAGTCAAATCCCAAGAAATCCCCAAAATTCCCCCAAAATCTCAAAACAAGGGTTTTGGGAATATTTACCTTGATTCGGATGGTGGAAAGTGATTAGGAGCTTGAAGAATCCACGCAAGGAATGCACGGTGGTAGTGTATGGTGATCTACAGTCGGAATCGGCCCTAACCCCCGCATGGAATCGCTCAAAGCCGAGAAGGATAGGAAATGAAGGAAAAATGACGAAGTTGATCGCTGCTGTCTCTATTTATATTTAACAGACTTAGCGCACGCTATGCATAAGCATTAGCGTGCGCTAGCGGGGCATGGCAGAACAGTCTGCCTTCTGACCTCCCGTTAGCGTACGCAAACTAACATGGTTAGCGTGCGCTAGTACTGGGGATTAGCGTGCGTTAACGCTGATTAGCGTCTGTTGCTGGTCGATGCGAGTCGAACCCATCGACCAAAGCGCACGAAATCGATAGCGCACGCTACGAACCCCAGGTTAGCGTACGCTAACCACACAATGATAGCGCACGCAAGTAAATCCTGAGTAGCGTGCGCTACTCAGGCAGCAGTTCTGCACAGTCCACTGCTGCCAACAGCGCACAAGTGCCGAAAAATGAAGCAAGACCAGAATCCAGAATCATAAACACGTAATAACCAAGACGACAAAGTTGAGCGTTGAAAGAGAATATAATCTCGATCACTAGAGAGTTTGAAACGAAGCAAATAAGGCGAAATTCCCCAAACTTATGAAAATTACAAAAACGGCCCAAATGCCCGAAAAATCGCGATACAACGTCGGATTAACAAACGGAAAGTTCCAACACGACCAACTCAACCATACAAACTAATACGAATCGAGAAATAATGAAAACGAACAAGTTTTACGAGAATTGAACGCACATGCGGCAAGGTATAATTCAAAATGAAATTATGCAAAAGCATCCTCGAAACTCGACCAGACGGAAAAACTCCAAGAACAAAATAGATTCAGAATTCCAAAACAGTGCTAAGCGAGTTGTCCGGAACGAACATACATCAAAAATAGAAATTACCGAAAATAGAAAACGCGGATATTACATTTTCTACATACTATTAATAACTATGATACCTTGTCGACTAGTGTCGACTAGTCTACGACAAGTCACGGCTAGTCTACGACTCGACTTGTCGGACCCTCCGTCGACTCGGATCGACTGGTCGATGTAACAACCATGGTCTATTCACCCTGTAATAACTCTAAGAACAATTTATTATGCAGAACGTATAATTATAAGAGGTTTATGATAATGTTTTTTTATGATTTTGTTTGTATATGAAACCTAAATATGTTACTGGTGTGATGGTTATGTATTTGTGTTGTAAACACATGTGAGAAGCAAAAAGTGATATCTATTACCTTATAACAATTTTAATTCATGAGGTATCTTTCCCTTTGATTACCTTCATAACATTATATTTCTGGCTGCTATTTGCAAAAGCATATTTTGCGATTCGGTTTTGTCACTTTGAAAACTAGACAACTGCGATGGGCAGAATCCGCAAACCGATCTGGTTTCGCGGTTTCTCGATTCCTAATTGATTGTCTTGAATGTGTCTTTACGGAGAACTTTTCACATACTTGCAGGCTTTCCTAATTGATGCAATCGATTTATCCATAATATGCAACCCAGATCTCGCAATCGGGTTAACAATATGTGCGGCGGCTCACATGCATCACCCCCTTGGTGGCCTCTACTCCCAATCATCCATTTATGTCTTTAGATAGTTAATAGCAACTTTTTCTTCTTTGCATTGTCCACACTGATTGTCAACCCACACTGATTGTGAACACAATCTCAATCCCCCATTTATCAAACAATCCTCTAAGATTTTTCCTATAGTCTTTCCATTATGATTAGGAATCAATTTAAAGTTCAAGGTTTTTCTATGAAGTGTAAAACCATGATCGATAAAATATGTTGTGATGACCATATAGTTCGTAGTTTTACAAGCGGCCCGGGTGCCGTTGTTAAACAGTGGGTGGGATTGTAACTCAACCGTTAATTCCGCCTTCTTAGCATCATACATCCTCTACCAATTCGAAAAATAGTCTTCCTACAAGTAGGCAACCATCTCGAACTGGAACTTCCACAAAATGCCCGAATCCACTATTTTTAATAAAGCTAAGCGACAACTCATCGATAACAATCATCCTGGTTGCAGCAACTCTCCTTCGACCAAGCAGATGTTTTCAATGTTCTCACACCACCCACCATAATACAGTCACTAGTTAAGGCTTGTTGTCCTCCCTGCTCTAGATTCAATCTATCCCCAAAATTTTTACAAACAGACTTAAGATGACTCCTAAGAGTACTTGTACCTACTCTGAAATCACACTTGAATTCAGTGTTACAATGAATGCCACGACAGCGTTTCTCTAATCCAACAACCTTCTTTTCCCCATCTACTTCATCATAAAGATGCGCAACATATCTGTCAAAATGAGGCCATACGTTATAGGTAAGCCATGGTTCCTTATTCAAGGCAGTCATCTTTCTCTTCCCTTTTACCGTAGTAGCACCCATACATTTGTTGGACTTCTTCGTCCTCGAGATGGAACTTGCATGGTTTGATTATCATCACATGAATTCGAGCTAGACATAGTAATATGAAAAAAAAAAAAAACATATTATTCAGTTGGTCATCATCAATAATTCAATATTACAACCTAATAGTAATAGATTTCTCTATATAATGAAACACTAAATCTAAAATGAATATCAACCTTACCCTACCAATCACAAAGATTAAAAACGAATTAAGTATTAAGCGTTAAAACAAAATAACCTAAACAATAATGGAATTTATTAATATGTAAATATAAATATGTATACACAACATAATAAAAATAACCTACAATATCCATTTTTCATCCTCCTTCAGACCTAGTTAACAAAGAACATGCTTTATCCTTTGCAATTATAATCAGATTTTGAAGAAAAAAATCCGATCAAACTAATGATTAAGATAATAAATTGAGACGCAGAAAACACCTGGAAGAGAAAACATGATTTTTCTGCAGAAAAATGCTTTTTTATAAGGATGTTAATAAGGTTACATGTTGTTTCATATTAATTAATGTTTGGTATATATCATAACATGGTAGCACTCTTAAGTCTTAAAGTCATGAATTTAATCTGTTTGAGTTTTTAAATATTGGTAGGTGTAAAGCAAGTATAAGTTAGCATGGATAAGAGCTGGATATCTTGGGACCCAAATAATCCTCAGTTTCAAGAAAAGGCTAAAGAATTTATTATTAATTCTAAGAAGTTTGCAAGGAATCCTGAGATGATCAACTGTCCTTGCGTAATCTGTAGAAACCGCTCTTCACAAAATGATGAAACATTATTGTTTCACCTAACTAAGTATGGATTTGATCCTACATATAAGGTCTGGGTCGCTCATGGTGAGCCAAATCTTATAGGAAGAAGTGCACAAGTTGATGAGTTTGTAACATCATATGATGTTCGTGAGGATTCTGAAATGTTAGAAGTTCATCAGATGTATGAAGATGCGTGTTTTAAGTTACCATTTCAGGGTGAATCCCCGAGTTTATCGAATGTAGATGATATGTATCAAAAAGATTTGAGATCTTGAAGTTCCTCTGTACCCTAGTTGTACTAAGTACACAAAACTTTCAGCAACCTTAATCATGTATACTTTGAAAGCTGAATCAGGTCTATCTAATTCTGGTTTTGATAAGATCATGAGTGTGTTTAAAGATATGCTACCAGAGGAAAATACTTTTCCGGAGTCACTATCCATAGTCAAGAAAACACTTAAAGATTTTGATTTAGGGTACGAGAAGATAGACGCATGTCTCAATGATTGTATTTTGTATAGGGGAGAGGAATATAGAGACTTACATAAATGTCCTGAATGTAATGCTTCTAGATATAAAGTAAACCTACGTACTGGAAAGATAAAAGAAGGTGTTCTTTGCAAAAGTATTACGTTACTTTCCTATAATTCCAAGACTTCAGCGGATGTTTCTTTCTGCATCCGTTAGTGAGCAGTTAACATGGCATTCTAGTCATCATAGTCAAGATGGTAAGATGTGTCATCCTGTGGACTCAGTTTCTTGGAGTTCCATATATAAAAAATACCCCGATTTTGCATCAGATCCGAGGAATTTAAGATTTGGACTTGCAACTGATGGGTTCAACCCTTTCAGCAATCTTAGCTCCACTCACAGTCTTTGGCCAGTTATCTTAGTCATCTATAATCTTCCACCAAATGTGTGCATGTCTTCCGAAAACCTGATGCTAAGCTTACTTATTCCAGGCCCTAAACAACCAGGAAATGACATTGATGTATACTTGCAGCCCCTTATAGATGATCTAAAATTGTTGTGGGATGGTATTAATATGTATGATGCATATACTAAAGCCATGTTTAACCTTAGAGGTATCCTATTATGGACCATTAATGATTTCCGCTTATGGGAATTTATCCTGGTTGACTAATAAAGGGAATTTGCTTGTCTGTTTGTGGGCACAAACGTGTTCTTCTTGGCTGCCACTTGCTCGAAGACTATCTATGTGGATCATAGAATATTTTTGCCATCAAACCATATGTTTCGGAGAAAACCTAAGTGGTTCAATGGAAAAAATGAGAGAAGGGTGCGGCCAAAGATCTTTACAGGGAGAGATACGATTCATGCTTTAGTTGGGTTCACAAATAAGTGGGGAAAAAAAGAAAAAAACAGAAGAAGCTTAAAAAGGGAGACCCAACAAAGTTATTAAAAAAGAAGTCCTTATTTTTCGACTTGCCGTATTGGGAGGTCAGAGTTATATTCTTACTATTATTTACTACTCTAATTCAATAAGATTCTGATGAAACATTATAATTAAGTTTGATACGTATTTTGTTTGCTAACTATGGGAACTACTTGTGCGACATAATTTGGATGTTATGCACATTGAAAAAAATGTCTGTGAAAGTGTTTTAGATACACTCTTAGATGTGAAGGGAAAATCTAAAATTGGGGCAGATTCACGTAGAGATCTAGAATTACAAGAATTAATGGAAGATGTTGTAGTAGAAGCAAGAGCAGAAAAGTTAGATCCTTCTGGTGCTTACACCTTTACAAAGCTTGAGAAGGAAAAATTTCTTTGGAGGCTATGGATGCAAAGGTTTCCTGATGGATATTGCTCTAATATTGGAAACTGCATCAAGATTACATCTGGAAAAATTCTAGGGATGAAGTCTCATGATTACCATGTCATAATGCAATAACTATTGTCTGTTGCTATTAAGGGGCTTTTACCTGAAGGGTTACGAAAATCATTATTTCGTTTATCTGCATTTTTTCACGAGTTGTGTCAAAGAGTAATTGATAAGAAAAGATTAGAGGAGCTGGAAGATGAAATTATTGAGACCTTGTGCTTGTTCGAGAGGTACTTCCCTCCATCATTTTTCTCCATAATGATTCACCTTACAATTCATATAGGAAGAGAAGCGAAATTATGTGGTCCTGTCCATTACAGGTGGATGTACCCTTTTGAAAGGTATTATTTAGTGCTTATAACTTTCATCATAAACTATATAATGGTTGTTATATATGTTTAGCTTACTATTATTTTAACTTAATGAACTTTTAGATACATGAAGGTCCTCAAAGGTTATGTTAAGAATCGTCTTTGCTCAGGAAGGAAGTATTCCGAAAACTACTTGGTGATGAGTGTGTTAGGTTTTGTGGCGAGATACATGAAAAACTCTTCCTTGTTTGGTAACAAACGAAAACGTAATGATGTCATTGAAAATGAAACAATAATCGAAGGATGCGCACCGCGTAAAGGCCGACCTTTACAATTGATGATGAGTTGCATAAAGTGCACATCTATGTGTCCTTATCAATAGTCAAGAAATCGAACCTTATATTGAGTTAGTAAATCTCCAGTGACTTATATTTATTTCCTTTAATTAATGGATATTTTATAGATACCTTACATATACATATCGCACATCTCGGTTTGTTTTCTCATTAGGGTTCATAAGGAAGAGTTAAGATGCTCGACCAACGGTTGATATCTAATTCAAACATACTAGAGAAAATACATTTACAGAATTTTGTGCAATGGTTGCAAGCTAAGGTTTGATCCATTGATGTATTTTTTTGGGACTAATGATTAAACTTAAATGTATACTTGACACAAAACTTGTTGCTTTGGGTTCTTGATTAAACTTGACGCGATAAATCGGTGTTGAGTCATCCGAAATGCTAAAGTACCTTGTTAAAGGGCCAAGACATTGTGCAATGTCCCACTCTGGTTTTATTATTAATGGAAACCGCTTTCATCCGTGGATGCTAATGTCTCTACGCAAGACTATGGTGTACACGTACAAGCGATACTTTATCAAATTATTATGGGATAATCAAACAAATTTTGATCTTAGACTTTTATAAGTTCCGTTTGTGTATTCCTTTGTGATTGGGCAAACATTACTTCTGGTGTGAAGAAAGTAGATGGATTCACCTTAGTTAACCTCAATGAAGGTCTAAGTAAAAAAGATCCATTTATTTTAGCATCACATGCTAAACAAGTTTTTTACTCTCGGGATAATGAAAAATCCGGTTGGTATGTCGTGCTGAAGGCACCACAAAGAGGATTTGATGATCTGGAACAATTTGATGAGACATTATAAGGATCTTTTGTTGAACAAGAACCAACAGCACTAGACAATGACAATGAAGATAAAGTTGATTCCTGAGGCTGATCCTTTTGTGGTAACCACTGTACTAACATCTTTCGTACTAGATTGCATAATATTGACATCTTAGTAATGCTTGAAATATTTGTTCATATACGTAATGATAATTTCATGACATCAATATTTTACTAAAATGTTAGTTATTGTTGTCCTTTACTTAAAATTTGTATTGTAGGTTACATAATGATAATATTGTCCTTCGTGTTTTAGTTATCTAATGAATTTGTTTTCCATGTATATATATAGAACTATGGCAACAGGCAGGAAAAGAAATAGAATAGGAGTGCAGCTTGAGATTGAGGATACTCCAAGGGCAGAAATTGTTGCTGATATCCAACAAGAAGGTGATAGCGGTGAGCTAACTCCAAATGATGGCAAAGAGAAAAAAAGAGGTAAAACTACTTTGCAAGTTATTCCTACTGGAGAATCACAGCGTCAAACCATTGAGTGGAATGAGAGAGGACAACCTGTTGGACCACAATCAGTCAAGTTTAGCTCAGCTGTTGGGTGCATAGTCAAGGAGCAAGTACCGATCAACATAAAAGACCGGCGTTTAGTTACAGACAAGCCCAAAAATGAAGTTTGGGGTATTTTGTTGGTAATGTTCTTGCATATTTTTTTTTTATTTTGTTCCTGCTATAACATTATACAAATATTTTAACTATGTAATTTACCAAGTATTTTAACTGGTTCTTTTTATCTGTTTGTGTGTAGCAACAATATAAGGTGGCTGAGATTCATAAGACATATATCTTCCAACAAATGGGAAGGCTATGGAGAGCTTACAAGAATGAACTCACTAATAGCGTGCTGACTGCTTTAGATTCTTGTCGTAGTAGACGCATAATCGCACGACTAATTGGCTCGATTAGGCACGCTTGTGTGCCACGAACGAGTGGGATGAATTCGTGGCGAAAGAAGCTCCCTGAATGGAGCGTAAGTCAATTTATATTCTGGTCGTGTGTTAAAGTAGGTGAAATGAAAAAATATATGGTACATAATCATCGTTATCACATCGACAACTAGTCATCGGCTAGTCGACCGGTCGCCAAATTGAAGCGGTCGTCCATGACTTGTAAAGTAAGTCGACTAGAGTTTCTTATTAATGACTCGAACCATTACCAAAATTTGAAACATACCCGTCAGTCCTATTTAAAGAGTATTGAGCCTAAAACCCTAAAAACACGTGGTCCAAGTCCCACCGCGATCACGCCTCCTAAATCAAAGAATCAGTCGTTTTCTTCCAGATCAGGTCGTTTTCGTCGGCGAGGTCTTTATTTAGAAATGCACTTCCAGATCTGATCTATCATCTATTATGGATATTTGTCATGGATATTTTTTGAATTTGAACTTATTATTATGTTTAATTTGAACTTATATCTATCATCTTAGTATTATATTAAATTATGTCATATGCTCATATATTAAATTTAAAAAATACATGTATAAAATACACTTGGCGACTAGTCACGACTTGTCGACTAGTCTTTACGAAGGTACTCAGGAGACTGAGCTCGACTTTCCGACTTAATAACCTTGTGCGTAATGTGAAATTTGTTTGTTATAATTTACAGGTAAAGAGGGAAAAAATGCAGGAAATAAGGGCTAAACAACTTCTTCCGCACACTTTAAGTAGAAAAGGATATGCAAGGGAGGAATATGATCATGTAAGTAAAAAGAATTCATCCTACAATACTAAAGTATTTATATTTAATCTATAAAACATCAATATGTTAAATGTTCTGTTGTTTGAAGAAAAAAAAAACAGGAGAAACACTCTGTAGAACACAGTCATTTCTTAAAGGCCATGAGAAGTCCAAAAAAAAGTATGTTCAAGACATATGTGTAAGTACTCTCCCCAACATGTTTGTTTCTTCAAGTTTAGGTACAAAGTTCAATTTCTATTATGATATGCATGATTTCGATTTTCTCTTGTCTTTGTTTAGCCGAGTTAAAAGTGAAACTTGGCCGAGCAACCTCCTTCTGAAGGACCTATTCCTATAAAGCACGATGTGCTGAGTCAAGTACTTGGTAAGGAGAAAAATGGTCGTGTTCGAGGCATGGGAGCCGGCGTCACACCTTCAAGGGTAGATGGAATACTACAAAATGCTACTACCTTACAAGCATTTCAGGACAAACTTGATGCAACTTGTGAAAGGACAAAGAGGCTTGAAGAAATGTTTCTACAACTGGTAGTTATTCACTGTCTTCATATATATATATATATATATATATATTTTATATTTGTTTCTCGCTGAAATAGTTATCATTTTCATATTTTGAAAGACTGGAAATAAGCAAATACGAAGTCCTAGCGATGCTGGAAGTAAGCATAGAAGCAGTCATGATAATGCAGAGGCAAGTTACTTTACAATTAGCTTTAAAATCATATAGTAGTTTGTTATATTGTTAATCGCCTAATGACTTGCCTATATTTTGTAAGTAGGATGGTCATGTCAATGGCGAAAGGAGTACAGCAGGCCCTATTACGGGAAATTCTAAAGTAAGTTTAATTTTCTACATTTGAGGTCTCTTTTTTGTGTACGAGTTGTAATATTTTCCATTTTAAAATGTCATTATTTTATAGTCAGGAAAGTGTAATGAAAGAGCATGAAATGAACTTTCAAACGAAGCATCTTGAGATAAGTTTGCAGAATATAGGTGTGTTTTTTAATAGACAAATGAACCTTGAAGTAATTTAAACTATATCACCTCTTGCCTTTTGAACTATATCGATTTGAGATTTGTTTTGTTATAGATAAATGGACCTTATAGGCTTTGTTGGCCCTGAAGCTGAGCCACAGGACTAGAAAAAAAAGAAGATTCACGTCTTAGGACATTTAGTTCATATTTGTAAGGGACTTGGAGAAGAAGACAGTTCAAATGCCTATGCTTTGACCGATGAAATTTATAGGGGAAAATGCCTACTCTTCTATGTCAAAGTTTCGCTTTAAGAATGAGAATCATGTTAAATGAAAACTTATAGGCAACTTTTAATGGTTAGAGTGAGGGATTGGTTTATGCATATCTTGTTATTCATATCCGCAACCATTTCCTAAATCTTTATTCATGTTTTATTCAAGTATTAAAGTCGTTTAGAGGAGATTATCAGTGTTTCGATAGGCATTGCCTTGGCATGGAAATATATCAAATCCATTTGGATGAGCATGTTGGTTTTTTATGTATGTAAACTGCACATTAACTTGGAGTTATGTGTTAATATACTTCTGAACAAACCACAAATTTTTAGGACTTAAATAATAGTTAAAGGTGGTGTTATACACAAAATAGTCTATTTCAGTTGATTCCCTTGGTTTAGTCCCTTTTAGAAGGTTTAGGATCACAAATCAATCTGGATAAGATAGGGTTAAAGCTTTCCATGGGAGTCGAATAGCAGCAGAATTAATAGTAGGAGCATGGGAACAGATTCAACCGATCCGGCTCCCTATGTGACATAAGAGAAGACTGAAAGTAGGTTCTTCTTCTTACTAGTTCGGAAAGGCAGGTAAGGGAAAGGTTTGTTCCTAAAGTTCAATAGCTAGCATCGAGCTCTTAGGTTGTCAATAGCGGTAGGAGGCTCGAAAGATATTTGACCGCCTCTTGAACTCAATTTGAATAAACTAGTTTTAGGCTCATTAGTGTTCGGAAATTGCCAGAATCATTGCATTCATTAGAATAAGTCGAGCTCTTCACAATGCTTAGTCTATGATTCAATTACCAATCGTTCGATCGTTTACCTCTTGCTAATGTAATGTTAGGAATTCTTAAGATTATGTTAGAAAATGATCAAATATTTTCATAAGCTAACCTCTTTGTTATTCTAAAAAAAAGATACTGGGCATATTTTATCACACTCACCTCTATGATTCTAAAGTTTGTTTGCTGCATATTTTCAAGTCTTGATACTTGTGTTTTAAGTTTGTGCTGCATTTTCAAGTTTGCTCAAAGCATTTTCTGTGTTGTGATTTAGAATGTTCAATTTGTTGATTGTGAGAGCAACTTGTTGTATATTGTAAAATCTTGTTGGTTTTGAAGTTAGTTTGAATTGTGTAGTACAGACAAGAAAGCAACCTTTGTCTTCTTAATCAATCATGCAACATACTTAATGGATGGGTACAAATGAAGTGGTGGCAAAAGGGAGAGTATACGCCATTGATCCTTCAAGCAAAGTGCATGGCTATGTGTTGGGACAGATTGTTATAGAGTTGAGGTCGAGGAAGCTGTCAATCCTAGAGCAGAATTCTACCGATTCCAGCCAGAGTTTTCAGTCATGGAAGATGCAGTTGGGAGTACGATTGCGTGGCCAATTAAGTATATTATCCCACGCACTTGAATAATTTGTAGTTGTGTTCTTTTCTAGTTTTTTGCTATATGCATATAGCGAATTTTCGTTGAGCTTGTACATTATTTTGATGTTGGCACACTATAGTCCATGACAATTTGATTAGGATGTTCGTGTATAGTTGGCATCACAATGTTGATGCAAATATAAATGCTTGAATCTATGATGTAATTGAACATTTGGATCTGTAACTAGAAATATTAATGCTATTTTGACCCCTGTAAATCGTAATATTTTTTTTGTACAAAGTGTATTTTTAATGACATGTAAAAATTGTCATTAAAATGTTTCAATGATGGAAAGTAACTATCATATAAACAAATATAATGACATATTGAGAGTTACAATGATAGGGTAAAATTGTTGTGGAAAATATTTTATAACAATTGAGAGACGTCGTTGACAATATTTAATAACAGTTGCAAAATGTCAATAGATAACTTCTTTGACGAAATAAGTGTGTCATCATAAACTATATTATGACGTTTAACAAACGTCGTTGAAGTTTGCCCCTACAATGACACTTATATGACGAAATAAGTGTGTCATCATAAACTATATTATGACGTTTAACAAACGTCGTTGAAGTTTGCCCCTACAATGACACTTCTATGACGAAGAAAGTTTGTCATCATAAACTATATTATGACGTTTAACAGACGTCGTTGAAGTCCGGCCCTATAATGACACTTATATGACGAAAAAAGTTTGTCATCATAAACTATATTATGACGTTTAACAAACGTCGATGAAGGTTGAGCTTACAATGACACTTCTATGACAGAAATAGAGTGTCATCATAAACTATATTATGACGTTTATCAAACGTCGTTGAAGGCCGCCCCTACAATGACACAGGCTTTAATGATGTTTCGGACGACACACAGTAACTGTCATTGAAGGCATTCCATGACATTTTTTATGTGTCATGGAAAGGGTCATTTCTACTAGTGATTGTATCCACGCCTGCAAATGATGAGGGCATACGATCGTTCTACGATGGAACTAGCCATCGTGTCCACAAGAACATCAACATTTTTCACTAATTTCCAAAATAACTCGCCAATTTACGTGTTGTTACTTATATAATAATAAGTATTTGTTAACAATATACTTATTTATAAAGTTAAAAACTGAATTAACATAATCTATTGCATATCATGTGTAGTCTATATGTTCTCAATGTATAAATTCGTACAAATAAGTTCATCATCTGTATGAAATAGCTCACATACTAATGAATTATATGAAATAACAAATACGAATTTGCATAATATGTTATGTAGTAATTAATGTTTGAACAAGAAATTTTAGAATCACACAACATCCTTATAGATAACACATTAAATGAAATTGGCAAAAAAACAAAAGTTCATGTGCACACGATGGGGCACACGATCGTGCCCACGATGGGACCAGCCATCGTGTGCACAAGAACATCAACATTTTTCACTAATTTCTAAAATAACTCGCCAATTTACGTGTGGTTACTTATATATTAACAAGTATTTGTTAACAATATACTTATTTATAAAGTTATAGACTGAATAACATAATCTATTGCATATCATGTGTAGTCTATATGTTCTCAATGTATAAGTTCGTACATATAAGTTCATCATCTATATGAAATAGCTCATATACTAATGAATTACACGAAATAACAAATACGAGTCTGCATAAGATGTAATGTAGTAATTAATGTTTGAACAGGCGATTTTAGAATCACAAAGCATACATATAGATAACACATTCAATCAAATTGGCAAAAAAAAATAAAAGTTCTTGTGCACGCGATGGGGCACACGATCAAACCCATGATGGGACTGAACATCGTGTGCACACGGTCATGGCAGCCATCGTGGGCACATGACAGCAGCAGCCTATGAACGTGGGCAGATGCCCACGATGGGCACGATCATGTGCAGCCATCGTGTGCAGCACAGAGTTGGTCTCGATTTACCAAATGCACCATAAACATTTTTTCCAGATTTACCAACACAACACATCAATCTTGCCAAAATATATCTGAATTAAAATTAAATTACACTCATCAGTATCAAAAGTACATTATCCTACACTATGTCCAACGACAACATAAAGATCTTAGCAGCTAAACCATATCGATATTTCTTACTATATTTCTCAGTCATTTCCTTAATTTGGTGCCTTCCTGCTGGATTTACAGAGATGAGCCGATCTAAGTACATGCACGCAAAGTGGCCACAACTGTGATTGTCGGTTTGTATGAACTGCAGTTCTTGTGGCATACTTTCGAAACTCATCTCCGTGCCATACTTTTTCTTTGACTGGTTGTTCATCTAGTACCCAGATTAAGCTAGCACACGAGGCATCAGATGAGTAATTGGTCGGAGTTGGTTGAATCGGTATCGACCATCTTGGTGTTGGTGTGACAAGGAATCATACAACTCCACGGTCCATGTTATGCTGTTAATCTTGATAGTCACCCAGTGGCTCTAGTCGAGGCAACAAATGGCAATGATCTCTTGAAACAAAATATGTAAACATAAGATCATAACATCAAACGTAGCGAATCATTTATAAATTTCAATTTCAAACTTACTTCAGCGCAATTTGACCACAGATGTGCATTTGGTGTATCAAGACCTTTCATGAAGTCCTCGATGGATTTAGGCATTTTCAAATTCTTGTAAATCGGATTCATTGTCACCTTGATACCGAGTGGATCATCTGCATGGAGTTCTACAAACTCGTTGGCCAAAATGAACCACAACAAGCCAAACCACAAAATTAAAAAAAAACTTCGACATCACAGCAATGATATACAAATGAGTAATTTATAGAACTTACATAAAATTGGGAGCCGACAAGTATAGTGCCAACTCTACCAACACCAACAATGCGGACTCCCCTCCAAAGTCTCGCTTGAGTGGCAAGCACATAACAATCTATCACCTCGGCATCAAAGTCTTCACGGCATGACTCTATGCGGTCAAATAATGCCTCGGTGAGAACCTGATCAGTCTCCAAACACTGCACGATAGAATCACATGTGCTTCCTGAACTGTAGGTATAACTTCTTCAGAGCCTCATTATTTCTTAGAGGCACCACCACAAAAAGCTCTCGAAGAGCAGTAGATGGTCTACTCACTCGCGGTGGAAGACTGCGCTCACTCACCTATTGCGGCCTGGCACTCTCACCAACTTCATCACCCTCATCATCCCTCTCACAACTATAACAATCAAAGACCTGAACAATCAGCTGCTCAATTTGAAAAACTGGCTGCTCGATCTGAAATAGAGGCTGCTTTTGAGAACTACTACTCTAGACGGGAAACATCGTACTATAATATGTAGGTCACAAGTCGTCATGAATAAATCTAGAGGGGAGGTGAATAGACTTATTAAACTCTTTTCCTGAATCTCAGGTGAGTAACTCAGCTGATATAATATGCAGCTAACAAACCTTAGCTGCAGATGACTAATGTGGAAGCACAGCTGATGACAATGCAGGTGACTATGTCGACTGCATGTGAGTCAACTGTAAAACTAAGTTATGCGGAAGACAGTTGACCGCTAAATGGAACAGTAAATATGAATGCAGTAGATAAGTATGATGTAATGCAGTAAAACACGCACAACACTTATAGTGGTTTCAGAGGTGGGGTAATCCTCTACTAATCCATTTTTCTCCAAACCAGTTGGAGATGAATTCACTATAACTTTCAAGCAGTGATAAACATTACAATGATTCACACAGTTACAACAGCTTCCAACTAGTGGAAACCCGTGGCCATCGTAACTCCCTTTTGCTGCCTAGCACCTCCTGATTAAACACCCATAGATGCCTCAACAACTCGCAAGCTGTCTATCCCCTTCCAATCAAGAACCCGTGGATGCCTTATCAGCCTCAAAACTTCTGAAAACCTTATTCACATAAGTACCATGTACTCAAACTTTTAAGACAATAGTATTGTCTTCTCCAACTAAAGAGCTTCTCAGTATATGAACTTTGTAAACTGGCTCTTCACGATGCTATAGTTCACTTTAATTGCTTAGATTGCTTTGAATGCTTTGTTTGCTTGTAAATGTTGTTCGCATCGTACTTTGCTCAAATCTGTCTTCAGATATTTATAGTACGAATCTTGAGCTTCTTCATAGCCGTTGCATCTCTTGTAACAAATCTGTCCATTAGAGAGTAGACTTCTTTGTTTATTCGTTCATCTCTTTGCATGGCTTGTCTCTTTCTTCAAATCTGTCCGTTTGAAAAATCTTCCCGTTGCGCCGCTTTTATAGATTACTATATTTGGAAAGTCTTCTGGGCGCCAATCTCATAAACTATTCCCTAACTTCCTGGAATTACTCACTTTGTCTCCTTGAATTTACGTCTGCATGTCTTGTCGTTATTATTGACTTTCAACGCTTTGCTGATGTGGACTGAGCTTCTTTTCGGATACTCAAACTTGGATGCACAATTAGTTCGATCAACCTCCTCTGATATTCTGTTTGACCGAAAACTTCGATTGATAAAGTACTCATCTATAGTTAACCTACAGCTGATGTTCCTTGACCTGAAACCTTGTCTTATGATATCTCATCTGTGGCTAAACCTCAGCTGATGTTTTGTGTTGATCGGACCTTCTCTGATAATAAGTCGTCTGTGGTCAAACTTCTCTAATATACTCTGTTGACAAGAACTCATCTGTTACGTCACCTGATTATATCTCGTCTGTGGTCAACCTTCTCTGATCTATTGAGTTAACCAAAACTCGGCTGAAGTTGTCTCGCCTGATGATTTACTTGTCTGAACCTCTGCTGCTACAGTGTTTTGGTCAAACCTCTCTGATATTTTCGTTGACCAAAACTCGGCTGATAATCTGTCTATTCTATACTTAGCCGATTTTCTACTGATCAATATTTGATCAACACTTAGCATATTCAATGGCTTATAGAAGATGCTCATTTGGTTCTTCTTTACAATGCCAAGTACTTGGTGCATACATTTGAATAAATCACGAATATAGGGATGACATAATCAAAATCTAACAAGTATTCCTAGCATAATAATGCTCGTCCTGAAACCAATCGAACATCGTACCATACTACTGAAACGGCTCGTCAAATGGCTAGTACTGATGCTCATAATCCTAAAACTGCGGACTTGGCTGAAGAGTCTGCTCAATCCGCTCAAAATAATGCTGAATCTGAGAATGATGACTGTGCTGACAATAAGAATGATGATTGGGTTAACTCTGAGAATGTTGACCGTGGGCTGCACTAGAGACCGAGTGACATGGAGGGTCAGGAATTCTCCGATGGGCGCTGCTAATAGATGTAGAATGACGAGGCCAACCGGAAAACCTATCATGGCTCATAACAGAGTAGTGCAGCTGGTTCCTAAAACACCTATATGTAGGTCCAAATAAATCCACGATAGAAGAAAGGACCCGGCGAAAAACTCGAGTAATAAATCATGTCTTAGACTCGTCGCACAAGATCGCCTTCAAACGATGATCGAAGTACTCATACATGCTCGTGTTCTGGGTGTGGTTCGGACAAGAAAGTCCATAGATACAACACACCCTCTCTGGATGCCTCTCCCGGTCAGATGTCTCTGCACCATCTACTGGTGGGGTACTCTTGCGGCATCGATTCGATACTTTATGTACCGACTCATGTGTAATTATTTTCCCAACAGTCTTCTTCAACCTAGCGATAACTTTCTTTCTCGGCTTCGGCGCAGGCTCATACTCCTTGTTCTTCACAGATATTCGTATAGGCTTTATGAACATAACATCCTATGGCGAGCCATTCTCAAAACTCAAGTAGTAGTACTCATCCTCATCCTCATCCTCCTCCAGATGCGGTAAAGATGGAAATACTTTGTGTTGCAAAAAAAAAGTCATTAAAGCATACCATTATAGTAAAATCACATAATGTTGAAGAAATGAGTGAAGTCACAAGAAAATATTTTTATAAATTTATGTACTTTTCATCGAAGAAATGCGTGAAATCACATAACATGTTCCTCATAGTCCACATCAAACACCGGGGAACTTGGACAAATTTCTCTCAAATTCCACACAATTCTCCCAATGAATATATCATCTCGTACGACTATATCTATAAAACCCAAACCAGAACATAGAAGTTGTCCAGAACTCATCTGTTACGTCGCCTGATTATATCTCGTTTGTGGTCAACCTTCTCTGATCTGTTGAGTTGACCAAAACTCGGTTGAAGTTGTCTCGCCTAATAATTTACTTGTCTGAACCTCGGCTGCTACAGTGTTTTGGTCAAACCTCTCAGATATTTTTGTTGACCAAAACTCGACTGATAATTTGTCTATTCTATATTTAACCAATTTTCTACTGATCAATATTTGATCAACACTTAGCCTATTCGAGGGCTTGTAGAAGATACTCATTTGGTTCTTCTTTACAATACCAAGTACTTAGTGCATACATTTGAATAAATCACGAATACAGGGATGACATCATCAAAATCTAACAAGTATTCCTAGAAATTTCCCCCTGTTTTGATAATGGCAAAACTTAAGCTTTCAAATATAAATAAGTCTGCACAAAAGTAAAGTGCAAGACAAAAATCAAACTCTGTCTTTTTTAGGCAACTAGTTGTTTTCATTCAAGTTGACTGTTATAAATTTTTATTTTAGGTTACAGTACAGTCTGGATGAAAATTACAAGTAAAAATTAAAATTACAAGTAAACTGTAAATTGCAATTAAATTACAAATTGTTACCTCCCTCTTCCTCTTCCTCTTCCTATGATTCTTGGTGGAGGGAGTGACTTCAATGGTTTATCTCCAATGGGCTTTTGAGAAACTGGAATAAGACCATATTTCTTCTTCACAATGGTGGAGGCAAATTCTTGTACTTCACGAGTTGAGAAATTATTCTTGATACAGATTGCTCTGATCTCCTTTTGTAGTGAACTGTCATCAGGCTTTCCAAGGATATCGATTGGAGGATCATGTGGTCTGAAATTAGGGATTCTAGGATATGCATTGAAGGTTTCTTCAGCTACGCTCTTCAGAATTTCCCACAGATTTGGATGATTGATATCCATGAAGTCAATGAAGATTTGTTGAGGAGTGGACTGAGGGTCTTGGAGGATTTACCAGATACAATATTTTTTTATGAATTGTTTCTTGGCAATCCCCCATTTATTTGTAGCTTCCTCTAGAATGAACTCCTCAACATAAAAAAGTTATTTGCCTTCCCATTGAAGTGGTATAACTGGGTCTTGTCCAGTTCTCTTTTTCTTGGCTGCTGGAGCATCAAGTGGTGCAGCTGCATTCTTCCTCTTCAAGGGATTTGAAGCTCCATCTTGGATCAATGGAAGGTCCTACTTTTTTTTGCTCTCAGTTCTTCCCTTTCTTCCTTATCTTCCCCCTTTTTGCCAACATCAATAATAAACGATAGTTGTTCCTCCACCTTATGCATGAAATCTGAATTCCAAGAGGCATTCTTGAACTTGAAGGTGGTGGAGAGGGTTCCTATCTGTTGATCAGAGAGTCTATCTTCTTATGTAGGGACCGAAGCACAGGCTTTACATCAGTTTCTAGGATCTTTGCAACCGGCACCTCAACTATTGGGCTGAGCATCTCGGCAAAGTTAAAGGGGCAGTTGGACTTCAGGTGCCATTTGGTTAACAATGTTTTCTCCGGAGTCTTCCCGTGCAACTGATTTCCGAGCTGTAGATTTCTCAGATGGTACGCTCCTATCAGCTGTCTTTTCATCGGATGGGGTTTTATCAGGTGAGCCTGATTTATCATCTGCTGAGGGCTGATGAGAGCTGGATGCTTGATCAGGTGCATCATGGTCATCAGCCTCATCATCTTTCTCCTTCTCATCCTTTATTTCTCCTTCCTCTTCTTATTTTTCTTCATCTTCTTCTTTCTCTTCTTTTTTTTCTTCCTTTTCAACTTCCTCTTCTTTCTTTTCTTCTTCTTTTTCCTTTTCAACTCCTGCTTCTTCTTCAACTTCTTCACTATCCTCCTTTTCAACTTTTACAACAGTAATCGATTTCTTTTCTTTCTCTCCTTAATTCTTTACTCCTTGTTCTTTCTCCTCACCAATGGTCTGTTCTTATGCTACACCTTCCATGATATGAAGGATTAGCTGGTCCATATTCTGTCTGAAATTGGAGATGAACCAGTTCTTCTCCAGTAGCAACTTTATATCTATCTCCTGACAGATGTGCATAGTGAGTTGCTCTGTGGTAATTGGATGATCCCAGTCACTTTTTTCAACAAATTATCTTAGATGAGGGAAGCTAAAGATTCTTCAGCTCTTTCCATTCTTCATAGATATTAATAAAGGAGAATTTCAGGGCTTGTTGTCTTACCAACTATAATTGAGCTTTGGTAAGTCCCAATGGATTGTTTCCTTAAGATTGAAGGAGTAATTTGCGTTTGGCACTTCAATAGTTTCCTTTGCCTCTTCTTCCTCAGTAATGCTTGGACGAGTCAGGAGGGGTATCATCTTTATTATCAACTTAGGTGAGTGATCTGGTTCAGCTTCAGGTAATACAGGTGCAGGTGAGATGATTATCTGCCTCTCTTCCTCTTCTTGAGATGAGTAGTCCACCAGGCCTTTATGTCTTTTGGGGGACTGATCAGGTGAGGATATAATATGAACAATTTTCTCAGGTGACTTTCTCTTCAAGAGTTTGGAAAGGGTAATGTTGTCACTTTCTTGGCTGTCTGCAGGTGCAGGTGAGGTTGCCGATGGAATAACGTCATCTGTAGGCAGAGCAGGGAAGGTTTCAGGTGCAGATGACCTCTCAGGAATTTCGTCTGCAGGTGACTTTACAGGAATGTCATATGTAGGTTTCTCATCTGTGCTTTCAGCTATAGTTTTGTCAGCTGCGTCTGATCTGACTTCTTCGGAGTCTGATCCTCCTATATAAGAGGATGTACCAGACTTCATTTTCTCCAACATCTCGGCTGCAGTTGTTCTTCTTTGCACATTTTTCCTTCGTTGTTTGGTCCAGATGACCAAGTCTTTTGCTGGTATGGAAGGTGTCTACTATTCCTTTATCTTTTCCCAGGAATTTTTGTTTCCAACTGATCTGGGTTCCGTAGGCGAACTTGTGAAAAAATTTGTTTTTTCTCTGAATCCCAATCCATCTTATTGACCTCACGAACTAACTGCCTATATATGTAATCATGCAAGTTAATCATCTGTCTCTGGATCAGTGCACCCATGACAATATACTTGGATGAAGATAATTGATCAAAACTGCCTGCCATCCCCATGAATATTTTATTAGTTATGTCCAGGATATATTTATACTCCTTTTTAAGGTCACCCTTTTTTGCTGTGAATTTGATGGTGATAGATTCGCCCAAGATCGAACTCTCAATTCCGTACTAAGTGACCTTGGCCTCCTTGAAATAACATATAACGGCTTATTTGTAGAGTTGAATGGGATTAATGTTCAGAAAATGATAAATCCCATTCTTCTTCATCTTTCCAATCAGTTGTACCATTGTCGCCGTTTTGTTGGACTCCAGTAAACCTTCAAAACCAACGACTGAAGATTATTTGCTCTTTCACCATCTTCAGGTTAACTCCTTCGAAATAAGTGTTTGCGTCCATTTCTGCAAAAGATAGTGTTTCGATTTAGTGCAGTGAAGATTCTAGGGTTCTTTGCTTTTTCAGAGAAATTAGGATTTTTAGAGCTTGAAGACGATAAGGTTTTGCGAAATGATTTCAGCCGTCTTAAGTACCCAGTTGAAAAGACGTTTTTTAATGTATTAATTAAATAAGCAAACGGTGGTTCGTATTACTAATTAATGTAGATGTGGAATGAGCGGGATCATGTGTTTTATTCCACGTGTTGATAAAGAATATAATTAAATAATCATATATCGGTCAAGGGATGAGAAACTTAGTTGGTTGATCGTTTTGACTTCTGATGAGCTGTGATTACAATTCCTTATCTGCTCTGATCAGGGGTCATTTCTTGTCTGTGCTTCTGATCAGCTAGCTTTTCTTCGTCTGTCCTTATTTGCTTCTGCATCAGGTGAGGTATGTCGTCTGTAGTTGATATCAGCTAGCTTTTCCTTGTCTATGCTTTGGATACTCGTATGCTCAGATTAGGTGGCTTTCTCATCTGGTCTTTGGATCAGATGACTTTTCTTCGTTTGGTCTGATAAGATGACTGTTCTTCGTCTCTCCTATGTTTCAGGTCAGATGACTTTTCTCATCTGTTTTTCAGCTAAGTAGTAGACTCCCAATCTAGTAGTCCAAGATCCCTGCTTAGTTCCAGAAACCTTTCTTCTGGTAAAGGCTTTGTGAATATATCAGCAATTTGATATTCTGTGCTGAATCTTTACACTCTTACTCTTTTGTTGAGCACATGATCTTTGATAAAGTGATGTTTGACATCTATGTGCTTTGTTCTTGAATGTAAGACTAGATTATTGGTTATAGCAATTGTACTATTGTTTTCACACCAGATAGGAACTTCATTTGCTGTGATATTGTAATCCCTTAGCTGTTGTCTGATCCACAAAATTTGAGCACAACAGTTGCCTGCAGCTAGGTATTCTGACTCAATTGTGTATTGAGTTAGACACTTTCTTCTTACTGAACCATGATATAAGTCTAGTTCCAAGGAATTGACACGTTCCATTGGTGCTTTTCCTGTCGATCTTGCATCCTGCAAAGTCTGCATCTGAATATCCTGAAAGTTCGAAGTTATCATCCTTTAGATACCATAAACCAAAATTGATTGTGGACTTAAGGTATCTGATTATCCTTTTAGCTGCTTCCTGGTAAGACTGCTTCGTCTTGGACTGAAATCTTGCACACACTCCTACTGCATATGAAATATCAGGTCTGCTTGCAGTGAGGTAGAGAAGTGAACCAATTAGTCCTCTGTAGTGTGTTGGATCCACCAGAATGCCTCCTTCATCTGCATCAATGTGTAGGGATGTGCTCATAGGAACTCTTAGTGGTTTGGCTGAGTCCATGCCAAATATCTTGATTAATTCCCTTGTATACTTTGCTTGGTTGATGAAAATTCCATTGCCTACTTGTTTGACTTGCGAACCAAGAAAGAAATATAGCTTGCCCATCATACTCATCTCAAATTCTCCTTTCATGAGATTTGAGAACTTCTCACATTGCTCAGGATTGGTTGAGCCAAATATAATATCATCCACATATATTTGAACTAGTAATATGTGGTCTTCATGTTCAATTCTGAAGAGTGTCTTGTCCACCTTTCCTTTGCTAAATCCATTTTTCTCCAGAAATACAGATAGAGTCTCATACTATGCTCTTGGTGCCTGTTTCCATATAGATCTTTAAGAAGTTTGTATACTTTGTCTCCTTTGACAAATCCGGAGGGTTGCTCCACATAGACTTCTTCTTCTAGTACTTCGTTGAGAAATGCACTTTTCACGTCCATTTGGTAGACTTCAAAATCCTTGAATGCTGCATATGCAAGGAATAGTCTGATAGCTTCTAGTATTGCTACATGTGCGTATATTTCATCAAAATCTATTCCTTCACACTGAGCATATCCTTTTGCAACTAATCTGGATTTATTCCTAACAATAGCTCCATCTTCATCACACTTGTTGTTGTACACCCATTTGGTGCCTATGACTTTCTTGTGATCTGGTTTGTCTGTTAGTTCCCAGACATTGTTCCTCTCCATTTGGTTTAGCTCCTCTTGCATTGCAATTACCCAAGTGTAGTCTTCTAGGGCCTGTTCAGTTGTTTTGGGTTCCATCTGTGACATGAAGCATGAGAACAATGCCATTCCTGCTGGTTCTGTGGATTGCCTGGTTTTGACTGCATCAGTTAAGTTTTTAATAGTTTTTTGAATGGGATGATCTCTGAGCCATTTGGGGATATCATCTTCAGGGTTTGTTCCCCCTGTTGAGTTACTTTAATGGACTTCATCTCTCTTTGCATCAGCTTGATTTTGTCTTTCTTGAACTGCATCTGGTTCTGCTATAATTTTGTCAGCTGCAGATGGGGATCTTGTCTGCTCTACAGTTGTGTCTTCATCAGCTGCAGTTAGAATAGGTATAGTTGGAGATCCTATCTGATCTGCAGTGGAGTCTCCTGTCTGATTTGCATTTGGGTCTCCTGTCTGATCTGCAGTTGGGTCTCCTGTCTGATCTGTAGTTGGATCTTCAACCGAGTCCATCATTCCTATGTCATTGATGATAATTTCTTCCAGGGAGGCGGATTTGAGCTTTTTCTCAATTGATTCCACATATTTCCTGTACTCAACAGTAGATTCATCAAACACAACATGGGGTGTTTCTTCCACAACTAATGTTCTTTTATTAAATACTCTATATGCCTTGCTTATTTGTGAGTATCCCATAAAGAGACCATCACCAATTTTAGCATCAGAGGCATTCAGTTGGGTTTTATCATTGGATGAAACACATACAACCAAAGATATGAAAGTAAGCAACAGTTGGTGTTCTGCCATTCCAAACCTCATAGGGATCTTTGCCATGTCTCCCTACTATCATACTCCTATTCTGAGTATGGCATGCTGTGTTGACAGCTTCAGCCCAGAACCTCTTTGGCAGGTCAGCTTCTGCAATCATTGACCTGACTGCTTCCTTCAGGGTTCTGTTTCTTCCTTCAGCTACACCACTTTGTTGCGGTGTTCTTGCTGCATAAACTTCATGCTGAATTCCATTCTGATCACTGTATTCAGTGATTGCCTTGTTGAGAATTCTCCTCCTCTGTCCGATCTGATCTTCATAATAGAGAGAGATTTATCATTCTGAATTTTCCTCAGCAGTTCAGGCAGCTTTGTTAATGTTTCACTCTTTTTATAGAGAAAAACAACCCATGTAAATCTGGAGTAGTCATCCACTACTAATAAGGCATGCTTCATTCCACTTAATGTCCTTGGATTAATGGGGCCAAAGAGATCCATATGAAGTAGATCCAAGATTCTGGTGGTGAGAGTGGTAGGATGAATTGATTTGAAAGTTGCTCTGGTTTGCTTTCCCTTCTGACATCTATCACAGAGGGCTTCTTTCTTGAATACTTCTTCTGGAAGTCCTCTGACCAACTTTTGAGAGCTGATTTTGTTGATGGCTTTGAAATTTAGGTGACATAATCTTTTGTGTCATAGCCATCCATTCTAAGCAATTGTTTTTGATAGATAACGGGTGTTTGGAGTGCCTCTATTCCAATCTATCATGTAAACGTCTCTTCTTATGAATCCTTGTAGTTTCACTTCTCCAGATAGGATATCAGTCACCATGTATTTCCAAAATAGTGAAAACTACCAAGTTCTTCTCATCACAAAATTGACTTATGCTCAACAGGTTGTATTTGAGCCCTTTGACATACTGCACTTTTGATATGATTATGTTTCCTCTGTGTAGATCCCCATATCCTTTTGTTTGGCCTCGAGAACTATCTCCAAAAGTTACATCAGGATCTTTTTCTTTGATGTAGTTTGTCAGCACCTTCTTGTTTTCTGTCATGTGCCTCGAGCATCCAGAATCCACAAACCATTCTTCACCTCTTATTGTTGAACTTGAGGTGACATAATGGTAGTCCTTCCACCTTTTCTGCAATCATACAAGCAGAGATTTAGGTACCCAAATTTGAGTGGGTCCTTTAGCGTTAGTGGGCTTCCTGGAGAATTGATTTCACCTGGTGTTTTGAAAATGTTGGTTATTCCTATGGGGTGCATATTTTCTTGGTCTATATCCCTGGTTAGGATTGTATACTGGATATGCCTTATAATGTTTGTGGTGTGGACCATTCCTAAATCTTGGTTGAGACTATTTATTAAAGTTTTGGGGTCTCCACACCTGGTCATTTTGAAAGTTTGGATAACCTTGAGGTTTCCATTTAGCTCTCCCGTTTTAAAATCTGTTTTGGGGGAGTTTTTGGTAATAAGTAGAATAATGTTTTGACTGCTGCTTCTGCCTTGGCCATTGCCTAGTCTCCTGTGTAGGTGACTGCCTTGTAAACATTGGCTGCTGCATAAACTTTTGGCTAAGTTGCTGCCTATTTTAAAATACAGGTTTGTTTATAGGCTCAGGAGTCTGGACATAAGTTTCTCCCTTGATAAACATGGTTTTCGAACTAGAGGGAGTGTTGGGGTCATATCCAAGGCCTAATTTTAAATAAAGTGGCCTTTGGTTTATACACAAACCATCAAGAGTTATGGATGCTTTCAGAGATGTTATCCCTTTAGCTTGTGCACTGTTTAGCTGTTTCAACTTAGATAGCTCAGTTTTGATATGAGCAAGTGCAGCTGACTTTTCACTGTTTAACATAGTCAGCTTATTAACCTCTGCTGTGGTATTTTCAGTTGAGTTTTTCAAAGTATTTTCAGATTATTTTTCAAACTCAGCTTTGATGTTTTTAAACTTTGCTGACTCTTGGCTGAGTTTGTCAAAATCATTTTTCAGCTGGACTTTCTCATTCTTCAGCTGTGCATTCTCAGTTGTAACAGATAGGTGGGCTGATTTTAAGGTTTCAAAATATTTAATAAGCTAATTTACAGATTTATAAAGATCAATGTCTTTAGACATGTCTGAACTGAAACCTTCTGAAGTTTGAGGTTTAAATGTTACCTCTTCATCAGCCAAATAAGCCATCAAGCAGTTGTAGTCATCATCATCATCTGAAAAAAAATCTACTGCTTGATTCAACTCTTTCTTGATCTTCACCAATTAGCGCTTTCCTTTTATCATCCTTTTTGCCCATGTCCTTCTTGCTTTCATCCTTCTTGAGTTCAGGGCAGTCAAACTGGATATGTCCTGTTTTGTGACAGTTGTAGCATTCTACCTTCCAGTTTCCAGATTTTTGGTTTCTTCTTGGATTCTCTTTGAAGTTCTTGTACTTTGAATAGTTTTTCCTGAAGTTGCTGAACTCTGCATAATAAGTGCCATCTCTTCTTCAAAATTCAGAGGGCTGGGGGGACTGACTTCAACTTGACTCTTTGCAGGTGATTCTGATAAAAAAGCTATTCCTTTCTCAGCTTGCTCATTAGTTGATGAGCAGGGCAGCTCAAACTCGAATGCTTTGAGATCTGAGAAAATTTCTTGGATTTTTATTTTATTAAGATCTTTAGATTCCCTCATGGAAATGGCCTTCATGCTCCGATCTGGGGTGAGAGATCTTAGAATCTTTAGAGCCATCTCTCGGTTGCCATAGGTTTTACCAAGAGAGTTTATTTCGTTCATGATCTCTGTGAATATTGTATCCACCTGGTCAATTGTTTCACCATTCTTCATCTTGAAGTTATCAAACTTCTGAGTGGCAATTGACAGCTTGTTCTCTTTGATAAGCTCAGTTCCCTCACACATTACAGCTAATGTGTTCCATATTTCCTTGACATTCTTGCAGTTCTTGATTTTAACCATGGTTGCTTTGTCAAGGGTCTGATATAATACATCTCTGGTCCGGTTGTCAATATTGGCCAGCTTCCTTTCTTTAGGTGACATTTCAGTTCTCTTCCTGGAAATCTTCTCATACAGGTAGTCTAGAATTCATATGTTCCATTATAATGAGAGATTAAGATAGATATACTCAAGTATATGGATCTGATGAGGGAGAAATTGATGTACATTGGGCTTCTTGGAAAAATTATGCTTTCCCACTAATGAAGGAGGAATTGGATACCGGGATCTTAATGATACCATTCGTGCGGCCGAGCTTAAAATGTGGTGGAGGTTTCGTACCACTAAGAATATTTGGTCTAATTTTTTAAATGATAAATATTGTAAAAGACTCCATCCTATGATTGTTAAAAGTAATCCGTATGATTCTTCGATTTAGAAAAGGCTTTGTTCTATAAGAACTAATGCGGATGCTAATATTTGGTGGAGTAGTGGAGATGGTAATATCTATTTTTGGCACGATAGATGGTGTGAGTTTAGCCTGCTTTTCACTATTTTCCCGACTAAATCTAAAGTGTGTCTTGCTTCTTTTTAGGTTGGATCGAATTGGGATAGGGACAAACTTTTGGCGGCTCTCCCTAGCCATTGTTGTGATTATATTAGTGCTTTCCCAACTTATTCTAATGGTGCTAAACCGTGTTGGAAACTCTCATCCAATGGGACTTTCTCTTTCAAAAGTGCTTGGGAAAGTACTAGGAAATGTAAAAGTGAGCATAATTTTCTTAAGAAATGTTGGAACCCTTTGATTACCCCAACCATTTCTTTTTTTATGGTTCATGTCTTTAATATGTGGATTCCAACCTCGGATTGCCTTGTGTGGAGAGGGATGATCCTTGATATCCCTTGTTATTGTTGTGACTTAAAACTTTATCTCATCTACTTATTAATGGCCCCGTGGCTACCAAGGTTTGGAAGGTATTCCACTCCATCACCGGTTTCAAGAGGCCGAACACCAACAATATTGCCATAGTATTGGCGCCGTGGTTCAACAATTCGAGTGGTAAAATCCACATTTTCCACATCATCCCATTCACGGCCGAGAGGGTGTGCGGCCAGATTTGGGGCTATCTTCGGGCGCTTAAGATTCCCGTCAAGCTCCGCGGGTCTTTTTGGAAGGGGGCGGCCAATTTTGCGAAACGGCTTGGAGGTGAGGCCGCCCCTAAGAAATACTTGCATTTAATTGCGGTTAGTTGGGCTAAACCATGTTTTGGGTGGGTTAAATTAAATACGGATGGTGCGGCCAAGGGGAATCCGGGTTGTACGGGTTCGGGTGGAATTTTCTGTAATCATTTTGGGGTCCCTATCTTTTATTTCTCGAAATTTTTAGGTGACCAAACTAACACTTATGCGGGACTTTATGCGATTTGGAGGGGAATTGAGGTATGTTTGAAAAAATTTTTGACAATATTTGGGTGGAAGTGGATTCCATATGCCACTTGTCATTGGAATCTCCAAAGTTTGGTTTTGAAGATTCGTACATTTTTGTCTAAGGCCAATATTCGTATCTCTCACATTTATAGAGAAGGAATTGGTATTATCGACATCTTATCGAACCAGGGATGCGACCATCAGGATTATTGGTGCTCGGATGGCCATGATATCAAGGGCAAAATCCTTGGTCTTATTAGGCTTGATAAAATTAGTTTTCCTTATATTAGATGTAAAAATGTGTAATTTTGTAATTGGCCTCTTTTGGGCTATGTTTCTTTTAAATTGGCCTAGGCATTAATTTGCTTTAAAGTTGTTTTGGGCATGTATAGGGGCTCGTCCTCCCTCAAATATTTGGGCGTGTAGTGGGACTCGTCCTCCTGCATTTTCTGGTCCGTTTAATATATGTCGCTTTTTAAAAAAAAAAAGTATATGGATCTGGTTCTGTAAAATTGAACCAATCGCTCTGATACCACTTGTAGGTCACAAGTCGCCAGGAACTAGAGGGGGGATGAATAGACTTACTAAAATATTTTCCTGAATCTCAGGTGAGTAACTCAGCTGATATAATATGCAGTTAACAAACCTTAGCTGCAGATGACTAATGCGGAAGCACAGCTGATGACAATGCAAGTGACTATGTCGACTGCAGGTGACTTAAGTCAACTGTAAAACTAAGTTATGCGGAATACAGTTGACTGCTAAATGGAACAGTAAATATGAAGGCGGTAGATAAGTATGATGTAATGTAGTAAAACACATACAACACTTATAGTGGTTTCAGAGGTGGGGTAATCCTCTACTAATCTACTTTTCTCCAAACCAGTTGGAGATGAATTCACTATAACTTTCAACCAGTGATAAACGTTACAGTGATTCACACAGTTACAACAGCTTCCAACCAGTGGAAACCTGTGGCCGTCGTAACTCCCTTTGGCTGCCTAGCACCTCCTGATTGAACACCCATGGATGCCTCAACAACTCGCAAGCTGTCTATCACCTTCCAATCAAGAACCCATGGATGCCCTATCAGCCTCGAAACTTCTGAAAACCTCATTCACAGAAGTACCATGTACTCAAACTTTTAGACAATAGTATTGTCTTCTCCAACTAAAGAGCTTCTCAGTATATGAACTTTGTAAACTGGATCTTCACGATGATATAGTTCGCTTTAATTGCTTAGATTGCTTTGAATGCTTTGTTCGCTTGTAAATGTTGTTCGCATCGTACTTTGCTCAAATCTGTCTTCAGATATTTATAGTACGAATCTTGAGCTTCTTTATAGCCATTGCATCTCTTGTAACAAATCCATCCGTTGGAGAGTAGACTTCTTTGTCTATTCATTCATCTCTTTGCACGGCTTCTCTCTTTCTTCAAATATGTCCGTTTGAATAATCTTCCCGTTGCACCGCTTTTATAGATTACTATATTTGGAAAGTCTTACGGGCACCAATCTCTAGGGATAAACTATTCCCTGACTTCCCGGAATTACTGACTTTGTCTCCTTGAATTTACGTCCGCATGTCTTGTCGTTATTGTTGACTTTCAATGCTCTGCTGACGTGGACTGAACTTCTTTTTGGATACTAAAACTTGGCTGCAGAATTAGTTTGGTCAACCTCCTCTGATATTCTATTTGACCGAAAACCTTGATTGATAAAGTACTCGTCTATAGTCAACCTACAGCTGATGTTCCTTGACCTGAAAACTTTTCTGATGATATCTCATATGTGGCTAAACCTCAGCTGATGTTTTGTGTTGATCAGACCTTCTCTGATAATAAGTCGTCTGTGGTCAAACTTCTCTAATATACTCTGTTGATCAGAACTCGTCTGTTACGTCGCCTGATTATATCTTGTCTGTGGTCAACCTTCTCTGATCTGTTGAGTTAACCAAACCTCGGCTGAAGTTGTCTCGCCTGATGATTTACTTGTCTGAACCTCGGCTGCTACAGTGCTTTGGTCAAACCTCTATGATATTTTTGTTGACCAAAACTCGGCTGATAATTTGTCTATTCCATACTTAGCCGATTTTATACTGATCAATATTTGATCAACACTTAGCTTATTCAATGGCTGATAGAAGATACTCATTTGGTTCTTTTTTACAATGCTAAGTACTTAGTGCATACATTTGAATAAATCACAAATACAGGGATGACATCATAAAAATCTAACAAGTATTCCTAATATAATAATGCTCGTCCTGAAACCAATCAAACATCGTACCATACTGCTGAAATGGCTCGTCAAATGGCTGGTACTGATGCTCATAATCCTAAAACTGCAGACTCGGCTAAAGAGGCTGCTCATTCCGCTCAAAATAATGCTGAATCTGAGAATGATGACTCTGCTGACAATGAGAATGGTGAATGGGTTGACTCTGAGAATGTTGACCGTGGGCTGCACCAGAGACCGAGTGACGTGGAGGGTTAGGAATTCTCCGCTAGGCGCTGCTAATAGATGCAGAATGACGAGGCCGACCGAAAAACCTATCATGGCTCGCAACAGAGTAGTGCAGCGGGTTCCTAGAACACCTATACGGAGGTCCAAAGAAATCCACGATCGCAGAAAGGACCCGGCGAAAAACTCGAGCAATAAATCCTGTCTTCGACTCGTCGTGCAAGATCGCCTTCAAACGGTGATCGAAGTACTCATCCCTGCTCATGTCCTGGGTGTGGTCCGGACAAGGAAGTCCATGGATACAACACACCCTCTCTGGTTGCCTCTCCCGGTCAGATGTCTCTGCACCATCTACTGGTGGGGTACTCTGTCGGCATCGATTCGACACTTTATGTACCAACTCATGTGTAATTATTTTCCCAACAGCCTTCTTCAACCTAGCGATAACTTTCTTTCTCGGCTTCGGCGCAGGCTCATCCTTCTTGTTCTTCACAGATATTCGTATAGGCTTCATGAACTTAACATCCTATGGCGAGCCATTCTCAAAACTCAGGTAGTAGTACTCATCCTCATCCTCCTCCAGATGCGGTAAAGATGGAAGTACTTTGTGTTGCAAAAAAAGTCATTAAAGCATACCATTAGAGTAAAATCACATAACGTTGAGGAAATGAGTGAAGTCACAAGAAAATATTTTTATAAATTTATGTACCTTTTCATCGAAGAAATGCGTGAAATCACATAACATCTTCCTCGTAGTCCACATCAATCACCGGGTAACTTGGACAAATTTATCTCAAATTCCACACAATTCTCCCAATGAAGGAATCATCTCGTACTTCCATATCTATAAAGCCCAAACCGGAACATAGAAGTGATAGTCCTTATGTTCTTGTCCCTCCTTCATAGACACATTGTCTATGTAGTAAGACAAAACCCCAAAGCCATAAGAACTCCAAGGAAACATATCCCACTCTTCGAAATCCTCAACTAATGCCCATGCCCATGTCTCGACCATCATGCTGTCATGGCATAGGATAAAGTAGTAGTATACCAGCAAATTGGCTACCTTCACATAATCTCTTATGTCTCTACCAAACTATCGAGCATTGAACTTCTTTCGCAAAACATTAACCTTAATATTTTTGCCATGGATTATTCTGTGGAAAATACCGTCAGACCGAAGGAGATGGTTGTGATGTGGATGGAAGGTAGAGTTTCCCCCCAGGAGAGCATCTGGAATAGATCCTCCAGCATATAAAAACCTCATGGAAAGACAATGAACTATCACGTTCATAATCAACAAAACGACATACCCAATGTCTTCAAACATCTAAACCATCATCTAACTCATAATCCAAGGCATATATCATCATATTCTTCAACAACACTTCACATAACATCAAGAATCACAACAATACCACCATAACTATCATCATACGAATTAATCATCAACAACGACATCAAAATCTGAAAGTAAATGGAGGGATTGTCCAACATACCTCTTGAATATGAACAACACAATCGAACACCATAAAAATAAACAATATCTTCAGATCTCAAGCTCTAAATCCATGCCATCAAGCTCATAATCAAGTTAAAAAAAAGTAAAAATTCATCTCGGAGGGTTGAAGGGCGAAAAACGAAGTGAAACTCTCCAAAATGATGAAATGACGGAGGTCTCACATATATAGACTTCCAATCATTACGTACGTTAGACAACATACTTAACGTCGTAACATCCCTTACGTACGTTACCCCTCCTTGATAGCATACGTAATACTGATCCATAGGTCACTGCCTCATTACCATTCCATGATTACGTACGTCAGGCCAATGCCATAGCATACGTAATACATGTGTTGACTTACTAGAGTAGTATGTCCATTTAACGTACGTAATGAGCAATACATACCGTACGTTAACTTAGAGTTGACTTGCCTTTTTGCACGCCAGTCGTTCTCTGGGCTCCACATGTCAGGTATAGATTCCTCTATCCAATTCCTCTCATAACGTACGTAATGCATGGTACATAACGTACGTTATCCTTACCAACTTAACATACGTAAGCTCCTCAACATAATGTACGTAATGGTTTATGCACTTAGCCAAATATAGTTGCTCCTGCCTGTCGTCTCAACATACTGAATACGCATACACATCCCAATAATATTCCCATATGATATACCCAATATCAAAACCAAAACAACCCGATACACGATATCCTCAAATATGATTGTCGACCAGTTACGTCAATTATACAAATACAATTGTCTCAGTTCTCAATTTATTTTATCCATACTATATAGACACCATGTTATCCAGTATATCTCAGATAAAATAACGCGAAAAATATATACCGAAAATCCAGTATATTACATACTAGCATACTTACAGGTACATGAAGCCGATGATCTTCCATGATACTAGCATACGACTCTCATGCGAAGTCTCAACACAATACCAACATACACCAATATCGCAATTATAGCAATTTTGAAAATATCTCAAAAATTTTGGAACCTCCAAAAATCGGTTTGACTCAAAAGTCAGAAAATCATTTGCAAAATCCGCGCTACTACCGTACTGGTAGATCCACATAACACATATGCCCGGTATTCGCAAAACCCAAGCTCCGATACCCTCTTCTGTAACACCCTCTAAAACCATCCAGGGTAATTACAGCACCGTGAGCCCCGCGCCGGAACCCATAAGGCTAAAAATCATTTTCACAATCGTTTCAAACACGCCAAAGAGGCAAATACGGTAATATTTTACGAATATTTAAATGTTTTCCAAAATATAGTTCTCAAATACCGTCATAAAATACCATTTAGTATTTAAGGCCAAAAATGCTAAAACAAAATGTACGTTAAGTCATCGCTTACACGTACCGATAATTGGTAAAATACCGGAAAGCCATTTTAAAATACACATGAAACGGATATAAACACAGTTCAAAATATACATTTGCAGCAGAATAAAACAATCAGTCAAATACTCAGTGTTGTTACCCAAAATATTATCCAGAGATGATATTGCTGGAATGGATGAGTAACAAACAAAATGCGAGAGCACGTCCGTGGGAATGTAAATAACACAAGATTTGCCAGGTTTGTTAGGCCCGAGCTTGAATGCTCTCGCGAGATATCATTAATACGAATACGTTGGAATACAAATATTAATGTAAGAGTACAATTACAATGAGTGTAAAAGACCCTAGTTATCTAGCTCTTGAGTGCTAATGATTGCCGGAAGAACCAGAGTTGATACTCTGTGTGTTCTTGTAACAAATGATATATAATGCTCGATTTGTCCGATCGTCTCTTGGTTAAGAGGTTCTGAGAGAGAGAAAAGCCGTGAGAAAGGCAACCAGAAAAGCAGACCCATTTCCAAGTGCAGGAAGCCTTCTATTTATAGGAGGAGCTGGGATGTCTTAATCCTGACGAGCGATCGCCTTTCCTGTGTTATAATAAGGGGGCGATCGTCTTTTAGCACATGGGCTGATTGCCTTAAAATCCGTGGCTGCTGCTGAAAGCCAACTGTGCGAACCAATGAGAGGACCACACGCGTCTCCTGTCGCTGTCCTGGGAGATCCCACCTTGGACCTTTCGGCGGGTCTGTCGGTAGGTGAGAAGATGGTGACAGGCTGGGGTCAAAGGGCCTTATCCTGTGGCGCATTTTCCGAATCTGCACGTGGGTCTCTATCCCGAGTTTTGGCCTTCGCAGACTTGACGAATGTTGGCTTTACGTGGTGTGAGGCGGTCATCCATGATCGAGCACTTAGGACGATCGCTAGTTGCTGGGAGACGATTGCCTTGGCAGTCGATCGCTCGGCGCTGGGTCCTGTTCTGGGTCCTTCGATCGACAAGTCTGCCTTGGTCTATTTGACTCTGATTCGGTCACCAGGTCTTTGTGCCGATCGCCTGTTGAGGTGTATAAATCTCGACACAACAATTGCCCCCAAACTTGCTCCGATGTTGAAGACATGGGGTGAGGTGGTTCCACTGGCGATCGTTTAGGATAATGACGGGCGACCTGTTGAGCGGACTTTGGTCTCGTATTTGGGCGACCTGATCGTTTGGTGAGCTATCTTCGGTCTTGTTCTTGTGATCTTCAATTTTGCAGATCCCTCATGGAAAGCCGATTGTTTCGACCTTGAGGAACCGTGCACGGTCGCGAATTCCGATGGACTGACCTCCATGACCGTGTCTTGTGCGCGAGGGACATTCCACCTGTAGGTTTGTCTCGCGACTTACTTTATTGTGAGGGTCCTCCGTTAGGCTGCGCCCACCTCGTATTTAAACGAAGGGCGAGCGGTCTTGGTCTGGAGGAGTCCTTGCACGGGGCATCGTCGGATTAATCGACTACACGTCCGCGGCTTGTTAGCACTTTTCTACCTCGGATCGTCATGTTAGATGGCAATCCTTGACGGTATACGTTGTGATGGGGGTAGGGACGCGTCGCATTATCCGGGTCCACCATGTTAGATGATGAACCTTTGAGGGCGGGCGAGCATGTCCACATATTTGTTTGGAGGGTCCTTCGGCTACGCCCGCCTCGTATTTAAACGAAGGGCGAGCGATCGCAGCCCAAAGGAACCTTGCATGGACGAAGCTATCGGTTCCATCGACTTTCAGGACCATGGCTGCACTCTTCTACCTCGGATCGTCATGTTAGATAGCGATCCTCGATGGTATACGTTGTGCTGAGGGAGGCGATCTCATGCCTAGGTCCATCATGTTAGATGATGAACTTTAGAGGGCGATCGAGTCTTCCATTTTTAGAGATGTTGCTTTGGGCAGTAGCCTTTTGTTTGTCATGGTGGAAACTGGGGAAAGACCTCCGAAGTTTCCACCTCTTGATCGAAGCATAAAGATCTGGCCGCCAGGGTATATCGGGACGATCGTCTCGTATGAATCCTCTAGCTCACCGTGTTTTATTCTGGCGATCGGATCGGGAGACTGGTGATCGTTGTTCTGACGCCGATCGCGGCACTTGTTCCTTTCCGCCCGGGACTCTGGCTAAGTTACTAGACTGTCCAGCTTGCCTTCTTCGAACAATCTCCATAGTTTCCTGAGGAGGTCGCGACATTGATCGGTGTTGTGGCCGGGACTCTTGTGGTAAGAACAAAATTTGTTGCGGTCCAGATGACCGTGGTCCCTTACTGCCTTCGGATTGCTTAGTCGCTCGTGCCCCCGGATGGCATAGAAAATATGAGGCGGAGATAGATTGAGGTTGTGGTAGAGATGGGCTTCCACACCCTCGAAGGTCCTGAAACCTCCGGGTGGCTTGGCGACCGCCTTGTTGGACTTGGCGATCGTCGTCTCTGTCCCCTCGTCTTGGCGAAGGGCGAGCAACCTCCGCCTAGCCAAAAAGTCTGTGGCCTTGGCGCGGAAGATTGCGTAGGTCGGGGGGATGTCCTTCGTAAGATGTCTGAACATGGGCGAAAGACCACTGAATCCCCCTAGGACTGAGTAGAGGGCGATCTCGTCGCTTACGGGCTCGCCGATGAGGATTATCTCATCCACCCAGTCAATGTAGTCTTCGTCGGACTCCTCTTCCCCCTGCCTGATTTTCATCATGCGGTGGGGACCTTCTGGTCGAGCGACCTTGGAGGCGAAGTACGATGTGAAGTCGTTCGCCAGTTGTTCAAAGGAACTAATGGATCGCGGTGGCAGTGAGGTGTACCACCTATGGGCCAGATCGCCTAATGTCAACGGGAACATTCGGCACTTGGTCGCGTGTGATGCCCCGCATCCGATCATGTAGATCCGGAACTTACTCAGGTGAGTCTCGGGGTCTGATCTCCCCTCGTACAAAGGTGTTTGAGGAGGAGCGATCCTTGGCTGCACGGGGGCAAGTTCGATCTGGGCCGCGAGCGGCTCGGTCGGCCCAGCGATCTTTATTTTGGCGCCTGCCCCAGTTTCTAGGAGCGCCTTCATCTCGTCGAGCTGGCGTTATTGCGGCCATCGCCGTAGCTTGGTCGCTCATGGTTTGGCTCTCGGAGTGGGAGCCGAGGCGATCGTGTACTGATCTCCTGGCTCCGCGGTAGGCGATGAGATCGACGCCGCCGATATTAGTTCTTCGGCGAGGGGGAGCTAAGTGGCCGACCTGCCTTTTGGGAGTTGGGTACGCCAAACTCCTGGTGATGGATTCGGGCTCCGTCGTCTCATGGCTGGGACCAGAATACCCCGGTCGCCATGATGGATCGCTTCCTAAGCGGCTGAAGACGGAACTGTCCCACCTCGCGAGTACTTCTTCTCGTGAATCGGGGCTTCCTGACGATTGCTCGACAAGTAACCCCTTGAACTTCCACTTGCCCGCGCGACGGATGGCTGATGGGGTAATAGTGGGCGCACCGCATGCTCTCCGTCGCTCCCGCAGGATGGCCATGGCCTCCTCAATCTGTTCCGCTATTTGGAACTGATCGAGCGAGAGGCTAGGGCCATCCCTCGGGGGTGGGATCGAGAGTCTCGCGCCACCACGGATGCCCTCCGCCGTAGGTTGGGGCTCGGATTGAGCTGGAATGAGACGTCCGGCGGTTCTGAGAGCGGCTCTCTTCGCTATGGTGGCAGACACCATTATTCTAAAGGTTTTTCTTTGAAGAACAGTGAGTGTTTCTTCAAGTATATGCCCCGGAGAACAGTGAGTGTTCTTCGAGACGGTAGGAATGAAAATGAAGGTTAAGATGCCCTTTTTCTAGCGCCAATTGTTGTTACCCAAAATATTATCCGGAGATGATATTGCTGGAATGGATGAGTAACAAACAAAATGCGAGAGCACGTCCGTGGGAATGTAAATAACACAAGATTTGCCGGGTTTGTTAGGCCCGGGCTTAAATGCTCTAGCAAGATATCATTAATACGAATACGTTGGAGTACAAATATTAATGTAAGAGTACAATTACAATGAGTGTAAAAGACCCTAGTTATCTAGCTCTTGAGTGCTGATGATTGCCGAAAGAACCAGAGTTGATACTCTGTGTGTTCTTGTAACAGATGATATGTGATGCTCGATTCGGCCGATCGTCTCTTGGTTAAGAGGTTATGAGAGAGAGAGAAATGCCATGAGAAAGGCAGTCAGAAAAGCAGACCCATTTCCAAGTGCAGGAAGCCTTCTATTTATAGGAGGAGCTGGGATGTATTAATCCTGACGAGTGATCGCCTTTCCTGTGTTATAATAAGGGGGCGATCATCTTTTAGCACATGGTCTGATTGCCTTAAAATCCACGGTTGCTGCTGGCAGCCAGATGTGCGAACCAATGAGAGGAACACACGCGTCTCCTGTCGCTGTCCCGGGAGATCCCACCTTGGACCTTTCGGCGGGTTTGTCGGTAGGTGATAAGATGGTGACAGGCTGGGGTCAAAGGGCCTTATCCTGCGGCGCTTTTTCCGGATCTTCACGTGGGTCTCTATCCCGAGTTTTGGCCTTCGCAGACTTGACGGATGTTGGCTTTATGTGGCGTGAGGCGGTCATCCATGATCGGGTACTTGGGACGATCGCTAGTTGCCGGGAGACGATCGCCATGGCAGTCGATCGCTCGGCGCAGGGTCCTGTTCTAAGTCCTTCGATCGGCAAGTCTGCGTTGGTCTATTTGTGCCGATCGCCTGTTGAGGTGTATAAATCTCGACACAACACTCGGTTCCCAAAAATAATGTCATAGCCAGTATCACCCGGGAAGCTCATCCCGTCACGACCGCTACTAGATCGATATCCAAGTATCTAAAAATAAAGCCCACGATGGGGTCAGCCACAATACTCAACAATGATAACGATCACATCATCATAAATAATTGCATACCAATGTAACAACATAGTAAGAATACTACCGACGTAATCTTACCGTCATAACCTCACCAACCCATAGCAATCCATATCAAATCAATCCTTACCATAATCCACATTTCGCATTCTCAAATGACGAAATGAACTCAACTACAACCATCCGTATTGTATTCAAACAATACCAAGAATTCTCAAAACATCATCATAACTCATAAGTATGGAATAATCCGTCCGTGCCAAATCCTGTCCGTCGGAAAGCACAATCAAGTACCAATCCTGATAAGAACCAAATATACATAATACATCTGTAGGCCAATGACAACCAATCCAGAAACATCGATGCAAAGCCCAAACGCTCATACAATAAATAACCATGATCAACCAAAACATCAACCGAGAATATCATCAACATGATAAAATCCAATACGAACAACCAAAGATCAAAACCCAACCGAGAATATCATCCACATGATAAAATCCAACGCGATCAATCAAAGAATCAACAACAACCGAGAATACCATCACATGGTAAACTCCAACACGATCAACAAAGGATCAACAACAACCGAGAATATCATCACATGGTAAACTCCAACACGATCAATAAAGGATCAAAAACAACCGAGAATACCATCACATGTTAAACTCCAACATGATCAACAAAGGGCCAACAATAACCGAGAATACCATCAACATAATAAATTCCAACACGATTAACAACGATCTAGAATAGCATCAACATGGTAAACTCCAACACGATCAAATATAATGGATCTCAAAAAAATAACCAGTCGCAAACCGTCTAACATATCCAATAATACATGGGGTATGAACGACCAATCATTATGGCTCAATATAGATGTCACAGTACGCCCGATCTGGAAATGTGTTCATGCACAAGACACCCCGGGTATCGATCAAATACACGTGTGGTCTTGTACCTAATCAGTCTCACGAAGTACGTCTCGTGTGCGCAGCTCAATGTGAGGTCATGAACCCATCGCATGACTATGCGTGCCCGCCCTGAAAATCCTACACATAACCAATCGGCAAGCAGATATGACACCAAAAACCAGTCGTAAACCGTATAACATATCCAATCATACATGGGTATGAACGACCAATCATTATGGCTCAATATAATGTCACAGTACGCCCGATACGGAAATGTGTTCGTGCACAAGCCACCCCGGGTATCGATCAAATACACGTGTGGTCTTGTACCTAACAGTCTCACGAAGTACGTCTCGTGTGCATAGCTCAATGTGAGGTCATGAACCCATCACATGACTATGCGTGCCCGCCCTAAAAATCCTACACATAACCAATCGGCAAGCAGATATGACTCCAGATATGTCACGATGCAACATGACAACGAAACTCAAAGAATCACATATCCAATAAGGATCAAAAGACTCCCCAAAGTGAACAACGACAAACTGATAATGAAAAGTCGACATGACCAATCAATATCCAAAACAACAATCCTGGGATCATCATCCCCAATGAATGATCAACACGATCAACGATCTCAATACCAACAATCCTGGGATCAACATTTCTCAACGAAACAATCAATATGAATCCCATTATACGAAACATCAACATACAACATATAAAACAATTCACCAGAATAATTATCCTCATAACTGAGCAATAATTAAATTATCTCAAAAGCCGAAGACAATATCCTTTCCACGAACAAACATCCCTGAATGAATACACAGTTATTCGAATAATCTCGAATGAGGTACAGTCCATTAATATCAGTAAACCACCATCCCGACATTAATGTCGACACGATAAACTATCCTCGAAATCCGACATTCCATATCACAGACCAAAGATAACTCACATCTCCGTCTTCACCAAACACATTGAAATCATATACATTATGATTTAATCCAAACCAAAGCATAATATACAAACCATCATCCCGACAATTTACATTTATAATATCATTGCTATATGAATGATAAATGAAATGAAATAAAAATTATTTATTAAATATTATGAACTGGAAAAGTATAAACATGCCTCAATACCGATACACGAAGCAGTTACCAATTCCATTGTCTTCGTCTACGAGCTCCTCAGCCCCGACCAAAAGAAATCTACGAACTCTTCAACCTCAATCGCAACACAACGGTCATAATCAACGATTAATTATCACAGCCTGTTGCAATAATCGATTAACAACAAGTTCGATGACAATCAACAACCGATATACCCAATCAATCAAACTCAACGGTTCAACGATACCTCAATCACATACAAAACCGAACAATTCAACTCATACAATTACGGACTCAAATCCACAATACAAGTCGAAATCCGATAATCATATCAACAATCAATTCAAACCAATAATGAGGGTCTGAACATTATCGATTCCAAATTCAATCTTAAATAGAAATTAACAAGGTTCCTCCTTGTAAATTCATAGTTAAAACCAATCACCGATGATCATCATCAATATGAACCATCCAATTAGTTCAACATTATAGATAATCATATTCCAAGGCTATCAAATAAATCAATCATTCGAATTGAACACTTGTTCAATATGTATGAGCTTCCAAACTCAAAGATGAATAATAATCTCATCAAACTCGTAATCATATTCGTATTCCTATACGAATATTATACCAAAACACATAACTTGGTTCTATATATGAATATTCCATATTCATATCCAGAACACCAACACCTTACACATATTCATCATATCATGACATATGGTTCAAGAGCTCCTCAAGAACACGAATTAATCTGTAATCACGTTCATAATCAACAAACGACATACCCCAATGTCTTCTAACATCTAAACCATCATCTAACTCATAATCCAAGACATATATCGTCAAATTCTTCAACATACACTTTACATAACATCAAGAATCACAACAATACCACCATAACCATCATCATACGAATTAATCATCAACAACAACATCAAAATCCGAAAGTTAAGGGGGGGATTGTCCAACATACCTCTTGAAGATGAACAACACAATCGAACACCATAAGAATCAACAATATCTTCATATCTCAAGCTCCAAATCCATTCCATCAAGCTCATAATCAAGTTAGAAAACCAAAAATCCATCTCGGAGGGTTGAAAGGCGAAAAACAAAGTGAAACTCTCCAAAATGACGAAATGACGGAGGTCTCACATATATAGACTTCCAATCGTTACGTACGTAACATTCCTTACGTACGTTACCCCTCCTTGATAGCGTACGTAATACTAGGGGTGTTCAAAACCGGATATCCGAAAATTCGGATATCCGAAAGTTCGGATAGTAGATTTTGATATCCGATATCCGGAAAAAATATGAATTTTATTCGGATATCCTTATATTCGAAAAAAAATATTCGGATTTGGATATCGGATATCCGAATATCCGAAAAAACTTCGGATATGGATATCGGATATCCGAATATCCGAATACCTTCTATTATTTAAAATATAAAAAAATAAAAAATTTAGGATTTTTCGGATATTTTGGATATCCGAATATCCGATTTTTCTGAAAAGTACTATCCGATATCCGAATCCGAAGTTCCGGATATCCGAACTTCGGATATCCGAATTTTTGGATATCCGGAACTTCGGATTTTCGGATATTTCGGATCGGATATCGAATATTTTGAACACCCCTACGTAATACTGATCCACGTGTTACTCCCTCATTCTCGTTCCATGATTACGTACGTAAAGGCCAATGCCATAGTGTACGTAATATAGGTGTTGACTTACTACAGTAGTATGTCCATTTAACGTACGTAATGAGAAATCCATAGCGTATGTTAACTCAAAGTTGACTTGCCTTTTCGTACGCCATCCGTTCTCTGGGCTCCACATGTCAGGTATAGATTCCTCTATCCGATTCCTCTCATAACGCATGTAATACATGGTACATAACGTACGTACCCTTACCAACTTAACGTACGTAAGCTCCTCAGCTTAACGTACGTAATGGCTTCTGCACTTAGCCAAATATAGCTGCTCTTGCCTGTCATCTCAACATACTGAATATGTATACACATCCCAACAATATTCCCGTATGATATACCCAATATCAAAATCAAAACAACCTGATACACGATATCATCAAATATAATTATCGACCAGTTACGTCAATTATACAAATACAATTGTCTCAGTTCTCAATTTATTTTATCCATACTGTATAGAAACCATACTATCCAGTATATCTCAGATAAAATAACACAAAAAAATTATACCGAAAATCCAGTGTTACAGGTCTGAAGTCGATACAACAATGCGACTACCCGACAAATAACATGACTCCCAGTTGGACAACGAAGCTCAGATGGTCCACAACAAGAATAACCATATGAAGAGAAGCAACATACAGTGTCTTACACACAAGTATATGATCAATATGAATGATGCGACGCCAAATTGCACTCGATGAAAATCACAACACGGTATATCATACCATACATAACGGAGAGAAAATTCCAAATAATCATCAACGAAACAAAATAACCGGCACAGAACGACAAGTAATTCAAAATAACCGGAAACAAAAATCTCAGATATTACATTTTACCTCACAAAAAACAAGTTTCATCCTGAAACTTAAAACAAAGAGTGGTAGACGAACAAGGAGAAACAAACATTCTGCTCAGCTCTGAAACTCCACGAACAATGTGTAAATGCGAATTTCCTCGAAATGCGATAAACTGACTAAGTAAGCATCTAATACACGAGTCGAGACGATAACATACGTATGGTCACGAGGAATCGAGGTGGAGAAGTATGAGTTCGAAAATAAATATTTCAAAAGTTAAGGGAAAATTTTCAAAATAACTCAAACATCCTGGAACCACGTTTTGAGCTCGAGCAACAACATCCAAGCTCATAACACGTCTGAAATATTATTTGCACATGTAGAAACAATTAAACGATAATTTCAAACAAAATTTGCAAAGATCAATCCACAAATGCGGAAAGGTCACAATAATCCATGGATTCCGATGAAATAACTCTGAAACTCATCCAGATGACGGTAAACTGAGCATAATAAGGTAGTTTAAATTTGTCGGAAGGATTACAAATGAGTCGTCAACAATGAAAATCACTCAAAATAGAAATTACTAAAAATCGGTTATTACACAACGACCCCCCCCCCCCCGGTTAAGCTCTCGATAGCTCGATCACCAACTGCAGAATTGCGGCCTATACTTCTTAATATCTCAATTTTCTCTTTAAATACCACCTCCCGTATGTAAAGATTGACTAGTCGTGTAACAAAGTGCAATGTAGGTCTCTTCCATACGCAACCAGTCTGCAATATAGACATACAATAAGAACCATGATAGAATGCCTAAGGAAACGAACATAAAAAGGCCACTGTCTTGCACATGATGGCATGCACACGATCGATGCCCGTCGTGTGCCCCATGACGGCTCACGCGATCGATGCCCGTCGTGTGTAGACCATCGTGTGCAAGGTAGAAGCCTTTGGTCTTCTTGCCCACGATGGCTAACATGACTGATGCCCGTCGTGTGTAAACCATCGTGTGCAAGGTAGATGCCTTTGGTCTTCTTGCCCACGACGGCTCACACGATCGACGCTCGTCGTTTGTAAACCATCGTGCCCACAAAAGACCATCGTGCACATGATGGTGTCATTGTCTTCAGTACCATCGTGAGACGATGAACAACCATCGTGGGCGCGACCGTGTGTGACTAACTTGCACTAACAGATGGCTCATTGACGAAAGCCTCTTCAGATTGGGTGTCACTATCGTGTGAGGAAGTTATGTGGTGTTCGGATTCTCGGTCGTAGTCGGAGTCAGACATTCTTGCCGGCGATAGGTTTCGATTGGGACGATCGAGTTTTGCGACCCAGAGAGATCTTTTTTTTGGACGAGAGAAATGGGTTGTGGGGCCGATTGTTGTTTTATTACTTTTCTATTTCTTTTTTATTTTTTTATCTTTTAGTAGTAGACTTAAGGGTAATAATATCTTCTAACACATTTTGAGATCAAAAACTTATGCTCTTTTGAATGAGGATATAAAACTTGTTACTTTTATGTTTTGGTACTAAAAAGGGGTTTTTCTACCGTCAGGCAATAAAAATTTGGCCTGACGTTCGGCCGGTGCTAAAATTAAATATTTCTTCATATTTATCGATTTCAGTTTGTATATTCTTCTTATTAGAGTTGAAATGTGCGGGTTGGAATAAACAAATATGAAAAAACATGCAATTTTAGTACCGACCTAATATAAGACCAAGTTTCCTGACCCGGCGATAAGAAAATACATCTTAATTATACTACATATTCGTTCATATCTGTCGATTCAAGTTTGTATATTCTTCTTGTTAGGATTAAACTGTACGGATTGGAATCAATAAAAAAAATATGTAAGTTTAATACCGGCCTAACGTCAGACCAAACTTTTCTGGCCTAACGTCAGGCCAAAATTTCCTGGCCTGACGGTAGAAAAGCCTCAAAAAAAATAGGACCCTATAGATATTTAAAAAAGAATGAGATAGTTGTCACATCTTTGTAGATATTTGCACATGACAAGTTGATTTTAATATTATATTTTTTATTAGTAAATCGAGCTCTTATGCAGTGTGGTAAGATATTAATAATTAAAGTTGTGCATTGACAAGCGTAAAAGTTCAGATGTTGCAGTTATAAGAGAATGGAGATAGTATATAGTTTCATGTTGGCATTTGAAAACTGAAACTCATGGCCGGCCCAAGCATAAGGCGACCCAAAATTATATGTATTATTCATATAAAATTACATTTCTTTGTAATTTTTTATAATGTTTGTAATTTATTCAACACTTTCTCATTTTAAAAAGTTTTGCTTTTAGTTAATTTATTTTAATATATTTGTCAATTTTATGTTTTTTCGAAAGGACCTTTTTTAAAAATTTTGCTTGAGGCCTCTAATTAGGTTGGGCCGAGCCACTAAATATACAGAGTTCTGCAGACTCTGAAACAATGCTTCCACTTCCACAAGACTGATATCATAAAAGCATTTCCGTGTCCAAACCTTTCCCTCCCTTCAATAAACAAAACGGAACAGATGAAACAGCGATTCTGCTATATCCATCTCTTTGTGCAGTCGCTTTTATTACCTGAGCCAAATGCGTGCAACTTTATTTTTTTCTGCATGGTACAAAGTCGTCTATTGGTAGAGATGAAGCTAAGGCAGTCAGAAAGGATGTTTTGTCTACCACAAGGAGACAAATGCTTTTTTGGGCTTATAGGCATGCATATGTGCCTATCTCCTTGTGCATTTTATAGCTGTTCTCCATATCCCCACGTTATGTTTATGTCTGGATTGTAACCAAGTTTTTCATGTTATTTGTCGTTTTTATCCATTTCATTTGCAGTCCTTTTCACCATTTTTGTTATTATTTTGAGCGAAAACAATGCTTTTCGTCACTTGTAATTCTTGCGATTTTTCTTTTGAATTCTACGAAAATTAAAATGTTATTTTGATTCCTCTAATTTCTAAAACGTTCTTTTTAGTCATATAGTTAACCTTCGTTTATTTTTAAAGGAAAAACAATGTTTTTCGTCCCTATAATTTGCGTGATTTTTGCTTTTAGTCCTACGTAAATTGAAATGTTATTTTGATCCCTGGAATTTCTAAAATGTTTTTTTCAGTTACTGTCTTTAGTTGTATATGTCCAAATAGTATAATAGTGCAGTAACAAATTCATGAGTCTGATAACAAAAATTCAACTTTTGACAAATAGAATATGTCCATATAAGCATGTGATGCGATGCAAAAAAAAATGTGTGGTCTTGTAGTATTAACTAAAAAGGCAAACCACCGCCATCACAAGATCTTAAATCGGTAAAAAATGCCAAACGATCTAATATAATGGCAACTACAAAACATCCAAAACAACCCAAGTATTACTATTTGTCAAAAGATGAATTTTCGTTCTTGTACTCATGAATTTATTCTGCACTATTATCTTTATTTGGACATATACTATTATTCTCAAAAGCCGGTTGTGTCACCATAGTTTTGAAAAATTAACACATTCAATTGAAACATGTATTACTGGTAGTAATCAATAAGCTTACTAATTACGTGGTATTTAGTTCTAACGGTGGTTTTACAATTGATTAAGTTGTTATAGAAATTGGTGACCTGATGGCCTTTGTGTTTGCTAAGTCATTAAAAATAAACGGAGATTAATAACAGGGACTAAAAAAGAACGTTTTAGAAATTACAGGGATCAAAATAACATTTCAATTTTCGTAGGGACTAAATGCAAAAATCACGTAAATTACAGGGACGAAAAGCATTATTTTTCCTTTAAAAATAAACGGAGGTTAACGGTAGGGACTATAAAAGAACGTTTTAAAAATTACAGGGATCAAAATAACATTTTAATTTTCATAGGGACTAAAAGCAAAAATCGTGCAAATTACAGGGACGAAATTCATTGTTTTCCCTTATTTTTATTGTTGTTTGGTCGCCTAATATCGTGTTTGTCCATGATTGTTATCTCGATTCTTAATAATTTTCGTCGTTTTTGTATTTTTGGTGATTTTTGTGAATTTTGGAAACTTTCTCATATTTATAAGTATGGTTTCTTGGTAAAAATAAAATCACATCGAGCAAATTGGGATGGGAGCAAAAACGGACAAACAGAGCACCGGAACACCCTGTGATCAAAGCTCGAGTCACTCAGTGGCCGAGGGCTCCGTTTCTCGGCTCTGAGCCTTCGGTCGCCACCAAGCCGAACCCTCAGCCGGTCGAGCCGTGTATCGACCAAGACGTGTCCCGACCGAGCTGTTGGACCGACCCGTATACCGACCCTGTACCCGTCGGACCGGCCTTAGCGACCAACCCCATACCGCGGGTGACCACGACCGAGCGAGTCACATTGGTTTGATCGAGGCTATGGCCGAGGCAGCCGTATCGGACAGTGGCATGACCGATCCCTAGGCGGATGTTCTCTTATTTTATATTTTGTGCCGAATCTATAAATAAGCGTTTTCATGTATTTGTATCTATTAGGGGTGGCAATCGGATAATACGGATACGAATATGGCTATATCCGTATCCAAATCCGGAACTTGGAATCCGTATCCGAATTTGTATCCGAATCCGGGAATATCCGGGAAAACCTTATCCGTATCGGAATCCGGCGAATATTATCCGGATACGGATAATATCCGAATCCGAATCTACACTTTCTGGTTTATTTTTCAAAAATAAATGGGTGCGAAGGGAGTTGAACCCACAACTCCTCTCTTTGTGGATTTTTAAAGCCACACTCCAACCTTATCCGTATCCGAATCCGGCGAATATTATCCGGATACGGATAATATCCGAATCCGAATATACACTTTCTGGTTTATTTTTCAAAAATAAATGGGTGCGAAGGGAGTTGAACCCACAACTCCTCTCTTTGTGGATTTTTAAAGCCACACTCCAACCACTTGGGCTACTTGATTGTTGTGTTAAAGAGAGAAATAATTATAGATAACTTAGTATAAACATATCACTGAATTAAAGATCTACTAAGATCTCCAACTAAATTATTTTTTTATTTTTTGAAAATTGGGAATATCACTAAATTATAGTAGTGATCTACTAAGATCTAAACCAAATTATATTTATAAAAATTTAAATTATTATAAATATAAAATGTGTTATATTTTGTAATTATATATTAAAAATATATTAAAATTGTATATTATATATAATTTTATCTCGGATACGGATGCACCTATATCCATATTCGTATCCGGAATTTTCGAATACGAATAATATTCGTATCCGTTTTTTTTCGGATACGGATAATATTCGTTTTTTCCGGATACAAATACAGATATTTCGGACGGATATCGAATTTTTCGGATTTTTGCCAGCCCTAGTATCTATCCCCTCATTTTTCAGATTTCAAGTTTAAAAATCACTTTCCTCTCCATTTTCTATATTTATTTCCTCCCTTTCTAAACCCTAATTTTTATTTTCTTTTTCAGTTTCAAATGTAATTTTCAATTCCAAACTTCAATTATTGCAGTTGCTCGTTTTTTTCTATGGACGCAAGGTTTATATGCATGAATTAATTTTATGTTTGGCTTTCAATTCCTATAGTTCAAGTAAGCTTACACATTTCGAGATCTATTCTCTCTCCTCCAATTTCTCCATAGAATTATTATTGTTGTGCTTGATATCTTTTTCATTTTGATTTCTTTCATATGTGTGGTCAAAATCCTAATTCTAGGGAGTGAGGAATTGATCCAGTTCATTTTCGATTTAAGAGGATTAGCAATTGAGTTGATCCAATTTGAGGAATTATATTGACTAAATCTAATTTTGTGAAAATTGACCAGGAGGGCAATTTGCCCCAAATTCCCCATATTGAAATTGAATCTAATTGATGAGCGTCGTTGATTGAATTGATTATTGATTCTTGCTAAATTCCTAGAATGTAATTCGATAAACATCGTTCAATTAAATTCAATTATTGATTACGGCTAAATTCCTAGTATGATTGGGGCAATTCCAACTCCCTAAACTTTAAAATTCCATTTCCACTCTTTGATATTTTGCGCATTTAGGTGTTTGTTTAATTTCCTTGGTGGTAATTTTATTTGCTTTTGTTGATTTTGCATTGAAATGCTATTCTATTTACTTAGTGATCATTTTTCACTTATTTCCTTTAATTTTCAGCATTGCATTACATTGCATTCCTTATTTAATAATCCAATCCCCAATTATGTTAGGTTTAATTTTTGTCGGAATCAATTTTTTAATACTAAATCATAAAATTGACAAGTTTTATATCCCCATTCATAAGAGTAAGTTTTTAGTATCATTTTGATTAAAAAGACTAAAATATCCTCACAAAAGTTGTAATGTTGACTTTCTCTTTTCTTTTTGTATTTTATTTAATTTAAACTATTTTTCTTTTATCTTTTTTTATTTTCCTCATCTGCTCAAAGCCGATCGATATTAATATCTAACAACCAAAATTTAACTACAACCTATACATCAAAACAACACAACCATTTTTGACAAAGGGTCTCTCAAAAATCTTATAAAATCACAAGATTATTCGAAAAGAAAAGTTGACGTTCAAATAGAACTTCATTTATCGTGCTTCTGGGTTTATAAAGAAGGAATGCATCAATATTTTACCGCTGGAATTTTTTTTTCGATAAGTTCTTCCGGACACGATGACTGCACACGATGGCAAACCACCATGTGCACTGGTCGTGTCCAACGCCTTGACATCGTGCGCACAACTAACGTGTCGGGTGTTGTATCATACATCTTGCGGGCGCTGCCGGGCCCTGTATTCTACAGCTGCTGAGTGCTGTCGGGGCACATAATTGTGCCCATGATGGGACTAGCCATCGTGTGCACACGGTCATGGCAGGATGCACACGACAACAACATCCCATGACCGTGGGCAGGATGCACAAAAGTTCATGTGCACACGATAGGGCACACGATCGTGCCCACAATGGGACTAACCATCGTGTGCACAAGAACATCAATATTTTTCACTAATTTCTCAAATTACTCGTCAATTTACGTGTTGTTACTTATATATTAACAAGTATTTGTTAACAATATGCTTGTTTAAAAAGTTATAGATTGAATTAACATAATATATTGCATATCGTGTGTAGTCTATATGTTCTCAATGTATTAATTCGTACATATAAGTTCATCGTCTGTATGAAATATCTCATATACTAATGAATTACACTAAATAACAAATACTAGTTTGTATAAGAAGTCATGTAGTAATTAATGTTTGAACAAGCAATTTTAGAATCACAAAACATCCTTCTAGATAACACATTAAATCAAATTGGTAAAAATACCAAAAGTTCATATGCACATGATCGTGCCCACGATGAGATTAGCCACCGTGTGCACAAGAACATCAACATTCTTCACTAATTTCTCAAATTACTCGTCAATTTATGTGTTGTTACTTATATATTAACAAGTATTTGTTAACAATATACATATTTAATAAGTTATAAATTGAATTAACATAATATATTGCATATCGTGTGTAGTCTATATGTTCTCAATGTATTAGTTCATACATATAAGTTCATCGTGTGTATGAAATATCTCATATACTAATGAAGTACGAAATGACAAATACGAGTTTGTATAAGAAGTCATGTAGTAATTAATGTTTGAACAAGCAATTTTAGAATCAAAAAACATCCTTCTAGATAACACATTAAATCAACTTGGCAAAAATACTAAAAGTTCATATGCACACGATGGGGCATACGATCGTGCCACGATGGGACTAGCCATCGTGTGCACAAGAACATCAATATTTTTAACTAATTTCTCAAATTACTCGTCAATTTACGTGTTGTTACTTATATATTAACAAGTATTTGTTAACAATATACATATTTAAGAAGTTATAGATTAAATTAACATAATATATTGCATATCGTGTGTAGTCTATGTTCTCAATGTATTAGTTCGTAAATATAAGTTCATCGTCGTATGAAATATCTCATATACTAATGAATTACGAAATAACAAATACGAGTTTATTTAAGAACATGTCGTAATTAATGTTTGAACAAGCAATTTTAGAATCACAAAACATCCTTTTAGATAACACAGTAAATCAAATTGGCTAAAATACCAAAAGTTTATATGCACACAATGGGATATACGATCGTGTCCACGATGGGACTAGCCATCGTGTGCAAAAGAACATCAACATTTTTGACCAATTTATCAAATTACTCGTCAATTTACGTGTTGTTACTTATCTATTAACAAGTATTTGTTAACAATATACATATTTAAAAAGTTATAGATTGAATTAACATAATATATTGCATATCGTGTGTAGTCTATATGTTCTTAATATATTAGTTCATACATATAAGTTCATCGTTTGTATGAAATATCTCATATACTAATGAATTACACGAAATAACAAATACGGGTTTGTATGAAATATCTCATATACTAATGTATTAATGTTTGAACAAGAAATTTTAGAACCACAAAATATCCTTCTAGATAACACATTAAAGCAAATTGGCAAATAGTGATGTGCCTACATGCGGGCGCTGTCGGGCGTTGTATCCTATAGCTTGCTGGCGTTTAGGGTCATGTATACTACTGTTCCTGAGTGCTATCGGGGATCGTCGTGTTTAAACCAAATCGGCAACTCGCGATGTGCCTACCGCATGCGGGCGTTGTCGGGCCCTGTATCCTACACGTTGTGGGCGCTGCCGGGCCCTGTCTCCTACAGCTGCTGGGTGATGTCGGGGTTCGTCGTATGTAAACTATCGTGCCCATGAAAGACCGGCGTGCACACGATGGTGTCATCTTTTCGGCACCATCGTGAGGATAAACAACCGTCGTGGCACGATCGTGTGTGAATAAATTACACTAGCGATGGCTCATTGTGAAAGCCTCTTGGATGGAGTGTCACTAGTGTGTGAGGAACTTACGGCGTCTTCGGATTCTTTGTCGTAGTCGGAGTTCGACATTTTCTTGACGGAGGGTTTTGGTTTCACGACAGTGAGAGGGGTTTTTTTTGGAAGAGAGCGAGTGGCTTATGGGACCGTGTAGATGATGAGTGTGGGTTTTATTAGTTTTCTATTTTTATATTTTTTTATCTTTTAGTGGTAGACTTTAAGGGTAACAATATCTTTTAACACGTTTTGGTATAAAAACTCTACTCTTATGAATGAGGATATATAAACATTCTTTTATGGTTTAGTACTTAAAAAGAGATCCCTTAATTTTTTCTAGCATATATTTCTGTTTATTTTGCATTTTTATTCCTTTAGCCTCCTTCAAAAATTTCTCGAGTGATCGGTCTGAATTGATTTACCACTCCAAAAACTCGACCCAATTCTTTAATAAGATCTAAATTCTCGAAAACAGAAATTCTTGTACGATAAGCCATGCATTAGATCAAATTAGGATATAGACAGTCTAGGTTTGATTAGGTTTGATTTGAATGAGAATCCCATTACTAGTATGATTTTGTGAATTTAGATGCTTCTAGATTTTCCTTGACGTATTTGGGATGGAATTAAAATAACATTAATATACTAGTTGGTCTGAGATATAAATATATTTATTTTAAAACTATTTAAGCCTACCAAAACATTAATAATACAAACTATTGGTGCTAATGGTAATAATAGTGAGACAATACAATCTACACTCTTTCAGAACAAAAATCATCACGAAAATCAGTTTTACATCTAATATGAATCTAGTGTAAAGTAAAAACATGAATGTATGATTATATCTAGCATGACATGCTCGTATAGATCATGTGTTAACTTGTAAATATGAATCTTATGATATGATGAATGTTAATATGCAACATCTATATATTGATGCATATTGACAATGAATGTGATTAATGATCACTACTAGAAAAAACACTTTCTAAATCGGGTAAAATAAACATTCTAAATCGGTTAAATAATCGTTATAGATCCAGCCGATGTAGAAAATGGACTTTCTACATCGATTTTCAGAACCGATCTAGAAAGTCTGCTTTCTACATCGGTTATTTAACCGATCAAGAATGTCTATTTGAACCGATCTAGAAAGTCTTATTTTTTTTCCAAAAAAATGACGCTAACCCAGCTCGGCTCCGAGCCGACCCGCCGGCCCCGACCCGGATCACAGCCGGCCCGAGACCCGACCGAGGCCAACCCAATCTTGAAATATCAATGTATTTTAATTTGTTGCTATGAGGTTTGAAGATCTTGTGGTTGGGAATGAAGTCCCAACCACTAGGCTAAAGTGAGTTGTTTGAGAAGCTTGCATTTATATTAAATTTAAATATAATTTCTCGAGTGGGTTTCAAATCGGTTCTAAAATAACCGATCTAGAAAGTGCACTTCAACCACTAGGCTAAAGTGAGTTGTTTGAGAAGCTTGCATTTATATTAAATTTAAATATAATTTCTCGAGTGGGTTTCAAATCGGTTCTAAAATAACCGATCTAGAAAGTGCACTTTCTAGATCAGTTCTAAAATAACCGATTTAGAAAGTCCACTTTCTAGATCGGTTCTAAAACAACCGATTTAGAAAATATTCATGTCACTTTCTAGATCGGTTATTTTAGAACCGATTTAGAATATGGTTGCGTCACTTTCTAAATCGGTTATTATAGAACCGATGTGAAAAAGAAAACCTAGCTAGCCTATAAGCTTCCCTCACTAGTGCATGAAATATTGTAATTGCTAAAATGTAATACATACCTTATAGAAGTCGGGGTGGCATAGTGGAAATGCGTGATCATAGACGTCATTTGAATATTTTGAAAAAACTTATGTTTAATTTTCATAATAATGTTTAAAGAGTCTACAGAACCGTATACCCGCTCTGATACGACTATTATAGCGACTCACTTTTATAAATAATTTCCCCCTCTAAATTTTTAGGCATAGAAATAACGCGCAGCGAAGAATAAATTAAATACCCATCACTTATTCGCCATAACATCGTAATTTTTTCACATAAAATTAAGTATTATTCAAATATTAACCCCACAAGTTCTTAATAAAAATATAAGAGAATATTAACTCAAATATTCACTTTGTCTCTAAAACCACAAGAGATAACAATTTGACTTTAAAGAAGTTAAACTAATTGGATGTCTTGACCATGTTCCACCACTACACATCACGTCGAGTTCCTTAACCTGAAAAACTGAATGAAGGAATGAATGCGACGACTCAGTGGGCCAACGCAATTATCAAAGTTAAATACGGTAAGGCGCTGTTCTTTTGGACTTATTTTGATTTTGATTAAGTTGATTCGATTCCGTTCGAGTCCATTCGATTTAGTTGATTCGAGTCCATTGATTCGATTCGATTCGATTCGATTTAGTTATTTCAGTTCTTCTTCTTATTATTATTATTAATCTTAATTATTATTATTGTTATTATTACTAATAATATTACTATTATCGTTGTTGTTGTTGATTACTATTATTATTATTATTTACCATTATTATTATTATTATTATTATTTACCCTTAATATATATTTGATTCGATTTAGTTCGGTTGATTCGATTCGAGTCCATTGATTCGATTCGATTCATTTGATTCGAATCCATTCGATTCGATTCAATTCAGTTCAGTTTAGATTCATTCAGTCCAAAAGAACAGAACCTAAGAACTGCTACTTGAAACAAATGATTGATAGCCCAGAGGCTCAATGACACTTGTTAACGTGTCCATACATATAACAATTATATCTTGAATATTTAAAATAGACAATGAGTAGAATCACAAAGTCTAAATCAAATACAAAAACATTGGCATCAATGTATACACACCATGATTTGTCCGGAAGCCATAATGACAATGTGTAGCCCAAAAGTTTTGTGTGTACAATTAAATATAACTGAGTTCATATTTACAATGTTTAACATGCCAATATAAATATTATGAACATAACATATAAAATTGGCAATAAACAATAAATCTCTACCTGGATAAATACACTTGATGATAATAATGCTTGATGCTCCTAGCCATGAAAAATCTTTGCATCTACAAATATAATATATTGAACTTAATACATGATTTAAGAATTAATTTTAAATAATTGAAATATGAGAATAGTAAATAGATTAACAATGAACATTCGTCTGGTGAATTAAAGGAAAATGAAAACTGCCGATGGATTAAAATCCATGATCAAAAGAAAGGTTCATAATTTTCTGGGTAGTTTACAAATATATACAACATATACAATTTATTTACATATATAAAGCAGAGAAACTAATTACATTTATAACACAGTTTAAATATATAGGTCAAAACATGATCCCGATATTTCAACTGCTAAATAATAGTATCTACAATTCAGTTACCAAATAAAAATCTTATATTATCTTCCCTACCAAAAGAGCACATAACATATCAGATCTATTTTCTCCCTCCTCTCTTCTTTGTCGTATACCCTCTCCCTCGTCTTGAATCCCATTGTTGTATCGAGATTTATACTTCTCAACAGGCGATCGACACGAGAGGCCCGGCGTGAGCGAGCCAAATAAGACCAAGGCGGATTGGCGATCGAAGATCCCAGTCAAGTCAGTGCCGAGCGATCGACATCTAAGGCGATCGTCTCTTGGCATAGCGATCGACCCACAGGGCCGGCCAATGGCGACCGCCTCTTGCCACGCAAAGCCGGCATGTCTAGTCGGAAAAGGACGAAGCTCATACAGAGTCCCACATGCAGATCCGGAAAAGGTGCCGCAGAACATGGATCATTGACCACAGCCTGTCACCAATCTCACCTACCGACAGACCCGCCGAAAGGTACAAGTGGGACCGTCCGGGACAGCGACGCAGGACGCGTGCAGGCTCCTCATTGGACCGCACAACTGGCTGCCAGCAACAACCGCGGACTTCAAGGCAGACAGCCCATGTGCGGGAAGACGATCGCCCCTTATTATATTACAAGGAAGGCGATCGCCCGCCAGAAGAAGGGCATCTCAGCTCCTATAAATAGAAGGCTTCCCACACCTGGACAAGGGTCTGGTTTTTCAGCTCATAACTTGGCTTTCACTCTCTTGGCAACGCTATGCACTTCGGAGATCTGTTCATCTCTCACTCTCGGAACATCTTAATCCTAAGACGGTTGGCAGAAACGAGAACAAGAACATACAAAGCTTCGCTCAAGAGCTAGATAACTAGGATCTTTTACACTCATTGTATTCGCATCCTTACATTAATATTTGTACTCTTACGTATTCTTATGAATAACATCTCGCGAGAGCATTCAAGCCCGGGCCTAACAAACCCGGCAAATCTTGTGTTATTCAAACCCTCACGGACGTGCTCTCGCAATTTACTGTTGCTCGACCATTCCAGAAATATTCATCTTGAATAATATTTTGGGCAACAACAATTAGCGCTAGAAGAAGGGGGATCTACCTAAATTTTTATTCCTACCGTCTCGAAGAACACTCACTGTTCTCAGGGGCATATACTGAAGAAACACTCATTGTTCTTGAGAGAAAAGCTTCGAGAATCGTGACTTACGCCTCCACATCAAAGAAAGCGGCGGCGATCCACGGACGCCTCATTCCGATTCAATCCGAGCCGGCCTATGGCGGAGGAGCGCGGCGACCGAGACTCTCGATCCCGCCCAGGGATGGCCCGATCCTCTCGCTCGATCGGTTCAAACCGCGAAACGGTCGAAGAGGCCATGGCCATCCTACGGGAGCGGCGAAGAGCATTCGGCGCACCGCTATAACCCCCTCGGCCATCCGCCGCGTGAGCAAGCGGAAATTCAAGGGTTCTTGGCGGCGATCGCCGGGTGGCCCGATTCACAAGAAAAGGCGTCGCAAGGCCGGACACCTCCGTTTTCGGCCGCTGGCATCGACTCATCTTGGCGGCCAAGGCGATCGGCCCTGACCACGAGGCAGCGGGCCGAGTCCGTCACCGGGAGTTCGGCATACCCAACTCCCATAAGGCAGGCCAGCCATCTGGCTCCCCCTCGCCGAAGAACCGATATTGGCGACCGCAGAGTCAGGAGATCGGTACACAATCGCCTTGGCTCCCACCCCGAAAGCCGAACCACGAGCGACCATGATACAGCAATGGCCGCGATGCAACGCCAGCTCGACGACATGAAGGCGCTCCTAGAAACTGGGGCAGGCGCCAATAGCAAGATCGCCGGGCCGAGCGAGCCACTCGCGGTCCGCATCGAGCTCGCCCCCGTGCAGCGTAAGATCGCTCCTCCGCAAACACCTTTGTATGAGGGGAGGTCGGACCCCGAGACTCACCAGAGCAAGTTCTGGATCTACATGACCGAGTGCGGGGCATCAGATGCGACAGTGCAGAATGTTCCGCTAACTTTGGCGACCTAGCCCATAGATTGTAATATCGCAATTTTGGATTTAGGTAATTTTATTTTTTCGGCGGAAGTCCGTTTGACGACTCGCTTGGGACCGTCTCATCATTTTGAGAATGATTAATTACGCATTTTTGTCATCCGAGTTCGTTTCGGTATTGTTTTGTTGAGTTAGTGTTTCTTAACGACTTTTCCTTTTCGAGTTCGATTCTTGTGAATCTCGTTCGAAATTCTTGTTTGAGTTTCCCGTAAGTCCGTTTAACTTTGTTAGGCGTGTTGTGAACTTCGGTTTGGTTATTCGATCACGTATCGTGATTTTCGGACGTTTTGGGCCATTTTTGTAATTTCCCAAAGTTTGGGGTAATTACTTTCCGTTGTTGAATTTCGAGCCTTCGGGTGGTCGGAATCATGTGTTCTCTTAGTGTTCGGATTCGTCTTTACGAGTACTTCGTAACCGTGCTTTCGGTTTACGTTCAGGTCTGAGTTTTGGGATTTTTCGGACCGTCGGAGCAGCCGAGTCTGTTGGCCGGACACATGCAGCGGCCACAGAGCAGCGGCGCCGTGTCTTGCGCCCAGGTCGGCCAGGACCAGCAACTGCCGAGACACGGCCGAGACACCGGCCCGATCTGGGCCGTTTCTTTGCGCCCGTGTCCGTGAGGGCTATAAATATGGCGAAACGATCGGGTTTTCTTCATTTTCTCACTCGTTTCTTCCTCTTACGCGGATGGAGCTTTGATGATCATGGAGGGATGTTGTTAGGGGTTAAATCCATGAAGTTTTGAAGTTCATAACATCGATTAATCCTTCCATAACTTGCTCCGATCGACGAATCAAGGCAAGTTTTCTTAAAATATAGTTTTGGGGATTTTGTTCGATTTGTCCGTTTAATCCATTTTAACTCGAATATTGATGGATTGATGATTGTTAAGCTATATTATATCTAATTCCTTGTTATTCCACGGTTGGATTGCCACGGATTTGTCGTTTTATTGAGTATTTTATCGCGCCTTGAAGGTGTTCGATAAAATGTCACAAAGAAAATTCGAGCGTTCTACCATTATTCTTCCTCATATGATCGATGATTTATTGATTATATGTTGTTAGGTCGAATTCTTGTGAAGAACTCGAGTCGGAACCCTTCCGTTTGTTGTCTTCTCAGTCAGAGCTTCCGGTCGAGCCGTGTTCTTCGGAGCGTTTGGTAGCGGTTATTAAGGCAAGTATCTTATTATACGACTTGTATCTTGCGACTAGTAATTACGTATGATATGTATGATGATTTTGCTTGCCTTCGTAATTATGTTCCGTTTGAGTTGGTTGTGTTTTCCGTAATTTGAAGGCTTTGTGATAATAATGTTATATTAGTATACGTGTTAGGCGTTGTGCCATTTGTGCGGGATTACGGCGTACATATGGGATGGTTGTACACTCGGTTGTGCAATGTATTGTGTACGAACATGTGTTATCTTTGGTTATGTGTCGTTGATTGACGATAGTTGTTGCGAGTGTTGAGATTGTGTTATGTGCGTGGGACGTACGATTTTGTGGCGATCAATGTGATTGATTAATTGTGCTCATTGTTATGCGTAATGTGGAATGGCTTGATATTTTATGATTATGAGTTGTGTCGTGTCGATGTGTGTGTGTTCGGGTAGGGTGCAGCGAGGCCTGCGGAGTTCGGTACATGATGTGTACGAACAAGGTGTGTAATCCGGGTAGGGTGCAGCGAGGCCTGCGGAGTTCGGTACATGATGTGTACGAACAAGGTGTGTAATCCGGTAGGGTCAGCGAGGCCTGCGGAGTTCGGTACATGATGTGTACGAACAAGGTGTGTGATCGGTAGGGTCAGCGAGACCTGCGGAGTTCGGTACATGATGTGTACGAGCGATGTTTGTGGCGGGTAAGGTCCGTTGAGGCCTCGGAGTTCGGTACATGATGTGTACGAGCGGTGTGTGTGGTCGGGTAAGGTCCGTCGAGACCTACGAAGTTCGGTACATGATGTGTACGAATAATGATCGTGTAGCAATGATTATTTGGGTAACATTTTAAATATGGGTCTCGGACTCATAATGATATATTATCTAGTGTGCTTTGAAACGAGAATCGGGTTAAGGCCCTAAAGTTTTCGAAAGGTTTTGTGAATCGGGACTTGAGGTCTTAAAGGTTTGAAAATCTAAAAATTCCGAGATGATAATCATATTTTCGAATGCTTAATAGCTTATCTTCCCTTGTAAAAAACTCCCGGGACTATTTTGATACTTGATTATTATATTTGAATCATGATTATAATTTGCGTGTTCTATTTCGAATGATTTGATACTTGCACTAGTAAAGCGGTGGAGTTTTACTAACCCCAGTGTCGGGGGTGGATGTCTGTTTTGCGTCGGTACATGCATTCGAGGAGGCGATCACGGGATTGGCACAAGAGGATGACGAGCTGCGATACTAATCATGAGTCGAGAGATGTTTTGATTTTTGTTGTGTTGTCAGAGTTGATTTCAGTCTTCCGCTGTATTGTATTTCGACCCCTGTGTGGGTAATGTTATTTAAGTCAGTTTTATCGATTGGGTTGTGTGACCTCATCGGTCTGTGTATTCACGTGTAAGTGACCATATCGATCTGTATCATTTTATTGTTTGACCACAGGTAGCAAGCATTTGGTTGTTTATGGATGTTTAGCTTTGGTAGATCCTTGTGGAAAGGGTCTACGGCGTGTAATATTCCCATATGGTTTTGGGGGTGTTACATTTATGGTATCGGAGCTTAGGTTGCGGAAACCTAGGCTGTCGGGTCGAGTCGAGTCATGGTTTGTCGAGTAATGTGTTGTCTTGTCGTTCGAGTCGTCAGGTGACAAGTTGAGTTGTGCGTAGTCACAACGTGTCGGATATGTTGTCGGGCGAGATTAGTATCGTGGACGACCGTCACCTCTGTGCGACCTGTGGATGTAAGTCTCCTCCTTTATGCGTAATACTGTGTATCTCGATTTTATCTTAGTGAGTTAATTGCGGTGCATAATTTTATTTACGGTATTGTGTAATATAGTTGTGTTTAATACTTGTGACACATAGTATGTGTATAGAACTGGGCACGTTATTGTTTTATCTTTGAACCACCGGGTGGGGTGGTAGGTTGTGAAAGTTTTAAACCTTGATGGGTTTCGAATAGGTACCGACGGTAGAGTTTGTGAGAAACTCCGATGACTGATTTTCTTGTGTATTTAAACTTGATACCACGAGATGCATTTGATTGAATTGGCGACCTGGTTTCCATTTGAGTATATGGTTTTAAATTCGACTATTTTTGGAATGTTGTAATTTTTGTCCGCTATAGGTAAGTTTGAGAATGTTTCTGAAGGACTTCTGATTTGAGAATTTTGTAGAAATCGATTTTTGGAAAATATTTTGGTGGTGCGGTCAAACCATGGTTTATATGGATTTTTAAAAATTTTTAAATTTTGACAAATGGGCCGTGTATTTTCAAATGACACAATCAGACGGTATTTGAAAAATGTGTTTTGAAATACTTCGGACATTGTAAAATATTACCGTCATCGACCTTTTTGGCGTTTTGTAAATGGTTTTTAGCTGGTGGGTTCCGACGCGGGACCCACGGCGCTATAATGTTCCGTGTAATTATACGAAATTTTTGGGCATTCTAGCCCATTGAATTATCTTTGAAAACTTTGAGTACCTTAGAAAATAAATTTGAGACGTCCTTTTAAAATGAATTATTTTCTTGTGGTACATCCAGTGCCACAATATGTTTCAAGATTCTTCTACCTCGAGGACCAAAATGTTTTGAGATATTTTCCAATGTTTTAGAAACACTTTTACTTAGACCAGGTCGAATACTTAGAAAGTTTTCACGAAAAGAAATTGTCCTCATTTTTATCGAATGCAAAATAGTTTCCAAAGTCTCGATAACAATGTTTCACGATTGTATTTTTATTGAAGGGTGATACTCAAGATCAATCGGTGTTTCCAAAATTATTTTCAAAAGGAGGTTTTCGTTTTAAAACCTATCCATTCCCGTTTGAGAAATTTGGGTATGTATGTATGATGTTCGCGTTGTCGTTATGATGTTTGCTCTGAGTATGATCGAATTGGTGGCATGAACGTCGGCGTTGCCACGCATTTATTGTACTAGCCCTCTGTGAGAGGTGTGAGCTGGTGTTTCTTGTTTATCGCCTCGTGGTGATTTGCGTGTTGTCGCACGAGTGTGGTGTTGAAGCTTGGGTTTGTACGTTTGTGTACATGTGTGATTGTTTCATAATGTTTGTAATTAGGTCTTGGTTATCGTTCGGGCCGTTGAGGTCGCGAGCGATACCGTCGTGATTCTTTGTTGTCTTTGAGTTGGCATCTCCACTATATTGTTTTGCGACTTTATGCCCCATTGTATCTAGCATTTGTATTTTCGGTATGCCGAGCGAGGTATTTCAACCGTGATGTGCGGGGCATGCACGTGTAAATTGTCCTTCTCGTCGGTGACGCGTTTGAAGGACACGAATTGATTTTGCGGGTGGCTCGAGACTTTCGGAGTTCGCGCCCGGCCTGGATATCGGGATCGACTCGAGAGACCCATGGGAGATTTTCCTATCGGATGCTTTTGTGTTGTTACCTTGTTTCCGTTGTTGTGAGTTGCGGGGCGACATTTCTTTTATAAGAGGTCGGATGTAATACCGTACTATATTTGAATTCTATGATTTCTCCTTCTAAATTCTATCGACTTGCACGTGTTCGTCGATACTTTTTGAACTTGTTTGATGTCTCATTTGTCATCATTCGTAGTTGTGACCTTGTTTTAGATCGACTGTTTGTCATCGTGACCTTTCGAGTTCGGTTCGATTCTTGTGAACCTTGTTTGGAAGTAACATCTTTCACTTTCTACCGATTCTTTTAATGTCCGGAGTTGAAGTGGGGACTTGAGTCATTGTTCGACTGTTGTCATTCGATCATTGTTATTGATCATTGTTGTTCGATCATTGTTATTTGATCGTTGTTGCTCGATCGTTGTTGTTCGAACGGGGTTGTCTGACTGTTGTTGCCTGATCTCGTTCTGCGAAGAATTGTCGATCACCGTTAGACAAATGTTTGAGTGTGGCCAAGTGGGTCACCGAGCGGTGCATTGTGAGACCGTTGCCAAGATGTTCGGGAATTGGGTTTCGTTCCTACTCGGGAGTGCACAGTGGTGTCCGTGATGTAGTTGTGTATCGTACTTAATCGTAATTCGTGTAGAATTTGATATTTGTTACGTGGACTTTTTGGTTTTGTTTGTATTCTACCATGATGTTTTCTTGTAAGTTTCAGGACGAAACTTATTTTTAAATAGGATAGAATGTAATGTCGGTTATTCTCGTTTTCCGTTATCGTGAATTGTTTGTGTTTTGGCGTCGGACATTTTCTTATTGATGAGAATCGGAATGATTTCTATCGTGATACTCTATTTGTTTCTATCGCATAGCCGTTTTAGTCGGGTGCAACTTGTTGTAGCGTCGTTTCTTCGATTAAATGTGTGCATGTGATGTGGTATGTGATGCGTCGTTAATTGCTCGTTGTTGTTTGAAACATAGTCGGTGGCGTTGCGTTAGTCGTCGTGGGGCGTGTTTTTACGCCGTATATTCCCTTGCGTTGCTTGTAACGTTTCGCCGTTGGGCACGAATTTTCGGTTCTTGTGTATCTCGTTGAGTTTTCTGGCGGGATATTGTTTCTCCTACTTGATTTAAGTTTGGAATGAAACTTCTTTTAGGAGGGTAGAATGTAATATCGCAATTTTGGATTTCGATAATTTTATTTTTTCGGAAGTCCGTTTGACGACTTCGCTTGGGACCGTCTCATCATTATGAGAATGATTAATTGCATTTTTGTCATCCGAGTTCGTTTCGGTATTGTTTTGTTGAGTTAGTGTTTCTTAACGACTTTTCCGCACTTTTCGAGTTCGATTCTTGTGAATCTCGTTGAAATTCTGTTTGAGTTTCCCGTAAGTCCGTTTAACTTTTTAGGCGTGTTGTGATCTTCGGTTTGTTTATTCGATCACGTATCGTGATTTTCGGACGTTTTGGGCCATTTTCGTAATTTCCCAAAGTTTGGGGTAATTACTTTCCGTTGTCGAATTTCGAGTATTCGGGTGGTCGGAATCATGTGTTCTCTCAGTGTTCGGATTCGTCTTTACGAGTACTTCGTAACCGTGCTTTCGGTTTACGTTAGTCGAGTTTGGGATTTTGGACCGTCGGAGCAGCCGAGTCTGGCTGGCGGACACATGCGAAGCCACAGAAGCAGCGCGCCCAACGCCGTGTCTTGCGCCGGTCGGCCAGGACCAGCAACTGCCGAGACACGGCGAGACACCCGCGTCTGGGCCGTTTCTTTGCGCCGTGTCCGCGAGGGCTATAAATATGGCGAGCGATCGGGTTTTTCTTCATTTTCTCACTCGTTTCTTCCTCTTCTCATTTGGAGCTTTGATGATCATGGAGGGATGTTGTTAGGGTTAAATCCATGAAGTTTTGAAGTTCATAACATCGATTAATCCTTCCATAACTTGCTCCGATCGACCGAATCAAGGCAAGTTTTCTTAAAATATAGTTTTGGGGATTTTGTTTGATTTGTCCGTTTAATCCGTTTTAACTCAGAATATTGATGGATTGATGATTGTTAAGCTATATTATATCTAATTCCTTGTTATTCCACGGTTGGATTGCCACGGATTTGTCGTTTTATTGAGTATTTTATCGGCGCCTTGAAGGTGTTCGATAAAATGTCACAAAGAGAATTCGGCGTTCTACCATTATTCTTCCTCGTATGATCGATGATTTATTGATTATATGTTGTTAAGGTCGAATTCTTGTGAAGAACTCGAGTGGGAACCCTTCCGTTCGTTGTCTTCTCCGAGTCCGAGCTTCGGTCGAACCGTGTTCTTCGGAGCGTTTGGTAGCGGTTATTAAGGCAAGTATCTTATTATACGACTTGTATCTTGCGACTAGTAATTACGTATGATATGTATGATGATTTTGCTTGCCTTCGTAATTATGTTCCGTTTGAGTTGGTTGTGTTTTCCGTAATTTGAAGGCTTTGTGATAATAATGTTATATTAGTATACGTGTTAGGCGTTGTGCCATTTGTGCGGGATTGCGGCGTACATATGGGATGGTTGTACACTCGGTTGTGCAATTAATTGGGTACGAGCGTGTGTTATCTTTGGTTATGTGTCGTTGATTGACGATAGTTGTTGCGAGTGTTGAGATTGTGTTATGTGCGTAGGGCGTACGATTTTGTGGCGATCAATGTGATTGATTAATTGTGCTCATTGTTATACGTAATGTGGAATGGCTTGATATTTGATGATTATGAGTTGTGTCGTGTCGATGTGTGTGTGTTCGGTAGGGTCGGCGAGGCCTGCGGAGTTCGGTACATGATGTGTACGAACAAGGTGTGTAATCCGGTAGGGTCGGCGAGGCCTGCGGAGTTCGGTACATGATGTGTACGAACAAGGTGTGTAATCCGGGTAGGGTCAGCGAGGCCTGCGGAGTTCGGTACATGATGTGTACGAACAAGGTGTGTGATCCGGTAGGGTCAGCGAGACCTGCGGAGTTCGGTACATGATGTGTACGAGCGATGTTTGTGGCCGGGTAGGGTCCGTTGAGGCCTCGGAGTTCGGTACATGATGTGTACGAGCGGTGTGTGTGGTCGGGTAAGGTCCGTCGAGGCCTCTGGAGTTCGGTACATGATGTGTACGAATAATGATCGTGTAGCAATGATTTTTTGGGTAACTTTTTAAATATGGGTCTCGGACTCATTATGATATATTATCTAGTGTGCTTTGAAACGAGTATCGGGTTAAGGCCCTAAAGTTTTCGAAAGGTTTTGTGAATCAGGACTTGAGGTCTTAAAGGTTTTGAAAATCAAAAAAATTCCCGAGATGATAATCTTATTTTCGAATGCTTCATAGCTTATCTTCCCTTGTGAAAACCTCCAGGGAATATTTTGATACTTGATTATTATATTGGATTCATGATTATTATTTGCTTGTTACATTTCGTATGATTTGATACTTGCACTAGTAAAGCAGTGGAGTTTTACTAACCCCGAGTGTCGGGGGTGGATGTCTGTTTTGCGTCGGTACATGCAGTCGGGGAGCGATCACGGGATTGGCACAAGAGGATGACGAGTGCGATACTAATCATGAGTCGAGAGATGTTTTGATTTTTGTTGTGTTGTCGAGTTGATTTGATCTTATTGTATTGTATTTCGACCCATGTGTGGGTAATGTTATTTAAGTCGGTTTTATCAATTGGGTTGTGTGACCTCATCGATGCATGTATTCACGTGTAAGTGACCATATCGATCTGTATCATTTTATTGTTTGACCACAGCCGGGCAAGCATTTGGTTGTTTATAGATGTTGCTTTGGTAGATCCTTGTGGAAAGGGTCTACGGCGTGTAATATTCCCACATGGTTTTGGGGGTGTTACATAGATGGTACGTCTCATTGCCACATCGATCAATCGGTTCCTTTGAACAATGGCGAATGACTTCACGTCGTACTTCGCCACCAAGGTCGCTCGACGAGAAGGTCCCCACCGCATGATGCAAATCGAGCGAGGAAGACCCGATCCGTCTGAGACTACATCAACGGGTGGATGAGATAATCCTCAGCGGTGAGCACGTGAGCGACGAGATCGCCCTATACTCGGTCTAGGGATTCGACGGTCTTTCGCCTATGTTCGGGCACCTAACGAAGGACATCCCCCAACCTACGCGATCTTCGCGCCAAAGCCGCAGAACTTTACGGCGTGCAAAGGTTATTTTTCCACATATGAGCAACGCGATCGGCAACCGGACGACGATCTTCAGTCTTCCAACCCGATTGCAAGAATCAAGCAACATCTCCAAAAACGGAGGACTCGCTCGCCATCTACAGTTCATCATCTGACATGGTGGACTAAGGCACGAGATCGCCTCCCCCGCACAACGTGCCGTCGAGTCGGCATCTAACATGACGATCTGAGGTAGAAGAGTGCAGCCATGGTTCTGGTGGTCGATGGAACCGACTGCTTCAGCCATGCAAGGTCCCTTTGGGCCACGATCGCCTGCCCTTCGTTTAAATACGAGGCCGGCGTAGTCGAGGGCCTCAAAATTAATCTGTGGACACGCTCGCCCGCCCTCGGAGGTCCATCACCGAGCGTGGTGGGTCCTTTCCGGCAATGCGACGCGTCCCTACCCCGTCTCAACGTATACCGTCGAGGACGCCATCTTAATGACGGCCCGAGGTATAAGCGAAGCTAACAAGCCGCGGACGTGGAGTTGATTAATCCGACGACGCCCGCGCAGGACTCTTCAGGCCGAGGCGCACGCCCTTCGTTTAAATACGAGGCGGCGCGGCTAACGGAGGACCCTCACAATAAAATGAGTCACGAGGCAGACGGTGTTGCTCGCGCATAAGACACGGTCATGGAGTCGGTCCATCGAACTCTGCGGCGTGCACGGTTCCTCAATGACGAAACAATCGGCTTTCTACGAGGATCGGCCAAAATTATTTATTACAGTACAAGACCGAAGATAGCACGCCAAACTACGGGTCGCCGTCTTTATCCTCAACGATCGCGAACCACCTCACCCCATGTCTTCAATATCGGAGCAAGGTGGGGGCAATTGTTTTGTCGAGATTTATACTTCTCAACAGCGATCGACACGAGACCGAGAGGCCGAGCGAGCCAAATAAGACCAAGGCGGATTGGCGATCGAAGATCCAGTCAATTCCAGGCCGAGCGATCGACATCTAAGGCGATCGTCTCTTGGCACTTGGCGATCGACCCACAGGGCCGGCGATGGCGACCGCCTCTTGCCACGCAAAGCGGCATGTCTAGTCGGCGAAGGACGAAGCTTATCTGAGTCCCACATCCAGATCGAGAAAAGGCGCTGCAGAACATGGATCATTAACCATGGCCTGTCACCAATCTCACCTACCGGCAGACCCGCCGAAAGGTGCAAGTGGGACCGCCCGGGCGGCGGCGAGGCAGCGTGCGAGCTCCTCATTGGACCGCCTGGCCCGGCTGCAACGGCCGTGGACTTCAAGGCAGACAGCCCATGTGTGGGAAGACGATCGCCCCTTATTATATTACAAGGAAGGCGATCGCCCGCCAGAAGAAGGGCATCTCAGCTCCTATAAATAGAAGGCTTCCCACACCTGGACAAGGGTCTGGTTTTTCAGATCATAACTTGGCTTTCACTCTCTTGGCAACGCTATACACTTCGGAGATCTGTTCATCTCTCACTCTCGGAACCTCTTAATCCTAAGACAGTCGGCAGAAACGAGAACAAGAACACACAAAGCTTCGCTCAAGAGCTAGATAACTAGGATCTTTTACACTCATTGTATTCGCATCCTTACATTAATATTTGTACTCTTACGTATTCTTATTAATAACATCTCGCGAGAGCATTCAAGCCCGGGCCTAACAAACCCAGCAAATCTTGTGTTATTCACACCCTCACGGACGTGCTCTCGCAATTTGCTGTTGCTCGACCATTCCAGCAATATTCATCTTCGGATAATATTTTGGGCAACAACACCCATAAACCTCCAGACAAAGCTTTTATGTTCAGATCGGCGGTTGTATGACATCGGAAGTCACCGAGAAGGCGGACGACCGACGGCTAGGCTTCTCAATTCAGATCGGAGGTTCATAAAACTAAGATGTAGAATGACTCATCTTCAACAATTTTATGGCAGGATTTTAGCGCTCGAATTTTTGTTGTTTTCGTTGGTTGTTGTGATTGTAGCAAATGTTCATTCACCAAATTTGTCGAAAAAATCCAGTTGATGTGTTACGCAAATATTTATCAGTAAAACCGGAACACACATGAGGATACTTTTTCAACGAAATTTATTTACTCAAATACATGTGAACGGATAGCTGTTGGTAATGTACATTTCTTCTTTACTATGGAATAAGAATTCGAGAAACATAAGTTTGGATATTTCTAATTGTTTGCAAAAAAATTTGATTGTTGCTCATCATTCTACGATATTTAGTAATGAAAGTGATTCAGGATGTGAGGATACTTTCGTTATATGAATTGGTTATCAGAATATATAGTTTTAGATACTCAAGTTACATTAAATTTCTTGTTGGTACCTAATTTTTTAATAACTTTTGTTTACAAACTACGAGCAAAAGGATAAGTACATGGCTTGAATTTATTGGTTTTTGTTGTTGTGGTGGTTTGTAGTGAATGTTCATTCGCCAAATTTGTTGAATATTTTCAAATTTAATGTACTTCGTTGTCTTTTCCGCCTCCACGCACTACAAAGAATTATTTGGTTGCCATTTATTATTTGGTTACTCAATTGCTCGTTCAATGGATACCATTTATTTTATCATTATGATGTGGTGGATACTTTTTATATAATTTGATTTCCTTATTTAATTTGTATAGTTACCCTTCTTGAGTCATTAGATTAGTACGAGGGATACTAGTTTAGCACATTAATGTCAGGCAATTTTCCTAATCTGCATTTCAAGTAGCGAAGAACCCAAACAATTGTTCGACAAGAACCAAACAAATATTGGAGCATAACTAGAAAAAGATTGATATTGTTATGAAGTACACAAACATGTATTGCAATTATACAAATAATATAACCATCGCAATAGACTTACACAACCATGTGGTCTAGTATTTATACAAGCATTATAAAATGATAAATCTATTTCAACCGTCTAACATAATATTGGGAAGAAGTATCCAAAGTCCCGTAATTGAGTAGCCATATTGATATCCTTGAATCGACTTGCATAATGACATATATCTCAAAATCCAGCACAACCTCAAATTCAGTTAGTTCCAGCGAATCTTGAAAGTGTCGAATCGGAACCGCCCCCGAAACCACCGTGATTGAGAAACTCCGAAACATGACTTAAAATAAAAATGTTATCAATATTGCAGATCTCGAAAAAAACAAAACGAATAAAGATAGAAATAAAGAGAGAGAGAGAGAGAGAGAAACAAATATGAGCGATGGATTGGGGTCAGTAACCAACTAAGTTTCCAGATCTGGGCAGCAATATTCTTGTGGAGGACGTTGGGACGGCGGGGAGCAGCAACAAAGCTGGGCGCGGTCTGTCGGGTTGTCAGATCTGTATTTTTTTTGCAATATACGATTGAAAAATGATGAAAATCTGAATAAATATAGAACTTCTCTCTCTATTGTAAATAAGGACAGCAGAAACCTAAACAACATGGCCGCTCAACACTCATACATCATACAAGATGAATGTTACCTCCAAACAAAATTGCCCGGAACAGATTCGTTTGCCGTTTTTCGATCAACCGCGGCCAACCACCCCCAAGTACGCAGGTTGCGACCATGACCTCTAATCTATGTTGCTCGTCTCCTTCGATTAACAACCATCCGAAAAACCTCCGACCATCACAATATCCTAAATGTCTTCTCAAATCCATAATTATTTTGATTTTTTTTTTCAGTTTCATCTATATAAATAAAGTGTTATTCTCGAGGAAAGAAACCTAGAACCATGGGGAGAATAAGAGAGAGAGAGAGAGAGAGAGAGAGAAAGTGAGGGTGGGGGTGTAACCGTGTGATAAGGAAAAGAAATATGTAAAATAAATTAATTAACAAAAATAAACACATCTAAATTGGTCGTCTTGTAAATATTTTGAGTTGATAATATAATTGTAATATTTTATTTAAATGTACGTTTCCCTTTTAAAATGCAGGTCCAGACACGCCAAGATTTATTATTTATGGGTGTGGTAGAATTAGAAGACCCCATGAGGCAAGGCCCAAAATCGAAAGAATGCAGCCCAACTAGACATTCGAAAAGCGGCCTGTAGAGTGGCAAAAAATTCGAAAAATTTGATATTCGTCAAAATATACGTATTCGTATTCGGAAAAAGCGAATATTATCCGTATCCAAAAAAGCGGATACGGATATTATTCGTATTCGAAAATTCGGATACGGATATGGATATAGGCGCATCCGTATCCGAATATATCAGATCCGAGATAAATTATATATATAATATATAATTTTAATATATTTTAATGTATAATTACAAAATATAACACATTTTATATTTATAATAATTTAATTTTTTATAAATATAATTTGATTTTAGATCTTAGTAGATCACTACTATAATTTAGTGATATTCTCAAATTTTCAAAAAATAAAAAAAGTAATTTGGTTGGAGATCTTAGGCGTTCTTTTGGACTGAATGAATCGAATCGAATCGGCCGAATCGGCCCAGGCAATCGAATGGATTCGAATCGAATCGAATGACCGAAATATATATTAAGGGTGAATAATAATAATAATAATAATAATGGTAAATAATAATAATAATAATAATAATAATAATAATAATAATAATAATCAACAACAACAACGATAATAGTAATATTATTAGTAATAATAACAATAATAATAATTAAGATTAATAATAATAATAATAATAATAAGAAGAAGAAGAATCGAATCAATCGAATGGACTCGAAGATTGAATCGAATCGAATGGACTCGAAATGAACTAAATCGAATGAATGGACTCGAATCGAACTAAATCGAAAATCGAAAAATAAGTCCAAAAGAACAGGGCCTTAGTAGATCTTTAATTCTGTGATATGTTTATACTAAGTTATCTATAATTATTTTTCTCTTTAACACAACAACCAAGTAGCCCAAGTGGTTGGAGTGTGGCTTTAAAAATCCACAAAGAGAGGGGTTGTGGGTTTAAATCCCTTCGCACCCATTTATTTTTGAAAAACAAACCAGGAAGTGGCAGATTCGGATTCGGATATTATCCGTATCCGGATAATATTCGCCAGATTCGGATACGGGTAAGGTTTTCCCAGATATTCCCGGATTCGGATACGGATTCCAAGTTCCGGATTCGGATACGGAAATAGCCATATTCGTATCCGTATTATCCGATTGCCACCCCTAGCGACCGGGAACATACTGCAGAGATTTCGGATACGGATATAGCCATATTCGTATAGCATTAATTTTTTTTGTCCCAAGTTTAGCAACAACTCTTTTAATACTCAAATTATCGAAATTGACCTTTACTCAAATAAATTCGAGTCATATATTATAATTTCGAGTAACATAATTTCGAGTCAATTTTAAAAAATATACAATATTGAGGAAGGTTGACAATCGGATAACACAATTAGATAATCGATTTACCCGAATCCGGGTTACCGGATAAGATACGAGTTACCCGTAACAAAATCGAGTTATCCGAATAAAAAATTCGAGTAACACTGCACATGTGTGAGAGTGCACAGATCTAGCGGATGTTTGACTTTCGAGAAACACTGCACATGTGTCAGAGTGCACAGAAATTCGAGTAATACTGCACATCATGTGTTTTAAGAATTTTTTTATGTTTGTCATAACACGTTTTAACATTTCGGGTAACTCGAACCCGACTCGGGTAACTCGAATTAAGATTCAGGTAACTTGAATGATCACATCAAAACTGATATCGTATATTTATACAAGTTCACTCGAAACTATGTTATTCGAAATTACAATATATGACTCGAATTCATTAGAGTAAAGGTCAATTCTGACAATTTGGGTATCAAAAAAATTTGTATAAAACTCCGCTTAGGTAAGTCCCATGTGGATTAAGCCGTAGAACAGGTATGGTCTCGAGCTTTTCGAATCATATGTTTCTTTGTATTTATCACATAAGATTCTCGCACTGTCTACTAATTTGAAGCAGCTCCTCTAGTAATAAGTAGGCATGGTCTCAGACATCTTACTCCTCCCTGCTCTGAGCGGGATATACTGGGTATGTTTGGTTTGGTTTGGTTTATATTCTAGAGAATCCAAAGATACACCACGAGCACCTAAAGCTTCCAAGTTCAACATCATGGTATGGTTCTTTGCCATTACCCGCCTCAAATGCTGACAACAACCAAAAAGTCACCTCGAAAATGCATAATTTTCACCTGCCTGTTGCACAAACCACAAACACATACAATCATGCAATTTAGAAGATCCAGAAACATTCATCAAGTTCTCTAAGAACTCAAAATCTGCCATTGGATATATATATATATATATATATATATATATATATATATATATCCCGACACACAGCCCTCACACCTCAACCAAACGACACCGGCGACTTAAAGGCGGCAGGGATCAGCGATCGACAAGGAATGATGGGTGGCGAGCTAGGGCTTCTGATTCTACTGTCAGGGCTGGGATCGGATCTGATCAGGCTCGGAGCTGGGATTTCCCGGATAAGATACTTGTGGCTTGCAAGGCTTCTGATCTTGGAACTCGATCGACGAACGATGGTTCAACGACCAACTGCAGTTCCGTCGGGGATATGTAGATTCAGATGGGTTGGCGGGATGGTGCAGGTGGAAGTGGCTATCGAGATTTATTATGATTTATGTTTGGTTTTCAAATCGGATAACTGGAATCTGATGTTTTTGTGGTGCGCTGGACATTTTTGTGTGAGAATAGGAATGTGATGGTGGTATGATTGGGTCTGATCGGATATGGCTGGTTTCTGAAACGGGTCGACCCAATTCTGGCGTTATAGGCTAGAGTTTAAGCGTCGTCGACGGCAACGAAGACAGCTCCGGACTAGGTTTTGGGTAGAGATGGAGCTGCACTCGAAGATGAGACGGGTATGTGATTCTGGGTCAAAATTCCGGCTTGAGAAGGGCTTCTGACGGTAGGCCCGGACAAGACTCAGGCAAGGGTTTGCGTTTTAGGCTGTTGGTTTTATGTTTGCGGAAAACTAGTGCGGGCCAGAATCCGGCTCCATCTTCCAGCGGTTGAAATTTGGGAAAATGATCAGGTTGTGTGATATGCAATCTGGTTCGTGTTCTATGGCATGAAGGTGGAGATGGTTATGAGGAATGAATTTGGGTTATTGAACCAGAATAAATTTATCACAAGAAAAGGTGATGAACAACAGAAAAATTGGTCGAAACATAAACATACAATTTGGACCAAGATATAAATATATTTATTTATACATACAATTTGGGTCAAGATATAAATATTTTTATTTAAAATTATTAAGCCCATCAAAAGAATAATACTGCAAATTAATGATGTTAATAATAACCACAATAATGATAAGAATAGCAGTACATTACGCGGCCGGTCTCAGTGATGGCGGAAATAGTGTTAAGAATATTAATTCTTCCATATAATATAATATAATATAATAAAGATAGTTTGACAATTTATTATTTTTTGAATTTTGATATGAAATTTAATATATAATTAAATAATACATTATTATTTTTAAATACTATACTACTGAATGGTAGTATTTTAAATTCAACGATAATGTTGTTCGTGCTCTAACGAACAAAACGAGCATACATGTTTGTGAAGAAAATAGGACAACCCTTATTTTTATACTTCATTTAAACATCAACACCTCTCTGATATCCCTTTCCACTGAAAAAATTGTTGAGTAACCGTCCGAATCGGATATAATATTACAATAATTATAACGAATATAACTATTACAAAAAATTGACACGGGATAGGGATTAGGGTTTACACAACTTCTAATAAACGAGTTAAAATGAATTAAAAGACTGGAAAAAATAAATAGGAGCAGAAATCGCAAACCAATGAATCAACAAGATTCGGAAGTGGAATCACTAGTTGTAGCACAACCCGACTCAGTCCTCTGTCTCAAGAAAGCCGACGTCCAGGACCCAAAAGACCCGCGGCCAGCACCCAAAATGTGAAACCCAAACCCAGACGAAGCATACAGCTCAGATTCGACCCACCCAGAAACGAGCCTCAGATCAACGCCTCAAATCCCGTCACAAAGATCTCCGATTTCAGTTCACAAGAAGAAGAGAAAATCGAAGTAAACAAATAGGTTTTTATTTGCTCGTTTCTTTCGTCGCTTCGTTTTTTCAACTCTCCCGAAAATGGTATAAGTAGATGTATCGGAGTAGGTTTAGCCGAGGGAAAAACGGAACTGCATCCGGGGTTACCATGGCGGAAGACCAGGAGGTTGCAACGAACAGAAGAGAAAGACGGGGGGCTAGGGTTTCTGGGGGGTTTGTTTTATAAGGGGGTACACAAATCCAAGGGCCAGGATTAATTGAGGCCAACAGATGACTGAGATTAATCGAGCCTTGGATGATGGGTTGGGCTGCTTCCATAGATCGGGCTGGGACAACTTAATGGTGGGCTGCAGGAGAATTAATTATTGGCCTTCATATTTTAATCATTTGGACCCAAAAAAACCCAATATTTCTCCACCTGGGCCAAATGAGTCATCGGGGCACATAATAGAGACAGAGGTCATCATCGCCGTAGGACACCACCTGCACTCAAAACACAAAGTAAGTACAAGTAATCACAAAGAACAATAACAATAATCACTAAGAGAGCAAGGCCATCACAAAGATAGCGAGACAATCACTAAGAGAGCAAGGCCATCACAAAGAAAGTAAGGCAATCAGAAAGAAATCAAAGACTAAGAGTTAGTCTTGAGTTCCCAAGTTCAGTATGTCCGTGCAGGACACGAACTTCTCCATTGGTAGGCATTTGGTGCCCATATCTGCAGGGTTAAATTGTGAAGGAATTTTCCCAAGTTCAATTTCACATTTCTCAACAATATCACGAATAAAATGAAACTTAACATCAATATGTTTAGTACGGTCGTAAATGTAACACCCCCAATCCACTCAGGGATATTACACACCGTAGACCTTTTCCTCAAGGATCTACCAGGCTGGTAAACAATGACGAACATCTCAACAGTGCCTTTAAGGCTAAAAGAATGACTCAGTAGACCGATTTAGTCTTTCAATAAATACATACAACTCAATACATGCCCACGCTGGGGTCGAATACAAAATGCTCCCATACAACGGGGAAGATATACTGCAGCGGAAATAAAATACAACTGAACCAATACAACAACGTACGGTTCCTCATGTGATTAGTATCGATCATCTTTCATCATCCTTCGTGCCGACCCTGTGTTATGCTCCCAAAACCTGAATGCAAAAACAGACATCCACCCCCCGAATACTCGGGGTTTAGCAAAACTCCACTGTTTTGCTAGTGCAAGTACAAAGTGCAAAAATACGAGCCATACAATACAAGTTCCAAGGACAATAATAACCAGGAATCCTCGAAGATTTAAACATAGCGAAAATACTTCCCGAGGCAAGAGTTAAGGTAAAGCTTTCAAAAATTGAAAGATCCCAAGTCAAGAGAAACAATCTATAAAGTGATTTAAAATGCCATCGGGAGTTTTGATAGAAACAACTCAGGATTTTCAAATCCTTCTCTTTCCAAAATCATCAGGGGTCACAGCCCAAAGGTTTTATTTTCACAAATAGAACCAACAACAATTCACCGGGCCAGAGCCAACATCAAGTGTCCTCAACGGACATAAAATCAACACAACATAATCACATACAAGCATCGCCTAGGACCGGGACGAAGCCACAAATCCCACTCGATGTAATATCCGCATTTTCTTTCCCTTGTATTTTTCTTTTTCGGCGTATTTCCCGATAGTAGTAACCCTCGTGTATCTTTCAGTGTATCTTTCCTACTATCTATTGATTTGATTCCCGTTATTGTTGTGCGGAACCGCCGTTTCGGGGTTGCCGTGGATCCATTCTACGTTATGATGCCTGTTGAGATGTTTTGTTTGGTGTTCGTTCACATTCCGGTGTTTTGGACCGTTCATATTTCGTAACCTAGCGCACGCTATCTTTTCTGTATAGCGCGCGCTAGGGGTCCCTTAGTAGCGCACGCTACGACTGATTCGTAGCGCGCGCTAGAGAGCAAGCACTGGGAGTGGCAGTGCTATTTTTCCAGCCTTCTGGACTGTCGTATTAGCGTACGCTACGTAGACTAGCGCACGCTAATGTTGGGAGGCTAGCGCACGCTGATAATACCCGGTAGCGTGCGCTAGCGTGAGTTTCCAGTACTGGACAAGTTACTACTGAACTCGGTCAGGTGCCAATTAGCGCACGCTACGCTTGTATGGTAGCGCACGCTAACGGGTCAGGTGAGTTTTGGGCAGTTAGCTTCTGGACTCGGCTGATGTCCAGGTAGCGCACGCTATTGGTCGATAGCGCGCACTGCCGAGTGGGTTTTAGCGCACGCTACGTCTCAAGTAGCGCACGCTAACGGCCAGAAGTCTGGCTACTGTACTGGACGCTAACTGTTTTGGCCTGTAATTTTATCCCGTTAGCGCACGCTAACCTTGAGGATTAGCGCACGCTAACACTCCCTGGCTATATAAACCAGGGAGTTGACCCAGATGAGCAGATTATTTTCATTTCTTCTCCTCTCCGCGACGCAGAGCTCCTCCAGGCGATTTCCGAGCGATCCTTCCCTTCGATTATTTCAGGCATCCTCTACCTTGAGTTTTTGAAGTAGATTAACAACACCTACTTGTGTTCTTCATCATCAATCCAAGGTAAATCTCTTAGAACCCTACTTTTGGGCGATTTGGGGTTTTTGGGATTTTCTTCCGATCCGTTCCGTTTTGTTGGTGGATTCATGATGAATATGATTAATCTTGTTGGTATTCTTAGTTTCCCTACGGATTCATGGTATATTTCGTAGTTTTTGCGGAATCGAGAGGGTTTTGGTTGTAGTCCACCCTCGTTGTTGTTTATATACGAATATACATGAATCGTAGGCGGGTTTTCGGGTGTATTCCAATTCCGTATTCATTTAGAAATGGTTGTGATTGTATTCTTCGAATCGTTAGGTTCGGTTTCGTTGGTTCTAGCGTTTGTTGGTGACTTTCCTTTCCGTTCGTTGCGTCGTCAATTATTCAAGACAAGTATTTTTTGAAACCTCTATGCTTAACGTGAAATGGTAATGTATATTGTGTGTGCTTTACTCACCTCGGGAGGGTCCGACGGGATCACGGAGGGAATCTATGGCTCCGTCCTGGATTCATGAGTTTGTTTCGCTAGCCAGCTCGGGAGGGTCCTTAGAGGCCTCGAGTGGGATTCGTGGCTTCGTCCCGGTCCTAGGTGACGTGTGGTGCTTGGTTTGTTTTATGAATGTGGCCAGCTCGGGAGGGTCCTTAGAGGCCTCGAGTGGGATTCGTGGCTTCGTCCCGGTCCTAGGCAAATTAATTGTGACTGTTTATTTCCGGAGAAGACATGTCTGGTTTTGTTTTTTTTTGAATTGATATTGGTGCATGTACTATGAAATGTGTAAGCGATTGATTTGCCTTGATTACATGTACTAGCGTAATTGCTAACCCCTGCGGGGACCCGTTGTGGGGAAATTCTTGTTATGGATTTCAGGTTATGATCATCTAGACGAGCGAGCGCTGGGACGGTACGAGGATGTTGGCCAGGGTCGTTGACATGTGCACTTGGGTCTACTTATTTCTTTTGTTCATTTCGATATGGTTGTTTCCTATATTTATAAACTGATAGACTGTACTCGCGAGTACCTAGGCTTTTCAATTCAAACTCCGTGTTGTATTATTTTAAATTGCTACACTGTCGATTGTTACTCATTTAGTCGGTTGCTCCGGGTGTATTTTCATGTGATGTATTATTTGATTGTGTTTCCTCGCTAACCAAGATGGTTAGCCGAGGGGTGTTCGCTGTTGTAGCCTGGTGGGTCCCATGTAGGGGTCCACGGCGCTGTAATATACTCTGAATATCTTGGGGTGTTACAGAAATGGTATCGGAGCTCTAGGTTTATGGATACCTAGGCTTGTCGGTTATTTGGGTCTAGTCGTGTTTTGTTTTGCACATTGTCACACCGCTGCCGGCATCTCAAGATTTCCAGCTGTAAGTTTCCTTACTCGATTCTTTACTTTCTCGTACTGTATTCCGTTTCTTGAACTGTGGTTATTCTCCCTTCTTTGCTTATCATCGTAGTTGCTTTTTCCTTCCTTACTCATCCTCGATATACTTCTGTTATCTCTTAACACCAGTATGGATGCCGGAGGAAACCGTGGCCGTGGTCGTGGTCGTGGTCGTGGACGCGGCCGAGGACGTGGGGCAACCGGTGGGGCAGCCACGTCGCATTCTTCGGGAGCCGGCAGTACCGGTGACCGTCACAGTCATGCTTCCTCTCAGGAGCGCGCTGATCTTGGTATTGCGGCTGTTATGCAGCAAATGGTTAACCAAATAGTGGCGATATCTCAAGTGGTTCAAAACCCCGATCAGGCCCATGCTAATCGGGGCGGAGCAGACCGTTGGCTCCAAGATGTCATCAAGATGCATCCTCCTCAGTTTTCGGGAGCATCAGACCCGATCGGCTGGGAGGGGTGGATCAAGGAGATATCTAAAGTCTTCACTGCTACCAACTGTCCCGAGGACCGTAAGGTCCCTATTGCCCAGTACTTCCTCACGGGGGACGCTACGGATTGGTGGGAGGCCGTTGGGCCCAAAGACCATGTTGCTTCGTGGGCCGAGTTTCAGGAATTGATGGAGACTGAATATTGCCCGTGGCCGATTAGACAGGCTCGAGTCCATGCTTTCTACGATGCTCAACCTCGGGATATTCCCGTATCCCAAGCTATTGCTGATTTCAACAAAGAGCTGGGCTATGTGAAAACCCAAGTTGTCGCTGAGAGCGACAAAATTTTCCATTTTTCCAGGAGGATGAAATTGTCCATTCGGGACTATATGTCTGGACTCGTCTGTACTACCCTGAAGGATTATCAGAGTCGAGCTCTTGCCTATGACATGTCGGTGACAGTCAGTGCGGCGGTTCGGGAGAGTAAGAAGCAGAAATCCGCCGGAAATTTTTCGGGCCACAAGGGTGGAGGTCAACAGAATTCTCAACCTGTAAATAATTCTACGGGTGGTTCGTCTCGTTTCCCTGGGAGTTTTCGAAGTGCCGCCGGAACATTCATCCGGGACCCCAGATGCTTTAACTGTGGCCATCCAAGCCACGTGAACCGGGAGTGTCCACGCCCACCTTTGACTTGTAATACTTGTGGCCAGTCGGGCCATAAGGCTTCTTTTTGTGAGAAGCTCAGACAATTTCGTGGCGCCCGTTCTTCTCACCCAGCACCTTTGGAGCCGAGTGTGAACCAGGGCTCATTTGCTCCGCCGCCACCTCCGAGTGCCGACCGAGGTAGGGGACGGGGTCAGCCCGCTAGGGGTGGAGCTTCCAGTGTCGGCTCTGCCCAGCCGCGTATCTATGAGATGAGGAGGGCCGATGATCCAGCAGCTACTGTGGCGACAGGTACCGTTCATATCCATTCCCATCCTGTCAGTGTGCTTTTCGATTCGGGTGCTACGCATTCATTCATTTCTCTAGAGTGTGTACGCCGTTTGAGTCTTGACTGTTTGTCACCTTGCGAGCCTTTCATCGTTAAACTTCCTAGCAGTGATAGAATTGTCGGTGATCGAGAGGTCCAAGACTGCTTTGTGTTTATTTGTGAGAGAGCTTGGCTCTCTAATCTTATTGTCGTTAATATTGAGGGTGAGGATTTGATTCTCGGGGATGATTGGCTCGAGCGGCATGGCGCAATCATGAACTACCGCACGAGGATCATCACCATGTTAGCCGAGGATGGCACCGAGCACTCTTTCGCGGGACGAAGGAGGGGAAATCAGAAGTTTGTTATTAACACCTTGAGGGCGATGAGACTCCTACGAAAGGGGTGTACTGGTTATTGGTGCTACGCCTTGAGGGCGGAGGATGGTGGAGTCGAGCTTTCGTCGATTCCAGTCGTTAGTGAGTTTCCTGATGTATTTCCTGACGAGTTACCGGGATTGCCACCGGATCGTGAGGTTGAGTTTGCTATAGAGTTAGAGCCGGGCGCGGCTCCGATTTCGAAGGCGCCGTATCGTATGGCACCTTCAGAGATGACAGAATTGAAGAAGCAATTGAGTGAGCTTCTTGAGTCGGGGTATATTCGACCGAGTGCCTCGCCTTGGGGCGCACCGGTCCTGTTTGTGCGGAAGAAGGATGGTTCACTATGTTTGTGTATCGACTACCGCGAACTAAACAAGGTGACCATCAAGAACAAGTATCCCCTGCCGAGGATTGATGACTTGTTCGATCAGTTGCAAGGAGCTGCAGTATTCTCGAAGATTGATTTGAAATCGGGGTATTATCAGCTTCGGGTGAGAGGGTCCGACGTGCCGAAAACAGCTTTTCGGACGAGGTACGGACATTACGAGTTTGTAGTTATGCCTTTCGGGTTAAATAATGCGCCGGCGGTGTTCATGCAATTGATGAACAAAGTCTTTATCGAGTATTTGGATAAGTGTGTCGTCATCTTCATTGACGATATTCTTATCTATTAGAGGAATGAGGAAGAGCATGCCCATCATTTGCGGATAGTGTTAGACATTGAGGACCGAGCAACTCTATGCGAAGTTCTCGAAATGTGAGTTCTGGCTGAAGGAAGTGATGTTTTTAGGTCACGTGATTTCAGCCGAGGGAGTTCGTGTGGATCCACAGAAAATTGAGGCAGTATTGGATTGGGCACCGCCCACGAATGTGAAAGAGGTCCGTAGTTTCTTGGGTTTGGCTGGCTACTACCGTAGGTTCGTCGAGGGTTTCTCAAAACTAGCTCGTCCACTTACACAGTTACTCCAGAAATCTGAGAAGTTCGTCTGGAATGACGAGAGACAGTCGAGTTTTGAGGAACTGAAGAAGCGTTTGACTTCAGCTCTGGTTTTTGCGTTGCCATGTGGCAACGAGGGATTCGTCGTTTATAGCGATGCTTCGGGTCAGGGTCTTGGGTGCGTATTGATGCAGCACGGCAAGACCATTGCCTTTGCGTCGAGACAGTTGAGGCCGTATGAGCTTAACTACCCTACTCATGATTTGGAGTTAGCAGCAGTTGTTTTTGCGCTCAAGATCTGGCGTCACTATCTTTTCGGCTCTACATGTCAGATTTTTACCGATCATAAGAGCCTGAAATACATATTTACTCAGCGGGAGTTGAATATGAGGCAGAGGAGGTGGTTAGAGTTGATTAAGGATTATGACCTCGAAATCCTTTATCATCCGGGCAAGGCGAACGTCGTGGCCGATGCCTTGAGTCGGAAACCGATTGCGTTGCGAACGCTTGAGGTCCTTACGTCTCAGTTTGAGCTTCGGCGGGCTTTGATCGAGTTAGATGTTGAGGTTTTGTTGCCTGGAGCTGTCGGGCAACTTTGTGCTTTAGAGATTTCGTCGTCTTTGATCGATGAAATTAAGCTGAAGCAATTAGAGGATCCGATGATTACTCAAATCCGAGAGAACGTTCTTAAGGGAAAGTCTCCTGGGTTTGTGATTCACGAAGATGGTGTTTTGAGATTTCGAAGTCGGCTTTGTGTGCCGAACGACTCAGAGTTGAGACAGAGTATTCTGCGTGAGGCACATGCTACACCTTATTCCGTTCATCCTGGTTCGAGTAAGATGTACAAGGACCTGAGGAGGAATTTCTGGTGGAATGATATGAAGGAGGAGGTCGCACATTTTGTAGCGAGATGTTTGACTTGTCAGCAGGTCAAAATCGAACATCAGCGACCGGCCGGGTTATTGCAGTCACTTCCCGTTCCAGAATGGAAATGGGAAGATATATCGATGGATTTCGTTACGAGTTTGCCGAGATCGAGGTCGGGCATGAATATGGTATGGGTGATTGTTGATTGTCTGACCAAGTCGGCACATTTTCTGGGCATCAAGGACACTTGGGGTCCAGAAAAGTTGGCTCGTGTGTTTATCACGCAGATTGTGAGGCTTCACGGTACTCCGAAGTCTATTGTTTCGGATCGTGATGGCCGTTTCGTATCGCACTTTTGGCAGGCGGTGCATAAGGAGTTGGGTACCCGTTTGTATTTGAGTACCTCTTTTCATCCCCAGTCAGATGGACAGTCGGAACGCACTATCCAGACATTCGAGGACATGTTGCGTGCTTGTGCCCTCGATTGGAGCAACGACTGGGAGGAGCATTTGCCATTGATCGAATTCACGTACAATAATAGTTGGCACGCGTCGATTCGGATGGCACCGTATGAGGCACTTTATGGGCGGCGATGTCGATCACCGATTTGTTGGAATGAGGCGTCCGATTTGGTCGGGACCGAACCGTATGTCGTTTTAGAGACGAGACGAAAGATAGAATTAATTCGAGAACAGATGTTGACTGCCCAGAGTCGACAGAAGTCATATGCCGATGTCCGTCGTAGACCTTTAGAATTCGAGGTGGGAGACCACGTTTTGCTGAAGGTGTCGCCGACGAGGGGAATTTTCCGCTTCGGGAAGAAGGGAAAGTTGAGTCCGAGATTTATTGGACCCTTTTAGATTCTCGAGCGAGTCAGTGAGTTGGCATACCGTTTGGCGCTACCCCCGGCCCTGAGTCATGTTCATAGCGTTTTTCATGTTTCCCAGCTGAGGAAATATGTCCCGGATCCTAGTCACATCATCGACTATGGGGAGATTAATGTCGCCGAGGATATTACTTTTGAGGAGCGTCCTTTGAAGATTTTAGAGCACCGGGAGAAACGACTGAGGCATAAGACCATCCCTTTGGTCAAGGTGCAGTGGTCGAGACACGGTATCGAGGAGGCAACTTGGGAAACCGAGGATAGCATGCGTGCTAAGTACCCTGAGTTGTTTGTTTCTTAAGTTTCGGGACGAAACTTATTTTTAGAGGGGTAGAATATAATATCCGCATTTTTATTTCCCTTGTATTTTTCTTTTTCGGCGTATTTCCCGATAGTAGTAACCCTCATGTATATTTCAGTGTATCTTTCCTACTATCTATTGATTTGATTCCCGTTATTGTTGTGCGGAACCGCCGTTTCGGGGTTGCCGTGGATCCATTCTACGTTATGATGCCTGTTGAGATGTTTCGTTTGGTGTTCGTTCACATTCCGGTGTTTTGGACCGTTCATATTTCGTAACCTAGCGCACGCTATCTTTTCTGTATAGCGCGCGCTAGGGGTCCCTTAGTAGCGCACGCTACGACTGATTCGTAGCGCGCGCTAGAGAGCAAGCCCTGGGAGTGGCAGTGCTATTTTTCCAGCCTTCTGGACTGTCGTATTAGCGTACGCTACGTAGACTAGCGCACGCTAATGTTGGGAGGCTAGCGCACGCTGATAATACCCGGTAGCGTGCGCTAGCGTGAGTTTCCAGTACTGGACAGGTTACTACTGAACTCGGTCAGGTGCCAATTAGCGCACGCTACGCTTGTATGGTAGCGCACGCTAACGGGTCAGGTGAGTTTTGGGCAGTTAGCTTCTGGACTCGGCTGATGTCCAGGTAGCGCACGCTATTGGTCGATAGCGCGCACTGCCGAGTGGGTTTTAGCGCACGCTACGTCTCAAGTAGCGCACGCTAACGGCCAGAAGTCCGCTACCGCATCGACGCTAATCGCTTTGGCTCGTAATTTTATCCCGTTAGCGCACGCTAACCTTGAGGATTAGCGCGCGCTAACACTCCCTGGCTATATAAACCAGGGAGTTGACCCAGATGAGCAGATTATTTTCATTTCTTCTCCTCTCCGCGACGCAGAGCTCCTCCAGGCGATTTCCGAGCGATCCTTCCCTTCGATTATTTCAGGCATCCTCTACCTTGAGTTTTTGAAGTAGATTAACAACACCTACTTGTGTTCTTCATCATCAATCCAAGGTAAATCTCTTAGAACCCTACTTTTGGGCGATTTGGGGGTTTTGGGATTTTCTTCCGATCCGTTCCGTTTTGTTGGTGGATTCATGATGAATATGATTAATCTTGTTGGTATTCTTAGTTTCCCTATGGATTCATGGTATATTTCGTAGTTTTTTCGGAATCGAGAGGGTTTCGGTTGTAGTCCACCCTCGTTGTTGTTTATATACGAATATACATGAATCGTAGGCGGGTTTTCGGGTGTATTCCAATTCCGTATTCATTTAGAAATGGTTGTGATTGTATTCTTCGAATCGTTAGGGTCGGTTTCGTTGGTTCCTAGCGTTCGTTGGTGACTTTCCTTTCCGTTCGTTGCGTCGTCAATTATTCAAGGCAAGTATTTTTGGAAACCTCTATGCTTAACGTGAAATGGTAATGTATATTGTGTGTGCTTTACTCACCTCGGGAGGGTCCGACGGGATCACGGAGGGAATCTATGGCTTCGTCCTGGATTCATGAGTTTGTTTCGCTAGCCAGATCGGGAGGGTCCTTAGAGGCCTCGAGTGGGATTCGTGGCTTCGTCCCGGTCCTAGGTGACGTGTGGTGCTTGGTTTGTTTTATGAATGTGGCCAGCTCGGGAGGGTCCTTAGAGGCCTCGAGTGGGATTCGTGGCTTCGTCCCGGTCCTAGGCAAATTAATTGTGACTGTTTATTTGCGGAGAAGACATGTCTGGTTTTGGTTTTTTTTGAATTGATATTGGTGCATGTACTATGAAATGTGTAAGCGATTGGTTTGCCTTGATTACTTGTACTAGCGTAATTGCTAACCCCTCCGGGGACCCGTTGTGGGGAAATTCTTATTATGGATTTCAGGTTATGATCATCCAGACGAGCGAGCGCTGGGACGGTACGAGGATGTTGGCCAGGGTCGTTGACATGTGCACTTGGGTCTACTTATTTCTTTTGTCCATTTCGATATGGTTGTTTCCTATATTTATAAACTGATAGACTGTACTCGCGAGTACCTAGGCTTTTCAATTCAAACTCCGTGTTGTATTATTTTAAATTGCTACACTGTCGATTGTTACTCATTTAGTCGGTTGCTCCGGGTGTATTTTCATGTGATGTATTATTTGATTGTGCTTCCTCGCTAACCAAGATGGTTAGCCAAGGGGTGTTCGCTGTTGTAGCCTGGTGGGTCCCATGTAGGGGTCCACGGCGCTGTAATATACTGTGAATATCTTGGGGTGTTACACTCGAGGCCTCTAAGGACCCTCCCGAGCTGGACACAATCATAAAACAAATTACGCACATGCATCACCTAGGACCGGGACGAAGCCACAAATCCCACTCGAGGCCTCTAAGGACCCTCCCGAGCTGGCTAGCTAAACAAATCACGCACCATATCTCACGGTTGGATCAATCACTTGTTGCATCCTGACCACATGATCACAAGCCATGTGTCACCGTAGATTATCTCAGGCTCTCACGGTTGGATCAATCACTTGTTGCATCCTGACCACATGATCACGTGCCATGTGTTACCGTAGACCTTCAACCATATCCACACATTCACACAAATAACATATCACATCAACAATGTCCAAGTAATTCACTCAATGGCAACAAACGTAATGCACGACGCAATGGTCAAATCACAACGCACCGATATGAGATAATATATACATATATATTATCAAAGCACAACGACAACACCAAGTGTATTCATAGTAATTCACGTAACCATCCACGAACACAATGTCCACAAAACACACGCGTTTTGAAAGAGGGCCTTTAATAAGGCTAACTGAATCTTTGAAAGTGAAATTCAAACGATCAAGTAAACACAAGGAGACGATCACTAATTATCATATCCATAAAACAAGAATTGTATGGACAAGGTACTTGCCTCGAATAACGACAAACGCGAAGAGCCGATCGAAGTAGGTTGGCAAGAACCGACTACGAACCCTCCGACTCCACCGAGCGCTAACCCGCTACAATAAACTACGAACAACAATAACAACAATGAAAATGAATTCCATAGCACGACCTAAAGTCGTTGAATCCAAAGAAGGCTAAATGACCAAAATAGGACCTCAACTTTACCAATTTTAGCACTTGAGGACCTAAATTTTCGAAGGTATCAAACTGGGACCTAATCTTTGATCCGTTAGACCACGTTAGGACCTCCGTTAATTTTTGTCCGTTAACTACTAACGGAGTGCTTAGTTGGCAGTTAAATGACACGTGGCAGATGTTTATTGGCTGGTCAATATATGATGTAATAATAAAAATAAAAAATAATATAAAAGTTTAAAAATAATAAAAAATCTGAAAAACTTAACAAAAAAATCAGAACTTCATTTTTTTATTTAAAAAATCTGGAAAATTAAGAAAATTGTAACTTCCATTTTTTTATATTCTGTAATATAATTAATATTAAAAATTGAAATTTTTATTTAAAATTCGAAAATAAAAAATTCAAAAATTCTGGTTCTTATTTATAAATTGTTTTAATAAAAATAAAAACTAGAATATTAGTTTCCACAAAATAAATAAAAATCTGAATTATTTTATTTTATTTATAAAAATCGCTAGTAATTTATTTTTTATTTATTTTTTTACTTTTCATAGAAATACTGTTTTAGTTTCTATAAAAATCTAAAAATCTAAAAAACAGATAAAAGATTAATTACTTGAAAAACTTCACCGGAGAAGATAATCGATCGATTTTTTATTTATTTTATGGAAAATAATATTTTACTTTTTATTTTTATTAAAACAGTTTATAAATAAGATCCATATTTTTTATTATTTTTTTTTCGAATTTTGAATAAAAACTCGATTTTTTAATATTAATATTCCAAAATTTAAAAAAAATACCTCAAGTTCCGATTTTTTTATTTTCCAGATTTTTCCATTTTTTTAGATTTTTTATATTTTTTATTTTTATTTTTATTTTATGTCATATATTGACCAGCCAATAAACATTAGCCTAACATAATAATAAGGCTAAATGACATAAAATAATTAAAAATAAATAAAAAAACTTGATCAGTTATCTTCTCCGGTGAAGTTGTTCAAGTAATTAATCTTTAACTGCTTTTTTTTTTAGATTTTTATACTTTTTTTAGAAACTAAAACAGTTTTTTTATGAAAAGTAAAAAAATAAATAAAAAATAAATTTCCACAGTTTTTTATAAATAAAATAAAATAATTCAAATTTTTATTTATTTTTTGGAAAAATAATATTCGAGTTTTTATTTTTATTAAAATAATAAACAGAATTTTTGAATTTTTATTTCCGAATTTTAAATAAAAATTTTGATTTTTAATATTAAATATTTTCCTTAATTTAAAAAATCAAGTTACGATTTTTTTAATTTTCCAGATTTTTTAAATAAAAAAAATGAAGTTCTGATTTTTTTTGTTAAGTTTTTCAGATTTTTTATTATTTTTAAACTTTCATAATATTTTTTATTTTTTATTATTACATCATATATTGACCAGCCAATAAATAACTGCCACGTGTCATTTAATCGCAACTAACCACTCCGTTAATACTTAACGGACAAAAATTAACGGAGGTCCTAACGTGGTCTAACGGATCAAAAATTAGGTCCCAGTTTGATACCTTCGAAAATTTAGGTCCTCAAGTGCTAAAATTGGTAAAGTTGAGGTCCTGTTTTGGTCATTTAGCCTCCAAAGAACAATGACGAAAGTTCAAGGGTTTCCCCCAAAACGGCGAAGAACACGAATCGACCCGTCAAAGCATGAAAACGTAATTCCAACCCGAAATATGGATATATAATCCATAGGATATGTTTAACAACATCATTAAACAACAATCGATTTATCAAAACTGGATGGAAAACGAAATCAAGAACAAAACTCCAAAAAGTCAACTCTAGGGATTCAAGAAAAATACCTAGATCCGGCGAAGAACAATGGATTAGATGATGTTATAATCACCTAGGATACTCCAAAACACCTTTGGATGGAAGAAAATCAGCCCAGATGCGAACCCTAGTTTCCACGTCTCGAACCCGCAGAGGAAGAAGAAGAAAATGAATAAAATGCAGATTAATGACTGCTGTCCAGTTTATATACTGGACAGCTTTGTAATATCCGCAATTTTCGATTTCCGGTAATTTCTTTTTTTTCGGCGGAAGTCTGTTTTGACGACTCGCTCATGTCCGTTTCGTCACTCTGAGAATGATTAATTCTACACTTTTTGACATCCGAGTTCGTTTCGGTGTCGTTTCGTTGAGTTCTGTGCTTTTTAGCGACTTTTCCGCACTTGAGTTCGATTCTTGCGAATCTCGTCCGAAACTGTTGTTTCGAGTTTCCCGCAAGTCCGTTTAACTTTGTTAGACGTGTTGTGAGCTTCGGTTTGATTATTCGTTGTCGTATGGTGATTTTCGGGCAGTTGGGCCATTTTCGTAATTTCCCAAAGTTTGGGGTAAATACCTTCCGTTGTCGAATTCGAGCCTTCGGGTGGTCGGAATCGTGTGTTCTACTAGCTCTTAGATTCGTATTTGTGAGTACCTCGTAACCGTATCTTCGGTTCGTATTCAGCTCGGGTTTCTGTCGCTTTGTTGAATTCAGGATTACTAAACGACTTTTCTAAGTATGAGTTCGACTTTGTTAGATCACCATTAATTTTTGGTGACTCCAAAAATTATAAATCTTTGCAATATTATAGAACATCGAGTTAGCTTTCCAATGGTTCAAACGGTGAGTCAATCTGAGTCCGGACGAGAGAGTTATGGTCGCTTTAGTGGAAGACTGTCACTGTCGGGCACCGTCCAGAGCCTTTCGGCCGATAGGGTGGGCCGAAAGACTCAACTGCCGGCATTTCTGTATGGGTATCGGCCGATCATGTCCGGAAGCCTTTCGGCCGATAGGGTGGGCCGAAAGACTCTACTGCCGGCAGTCAGCCTATAAAAGGCCTGGCAGCGTTTTTCTTCAGCATTTTCTCACTTCTCTTCTTCCATTCCGCGGCTGGAGCTGGGGTAATCATGTATAGATGTTGTTGGACAATAAATCCATGAAGTTTGGAGGTTCATATCATCAATCATCCGTCCTATAACATCCTCCAATCTACCGAATCAGGTCAGATTTCCTAGAAATCTAGTTTTGGGAAATTTGGGTATTTTTGTTGTTTTCGTCCGATTAATCCGATTTAACTTAGGATTATGATGGATTGATGATTATTTAGATGTTTTATATCTTTTACCTTGTTATCCCATGGTTGGATCGTATCGATTCGTTGTTTTGGTCGAGTTCTTGACCGACACCTTGAAGGTGTCCGATAAAATGTCATAGAGAGGATTCGAGCGTTCTACGATTATTCTTCCTCGCTCGCTCGTTAATTTATTGATGGTATGATGTTAGGGTCAGATTTCTCAAAGAATTCGAGTCGGAACCCTTCCGCTCGCCGCTTTCTTCAAGCTTTTCGATTGTGGGTGTATTCGTTGTCTTCACGAGAATCGTAGGTGTTCGAGGTGTCCCGACTAATCCGTGATTGTGGGAGTGTCCGCATCGATTATCGAGGCAAGTATCTTGCCCATACATTACGTGTTTTGTGGATATAATGGTTGTTAATCGTCGATATGTGCTAAATAAATATTCATAACCATCTTTTTCAAAAGTATCAGATATTTACCAACATGATTTTCTTAAAGACGACTCGTGTGTTCCGAGAATTAATATGCTTAATTGAATACGTGTATTAATGTTGAGTATAAGATCGTAATACTTTCGTGTGATGCCATTGTGTGTGATTACGTCGTCGGTAAGTTTCGAAGTTTAGCCCTTTGTTTATCTTTGACGTGGAGACATGTGGTTATCGATGAATTATGTGAATTTATGTGATATTGGTTGTGCCGTTCGGTGCTTTTGGAATAGTGTGCTTTCTTGTTGATAATATTAGTTCGGGTTATGAATATATGTTGGATGAATCGCCATTCTAGTAAAGTGCCTCGACTATATATACCGTGATTGACCTTCGAGGCTTGTGGTTTGCAAATGTGATTTTGGAACGTGTGTGTGTGTTGTTCCTTCCACCCGGAGTGTCCGACGGGATGTCCGGGGGCCGATATTAAGGGGTACGGCCACGGAAGTGGACTTGGGTGTGTGTGTGGATGAACTTCCACCCGGAGTGTCCGACGGGATGTCCGGGGTCGATACTAAGGGGTACGGCCGCGGAAGTGGTTTCCCACCGGAGTGTCCGACGGATGTCCGGGGCCGATACTAAGGGGTACGGCCGCGGGTTACTGATTGTGGTTTTCATCTTGAGGATGACGTTGATGTTTTCGTTAATTGTGATATTGTCCGAGTATCACAATGCTTTGTTCTCGGGGTGGAGAGACATTATATTTCGAGTCTTGGTGCTTGGCTAGAATGGCATAGGATTAATGTGTTATGTGTAATGTGTCCTTGTAAGTGATTTGAAGTGGATGATCGGGTCGTGGACCCCGTGTTTTGTGACCAGGAATGGTTGGGTCGTGGACCCCGTGTTTTGTTAAACGGATTTGTATTTTGAAAAATGAACATTGGGGTGTGACCCTAAATGGCTTTCGAGGAACTTTAGAATTTCTCAATTTCTAACGTTTTAAAACTCCCGAGATTTGGAAATGTTTTCAAAGTGCTTACTTACTTCGTTTCTACTTTCAAGACTTGAACTACTTTTAACTAAATATATCTCGAAGTCTTTCGTTGTGTTCTCGAATGTGTTGTGTATGGCTCGTATTTGCACTTTATACTTGCACTAGCGAAACAAAGGAGTTTGCTAACCCCAGTAATCGGGGGTGGATATCTCAGATTGTGTCCAGTACATGCAGGTTTTCGGGAGCAAGACACAGGATCGGCACGAGGGATGATGAAAGACGAATGATACTAATCACACGAAGGCGCTTTTGGGTTCGCTTAGTCTGAGTCCATTGTATTGTCTTTTCCATTGCCTTATTGTTCATTGTTGCAAGTATTTTACCCTTGTGTGGGTATGAGTCCGGATGAGTTTATGTATTTTGATTTGTAAGTTCGTGACGAAAGACCAAATCGGTCTATTGGTCCGTTATTTTGATTCGTCGGTATGTAATGTAATGTGTTGTTTTGATGTCTAGCTCGGTGGATCCTCACGGAGAGGGTCTGCGGCGTGTAATATTCCCGGTTTGATCCGGGGTGTTACATTTATGGTATCGAGCTTAGGTTGAGGAAACCTAGGGTGCCGGGTCGAGTTATGTGTTGCCGAGTCTTGTATTGTCGATTTTGTCCGATCGAGTCGTGTCGCGACGCGTTGCAGGATGTCGGCCGTGATTAGTGTCAAGGTGCAACCATCATCTTCGTGCGACTGTGGAAGTAAGTCTCCCTTGTTTGTGTTGTGCCTCGTGTGACACGGGCTATTTTTATGATTATTTGTTAAGTGGTCAATCCTTATGTGGATTTTGATTTCACGATATGTATTTAGTCGACTCTCGTATTTGATTTATACGAGGAGTGTCATCGCTTGTGATGTCTTTTTATTGTTGTTGTTATCCGTTGTTGATGGTTTTCGAATCGATTTACACGCTTTACAAGTTCTATTGTGGAAGCTTTGTGCTTATACGCGTTCGACTTGTTCACTAGCCGCCATGGGAGGATATTTTATCGGTGGTTTTGTTCGAGTGTGGTATTTTATCGCTTATTTCCGCTTAAAGACATGTATTGTCTTGATTTTAAACGTTGTGATGCGTGTGCTAGGAGTTGTTTTAGTGAACGCCGATATGCGTGAGTTTTGGGCATTCGGCCTATCGATTTTTGAAAACCTTGAGTATCTTGGAAAAATAAAATTCGAGACATAATTTTTCAAATGAGTTATTTTCTCGTGGTACATCCTAGGTGCCACAATATATTTCAAAAATTTTCTACCTCGAGGACCAAAATGTTTTGAGATATTTTCAACACTATTATTTAGACCCGAGGGTCGAATATTTTGAAAATTTTCACTAAGAGAAAGTGTCCTCATTTTTATCAAATGCGAAATGGTTCTCCAATGTCTCGATAACGATGTTTCAAGTTTGTACTTTTTGAAAGGTGATACTCAAGATCAATCGGTGTTCTTCTAAATTATTTCCAAAATGAGGTTTTCATTTTTAAAACCTATTCATTCCCGTTTTAGGACTGGGTATGTATGTGTGATGTTCGCGTTGTCATTTTGATGTTTGCTCCCGAGTATGATTGAATTGGCGGTGTGAGCGTTGAGTCGTTTTCCACACGTTGTTGTGTTGGCCCTCTGTGAGAGGTGGGATGTTGGTATTGAATGTTGCCATCTCGTGGTAATTTATGCGTTATCGCACATGTGCGAGCTGTTAGAGCTTGGTTTGGTATGACCGTGTGCATCGGTGATCGCTCGCTATGTGTCGGTTGTTTAATGTCTTGTTACCTTGCTCCTGTTTTTGTGAATTTCGTGGACGAGGCCGGAGGTAATACCCGTACTATTTTGACTTCCGTATTTTCTCTTTCTCCGCCTATCGATTCGCTCATGTTCGTTGATACTTTATGAACTTGTTCGTATTTCGGTTTCATCGTCCGAACGAGCCGTGATCTTGTTGTGGGACGCCCGGTTATCGATGTGACTTTTTCTGGTTCGATTCGATTCTTGTGAACCTTGTTCGGGATTGTCATCATCCGGTTCTATTAGTTCTTTTATTCAAGTGGATCGGATTTGGAACTCCGGTGTTTTCGACTGCCGACTCGCTTATGTTCGTTGACATTTTCTCGAGCTTGTCCCGCCGCTTGCTTTTGTTGATCGAACGAGTGTGGTATTATTTCTAATAACTTGTTTGTCATTGTGACTTCTCAATCGCTATTCCCTTTCCCGTGGATCTTATGGGAATGCAGGTCTTGTTGTTCTCACCAGATCATCCCGGGAGTTGTTGTTTGAATTTTATTATCCGTCGTGTTTCGGACATGATTGTTCGATTTTTGTTGTCTCGATCGCTTGTTTGTTCGGTTTTGTTCTCGTTTCGTGATTGTTGAGCATTCGTGCTCTTTCCTAATTCCCTTAAGTTCGGGAAATTAGTCTCGTTTTCGATCCTTCAACCCTTGGGCGGTGGAATTCCGTATTTGTTCGGCGATCGGCTCACGCTTTGATTGATGTACCGTTGGGTTGGTCAATCGTATTGATTTTCGTCCGTTGTGTTTTCAGGTTTGTTCGGATAATTGACTTGATTGTATTACCCAGTTGATGACGTTTGTCACTTGTTGGTTTTATTATATCCCTAACGGCGACGTTGTGTTGGTCGCCGTGGAGCGTGTTTTCACACCGTATATTCCGTTGCGTTGTTTGTAACGTTTCGCCGTTGGGCGTTAGTTACCCGTTTCTTGCGTATCTCGTTGAGTTTTCCTGGCGGGATATTGCTTCCCCCTACTTGTTTTAAGTTTCGGGACGAAACTTCTTTTAAGGAGGGTAGAATGTAATATCCGCAATTTTCGATTTCCGGTAATTTCTTTTTTTTCGGCGGAAGTCTGTTTTGACGACTCGCTCATGTCCGTTTCGTCACTCTGAGAATGATTAATTCTACACTTTTTGACATCCGAGTTCGTTTCGGTGTCGTTTTGTTGAATTCAGGATTACTAAACGACTTTTCTAAGTATGAGTTCGACTTTGTTAGATCACCATTAATTTTTGGTGACTCCAAAAATTATAAATCTTTGCAATATTATAGAACATCGAGTTAGCTTTCCAATGGTTCAAACGGTGAGTCAATCGGAGTCCGGACGAGAGAGTTATGGTCGTTTTAGTGGAAGATCACTTTGTCGGGCACCGTCCAGAGCCTTTCGGCCGATAGGGTGGGCGAAAGACTCAACCGCCGGCATTTCGTATGGGTATCGGCCGATCATGTCCGGAAGCCTTTCGGCCGATAGGGTGGGCGAAAGACTCTCATCCGGCAATCGGCTATAAAAGGCCCAGCGGCGTTTTCTTGACATTTTCTCACTTCTCTTCTTCCATTCCGCACTGAGCTGGGTAATCATGTATAGATGTTGTTGGACAATAAATCCATGAAGTTTGGAGGTTCATATCATCAATCATCCGTCCTATAACATCCTCCAATCTACTGACCAGTCGATTTCCTAGAAATCTAGTTTTGGGAAATTTGGGTATTTTTGTTGTTTTCGTCCGATTAATCCGATTTAACTTAGGATTATGATGGATTGATGATTATTTAGATGTTTTATATCTTTTACCTTGTTATCCCATGGTTGGATCGTATCGATTCGTTGTTTTGGTCGAGTTCTTGACCGACACCTTGAAGGTGTCCGATAAAATGTCATAGAGAGGATTCGAGCGTTCTACGATTATTCTTCCTCGCTCGCTCGTTAATTTATTGATGGTATGATGTTAGGGTCAGATTTCTCGCAAAGAATTCGAGTCGGAACCCTTCCGCTCGCCGCTTTCTTCAAGCTTTTCGATTGTGGGTGTATTCGTTGTCTTCACGAGAATCGTAGGTGTTCGAGGTGTCCCGACTAATCCGTGATTGTGGGAGTGTCCGGCATCGATTATCGAGGCAAGTATCTTGCCCATACATTACGTGTTTTGTGGATATAATGGTTGTTAATCGTCGATATGTGCTAAATAAATATTCATAACCATTTTTTTCAAAAGTATCAGATATTTACCAACATGATTTTCTTAAAGACGACTCGTGTGTTCCGAGAATTAATATGCTTAATTGAATACGTGTATTAATGTTGAGTATAAGATCGTAATACTTTCGTGTGATGCCATTGTGTGTGATTACGTCGTCGGTAAGTTTCGAAGTTTAGCCCTTTGTTTATCCTGTACGTGGAGACATGTGGTTATCGATGAATTATGTGAATTTATGTGATATTGGTTGTGCCGTTCGGTGCTTTTGGAATAGTGTGCTTTCTTGTTGATAATATTAGTTCTGGGTTATGAATATATGTTGGATGAACTGGCCATTCTAGTAAAGTGCCTCGACTATATATACTGTGATTGACCTTCGAGGCTTGTGGTTTGCAACAGTGATTAAGTAACGTGTGAGTGTGGTGTTCCTTCCACCCGGAGTGTCCGACGGGATGTCCGGGGGCCGATATTAAGGGGTACGGCCACGAAGTGGACTTGGGTGTGTGTGTGTTTGAACTTCCACCCGGAGTGTCCGACGGGATGTCTGGGGGTCGATACTAAGGGGTACGGCCGCGAGTGGTTTCCACCGAGTGTCCGACGGATGTCCGGGGGCCGATACTAAGGGGTACGGCCGCGGGTTACCATTGTGGTTTTCATCTTGAGGATGACGTTGATGTTTTCGTTAATTGTGATATTGTCCGGAGTATCACAATGCTTTGTGCTCGGGGTCGAGAGACATTATATTTCGAGTCTTGGTGCTTGGCTAGAATGGCATAGGATTAATGTGTTATGTGTAATGTGTCCTTGTAAGTGATTTGAAGTGGATGATCGGGTCGTGGACCCCGTGTTTTGTGACCGGAATGGTTGGGTCGTGGACCCCGTGTTTTGTTAAACGGATTTGTATTTTGAAAATGAACATTGGGTGTGACCCTAAATGGCTTTCGAGGAACTTTAGAATTTCTCAATTTCTAACGCTTTTAAAACTCCCGAGATTTGGAAATGTTTTCAAAGTGCTTACTTACTTCGCTTCTACTTTCAAGACTTGCACTACTTTTAACTAACTCTATCACGGGACGTCGTTCGTTGTGTTCGCGGCATGTGTGGTGTTTGGCTCGTATTTGCACTTTATACTTGCACTAGCGAAACAAAGGAGTTTGCTAACCCCGAGTAATCGGGGGTGGATATCTCATTGTGTCCAGGTACATGCAGGTTTTCGGGAGCAAGACACAGGATCGGCACGAGGGATGATGAAAGACGAATGATACTAATCACACGAAGGCCAGTTTTGGGTTCAGTTAGTCGGAGTCCATTGTATTGTCTTTTCCGCTGTCTTATTGTTCATTGTTGCAAGTATTTTACCCTTGTGTGGGTATGAGTCTGGATGAGTTTATGTATTTTGATTTGTAAGTCTGTGACGAAAGACCAAATCGGTCTATTGGTCCGTTATTTTTGATTCGTCGGTATGTAATGTAATGTGTTGTTTTGATGTCTAGCCTGGTGGATCCTCACGGAGAGGGTCTGCGGCGTGTAATATTCCCGGTTTGATCTGGGGGTGTTACAAGCTTAGCGTGCGCTAATCCTACCTAATTAGCGTGCGCTATCGAAGCATCAGAACAAAACGTTCTGCCAACATGTACAGCTAGCGTGCGCTAGCTACAAAAATTAGCGTGCGATAACGAGCCCCAGACCCAGTCCAGTAGCTCCTGGACTGCCCTGAACTACCGGGTAGCGTGCGTTATCCCCCCCCCCAGCGTGCACTACCAATACACCCTAGCGCTCGTTATGTTACCACATAACGTGCACTAACCAACGTTCTAACCTAGTCTAGTAGCCCCTGGACTGTTTTTGCACCACCTGTTAGCGTGCGCTACCAAACCCGTAGCGTGCGCTAACAACCGCACCATAGCGCGCGCTAACCAAAAGGTGTAGCGTGCGCTAACGACTCAAAAGGACAGCAACAGTGCTCTCAAAGCCGATTACAACAACGGATTCCTCCGATCGGAACACCAAGTTCAAGATACGCACGGAAAGCTCCAGAATAAGATCATACTAAGAGCTTGAGTTACAATCAAACTCACACGCGACCATAAAAAAGGGCCGAGGCAACAAATATGTATACAGATACTCACCACTTTGGGAAATTACAAAATTGCCCAAAGCACCCGAAAATCAAGATACGTGATCGAATAACCAAACCGAAGTTCACATCACATCAACCAAGTTAAACGGACTTACGGAAAACTCAAAACAATAGTTTCGGACGAGATTCGTAAGAATCGAACTCAAGTGCGGAAAAGTCGCTAAAAAGCACGGAACTCGGCAAAACGACACCAAAACAAACTCGGACGTCGAAAAGTACAGAATTAAACATTCTAAGAATGACGGAACGGTCTCAAGTGAGTCGTCAAAATGGACTCCCGCCGAAAAAAGAAAATTACCAAAAATCAAAAATTGCGGATATTACATTCTACCTTCCTTAAAAGAAGTTTCGTCCAGAAACTTAAAATAAGTAGGGAGGAGCAACATCCTGCCAGGAAACACTCAACGAGAAACACAAGAAAGGCGTAACTTTCGCCCATCGGCGAAACGTTACAAGTACGCAAAGGAATATACGGCGTGAAAACGCGCTTCACGACGACCAACACAACGTCACCGGTAGAAACATAATAAAACCCACAAGTGACAAGCGTCATCAAATAGATAATACAATCAAGTCAATTATCCGAACAACCACAAAACACTAAGCAACTATTATAAGGGAACACATACAATCAAGAAAAACAGAAATAAACACACAAACGATCCACAAGGACAAACACAAATAATTCGGACTATGCTGAAATTAGAGGTGTTCAAAACTACCCGACCCGGTTTACCCGGCCCAATTACCCGACTATCCGGGAATTTTTTACCGGGTAATTTTTTTAATTACCCGCATTTAGCGGGCTGGGTACCCGACCCGCTAATTATGTGAGTTATCGGGCCGGGTAATGGGCCGGCCAAATAAAATTAGCGGGTACCCGCCGACCCGGTAACTTCTTTTTATTTTTTATTTTTTTATTTTCTCACATACTTTATTTTAACCATTTCAAAAATTATGTATAGAATTAGTATGTATTTACTTATATTTTAATAATATTAACATTACAATACCTATGTAAAATTTGGTCCATATTAATCTTATGCTCTAATTTTTTTTTTCCTTTTCATTAATTAAATTTTTTTATAATTTAAATCTCATTAACTATTTTAAATTATGACATCAAAATTACAAAAATGAGTATGTATTAATATAATATAGTAGTCTAATTTCAAAGTGAATAGATTAAATATTTCATATAATATCTTAATATGTTAGAACCAATGATAATAAAATGAATGTTATAATTATTATAAATAATTTTCTTACTTTTAATTTAATTTTTTTTGTAGAAATCAATCGAGCAAATAAATTAAATTAAAGTTAAACTTTCTTAATATTTGATTTAATCATAACAAATGACTTCAAAATTAGAATCAATTCTTGCTAATTTAAAGTTAAACATTTTTGTTGAACTAGAAGTTGAAAGAAATATAACAAAAAACCGGGTATTCGGGTGACTCCGACCAAATCAAGCTGCAGCGGGTACCGGATTTTATGGGCCGGGCCATGGGTCGCTTAAATAGGTACCGGAGTTCCGGTACTGAAGTGCAGCGGGTGCCAGCCGGGTACCCGCTTATGAACACCCCTAGATGAAATCCTCAAAACTACACTAGGCATCTCCGTGTCTTTTCGGAGCAGAGGCGCAACCTCGATCCCCGAATCTCTCAGCTACCGTCTCTCAATGTATGGCTCGGTGACCCACCTGGCCACACTCGAAACAGTTGACTAACGGTGAACGACAATTCTTCGCAGTATGGCCCGCTCGACTACAGTTATAACATATCTTCGAGCTGTTCACATAACTCACTGCAGGGGTACTACTCCCCTGATCACGCGATCGAGGAATCACCTTAGGAGAACGAAACGAAGTCCCCAACTCAGGGGGCCCACTCCCCTGATTTCCTGAAAAGTCCCCAACGGTTTTCTGTTTCTTCGACGCGGACATAATCTCGGGCGGCAATCTGGATAGCTCATAGGCCAACGCCCTATTCTGGTAATCTCTCAAGGAAGTACAAGCGAGACCTGCCATGTACTGACGAATCTCCGGCTTCATCCGCCTACTAAAATGACAAATCTTGTCCTCCTCTGTCCTTACTTGATTCTGCACATAGCAGAGCTGTTTGCTAAAATCAATAATAGCTTGAGACAGCGGTACATCCTGCGGTTTCGCCGAAAAGAATTCATTAATATTCTGATTTCTGATCGGCTCCGGACAAAACTCATCTCTCATGAATCTCTGGAACTCTGCCCATGTAACAACATGATCTTGAGGCTTAATAGCCTCCCACCAGCTAGCGGCATCCTTGTCGAAAAGATACTGAGCTATCGGGACCTTATGTTCTTCTGGACAATCAACTACCTCGAATATCTTTTCCAACTGGAAAAGCCAACCATCCCAGCCTAATGCATCTGCAGCACCAGCGAAACGAGGGGGATTCATACGAACCACTTCTCGAAGCCACTGATTTGCACTAGTGTTCTTGGTCACATCTGTAACATGCTGAACTGCCTGAGTCAACTGAGTCATCTGTGTGGCTACCTCCTGTAAAATAGTAGCGACACCGATACCAGTATCATCACCGACAGCATGATCTCGACCACGTGTCTGATTGCCACGACCACGACTTTGGCCCCTCGGCATACTGAATAAGTAATCACTCAGCACAATAGAAAAATCATAACACATACCACATACAACGATTTCCATCGTAAAGCAACACGCATACTAAAATCATAGCAACGACGATATCGTTCAGCGATCTCAACGGCCCGAACGATAACCAGCACATAATCACAAAACATCATGGACACAATCACACCTATACACGGGCGCACCAACCCAAGCTTCAACAGCTCACACTCGTGCGACAACACGCAAATCACCACGAGGCGACAAAAAGTAAATACCAGTTCACACCTCTCACAGAGGGCTAGTATAACAATTGTGTGGCAACGCCTCAACGTTCATGCCACCAATTCGATCATACTCGGGAGCTAACATCATAACGACAATGCGAACATCATACATACATCCCCAAACCGCAAATGGGAATTGATAGGTTTTAAAAAAAAATGAAAACCACCTCTTTAAAATAATTTGGAAACACCAATTGATCTTGAGTATCACATTTTCAAAAAGTTGTACAACACCATTATCGAGACTTTGAAAACCATCTTGCATTTGATAAAACAAGGACACTTTCCTTTAAATTGAAACTTTCGGAAATATTCGACCCTTGGGTCTAAGCAACCGCGTTTCTAAAAATAATTGAAAATATCTCAAAATATTTTGGTCCCCAATTGGAATAATTTGAAATATATTGCGGCACTAGAAAACACTCTGAAAGTACCGCAAGAAAATAATTCATTTTAAAGGTACGTCTCGAAATTTATTTTCTAAGATACTCAAGGTTTTTGAAAATCTATTAGGCTAGAATGCCTAAAAACTCACATGTAACATCATTCACTTATATACATCACAATACACGCATTGACTCGTTCAAAACCAAGACAACACCTGTCTTTTACCAGAAACAACAGTCAAATATCATATTCAAAAGGACACAAATAACGACGACACTCCTCATATAACCGAGATATGAGAGTCACATAAACACATCACGAAACCGAGAATCTACCTAAAGATTCCATCACTTAACACATAATCATACCAGTAACTCGTGTCACACGAGGCACAACACAAAGGAGGGAGACTTACAGCCACAGGTCGCACGAAGATGATGATCGTCCCACGATACTAATCACGACCAACAAACTCAGACGACGCGTCGCGACACGACTCAGTCAGACAAATTCTGACGAGACAAAAACTCAACAGACACCACTAAACCCGACAGCCTAGGTTTCCACAACCTTGCTCCGATACCATTTATGTAACACCCCCAATCCACTCAGGGATATTACACGCCGTAGACCCTTTCCTCAAGGATCTACCAGGCTGGTAAACAATGTCGAACATCTCAACAATGCCTTTAAGGCTAAAAGAATGACTCAGTAGACCGATTTTGTCTTTCAATAAATACATACAACTCAATACATGCCCACGCAGGGGTCGAATACAAAATGCTCCCGTACAACGGGGAAAATATACTGTAGCGGAAATAAAATACAATTGAACCAATAGAACAACGTACGGTTCCTCATGTGATTAGTATCGATCATCTTTCATCATCCTTCGTGCCGACCCTGTGTTATGCTCCCAAAACCTGAATGCAAAAACAGACATCCACCCCCCAAATACTCGGGGATTAGCAAAACTCCACTGTTTTGCTAGTGCAAGTACAAAGTGCAAAAATACGAGCCATACAATATAAGTTCCAAGGACAATAATAACCAGGAATCCTCGAAGATTTAAACATAACGAAAATACTTCCCGAGGCAAGAGTTAAGGTAAAGCTTTCTAAAATCGAAAGATCCCAAGTCAAGGGAAACAATTTATAAAGTGATTTAAAATGCCATCGCGAGTTTTGATAGAAACAACTCAGGATTTTCAAATCCTTCTATTTCCAAAATCATCAGGGGTCACAGCCCAAAAGTTTTGTTTTCACAAATAGAACCAACAACAATTCACAGGGCCAGAGCCCGCATCAAGTGTCCTCAACGAACATATAATCAACACAACATAATCACATACAAGCATCGCCTAGGATCGGGACGAAGCCACAAATCCCACTCGAGGCCTTTAAGGACCCTCCCAAGCTGGCCACAATCATAAAACAAATCACGCACATGCATCGCCTAGGACCAGGACGAAGCCACAAATCCCGCTCGAGGCCTCTAAGGACCCTCCCGAGCTGGCTAGCTAAACAAATCACGCACCATATCTCACGGTTGGATCAATCACTTGTTGCATCCTGACCACATGATCACAAGCCATGTGTCACCGTAGATTATCTCTGGCTCTCACAGTTGGATCAATCACTTGTTGCATCCTGACCACATGATCACGTGCCATGTGTCACCGTAGACCTTCAACCATATCCACACATTCACACAAATAACATATCACAACAACAATATCCAAGTAATTCACTCAATGGCAACAAACGCAATGCACGACGCAATGGTCAAATCACAACGCACCGATATGAGATAAAATATACATATATATTATCAAATCACAACGACAACACCAAGTGTATTCATAGTAATTCACGTAACCATCCACGAACACAATGTCCACAAAACACACGCGTTTTGAAAGAGGGCCTTTAACAAGGCTAACTGAATCTTTGAAAGTGAAATTCAAACGATCAAATAAACACAAGGAGACGATCACTAATTATCATATCCATAAAACAAGAATTGTATAGACAAGGTACTTGCCTCGAATAACCACAAACGCGAAGAACCGATCGAAGTAGGTTGGCACGAACCGACTACGAATCCGCCGACTCCACCGAGCGCTAACCTGCTACAATAAACTACGAACAACAATAACAACAATGAAAATGAATTCCATAGCACGACCTAAAGTCGCTGAATCCAAAGAACAACGACGAAAGTTCAAGGGTTTCCCCCAAAACGGCCAAGAGCACGAATCGACCCGTCAAAACATGAAAACGGAATTCCAACCCGAAATATGGATATATAATCCATAGGATATGTTTAACAACATCATTAAACAACAATCGGTTTATCAAAACCGGATGGAAAACGAAATCAAGAACAAAACTCCAAAAAGTCAACTCTAGGGATTCAAGAAAAATACCTAGATCCGGCAAAGAACAATAGATTAGATGATGTTATAATCACCTAGGATACTGCAAAACACCTTTGGATGGAAGAAAATCAGCCCAGATGCGAACCCTAGTCGCCACGTCTCGAACCCATGGAGGAAGAAGAAGAAAATGAAGAAAATGCAGATTACTGACTGCTGTCCAGTTTATATACTGGACAGCTTAGCATGCGCTAATCCTACCTGATTAGCATGCGCTATCGAAGCATCAGAACAAAACATTCTGCCAACATGTACAGTTAGCGCGCGCTAGCTACAAAAATTAGCGTGCGCTAACGAGCCCCAGACCTAGTCCAGTAGCTCCTGGACTGCCCTGAACTACCGGGTAGCGTGCGCTATCCTCCCCCAGTGTGTGCTACCAATGCACCCTAGCGCACGTTATCTTACCACATAGCGTGCGCTAATCAACGTTCTAACCCAGTCTAGTAGCCACTGGACTGTTTATGCACCACCCGTTAGCGTGTGCTACCAAACCCGTAGCGTGCGCTAACAACCACACCATAGCGCGCGCTAACCAAAAGGTGTAGCGTGCGCTAATGACTCAAAAGGACAGCAACAGTGCTCTCAAAGCCAATTACAACAACGGATTCCTCCGATCGGAACACCAAGTTCAAGATATGCACGGAAAGCTCCAGAATAAGATCATACTAAGAGCTTGAGTTACAATCAAACTCACACGCGACCATAAAAAAGGGTCGAGACAACAAATACGTATACGGATACTCACCACTTTGGGAAATTACAAAATGGCCCAAAACACCCGAAAATCACGATATGTGATCGAATAACCAAACCGAAGTTCACATCACGTCTAACCAAGTTAAAAACACTTACGGGAAACTCAAAACAATAGTTTCGGACGAGATTCGTAAGAATCAAACTCAAGTGCGGAAAAGTCGCTAAAAAGCACGGAACTAGGCAAAACGACACCAAAACGAACTCGGACGTCGAAAAGTGCAGAATTAAACATTCTCATAATGATGGAACGGTCACAAGTGAGTCATCAAAACGGACTCCCGCCGAAAAAAGAAAATTACCAAAAATCGAAAATTGCGGATATTACAGTGAAAGACAGGATTTTTGCACAACTGAATTCCAGATTGACTATCAGAAAATACCATGACTTTTTCCTTCAGGAAATCAATTTCAGATAAGAGACCCTTTAGCCATATGGCTTCTTTAAACGCCTCAGTTGCAGCAACATATTCAGATTCAGCCATAGATAAGGCAACAACATTCTGTAACTGAGATTTCCAAAAATGCAAGAGCCACAAAGGGTAAACACATAAGAGGTGGTAGATTTTCGATTGTCACGATCATTCGCAAAGTTAGAATCAACATATCCAACAAGTTTAACTCCATCAGCAGATTTAGAAAAATTAATACCCACATCCACAGAGGATTTCGAATAACGAAGAAGCCATTTCAAGGCTTCCCAATGAGGGATACCAGGATTAGACATATATCTACTCAAGCAACTAACAGAATAGACTATGTCGGGACTAGTGCTAACCATTCGATACATGACTGATCCTATAGCATTAGAATATGGAACATTTTCTATTGATTTTTCTTCTTCACGAATTTTAGGAGATTGATCTTTACTTAACAGAAAATGGGCAGCAAGAGGCACAAAAGCAGGTTTTGCAGCAGTCATAGAAAAGTTTTCAAGTATTTTCTCAATATAGGAAGACTGGTTTAGAAATAAGGAATAATTTTTTCTATCTCTAATAATGTTCATGCCTAAGATTTTTTGAGCATCTCATAGGTATTTCATGTCGAATTGCTCACTAAGACACGATCTAACATGATCGATCAACTTCATGCACGGACTCACAAGTATCATGTCATCCACATAAATAAGCAAGAAGATTGGAACATATGAGTTTTCTTTAAAATATAGACAAGGGTCATACGAACTACATTTGAATTTTAAAGAAAGCATATAAGAATCAAATTTTTTGTTCCATTGCCTAGGGGACTGTTTCAGGCCGTAAAGGGCCTTTTTAAGAAGGTGAACATGTTCAGGTTTATTAGATAAACAAAACCTTCTGGCTGCTTCATATAGTCTCATTCAATTCACCATGTAGAAAAGCAATATTAACATCCATTTTTTTTAATTCCCAATCAAAATGAGGAACGAAAGCAAGCATAACACGCACAATGGTGAATTTCACAACAGGAGCAAATATTTCTGTATAATCAATTCCCTCTTTTTGAGTAAAGCCTTTAGCAACTAACCTAGCTTTAAATCTGATATTTTCTACTTCATTATTGACATTGAATAACCACTTACAGTCCACTAGAGAACAATGATCAGGTTTAGGGATAAGAGTCCAAGTTTGGTTAACATGCAAAGAATTTATTTCATCATTCATAGCATTTAACCAATCAGTAGCATTTTCAGATTTTAAAGCTTCTTTGTAGCTTTTAGGTTCGTTATTATCCAATGATTCAAAAACATTGCAAGCATGAGACATCATATGAAAATAATTAAAGTGATGAGGCCTCCTGACATTCTCCCTCCTGGGCCTATCTCTAGTTAATTGATAGTTAGACAGATCAACACTTTCATCTATATTCTCAACAATTTCATCACTAGAGTTTTCAGAAGGTACTTCAACGGGATTTTCATTTTCAGCATGCAAAATTTCATCATTTTCAGGCTCCACCTCGCTCAAAGTAGGGTAGTTAGAAACAGATTCTAGATTAGGTATGTGCGCGGGTGCGAGTGCAGGATGTTCAAGACAAGGAAATTCATTTTCATTAAATATAACATCCATACTAATTAGCACCTTAAAACCCTGTTCGCCCTTAAGCCATAACCTAAATCCTTTAACTCCCTCTGGATAACCTAAGAACACACACCTAATCGATCTAGGTTCTAGTTTATCTTGTTTATTATGAACATATGCAGCACAGCCAAATACACAAAGATTTGAGAAATCAATATCCTTACTAGTCCACACAGATTCTGGATAGTTTCCATTCAAAGGGACAGATGGAGATCTATTTATAATATAGGCAGCCGTAGATAAAGCCTCACCCCAAAAGCGTTTTAACAACTGAGTCAAGCAAGATAGACCTTACCCTTTCAAGGAGGGTTCGGTTCATGCGCTCAGCGATTCTGTCTTGTTGGGGGGTGTATGGAGCTGTTCTATGCATTTGAATACCACTTTCCGCACACAAAGATTCAAACAAATTATTGCAGAATTCCAAACCGTTATCAGTTCTTAAAATTTTAATTTTCTTACCGGTTTGATTTCCAATTAAAATTTTCCACGTTTTGAACGTGTCAAAAACATCAGATTTATTCTTAAGAAGGAACACAAAAACTTTCCTAGAATAATCATCAATCACAAATAGAAAATATCTGTTCCCACCATGTGTCGGAACACTAGCAGGCCCCCACACATCAACATATAAGTACTCAAACACATTAGTACTTCTCGGGGAGTTAGGGGAAGGTGTATGAGGAAAATTCGCACGATGTTGTTTACCATAACACAGTTATCACAGAATGGCATGTCATAAATTTTATCATTCCCAAAACAACCATTCTTATGCAGTATTTCAAGACCTTTACCACTGATGTCACCTAACCGTTTATGCCAGATTTCAGTTTTTCCTCTTGGACTGCATTTACGGAAACGTTACTAACAGTGGAGCAAATATACAAGTTCATTTTACGAATGGCAACAAAGATTGTTGTGGGACCTTTCATAACTTTCATTTCACCCTTACCCCAAGTACCTTCATCATCTTCAAGACAAGCACAAGACATTAAATTATGAGATAAATGAGGAACGTGCCTAACATTTTCTAAGGTTATCGAATTTCCAGATTCAAATTTAAGGCACACCGTTCATATTCCCGCAACATCTCGTTTTACATGATCAGCCATGGACACAGATCGGTTTTTCAAATCTCGATACTAGAAAAAAGATGTTTATATGGTGTCATGTGAAATGTGCATGCAGAATTAATCAGCCAATCATTTTCACCAAGGTCAGCTAACACAGAGTTCACAGAAGCATGCATTTCCTTAGAAATCATAAACACATCTCCTAGGTTTTTACTGACAGCTAAATTTGCCTATTCAGATTGCTGGTTCTTTTTAGGTTTACTGCAGTCTTGAATGTAGTCACCATATTCACCGCAATTGTAACATTTACGATTAGTAGGCCTAGGTTTAAACCGATTTTCTCCTTTGCCCTTTTTCTTGGTGGCTTGGTTATTTTGATTGTTGGAAGACTTATTGTTTTGAAAATGGTTTTGAGGTCTTCCTTTGACAAAATTAACCTCGCCAAGATTTTTAAGAGCGGCACCCTTATTATTTTTCAAATCTAATTCTTTGCTTTTCAAACCGTTAACAACAATATCTAAGGTCACTTGATCTCTACCATATTTAATGGCAAATTTCATATCACCATAAGAATCAGGAATAGCATTTAAAAGCACAATAGGAGTGTAGTCATCGATGTTTTTGTCTCCAGTTAACTTTATATCTTGAACCAATTTCGTAAACACGTCTAAATTAGCATCGATGTCTTTGTTCAAATCGAGTTTGTAGCGGGAAAATTTTTCAAGAAGGAATAGTTTGTTGGGCAGAGAAGTTTCAGTATATATTTCTTCTAATTTTTCCCATAATTCTTTAGCCGAACCATGTTTACCTATTTTTCTAATCACAGAGTTAGATAGGTTCAAGATAATTGCAGAGTAAGCAAACTCATCAAATTCAGCTTTTTTATCCGCAGTCACATTAGATGCGAAAGAGTTGTCGATAGCTTTGAAACATTTTTGTTGAATGAGTATGCTTTTCATTTTCTGTTGCGAAATGACAAAATCACCTTTTCCATCAAATGGGGCCACAGAGAAGGCAGAGATAGTTCCCATTCTAATTTTCAAAATAAATAAAGTTTTTGAAAAATTATGAAAAACGTAGACAAGAAGGAGACCTCCGGTTTTATCAAAATGCAGAAACACAAAGTAACAAGAACTAACAAAATCACACAGATAAATAAAATTAAAGGAATCCGAAGAATTCAACACCAGGCCCCTACAAGATCCGAGGGCGCTTAAGTGGTCCAGGCAGGAGGGTTGCAATGCCAGTTTATGAAAATTTCCAGATTCAAAATAAACACGAAGTAATATCGTAGTAATAAACACACAGAATATTACCAACAATGCGTCAAACAACATACGCAGCAGAAGCAATAACACCAGGACGAAATTCAACAATATCACGAAGAACAGCAGACGATCGAATTTCAACAGTATCACGAAGAACAACAAATGATCGAACAAACAGAAAACAGTAAATAGAGGGTAAAGTCGTTATACCTGAGCGAAGCCCCTAGTAGGGTTTCGGAACTCCCGGGTTGACCCGATTCAGACAAACCCGATTCAGACGGATCCGAACAAGGCTCCGATGCCAATGTTGAGTAACCACCCGAATAGGATATAATATTATAATAATTATAACGAATATAACTATTACACAAATTGATACGGGATAGGGATTATGGTTTACACAACTTCTAATAAATGAATTAAAACGAATTAAAAGACTTGAAAAATTAAATAGGAGCAGAAATCGCAAACCAGCGAATCAACAAGATTAGGAAGTGGAATCACTAGTTGTAGCACAACCCGGCTCAGTCCTCTGTCTCAAGAAAGCCCACGTTGAGGACCCAAAAGAACCGCGGCCAGCACCCAAAATGTGAAACCCAAAACCGGACCGGAAGCTGCTCTGTAGATATTTGCGCATGACAAGTTGATTTTAATATTATATTTTTTATTAGTAAATCGAGCTCTTATGCAGTGTGGTAAGATATTAATAATTAAAGTTGTGCATTGACAAGCGTGAAAGTCCAGATGTTGCAGTTATAAGAGAACGGAGATAATATATAGTTTCATGCTCGCAGTTGAAAACTGAAACTCATGGCCGGCCCAAGCATAAGGCGACCCAAAATTATATGTATTATTCATATAAAATTACATTTCTTTGTAATTTTTTATAAGATTTGTAATTTATTCAACACTCTCTCATTTTAAAAAGTTTTACTTTTAGTTAATTTATTTTAATATATTTGTCAATTTTATGTTTTTTCTAAAGGTCTTTTTAAAAAATTTGCTTGAGGCCTCTACTTGGGTTGGGCCGAGCCACTAAATATACAGAGTTCTGCAGACTCTGAAACAATGCTTCCACTTCCACAAGACTGATATCATAAAAGCATTTCCGTGTCCAAACCTTTCCCTCCCTTCAATAAACAAAACGGAACAGATGAAACAGCGTCTGCTATATCCATCTCTTTGTGCAGTCGCTTTTATTACCTGAGCCAAATGCGTGCAACTTTATTTTTTTCTGCATGGTACAAAGTCGTCTATTGGTAGAGATGAAGCTAAGGCAGTAAGAAAGGATGTTTTGTCTACCACAAGGAGACAAATGCTTTTTTGGGCTTATAGGCATGCATATGTGCCTATCTCCTTGTGCATTTTATAGCTGTTCTCCATATCCCCACGTTATGTTTATGTCTGGATTGTAACCAAGTTTTTCATGTTATTTGTCGTTTTTATCCATTTCATTTGCAGTCCTTTTCACCATTTTTGTTATTATTTTGAGCGAAAACAATGCTTTTCGTCCCTGTAATTTGCACGATTTTTGCTTTTAGTTCCTACGAAAATTAAAATGTTATTTTGATTCCTCTAATTTCTAAAACGTTCTTTTTTAGTCCCTGCCGTTAACCTTCGTTTATTTTTAAAGGAAAAACAATGTTTTTCGTCCCTATAATTTGCGTGATTTTTGCTTTTAGTCCTACGAAAATTGAAATGTTATTTTGATCCCTGTAATTTCTAAAATGTTTTTTTTAGTTCCTGTCATTAGTTGTATATGTCCAAATAGTATAATAGTGCAGTAACAAATTCATGAGTGCAGTAACCCAAAAATTCAACTTTTGACAAATAGAATATGTCCATATAGCATAACAGTGCAGTACCAAAAAAAAATGTGTGGTCTTGTAGTATTAACTAAAAAGGCAAACCACCGCCATCACAAGAGTACTTAAATCAGCCCAAAAAATGCCAAACAGTCTAATATAATGGCAACTACAAAACATCCAAAACAACCCAAGTATTACTATTTGTCAAAAGATGAATTTTCGGGTTACTGTACTCATGAATTTGTTACTGCACTATTATGCTATTTGGACATATACTATTATTCTCAAAAGCCAGTTGTGTCACCATAGTTTTGAAAAATTAACACATTCAATTGACACATGTATTACTGGTAGTAAGCAATAAGCTTACTAATTACGTGGTTTTTAGTTCTAACGGGGGTTTTACAATTGATTACGTTGTTATAGTAATTGGTGACCTGATGGCCTTTGTGTTTGCTAAGTCATTAAAAATAAACGGAGATTAATAACAGGGACTAAAAAAGAACGTTTTAGAAATTACAGGGATCAAAATAACATTTCAATTTTCGTAGGGACTAAAAGCAAAAATCACGTAAATTACAGGGACGAAAAGCATTATTTTTCCTTTAAAAATAAACGGAGGTTAACGGTAGGGACTATAAAAGAACGTTTTAAAAATTACAGGGATCAAAATAACATTTTAATTTTCATAGGGACTAAAAGCAAAAATCGTGCAAATTACAGGGACGAAATTCATTGTTTTCCCTTATTTTTATTGTTGTTTGGTCGCCTAATATCGTGTTTGTCCATGATTGTTATCTCGATTCTTAATAATTTTCGTCGTTTTTGTATTTTTGGTGATTTTTGTGAATTTTGGAAACTTTCTCATATTTATAAGTATGGTTTCTTGGTAAAAATAAAATCACATCGAGCAAATTGGGATGGGAGCAAAAACGGACAAACAGAGCACCGGAACACCCTGTGATCAAAGCTCGAGTCACTCAGTGGCCGAGGGCTCCGTTTCTCGGCTCTGAGCCTTCGGTCGCCACCAAGCCGAACCCTCAGCCGGTCGAGCCGTGTATCGACCAAGACGTGTCCCGACCGAGCTGTTGGACCGACCCGTATACCGACCCTGTACCCGTCGGACCGGCCTTAGCGACCAACCCCATACCCGCCGGACTGACCCTGACCGAGCGAGTCACATTGGTTTGATCGAGGCTATGACCGAGGCCAAGCCGTATCGGACCAGGGCATGACCGATCCCTAGGCGGATGTTCTCTTATTTTATATTTTGTGCCGAATCTATAAATAAGCGTTTTCATGTATTTGTATCTATTAGGGGTGGCAATCGGATAATACGGATACGAATATGGCTATATCCGTATCCAAATCCGGAACTTGGAATCCGTATCCGAATTTGTATCCGAATCCGGGAATATCCGGGAAAACCTTATCCGTATCGGAATCCGGCGAATATTATCCGGATACGGATAATATCCGAATCCGAATCTACACTTTCTGGTTTATTTTTCAAAAATAAATGGGTGCGAAGGGAGTTGAACCCACAACTCCTCTCTTTGTGGATTTTTAAAGCCACACTCCAACCTTATCCGTATCCGAATCCGGCGAATATTATCCGGATACGGATAATATCCGAATCCGAATCTACACTTTCTGGTTTATTTTTCAAAAATAAATGGGTGCGAAGGGAGTTGAACCCACAACTCCTCTCTTTGTGGATTTTTAAAGCCACACTCCAACCACTTGGGCTACTTGATTGTTGTGTTAAAGAGAGAAATAATTATAGATAACTTAGTATAAACATATCACTGAATTAAAGATCTACTAAGATCTCCAACTAAATTATTTTTTTATTTTTTGAAAATTGGGAATATCACTAAATTATAGTAGTGATCTACTAAGATCTAAACCAAATTATATTTATAAAAATTTAAATTATTATAAATATAAAATGTGTTATATTTTGTAATTATATATTAAAAATATATTAAAATTGTATATTATATATAATTTTATCTCGGATACGGATGCACCTATATCCATATTCGTATCCGGAATTTTCGAATACGAATAATATTCGTATCCGTTTTTTTTCGGATACGGATAATATTCGTTTTTTCCGGATACAAATACAGATATTTCGGACGGATATCGAATTTTTCGGATTTTTTTGCCAGCCCTAGTATCTATCCCCTCATTTTTCAGATTTCAAGTTTAAAAATCACTTTCCTCTCCATTTTTCTATATTTATTTCCTCCCTTTCTAAACCCTAATTTTTATTTTCTTTTTCAGTTTCAAATGTAATTTTCAATTCCAAACTTCAATTATTGCAGTTGCTCGTTTTTTTCTATGGACGCAAGGTTTATATGCATGAATTAATTTTATGTTTGGCTTTCAATTCCTATAGTTCAAGTAAGCTTACACATTTCGAGATCTATTCTCTCTCCTCCAATTTCTCCATAGAATTATTATTGTTGTGCTTGATATCTTTTTCATTTTGATTTCTTTCATATGTGTGGTCAAAATCCTAATTCTAGGGAGTGAGGGAATTGATCCAGTTCATTTTCGATTTAAGAGGATTAGCAATTGAGTTGATCCAATTTGAGGGAATTATATTGACTAAATCTAATTTTGTGAAAATTGACCCAGAGGGCAATTTGCCCCAAATTCCCCATATTGAAATTGAATCTAATTCAGTAGACATCGTTCAATTGAATTCAATTATTGATTCTTGCTAAATTCCTAGAACTGAATGTAATTCGATAAACATCGTTCAATTAAATTCAATTATTGATTCTGGCTAAATTCCTAGTATGATTGGGGCAATTCCAACTCCCTAAACTTTAAAATTCCATTTCCACTCTTTGATATTTTGCGCATTTAGGTGTTTGTTTAATTTCCTTGGTGGTAATTTTATTTGCTTTTGTTGATTTTGCATTGAAATGCTATTCTATTTACTTAGTGATCATTTTTCACTTATTTCCTTTAATTTTCAGCATTGCATTACATTGCATTCCTTATTTAATAATCCAATCCCCAATTATGTTAGGTTTAATTTTTGTCGGAATCAATTTTTTAATACTAAATCATAAAATTGACAAGTTTTATATCCCCATTCATAAGAGTAAGTTTTTAGTATCATTTTGATTAAAAAGACTAAAATATCCTCACAAAAGTTGTAATGTTGACTTTCTCTTTTCTTTTTGTATTTTATTTAATTTAAACTATTTTTCTTTTATCTTTTTTTATTTTCCTCATCTGCTCAAAGCCGATCGATATTAATATCTAACAACCAAAATTTAACTACAACCTATACATCAAAACAACACAACCATTTTTGACAAAGGGTCTCTCAAAAATCTTATAAAATCACAAGATTATTCGAAAAGAAAAGTTGACGTTCAAATAGAACTTCATTTATCGTGCTTCTGGGTTCATAAAGAAGGAATGCATCAATATTTTACCGCTGGAATTTTTTTTTCGATAAGTTCTTCCGGACACGATGACTGCACACGATGGCAAACCACCATGTGCACTGGTCGTGTCCAACGCCTTGACATCGTGCGCACAACTAACGTGTCGGGTGTTGTATCATACATCTTGCGGGCGCTGCCGGGCCCTGTATTCTACAGCTGCTGAGTGCTGTCGGGGCACATAATTGTGCCCATGATGGGACTAGCCATCGTGTGCACACGGTCATGGCAGGATGCACACGACAACAACATCCCATGACCGTGGGCAGGATGCACAAAAGTTCATGTGCACACGATAGGGCACACGATCGTGCCCACAATGGGACTAACCATCGTGTGCACAAGAACATCAATATTTTTCACTAATTTCTCAAATTACTCGTCAATTTACGTGTTGTTACTTATATATTAACAAGTATTTGTTAACAATATGCTTGTTTAAAAAGTTATAGATTGAATTAACATAATATATTGCATATCGTGTGTAGTCTATATGTTCTCAATGTATTAATTCGTACATATAAGTTCATCGTCTGTATGAAATATCTCATATACTAATGAATTACACTAAATAACAAATACTAGTTTGTATAAGAAGTCATGTAGTAATTAATGTTTGAACAAGCAATTTTAGAATCACAAAACATCCTTCTAGATAACACATTAAATCAAATTGGTAAAAATACCAAAAGTTCATATGCACATGATCGTGCCCACGATGAGATTAGCCACCGTGTGCACAAGAACATCAACATTCTTCACTAATTTCTCAAATTACTCGTCAATTTATGTGTTGTTACTTATATATTAACAAGTATTTGTTAACAATATACATATTTAATAAGTTATAAATTGAATTAACATAATATATTGCATATCGTGTGTAGTCTATATGTTCTCAATGTATTAGTTCATACATATAAGTTCATCGTGTGTATGAAATATCTCATATACTAATGAAGTACACGAAATGACAAATACGAGTTTGTATAAGAAGTCATGTAGTAATTAATGTTTGAACAAGCAATTTTAGAATCAAAAAACATCCTTCTAGATAACACATTAAATCAACTTGGCAAAAATACTAAAAGTTCATATGCACACGATGGGGCATACGATCGTGCCCACGATGGGACTAGCCATCGTGTGCACAAGAACATCAATATTTTTAACTAATTTCTCAAATTACTCGTCAATTTACGTGTTGTTACTTATATATTAACAAGTATTTGTTAACAATATACATATTTAAGAAGTTATAGATTAAATTAACATAATATATTGCATATCGTGTGTAGTCTATGTTCTCAATGTATTAGTTCGTAAATATAAGTTCATCGTCTGTATGAAATATCTCATATACTAATGAATTACACGAAATAACAAATACGAGTTTATTTAAGAACATGTCGTAATTAATGTTTGAACAAGCAATTTTAGAATCACAAAACATCCTTTTAGATAACACAGTAAATCAAATTGGCTAAAATACCAAAAGTTTATATGCACACAATGGGATATACGATCGTGTCCACGATGGGACTAGCCATCGTGTGCAAAAGAACATCAACATTTTTGACCAATTTATCAAATTACTCGTCAATTTACGTGTTGTTACTTATCTATTAACAAGTATTTGTTAACAATATACATATTTAAAAAGTTATAGATTGAATTAACATAATATATTGCATATCGTGTGTAGTCTATATGTTCTTAATATATTAGTTCATACATATAAGTTCATCGTTTGTATGAAATATCTCATATACTAATGAATTACACGAAATAACAAATACGGGTTTGTATGAAATATCTCATATACTAATGTATTAATGTTTGAACAAGAAATTTTAGAACCACAAAATATCCTTCTAGATAACACATTAAAGCAAATTGGCAAATAGTGATGTGCCTACATGCGGGCGCTGTCGGGCGTTGTATCCTATAGCTTGCGGGCGTTTCCGGGTCATGTATCCTACAGTTCCTGAGTGCTATCGGGGATCGTCGTGTTTAAACCAAATCGGCAAATAGCGATGTGCCTACAGCATGCGGGCGTTGTCGGGCACTGTATCCTACAAGTTGTGGGCGCTGCCGGGCCCTGTATCCTACAGCTGCTGGGTGATGTCGGGGATCGTCGTATGTAAACTATCGTGCCCATGAAAGACCAGCGTGCACACGATGGTGTCATCTTTTTCAGCACCATCGTGAGGATAAACAACCGTCGTGGCACGATCGTGTGTGAATAAATTACACTAACTGATGGCTCATTGACGAAAGCCTCTTCAGATGGAGTGTCACTAGTGTGTGAGGAACTTCTGGCGTCTTCGGATTCTTTGTCGTAGTCGGAGTTCGACATTTTCTTGCCGGAGGGTTTTGGTTTCACGACAGAGAGAGGGGTTTTTTTTGGAAGAGAGCGATTGGATTATGGGACCGTTTAGATTATTATTGTTGGTTTTATTAGTTTTCTATTTTTTATATTTTTTTATCTTTTAGTGGTAGACTTTAAGGGTAACAATATCTTTTAACACGTTTTGGTATAAAAAACTCTACTCTTATGAATGAGGATATATAACTTGTTACTTTTATGGTTTGGTACTAAAAAAGAGAGATCCCTTAATTTTTTCTAGCATATATTTCTGTTTATTTTGCATTTTTATTCCTTTAGCCTCCTTCAAAAATTTCTCGAGTGATCGGTCTGAATTGATTTACCACTCCAAAAACTCGACCCAATTCTTTAATAAGATCTAAATTCTCGAAAACAGAAATTCTTGTACGATAAGCCATGCATTAGATCAAATTAGGATATAGACAGTCTAGGTTTGATTAGGTTTGATTTGAATGAGAATCCCATTACTAGTATGATTTTGTGAATTTAGATGCTTCTAGATTTTCCTTGACGTATTTGGGATGGAATTAAAATAACATTAATATACTAGTTGGTCTGAGATATAAATATATTTATTTTAAAACTATTTAAGCCTACCAAAACATTAATAATACAAACTATTGGTGCTAATGGTAATAATAGTGAGACAATACAATCTACACTCTTTCAGAACAAAAATCATCACGAAAATCAGTTTTACATCTAATATGAATCTAGTGTAAAGTAAAAACATGAATGTATGATTATATCTAGCATGACATGCTCGTATAGATCATGTGTTAACTTGTAAATATGAATCTTATGATATGATGAATGTTAATATGCAACATCTATATATTGATGCATATTGACAATGAATGTGATTAATGATCACTACTAGAAAAAACACTTTCTAAATCGGGTAAAATAAACATTCTAAATCGGTTAAATAATCGTTATAGATCCAGCCGATGTAGAAAATCTGGACTTTCTACATCGATTTTCAGAACCGATCTAGAAAGTCTGCTTTCTACATCGGTTATTTAACCGATCAAGAATGTCTATTTGAACCGATCTAGAAAGTCTTATTTTTTTTCCAAAAAAATGACGCTAACCCAGCTCGGCTCCGAGCCGACCACAGCCCGGCCCCGACCAGATCACAACTGGCCCGGCCCGAGACCCGACCCGAGACCGGGCCCAACCCAATCTTGAAATATCAATGTATTTTAATTTGTTGCTATGAGGGTTTGAAGATCTTGTGGTTGGGAATGAAGTCCCAACCACTAGGCTAAAGTAAGTTGTTTGAGAAGCTTGCATTTATATTAAATTTAAATATAATTTCTCGAGTGGGTTTCAAATCGGTTCTAAAATAACCGATCTAGAAAGTGCACTTCAACCACTAGGCTAAAGTGAGTTGTTTGAGAAGCTTGCATTTATATTAAATTTAAATATAATTTCTCGAGTGGGTTTCAAATCGGTTCTAAAATAACCGATCTAGAAAGTGCACTTTCTAGATCAGTTCTAAAATAACCGATTTAGAAAGTCCACTTTCTAGATCGGTTCTAAAACAACCGATTTAGAAAATATTCATGTCACTTTCTAGATCGGTTATTTTAGAACCGATTTAGAATATGGTTGCGTCACTTTCTAAATCGGTTATTATAGAACCGATGTGAAAAAGAAAACCTAGCTAGCCTATAAGCTTCCCTCACTAGTGCATGAAATATTGTAATTGCTAAAATGTAATACATACCTTATAGAAGTCGGGGTGGCATAGTGGAAATGCGTGATCATAGACGTCATTTGAATATTTTGAAAAAACTTATGTTTAATTTTCATAATAATGTTTAAAGAGTCTACAGAACCGTATACCCGCTCTGATACGACTATTATAGCGACTCACTTTTATAAATAATTTCCCCCTCTAAATTTTTAGGCATAGAAATAACGCGCAGCGAAGAATAAATTAAATACCCATCACTTATTCGCCATAACATCGTAATTTTTTCACATAAAATTAAGTATTATTCAAATATTAACCCCACAAGTTCTTAATAAAAATATAAGAGAATATTAACTCAAATATTCACTTTGTCTCTAAAACCACAAGAGATAACAATTTGACTTTAAAGAAGTTAAACTAATTGGATGTCTTGACCATGTTCCACCACTACACATCACGTCGAGTTCCTTAACCTGAAAAACTGAATGAAGGAATGAATGCGACGACTCAGTGGGCCAACGCAATTATCAAAGTTAAATACCAGTAAGGCCCTGTTCTTTTGGACTTATTTTTCAGTTTTTCAGTTAAGTTCAGTTCAGTTCCGTTCAGGTCCATTCAGTTGATTCGAGTCCATTCGATTCGATTCGATTTAGTTCAGTTCTTCTTCTTATTATTATTATTAATCTTAATTATTATTATTGTTATTATTACTAATAATATTACTATTATCGTTGTTGTTGTTGATTACTATTATTATTATTATTTACCATTATTATTATTATTATTATTATTTACCCTTAATATATATTTCAGTTCAGTTTAGTTGGTTCGATTCGATTCAGTCCATTCATTCGATTCGATTCATTTGGCCGTATCCATTCGATTGATTCAATTCGGAGTTTAGATTCATTCACCCAAAAGAATGTAACCTAAGAACTGCTACTTGAAACAAATGATTGATAGCCCAGAGGCTCAATGACACTTGTTAACGTGTCCATACATATAACAATTATATCTTGAATATTTAAAATAGACAATGAGTAGAATCACAAAGTCTAAATCAAATACAAAAACATTGTCATCAATGTATACACACCATGATTTGTCCGGAAGCCATAATGACAATGTGTAGCCCAAAAGTTTTGTGTGTACAATTAAATATAACTGAGTTCATATTTACAATGTTTAACATGCCAATATAAATATTATGAACATAACATATAAAATTGGCAATAAACAATAAATCTCTACCTGGATAAATACACTTGATGATAATAATGCTTGATGCTCCTAGCCATGAAAAATCTTTGCATCTACAAATATAATATATTGAACTTAATACATGATTTAAGAATTAATTTTAAATAATTGAAATATGAGAATAGTAAATAGATTAACAATGAACATTCGTCTGGTGAATTAAAAGGAAAATGAAAACTGCCGATGGATTAAAATCCATGATCAAAAGAAAGGTTCATAATTTTCTGGGTAGTTTACAAATATATACAACATATACAATTTATTTACATATATAAAGCAGAGAGAAACTAATTACATTTATAACACAGTTTAAATATATAGGTCAAAACATGATCCCGATATTTCAACTGCTAAATAATAGTATCTACAATTCAGTTACCAAATAAAAATCTTATATTATCTTCCCTACCAAAAGAGCACATAACATATCAGATCTATTTTCTCCCTCCTCTCTTCTTTGTCGTATACCCTCTCCCTCGTCTTCGAATCCCATTGTTGTATCGAGATTTATACTTCTCAACAGGCGATCGACACAGAGACCGAGCGACCGAGCCAGAGCCAAATAAGACCAAGGCGGATTGGCCGATCGAAGATCCCAGGTCAAGTCCCAGTGCCGAGCGATCGACATCTAAGGCGATCGTCTCTTGGCACTTGGCGATCGACCCCTGGGGCCCGGCCAATGGCGACCGCCTCTTGCCACGCAAAGCCGGCATGTCTAGTCGGAAAAGGACGAAGCTCATACAGAGTCCCACATGCAGATCCGGAAAAGGTGCCGCAGAACATGGATCATTGACCACAGCCTGTCACCAATCTCACCTACCGACAGACCCGCCGAAAGGTACAAGTGGGACCGTCCGGGACAGCGACGCAGGACGCGTGCAGGCTCCTCATTGGACCGCACAACTGGCTGCCAGCAACAACCGCGGACTTCAAGGCAGACAAATAAAGTGGGAAGACGATCGCCCCTTATTATATTACAAGGAAGGCGATCGCCCGCCAGAAGAAGGGCATCTCAGCTCCTATAAATAGAAGGCTTCCCACACCTGGACAAGGGTCTGGTTTTTCAGCTCATAACTTGGCTTTCACTCTCTTGGCAACGCTATGCACTTCGGAGATCTGTTCATCTCTCACTCTCGGAACATCTTAATCCTAAGACGGTTGGCAGAAACGAGAACAAGAACATACAAAGCTTCGCTCAAGAGCTAGATAACTAGGATCTTTTACACTCATTGTATTCGCATCCTTACATTAATATTTGTACTCTTACGTATTCTTATGAATAACATCTCGCGAGAGCATTCAAGCCCGGGCCTAACAAACCCGGCAAATCTTGTGTTATTCAAACCCTCACGGACGTGCTCTCGCAATTTACTGTTGCTCGACCATTCCAGAAATATTCATCTTCGAATAATATTTTGGGCAACAACAATTGGCGCTAGAAGAAGGGGGGGATCTACCCTAAATTTTTATTCCTACCGTCTCGAAGAACACTCACTGTTCTCCGGGGCATATACCTGAAGAAACACTCATTGTTCTTCAGAGAAAAGCTTTCAGAATCGTGACTTCTGCCTCCACATCAAAGAAAGCCGCTGGCCGATCCACCGGACGCCTCATTCCGATTCAATCCGAGCCCCGGCCTATGGCGGAGGGGAGCCGCGGCGACCCGAGACTCTCGATCCCGCCCCCGAGGGATGGCCCAATCCTCTCGCTCGATCAGTTCCAAACCGCAGAACAGATCGAAGAGGCCATGGCCATCCTACAGGAGCGACGAAGAGCATTCGACGCACCCGCTATAACCCCCTCGGCCATCCGCCGCGTGAGCAAACGGAAATTCAAGGGGTTACTGGCCGAGCGATCGCCAGGTGGCCCCGATTCACAAGAAAAGGCGTCCGCAAGGCCGGACACCTCCGTTTTCAGCCGCCTAGGCATCGACTCATCTTGGCGACCGGGGCAGTCTGGCCCCAGCCACGAGACGACGGAGCCCGAGTCCGTCACCAGGAGTTCGGCATACCCAACTCCCATAAGGCAGGCCAGCCATCTGGCTCCCCCTCGCCGAAGAACCGATATTGGCGACCGCAGAGTCAGGAGATCGGTACACAATCGCCTTGGCTCCCACCCCGAAAGCCGAACCACGAGCGACCATGATACAGCAATGGCCGCGATGCAACGCCAGCTCGACGACATGAAGGCGCTCCTAGAAACTGGGGCAGGCGCCAATAGCAAGATCGCCGGGCCGAGCGAGCCACTCGCGGTCCGCATCGAGCTCGCCCCCGTGCAGCGTAAGATCGCTCCTCCGCAAACACCTTTGTATGAGGGGAGGTCGGACCCCGAGACTCACCAGAGCAAGTTCTGGATCTACATGACCGAGTGCGGGGCATCAGATGCGACCAGGTACCGAATGTTCCCGCTAACACTGGGCGACCTAGCCCATAGATTGTAATATCCGCAATTTTGGATTTCCGGTAATTTTATTTTTTCGGCGGAAGTCCGTTTCGACGACTCGCTTGGGACCGTCTCATCATTTTGAGAATGATTAATTCTGCATTTTTTGTCATCCGAGTTCGTTTCGGTATTGTTTTGTTGAGTTCCGTGTTTCTTAACGACTTTTCCGCACTCGAGTTCGATTCTTGTGAATCTCGTTCGAAATTACTGTTTCGAGTTTCCCGTAAGTCCGTTTAACTTTGTTAGACGTGTTGTGAACTTCGGTTTGGTTATTCGATCACGTATCGTGATTTTCGGACGTTTTGGGCCATTTTTGTAATTTCCCAAAGTTTGGGGTAATTACTTTCCGTTGTTGAATTTCGAGCCTTCGGGTGGTCGGAATCATGTGTTCTCTTAGTGTTCGGATTCGTCTTTACGAGTACTTCGTAACCGTGCTTTCGGTTTACGTTCAGGTCTGAGTTTTGGGATTTTTCGGACCGTCGGAACGACCGAGTCCTGGCTGGCGGACACATGCGAACGGCCTGGAAACGGCGCTGCCCAGCGCCGTGTCTTGCGCCGGGTCGGCCAGGACCAGCAGCCTGCCGAGACACGGCCGAGACACCCGGCGCTGATCTGGGCCGTTTGCTGCGCCGTGTCCGGCAGGGCTATAAATATGGCAGAACAGTCGGGTTTTTCTTCATTTTTCTCACTCGTTTCTTCCTCTTCTGCGGATGGAGCTTTGATGATCATGGAGGGATGTTGTTAGGGGTTAAATCCATGAAGTTTTGAAGTTCATAACATCGATTAATCCTTCCATAACTTGCTCCGATCGACCGAATCAAGGCAAGTTTTCTTAAAATATAGTTTTGGGGATTTTGTTCGATTTGTCCGTTTAATCCATTTTAACTCAGAATATTGATGGATTGATGATTGTTAAGCTATATTATATCTAATTCCTTGTTATTCCACAGTTGGATTGCCACGGATTTGTCGTTTTATTGAGTATTTTATCGACGCCTTGAAGGTGTTCGATAAAATGTCACAAAGAGAATTCGAGCGTTCTACCATTATTCTTCCTCATATGATCGATGATTTATTGATTATATGTTGTTAGGGTCGAATTCTTGTGAAGAACTCGAGTCGGAACCCTTCCGTTTGTTGTCTTCTCCGGGGTCCGAGCTTCCCGGTCGAACCGTGTTCTTCGGAGCGTTTGGTAGCGGTTATTAAGGCAAGTATCTTATTATACGACTTGTATCTTGCGACTAGTAATTACGTATGATATGTATGATGATTTTGCTTGCCTTCGTAATTATGTTCCGTTTGAGTTGGTTGTGTTTTCCGTAATTTGAAGGCTTTGTGATAATAATGTTATATTAGTATACGTGTTAGGCGTTGTGCCATTTGTGCAGGATTGCGACGTACATATGGGATGGTTGTACACTCGGTTGTGCAATGTATTGTGTACCGAACATGTGTTATGCTGGTTATGTGTCGTTGATTGACGATAGTTGTTGCGAGTGTTGAGATTGTGTTATGTGCGTGGGACGTACGATTTTGTGGCGATCAATGTGATTGATTAATTGTGCTCATTGTTGTACGTAATGTGGAATGGCTTGATATTTTATGATTATGAGTTGTGTCGTGTCGATGTGTGTGTGTTCCAGGTAGGGTCTGACGAGGCCTCTGGAGTTCGGTACATGATGTGTACGAACAAGGTGTGTAATCCAGGTAGGGTCTGACGAGGCCTCTGGAGTTCGGTACATGATGTGTACGAACAAGGTGTGTAATCCAGGTAGGGTCTGACGAGGCCTCTGGAGTTCGGTACATGATGTGTACGAACAAGGTGTGTGATCCAGGTAGGGTCTGACGAGACCTCTGGAGTTCGGTACATGATGTGTACGAACGATGTTTGTGGCCGGGTAAGGTCCGTTGAGGCCTCCGGAGTTCGGTACATGATGTGTACGAACAGTGTGTGTGGTCCGGGTAAGGTCCGTCGAGACCTCTGAAGTTCGGTACATGATGTGTACGAATAATGATCGTGTAGCAATGATTATTTGGGTAACATTTTAAATATGGGTCTCGGACTCATAATGATATATTATCTAGTGTGCTTTGAAACGAGAATCGGGTTAAGGCCCTAAAGTTTTTCGAAAGGTTTTGTGAATCAGGACTTGAGGTCTTAAAGGTTTTGAAAATCTAAAAATTCCCGAGATGATAATCTTATTTTCGAATGCTTCATAGCTTATCTTCCCTTGTAAAAACCTCCCGGGAATATTTTGATACTTGATTATTATATTGGATTCATGATTATTATTTGCTTGTTATATTTCGTATGATTTGATACTTGCACTAGTAAAACAGTGGAGTTTTACTAACCCCCGAGTAATCGGGGGGTGGATGTCTGTTTTGCGTCCAGGTACATGCAGATTCAGGGGAGCAGTCACAGGATTGGCACAAGAGGATGACGAGCTGCGATACTAATCATGAGTCGAGAGATGTTTTGATTTTTGTTGTGTTGTCAGAGTTGATTTCAGTCTTCCGCTGTATTGTATTTCGACCCCTGTGTGGGTAATGTTATTTAAGTCAGTTTTATCGATTGGGTTGTGTGACCTCATCGGTCTGTGTATTCACGTGTAAGTGACCATATCGATCTGTATCATTTTATTGTTTGACCCTGGCTGGGCAAGCATTTGGTTGTTTATGGATGTTTAGCCTGGTAGATCCTTGTGGAAAGGGTCTACGGCGTGTAATATTCCCATATGGTTTTGGGGGTGTTACATTTATGGTATCGGAGCTTAGGTTGCGGAAACCTAGGCTGTCGGGTCGAGTCGAGTCATGGTTTGTCGAGTAATGTGTTGTCTTGTCGTTCGAGTCGTCAGGTGACAAGTTGAGTTGTGCGTAGTCACAACGTGTCGGATATGTTGTCGGGCGAGATTAGTATCGTGGACGACCGTCACCTCTGTGCGACCTGTGGATGTAAGTCTCCTCCTTTATGCGTAATACCTGTGTATCTCGATTTTATCTTAGTGAGTTAATTGCGGTGCATAATTTTATTTACACAGTATTGTGTAATATAGTTGTGTTTAATACTTGTGACACATAGTATGTGTATAGAACTGGGCACGTTATTGTTTTATCTTTGAACCACCGGGTGGGGTGGTAGGTTGTGAAAGTTTTAAACCTTGATGGGTTTCGAATAGGTACCGACGGTAGAGTTTGTGAGAAACTCCGATGAATGATTTTGCTGTGTATTTAAACTTGATACCACGAGATGCATTTGATTGAATTGGCGACCCTGGTTTCCATTTGAGTATATGGTTTTAAATTCGACTATTTTTGGAATGTTGTAATTTTTGTCCGCTATAGGTAAGTTTGAGAATGTTTCCTGAAGGACTTTACAGTTTGAGAATTTTGTAGAAATCGATTTTTGGAAAATATTTTGGTGGTGCGGTCAAACCATGGTTTATATGGATTTTTAAAAATTTTTAAATTTTGACAAATGGGCCGTGTATTTTCAAATGACACAATCAGACGGTATTTGAAAAATGTGTTTTGAAATACTTCGGACATTGTAAAATATTACCGTCATCGACCTTTTTGGCGTTTTGTAAATGGTTTTTAGCCTGGTGGGTTCCGACGCGGGACCCACGGCGCTATAATGTTCCGTGTAATTATCTGAAATTTTTGGGCATTCTAGCCCATTGAATTATCTTTGAAAACTTTGAGTACCTTAGAAAATAAATTTCGAGACGTCCTTTTAAAATGAATTATTTTCTTGTGGTACATCCAAGGTGCCACAATATGTTTCAAGATTCTTCTACCTCGAGGACCAAAATGTTTTGAGATATTTTCCAATGTTTTAGAAACACTTTTACTTAGACCCGAGGGTCGAATACTTCCGAAAGTTTTTCACGAAAAGAAATTGTCCTCATTTTTATCGAATGCAAAATAGTTTCCAAAGTCTCGATAACAATGTTTCACGATTGTATTTTTATTGAAGGGTGATACTCAAGATCAATCGGTGTTTCCAAAATTATTTTCAAAAGGAGGTTTTCGTTTTTAAAACCTATCCATTCCCGTTTGAGGGCTGGGTATGTATGTATGATGTTCGCGTTGTCGTTATGATGTTTGCTCCTGAGTATGATCGAATTGGTGGCATGAACGTCGAGGCGTTGCCACGCATTTATTGTACTAGCCCTCTGTGAGAGGTGTGAACTGGTGTTTACTGTTTATCGCCTCGTGGTGATTTGCGTGTTGTCGCACGAGTGTGAGCTGTTGAAGCTTGGGTTTGTACGTTTGTGTACATGTGTGATTGTTTCATAATGTTTGTAATTAGGTGCTGGTTATCGTTCAGGCCGTTGAGGTCGCCGAACGATACCGTCGTGATTCTTTGTTGTGCTGAGTTGGCATCTCCACTATATTGTTTTGCGACTTTATGCCCCATTGTATCTAGCATTTGTATTTTCGGTATGCCGAGCCGAGGTATTTCAACCGTGATGTGCCGGGGCATGCACGTGTAAATTGTCCTTCTCGTCAGTGACGCGTTTCGAAGGACACCGAATTCAGTTTTGCGAATTGGCTACTGAGACTTTCGGAGTTCGCGCTTCAGCACAGATATCAGGATCGACTCTGAGAGACCCATGGGAGATTTTCCTATCGGATGCTTTTTGTGTTGTTACCTTGTTTCCGTTGTTGTGAGTTGCGGGGACGACATTTCTTTTATAAGAGGTCGGATGTAATACCCGTACTATATTTGAATTCTGCAGTTTCTCCTTCTAAATTCTATCGACTTGCACGTGTTCGTCGATACTTTTTGAACTTGTTTGATGTCTCATTTGTCATCATTCGAACTGGTTGTGACCTTGTTTTAGATCGACCTGTTTGTCATCGTGACCTTTCCGAGTTCGGTTCGATTCTTGTGAACCTTGTTTGGAAGTAACATCTTTCACTTTCTACCAGTTCTTTTAATGTCTGGAGTTGAAGTGGGGACTTCGGAGTCATTGTTCGACTGTTGTCATTCGATCATTGTTATTGATCATTGTTGTTCGATCATTGTTATTTGATCGTTGTTGCTCGATCGTTGTTGTTCGAACGGGGTTGTCTGACTGTTGTTGCCTGATCTCGTTCTGCGAAGAATTGTCGTTCACCGTTAGTCAAATGTTTCGAGTGTGGCCAAGTGGGTCACCGAGCGGTGCATTGTGAGACCGTTGCCAAGATGTTCGGGAATTGGGTTTTCGTTCCTACTCGGGGAGTGCCTGGTGGTGTCCCGTGATGTAGTTGTGTATCGTACTTCGTACTGTAATTCGTGTAGAAATTGATATTTGTTACGTGGACTTTTTGGTTTTGTTTGTATTCTACCATGATGTTTTATTTTAAGTTTCAGGACGAAACTTATTTTTAAATAGGATAGAATGTAATGTCCGTTATTCTCGTTTTCCGTTATCGTGAATTGTTTGTGTTTTGACGTCGGACATTTTCTTATTGATGAGAATCGGAATGATTTCTATCGTGATACTCTATTTGTTTCTATCGCATAGCCGTTTTAGTCGGGTGCAACTTGTTGTAGCGTACGTTTCTTCGATTAAATGTGTGCATGTGATGTGGTATGTGATGCGTCGTTAATTGCTCGTTGTTGTTTGAAACATAGTCGGTGGCGTTGCGTTAGTCGTCGTGGGGCGTGTTTTTACGCCGTATATTCCCTTGCGTTGCTTGTAACGTTTCGCCGTTGGGCACGAATTTTTTTCGGTTCTTGTGTATCTCGTTGAGTTTTCCTGGCGGGATATTGTTTCTCCCTACTTGATTTAAGTTTCGGGACGAAACTTCTTTTAAGGAGGGTAGAATGTAATATCCGCAATTTTGGATTTCCAGTAATTTTATTTTTTCGGCGGAAGTCCGTTTCGACGACTCGCTTGGGACCGTCTCATCATTATGAGAATGATTAATTCTGCATTTTTTGTCATCCGAGTTCGTTTCGGTATTGTTTTGTTGAGTTCCGTGTTTCTTAACGACTTTTCCGCACTCGAGTTCGATTCTTGTGAATCTCGTTCGAAATTACTGTTTCGAGTTTCCCGTAAGTCCGTTTAACTTTTTTAGACGTGTTGTGAACTTCGGTTTGTTTATTCGATCACGTATCGTGATTTTCGGACGTTTTGGGCCATTTTCGTAATTTCCCAAAGTTTGGGGTAATTACTTTCCGTTGTCGAATTTCGAGTATTCGGGTGGTCGGAATCATGTGTTCTCTCAGTGTTCGGATTCGTCTTTACGAGTACTTCGTAACCGTGCTTTCGGTTTACGTTCAGGTCTGAGTTTCGGGATTTTTCGGACCGTCGGAGCACCGAGTCTGTTGGCCGGACACATGCGAACGGCCACGAAACGGCGGCCTAACGCCGTGTCTTGCGCCGGGTCGGCCAGGACCAGCAGCTGCCGAGACACGGCCGAGACACCCGGCGCTGATCTGGGCGTTGCTTTGCGCCGTGTCCGTGAGGGCTATAAATATGGCAGAGCGATCGGGTTTTTCTTCATTTTCTCACTCGTTTCTTCCTCTTCATTTGGAGCTTTGATGATCATGGAGGGATGTTGTTAGGGGTTAAATCCATGAAGTTTTGAAGTTCATAACATCGATTAATCCTTCCATAACTTGCTCCGATCGACCGAATCAAGGCAAGTTTTCTTAAAATATAGTTTTGGGGATTTTGTTTGATTTGTCCGTTTAATCCGTTTTAACTCAGAATATTGATGGATTGATGATTGTTAAGCTATATTATATCTAATTCCTTGTTATTCCACGGTTGGATTGCCACGGATTTGTCGTTTTATTGAGTATTTTATCGACGCCTTGAAGGTGTTCGATAAAATGTCACAAAGAGAATTCGAGCGTTCTACCATTATTCTTCCTCGTATGATCGATGATTTATTGATTATATGTTGTTAAGGTCGAATTCTTGTGAAGAACTCGAGTGGGAACCCTTCCGTTCGTTGTCTTCTCCGGGGTCCGAGCTTCCCGGTCGAACCGTGTTCTTCGGAGCGTTTGGTAGCGGTTATTAAGGCAAGTATCTTATTATACGACTTGTATCTTGCGACTAGTAATTACGTATGATATGTATGATGATTTTGCTTGCCTTCGTAATTATGTTCCGTTTGAGTTGGTTGTGTTTTCCGTAATTTGAAGGCTTTGTGATAATAATGTTATATTAGTATACGTGTTAGGCGTTGTGCCATTTGTGCAGGATTGCGACGTACATATGGGATGGTTGTACACTCGGTTGTGCAATTAATTGGGTACCGAACGTGTGTTATGCTGGTTATGTGTCGTTGATTGACGATAGTTGTTGCGAGTGTTGAGATTGTGTTATGTGCGTAGGACGTACGATTTTGTGGCGATCAATGTGATTGATTAATTGTGCTCATTGTTGTACGTAATGTGGAATGGCTTGATATTTGATGATTATGAGTTGTGTCGTGTCGATGTGTGTGTGTTCCAGGTAGGGTCTGACGAGGCCTCTGGAGTTCGGTACATGATGTGTACGAACAAGGTGTGTAATCCAGGTAGGGTCTGACGAGGCCTCTGGAGTTCGGTACATGATGTGTACGAACAAGGTGTGTAATCCAGGTAGGGTCTGACGAGGCCTCTGGAGTTCGGTACATGATGTGTACGAACAGTGTGTGTGGTCCTGGTAGGGTCAGTCGAGACCTCTGGAGTTCGGTACATGATGTGTACGAACGATGTTTGTGGCCGGGTAGGGTCCGTTGAGGCCTCCGGAGTTCGGTACATGATGTGTACGAACAGTGTGTGTGGTCCGGGTAAGGTCCGTCGAGGCCTCTGGAGTTCGGTACATGATGTGTACGAATAATGATCGTGTAGCAATGATTATTTGGGTAACATTTTAAATATGGGTCTCGGACTCATAATGATATATTATCTAGTGTGCTTTGAAACGAGAATCGGGTTAAGGCCCTAAAGTTTTTCGAAAGGTTTTGTGAATCAGGACTTGAGGTCTTAAAGGTTTTGAAAATCTAAAAATTCCCGAGATGATAATCTTATTTTCGAATGCTTCATAGCTTATCTTCCCTTGTGAAAACCTCCCGGGAATATTTTGATACTTGATTATTATATTGGATTCATGATTATTATTTGCTTGTTACATTTCGTATGATTTGATACTTGCACTAGTAAAACAGTGGAGTTTTACTAACCCCCGAGTAATCGGGGGGTGGATGTCTGTTTTGCGTCCAGGTACATGCAGATTCAGGGGAGCAGTCACAGGATTGGCACAAGAGGATGACGAGCTGCGATACTAATCATGAGTCGAGAGATGTTTTGATTTTTGTTGTGTTGTCAGAGTTGATTTCAGTCTTCCGCTGTATTGTATTTCGACCCATGTGTGGGTAATGTTATTTAAGTCAGTTTTATCAATTGGGTTGTGTGACCTCATCGGTCTGTGTATTCACGTGTAAGTGACCATATCGATCTGTATCATTTTATTGTTTGACCCTGGCTGGGCAAGCATTTGGTTGTTTATAGATGTTTAGCCTGGTAGATCCTTGTGGAAAGGGTCTACGGCGTGTAATATTCCCACATGGTTTTGGGGGTGTTACATAGATGGTACGTCTCATTGCCACATCGATCAATCAGTTCCTTTGAACAACTGGCGAATGACTTCACGTCGTACTTCGCCACCAAGGTCGCTCGACCAGAAGGTCCCCACCGCATGATGCAAATCAGGCAAGGGGAAGACCAGTCCGATGCAGACTACATCAACCGGGTGGATGAGATAATCCTCAACGGTGAGCCTGTGAGCGACGAGATCGCCCTATACTCGGTCCTAGGGGGATTCGACGGTCTTTCGCCTATGTTCAGGCACCTAACGAAGGACATCCCCCCAACCTACGCGATCTTCCGCGCCAAAGCCGCAGACTTTCTGGCCAGGCAAAGGTTATTTTTCCACATATGAGCAACGCGATCGGCAACCGGACGACGATCTTCAGTCTTCCAACCCGATTGCAAGAATCAAGCAACATCTCCAAAAACGGAGGACTCGCTCGCCATCTACAGTTCATCATCTGACATGGTGGACTAAGGCACGAGATCGCCTCCCCCGCACAACGTACACCGTCGAGGGTCGGCATCTAACATGACGATCTGAGGTAGAAGAGTGCAGCCATGGTTCTGGTGGTCGATGGAACCGACTGCTTCAGCCATGCAAGGTCCCTTTGGGCCACGATCGCCTGCCCTTCGTTTAAATACGAGGCCGGCGTAGTCTGAGGGGCCTCCAAAATTAATCTGTGGACACGCTCGCCCGCCCTCGGAGGTCCATCACTGAACGTGGTGGGTCCTTTCTGGGCAATGCGACGCGTCCCTACCCCCGTCTCAACGTATACCGTCGAGGGACGCCATCTTAATGACGGCCCGAGGTATAAGCAGAGCTAACAAGCCGCGGACGTGGAGTTGATTAATCCGACGACGCCCCGCGCAAGGACTCTTCCAGACCGAGACTGCACGCCCTTCGTTTAAATACGAGGCGAGGCGCAGCCTAACGGAGGACCCTCACAATAAAATGAGTCACGAGACAGACAGTGTTGCTCGCGCATAAGACACGGTCATGGAGTCGGTCCATCGAACTCTGCGACTGTGCACGGTTCCTCAATGACGAAACAATCAGCTTTCTACGAGGGATCGGCCAAAATTATTTATTACAGGTACAAGACCGAAGATAGCACGCCAAACTACGGGTCGCCCGTCTTTATCCTCAACGATCGCCAGAACCACCTCACCCCATGTCTTCAATATCGGAGCAAGCTGGGGGGCAATTGTTTTGTCGAGATTTATACTTCTCAACAGGCGATCGACACAGAGACCGAGAGACCGAGCCAGAGCCAAATAAGACCAAGGCGGATTGGCCGATCGAAGATCCCAGGTCAATTCCCAGTGCCGAGCGATCGACATCTAAGGCGATCGTCTCTTGGCACTTGGCGATCGACCCCTGGGGCCCGGCCAATGGCGACCGCCTCTTGCCACGCAAAGCCGGCATGTCTAGTCGGCGAAGGACGAAGCTTATACAGAGTCCCACATCCAGATCCAGAAAAGGCGCTGCAGAACATGGATCATTAACCATGGCCTGTCACCAATCTCACCTACCGACAGACCCGCCGAAAGGTGCAAGTGGGACCGCCCGGGACAGCGACGCAGGACGCGTGCAGGCTCCTCATTGGACCGCACAACTGGCTACCAGCAACAGCCGTGGACTTCAAGGCAGACAGCCCATGTGTGGGAAGACGATCGCCCCTTATTATATTACAAGGAAGGCGATCGCCCGCCAGAAGAAGGGCATCTCAGCTCCTATAAATAGAAGGCTTCCCACACCTGGACAAGGGTCTGGTTTTTCAGATCATAACTTGGCTTTCACTCTCTTGGCAACGCTATACACTTCGGAGATCTGTTCATCTCTCACTCTCGGAACCTCTTAATCCTAAGACAGTCGGCAGAAACGAGAACAAGAACACACAAAGCTTCGCTCAAGAGCTAGATAACTAGGATCTTTTACACTCATTGTATTCGCATCCTTACATTAATATTTGTACTCTTACGTATTCTTATTAATAACATCTCGCGAGAGCATTCAAGCCCGGGCCTAACAAACCCAGCAAATCTTGTGTTATTCACACCCTCACGGACGTGCTCTCGCAATTTGCTGTTGCTCGACCATTCCAGCAATATTCATCTTCGGATAATATTTTGGGCAACAACACCCATAAACCTCCAGACAAAGCTTTTATGTTCAGATCGGCGGTTGTATGACATCGGAAGTCACCGAGAAGGCGGACGACCGACGGCTAGGCTTCTCAATTCAGATCGGAGGTTCATAAAACTAAGATGTAGAATGACTCATCTTCAACAATTTTATGGCAGGATTTTAGCGCTCGAATTTTTGTTGTTTTCGTTGGTTGTTGTGATTGTAGCAAATGTTCATTCACCAAATTTGTCGAAAAAATCCAGATTCAATGTGTTCTGCAAATATTTATCAGTAAAACCGGAACACACATGAGGATACTTTTTCAACGAAATTTATTTACTCAAATACATGTGAACGGATAGCTGTTGGTAATGTACATTTCTTCTTTACTATGGAATAAGAATTCGAGAAACATAAGTTTGGATATTTCTAATTGTTTGCAAAAAAAATTTGATTGTTGCTCATCATTCTACGATATTTAGTAATGAAAGTGATTCCAGATGTGAGGATACTTTCGTTATATGAATTGGTTATCAGAATATATAGTTTTAGATACTCAAGTTACATTAAATTTCTTGTTGGTACCTAATTTTTTAATAACTTTTGTTTACAAACTACGAGCAAAAGGATAAGTACATGGCTTGAATTTATTGGTTTTTGTTGTTGTGGTGGTTTGTAGTGAATGTTCATTCGCCAAATTTGTTGAATATTTTCAAATTTAATGTACTTCGTTGTCTTTTCCGCCTCCACGCACTACAAAGAATTATTTGGTTGCCATTTATTATTTGGTTACTCAATTGCTCGTTCAATGGATACCATTTATTTTATCATTATGATGTGGTGGATACTTTTTATATAATTTGATTTCCTTATTTAATTTGTATAGTTACCCTTCTTGAGTCATTAGATTAGTACGAGGGATACTAGTTTAGCACATTAATGTCAGGCAATTTTCCTAATCTGCATTTCAAGTAGCCGAAGAACCCAAACAATTGTTCGACAGTAACCAAACAAATATTGGAGCATAACCAGAAAAAGATTGATATTGTTATGAAGTACACAAACATGTATTGCAATTATACAAATAATATAACCATCGCAACAGACTTACACAACCATGTGGTCTAGTATTTATACAAGCATTATAAAATGATAAATCTATTTCAACCGTCTAACATAATATTGGGAAGAAGTATCCAAAGTCCTGTAATTGAGTAGCCATATTGATATCCTTCAGAATCTGACTTGCATAATGACATATATCTCAAAATCCAGCACAACCTCAAATTCAGTTAGTTCCAGCGAATCTTGAAAGTGTCGAATCGGAACCGCCCCCGAAACCACCGTGATTGAGAAACTCCGAAACATGACTTAAAATAAAAATGTTATCAATATTGCAGATCTCGAAAAAAACAAAACGAATAAAGATAGAAATAAAGAGAGAGAGAGAGAGAGAGAGAAACAAATATGAGCGATGGATTGGGGTCAGTAACCAACTAAGTTTCCAGATCTGGGCAGCAATATTCTTGTGGAGGACGTTGGGACGGCGGGGAGCAGCAACAAAGCTGGGCGCGGTCTGTCGGGTTGTCAGATCTGTATTTTTTTTGCAATATACGATTGAAAAATGATGAAAATCTGAATAAATATAGAACTTCTCTCTCTATTGTAAATAAGGACAGCAGAAACCTAAACAACATGGCCGCTCAACACTCATACATCATACAAGATGAATGTTACCTCCAAACAAAATTGCCCGGAACAGATTCGTTTGCCGTTTTTCGATCAACCGCGGCCAACCACCCCCAAGTACGCAGGTTGCGACCATGACCTCTAATCTATGTTGCTCGTCTCCTTCGATTAACAACCATCCGAAAAACCTCCGACCATCACAATATCCTAAATGTCTTCTCAAATCCATAATTATTTTGATTTTTTTTTTCAGTTTCATCTATATAAATAAAGTGTTATTCTCGAGGAAAGAAACCTAGAACCATGGGGAGAATAAGAGAGAGAGAGAGAGAGAGAGAGAGAAAGTGAGGGTGGGGGTGTAACCGTGTGATAAGGAAAAGAAATATGTAAAATAAATTAATTAACAAAAATAAACACATCTAAATTGGTCGTCTTGTAAATATTTTGAGTTGATAATATAATTGTAATATTTTATTTAAATGTACGTTTCCCTTTTAAAATGCAGGTCCAGACACGCCAAGATTTATTATTTATGGGTGTGGTAGAATTAGAAGACCCCATGAGGCAAGGCCCAAAATCGAAAGAATGCAGCCCAACTAGACATTCGAAAAGCAGCGACCGGTAGGGCTGGCAAAAAAATTCGAAAAATTTGATATTCGTCCGAAATATCTGTATTCGTATTCGGAAAAAGCGAATATTATCCGTATCCAAAAAAAAGCGGATACGGATATTATTCGTATTCGAAAATTCCGGATACGGATATGGATATAGGCGCATCCGTATCCGAATATATCTGTATCCGAGATAAATTATATATATAATATATAATTTTAATATATTTTTAATGTATAATTACAAAATATAACACATTTTATATTTATAATAATTTAATTTTTTATAAATATAATTTGATTTTAGATCTTAGTAGATCACTACTATAATTTAGTGATATTCTCAAATTTTCAAAAAATAAAAAAAGTAATTTGGTTGGAGATCTTAGGCGTTCTTTTGGACTGAATGAATCAATCGAATCGAAGTGAATCGAATCAATCGAATGGATCTCGAATCGAATCGAATCAAATATATATTAAGGGTGAATAATAATAATAATAATAATAATAATGGTAAATAATAATAATAATAATAATAATAATAATAATAATAATAATCAACAACAACAACGATAATAGTAATATTATTAGTAATAATAACAATAATAATAATTAAGATTAATAATAATAATAATAATAATAAGAAGAAGAAGAAGAACTGAACTGAATGGACTGGAAGATTAGGCCAATCGAATGGACTCGAAGTGAACTAAATCGGCCCGAATGGACTCGAATCGAAGACTAAACTGAAAAACTGAAAAATAAGTCCAAAAGAACAGGGCCTTAGTAGATCTTTAATTCTGTGATATGTTTATACTAAGTTATCTATAATTATTTTTCTCTTTAACACAACAACCAAGTAGCCCAAGTGGTTGGAGTGTGGCTTTAAAAATCCACAAAGAGAGGGGTTGTGGGTTTAAATCCCTTCGCACCCATTTATTTTTGAAAAACAAACCAGGAAGTGGCAGATTCGGATTCGGATATTATCCGTATCCGGATAATATTCGCCAGATTCGGATACGGGTAAGGTTTTCCCAGATATTCCCGGATTCGGATACGGATTCCAAGTTCCGGATTCGGATACGGAAATAGCCATATTCGTATCCGTATTATCCGATTGCCACCCCTAGCGACCGGGAACATACTGCAGAGATTTCGGATACGGATATAGCCATATTCGTATAGCATTAATTTTTTTTGTCCCAAGTTTAGCAACAACTCTTTTAATACTCAAATTATCGAAATTGACCTTTACTCAAATAAATTCGAGTCATATATTATAATTTCGAGTAACATAATTTCGAGTCAATTTTAAAAAATATACAATATTGAGGAAGGTTGACAATCGGATAACACAATTAGATAATCGATTTACCCGAATCCGGGTTACCGGATAAGATACGAGTTACCCGTAACAAAATCGAGTTATCCGAATAAAAAATTCGAGTAACACTGCACATGTGTGAGAGTGCACAGATCTAGCGGATGTTTGACTTTCGAGAAACACTGCACATGTGTCAGAGTGCACAGAAATTCGAGTAATACTGCACATCATGTGTTTTAAGAATTTTTTTATGTTTGTCATAACACGTTTTAACATTTCGGGTAACTCGAACCCGACTCGGGTAACTCGAATTAAGATTCAGGTAACTTGAATGATCACATCAAAACTGATATCGTATATTTATACAAGTTCACTCGAAACTATGTTATTCGAAATTACAATATATGACTCGAATTCATTAGAGTAAAGGTCAATTCTGACAATTTGGGTATCAAAAAAATTTGTATAAAACTCCGCTTAGGTAAGTCCCATGTGGATTAAGCCATGGGCTCAGGTATGGTCTCGAGCTTTTTCGAATCATATGTTTTTCTTTGTATTTATCACATAAGATTCTGCTGTGCTAATTTGAAGTCTTATGGAAGCAGTGCCTCCTCAAGTAATAAGTAGGGGCATGGTCTGCGTACGTCATCTTACCTGCACTACGGCGGGATATCTTGGGTATGTTTGGTTTGGTTTGGTTTATATTAGAGAATCCAAAGATACACCACGAAGCCTTTCAAAGCCAAGTTCAACATCGTGGTATGGTTCTTTGCCATTCCGCCTCAAATCTTGACAACCAAAAGTCGCGCCGAAAATCGTAATTTTCACTGCGCATTGACAAACCACAAACACATACAATCATGCAATTTAGAAGATCCAGAAACATTCATCAAGTTCTCTAAGAACTCAAAATCTGCCATTGGATATATATATATATATATATATATCCCGACACACAGCCCTCACACCTCAACCAAACGACACCGGCGACTTAAAGGCGGCAGGGATCAGCGATCGACAAGGAATGATGGGTGGCGAGCTAGGGCTTCTGATTCTACTGTCAGGGCTGGGATCGGATCTGATCAGGCTCGGAGCTGGGATTTCCCGGATAAGATACTTGTGGCTTGCAAGGCTTCTGATCTTGGAACTCGATCGACGAACGATGGTTCAACGACCAACTGCAGTTCCGTCGGGGATATGTAGATTCAGATGGGTTGGCGGGATGGTGCAGGTGGAAGTGGCTATCGAGATTTATTATGATTTATGTTTGGTTTTCAAATCGGATAACTGGAATCTGATGTTTTTGTGGTGCGCTGGACATTTTTGTGTGAGAATAGGAATGTGATGGTGGTATGATTGGGTCTGATCGGATATGGCTGGTTTCTGAAACGGGTCGACCCAATTCTGGCGTTATAGGCTAGAGTTTAAGCGTCGTCGACGGCAACGAAGACAGCTCGGACTAGGTTTTGGGTAGAGATGGAGCTGCACTCGAAGATGAGACGGGTATGTGATTCTGGGTCAAAATTCCGGCTTGAGAAGGGCTTCTGACGGTAGGCCCGGACAAGACTCAGGCAAGGGTTTGCGTTTTAGGCTGTTGGTTTTATGTTTGCGGAAAACTAGTGCGGGCCAGAATCCGGCTCCATCTTCCAGCGGTTGAAATTTGGGAAAATGATCAGGTTGTGTGATATGCAATCTGGTTCGTGTTCTATGGCATGAAGGTGGAGATGGTTATGAGGAATGAATTTGGGTTATTGAACCAGAATAAATTTATCACAAGAAAAGGTGATGAACAACAGAAAAATTGGTCGAAACATAAACATACAATTTGGACCAAGATATAAATATATTTATTTATACATACAATTTGGGTCAAGATATAAATATTTTTATTTAAAATTATTAAGCCCATCAAAAGAATAATACTGCAAATTAATGATGTTAATAATAACCACAATAATGATAAGAATAGCAGTACATTACGCGGCCGGTCTCAGTGATGGCGGAAATAGTGTTAAGAATATTAATTCTTCCATATAATATAATATAATATAATAAAGATAGTTTGACAATTTATTATTTTTTGAATTTTGATATGAAATTTAATATATAATTAAATAATACATTATTATTTTTAAATACTATACTCTTGAATGGTAGTATTTTAAATTCAACGATAATGTTGTTCGTGCTCTAACGAACAAAGCGAGCATACATGTTTGTGAAGAAAATAGGACAACCCTTATTTTTATACTTCATTTAAACATCAACACCTCTCTGATATCCCTTTCCACTGAAAAAATTGTTGAGTAACCGTCCGAATCGGATATAATATTACAATAATTATAACGAATATAACTATTACAAAAAATTGACACGGGATAGGGATTAGGGTTTACACAACTTCTAATAAACGAGTTAAAATGAATTAAAAGACTGGAAAAAATAAATAGGAGCAGAAATCGCAAACCAATGAATCAACAAGATTCGGAAGTGGAATCACTAGTTGTAGCACAACCCGACTCAGTCCTCTGTCTCAAGAAAGCCGACGTCCAGGACCCAAAAGACCCGCGGCCAGCACCCAAAATGTGAAACCCAAACCCAGACGAAGCATACAGCTCAGATTCGACCCACCCAGAAACGAGCCTCAGATCAACGCCTCAAATCCCGTCACAAAGATCTCCGATTTCAGTTCACAAGAAGAAGAGAAAATCGAAGTAAACAAATAGGTTTTTATTTGCTCGTTTCTTTCGTCGCTTCGTTTTTTCAACTCTCCCGAAAATGGTATAAGTAGATGTATCGGAGTAGGTTTAGCCGAGGGAAAAACGGAACTGCATCCGGGGTTACCATGGTGGAAGACCAGGAGGTTGCAACGAACAGAAGAGAAAGACGGGGGGCTAGGGTTTCTGGGGGGTTTGTTTTATAAGGGGGTACACAAATCCAAGGGCCAGGATTAATTGAGGCCAACAGATGACTGAGATTAATCGAGCCTTGGATGATGGGTTGGGCTGCTTCCATAGATCGGGCTGGGACAACTTAATGGTGGGCTGCAGGAGAATTAATTATTGGCCTTCATATTTTAATCATTTGGACCCAAAAAAACCCAATATTTCTCCACCTGGGCCAAATGAGTCATCGGGGCACATAATAGAGACAGAGGTCATCATCGCCGTAGGACACCACCTGCACTCAAAACACAAAGTAAGTACAAGTAATCACAAAGAACAATAACAATAATCACTAAGAGAGCAAGGCCATCACAAAGATAGCGAGACAATCACTAAGAGAGCAAGGCCATCACAAAGAAAGTAAGGCAATCAGAAAGAAATCAAAGACTAAGAGTTAGTCTTGAGTTCCCAAGTTCAGTATGTCCGTGCAGGACACGAACTTCTCCATTGGTAGGCATTTGGTGCCCATATCTGCAGGGTTAAATTGTGAAGGAATTTTCCCAAGTTCAATTTCACATTTCTCAACAATATCACGAATAAAATGAAACTTAACATCAATATGTTTAGTACGGTCGTAAATGTAACACCCCCAATCCACTCAGGGATATTACACACCGTAGACCTTTTCCTCAAGGATCTACCAGGCTGGTAAACAATGACGAACATCTCAACAGTGCCTTTAAGGCTAAAAGAATGACTCAGTAGACCGATTTAGTCTTTCAATAAATACATACAACTCAATACATGCCCACGCTGGGGTCGAATACAAAATGCTCCCATACAACGGGGAAGATATACTGCAGCGGAAATAAAATACAACTGAACCAATACAACAACGTACGGTTCCTCATGTGATTAGTATCGATCATCTTTCATCATCCTTCGTGCCGACCCTGTGTTATGCTCCCAAAACCTGAATGCAAAAACAGACATCCACCCCCCGAATACTCGGGGTTTAGCAAAACTCCACTGTTTTGCTAGTGCAAGTACAAAGTGCAAAAATACGAGCCATACAATACAAGTTCCAAGGACAATAATAACCAGGAATCCTCGAAGATTTAAACATAGCGAAAATACTTCCCGAGGCAAGAGTTAAGGTAAAGCTTTCAAAAATTGAAAGATCCCAAGTCAAGAGAAACAATCTATAAAGTGATTTAAAATGCCATCGGGAGTTTTGATAGAAACAACTCAGGATTTTCAAATCCTTCTCTTTCCAAAATCATCAGGGGTCACAGCCCAAAGGTTTTATTTTCACAAATAGAACCAACAACAATTCACCGGGCCAGAGCCAACATCAAGTGTCCTCAACGGACATAAAATCAACACAACATAATCACATACAAGCATCGCCTAGGACCGGGACGAAGCCACAAATCCCACTCGATGTAATATCCGCATTTTCTTTCCCTTGTATTTTTCTTTTTCGGCGTATTTCCCGATAGTAGTAACCCTCGTGTATCTTTCAGTGTATCTTTCCTACTATCTATTGATTTGATTCCCGTTATTGTTGTGCGGAACCGCCGTTTCGGGGTTGCCGTGGATCCATTCTACGTTATGATGCCTGTTGAGATGTTTTGTTTGGTGTTCGTTCACATTCCGGTGTTTTGGACCGTTCATATTTCGTAACCTAGCGCACGCTATCTTTTACGTATAAGCGCGCTAGGAGTCCTTAGTAGCGCGCGCGCTACGGTGATTAAATGGCGCGCGCTAGAGAGCAAGCACCGGGAGTGGCGGTCTATATTTTCCGACCTTACGGGTATGTCGTATTAGCGTACGCTACGTAGACTAGCGCACGCTAATGTTGGGAGGCTAGCGCCGCCGATAATACCGTAGCGTGCGCTAGCGTGAGTTTCGATCTTGGACAAGTTACTCTTGAACTCGGTCGAGTGCCAATTAGCGCACGCTACGCTTGTATGGTAGCGCACGCTAGCAGGTCGAGGTGAGTTTTGGGCGGTTAGCCACGGACTCGGTGATGTCCGGGTAGCGCACGCTATTGGTCGATAGCGCGCTACCAAGTGGGTTTTAGCGCACGCTACGTCTCAAGTAGCGCACGCTAACGGCAGAAGTCGCTCTTTATCTTTGGGCCTTCTTGTTTTGGCTGTAATTTTATCCGTTAGCGCACGCTAACCTTGAGGATTAGCGCACGCTAACACTCCTGGCTATATAAACCGAGGAGTTGACCAGGATAAGCGATTATTTTCATTTCTTCTCCTCTCATGACGCGAGCTCCTCCAGGCGATTTCCGAGCGATCCTTCCCTTCGATTATTTCAGGCATCCTCTACCTTGAGTTTTGAAGTAGATTAACAACACCTACTTGTGTTCTTCATCATCAATCCAAGGTAAATCTCTTAGAACCCTACTTTTGGGCGATTTGGGGTTTTGGGATTTTCTTCGATCCGTTCCGTTTTGTTGGTGGATTCATGATGAATATGATTAATCTTGTTGGTATTCTTAGTTTCCCTACGGATTCATGGTATATTTCGTAGTTTTTGCGGAATCGAGAGGGTTTTGGTTGTAGTCCACCCTCGTTGTTGTTTATATACGAATATACATGAATCGTAGGCGGGTTTTGGTGTATTCCAATTCCGTATTCATTTAGAAATGGTTGTGATTGTATTCTTGAATCGTTAGGTTCGGTTTCGTTAGTTCTAGCGTTTGTTGGTGACTTTCCTTTAGTTCGTTGCGTCGTCAATTATTCAAGACAAGTATTTTTTGAAACCTCTATGCTTAACGTGAAATGGTAATGTATATTGTGTGTGCTTTACTCACCTCGGGAGGGTCCGACGGGATCACGGAGGGAATCTATGGCTCCGTCCTGGATTCATGAGTTTGTTTCGCTAGCCAGCTCGGGAGGGTCCTTAGAGGCCTCGAGTGGGATTCGTGGCTTCGTCCGGTCTAGGTGACGTGTGGTGCTTGGTTTGTTTTATGAATGTGGCGGCTCGGGAGGGTCCTTAGAGGCCTCGAGTGGGATTCGTGGCTTCGTCCGGTCTAGGCAAATTAATTGTATTTATTTAGGAGAAGACATGTCTGGTTTTGTTTTTTTTTGAATTGATATTGGTGCATGTACTATGAAATGTGTAAGCGATTGATTTGCCTTGATTACATGTACTAGCGTAATTGCTAACCCCTGCGGGGACCCGTTGTGGGGAAATTCTTGTTATGGATTTCAGGTTATGATCATCTAGACGAGCGGCCCTGGGACAGTACGAGGATGTTGGCCAGGGTCGTTGACATGTGCACTTGGGTCTACTTATTTCTTTTGTTCATTTCGATATGGTTGTTTCCTATATTTATAAACTGATAGACTGTACTCGCGAGTACCTAGGCTTTTCAATTCAAACTCCGTGTTGTATTATTTTAAATTGCTACACTGTCGATTGTTACTCATTTAGTCGGTTGCTCCGGGTGTATTTTCATGTGATGTATTATTTGATTGTGTTTCCTCGCTAACCAAGATGGTTAGCCGAGGGGTGTTCGCTGTTGTAGCCTGGTGGGTCCCATGTAGGGGTCCACGGCGCTGTAATATACTCTGAATATCTTGGGGTGTTACAGAAATGGTATCGGAGCTCTAGGTTTATGGATACCTAGGCTTGTCGGTTATTTGGGTCTAGTCGTGTTTTGTTTTGCACATTGTCACACCGCTGCCGGCATCTCAGTACTTCCAGTTTTCGTAAGTTTCCTTACTCGATTCTTTACTTTCTCGTACTGTATTCCGTTTCTTGAACTGTGGTTATTCTCCCTTCTTTGCTTATCATCGTAGTTGCTTTTTCCTTCCTTACTCATCCTCGATATACTTCTGTTATCTCTTAACACCAGTATGGATGCCGGAGGAAACCGTGGCCGTGGTCGTGGTCGTGGTCGTGGACGCGGCCGAGGACGTGGGGCAACCGGTGGGGCAGCCACGTCGCATTCTTCGGGAGCCGGCAGTACCGGTGACCGTCACAGTCATGCTTCCTCTCAGGAGCGCGCTGATCTTGGTATTGCGGCTGTTATGCAGCAAATGGTTAACCAAATAGTGGCGATATCTCAAGTGGTTCAAAACCCCGATCAGGCCCATGCTAATCGGGGCGGAGCAGACCGTTGGCTCCAAGATGTCATCAAGATGCATCCTCCTCAGTTTTCGGGAGCATCAGACCCGATCGGCTGGGAGGGGTGGATCAAGGAGATATCTAAAGTCTTCACTGCTACCAAGCTGTCCAGGGACCGTAAGGTCCCTATGCCCGATACTTCCTCACGGGCGCTACGGATTGGTGGGAGGCCGTTGGGCCCAAAGACCATGTTGCTTCGTGGGCGAGTTTCGAGGAATTGATGGAGGCGAATATTGCCGTGGCGATTAGACGAGCTCGAGTCCATGCTTTCTACGATGCTCAACCTCGGGATATTCCGTATCCCAAGCTATTCTTGATTTCAACAAAGAGTGGGCTATGTGAAAACCCAAGTTGTCGCCGAGGCGACAAAATTTTCCATTTTTCCGGGAGGATGAAATTGTCCATTCGGGACTATATGTACGGACTCGTCTGTACTACCACGAAGGATTATCGAGTCGAGCTCTTGCACATGACATGTCGGTGACGGATCGGTCGGCGGTTCGGGAGAGTAAGAAGCGAAATCCGCGGAAATTTTCGGGCCACAAGGGTGGAGGTCAGCGAATTCTCAACTTTGTAAATAATTCTACGGGTGGTTCGTCTCGTTTCCACAGGAGTTTTGAAGTGCCGCGGAACATTCATCAGGACCCCGGATGCTTTAGCGTGGCCATCGAGCCACGTGAGCCGGAGTGTCCACGCCCACCTTTGACTTGTAATACTTGTGGCGGTCGGGCCATAAGGCTTCTTTTGTGAAGCTCGAGACAATTTCGTGGCGCCGTTCTTCTCACCCGGCACCTTTGGAGCCGAGTGTGAACCGGGGCTCATTTGCTCGCCGCCACCTCAGAGTGCCGACCGAGGTAGGGGACGGGAGTCGGCCCGCTAGGGGTGGAGCTTCGATGTCGGCTCGCTTGACCGCGTATCTATGAGATGAGGAGGGCGATGATCCGGCGGCTCTTTGTGGCGGCAGTACCGTTCATATCCATTCCCATCTGTCGGTGTGCTTTTCGATTCGGGTGCTACGCATTCATTCATTTCTCTAGAGTGTGTACGCCGTTTGAGTCTTATTTGTTTGTCACCTTGCGAGCCTTTCATCGTTAAACTTCCTAGCGGTGATAGAATTGTCGGTGATCGAGAGGTCAGGCGCTTTGTGTTTATTTGTGAGAGAGCTTGGCTCTCTAATCTTATTGTCGTTAATATTGAGGGTGAGGATTTGATTCTCGGGGATGATTGGCTCGGCGGCATGGCGCAATCATGAACTACCGCACGAGGATCATCACCATGTTAGCCGAGGATGGCAGAGCACTCTTTCGCGGGACGAAGGAGGAAATCGAAGTTTGTTATTAACACCTTGAGGCGATGAGACTCCTACGAAAGGGGTGTCTTGGTTATTGGTGCTACGCCTTGAGGCGGAGGATGGTGGAGTCGAGCTTTCGTCGATTCCGGTCGTTAGTGAGTTTCTGATGTATTTCTGACGAGTTCTGGATTGCCACCGGATCGTGAGGTTGAGTTTGCTATAGAGTTAGAGCCGGGCGCGGCTCCGATTTCAAGGCGCCGTATCGTATGGCACCTTGAGAGATGTGAATTGAAGAAGCAATTGAGTGAGCTTCTTGAGTCGGGGTATATTCGGCCAAGTGCCTCGCCTTGGGCGCACCGGTCTGTTTGTGCGGAAGAAGGATGGTTCACTATGTTTGTGTATCGACTACCGCGAACTAAACAAGGTGACCATCAAGAACAAGTATCCCCTGCCGAGGATTGATGACTTGTTCGATCAGTTGCAAGGAGCTGCAGTATTCTCGAAGATTGATTTGAAATCGGGGTATTATCAGCTTCGGGTGAGAGGGTCCGACGTGCCGAAAACAGCTTTTCGGACGAGGTACGGACATTACGAGTTTGTAGTTATGCCTTTCGGGTTAAATAATGCGCCGGCGGTGTTCATGCAATTGATGAACAAAGTCTTTATCGAGTATTTGGATAAGTGTGTCGTCATCTTCATTGACGATATTCTTATCTATTAGAGGAATGAGGAAGAGCATGCCCATCATTTGCGGATAGTGTTAGACATTGAGGACCGAGCAACTCTATGCGAAGTTCTCGAAATGTGAGTTCTGGCTGAAGGAAGTGATGTTTTTAGGTCACGTGATTTGGTAGGGAGTTCGTGTGGATCCATGAGAAAATTGAGGCGGTATTGGATTGGGCACCGCCGCAGATGTGAAAGAGGTCCGTAGTTTCTTGGGTTTGGTGGCTACTACCGTAGGTTCGTGAGGTTTCTCAAAACTAGCTCGTCCACTTACCTGATTACTCGAGAAATCGAGAAGTTAAATGCGGAATGACGAGGCGATCGAGTTTTGAGGCCCGAAGAAGCGTTTGACTTGACTCTGGTTTTGCGTTGCCATGTGGCAACGAGGATTCGTCGTTTATAGCGATGCTTGGTCGGGGTCTTGGGTGCGTATTGATGCGGCACGGCAAGACCATTGCCTTTCTTGTCGAGGCGTTGAGGCCGTATGAGCTTAACTACCTACTCATGATTTGGAGTTAGCGGCGGTTGTTTTTGCGCTCAAGATGCGCGTCACTATCTTTTCGGCTCTACATGTCGATTTTTACCGATCATAAGAGCACGAAATACATATTTACTCGGCGGGAGTTGAATATGAGGAGAGGAGGTGGTTAGAGTTGATTAAGGATTATGACCTCGAAATCCTTTATCATCCGGGCAAAGCGACGTCGTGGCGATGCCTTGAGTCGGAAGCCGATTGCGTTGCGAGCGCTTGAGGTCCTTACGTCTCGGTTTGAGCTTCGGCGGGCTTTGATCGAGTTAGATGTTGAGGTTTTGTTGCTGGAGTGTCGGGCAACTTTGTGCTTTAGAGATTTCGTCGTCTTTGATCGATGAAATTAAGTGAAGCAATTAGAGGATCGATGATTACTCAAATCAGAGAGCGTTCTTAAGGGAAAGTCTCACGGGTTTGTGATTCACGAAGATGGTGTTTTGAGATTTGAAGTCGGCTTTGTGTGCGAGCGACTCGAGTTGAGGCAGTATTCTGCGTGAGGCACATGCTACACCTTATTCCGTTCATCTGGTTCGAGTAAGATGTACAAGGACACGAGGAGGAATTTACGGTGGAATGATATGAAGGAGGAGGTCGCACATTTTGTAGCGAGATGTTTGACTTGTCGTGAGTCAAAATCGAACATCGGCTGACCGTAGGGTTATTGCAGTCACTTCCCGTTCCAGAATGGAAATGGGAAGATATATCGATGGATTTCGTTACGAGTTTGCCGAGATCGAGGTCGGGCATGAATATGGTATGGGTGATTGTTGATTGTCTGACCAAGTCGGCACATTTTCTGGGCATCAAGGACACTTGGGGTCCAGAAAAGTTGGCTCGTGTGTTTATCACGCAGATTGTGAGGCTTCACGGTACTCCGAAGTCTATTGTTTCGGATCGTGATGGCCGTTTCGTATCGCACTTTTGGCAGGCGGTGCATAAGGAGTTGGGTACCCGTTTGTATTTGAGTACCTCTTTTCATCCCCAGTCAGATGGACAGTCGGAACGCACTATCCAGACATTCGAGGACATGTTGCGTGCTTGTGCCCTCGATTGGAGCAACGACTGGGAGGAGCATTTGCCATTGATCGAATTCACGTACAATAATAGTTGGCACGCGTCGATTCGGATGGCACCGTATGAGGCACTTTATGGGCGGCGATGTCGATCACCGATTTGTTGGAATGAGGCGTCCGATTTGGTCGGGACCGAACCGTATGTCGTTTTAGAGACGAGACGAAAGATAGAATTAATTCGAGAACAGATGTTGACTGCCCAGAGTCGACAGAAGTCATATGCCGATGTCCGTCGTAGACCTTTAGAATTCGAGGTGGGAGACCACGTTTTGCTGAAGGTGTCGCCGACGAGGGGAATTTTCCGCTTCGGGAAGAAGGGAAAGTTGAGTCCGAGATTTATTGGACCCTTTTAGATTCTCGAGCGAGTCAGTGAGTTGGCATACCGTTTGGCGCTACCACCGGCCCTGAGTCATGTTCATAGCGTTTTCATGTTTCCCGGTGAGGAAATATGTCCGGATCTAGTCACATCATCGACTATGGGGAGATTAATGTCGAGAGATATTACTTTTGAGGAGCGTCCTTTGAAGATTTTAGAGCAGGAGAAGCAGGCGAGGCATAAGACCATCCCTTTGGTCAAGGTGCGGTGGTCGAGACACGGTATCGAGGAGGCAACTTGGGAAACCAGGGATAGCATGCGTGCTAAGTACCACTGAGTTGTTTGTTTCTTAAGTTTCGGGACGAAACTTATTTTTAGAGGGGTAGAATATAATATCCGCATTTTTATTTCCCTTGTATTTTTCTTTTTCGGCGTATTTCCCGATAGTAGTAACCCTCATGTATATTTCAGTGTATCTTTCCTACTATCTATTGATTTGATTCACGTTCTTGTTGTGCGGAACGCCGTTTGGGTTGCCGTGGATCCGTTCTACGTTATGATGCTGTTGAGATGTTTCGTTTGGTGTTCGTTCACATTAGGTGTTTTGGACCGTTCATATTTCGTAACCTAGCGCACGCTATCTTTTACGTATAGCGCGCGCTAGGAGTCCCAGTAGCGCCGCTCTGGTGATTAAATGGCGCGCTAGAGAGCAAGCCACAGGAGTGGCGGTCTTATTTTCCGGCCTTACGGGTGTCGTATTAGCGTGCGCTACGTAGACTAGCGCACGCTAATGTTGGGAGGCTAGCGCCGCTGATAATACCGGTAGCGTGCGCTAGCGTGAGTTTCGATCTTGGACGGAGTTACTCACCGAACTCGGTCGGAGTGCCAATTAGCGCACGCTACGCTTGTATGGTAGCGCACGCTAGCAGGTCGAGTGAGTTTTGGGCGGTTAGCCACGGACTCGGTGATGTCAGGGTAGCGCACGCTATTGGTCGATAGCGCGCCTTTGCAAGTGGGTTTTAGCGCACGCTACGTCTCAAGTAGCGCACGCTAACGGCGAGAATCGCTCTTTATCTTGGGCCTTCTTGTTTGGCTGTAATTTTATCCGTTAGCGCACGCTAACCTTGAGGATAGCGCGCGCTAACACTCCTGGCTATATAAACCAGGGAGTTGACCAGATAAGCGATTATTTTCATTTCTTCTCCTCTCGCGGCGAGCTCCTCGAGCGATTTCCGGCGATCCTTCCCTTGATTATTTCGGGCATCCTCTACCTTGAGTTTTGAAGTAGATTAACAACACCTACTTGTGTTCTTCATCATCAATCCAAGGTAAATCTCTTAGAACCCTACTTTTGGGCGATTTGGGGGTTTTGGGATTTTCTTCCGATCCGTTCCGTTTTGTTGGTGGATTCATGATGAATATGATTAATCTTGTTGGTATTCTTAGTTTCCCTATGGATTCATGGTATATTTCGTAGTTTTTTCGGAATCGAGAGGGTTTCGGTTGTAGTCCACCCTCGTTGTTGTTTATATACGAATATACATGAATCGTAGGCGGGTTTTCGGGTGTATTCCAATTCCGTATTCATTTAGAAATGGTTGTGATTGTATTCTTCGAATCGTTAGGGTCGGTTTCGTTGGTTCCTAGCGTTCGTTGGTGACTTTCCTTTCCGTTCGTTGCGTCGTCAATTATTCAAGGCAAGTATTTTTGGAAACCTCTATGCTTAACGTGAAATGGTAATGTATATTGTGTGTGCTTTACTCACCTCGGGAGGGTCCGACGGGATCACGGAGGGAATCTATGGCTTCGTCCTGGATTCATGAGTTTGTTTCGCTAGCCAGATCGGGAGGGTCCTTAGAGGCCTCGAGTGGGATTCGTGGCTTCGTCCGGTCTAGGTGACGTGTGGTGCTTGGTTTGTTTTATGAATGTGGCGGCTCGGGAGGGTCCTTAGAGGCCTCGAGTGGGATTCGTGGCTTCGTCCGGTCTAGGCAAATTAATTGTATTTGTTTATTTGCGGAGAAGACATATGCGGTTTTGGTTTTTTGAATTGATATTGGTGCATGTACTATGAAATGTGTAAGCGATTGGTTTGCCTTGATTACTTGTACTAGCGTAATTGCTAACCCCTCAGGGGACCCGTTGTGGGGAAATTCTTATTATGGATTTGAGGTTATGATCATCCAGACGAGCGGCCCGGGGCCAGTACGAGGATGTTGGCGAGTCGTTGACATGTGCACTTGGGTCTACTTATTTCTTTTGTCCATTTCGATATGGTTGTTTCCTATATTTATAAAGCGATAAATTTGTACTCGCGAGTACCTAGGCTTTTCAATTCAAACTCCGTGTTGTATTATTTTAAATTGCTACCTGTCGATTGTTACTCATTTAGTCGGTTGCTCGGGTGTATTTTCATGTGATGTATTATTTGATTGTGCTTCCTCGCTAACCAAGATGGTTAGCTTGAGGGTGTTATTTGTTGTAGCACAGTGGGTCCCATGTAGGGTCCACGGCTGTAATATCTTGTGAATATCTTGGGGTGTTACACTCGAGGCCTCTAAGGACCCTCATTTGGACACAATCATAAAACAAATTACGCACATGCATCACCTAGGGCCAGGGACGAAGCCACAAATCCCACTCGAGGCCTCTAAGGACCCTCCCATGGCTAGCTAAACAAATCACGCACCATATCTCACGGTTGGATCAATCACTTGTTGCATCGACCACATGATCACAAGCCATGTGTCACCGTAGATTATCTCGAGCTCTCACGGTTGGATCAATCACTTGTTGCATCGACCACATGATCACGTGCCATGTGTTACCGTAGACCTTCAACCATATCCACACATTCACACAAATAACATATCACATCAACAATGTCGAAGTAATTCACTCGATGGCAACAAGCGTAATGCAGCGCACTGGTCAAATCACAACGCACCGATATGAGATAATATATACATATATATTATCAAAGCACAACGACAACACCAAGTGTATTCATAGTAATTCACGTAACCATCCACGAACACAATGTCCACAAAACACACGCGTTTTGAAAGAGGGCCTTTAATAAGGCTAACTGAATCTTTGAAAGTGAAATTCAAACGATCAAGTAAACACAAGGAGACGATCACTAATTATCATATCCATAAAACAAGAATTGTATGGACAAGGTACTTGCCTCGAATAACGACAAGCGAAGAGCCGATCGAAGTAGGTTGGCAGAACCGACTCTGAACCCTCAGAGCTCACCAGCGCTAACCGCTACAATAAACTACGAACAACAATAACAACAATGAAAATGAATTCCATAGCACGACCTAAAGTCGTTGAATCCAAAGAAGGCTAAATGACCAAAATAGGACCTCAACTTTACCAATTTTAGCACTTGAGGACCTAAATTTTCGAAGGTATCAAACTGGGACCTAATCTTTGATCCGTTAGACCACGTTAGGACCTCCGTTAATTTTTGTCCGTTAACTACTAACGGAGTGCTTAGTTGTGATTAAATGACACGTGGCGAGATGTTTATTGGGTAGTCAATATATGATGTAATAATAAAAATAAAAAATAATATAAAAGTTTAAAAATAATAAAAAATCTGAAAAACTTAACAAAAAAATCAGAACTTCATTTTTTTATTTAAAAAATCTGGAAAATTAAGAAAATTGTAACTTCCATTTTTTTATATTCTGTAATATAATTAATATTAAAAATTGAAATTTTTATTTAAAATTCGAAAATAAAAAATTCAAAAATTCTGGTTCTTATTTATAAATTGTTTTAATAAAAATAAAAACTAGAATATTAGTTTCCACAAAATAAATAAAAAATCTGAATTATTTTATTTTATTTATAAAAAACTGCTAGTAATTTATTTTTTATTTATTTTTTTACTTTTCATAGAAATCTTGTTTTAGTTTCTATAAAAAATCTAAAAATCTAAAAAAGCAGATAAAAGATTAATTACTTGAAAAACTTCAGGAGAAGATAAGCGATCGATTTTTATTTATTTATGGAAAATAATATTTTACTTTTTATTTTTATTAAAGCAGTTTATAAATAAGATCCATATTTTTATTATTTTTTGAATTTTGAATAAAAACTCGATTTTTAATATTAATATTCCAAAATTTTAAAAAAATACCTCAAGTTCCGATTTTTATTTTCCAGATTTTTCCATTTTTTAGATTTTTATATTTTTTATTTTTATTTTTATTTTATGTCATATATTGACCAGCCAATAAACATTAGCCTAACATAATAATAAGGCTAAATGACATAAAATAATTAAAAATAAATAAAAAAACTTGATCAGTTATCTTCTCCGGTGAAGTTGTTCAAGTAATTAATCTTTAATCTGTTTTTTTTTTTTAGATTTTTATACTTTTTTTAGAAACTAAAACAGTTTTTTTATGAAAAGTAAAAAAATAAATAAAAAATAAATTTCCACAGTTTTTTATAAATAAAATAAAATAATTCAAATTTTTATTTATTTTTTGGAAAAATAATATTCGAGTTTTATTTTTATTAAAATAATAAGCGAAATTTTGAATTTTTATTTCGAATTTTAAATAAAAATTTTGATTTTTAATATTAACTATATTCGAATTTAAAAAAAAGCGAGATTCTGATTTTTAATTTTCAGTTTTTAAATAAAAAAATGAAGTTGATTTTTTGTTAAGTTTTTCAGATTTTTTATTATTTTTAAACTTTCATAATATTTTTTATTTTTTATTATTACATCATATATTGACCAGCCAATAAATAACTGCCACGTGTCATTTAACTGCCAGCTAACCACTCCGTTAATACTTAACGGACAAAAATTAACGGAGGTCCTAACGTGGTCTAACGGATCAAAAATTAGGTCCCAGTTTGATACCTTCGAAAATTTAGGTCCTCAAGTGCTAAAATTGGTAAAGTTGAGGTCCTGTTTTGGTCATTTAGCCTCCAAAGAACAATGACGAAAGTTCAAGGGTTTCCCCCAAAACGGCGAAGAACACGAATCGACCCGTCAAAGCATGAAAACGTAATTCCAACCCGAAATATGGATATATAATCCATAGGATATGTTTAACAACATCATTAAACAACAATCGATTTATCAAAACTGGATGGAAAACGAAATCAAGAACAAAACTCCAAAAAGTCAACTCTAGGGATTCAAGAAAAATACCTAGATCCGGCGAAGAACAATGGATTAGATGATGTTATAATCACCTAGGATACTCAAAACACCTTTGGATGGAAGAAAATCGGCCAGGATCACGAACCCTAGTTTCCACGTCTCGAACCCGAGAGGAAGAAGAAGAAAATGAATAAAATGCAGTTAATGGCTGCTTTGTCCGGTTTATATCTTTGGGCGACTTTGTAATATCGCAATTTTCGATTTAGGTAATTTCTTTTTTCGGCGGAAGTGCATTTTGACGACTTCGCTCATGTCCGTTTCGTCACTCGAGAATGATTAATTCTACACTTTTTGACATCGAGTTCGTTTCGGTGTCGTTTCGTTGAGTTACGTGCTTTTTAGCGACTTTTCCGCACTTGAGTTCGATTCTTGCGAATCTCGTCAAGCTGTTGTTTGAGTTTCCCGCAAGTCCGTTTAACTTTGTTAGGCGTGTTGTGAGCCGGTTTGATTATTCGTTGTCGTATGGTGATTTTGGGCGGTTGGGCCATTTCGTAATTTCCCAAAGTTTGGGGTAAATACCTTCCGTTGTCGAATTTCGAGCCTTCGGGTGGTCGGAATCGTGTGTTCTACTAGCTCTTAGATTCGTATTTGTGAGTACCTCGTAACCGTATCTTCGGTTCGTATTGAGCTCGGGTTTCGGTGTCGTTTTGTTGAATTCGGGATTACTAAGCGACTTTTCTAAGTATGAGTTCGACTTTGTTAGATCACCATTAATTTTTGGTGACTCCAAAAATTATAAATCTTTGCAATATTATAGAACATCGAGTTAGCTTTCCAATGGTTCAAGCGGTGAGTCAATGGTCGGACGAGAGAGTTATGGTCGTTTTAGTGGAAGGCTGTATTTGTCGGGCACCGTCCAGGAGCCTTTCGGCCGATAGGGTGGGCGAAAGACTCAGCTGCCGGCATTTCTGTATGGGTATCGGCCGATCATGTCCGGAAGCCTTTCGGCCGATAGGGTGGGCGAAAGACTCTCTGCCGGCGATCGGCCTATAAAAGGCCTTGGCGTTTTCTTGACATTTTCTCACTTCTCTTCTTCCATTCCGCGGCTGGAGCTGGGGTAATCATGTATAGATGTTGTTGGACAATAAATCCATGAAGTTTGGAGGTTCATATCATCAATCATCCGTCCTATAACATCCTCGATCTACGAATCAATTGATTTCCTAGAAATCTAGTTTTGGGAAATTTGGGTATTTTTGTTGTTTTCGTCCGATTAATCCGATTTAACTTAGGATTATGATGGATTGATGATTATTTAGATGTTTTATATCTTTTACCTTGTTATCCCATGGTTGGATCGTATCGATTCGTTGTTTTGGTCGAGTTCTTGGCCGACACCTTGAAGGTGTCAGATAAAATGTCATAGAGAGGATTCGAGCGTTCTACGATTATTCTTCCTCGTTCGTTCGTTAATTTATTGATGGTATGATGTTAGGGTCAGATTTCGCAAAGAATTCGAGTCGGAACCCTTCCGTTCGTCGTTTTCTTCAAGCTTTTCGATTGTGTGTGTATTCGTTGTCTTGGTAGGAGAATCGTAGGTGTTCGAGGTGTCCCGACTAATCCGTGATTGTGGGAGTGTCGGCATCGATTATCGAGGCAAGTATCTTGCCCATACATTACGTGTTTTGTGGATATAATGGTTGTTAATCGTCGATATGTGCTAAATAAATATTCATAACCATCTTTTTCAAAAGTATCGGTATATTTACCAACATGATTTTCTTAAAGGCGACTCGTGTGTTCGAGAATTAATATGCTTAATTGAATACGTGTATTAATGTTGAGTATAAGATCGTAATACTTTCGTGTGATGCCATTGTGTGTGATTACGTCGTCGGTAAGTTTGAAGTTTAGCCCTTTGTTTATCTTTGTGCGTGGAGACATGTGGTTATCGATGAATTATGTGAATTTATGTGATATTGGTTGTGCCGTTCGGTGCTTTTGGAATAGTGTGCTTTCTTGTTGATAATATTAGTTACGGGTTATGAATATATGTTGGATGAGCTGCCATTCTAGTAAAGTGCCTCGACTATATATCTTGTGATTGACCTTCGAGGCTTGTGGTTTGCAAGCTGTGATTTTGGAACGTGTGTGTGTGTTGTTCCTTCCACCGGAGTGTCGGCGGGATGTGCGAGGCCGATACTAGAGTGCGGCCACGGAAGTGGACTTGGGTGTGTGTGTGGATGAACTTCCACCGGAGTGTCGAGCGGGATGTGCGGGAGTCGATCTTAAGAGTGCGGCCGCGAGTGGTTTCCCACCGGAGTGTCCGACGGGATGTGCGGGGGCGATACTAAGAGTGCGGCCGCGGGTTACGATTGTGGTTTTCATCTTGAGGATAGCGTTGATGTTTTCGTTAATTGTGATATTGTCAGGAGTATCACAATGCTTTGTGCTTTCGGGGTCGAGAGACATTATATTTCGAGTCTTGGTGCTTGGCTAGAATGGCATAGGATTAATGTGTTATGTGTAATGTGTCCTTGTAAGTGATTTGAAGTGGATGATCGGGTCGTGGACCTGTGTTTTGTGATAGGAATGGTTGGGTCGTGGACCAGTGTTTTGTTAAACGGATTTGTATTTTGAAAAATGAACATTGAAATTTGTGACCACTAAATGGCTTCGAGGAACTTTAGAATTTCTCAATTTCTAACGTTTTTAAAACTCCGAGATTTGGAAATGTTTTCAAAGTGCTTACTTACTTCGTTTCGACTTTCAAGACTTGAACTACTTTTAACTAAATATATCTCGGGAAGTCTTTAGTTGTGTTCTCGGAATGGGTTGTGTAGGGCTCGTAGTTGCACTTTATTCTTGCACTAGCGAAGCGGTGGAGTTTGCTAACCCCAGTGTCGGGGGTGGATATCTGTATTGTGTCCGGTACATGCGGGTTTTCGGGAGCAAGACACGGGATCGGCACGAGGATGATGAAAGGCGAATGATACTAATCACACGAAGGCCGGTTTGGGTTCGATTAGTGAGTCCATTGTATTGTCTTTTCATTTGTCTTATTGTTCATTGTTGCAAGTATTTTACCCTTGTGTGGGTATGAGTCTGGATGAGTTTATGTATTTTGATTTGTAAGTCGTGACGAAAGACCAAATCGGTCTATTAGTCCGTTATTTTTGATTCGTCGGTATGTAATGTAATGTGTTGTTTTGATGTCTAGCTGGTGGATCCTCACGGAGAGGGTGCTGCGGCGTGTAATATTCCGGTTTGATGCGGGGTGTTACATTTATGGTATCGAGCTTAGGTTGAGGAAACCTAGGTGTCGGGTCGAGTTATGTGTTCTTGAGTCTTGTATTGTCGATTTTGTCAGTGAGTCGTGTCATGACGCGTCGTGCAGGATGTCGGCCGTGATTAGTGTCAAGGTGCAACCATCATCTTCGTGCGACTGTGGAAGTAAGTCTCCCTTGTTTGTGTTGTGCCTCGTGTGACACGGGCTATTTTTATGATTATTTGTTAAGTGGTTGAATCCTTATGTGGATTTTGATTTCACGATATGTATTTAGTCGACTCTCGTATTTGATTTATACGAGGAGTGTCATCGCTTGTGATGTCTTTTTATTGTTGTTGTTATCCGTTGTTGATGGTTTTGAATCGATTTACACGTTTTACAAGTTCTATTGTGGAAGCTTTGTGCTTATACGCGTTCGACTTGTTCACTAGCCGGTGCGGGAGGATATTTTATCGGTGGTTTTGTTACGAGTGTGGTATTTTATCGTTTATTTCCGTTTAAAGACATGTATTGTCTTGATTTTAAGCGTTGTGATGCGTGTGCTAGGAGTTGTTTTAGTGAACGTCGATATGCGTGAGTTTTGGGCATTACGGCCTATTGGATTTTGAAAACCTTGAGTATCTTGGAAAAATAAAATTCGAGACATAATTTTACAAATGAGTTATTTTCTCGAGGTACATCCTATTTTCCACAAAATATTTAAAAAATATTATACCGCGATGACATAAATGTATTGAGATATTTTAAACAAAAATATTTAGACCCGAGTGACGAATATTGTGAAAATTTTCACTAAGAGAAAGTGTCCTCATTTTTATCAAATGCGAAATGGTTCTCGATGTCTCGATAACGATGTTTCAAGTTTGTACTTTTTGAAAGGTGATACTCAAGATCAATCGGTGTTCTTCTAAATTATTTCTAAAATGATTTTTTGTTTTTTAAAACCTATTCATTCCGTTTAGAATTGGGTATGTATGTGTGATGTTCGCGTTGTCATTTTGATGTTTGCTCCAGTATGATTGAATTGGCGGTGTGAGCGTTGAGTCGTTTTCCACACGTTGTTGTGTTGGCCCTCTGTGAGAGGTGGGATGTTGGTATTGAATGTTGCCATCTCGTGGTAATTTATGCGTTATCGCACATGTGCGGCTGTTAGAGCTTAGTTTGGTATGACCGTGTGCATCGGTGATCGTTCCGTTATGTGTCGGTTGTTTAATGTCTTGTTACCTTGCTCCTGTTTTTGTGAATTTCGTGGGCGAGGCGGAGGTAATACCGTACTATTTTGACTTGTATTTTCTCTTTCTCGAGTCTATCGATTCGCTCATGTTCGTTGATACTTTATGAACTTGTTACGTATTTGGTTTCATCGTCCGAGCAGTTTGTGATCTTGTTGTGGGGCGCTCACGGTTATCGATGTGACTTTTCGGGTTGATTCGATTCTTGTGAACCTTGTTCGGGATTGTCATCATCTGGTTCTATTAGTTCTTTTATTGAAGTGGATCGGATTTGGAACTCCGGTGTTTCGACTCTGTCGACTCGTTTATGTTCGTTGACATTTTACGAGCTTGTCTGCCGCTTGCTTTTGTTGATCGAGCGAGTGTGGTATTATTTGAATAACTTGTTTGTCATTGTGACTTCTCAATCGCTATTCCCTTTCTGTGGATCTTATGGGAATGCGGTCTTGTTGTTCTCACGGATCATCACGGGAGTTGTTGTTTGAATTTTATTATCCGTCGTGTTTCGGACATGATTGTTCGATTTTTGTTGTCTCGATCGTTTGTTTGTTCGGTTTTGTTCTCGTTTCGTGATTGTTGAGCATTCGGGCTCTTTCCTAATTCCCTTAAGTTCGGAAATTAGTCTCGTTTCGATCCTTCAACCCTTGGGCGGTGGAATTCCGTATTTGTTCGGATTGGCTCACGTTTTGATTGATGTACCGTTGGGTTGGTCAATCGTATTGATTTCGTCCGTTGTGTTTTGTGTTTGTTCGGATAATTGACTTGATTGTATTACCCGATTGATGGCGTTTGTCACTTGTTGGTTTTATTATATCCCTAACGGCGACGTTGTGTTGGTCGCCGTGGGCGTGTTTTCACACCGTATATTCCGTTGCGTTGTTTGTAACGTTTCGCCGTTGGGCGTTAGTTACCCGTTTCTTGCGTATCTCGTTGAGTTTTCTGGCGGGATATTGCTTCCCCTACTTGTTTTAAGTTTGGACGAAACTTCTTTTAGAGGGTAGAATGTAATATCCGCAATTTTCGATTCCGGTAATTTCTTTTTTTAGCGGAAGTCTGTTTTGACGACTTCGCTCATGTCCGTTTCGTCACTCGAGAATGATTAATTCTACACTTTTTGACATCCGAGTTCGTTTCGGTGTCGTTTTGTTAGTCGGGATTACTAAGCGACTTTTCTAAGTATGAGTTCGACTTTGTTAGATCACCATTAATTTTTGGTGACTCCAAAAATTATAAATCTTTGCAATATTATAGAACATCGAGTTAGCTTTCCAATGGTTCAAGCGGTGAGTCGATGGTCGGACGAGAGAGTTATGGTCGTTTTAGTGGAAGGCGTCAATTTGTCGGGCACCGTCCGAGAGCCTTTCGGCCGATAGGGTGGGCGAAAGACTCAGCTGCCGGCATTTCTGTATGGGTATCGGCCGATCATGTCGGAAGCCTTTCGGCCGATAGGGTGGGCGAAAGACTCTCTGCCGTGATCGGCTATAAAAGGCAGCGGCGTTTTCTTGACATTTTCTCACTTCTCTTCTTCCATTCCTTTGGGTGGGGTAATCATGTATAGATGTTGTTGGACAATAAATCCATGAAGTTTGGAGGTTCATATCATCAATCATCCGTCTATAACATCCTCGATCTACCGAATCGATTTCCTAGAAATCTAGTTTTGGGAAATTTGGGTATTTTTGTTGTTTTCGTCCGATTAATCCGATTTAACTTAGGATTATGATGGATTGATGATTATTTAGATGTTTTATATCTTTTACCTTGTTATCCCATGGTTGGATCGTATCGATTCGTTGTTTTGGTCGAGTTCTTGACCGACACCTTGAAGGTGTCGATAAAATGTCATAGAGAGGATTCGAGCGTGCTACGATTATTCGTCCTCGTTCGTTCGTTAATTTATTGATGGTAGGATGTTAGGGTCAGATTTCGCAAAGAATTCGAGTCGGAACCCTTAGTTCGTCGTTTTCTTCAAGCTTTTCGATTGTGGGTGTATTCGTTGTCTTGGCCAGGAGAATCGTAGGTGTTCGAGGTGTCCCGACTAATCCGTGATTGTGGGAGTGTCCGGCATCGATTATCGAGGCAAGTATCTTGCCCATACATTACGTGTTTTGTGGATATAATGGTTGTTAATCGTCGATATGTGCTAAATAAATATTCATAACCATCTTTTTCAAAAGTATCGGTATATTTACCAACATGATTTTCTTAAAGGCGACTCGTGTGTTAGAATTAATATGCTTAATTGAATACGTGTATTAATGTTGAGTATAAGATCGTAATACTTTCGTGTGATGCCATTGTGTGTGATTACGTCGTCGGTAAGTTTGAAGTTTAGCCCTTTGTTTATCTTTGCGTGGAGACATGTGGTTATCGATGAATTATGTGAATTTATGTGATATTGGTTGTGCCGTTCGGTGCTTTTGGAATAGTGTGCTTTCTTGTTGATAATATTAGTTACGGGTTATGAATATATGTTGGATGGGCGCCATTCTAGTAAAGTGCCTCGACTATATATCTTGTGATTGACCTTCGAGGCTTGTGGTTTGCAAGCTGTGATTTTGGAACGTGTGTGTGTGTTGTTCCTTCCACCGGAGTGTCCGAGCGGGATGTCTGAGGCCGATACTAAGGGTGCGGCCACGGAAGTGGACTTGGTGTGTGTGTGGATGAACTTCCACCGGAGTGTCCGACGGGATGTGCGGGGTCGATACTAAGGGGTGCGGCCGCGAGTGGTTTCCCACCGGAGTGTCCGACGGGATGTGCGGGGGCGATACTAAAGTGCGGCCGCGGGTTACCGATTGTGGTTTTCATCTTGAGGATAGCGTTGATGTTTTCGATAATTGAGATATTGTCAGGAGTAACACAATGCTTTGTGATCGGGGTCGAGAGACATTATATTACGAGTATTAGTGCTTGTCTATAATTGCATATGATTAATGTGTAATGTGTCATGTTTCCTTGTAAGTTATTTGAAGTGGATGATCGGGTCGTGGACCTGTGTTTTGTGACCAGGAATGGTTGGGTCGTGGACCGTGTTTTGTTAAACGGATTTGTATTTTGAAAAATGAACATTGGAATTGTGACCTAAATGGCTTCGAGGAACTTTAGAATTTCTCAATTTCTAACGTTTTTAAAACTCGAGATTTGGAAATGTTTTCAAAGTGCTTACTTACTTCGTTTCTACTTTCAAGACTTGAACTACTTTTAACTAAATATATCTCGGGAAGTCTTTCGTTGTGTTCTCGGAATGTGTTGTGTATGGCTCGTATTTGCACTTTATACTTGCACTAGCGAAGCAGTGGAGTTTGCTAACCCCGAGTAATCGGGGTGGATATCTGTATTGTGTCAGGTACATGCGGGTTTTCGGGAGCAAGACACGGGATCGGCACGAGGATGATGAAAGGCGAATGATACTAATCACACGAAGGCCGGTTTTGGGTTCGATTAGTGAGTCCATTGTATTGTCTTTTCCGCTGTCTTATTGTTCATTGTTGCAAGTATTTTACCCTTGTGTGGGTATGAGTCTGGATGAGTTTATGTATTTTGATTTGTAAGTCTGTGACGAAAGACCAAATCGGTCTATTGGTCCGTTATTTTTGATTCGTCGGTATGTAATGTAATGTGTTGTTTTGATGTCTAGCCTGGTGGATCCTCACGGAGAGGGTCTGCGGCGTGTAATATTCCCGGTTTGATCTGGGGGTGTTACAAGGTTAGCGTGCGCTAATCCTACCTAATTAGCGTGCGCTATCGAAGCATCAGAACAAAACGTTCTGCCAACATGTACAGCTAGCGTGCGCTAGCTACAAAAATTAGCGTGCGATAACGAGCCCCAGACCCAGTCCAGTAGCTCCTGGACTGCCCTGAACTACCGGGTAGCGTGCGTTATCCCCCCCCCCCCAGCGTGCACTACCAATACACCCTAGCGCTCGTTATGTTACCACATAACGTGCACTAACCAACGTTCTAACCTAGTCTAGTAGCCCCTGGACTGTTTTTGCACCACCTGTTAGCGTGCGCTACCAAACCCGTAGCGTGCGCTAACAACCGCACCATAGCGCGCGCTAACCAAAAGGTGTAGCGTGCGCTAACGACTCAAGGGCGGACAACGGTGCTCTCAAAGCCGATTACAACAACGGATTCCTCCGATCGGAACACCAAGTTCAAGATACGCACGGAAAGCTCGAATAAGATCATACTAAGAGCTTGAGTTACAATCAAACTCACACGCGACCATAAAAAGGGCCGAGGCAACAAATATGTATCTGAGATACTCACCACATAGGGAAATTACAAAATTGCCCAAAGCACCCGAAAATCAAGATACGTGATCGAATAACCAAACCGAAGTTCACATCACATCAACCAAGTTAAACGGACTTACGGAAAACTCAAAACAATAGTTTCGGACGAGATTCGTAAGAATCGAACTCAAGTGCGGAAAAGTCGCTAAAAAGCACGGAACTCGGCAAAACGACACCAAAACAAACTCGGACGTCGAAAAGTACAGAATTAAACATTCTAAGAATGACGGAGCGGTCTCAAGTGAGTCGTCAAAATGGACTCCCGCGAAAAAGAAAATTACCAAAAATCAAAAATTGCGGATATTACATTCTACCTTCCTTAAAAGAAGTTTCGTCCAGAAACTTAAAATAAGTAGGGAGGAGCAACATCCTGCCAGGAAACACTCAACGAGAAACACAAGAAAGGCGTAACTTTCGCCCATCGGCGAAACGTTACAAATGCTGTGAGGAATATACGGCGTGGCAGCGCTTCACGACGACCAACACAACGTCACGGTAGAAACATAATAAAACCCACAAGTGACAAGCGTCATCAAATAGATAATACAATCAAGTCAATTATCCGAACAACCACAAAACACTAAGCAACTATTATAAGGGAACACATCTGATCAAGAAAAACGAAATAAACACACAAGCGATCCACAAGGACAAACACAAATAATTCGGACTATCTTTGAAATTAGAGGTGTTCAAAACTACCGACCGGTTTACCGGCCCAATTACGACTATCAGGAATTTTTCTGGGTAATTTTTTAATTACGCATTTAGCGAGTGGGTACCCGACCCGCTAATTATGTGAGTTATCGGGCGGGTAATGGGCCGGCCAAATAAAATTAGCGGGTACCTTCGACCAGTAACTTCTTTTTATTTTTTATTTTTATTTTCTCACATACTTTATTTTAACCATTTCAAAAATTATGTATAGAATTAGTATGTATTTACTTATATTTTAATAATATTAACATTACAATACCTATGTAAAATTTGGTCCATATTAATCTTATGCTCTAATTTTTTTTTTCCTTTTCATTAATTAAATTTTTTTATAATTTAAATCTCATTAACTATTTTAAATTATGACATCAAAATTACAAAAATGAGTATGTATTAATATAATATAGTAGTCTAATTTCAAAGTGAATAGATTAAATATTTCATATAATATCTTAATATGTTAGAACCAATGATAATAAAATGAATGTTATAATTATTATAAATAATTTTCTTACTTTTAATTTAATTTTTTTTGTAGAAATCAATCGAGCAAATAAATTAAATTAAAGTTAAACTTTCTTAATATTTGATTTAATCATAACAAATGACTTCAAAATTAGAATCAATTCTTGCTAATTTAAAGTTAAACATTTTTGTTGAACTAGAAGTTGAAAGAAATATAACAAAAAAAAACCGGGTACCCGGGTGACCCGACCCGGAAATCCGGGTACCCGAAAAAGCGGGTACCCGGATTTTATGGGCCGGGCCATGGGCCGCCTAAATAGGTACCCGGAGTTAAGGTACCAGCGGGTACCGAAAGCTTATGAACACCCCTAGATGAAATCCTCAAAACTACACTAGGCATCTCCGTGTCTTTTCGGAGCAGAGGCGCAACCTCGATCCCCGAATCTCTCAGCTACCGTCTCTCAATGTATGGCTCGGTGACCCACCTGGCCACACTCGAAACAGTTGACTAACGGTGAACGACAATTCTTCGCAGTATGGCCCGCTCGACTACAGTTATAACATATCTTGTTTGTTCACATAACTCACTGCGGGGTACTACTCCACGATCACGCGATCGAGGAATCACCTTAGGAGAGCGAAGCAGAGTCCCCAACTCGGGGGCCCACTCCTGATTTCTGAAAAGTCCCAGCGGTTTTCTGTTTCTTCGGCGGACATAATCTCGGGCGGCAATCTGGATAGCTCATAGGCCAACGCCACAATGCAGTAATCTCTCAAGGAAGTACAAGCGAGACTGCCATGTCTTGTGAATCTCCGGCTTCATCCGCCTACTAAAATGACAAATCTTGTCCTCCTCTGTCCTTACTTGATTACGCACATAGCGGCTGTTTGCTAAAATCAATAATAGCTTGAGACAGCGGTACATCCTGCGGTTTCGCCGAAAAGAATTCATTAATATTCTGATTTCTGATCGGCTCCGGACAAAACTCATCTCTCATGAATCTCTGGAACTCTGCCCATGTAACAACATGATCTTGAGGCTTAATAGCCTCCCACCAGCTAGCGGCATCCTTGTCGAAAAGATACTGAGCTATCGGGACCTTATGTTCTTCTGGACAATCAACTACCTCGAATATCTTTTCCAACTGGAAAAGCCAACCATCCCAGCCTAATGCATCTTCAGCACCAGCTAAAGGAGGGGGATTCATACGAACCACTTCTCGAAGCCACTGATTTGCACTAGTGTTCTTGGTCACATCTGTAACATGCTGAACTGCCTGAGTCAACTGAGTCATCTGTGTGGCTACCTGCTGTAAAATAGTAGCGACACCGATACCAGTATCATCACCGACAGCATGATCTCGACCACGTGTCTGATTGCCACGACCACGACTTTGGCCCCTCGGCATACTGAATAAGTAATCACTCAGCACAATAGAAAAATCATAACACATACCACATACAACGATTTCCATCGTAAAGCAACACGCATACTAAAATCATAGCAACGACGATATCGTTCAGCGATCTCAACGGCCCGAACGATAACCAGCACATAATCACAAAACATCATGGACACAATCACACCTATACACGGGCGCACCAACCCAAGCTTCAACAGCTCACACTCGTGCGACAACACGCAAATCACCACGAGGCGACAAAAAGTAAATACCAGTTCACACCTCTCACAGAGGGCTAGTATAACAATTGTGTGGCAACGCCTCAACGTTCATGCCACCAATTCGATCATACTCGGGAGCTAACATCATAACGACAATGCGAACATCATACATACATCCCCAAACCGCAAATGGGAATTGATAGGTTTTAAAAAAAAATGAAAACCACCTCTTTAAAATAATTTGGAAACACCAATTGATCTTGAGTATCACATTTTCAAAAAGTTGTACAACACCATTATCGAGACTTTGAAAACCATCTTGCATTTGATAAAACAAGGACACTTTCCTTTAAATTGAAACTTTCGGAAATATTCGACCCTTGGGTCTAAGCAACCGCGTTTCTAAAAATAATTGAAAATATCTCAAAATATTTTGGTCCCCAATTGGAATAATTTGAAATATATTGCGGCACTAGAAAACACTCTGAAAGTACCGCAAGAAAATAATTCATTTTAAAGGTACGTCTCGAAATTTATTTTCTAAGATACTCAAGGTTTTTGAAAATCTATTAGGCTAGAATGCCTAAAAACTCACATGTAACATCATTCACTTATATACATCACAATACACGCATTGACTCGTTCAAAACCACGACATCTCCTGTCTTTTACCTGAAACAACAGTCTAATATCATATTCAAAAGGACACAAATATCGACGACACTCCTCATATATCCGAGTTTTGAGAGTCACATAAACACATAACGAAACCGAGAATCTACCTAAAGATTCCATCACTTAACACATAATCATACCAGTAACTCGTGTCACACGAGGCACAACACAAAGGAGGAGACTTACGACCCGCAGTGCCACGAAGATGATGATCGTCCCACGATACTAATCACGACCAACAAACTCGGGCAGCGTCGCGACATTTCGATCAGGACAAATTACGGCGAGACAAAAACTCAGCAGACACCACTAAACCCGGCGGCTAGGTTTCCACAACCTTGCTCCGATACCATTTATGTAACACCCCGATCCACTCGGGGATATTACACGCCGTAGACCCTTTCCTCAAGGATCTACCAGTGCAGTAAACAATGTCGAACATCTCAACAATGCCTTTAAGGCTAAAAGAATGACTCGATAGACCGATTTTGTCTTTCAATAAATACATACAACTCAATACATGCCCACGCAGTCGAATACAAAATGCTCCGTCTGACGGGAAAATATCTTGTAGCGGAAATAAAATACAATTGAACCAATAGAACAACGTACGGTTCCTCATGTGATTAGTATCGATCATCTTTCATCATCCTTCGTGCCGACCACGTGTTATGCTCCCAAACACGAATGCAAAACAGACATCCACCCCCAAATACTCGGGGATTAGCAAAACTCCTTTGTTTTGCTAGTGCAAGTACAAAGTGCAAAAATACGAGCCATACAATATAAGTTCCAAGGACAATAATAACCGGGAATCCTCGAAGATTTAAACATAACGAAAATACTTCCGAGGCAAGAGTTAAGGTAAAGCTTTCTAAAATCGAAAGATCCCAAGTCAAGGGAAACAATTTATAAAGTGATTTAAAATGCCATCGCGAGTTTTGATAGAAACAACTCAGGATTTTCAAATCCTTCTATTTCCAAAATCATCAGGGGTCACAGCCCAAAAGTTTTGTTTTCACAAATAGAACCAACAACAATTCACAGGGCCAGAGCCCGCATCAAGTGTCCTCAACGAACATATAATCAACACAACATAATCACATACAAGCATCGCCTAGGATCGGGACGAAGCCACAAATCCCACTCGAGGCCTTTAAGGACCCTCCCAAGCTGGCCACAATCATAAAACAAATCACGCACATGCATCGCCTAGGACCAGGACGAAGCCACAAATCCCGCTCGAGGCCTCTAAGGACCCTCCCGAGCTGGCTAGCTAAACAAATCACGCACCATATCTCACGGTTGGATCAATCACTTGTTGCATCGACCACATGATCACAAGCCATGTGTCACCGTAGATTATCTCACAGCTCTCACAGTTGGATCAATCACTTGTTGCATCCTGACCACATGATCACGTGCCATGTGTCACCGTAGACCTTCAACCATATCCACACATTCACACAAATAACATATCACAACAACAATATCCAAGTAATTCACTCAATGGCAACAAACGCAATGCACGACGCAATGGTCAAATCACAACGCACCGATATGAGATAAAATATACATATATATTATCAAATCACAACGACAACACCAAGTGTATTCATAGTAATTCACGTAACCATCCACGAACACAATGTCCACAAAACACACGCGTTTTGAAAGAGGGCCTTTAACAAGGCTAACTGAATCTTTGAAAGTGAAATTCAAGCGATCAAATAAACACAAGGAGACGATCACTAATTATCATATCCATAAAACAAGAATTGTATAGACAAGGTACTTGCCTCGAATAACCACAAGCGAAGAACCGATCGAAGTAGGTTGGCACGAACCGACTACGAATCCGCCGACTCCACCGAGCGCTAACCTGCTACAATAAACTACGAACAACAATAACAACAATGAAAATGAATTCCATAGCACGACCTAAAGTCGCTGAATCCAAAGAACAACGACGAAAGTTCAAGGGTTTCCCCCAAAACGGCCAAGAGCACGAATCGACCGTCGAAACATGAAAACGGAATTCCAACCCGAAATATGGATATATAATCCATAGGATATGTTTAACAACATCATTAAACAACAATCGGTTTATCAAAACCGGATGGAAAACGAAATCAAGAACAAAACTCCAAAAAGTCAACTCTAGGGATTCAAGAAAAATACCTAGATCCGGCAAAGAACAATAGATTAGATGATGTTATAATCACCTAGGATACTGCAAAACACCTTTGGATGGAAGAAAATCAGCCCAGATGCGAACCCTAGTCGCCACGTCTCGAACCCATGGAGGAAGAAGAAGAAAATGAAGAAAATGCAGATTACTGACTGCTGTCCAGTTTATATACTGGACAGCTTAGCATGCGCTAATCCTACCTGATTAGCATGCGCTATCGAAGCATCAGAACAAAACATTACGCCACATATACGATTAGCGCGCGCTAGCTGCAAAAATTAGCGTGCGCTAACGAGCCCAGACCCGATCCGGTAGCTCTGGCGCCACTGAACTACCGGGTAGCGTGCGCTATCCTCCCCCAGTGTGTGCTACCAATGCACCCTAGCGCACGTTATCTTACCACATAGCGTGCGCTAATCAACGTTCTAACCCAGTCTAGTAGCCACTGGACTGTTTATGCACCACCCGTTAGCGTGTGCTACCAAACCCGTAGCGTGCGCTAACAACCACACCATAGCGCGCGCTAACCAAAAGGTGTAGCGTGCGCTAATGACTCAAAAGGACAGCAATAGTGCTCTCAAAGCCAATTACAACAACGGATTCCTCCGATCGGAACACCAAGTTCAAGATATGCACGGAAAGCTCCAGAATAAGATCATACTAAGAGCTTGAGTTACAATCAAACTCACACGCGACCATAAAAAAGGGTCGAGACAACAAATACGTATACGGATACTCACCACTTTGGGAAATTACAAAATGGCCCAAAACACCCGAAAATCACGATATGTGATCGAATAACCAAACCGAAGTTCACATCACGTCTAACCAAGTTAAAAACACTTACGGGAAACTCAAAACAATAGTTTCGGACGAGATTCGTAAGAATCAAACTCAAGTGCGGAAAAGTCGCTAAAAAGCACGGAACTAGGCAAAACGACACCAAAACGAACTCGGACGTCGAAAAGTGCAGAATTAAACATTCTCATAATGATGGAACGGTCACAAGTGAGTCATCAAAGCGGACTCCCGCGAAAAAGAAAATTACCAAAAATCGAAAATTGCGGATATTACGGTGAAAGACAGGATTTTTGCACAACTGAATTCAGTTGACTATCGAAAATACCATGACTTTTCCTTGAAATCAATTTGAGATAAGAGACCCTTTAGCCATATGGCTTCTTTAAACGCCTCGATTGCGGCAACATATTGATTGACCATAGATAAGGCAACATTACATGAATCGAGATTTCCAAAAATGCAAGAGCCACAAAGGGTAAACACATAAGAGGTGGTAGATTTTCGATTGTCACGATCATTCGCAAAGTTAGAATCAACATATCGACAAGTTTAACTCCATCGATTTAGAAAAATTAATACCCACATCCACAGAGGATTTGAATAACGAAGAAGCCATTTCAAGGCTTCCCGATGAGGGATACGAGGATTAGACATATATCTACTCAAGCAACTAACAGAATAGACTATGTCGGGACTAGTGCTAACCATTCGATACATGGTGATCCTATAGCATTAGAATATGGAACATTTTCTATTGATTTTTCTTCTTCACGAATTTTAGGAGATTGATCTTTACTTAACAGAAAATGGGCGGCAAGAGCCTGAAGCGAGTTTTACGGCGGTCATAGAAAAGTTTTCAAGTATTTTCTCAATATAGGAAAGTGGTTTAGAAATAAGGAATAATTTTTCTATCTCTAATAATGTTCATGCCTAAGATTTTGAGCATCTCATAGGTATTTCATGTCGAATTGCTCACTAAGACACGATCTAACATGATCGATCAACTTCATGCACGGACTCACAAGTATCATGTCATCCACATAAATAAGCAAGAAGATTGGAACATATGAGTTTTCTTTAAAATATAGACAAGGGTCATACGAACTACATTTGAATTTTAAAGAAAGCATATAAGAATCAAATTTTTGTTCCATTGCCTAGGGGAATTTTTCAGGCCGTAAAGGGCCTTTTTAAGAAGGTGAACATGTTCGGGTTTATTAGATAAACAAAACCTTACATTTGCTTCATATAGTCTCATTCAATTCACCATGTAGAAAAGCAATATTAACATCCATTTTTTTAATTCCCAATCAAAATGAGGAGCGAAAGCAAGCATAACACGCACAATGGTGAATTTCACAACAGGAGCAAATATTTCTGTATAATCAATTCCCTCTTTTTGAGTAAAGCCTTTAGCAACTAACCTAGCTTTAAATCTGATATTTTCTACTTCATTATTGACATTGAATAACCACTTACAGTCCACTAGAGAACAATGATCAGGTTTAGGGATAAGAGTCCAAGTTTGGTTAACATGCAAAGAATTTATTTCATCATTCATAGCATTTAACCAATCAGTAGCATTTTCAGATTTTAAAGCTTCTTTGTAGCTTTTAGGTTCGTTATTATCCAATGATTCAAAAACATTGCAAGCATGAGACATCATATGAAAATAATTAAAGTGATGAGGCCTCCTGACATTCTCCCTCCTGGGCCTATCTCTAGTTAATTGATAGTTAGACAGATCAACACTTTCATCTATATTCTCAACAATTTCATCACTAGAGTTTTCAGAAGGTACTTCAACGGGATTTTCATTTTCAGCATGCAAAATTTCATCATTTTCAGGCTCCACCTCGCTCAAAGTAGGGTAGTTAGAAACAGATTCTAGATTAGGTATGTGCGCGGGTGCGAGTGCAGGATGTTCAAGACAAGGAAATTCATTTTCATTAAATATAACATCCATACTAATTAGCACCTTAAAACCCTGTTCGCCCTTAAGCCATAACCTAAATCCTTTAACTCCCTCTGGATAACCTAAGAACACACACCTAATCGATCTAGGTTCTAGTTTATCTTGTTTATTATGAACATATGCAGCACAGCCAAATACACAAAGATTTGAGAAATCAATATCCTTACTAGTCCACACAGATTCTGGATAGTTTCCATTCAAAGGGACAGATGGAGATCTATTTATAATATAGGCAGCCGTAGATAAAGCCTCACCCCAAAAGCGTTTTAACAATCTGGAGCTGGCCAGCATAGACCTTACCCTTTCAAGGAGGGTTCGGTTCATGCGCTCAGCGATTCTGTCTTGTTGGGGGGTGTATGGAGCTGTTCTATGCATTTGAATACCACTTTCCGCACACAAAGATTCAAACAAATTATTGCAGAATTCCAAACCGTTATCAGTTCTTAAAATTTTAATTTTCTTACCGGTTTGATTTCCAATTAAAATTTTCCACGTTTTGAACGTGTCAAAAACATCAGATTTATTCTTAAGAAGGAACACAAAAACTTTCCTAGAATAATCATCAATCACAAATAGAAAATATCTGTTCCCACCATGTGTCGGAACACTAGCAGGCCCCCACACATCAACATATAAGTACTCAAACACATTAGTACTTCTCGGGGAGTTAGGGGAAGGTGTATGAGGAAAATTCGCACGATGTTGTTTACCATAACACAGTTATCACAGAATGGCATGTCATAAATTTTATCATTCCCAAAACAACCATTCTTATGCAGTATTTCAAGACCTTTACCACTGATGTCACCTAACCGTTTATGCCAGATTTCAGTTTTTCCTCTTGGACTGCATTTACGGAAACGTTACTAACAGTGGAGCAAATATACAAGTTCATTTTACGAATGGCAACAAAGATTGTTGTGGGACCTTTCATAACTTTCATTTCACCCTTACCCCAAGTACCTTCATCATCTTCAAGACAAGCACAAGACATTAAATTATGAGATAAATGAGGAACGTGCCTAACATTTTCTAAGGTTATCGAATTTCCAGATTCAAATTTAAGGCACACCGTTCATATTCCCGCAACATCTCGTTTTACATGATCGGCCATGGACACAGATCGGTTTTTCAAATCTCGATACTAGAAAAAGATGTTTATATGGTGTCATGTGAAATGTGCATGCGAAGTGTCACCAATCATTTTCACCAAGGTCGGCTAACACGAGTTCACGAAGCATGCATTTCCTTAGAAATCATAAACACATCTCCTAGGTTTTTCTTGTGACTAAATTTGCCTATTGATTCTTTGGTTCTTTTTAGGTTTCTTTGATCTTGAATGTAGTCACCATATTCACCGCAATTGTAACATTTACGATTAGTAGGCCTAGGTTTAAACCGATTTTCTCCTTTGCCCTTTTTCTTGGTGGCTTGGTTATTTTGATTGTTGGAAGACTTATTGTTTTGAAAATGGTTTTGAGGTCTTCCTTTGACAAAATTAACCTCGCCAAGATTTTTAAGAGCGGCACCCTTATTATTTTTCAAATCTAATTCTTTGCTTTTCAAACCGTTAACAACAATATCTAAGGTCACTTGATCTCTACCATATTTAATGGCAAATTTCATATCACCATAAGAATCAGGAATAGCATTTAAAAGCACAATAGGAGTGTAGTCATCGATGTTTTTGTCTCCAGTTAACTTTATATCTTGAACCAATTTCGTAAACACGTCTAAATTAGCATCGATGTCTTTGTTCAAATCGAGTTTGTAGCGGGAAAATTTTTCAAGAAGGAATAGTTTGTTAGGCGAGAAGTTTCGGTATATATTTCTTCTAATTTTTCCCATAATTCTTTAGCGAACCATGTTTACCTATTTTTCTAATCACGAGTTAGATAGGTTCAAGATAATTGCGAGTAAGCAAACTCATCAAATTGACTTTTTATCCATGATCACATTAGATGCGAAAGAGTTGTCGATAGCTTTGAAACATTTTTGTTGAATGAGTATGCTTTTCATTTTCTGTTGCGAAATGACAAAATCACCTTTTCCATCAAATGGGGCCACAGAGAAGGCAGAGATAGTTCCCATTCTAATTTTCAAAATAAATAAAGTTTTTGAAAAATTATGAAAAACGTAGACAAGAAGGAGACCTCCGGTTTTATCAAAATGCAGAAACACAAAGTAACAAGAACTAACAAAATCACACAGATAAATAAAATTAAAGGAATCCGAAGAATTCAACACCAGGCCCCTACAAGATCCGAGGGCGCTTAAGTGGTCCAGGCAGGAGGGTTGCAATGCCAGTTTATGAAAATTTCCAGATTCAAAATAAACACGAAGTAATATCGTAGTAATAAACACACAGAATATTACCAACAATCGTCAAACAACATACGCGTGAAGCAATAACACCAGGACGAAATTCAACAATATCACGAAGAGCAGCAGACGATCGAATTTCAACGGTATCACGAAGAACAACAAATGATCGAACAAACGAAAGCTTGATAAATAGAGGGTAAAGTCGTTATACGGCGAAGCCCCTAGTAGGGTTTGAACTCCGGGTTGACCCGATTCGGACAAACCGATTGAGACGGATCGAACAAGGCTCAGATGCCAATGTTGAGTAACCACCCGAATAGGATATAATATTATAATAATTATAACGAATATAACTATTACACAAATTGATACGGGATAGGGATTATGGTTTACACAACTTCTAATAAATGAATTAAAACGAATTAAAAGACTTGAAAAATTAAATAGGAGCAGAAATCGCAAACCAGCGAATCAACAAGATTAGGAAGTGGAATCACTAGTTGTAGCACAACCCGGCTCAGTCCTCTGTCTCAAGAAAGCCCACGTTGAGGACCCAAAAGAACCGCGGCCAGCACCCAAAATGTGAAACCCAAAACCGGACCGGAAGCTGCTCTGTAGATATTTGCGCATGACAAGTTGATTTTAATATTATATTTTTTATTAGTAAATCGAGCTCTTATGCAGTGTGGTAAGATATTAATAATTAAAGTTGTGCATTGACAAGCGTGAAAGTCCAGATGTTGCAGTTATAAGAGAACGGAGATAATATATAGTTTCATGCTCGCAGTTGAAAACTGAAACTCATGGCCGGCCCAAGCATAAGGCGACCCAAAATTATATGTATTATTCATATAAAATTACATTTCTTTGTAATTTTTTATAAGATTTGTAATTTATTCAACACTCTCTCATTTTAAAAAGTTTTACTTTTAGTTAATTTATTTTAATATATTTGTCAATTTTATGTTTTTTCTAAAGGTCTTTTTAAAAAATTTGCTTGAGGCCTCTACTTGGGTTGGGCCGAGCCACTAAATATACAGAGTTCTGCAGACTCTGAAACAATGCTTCCACTTCCACAAGACTGATATCATAAAAGCATTTCCGTGTCCAAACCTTTCCCTCCCTTCAATAAACAAAACGGAACAGATGAAACAGCGTCTGCTATATCCATCTCTTTGTGCAGTCGCTTTTATTACCTGAGCCAAATGCGTGCAACTTTATTTTTTTCTGCATGGTACAAAGTCGTCTATTGGTAGAGATGAAGCTAAGGCAGTAAGAAAGGATGTTTTGTCTACCACAAGGAGACAAATACTTTTTTGGGCTTATAGGCATGCATATGTGCCTATCTCCGTGTGCATATTATAGCTGTTGTCCATATCCCCACGTTATGTTAATGTCTGGATTGTAAAAGTTTTTTCATGTTATTTGTCGTTTTTATCCATTTCATTTGCAGTCGTTTTGACCATTTTTGTTATTATTTTTATAGTTGTTTGGTAGCGTAATATCGTGTTTGTCCATGATTGTTATCTCAATTCTTAAAAAAAAAAAATTCATTGAAAGGAAAATAACTGAGATAGAAAATAGGGCAAAAATTGTGTATTATTTCATTAATGACATCCCTTTAAATAGAGAGAAATACATCTAAGCAGTCTTGTTAGCACTAACTAGGAAGCCGTAAACTATGACTTGCAGCACATGATAGGTATTATTTCTTTAACACTCGTGCCTAGTCATGGCGCGTGTCGTATGTTGCCGTTAAAACCTCGTCAAGCAAAAACCCAGTGGGAAAAATGTCTTGATCGTAGGAAAAAGAGTACAACATCTAGACACATCAAGTTTAGACTTCGTCCTTTGAATCTATCCTCTCATATGATCGTTACATTTGATCATAGCGCTACTAAGGTGACCATTCCATCGATCCCTAAAATCGTACATCTTGTTACCTCGTTAAAAACCTTTCCAAGTGATAAAAACCATGTGGGAAAAAGAATCCTTGGAAGGAAAAGAGTATAACGTACGGTGTGGATGTAAGACTCCCCCCCAAGTCTACATCTCCCCCTGATTTGTACATCAATCAAGTAGTTGTTGTCTCATTAAAAACTTCGCCAAGTAACAAAACCCAATGGGAGAAAATGAATCTTGGTCAAAGAAAAGAGTACAACACGTGATTAAGTTATAAATCATCATTTCCTTGTGATCTTTACATCAATCTCGGAAGTTGGAAAACTCTACGGCTCCCCCTAATGCTTACATTCATATATCGTTGCCTCGTTAAAAACCTTGCCAAGTAACAAAACCCAGTGGGAAAAATAAACCTTGGTCTAAGGAAAAAAGTGCAACATATGTAAGTATGTTCCATTATATCTCACATATTTCCCGATATGATCATTTCATCAATCAAGGGGATTTACAAGTTACATTATATTCATAAATGTAAGTATGCTCATAAGTGGCAGTACTTAACTGCTAGTTCCTCACAAGTGTAGAATGATAGTTCTTAATCATGTACACTCACGGACTGATTCATGCAAAGCAATAATCATGTCGTGAAGGAGGTAGACAAAAGGGGTTTGCTTAGTCGATTTCCAAAACATAAGCAATTCATACCAACACACACTTTGTGGTAGTTGCTTCGGCACCAGCATTTACTTTAGCATTTGCCTTTTCGTAAGGAGCTTCCTTTGCCTGCTTGTAGGGAAAGAATAGTCCCAAGTCAATGGTTTCTTTTAAGTATCAAAAGATATTCTTGATATCATTCCATTGATGTTGCGTTGATGCTGAACTAAATCTAGTCAGCGAATTAACTGAGGAGTGATATCAGGTCGTGTACATTGAGTCAAGTACAATAATGCGCTATTGCACTCAAGTAGGGAATTTCAGCTCCCAAAGCTCTTCATCACTTTCCTTTAGACGAAATGGATATTTCCTTTGCATCCAAATGTTCGACCTATCATGGGGTGCTAGTCGGGTTTACCTTGTCCATGTTAAAGTGCCTGAAAATCTTCTGGATATAGGTAGACCGGTGGAATGAATGCCACAAACTCGATGTCTATATCAATGCCTCGACAGAACCGAGTTTTCCCAAGATCTTTCATCTCAAACTCAATTTTCAAGTACCCGGTGGTTTCTCTTATTTCATCAAGACCGATTATGTTCACGTCATCGGCGTACATTGCGATGATCGTGAATCCAGAACTTATTTGTGAAGACGCAGGGACACAGTTCATCATTCTTTTATCCCTTCCCAATCAAGTAGTCACTTAGACGGTTATACCACGTCCTTAAGGATTGCTTCAAAACCGTAAAGTTGAATGTTTTAATCAAATTGCATACGCACTCTGTGGTCCAGAGTCACTTGATTTGGGTAATAAAATGCCATCGGACACTTCCATATATATCTCCGTATCTAGATCCCCATAGAGATACGTAGTAACCACATCTATTGGCTGCATTTCTAGTCCCTCAAAAATTACTACGCTAATCAAATAGCGGAACGTATACGTGGGAGTACATTTCCTCGTAATCAATTCCAGGGCGTTGTGAGAAGCATTATTTGGTGAACCTTGTACATTAGTACACTATTATTCTCACTAAGCTTTACGACAAAGAATCGTTTATGTCCTACAAGCTTTACACTTAGTTAGGTTAGCACTTAGCACTACCTACACCAAATACCTGACTCTTTGTCAGAGAATCTAGTTCTACACTACGCCATATATGGGCTTTAACAACGCTTTTTTCAATGTTACAAGCAAAACTGTAACCATATATGCCTTGAAAGTGATCTAGGCCTACACTTTTTTCGGTGTTAGCATTGCTATAAATTACTGTTACGGTAGACGTTATTCAGTATCTACGGTAACATTGAAGTCGGTGTAGCCGTTGGTCTTTAAAAAATATGTAGCCGTTGATCTTTAAAAATCAACAAAAAATAGGCGAGCTTAATGATTGTCCTAATATTAGTCAATTAAATAGGCGGGCTCAATTTTTGTCCAAATATTTCAATTAAGCGGGTCAAATTTCAATTATTCACTCCCAACTCTTTCTCTCAATTCTCTCACAGCTCAACCGTTGACCATCCAACCGGGAAATACATTTCGTATCGTATATCTTCTATATATATATAAAAGTAGGAAAAATAAATATAAATAAAATAAATATAAGTTATATATATATATATATCCTATCCTATATTATTTTATAAATATATATATATATATATATATATATATGCTATTTTAAAAGAGCGATTGCCCATTTGGTCGAAAACGTTCTTCTAAGTTGGCGCTTTTTTTTCCTTCACGCTTTCGATCATCTTAAGCACCATTCGAATTCCGCCTTGCAAAGCCTGCCTTCGTCCGACACGCTCCTGCTCGTGCGTGAGCCGCTCTGCATCAGCGCCAACCTCGCCTTGGCACTTCCTCCATCACCTGCTTCAGCGACGGTGGCGGCTCAGGACCAGGCGCTGGTTCAGGATTCCAGCTTCGGTGGACTCGTCAACGATCATTTTTTGGATTCAAGCTTAAGGTTGATCTACTGCGCGTTGGCAATATTTCGCTGAGAATAATTATAATAATGGCTTCAGGAAGAGTGGTTCCAAGCAATTGAAGAAGAATTCTATTCGTGCTGTCACTTTGCAGACTCCCCAAGCCCTCGTTGAGGTCCTTATTTTTTTTCTCTCTGTTTCGTTCTTCTTTTAAGATATGTATTTTCTCCAACATTCTTATGCTGCATTGGTTGCATTTTTTTTGTATATCATGCATTCAATTGAGAGGATCCTCAATCCTCTAAATTAAATTGTTATTTATTCTAACCTATTTTGGAATATCTAGAAATTTGTTCATTAGCTGACTGGGAAGATTTGTTTTTTCTCAAAAGTTGAAAAGCTCTCGATTTTCTTCTTTACTTCAAAAGAACCACCCCAGCTCTTCGAATGAATAATTGTTTGATAATGCAAGTGTAAGTTAAACATATATGGAGTTATGGCCGGTTTGATCAATTTTACCAATAGTAGGCGGATAGTCCGATAGAGAAAATCAAAGATGGAATTCTTCTTATCGCTTGGTGTTTACGCATTATGTGAGGCCATGTATAACTACTCTTTATCCAGCCACATACACCTAAGTAAAAACTTCTACGTCATAAATAAAGAAGGAAAAAAAAAAAGAGAAACTGCATCACTTAAATTTGAGGTCGTAATTCTTCATCATGAGTTTACTTTTCTCTTCACTCATTTATGTAACTAAGTTGTTTATGTGTTCCAGGAGTTGATGGCATTTATATGGTCCTATGTCGTCCCATAAGGTTTTCCTGACAGTGTGACGCCTTCTTATGTGCCATACATGACATGGAGAGCTTTAAAAATACTGTTATACTCCCTCCCATTTGGTCGAAAACGTTTTTCTCAGTTGGCGCTTCTTTTTTTTTCTTTATGCTTTCCATCCTCTTCCACAAACACGCGTCAGACTCCTGAAACCTTACTCACACAATTCTACATCTTCAACAAAGCATACGGATTGTGCATGCCTAAACACACGCCGCAGCGGATTGAAAACCAGAACTAGGCGGTGGTGGCGAGCATTGGCGATGGCGGTGCTGAGGAGACGGGTCTCGCTCAGTTCTGCCTTAAAATGGAGGTGTGGGTCGGGTCGACTCCAATTTAGGGCTGTGAATCGATTCTTGGTTTGGGGTTTGATCGACCAGTTACTCAGGCTTTTGGGGAAACTGGTTGGATGACACAGGGCTGGTTCAGGGTCGACTGGAGACAGGTATAGGTTTGAATTTAGGGCTCCTTGATCTATTTACTCGCTTCATGAGCAAGAGAACACTTCGAGAACGCCCTCTATTTGATTTTAGCAGCAAATCAAATTAGCCCATTAATTTTAACAATGAATTAAAACTTCATGAGTGTTTTTGTAATTTGAAAGTTAGCTGTTTTTTTTTTTTGGTCATTAGGTCAATTCCCAAGGGTACTTTTCCTAATTATATATTTTATCTTTTGTACTGTTATGTGACCTGAACTAACGTTGAGACGTATTTGTCCTTCAGTATGGCCAGGAAGCTTTACTTTTATCTGATGTTGGACTTGAGGAGAATAGGCAATCTGCTGAGTTCTTCTGCAAAACTCTAACAGCTAGTGACACAGGCACACATGGTGGATTTTCGGTTACTCGTCGTGCAGCTAAGAAGATTTTCCCACCTCTGGTAAATACTGTTCGTTAATGCAGTGAAAACGTCGTAAATTCTCTTGCTTACAAGTGAATTTTCTATTTTAGGATTTTTCTATGCTACCTCATTGTCAGGAGCTAGCAGGATTTGCATGATCAAATGTGGACATTCATACATATATATAGAGAGGTATTTTCTTTCTAGATATCTCTATAAATGGAGAAAATTCGATCAAAACACATAATTTTACACATTTTTGAAGCGCTGAAAAAGCTAGAGATAATGAATCTAAAAGCTGCTTTTTACCTACTTAGGGGCCTGCTCGGCAACAGCTTTTAGAGTAGCTTTTAGTGTTTTGATTAGGTCGAGGACTACTAAGTGAGAATTGTAGTGTGTGGCAAAATAGTGGTGGAAGTAGCTATTAACTTTTGAGGTAGTGTTACACATAAACTAATAATATTAGCTTTGGAGTATTGTTTGACAAAAAACTACGGAATCAAGCTTTAAAGAATCATTCTATTTATTTAGTTTACCATTTCAACAACTAAATTATGTACCTGTAATGGCTGCTGGTGAATAGCTGACAACGGTTAGCTACTCAATAATGACAACTACTGGAACAGGCCATCAATAGCTGATTTTGCGAACATGCCCACTCAACATCATGCTCCTAGCACCAATATCTATTGTTGATGTTCAAACTTTATCAATACAGAAGTTATTATCAAAGGCAATCGAGGATTTGGAGAAATCGTTATAAGAACCAATTTTGCAATCTTTTTCAAATGTGCACTTTAACTCTGTAAAGGAGTTGTCTTCATTTTTTGTTGTGCCGAGACTTTGATATTAATGGCTAAAAAATTTTGTATATTCGCTCCATCATGCTATCAAATCATTTTGGGACTAAGGCTTAGATGTTGTTGTTGTTGTTGTTGTTGTTGCTCCATCATGCTATCAAATCACGCTTCGAGGCATCAATATCTATTCCGTTTATGTAGATTTTCTATTAATGATGTTGAAAGCACTGAAATTTTTTCGACCAAAATCTCTGGATTGCAAGAACATTTGTTGCCTATCCATCACCTGCCGCCGCTTACGCCGACTCACCGCCAATGGTACTCTCCATCACTTCTTCTATTTTCCAACCATTCATATGGAGAAAGAGTTTCCTATTTTCCTCAGGCTCACATAGAACAAGTATATATATATATATATACACTTATGATTCATTTTTTTTATTTATTTTCTTGTTTGCCCTTTGCAGTTTTGGTATGTGAGTATATTTTACTAATTTGCAGTTAGAGGCATCAACAAATCAGAAATTTCATCCTCGACCTCAAGTCCCACATTTCAATATGCCCTCCAAAATTCTTTGTCGTGTTGTTGACAGTCAGTTGTTGGTATTTGTTTTGCTACATTGTTATTTCTAATTCATTTTCCTTTTTTTGTATATTTTAAATATATTTGTTTGAGTGTGTTTAATTTTCTTTATTTTTTTTTACAAAAATAAATTAATTATAGCCTGTCTTACAAGTTTAAATATGCTGTTTATATTCATGTCAATATGTGCAGCATTACTCAATTGAACAAACCCCGTAATTGTTCGGACATCAAATTTTTGTTCGGTTGCCCGAAGCCTACAATTGTTGTGTAGTTAGGCAAAACCTCAGGGTTAATTTTATAATTAGTCCATAAGCTTATAAGCTAATATTTGCTCATGCTAAAAATATCTGTATTTATCATTTTAGTTTTCAAAATTCAAGATTTCGGAATTGGAATTCAGATTCCGTTTGATAAATAGACCCTAAGCGGCAATTTTTTTCTACTGCAGGTTTTGAATATGTTGTTGAGATTAACATGGATGCAAACTGTGATGAGTATCACCATTTTTTGTAACGGGTGGATATACTCGGCCCTTTAGTGATTCGAATCATTGCGATAGGATCCTTAAAATCCTTCTATTCATTTTGGATTTATGTAGTTATTTCGAATGATTTATGTATTTGGATGGTTGTTTGATAACCTTTTATGTATTGGTATGTTTGAATTTATTTTTAATGGGTAACTCTATTTTTAAATACCATATGTTGATTTTTAGCATTTAGAGTGTTGATAAAAGACCTGCGAAAATGTAGGCATTGACCCCAAAAATATACTTTTTACGTGTTGGTAAAAGAATAACATAGTGTAGCCAAAGATATTAAATTGTTTGAGAGACAAATGTAGTCATAATTATAAAGGGTGTTGCCAACAATATCGAAGTGTTTCACAATTTTATGTTACAATAGTATTAAACAGGTGTAGCCATAGGTCTACAGCTATACTTTTAATGGTGTCACCACATAGATAACGGTGTTGGCATAGGTCTACAACAACACCTCTTAAAGTGTAGGAACAGAACCAAAAAGTGTTGGCATAGGGGTCTACAGCTACACCTTTCCGCAGTGTTATGAGAAACTATAAAAGTGTTAGCGTAGACCCCTATGGTAGCGGCCATTTTTGTAACACCCTCAAATTTGGTCAAAGTGTAGTCGTAGCCTGTTTTTTTTTACCAACACTTTTTGGGCTGTGAACACACTTTTTTAGGTGTGACTGAAGCCCATATATGGCGAACTGGAATATTTTTCTTACAGGCCAATGTTGATTTCATCCAACTGAGCGAGGTTCGAGATCATCGTACTTTATGATTCATGACATGTCATCAAAGTGGGTGGTTGATCAGGCCACACCCTAATAATTTCATCGAGATTCTTGATTTTCTGAATCATATCTTCGGGGCGTCCCCCTTGTCATGACTCATGGACATAATAAAATCAAGCATGATCTCATGAAACGAGTTCATTGATAGTTAACATGTGAATTTTGTGCCATACTCCACCTCTTACTTGGGTGAGTATTTAGTCGAACCACGTGGCTTCTACCCCTTCCTTCGCAGGGAGCCACAGCCTCAACCATACCTCCACCAAGTGCGGTTTCATCACTCGGTTCATTGGTGATGTGCCCCTTAGAGGGGACTTCTAACCTTACAGACATATTTGCAGCTGTAATATGAGATCTTGTCACTTGAACGATATCAGTAAATGCATCAGGCATCGAATCTGCTACATCCTGAAGATCGAGTGTTATTTATGCTTCACGGTAACATTGTGAAGTTCGGGAATCATAATGAGACAAAGTGGAGACACCATGACAATTCCTGTCGTTCCCCGAGAAATTATATTTTCTCTCCTCCCCCTAACGGCGGGAAGGTTGTCTCATAAAAGTGACAATCCGCAATTCGTGCGGTAAAAAGATCACTGTGAAGGTTATAAATAGCAGATAAACGTCTGGAGATTCTTATCCAACGTGAATTCTTAATCATTTCTAAATACCAATGCGTTGTGGGGCGCAGAAGGCACATATAATGCGTAACCAATTATGCGCAATTGGCACTCAAGTCCGTCTGTGTCCAAACTATAAAAATGAGGCTATCCAGTTACCAACTGGTACGCATAAACTAATTGGTTATCAAAAGGTCTATGTTGTTGGTTGATTCTTTAGTCTAATACTCGCAAGCGCACGATTTGTTCGATGTAGATATGCGGTGCAAGGTCGATTCCACAGGGAGGACTATACTAGTGAAGTCAAATTATTCCTATCGTTTTGAACCAAATTATATTAAATTCTAACCTAGTCCCAAATAATTTGATTTTTGATTGGTTAAAATAATTGCATTAAATAACAGTAATTTTTAAGTAGATTTTAGATAAATTGATTTTAAATAATTTACTAGGGTTTAGAATCCACCAATGTCTATTTATTATTTATTTTATATTTTAATTCCAAGAAATTCAGGGAATAGATTCTGAAATCAATCTCACTATTTCCCTATAGATTTGACAATAAGTACAAAATTATAATTCAAATATAGATTTTCCTTCGCTTAAAAATATGTAATTTCTAAGCATTATATGTATCCAATTTAATGGAAAACAAATAATCAAAGAAATTAACTAATATCAATAATCACAAAGCAATGGAGAATTTATAACTATCAAAAATACGTGATATAATTGATGAAATAATATTCCCCTATTGAAGCGAAAATCATAATCGTTAAAAACATTTATTTGGAATTATTATATAAATATTAATAATAATATAGACATAGTTTCATCATAACCCCAGTAAAAGAAAATTACTCACTCATAATAACAACACAAATAAATAAATATTCCATAATATTATTACACAAATATAATTTTATTATACAATATTTTTATTTCTCTCCCTTATAATAATATCTCTCTATTTTTTTCTCCTTTTTTCTCCTCCTCAAACACTACACATTCATCCCCTATTTATACTACTTCAAAATCAATAAAATAATAATTTTTACAATTTTAAAATCCCACCACCTAATAATTCACGGCTGCCCATGAGGTGCTGATGTCATGGATGAGATCAGCACAGAGTTGAAATTCCAGTTCAATCAGGTGTTGACACGTGGCACAATATGGTCCGTCTATTTAATTGTCCTTCGAACGGTCATAACTTCTTCATACGAACTCGGATTCGGATGATTTTTTTTTAAAATGATCGTCTCGACGAGACGAATAAAGTGAGACCAGTCGTGACTATATTTGAGTTTTGTAAAAATATCGCCCTTGAACCAATTGATCTGTCTTGTACCGGTTGGCTAACCTGCAGATGTAATTTAATTCCAATTAATTATCCAAAAATGAGATAAAATTATATAAAATTCTAACAAAATGAAATAATATAAATATATGGTAAAACGAATAAATTATCACACAAAACACACAATTATATACATAAAATACTAATAAAAATATTACTCAAAATATACTAAACAAATTCCCCCACACTTATCTTTTGCACGTCCTCGGGCAAATCTTATACCCGAGTTATAATACTCATATGCTGAAAAAATCATGACAAAACCAATATCAAGAGAGAACAAGTGATCATGACCCAAGTGAGATCAGAGAAAAATAGGATGCCGCACCAAATTCTAACAACTTCATTGAGAATCGAATGCCAAAAGATTCAATACCCTCACAGTGGATATCACTCTTCACTCAAGTGTATATACGGGATATTCGAGAAGAGTTCACTCATATCAAAGCATAATGTGTCATTACCATATGCTTGGTCAAAAATCAAATCTCCACTACTTAAAAATAAACTCATGCATAAATCAAAAGGTCTTTCTTTTGGTTGTAATGTGGCTTTGGGTATGGGTAGGATAAAGGGAAAATTATGAGGTTTGCTAGCCAAGATCAATTGTGAATTTAGATGCATAACAAACCCTACAAATAACAATCAACACTCCCCCTTCTGTAATGAAAACTCTCAAACCATCATCCCCAAGTTATTCTGTACATGGTAATTGAATATTCATCTGGTAAGGTCATACTCTTGTGTAAGAAAAAGTATGCAATGGATCTTCTGGAAGGAATTATGTATCATTCAAGGGATAGTTCAAGTGCTATTTTATGTATATATAGTGATGATTTTCGCACTTGACCTCCCGCTTTTTTTTTAGGCCTTTATTTATATTTTTTTATTCGGTTCAATACTCCAATGTACTTCACACCCTTTCACCTTCAACAAAAGCTCTTAATCTCCACAATACTCTTATGAACATCGGCCCCTATTTGTCACACATCTAGTTCACAATTAAATCTTTGACTAGAGGGTGCAAATGGATGAGTCATCAACAAGAATGGATAATGGCTAAAGTAATGTGCTTGATCAAAGAAATAGGCTCAGGCTCAATGGGGCTTCTAAGGATAAAATGTAATGGGTGGGAAAAATATAAGCCAACAAGGGTTAATCCTAATTGCCTTTATCATCTTAATGCAAGAGTTTATGAATGTAGTCTCGAAATGTATAAATGAGCAAGTTATAGAATGAACACAATATGTTTGACCACACAACAAAAAATATAGAGCGTATATATAAGGATTTCTCTAAGGCTCAAAACTCACAAAAAGGGTGTTGTGTACTGAATCCCATACACCTTCATCCAAATCCATTATCAAAACCAGTGAAACATCCCAAAAATGATTTTTTCACTAACGTTTTCTCAAGAAAATGGTGCCGTGATTTTTAACATTTTTTATTGCATATATATAGATATAGATATAGATATAAATATACACCTTCCCCCACACTTAATGATAAACAATATCTTTATTGTGTAAAAAGAACAATGGAGTAAGGGTTTAAATAAGGCTTCCCTGTTTATGAAAGACGACGCTTTGCTCAAGCCCTTTTTTGGACCTGCAAGAAATAAGTGTGGCAAAACAACAAAAGAAAATATATACCTGGAAGTATAACACAAACAACCTAGATGCGCTTCAAGAGATTCCGAAGAGTCGCCTTACGCTGCCATCAATGCTTTTATTAAAAACAAACAGAAAAAGTATAGTAATAGAAATAACAATACATAAATCGTGGATAGATGCGCGTCAAGAGATCAAAAAGAAAACTCCTTAACCTGCCATCATTTTCACGATTTTTACACTCACTAAAAAGTAAAAACAACAAGAGGGATGAAGTGGGATATCAGAGGGAAAGGAATGTATCAATTTTGCGTTTCCGCACAGTGAAATCTTCCATCCAAACAATATTAGCTAGTGAGTGCGGTTAGGGAACAAATGCAATAAGTTTTTGATCAGCTCTTCTGGTGTTGTTGCAACAACTATGATTCGTTTAGCACACTCAGAAATAAAACCTTTTTCAGAAGAGTAGTTGATGAAAGATAGTAAACCATCGAAGAAACCATTGACATTTAGCAGACCTATTGGTTTCGTATGAACATTTAGCTGGGCTCTGGTAACCACATGAAAAAGTTCCTCAAGAGTGCCAAAACCACCGGAAAGGGTGATAAAGGCATCAGCATTATTTATCATGTGAGTTATGCGGTCTTATATATTCACAGCTCTGAACTCATCTCCAATGGTTGCTCCAGTGATTTTACTTTCAGCCAGAGGTTTTGGAATGATTCCCAACACTTTTACTCCTTCCATATAGGCAGAAGCAGCAGCACGTCCCATTAATCCTAGACTTCCTCCCCCGTAAACTACATGAATGCATTTTTTTCCTAAGGTACGACCCAAGTTGTGGGCTGCTTGAGTAAAGCAAGCCTCTTTCCCATGACTAGCTCCACCAAAAATGCAGATGGAGTTAATCTTTTTGTGGAAGATGATGATTCCATTTTTTGAAAAGAAAATTACTTAGAGAGATAATGAAAAGAATACAAGTTTCAGGGATGCAGAAAAGAAACAACTGCAATGTTTATTTATAGATGAAAAATAAAGTATAAAGATTTATCAAATCTGTGACCGCGTTAATTGCGCTTCAACTACTCAATAGAATAATGAATGCATTTATTGTGTATCACATTTTTTATTCAGAAAATCTAAAAAAAACGACAAAAAGTAAAGATACTCACGTGTATGTACAGTAGTTGTGATTGTGGCTCACATCTTCCTCTGATTTTACGTTCAGAAACGGCTTAAATGCCTTCTATGAGTCGGGGAGAAGCTTCCCATCGAATTTTCTTAAAAATTGCCAAACAGGGTCTTTTAACGTCAGATTCCCAAGACGTTGTTCATATTCTGGTTTGAATTTATTCCACAAACATCGAATCCCGTAATGTACGAGTCCACTAGGATGCGTGTCAAGAGAAATTTCGATATCATCTAAATTCTCCTTATTCAGACCATCCTTGATGAACTGGATTTTATCTTCTCTGTTTGTGGAAGGAATTCCTAAAGATCGACATCTTGAATCACAGTTCCACCTAGCATATTTGTAGCAAACGGCGATTTTCTTTGCTCGTCGTTTCTTGGCATATGAACTTTTTCCAAGCCCTGGTAAAAATCTAGTTGGTGTTTCCGTGAATTCACCCGCTATTCTCACTTTGGCTTGAATAATGAATCGAATATCAAAAGGTATGCCGTTATTCATAAGCAACCTCATCCTTTCAACTCTCGCTTGGTAAAGTTTCAAAATGACTTTTTTACTAAGAAAAGGCAATCTTTTTTCAATTATTTTCAAAGTTTGTTCCATAATTAAAAATAAAATAAAAATATCTACAAAATCAGTTGTTGTGGGAAACTGAAAAATCCGACTTTACTAGCCACGGAGTACCGTTATCCGCCACTTGACCGGGCAAACACAATGGAGAATTAATCCACAATATCGGGGTCCTTAAGAAGAATCTCTTCTACCTCAAAAGATTTTAATTCCAAATATGGTTTTAACCGTTGACCATTTACTTTGAAAATATTACCATTTTTTGAATTTTCAATTTCTACAGCTCCGTGAGGATAGACCGTATGAATAATAAATGGACCAGACCATCGTGAACGCAACTTGCCTGGAAATAATAACAAATGAGAGTTAAAAAGAAGGACTTTTTGACCAGGAGAAAAAGTTTTTCTCAAAATGTGTTTATCATGAAAAAATTTTATTTTGTCCTTATATTTCCTTGCACAATCGTAAGCATCATTTCTGATTTCTTCCAATTCATTTAGTTGAAGTTTCCTATGAATTCTGTAATATCCGCAATTTCGGATTTCCAGTAATTTTCATTTTTCGGCGGAGGTCCGTTTCGACGACTCGCTTTTGACCGTTTCGTCATTCTGAGAATATTTAATTCTACACTTTTTGTCATCCGAGTTCGTTTCGGTATCGTTTTGTTGAGTTTCGTGTTCTTAAATGACTTTTCCGCACTTGAGTTCGATTCTCGCGAATCTCGTCCGAAACTGTTGTTTCGAGTTTCTCGGAAGTTCATTTCATGTTATTATTCATGTTGTAAGCTTCGGTTTGGTGTTTCGATCGTGTATCAGGTATTTCGGACGTTTTGGGCCATTTTCGTAATTTCCCAAAGTTTGGGGTAATTACTTTCGTTGTCGAATTTCGAGCCCTCGGGTGGTCGGAATCGGGTGTTCTCTTAGTATTCGGATTCGTCTTTGCGAGTACTTCATAATCGTGTTTTCGGTTTACGTTCAGGTCGGAGTTTCGGGATTTTTTTCGGACCGTCGGATCGTGAGGCACAGGCTTGGCGGGCTGGCGAGTAACGGCCGTAATGGCCCGGCATTAACGGCCGTAATGCGATTACGTCATGCTGACCTTCCGATTCGTCGTAACATGTCCGGCAGAATCGGTCGGAGAGTTCGGCCTTGGCCTATGCGTACGTAGGCCGGGCCGATTACGTACGTAAGCGGCCGTGGTCGGCTATTTAAGTGCTGGACCGAGTCATCCGCCATTTTCACCCTTTTTCTTCGTTTCTTCGCGTTTCTTCGTCAATAATGGATGGATTTGGATGGATATGACATAGAGCAACATGTTTTGGAAGTTGGAATCATAGATTAACATCATCTTCCACCGGATCGAAGGTAAGAACAACTAAACTTTTGGTTTTTGGGTGTTCTTGAGGTTTCTTGGTGTTTTGGCCGATTTGCTTCGTTTTGATTCATATTATTGTTAGAACTTGATTGTAAACTCGTAATCATTCAATACCCTTGAAGTTTTGTGGAACGAATTTGAGTATTTCTTTGAATAATCGATCAAATTGGCCTATGCCCTCAAAGTGTCCGATAAAATGCTTCAATGGGTAGAACTTGGGAAGTTCCATACGTTTTCGTAGAATTGTGATTGAATTGATATCGTTGTGACTTAGGAACGAATTCTTGTGAAGAACTCGAGTCGGAACCCTTCCGTTCGTTGCCTTCTTTGGGGTTCGAGCTTCCCGGTCGAACCGTGTTCTTCGGAGCGTTCGGTAGTGGTTATTAAGGCAAGTATCTTATTATACGACTTGTATCTTGCGACTAGTAATTACGTATGATATGTATGACGATTTTGCTTGCCTCCGTAAATATGTTCCGTTTGAGTTGGTTGTGTTTTTCGAAATTTGAAGGCTTTGTGATAATAGTGATATATTGGTATCCGTGTTAGGCGTTGTGCCATTTGTGCAGGATTGCGATGTACATATGAGATGGTTGTACACGTGGTTGTTCAATGTATTGTGTACCGAATGTGTGTTATGTTGGTTAAGAGTCGTTGTGATGATCATGATATTTGTGTTGTTTTGGTTTACATACTTGATTGTACATTTCATTGTAATGTGGAATGGCTTGACATTTAATGATTATGAATTGTGTCGTGTCGATGTGTGTGTGTTCGGGTAGGGTGCAGCGAGGCCTGCGGAGTTCGGTACATGATGTTTACGAAAAAAGTGTGTGATCAAGGTAGGGTCAGCGAGGCCTGCGGAGTCCGGTACATGGCGTGTACGGACAAGGTGTGTGATCCGGGTAGGGTCTGACGAGGCCTCTGGAGTTCGGTACATGATGTGTACGAACGATGTTGTGGCCGGGTAGGGTCCGTTGAGGCCTCCGGAGTTCGGTACATGATGTGTACGAACAGTGTGTGTGGCTGGGTAGGGACCGTTGAGGCCTCCGGAGTTCGGTACATGATGTGTACGAACAGTGTGTGTGGTCCGGGTAAGGTCCGTCGAGGCCTCCGGAGTTCGGTACATGATGTGTACGAACAATGATCGTGTAGCAGTGATTGTTCGGGTAACATTTTAAATATGGATCTCGGACTCATAATGATATATTATTTAGTATGCTTTGAAACGAGAATCGGGCTAAGGCCCTAATGTTTACGAAAAGGTTTTGTAAATTGGGACTCGAGGTCCGAAAGAATTTATGCTTTAAAAATCCCCGAGATGATGGGTTCCTTTTCAAATATCTCTTATTTGAGTTCGAAATTCTAAAACTTCTCGGGAACATTTTGATAATTGATTTCCGTATTAAATTCGTAGTTGCTATTTGCTTGTTACATTTCGTATGGTTTGATACTTGCACTAGTAAAACAGTGGAGTTTTACTAACCCCCGAGTATTCGGGGGGTGGATGTCTGTTTTGCGTCCAGGTACATGCAGATTCAGGAGAGCAGTCACAGGATTGGCACAAGAGGATGACGAGCTGCGATACTAATCAAGAGTTGAGAGTTGGTAGAGTTTAGTTGTATTGTTAGAGTTGATTCAGTCTTCCGCTGTATTGTATTTCGACCCCTGTGTGGGTAATGTTGTGAGTCAGTCCTGTTGATAGAGTTGTGTGACCCCATCGGTCTGTGTGTTTATGTGTATATGACCTTAACAGTCTGTATTATTATGTTGTTTGACCCTGGCCGGGCAAGCATTTGGTTGTTTATGGACGTTTAGCCTGGTAGATCCTTGCGGAAAGGGTTTACGGCGTGTAATATTCCCATACGGTTTTGGGGATGTTACAATTATGGTATCGGAGCTTAGGTTGCGGAAACCTAGGCTGTCGGGTCGAGTCAAGTCGTGATTTGTCGAGTAATGTGTTGTCTTGTCGTTCGACTCGTCAGTGACAAGTTGAGTTGTCTTGTGATCTGGCGTGTTGGATATGTTGTCGGATGAGATTAGTATCGTGGGCGACCGTCATCTCCGTGCGGCCTGTGGACGTAAGTCTCCTCTTTCATGCATAATATCTGTGTTCATGATTTCATTTATGTGTGATATTTGTGGTGCATAATTTTATTTACACGGTGTTGTGTAATGAAGTTGTATTCGATACTTGGATACGCTGTACGTGTATAGAACTAGATGTATTGATGTTTGGCCCTTGAACCACCATGTGGGTTGGTATGGTGTGAAAGTTGTGAACCTTGACGAGTTTTACGGTAGAGTTTGTGGGAAACTCCGATGAATGATTTTGTTGTGTGTTTAAACTTGATGCCATGAGATGTATGTGATTGAATTGGCGACCCTGTTTGCCATTTGGGCATGTGGTTTTAATATCGACTATTTTGGATTGTTGTAATTATACCCGCTACGGGTAGCTTTGAAAATGTTTTTTTCTTAAAGACTACTGATTTAAGCATTTTTGTGGAAATCAAAATTTTTGGAAAAATCTTGTTTTGCAAAACGACCCTAATTTTCGGAATTTAAATGTTATGTGTTTGTGTGTTGGGGGCTACTGTGACAATTCTGCAGTCCTGCAGCTAGATGTTGTAATATCCGCATTTTTCTTTCCCTTGTAATTGTATTTCCGGTGTAATTCTCGATTTTAGAGACCCTCGTGTATCCTTCAGTGTAACTTTTCCGTTATCTTTTGATCTGATTCTCGTAATTGTTGTGCGGAACCGCCGTTTCGGGGTTGTCGTGGATTCATTCTATGCTATGATGCGTTTTGAGGTGTTCCGTTTGACGTTTCGTTCATATTCCGGTATTTTGGGGTCGTTTATATTCTATATCTAGCGCACGCTATATTTCCTGTATAGCGCGCGCTAGAAATCCATTAGTAGCGCACGCTACGATTAATTAAATAGCGCACGCTAACGATTTAGCCACAGGAGTGGCGGTTTAACTCCCGAGGCCTGCGGACTTCTCGGATTAGCGCACGCTATCTTGTCTAAGCGCACGCTAATGCGGAGACTAGCGCACGTTAAGTTGTTCGATGGCGCGCGCTAGTGTATTATCGATCTTGGGCGATTTACTCGAATTCAATCGATTCTAGTTAGCGCACGCTTCTGTTGGTATGGTAGCGCACGCTAACGGGTCGAGTGAGGTTTGGGCGGTTAGCTCTTGGACTCGGCTGATGTTCGGGTAGCGCACGCTATTGGTCGATAGCGCGCGCTACCGATAGGTTATTAGCGCACGCTACGCATGCATGGTAGCGCACGCTAACGGCAAAAACCCCGCCACGGACTCGGACGCTAACGGGAGGGTTGGTAACCTATCCGTTAGCGCACGCTAACCTTGAGGACTTAGCGTGCGCTAACACTCCTGGTTATATAAACCGGGGAGTTGGCCGAGATAATCACAAAAATCTCATTTCTTCCTCTTTCGCGGACGAGCGACTCCGAGCGATTTGAGGCGATTTTCTTCCTCCAATCACTTCAGAGATTCTTGTGCTTGAGTTCTTGGTGTAAGACTAACATCATCCACTTGTGTTTCTCATCCTAAATCCAAGGTAATCTCTTAGAACCCTACTTTTGGATAATTTGGGGGTTTTGGGATTTTCTTCCGATTCGTTCCATTTTGTTGGTGGATTCATGATGTATACGATTGATATTGTTAGTATCTTTAGTTTTCCTACGGATTCATGGATATTTTGTGGATTTTTACGGAATCGAGAGGGTTTGGTTGTGATCCGCCCTCGTTGTTATTTTATTCGAATATACATGAATCGTAGGCGGGTTTCCGGGTGTATTCCATTTCCGTAATCGTCTAGAGTTGGTTGTGATTGTGTTGTTCGAATCGTTAGGTTCATTTCCGCCGGTTCCTTGCGGTCGTGTTCAACTCTTCCGTTCCGTCCGTGTCATCGTCTAATTAATCGAGGCAAGTATCCTTATGAACTTACAATCTTGACATAGTAGTTTTGTATGAGAAATTGTGTGCGTGTGTATGCTCACTACGGGTTAGACTCGACGGGGTCTCGGTAGGGGTCCACGGAGGTGTGGATCGACGAGCTTTGCTTTTAACCACTACGGGTTAGATCCGACGGGGTCTCGGTAGGGGTCCACGGAGGTGTGGATCGACGGTTAATTGTGGTGAATTTTACAAATGTGATTTGATATTGGCATTTAGGAAATGAGTGTTTTCAAACGGTTTTCTCTATTGCATGCATTACTATATGTGTAAGATGTAAGTTGTTCATCTGGTTACTTGTACTAGCGTAATTGCTAACCCCTCTGGGGACCCGTTTTGGGGAAATTCGTTTTATGAATTTCAGGTCAAGTTCATCGAGACGAGCGGGCGCTGGACCAATCTACGGATGATGGCCGTGCGTGATGATTGTGCACGAGTGACGTTTTAGTGTCTTTTACCTTTTTGTCTTTTGTGGTTTTGAACTAATAGTTGTACTCGAGTACTTAAGGGGTTCTTGTTCGTTTGGATTGTATTGTTGCTTATCATGCTGTGTTAGACGATGATGTTATATTGACCGGTTGAACCGGGTGGATTGTTACATTTTACGTCTTTATGACATGGTATTGTTCTGTCGTTTATGTGAGTCGATGAGTATGATCCGTTCGGCTGGTGGGTCCCATATAGGGATTCACGGCGCTGTAATATACCTCGAATATATTGAGGGTGTTACAGAAAATGGTATCGAGCACTAGGTTTATGGATACCTAGGCTTGTTGGTTTATTGGGTCTTGTGGTGTTTTGTTTTGCACATCATCGTCACGTTGCCATGATTCGGTACTACCGGTGTCCGTAAGTTTTCCTTCCTATTCATTAATTCCTTGTATCGTACCCTTGATTCTCGACTTATGATTGTTCTTTTCTTGTCGATCCTCGTATGGCTTTTGCTACTTATTTAACTCGGTATGGATCTTTGGAAGAGGTCGTGGTCGCGGTCGTGGTCGTGGGCGGCCGGGGGCGTGGGGCGGCCGGTGGGCGGCCACGTCACCGGTCTTGAGGCCCGATGCGCGGCCGTCATAGCCATGCTTCTTCTCGGGAGCGTGCCGATCTTGGTATCGCGGCCGTTATGCAGCAGATGGTGAACCAAATGGCGGCAATAGCTCGGGCGGTTGAGCCGGATCAAGCCCATGCTAATCGGGGCGGAGCGGACCGTTGGCTCCAAGATGTCGTCAAGATGCATCCTCCTCAGTTTTCGGGAGCTTCAGACCCGATTGGCTGGGAAGGGTGGATCAAGGAGATATCTAAGGTCTTCGTTGCCACTAACTGTCCTGAGGAACGTAGAGTCCCTATTGCTCAATATTTTCTCACTGGGGACGCTACGGACTGGTGGGAGGCCGTTGGGCCCAAAGACCATGCTGCTTCGTGGGCTGAGTTTCAAGAGTTGATGGAGGCTGAATATTGCCCGTGGCCAGTCAGACAGGCTCGGGTACATGCTTTTTATGATGCTCAACCACGGGATATCCCCGTAGCTCAAGCCATTGCTGATTTTAACAAAGAGTTGGGTTATGTGAAGACCCAAGTTGTCGAGGAGAGTGACAAGATTTTCCATTTCTCCAGACGGATGAAGTTGCCGATCCGGGACTATATGTCGGGGCTCGTATGCACTACATTGAAAGATTATCAGAGTAGGGCCCTTGCTTATGATATGTCGGTGACGGCGAGTGAGGCGGCCGCGAGAGTAAGCGTAAGTCCGCAGGAACTTTTCGGGCCACAAGAGTGGGGGCCAGCGAGATCCCAATCTGCTAACTTCCCGCGGCGGTGGTCCGGCTCGTTCGGCCCAGGGGTCCTCGTGGAACTACCGGTGCTCCTTTTCGTGATGTGAAGTGTTTCAATTGTGGTCGTACAGCCACATCGGTCGTACTTGTTTGAGCCCTTTCTTTGACGTGTCAGTGTGGCAGGGCCACAAGGCACAACTGTCTTTGAGGAGAAAATTCTTGGTGCCGGGCTTCCATTCCAGCGCCTAGGGAACCAAGTGTGAATCGGGATCGTTTGTTCCTCGGTCTCCGTCGAGTGCTAGTCGGGGAAGAGGTCGGAGTCAGCCCTCAAGAGGGAGCTTCAGTGTTGGCTCCGCCCACCCGCGTGTCTATGAGATGCGGAGAGCCGATGATCCGGCTCACCGTAGCGGCAGTACCGTTTATATTCTTTCTCATCCTGTCGGTGTGCTTTTCGATTAGGTGCTACGCATTCGTTCATATCTCTGGATTGTGTGCGTCGTTTGAGTCTCGACCGTTTGACGCCTTGTGAGCCCTTCATCGTTAAGCTTCCTAGCGGCGATAGGATCGTTGGGGATCAGGAGGTTCGAGACTGCTCTGTACTTAATTGTGAGAGGACTTGGCCCTCTAATCTTATTGTTGTGAGTATCGAGGGTGAGGATTTGATTCTTGGTGATGATTGGCTCGAGCGGCATGGTGCGATCATGAACTACCGCACGAGAATCATCACTATGTTAGCCGAGGACGGCACCGAGCACTCTTTCGCGGGCGAAAGAGGGGAAACAGTCGTTATTAATGCCTTGAAGGCGATGAGTCTCCTGCGAAAGGGGTGTACTGGTTATTGGTGCTATGCCTTAAAGGCGGAGGATGGTGGAGTCGAGCTTTCGTCGATCCCAGTTGTTAATGAGTTTCCTGATGTATTTCCTGACGAGTTACCGGGATTGCCACCGGACCGTGAGGTTGAGTTTGCTATAGAGTTAGAGCCGGGCGCGGCTCCTATTTCGAAGGCGCCGTATCGCATGGCACCTTCAGAGATGGCAGAGTTGAAGAAGCAGTTGAGCGAGCTTCTTGAGTCGGGGTATATTCGACCGAGCGCCTCGCCTTGGGGCGCACCGGTCCTGTTTGTGCGGAAGAAGGATGGTTCGCTACGTTTGTGTATCGACTATCGCGAACTAAACAAGGTGACCATCAAGAACAAGTATCCTTTGCCGAGGATTGACGACTTGTTCGACCAGTTGCAGGGAGCTGCGGTATTCTCGAAAATTGATTTGAAATCGGGATACTATCAACTCCGGGTGAGAGAGTCCGATGTGCGAATCTGACTTTTCGGACGAGATACGGACATTATGAGTTTGTAGTTATGCCCTTCGGGTTAACTAATGCGCCGGCGGTGTTCATGCAATTGATGAACAAAGTTTTTATCGAGTATTTGGATAAGTGCGTCGTCGTCTTTATTGACGATATTCTTATTTATTCGAGGAATGAGGAAGAGCATGCCCATCATTTGCGGATAGTATTAGACATTTTGAGGACCGAGCAACTCTATGCAAAGTTCTCGAAATGTGAGTTCTGGATGAAGGAAGTGATGTTTTTGGGTCACGTGATTTCAGTCGAGGGGGTTCGTGTGGATCCGCAGAAGATTGAGGCCGTATTGGATTGGGCACCGCCCAAGAATGTGAAGGAGCTCCGTAGTTTCTTGGGTTTAGCTGGCTACTATCGTAGGTTTGTCGAGGGTTTCTCGAAACTAGCTCGACCACTTACCTGATTGCTCCGAAATCCGAGAAGTTTGTGCGGAATGACGAGAGGCGATCGAGTTTTGAGGAATGAAGAAGCGTTTGACTTGATTTTGGCGTTGCCATGTGGCAACGAGGGTTTTGCCGTTTATAGCAATGCTTCGGGTCAGGGTCTTGGGTGTGTATTAATGCAGCACGGTAAGACCATTGCTTATGCGTCGAGACAGTTGAGGCCGTATGAGCTGAACTACCCTACTCATGATTTGGAGTTAGCGGCAGTCGTTTTTGCGCTCAAGATTTGGCGTCACTATCTTTTCGGCTCCACATGTCGATTTTCGATCATAAAAGTCAAGTACATATTTACTCGTGAGAGTTAAATATGAGGCAGAGGAGGTGGTTAGAGTTGATTAAGGATTATGACCTCGAAATCCTTTATCATCCGGCAAGGCGACGTTGTGGCGACGCCTTGAGTCGAACCGATTGCGTTGCGAACGCTTGAGATCCTTACATCTCGATCGAGCTTCGGAGGGCTTTGATCGGGTTAGATGTTGAGGTCTTGTTGCCGGGAGCCGTCGGGCAACTTTGTGCTTTAGAGATTTCGTCGTCTTTGATCGATGAAATTAAGTCAAGCGATTAGAGGATCCGATGATTACTCAAATCCGAGAGAACGTTCTTAAAGGGAAGTCTCCTGGATTTGTGATTCACGAGGATGGTGTTTTGAGATTCAGTCGGCTTTGTGTGCCGAACGACTTAGAGTTGAGGCAGAGTATTTTACGGGAGGCCCATGCTACACCCTATTCCGTTCATCCTGGTTCGGGTAAGATGTACAAGGACCTGAGAAGAAATTTCTGGTGGAATGATATGAAGGATGAGGTCGCACAGTTTGTAGCGAGATGTTTGACTTGTCGTGAGTCAAAATCGAGCATCGTGACCATTGAGTTATTGCGATCACTTCCGTTCCGGAATGGAAATGGGACGATATATCGATGGATTTCGTCATGAGTTTTCCGAGATCGAGGTCGGGCATGAACATGGTATGGGTGGTTGTTGATCGTCTGACCAAGTCGGCACATTTTCTGGGCATCAAGGACACTTGGGGCCCGGAGAAGTTAGCTCGTGTGTTCATCGCGCAGATTGTGAGACTTCACGGTACTCAAGTCTATTGTTTCGGATCGCGACGGCCGTTTTGTATCGCACTTCGGCAGGCGGTGCATAAGGCGTTGGGTACCGTTTACACTTGAGTACCTCTTTTCATCCCGATCGGATGGACAATCGAACGCACTATCCGGACGTTCGAGGACTTGTTACGTGCTGTGCTCTCGATTGGAGTAGTAGTAGGAGGAACATTTGCCGTGATCGAATTTACGTATAACAATAGTTGGCACGCGTCGATTCGGATGGCACCGTATGAGGCACTTTACGGGCGCGATGTCGATCACCGATTTGTTGGAATGAGGCGTCCGATTTGGTCGGGACCGAGCCGGATGTCGTTTTAGAGACGAGGCGGAAGATAGAGTTAATTCGAGAACGGATGTTGGCGCCTGCAGTCGGCGAAGTCGTATGCGGCGTCCGTCGTCGACCTTTGGAATTCGAGGTGGGAGACCACGTCTTGCTAAAGGTGTCGCCGGCGAAGGAGTTTTCGTTTCGGGAAGAAAGGGAAGTTGAGTCCGAGATTTATCGGCCCCTTCGAGATCCTCGAGCGAGTAGGTGGGTTGGCATACCGTTTGGCGTTACCTCCGGCCTTGAGTCATGTTCATAGTGTTTTCCATGTTTCCCAGTTGAGGAAATATGTCCCGGATCCTAGCCACATCATCGATTATGGTGAGATTGATGTCGCCGAAGATGTTACTTTCGAAGAGCGCCCTTTGAAGATTTTGGAGCATCGTGAGAAACGATTGAGGCATAAGACCGTACCTTTGGTCAAGGTGCAGTGGTCGAGACACGGTGTCGAGGAGGCAACTTGGGAAACCGAGGATGGCATGCGTGCTAGGTACCCCGAGTTGTTTGTTCCTTAAGTTTCGGGACGAAACTTATTTTTAGAGGGGTAGAATGTAATATCCGCATTTTTCTTTCCCTTGTAATTGTATTTCCGGTGTAATTCTCGATTTTAGAGACCCTCGTGTATCCTTCAGTGTAACTTTTCCGTTATCTTTTGATCTGATTCTCGTAATTGTTGTGCGGAACCGCCGTTTCGGGGTTGCCGTGGATTCATTCTATGCTATGATGCGTTTTGAGGTGTTCCGTTTGACGTTTCGTTCATATTCCGGTATTTTGGGGTCGTTTATATTCTATATCTAGCGCACGCTATATTTCCTGTATAGCGCGCGCTAGAAATCCATTAGTAGCGCACGCTACGATTAATTAAATAGCGCACGCTAACGATTTAGCCACAGGAGTGGCGGTTTAACTCCCGAGGCCTGCGGACTATCGGATTAGCGCACGCTATCTTGTCTAGCGCACGCTAATGCCGGAGACTAGCGCACGTTAAGTTGTTGATGGCGCGCGCTAGTGTGGTATCGATCTTGGCGCTTTACTACCGAATTCAATCGATTCTAGTTAGCGCACGCTTCTGGCTGGTATGGTAGCGCGCTAACGGGTCGAGTGAGGTTTGGGCGGTTGGCTCTTGGACTCGGCTGATGTTCGGGTAGCGCACGCTATTGGTCGATAGCGCGCTACCGATAGGTGATTAGCGCACGCTACGCATCCATTGTAGCGCACGCTAACGGCAAAAACCCTGGCTTCTGTACTCAGACGCTAACAGTAGGGTTGGTAACCCTATCCCGTTAGCGCACGCTAACCTAGAGTACTTAGCGTGCGCTAACACTCCCGGTTATATAAACCGGGGAGTTGGCCGAGATAATCACAAAAATCTCATTTCTTCCTCTTTCGCGGACGAGCGACTCCAGAGCGATTTGAGGCGATTTTCTTCCTCCAATCACTTGAGAGATTCTTGTGCTTGAGTTCTTGGTGTAAGACTAACATCATCCACTTGTGTTTCTCATCCTAAATCCAAGGTAATCTCTTAGAACCCTACTTTTGGATAATTTGGGGGTTTTGGGATTTTCTTCCGATTCGTTCCGTTTTGTTGGTGGATTCATGATGTATACGATTGATATTGTTAGTATCTTTAGTTTTCCTACGGATTCATGGATATTTTGTGGATTTTACGGAATCGAGAGGGTTTGGTTGTGATCCGCCCTCGTTGTTATTTTATTCGAATATACATGAATCGTAGGCGGGTTTCCGGGTGTATTCCATTTCCGTAATCGTCTAGAGTTGGTTGTGATTGTGTTGTTCGAATCGTTAGGTTCATTTCCGCCGGTTCCTTGCGGTCGTGTTCAACTCTTCCGTTCCGTCCGTGTCATCGTCTAATTAATCGAGGCAAGTATCCTTATGAACTTACAATCTTGACATAGTAGTTTTGTATGAGAAATTGTGTGCGTGTGTATGCTCACTACGGGTTAGACTCGACGGGGTCTCGGTAGGGGTCCACGGAGGTGTGGATCGACGAGCTTTGCTTTTAACCACTACGGGTTAGATCCGACGGGGTCTCGGTAGGGGTCCACGGAGGTGTGGATCGACGGTTAATTGTGGTGAATTTTACAAATGTGATTTGATATTGGCATTTCCGGAAATGAGTGTTTTCAAACGGTTTTCTCTATTGCATGCATTACTATATGTGTAAGATGTAAGTTGTTCATCTGGTTACTTGTACTAGCGTAATTGCTAACCCCTCTGGGGACCCGTTTTGGGGAAATTCGTTTTATGAATTTCAGGTCAAGTTCATCGAGACGAGCGGGCGCTGGACCAGTACACGGATGATGGCCGTGCGTGATGATTGTGCACGAGTGATGTTTTAGTGTCTTTTACCTTTTTGTCTTTTGTGGTTTTGAACTAATAGTTGTACTCGAGTACTTAAGGGGTTCTTGTTCGTTTGGATTGTATTGTTGCTTATCATGCTGTGTTAGACGATGATGTTATATTGACCGGTTGAACCGGGTGGATTGTTCTGTTTTACGTCTTTATGACATGGTATTGTTCTGTCGTTTATGTGAGTCGATGAGTATGATGCTGTTCAGCCTGGTGGGTCCCATATAGGGATTCACGGCGCTGTAATATACCTCGAATATATTGAGGGTGTTACAGATGTTACGGCCGTAAGATGTTTTCCATTACGGCCGTAAGCTCAGAGTTGTTACGGGCGTAAACTGCATGTTGTTACGGCCGTTAACTTTTGACTGACCCGGTAGAAATTTATTATTACAGTTGTACCCGTGCCCCTTGATTATTTAATCTATGTTGATATATCAGTGATGGATGGCGTGGTAGCATGTTGTTACCCCGTATAACGCTAGCAAAGATAATGATATACTGATAAGGTCATTTTGACGATATCGTCTAGTGAAAAGATTGAAGCCTCGATGTGTTGTTTTGCAAATAGCTTCAATCAAAACAGTTTTGATAATGAGATACATGGTTTTAATTAAACGACCGAGGTATTATAAGTGTTTTCAAAAATTTCATTTCACCAATTTTTTTTCAAACTTGAGAATTTTAAAATTTTATCATTTGAATAATACCTCGGAAACATTTTATTTTTGTTGTTAGTGTTTGATCCCTGCGATACGTGTGTGGTTTTGACCGCGTTTGATTAGGTAAAATCTAAACATCTCTGTTGATGTGACTGTGTGGATTATTTTTTTATGAAGTTCTAAAATTACAGTGTTAGTTTGTGCACTTGTGTGATGACGTGGAGTTGATGTTTTAACGTGCTGCTATTTATTGTCTTATCTTGACGTTGTGATATTTGTTTGGATGTGTTATTTTTATTGGTCGTCCGTCCAGTATGCCGAGAGGCCGTGGCCGAGGACGTGGTCGTAGTCGTCGTCGTGATCAGCAGCAATCATCCAGAGGTAATGTTGATATTGGCGCCGCCACCATCCTTCGTCAGGTGACCGACCGGTTGGCGCATATGAATCAGACCGTACATCGAGATGGGATTTCGGATGAGGATAACGGAGCTGGTAAGTGGTTACGAGATGTGATGAGAATGCACCCGCCCCGTTTTGTAGGTTCTTCGGACTCGTTAGGCTGGGAGAATTGGCTCTTCCAGTTGGACAGAACATTTGATGCTGTAGCTTGCCCCGATGAGAGAAGAGTGTCTATTGCTCAATACCTACTCGACAGGGAAGCTGCAGACTGGTGGGAGGCCGTAGCGCCTAGTAATCGTACCGCTACTTGGACTGAATTCAAAACTGCCATGGAGGCCGAGTATTGTCCGCCGCCTGTTATAGAGCGTAGGATTGTCGAGTTTTTCTCGGCTACGCCCCGAGACGTGTCGATGTCCCAGGCGATAGTCGATTATAATCACTTGTTTGTGTTATGTTCGGGATCGGGTGAAAAGTGAGGCGGATAAGGTTCGTTATTTCGATATGCATATGAAACCTCAGTTCGGCGAGTGTATGGCTCCTTTTATGTGTACAACCTTGAGGACTATCGATCGAGCCTTGGCGTTTGAGATGGCTATAATGTCTACCGAGTCCGTATCGGTAGCGAAAAAGGTAAGATTTCCGATGACGCATCGGGAAGTAAGGGAATTGGGATTCCAACACCTCAACCTCGTATCGGTAGAGTATGGGACCTTCTCAGTCAGTTAGAGAACCCAAAAGACCCAAGTCGGTGTCTTTGAGTTCTGGTAATGCTCCTAGGTGTTTCAACTGTAACGTTCTAGGCCATGAACGCGCGCATTGTAAGAAACCGCCAGGGACTTGTTATAATTGTGGACGCGAGGCATCGAGTTCAAGATCGCGATATTGTTGCCGAGATGATAAGGGACCGGAATTCTATTCCTACTTCCGGAGGGCCCAGTGATGTCTAGTGATGGTGTTTTTGGTTCTCGCTACACGGATTGTTTCGCGTGTAGAGATGTTTTTTTTGTGACACTTTTACATTTGGAACTTGTTGAATGATATTTTGTTTTGTGTAAGTTCCCGTTTAGTTGTTGAACCTACGGAGGCGTGTCAGTGGACCACGAGGTCATGAGCATGGTATTTTATTATGTGTCGTTATATTTTGTTTCGTATCACTGTGATAACCTTAGTTTAAGTTTCGGGACGAAACTTATTTTTTGTATGATGGAATGTAATATCCGGTATTCTCATTTTCTGTTATCTTGAATTGTTTGTGTTTTGACGTCGGACATTTTCTTGTTGATGAGAATCGGAATGATTTCTATCGTAATACTCTATTTGTTTCTGTCGCATAGCCGTTTTAGTCGGGTGCGACTTATTGTCGCGTACGTTTCTTTGATTAAATGTGTGCATATGATGTGGTATGTGATGCGTCGTTAATTGATTGTTATTGTTTTGAATCATTGCCGGTGGTGTTGTTATGATCGTCGTGAGGCGTGTTTTCACGCTGTATATTCTTTCGCATTGCTCGTAACGTTTCGCCAATGGGCGAAAGTTATGCGTTTCTTGTGTATCTCGTTGAGGTTTCCTGTTGGGATATTGCTTCTCCCTACTTATTTTAAGTTTCGGGACGAAACTTCTTTTAAGGAGGGTAGAATGTAATATCCGCAATTTCAGTTTCCGGTAATTTTCATTTTTGGCGGAGGTCCGTTTCGACGACTCGCTTTTGACCGTTTCGTCATTCTGAGAATATTTAATTCTACACTTTTTGTCATCCGAGTTCGTTTCGGTATCGTTTTGTTGAGTTTCGTGTTCTTAAATGACTTTTCCGCACTTGAATTCGATTCTCGCGAATCTCGTCCGAAACTGTTGTTTCGAGTTTCTCGGAAGTTCATTTAATGTTATTATTCATGTTGTAAGCTTCGGTTTGGTGTTTCGATCGTGTATCAGGTATTTCGGACGTTTTGGGCCATTTTCGTAATTTCCCAAAGTTTGAGGTAATTACTTTCGTTGTCGAATTTCGAGCTCTCGGGTGGTCGGAATCGGGTGTTCTCTTAGTATTCGGATTCGTCTTTGCGAGTACTTCATAATCGTGTTTTCGGTTTACGTTCAGGTTGGAGATTCGGGATTTTTTCGGACCGTCGGATCGACCGAGGCTGGCGGCCGCTGTTGGCGAACTGGCGAGTAACTGGCCGTAATTGCCGGCGAACGGCCGTAATGCGGTTACGTACGTAACAGCCTTACGGTTACGTACGTAACATGTCCGGCAGAATCGATCCAGAGTCCGGCCTTGGCGACACGTCGTAGGCCTTGGCGATTACGTGCGTGGCGGCCGGTGGTCGGCTATTTAAGGGCCTGGACCGAGTCATCCGGCCATTTTCACCCTTTTTCTTCGTTTCTTCGCGTTTCTTCGTCAATAATGGATGGATTTGGATGGATATGACATAGAGCAACATGTTTTGGAAGTTGGAATCATAGATTAACATCATCTTCCACCCGGATCGAAGGTAAGAACAACTAAACTTTTGGTTTTTGGGTGTTCTTGAGGTTTCTTGGTGTTTTGGCCGATTTGCTTCGTTTTGATTCATATTATTGTTAGAACTTGATTGTAAACTCGTAATCATTCAATACCCTTGAAGTTTTGTGGAACGAATTTGAGTATTTCTTTGAATAATCGATCAAATTGGCCTATGCCCTCAAAGTGTCCGATAAAATGCTTCAATAGGTAGAGAACTTGGGAAGTTCCATACGTTTTCGTAGAATTGTGATTGAATTGATATCGTTGTGACTTAGGAACGAATTCTTGTGAAGAACTCGAGTCGGAACCCTTCCGTTCGTTGCCTTCTTTGGGGTTCGAGCTTCCCGGTCGAACTGTGTTCTTCGGAGCGTTCGGTAGCGGTTATTAAGGCAAGTATCTTATTATACGACTTGTATCTTGCGACTAGTAATTACGTATGATATGTATGACGATTTTGCTTGCCTCCGTAAATATGTTCCGTTTGAGTTGGTTGTGTTTTCCGAAATTTGAAGGCTTTGTGATAATAGTGATATATTGGTATCCGTGTTAGGCGTTGTGCTATTTGTGCAGGATTGCGATGTACATATGAGATGGTTGTACACGTGTTTGTTCAATGTATTGTGTACCGAATGTGTGTTATGTTGGTTAAGAGTCGTTGTGATGATCATGATATTTGTGTTGTTTTGGTTTACATACTTGATTGTACATTTCATTGTAATGTGGAATGGCTTGACATTTAATGATTATGAATTGTGTCGTGTCGATGTGTGTGTGTTCCGTAGGGTCAGCGAGGCCTGCGGAGTTCGGTACATGATGTGTACGAACAAAGTGTGTGATCCGGTAGGGTCCGACGAGGCCTCTGGAGTCCGGTACATGACGTGTACGGACAAGGTGTGTGATCCAGGTAGGGTCCAGCGAGGCCTCCGGAGTTCGGTACATGATGTGTACGAACGATGTTGTGGCCGGGTAGGGTCGTTGAGGCCTCGAGTTCGGTACATGATGTGTACGAACAGTGTGTGTGGTGGTAGGGACCGTTGAGGCCTCGGAGTTCGGTACATGATGTGTACGAGCAGTGTGTGTGGTCGGGTAAGGTCCATCGAGGCCTCGGAGTTCGGTACATGATGTGTACGAACGGTGTGTGTGGTCGGGTAAGGTCCGTCGAGGCCTCGGAGTTCGGTACATGATGTGTACGAACAATGATCGTGTAGCATGATTGTTCGGGTAACATTTTAAATATGGATCTCGGACTCATAATGATATATTATTTAGTATGCTTTGAAGCGAGAATCGGGCTAAGGCCCTAATGTTTACGAAAAGGTTTTGTAAATTGGGACTCGAGGTCCGAAAGAATTTCGCTTTAAAAATCCCGAGATGATGTGTTCCTTTTCAAATATCTCTTATTTGAGTTCGAAATTCTAAAACTTCTAGAACATTTTGATAATTGATTTCCGTATTAAATTCGTAGTTGCTATTTGCTTGTTACATTTCGTATGGTTTGATACTTGCACTAGTAAAACAGTGGAGTTTTACTAACCCCCGAGTATTCGGGGGGTGGATGTCTGTTTTGCGTCCAGGTACATGCAGATTCAGGAGAGTAGTCACAGGATTGGCACAAGAGGATGACGAGCTGCGATACTAATCAAGAGTTGAGAGTTGGTAGAGTTTAGTTGTATTGTTAGAGTTGATTCAGTCTTCCGCTGTATTGTATTTCGACCCCTGTGTGGGTAATGTTGTGAGTCAGTCCTGTTGATAGAGTTGTGTGACCCCATCGGTCTGTGTGTTTATGTGTATATGACCTTAACAGTCTGTATTATTATGTTGTTTGACCCTGGCCGGGCAAGCATTTGGTTGTTTATGGACGTTTAGCCTGGTAGATCCTTGCGGAAAGGGTTTATGGCGTGTAATATTCCCATACGGTTTTGGGGATGTTACAAATTCCAGCCATGTCTAATGAAAAATTTAATCGTTTTATGGCTCAGTATGCTCTATGTTCCAATTCAACAGGCAAATGACATGGTTTTCCAAAGACAAGCCTAAATGGAGACATTCCGATGGGAGTTTTAAAAGCAATACGGTAAGCCCACAATGCATTATTCAATCGCAAAGACCAATCTTTCCTTGTAGGATTAACAGTTTTTTCAAGAATATGTTGGATTTCTCTGTTTGAAATTTCAACTTGTCCACTTGTTTGAGGGTGATAAGGAGTAGCAAATTTATGTGTAACACCATATTTTTTAAATAAATGATTCAAAAATTTATTACAAAAATGTTTTCCTCCATCACTTATAATTCCTCGTGGTGTTCCAAATCTGGAAAAAATATTTTCTTTCAAAAATTTTACCACGACTTTGTGGTCATTTGTTTTGCAAGCAATTGCTTCTACCTATTTTGAAACATAATCGACGGCCACAAGGATGTAAAGATTGCCAAAAGAAATTGGAAAAGGTCCCATAAAATCTATGCCCCAAACATCAAATATTTCAATAATTAAAATTGGGTTTAAAGGCATCATATTTCGTTTAGAAATTCGACCTAACCTTTGACATCTATCACATGTGCTGCAATATGAATGTGTATCTTTGAAAAGTGTTGGCCAATAAAAACCACATTGCAGAATTTTAGCAGTTGTTTTCTTTGAGCTAAAATGACATCCACATGCATGATCATGACAAAAGGAAATGATATTTTGTTGTTCATGTTCTGGCACACATCTCCTAATGATTTGATCAGGACAATATTTGAACAAATATGTATCATCCCAAAAGAATTTTTTTACTTCGTTTAAAAATTTTGTTTTATCTTGGTTATTCCAATGAGATGGCATGTTACCAGTAACAAGGTAATTGACAATGTCGGCATACCAAGGTATTTGAAAAACAGACATGAGTTGTTCATCAGGGAAAGTTTCATTAATGGGAGGTTATTTATCAGTAAAATTCACGATTAGCCTAGACAAATGATCAGCAACAATATTTTCAGCACCTTTTTTATCTCGAATTTCTAAGTCAAACTCTTGTAACAATAGAATCCAACGGATCAAGCGAGGTTTAGCATCTTTCTTAGAAAGAAGATATTTTAATGCAGCATGATCGGAGTAAATTATGACTTTCGAACCAATCAAGTAAGGTCGAAATTTGTCTAAGGCAAAAGCATTGCCAATTCTTTTTCAGTTGTAGAATAATTTAATTGGGCATCATTTAGAGTTCTACTTACATAATATATTACAGTTGGCAATTTATTTTCTCTTTGACCCAATACTACACCGACATCATAGTCGGATGCATCACACATTATTTCAAAAGGAAGATTCCAGTTTGGAGATTTGATGATAGGTGCAGAGCTCAACATAGATTTGAGTGTCTTAAAAGCTTTTAGACAATGATCATCAAATACGAAAGGTGTGTCTTTTGAAAGTAAGTTACATAATGGCCTTGAAATTTTGCTAAAATCTTTGATGAATCGATGGTAAAAACCAGCATGGCCTAAGAATGACCGAATTTCTTTAATCGTTCGTGCGGGTGGAAGACTGGATATTAAATCAACTTTAGATTTGTCCACCTCAATTCCTTTTTCAGAAATCACATGTCCTAAGACAATTCCTTTTTTAACCATAAAATAACATTTTTCCGAGTTTAGAACAAGATTTTTCTCCTTACACCTAACCAACACTTGGGTTAAGTGGTGTAAACATTCATCAAAGCTAGACCCGAATACAGAAAAATCATCCATAAAAATTTCCAAAAACCGCTCAACCATGTTAGAGAAAATGCTCATCATACACCGCTGAAAAGTAGCAGGTGCATTACACAGACCAAATGGCATTCGTCGGTAAGCAAAAGTACCGAAAGGACAGGTAAAAGTGGTTTTTTCTTGATCTTCAGGAGCAATGGGAATTTGGTTATAACCGGAATATCCATCAAGAAAACAATAATAAGCATGACCGGCTAACCTTTCTAGCATTTGATCAATAAAAGGAAGTGGAAAGTGATCTTTTCTTGTAACAGAGATCAATTTTCTGTATTCAATACAGACTCTCCATCCAGTTTGAATTCTGGTTGGAACAAGTTCATTTCTTCATTCGTGATTACAGTTATGCCAGATTTCTTTGGAACTATATGAACATGACTAACCCAAGAGCTGTCAGAAATAGAGTAGATGATCCCTACATCTAAGAGCTTAATTATTTCAGCTCTTACAACTTCTTTCAAATTAGGATTTAGTCTTCTTTGAAATTCTCGGGAAGTTTTCGCATTTTCTTCAAGGTGAATTCGATGCATGCATATAGAAGGACTAATACCTTTAATATTGGAGATGGTCCAGCCTATTGCTTCTTTATGTTCTTTAAGGACATTGATTAATTTATCTTCTCGTTCTTCATCTAAATCAGATGCTATGATGACAGGCAGGGTTTCTGATGGTCCTAAAAATGCATATTTTAGAGATTCAGGTAATGGATTGAGCTCTATCTTTGAATCCTCAATAGGTAATTCATTATTCATTTGGCTCTCAAGTGGTTCGGTTTAGCTTTCCATTTATCATTATCCAATAATGGTGTAGACTCTAGTAAAGAATTTACTTCATTAATTGAACTGTCGATGTCAAAATTTGAGCCAAAATGAGCAAGACAACTTTCAAAAAGATCATCATTATCTATTTTTGGAAAGAAATAAGGACCCATACTCTCTATCATATTTACCTCACAGACATCATCAAGATCATCATGTTGTTGAGAAATGTTAAACATATTTAGTTCAACAGTCATATTTCCAAAAGAAAATTTTATGATGCCATTTCTACAGTTAATTAATGCATTTGAAGTAGCTAAAAATGGCCTTCCTAAAATGACAGAGATTTGATCTTTGGTATTCTCAACAGGTTCAATGTCTATGACTATAAAATCAACAGGAAAGTAGAATTTATCTACTTGAATCAGAACATCCTCTACGATTCCTCGAGGTATTTTTATAGATCTATCAGCTAGTTGAAGTATCACAGATGTTGATTTTAGCTCCCCTAATCCAAGTTGTGTATAAACATAATATGGTAATAAATTCACACTGGCTCCTAAATCAAGCAAGGCTCGTTTAATGATGTGATCTCCAATGACACAAGATATTGTAGGACTACCAGGATCTTTATACTTAACGGGAGTTTTATTTTGGATTATTGAGCTAACATGTTCAGCTAAAAATGCCTTTCTTGGAACATTTGTTCTTCTTTTTACAGTGCAAAGATCTTTCAAGAACTTAGAATAAGCAGGCACTTGTTTAATAGCATCAAGGAATGGAATATTTATTCGAACTTGTTTAAATATTTCCATTATATCTTTGTATTGCGCACTTTTATCTTTTGGAATAAGAAATGGAGCTTTTGGAATGTAAGGCTTTTCTTTTTCCTTAGAATCTTTTGGTTTTGAAACTTGTGGTTCATTTGATTTTTCTTAGGATCATAGTCGGGCTTTTGTATTTCTTTTCCGCTTCTAAGGGTAGTTATGGGTGAACCTGCGTTAGAAGAGTTTACTTCATATTGTCCTTTAGGATTAGGAATAGTGACTTGGAAATTTTCCCTTTTCTCTTTATTCAAAGTTGTTGCAAGTTGGCCAATTTGTGTTTCAAGCTTAGAAATAGCCTGTGAGTTTGATTATGCACTTCTTTGAGTTGATTGGAACATTTGTTGAGTAGATTGCATGAATTGTTGCAATGTATCTTCCAAAGATGGTTTCTTTGGCACTGTAGAAGGATACTGAGAAGCATTTGGAGGATATTGATTAGGACGGACATTTTGTTGATTTGACATGTTCATTTGATGTCCTCCTTGATTCATTGGAGGCATGTTTTGCTTCCAGGAAAAATTTGGATGATTCCTCCAATTTGGATTATAAGTTGGAGCAAATGGACTATCCGAAGATTTTCCATATGAATGTAACACATTGACTTCTTCATTAAAAATTTCTTGATTTTGTGGACCAGAGGGACAAGATTGAGATGAATGAAATGATTCCGCACATGAAATGCAAAATTCATGTTTTGAGTTTGTGAGGGATGGATTGCTTCAAGACTAACGCATCCACTTTTCGTACTAAATCATCTATAGTAGATTTTATTTCAACATCTTGTTTAACCTCGTAAATTCCACCTTTTTTTGGGGTCGTATGTATCGATTTGGCTCTAGAGTCGAGTGAATTCCATTGTTGTGAATTAATTGACATATTTTCAAGTGCATTCCAAGCTTCGTCTCCAATAAGGTGAAGAAATTTTCCACCATGCATTGATTGGATTAATTGGTGATTGTTTGGAGTTAAACCGTCATAAAAATATTTTACCAAACGCCATATTTCAAAACCATGATGGGGACACTTAAGGATTAAATCATTAAATCTTTCCCAACACTCATAAAATTCTTCATTTTTTTTTTGGAAAAATTCTACTATTTTTCTTCTAAGACTATCAGTTTTGGACATTGGAAAAAATTTTGCGAGAAATTTATTCACTAGTTGGTCCCAACTAGTAATTGTTCTTGCTTGAAGAGAATTTAGCCAGAATTTTGCTTTATCTTTGAGAGAAAATGGAAACAGTCTAAGTTTGACAGATTCATCAGAGAAATTTTGGAATCGGAAAGTAGAACAAATATCGAGAAATTCCTTGACATGCATATACGGATCTTCTCTTTCCAAACCGTGAAAAGATGGAAGAAGTTGAATTATTGATGGTTTAAGTTCGAAATGAGTTGCATTAGTCGTAGGCAACACTATGCAAGAGGGAGAATTAGCACTCACTCGAGAAAAATATTCTATTAAAGTTTTCTCTTTTGCAACTTGATTATTTTGATTTTCGATTTCGTCCATTTTTGGTATCGGTTTTGTTTGTTGAACTTCAATTTTAGTTAATGACAATCTTCTTCTCGTTAATCGACCTTTATTATTTCGTTGCCAAACTTGCATTCACCGATATTTCAATTTTTTTAACTTTGCATACAAACCAAATTATGATAGTCGATCGAACTTCCAGATCGTTGGAGGCGTCACAACGGTCGCACTTAAAATCCAACTTTCTTCGGCACGTACAACAGAGGCCTTTTTATCAAAATTCAATCGATTTTCAAAATCAGTTTGTACAAGATTGATATTTAGCTTTTCTCTATTCAAATCGAACAAATTAGTGAGTGAAAAATATCAATCCCTTGTTGAATCTTTTAAAGGATTTTATTGTTTTAATTATTATTTTTTTTGAGTTTTTATATTATTATTATTATTAATAATAATGATAATTATTATAATTATTACTAAAATTATAGGATGTAATAGATTGCAAAGGAATAAATTTACTAATTGATCTACGAAAGGAATATCTATTGATAAACTAAATTGTACGACGAGAAATATTGCAACTAAACTAAATGTCTAAGAATATTGTAAATAGAAAATAACAACTAAAAACACAATCTAAATTACCACTACAAGATTCTATTAAAACTAAAGACAAGATATAAAAATTAAAAAAAATCTGATTTTTTTTTATATTTTTTTAGTTTTTATATTTTTATATTTATTATAATTTTATTATATTTTTAGATTAATAATATAGAGCTAATATATATATATATATATCAAGATATATTATTTATTATTTTTTTCAAAAAAAAAAATTTAGATTTTTTTTAGAAAAAAAAATAAAAATTACAAACTTTTATTTTATTTATGCAAACAATAAAAATATTTTTTTTACAAATTTTCGTTTCTGTTTTATTTTTTAAATTTCAGGTTTTTAATTTTTTTTTTGTATTTTCCCTTTTTATTAAAATATTGTAATTTATTTTAAAAAATTATGTTTTTATTAAAAAAATTCAAAGTCCAGAAAGTTTATTTTATTATATATATTCCAGATTATTTAAATTATTAATTCTTAATCTGATTTTTTTATTAGATTTTTAGATTTTTTATGAAAATTAGATTTTTTAATAAAACTAGCAGGTTTTACTTTTAAAAATAAAATAAAATAATTCAGATTTTTATTTATTACGGAAAATAATATTCCAGATTATTTTTTAATTTATTTTTATTATTTTTTATTTTTCCGAATTTAAATTAAAATTTTTTATTTTTTTAATATTAATATTCCAAAATTACAAAAATATTACCTTCAAGTCTGAAACTTTTTTTTTAATTTTTCAGATCTTTTTTTTTTTAAAATAAAAATAAATAAGTTATGATTTTTATAATTTTTTTTAGATTTTTTATATTTTTATATATTTTTAGACTTTTTTATTTTTTTATTTTATTATTATTTTTACGAAAATGAACAGTAGATTTTATTATTATTAATTATATTTTATATTTATTATTATAAGTTTTTATTATTTTTCAGATTTTTTTATGAATAAAATAAATTCTACAACTAACACAATCTAAAACGGATATTAAAAAGACAGATAATAATAAAGAAAAGCAGTAAAATAAATAACTAGTAGAAGAATTTAACTAACTTGGTGACGACGGTCTTCTTGTACTTCGTTTGCGCCTCCCCGGCAACGGCGCCAAAAACTTGTTGTTGGTTGATTCGTTAGTCTAATACTCGCAAGCGCACGATTTGTTCGATGTAGATATGCGGTGCAAGGTCGATTCCACAGGGAGGACTATACTAGTGAAGTCAAATTATTCCTATCGTTTTGAACCAAATTATATTAAATTCTAACCTAGTCCCAAATAATTTGATTTTTGATTGGTTAAAATAATTGCATTAAATAACAGTAATTTTTAAGTAGATTTTAGATAAATTGATTTTAAATAATTTACTAGGGTTTAGAATCCACCAATGTCTATTTATTATTTATTTTATATTTTAATTCCAAGAAATTCAGGGAATAGATTCTGAAATCAATCTCACTATTTCCCTATAGATTTGACAATAAGTACAAAATTATAATTCAAATATAGATTTTCCTTCGCTTAAAAAAATGTAATTTCTAAGCATTATATGTATCCAATTTAATGGAAAACAAATAATCAAAGAAATTAACTAATATCAATAATCACAAAGCAATGGGGAATTTATAACTATCAAAAATACGTGATATAATTGATGAAATAATATTCCCCTATTGAAGCGAAAATCATAATCGTTAAAAATATTTATTTGGAATTATTATATAAATATTAATAATAATATAGACATGGTTTCATCATAACCCCAATAAAAGAAAATTACTCACTCATAATAACAACACAAATAAATAAATATTCCATAATATTATTACACAAATATAATTTTATTACACAATATTTTTATTTTTCTCCCTTACAATAATATCTCTCTATTTTTTTTCCCTTTTTTCTCCTCCTCAAACACTACACATTCATCCCCTATTTATACTACTTCAAAATCAATAAAATAATAATTTTTACAATTTTAAAATCCCACCACCTAATAATTCACGGCTGCCCATGAGGTGCTGATGTCATGGATGACATCAGCACAGAGTTGAAATTCCGGTCCAATCAGGTGTTGACACGTGGCACAATATGTGTAACACCCCAATTCACAAATGGGACATTACACGCCGTAGAACCCTCGTGAGGTCTACCAGGCTAACACATGACACATAAACCACAATATAATCCCAAATGATGCACTCAAAAAGTAAGTAAGGCCGTGGCCTCGGCCAAAACATTTTAACGGAGTACATGAACATAAGATAAATCCAATTCATTGCCCACGCAGGGGACTTAAACCAAGTTTCAAAGTAAACAGTCTAACTCCGGTACTCGACAAATGCAATGACAAAACATAAAAATACAGACTCGAGCCACATCATCATGCCAACCCATCCTTTGTATGCGCATCCCATGCCGGCTCCTCAGCTCGACCAGTACCTGAAATGCATAAGACGCATTTCCCCCATTTAAGGGGTTAGCATTCGAATAGCTAGTGCAAGTACACAATTACACAACATTATATATATATATACACGATTCAACGCAAACAAATCGTTAGGAAAAATCATTTTGAAAATCAATATTCCGGAATATCACATTAACACCAAAATAGTATATCAACAAGTTTTCCACATCACAATTATCCACGCTTGGTAACTCGCGACCGTACCCATTAGTATCGGCCCCCAGAGGTCCCGTCGGACCGTCCCCAGGTGAGAAACCACTTCCGCGTCCGTACCCATTAGTATCGGCCCCCAGAGGTCCCGTCGAACCGTCCCCAGGTGGAAGAACATCAACACACGCACCCAAGTCCACTTCCGTGGCCGTACCCATTAGTATCGGCCCCCAGAGGCCACATGCTATCTCCAGGTGGAAGAGTAACCATCACATTCATTCAATAATACAGTTTACATCATTCACATCAAATCCGTACACACATAATGAAATATAATACATGTACCTGCCTTGAGTGAAACGAAACGAAGGAAACGACGAAGGAATAGGTTTCGGCCCGAACAATCCTCCCAAATCCGTTCCTAACACAATAATGGTATACACAAGTCTCAATAATGCGGAAAGGTAAGAATTAATCCTAATTCTACCCCTTAGAACGATTTATCGGTCATGACTTGGGTATCGTCGACTATAAGTGACGAACAATGGAAAACTTGAAGTTTAAAACCACAAATCATCAATAAAACGAAGGATTACAAGTACACGATCGAAATCTAGCGATAACCCAGTAATAATTCGGACTAAAAGAGTCAAATCCCAAGAAATCCCCAAAATTCCCCCAAAATCTCAAAACAAGGGTTTTGGGAATATTTACCTTGATTCGGATGGTGGAAAGTGATTAGGAACTTGAAGAATTCACGCAAGGAATGCACGGTGGTAGTGAATGATGATCTACAGTCGGAATCGGCCCTAACCCTCGCCTGGGATCGCTCAAAGCCGAGAAGGATAAGAAATGAAGGAAAAATGACGAAGTTGACTGCTGTTGTCCTATTTATATAAAACAGTCTTAGCGCACGCTACGCACAAGCATTAGCGTACGCTAACGGGGCATGGAAGAAACGATCGCATACGTCCTCCGATTAGCGTCGCAAAAGTGACATGGTTAGCGTGCGCTAATATTAGGAATTAGCGTGCGTTAACGCTGAATTAGCGTGCGCTACGGTCGATCTGGAAACTGAGCCTCTTGTCCCGCATCTGAAATCGTTAGCGCACGCGTTAACCCGAGGTTAGCGTCGCTAACCACACGATGATAAGCGCGCACGCAGTAAGTCCGGAGTAGCGTCGCTACTCGAGGCGGCCGATTGATCTTGCCGCGATGCTTTGCCAACAGCACAAAAGTGCCGAAATACGAAGCAAGACCAGAATCCGGAAACATAAACACGTAATAATCAAGATGACAAAGTTGAGCGTTGAAAGAGAATATAATCTCAATCACTAGAGAGTCTGAAACGAAGCAAATAAAGGGAAATTCCCCAAACTTATGAAAATTACAAGAACGGCCCAAGTGCCCGAAAAATAAACAATGAAAACAAACAAGTTTTACGAGAATCGAACGTACATGCGGCAAGATATAATTCAAGATGAAATTATGCGAAAACATCCTCGAAACTCGACCAGACGGAAAAACTCCAAGAACAAAATAGATTCAGAATCCCAAAACGGTGCTAAGCGAGCTATCCGAAACGAACATACACCAAAAATAGAAATTACCGAAAATAAAAAACACGGATATTACATTATCTCCCCCTAAAAATAAGTTTCGTCCCGAAACTTACAACGCGAACAACTCGAGGTATCTCGACCGCATACTCTCTTTCGTCTCCCATGTGGCTTCCTCGGACCCATGTCTCGACCATTGAACTTTAACCAGAGGAATGGTTTTATGACGAAGTTGCTTCACCCGACACTCTAAAATCTGAATCGGCCTCTCCTCGATGGTAATGTCGGGTCCCAATTCGATCTCTCCAAAATCGATAATATGGCTAGGGTCCGATACGTACCTCCTAAGCTGGGAAACATGAAATACGTTATGAACGTGACTCAAAGACGGCGGCAAGCCTAACCGATAGGCAAGCTCTCCCACTCTCTCTAAAATCTCAAACGGCCCAATATACCTCGGACTAAGTTTACCCTTCCGGCCGAAGCGGTAAACTCCCCGTATCGGCGACACCTTAAGCAAAACATGATCTCCCACCTCAAACTCCAACGGCCGGCGACGCGTGTCGGCATAAGACTTCTGCCGACTCTGGGCCGTCAACAATCTATCACGAATCAGAGTAATCCTCTCTCTCGTCTCAACTACCATATCGGGCTCGGTACCAATCAGCTCGGACGCATCGTCCCAACACAACGGCGATCTGCACCTACTCCCATACAATGCCTCAAATGGTGCCATTTTGATCGAGGCGTGGCAACTATTGTTGTATGTGAACTCGATCAACGGCAAGTGCGACTCCCAATCATCCTTCCAATCTAGGGCACAGGCTCTCAACATATCCTCCAACGTCTGGATCGTCCGCTCTGACTGCCCGTCAGTCTGAGGGTGGTAAGATGTACTGAGTCTCAACTCAGTCCCCAAAGCTCGATGAACAGACTGCCAAAAATGTGACACGAACCGGCCATCACGATCCGAAACAATACTCTTAGGAGTCCCATGAAATCTCACGATCTCTGCAATAAACACTCGTGCCAGTCTCTCTGGACCCCAAGTGTCCTTAATACCCAGGAAATGAGCTGATTTGGTCAGTCGATCGACAATAACCCAAATCATGTTCATTCGATCGAGTCCTAGGCATCTTGGTAATGAAATCCATAGAAATATCCTCCCATTTCCACTCCGGATAGGAAGTGGTCGCAAAAACCCAGCGTGTTGATGCTCGATCTTAACTGCTTGTGGTCAAACATCTCGACACAAACTCGCTAACGTCTGTCTTCAAATTACTCCACAGTAGTTACTCCTCACGTCCTTGTACATTTTACTCGTACCGGGATGTATAGAGTAAGGCGTGGTATGAGCTTCGCTCAAGATCTTGTCTCGGCTCATTAACATTCGGTACACATAATGCGCGAAATCTCGAACGCCATCATCACGAACCACAAATCCAGGGCTTTCCCCTTCCTCACATCCTCCCTCAATTTGGACCAAAAACGGATCGTCATCTTTGCTTCGCCTTGATATCATCGATCGAGGCGAAGTGATCTCTAACGCACATAACTGGCCCTGAACTCTCTGAACCCAAACCTCAATATTCTGACAGATGAAATCTCGCTGGATCCTACTCTGCGGTGTAAGTACCTCTAACATCTGTAAAGCCATCGGTTTTCGGCTCAACGCATCAGCCACTACGTTGGCCTTACCCGGATGGTAAAGTATCTCGAGGTCGTAATCTTTAATTAGCTCTAACCACCTACGCTGCCTCATATTCAACTCTTTCTGGATGAAGATGTACTTCAGACTTTTGTGATCCGTAAAAATCTTACACGATAACCCATAGAGATAATGCCTCCAGATTTTTAAGGCGAAAACGACCGCAGCTAACTCCAAATCGTGCGTGGGATAATTTACCTCATAAGGTTTCAATTGGCGGGACGCATAAGCAATCACTCTGTCTCTCTGCATCAAAACACATCCTAGACCAAGGCCCGAAGCATCACTATACACTACGAAATCCTCGTTCCCCTGAGGCAATGCTAAAACGGGTGCGGTGGTCAAACGTCTCTTTAACTCGTCAAAACTGTCACCTGCTGTCTGCGGTCCACTCGAACCACGGGTTTTACGGAGCAGGCTGGTGAGTGGTCTAGCGATCTTAGAAAATCCCTCAACGAATCTACGGTAATAGCCGGCAAGACCCAGAAAACTCCTCACCTCCTTCACATTCTTAGGCGGCTCCCAAGCCATCACTGCCTCTATCTTATGCGGATCTACCCGAACTCCCTCTGCTGAAATCACATGCCCGAGGAACATCACTTCCTCGAGCCAAAACTCACACTTAGAGAACTTCGCGTACAACTGCTCAGCCCTCAAAGTGTCTAATACAATCCGGAGATGTAAGGCGTGCTCCTCCCGACTCCGTGAATAGATAAGAATATCGTCGATAAAAACGACTACGAATTTGTCCAGATACTCAATAAAAAATGCGTTCATCAACTGCATGAACACTGCTGGGGCATTAGTTATCCCGAAAGGCATAACCACAAACTCGTAATGGCCATATCTCGTCCGAAAGGCAGCTTTCGGTATATCGCTGTCCCGAATCCTCAACTGGTAGTAACCCGATCGCAAGTCAATCTTCGAAAAGACTGTCGCCCCTTGAAGCTGATCAAACAAGTCGTCAATCCGAGGCAAAGGGTATTTATTTTTGATGGTCAACTTGTTTAATTCTCGATAATCGATGCATAAACGAAGCGATCCATCCTTCTTCTTAACAAAAAGTACAGGCGCACCCCAAGGCGATGCGCTCGGTCGAATATACCCTTTATCTAACAACTCTCCCAACTGATTTTTCAACTCTAGCATCTCCGACGGTGCCATACGATACGGTGCTCGAGAAATAGGGGCTGCATTCGGCTCAAGATCAATAGGAAACTCCACCTCTCGATGTGGTGGTAATCCTGGCAAGTCATCCTGAAATACATCGGGATACTCGCTAACAACTGGAATCGACGATATGTCAACCCCACCATCATCCGCCTGCAGAGCGAAACACCAGTAGCCGACACAACCCTAGTTCAGAAGTTTCATCGCTTTCAAGGCGCTAATCACACTCCCCGATCTACCCGGCTTACAGCCGACGAGAGTATGCTTGGTGCCGTCCTCGGCAACTATCGAGATGGTACGAGTCCGATAGTTCATGATAGCACCATGACGATCCAACCAATCGTCCCCGAGGATCAAATCCTCACCCTTAAGGTCTATAACAATGAGATTCGAGGGCCAATCCCGGCTCCCGATCCTCACTGGGCAATCCCTAACTTCCCGGTCCCCAACCATACGATCCCCGCTGGGCGTACCCACTACAAACGGCTCACACTTAAACAAGCAGTTAACGCCAATACGACTCACACAATCCGAAGGTATAAAGGAATGGGTCGCACCCGAATCAAAAAGCACTGAAACTGGATGAGAAAGGATCTGAGTGGTACCTGACGCCACCGGAACGTCTGCCTCCTCTGTGCGCCTCATCTGATACAATCAGGGATGGACTGAGCCCGAACTCGACGGCTGCGGCGATCGGTGACTCAGACCTCTACCACGATTCGAACCTGCGGAACATGAGTAGCCGGAGAGCCGTGATCCCTCGATCGCGGTGGTAGTCATAAATCTAGCGGCCTGGTGGCCCTCTCACAATGAGTGCCCGATGCGATGCATGCTGCAAGTAAAGCAAGCAACTAACGGAAATGGGCAATCCTTCACAACGTGCTAAGGCCTGCAATTAAAACAAACTCTCCCTTGTGTGCAAATTTGGTGAATGGTTACCACGAGATCCACCGGCACGATGATACGGCCTCTTCAGTGTAGGAGCGAGCGAGACCTCGAAGCCGACCACCTTTCCGCCGAGAACCCACCAATAGTCTTACGCTTAGCTTCCGAAACCGACTCGATTAGGATGACCATCTCGATCGCGGGCGCGATCACAGTATTCCTTCAAAGTGGTACACATGAGCGGTGCCATACTCTGTCTAATATGCAGCTTCATGCGCATATTGAAATAACGGATTTTATCAGCCTCTGTCCTCACCTGATCTCTCACGAAACCCAACTGCTGATTGTAAGTAATGATGGCCTGAGAAATAGGCACATCCTGAGGTGTAGCGGTGAAGAACTCCACAATTCTGCGCTCCTTAACTGGCGGTGGACAATATTCTGCTTCCATAGCAGCTTTGAATTCCTCCCAAGTAGCTCGACGGTCTCTGGGCGTAACGGCCTCCCACCACTCTGTAGCTTCCTTATCCAGGAGGTACTGGGCAATATGTACCCTCTTGTCTTCGGGACAAGCTACGGCATCGAAGGTTCTGGACAACTGAAAGAGCCAATTCTCCCAACCGAGAGGGTCAGAAGATCCGGAGAAACGAGGTGGGTGCATCTTAGTCACCGTCTGAAGCCACTTACTAGCTTCCTCTTCCGGTGTCGGGGGCGGATTCTAGCGTCCACCACAGGCTATACGAGTAAGTTGGGCTACCAAGCTGAAATCTGTGATAGCCAGGCGTCGGCATTATTAGCGGCCGAGTGAGAGGCTGAGTCCGCAGAGGACTGAGAAAGTGAGCCCTCCTCATTATCAGCACCACGACCACGACCTCGGCCGCGTCCCCTAGCCGGTCTACCACGACCTCTCAACATACTGAAGGAAAAAAAAATAAAAGAACAAGATCAGAATGATTCACAATTCACAAGGTTGGTAACACAAGTCACAATTCCGAACAACGCAAGAAACGAATTACATAAATATAAGAGTTCGAGGAGACTTACAGCCACGGGTCGCATGAAAAGATGGTAGCCCGATGATATTAGGCTCAACGACTGACTCTAACGACACAACTGACAGACCCAAAATTAACCGACAGCCTAGGCATTCAAAACCGAGGCTCTGATACCATAAATGTAACACCCCAATTCACAAATGGGACATTACACGCCGTAGAACCCTCGTGAGGTCTACCAGGCTAACACATGACACATAAACCACAATATAATCCCAAATGATGCACTCAAAAAGTAAGTAAGGCCGTGGCCTCGGCCAAAACATTTTAACGGAGTACATGAACATAAGATAAATCCAATTCATTGCCCACGCAGGGGACTTAAACTAAGTTTCAAAGTAAACAGTCTAATTCCGGTACTCGACAAATGCAATGACAAAACATAAAAATACAGACTCGAGCCACATCATCATGCCAAACCATCCTTTGTATGCGCATCCCCTGCCGGCTGCTCAGCTCGACCAGTACCTGAAATGCATAAGACGCATTTCCCCCATTTAAGGGGTTAGCATTCGAATAGCTAGTGCAAGTACACAATTACACAGCATTATATATATACACGATTCAACGCAAACAAATCGTTAGGAAAAATCATTTTGAAAATCAATATTCTGGAATATCACATTAACACCAAAACAGTATATCAACAAGTTTTCCACATCACAATTATCCACGCTTGGTAACTCGCGACCGTACCCATTAGTATCGGTCCCCATAGGTCCCGTCGGACCGTCCCCAGGTGAGAAACCACTTCCGCGGCCGTACCCATTAGTATCGGCCCCCAGAGGTCCCGTCGAACCGTCCCCAGGTGGAAGAACATCAACACACGCACCCAAGTCCACTTCCGTGGCCGTACCCATTAGTATCGGCCCCCAGAGGCCACATGCCATCCCCAGGTGGAAGAGTAACCATCACATTCATTCAATAATACAATTTACATCATTCGCATCAAATCCGTACACACATAATGAAATATAATACATGTACTTGCCTTGAGTGAAACGAAATGAAGGAAACGACGAAGGAATAGGTTTCGGCCCGAACAATCCTCCCAAATCCATTCCTAACACAATAACGGTATACACAAGTCTCAATAATGCGGAAAGGTAAGAATTAATCCTAATTCTACCCCTTAGAACGATTTGTCGGTCATGACTTGGGTATCGTCGACTATAAGTGATGAACAATGGAAAACTTGAAGTTTAAAACCACAAATCATCAATAAAACGAAGAATTACAAGTACACGATCGAAATCTAGCGATAACCCAGTAATAATTCAGACTAAAAGAGTCAAATCCCAAGAAATCCCCAAAATTCCCCCAAAATCTCAAAACAAGGGTTTTGGGAATATTTACCTTGATTCGGATGGTGGAAAGTGATTAGGAACTTGAAGAATTCACGCAAGGAATGCACGGTGGTAGTGAATGATGATCTACAGTCGGAATCGGCCCTAACCCTCGCCTGGGATCGCTCAAAGCCGAGAAGGATAAGAAATGAAGGAAAAATGACGAAGTTGACTGCTGTTGTCCTATTTATATAAAACAGTCTTAGCGCACGCTACGCACAAGCATTAGCGTACGCTAACGGGGCGTGGAAGAACAGTCTGCCTTCTGTCCTCCAGTTAGCGTGCGCAAGCTGACATGGTTAGCATGCGCTAATATTAGGAATTAGCGTGCGTTAACGCTGAATTAGCATGCGCTACCTCGTCCAGTACAGAAACACTGAGCCTACTGTCCAGACCGCTGAAATCGTTAGCGCACGTTACGAACCCCAGGTTAGCGTATGCTAACCACATAGTGATAGCGCACACAAGTAAGTCCGGAGTAGCGTGCGCTACTAAGGCGGCTGATTGATCTTGCCACGATCTGGCTTCTTGCCAAGACAAAAGTGCCGAAATACGAAGCAAGACCATAATCCGGAAACATAAACACATAATAATCAAGATGACAAAGTTGAGCGTTGAAAGAGAATATAATCTCAATCACTAAAGAGTCTGAAACGAAGCAAATAAAGGGAAATTCCCCAAACTTATGAAAATTACAAGAACGGCCCAAGTGCCCGAAAAATCGCGATACAACGTCGGATTAACAAACCGAAAGTTTCAACACGACCAACTCAACCATACAAACTTATACAAATCGAGAAACAACGAAAACGAACAAGTTTTATGAGAATCGAACGTACATGCGGCAAGATATAATTCAAGATGAAATTATGCGAAAACATCCTCGAAACTCGACCAGACGGAAAAACTCCAAGAACAAAATAGATTCAGAATCCCAAAACGGTGCTAAGCGAGCTGTCCGAAACGAACATACACCAAAAATAGAAATTACCGAAAATAGAAAATACGGATATTACAATATGGTCCGTCTATTTAATTGTCCTTCGAACGGTCACAACTTCTTCATACGAACTCGGATTCGGATGATTTTTTTTTTTTAAAACGATCGTCTCGACGAGAAGAATAAAGTGAGACCAGTCGTGACTATATTTGAATTTTGTAAAAATATCATCCTTGAACCAATTGATCTGTCTTGTACCGGTTGGCTAACCTGCAGATATAATTTAATTCCAATTAATTATCCAAAAATGACATAAAATTATAGAAAATTCTAACAAAATGAAATAATATAAATATATGGTAAAACGAATAAATTATCACACAAAACACACAATTATATACATAAAATACTAATAAAAATATTACTCAAAATATACTAAACAGTCTAAGAATGAACGATTTAAGTAAAGTTGCGTGCAATATTGCATAATCCCAGGCAAAAATATGCTAATTGGTGTGCATAACCAATGACATAATCACCATACATATTATTTTGACGGTGGTTTATGTGAGACCGTTTGCATATGCACATGGGACGAGATACTATTCATTAATCTCTATCATGCAATAAACATCAAGTACTTTTTGATGTGAACTCTCCAACATCATCGAGTCCTTTAGATGTGATAAGGGAGGTGAGTCCTTATAAGTTATCATGGAAGTTCTGCAGCAGTTTGAGTGGACAGGAGAGCGACATGTGACCAACATGTCGGAGAATCCATCAAAATCATAAATACATAAATGGTCCGCATATTAGGTGGATGGATCCACAAATATCTCATTATATTCAGCGTAAGAAAGGAATGTTTGCTTTTGTTTCTTTAGCGTAGGAAGGTCTCGCTCCTACTTTGGCAAAAGAGCAGGCTTTACAACACTGAGTGGTGGGCATTTGATATGCATCTGGTTCTTTGGATGACATAACATGATTAACGTCAATATTGTTCTTTATGTTGAGTTGTTGCCACATTTTCGCTCGAAAAGTAATGATGTACGTACAAGTTCTTTAGTATATGGATCATTATACTTTGACCAAGATGAACTAGTCTATCGTGCCAAAGCCTATATGAGTCTATGTCCCAAAGTACATTGTTGGTGACAACATAGAATTTTAAAAACCTAATAGTAGTTAGGTACAGTCCACTAGATTGAATCACGAGTTATTCTAAAATGCATTTACGTCCACATTCATTACAATTAATAAAAGAAACTCTATTCTATTCTCACAGTGGGTTTCAATTTGGAAACCATTGCTACGTATATTGTTGAAGCTATGTAAGGTTCGAAGGGCTCTAGGTGCATACAGAGTATCGGTAACTTAGAAGACTGCCATTTAGGCATCAATAATTTGGCATTACCTTGCCCTTTGATGAGTTGGGAGGACCCAATCATCGTAGTTACCGAGGTTTGGCAGGCGACTTATTCGATGAATAGAAGCCTAATTCTAAGAACATTCAAGTTTTACTCGATTCATTCCTTAGAACAGAGAGAAATTTCGAACCACAAGCATTCAAGCAATATTCAGTACTTCGAAATAAAGCTAATAATCTAACGTAAGCAATATTAATATCTTGTTCTAGAAAAACAAAGTTTCATCACACCATTACTGAAAATAAAACATCGATAAAATCGTTCTGAGGTAACAATGCCAAATGTAAACGAGAAAGTAAACATAATGATGACATTCAGTCATAAAGGGGTGCCTCTAATGACTGTGGCACGCATGGCTCAGTGCGATTATCGGTGACTGTGAAATTGACATCGGGGGTCTCGTCGAGAGCATCTTCCTCCATATAGTGAGACTCCCGTTCTTTGGACTCTCTATATTTCTTGTAGTGTTGTAATATCCGCATTTTTCCTTCTCTTATTATTCTCATTTTAGTACATTTTCGTTTTTGGCGACTCGCTTGTAACCGTATCGACATTTTGAGGATATTTAATATTGAACTTTTTGTCGTTCGAGCTTGACTCGGACTCGTTTTACTCGATTTGATGTTTCATGTTGTTATTTCGGATATTATCGTAATCGTCATTTGGAACCGCCGTTTCGGGGTTGCCAAAGATCCATCTCGTGTTATTATGGGCGTTGTGAGCTTTTGTTTGGTGTTTTGACCATGTGTCGTATATTCCGGATGTTTGGGCCGTTTTGTAAATTTTCCCAAACTTTTGGGAAAATTTCGTTTGTTGATTGTTTTTTTTCGAACCTTTGAGTAGTCGGGAATATATTTTCCTTCGGCATTTAAGTTCGTCGTTTCAGGTCCCTAACGTCCGTACCATCGTGAATTGTTCACCGTTGTATTTCGACTCTTTTTCGGTACCTCCATCTTTCATTCCTGGCCTGTACTCCACAGAAAGGAATGTTACGTACGTAACACCCTTTTGGTTACGTACGTAACGTCCTAGTGTAATTGATTCGACAATTACGCCTTTTTGGTTACGTCGTAACACCCTTCTTGGTTACGTGCGTAACGCCCTAGTGGATATCGATTCGGGCGATTACGCCTTTTTGGTTACGTCGTAAGGCCCTTATGGCTTACGTGCGTGTCTGACTACGTGCGTTAGCATGTGGTGGCTAACGTCACGTAGCAGGCTGGGTTTATAAACCCAGGAGTTGACCAATTTCGGTCATTTTTCATCCTTCTCCCCTCCTCAGGCTCGTGGGCGATTTCCTTGGTGTCTTCCGCGATTTGAAGCTTAGCAACTCCGAGCCATCATCTTCTTGAGTTTTTGGAGTATTTTATCAACATCTAATCGTGTTCTTCGTCTTTAATCCGAGGTAAACTCCTAAAACCTTCTTTTAGGTAAATTTGGGGGTTTTCGTGTGTTCGTCCGATTTGTTCCTAATGATAGATTAATTCATAGTGAATATGATTAATCTTGTTGGTATTGTTGGTTCTCCTACGAATTCATAGTATATTTTCATAGTTTTGCAAAATCGAGGGGGTTTGGTTGTGGTCCGCCCTCGTTGTTATTTTTATTCGAATATACATGAATCGTAGGCGGGTTTCCGGGTGTATTCCAATTCCATAATCGTTTAGAAGTGGTTGTGATTGTGCTATTCGAATCGTTAGGTTCATTTTCGTCGGTTCCTCGCGGTCGTGCTTGATTCTTCCGTTCCGTTCGTGTCACCGTCTATTTAATCGAGGCAAGTACCCTTATGAACTTACGATCTTGACATAGTAGTTTTGTATGAAAAGTTGTGTGTGTGTATGCTCACTGCGGGTTAGACTCGACGGGGTCTCGGTAGGGCTCCACGAAGTTGTGGAACCGCGAGCTTGCTTTTAACCACTGTGGGTTAGATCCGACGGGGTCTCGGCAGGGATCCACGAAGCTGTGGGTCCGCGGTTAATTGTGGTGCATTTTTACAAATGTGGTTTGATCATTGGCATTTCCGGAAATGAGTGTTTTGGAAACTATGATTTCTTGACGGCATGCATTACTATATGTGTAAGATGTAAATTGTTCATTTGGTTACTTGTACTAGCGTAATTGCTAACCCCTCACGGGGACCCGTTTTGGGAAATTCGTTTTATGAATTTGAGTCGGAGTTCATCGGGACGAGCGGGCGGACGAATTACGGATGATGGTCATGCGTGATGATTGTGCATAAGTGACGTCTTAATGTCTTTTTGTCTTTTCATCTTTTGTGGCTTTTGAACTAATAATTGTACTCGAGTACTTAAGAGTTCTTGTTCGTCTGGATTGTATTGTTGCCTATATGTTTGTGTTGATTGATGATGTTATGTTTGACCGGTTGAACCGGGTGTATTGTTCTGTTTTGCGTCTTTACGACATGGTGTTGGTTTGTCGTTTATGTGAGACGATGAGTATGATGCTGTTCAGCCTGGTGGGTCCCATATAGGGATTCACGGCGCTGTAATATACCTCGAATATCTTGAGGGTGTTACAGAAAATGGTATTAGAGAACTAGGTTTATGGATACCTAGGCTTGTCGGTTTATTGGGTCTTGTGGTGTTTTGTTATGCACATCATCGTCACGCTGCCATGATTCCGGTACTACCAGTGTCCGTAAGTTTTCCTTCCTCTGTTCATTAATTCCTTGTATCGTACGCTTGATTCTCGACTTGTAATTGTTCTTTTCTTGTACTGATCCTTGTATGGCTTTTGCTACTTATTTAACTCCAGTATGGATGCTGGAAGAGGTCGTGGTCGCGGTCGTGGTCGTGGACGCGGCCGGGGACGTGGGGCAGCCGGTGGGGCGGCCACTTCACAGTCTTCGGGAGCCGGAAGTACCGGCGACCGTCATAGCCATGCTTCTTCTCAGGAGCGTGCCGATCTTGGTATTGCGGCCGTTATGCAACAAATGGTGAACCAAATGGCGGCAATAGCTCAGGCGGTTCAGAACCCGGATCAGGCCCATGCTAATCGGGGCGGAGCGGACCGTTGGCTCCAAGATGTCATCAAGATGCATCCTCCTCAGTTTTCGGGAGCTTCAGACCCGATTGGCTGGGAAGGGTGGATCAAGGAGATGTCTAAGGTCTTCGTTGCCACTAACTGTCCCGAAGACCGTAAAGTTCCTATTGCTCAATACTTTCTCACCGGGGACGCTACGGACTGGTGGGAGGCCGTTGGGCCCAAAGATCATGCTGCTTCGTGGGTTGAGTTTCAAGAGTTGATGGAGACTGAATATTGCCCGTGGCCAGTCAGACAGGCTCGGGTACATGCTTTTTATGATGCTCAACCACGGGATATCCCCGTAGCTCAAGCTATTGCTGATTTTAACAAGGAGTTGGGTTATGTGAAGACCCAAGTTGTCGAGGAGAGTGGCAAGATTTTCCATTTCTCCAGACGGATGAAGTTGCCGATTCGGGACTATATGTCGGGGCTCGTATGCACTACCTTGAAAGATTACCAGAGCAGGGCCCTTGCTTACGATATGTCTGTGACGGCGAGTGAGGCGGCCCACGAGTAAGCGAGAAGTCCGCAGGGAATTTTCGGGCCACAAGGTGGGGGTCGTGAAATTTGATCTGCTAATTTTCATTGGTGGTGGCCGGCTCGATCTCTGGGTTTCCCAGTAGGCTGCGAGTGCCCCTTCTCGAGAGGTGAAATGCTTTAAGCGTGGCGGCGAGGCCACATCGGTCGTGTTTGTCCGAACCCTTTGCGACGTGTAATTAGTGTGGCGGTCGGGTCACAAAGCCGTCTTTGAGAGGAGAAAATCCTTGGTGCCGGGCTTCCATTCCAGCGCCTAGGGAACCAAGTGTGAATCGAGGATCGTTTGCTCCTCAATCTCCGCCGAGTGCTAGCCGGGGAGAGGTCGGGTCAGCCCCTAAGGGCGAGCTTCCGGTGTCGGCTCGGCCCACCCGCGTGTCTATGAGATGCGGAGAGCCGATGACCCGGCGCTACCGTGGCGGCAGTGCACCGTTTATATTATTTCTCATCTGTCGGTGTGCTTTTCGATTAGGTGCTACGCATTCGTTCATATCTTTGGATTGTGTGCGCCGTTTGAGTCTCGACTGTTTGATGCCTTGTGAACCCTTCATCGTTAAGCTTCCTAGCGGTGATAGGATCGTTGGTGATCAGGAGGTTCGAGACTGTTCGGTACTTATTTGTGAGAGGACTTGGCCCTCTAATCTTATTGTTGTGAGTATCGAGGGTGAGGATTTGATTCTTGGGGATAATTGGCTCGAGCGGCATGGTGCGATCATGAACTACCGCACGAGAATCATCACTATGTTAGCCGAGGACGACACCGAGCACTCTTTCGCGGGGCGAAAGAGGGGAAACCAGAAGTTCGTTATTAACGCCTTGAAGGCGATGAGACTCCTGCGTAAGGGGTGTACTGGCTATTGGTGCTACGCCTTGCAGGCGGAGAGTGGCGGAGTCGAGCTTTCGTCGATTCCAATCGTTAGCGAGTTTCCTGATGTATTTCCTGACGAGTTACCGGGATTGCCACCGGATCGTGAGGTTGAGTTTGCTATAGAGTTAGAGCCGGGCGCGGCTCCTATTTCGAAGGCGCCCTATCGCATGGCACCTTCAGAGATGTCAGAGTTGAAGAAGCAGTTGAGTGAGCTTCTTGAGTCGGGGTATGTTCGACCGAGCGCCTCTCCTTGGGGCGCACCGGTCCTGTTCGTGCGGAAGAAGGATGGTTCACTACGTTTGTGTATCGACTATCGCGAACTAAACAAGGTGACCATCAAGAACAAGTATCCCTTGCCGAGAATTGATGACTTATTCGACCAATTGCAGGGAGCTGCGGTATTCTCGAAGATTGATTTAAAATCGGGGTACTATCAGCTCCGGGTGAGGGAGTCCGATGTGCCGAAAACAGCTTTTCGGACGAGATACGGACATTATGAGTTTATAGTTATGCCTTTCGGGTTGACTAATGCGCCGGCGGTGTTCATGCAGTTGATGAACAAAGTCTTTATCGAGTATTTGGATAAATGTGTAGTCGTCTTCATTGACGATATTCTTATCTATTCGAGGAATGAGGAAGAGCATGCCCATCATTTGCGGATAGTGTTAGATATTTTGAGGACCGAGCAACTCTATGCGAAGTTCTCGAAGTGTGAGTTCTGGTGAAGGAAGTGATGTTTTGGGGCACGTGATTTCGGTAGGGAGTCCGAGTGGATCCGAGAAGATTGAGGCGGTGTTGGATTGGGCGCCGCCCAGAATGTGAGGAGGTCCGTAGTTTCTTGGGTTTGGTGGCTACTACCGTAGGTTCGTCGAGGTTTTTAAAACTAACTCGGCCACTTACACAGATTGCTCCGAAGTCAGAAGTTAAATGCGGAATGACGAAAGGCGATCGAGCTTTGAGGAGTGAAGAGGCGTTTGACTTGACCCGGTTTTGGCATTGCCGTGTGGCAACGAGGGTTTTCCGTTTATAGCGATGCTTGGTCGTGGTCTTGGGTGCGTATTGATGCGGCACGGCAAGACCATTGCCTATGCGTCGCGGCTTGATTGAGGCCGTATGAGTGAACTACCTACTCATGATTTGGAGTTAGCGGCGATCGTTTCGCGCTCAAGATTTGGCGTCACTATCTTTTCGGCTCCACATGTCGATTTTTACCGATCATAAAAGTCAAATACATATTTACTCGCGAGAGTTGAATATGAGGCGAGAGGAGGTGGTTAGAGTTGATTAAGGATTATGACCTCGAAATCCTTTATCATCCGGTAAGGCGAACGTCGTGGCCGACGCCTTGAGTCGGAAACCGGATTGCGTTGCGAACGCTTGAGATCCTTACGTCTCGGCTGAGCTTGGAGGGCTTTGATCGAGTTAGACATTGAGGTCTCGTTGGGAGTGTCAGGGCAGCTTTGCGCTTTAGAGATTTCATCATCTTTGATCGACGAAATTAAGCTGAAGCAATCAGAGGATCCGATGATTACTCAAATCCGAGAGAACGTTCTTAAGGGAAAGTCTCCTGGGTTTGTGATTCACGAGGATGGTGTTTTGAGATTTCAGAGTCGGCTTTGTGTGCCGAACAACTCAGAGTTGAGGCGAGTATTTACGGGAGGCCCATGCTACACCTTATTCCGTTCATCCTGGTTCGAGTAAGATGTACAAGGACCTGAGAAGAAATTTCTGGTGGAATGATATGAAGGATGAGGTCGCACAGTTTGTAGCGAGATGTTTGACTTGTCAGCAGGTCAAAATCGAGCATCAGCGACCGGCAGGGTTATTGCAGTCACTTCCCGTTCCGGAATGGAAATGGGAAGATATATCGATGAATTTCGTTACGAGTTTGCCGAGATCGAGGTCGGGCATGAATATGGTATGGGTGATTGTTGATCGTCTGACCAAGTCGGCACATTTCCTGGGCATCAAGGACACTTGGGGCCCGGAGAAGTTAGCTCGTGTGTTTATCACGCAGATTGTGAGACTTCACGGTACTCCGAAGTCTATTGTTTCGGATCGTGACGGCCGTTTTGTATCGCACTTCTGGCAGGCGGTGCATAAGGCGTTGGGTACCCGTTTACATTTGAGTACCTCTTTTCATCCCCAGTCAGATGGACAATCGGAACGCACTATCCAGACATTCGAGGACTTGTTGCGTGCCTGTGCTCTCGATTGGAGTAGTGACTGGGAGGAACATTTGCCGCTGATCGAATTCACGTACAACAATAGTTGGCACGCGTCGATTCGGATGGCACCGTATGAGGCACTTTATGGGCGGCGATGTCGATCACCTATTTGTTGGAATGAGGCGTCCGATTTGGTCGGGACCGAGCCGGATGTCGTTTTAGAGACGAGGCGGAAGATAGAAGTAATTCGGGAACGGATGTTGACTGCCCAGAGTCGACAGAAGTCGTATGCCGACGTCCGTCGTCGACCTTTGGAATTCGAGGTGGGAGACCACGTTTTGCTAAAGGTGTCGCCGACGAAGGGAGTTTTTCGTTTCGGGAAGAAAGGGAAGTTGAGTCCGAAATTTATCGGCCCCTTTGAGATCCTCGAGCGAGTAGGTGGGTTGGCATACCGTCTGGCGTTACCTCCGGCCTTGAGTCATGTTCATAGCGTTTTTCATATTTCCCAGCTGAGGAAATATGTCCCGGATCCTAGTCACGTCATCGACTATGGTGAGATTGATGTCGCCGAGGATATTACTTTCGAAGAGCGTCCTTTGAAGATTTTGGAGCATCGTGAGAAACGACTGAGGCATAAGACCATCCCTTTGGTCAAGGTACAGTGGTCGAGACACGGTGTCGAAGAGGCAACTTGGGAAACCGAGGATAGCATGCGTGCTAAGTATCCCGAGTTGTTTATTTCTTAAGTTTCGGGACGAAACTTGTTTTTAGAGGGGTAGAATGTAATATCCGCATTTTTCCTTCTCTTATTATTCTCATTTTAGTACATTTTCGTTTTTGGCGACTCGCTTGTAACCGTATCGACATTTTGAGGATATTTAATATTGAACTTTTTGTCGTTCGAGCTTGACTCGGACTCGTTTTACTCGATTTGATGTTTCATGTTGTTATTTCGGATATTATCGTAATCGTCATTTGGAACCGCCGTTTCGGGGTTGCCAAAGATCCATCTCGTGTTATTATGGGCGTTGTGAGCTTTTGTTTGGTGTTTTGACCATGTGTCGTATATTCCGGATGTTTGGGCCGTTTTGTAAATTTTCCCAAACTTTTGGGAAAATTTCGTTTGTTGATTGTTTTTTCGAACCTTTGAGTAGTCGGGAATATATTTTCCTTCGGCATTTAAGTTCGTCGTTTGGTCCCTATCGTCCGTACCATCGTGAATTGTTCACCGTTGTATTTCGACTCTTTTTCGGTACCTCCATCTTTCATTCCTGGCCTGTACTTTACAGAAAGGAATGTTACGTACGTAACACCCTTTTGGTTACGTACGTAACGTCCTAGTGTAATTGATTCGAGCGATTACGCCTTTTTGGTTACGTCGTAACACCCTTCTTGGTTACGTCGTACGCCCTAGTGGATATCGGTTCGGGCGATTACGCCTTTTTGGTTACGTACGTAAGGCCCTTATGGCTTACGTCGTATCTGACTACGACGTTAGCATGTGGTGGCTAACGTGCGTAGCAACTCGGGTTTATAAACCCGAGGAGTTGACCGATTTCGGTCATTTTTCATCCTTCTCCCCCTCCAGGCTCGTGGGCGATTTCCTTGGTGTCTTCCGGCGATTTGAAGCTTAGCAACTCCGAGCCATCATCTTCTTCGAGTTTTTGGAGTATTTTATCAACATCTAATCGTGTTCTTCGTCTTTAATCCGAGGTAAACTCCTAAAACCTTCTTTTAGGTAAATTTGGGGGTTTTCGTGTGTTCGTCCGATTTGTTCCTAATGATAGATTAATTCATAGTGAATATGATTAATCTTGTTGGTATTGTTGGTTCTCCTACGAATTCATAGTATATTTTCATAGTTTTGCAAAATCGAGGGGGTTTGGTTGTGGTCCGCCCTCGTTGTTATTTTTATTCGAATATACATGAATCGTAGGCGGGTTTCCGGGTGTATTCCATTTCCATAATCGTTTAGAAGTGGTTGTGATTGTGCTATTCGAATCGTTAGGTTCATTTTCGTCGGTTCCTCGCGGTCGTGCTTGATTCTTCCGTTCCGTTCGTGTCGCCGTCTATTTAATCGAGGCAAGTACCCTTATGAACTTACGATCTTGACATAGTAGTTTTGTATGAAAAGTTGTGTGTGTGTGTATGCTCACTGCGGGTTAGACTCGACGGGGTCTCGGTAGGGCTCCACGAAGCTGTGGAACCGCGAGCTTGCTTTTAACCACTGTGGGTTAGATCCGACGGGGTCTCGGCAGGGATCCACGAAGCTGTGGGTCCGCGGTTAATTGTGGTGCATTTTTACAAATGTGGTTTGATCATTGGCATTTCCGGAAATGAGTGTTTTGGAAACTATGATTTCTTGACGGCATGCATTACTATATGTGTAAGATGTAAATTGTTCATTTGGTTACTTGTACTAGCGTAATTGCTAACCCCTCTGGGGACCCGTTTTGGGGAAATTCGTTTTATGAATTTCAGGTCAGGTTCATCGGGACGAGCGGGCGGACGATTACGGATGATGGTCATGCGTGATGATTGTGCATAAGTGACGTCTTAATGTCTTTTTGTCTTTTCATCTTTTGTGGCTTTTGAACTAATAATTGTACTCGAGTACTTAAGAGTTCTTGTTCGTCCGGATTGTATTGTTGCCTATATGTTTGTGCTGATTGATGATGTTATGTTTGACCGGTTGAACCGGGTGTATTGTTCTGTTTTGCGTCTTTACGACATGGTGTTGGTTTGTCGTTTATGTGAGACGATGAGTATGATGCTGTTCAGCCTGGTGGGTCCCATATAGGGATTCACGGCGCTGTAATATACCTCGAATATCTTGAGGGTGTTACAAGTGTGCTGCGACTTGCTTACTTGCATGGCAGTTCTTGTACCAATGTCCAGCATCTCCATATCGATAGCACGGTTCAGCGCCAACTCTGACTTTGGGAGCGTCAGGAGGGGTAGGTGCTTTATAATTTTCTTGGCTAGTAGAGCCAGGAGCACCAAGTCTTCTCATTACATTGGAAGAACCCCCACGTACTCGACCACTATGCCCTTTTCCACGTTGTGGTTTGGGGTTGCCATGACCAGTCCACTGTACATTGGGGTTCTTTCCACCTTTCACATAATTGGCCTCGGGAATTTTCCTTGTCCCAACGGGCCTGGCATTGTTGCTCACTAACACTTCATTATACCTCTCAGCCACTTGCAGTAGGTTGATAAGCTTATTGAAGGTAGTGATGCGTTTGTTGTCATACTCCAGCCTATACTGGTTCGCTAGTATAAGGGCAGAAGTAGGGAAGGTGGAACGGGTTTTCTGGATCATATCATCTTCTGTGAGGTCCTTTCCACAAAAATTAAGGCGTGCCTTCAGACGGAGCATATATTTGTTGAAATTGTTGATCCGTTTATAATCAAACAAGTGGATTTCATTCCACTGCACGGTCAACTCTGGGAGCAAGGTATTGTGGATGTTCCCAAAACGGCCCTTAAGGGCATCCCACAGTTCTTTCGGGGATTTCAACTGCAGATATTCCCATCTTAGGCTGGGGTCGATATGTCGCCTAAGAAACATTAATGCACTAGCTTTGGTTTTGTCAGACGGTAATTCGCCTGCTTTTTCAAAGATAGTAGCACTATAGTCCTTAGCGACAAAAGTGGTCTCTACGTCAGAAACCCATCTATGGTACTCAAGTCCTTCTGAGTCCAAGATGTCAAATTCAGGACGAGTTGGATTAGCCATCTTGAGACAAGAAAAAAAGGAAAATGAGTTTTCACAGTATATCATGAGTACTTTCCATGATAAAATTTTCAATAATGTGTAGGGTTATTATTTTTCAGAACCAAGATATGGTCAATAAATTACTTTCGATGCTATTGAAGGTGACAAATGAAATTACTTTATCATGGTTCGAGTTGAATATCTATATTTATAGATATAGACATGTAATCCTAAGAATATATCTATACACGTATAAATGCAGTCAAAGGGGTGTCTTATGCCGCAATAATTATTAATTCAACGTGAATTTATTTTAATTGAAGTTGCTATAAGCAATTCGTTTTAATTTAATTAAAATTATTAATGCATCATGCTTTTGGTTTAATTAAGCATAAATAAATTACGGAGTATAAATATGCAATCAAAGATATATAAACAATCTAAAAATTATAAATTGCAGATAGTAGGGTTCGTATTGTGTACTTTACTTCGTGTGAATAGGGGAAGGAAAACCGGACTGGAGAAAAAAATGGGACTGCCGAGCGGGTTGGGTCGGGTCAGCAACCGTGTCAGATCTGGGTCAACAACCGGGTCGGGTCTGGGTCACGAGCCGATTTCTGGGCTTGGATCTGGGACGAAACGTCACTAGGGAGACGAACGGACTGGCTTGTCGGAACGGGCAGCGACGGAGGCTGGAGAAGGGTCGGAGTACGAGCCGGAGTTGGATTCACGGACCAGTCTGGTGCAGGGACAAGATCCGGAGACGTGGGCGGGGGTGAGTCACGGCGATTACAGTGCGGGCGATGGGTCAGCGGCGATTTCTGGTCGAAGGGGATGACCGGACGGGGGTTGCTCTGCAGCGGGCGAAAAAACGGAGCGGTGGTTCGCGATTAGGGCGACTGACCAGGGTTGGTCGCGGTGGTTTTCGGTGCAGGGGGGTGCGTCGGTCGGACGTGAGGAAGGTGACCGGTGGTCTGTCGGGGGTGGTGGCGGCTAGGTTTGTAACATCCTAATTTTATTTATAATTAAATCTTGAAAATAACTTTAATTATCTTTAAAAATTTCCTTTAAATAAATAATAACGTGCGGAAGCTAAATAAAAATTAGTATCACATAAATATCAATTAGAAGAAGAACTATATTTTTTTTACATTTAAAATTTCAAAGTAAACTTTAGTAATTAAATCAATGTAAGGAATTAACGAAGACTCCAATTTAAAATGCAACCAAAATATTAAGTACAGAATTTATACTACGTCTAATTACGTAAAATTATACCAAACATTAATCATTTAATGAAAATAAGGCAATTGTTAACGTTCGCAAAGCATTCAAATTACAAATTGAAAGATTCTTCGTAAATAAAAATATAATTAATAATATTAAGAGTTGATGCTTATATTGATACCATCTTCCACCAGTACCACACTCGCTCCTTTAACCTGAAAATATTTTAAAAATTCGGGGTAAGCTTGAGATTAGTGAGGCTATACATGTCACATATGAATATATCACGAATAATTGAACACATAAATATTTATGTTCTGTTTTTACGTGTATTTCTACACGGAGTACTCGGAGCCCGGAGGCGATCTGAGCCCGAAGGCTAACTGAGCCCGAAGGCTAAATGTTCTGTGTACTGGAAGTACAATTTTTTTTCTTTTTCCTGTTCTGTCTGTATGACATGATAAATCACATCATAAATAATGTATGCCAAATAACATGTAATATATATACGAGACTTGTAATTTGTAGAAAATAAGTGAAAATAAAAAAACCACACCTCAAATGCAGCGCTTGACTAAATATGGATGCTTTGCTTGCGAAATCTTAGGCCCGAAAGTTCTCGTCGTTATCTACAATAAAATAATTTAATATTATTATTAAAGTATGAAAATATATAATAACACAAACTAAATTAAAATAATTGAATTTGTCCATGGCTATATGTTCCCACTTCCATTGTGGAATTTCAAGTGGTTTGAGTAATCCTGATGGTCGTTGATGTTCGGCCTTGACTTGTTGACAAGTCAAACAACTCTCCACAAATTTTCCTATATCATTCTTCATTCCTTTCCACCAAAACATTTTCTTGAGATCTTAGTACATTTTCGTACTGCCTGGGTGGACAGTATATGGCGTACTGTGAGCCTCGATTAAAATATCCTTTATCATACCCTCATCTCCGGGCACACAAATTCTCCCTTCGTACATCAAGGTACCATCACTTGTTATTCCAAAACCCTTATTGTCTGCAGATATGGCCAACTCTTTCATTCTACTTAATATCTCATCATGGGATTGAGCTCTCTTAATTCTTTCCCGTAAGGTTGGTTGAACCACTAGAGCTGATAAAATTGATGTTGTTCCCTTTGGTCTAACAACTTCAATATTCAATCTCGAAAAATCATGAATGAGTTGCTCTTGAGTAGTGATCATGTTGCACAATTCTCCTCTCGTCTTGCGACTTAAGGCATCTGCAACTACGTTGGCCTTGCCTGGATGATACTGGATCCTGCAATCATAATCTTTCACCAACTCAAGCCACCTTATTTGCCTCATGTTTAGCTCCTTCTGAGTAAATAAATACTTCAAACTTTTATGATCGGTAAAAATTTCACACTTTCCTCCGTACAAGTAATGCCTCCAAATCTTTAGCGCATGAACTACAGCGGCTAATTCTAGATCATGAGTAGGGTAGTTTAACTCATGTTGTTTAAGCTATCTGGAGGCGTATGCAACCACCTTTCCATGCTGCATCAGAACACAACCAAGACCTTGCTTCGACGCATCACTGTATATTACAAAATCCTTGGTAGGGGCTGGAATCGTTAACACAGGTGCTGTCATCAACCTTTTCTTTAATTCTTGAAAACTCGCTTCGCACTTATCATTCCATAAGAATTTCTCCCCTTTTCGAGTCAACTTCGTCATAGGTGCTGCTATCTTTGAGAAGCCCTCGATAAATCTCCGGTAGTAACTGGCTAAACCTAGGAAACTTTGAATTTCATTTGCATTCGTAGGTGCTTCCCAACTGTTTATTGCTTCGATCTTGACTGGGTCGACTTCAATCCCCTGAGCGGTCACCACATGACCGAGAAATACTACTCGGTCAATCCAAAACTCGCATTTCTTAAACTTCGCGTATAATTTCTCATTGCGAAGAGTCTCCAATACTATTCTTAAATGTTCCTCATGCTGTTTCTCATCTTTAGAATACACCAAAATATCATCAATGAATACAATAACGAATTTATCCAAGTATTGGTGAAATACTCGATTCATCAAATCCATAAATACGGCTGGGGCATTACTTAGTCCAAAGGGCATTACTACAAATTCGTAGTGCCTATATCTTGTCCGAAAGGCCGTCTTAGAAATATCATCCTCCTTTATTTTCAATTGATGATATCCCGATCTCAGGTCAATCTTAGAGAAAATTCCTGCTCCTCTAAGTTGGTCAAATAAATCCTCGATCCTTGGCAATGGATACTTATTTTTAATTGTGAGTCGATTTAACTCACGATAATCGATAAACATCCTTAATGTACCGTCTTTCTTCTTGACAAAAAGAACCGGTGCTCCCCATGGGGAAACACTTGGACGAATAAAATTTAAGTACAAAGAACTCTTGCGATTGAACTTTCAATTCTGCAATTCTTTTGGCGCCATCCGATAGGGAGCCTTTGATACGGTCTTTGCTTGGGTATCAAGTCAATTGTGAACTCTACTTGTCTATCAGGTGGAATTCCTGGCAAATCTTCAGGAAACACATCTGGAAATTCCTTCACAATTGATACGTCTGAGACTGACAATTCTTGTCTTTCTGTACCAACTATGTTCACTAGGTATCCTTGACATTTGCCTCTTTTAAGCAATTTAATTGCTTTCATGGCAGATATAAACCTATGTGAGGTACAAGTCTTTGCTCCGAAAAATGTAGTCTCTTTATCCCCAGGCAAGACTAGGGTTATTTCTCTCTCATAACATTTAATGATAGCTCGATACTTTTTCAACCAATCCATCCCTGGGATTATGTCGAAGTCTTTCATATTAATCACGTATAGATCCGCATCCAAGTTATTCTCATTCAAATCTATAGGTGTATTTCTAACCATAGAATCAGCACATATTATTTTACCAGATGGTACGCTAACCTCTAATGGTTCTTTTACTCTAATGTCTTTACATCCAGTTAGAGCATGGAACTTCTTAGACATGAATGAATGGGTAGCGCCAGTATCAAAAAGTACTAATGCAGGTATATTAAATACTGTCAACATACCCGTCATTGTATCTGGGTTTCCTTCAGCATCTTTCAGGCTCATGGCAAACACTCGTGCCCTACCCCCGGAAGTCTGACCTTCTTTTCTGATTGGGCAATCATAAGATGTATGTCCTGATTGCTTGCATCGATAGCATTTTCCCTGACCCGCCAGACATACTCCTTCATGGATCTTTCCACAATTTGTACATGAAGGTTTCTCGGCCTTGACGCTGGGCTTCGTTTTTCCTTCAATTCTGCCTTGCTTACTCTGACCTTGACTGGCATTCTGACTTCCAGTCTTACCTTGGTTATAGCCTTGCCACTTCCTCTTACCAGAGCTCTCAACCTGTTTACAGTCCATATCCTGACTCGAGGAAATCTCTTGAGCTCTCTTGACAGTTTCTGCATAAGATAGATCATCGTGGCTCTTGAGAATATGCCTTATTCCTGGTCTGAGACCATCCAGGAACTTGCGAGATTTTTCCATGTCAGTGGACACAAAACGTGTCGCAAATTGGCTCATGTCGGTAAATTTCCGTTCGTATTCAGTCACAGACATTCCTTCTTGCTTGAGATCCAAAAATTCCCACTGTTTTTGTTCACGATAATGTCTCGGGTAATACTATTCTCTGATTATAACCTTGAACTCGTTCAAAGTTAGGGCTGCACGCTCCTCTTCTGGCCGAGTCCTCCAGTAGCTCTCATACCAACGGTCGGCTCCTTCCGTAAGCTGATATTCAGCACAGATTACTCGTTGTGCATCTGTGCATCCAATCAGCCTAAAATTTCGTTCTAACGATCGAATCCATTCTTCCACGAAAGTAGGTTCTTCCTTTCCAGTGAATACTGGGGGTCCGAAGCGACGGAATTGTTCCACCACTTGGTATTGGTTTACAGCAGGTATCTCAGCTTTGTTTTCTCGTTCTCTACGCCCTCCATTCATAGCACCTTCGTTTCCTCCTCTCCCAGTGCGTGGCCTCCTTGGAAACATTTTCCTAATGTTCAAAATTGCGATTACTGGTAAGATTCTACGTCTATATATTATTGCAAAAATTTTGTGAATATAGGCCATATTCGTGACTGAAAATAAAAATAAATAAATACATATGAAATATAATCCCACTATTATTTGTATAATTATTTTAAATGAAAAATCAAGTACAATGTTGTACTCATAAATAAGATTGTTAAAAATACTCGGATGCCCAATCTACGACAATTAATACTAAATAGTCATATTTTATTCTCCAATATAGATTATAACTTAGTTTGAATTCATGCCGAAGATGCCGAAGCCACACTGGCATCTTCGCTTGGATCTTCTTCTTCCTCTTCATCACTGTCGGAAACATCATCCAGACCACAGCGTTCTCGGAGCCACATTCGATGTAGCTCGGCCGAGAACTCCACAAAGTCGATCACTGGCGTATCTGAGGTCGAGGTAAAGTCGACCAAATTTAAGAGTAGCGTCCTAGCTCGGAGGCTCCAAGCAGGGGGAAGAGTCTCCATAAGCTTCACAACGGCAAGGTAGTCGAAAACTCCATCCCGCCTAACACGCATGAACTTTCTCGCCATATTGTTAATATGATCGCCTACGTCGTGATGGTCTGGCCTTTGGTATTCTCGAAAAGTCCGAACTCTCGTGCTTCTCAATACCAACGAACATGAAGTTGATTTCCTAGCGGTTAATCTCGTACGAGCCATCTACTCACATGGATTATTCTCTAATGTGTAAATGCATTAACCAATATACAAATAATATCGAACAATTATATTAACTGAGTAATCAAGAATATCCACAATTTACAAAAATGAGAATAATTCAGGATATATATCTGAATTTCTGAATTAAAATATGTAACTGTTGAAGCTGGCGAAGTACCGTGGAATGGTATTACTGAATAATATTTTCATATAGAAGAGTATGCAGAATCATAAACTTCTCTGATACCACAATGTAACATCCTAATTTTATTTATAATTAAATCTTGAAATTAACTTTAATTATCTTTAAAAATTTCCTTTAAATAAATAATAACGTGCGGAAGCTAAATAAAAATTAGTATCACATAAATATCAATTAGAAGAAGAACTATATTTTTTTTTTACTTTTAAAATTTCAAAGTAAACTTTAGTGATTAAATAAATGTAAGGAATTAATGAAGACTCCAATTTAAAATGCAACCAAAATATTAAGTACAGAATTTATACTACGTCTAATTACGTAAAATTATACCAAACATTAATCATTTAATGAAAATAAGGCAATTGTTAACGTTCGCAAAGCATTCAAATTACAAATTGAAAGATTCTTCGTAAATAAAAATATAATTAATAATATTAAGAGTTGATACTTATATTGATACCATCTTCCACTGGTACCACGCTCGCTCCTTTAACCTGAAAATATTTTAAAAATTCGGGGTAAGCTTGAGCTTAGTGAGGCTATACATGTCACATATGAATATATCACGAATAATTGAACACATAAATATTTCTGTTCTATTTTTACGTGTATTTCTACACGGAGTACTCGGAGCCCGGAGGCGATCTGAGCCCGAAGGCTAACTGAGCCCGAAGGCTAAATGTTCTATGTACTGGAAGTACAATTTTTTTTCTTTTTCCTGTTCTGTCTGTATGACATGATAAATCACATCATAAATAATATATGCCAAATAACATGTAATATACATATGAGACTTGTAATTTGTAGAAAATAAGTGAAAATAAAAAAACCACACCTCGAATGCAGCGCTTGACTAAATATGGATGCTTGGCTCGCGAAATCTTAGGCCCGAAAGTTCTCGTCGTTATCTACAATAAAATAATTTAATATTATTATTAAAGTATGAAAATATATAATAACACAAACTAAATTAAAATAATTGAATTTGATTTAAAAAGATGTAATTGAGATGTTAGAAATTAAACAGGGGTAAAATTAAAAGATAAAAGAATTAAGGGGTTGAATTGAAATTTGGATAAAATTTATTGGATATAAAATCCAAACACTTGGGTTTTTCATCCCCAAACCCATCCGCCGCCCCACTCTCTTCTCTCCCTCTTCTCCCTCTCTCTCCAGACGTCTTCTTCTTTTTTTTTTTCTGCATCTGATTCTTCTCTCTCCCTCTTTTCCCTCTCTCTTTTTTTTTTTATATATATACACAGAAAACAGTCTACAAAAAGCGAAATGGAGAGGTTGAATTCCACTTCCCTGATTCCCCTCTCTCGTCATTTCACAACGGCCAACAGTGAACTGTGGCTAGTAAAAAAAACGGCAAGCGGATGATGGAAATCTGAGGGAAATGGTTGTGCTGGGCATCATGACTCGTTGGTGATTATCGGGCTGGGAATGGCGGCGGGGTTTATGAACGGCCGTCGGTGGTGGTGTGGGGGCAGCAGATCTGGCTGCTCTCAAAGGAAATGGATGTGGATTTTTTTTTCGGGATATTGAAACTCATTATTAGGAATTTTGATTTTATTTCAATGTTTGAATGTTGATAGAAAACTGAACGGATATTTGCTGAATAAAAAAACAACAACTGTTATCTTCTTCGCTGGGAAAATGTTGATTTGCAGAAGGAGGGGAGTTGTGTGATATATATTGTCAGGAGAAGAATTACAAAAGGTATAGATTAATTATGTCTTAATTTGGTTCATAAATGGGTGATGAATGCAGTGAATAAATTTTTCCTTAAGAATGAAAATTAAGGCTGAGATGGAAAGTTCCGTTTCTGATCAGAAGAGAGAAAAGTAGGGAGGTGAAAAGATAATTGGACTATTGGGTTGGGCCAATTAAAGATATAATTAGGTTGAAAATCAGTTAATATTGGGTTGGACTAATAAATGGGTTTTTCAATTAAAATTAAATGTATAAATAATTTAGTAATAACATTTATAATAATGTTAATAATATTTTAATAATATATTAATACTAATAATAATATTAATACTAATAATAATAATAGTGATATTAATACTGTTAATAATAATAATAATGATAATAATAATTCGCGGATATTACAAGGGTTTTCTGCAGAAAACAATTTTTCGCTTTTTTTTCCGGAATTTTGCAGAAAATCGGGAGGAAAACAAATTTTCTTGCTCAGCTGGGAACTACGTGCTGATAACGTGTTGAAGGAAAAATAACTGAGACAGAAAGTAGGGCAAAAGTTGTGTATTATTCCATTGATGACATCCCTTTAAATAGGGAGAAATACATACAAACAGGCCTTAGCCAAACCCTAACCAGGAAAGCCCACAAACTAACAGACTTAGGCACACAATGGGTATTATTCCTTTAAAAAAATCGTCGTTTTTGTATTTTTGGTGATTTTTATGAATTTTGGAAATTTTCTCATATTTATAAGTATGGTTTCTTGGTAAAAATAAAATCACATCGAGCAAATTTGGATGGGAGCAAAAACGGAAAAGCGGAGCAGCGGAACACCCTGTGACCAAGTCTTGAGTCACTCAGTGGCCGAGGGCTCCGTTTCTCGGCTCTGAGCCTCGGTTGCCACCAAGTCGAACCCTCGGCCGGTCGAGCCGTGTATCGACCGAGACGTGTCCCGACCAAGCTGTTGGACCGACCCCATTACCGACCCGGCACCCGTCGGGCCGGCCTTAACGACCAACCCCATACCCGCCGGACTGACCCTGACCGAGCGAGTCACGTTGGTTTGATCGAGGCTGAGCCGTATCGGACCAGGGCATCACCGATCCCTAGGCAAATGTTCTCTTATTTTGTAATTTGTGCCGAATCTATAAACAAGCGTTTTGACCATGTATTTGTATCCATCCCCTCATTTTTCAGATTTCAAGTTTAAAAATCACTTTCCTCTCCATTTTTCTATATTTATTTCCTCCCTTTCTAATGTAATATCCGCAATTTTCGATTTTCGGTAATTTTTTTTTCGGCGGCAGCCCATTTTGACGACTCGATTGTGACCATTTCGTCATTCTGAGAATGTTTAATTCTGAACTTTTCGACGTCTGAGTTCATTTCGGTATTGTTTTGTTGAGTTCCGTATTTCTTCACGACTTTTCCGCACTCGAGTTCGATTCTTGTGAATCTCGTTCGAAATCACTGTTTCGAGTTTCCCGTAAGTCCGTTTAACTTTGTTAGACGTGTTGTGTACTTTGGTTTGGTTATTCGATCACGTATCGTGATTTTCGGACGTTTTGGGCCGTTTTTGTAATTTCCCAAAGTTTGGGGTAATTACTTCCGTTGTCGAATTTTGAGCCTTCGGGTGGTCGGAATCGTGTGTTCTCTTAGCGCTTGGATTCGTCTTTGCGAGTACTTCATAACCGTATCTTCGATTCACATTCAGGTTCGGGTTTCGGGGTCGTCCGGGTCGTCGGAAGTGGCCACGACCGAGACGGCCGCAGCAGGTACTGGCCTGGCCGAGTTACGGCCGTAAGGTGTCGGTTACGGCCGTAAGTGATCGGCAGGCATGGCCTGACGAATGCCGGTTACGTCCGTAAGGGCCGAGAGTTACGGCCGTAAGGTGCCAGGCAACTTCCGGACGAATGCCGGTTACGGCCGTAAGGACCTGCCGGGTACGGCCGTAAGTGCCGAGTTACGGCCGTAAGGCCCGGCCGGTTACGGCCATAAGTGGTCGGTCATGGTCGGCTATTTAAAGGCCTTGACGTGGATCTCTCGGCCATTTTCCATTTTACCTTCGTTTTTCGCGACCCTTCGACGGAATTTGAGGGTTTTTGATCGGGAACATCATAGAACATCATTTTTGGAAGGCTTGTGTTGATTATATCATCATCTAATCCGTGTTCTTCGTCCAAATCGACGTATTTTGGCTTGAACCCTTGTTTTTGAAGATTTTAGGGATTTTCCTTTTGATTTCGATTCCAATCCATTTTTTATCAATTAATTGTTGCATAAACGTTGTTTTGGACGTGTTCTACGGATTGTATATCCGTATTTCGAGTTTGTTGGAATCCAATCGGGATTTTTGGTTTTCTAAGGAACCTTGAACATTTAGTATCCGATTAAATGTCTCAAAGGGTTCCCTTCAATTCTTGACCGTGTTTTCCTTTATTTTCAATTGTTATTCTCATAGTAACCGTGTTTCCGTTGGATTTCACGGAGGATTGTAGGTGTTCGGGGTTTTTCGGGTTGTGCCGTATTCGTAGGAATATTCGGGTGCCGACTATCGAGGCAAGTATTTTACTATACGAATTGTGTCTTGTGAATAGGGACGTTGTGTTATGGTTATGATGAATTGAATTATCTTAGCGAATATGCTTCGTATGAATTGATTATTATGAACGATTGACGGTAACGATAATACCTTCACTTAATTAACATCGTGGAATTGTGTTGGATGTGCAAATCATGTAAGTTTGTGCCGGGCGTGGTTGGTAATTGTCGAGTTGTTGTGATGATCATGATATTTGTGTTGTTTTGGTTTACATACTTGATTGTACATTTCGGTGTAATGTGTATGTAACACCCCCAAATCCGCTCAGGGATATTACACGCCGTAGACCCTCTCCTCGAGGATCTACCAGGCTGATAACTAAAATCAAACATCTAAACCTCGCCTTTAAGGCTAAAATGACTCAGTAGACCGATTTGGTCTTTCAACAAATACATACAACTCAAATACAACTCATGCCCACGCAGGGGTCAAAATACAACCACACCCGTACAATGGGAAAATATACTGCAGCGGAAAAGAAAATACAACTAGACCAATACGACAGCAACGGATCCTCGTGTGATTAGTATCGTTCATCTTTCATCATCCTTCGTGCCGACCCTGTGCTATGCTCCAAAACCTGAATGCAAAAATAGACATCCACCCCCCGAATACTCGGGGGTTAGCAAAACTCCACTGTTTTGCTAGTGCAAGTACAAGTGCAAAAATACGAGCCATACAATACAAGTTCCAAGAACAATAATAATCAGGAATCCTCAAAGATCCAAACGTAAAGAAAAGTACTTCCCGAGACAAGAGTTTGAGTAAACATTTCCAAAACCGAAAGATCGCAAATAAGGGAAACAATTTACAAAACAGTTTAAAATGCCATCGAGAGTTTTAATAGAAAACAATTTAGGATTATAAAATCCTTCTCTTTCCAAAAATCAATAGGGTCACAGCCCAAATGTTTTGTTTTCGCAAATAGGAAATCACCAACAATTTACAGGGTCAGAGCCCAACATCACGTGTCCTCAACGGACGTAAAATCAACGAAACATAATCACGCACGTGCATCGCCTAGGACCGGGACGATACCACCGACATCCCACCCGAGGCCTCGAAGGACCCTCCCGAGCTGGCTAGCGAAAAAAATCACACACATCTCACGGTTGGATCAATCGCTTGTTGCATCCTGGCCACATGATCACATGCCATGTGCCACCGTAGATTATCTCAGGCTCTCACGGTTGGATCAATCACTTGTTGCATCCTGACCACATGATCACGTGCCATGTGTCACCGTAGACCTTCAACCATGTCCACACATTCACACAAATAATATATCATATCAAGGATATTCAAACAATTTGCCCAGAGGCATCAAACACTTAGCAAAACACCACGTCAAATCACAACGCACCGAAATGAAATAATATACGTCCACACACAATACCAAGTGCAACATGAACACCAAGCATATACATAGAATTCACATAGTTATTCACGAACCACACCAATCATAAAACACACACGGTTTTGAAAGAGGGCCTTTAACGAGGCTAACCAAATCTTTTGAAAACTCATTTCAAACAAACAAACAAATCAAGACGATCACCAATCATCATATCCACGAAACAAGAAAAGTATGGACAAGGTACTTGCCTCGAATAAGAACAACGCGAGAATCGACCAAAGTAGGTTGACACGAACCGATAACGAACCCGGCGACTCCACCGATCGCCAACTCACGTCATAAACTACGAAGGACAATAATAACAATGAAATGAATTCCATAACACGACCCAAAGCCGTTGAATTCAAAGAACGAATGACGAAAGTTCAAGGATTTCCCAAGCGGCCAAGAACACGATTCGTTCCGTCAAATCACGAAAACGAATTCCAAGTTGAAATATGGATATACAATCCATAGAATATGTTTAACAACATCATTTAACCATAATCGATCCATCGAAAATGGATGAAAACGAGATCGGGGACAAATCACCCAAAAGTCAATTCGAAGGAAATCAAGAATTATACTTGATTCGACGAAGAACAATGGATTAAATGATCTTAAACAAAAGAATACTATCAAGATTAATCATACCCATCATGAATTAATCAACAACACGTAACGAATCGGACAAAAATGCAAAAATCCCCAAATACACGAAAATAGGGTTCTAAGGAAGATTACCTTGATTATTTGGATCAAAGGATGATAACGGATGATTGATTGATGTTATGAACTCAAGAACTTCATGGATTTGTTGTTAAACAACATGGCTTAAATCACCCATGAATCGCCAAGCGGATGGAGAAGGAAGGAAATGAAAACGAAGGGAAAAGTGGGTGGTCTGTCATATATATATCGGGCCGGAACTAGCGGGCGGTAGCCTTGCCGGACTAGCGTGCGCTATCGGCGAGATCGGCCGAGCACTCTCGGCCATGGCCCGCATGACCCGTCACCACCGACCAGTCCGCCGACCATGACTCGTCCGCCGACTCAGCTAGCGTGCGCTACGGCCGAAGCTTGCGCGCGCTAAGCCGACTGTCTAGTAGCCACTGGACTAACAAACTTGCCTGTAACGTCGCTAGTCGGCCGGCGTGTGCGCTACCCCTGCCGGTTACCGTGCGCTACGACCGACAGCAGCGTGCGTTACTGCCGATCTGGCCGAGTCGAGAACCTCGAATCCCTCTGTCCGGCCCGATAGCGTCGTTGGTCGACCAAGCTAGCGTGCGCTACACTGCCGGTTAGCGCAGCGACTTCCGGCGATGGCGTGCGCTACGCCGGTTCTGCCGCGCATTTGTCCGGCGGTGCCAACCGTCCGGCGATCCGCAACCGTCCGGCCAAGACCGACCACGAGGGCTCGGCGACCGATTTCAAAGCGTGCGGGCGAACACGGCGAAAAGTTCGCGGACAACATCAACGGCCCGAAATGAAAACATAATACCATAATTAATCATACGCGACCAAGAAACGAATTCGCGACAACAATCTGAATACGGATACCCGTAACTTTCAAGAAATTACAAAATGGCCCAAAGCGTCAGGAAATCACGATACGTGATCGAATAACCAAATGGAAGTTCACAACACGTCTAACAAAGTTAAACGGACTTACGGGAAACTTCGAAGCAATGATTTGACGAGATTCGCAAGAACCGAACTCGAGTGCGGAAAAGTCGTTAAAAAGCACGGAACTCAACAAAACGACTCCGAATCGAACTCGGATGTCAAAAAGTGTAGAATTAATCATTCTCAGAATGATGAAACGGTCATGAGCGAGTCGTCAAAACGGACTTCGGCCGAAAAAAGAAATTTACCGAAAAACGAAAATTGCGGATATTACATTCTACCCTCCTTAAAAGAAGTTTCATCCCGAAACTTAAAACAAGTAGGGGAAGAAATATTCCGCCAGGAAAACTCAACGAGATACGCAAGAAACGCGTAACTAACGCCCAACGGCGAAATGTTACAAACAACGCAACGGAATATACGGTGTGAAAACACGCTCCACGACGACCAACACAACGTCGCCGATAGAGACATAATAACACCAACAAGTGACAAGCGTCATCAAACAGATAATACAATCAAGTCAATTATCCAAACAATCACAAAACACAAAGTACTTGTTACAAGAAAACACGCACAGTCGAGAAAACAGAGAATAAACACAAAACGATCCACAAGGGCAATCATAAATAATTCGGACTACGCCGAAATCCTCAAAACCACCCTAGGCATCTCCGTGTCCTTTCGGAGCAGAGATGCAACCTCGATCACCAAACCTCTCAGCTACCGTCTCGCAATGTACGGATCGGTGACCCACCTGGCCACACTCGAAACAGCTGACTAACGGTGAACGACAATTCTTCGCAGTATGGCCCGCTCGACTACAGTTATAACATATCTTCGAAGTGCTCACATTACTCACTACAGGGGTACTACTCCTCTGATCACGCGATCTAGGAAATATTTTGGGATGACGAGACGAAGTCCCAACCTCAAGGGGCCCACTCCCCTGATTTCCTGAAAAGTTCCCAACGGTTTTCTGTTTTTTCGAGTCAAACATACTCTCGGTCGATAATCTGGATAGCTCATAGGCTAACGCCCTATTTTGATAATCTCTCAAGGAAGTACAAGCGAGACCTGCCATGTACTGGCGAATCTCCGGCTTCATCCGCCTACTAAAATGACAAATCTTGTCCTCCTCTGTCCTTACTTGATTTTGCACATAGCCGAGTTGTTTGCTAAAATCAATAATAGCTTGAGACAGCGGTACATCCTGCGGTTTCGCCGAAAAGAATTCATTAATCCTCTGATTTATGATCGGTTCGGACAAAACTCATCTCTCATGAATTTACGGAACTCGCCCACGTGACAACGCGATCTCGAGGCTTAATAGCCTCCCACCGACTAAGCGGCATCTTTGTCGAAAAGATCTTGAGCTAGGAACCTTACGTTCTTACGACAATCAACTATCTCGAAAATCTTTTCCAACCGGAAAAGCCAACCATCCGGCTAAAGCATCTGCGGCACCCAGTAAACGAGGGGATTCATACGAACCACTTCTCGAAGCCACCGATTTGCACCGGTGTCCGGGTCACATCTGTAACACGCTGAATCGCTGAGTCAATCGAGTCATCCGAGTGGCTACTGTGAAAAATAGTAGCAACACCAATACCAATACTATCACCGGAAGCATGCTCTCGACCACGCGTCCGATCGCCACGACCACGACCTCGGCCCCTCGGCATCTTGAATAAGTAACCACTCAAGACTGTGAGAAAATCATAACACATAACACATACAACGATTACCATCGTAAGGCAACACACACATGAATATCACAATAACGACGGCATCGTTCGGCGACATCAACGACTCGAATGATGACGGTGCACAATTACAAAACATCAAGGAACAACCACGTATGTACACAATCATACAAAATCCGGTTCCAATAGCTCGCACAAGTGCGATAATACATAATTCATCACAAGGCGACAACATTCAATATCAACATCTTACACACCTTCTCCGACCACAAGGTGAAATGATGGGTTTTAAAACGAAAACCACCTTTTGAAAACAGTTTGGAAACACCAGTTGATCTTGAGTATCATTTTACAAAAAGTTAAACAAACATCATTTTCGAGACTTTGAAATTCATCTTGCGTTTGAACTAAAATGAGGACACCTTTCTTTTAGTGAAAAACTTTGAGAATATCCGACCCTCGGGTCTAAGTATAAATGTTTCTAAACATCGAAAATATCTCAAAACATTTTGGTCCTCGAGGTAGAAAAATTTTGAAGCAGATAGTTGCGCTAGTAGGCGCCTTGAAAATACAATCCATTTAAAAGTACGTCTCGAATTTTATTTTCTAAGATACTCAAGGTTTTCAAAGATAATTCAATGGGCTACAATGCCCAAAAATTTGAGTAAATACACGGAACATTATAGCGCCGTGGGTCCCTTGACCGAACCACCGTGCTAAAAACCAATTACAAAAATGCCCAAAAAGGTCGATGACGGTAGTACTTATCAAAACTCACAAAATCATTTGAAAACACCCAACTACCGTCAAAGCGGTCAAGGCCAACAACTCGGTTAAAGGAATCGGTTTTGAAATAAAATTGATCGGTAAAATACCGAAAGCTATTACAAAGGAACTCACGCGGATAAAAGAAATACGAGTCAACATGCACAATCCAAAGAACACTACTCCTCACATGAAAGAAATATGAGAGTCAAATAGTCACGTATCAAGAAATCAAAATCCATAAAAGGATTCCGTCACTTAATAAATAATCATAAAAATATAGCTCGTGTCACACGAGGCACAACACAAAGAAGGGAGACTTACGGCCCACAGTCGCACGAAGATGATGATCGCCCCACGATACTAATCACGACCAACAAACTCGGGCAGACGGCGTCGCGACACGACTCGATCGGATAAAATCCGACGAGACAAAAACTCGATAGACACCATCGACCCGGCGGACCTAGGTTTCCACAACCTAAGCTCCGATACCATTCGTAACACCCCCAAATCCGCTCGGGGATATTACACGCCGTAGACCCTCTCCTCGAGGATCTACCAGCCGATAACTAAAATCAAACATCTAAACCTCGCCTTTAAGGCTAAAATGACTCAATGAGCCGATTTGGTCTTTCAACAAATACATACAATTCAAATACAACTCATGCCCACGCAGGGTCAAAATACAACCACACCCGCATAACGGGAAAATATCTTGCGGCGGAAAAGAAAATACAACTAGACCAATACGACAAAGAATGGATCCTCGTGTGATTAGTATCGTTCATCTTTCATCATCCTTCGTGCCGACCACGTGCTATGCTCCAAAACACGAATGCAAAATAGACATCCACCCCGAATACTGGGGTTAGCAAAACTCCTTTGTTTTGCTAGTGCAAGTACAAGTGCAAAAATACGAGCCATACAATACAAGTTCCAAGAACAATAATAATCAGGAATCCTCAAAGATCCAAACGTAAAGAAAAGTACTTCCCGAGGCAAGAGTTTGAGTAAACATTTCCAAAACCGAAAGATCGCAAATAAGGGAAACAATTTACAAAACAGTTTAAAATGCCATCGAGAGTTTTAATAGAAAACAATTTAGGATTATAAAATCCTTTTCTTTCCAAAAATCAATAGGGTCACAGCCCAAATGTTTTGTTTTCGCAAATAGGAAATCACCAACAATTTACAGGGTCAGAGCCCAACATCACGTGTCCTCAACGGACGTAAAATCAACGAAACATAATCACGCACGTGCATCGCCTAGGACCGGGACGATACCACCGACATCCCACCCGAGGCCTCGAAGGACCCTCCCGAGCTGGCTAGCGAAACAAATCACACACATCTCACGGTTGGATCAATCGCTTGTTGCATCCTGGCCACATGATCACATGCCATGTGCCACCGTAGATTATCTCAGGCTCTCACGGTTGGATCAATCACTTGTTGCATCCTGACCACATGATCACGTGCCATGTGTCACCGTAGACCTTCAACCATGTCCACACATTCACACAAATAATATATCATATCAAGGATATTCAAACAATTTGCCCAGAGGCATCAAACACTTAGCAAAACACCACGTCAAATCACAACGCACCGAAATGAAATAATATACGTCCACACACAATACCAAGTGCAACATGAACACCAAGCATATACATAGAATTCACATAGTTATTCACGAACCACACCAATCATAAAACACACACGGTTTTGAAAGAGGGCCTTTAACGAGGCTAACCAAATCTTTTGAAAACTCATTTCAAACAAACAAACAAATCAAGACGATCACCAATCATCATATCCACGAAACAAGAAAAGTATGGACAAGGTACTTGCCTCGAATAAGAACAACGCGGAGAATCGACCAAAGTAGGTTGACACGAACCGATAACGAACCCGCCGACTCCACCGATCGCCAACTCACGTCATAAACTACGAAGGACAATAATAACAATGAAATGAATTCCATAACACGACCCAAAGCCGTTGAATTCAAAGAACGAATGACGAAAGTTCAAGGATTTCCCCCAAAACGGCCAAGAACACGATTCGTTCCGTCAAATCACGAAAACGGAATTCCAAGTTGAAATATGGATATACAATCAATAGAATATGTTTAACAACATCATTTAACCATAATCGATCCATCGAAAATGGATGAAAAACGAGATCGGAGACAAATCACCCAAAAGTCAATTCGAAGGAAATCAAGAATTATACTTCGATTCGACGAAGAACAATGGATTAAATGATGTTAAACACAAGAATAATATCAAGATTAATCATACCCATCATGAATTAATCAACAACACGGAACGAATCGGACAAAAATGCAAAAATCCCCAAATTCACGAAAATAGGGTTCTAAGGAAGATTACCTTGATTCGCTGGATCAAAGGATGATAACGGATGATTGATTGATGTTATGAACTCAAGAACTTCATGGATTTGTTGTTAAACAACATGGCTTCGTCACTCATGAATCGCCACCATGATGGAGAAGGAAGGAAATGAAAACGAAGGGAAAAGTGGTCGGTTCTGTCATATATATATCGGGCCGGAATTAGCGTGGCGCTAGCCTTCCGGACTAGCGTGCGCTTATCGCCGCATCGCCGAGCACTCTCGGCCATGGCCCGCATGACCCGGCACCACCGACCACCCGCCGACCATGACTCGCGCTCGACCCGCTAGCGTGCGCTACGGCCGAAGCCTGCGCGCTTAGCCATTGGCCCAAAGAGCCACTGGACTAACAAAATTGCCTGTAACGACGCTAGTCGGCCGCGCGGCGCTACCCTCGCCGGTTACCGGCGCTACGACCGAGCAAGCGTGCGTTACTCGCCGATCCCGACCGAGTCCGTAACCTCGTAATCCCTCCGTCCGCCCGATGGCGTGCGTTGTCGACCAAGCTAGCGGCGCTACACCCGGTTAGCGCGCGCACTTTCCGGCGATGGCGTGTGCTACTACGGTTCTCGCCAGATCTGCCGGCCGGTGCGCAACCGTCCGGCGATCCCCGCAACCGTCCGGCCAAGACTCCGACCACTGTGGCTCGGCGACCCGATTTCCAAAAACGATTTTAACGAACACGATTTAAAAGTTTGCGGACAACATCAACGGCCCGAAATGAAAACATAATACCATAATTAATCATACGCGACCAAAAAACGGGTCGAGACAACAATTACAGATACGGATACCCGTAACTTTCAAGAAATTACAAAATGGCCCAAAACGCCCGGAAATCACGATACGTGATCGAATAACCAAACGGAAGTTCACAGCACGTCTAACAAAGTTAAACGGACTTACGGGAAACTCGAAACAGCAGTTTCGAACGAGATTCGCAAGAACCGAACTCGAGTGCGGAAAAGTCGTTAAAAAGCACGGAACTCAACAAAACGACTCCGAAACGAACTCGGATGTCAAAAAGTGTAGAATTAATCATTCTCAGAATGACGAAATGGTCATGAGCGAGTCGTCAAAACGGACTTCGGCCGAAAAAAGAAATTTACCAAAAATCGAAAATTGCGGATATTACAGTGTAATGGCTTGACATTTGATGTATATGAGTTGTGTCGTGTCGATGTGTGTGTGTGTGTTCCAGGTAGGGTCTGACGAGGCCTCTGGAGTTCGGTAAATGATGTGTACGAACCAGGTGTGTGTTCCAGGTAGGGTCTGACGAGGCCTCTGGAGTTCGGTACATGATGTGTACGAACAAGATGTGTGATCCAGGTAGGGTCTGACGAGACCGCTGGAGTTCGGTACATGATGTGTACGAATGATGTTTGTGGCCGGGTAGGGTCCGTTGAGGCCTCCGGAGTTCGGTACATGATATGTACGAACAGTGTGTGTGGTCCGGGTAAGGTCCGTCGAGGCCTCCAGAGTTCGGTACATGATGTGTACTAACAATGATCGTGTAGCAGTGATTGTTTGGGTAACATTTTAAATATGGGTCTCGGACTCATAATGATATATTATCTAGTGTGCTTTGAAACGAGAATCGGGCTAAGGCCCTAATGTTTACGAAAAGGTTTTGTAAATTGGGACTCGAGGTCCAAAAGAATTTCTGCTTTAAAAATCCCCGAGATGATGTGTTCCTTTTCAAATATCTCTTGCTTGAGTTCGAAATTCTAAAACTTCTCGGGAACATTTTGATTATTGATTTCCGTATTAAATTCGTAGTTGCTATTTACTTGTTGCATTTCGTATCGTTTTATACTTGCACTAGTAAAACAGTGGAGTTTTACTAACCCCCGAGTAATCAGGGGGTGGATGTCTGTTCTGCATCCAGGTACATGCAGGTTCAGGGGAGCAGTCACAGGATTGGCACAAGGGGATGACGAGCTACGATACTAATCAAGAGTCGAGAGTTGGTAGAGTTTGGTTGTATCGTTAGAGTTGATTTAGTCTTCCGATGTATTGTGTTTCGACCCCTGTGTGGGTAATGTTGTTAGTTAGTTCTGTTGATAGAGTTGTGTGACCTCATCGGTCTGTGTGTTTATGTGTAAGTGACCTTAACGGTCTGTATTATTATATTGTTTGACCCTGGTCGGGTAAGCATTTGGTTGTTTATGGATGTTTAGCCTGGTATATCCTTGTGGAAAGGGTCTACGGCGTGTAATATTCCCATATGATTTTGGGGGTGTTACATTTATGGTATCGGACGTTAGGTTGCGGAAACCTAGGCTGTCGGGTCGAGTCGAGTCGTGATTTGTCGAGTAATGTGTTGTCTTGTCGTTCGAGTCGTCAGGTGACAAGTTGAGTTGTGCGTAGTCACAACGTGTCGGTTATGTTGTCGGACGAGATTAGTATCGTGGGCGACCGTCACCTCCGTGCGACCTGTGGATGTAAGTCTCTTCCTTTATGCATAATACCTGTGTATCTCGATTTTATCTTAATGAGTTAATTGCGGTGCATAATTTTATTTACACAGTATTGTGTAATATAGTTGTGTTTAATACTCGTGGCACATAGTATGTGTATAGAACTGGACACGTTATTGTTTTTTCTTTGAACCACCGGGTGGAGTGGTATGTTGTGAAGGTTGTAAACCTTGATGGGTTTCGAAAAGGTACCGACAGTAGAGTTTGTGAGAAACTCCGATGAATGATTTTGCTGTCTGTTTAAACTTGATACCACGAGATGCATTTGATTGAATTGGCGACCCTGGTTGCCATTTGAGTATGTGGTTTTAAATTCGACTATTTTTGGAATGTTGTAATTTTTGTCCGCTATGGGTAAGTTTGAGAATGTTTTCTGAAGGACTTTACAGTTTGAGAATTTTTGTAAAAATCGATTTTTGGAAAATATTTTGGTGGTGCGGTCAAACCACGGTTTATATGGATTTTTAAAATTTGTTCAATTTTGACAAATGGGCCGTGTATTTTCAAATGACACAATCAGACGGTATTTGAAAAATGTGTTTTGAAGCACTTCGGACATTGTAAAATATTACCGTCGTTTTGGTTATGAACTAAAGGATTTTGGAAAATTTTTGTTTTGCAGAACGATTTTTGGTTTTCGGAATTTTGAACTCATATGTCCACGTGTTGGGGCTAAGTGGTTGTGATAAGTTTGTGGTGTTGTTGTGCTCGCCGGAGAATGTTTTAGTGTTCTCTAAATGTTGAGATACATGGTTTTGATTGGACGACCGAGGTATTAAAAGTGTTTTAAACAAAATTCATTTCACTAAATTTTTCAAACTTGAGAATTTTAAAATTTTATCATTTGAATAATACCTCGGAAATATTTTATTTTTGTTGCTAGTGTTTGATCCCTATGATACGTGTGTGGTTTTGACTGTGTTTGATTTGGTAAAATCCAAACATCTCTGTTGATGTGACTGTGTGAATTATTTTTTAATGAAGTTCTTAAATTACAGTGTTAGTTCGTGCACTTGTGTGATGACTTGGAGTTGATATTTTATCGTGCTGATATTTATCACCCTATGTTGACGTTGTGATGTTTGGTTGGTTGTGTTATTCTGAAAGTTTTTCACTAAGAGAAAGTGTCCTCATTTTTATCAAATGCGAAATGGTTCTCCAAAGTCTCGATAACGATGTTTCACGTTTGTACTTTTTTGAAAGGTGATGCTCAAGATCAACCGGTGTCTTTCTAAATTATTTTCAAAAGGAGGTTTTCGTTTTTTAAAACCTATCCATTCCTGTTTGAGGGCTGGGTATGTATATATGATGTTCGCGTTGTCGTTAGGATGTTTGCTCCCGAGTATGATCGAATTGGTGGCATGAACGTCGAGGTGTTGCCACGCATTTGTTGTACTACCCTCTATGAGAGGTGTGAACTGGTTTTTAACTGTTTATCGCCTCGTGGTGATTTGCGTGTTGTCGCATGAGTGTGAGTTGTTAAAGCTTGGGTTTGTACGTTTGGGTACAAGTGTGATTGTTTCATGATGTTAATTATGTGCGGGTTATCGCTCGGGCCGTTGAGGTCGCCGAACGATACCATCGTTGTTGTAGTGTTTGTGTGTGTATTACTTTACGATGGTAATCGTTGTATATGATATGTGTTATGATTCTTTGTTGTGCTGAGTTGGCATCTCCGCTATGTTGTTTTGCGACGTTATGCTCCATTGTATCTAGCATTTGTATTTTCGGTATGCCGAGCCGAGGTGTTTCAACCGTGATGTGTCGGGGCATGCACATGTAAATTGTCCTTCTCGTCAGTAATGTGTTTCAAGTGAGGACTCGAGGGACACCGAATTCAGTTTTGCGAATTGGCTATCGAGACTTTCGGAGTTTGCGCTTCAGCACAGATATCAGGATCGGCTCTGAGAGACCTATGGGAGATTTTTCTGTCGGTTGCTTTTTGTGTTGTTACCTTGTTTCCGTTGTTGTGAGTTGCGGGGATGACATTTCTTTTATAAGAGTTCGGATGTAATACCTGTACTATATTTGACTTCTGCAATTTCTCCTTCTAAATTCTATCGACTTGCACGTGTTCGTCGATACTTTTTGAACTTGTTTGATGTCTCAGTTGTCATCGTTCGAACTGGTTGTGACCTTGTTTCAGATCAATCTGTTTATCATCGTGACTTTTCCGAGTTCGGTTCGATTCTTGTGAACCTTGTTTGGAAGTAACATCATTCACTTTCTACCTGTTCTTTTAATGTCTGGAGTTGAAGTGGGGACTTCGGAGTCATTGTTCGACTGTTGTCATTCGATCATTGTTATTTGATCATTATTGTTCGATCATTGTTGTTCGGTCGTTGTTGTTGGATCGGGGTTGTCTGACTGTTGTTGACTGATCTCGTACTGCAAAGAATTGTCGTTCACCGTTAGTCAACTGTTTCGAGTGTGGCCAAGTGGGTCACCGAGCCGTGCATTGCGAGACGGTAGCTGAGAGATTTGGGGATTGAGGTTGCGTCTCTGCTCCGAAAGGGCACAGAAATGCCTAGTGTAGTTTTTGAGAACTTCGGCATAGTCCGAATTGTTTGTGGTTGTCCCTGTGGATCGTTTGTGTGTTTATTTCTGTTTTCTTGATTGTGCGTGTTTCCTTGTAATGGGTGCTTTGTGTTTTGTGATTGTTCGGATAATCGACTTGGTTGTATTATCTGTTTGATGACGCTTGTCACTTGTTGGTTTTATTATGTCTCTATCGGTGGTGTTGTGTTGGCCGTCGTAGAGCGTGTTTTCACGCCGTATGTCTCTTTGCGTTTCTTGCAGCGTTTCGCCGTTGGGAGCGAGTTTTCGGTTTTTGTGTATCTCGTCGAGTTTTCCTGGCGGGTTATTGCTTCTCCCTACTTGGTTTAAGTTTTGGGACGAAACTTCTTTTAAGGAGGGTAGTATGTAATATCCGCAATTTTCGATTTCCGGTAATTTTTCTTTTTCGGCAGCAGCCCATTTTGACGACTCTCTTGTGACCGTTTTGTCATTCTGAGAATGTTAATTCTGCACTTTTCGACGTCCGAGTTCGTTTTGGTATTGTTTTGTTGAGTTCCGTGTTTCTTAATGACTTTTCCGCACTCGAGTTCAATTCTTGTGAATCTCGTTCGAAATTACTGTTTCGAGTTTCCCGTAAGTCCGTTTAACTTTGTTAGACGTGTTGTGAACTTCGGTTTGGTTATTCGATCACGTATCGTGATTTTCGGACGTTTTGGGCCGTTTTCGTAATTTCCCAAAGTTTGGGGTAATTACTTCCGTTGTCGAATTTTGAGCCTTCGGGTGGTCGGAATCATGTGTTCTCTTAGCGTTTGGATTCGTCGTTGCGAGTAGTTCATAACCGTATCTTCGATTCATATTCAGGTTCGGGTTTCGGGGTCGTCCGGGCCGTCGAAAGTGGCCACGACCGAGATGGCCACAGCAGGTACTGTCCTGGCCGAGTTACGGTCGTAAGGTGCCGGTTACGGCCGTAAGTGATCGGCAGGCATGGCCTGAAGAATGCCGGTTACGGCCGTAAGGGCCAAGAGTTACGGCTGTAAGGTGCCAGGCAACTTCCGGACGAATGCCGGTTACGGCTGTAAGGACCTGCCGGGTACGGCCGTAAGTGCCGAGTTACGGCCGTAAGTGATCGGCCATGGTCGGCTATTTAAAGGCCTGGACGTGGATCTCTCGGCTATTTTCCATTTTTCCTTCGTTTTTCGCGACCCTTCGACGTAATTTGAGGGTTTTTGATCGGGAACATCATAGAACATCATTTTTGGAATGCTTGTGTTGATTATATCATCATCTAATCCATGTTCTTCGTCCAAATCGAGGTATTTTGGCTTGAACCCTTGTTTTTGAAGATTTTAGGGATTTTCCTTTTGATTTCGATTTCAATCCGTTTTTGATCAATTAATTGTTGTATAAACGTTGTTTTGGACGTGTTCTATGGATTGTATATCCGTATTTCGAGTTCGTTGGAATCCAATCGGGATTTTTGGTTTTCTAAGGAACCTTGAACATTTAGTATCCGATTAAATGTCTCAAAGGGTTCCCTTCAATTCTTGACCGTGTTTTCCTTTGTTTTCAATTGTTATTCTCATAGTAACCGTGTTTCCGTTGGATTTCATGGAGGATTGTAGGTGTTCGGGGTTTTCCGAGTTGTGCCGTATTCATAGGAATATTCGGGTGCCGACTATCGAGGCAAGCATTTTATTATACGAATTGTGTCTTGTGAATAGGGACGTTGTGTTATGGTTATGATGAATTGATTTATCTTAGCGAATATGCTTCGTATGAATTGATTATTATGAACGATTGACGGTAACGATAATACCTTCACTTAATTAACATCGTGGAATTGTGTTGGATGTGCAAATCATCTAAGTTTGTGCCGGGCGTGGTTGGTCATTGTCGAGTTGTTGTGATGATCATGATATTTGTGTTGTTTTGGTTTACATACTTGATTGTACATTTCGGTGTAATGTGGAATGGCTTGACATTTGATGTATATGAGTTATGTCGTGTCGATGTGTGTGTGTGTGTTCTAGGTAGGGTCTGACGAGGTCTCTGGAGTTCGGTACATGATGTGTACGAACCAGGTGTGTGTTCCAGGTAGGGTCTGACGAGGTCTTTGGAGTTCGGTACATGATGTGTACGAACAAGGTGTGTGATCCAGGTAGGGTCTGACGAGACCTCTGGAGGTCGGTACATGATGTGTACGAACGATGTTTGTGGCCGGGTAGGGTCCGTTGAGGCCTCTGGAGTTCGGTACATGATATGTACGAACAGTGTGTGTGGTCCGGGTAAGGTCCGTCGAGGCCTCCAGAGTTCGGTACATGATGTGTACGAACAATGATCGTGTAGCAGTGATTGTTTGGGTAACATTTTAAATATGGGTCTCGGACTCATAATGATATATTATGTAGTGTACTTTGAAACGAGAATCGGGCTAAGGCCCTAATATTTACGAAAAGGTTTTGTAAATTAGGACTCGATGTCCAAAAGAATTTCTGCTTTAAAAATCCCCGAGATAATGTGTTCCTTTTCAAATATCTCTTGCTTTAGTTCGAAATTCTAAAACTTCTCGGGAACATTTTGATAATTGATTTCCGTATGAAATTCGTAGTTGCTATTTACTTGTTGCATTTCGTATCGTTTTATACTTGCACTAGTAAAACAGTGGAGTTTTACTAACCCCCAAGTAATTGGGGGGTGGATGTCTGTTCTGCGTCCAGGTACATGCAGGTTCAGGGGAGCAGTCACAGGATTAGCACAAGGGGATGACGAGCTGCGATACTAATCAAGAGTCGAGAGTTGGTAGAGTTTGGTTGTATTGTTAGAGTTGATTCAGTCTTCTGCTGTATTGTGTTTCGACCCCTGTGTGGGTAATGTTGTTAGTCAGTTCTGTTGATAGAGTTGTGTGACCTCATCGGTCTGTGTGTTTATGTGTAAGTGACCTTAACGGTCTGTATTATTATATTGTTTGACCCTGGCCGAGCAAGCATTTGGTTGTTTATGGATGTTTAGCCTGGTAGATCCTTGTGGAAAGGGTTTACGGCGTGTAATATTCCCATACGATTTTGGGGTGTTACATCTAAACCCTAATTTTTATTTTCTTTTTCAGTTTCAAATGTAATTTTCAATTCCAAACTTCAATTATTGCAATTGCTCGTTTTTTTCTATGGACGCAAGGTTTATATGCACGAGGCATTCGGACCCGTGCAATGCACCGATCTTGTTTTTCGATAAAAGTTAAATTTTGCTTATGTCTAAAACTCAAATTTTTTAAACAGTCAATATTTCCTTGTAAAAGCACATATTAATATTTAGTTTAGGCTTTATTTTTGTTGCTAAAAAGTTTGACAAAAAAAGTTAACAGATTTAAGACTTGGCATTTGGTAGTATAGGTCTTTTATGTAGTCAAGTGATTTTATTCTTTATATGCACGCTTAACTTAATTTATTATAATAGGATGATATCAAAGACATAACTCGGATGATGTCGCATGAAAGCAAAACATTGTATGTATATATACAAATTGCTACAAAGTAGCTATTTGTAGCATCAAACAACCATAGCTTACCTTGTAATAAGTTCATGCATCATTGTTGGGTTTATAAATACGAAAGAATGTTGATTTCAAGTAGTAGAATTTTCATATGTTACTATCTTTTGACACTTAGTGGAAATTGGGTTACACTAAAATCAAAAGACGAAATAAAGATTCTAATTCATTATAACATTACTAACTCGTAACATTTTGCTAGTAAAAAATTTCACTCACGCTATTCAAAGACAGATGATCTAACTTGTAATATGCAACTGAGAGTCGCGATAGAAGGTAGATCGACACTCTTACTTGAAAAATTATCACTTGTTTCCAAAATGTTCATCCCTGAAAAAAGATCTCAGTCTTCATCCTCAAAAAGGAAAAAGAATAATTAAGCTAATGTAAATGGAGTTACTGCAAATAAATTTTTTAATCAGATATTAAAGAAAAGCTAACTGATACTAACATACATTGTTACAAATACAATTACAAATGAAGCATCATTCCTAGTTGTATATATAATGGCGTCATATCCTTCAAAGAAACTTTACAATTAATAAACCACGCATACATGTTTTACTCTATAATTTAATCCTCATTTAAAGAGGCTACTCAACATCACGTCTTTTCAATTATCCATCCACCTCATTTAAAGAGGCTACTGAACTTCACGTCTTTTCAATTATCCATCCATAATCAGCTTTGTATATTTTCCACTTTATTTAAATTAAATGCGTCCTTTTGTTTTTAATTGTCAATAATGTACTTTGTCAATTTAACATAAAATGAATTGAGTGGTAAACCGCTGAATAAGACTCAATTGCACATAATTGATTTTATAATTTTATATTATTGCATTTAATCTTAATCTATTTTATAATTTTATTTATCTTTATAAAAATTAAGTCATTAAGACTCCACAATTAATGATTGGACTCAATATAAATAAATATATATATATATATAATGCTTCCGTAAGTTGAAAGGGTCTTATTAATGCTTCGGTAACAATATGAAATGAAGTTGAAAGGATTGTGCAAATTAATTACTTCGATAATAATATGAAATGAAGTTGAAAGAAATGTGCAAATTAATTAAAAACAGGTTTATTAACTCAACTTTTATATATTAAAATTATGTATTTGATAGGATGATATTTAAACATTAATACTCCCATTAATTATGAGGACTTAACCTTTATATATATAAGATGAATTAATTTTATGTTTGGCTTTCAATTCCTATAGTTCAAGTAAGCTTTTCCACATTTTGTTCTTCAATTTTGATTGTTTCCGAGATCTATTCTCTCTCTCTCTCCTCCAATTTCTCCGTAGAATTATTATTGTTGTGCTTGATTTCTTTTCCATTTTGATTTCTTTCATATGTGTTGTCAAAATCCTAATTCCAGGGAGTGGGGAAATTGATCCAGTTCATCTTCGATTTAAGAGGATTAGCAATTGAGTTGATCCAATTTGGGGGAATTATATTGACTAAATCTAATTTTGTGAAAATCGACCCAGAGGGCAATTTGCCCCAAATTCCCCAGATTGAAATTGAATGTAATTCAATAGACATCTTTCAATTGAATTCAATTATTGATTCTTGCTAAATTCCTAGAATTGAATGTAATTCGATAGACATCGTTCAATTGAATTCAATTATTGATTTTGGCTAAATTCCTAATATGATTGGGGCAATTCCAACTCCCTAAACTTTAAAATTCCATTTTCCACTCTTTGATATTTTGCGCATTTAGGTGTTTGTTTAATTTCCTTAATGGTAATTTTATTTGCTTTTGTTGATTTTGCATTGAAATGCTATTCTATTTACTTAGTGATCATTTTTCACTTATTTCCTTTAATTTTCGGCATTGAATTACATTGCATTCCTTATTTAATAATCCAATCCTTAGGTTTAATTTTTGTGGGAATCAATTTTTTAATACCAAATCATAAAATTGATAAGTTTATATCCCCATTCATAAGAGTATAAGTTTTTAGTACCATTTTGATTAAAAAACTAAAATGTCCTCCCAAAAGTTGTAATGTTGACTTTCTCTTTTCTTTTTATATTTTATTTAATTTAAACTATTTTTCTTTTCTTTTTTCGTTTTCATTTTCCTCATCTGCTCAAAGCCGATCGATATTAATGTCTAACAACCAAAATTTAACTACAACCTATATATTAAAAAAACACAACTATTTTTTACAAAGGGTCTCTCAAAAATCTTATAAAAATCACAAGACTATTCGAAAAGAAAAGTCGACGTTCAAATAGGACTTCATTTGTCGTGCTTCTGGGTTCATAAAGAAGGTATGCATCAATATTTTACCGCTGGAAATTTTTTCCGACAAGTTTTCCGGACACGATGGCTGCACACGATGGCAAACTACCGTGTGCAACGGTCGTGTCCAACGACCTTGACATCGTGCGCGCAACTAACGTGTCGGGCACTGTATCATACAGCTTGCGGGCGCTGCCGGGCCCTGTATCCTACAACTGTTGAGTGTGTTCGGGGCACACGATCGTGCCCACGATGGCTAGTCGGTCATGGCAGGATGCACACGACAGTAGCAGCCCATGGCCGTGGGCAGGATGCACAAAAGTTCATGTGTACACGATGGGGCACACGATCATGTCCACGATGGGACTAGCCATCGTGTGCACAAGAACATCAATATTTTTCAATAATTTCTCAAATTACTCGTCAATTTACGTGTTATTACTTATATATTAACTAGTATTTGTTAACAGTATACTTATTTAAAAAGTTATAGATTGAATTAACATAATATATTGCATATCGTGTGTAGTAGTATATGTTCTCAATGTATTAGTTCGTACATATAAGTTCATCATCTGTATGAAATTTCATATACCAATGAATTACACGAAATAACAAGTACGAGTTTGTATAAGAAGTCATGTAGTAATTAATGTTTGAACAAGCAATTTTAGAATCACAAAACATCCTTCTAGATAACACATCAATTCAAATTGGGAAAAATATCAAAAGTTCATATGCACACGATGGGGCACATGATCGTTCCCACGATGGGACTAGCCATCGTGTGTTACTTATATATTAACAAGTATTTGTTAACAATATACATATTTAAAAAGTTATAGATTGAATTAACATAATATATTGCATATCGTGTGTAGTCTATATGTTCCTAATGTATTAGTTCGTACATATAAGTTCATCGTTTGTATGAAATATCTCATATACTAATGAATAACATGAAATAACAAATACGAGTTTGTATAAGAAGTCATGTAGTAATTAATGTTTGAACAAGCAATTTTAGAATCACAAAACATCATTCTAGATAACATATTGAATCAAATTGACAAAAATACCAAAAGTTCATATGCACGCGATAGGGCATACGATCATGCCCACGATGGGACTAGAAGAACATCAATATTTTTCACTAATTTCTCAAATTACTCGTCAATTTACGTGTTGCTACTTATATATTAACAAGTATTTGTTAACAATATACATATTTAAAAAGTTATAGATTGAATTAACATAATATATTGCATATCGTGTATAGTCTATATGTTCTCAATGTATTAGTTCGTACATATAAGTTCATCGTCTGTATGAAATATCTCACACACTAATAAATTACACGAAATGACAAATACGAGTTTGTACAAGAAGTCATGTAGTAATTAATGTTTGAACAAGCCACAAAACATCCTTCTAGATAACACATTAAATCAAATGGCAAAAATACCAAAAATTCATATGCACATGATGGGGCACACGATCGTACCCACGATGGGACTAGTCATCGTGTGCACAAGAACATCAGCATTCTTCACTAATTTCTCAAATTACTAATCAATTTATGTGTTGTTACTTATATATTAACAAATATTTGTTAACAATATACATATATAAAAGTTATAGATTGAATTAACATAATATATTGCATTGTGTGTAGTCTATATGTTCTCATTGTATTAGTTCGTACATATAAGTTCATCGTTTGTATGAAATATCTCATATACTAATGAATTACACGAAATAACAAATACGAGTTTGTATAAGAAGTCATGCAGTAATTAATGTTTGAACAATCAATTTTATAATCACAAAACATCCTTCTAGATAACACATTAAATCAAATAGGCAAATAGCAATGTGCCTACAGCATGCGGGCGCTGTATCCTATAGCTTGCGGGCGTTGCGGGGCCATGTATCCTACAGCTGCTGAGTGTTGTCGGGGATCGTCGTGTGTACACCAAATTGGCAAATAGCGATGTGCCTACAGCATGCGGGCGCTGTATCCTACAGCTTGCGGGTGCTGCCGGGCCTTATGTCCTACAGTTGCTGAGTGCTGTCGGGGATCATCCTGTGTAAACCATCGTGCCCACGAAAGACCATCGTGCACACGATGTTGTCATCTTCTTCAGCACCTTCGTGAGACGATGAACAACCGTCGTGGCACTATCGTGTGTGAATAAATTATACTAACCGGCGGCTCATTGACGAAAGCCTCTTCAGATGGAGTGTCACTAGTGTGTGAGGAACTTCTGGCGTCTTCAGATTCTCTGTCGTAGTCGGAGTTCGATATTTTTTTGCCGGCGATAGGTTTCACGACGGGGGGTTTCGGTTTCGCGACATAGAGAGAGAGTTTTTTTTTTCGAAGAGAGAGAGAGATTAAGTTGTGGGACCGTTTAGATTATTGTTGTTTGGTTTTATTAGTTTTTTACTTTTTATGTTTTTTTATCTTTTAGTGGTAGACTTTAAGGGTAATAATGTCTTTTAACATATTTTGGTATAAAAAACTTATACTCTTATGAATGGAGATATATAACTTGTTACTTTTATGGTTTGGTACTAAAAAAGAAAGATTCCTTAATTTTTTCTAGCATATATTTCTGTTTATTTTGCATTTTTATTCCTTTGAGCCTCCTTCAAAAATTTCTCGAGAGATCGGTCTGAGTTGATTTATCACTCTTAAAAGTCAACCCAACTCTTTAATAAGATTTAAATTCTCGAAAACAAAAATTCTTGTACGATAAGCCATGTATTAGATCAAATTAGGAGATAGACATTCTAGGTTTGATTTGAATGAGAATCCCATTAGTAGTATGATTTTGTGAATTTAGATGCTTCTAGATATTCCTTGACATATTTGGGAAGGAATTAAAATAACATTAATATACTAGTTGGTCTGAGATATAATTATATTTATTTTAAAACTATTTAAGCCTACCAAAAAAAATTAATAATACAAACTATTGATGCTAATGGTAATAATAATAGTGAGACAATACAATCTACACTCTTTTGAAAAAAAAAAATCATCACGAAAATCAGTTTTACATCTAATACGAATCTACTGTAACGTTAAACATGCTCGTATAGATCATGTGTTAACTTGTAAATATGAATCTTATGATATGATGAATGTTAATATGCAACATCTATATATTGATGTGTATTGACACTGAATGTGATTAATCATGAAACATTGTAATTGCTAAAATGTAATACATACCTTATAGAAGTCGGCGTGGCATAGTAGAAATGGGTGATCATAGACGTCATTTGAATATTTTGAAAAAACATATGTTTAATTTTCATAATAATATTTAAAGAGTCTGCAGAACCGTATACCCGCTCTGATACCACTATTATAGTGACTCACTATAAATAGTTTTCCCCCCTAAATTTGTAGGCATAGAAATAACGCGCAACGAAGAATAAATTAAATACCCATCACTTATTCGCCATAACATCGTAATTTTTCACATAAAATTAAGTATTAGTCAAATATTAACCCCACAAGTTCTTAATAAAAATATAAGAGAATATTAACTCAAATATTCACTTTGTTAGATAACATGTTTGACTTTAAATAAGCTAAACTAATTGGATGTCTTGACCATGTTCCACCACCACACATCCCGTCGAGCTCCTTAACCTGAAAAATTAAATGAGGGAATGAATGCGACGACTCAGCGAGCCAACGCAATTATCGAAGTTAAATACCAGTAAGAATTGCTACTTCAAACAAATGATTGATAGCCCAGAGGCTCAATGACACTTGTTAACGTGTCCATACATATAACAATTATATCTTGAATATTTAAGATAGACAAGGAGTAGAATCACAATGTCTAAATCAAATACAAAAACATTATCATCAATGTATACACACCATAGTTTGTCCGGAAGCCATAATGACAATGTGTAGCCCAAAAGTTTTGTGTGTACAATTAAATATAACTGAGTTCATATTTACAATGTTTAACATGCCAATATAAATATTATGAACATAACATATAAAATTGACAATAAATAATAAATCTCTACCTGGATAAATACACTTGATGATAATAATGCTCGATGCTCCTAGCCATGAAAAATCTTTGCTTCTACAAATATAATATATTGAACTTAATACATGATTTAAGAATTAATTTTAAATAATTGAAATATGAGAATAGTAAATAGATTAACAATGAACATTCGTCTGGTGAATTAAGGGCCTAAAGGGAAAATGAAAACTGTCAATGGATTAAAATCCATGATAAAAAAAAAAAGGTTCATATTTTAAAATGCAGGTCCAAAGCTGACAGGCCAAGATTTATTATTTTTGGGTGTGGTAGAATTAGAAGACCCCATGAGGCAAGGCCCAAACTCGAAAGAAAGCAGCCCAACTAGACATTCGAAAAGCAGCGACCGGGAACATACCGTAAAATGCGAGTTACCCGTAACAAAATTGAGTTACTCGAAACAGAATTCGAGTTACCCGAATATAAAATCGGGTAACTCAAATCTGAATTTGTGTTACTCGAATCAAAAATTCGAGTAACACTGCACATGTGTGAGAGTGCACAGATCTAGCGGATGTTTGACTTTCGAGAAACACTGCACATGTGTGAGAGTGCACATAAATTCGAGTAACACTGCACATCATGTGTTTTAAGAATTTTTTTATATTTATCATAACACGTTTTGACATTTCGGGTAACTCGAATCCAACTCGGATAACTCGAATTAAGATGGGTAACTCGAATTTAGATTCGAGTAACTCGAATGCTCACATCAAAACTGATATCGTATATTTTTACAAGTTCATTCGAAATTATGTTACTCGAAATTACAATATATGACTCGAATTCATTCGAGTAAAGGTCAATTCCGACAATTTAGATATCAAAAGAATTTATACTAAACTTGAGATAAAAAAAATAATGCTATATGTAAAAGTGCAAGACAAACTATTCCCACTCTCTCTTATGCCTCACGCTAGGGCTGGCAAAAAAATCCGAAAAATCTGATATCCGTCCGAAATATCTGTATTCGTATCCGAAAAAAGCGAATATTATCCGTATCCGAAAAAAAGCGGATACGGATATTATTCATATTCGAAAATTCCGGATACGGATATGGATATAGACGCATCCATATCCGAAAATATCCGTATCCGAGATAAATTATATATAATATATAATTTTAATATATTTTTAATATATAATTACAAAATATAACACATTTTATATTTATAATAATATAAATTTTTATAAATATAATTTGGTTTTAGATCTTAGTAGATCACTACTATAATTTAGTGATATTCCCAAATTTTCAAAAAATAAAAAAGTAATTTGGTTGCAGATCTTAGTAGATCTTTAATTAAGAGATATGTTTATACTAAGTTATCTATAATTATTTCTATCTTTAACACAACAATCAAGAAATGGTTGGAGTGCGCTTTTAAAAATCCACAAAGAGAGGAGTTGTGGGTTCAAATCCCTTTGCACCCATTTATTTTTGAAAAATAAACCAGGAATTGGAGATTCGGATTCGGATATTATCCGTATCCGGATAATACGTCGGATTCGGATACGGATAAGGTTTTCCCGATATTCCCGGATTCGGATACGGATACGGATTCCTGGTTCCGGATTCGGATACGGATATAGCCATATTCGTATCCGTATTATCCGATTGCCGCCCCTACCTCACGCCCTCGAACCCATTGAAATCCTTCAAATCACTCTTCTCCTTCCCCGACACACAGCCCTCACACCTCAACCAAACGACACCGGCGACTTAAAGGCGGCAGGGATCAGCGATCGACAAGGAATGATGGGTGGCGAGCTAGGGCTTCTGATTCCACGGTCAGGGCTGGGATCGGATCTGATCAGGCTCGGAGCTGGGGTTTCCCGGATAAGATACTTGTGGCTTGCAAGGCTTCTGATCTTGGAACTCGATCGACGAACGATGGTTCAACGACCAACTGCAGTTCCGTCGGGGATATGTAGATTCAGATGGGTTGGCGGGATGGTGCAGGTGGAAGTGGCTATCGAGATTTATTATGATTTATGTTTGGTTTTCAAATCGGATAACTGGAATCTGATGTTTTTGGGGTGCGCTGGACATTTCTGTGTGAGAATGGGAATGTGATGGTGGTATGATTGGGTCTGATCGGATATGGCTGGTTTCTGAAACGGATCGACCCAATTCTGGCGTTATAGGCTAGAGTTTAAGCGTCGTCGACGGCAACGAAGACAGCTCCGGACTAGATTTTGGGTAGAGATGGAGCTGCACTCGGAGATGCGACGGGTATGTGATTCTGGGTCAAAATTCCGGCTTGAGAAGGGCTTCTGACGGTAGGCCCGGACAAGACTCAGGCAAGGGTTTGCGTTTTAGGCTGTTGGTTTTATGTTTGCGGAAAACTAGTGCGGGCCAGAATTCGGCTCCATCTTCCAGCGGTTGAAATTTGGGAAAATGATCAGGTTGTGTGATATGCAATCTGGTTCGTGCTCTTTGGCATGAAGGTGGAGATGGTTATGAGGAATGAATTTGGGTTATTGAACCAGAATAAATTTATCACAAGAAAAGGTGATGAACAACAGAAAAATTGGTCGAAACATAAAAATACAATTTGGACCAAGATATATATATATTTATTTATACATACAATTTGGGTCAAGATATAAATATTTGGGAAATTTACATACTCTAGTACATTTTACTTAAATATTACATTAATAATATTATTCAGTAATATTTACACAAGTAACATCTTTTGGATTTTTATTTACAAGAATAAAATCGTCTAATTATATTCAGTTTTTCTTTCTCTTTCTTAGTGCAATTAATGCGTCCTTATCACATCCCTTAAATTGTGCAACTAAAAAACTATTTTTTTCCATATATTTTATTTCCTTACCAATTTTTTCTCCATCTCGTTTTCTCTCATCTCCCTACTTCTCCATCTCTATAGTTCCTAGAGATCTCAATATAAATCTAAACTCTAAATTAAAAAAATGCAGTCCATCTCCTCTACCTCGTTCATCATCCAAATTTGATTGTCCATCATATTCACATGGAAGCCTCAGCCCCCTCCCCCCACATACCAGACCACGAAGTTGAGTGGCGATGACGGTTGGATGGAACTATGGAATACAGCGGCAGCGGCGGGTTTCATACGGATCCTAGATTTGATTTTTTTATTTACGATTTATGGTGGGTGTGTTTTTTCACGCGGCATGATTCAAGATTTATTGGATTGGAAGTCTATAATTTGGTTATGGAAATTTTTTTCAAGCGGTCTCTAGAAATTTTGGCTAGTTGATGTTCAACAGTTGGCCGGAAAATTGAAAGGTAATTTGGAGGTGGTCAGCCAAGGTTGGCTTTTGGTGTTTAATGAATTTATTAAATATGTTTTTCTTTGAGTTTGGGTTATACTGATTCTAAATATATGTCATTTTGCAGTTGGATATTGAAGAATGTTTGGCTGGTTACTCAATTACAAGATTATGGATACTCATTCACATGTAATATTGTGAAGTCCACAATATTATATCAAATTGTAAAATCCTCATTTTATAGTGTTATGTTTGTAACACCCCCAATCCACTCAGGGATATTACACGCCGTAGACCCCTTTCCACAAGGAGCTACCAGGCGGGAGACTACAAATCAAAACCCACATGCGGTCAACTTGACCAAAACATAATACCGTAGACCGATTAGGTCTCTCAAAACATAGCATAACCGTACATCGGATAAAACTAAATTACAACTCGATCACATAGTACATAAAATGTCCATCCCCTCAAGGATGACAAGAACTCAAACTGACATATCACCGATGCATTTACGTACTACAACCGTGACTAGTATCGCCGCATTGCATCATCCTCCGAGCCAATCCCGTGGTTGCTCACTCTCCGTAACACCGGAATAAATAACAAAATCCCCAACGAGGGGTTAGCGATGGAATCGCTAGCAAGTAACCAAGCTATACAATTATACATCAAGAATACAACCGTATGAAAATAACATTTCGACAAGGTAGTAACACGATCCCCGAGTCTAAAGTCTTTTGAAAATTTATTCCTTTAAAACAAACCATGGGGATTACTCCGTAAATCATTGTAAGAGATTATTTAGAGACTTCGGGGTCTCGGTGTAAAATCCTGAAATATGAATGTTTTTCCTTTTCAAAAGGTTTTCTTTCAAAATCATACAAATGATTTTATTCTCAACTCAAACCTCAAGACCAAAACCATATTCACCAATATAATCGGATTCAAGATTCAAAACATAAACAATTCGTAGATATCAAATCAACAAATAAACGCCTCCGGCCCCGAAGGGTCCCACCCGAATTAGCCATCAAGAATAAACTCGAACACACCCATAAGTTATCTTGACATCACACTCGCAAGTGACGATTCTCGGAGCCCTCTCCAGACCTACCCGATTAGATAACCTTATGGTCAAATCGTAACATCTGGCCGTACTCGCAAGCACGCGCCTCCGGAGGCCTCGACGGACCCTACCCGGATAACATCATTCAAGTACGCCCATAAGTTATCATGACATCGCACTCGCAAGTGTCGATTCTCGGAGCCCTCCCCAGACCTACCCGAATTGATAACCTTATGGTCACAACGTACGTCTGGCCGTACTCGCAAGCACGTGCCTCCGGAGGCCTCGACGGGACCCCTACCCGAATAACATCTCAACTCTCTACTATACACAATAACAAAGGTGTAATATTCACCACAACCGCAACCACGTAACACATAGGTTAACGCATCATAACTTCAACAAGGGCACAACTGTAACACCCCCAAGACATTCAGGGCATATTACAGCGCCGTGGACCCCACACTGTGGAATCCACCCGGCTAACATACCAACAAGACCTTTGCCAACGACAACAATCATCAATAAAATGACGACTCAAAATAAAAGACTACAATCCGACCAATAGGATCCAACAACAATCCATTTCCCAAAACGGGAACACAACATTAACAATTTTACAAAAGAAGTACTCGAGTACTTAAACCAATTTTTATAATACATAAATCCCAAAATCAGACATCAATAACAATAACCGACAGACATGACACCGAAATTCATTTACTGGACAATATCATGCTTGCCCATCATCCTCATACGGCTCGAGTACTCGCTTGTCCCCACGATCAATACCTGAAATACAAAAGTATTTCCCCATTTAAGGGGTTAGCGACAATCGCTAGTGCAAGTACAATCCATTTGAACTACATTCTAATCGATGAATATATGCGCCAAAAAGTCATTTTAGAAAACATTTTATATTCCTAATATTTACGATGCACACACAAAACACATTATCTCCAACAAATCATAATTCAAAGTTAACCGTGCACGAGACTCACGGCCACCGTACTTCGCAGAGCCCCGTCTGACATCCCCGGGTGGCTAACTACGCTCGTGATACGCACACACACGGCAATACGTATCCCTAGAGGTCCCGCTGACCGTCCCTAGGTGAACATACACATATCTCTCCACAACAACCACATATAGCCATAATTCAAATACTAGAACATGTAAACAAATGTAAAGTACTTGCCTTTGAGACATTCTTGAAGAAACAGAGATGAAACACGACTACGAACGGTCCGGTGGGAAAACGACGGTTCCTAAACGAAGGATCAAGCACAACCACGAGGAACCGACGAATGAACCTAACGATTCGAATAGCACAATCACAACCACTTCTAAACGATTACGGAAATGGAATACACCGGAAACCCGCCTACGATTCATGTATATTCATACAAAAATAACAACGAGGGCGACCACAACCAAACCCTCTCGATTTCGCAAAACCATGAAAATATACCATGAATCAGGGAAACTAAGAATACCAACAAGAATAATCATATTCATCATGAATCCATCAACGAAACGGAAAGAATCGGACAAAACCCCAAAATCCCCAATTATCCAAAAAAAATAGGGTTTTAGAACATTACCTTTGGAGATTCAAGAACTAAGATCCGTAGAACTCGCTAGATTGATTATCCGAGCCTCACAACCGAAAAGAAATGATGAAAATCGACTCCTGATGAAGAACTCTCCCCTCTATATCCTCTCTCGCGATGCAAAGGAAGAAAAAGAAGAAATGAGCTGCTTCACGCTCAAAACGACACATTTATAGTGTAACTCACAGAACCTATCGGCCGATAGTCAGGCCGACAGCCCAACCGATACCCATACGTAAATGCCGGCAGAGAGTCTATCGGCCCACCCTATCGGCCGAAAGGCTCGGAAGTGATCGGCCGATACCCATACGTAAATGCCGGGCAGAGAGTCTATCGCCCACCCTATCGGCCGAAAGGCTCTCGGACGGTGCCCGACACCGATGGCCTTCCACTAAAACGACCATAACTCTCTCGTCCGACTCCGATTGACTCACCGCTTGAACCATTGGAAAGCTAACTCGATGTTCTATAATATTGCAAAGATTTATAATTTTGGAGTCACCAAAAATTAATGGTGATCTAACAAAGTCGAATTCATATGAGGAAAGTTGAAACAATGAACAATAACGAGAATACAATTCAACAGTTTGACAGAAGGACACGTAAAAGTACACGAGGGTCACTACAATCGAAATACACCAAAAACGAAAATACAAGGGAAAGAAAGAAAAAATACGGATATTACATTCTACCCTCTAAAAATAAGTTTCGTCCGAAACTTAAGAAACAAACAACTCCGGTACCTAGCACGCATGCTATCCTCGGTTTCCCAAGTTGCCTCCTCGACACCGTGTCTCGACCACTGAACTTTGACCAAAGGGATGGTCTTATGCCTCACTGCTTCTCACGATGCTCCAAAATTTTCAAAGGACGCTCTTCAAAAGTAATATCTTCAAGAATATCAATCTCGCCATAATCGATGACGTGACTAGATCTGGAACATATTTCTCACCGGGAAACATGAAAACGCTATGAACATGACTCAAGGCCGGGTAACGCCAAACGGTATGCTAACCCACCGACTCGCCGAGAATCTCGGCGGTCCAATAAATCTCGGACTCAACTTCCCTTCTTCCCGAAACGGAAAACTCCCTTCGTCGGCGACACCTTCAAAGAAAACGTGGTCTCCCACCTCGAATTCCAAGGGTCGACGACGGATGTCGCATACGACTGGCCGACTGGGCGCCAACATCCGTTCTCGAATTAACTCTATCTTCCGCCTCGTCTCTAAAACGACATCCGGCTCGGTCCCGACTAAATCGGACGCCTCATTCCAACAAATCGGCGATCGACATCGCCGCCATAAAGTGCCTCATACGGTGCCATCCGACCGACGCGTGCCAACCGTTGTTGTACGTGAATTCAATCGCCGTAAATGTTCCTCCCACTACTACTCCACCAAGAGCACAAGCACGTAACAAGTCCTCGAACGCTTGATAGTGCGTTCCGACCGTCCATCCGATCGGGATGAAAAGAGGTACTCAAACGCAACCGGGTACCCAACGCCTTATGCACCGCCCGCCGAAGTGCGATACAAAACGGCCGTCACGATCCGAAACAATAGACTTCGAGTACCGTGAAGCCTCACAATCTGGCGATAAATATACGGCCAACTTCTCCGGGCCCCAAGTGTCCTTGGTGCCCGAAAATGTGCCGACTTGGTCGACGATCGACAATCACCCACACCATATTCATACCGGTCTTCGTCCTCGGTAAACTCGTGACAAAATCCATAGAGATGTCCTCCCACTTCCATTCCGAACGGGAAGTGGTTTCAATAATCCTGGCCGCCGATGCTCAATCTTGACTTGCCGACAAGTTAAACACTTAGCCACAAACGAACTACCTCTTTCTTCATATCGCTCCACCGTAAATTTTTCCTCAGATCTTTATACATTTTACTCGAGCCGGATGGATCGAGTAAGGTGACGCATGAGCCTCTCGCATAATACTGTCTCATTTCCGAGTCGTCGAACACACAACCGACTCTAATCTCAACACTCCGTCCTCATGAATAACGAATCCCGGCTTTCCCCTTCTCTACACTCTCCCGGTCAATAAACATCGGGTCCTCCAACCTGTCCCGATTTAATGTCCTCGACTGAGACGAAGAAATCTCAAGAGTACGCAATCGCCCGAACTCTCCGGGCAAAGACAACCTCAATGCTCAACCTCGTAAACTCACGCTGAAGTCCCGACCGGGCCGTGAGTAACTCAAGTGCCCGAAGCGATACCGATTTCCGGCTCAAGGCATCTGCTACCACATTAGCCTTGCCCGGATGATAGAGGATCTCAAGATCGTAATCCTTAATCGGCCCAACCATCTCCTCTGTCTCATATTAAGCTCTTTTTGCGTGAAAATGTACTGTGCTCTTGTGATCGGTGAAAATCGACACGACGAGCCATACAAGTAATGACGCCGATTTTCAACGCAAACACAATCGCGCCAACTCAAGATCGTGCGTAGGGTAATTCAATTCATACGGTTTCAACCGACGGGAAGCATAAGCAATCGTCCTCCCGTGCCGCATAAGTACGCATCCGAGCCCTTGGCCCAAGCATCACTATAAACCGAGAAACCATCATTACCACTCGGTAAAGCCAAAACAGGAGCGGTCGCCAACCGCTTCTTCAACTCCTCAAAACTATTCCGCCTCTCATCGGTCCACACAAACTTCTCCGACCTCCGTAACAACCGAGCCGAGGTCGAGCAAGTTTAGAGAACCCCTCGACGAACCTACGGTAATACCCGGCTAATCCCGTAAAATCGCGGACCTCTTTCACGTTCTTGGGCGGCGCCCAATCCAACACCGCCTCTACCTTGTGTGGGTCTACCCGAACACCCTCGGCCGAGATCACATGACCGAGAAACATAACTTCCCGTAACTAAAACTCGCACTTTGAGAACTTCGCAAAAGATGCCGAGTTCTCAAAATATCTAACACCATATGCAAATGACGGGCGTGTTCCTCCTCGCTTCTCGAGTAAATCAGATGTCGCCGATAAAAGCGACTACACACTTATCGAGGTACTCGATAAAGTCTTTGTTCATAAGTCGCATGAACACGGCCGGGTGCGTTGGTTAGCCCAAAAGGCATAACCACAAACTCGTAGTGACCGTATCTCGTCCGAAAGGCCGTCTTCTAATATCGGTATCCTTCACTGAGCCGATAATACCCCGATCTCAAATCAATCTTCAAAACACGGCCGCTCCTTGCAACCGATCAAACAAGTCATCAATCCTTGGGAGTGGATATTTGTTTTTGATGGTCACTTTGTTTAACTCTCGGTAGTCGATACACAAACGAAGTGACCCATCCTTCTTCCTTACGAATAGACCGGTGCGCCCCAAGGCGAAGCGCTCGGTCGAATATATCCCATGTCTAGCAACTCTCCCAATTGTTTCTTCAACTCAAGCATCTCGGCAGGCGCCATCCGGTATGGCGTCTTAGAGATAGGTGCCGCACCCGGCTCTAAATCGACGGTAAATTCAACCTCTCGGTCCGGTGGCAAACCCGCAACTCATCCGGAAAAACGTCAGGATACTCACATACTACCGGAATAGACGAGAGTTCGACTCCCTCTTCTTCCGATCTCAAAGCGTAACACCAATAACCCGTGCAACCTCCTCAAGAAGTCTCACCGCCTCAAAGCGCTGATCGCAATCCGCTACCCCGCTTACGCCCACAAAAGAATGCTCGGTACCATCGAGGCTAACATCGAAACAGCCTCGCTCTATAATTCATGATCGCCCCATGACGGTCCACCCAATCCTCACCTTAATCAAATCCTCATCTCTAATATCTACCGCAATCGATTAGAAGGCCAAACCCTCCCGCGATACTCACCGGAAAATCTCTAACCTCACGATCCCCACGATGCTATCCCCACTAGGAAGTTTAACAACAAAAGGCTCACAAGTAACAAGGCAATCAACATGCAAAGGGCGCACACAATCCATAGATATAAAAGAATGCGTAGCACTTAATCGAACAATACTAAACAGGATGATCAAGGATGTGGACGGTACTGTGGCCACCGTCGCGTCAGGATCTCCCGCTCGTCTCATCTCATACACACGGGCGGAATGCACCCCGCACTAGAAGCTCCCCTCTAGAAGGTGACCACGACCTCGACCTCTACCAAAACTCTGCTGCCGAGGAACCGTCGGTGCCGATTCACACTCGGCTCTCCTGCACTGGAGCAGATATCCGAGTAATCGGAGCCCGAGCCGCATCCGTACAAAACTTAGCACGGTGACCCATACGACCACAAGCAAGACACTGGATCGAGGCCTATCACACTCACTCATCATGTGGCCTTGACGATCGGTTGAAGCACGTAGACCACGAACGGAACCAGCGAGAGCAGATCTAGAACCGCTTCCTCGACCAATCGATGGCAATCGACTCCAAGACTCGCGAACTGCATCGAGTCCTCGGATATCCTCCGACTTGCCTCCCAAAACCGGTGGTTTTCTGCTTCTTTCCTTCGGTTGCCGTCTCGCCGCGAAAACGACATCTCATAAGCCATAGCTTTATTCTCGATATTCCTTCAAAGTCGTGCACCCTGCATCAGACATGTAGTGGCGCACTCTCGGTTTCATCCGCATGTCAAAGTGGCGGATCTTATCGAGCTCATCGCGGACTTGGTTTCTCACGTAATGTAATTGCCGATTGTAGTCTTTGATGGCTTGAGATATAGGTACATCTTGGGGCTTAGCCTCAAAGAAGGCTCGGATCCTCCCCTCTTTCACCGGCCACGGGCAGCACTCGTCTTCCATCGATCCGGAACTCGCCCACGTGGTCGCCCGGCCACGCGGTTTCACCGCTTGCCACCACGTCGCCGCCTCCTTGGCGAGGAAGTACCGAGCAATGGGTACTTTCCTCTCCTCGGGGCAATTAGCAGCCTCAAACACTTTCTCCATCTCGAATACCAATTCTCCCAACCGTAAGGGCTCAAGCACCATCAAATCTGCGGAGGACGATACGAATCACGTCCCGAAGTAGTTTATCATTACCGATCCAGAGGCGGAACCGGGTTGGCATTAGCATGGCCGACTGTAACGGCCTCGAGCCGCAGCGCCATCTCGGTTCGCTACTTGCCGCAATATGTTGGCCACTCCAACATTCTCATGAGCATTACCGGAGCTAGCAGATGGTCCTGTGACCTCCGGAACTAGGGGGAACACTGCTCGACAAAGAGGGCATCGCCGACCGGTTCCCGAGTGATCGGACATGGCCGCCCCACCGGCCGCGCCACGTCCCTACCGCGTCCGCGACCGCGTCGCGTCCTCTACCAAGGAATTCAAGAAGCGACGGGTAAGTACAATTCAAACGCAAAACGCAAAAGATACTAAGACAGAAATAGATGTAACGGTGAAACGAGTCAAGTTAGGGAAACTTACGAGCACCGCATCGAGATGATGGCATAATGTGATCTTGTCCCAAAACGACACTTAACTAGACCCAAATAACCGACACCTAGGTATCCATAAACCTAAGCTCCGATACCATATTCGTAACACCCCAAGACATTCAGGGGCATATTACAGCCGCGTGGACCCCACACCGTGGAATCCACCCGGCTAACATACCAACAAGACCTTTGCCAACGACAACAATCATCAATAAAATGACGACTCAAAATAAAAGACTACAATCCGACCAATAGGATCCAACAACAATCCATTTCCCAAAACGGGAACACAACATTAACAATTTTACAAAAGAAGTACTCGAGTACTTAAACCAATTTTTATAATACATAAATCCCAAAATCGACATCAATAACAATAACCGACAGACATGACACCGAAATTCATTTATCGGACAATATCATGCTTGCCCATCATCCTCATACGGCTCGAGTACTCGCTTGTCCCCACGATCAATACCGAAATACAAAAAGTATTTCCCCATTTAAGGGGTTAGCGACAATCGCTAGTGCAAGTACAATCCATTTGAACTACATTCTAATCGATGAATATATGCGCCAAAAAGTCATTTTAGAAAACATTTTATATTCCTAATATTTACGATGCACACACAAAACACATTATCTCCAACAAATCATAATTCAAAGTTAACCGCTGCACGAGACTCACGGCCACCGTACCCCGCAGAGCCCCGTCGGACATCCCCGGGTGGCTAACCACGCTCGTGATACGCACACACACGGCAATACGTATCCCTAGAGGTCCCGTCTGACCGTCCCTAGGTGAACATACACATATCTCTCCACAACAACCACATATAGCCATAATTCAAATACTAGAACATGTAAACAAATGTAAAGTACTTGCCTTTGAGACATTCTTGAAGAAACAGAGATGAAACACGACTACGAACGGTCCGGGTGGAAAACGACGGTTCCTAAACGAAGGATCAAGCACAACCACGAGGAACCGACGAGAATGAACCTAACGATTCGAATAGCACAATCACAACCACTTCTAAACGATTACGGAAATGGAATACACCCGGAAACCCGCCTACGATTCATGTATATTCATACAAAAATAACAACGAGGGCGGACCACAACCAAACCCTCTCGATTTCGCAAAACCATGAAAATATACCATGAATCCGTAGGGAAACTAAGAATACCAACAAGAATAATCATATTCATCATGAATCCATCAACGAAACGGAAAGAATCGGACAAAACCCCAAAATCCCCAATTATCCAAAAAAAAGTAGGGTTTTAGAACATTACCTTTGGAGATTCAAGAACTAAGATCCGTAGAACTCGCGTTAGATTGATTATCCGAGCCTCACAACCGAAAAGAAATGATGAAAATCGACTTCTGATGAAGAACTCTCCTCTATATCCTCTCTCGCGATGCAGTGGAAGAAAAAGAAGAAATGAGCTGTTCACGCTCAAAACGACACATTTATAGTGTAACTCACAGAACCTATCGGCCGATAGTCGGCCGACAGCCCAACCGATACCCATACGTAAATGCCGGCAGAGAGTCTATCGCCCACCCTATCGGCCGAAAGGCTCTGAAGTGATCGGCCGATACCCATACAGTAAATGCCGGCAAAGAGAGTCTATCGCCCACCCTATCGGCCGAAAGGCTCTGACGGTGCCCGACAATTGGCCTCTTCCACTAAAACGACCATAACTCTCTCGTCCGGACTCCGATTGACTCACCGTTTGAACCATTGGAAAGCTAACTCGATGTTCTATAATATTGCAAAGATTTATAATTTTTGGAGTCACCAAAAATTAATGGTGATCTAACAAAGTCGAATTCATATGAGGAAAGTTGAAACAATGAACAATAACGAGAATACAATTCAACAGTTTGACAGGAAGGACACGCTGAAAAGTACACGAGGGTCACTACAATCGAGAAATACACCAAAAACGAAAATACAAGGGAAAGAAAGAAAAAAAATACGGATATTACAACAACATCCACAGCAAACCATCATTCAGGAAAAAGGCCAACGAGCAAATAATACAAGTATTACACGATTCCACAATTCTTCAGTTAACTACTCATTTCTAGTATTTATTTTAACAAAATAACATGAAGAGGTAGTTATCATTATTCTTGAAACTAAAGTTTACGTTGGTAATTACCTTCATAAAATCACATCTTCATTTAAAGTAAGTTACGGTTAAATATACCGTCACTAACGAGTCCACGTTAAATTCACGACACATCACATTCTCAAAGTATAAAGAATATAGACGAGATACTCGCCTCAAGTCCAACGCACGCGGAGCAACGGGAAAGCTCGACTTAATGACCGCTACCGAACACTCCGAAGAACACGATTCAACCGGGAAGCTCGGACCCCGAAGAAGACAACGAACGGGAGGGTTCCGACTCGAGTTTTTCACAAGAATTCGACCCTAACAATATATAATCCATAAATCAACAATCATACGAGGAAGGATATTCGTAGAAAGCCCGAAAACCCCTCTATGACATACTACCGGACACCTTCAAGGCGTCGACCAAGAACTCGACCAAAACAACGAATCGATACGATCCAACCATGGAATAATAAAGGAAATGATATAATACATCTAAATATTCATCAATCCATCATAATCCTAAGTTAAATCGGATTAATCGGACGAAAACAACCAAAATACCCAAATTCCCCAAAACTAGTTTTCTAGGAAATCTGACCTGATTCGGTAGATCGGAGGATGTTATAGGACGGATGATTGATGATATGAACCTCAAAACTTCATGGATTCATTGCCCAACAACATCTCTAGATGATTCACACACCCACAGCCGCGTACGGGAAGAGAAAAATGAGAAATGGCTGAAGAAAAACGCTGCCAGGCCTTAAATAGGCCGATCACGCCGTGTTACGACGTAATCGCCACGGCTTACGACGTAATCGCCATGGCCGAACGCACCGCCTGAAATGCCGGAAGCGGTACGCACGTTACGGCCAGTGGCCTTACGACGAATCGCCTTACGTACGTAATCGCCGATCACTACCGCCGCGTTACTCGGCCGTGGTTGGCCTCGCCCGAGCATGCCCGGCCATGACTCGTGACCAACTCCGACGGCCCGAACGACCACGAAACCCGAACTCGAGTACGAATCAAGATACGGTTACGAAGTACTCGCAAAGACGAATCCGAGCACTAAGAGAACACACGATTCCGACCACCCGAAGGCTCGAAATTCGACAACGGAAAGTAATTACCCCAAACTTTGGGAAATTACGAAAATGGCCCAAAACGCCCGAAAATCACGATACGTGATCGAAACACCAAGACAAAGCTCGCAACATGAATAATAACATTAAATGAACTTACGAGAAAGTCGAAACAACAGTTTCGGACGAGATTCGCAAGAATCGAACTCAAGTGCAGAAAAGTCGCCAAAAAGCACGGAACTCGACAAAACGATACCGAAACAAACTCGGATGACCAAACACGAAGAACAAAACATTGTCAAAATGTCAAAACGGTCGCAAGCGAGTTCTGGAAACTAGAAAAATGCCAAAAATGAAAAATTACCGAAAAAGAAAATCACGGGTATTACATTCTACCCCTCTAAAAAAAAGTTTCGTCCCGAAACTTAAACTAAAAAAAAAAGTGAAGTCACAAACAACAAAGCACGGCCGAAAAAATCTCAACGGTCCCGACGAACCGATCCCGATACCGATGCCGAAACACGATTCTGGGAAACTTCATGGAATAATTCACAATACTGAACTCTGTGGCCCTCGAGTCCACAATTATAACAAGTAATCCGTTGCGAAGGACAATTAGCTTGCACATGACCGACAACATTGCAGTTAAAGCACCTCCCAGTCTGACTAGAAGTCAAAGAAGACAACTTGGAACTCTTGGTTCCACCGAATGAAGAAATTGAAGGTTTCGCCGTACGACTACGCGAAACTCGATGAGAAGAATTTCCGTCTCTTGCACCGTCCGAAAAATCTCCAGACGTCCTCTGTCTCTTCGACTCATGCGAAGGCCCAGTAGATAACGATTCCATCTCGTACGCCATGGCTCGATTCTGATACTCTCTCAAAGTAGCACAAGTGAAACCCGACATGTACTGTCGAATCTCTGGTCTCATCCGCATATCAAAATGACGGATCTTGTCCTCCTCGGTCCTCACCTGATTCTTCACAAAGGCGAGTTGTCGACTATAATCGACAATAGCCTGTGACACGGGTACATCCTGTGGCTCGGCTAGGTAAAAATCTCGGATCCTCTGCTCTCGAATCGGCCTCGGGCAAACTTCCGCTTCCATCAACTTCTTGAACTCTTCCCAAGTAACAGCATGATCTTGAGGCTCAACGGCCTCCCACCGCTTAGCGGCCATCAACGAGAAGGAACCGAGCGATAGGAATCCTCCGCTCCTGGGACAACCAATCGCCTTGAAAATCTTCTCCAATCGATAAGCCAACCGTCCCCAGCCCAAAGTATCACCCGCTCCCGCAAAACGAGGGGGACGATACGAACCACTTCTCTAAGCCACCGAGTTGATCCAACATCCTCATTCGCAGTATGGTTACGCTGAACCACCCGAGCTAAATGTGTCATCCGGTCCGCCACTGTTGGAGCACAGTAGCAACACCAGTACTAATTCCATTACCGGTAGTACGATCCTGGTCGCGCGGAGGGTTACCACGACCTCGACCTCTCGGCATACTGAATGGGCAACCGATCAGAACAACAAAACAACCACCACATACTCAATATAGAGCAACCAACAATAACACAATAAAATACTCATTCCGAGTTGTAACACGAATACATGAACTATCACTGCAACGACAGAATTCAAATTCATAAATCATTCACTTAGCCATGTTAACATAACATACGACCTTTACCAAGTTTATCACGGTCAAAACCACAAACATATCATCAGGGTCGAATATGGGTAATATTTTATAAACAATTTTTTTTTTTTCAAGGTGCTTGTCCAAATGATAGCATTTTAAAATTCCTGAATTTGAAAAATTTGCTGAAGCGAATTTTAGAAAAGAAAAGTTTGATCAAAACTACGAATCTATTGTCATCTCTGTCTCATTTTGAAAACCATGTACAAGACATTCTGAATTACCACATCCGGATAACGTCAAAGAAACAACACAATTAAACCGAACTATGAAATCATCGTATCTGGGCGTACACCCATAACTTGCTAACAAGAATTGTGACAATATATAATACGTCAATAATATCCACACAGTGAAGCAACTAAGTGCAATACGATATCGCAGATTAGGGTTCACGATCGTCGACGGACCATATGATTAGGTCGATAGAGATTGAGCAATGTAAAATGATCACCTATAGAATTGAATAACAAGAAAGGTACTGTAAAAATTTTCCGACGGCAAAACAACATAACAAACATATAATGTAAATTTTTCAAAATTCTTTTGGTCTCAACCGAAGGTGACGGTAATATTTTGCAAAGGTTCAAATACATTAAAATACATTTTTCCTCATACCGCTGATGGTGTCATTTGAAAATACAGATTAACTCACAAAACTCGACCGATTTCAAAATTCATACTGGGTTTAATCGAACCATAAAAATATTTTCAAAATCAACTTTCACAAAAATGTTCCGACCCTTATGGCCCCTCAAAAATATATTCTCAAATCTACCCGCAATGAATAATTACAATAGTCCAAACAAACCGATCGAACTAAAAACCACCGCTCAAACGACAAACAAAATCACAAATTCAACCAAACACATTTCGGCGCATCAAGTTAAAACATATATCAAGACTATCATTTGAGATTTTCACCGAATCAATCGTCGGCACACTTTCAAAACCCATCAAGGTTCACAAATTTCACAACATACCACCCCACACGGCGGTTCAAAGTCAAAACATCAATACGTCACCATATCCGTATACCGTGGCCACAAGCATCTATTACAACTCCCTTACACAACACCGTGTAAATAAGGACACACATCACATTTAATTCGCACACGTAAAAACATGAAATACAGGTACCTCACATAAAGGAGGAGACTTACGTCCACAGGCCGCACGGAGATAATGGCTGCAACACGATACTAATCACAACGAACCACAACTGATCACAACGGATCGCAATGATCTCGCTTGTTCACAACTGCTCACCCGGGTGACACGACAAGACACGACTCCGACAAGACACGACTCGACAAGACCCAACTAGACCCAACTGCCTAGGTTTTCGCAAACCCAAGCTCTGATACCATTTATGTAACACCCCCAATCCACTCAGGGATATTACACGCCGTAGACCCCTTTCCACAAGGAGCTACCAGGCGGGAGACTACAAATCAAAACCCACATGCGGTCAACTTGACCAAAACATAATACCGTAGACCGATTAGGTCTCTCAAAACATAGCATAACCGTACATCGGATGAAACTAAATTACAACTCGATCACATAGTACATAAAATGTCCATCCCCTCAAGGATGACAAGAACTCAAACTGACATATCACTGACAGACGACATACTACAACTGTGACTAGTATCGCTGCATTGCATCATCCTCCGAGCCAATCCTGTGGTTGCTCACTCTCCAGTCAGAACACCTGGAATAAATAACAAAATCCCCAACAAGGGGTTAGCGATGGAATCGCTAGCAAGTAACCAAGCTATACAATTATACATCAAGAATACAACCGTTATGAAAATAACATTTCGACAAGGTAGTAACACGATCCCCGAGTCTAAAGTCTTTTGAAAATTTATTCCTTTAAAACAAACCATGGGGATTACTCCAGAAATCATTGTAAGAGATTATTTAGAGACTTCGGGGTCTCGGTAAAATCTGAAATATGAATGTTTTTCCTTTTCAAAAGGTTTTCTTTCAAAATCATACAAATGATTTTATTCTCAACTCAAACCTCAAGACCAAAACCATATTCACCAATATAATCGGGATTCAAGATTCAAAACATAAACAATTCGGAGATATCAAATCAACAAATAAAACGTCTCCGTGGCCCCGAAGGGTACCACCCGAATTAGCCATCAAGAATAAACTCGAAAACACCCATAAGTTATCTTGACATAGAAATCGCAAGTGACGATTATCGTAGCCCTCTCCAGACCTACCCGATTAGATATCCTTATGGTCAAATAGTAACATCCGCCGTACTCGCAAGCACGCGCCTCCGAGGCCTCGACGGACCCTACCCGGATAACATCATTCAAGTACGCCCATAAGTTATCATGACATCGCACTCGCAAGTGTCGATTCTGAGCCCTCCCTGCACCTACCCGAATTGATAACCTTATGGTCACAACGTACGTCTGGCCGTACTCGCAAGCACGTGCCTCCGGAGGCCTCGACGGGACCCCTACCCGGATAACATCTCAACTCTCTACTATACACAATAACAAAGGTGTAATATTCACCACAACCGCAACCACGTAACACATAGGTTAACGCATCATAACTTCAACAAGGGCACAACATCCACAAAGAAACCATCATTCAGGAAAAAGGCCAACGAGCAAATAATACAAGTATTACGCGATTCCACAATTCTTCAGTTAACTACTCATTTCTAGTATTTATTTTAACAAAATAACATGAAGAGGTAGTTATCATTATTCTTGAAACTAAAGTTTACGTTGGTAATTACCTTCATAAAATCACATCTTCATTTAAAGTAAGTTACGGTTAAATATACCGTCACTAACGAGTCCACGTTAAATTCACGACACATCACATTCTCAAAGTATAAAGAATATAGACGAGATACTCGCCTCAAGTCCAACGCACGCGAGCAACGGAAAGCTCGACTTAATGACCGCTACCGAACACTCCAAGAACACGATTCAACCGGAAGCTCGACCAAGAAGACAACGAACGGGAGGGTTCCGACTCGAGTTTTTCACAAGAATTCGACCCTAACAATATATAATCCATAAATCAACAATCATACGAGGAAGGATATTCGTAGAACGCCCGAAAACCCTCTATGACATACTAGGACACCTTCAAGGCGTCGACCAAGAACTCGACCAAAACAACGAATCGATACGATCCAACCATGGAATAATAAAGGAAATGATATAATACATCTAAATATTCATCAATCCATCATAATCCTAAGTTAAATCGGATTAATCGGACGAAAACAACCAAAATACCCAAATTCCCCAAAACTAGTTTTCTAGGAAATCGACCCGATTCGGTAGATCGGAGGATGTTATAGACGGATGATTGATGATATGAACCTCAACACTTCATGGATTCATTGCCCAACAACATCTCTAGATGATTCACACACCCACACCAAGCACGGAAGAAAAAAATGAGAAATGGTCAAGAAAACGCCGCTGTGCCTTAAATAGGCCGATCACGGCCGGGTTACGACGTAATCGCCACGGCTTACGACGTAATCGCCATGGCCGAACGCATCGCCTGGAAATGCCGGAAGCGTTACGACGCATCGCCAGGCCTTACGACGTAATCGCCTTACGACGAATCGCCGATCACTACCGCACGTTACTCGGCCAGGTTGGCTCGCCCGAGCATGCCCGACCATGACTCGCCGGACCAACTCCGACGGCCCGAACGACCACGAAACCCGAATCGAGTACGAATCAAGATACGGTTACGAAGTACTCGCAAAGACGAATCCGAGCACTAAGAGAACACACGATTCCGACCACCCGAAGGCTCGAAATTCGACAACGGAAAGTAATTACCCCAAACTTTGGGAAATTACGAAAATGGCCCAAAACGCCCGAAAATCACGATACGTAATCGAAACACCAAGACAAAGCTCGCAACATGAATAATAACATTAAATGAACTTACGAGAAAGTCGAAACAACAGTTTCGGACGAGATTCGCAAGAATCGAACTCAAGTGCAGAAAAGTCGCCAAAAAGCACGGAACTCGACAAAACGATACCGAAACGAACTCGGATGACCAAACACGAAGAACAAAACATTGTCAAAATGTCAAAACGGTCGCAAGCGAGTTCTGGAAACTAGAAAAATGCCAAAAACGAAAAATTACCGAAAAAGAGAATCACGGGTATTACAATGTTTACATACTAAATTTTATATGATCGTGTAAGTTTACTATAATGGTGATATTATTTCTCAAATCTTAATACATGCTCGTGTACTTCATACTCACTTTTTTTTCGTTATGCTTCATATTTATTTGGTCATGTATTTCTACATAAATGGTGCGCTTCATTATTTATTTTATATGTATAAATAACTAGCGACAGTTCGCTTCTTCAAAATTTTACATTTCCATGACTTTATAATGTTAAGTATTAATATATTAACGAGCCTACAAAAAGGAATCTAAATGTACATACTAAGGTAACCAATATAGAACAACAATATCCACAAATGCAATATTCACGTAACCAAACTACACTTGAAATTACTCATAATTATATACAACTAATTTTAGTTATAAAATATAAACTAATTACTTGTATCCAAATGGAATAGCTGGTAACTCAACTACTACTTGTAAGTATTCAACTAGAATATATTCGTAAATTTATCGAACCCAGCCGCCCAAAATCACGGCAACTACCATCTTCGCATTAAGCCGACCACAGTTTTACACATCCATATAAACTATTTATTGAGCAAGCATAACTGGTATCTAAGTACAACAACCGAGTAACTAACTACACTTGTAAGTATCCAACTGGAATATTTTCAGAAATTTTGTACCACTATTTTTATTATTTATAATAAATAAATTAACAAACTTGAATAACTAATATTCAAATGCAATATTTATGTAATCATACTACATTTGCAAGTATCCATAGATTGTTGTTGGTGTTGGAATTTGAACAACTCAATATTCAACAATAAATGGTATCCAAATATTTATATTTAGTATCAAACTACATTTGATATTATCCATAATTTTATACCTTCATTTTTTATTGTTTAATATAAGAAAGAATTAACAAAAATAATCGTCTTTGAAATGCAGTATGCAGGTAACCAAAATATTGCTAATAAATATCCTCAGGCCTTTAGAACTTTCAGTTGATAAATATTGGAGATATATTAATATGAAAATCATCTTCTTTTCTAAAATACAAATAATGAGTAGTAACCATAACATTATTGTAAATAAATAAACTATAGCGCAAGAATTTAAATTTATGTTCAAAATTTATTGTAAAGTTTAAACAAGTAATATAGTAACAGGAAGTATCCATCTACATGTATTTCAGTAAACAGTATACATTCGAAAAGTATCCACACCAAATCTTCATTCCCAAAAATAATCTCATCCTAACCAAAACAGAATCAACTGATGACCTAATTCTGGCCAACATGAAATCCACCCCTCGAACCTAGCCCAACTATCAAAATAAAAAACATCAAGATTAGTCCATTGCTCTTCAATGATTTTGAAAATGCCAATTCATGAAAAGAGAACTAGCGCAAATTTCCAGCGCCTCCCGGGCCCGTCAGTGCTTGAATCTGCCTACGTGATGCTATTGGACCATAGCCATCGGAAAAATAAAAAATAGAATATAAAGAAAAATAAATGGTATCAATGTTCCTAAATTTTGAGAGAAAAATAAGTTCTGGAAATAATTCCTGAATTGCGGGAACATATTTGCAATACTATGTTGCAGAGAAAAAGAAAGATCTTTGGGGGAAGAGGGGAACATGTCTGCAGAGAAGAAAAAAAAAGAGAGAAAAAAAGGGTTTGAGATGGAGGGGAGAGAAGATATGAAAGGGTAGGAAAACGTTGCTGATTTATAGGGATTGAGATAGTGGTCCTTTTTTATTGTGGAGAAGTCTTTTTTTATTGTGGAGAAAACATTGTTATATTTGTAAATATTTTTTTTTCTGTTTTATTTTTGTAATTAGTTTGTATAAGTTGTATAGAGGTGTAAAGTTCCCTAAATATTTTTATTTAAAATTATTAAGCCCATCAAAAGAATAATACTGCAAATTAATGATGTTAATAATAACCACAATAATGATAAGAATAGCGGTACATTACGCGGCCGGTCTCAGTGATGGCGGAAATAGTGTTAAGAATATTAATTCTTCCATATAATATAATATAATATAATATAATATAATAAATATAGTTTGACAATTTATTATTTTTTGAATTTTGATATGAAATTTAATATATAATTAAATAATACATTATTATTTTTAAATACTATACTACTGAATGGTAGTATTTTAAATTCAACGATAATGTTGTTCGTGCTCTAACGAACAAAATGAGCATACATGTTTGTGAAGAAAATAGGACAACCCTTATTTTTATACTTCATTTAAACATCAACACCTCTCTAATATCCTTTCCACTGAAAAAATTATTGAGTAACCGTCCGAATCGGATATAATATTATAATAATTATAACGAATATAACTATTACAAAAAATTGACACGGGATAGGGATTAGGGTTTACACAACTTCTAATAAACGAGTTAAAACGAATTAAAAGACTGGAAAAATTAAATAGGAGCAGAAATCGCAAACCAATGAATCAACAAGATTCGGAAGTGGAATCACTAGTTGTAGCACAACCCGACTCAGTCCTCTGTCTCAATAAAGCCCACGTCCAGGACCCAAAAGACCCGCGCCCAGCACCCAAAATGTGAAACCCAAACCTGGACCGGAAGTTGCTCCGCAGGAAGAAACCGAAGCACACAGCTCAAATTCGACCCACCCAGAAACCAGCCTCATATCAACGCCTCAAATCCCGTCACAAAGATCTCCGATTTCAGTTCACATGAAGAAGAGAAAATCGAAGTAAACAAATAGATTTTTATTTGCTCGTTTCTTTCGTCGCTTTGTTTTTTCAACTCTCCCGAAAATGGTGTAAGTAGATGTATCGGAGTAGGTTTAACCGAGGGAAAAACGGAACTGCATCCGGGGTTACCATGGCGGAAGACCAGGAGGTTGCAACGAACAAGTGGAATGGTGCAGGTGGAAGTGGCTATCGAGATTTATTATGATTTATGTTTGGTTTTCAAATCGGATAACTGGAATCTGATGTTTTTGTGGTGCGCTGGACATTTCTGTGTGAGAATGGGAATGTGATGGTGGTATGATTGGGTCTGATCGGATATGGCTGGTTTCTGAAACGGATCGACCACTCAAGCGTTATAGTTAGAGTTTAAGCGTCGTCGACGGCAACGAAGACAGCTCCGGACTAGATTTTGGGTAGAGATGGAGCTGCACTAGGAGATGCGACGGGTATGTGATTCTGGGTCAAAATTCCGGCTTGAGAAGGGCTTCTGACGGTAGGCCCGGACAAGACTCAGGCAAGGGTTTGCGTTTTAGGCTGTTAGTTTTATGTTTGCGGAAAACTAGTGCGGGCTAGAATCGGGCTCCATCTTCCAGCGGTTGAAATTTGGGAAAATGATCAGGTTGTGTGATATGCAATCTGTAGGAGTCATTTCCGAAATATAGGTATTTTCGGAGCCGACTGGACTTCGGGCCATGGCACAAGACTCCGAGCCGCAGAACATCAGCTAGAAAAACAAGTCCTCAACTTTCTGTACTATGGGCCGCGGCTCATCCCTTGCATGCCGCGACCCCGCCTACTTTTGCTGGAAGTGGCCGAGTGGCCTGTACTCTGGGCCGCGACTCACTCCTTCCGGGCCGTGGCCCCTACCGTAAAAACTGGGCAGTTTTTTGTGTGTTCCGCGGCACACTTTGGCTGGGCCGCGGCACACGGGTCAACTTTGCAAATGGGTACCTTTTTATCAGCATTTTCCTGCGGGATTATTCATTCCATCACCTACATTTTTGAGAGAGGAACAAGAGAGAGATAGAGAGAAAAACAAGAGAGAGAAATACATTTCTTTATTTTCCCGGAGATTTATTGGTTGGATCGTCATGATATTTTGACAAGAGCTTGATAGCTATTCGGCAAAACCTTTCACCGGTGTAGATCGAGATTTTGAGTCCGAAAGTTTGGGTATTTCGTTAGCTTTTTGTGTAAGCTATTCACGGTGTTTTTTTTCTCGATCCTGTTGTTATTGTGTATTCTAAATACTTGAAGAACGTTTATTACCGAGTATTTGACGATTGGTGTATACTCCTAGTTTGTATTAGGGACGATTGTGTATTGTGTGTATTGGTGATAGTGGATTTAAGCGGCTTCGGTCCCATAGTTTTTACTCTCGTCTTGAGGGGTTTTCCACTCTAAAATATTGTGTCTCGTATTTATTATTTTTCGGATATCATTTGTATTGATTATCGAGTTGTAATTTATTTGCTCTACTCGACGGTAACCACAAAGTTACAATTGAAAAGTGAGAAGTTGTCAAACGAGGTTCCGTATTATTCGTTGTGACGTGACGTTAGTCGTGTTTTTCCCAACAAAGTGGTATCGGAGCCACGGGATTTATTGTTTCGTGGTTGTTTAGTATCTCAATTGTAAGATGGAAGCCAACACGAGTAGAATGGTTAACTTGAATGGTTCGAACTACCACGTATGGAAGGGGAAGATGGAAGACCTTTTATATGTGAAGGATTATTATTTACCGGTTTTTAGCAAAGATAAACCGGAAGGCAAGTCCGACGCGGAGTGGACTATTTTGCATCGCCAAGTTTGCAGATATATTCGACAATGGGTTGATGACAATGTTTTGAACCATATTAGTGGAGAGAAGGATGCTCGAGAGTTATGGCACAAGCTCGAGCAATTGTATGCTCGGAAAACAGGGAATAATAAGTTATTCCTCATTAAAGAAATGATGAATTTGAAGTATCGAGACGGGACTCCTCTATCGGATCATTTAAATGCATTTCAAGGCATAATTAATCAACTTGCCGGAATGGGAATTAAATTCGAAAAGGAGGTGCAAGCTTTGTGGTTGTTAGGCACATTGCCGGACTCTTGGGAGACGTTTCGAACGTCGTTGTCTAACTCATCCCCCGATGGAGTCATTTCGATGGAATTAGCTAAAGGGAACATGTTGAATGAGGAGGTCCAAAGAAAATCACAAGGATCTTCGTCACAGTCGGATGTTCTAGTTACCGAAAGACGGGGGAGAGGTCAAAGTAGAGACCCGAGTAATAGAGGGCCACAAAGGAGTAATTCCCGGGGGAAGTATGCCAATATCGAATGTTACCATTGTGGTAAGAAAGGGCATACAAAGAAATTTTGCCGACAATTGAAAAAGGAGAATCGCCAAGGCCGAGAGAATTCACAAAAGAAGGAGAGCGGTAGTAATGATAAAGCCGAAGTAAATACTACTACCGAAGAATTCTTTGTTTGTTGTGACTATGATATGGTGAACCTTGCGAGAGATGATTCAAGTTGGGTGGTCGATAGTGGATCTACGTGTCACGTTACATCACGTAGAGATTTTTATTCCTTTTATACTCCGAGTGACTATGGTATAGTCAAGATGGGTAACGATGGGTTATCCAAGATTGTTGGAGAGGGAGATATGCATTTGAGATTCGACACCGGTATGGAACTTGTTTTACGGAATGTAAAACATGTTACAGATATGAGGCTTAATGTTATGTCCGTTGGTTTACTCGATGATGATTGTTATCATAGAGGTTTTGGCAAGGGGTTGTGGAAACTCACTAGAGGTTCCTTGATTGTCGGGAGAGGAGAAGAGGAAGGAAAATTGTATGTGACACTTCCGAAGGTCACGACTAATTCCGTGAACACAATCGACAATAATGACATGGCCGAGCTATGGCATAAGAGGCTCGGTCACATGAGCGAGAAAGGAATGGCGCTATTGTCGAAGGAGGCTTTGTCCGGGGTTCACAAGGTACATCTTAAAAGGTGCTCTCATTGTCTAGCCGGGAAGCAAAGAAGAGTTACTTTTAAGAGTCACGCTCCTTAACGGAAGGAAAATGTTCTTGATCTTGTTCATTCCGATGTTTGTGGTCCTATGAAGACTAGGACGCTCGGTGGTTGCCGATACTTTGTCACATTCATCGACGATCACTCGAGGAAGGTGTGGACATACACCTTGAAGACCAAAGATCAAGTGTTAGATACTTTCAAACAATTTCATGCCTCGGTGGAAAGAGAGACCGGGAAGAAGCTAAAGTTTATTCGGACGGACAATGGTGGAGAGTACACCGGACCCTTTGATGAATATTGTCGAGAACAAGGGATTCGACATCAAAAGATGCCCCCGAAGACTCCACAACTCAATGGCTTGGCGGAGAGAATAAACCGGACTTTGGTCGAGAGAGCTCGTTGTTTGCTCTCACATGCCGGATTGCCAAAGTCGTTTTGGGGAGAAGCTTTGAACACTGCAGTTCATGTTATTAATTTGACGCCGTGTGTTCCTTTGGAATTTGATGTCCCAGATAAAGGGTGTAGCGGTAAAGACATCTCATACCGCCACTTAAGGGTTTTCAGATGTAAAGCTTTTGTACACATTCCGAATGATGAAGGGTCGAAGCTTGATTCCAAGACGAAGCCGTGTATTTTTATTTGCTATGATCTTGATGAGTTCGGGTATAGATTGTATGACCCGATTACTAAGAAGCTTGTTCGTTCAAGAGATATTGTTTTTGTTGAAGATCAAACGATGAAAGATGTTGAGAATGGAGAGTCGGCTTCACAACACGACTATGATCTTATTGATTTGGACCCCATTCCTCAACAACATATTGAGACACCCGGTGGAGAGGATTTCCAAAATGATGAACAACATGATGCCGTTGACAATGATGAGTTGAGACAAGATGACACCGATGGAGCTCATCCCGAGCTACCCGTGACGAACATGCCATCTTTTGTTCCATATAGGCGGTCGACGAGGGACCGTCATCCCTCCACCCATTATTCGGCCGATGAGTACGTTTTACTCACCGACAAGGGAGGGCCCGAATATTTTGCGGAGGCTATGGAGGATGAAAAGAAGAAGGAATAGATGGATGCCATGCAAGACGAGATGAGTTCCTTGCATGAGAATAACACGTACGAGTTGGTAAAGTTGCCGAAAGGCAAGAGAGCTTTGAGGACCAAATGGGTGTATCGGGTGAAGTCAGAGGAACATACTTCGTTGCCTCGATATAAAGCTAGACTCATAGTAAAGGGATTTAGTCAAAAGAAGGGCATTGATTTTGACGAGATTTTTTATCCGGTTGTGAAGATAGGATCGATTCGTTTGGTGCTTGGTATTGCGGCTAGCCTTGATCTTGAGGTTGAGCAAATGGATGTCAAGACGGCTTTTCTTCATAGGGACCTTGATAAAGAAATTTATATGAAGCAACCGGAAGGGTTTGAGGTCGAAGGAAAATAGAATTATGTGTGTAATCTCCGAAGAGTTTATACGGGTTGAAGCAAGTACCACGACAATGGTACAAGAAGTTTGAGTCAGTTATGGGGGAGCAAGGCTACCGAAAGACGACTCTCGACCATTGCGTATTTTTTAAGAAATTTGGAGATGATGATTTTATTATCTTATTGCTTTATGTGGACGACATGTTGATCGTTGGCAAGAATGACGAAGGGATTGCCAACTTGAAGAAAGAAATAAATAAGTCTTTTGCCATGAAAGACTTGGGGGCGGCTAAACAAATTCTTGGGATAAGAAGTACACGGGATAGAGCAGCCCGGAAATTACACATGTAGCAAGAGCAATATATCGAGAAGGTGCTTAAACGCTTCAACATTGACAAAGCTAAAGTTGTTAGTTCGCCTCTTACTAACAATTTTAAATTGACGAGCCAAGATTGCCCTAAGACAAAGGAGGAGATTGAGGATATGGATAAAATTCCTTAAGCCTCGGCGGTCGGGAGTTTGATGTACGCCATGGTGTGTACTAGGCCCGACATTGCTCATGCCGTGGGAGTGGTGAGCCGGTTTCTATCGAATCCGGGAAAGAAGCATTGGGAAGCCGTAAAATGGATATTTAGATATTTACGAGGTACTTCCAAATTGGGGATTACGTTTGGAAATGGGAAAGCAATGCTTGTTGGTTATTCCGATTCGGATATGGCCGGTAATAAAGATAACCGAAAATCCACTTCCGGTTATTTGATGACATTTGCAGGGGGAGCCGTGTCATGGCAATCAAGATTTCAAAAGTGCGTTGCCTTATCTACAACGGAGGCCGAGTATATTGCAGCGGTGGAAGCATGTAAAGAGCTCCTATGGTTGAAAATGTTTTTACGAGAGCTAGGCTTCCGACAACGACATTACGTGGTTCTTTGTGATAGTCAGGGTGCGATTCATTTGGCTAAGAATGCGACTTTTCACATGAGAACGAAACATGTCGATGTGAGGTACCATTGGATCCGAGATGCTTTGGAGGATGGTTTGTTTGAACTTGATAAAGTTCATACCGATGATAATGGTTCCGATATGTTAACCAAGGCATTGAGTAGGGAGAAGGTGAAAGTGTGTTGTTTGATCGCCGGGATGACGAACTCTTCCTATATTCTGGAAAGGGGGAGATTTGTAGGAGTCATTTCCAAAATATAGGCATTTTCGGAGCCGACTGGACTTCGGGCCACGGCACAAGACTCCGGGCCGCATAACATCAGCTAGAAAAACAAGTCCTCAACTTTCTGTACTATGGGCTGAGGCTCATCCCTTGCGTGCCGCGGCCCAGCCTGCTTTTGCTGGAAGTGGCCAAGTGGCCTGTACTCTGGGCCGCGACCCCTGCTGAAAAAATTTGGCAGTTTTTTGTGTGTGCCGCAGCACACTTTGGCCGGGCCGCGGCACACGGGTCAACTTTGAAAATGGGTACCTTTTTATCAGCATTTTCCTGCGGTATTATTCATTCCATCACCTACATTTTTGAGAGAGGAACAAGAGAGAGATAGAGAGAGAAACAAGAGAGAGAAATACATTTCTTCATTTTTCCGGAGATTTATCGGTCGGATCGTCGTGATATTTTGACAAGAGCTTGGTAGCTATTGGTCAAATCCTTTCACCAGTGTAGATTGAAATTTTGAGTCCGGAAGTTCGGGTATTTCGTTAGATTTTTGTGTAAGCTATTTACGGTGTTTTCTTTTCTCGATCTTGTTGTTATTGTGTATTCCAAATACCGAGTATTTGGCGATTGGTGTATACCCCTAGTTGTATTGGGGACGACTGTGTATTGTGTGTATTGGTGATAGTGGATTTAAGCGACTTCGTTCCCGTGGTTTTTACTCTCGTCTTGAGGGGTTTTCCACGCTAAAATATTGTGTCTCGTATTTATTGTTTTTCGGATATCATTTGTATTGATTATAGAGTTGTAATTGATTTGCTCTACTCGACGGTAACCACAAAGTTACAATTGAAGAGTGGAAAGTTGTCAAACGATGTTCCGATTATTCATTGTGACGTGACGTTAGTCGTGTTTTTCCCAACACAATCTGGTTCGTGTTCTATGGAATGAAGGTGGAGATGGTTATGAGGAATGAATTTGGGTTATTGAACCAGAATAAATTTATCACAAGAAAAGGTGATGAACAACAGAAAAATTGGTCGAAACATAAACATACAATTTGGACCAAGATATAAATATATTTATTTATACATACAATTTGGGTCAAGATATAAATATTTTTATTTAAAATTATTAAGCCCATCAAAAGAATAATACTGCAAATTAATGATGTTAATAATAACAACAATAATGATAAGAATAGCGGTACATTACGCGGCCGGTCTCAGTGATGGCGGAAATAGTGTTAAAAATATTAATTCGTCCATATAATATAATATAGTATAATAAAGATACTTTGACAATTTATTATTTTTTGAATTTTGATATGAAATTTAATATATAATTAAATAATACATTATTATTTTTAAATACTATACTACTGAATGGTAGTATTTTAAATTCAACGATAATGTTGTCCGTGCTCTAATGAACAAAACGAGCATACATGTTTGTGAAGAAAATAGGACAACCCTTATTTTTATACTTCATTTAAACATCAACACCTCTCTGATATCCTTTCCACTGAAAAAATTGTTGAGTAACCGTCCGAATCGGATATAATATTACAATAATTATAACGAATATAACTATTATACAAATTGATACGGGAGAGGGATTAGAGTTTACACAACTTCTAATAAACGAATTAAAATGACTTAAAAGACTGGAAAAATTAAATAGGAGCAGAAATCGCAAACCATTGAATCAACAAGATTCGGAAGTGGAATCACTAGTTGTAGCACAATCCGACTCATTCCTCTGTCTCAAGAAAGCCCACGTCCAGGACCCAAAAGACCCGCGGCCAGCACCCAAAATGTGAAACCCAAACCCGGACCAGAAGTTGCTCCGCAGGAAGGAACCGAAGCTCACAACTCATATTTGACCCACCCAGAAACCAGCCTCAGATAAACGCCTCAAATCCCGTCACAAAGATCTACGATTTCAGTTTACAAGAAGAAGAGAAAATCGAAGTAAACAAATAGGTTTTTATTTGCTCGTTTCTTTCGTCGCTTCGTTTTTACAACTCTCCCTAAAATGGTATAAGTAGATGTATCAGAGTAGGTTTAGCCGAGGGAAAAATGGAACTGCATCCGGGGTTACCATGGCGGAAGACCAGGAGGTTGCAACGAACAGAAGAGAAAGACGGGGGGGCTAGGGTTTCTGGAGGGTTTGTTTTATAAGGGGGTACACAAATCCAAGGGCCAGGATTAATTGGAGCCAACAGATGGCTGAGATTAATCCAGCCTTGGATGATGGGTTGGGCTGCTTCCATGGATCGGGCTGGGTCAACTTAATGGTGGGCTGCAGGAGAATTAATTACTGGCCTTCATATTTTAATCATTTGAGCCCAAAAAAACCCCAACATTTCTCCACCTGTGCCAAATGAGTCATCGGGGCACATAATAAAGACAGAGGTCATCATCGCCGCAGGTTACCACCTGCACTCAAAACACAAAGTAGTACAAGTAATCACAAAGAACAATAACAACAATCACTAAGAGAGCAAGGCCATCACAAAGATAGCGAGACAATCACTAAGAGAGCAAGGCCATCACAAAGAAAGTAAGGCAATCACAAAGAAAGCAAAGACTAAGAGTTAGTCTTGAGTTCCCAAGTTCAGTATGTCCATGCAGGACACGAACTTCTCCATTGGTAGGTATTTGGTGCCCATATCTGCAGGGTTAAATTGTGAAGGAATTTTCCCAAGTTCAATTTCACCTTTCTCAACAATATCATGAATAAAGTGAAACTTAACATCAATATGTTTAGTACGGTCGTGAAAGACAGAATTTTTGCACAACTGAATTCCAGATTGACTATCAGAAATACCACGACTTTTTCCTTCAGGAAACCAATTTCAGATAAGAGACCCTTTAGCCATATGGCTTCTTTAAACGCCTCAGTTGCAGCAACATATTCAGATTCAGTCATAGATAAGGCAACAACATTCTGTAACTGAGATTTCCAACTAATGCAAGAGCCACAAAGGGTAAACACATAAGAGGTGGTAGATTTTCGATTGTCACGATCATCCGCAATGTTAGAATCAACATATCCAACAAGTTTCACTCCATCAGCAGATTTAGAAAATTAATACCCACATCCACAGAGGATTTCAAATAACGAAGAAGCCATTTCAAGGCTTCCCAATGAGGGATACCAGGATTAAACATATATCTACTCAAGCAACTAACAGAATAGGCTATGTCGGGCCTAGTGCTAACCATTAGATACATGACTGATCCTATAGCATTAGAATAGGGAACATTTTCCATTGATTTTTCTTCTTCACGACTTTTAGGATATTGATCTTTACTTAACAGAAAATGGGCAGCAAGAGGCACATAAGCATGTTTTGCAGCAGTCATAGAAAATTTTTCAAGTGTTTTCTCAATATAGGAAAACTGGTTTAGAAATAAGGAACATTTTTTTCTATCTCTAATAATGTTCATGCCTAAGATTTTCTGAGAATCTCCTAGGTATTTCATTTCGAATTGCTCACTAAGACACGATCTAACATAATCGATCAACTTCATGCACAAACTCACAAGTAACATGTCATCCACATAAATAAGCAAGAAGATTGGAACATATGAGTTTTCTTAAAATATAGACAAGGGTCATACGAACTACATTTGAATTTTAAAGAAAGCATATAAGAATCAAATTTCTTGTTCTATTGCCTAGGGGACTGTTTCAGGACGTAAAGGGCCTTTTTAAGAAGGCGAACATGTTCAGGTTTATTAGAGTAAACAAAACCTCTGGCTGCTTCATATAGATTTTCTCACTCAATACATCATGTAGAAAAGCAGTTTTAACACCCATTTGTTTTAATTCCCAATCAAAATGAGCAACTAAAGCAAGCATAACACGCACAGTGGTGAATTTCACAACAGGAGCAAATATTTCTGTATAATCAATCCCCTCATTTTGAATAAAGCCTTTAGCAACTAACCTAGCTTTAAATATGATATTTTCTACTTCATTCTTGACATTGAATAACCACTTACAGTCCACAAGAGAACAATGATCAGGTTTAGGGACAAGAGTCCAAGTTTGGTTAACATGCAAAGAATTCATTTCATCATTGATAGCATTTAACCAATCAGTAGCATTTTCAGATTTTAAAGCTTCTTTGTAGCTTTTAGGTTCGTTATTATCCAATGATTCAAAAACATTGCAAGCATGAGACAGCATATGAAAATCATTAAAGTGATGAGGCCTCCTGACATTCTCTCTCCTAGCCTATCTCTAGTTAATTGATAGTTAGACAGATCAACACTTTCATCTACATTCTCAATAATTTCATCACTAGAGTTTTCAGAAGGTACTTCAGTGGGATTTTCATTTTCAGCATGCAAAATTTCATCATTTTCAGGCTCCACCTCGCTCAAAGTAGGGTAGTTACAAACAGATTCTGGATTAGGTATGTGCGCGGGTGTAGGTGCAGTATGTTCAAGACAAGGAAATTCATTTTCATTAAATATAACATCCATACTAATTAGCACCTTAAAACCCGGTTTGCCCTTAAGCCATAACCTAAATCCTTTAACTCCCTCCGGATAACCTAAGAACACACACCTAATCGATCTAGGTTCTAGCTTATCTTGTTTATTATGAACATATGAAGCACACCCAAATACACGAAGATTTGAGAAATCAGTATCCTTACCAGTCCACACAGATTCTGGACAGTTTCCATTCAAAGGGACATATGGAGATCTGTTTATAATATAGGCAGCCGTAGATAAAGCCTCACCCCAAAAACGTTTTGACAATCCGGAGCTGGACAGCATAGACCTTATCCTTTCAAGGAGGGTTCGGTTCATGCGCTCAGCGATTCTATTTTGTTGGGGGGTATGGAGTTGTCCTATGCATTTGAATACCACTTTCCGCACACAAAGATTCAAACAAATTATTGCAGAATTCCAAACCGTTATCAGTTCTTAAAATTTTAATTTTCTTACCAGTTTGATTTTCAATTAAAATTTCCCACATTTTGAACGTGTCAAAAACATCAGATTTATTCTTAAGAAGGAACACAAAAACTTTCCTAGAATAATCATCAATCACAAATAGAAAATATCGATTCCCACCATGTGTAGGAACACTAGCAGCCTCCCACACATCACCATGTAAGTATTCAAACACATTAGTACTTCTCGGGGGGTTAGGGGAAGGTGTATGAGGAAAATTCGCACGATGTTGTTTACCATACACACAATTATCACAAAATGGCATGTCAGATATTTTATCATTCCCAAAACAACCATTTGTTAGGCGTATTTTTATACGCTTATTTATCATTATTTTGTAGTATTTTGGAGTGTGAAATCATCTAAATGAGCTTTTAATGCCTTAATTTTGTATGATTGACAGGAAATTGAAGTCCGGAAGCTTAAACGAGGCAAAACGGGCGAAAACGGCAAAACTGGACTATGAGCCGCGGCACAAGGAAGCTGAGCCGCGGCAAAGGAAGACACCAGCCGAAGGGCAGAGTAGGCTGTACTCTGAGCCGCGGCACAGCCCATGTGAGCCGCGGCACAGAAGGATTTAATTACGCCTGTGTATTGATTTTGGCGATGTGCCGCGGCACGAGTTGATGAGCCGCGGCACACTTAGCGGGTTTTGCACGTCACGCGGATTTTGGGCCGTTTCGAAGCCAGTTTTCAACCAACTAATACGGACGCGATTTATGGAAGTGCTGAGCTATAAATAGGGCTTAAGACCCTAATTTAATTATCTTGGAACCTTGGAATCTTGGAATCATTGAATCTAAACCTAAGAGAGCTTAAGCTTGGAGACAGAGAAGAGGAGGAAAGCAGAGGAATTCAAGGGCAGAAGGCGGAAGCTGAAGAACGGAGGAATCCGAGCTTCATCTGCGTTTGAATTTTATGCTTTCGTTTATTTCTTCTGTATTTTCAGTTTTTAGTATGTCAGGCTAAAGCCCTAATCTAGGGTTTTGATGAAACCTTTATTTTGACGAATTGATTAAGATTATCCAATTTATTACCTTTTTATTGAGTTTTCCCAATTATGTTTAATGCTTGCAATTATCTGGCCAATAGTTGTATTGATTTAATCATTCACTTCGAATCGGGAGAGGAGATTTGGTGAGGAACTATTGGTGAGGACCGTTTTATTCTGTGAGATAGGAATATACTCATAGGAACTACGTGGCCTTTAGGAGATTTCATGCTTTTTGCCTAGCGACGAGATAATTCACCTAGGGATAGAGTGCGTTAGTCGCCGTTAGATAAATCTATTGACCTCGGGAGAGGCGGTAGAATATATTAGCAATCTCCGCCTTCAATAAATTGGGAAAATGATTTATTACGGATAATCAAGATTAAATTCGGATAAATTAAGGTGGATTCAGAACTCTAGACTTATTTATCATTTGATTCCTTTTATTCAAGCTATCGTTTTCTGTTTAGTCTTTTATTAATTCTTTTAGTTATTAATCCAAAAACCCAACTTCGATAGTTCAAATAAAATTGGAATACGAAAACGTCGGTAGTTAGAGATTCAATCCTCGTGGGAACGATACTCTACTTATCACTTTATTACTTGTAAACGATGACGTGCACTTGCGTGTAGGAAATATCGCAACAAGTTTTTGGCGCCGTTGCCGGGGATTGAAATTTTTCTAATATCGACTTAAGTATTTCCAGTCTTAATTTGAACGTTTTATTTTTATTTTTGTGTATTTAATTTTTTTTATTTTATTCGTTTTTCCTTTCAGGACCTTTCGTGTAGTGCATGAGAAGGCTCGGTAACGAAGGCTTACTACCTTTGGACACCGAGCTCGAGCGCACGCTAAGAAGGAATAAAAAGGAGAAAAGAGAGTTGCAGACGACGGTCAAGATGGCCGAAAATATTGAAATCCAAGAAGGAGACAACCAAGTGCGGCAAGTTCAACCGGAACTAGCTCTTCGGGATTATGCCATGCCGCAAGTCAACGCAAATTTTTCGGGAATTCGGCGTCCCACCATCCAAGCTAATAATTTTGAAATCAAGCCCGCCATTATTCAGATGGTACAGGCGAGCCCTTTCTGTGGACTACCGAAGGACGATCCGAATGCCCACATTGCTTCTTTCCTTGAGATATGCGACACTTTCAAAACTAATGGTGTCACCGACGATGCCATCCGATTGAGGCTTTTCCCTTTTTCTTTGAGGGATAAAGCAAAATTCTGGTTGAATTCCTTACCGCCGGGGTCGATTACAACTTGGGAGAGGTTAGTGCAAGCCTTCCTTGCAAAAATTTTCCCACCAGCTAAGACGGCGCGGTTAAGAAACGAGATAACCACTTTTGCCCAGTACGACATGGAATCGCTCCACGAGGCGTGGGAGCGATATAAAGAATTGCTTCGAAGATGCCCTCATCACGGCATTCCTGATTGGCTTCAGCTGCATACGTTTTATGGTGGTTTGAGTGCTTCTACACGCACTTTAGTGGATGCGACCTCGGAGGAACATTCATGGGAAAATCTATGGCCGAGGCTCACGTGCTTTTGGAAGATATGGCTGAAAACGCTTACCAATGGCGTGAGAAGATTGACACCGAAGAGGGTAATGGAAGTTTCGAGCAATGATCCGATTTCCACCTTGTCAGCTCAAGTCGCCGCTTTGACACAACAGCTCCAGAACTTTTCGCACGCACCAGCCCCCATTACCATTGAGACATGTAATTGGTGTAACGGATCACACCCGAGTGCGGAGTGTCAATTTGGAAATCCGTTCGAGCAAAATCAGATGGAGCAGGCTCAATTCGTAGGAAGTGGGAATCGACCGAATAACCCGTACTCCAATACTTATAATCCGGGGTGGCGCAATCACCCCAACTTTTCATGGAGAAACGGACAGAACGCACACCAGCCCCCTTTCACTCAGAATCAACAGCAGCCCCCTTCCGCTCCTAAAGTGTCTCTCGAGGAAGCGCTTGCAAAATTGGCGGCAAATACGAGTCAATTTATGACTCGGACGGAAGCTACGTTACAAAATCATTCTGCTTCCATTCGGAATTTAGAGGTCCAGCTGGGCCAAATCGCTAATGTATTGACAGCTCGTCCGGAGGGAGCATTGCCGAGTACAACAGAGACAAATCCTCGAGAAAGTCTAAATGCAATTAGCTTGAGAAGCGGGAGAGATGTGCTAGATCAGCCCGAGCGGGGTAAAGAGAAGAAGGTGATTAAGGAAGAGATGAAATTAAAGCTAGAGGAGTCGAAGGAAGTTCAGCCGGATAACTCGAAGACATGTGTCCCCCCCGTTCCATTTCCACAAAGACTACAGCAAAGAAGGGCGGACAAACAATTTTCCAAGTTTCTTGATGTGTTCAAAAAGCTCCACATAAATATTCCGTTCGCCGACGCATTGGACCAGATGCCGAGTTATGTCAAGTTCACGAAAGAGATATTATCTAAGAAGAGAAAACTTGAAGAGTTTGAAGCAGTTGCCTTGATGAGGAGTGCGGTGCAATTCTTCAAAAGAAGCTCCCACCTAAATTGAAAGATCAGGAAGCTTTAACATACCGTGCACCATGGGGAATCTTTCGTTTGATAAGGCACTATGCGATCTTGGTGCAAGTATCAACCTCATGCCTCTATCGATTTTTCAAAAGTGAATATTGGGAAGCTAAGCCAACCACGGTCTCATTACAATTGGCGGACCGATCGATAAAGTATCCGAGGAGTGATCGAGGATGTATTAGTTAAGGTTGACAAGTTCATCTTTCCGGCCGACTTCATCGTACTAGACATGGAGGAAGATGAAAATATTCCGATCATCTTGGGACGACCATTTCTAGCGACGGGCCGCACCCTTATAGGCGTGGAAAAGGGGAGTTAACTCGAGGGTCCAGGCAGGCAAGTTACTTTTCAAGTGTTCAAATCGTTCCCATGTCCGGAAGTGCGATAAAGGATCACAAATTGAGGGTGTGGATGTTTGTGAGAGAGGAAAGCATCGAAAAAATCGTCGTTGGGAAAATTGATTACATTTTAAATGGCCCAAGTTTGAAGAAGGATGTAGAACTAGTGGCGTTTCTCGACCATGAAGAAAAATCTGCTGCAGTTGTGCGTTCGTTTGTGAAGGAGGAGAGTGAGCCGAAAGCCAAGAGAAAAATTAGTCATGGAGAAACCGGGTGTTTCGGGAAGTTTTTCAAGTCGAAACCTTTTCGAAAACTACATTTGATGACTGAACCGAAAGTCGAACGGCTGATGACCAATGGTCATAATTTTAACCAAAATACAAACGGTTCGATGAACGGGGCGGAAGCCAAATGGAGTTTGCGAAAAGCGAACTAACGTTGTTCAATAGGTCCGGCTGAAGACTATAAACTTAGCGCTTCTCGGGAGGCAACCCGAGTATTAGTTGTAGATTCTTTGTTGTTTGCTTGCATTTTTAGAGTCTCTTTTTGTCTTCTTTCCTCTTGGATCCATCCTTTCCTCTCATTTTAATGAATTCGTGTAAAATTTCTGTGCAGGAATCAGCAAAAAGGGGATAAATTCAATAATGGGCCGCGGCACAGTCCAGGTGAGCCGCGGCACACACCAGCTGAGGAAAAATGGCCGATCAAACTGTACCCTGTGCCGCGGCATGATCTTACTGAGCCGCGGCACACCAGGTCGCTGAGCCGCGGCACCCGAAAACTGAGCCGCGGCACACTAAATGGTCAAGAAACGCCCAGGGCGCCTGTACTTTGTGCCGCGGCATACTAAGGCTGAGCCGCGGCACACTATAACACTGAGCCGCGGCATACGAAATCTGAGCCGCGGCACCCGACGGCATATCAAAACGTCCAAATCCGACTGTACTTTGGGCCGCGGCTCACTTTTATTGTGCCGCGGCACCCGTCGCAAAATAAGAGCAGCCAGGTCAGGCTCTTTCAGTCGATCATCCTGCTTAGTATACTTCTTCCCTTCATTCCTTCCTTCCTGCACACGATGAGGTTAGTTGGGTCCATTCTATCAGTCTCCTTCTAAAATTCTCCAAGTAATTTTTGATTTCTAAATCATAGGTGATTATTGATGTGAAAAGATTTGGAGTTTTGTATTGCTAGTTATTCATCATTGTTGTTTCTAGAATGGAGTTGAAATATGGGGAATTTGTTATTGTGATGGAATTGTTATTTATGAACGAATTGTTGATGATGGTTTTCGTAATTCAGGGTTATAATCTGTGTTTTTATTTTGGGGATTTGGAATTAACCATAAAAATTTTTGTTCTTCATTTTAACTTGTGCACACAAGGTGTTTGATAAATTGCAGCAATGAAAAATTGTCAAGAAGCATACAAGCTCACCGAACGATCTTGGCCTTTGCTCTGAGCGGTGGAGAGTACTTGACACATTACTTATCTTGCATTTCATTTTTGTCCATTGAGGTCAATGTACGTCCTAAGTTTGGGGGGGGGGCTTTACTTTCAGTTTCTTATATTCATTGCTGTACTCTATTTTATTGCTGTACACTATTTAGTTGCACACTTTTCTGTTCTTTGCGAAATTTTTTTTTTTAGATAGCCTTGCTTGCGGTAGTTTTTTTCTTTATTCGTGAATTTTCGTGCTTCTATTATGTGTGATACTGATGTTACGACACTGTCTTTCTCTCTGAAGAAGCGGGCGAGTTTTAGTCGAGTTGTAGTCAGTTATTTCTGTTCTGCTTAGTATTCAATTAGGTCCGAAATTTTTCGTGATTGTAGAGGTCTTGGCAGATAAGAGACGATACATACTTGTTTAAAATCCCCATTAATACGTTTGGCTACATTTTCCGGATAGTGAGTAGTACTGTTTCTTTAGTCGTGTGGGCACTTAAATTGAGTTTAGAGTCGATTTTCCCTAAAAGTCGAGAGAATGCGTTCTATGAAGGGAAGTCTAGTAACCGGGTATTCGCGTGACCCGTTGTTTACTCTCGCGTAAAGCAGCGACCCCGATTAGACTAGTAATGTAGATATTTCACATGTGTCAATGATTGGAAGCCTAGTAACCGGGGTATTCGCGTGACCCATTGTTTACTCGCGTAAAACGGCAACCTTGATTCGGACATGCGGAATTTTTGTATTCGAGTTGTTTCTCCGTAAACGCGGGAACTTAGTAACTAGAAGCATCCATGTGCCCCATGAGTGTCTTTTACGTCAAACGGTTTCGAATACATGAGAATGGAAGTTCCACCCTAGGATTATCCCGATGAAACATCCCGAGATCCTAACCTAGTGGTCGACTCGAATCAAATTCTTGAGCATAGTTATATAAGGGGATCTTGTCAGGTTTATTTGTTATAAGACTCGTAAAATTTGTGCCTTTAGGCGTGGAGCAGGATGAACTAGTTTGGGTGTGTTGGCCTTTCATATTGTGGACGATTTGACTCATGTTTTGTTAATCTTTGAGTGAAATTTTCTTCATGAGCGAATGATTAGGGTGAACTTGACTTCTTTGCGGAATCATTATTCTGAGTGCAGCTCGCTTTTATGACACTCGTATTATTTAGAGAGGATGGCAGGATAGTATTGATTAGGTTGAACACTATGAGTTGCACGATGATTCACGACATTCTTTTATTGACTTTAATTCTTTTTGCTTGAGGACAAGCAAAGGCTTAAGTTTGGGGGTATTTGTTAGGCGTATTTTTATACGCTTATTTATCATTATTTTGTAGTATTTTGGAGTGTGAAATCATCTAAATGAGCTTTTAATGCCTTAATTTTGTATGATTGACAGGAAATTGAAGTCCGGAAGCTTAAACGAGGCAAAGCGGCGAAAAGCAAAACTGGACTATGAGCCGCGACACAAGGAAGCTGAGCCGCGGCAAAGGAAGACACCAGCCGAAGGGCAGAGTAGGTTGTACTCTGTGCCGCGGCACAGCCCATGTGAGCCGCGGCACAGAAGGATTTAATTACGCCCAGGTATTGATTTTGGCGATGTGCCGCGGCACGAGTTGATGAGCCGCGGCACACTTAGCGGGTTTTGGTACGTCTGCGCGGATTTTGGGCCGTTTCGAAGCCAGTTTTCAACCAACTAATACGGACGCGATTTATGGAAGTGCTGAGCTATAAATAGGGCTTAAGACCCTAATTTAATTATCTTGGAATCTTGGAATCATTGAATCTAAACCTAAGAGAGCTTAAGCTTGGAGACAGAGAAGAGGAGGAAAGCAGAGGAATTCAAGGGCAGAAGGCGGAAGCTGAAGAACGGAGGAATCCGAGCTTCATCTGCGTTTGAATTTTATGCTTTCGTTTATTTCTTCTGTATTTTCAGTTTTTAGTATGTCAGGCTAAAGCCCTAATCTAGGGTTTTGATGAAACCTTTATTTTGACGAATTGATTAAGATTATCCAATTTATTACCTTTTTATTGAGTTTTCCCAATTATGTTTAATGCTTGCAATTATCTGGCCAATAGTTGTATTGATTTAATCATTCACTTCGAATCGGGAGAGGAGATTTGGTGAGGAACTATTGGTGAGGACCGTTTTATTCAGTGAGATAGGAATATACTCATAGGAACTACGTGGCCTTTAGGAGATTTCATGCTTTTTGCCTAGCGACGAGATAATTCACCTAGGGATAGAGTGCGTTAGTCGCCGTTAGATAAATCTATTGACCTCGGGAGAGGCGGTAGAATATATTAGCAATCTCCGCCTTCAATAAATTGGGAAAATGATTTATTACGGATAATCAAGATTAAATTCGGATAAATTAAGGTGGATTCAGAACTCTAGACTTATTTATCATTTGATTCCTTTTATTCAAGCTATCGTTTTCTGTTTAGTCTTTTATTAATTCTTTTAGTTATTAATCCAAAAACCCAACTTCGATAGTTCAAATAAAATTGGAATACGAAAACGTCGGTAGTTAGAGATTCAATCCTCGTGGGAACGATACTCTACTTATCACTTTATTACTTGTAAACGATGACGTGCACTTGCGTGTAGGAAATATCGCAACACCATTCTTATGCAGTATTTCAAGACCTTTATCACTGATGTGACCTAACCGTTTATGCCAAATTTCAGTTTTGTCCTCTTGGACTGCATTTACGAAAACGTTACTAACAGTGGAGCAAGTGTACAAGTTTAGTTTACGAATGGAAACAAAGATTGTTGTGGGATCTCTCATAACTTTCATTTCACCCTTACCCCAAGTACCTTAAAAACCATCATCTTCAAGACAAGCACAAGACATTAAATTATGAGATAAATGAGGAACGTGCCTAACATTTTCTAAGGTTATCGAATTCCCAGATTCAAAATGAAGGCACACCATTCCTATTCCAGCAACATCTCATTTTACATGATCAGCCATGGACACAGATCGGTTTTTCAAATCTCGATACTAGAAAAAAAATGTTTATATGGTGTCATGTGAAATGTGCATGCGGAATCAACCAGCCAATCATTTTCACCAAGGTCAGCTAACACAGAGTTCACAGAAGAATGTATTTCCTCAGAAATCATAAACACATCTCCTAGGTTTTTACTGACAACTAAATTTGCCTGTTCAGATTGCTGGTTCTTTTTAGGTTTACTGCAGTCTTGAATGTAGTGACCATATTCACCGCAATTGTAACATTTACGATTAGTAGGCCTAGGTTTAAACCGATTATCTCCTTTGCCCTTTTTCTTGATGGCTTGGTTATTTTGATTGTTGGAAGACTAATTGTTTTGAAAACGGTTTTGAGGTCTTCCTTTGACAAAATTAACTTCGCCAAGATTTTTAAGAGCGGCACCCTTATTGTTTTTTCAAATATAATTCTTTGCTTTTCATACCGTTAACAACAATATCTAAGGTCACTTGATCTCTACCATATTTAATGGCAGATTTCATATCACTGCAGGAATAGCATTTAAAAGCACAATAGGAGTGTAATCATCGATATTTTTCTCTCCTGTTAACTTTATATCTTGAACCAATTTTGTAAACACGTCTAAATTAGCATCGATGTCTTTGTTCAAATCGAGTTTGTAGCGGAAAATTTTTTCAAGAAGAAATAGTTTGTTGGGCAGAGAAGTTTCAGTATACATTTCTTCTAATTTTTCCTATAATTCTTTAGCTGAACCATGTTTACCTATTTTTCTAATCACAGAGTTAGATAGGTTCAAGATAATTGCAGAGTAAGTAAACTCATCAAATTCAGCTTTTTTATCCGCAGTCACATTAGATGCGAAAGAGTTGTCGATAGCTTTGAAACATTTTTGTTGAATGAGTATGCTTTTCATTTTGTGTTGTCAAATGACAAAATCACCTTTTCCATCAAATGGGGCCACAGAGAAGGCAGAGATAGTTCCCATTTTAATTTTCAAAATAAACAAAGTTTTTGAAAAATTATGAAAAACGTAGATAAGAAGGAGACCTCCAATTTTATCAAAATGCAGAAACACAAAGTAACAAGAACTAACAAAATCACACAAATAAATTAAATTAAAGGAATCCGAAGAATTCAACACCAGGCCCCTACAAGATCCGAGAGCGCTTAAGTGGTCCAGGCAGGAGGGTTGCAATGCCGGTTTATGAAAATTTCCATATTCAAAATAAACACGAAGTAATATCGTAGTAATAAACACACAGAATATTACCAACAACATAAGCAGCAGAAGCAATAACACCAAGACGAAATTCAACAGTATCACGAAGAACAACAGACGATCGAATTTCAACAGTATCACGAAGAACAGCAAACGAGCGAACAAACAGAAAACAGTAAATAGAGAGGGTAAAGACGTTATACCTGAGCGAAGCCCCTAGTAGGGTTTCGGAACTCCCGGGTTGACCCGATTCAGACAAACCCGATTCAGACGGATCCGAACAAGGCTCTGATGCCAATGTTGAGTAACCGTCCGAAACGGATATAATATTATAATAATTATAACGAATATAACTATTACACAAATTGATACGGGATAGGGATTAGGGTGTACACAACTTCTAATAAACGAATTAAAATGAATTAAAAGACTGGAAAAATTAAATAGGAGCAGAAATCGCAAACCAACGAATCAACAAGATTCGGAAGTGGAATCACTATTTGTAGCACAACCCGGCTCAGTCCTCTGTCTCAAGAAAGCCCACGTCGAGGACCTAAAAGACCCGCGGCCAGCACCCAAAATGTGAAACCCAAAACCGGACCGGAAGCTGCTCCGCAGGAAGGAACCGAAGCACATAGCTCAGATTCGACCCACCGAGAAACCACCCAGAAACCAGCCTCAGATCAACGCCTCAAATCCCGTCACAAAGATCTCCGATTTGAGTTCACAAGAAGAAGAGAAAATCGAAGTAAACAAATAGGTTTTTATTTGCTCGTTTCTTTCGTCGCTTCGTTTTTTCAACTCTCCCGAAAATGGTATAAGTAGATGTATCGGAGTAGGTTTAGCCGAGGGAAAAATGGAACTATATCCATGGCGGAAGACCAGGAGGTTGCAACGAACAGAAGAGAAAGACGGGGGGCTAGGGTTTCTGGGGGGTTTGTTTTATAAGGGGTACACAAATCCAAGGGCCAGGATTAATTGGGGCCAACAGATAGCTGAGATTAATCCAGCCTTGGATGATGGGTTGGGCTGCTTCCATGGATCGGGCTGGGTCAACTTAACGGTGGGCTGCAGGAGAATTAATTATTGTCCTTCATATTTTAATTATTTGGGCCCAAAAAAATCCACAACAAAAATAATAATAATAATAATACAATCCAAGCGTGCAAATACATTATTATAGGGATTTAAATCAATTTGGTCCGGTATCTTTTTAACTTTATTGAAATGGTTCTCTAACAATTTACTTTATTGATCTAGTCCTGTATGTATTTAAATTTCGCTAATTTAGTCATAATTTACCGAAAAATACATAAAACGATGCGGTTTTAAACATGTGCCGATCACGTGCATCGTTTTTCGGCAGAAGCCGATGATGTGGAATTTTTGGTACACGTGGCACGCCGGCGAGTATTTGTCCCATTAAAAAGAATATTAAATTTAAGTTAAATTCCATAACATTTAAATCAATTAAAATTAAAAAACAAAATAAAATTACAAATGTCATCTTCTTCACTTCACAAATGCAGAGGTGAATTAAAATACAAAATGCCAAATCTGGAAACCAAAGAATCAGTCCAAATCTGAGATGAATTAAAATCTGGGAACCAAGAATTAAATCTAGAAACCAAGAACCAAGAGATGAATTAAAAATGTTGCGGTGGGGGATTTAGCAGAAACAAAGAATTTGAGATCAATTAAAATCTGAGATTAACAGAAACCAAGAATCTGAGATCAAAACTAAATCCCAAAATCCAAGCAGAAACCATAATTAGTGGGAACAAAAACACACGAAATCAAACAACAATCGGGGAACCAAATTAAACACCCATGGAGAAGGTACTAGTGGTGGTGGTGGAGCTCGCGAAGAGTTGGATCCAACAGCAAGTTGTTGCTAGTAGAGATGCTTTAGCCAAAATTGTCTACTTGAGATTGTTTGACTGGTAAGATATGAATTAAAAATGCTGCGGTGGGAGATTTAGCAAAACAAAGAATTTGAGATCAATTAAAATCTGAGATTAACAGAAACCAAGAATCTGAAATCAAAACTAAATCCCAAAATCCAAGCAGAAACCATAATTAGTGTATGACACTAATGAGGTATATTGTAATTTTCTGTTCCTTTTGGTGATGTTTTCTTAATGTTGTCTTTGTTTCAGTTGTATGACACTGGTCTAGTTGTATGATACTCGGCTATATATTAGCTGAAGCTACAGCCTACATTGAGTTCATTGACAATCATGACATTTTGGATTTAATTGTAAAAGGTTGTTCTGCCTTTGCTGCCACTTAAACTGAGGATTCTTTTTTCAACCGTTCAACTGTTTTCAGCACAACCCATCACACATCATTTTTACAATTATAATTATTATTATAATATCATCATTATACATTTTATTTTATAATCTTGGGTCGTATGTTCGCCGGCTAGACGATCTGAATACTTGGGTTGTATGTCTCATTATAAAGCAGCAGTTTTGATCCAGGTGAATTTTGTCTCTTAGCCGATGATCTGAATGAGACTATAAATTTTTGGTTTATTAAGGAAAGACAACTTTTGCCGTGAATACTTGGCTCGTTCGGAATATATTAAGGATATGAGAGCTACAATGGCCACACAATGTACATGGAGAGTGATGTAGTGGATGAGATTGTCGTTCGTTATTTAGAAAAGGGGCGTTTTCGAATTATGTGAAAATTATTTATTGGCGAATTTTGAGACGAGCTCAGCCTTTTCTTATCGGAATCGGCCCACTGAACAATGGTCCCGGCTATGCAGTGAAGTCCGTTGCTTTTGGCCAAAAATATCGTTTAGGCCCTCAATTATGCATTTTTATATTTTTGAGGACTTAATTGTAATTTATTAAAAGTTTGTGTGCTTATTATTAATTTTCGTAATTTTAACTCTAGTTTCCCTAAGGTATATATATGCGTATAAGGCCTTTATTTCGTCATTATCAATGATTGAAAATTTCTCTATATTTTTTCTTGAAATTCTTAGATCGGCTAAATCTAGAGTTTGAGAATGCTCTATTACCAGAACGGTTGATCTGTTGGAACACAGTTGTTTTCATGTAATTTTCGCTGCATTAGAGAGGAAGAGCTGCATGTAAAGAACTGTGTCAATTGAAGATGCTCGCCTCTAATCTCTTCCTCTAACAATCCTTTTACTATTTTTTTTTTCTCGAGTTGCCTAGACTTTAAATTAACCTGTCTTATTGAAAGGCAGGCTGCGAGAGTAACTGGTGCCCTGTAAGCTGCTAAGAATAAATTAGAGAACCAAGTTGAAGAGCTGACTTGGAGATTGCAGCTCCATAAATGTATGAGAGTATGCTAAAACTTTTATCTTCCTATATGATATAATTGTGAAACAGTCAGTGTCGTCTTTTAATTCTTCTCTCCCTGATCCTAGCCCCACGTGTTATAAACCTGTAGGCTGATCTGGTAGAAGCAAAAACACATGAGAACGTGAAACTGAGAAACGATAAAGCACAAGAGAACACGAAACCCTGATCATGGACATCAAAGAAATGCAAAATCAGCAGCCGAATAAATCCCAGTGATACAGCAGGAGATACCAGTCATTGACAATGAAGTGATGGATAAAGTAGCTGCTGAAAACGATAAGGTATGTTACCCACTTGAGGAGTTATTTCCGAAATATAGGCCTTCTCGGAGTCGACTGGACTCCGGGCCGCGGCACACATTTCTCCCTCAACTTCCCTCCAAACCCACCGGGCCGCGGCCCCCTGGGACCTCATCTGGGCGATTTGTTGAGTGTGCCGCGGCACACTTTGCACGGGCCGCGGCACCGAAGTCAACAGGCGTTTTGGGGCTCCTTTTAGCAGTCTGCACTGTGGGTTTCTTCATTACTTCACCTACAACATCTTGAGAGCACACCATAGAGAGATACAAGAGAGAAAAGAAAGAGAGATATATTTGTTAGATTTCTTGGAGTTGTATCGATCGGATCGTCGTGATATTTTGACAAGAGCTTGGTAGCAATTGGGCAAATCTTTTCACCGGAATAGATCGAGGGTTTGAGTCCGGAAGTTCGGGTATTTTGTTAGCTTTTTGTGTAAGCTATTTATGGTGTTTTTCTTTCTCGATCTTGTTGTTGTTGTGTATTCCAAATACTTGAAGATTGTTTATTACCAAGTATTTGAAGATTATTGTTGTTTACATATAGTTTGTACTAGGGACGATTTGTGTATTGTGAATTGGTGATAGTGGATTTAAGCGGCTTCGGTCCCATGGTTTTTACTCTCGTCTTGAGGGGGTTTCCACGCTAAAAATTGTGTCTCGTTGTTTATCGTTTTTTGGATATCATTTGTATTGTTTATCGAGTTGTAGTTGATTTACTCTACTCGTCGGTAACCTCAAAGTTACAATTGAAAATTGGGAAAGTTGTCAAACGAGTTTCCGCGTTTCGTTGTGACGTTATTGTCAGTTTTTTCCCAACAAAGTGGTATCGGAGCCAGGGGATTTTTGTTTCGTGGTTGTATTATCTCAATTGTAAGATGGAAGTCAACACAAGTAGAATGATGAATTTGAATGGTTCGAACTACCATGTATGGAAGGGCAAGGTGGAAGACCTTCTATATGTGAAAGATTATTATCTACCGGTCTTTAGCAAAGACAAACCGGAAGGCAAGTCCGACCCGGATTGGGCTATTTTGCATCGCCAAGTGTGTGGCTATATTCGACAATGGGTTGATGATAATGTGTTGAATCATATTAGTGGAGAAAAGGACGGTCGAGAATTGTGGCACAAGTTCGAGCAATTGTATGCTCGGAAGACAGGGAATAATAAGCTATTCCTCATTAAACAAATGATGAACCTAAAATATCGAGATGGGACTCCTCTGTCGGATCATTTGAATGCATTCCAAGGCATCATTAATCAACTTGAAGGAATGGGCATTAAATTCGAAGAGGAGGTTCAAGCTTTGTGGTTGTTGGGCACATTACCGGATACTTGGGAGACGTTTCGTACGTCGTTGTCTAACTCTGCCCCTAATGGTGTCATTTCGACGGAACTTGCTAAAGGGAACATGTTGAACGAGGAGGTCCGAAGAAAGTCACAGGGATCTTCGTCACAGTCGGATGTTCTTGTTACCGAAAGGCGGGGGAGAGGTCAAAGTAGAGGTCCGAGTAATAGAGGGCCACAAAAAGTAATTCCAGGGGGAAGTACGCCAATATTGAATGCTACCATTGTGGTAAGAAAGGGCATACAAAGATATTTTGCTGACAACTCAAGAAGAAAAATCGCCAAGGCCGAGAGAACACTCAAAAGAAGGAGAGCGGGAGTAATGAAAAAGCCGAAGTAAATACTACTACCGATGAGTTCTTTGTATGTTGCGATTATGACATGGTGAAAATTGCCAGAGATGAGTCGAGTTGGGTGGTCGACAGTGGACATCACGTAGGGATTTCTATTCCTCTTATACTCCGGGTGACTATGGGATAGTCAAGATGGATAACGATGGGTTATCCAAGATTGTTGGAGTAGGAGACGTACACTTGAGGTTCGACACTGGTGTGGAACTTATTTTACGTAATGTGAAACATGTTCCGGATATGAGGCTAAATGTGATTTCCGTTGGATTACTCGATGATGATGGCTATTGTAGCAGTTTTGCCAAGGGATTGTGGAAACTCACTCGAGGTTCCTTGATTGTCTAAAGAGGAGAGAAGACAGGGAAATTGTACGTGACACTTCCAAAGGTCACGATTAATGCCGTGAACACAGTTGACAATAATGACATGATCGAGCTATGGCATAAGAGGATCGGTCACATGAGCGAGAAATGGATGGCGCTATTGTCAAAGAAGGAGGTGCTATCCGGGGTTCACAATGTACATCTTAAAATGTGTTCTCACTATATAACTAGGAAGCAAAGGAGAGTCACTTTTAAAATCCATACCCCTTCACGGAAGGAAAATGTTCTTGATCTTATACATTCCGATGTTTGTGGTCCTATGAAGACTATGATGCTTGGTGGTTGCCTATATTTTGTCACATTCATCAACGATCATTCGAGGAAGGTGTGGGCATACACCTTAAAGACCAAAGATCAAGTTTTGGATGTTTTAAACAGTTTCATGCCTCGGTGGAGAGAGAGACCGGGAAGAAGTTGAAGTGTATTCGGACCGATAATGGTGGAGAATACACTGGACCTTTTGATGAGTATTGCCGAGAGCAAGGGATCCGACATCAAAAGACGCCACCGAAGACTCCGCAACTTAATGGCTTGGCGGAGAGGATGAATCGGACTTTGGTTGAGAGAGCTCGATCTTTGCTCTCACATGCCGGATTACCAAAGTCATTTTGGGGAGAAGCTTTGAACACGGCGATTTACGTGATTAATTTGACGTTGTGTGTTCCTTTGGAATTTGATGTCTCGGACAAAATGTGAAGTGGTAAAGACATTTCAAATCGCCACTTACGGATTTTCGGATGTAAAGCATTTGTACACATTCCGAAAGTTTAGAGGTCGAAGCTTGATTCCAAGACGAAGCCATGTATCTTTATTGGTTATGGTTTTGATGAGTTCGGGTATAGATTGTATGACCCGGTGACTAAGAAGCTTGTTCGTTCGAGATATGTTGTTTTCGTTGAAGATCAAATGATGAAGGATGTTGAGAATGAAGAGTTGGTTCCACAACATGATTATGATCTTATTGATTTGGACCCCGTTCCTCCACAACATGTTGAGACACCTAATGGAGATGACGTCCAAAATGATGAACAACATGATGTCGGTGACAATGATGAGTTAGTTCAAGATGATACCGATGGAGTTCATCCCGAGCTACCCGTGACGAACATGCTATCATTTGTTCCACTTAGACGATCGTCGAGGGACCGTCATACCGCCACTCGTTATTTGGCCGATGAGTATGTTTTACTCACCGACGAGGGAGAGCCCGAATATTTTGAGGAGGCTATGGAGGATGGTAACAAGAAGGAGTGGATGGATTCCATGCAAGACGAGATGAGTTCGTTGCATGAGAACAATACGTACGAGTTGGTGAAGTTGCCGAAGGGCAAGAGCGCTTTGAGAAATAAATGGTGTATAAGGTGAAGTCGGAGGAGCATACTTCATTGCCCCGATACAAAGCTAGACTCGTAGTCAAGGGCTTTAGTCAAAAGAAAGGCATTGATTTTGACGAGATTATTTCTCCAGTTGTGAAGATATGATTGATTCGATTGGTCCTTGGTATAGCGGCTAGTCTTGACCTTGAGATAGAGCAAATGGATGTCAAGACAACATTTCTTCATGGAGACCTCGATAAAGAAATATATATGAAGCAACCTGAAGGGTTTCAGGTTAAGGTAAAAGAGGATTATGTTTGTAGACTCCGAAACAGTCTATACGGTTTGAAGCAAACACCACGACAATGGTATAAAAAGTTCGAGTCGGTTATGGGGGAGCAAGACTACCAGAAGACGACCCTGGACCATTGCGTATTTTTCAAAAACTTTGGATATGATGATTTTATCATCCTATTGCTTTATGTGGATGACATGTTGATTGTTGGCAAGAATGCCGAAAGGATTGCCAATTTGAAGAAAGAGTTGAATAAGTCTTTTGCCATGAAAGACTTGGGGGCCGCTAAACAGATTCTTGGGATAAGAATCACTCGGGATAGAGCAGACCGGAAATTGCACATGTCACAAGAGCAATATATTGAGAAGGTGCTTAAGCAGTTTAATATGGATAAAGCTAAAGTTGTTAGTTCGCATCTTACTAATAATTTTAAATTAACGAGCAAGGATTACCCTACGATGAAGGAAGAAATTGAGGAAATGGATAAAGTTCCTTATGCCTCTGCGGTCGGGAGTTTGATGTATGCCATGGTATGTACGAGGCCCGACATTGCTCATGCCGTGGGAGTGGTGAGCCGTTTTCTGTCGAATCCGGGAAAGAAGCATTGAGAAGCCGTAAAGTGGATATTTAGATATTTACGGGGTACTTTCAAACTTTAATTAAAAACATCCGATTTTAAATACTAATATTCCAATTTGTTTTGAAAAAATAAAGTTTCAATTTTTTTAGAAACAAATCCAGATTTTTTTACTTTTTATATTTTTATTGTTATTTATTATTATTACAAAAATTTAGAAATTATTATTATTATTATTACCGACCAATAAAATACTGACACGTGTCACTTAACGGCCATGTCAGCAATCCGTTAAAACTTAACGGAGTCCCTAACGTGTATAACGGAATAAACATGAGTCCCTACTTTGATACAATTTAAAGTTTAGTCCCTTAAGTGATAAAAAGGCCAAACTTGAGTCCCTAGTAGTGTAGCGACCAATTTTTAAAATGTCATTTCAAATAATTTTAAGAGAGATTAAATATCCTTAAGAAAAATACTTGAATAATTGCAGCGGAAATTGAAACAAAATCGACCATTTCGCAAGTAACTATAAAATAAGTTCTCAACATTTCAAAACATCCATAATATCCAACCGTAACATTGGAGCCAAAGTTTAAAATTTTAAATGAACGGAATAAATAAAAAGCTGATAAATATTATTATCACGCCACGCCTTTGCCCGCCACGCCAGACTCCTCAACCTGAAAGGTTTAAATAATGGGGTGAGCTTTCAACTCGCTCAGTGAGGAGGGAACGCTTTGTTAAATTTAAATACATACATGTTGCCAAGTAGATATGACATGTCTGAACCTGGTGATTGCCCGAGGGCCATTAATATGCAAACTTTGTGCATACTGCCTACTACTCATTGGAGGATACAATGTAAATAATATGCAAACTTTGAGCACATTATGCCTACTACTCATTGGAGTCTACAACGTAAATAATATGCAAACTTTGAGCATATAAATATTTGGCAAGAAACAAGCATATATACAAGTAACATCGTGTATTAAATAAAACAAGCGTACAGTCCTCACCTCGAAATATGATGATGATCCTTGAAAAATTGGGATGCGAATGCAGTTCAAGTCCTAGGCTCCAAGTCCTCGTCTCCTAAAATAATATTTAAATTTTTATTAATATAGCGTGCAAAATAAATTAATATTAATTACTTGAATTTATAATTGAGTAAAAGAGATCCGATTTAAATATCAAAAACTGACTGGGATCAAATCTGAAGAGTTTCTAAATAGAGGGCTGAATTGAATATGAATTAAGCTCATTGGGGTCGATCCACAAAAATCCAGAAATTTGGGGTTAAATTGATAATAGGGGAAAGTTTAGGGCTCTAAAAGCCTTGCCCTAGAATCTCGGCCGACTCATTTCACTCTCATCTTCACCCTCTCCCTCTGTCATCACGGATCGAAAAAAAAGAGAATCGCGAAGGAGAAAAATTCATCTCACTCTCTTATCGGCCGAACACTCTCCCTGAAACCGATAAAAAAAACCGACCCCTCTCTAACTCTCAATCAATATCGGCCTCTCTCTCTAAGGATTTGCGGCCTGGGTTCTGGACTACCGCAGGTAGCAGCGGCGACCGAGGTGGAAAGCGATGGTGGCGGTAACAACGGCAACCTCCAGCGGACAAAAGGCAGAGAACAACGGGTTCTCCGAATTTAGGGTTCGGTTTTCTGGTTCGGGTTGGGTTTTGAGGTTTCTGGTTTTGATTGGGTTGACATAAGGGTGATTACTGGTTCGAATAGAAGACTCTAAATTGAATCGGACTGGGAGTGCAGATAGGTTCGTAGATTCTGGGTTGCGGTTCTGTTATTTTGAGATTCGGAGTGTTTGACATGGGCCAAACCGACCCATGTGTTGAGGTGGTTTCAAATCGACACTTAGGCAAAGATGAGTTTACCACTGACTCAAACGTGATGAACGTAAGAGTTGGTATATGTAGGTTGGTATTTGCTCGCTTATAAGAAAATATGAATCAACAACTAGAATAAAAAAAATTGTAAGAAGGAGATGGAGATTTTGTGTTTCACCTGTTGTTTGCTGAAGGTTAGAACTGCAGAAGACAGTTAAGGCTGGGCGTGCAAACTCAAAACTGGGCTGAGAATTGAGGTTCTTTCGACTCGGCTCTGTTGTTGAAAGGCAGATTCTCTCTCTCTTTCTTTTTTTTTCTTCGTGAAGTATATGTGTATTGTAAAATTTTTGTGCTGCATAAGTATATAGTATTTTAAAATTTTTGGACATTTAAAATCATTCCTGCGCTTTCTATAAATTATAAATTAAATGCATGCTTGAAAATCGGGGCGTTAAAACCTACCCCTCTTAAATGAATTTTCATCCTCGAAAATTAAATCATGTACCTTCAATGGCGAATGTCGGATACTTCGAACGGATCTCCTCTTCACGTTCCCAAGTCGCTTCGTTCGGTCCATGACGGCTCCACTGAACTTTTACCAGTTTAACTTCTCTGTTTCGCAACCGATGTACCTTTCGCTCCAAAACACCTGTATGTACTTTCTCATAAGTCAGGTTCTTGCATACATGACCAGGATCATGTACGTATTTTCTCAGCATGGAGACGTGAAAGACATTGTGCACTCCTGATAACTCTAACGGCAATGGCAAACTATAAGCAAGATCACCAACACGTCCCAAAATCTCAAAAGGTCCGATATAACGAGGTTGTAGCTTTCCCTTTTTACCGAATCGTTCACTCCTTTCATCGGCGCTACCTTCAAGAATACCTTTTCTCCAATCTCAAATTGGATATCTTTCCTTCGTTTATCAGCATAAGATTTCTGTCGAGCCTGGGCGGTCTTAATCCTACTTATGATCTCGGCTATCTTCTCTATAGTCTGCTCGATCAATTCTGGACCCAAAATCTTTCCTTCTCCAACCTCACTCCAATAAAGAGGCGATCGACATTTTGTTCCGTACAGAGCCTCATACGGGGCAATTTGTATAGTCGCTTGGTAACTATTGTTATAAGTAAACTCTACTAACGGCAAAATATTTTCCTAATTCTCACCAGTATCAAGAACACACGCCCTCAACAAATCTTCGAGTGTTTTGATAGTCCATTCAGATTGACCATCGGTCTGCGATGATATGCAGTATTGAAATTCAACTTAGTGCCCAACGCACTCTGAGGACTCTTCCAAAATTTTGACGTAAATCACGGATCTCTATCCGAGACGATCGACACTGGAACAACATGTAACCTCACAACCTCCCATCTTGTGCTCGATCTTTCATCTTACACAAGAACTTATCACGTGGTTGAGCCTCCTTAATCTTATACCTCAAGTTTGGTTGCAAGACCAAAGATGATAGGATTGCTTTCGAACGTTGTGAAGACTCAACTACCTCAATCCTCAACTGGGAGAACTCCTTTATCAAACTCTCCTGATTGGTCAAGCAAGCTAACTCGCCTCTAGTCTTCCGACTCAAGGCATCAGCTACCACATTAGCCTTACCCGGATGGTAATGAATGGTACAATCATAGTCCTTCACCAATTCTAATCATCTCCTTTGCTTCATATTAAGATCCTTCTGTGTGAAAAGATACTTCAGACTTTTATGGTCTGTGTATATCTCGCACTTCCCTCCGTAGAGATAGTGATGCCAAATCTTCAGCGCATGTACTACAGCAGCCAACTCCAGATCATGCGTTGGATAGTTCAACTCATGTGGTTTAAGCTTTCTCGATGCATAGGCTACTACTTTACCATGTTGCATCAGAACATAACCCAAACCCAGCTTTGAGGCATCACTATAAATAACAAAGTCTTTCGTCGGATCAGGAATCGTTAATACTGGTGCCGAGGTTAGTCTCCTCTTCAAATCTTGAAAACTTTCCACGCACCTCTCACCCCATTCAAACCCCACGCCCTTCCTTGTTAATTGGGTCATAGGAGTGGCGATTTTAGAAAATCCTTCGATAAATCTTCTATAATAGCCAGCTAAGCCCAGAAAGCTGCGAACTTCGCTCGCATTCTTGGGTACTCCCCAACTACTCACTGCTACGACCTTGTCGGGATCTACCTCAATTCCTTTTGAAGTCACTACATGTCCAAGAAATCCAACTCTGTTTAACCAAAACTCACATTTCTTGAACTTGGCATACAACTTCTCTTTGCGAAGTGTCTCCAATGTAATCCTCAAATTCTCTTGGTGTTGTTCATTGTCCTTAGAATACACCTAGATGTCATCTATGAAGACGATCACGAACTTATCCAAGTAAGGTTGGAACACCCTATTCATCAAATCCATAAAGACTGCCGGTGCATTACTCAGACCAAATGGCATCACTACAAATTCAAAATGTCCATAACGGGTCCTGAAAGCCGTCTTGGGAATGTCACACTCCCTAATATTCATTTGGTGGTACCCCGACCTCAAATCGATCTTCAAAAAAGTTCCGTCTCCCCTCAACTGATCGAATAGATCCTCGATTCTCGGTAATGGGTACTTGTTCTTTACTGTGAGTCGATTCAGCTCCCTGTAATCAATACACATCCGAAGTGACCCATCCTTCTTCCTTACAAACAGCACTGGTGCACCCCATGGTGACACACTAGGACGAATAAATTCGAGTTCCAGCAGTCCTTGAATTTGGACCTTCAATTCTTGAAGTTCCTTCAGAGCCATTCTATATGGCGCTTTGGATGTTGGGGCAGCCCCAGGGACTAAATCAATACTAAACTCCACTTGCCGGTCGGGTGGGACTCTCGGAAAATCTTCTGGAAACACATCCAAAAACTCCCTTACTATAGGTACATCTGTAGGGGACACCTCACTAGTACGAGTGTCGACCAAACTCACCAAGTAACCCTGACATTTCTCCTTCCTTAGACTTCTTAGTGTTTTCATAGCTGTGATTACTCTTGGTACTGCTCTACTCTTAGTACCATAAAAAGTGATCGACTCGCCTTCGGAACACCTCAATGTCACCTTCTTCTCACGGCAGCTTATATCGGCATCATGTCTATCGAGCCAGTGCATACCAAGGATCACGTCAAAATACATCGAGTTAATCAAATACAGACTAGCGTCAAATTCTCTTCCTCCTATCTCGATACTCTCGTCAATCATCCTGTTAGTGAGGATCATATTTCCTGACGGTAAGCTAACCTCAAGAGACTCAACAGTTCTAACGCTTCTATGACTAATGGCATGATAAAACTTTGCAGACATAAAAGAGTGTGTGGCACCAGTGTCAAACAAAGCGAAACAGGCACATTAGAGATCATAAGCATACCTGATACTGTGCCGGGACTATTATCAGCCTGATTTATTGAGTAGACTGGAGCTTGACCTCCCGATGCTTGTCCTTTGCCCTTAGATTGTGGACAATGTTGGCTTGTGTGACCTGGCTTACCGCAATTATAGCAGACACCCTTTCCATACCCGCCATGATTCTTACCAAACCTTGGGCATACAGGCTTAGTGATCAGCGCACCCGGTCCAGATTTCTCATCTACCTTTTTCTGATTATTGGAAGCCGCCGACTAAGATTGATTATCATTCCAACCTCTCTTTCCAGAAGATGACTTAGCAGCTGGTTGAGGACTCAAGTTCTGACTAGCTTCAACCTCTTGAGCTCTGAACACTGTCTCGGTATATGGTAGCACCCCATGACCAGCCACAATGTGATGAATACTCGGGCATAAACCACTCCGGAACTTAAAGGCCCTCTTACGGTCAGTATCCACCATGTGGTCCACAAAGAAGCTGATTTGGTTGAATTTTCTCTCATATTCTTCAACAGATAAGCTCCCTTCCTCAAGGTTCCATAAATCTCTCTCCATCTTCTTTCGGTAGTGCTGTGGATAGTACTGTTCCATCACTAATTCTTTGAACCGATCCCAAGTTAATGCAGCACGCTCGGCTGCCGGCCTCAAACGCCAATAGCTCATCCACCAGCGTCTAGCATCCTCTACCATTTGATACTGGGCGCAAAGAATCCTTTGCGCATCAGTGCACCCAATAAGATCAAGGGTACGCTCGAGCGACATCAACCATTCATCGACAAAAGCTGGTCCTTCTCGACCATTAAATGATGGTGGTGTGAAATGTCGGAACTGTTGCACAACTTGTGCCTGGATAAGAGATGGCTCATTATTATTGTGGTTATGTTGACCTCCGTTACCATCACCACCAGCTCCAGCACCAGGGTTGGCATTTTGACCACCGAGATTATCAGCACCTCGGTTAGCTGGGTGTCTACGTCTACGAGTTGCCATGGTCCTTAGGTGCATTATAGCCAATAACTTCTTATGAGTCTCCTCATAAGGGATGGAAATAAAAGTATAGATCCCGTCTAAGGGTTAACTTCTCCCAATAGACGTTCTAGCAGTGCTATACTAACGCATCTACATGTCTTTATAAATTTATAAGAAAGCACATACATGTCCAACATTTATTATGAATCTCAATAGCATATCATCTCTAAAATATAAACATGGTATTGCAACATGATTAAAAAATGAGTTGAATCTCAAAACCGTAAAATTTTGTTACGGTTACAATATAGACATAACTTGAAATGTGTACCTTGGAGTTGACGTGGAGTGGGGACGGTGGCTGATAATAATCATAGGTGCCATTAAAGTGTTAACTACTTGCGAAAAAGGAAATTTAGTTTTGAAAAAAAAATTATTTTAACGAGTTTATAGAACCGTAGACCCGCTCCGATACCACTTATGTAGCGACCACTTTTTAAAATGTCATTTCAAATAATTTCAAGAGAGATTAAATATCCTTAAGAAAAATACATGAACAATTGCAGCGGAAATTGAAACAAAATTGACCATTTCGCAAGCAACTATAAAATAAGTTCTCAACATTTCAAAACATCCTTAATATCCAACCGTGACATTGGAGCCAAAGTTTAAAATTTTAAATGAACGGAATAAATAAAAAGCTGATAAATATTATTATCACGCCATGCTTTTGCCCGCCACACTAGACTTCTCAACCTGAAAGGTTTAAATAATGGGGTGAGCTTTCAACTCGCTCAGTGAGGAGAGAACGCTTTATTAAATTTAAATACGTCCATGTTGCCAAGTAGATATGACATGCCTGAACCTGGTGATTACCCGAGGGCCATTAATATGCGAACTTTGTGCATACTTCCTACTACTCATTGGAGGCTACAACGTAAATAATATGCAACCTTTGAGCACATTATGTCTGCTACTCATTAGAGGCTACAACGTAATAATACGCAAACTTTGAGCATATAAATATTTGGCAAGAAACAAACATATATACAAGTAACATCGTGTATTAAATAAAACAAGCGTACAGTCCCCACCTCGAAATACGATGATGATCCTTGAAAAATTAGGATGCAAATGCAGTTCAAGTCCTAGGCTCCAAGTCCTAGGCTCCTAAATAACATTTAAATTTTTATTAATATAGCGTCCAAAATAAATTTATATAAATTACTTGAATTTATAATTGAGTAAAAGAGATCCGATTTAAATATTAAAAACTAGCTGGGATCAAATCTAAATAGTTTCTAAAAGGAGGGGCTGAATTGAATATGAATTTAGCTGATTGGGGTCGATCCACAAAAGTCTAGAAATCTGGGGTTAAATTGATAATAGGGGAAAGTTTAGGGCTATAAAAGCCTTGCCCTAGAATCTCGGCCGACTCATTTCACTCTCATCCTCACCCTCTCCTTCTGTCATCACGGATCTAAAAAAAAGAGAATCGCGAAGGAGAAAAATTCATCTCACTCTCTTATCGGCCGAACACTCTCCCTGAAACCGATTAAAAAAAACCGACCCTTCTCTAACTCTCAATCAATATCTACCTCTCTCTCTCTCTCTAAGGATTTGCGGCCTGGGTTCTGGACTACCGCAGGTAGTAGTGGCGACCGAGGTGGAAAGCAATGGCGGCGGCAACAACGGCGACCTCCGGTGGACAAAAGGCAGAGAACAACGGGTTCGTCGAATTTAGGGTTCGGTTTTCTGGTTCAGGTTGGGTTTTGAGGTTTCTGGTTTTGATTGGGTTAACATAAGTGTGATTACTGGTTCGAATAGAAGACTCTAAACTGAATCGGACTGGGAGTGCAGATAGGTTCGTAGATTATGGGTTGCAGTTCTGTTATTTTGAGATTCGGAGTGTTTGACATGGGCCAAACCGACCCATGTGTGAAGGAGTATATCGGGTCTAGATTTGTTCTTGGTTCTGGTCGAAGGTGGTTTCAAATCGACACTCAGGCAAAGGTGGGTTTACCACTGACACAAACGTGATGAACGTAAGAGTTGGTATATGTAGGTTGGTATTTGGTCGCTTATAGAAAAATATGAATCAACAACTAGAAAATTGTAAGAAGGAGATGGATATTTTGTGTTTCACTTATTGTTTGCTGAAGGTTAGAACTGCAGAAGACAGTTAAGGCTGGGCGTGCAAACTCAAAACTGGGCTGAGAATTGGGGTTCTTTCGACTCGGCTCTGTTGTTGAAAGGCAGATTCTCTCTCTCTTTCTTTTTTTTTTCTTCGTGAAGTATATATGCATTGTAAAATTTTTGTGCTGCATAAGTATACAGTATTTATAATGTACAATTTAGGTTTAGGGTATTAGAGTTTTGATCTGTCTAGAGTTCTTGTTGGATGTGGATTGATCAAAATATAATATTAGTGATATACTAATTATATTATTATTTTAAATCTTTAATTAATCAGCTTACTAATTTCAGATTAAATTAATTAGATTACTTTAATTAATCTTTATTAATAACCTATTAATTTATGATATTAATAATAATGGAAAATTAAATTGTTAGATTAATAATAACAATAATAATAGGTTTTTATATTATATTTAGAATAATCAAGTAAAATCAATTTGGGCTAATACTACGAGAATTTGGACTCGAGCTTGGAGTGTAAACTACAATCATGATATGCGAATAAGGAAAATTGGACCTTATTTAATAAATGAAATAAAATTCGTAAATAAATTGTTGGACATTTAAAATCATTCATGTGCTTTCTATAAATTAAAAATTAAATGTATGCTCAAAAATCGGGGCGTTACAAGTAGAGCTGTTTTGCCTTTTAATTAATTACTTTGTTAAGGATACTCATCTTTCTTCTATATTCTTTCTCAATCTCATATGATCATGTTATGTACATGCATATATTGGAAAATGGCCACCATGCCAATGAAGTGAGTAAAAGATAACGAATTGTGCTCTTTTTTTTGGGCCCTCTATTTTTTAGTACCAAACCATAAAAGTAACATGTTATATACCCCCATTCATAAGAGTATAAGTTTTTTGTACCAAAATATGTTAAAAGACATTATTACCCTTAAAGTCTACCACTAAAAGATACAAAACATAAAAAAAGAGAAAACTGATAAACCAAGCAACAATAATTTAAATGGTCCCACAACCCAATCTCTCCCTCTTCCAAGAAAACTCTCTCTGTCGTGAAAACGAAACCCTCCGTCGTGAAACCCTATCGCCGGCAAGAAATGTCGAACTCCGACTACGACAGAGAACCTGAAGACGCTAGAAGTTACTCACACGCTAGTGACACTCCATCTGAAGAGGTTTTCGTCAATGAGCCGCCAGCTAGTGTAATTTATTCACACACGATCGTGCCACGATGGTTGTTCATCGTCTCACGATTGTGCTGAAGAAGATGACACCATCGTATGCACGATGGTCTTTCGTGGGCACGATGGTTTACACACGACGATCGTTGATCGTGTGAGCCATCGTGGGCAAGAGGGCCAAAGGCTTCTGCCTTGCACACGGTGTCATGCACACGATCGATGCCCGTCGTGTGAGCAGTTGTGTTGCACACGATGGCTTTCACACGACGGGCATCGATTGTGTGCAGGCCATCGCGTGCAAGCAGTGTCATTTTTTTTCGTTCTCTTCAGCATTCTATCTTATTCTTATGATTTGTATGTCTATATTGCAGACTGGTTGCATATGGAAGAGATCTACATTGCACTTTGTTACACGATAAGTGAATCTTGACATACGGGAGGCGGTATTTAAAGAGATTATTGAGACACTAAGAAGTATGGGCCGCAATTTTGCAGTTGGTGATCGAGCTATCGAGAGCTTGACCGAGGGGGTCCTGGGGCGTTTGATTAAAGTTAGGAGAAATGGGAGTACAAATACTGCCCTACATCACTTGATTGCCCGTCAGTTGGAGGGTGATCAAATCTCCCCGGATGAGTCGTGGTTCCAGATTTGCAAGAGGACCATTCGTTTTACGGCCCGTGATTTTGCCATGATCACTGGACTTTGGAAATTCTACCTTCTATCCACCGGACGACCATCTCCTTCGGTTTGACGGTATTTTCCACAGAATATTCCATGGAAAAATATTAAGGTTAGTGTTTTGCGAAAGAAGTTCAATGTTCGAGAATTTGGTATAGACATAAGAGGTAATGTGAAGGTTGCCAATTTACTTATATTACTTTATCCTATGCCGTGACGACATGATGGTCGAGACATGGGCATAGGCATTAGTTGAGGATTTCGAGCAGTGGGATATGTTTTCTTGGGGTTCTTATGGCTTTGGGGTTTTGTCTTACTACATAAACAATGTTACCATGAAGGAGGGACAGGAACATAAGGACTATCACTTCTATGGTCCTGTTTGGGCTTTACAGATATGGTCGTACGAGATGATTCCTTCATTGGGAGACTTGTGTGGAATTCGAGATAAAGATGTCCAAGTTCCCCGGTGTTTGATGTGGACTATGAGGAAGATATTCTGTGATTTCACTCATTTCTTCGACGATAAGGTACATAAATTTATAAAAGTATTTTCTTCGGACTCCACTCATCTCTTCAACATTATGTGATTGCCCATCTAATGGTATGCTTTAATGACTATTTTTGCAGCACAAAGTACTTCCCTCTTTACCGCATCTGGAGGAGGATAAGGCTGAGTACTACTACCTGAGTTTTGAGGACGGCCCGCCATATGATGTTAAGTTCATAAAGCCTATAAGAATAGCTATGAAGAATAAGGAGGATGAGCCTGCACTAAAGCCGAAAAAGAAAATTATGGATAGGTTGAAGAAGGCTGCTGGGAAATTGATTACATATGAGTCGGCGCAAAAAGTGTCGATGCGATGCCGACAAAGTACCCCACCAGTAGATGGTGTAGAGACATCTGACCGGGAGAGGAAGCCAGAGAGGATGTGTTGTCCACGGACTTCCTTGTCCGGACCACACCCAGGATACGAGCAGGAATGAGTACTTCGATCGGCGTTTGAAGGCGATCTTGTACGACGAGTCTCAGACAGGATTTATTGCTCGAGTTTCTCTCCGGGTGCTTTCTAGGATCGTGGATTTCTTTGGACCCACTACACCAAAATGGCCAATTTGTCACCTTCAAAAGCAGTGACAAATGGCTTTTGTCGCTGCTATTGAAGGTGAAATTTCCGGGGGTGACAAGTTCCTTTGTTACTGCTACTGGAGGTGACAAAATTCGATTGTCACCGCTAAATTTACACCTGAAAAAGGGTACATAAAAAACACTAGTCACTGTATTTGTCACTGTCATGGGAGGTGACAACTCTTTTAATTTTTCACTGCCCATGAAGGTGACAAATATCTTTATTTGTCACATCATATTGTCACCTCTATGAACAATGGCAATATCCAACTTTGTCACTGCTGTTGGAGGTGACAAATATCCCGTGACTTCTAATTTTGTCACCTCCTTTAGCAGTGATAAATCGGACATAATTTAACCACAATAATATAATTTTTCTAAATATTTTTTCTTTAATTTTTTTCATACCAGTACAATTATTAACTTATCAACTATAAATAACACAAATTTCAATATCACCACACCCACATCATTTTAATATCACACAATGCACTAATTAAATTCATCATTTATTCAAATTCATAAACAACACGCAAGTGTTCAAATTCACAAGTTACACACATAGTGTTCAATTTCATAAAAAATACTTAACAAAAGTAAGACTTAGCGCTCAAATCATTTTAGCAACCATATAGGTCATACCACCCAACTACCCTCGGTTTCCTTGATATTTGTGGCACACCCTTGACTATGTAGATACAAACTTTGTCCCTCTTCTCCTGGAATGACGTCAATTACTAGAACTTTACATTCAAAGTCCACTAATGCATGACCATGCACAATCGTTCCCGTAGTTGCCGTTGAAACAATCACTCCAGTTGCAATCTTCTTTGATGCATCTGACAAGCGAAAGCAAGTATTCTTCCAGGTGTTCCAACAACGATGTGCGGACATTCATTTTTCAAAAGATATTTGTGAATTTTGATGTTCACACCACCATAAAAAACAGCAACTTTGACATCCAGTAAGTATGTGCTGAACCTTTCAAATTCATGACAAATCTGCAAATATAAAATAACATGCAATGAAGGGTAAGTAAATAATCAATCGTTAAACCAAGGGAATTGTTTAAAACAGAAAGCACTGTATGTGCCTAGAAGTGTCCAGTAAATAGAGTGTACTTTTACAATGAGACATCAAACCCCAATATTCTAAAGCTAATAAGCAAAATGTGAAAGAAAGTACATGCCTGGTAAGCTAATTCCCTTGTATGGCATAGAACAAGAGCTGCAACTTGTCCTATAACCGGTTCAATCTGTTAGGAATATGCCCTCGAATGTCACTCAGAGGATGTTGAGTGAGGGTATTGTACTTGTAATTATGTAAATAATTTATATAAGGCAATGAATGTTTCTTTATTTACTGGTAGTTACTGGCGTTCCTAACTCGTAAATATACGTATAGAAACTAGTCTATGTATTTGAGAGCAAAACGTTCCACTCCTTATTGGATAAGGAGGTCGGCACTGGAAAGGTTTATAGCTCAAATACTTAATCGTTCGCAAGTCGATGAAACTTGACTGGGCATTAAGTTTATGTGAAGACTTGTATGACGTGTTCTTTGACATGGAGAGTGCCTGTCGAACGCTAATGGTTAGTGGGAGCACACGTTATAGGTATGCTAATTGGATTAGTATACTCGAACCGACTCACCCTCGATTCGTCATACGGATTTCACTCCGGGACAGTCAATGACGGAATCGAAAGGTTGTGATAGGTATTCGTGAACCTTCGACTTGAGGATTTAGTAGGGATGTGCTTGTGACGTCAAGATTTTCATTAGAGTAGTTCGACCCTATAAATCGGGAGGCGGGGGTCAACCTCGACGTGCATCTTGACGGGCAAGTAGCAGGTCCTACTGAATACCAAGATAGAATTCTTTCTCCCGTTAGTGAGCGGGTTATATGTCCTATGCGGTTATTGGCATATGAGATCATAAGTCTTTGGCCAAAGCATTGGAGCTAGTTGTATTAGATACACGACAGCTCGATGATCTCGATTTGCATTAACGCATGCATATCGTCAAGTACAGATAGGGTTTGACTGACCGTGACCCTATAACTTGATCGGGACATTTGAAAGAAGGGTTTTTACGTATACTGGTATTCACGACAGAATGGTTCTTGAATGATCCCAATCATTCGTTCTCGGTTAAGTGCAGTGTAGGCCGCCAGGCTGGCTAGGTGGTGCTACTACTCTTTGGTTCCTCCCATTGTTGACTGAGACGGACCTACCGAGTCGTGCAATAGGATTGACGACGGAATGAATAAAGCTAATTCTCTCATTATGTGTATTAGATATTGGATATCTAAATTTGGGACATTAGATGTCTAAATCGATTTATTGGATAAATTGATTTACGGCCTAATGAATTAAATATATCACTGGGTGATTAATTTAATTCATGGATATAATTATTTCTTGGAGAAATTAATTATGTTATAATGTATTTGATATGATGAAATTAATTGGATTAATTAAACTATACAAATACATCGGGACGGAATTGGAGTTTATCTGTTTGGACTCTTGGGAGTCCGAATCGGACCGAACTCATCCGTTTCTCCATGGGCCGCCCCCCCATTTCTAGCCACCTTCTTTTTGGACTTATGTCTCCATTCTTTTATGTATGATAATTGTGGAGGTGGGGTTAGATTCCCACATGCATGAGTTGTTAAAGGAAGTGGGGAGTTGAATAAATGATCAAGATGACAATCACTTTTTTTTTCAAGCTTTCCAACGTGAGGATATATAGAGAGAGATAGATAGACTTTGAGTTTAACACCCATCTTCATCTTCTTCATTCACTTCTTCTTCATTTTTCTTGGAGAAAAATTGATAGAAAATTATTGAGAAATATTATACACTTAGCGTGTAGTAATAAAAGCTTCATCACTTGATTCTAGCCGTAACCTTAGAGGTTAATCAAGTGTTGTTGTTCCGATCGTCTTTCTGGCGCGTGGCAAATAGAGACGCGGTGTTTTCGGTGTTGGATCGTTCAAGGGCTTGGAGCAGAATAGATTCGTAGAGATCAAGCAAAGCTTGGGGAATAGCTCAAGAGAAGGATTCCATCTAATCAACGGACTACAAGTGAGTTTTTATATCTTTTGTTGAATTCGTTTATATATATTCGTATATACGTAGCTCGATCGATCCTCGTAGGGATTCGGATCGAATTAATTTTCATTTGACCGCTTCTGCTGGGCCTTCGATTTAGGCACCGAATCCCAACAGTGGTATTGGAGTGTAGGTCTTGCGATCGTATATACGATATTGGCATTTGGAATGCTCGATTAGATGGTGAATGATTTGGAATTATTTTAGTCATAATCGTGGTATATGTTTTTACGTTCGTTGTAGTTATATTTTTCGTAAGTTTATGTCTAAATATAAATCTTAATTTCTTGGAAATATGATTTATATTGAAGATATGAATGTTGGAGAATATAGATATTGGATATCCAGTCAAAAAACTAGCCCCGAAATGCCATTGGGCCGGTCGGGAGGGTCCGGAGCAGAGGCCGCGGCCTGTGCGGCCGGCACTGGCGGCTCTATCTTGGGGCCGCGGCCCGAGCTCCGAGGCGCGGCCCAGCTGTGGCGGCCGGCCGTGTGCCGGCGTGACTCGGCCATGCCAGCTGTCTGTGGCATCTTCTCAGCGATGACTTCGGCCATGGCAGCCTTTTCGCCCGGCTCGATTTTTTCGTGTATTCTTGAAAATTAATCTCCCTCATGTTAAATTGGATTTAATATGATTAAAATGATTTATGGTATTTCATTTTGTAAGGGAAATTTGATTAATTGGAATATTTATGGTCGATCGAATTATTTTGAACGTTATCATATTACCAATTGTGTGAATCGATTGGATCGGTTCGTATTGTTGATTGGATCAATGTATTTCTACGCTTTCCATTTATATAGTATTTATTGGATGAATGCTTTTTGAATGGGGATGTGGTTCGTGGACTTAGTTTTGAATCGTTCGTTTTATTCGATTGGGTTGTAAAGGCCGTTTCGAGCCTATTTATTTTACTAGAAATATTTGTATCTAGGATGCAATTTTCAATGTAAAATTTATATGTAATGACGAATACCGGAGGAAGATCCATTTCGAGAAGACGAAGATTCAAGACGAATACTTGTAATTAGATTACGGAGTTTTTGTTTTCTAGGAACGGTCCATGAACCACATGTTGGTAGCAACTAGGTTGTGAATGGTTGTTTCATATTGTATGAATGCCACAAACGCGCTTAAACGATTAATGTGCAAAGTGTAACGCTAATCGCGAAAATTATCCCACGATAAATTATTAAGTTTATAAGGTTTCAAGGTTTTCCTTCCCTCCATCGAGTTTTCGGGAAATTGAAATCCAAACCGGATGTGCTATGCTTCCGAGTTATCGGGGTAGTCGTTCGGGGAGGACGGATAAATTACCGGGAGCGCATTAAATGCCTTCGGTTGGAGCAAATTTTATCCCTAGAAACCTGATAGGTTGCCGGATAAGATTCAATTGTGAAACTGATTTGCGTCGATGGTATAAACTTAACTTGTTCACGAACCATAGAAACCGTATAGATTGAGGGGAGTGAACAAGGGGAAAAAGAAGATCGAATCATCCATTAGATAGGTTGGTGCTGGACATCATTTTATGAAAATTAATAGACTAGAAACCTGTTCGGTTGCCCTCTATTAAGATTTATAAAGAACTCGATCAACACTATGAAGTAGAGCGACGATACTTCCGGATTTCACATGGGAGTGTGTTATTCCGATAAAAATAGTGGGAGCTGGGTAACAAGAATAGAAAAGACCTTAATTCTATACTCATAACATAATTGAATGAGTCACTAATTAATTTGTTATACTTAATGCAGACTCAAATCTCAATATGACAATGAATCCACTTGCAATTCTGCTCGAAAAGAACACCTTAATGGGACCTAACTTTGTGGATTTCCTCCGCAATCTGATGATTGTCCTCAGTATAGAGGCACTGGGATACGTCTTGGAGACGGACATTCCGGCGCCTCCTGTGCGGACCCGAGCCAATCAGGAAGAGATTGAAAACCACGAAAAGTGGGTTAAGGATGACGTGAAAGTCCGTGCTTATATAATGGCTTCCATGTCTAATGAGCTTCAGAGAGCTTATGAGAAAATGACTTCTGCTAGGCAGATTCTATCTCACTTAACCGAACTTTATGGTGAGCACGTGAATCGCTAGATATGAGATATCCAAGCAACTGTTCGGTGCAAGGATGAAGGAAGGTGAGAAGGTTGGGGAACACATCCTCAAAATGATATCCATGATCGAGAGATTGGAGGCTCTTGATTTTAAAATGGATACTTCTCTCCAAACCGACCTTATCCTACAGTCTCTCCCCGATTCCTTCTCACAGTTTGTTATGAACTTCAACTGCAATGAGATTGCATGAAATTTAGCTGGGATAATGAACAAACTTGTGACCGCTCAGTCTCAGATGAAGACTCCACGGATGAAGGAGTCTGCTCTTGTGATTTCTTCTGGACCTCGGAGGTCTAAGAATAAGAAGAAAAAGACCAAGAAGCGGACTGGACCGCAAGCTAAGGACCTTAAGGGAAAGGGCAAGGCCCCGATGGTTCTGAAGAACAAGAAGAAGAAGGATGCTTGTCTCAAGTGCGGTGAGCCCTTTGGGCTAGAGACTGTCCGATTCTTCATGGCACTTGGTCTGAGAACTTTTAGTTTTGGAAACAAATTGTTCTGCTACTGTATTTTCTACTTCCTGGATACTTGATTCTGGTGCTAGTTCTCATATTTGTACCGTGAATCAGGATCTGGAACAAAGTATGAAGCTTGGAGCTGGAGAAGTTATGATCACAATCGGAAGCGGGCATAGTGTCGAGGCGACCGACATAGGATCACTTCTTTTGGGTTTAGAATCCGGCTTTGTTTTGACTTTAGAAGATGTACTTGTTTTGCCCAAGGGGCACAAAAACATTGTATCCATTCCAGTCATGGACCGAAAGGGTTTTTCATTTTTCATTGGTGATGGTTCTTGCAAAATTTATTTTAGAAATAAACTAGTGGGTACTGCTACATTGTTGAATGGATTGTATCATCTAAATCTCAGCAACAAAGTAGTTGTGAATACTATGACTAGAAAACGTGGTAGGGATGAAACCAATCAAGTTTTGAAATGGCATCTTAGACTTGGTCATATTGGTCAGACTAAGGTTTACAAGATGGAAAAAGATGGACTTATGGGTCCATTGGGATCGGATCCTTTCCTACTTGTGAATCTTGCCTTAAAGGCAAAATGACTAAGTCCCCCTTCACAGGGACTTTTGAAAGAGCCGCTGATAAACTGGGATTAATCCATACCGATGTATGTGGTGCTTTGGAAGTAGCACGTGATGGATATCAATATTTCATTACGTTTACAGATGATCATACTAGGTATGGTTCTGTATACTTAATGAAACATAAATTCGAGGCCTTTGAGAAATTCCAGGAATTCAAGGCCCTAGTCGAGAAATAAACTGGTAATCATATCAAAGCACTTCGGTCGGGCCGAGGTGGCGAGTATATGAGTATGGAGTTTGACGACTTCCTTAAGGAACATGGAATAGTTTCACAACTAACACCTCCAGGTACTCCTCAGTTAAATGGTGTGTCAGAAAGAAGGAACCGGACCCTGTTGAACATGGTCCGTTCCATGCTGGGCTATACTGACTTGCCGATTTACCTATGGGGGTATGCACTCCTGACTGCCGCTTATATCTTAAACAGATGTCCTTCCAAATCCGTTCCTAAAACTCCACATGAGATGTGGGAGGGAAGGAAACCAAGTCTTAGTCATATTAGGATTTGGGGATGTCCCGCATATGTCAAGAAGACTAAGGTGGAAAAGTTGGGAGCTAGGTCTGCGAAGGGACATTTCATTGGATTCCCATCTGGGACGATGGGATATCTATTCTACATGCCCGAAGATCGAAGGATCGTTGTCGCTTTACAAGCACACTTCCTGGAAGATGAGTTCATTTAGGAAGGCGGAGCAGGTAGAAGTATTTTTTTAGAAGAATACAATGAAACTCCTCGGGAGACACCTGTGCAAGAAATTGGAACCGAACTTTCTGAAACACAAGTACAACCACCTCGTAGGTCTAGTAGGGTGTCTCATTTACCTGAGAGGTATGGGCTTGTGCACTTGGAGAAGCTGGGTATCCATGAGGTTCCAAGTGATAGCCAAGAGACCGACCCGACGACCTATGACCAAGCGATGGTGGATGTAGACTCCGCGAAATGGCGTGAAGCTATGGAATTTGAGATAGACTCAATGCATGTCAATCAGGTCTGGACTCTAGTAGACCGCCCCACGGGCATAGTGCCTATTGGGAATAAGTGGATCTACAAGAGAAAGACTGATAGTGATGGCAAGGTTGACGCCTATAAGGCCAGGCTTGTGGCAAAGGGTTATACCCAAAAGGAAGGGATCGATTACCACGATACCTTCTCGCCCGTAGCCATGATCAAGTCTATTCGCATGATGTTTGCTATAGCTGCCTACCACGATTATGAGATATGGAAAATGGACGTAAAGACGGCTTTCCTTAATGGATTCCTCGAGGAGGAAATCTATATGGAGCAGCCTAAAGGCTTTGTGTCCGAAGTCGATATTCAGAAAGTGTGCAAGCTTCAGCGTTCCATTTATGGACTGAAGCAAGCGTCGCGTAGTTGGAACCTTTGTTTTGACGAGGCAGTCAAAGAGTTTGACTTCGTGCAAAATGAAGAGGAACCTTGTGTATACAAGAAGGTTAGTGGGAGCAAGATCGCATTCTTAGTACTATATGTAGATGACATTCTACTAATAGGAAATGATGTGGGAATGCTCAGTTACGAAAGCTTGGCTTTCGAGTAATTTCTCCATGAAAGACTTGGGAGAAGCTACCTATATTCTTGGTATTCGACTCTACCGGGATAGAGCGAAGAGAACAATAGGTCTTTCCCAAGCCCTCTATATAGATAAAATCTTAAAGCGATTTAAGATGGATGATTCTAAAAGAGGGTTCCTACTGATGCAACATGGAATAAAACTCTCCTTGAAGTTGTGTCCTCAAAGTGAGGAACAACGAAAGGAAATTAGTAATATACCATATGCTTCGGCCGTGGGTAGCCTTATGTATGCTATGTTGTGTACGAGACTTGACATTGCGCATGCTGTAAGCGTGGTGAGTAGGTTTCAGGCAAACCCAGGTAGGGAACATTAGACTGCCGTAAAGAACGTTCTCAAGTACTTGAGAAGGACTAGAGATATGGTTCTGATGTATGGCGGTGGAGATTTGGATGTGGTGGGATTCACTGATTCGGACTTCCAAGGACTGAAGGATGACTCGATGTCTACTTCTGGCTACATATTCACTCTTAATGAAGGAGCAGTATCTTGGCGTAGCACCAAGCAAAGCGCGACTGCTGATTCCACCTGTCAGGCTGAGTATCAAGCAGCCTCGGAGGCTTCCAAGGAAGGGTTCTGGATTAAGAAGTTTCTGGGAGAACTTCAAATGATTCCATGTGCTGAGCTGCCTGTTCCACTGTACTGCGACAACGACGGAGCTGTAGCACAGGCCAAAGAGCCGAGGTTTCACAACAGCACCAAACATATTGAGAGGAAGTATCATCTCGTAAGAGAATTTGTTCGCAAGGGATACATTGTACTGCACAGAGTAGACTCGGCCGACAACGTCGCTGATCCACTGACCAAGCCACTTTCTTAGACTAGCTTGGAGCGTCATCTGGAGAATATGGGTATTAGATACCATAGTGTGTGGCATTGAGTGCAAGTGGGAGATTGTAAGGAATATGCCCTCGAATGCCACTCAGAGGATGTTGAGTAAGGGTATTGTACTTGTAATTATGTAAATCATTTATATAAGGCAATGAATATTTCTTTATTTACTGGTAGTTACTGGCATTCCTAACTCGTAAATATACGTATAGAAACTAGTCTATGTATTTGAGAGCAAAACGTTCCACTCCTTATTGGATAAGGAGGTCGGCACTGGAAAGGTTTATAGCTCAAATACTTAATCGTTCGCAAGTCGATGAAACTTGACTGAGCATTAAGTTTATGTGAAGACTTGTATGACGTGTTCTTTGACATGAAGAGTGCCTGTCGAACGCTAATGGTTAGTGGGAGCACACGTTATAGATATGCTAATTGGATTAGTATACTCGAACCGACTCATCCTCGATTCGTCACACGGATTTCACTCCGAGACAGTCAATGACGGAATCGAAAGGTTGTGATAGGTATTTGTGAACCTTCGACTTGAGGATTTAGTAGGGATGTGCTTGTGATGTCAATATTTTCATTAGAGTAGTTTGACCCTATAAACCAGGAGGCGGGGGTCAACCTCGACGTGCATCTTGACGGGCAAGTAGCAGGTCCTACTGAATACCAAGATAGAATTCTTTCTCCCGTTAGTGAGCGGGTTATATGTCCTATGCGGTTATTGGCAGATGAGATCATAAGTCTTTGGCCAAAGCATTGGAGCTAGTTGTATTAGATACACGACAGCTCGATGATCTCGATTTGCATTAACGCATGCATAACGTCAAGTACAGATAGGGTTTGACTAACCGTGACCCTATAACTTGATCGGGACATTTGAAAGAAGGGTTTATACGTATACTGGTATTCACGACAGAATGGTTCTTGAATGATCCCAATCATTCGTTCTCAGTTGGGGTACAGTGTAGGACGTCAGGCTGGCTAGGTTGTGCTACTACTCTTTGGTTCCTCCCATTGCTGACTGAGACGGACCTACCGAGTCGTGCAATAGGATTGACGACGGAATGAATAAAGCTAATTCTCTCATTATGTGTATTAGATATTGGATATCTAAATTTGGGACATTAGATGTCTAAATCGATTTATTGGATAAATTGATTTACGGCCTAATGAATTGAATATATCACTGGGTGATTAATTTAATTCATGGACATAATTATTTCTTGGAGAAATTAATTATGTTATAATGTATTTGATATGATGAAATGAATTGGATTAATTAAACTATAAAAATACATCGGGACGGAATTGGAGTTTATCTGTTTGGACTCTCGGGAGTCCGAAACGGACCGAACTCATCCGTTTCTCCATGGGCCGCCCCCCCATTTCTAGCCACCTTCTTTTTGGACTTATGTCTCCATTCTTTTATGTATGATAATTGTGGAGGTGGGGTTAGATTCCCACATGCATGAGTTGTTAAAGGAAGTGGGGAGTTGAATAAATGATCAAGATGACAATCACTTTTTTTTCCAAGTTTTCCAACGTGAGGATATAGAGAGAGAGATAGACTTTGAGTTTAACACCCATCTTCATCTTCTTCATTCACTTCTTCTTCATTTTTCTTGGAGAAAAATTGATAGAAAATTATTGAGAAATATTATACACTTAGAGTGTAGTAATAAAAGCTTCATCACTTGATTCTAGCCGTAACCTTAGAGGTTAATCGAGTGTTGTTGTTCCGATCGTCTTTCCGGCGCGTGGAAAGTAGAGACGTGGTGTTTTCGGCGTTGGATCGTTCAAGGGCTTGGAGCGGAATAGATTCGTAGAGATCAAGCAAAGCTTGGGGAATAGCTCAAGAGAAGGATTCCATCTAATCAACGGACTCTAAGGGTGATTTTCTATATCTCTTGTTGAATTCGTTTATATATATTCGTATATACGTAGCTCGATCGATCCTCGTAGGGATTTGGGTCGAATTAATTTTTATTTTACCGCTTCCGCTGGGCCTTCGATTTAGGCACCGAATCCCAACACAATCTGCTGTAGTGTTGAAAGAACAAATACAACAGTTTTCCCCATACCAGATTTTGCTTGGCAGATAACATCCATTCCCAATATAGCTTGAGGTATACACTCATGTTGAACTAATGAAGAACCAAATAAATTCATCCAAGGGATGCCTCAGTTTCAGTTAAAAAAGTTATTACCATTTAACTTCTCCAAGGTAGAGTGAGATAATGATTTACCTGAGAAATCATAAGATATCAAACAGTTGTAAGCCTCTGCTAATAACTGGTATAAGGAACCAGATAAGGGAACATAAAAGTTTCAAAGTGTGGATAACAAAGAGACAACCAGCAAAATATTAATGAAATATATTTTCCGAAAATCAAAATAAAAAGTTTCACATGGTCTAGATAATAAGTTAGCTAAAGAATATATGAAGAGGATTTAGTGCTCAACAGAACCGGCATAACCTGATAAAGCTAAAAAGACATGCCTTCCAATGGATGTTAAATTACAGATATAGAATATATATACTGCCTTAACAATTATTTAAAGTTAGATGCCAACAACATCCAGTATTAATCATTTGCTTTCAATTAAACGATAGTTTATATATCAGGATTGGTAGCACCGATAATACACAGAATCTAGTTCAATTTCACATTCAATGAAATAACAGAGCTCAACAACAGACAGACACAGAGAAAATGAGCGAGAGAGAGGGAGAGAGGGGCTTGCCTTCTGACGGATGTTCAAAGCCTGAATCCACAATAGCACGTAAAAGCTCTGGCTTCAAGAGGAAGTCTCTGAATCCTGAACTGTATATCCCAACATAACCCCTGCAATTGAAAAGAAAAAGTTTGTCACGGTCATTAGCGGTGAACAACTATATCCAAACACATAAAGAACACATACACCTAATAATTTCCACAAACGTTTAAAGATACGAGACAAGTTCTAGCAATAAGACCAGTTCATCTAAGGAGGAGGATACCTCCTAATATATCGAATCGCACAGGCATCCAAGAAAAACACTTCATAAAACAGAGGATAATACGACATCTATGATGTTATGTGAAATTATTAGGTTTGACCATATTATGATTAAGTTTGACCAACACATCATCAGTTCAGCACATAACATCACAGGATTCCAGCCAACAAAGATACAGCACCTAAAACCACAAACTATCATCATCTGATGATAGAAAATTAACAAAAACACTCCACACATATATACTAATCACACTAGAGAATATATAACATACTATATATTCACAACAAACGATAGATTTAGACAATTTGAACTATTCCTTTGGGATGGGTAAAATTCCAAGACACATAAAAACCGGTCCAACTCTATTTTCTTTCACTTATAGATTACGAAAATCCCAAAAGTTTGATTTGTTTGTTACCCAAAGTTAGATTATAAATTCCTTTAATTAAGCATCAAAACCTCATCTTTAAGAAGTGGAATTTTTAAAAAAAAAAAAAGATCCTTAGGAAAAACACAACTATATCCAATACTGTTTGGTTGTTATTAGTGGGGGGAAAACAGTCCCTTTCTCTGATCAAATTCCTCCATTAGCTCAAACACCAAAGGAGATTCCAAGGAAACAAATCAGATTTAAATAAAATAAAAGGAAGTCAGCCATATAAACACTTTAACAAGCTCTATTTGATATGTGCAGTGTCATCAGTATAACTAGCAATTGTAAACAAAAGGAAGTCAGCCTAAGATTCATCATGTATGGGAAGGTAAAATATATAAACACAACAAATTTCAAACACCAAATTTCCTAATGCAGGTGAACAAAGATTTGATTTATCTGAACAAAGACGGTGCCGCTGGAATCGGCCATTTTGCCATCCGACCGTCGTCTACATCCCACAAAAGAAAAATGTCAAAAATGGTCATAAACACAGAAAGCTAAAACGTGACCATACCTGCTGTTGAAGACCGCTCCTATATCTGAAAAATCGAGAACGCTCCTATATCTGAATAAAATGCAAATCAGATGAAATCCTCATAATTTATTGAAGAAGAAAAGATAAGAGTGGTTGAACTTTATAACTGTACTGTAGCAGACGTAGTCGGGCCAGTTAACCAATAAATTGAGTAGTGCACCTATTCATATTACGACTAGGACCTACCTAAGCCTGAGGGTCCCGGTGGGCATATGCTGATTTCATCGAGCGTGAAGGCTATAATGCTAAACAGATCAAAAAAACTGGTATGGTACAAACGGAGATTGATAAAAAGATTGACCCCTACCAGTGAGCAGAAAAGGGAGGAGGAAAGAGATATCCCACTTTGAATTCAGTGAATGGACTCAAGGAATTGAAGGCAGATAGGATAGATACTGCCTCTTACCTGCCGATAAAATGTACCAGAGACAAATAGAGGATCCTGGCAGTAGTTTTTCTCCGATGGCCGGATGGAGAGTTGAGAAAAATGGTCGGGGCCTTCTTTCTTCCTTGAGAGAGTCGCGAGAAGTAGAGTGGGGGAGGAAGAGATAGCGCGGTCGCCGTCTAGGTTGGGAGAGGAGATTTTAATTTTGATTTTTAATATCTGGGCATAACTGATGCCTTTGATAAAAAATTGTTTAAACTTGTCACGGTTTCATGCCGTGACAAAAATTTATTTAAACTTGTCACGGTTCAAAGCCATGACAAACATTTTCATTGTCACTTTTTATCATTTGTCACCATCATTTGCTGTGATAATATTTGTCACGGTCATTAGCGGTGACAAATAGCGCGGATAAAAAGGTGACAAATTGGCCATTTTGGTGTAGTGACCTATGCATAGGCATTCTGGGAGCCATGATAGGTTTCCCGATCGGCCTCGTCATTCTGCATCTATTAGCAGCGCCTAGTGGAGGATTCTTGACCCTCCACGTCACTTAGGGGGCGTTTGGTTTGCTGGAATGTTTCTGATGGAATTTGAATTGGAATTGGAATTGGAATCCGTCAGGAATTGGAATCCAATTCCATACTCTGTTTGGTTGGCAGGAAATGGAATTGGAACCCAATTCCATATTTTGTTTGGTTTGCAGACATGTCACGTGAATTTGATTTCAGAAATGCAAAATGACATAACTGCCCTTCTTGACGGCGGGCGACGAGCAGCGGCGGCCGGAGAGGCGGTGAGGCGGCGACGGTGGCTGGAGAGGCGGCGGTGACCGGAGAGGAGGAGGCGGTGGCTGAAGAGCCGGCGGCGGTGGCCGGAGAGGCGGCGTCGGCGGTGGCCGGAGAGGGGTAAAATGGTAAATATCAAATTCCTTCCTTGATGGAATTGAGAATCCCTCCTCATGTGGAAGGATTTCAGATTCCCACAGCTATGGGATTTAAATCCCATCAAACAATTCCAATTCCCATCTTTAAATGAAACCAAACACAGGAATTGTCATGAATTGGATTCCAATTCCCCAGGAATCCCAAGGATTCCAGCGAACCAAACAGGCCATTAGTATCTGGTGCAGCCCACAGTCACCATTCTCAGCGTCAACCTAGCCATCATTCTCAGCGTCAGCCTAGTCACCATTCTGAGATCCAGCACAGTTATCATTCTCAGTTTCAGCATTCTTTTGGACTGAGCAGCCCCTTGAGCCGACTCTGCGGTTTCCTGATTATCAGCATCAGTACCATCCATTTGACGCTCCGTTTCAGCAGTATGGTATGATATACGATTGGTTTCAGGATGAGCATCATTATAGTACGATGTTTCTCAGCCAGAGTAGTAATTCTCAGCAGCAGCCTCTATTTCAAATCGAGCAGCCAGTTTTTGAGATCGAGCAGCCAATTGTACAGGTCTCTGATCGTTATAGTTGTGAGAGGGATGTTGAGGGTGATGAGGTTGGTGAGAGTGCTGGGCCGCAGCAGTTGGGTGAGCGTAGTCTTCCACCGCGAGTGAGTCGACCCTCTGCTGCTCTTCGGGAGCCTTTTGTGGTGGCGCCTCCAAGAAATAGTGAGGCTCTGAAAAAGTTGTACCTACAGTTTAGGAAGCAGCCACGTGATGCTATTGTGCCGTGTTTGCAGAATGGGCATGTTCTCACCCAGGCATTATTTGACAGGATATAGTCTAGCCGTGAAGACTTTGATGCCGAGGTGATAGATTGTTATGTGCTTGCCAATCGAGCGAGGCTTCAGAGGGGAGTCCGCAGTGTTGTTTTCGGTAGAGTTGGCACTGTACTTGCCGGCTCCCAATTTTACATAAGTTCTATAAATTACTCGTCTATATATCATTGATGCGATGTGGATTTTTTTTGTGGTTTGGCTTTTTGTAGTTAGTTATGGTGAACAAGTTCACAAAACTCCATCCGGATGATCCACTTGGTATCAAGGTGACAGGGAAGCCGGTTTACAATGGTTAGAGAACTCCTAAATCCATCGAGGACTTCATGACAGGTCTTGGTACAACAAATGCAGTTCCATGGTAAAATTGCGACGAAGTAAGTTTAAAAGTATCATATTTATAAATGCTTCGCTATGTTTGATGTGATGGTCTTATATATTTACATATTTTCTCGACCAGAGCCACTGGGTGACTATCAAGATTAATATCGTAACATGGACTATAGAGTTGTACGATTCCTTGTCACACCAACACCCAAATGGTCGATACCGATTCAACCAACTACGACCAATTACCCGTCTGATGCCTCGTGTGCTAGCTCAATATGGGTACTGGCTGAACAACCAATCGAAGAAAAAAGTATGACACGGAGATGAGTTTCAAAATTATGCCACAATAACTGCAGTTCATACAAAGCGACAATCACTATTGTGGCGCCTTCGCGTGCACGTACTTGGATAAACTCATCTCTGCAAACCCAACAGGAAGGCACCAAATCAAGGAAATGAATGAGAAATATATTAAGAAATATCGATATGATTTAACTGCTAAAATTTTTATGTTGTCGTTGGATGCAGTGTAGGATAATATATTTTTGATACTGATGAGTATGTATTTTACTTTTTTATTCGGATATATTCTGGTAAGATTGATGTGTCGTGTTGTTAAATCTGGAAAAAACTGGTTTATGGTGCCTTTGGTAAATCCAGACAGTCCTGTGTTGCACACGATTGCAGCACACGATCATGCCCATCGTGGGTTACGATCGTGTGCATCGTGCCCACGGTCATGGCTGCTGATGTCGTGTGCATCCTGCCATGACCGTGTGCACACGATTTCTAGTCCCATCAGTGGTACGATCGTGTGCCGCGAAAGCACTCAACAGCTATAGGATATAGGCCCACGCAGCGCCCGCAAGCTATAGGATACAGGGACCGGCAGCGTCTGCAAGCTGTAGGATATAGCGCCCGCGTGCTGTAGGCACATCGCTGTCAATAAAGATATTGTTAACAAATACTTGTTAATATATAAGTAACAACACGTATATTGACGACTAATTTGGCAAATTAGTGAAAAATGTTGATGTTCTTGTGCACACGATGGCTAGTCCCATTGTGGGCATGATCGTGTGCCCCATCGTGTGAACATGAACTGTTGGTATTTTTGCCAATTTTATTTAATGTGTTAATCTAGAATGATGTTTTGTGATTCTAAAATTGCTTGTTCAAACATTAATTACTACATGACTTCTTATACAAACTCGTACTTGTTATTTCGTGTAATTCATTGGTATATGAGATATTTCATACAGATGATGAACTTATATGTACGAACTAATACATTGAGAACATATAGACTACGCATGATATGCAATATATTATGTTAATTCAATCTATAGTTTTTTCTATAAGTATATTGTTAACAAATACTTGTTAATATATAAGTAACAATACGTAAATTGACGAGTAATTTGGGAAATTAGTGAAAAATGTTGATGTTCTTGTGCGCACAATGGCTAGTCCCATCGTGGGTACGATCGTGTGCCCCATCGTGTGAACATGAACTTTTGGTATTTTTGCCAGTTTGATTTAATGAGTTATTTGGAAGGATGTTTTGTGATTCTAAAATTGCTTGTTCAAACATTAATTATTACATGACTTCTTATACAAACTCGTACTTGTTATTTCGTGTAATTCATTGGTATATGAGATATTTCATATAGATGATGAACTTATATGTACGAACTAATACATTGAGAACATATAGACTACACACGATATGCAATATATTATGTTAATTCAATCTATAACTTTTTAAATAAGTATATTTTTAACAAATACTAGTTAATATATAAGTAACAACATGTAAATTGAGTTTCTGCCGGCACCTTTGCCTCGTTTGTTCATCCATTTCTTGAGTTTATTCTGGAGGGATATTCAAATCCACACCACCTATGGGAATGAATGCTTTGTAAGATTTTCTATTGTGGCTGGTTCCCTTACACCTACCGCACACCTGAGGCCGTCTACCTGCGGGCAAATTTTCAACAGCAGACCATGTACGAATCATCCTAAGTCGGCCAGCTTGTCGTACCCTCTCTTGAGGTAAGCAAACGATGGATGAGATCTCCGAAGGGACATTACACTCATCAGGAAGTGTGATAATATTAATATGCTCCTTATAAATCTCTCTAAGGCCTTGTTGCTTGAAATAACGACTAACAAAATCATACACAGACAAACCATTGCCGGCGCGCATGTTACAATAAGCAATTATGTCAATGGTGTGGTGTAGGATAATGTATTTTTGATACTGATAAGTATGTATTTTACTTTTTTATTCAGATATATTCTGGTAAGATTGATGTGTTGTGTTGTTAAATCTGGAAAACTGGTTTATGGTGCAGTTGGTAAATCCAGACCAGCCCTGTGTTGCACACGATGGCAAAATACAATCGTGCCCATCGTGGGTTACGATCGTGTACATCTTGCCCAGGTCATGGGCTGCTACTGTAGTGTGCATCCTGCCATGACCGTTTGCACACGATGGCTAGTCCTATCGTGGGCACGATCATGTGTCCCGATAGCACTCAGCAGCTGTAGGATACAGGGCCCGGCAGCCCACAAGTTGTAGGATACAGCGCCCGCATGCAGTAGGCACAGCGCTCGGCAGCATAGACAAAAACATTGAATGATGTGCATATTATAGCAAAACAATTACTTTATAGCGGCAACAGCATGACGACATGAAATCTGATCTAAATCAAACTCCCGACAACAACATGTCCAGGTTCGAAGGTCGACCTCATAAGAAACTTTGTTTTCTTCGACTTTATAAACAAATGAGGTGGTAGCTCGAACAATAAGAGTTAGACTGGCTTGCACAGAGTTAGAGAGCTTTAAAAAGTGTGCATTGTCAACTCATGGTCTCTTGACGTAGCTTATCCCCGCTTCTCATCAAATCAATTCTCTAAAATTAGGCAAAATATCTCAAGTAACGAGCAAACAGGTAAACGCCTCGCACACAACATATGATTGTTAAAGCATTCAACAGCATTAGATGTCAAGAAGTTATAGCGTCGTATCCGACACTTCGACCTAGCCCATCTCTCTGGCCCAATTTCAGAAAGGCGGTTGTGAGCCCCATTAGGGCTTTCAATATGTAGTTTTGAAAAGTAGTTTTCAAAAACTTCTTCACGATGCGTGTGGGCAGCAGTTCTAAAGATTCCTATAGCATGAGCACTGTAGGAGGTCATATTTTTTTAAAGATGGTGATATCACTACCCATGGAATGCATTCGGATAGACTGTAACACCCCGAGATATTCAGGATTATTGCAGCGCCGTAAATCCTTGATATAAGGATTTACTAGGCTAAGGATTTAAAAATAACATTGTTAAATGCCAACCGTAAAATTTATTATTACATCACCAATCTGAAACGTACAAATCAGCCAACATCCGAATACAAACCTCAAAAGACAAATAAAATAATAGCGTAATCGAGAACTTTATTAAAACAAAACACAATTTGATAAATCATCCCGGCCGTAACATCACTCTGCACCCTCGTCCTCATGCAGCTATAGTGGTTGTTTCCCGTCCTTCTGTATACTGAACATACAACAAATGTCCACCCCCGAAGGGGTTAGCACAACGATGCTAGTACAAGTACAATAATCATACCATATCATATTATTCAATATCTCACGAAGAATAATGACAACATCATCAACAACAATAACAACGAGTCTCTACTACGAAAAGACTCACCATACACAACATAATAACCACAACATGATACAATATATACATGGTAATTCCGATGATCCAGCGTTCACTGCATAGATCCCAAGATGATCTCGTCGGACCAACACGAGGTGGAAAAATTTGTTCAATGATCCAGCGCACACTAGGATAGATCCCAAGATGATTCCGTCTGACCAATACGAGGTGTGTTAGGGTTATATACATCAAAGCATACTTTATGCTTGTATTACCTAATTTTTCGGTCTTTATCTATGAGAATATTTAATTCATTCATCACATGTTTTGCATATTTATTAATGTTATTTTTATACAAATTTTGTCTAAATTAATTTATATTGTAGATAATGTGGTGTGTCGAGTCACACAGAAAATCACATTATCGGTTCCTTATATAGTAATATTTAGTTCACAACCTATATAACATTAGACCTTTATGTGAGAGGTTGTAGTATATGCTTGAAATTAGTTGGTCTTGACCATTAGCATATATTAGCATATTCGGTAAACGTTGAACAGGATCGAGGTGAGATAGATTCATCTGTACTGACTATAAGAAGAACGTACATCTCGGACAATTATTATTTCTTAATTTTAGTGATTAATATTTAATTATATATATTTAATATTTATTGCTTTGATTTATCATGAGTGAGAGGTAGAATGATTGACTCAATATGCTCGATATTTTGGGCAATATTATTATTTATATGATAATTAATATTATAGCTAGAAATTGTGTCCCAACCAGTTGGGTTGATCATGTTCCTTGAGGCACTCGAAAGGATTGTTATATTAAACCCTTTAGGTAGAATTAATTTTCCGATATAATAATAAAAGTCGAGTGGTATACTCATGTATAATATATTAATTAATTAAAAGCTGTCAGTAGCTTAAATTAATTAATGGACATGGAATATCTTAAACACGGGAAATAATTAATTCAAAAAGGAGTCCAATTTCGTAATTTGAGATTTCGTTAGGAAGTGCAATATCAACTTTTTAGTGGACTAAGTTGATATTTAATAGAGTCATTACATTAGGAAGAGTTATAATATAGGAAGATGACATCTATTAAGAGTCCTTACCATATCATCCTTAAGGTCCCTAGAGTAGCCCAAAACACCTATAAATAGGATGCATGGGGTGGCCGATTTTATCATCATAATTTGAGCCAAAATTTTCGATTTTTTGTGTTTGTTTAATTGTGGATCTTGACTTGTATCTTGGATTCCATAATTTAGTTAACACAATATTTTTCTAAAATACCACAAATATTCAAGAAAAATAGAGAGAAAATCGAAAGGAATTTTGGAAGAACAATTCGGCCGATCCCTATTGCTGTCCAAGTAGTCCAGTAGATTGTTGCCCACACGACATCCAGATAATAGGCGGGAACTCTAGAAGACTTTGAGGTAGAAATACAAGTAGATCGAAGAAGAATAGAGCGGGTAGTTCGATCGATCCAAGGAGGGAATTTCTACCACTTCGCGTCAAAGGTATTAATTACCGACTCTCATGCGTAAATATATTTATTTTATTGTTTATTAATCTGTTTAGTTAATTAATTGACAATCCTAAATAGATCCGGTTTTTATGTTGGTTAGTTTATAAAACCGTTTATAAAATATTTTCACCAACTAGCTTCCGCTGAGTTTTATATTCTAACAACTGGTATCAGAGCTGGTCTTTAGGTTCTGTTCAATTTAATTAATTTGGTGATTAATATGCTAGCAATTAAATATTCATATAGTATGATTTTTGAAATATTTTGCTAGAATTTATCTTGCAGAAGAATATGATCCAATTATCATGGCTATGTGATGTTTTTTTATTTATTTACGCATTATTGGTAATTTAGCCCGATTTAAGGCATGTATAAGTTTTTCCCGTGAGAAAATCCACGGGTAGAATAGGATTTATTTTTCTTGTAATTTGCTGTAAATTCGATGTTTTTTATTTCGAATAAAATTATAATCGAATTGGAATACACAAAGTACGAAAGAGAAAGAAGTCCAGCGCGAAGAGGAGTCCCGATCGGACGAACCGACCGAGATCAGCAGGCTGTCGGTCGAGACTCGGCCGAGTGCTGACTGTCGGGCCGTATGTCCTGTCGGGCCGCAGGTCAGGTCGGACCGCGGGTCGGGTCGGGCAGCGGGTAGCAGGTCGGGCAGCAGCCAGCGGGTCAAGTTGTTCGGTTCGGGTCGTTTGATGTATGGTCCTAGTCGTTTTTGAGATGCTTGAAGCAGTGGGAGCAAACGAGCCGAGGATTTTCTCATTATTCAAAACGAGGAATAAAAGCCATGATAATTGGATTTAATTATCCAATTTTTATTATTTGTTGGTTTTTATTGTTTTTGATGAATGGCATGTATGAATGTATGCGTGATATGTTTCTTACATGTTAGGACGAGAAAATTAAAAACCTTAATTTTTCAAAATAACTAAGTGATTTTAAATTGATTTTTCAAAATCAAATTGGCCTCCATAATTGGTTTAAATTGTGAAACAATTAGCATGCGCGTTGACATTAGAGTCTTCCTCCACATCGGATGTGCTAATTATTCACTCACTAGTTTTAAACTTCAAATTTGATAACAAAAAGGTGAATATTATTTTTTACGATAGGACCTCTCCATCTGTAGGACTATTATCATTAAATGATATTCTAAGGTTTGTTAAATTATGGTGTTCACTTAGGTGTATTGATTAATAAGCCCCCTATCGGAGTCTATGTTAATTAAATACATGGCCAAGAGGAACCAACTATTAATTTTACTTGTCAAAACACATCTGGGCTAGATAGTAAAACTTAAGACGTTAAAACCTACTTGAAAATGTGTGTGTAAACGTCCACACTATCGTGGCTTGCATGTGCGTTTTTTCAAGGTGTTGGTTGATTGCATATATATTGTGTTTTAAGGTTTTTCAATATATTTTGCGTCGAATTATGTGATGAATGGTGTTTTTAATTTTATTCTCAGATGTCTTTCAATCCACTAGCTTTTATTCTCAAAAAAAACAAACTTGATGGCACTAACTTCGCCGACTGGAAAAGAAATCTTGATATTGTCTTGACTGCCGAGGGGCATAAATTTGTTTTAACTGAGGAGCGCCCTTTGGAACCAGAAACGGATGCCACTCCTGAAGAGTTGGCTAAATTCCGGAAATGGAAAAAGTCTGATGAGATGGCTCGCTGTTGCATTTTGGCTTCACTGACAAATGTATTGCAACATCAGCATCAGACGATGGGCTCGGCTGCGGAAATGATGAAAAATCTCACTGAGATGTTTGGTCATCAGAACCGGGCGGCTAGGCAAAATGCAATGAGGATTTTGATGACAACCCAAATGTCTGAAGGGACCCCAGTAAGGGATCACGTTCTTAAAATGATGTCTCATTTGAACGAACTGAGCATACTGGGGGCCACTATCGATGCGGAGTCGCAGGTCAATATTATCTTGGGCAGTTTACTAAGAAGCTTTGAGCAGTTCCGCCTCAACTACAATATGAATCGTAGGACTTACACATTGGCGGAACTTTTGACAGAGCTTCAATCTGCCGAAGGTCTATTCGAACAAGGTTATCATCAAATTCTTGCGGCAACCGGTGCTGCTTCTTCAAAACCCAAATGGGGAAAGAAGAAAAAGCAGGTTGGCCAGAAGCAAGTGGCAACCTTCAAATCTAAGGGCAAGACTCCTCAGTCAAAGGCTCCTCAGTCCGAGGTGAACAAAAAGCCGAAGGGCAAGTGCTTCAATTACAGTATAAAAGGGCATTTCAAGAGCGACTAAGAAAGGTACGTCTCACGCACTAGTAGTCAAAACATATTTGGCTGCCTGTTCTATCACTTCGTGGATAGTAGATTCGGGCTCCACTGATCATGTATGTTATGACTCGCATGGGTTTCAAGTAACCAAGGTACTTAGTGCAGATGAGATTACGATTAGCTGGGGCGACTATTCTAGGCTGAAGGCTGTTGCAGTGGGAGTCGTGCAGTTAAAAGTTATTAGTGCCTGATTATAGAATGAATTTAATTTCAGTTTCTAAATTGCATTGTGATGGATATTCAGTTTCTTTTGAAGATAATGCAGTTATTAAAATAAATGGTTAATATGTTTGTACGAGTACTTATAATGAAAGACTTTATATCATTAATGCTGCACCAGCTCCCTTAAGTATAAATCACTTAATTCTTTGACTAATCCTAATAAAAGAAATAACCTTCGAGCATAAATCAAACATATTTGTGGCATTTAAGATTGGGTCATATTAACCTTAGAAGGATTCAAATATTGGTGAGCGATGGCCCATTGGATTCGCTCCAAGTTGAGTCATTTCCAATTTGCGAATCCTGTCTAGAAGGGAAAATGACTAATAGGGCTTTCCAAAGCAAAGAAAATCGTGCACAAAATGTATTGGAATTAGTACACATCGATGTATGTGGTCCAATGAACATCCAGGCGAAGGGTGGTTTCAAATACTTCATCACATTTATAGATGATTATTCGAGATATAGATACATCTATTTGATGCGACGTAAGTCTGAATTTTTTGATAAGTTCAAAGAATTCAAGGCTGAAACGGAGAAGCGTCATGGACAGAGTATCAAGTCACTGCAATTTGATCGTGGTGGTGAGTATCTTAGTGGAGAGTTTTTGGATTTCTTGGCACATGAGTGGATTACTTCTCAGCTCATTGCGCCTGGTACACCACAACAAAATGGTATTGCTGAACGAAGGAATCGTACTTTATTATAGATGGTTAGGTCAATGATGAGTTATTCTGATTTGCCTATTTCGTTTTGGGTATACACCTTAGAAACAGCGGCGTACATTCTAAACTTGGTGCCTTCGAAATCAGTTCCAAAAACACCCACAGAACTGTGAAATGGGCGCAAGCCCAGTGTAGGACATGTTCAGATTTGGGGTTCACCAGCACACGTGCTGAATAAGGAAGCTGATAAGTTGGCATCTCGTACATAAGTACGAGTGTTTGTAGGATATCCGAAGGGAACGAAGGGTGGCTTATTCTACAGTCCTAAAGATCATAAGGTCATTGTTAGCACCAATGCCCGGTTCTTAGAGGAGGACTATGTAATAAGTCGCAAGCCTAGGAGTGAGGTCATTCTAGAAGAACTTAGGGGCGAAATTTCGACAATACTAATTGTACAAACACCTAGTGTACCACATATGGACACCATTGTGGATACACAAACCAAGGACACGCCTCGTCATAGTGGGAGGGTTGTTCGTCAACCTGAACGTTTCATCGGTGTGGGAGCATCTTCGGATCACTCCCTGTATCAGGATGAAATGGATCCATGTACGTATAAGCAGGCAATTAAAGACAAGGATGCTGAATCCTGGAAAACAACAATGGAATCCGAAATGAGATCTATGGATCCTAATTAAGTGTGGGAGCTAGTAGAGCTACCCAATAGGGTAAAACCCATTGGAAGTAAGTGGGTTTACAAGCGTAAGAGAGGATCTAAAGGGAAGGTTGAAACCTTCAAAGCAAAGCTTGTTGTGAAAGGTTACACTCAGAAGGAGGGCATCGACTACGATGAGACCTTTTCGCCAGTAGCATGCTTAAATCGATCCAGATTCTCTTAGCTATAGCTGTGCATTTTGGATATGGAGATTTGGCAGATGGATGTCAAGACTGCGTTATTGAACGGGAGTCTTGATAAGGAAATCTATATGTGCCAACGTGAGGGATTCATTGCTGAAGGAGTGGAGTACTTAGTGTGCAAGCTTAAAAGAACCATTTATGGTCTCAAGCAAGCATCAAGGTCTTGGAACATGCGATTTGATGAGGTCATTCAATCGTATGGTTTTGAACAGTGTCCTACTGAGGTTTGTGTGTACAAAAACTGCGATGGAAATGTGCTAGTGTTTCTTGTACTGTACGTAGATGATATACTTATGATTGAAAACAATGTGAAGGTACTATCAGACGTAAGGGTATGGCTATCTGAGCAATTCGATATGATGGATTTGGGAGAAGCTGGGCACATGCTTGGTATTAGGATCTTTCGAGATCGAAAGAAAAGGATGTTGTGCTTATCTCAGGCATCCTATATCGATACGGTGCTAAAGCGGTTTAGTATGGAGAATTCCAAGAAAGGTTTCTTACCTTACAGACATGGAATTCAGCTATCTAAGGCTATGTGTCCTAAGACACAGAAGGAGATAGATGACATGAAGCTGTTCCCTTATGCTTTGGCAGTGGGAAGCCTCATGTATGCTATGCTTTGCACTAGGCCTGATATCTGTCATGCTGTAGGCATGGTGGCGAGATATCAGTCAAACTCAGGACTGGGACATTAGATTGCTGTCAAACATATACTCAAGTACCTGAGAAGGACTAGGGAGCATATGCTTGTATATCAATCGGATACACTTTGTCCTTTGGGTTACACTGACTCAGATTTCACTCCACACAAAGAAAAGTTGAAATCAACTTCCGGATATGTTTTCACTTTGGGAGGTGGAGCCATCAGTTGGAGGAGTGTGAAGCAGAAATGCATAGTGGACTCTACCATGGAAGCCGAGTAAGTAGCAGCCTCAGAGGCAGCTAAAGAGGCGGTATGGCTCAAGTACTTCTTAAAGGATTTGGGTGTGATTTCTAATTTGCCTAGGAGTATTACACTTTATTGTGATAATACTGGTGCTGTTGCAAATTCGAAGGAACCACGGGCCCACAAAGCAAGCAAATATATCAAGCGCAAATATCATATCATTTGTGATTTTGTGAAGAGAAGGAAGATTATTATCTCCAATATAGCATCTGAAGACAACCTAGCTGATCCTTTCACGAAAGGGTTGCCCTCAAAGTCATTTGAAGGGCATGTGGAAGGAATGAGGTTGAGATGTATGGCAGCATTGCTTTGAGTATAAGTGGGAGATAGATAGATATAGTCTAGATAGTATACTTCAAAAGCATGCTTTGAGTATAAGTGTGAGATTGTTAGGGTTGTATATATCAAAGCATACTTTATGCTTGTGTTACCTAATTTCCCGGTCTTTATCTATGAGAATATTTAGTTCATTCATCACATGTTTTTCATATTTATTCATGCTATTGTTATGCAAATGTTGTCTAAATTACTTTATATTGTAGATAATGTGGTGTGTCGAGTCACACAGAAGATCAAATTATCGGTTCCTTATATAGTAATATTTAGTTCACAACCTATATAACATTAGACCGTTATGTGAGAGGTTGTAGTATATGCTTGAGATTGGTTGGTCTTGACCATTAGCATATATTAGCGTATTCGGTATACGTTGAACAGGATCGAGGTGAGATAGATTCATCTGTACTGACTATAAGAAGAACGTACATCTCGGACAAGTATTATTTCTTAATTCTAGTGATTAATATTTAATTATATATATTTAATATTTATTATTTTGATTTATCATGGGTGAGAGGCAGAATGATTGACTCAATATGCTCGATATTTTGGGCAATATTATTATTTATATGATAATTAATATAATAGCTAGAAATCGTGTCCCTACCAGTCGGGTTGATCATGTCCCTTGAGGCACTCGAAAGGATTATTATATTAAACCCTGCAGGTGGAATTAATTTTCCGATAAAATAATAAAAGTCGAGTGGTATACTCATGTATAATATATTAATTAATTAAAAGCTGTCGTTAGCTTAAATTAATTAATGGACATGGAATATCTTAAACACGGGAAATAATTAATTAAAAAAGAAGTCCAATTTCGTAATTTGGAATTTTGGTAGGAAGTGCAATATCAACTTTTTAGTGGACTAAGTTGATATTTAATAGAGTCAATATATTAGGAAGAGTTCTAATATTAGAAAATGACATCTATAAAGAGTCCTTACCATATCCTCCTTAAGGTCCCTAGAGTAGCCCAAAATACCTATAAATAGGACGCATGGGGTGGCCGATTTTATCATCATAATTTGAGCCAAAATTTTCGATTTTTTGTGTGTGTTTAATTTTGGATCTTGACTTGTGTCTTGGATTCCATAATTTAGTTAACACAATATTTTTCTAAAATACCACAAATATTCAAGAAAAATAGAGGGAAAATCAAAAGGAATTTTGGAAGAACAATTCGGCCGATCCCTGTTGCTGTCCAAGTAGTCCGGTAGATTGTTGCCCACACGACATCCGGATAATAGGTGGGATATACTCTAGAAGACTTTGAGGTAGAAATACAAGTAGATCGAAGAAGAATAGAGGGAGTAGTTCGATCGATAAAATGAGGGAATTTCTACCACTTCGCGTCAAAGGTATTAATTACCGACTCCCATGCGTAAATATATTTATTTGATTGTTTATTAATCTGTTTAGTTAATTAATTGACAAGCCTAAATAGATCTGGTTTTTATGTTGGTTAGTTTATAAAACCGTTTATAAAATATTTTCACCAACTATATTCCGCTGAGTTTTATATTCCAACAAGGTGGACATACAAAAACGACACATATGCACGACAACATGTATAACATCAATACATAAAACGTAATTAAAGTACTTGCCTTAGAAAGATGGCAAGAATATAAATAATTCAACAACTTCAACAAACTCGAAGGCCGCCCCCTTCGATCAACCGTTCGCAGAGCTCGAACCTTACACAAAAGGAAATAACGACAAAATCAATTTACGTAACAATACTATCACACAAACATTCTAAACATTCTAACGATGATCATTACTCGACTGATTCCCGGTGAACTACTCCAAGGACACTAAGTCGAATGGATATTATGCTACATGCGAACGAAAGGTCATAATGGGGATAACACGTTGGTGTCTATGGTTTTCTAGCACATTCCAAACGCTACAATTTACTCCTAAATCTGCCCATAAATTCCTAAAATGTATCGGTTATCTAGACGAATTCATAACACGGTAGTACGTTCAACTGAATTCTAAGTTAATCCCACTTATGATTCTCGTTCTTCCACAAGTAAACTCATCTAGTCCAAGTCCTACGCCAACCATGATTGTTACAACATGATAATATCGTTTTAACCATTCATATGAATATTATCAATCTGAACAACCTTTACAAACCCTGGATTATACTCGAAGGACGATCCTTACATTCATTATCTCGAATTCACCTAGTCTATGTGATAACAAACATAATTCGTTCATCATATACTAATCATGAAATCATCATCTCCATCAGGTAATCATCACGAAATCATCATCAAGGCAGGTTATAATCTTTGAAAATCACATCCTTATGATAGAGATAATCAAGGTTCAACTATTTCTGACGATAATATAAGTTTACCCAATTCAGTACTTCTAAACTTGTTGTTCAATTCGTAAAGCTCAGACTAAACTCAATAACTTCAGTATCATGCTCATAAACATCACTAAGAACATGAACTCCAAGTTGGTAAAGCATCACATACCTTAATACGGAAGGAAACGACAAAACACTTGGTATAATTCAACACCGGATGCTTGAACGCTAATCTCCAATGCTCCTCGTCTTCAAAATCACATCCAGAGGCTGATATGAGGGGTTAAAGTCGTGGGAGTAACTCTCCAAGTCTTAGAAGTCGGAAATGGTGCAAATGGTAAACAGAGAAATGAAATGGAGGTAATGTCCTATTTATAGAAGTGGCCTCTAGCGTGCGCTATTTCTTCAGTTTAGCGTGCGCTAACGGGCTCACATCCTATTGTCTCTTTCTGTCCTCGGCCTTACATGTGCTAAATAGCCTTTACGTACGTTAAATACAACAGTTAACGTACGCTAACACCCTAACATAGCATGTGCTAACAGCTTTACGAAGCTTACTGACCTCACTGTACTCGACTTAGCGTGCGCTAGCATTTCTCTCATAGCCTGCGCTAAGCACCGTTGACTCGACTTTTCCAAAAGCCGTCCAGGTTCATCCCGACATGTCCCTATCCAATATCCATTATCTGATCTCACCTACCAACCTGTCTCAATCATGTTGACTACACATAGCGTACGCTAAGTGTTAACCTTTAGCATGCGCTATTTACAAATTTAGCATACACTACACTCACTGTTTAGCGTGCGCTACGTGTAAGTACATGCATGCATTAACATTAATGAAATCATACACTCGCCAATACCGGACTATGAAATACGGAGGATCATACTCGGATTAATAATATGACATACGAAATGTCACAAGGTTCAAATACAGATAAAATACATATCAGATATCCGGGTATTACATACTCTCCTGCTAAAAAGAAGTTTCATCCCGAAACTTAAGATGGAAATAATTTCGGGTATCTCGACTTCATACTTTCCTCTATATCCCAAGTGGATTCTTCGACTCCATATCATGACCACTGTACTTTAACCAAGGAGATTGATTTATTCCTCAATTGCTTGACTCGACTCTCGAGTATCTTAATTGGTTTCTCCTCGAACGTGCCATCGTTAGCTACTTCGATCTCGTCGAAATGTATGACATGACTGGGACCCGGTATATACTTCCGTAACTGAGATACGTGAAACACATTATGAACATGATTCAGCGATGGTGGCAAAGCCAACCTGTATGCCAACTCCCCAACTCTTTCAAGAATCTCGAATGGTCCGATATATCTCGGGCTCAGCTTTCATTTCCTCCCAAAACAAAAAATTCCATGGGTAGGAGAAACTTTTAGAAGTACATGATCCCCAAATCCTAACTCTAACGGGCGACGGCGCATGTCTGCATAAGACTTCTGCCGACTCTGGGCAGTCAACAGCCTTTCACGAATCAAAGCTACCTTCTCTTGAGTCTGCACTATCAATTCTGGTTTCGTCCCGATTAAGTCAGATGAATCGTCCCAACATAAAAGGGATCTACACCTTCTTCCGTACAATGCTTAGAAAGGTGCCATCTTAATAGAAGCATGCCAACTATTATTGTAGGTGAATTCAATCAATAGCAGATGAATTTCCCAATCAGTCGACCAATCTAAGGCACAAGCTCTCAACATGTCTTCTACTGTTTGGATAGTTCTCTCGGACTGTCCATCGATTTGAGGATGATAATCCATGCTAAAGTTCAGCTCGGTTCCCAAGGCTCGATGAACCACTTTCCAAAAATATGACACGAAATGACCATCCCGATCAGAAATAATGGTCTTCGGCGTACCATGCAATTGGACTATATCCACAATAAACACTCGTGCCAACTTCTCTGTTCCCCAAGTATCCTTAATGCCTAGAAAATAAGCCAATTTGGTTAGACGATCAACTATCACCCAAATCATATCATCCCTATTCTGGTCTTCAGCATATTGGTGATAAAGTCCATCGATATATCTTCCCACTTCCATTCAGGGATCGAAAGTGGTTTCAACATTCTGGCAAGTTGTTGATGTTCAGTATTAACCTGCTGACAAGTTAAACATTTCGAAACATAATCTGCCACATCGTTGTTCATGTTGCCCCACCAAAAATTTGGCTTCAGATCTTTATACATCTCATTGGTGCCTGGGTGAATAGAATAGGGCATACTGTGGGCTTCCTTCATGATTTTATGCTTCAAAACATCAATATTGGGAACACAAAGTCGACCTTGGGATCTCAGAACTCCATCTTCACGAATTATAAATCCTGGGGCCTTTCCCTTCCCTACTTCATCACGTAATCGAATCATCAGAGAATCATCTAAATGCTTAGATTTGATTTCTTCGATTAACGATGAAGTTAATTCCATCACACACAACTGTCATTGAACTCCTTGTAACCATACTTCAATTACTTCACGGATCAATTCCTGTTGTATGCTGGACTGGGATGTGAATGTCTCCAGCATTTGAAGAAATGGGTTTGCGGCTCAGTGCATCAGCCACTACGTTCGCTTTTCCTGAATGATAAAGAATTTCCAAGTCATAGTCTTTAATCAATTCCATCCATCTCCTCTGTCGCATGTTCAACTCTTTCTGACTCAAGATGTATTTAAGACTCTTATGATATGTGATGATCTGACAGTGAGTCCCGTACAAATAATGTCTCCATATCTTCAGGGCAAAAACAACAGTTGCCAGTTCCAGATCATGAGTTGGATATTTACTTTATATGGTTTCAACTGCCGTGAGGCGTAGGCGATCACCTTCTCATTCTGCATCAGTACACAACCGAGACCTTGATTTGAGTCGTCACTGAAAACTATGAATCCTTCAGTTCCTTGTGGTAGCGTTAAGATTGGAGCCATCGTCAATCTCTTCTTAAGTTCGTCAAAACTGGCCTGACACATCTTGTTACATTCGAACTTTTGGGTCTTCTGCAGCAATCGAGTAAGTGGAGGGGTAATATTGGAAAACCTTTCCACGAACCGACGATAATACCCAGCAAGTCCTAAGAAACTTTTGACTTCCTTCACGTTCTTAGGAGACTTCCATTCCAAAATTGACTCGACTTTCTGGGGATCTACTCGGACCCCTTTCGCTGATACCACGTGACCAAGGAACATCACTTCCTTTAGCCAGAATGTTGGGAGTATGCCCTCGAATGCCACTTAGAGGATGATTGAGTGAGGGCATTGTACTTGTAATTATGTAAATCACTAATGTAAGGCAATGCATGTTTCTTTATTACTGGTAGTTACTGGCATTCCTAACTCATACATATACATATAGAAACTAGTCCGTGTATTTGAGAGCAAAACGTTCCACTCCTTATTGGATAAAGGGGTCGGCACTAGAAAGGTTTATAACTCAAATACTTAATCGTTCGCAAGTCGATGAAACTTAACTGGGCGTTAAGTTTATGTGAAGACATGTATGACGTGTTCTTTGACATGGAGAGTGCCTGTCGAACGCTAATGGTTAGTTGGAGCACACGTTATAGGTATGCTAATTGGATTAGTATACTCGAACTGACTCACCCTCGATTCATCACACGAATTTCACTCTGGGACAGTAAATGACGGAATCGAAAGGTTGTGATAGGTATTCGTGAACCTTTGGCTTGAGGATTTAGTAGGGATGTGATTGTGACGTCAAGATTTTCATTAGAGTAGTTCGACCCTGTAAACCGGAAGGCAGGGGTCAACCTCGATGTGCATCTTGACGGACAAGTAGCAGGTCCTACTGAATACCAAGATAGAATTCTTTCTCCCATTAGTGAGCGGGTTATATGTCCTATGCGGTTATTGGCAGAAGAGATCATAAGTCTTTGGCCAAAGGATTGGAGCTAGTTGTATTGGATACACGAGAGCTCGATGATCTATATTTGCATTAACGCATGCATAGAGTCAAGGACAGGTAGGGTTTGACTGACCGTGACCCTATAACTTGATCGAGACATTTGAAAGAAGGGTTTATACGTATACTGGTATTCACGACAAAATGGTTCTTGGATGATCCCAATCATTCGTTCTCAGTTGGGGTACGGTGTAGGCCGCCAGGCTGGCTAGGTGGTGCTACTACTCTTTGGTTCCTCCCATTGCTGACTGAGACGGACCTACCGAGTCGCGCAATAGGATTAACGACGGAATGAATCAAGCTAATTCTCTCATTATGAATATTAGATATTGGATATCTAATTTGGGACATTGGATGTCTAAATTAATTTATTGGATAAATTAATTTACGGCCTAATGAATTAAATAAATTACTGCGTGATTAATTTAATTTATAAATATAATTATTTCTTGGAGAAATTAATTATATTAGTATGTATTTGATATGATTAATTAATTGAATTAATAAATCGATATAAATACATCGGAACGGAATCGGAGTTTATCTGTTTGGACTCACGGGAGTCCGAAACGGACCGAACTTTTTCCTACCCTTCTAGATGGCTGCCTTCCCCCCCCATTTCCACCACCTTTCATCTTGTATTTTGTTTCCATTTTTAAATGGAAGACAAGTGACTTGTGGGGTAATCTCATGTGGATGAGTTGTAGGTGTGGGGTGAGAATGTATAAAGAAAGGGAGGAAGACTAATCTTGATTCTCACTTTGATAATTAGCACATTCATATATGAGTTGTGAGAGAAAATAGATAGAAAAGGTTTTCTCCAAGTCTTCTTCCTATTCTTCATAATCCTCACAATCATCTTGTATTTTTCTTAGAGAAAATTCAAGACATCAATTGAGAGACTATAGATTAAACACTTAGAGTGTTGTAATCTTAATAAATAAGCTTCTACAACCTTGTTCTAGCCGTATCCTTGGAGGATAACGAAGTTTAATCATTCCGGTTGTTTCTCCGGCGCGTGGCAAGTAGAGACGTAGTGCTTTCGGCGTTGGATCATTCAAGAGCTTGGAGCGGATTGAATTGCAAGGAGATCATCTAAAGCTTGGGGAATAGCTCAAGAGAAGGATACCATTTAATCAACGGACTACAAGGATATCTTTTCTCGTAACTCTTGTGTTTCGTTTATATATTGGTATAAATGTAGCTCGATCATTCCTCGTAGGGATTTGGATCGAATTAATTTTTATTTTACCGGTTCCGCTGGGCCTTCGTTTTAGGCACCGAATCTCAACAGTGGTATCGGAGAGTAGGTCTTGCGATTGTATATACGATATTGGCATTTGGAATGCTCGATTAGATGGTGAATGATTTGGAATCATTTTAGTCATAACCGTGGTATATGTTTTTCGTACGTTATAGTTGTATTTTTCGTAGTTTATGTCTAAATATAAATCTTCTATTTCATGGAAATATGATTTATATTGATGATATGAATGTTGGAAAATATAGATATTGGATATCCGGTCGAAATACTAGCCCCGAATTGCCGTTGGACGGTCCGGGAGTGGTCCGGAAGCAGGGGGCCACGGCCCAGGGCTGTTGCAGCCCGCATACAACCTTTCTGGACTAGGGGCCGCGGCCCAGAGCTGTTGCAGCCCGCATACAACCTTTACGGGTGGGGCCGCGGCTCGGGAGTTCTTTGGCGGCCACCTTCTTGCTGGCTCGTTTGGCTTGATCCGGCCCTTTTCGGACCGTTTGGCTTGTTTTCTTCGTGTATTCCTAAAAATGATTTCCCACATTTTAAATTGGATTTAATATGATTAAAATGATTTATGGTATTTCATTTTATAAGGGAAAATTGATTTATTGGAATACTTGTGATCCACCGAATTATTTGAACGTTTTTCATATTACCGATTGTGTGAATCGATTGGATCGGTTCGTATAGTTGATTGGATCAATGTATCTCTACGCTTTCCATTTATATAGTATTTATTGGATGAATTCTTTTGAATGGGGATGTGTTTCGTGGACTTAGTTTTGAATCATTCGTTTTATTCGACTGGGTTGTAAAGGCCGTTTTGAGCCTATTTATTTTACTAGAAATATTTGTATCTAGGATGCAAATTTCAATGTAAAATTTATATGTAATGACGAAGACCGGAGGAAGATCCGTTTCGAGAAGACGAAGATTCAAGACGAAGACTTGTAATTAGATTACGGAGTTTTTGCTTTCTAGGAACGGTCCATGAACCACATGTTGGTAGCAACTAGGTTGTAAATGGTTGTTTCATATTGTATGAATGCCACAAACGCGCTTAAATGAATTAATGTGCAAAGTGTAACATTAATCGCGAAAATTCTCCCACGACAAATTATTAAGTTTATAAGGTTTCAAGGTTTTCCTTCCCTCCATCGAGTTTTCGGGAAATTGAAATCCAAACCAGATGTTCTATGCTTTCGATTTATCGGGGTAATCGTTCGGGGAGGACGGATAAATTACCGAGAGCACATTGGATGCCTTCGGTTGGAGCAAATTTTATCCCTAGAAACCTGATAGGTTGCCGGATAAGATTCAATTGTGAAACTGATTTGCATCGATGGTATAAACTTAACTTGTTCACGAACCATAGAAACCGTATAGATTGAGGAGAGTGAACAAGGGGAAAAAGAAGATCGAATCATCCATTAGATGGGTTGGTGTTGGACACCACTTTATGAAAATTAATAGACTAGAAACCTGTTCGGTTGCCCTCTATTAAGATTTATAAAGAACTCGATCACCACTATGAAGTAGTGCGACAATACTTCCGGTTTTTACATGAGAGTGTGTTATTCCAATAAAAATAGTGGGAGCTGGGTAACTAGAATAGAAAAGACCTTAAATCTATACTCAGAACACAATTGAACGAGTCACTAATTAATCTGTCATACTTAATGCAGACATAAATCTCAATATGACAATGAATCCACTCGCAATTCTACTCGAAAAGAACACCTTGATAGGACCTAACTTTTTGGATTGGCTCCACAATCTGATGATTGTCCTCAGTATAGAGGCACTGGGATACGTCTTGTAGACGGACATTCCAGCGCATCCTGTGCAGACAAGAGCCAATCAGGAAGAGATTGAAAACCACGAAAAGTGGGTTAATGATGACGTGAAAGTCCGTGCTTATATGATGGCTTCCATGTCTAATGAGCTTCAGAGAGCTCATGAGAAAATGACTTCTGCTAGGCAGATTCTATCTCACTTAACCGAGCTTTATGGTGAGCACAGTCGAACTGCTAGATATGAGATATCCAAGCAACTGTTCGGTGCAAGGATGAAGGAATATGAGAAGGTTGGGGACCATGTCCTCAAAATAATATCCATGATCGAGAGATTGGAGGCTCTTGATTTTAAGATGGATACTTCTCTTCAAACCGACCTTATCCTACAGACTCTCCCTGAATCCTTCTCACAGTTTGTTATGAACTTCAACTGTAATGATATTGCATGTAACTTAGCTGGGCTAATGAACAAACTTGTGACCGCTCAGTCTCAGATGAATACTCCGCAGATGAAGGAGTCCGCCCTTGTGATTTCTTCTGGATCTCGGAAGTCCAAGAACAAGAAGAAAAAGACCAAGAAACAGATGGGACCACAAGTCGAGGACTTTAAGGGTAAGGGCAAGGCCCCAATGGTTCCGAAGAACAAGAAGAAAAAGGACGCATCTCTCAAGTGCGGTGAGCTGGGCCACTAGGCAAGAGACTGTCCGATTCTTCATGGCACTTCAGGTACAGAACTTTTAGTTTTGGAAAAAAATTGTTCTGCTATTATATTTTCTACTTCCTGGATACTGGATTCTGGTGCTAGTTCTCATATTTGTACCGTGAATTAGGATCTGGAACAAAGTAGGAAGCTTAGAGCTGGAGAAGTTATGATCACAGTCGGAAGCGGGCATTGTGTCGAGACAACCGACATAGGATCACTTCTTTTGGGTTTAGAATCCAGTTTTGTTTTGACTTTAGAAAATGTACTTGCTTTGCCTAGGGGGCATAAAAACATTGTATCCATTCCGGTCATGGACCGAAAAGGCTTTTCATTTTTCATTGGTGATGGTTCCTGCAAAATTTATTTCAGAAATAAACTAGTGGGTACTGCTATATTGTTAAATGGATTGTATCATCTAAATCTCAGCAACAAAGTAGTTGTCAATACTATAACTAGAAAACATGGTAAGGATGAAACCAATCAAGTTTGAAATGGCATCTAAGACTTGGTCATGTTGGTCAGACCAAGGTTTACAAAATGGAAAAATATGGACTTATTGGTCCATTGGGATCGGATCCCTTTCCTACTTGTGAATCCTGCCTTAAAGGCAAAATGACTAAGTCCCCCTTCATAGGGACTTTTGAAAGAGCCGCTGATAAACTGGGATTAATCCATACTGACGTATGTGGTGCTTTGGAAGCAGCGCATGATGGATATCAATATTTCATTACGTTTACAGATGATCATACTAGGTATGGTTATGTATACTTAATAAAACATAAATCCGAGGCCTTTGAGAAATTCCAGGAATTCAAGGCCCTAGTCGAGAAACAAACTGGTAATCATATCAAAACACTTCGGTCGGACCGAGGTGGCGAGTATATGAGTACGAAGTTTGATGAGTTCCTTAAGGAACATGGAATAGTATCACAACTAACAACTCCAGGTACTCCTCAGTTAAATGGTGTGTCAGAAAGAAGGAACCAGACCTTGTTGGACACGGTCCATTTCAATGCTGGGCTATACTGACTTACCGATTTACCTGTGGAGGTATACACTCCTGACTGCTGCAAATATCTTGAATAGATGTCCTTCCTAATCCATTCCTAAAACTCCACATGAGATGTGGGAGGGCAGTAAACCAAGTCTTAATGACATTAGGATTTGGGGATGTCCCGCCTATGTCTATAACACTAAGGTGTACAAGTAGGAAGCTAGGTCTGTGCGGAGACTTTTCATTGGATTCATATCTGAGACGATGGGTTATCTATTCTACATGCCCAAAGATCGAAAGATCGTTGTTCTTTACATGCACACTTACTGGAAGAAGAGTTCATTCAGGAAGGCAGAGTACGTAGAAATATTTCTTTGGAAGAATACAATGAAACTCCTCAGGAGACACCTGTACAAGAAAAATGGAACCGAACCTTCTATAACACAAGTACAACCACCTCGTAGGTCAAGTAGGGTGTCTCAATTACCTGAGAGGAATATTTTTATGCACTTGGAGGAACTGGGTTTCCTCGAGGTTCCAAGTGATAAACAAGAAACCGACCCGCGACCAATGGCCTAGAAATGGTGTATGTAGACTCCATGAAATGGACTGTAGCAGTCTTCATGTAGTTGGCACCTTCATTTTGACGAGACAGTCAAAGAGTTTGACTTTGTGCAAAATGAAGAGTAACCTTGTGTATACAAGAGGGTTAGTGGGAGCAAGATTACATTCTTAGTACTATATGTAGATGACATTCTACTAATAGAAAATGCTGTGGGAATGCTCAATTCTGTGAAAGCTTGGCTTTCGAGTAATTTCTCCATGAAAGACCTGGGAGAAGAAACCTATATTCTTGGGATTCGACTCTACTGGGATAGATCGAATAGAATGATAAGTTTTTCCCAAGCCCTCTATATAGATTAGATCTTAAAGAGGGTTCCTTCCGATGCGACATGGAATAAAACTCACCTTGAAGATGTGTCCTCATAGTGAGGAACAATGAAAGGAAATGAGTTATATACCATATGATTCGGCAGTGGGTAGCCTTACATATGCTTTATTGTGTACAAGACCTGACATTGCGCATGCTGGGAGCGTGGTAAGTAGGTTTCGGGCTAACCCAGTTCAGGAACATTAGACCGCCATAAAGAACGTTCTCAAGTACTTTAGAAGGACTAGAGATCTGGTTCTTATATATGGTGGTGGAGAACTGAATGTGATGGGATTCACTGTATTGGACTTCCAAAGACAGAAAGATGATTCTATGTTTACTTCTGGCCATATTTACTCTTAATGGAGGAGCAGTATCATGGCATAGTGCCAAGTATAGCGCGACTGCTAATTCCACCTGTTAGGCTGAGTATAAAGCGGCCTCAGAGGCCTCCAAAAGAAGAATTTAGAAGTTACTGGGAAAACTGCACGTGACACCTTGTGCTGCGCTGCCAGAGCGGTAGCACAGACCTAGGAGTCGAGGATTCACAACAGTACCAAATATATTGAGAGAGAGTATCATCTCGTAAGAGCATTCGTTCACAAAGGGATACATTATGCTGCATAGAGTAGAGTCAGTCTACTACGTCGCTGATCCACTGACCAAGACACTTTCTCAGATTAGCTTAGAGCGTCATCTGGAGAACATGGGTATTAGATACCATAGTATGTGGCATTGAGTACAAGTGGGAGATTGTTGGGAGTATGCCCTCGAATGCCACTCAGAGGATGATTGAGTGAGGGCATTGTACTTGTAATTATGCAAAGCACTAATACAAGGCAGTGGATGTTTCTTTATTTACTGGTAGTTACTGGCATTACTAACTCATAAATATACATATAGAAATTAGTCCGTGTATTTGAGAGCAAAACGTTCCACTTCTTATTGGATAAGGGGGTCAGCACTAGAAACTTTTATAGCTCAAATACTTAATCGTTCGCAAGTCAATGAAACTTGACTGGGCGTTAAGTTTATGTGAAGACTTGTATGAAGTGTTCTTTGACATGGAGAGTGCCTGTCGAACGCTAATGGTTAGTGGGAGCACACGTTATAGGTATGCTAATTGGATTAGTATACTCGAACCGACTCACCCTCGATTCGTCACACGGATTTCACTCTGGGACAGTCAATGACGGAATAGAAAGGTTGTGATAGGTATTCGTGAACCTTCGACTTGAGGATTTAGTAGGGATGTGCTTGTGACGTCAAGACTTTTATTATAGTAGTTCGACCCTGTAAACCGGAAGGCATGGGTCAACCTCGACGTGCATCTCGACGGACAAGTAGCAGGTCCTACTGAATATCAAGATAGAATTCTTTCTCCCATTAGTGAGCGGGTTATATGTACTATGCGGTTATTGGCAGATGAGATCATAAGTCTTTGGCCAAAGCATTGGAGCTAGTTGTATTGGATACACGAGAGCTCGATGAGCTCGATTTGCATTAACGCGTGTATAGAGTCAAGGACATATAGGGTTTGACTGACCGTGACCCTATAACTTGATCGGGACATTTGAAAGAAGGGTTTATATGTATACTGGTATTCACGACAGAATGGTTCTTGAATGATCACAATCATTCGTTCTCAGTTGGGGTACGGTGTAAGCCGCCAGGCTGGCTAGGTGGTGCTACTACTCTTTGGTTCCTCCCATTGCTGACTAAGACGGACCTACCGAGTCGCGCAATAGGATCGACGACATAATGAATCAAGCTAATTCTCTCATTATGAATATTAGATATTGGATATCTAATTTGGGACATTGGATGTCTAAATTAATTTATTGGATAAATTAATTTATGACCTAATGAATTAAATAAATTACTGAGTGATTAATTTAATTCATAAATATAATTATTTCTTGGAGAAATTAATTATATTAGTATGTATTTGATATGATTAATTAATTGGATTAATAAATCGATATAAATACATCGGAACGGAATCGGAGTTTATATGTTTGGACTCACGGGAGTCCGAAATGGACCGAACTTTTTCCTACCCTTCTAGATGGCCGCCTTCCCCCCCCCCCCCCTCCCCCCATTTCCACCACCTTTCATCTTATCTTTTGTTTCCATTATTAAACGGAAGACAAGTGACTTGTGGGGTAATCTCATGTGGATTAGTTGTAGGTGTGGGGTGAGAATGTATAAAGAAAGGGAGGAAGACTAATCTTGATTCTCACTTTGATTCTTAGCACATTCATATGTGAGTTGTGAGAGAAAAGAGAGAGAAAAGGTTTTCTCCAAGTCTTCTTCCTATTCTTCATAATCCTCACAATCATCTTGTATTTTTCTTGGAGAAAATTCAAGACATCAATTGAGAGACTATAGATTAAACACTTAGAGTGTTGTAATCTTAATAAACAAGCTTCTACAACCTTGTTCTAGCCGTATCCTTGGAGGATAACGAGGTTTAGTCATTCCGATCGTTTCTCCGGCGCGTGGCAAGTAGAGACGCGGTGCTTTCGGCGTTGCATCATTCAAGAGCTTGGAGCGGATTGAATTGCAGGGAGATCGTCTAAAGTTTGGGGAATAGCTCAAGAGAAGGATACCATTTAATCAACGGACTACAAGGGTATGTTTTCTCGTAACTCTTGTGTTTCATTTATATATTCATATATACGTAGCTCGATCGCTCCTGTAGGGATTCAGATCGAATTAATTTTCGTTTTACCGCTTCCGTTGGGCCTTCGTTTTAGGCACTGAATCTCAACACAGAATTCACATTTTGAAAGTTTAACATATAACTGCTAGCTTTTCCAGAGGTTCAAAATGATCCATAAGTGCTGCTCATGCTCTACCGGACTCTTAGAGTAGACCAAAATATGATAACACAACTACGAATTTGTCCAAGTACTCTATGAACACTCGATTCATTAATTACATAAACAAAGTAGGCGCATTAGTGAGACCAAATGCATCACTACAAACTCATAGTGTCCGTAACGAGTTCTGAATGCTGACTTCGGGACATCAGATTCTTTAATCCTCAACTGATGGTATCCCGATCTCAAATCGATCTTCGAAAACACTGTCGCTCCCTACAACTGGTCGAACAAATCGTCAATCCATGGCAACAGGTACTTATTCTTGATTGTCATCCTGTTTAGCTCTCGGCAGTCGATGCACAATCGAAGTGATCCATCTTTCTTTCGAACAAAAAGAACAGGTGCACCCCAAGGCGAAACACTTGGCTGAATATAACCTTTGTCCAGCAATTCTTCCAGTTGCTTTTTCAGTTCATACATCTCGGTAGGTGCCATACGATATAATGCTTTAGAAATCGGCGTAGCTCCCAGTTCTAGCTCGATGGTAAACTCTACATCTCGTTGTGGAGGTAGTCCTAGTAATTCGTCAGGAAACACGTTCGGAAATTCGTTCACAACAGGTATGGATGAAAGCTCTACGTTTTCTTCTTCTTTCTTCATCGCGTAACACCAGTATCCGGTACAGCCCTATTTTAGTACTTTGATGGCTTTCATAGCTTTGATCACTTTTCCTGAACTTCCTGGTCTCCATCTTCAAATAAGATTTCGGACCCATCTTCAGCTATCATCGAAATATCTCTCTTACGGTAGTTCATAATAGCTCCATAACGGTGAGGCCAATCGTCTCCAAGAATCAGATTGTCTCATTGTATTTCTACTACAGTCAGATTTGAGGGCCAATCTTTGCCTCCAATCGACATATGAAACTTTCTAGTTTATAAATTCCCCACAATTCTCTCTCCACTCGGTAAACCCATAATATAAGGCTCACATTCATGAAAACAAGAAATGTTCAAATGATTAACACAAGCCAATGATATAAACAAATGTGTTGCTATTGTATCGAACAAAACACTAACTGGTTGCCAAAGGATCTGAACAGTACCTGATGCGACAACTGAATTCTGACAGCCTGCCTTCTCATCTCATAAAGGAGTGGAGGAGCAGACCCAACACTCGATGCTTCTTTTCGGTCGTACTATCCTCTGCCTCTACCTCGGCCGAAATTCTGGGGTGGCTGAACACTCTATTGCGTCTGAGGGACAATCGTCTCTCTCTGAACTGGCTGCGAAGTACGGGCTCCAAAAGATTTTGCTGCCTCTTCACAGAACACCGCACGATGTCCTTCTCATCTACATTCGTAACAGGTAACTGAGGGAAGTGAGCAATCACGTCGATAGTGTCCTGTCCGTCCACAGTTAAAACATTTCCTAGTTGCATCTGCCATTGCTGATACTGATCTGGAGTTCTTTCCACCCTTGAATGGATGCGGAGGCCTCTTGAAAGAATGAAAGGATGACTGGGTTTTGCAGGGTCCACTACTCTTGTGCTCTGTGAAACTACCAGAGACTTTCTACTTATTGGACTCAGAGAACTTTTTCATAGCTGCTTCTTTCATTTCATACGCCAGAGCTTTGTCTTGATACTGGCGAAGAGTGGTGCATTCAAAACCTGGCATGTACCTATGTATCTCCAGCTTCATTCTCATATCAAAGTGAATCATCATTTCTGCGTCGGTTCTAACCAGGCGTCGAACAAACATTAGCTGTTAATTAAATATCTTAATCGACTGGGCCACCGGCACATCTGAAGGTTGCGCGGAGAGAAATTCTCGAACTTTGGCTTCTCTCACCGGACGAAGGCAGTACTGATCTTCCATAATAAGTTTGAACTCTCCACGATCAGCATCAGGATCGATAGGTCAGATGGCTTCCCACCACTCGGACGCTTCTCCCGTCAAGAAATACTGGCAATGGGGGCTCTCTGGTCGTCCGGGCAGTTAATCTCTGCAAATACTTTGTCGACTGCTCTCAGCCAGTGATCCCATGTCGGTGTCTCAGAAAAACCATCGAACTTTGGCAGGTGCATCTTCGCCACCTCCTGTAGCCACATATCTCCTTAATTTCCCAAGTCTGGGATGCCTTGCTGTCTCTCTCCCAGCTGCAATCCTACCGACACTTGCATTCTATCCACAACTTGATCAAATTGGGTTATTTCATTGACCACTTGACGAAGGAATTCGGGAACTGCAGGTTCGGCATTCGTTTCCACAGTTTTCTCTCGTTCGTTGTTGACGGATTCTTATTGTTCACCAGAACTGTAGTTAGCCTGATCTGACAACGAATCAGGAACAGAGGGTGAAGCTTCCCTCTCAGCATTTCTACGTCCGCGTCCACGACCCCGACCACGTCCACGTCCTCCTCTGAGCATATTGTAAGCATAAATACTCAATATACAGGGAATAATATTGTCCTTATGTTCAATTATAAAAAGATATAACATGTAAAAGACAATATAGAGTTTAGGAAACTTACAACCACCACTCACATGAAGACGTAGGCAGTACAGTGATGTTATTCACGTCCGGTTAACTCCAAAAAGACATATGAACCCTAATTTAACCCAACGGCCAAGTTATCCATAGTCTTAGATCTGATACCATATTCTGTAACACCCCGAGATATTCAGGATTATTACAGCGCCGTAAATCCTTGATATTCATAATCCTTATTTTGCACATTAGAGCAAAACAATTACCTTATAGCGGCAACAATATGACGACATGAAATCTGATCCAAATCAAACTCCCGACAACAACATGTCTAGGTTTGAAGGTCGACCTCATAAGAAACTTTGGTTTCTTCGACTATATAAACAAGTGGGTTCAACTCATGGTCTCTTGATGTAACTTCTCCCCGCTTCTCATCAAACCAATTCTCTAAAATTAGGCGAAATATCTCATGTAACGAGCAAACAGTTAAACGCCTCGCCCACAACATACGATTATTAAGGCATTCAATAGCAATGGATGTCAAGAAGTTATAGCATCATATCGGACACTTCGACCTAGCCCACCTCTCTGGCCCAATTTCAGAAAGGCGCATGTGAGCCCCATTAGGGCTTTCAATATGTAGTTTCGAAAAATAGTTTTCAAAAACTTCTTCACGATGCGTGTAGCAGTAGTTCTAAAGAGTCCTATAGCGTGAGCACCGTAGGAGGTCAGATCTTTTGTAAGATGGTGATAGCACAACCCGTGGAATGCATTCGGATAGACTGTAATACCCCGAGATATTCAGGATTATTACAGCACCATAAATCCTTGATATAAGGATTTACTAGGCTAAGAATTTAAAAACAACAGTGTTAAACGCCAACCGTAAAATTTATTATTACATCACCAGTCTGAAATGTATAAATCAGCCAACATCCGAATACAAACCTCAAAAGACAAACAAAACAACAACGTACTCGAGTACTTTATTAAAACAAAACACAATCTGATAAATCATCCCGGCCGTAACATCACTCTGCACACTCGTCTTCATGCAGCTCTAGTGGTTGTTTTCCCGTCCTTCTGTATCCTGAACATACAACAAATGTCCACCCCCGAAGGGGTTAGCACAACGATGCTAGTACAAGTACAATAATTATACCATAACAGATTATTCAACATCTCACGAAAGAGAATGAAGACCGAAACTCTAGCGGGAGAAAATTCTATGGAAACTGAATACGGGGCTTATTCCCGGCCACCAGACAACGCGGCGCCGCCACAACCACAACCCCACCTTTAGGAAAGGAACAAGAAGCGAAGATCGGAGCAAGGTGTTTCCCTTCCTCTTAATGAACCCTTGAGCTTTACAGCGGGTAACACTTGGGCGAACAAGATTACCAAAGCACAAGAGAAGAAGGAATTCACCTTTACGAAAGTTAAACTTGTGGAGGAGGACAAGATTACGCTCCTGCCGTCTGGGATCTCTAGGAGTATGCCGGAGATTGTGATTGCGGATGACCTGATGGAGAAGATAACACAAGAGTGGAAACACTCTATTATTATCAAATTCCCAGGCAAAATATGGAACAGGGATCTGTTACGCTCCCGGATTGAGCATTTGTGCAGCCTACAAGGTAACTTCGATTTTCTAGACGTAGGCGATAATCTATTCATCCTGAAATTGTCTGATCCCCGTGCGAGTGAGGATATTTTGACAAAGGGACCTTGGCAAGTTGCTGGCCATTTCCTCTCGATTAGAAAGTGGTTTCCGGAATTTGACCCGGAAAACTATAAGGTTGATACTATTATCACTTGGGTTCGCATCCAAAAGCTACTGCCTCACTTGTACAGGGAGGCTGTTCTTCTTCAAATTGCCAACGGTTTGGGAGAACCGATTAATGTCGATGCTAACACCTTCTGGGTTACACGTGCAAAATTTGCGAGATTGTGTATACAAGTAGATCTTGCGAAACCTATTGAAAGGGGTATAGTCATCAATGGGAAGATATATAAAGTTGCCTACGAAAGTTTGACTTCATTGTGTTACTCCTTCGGTAGAGTGGACCATGGAAGTGCAACCTGCCCTTTGACAAAACCTGCTACTTCGTCTCAGGACAGCCCTATTGATGTGGGAGAACATGTGCAAGGGGATGAGGTAACTCTCAAGGCGCATGTACGGTCCGATAAGGAAGTTGAAGATGATCAAGCTGGTTTTGGTCCCTGGATGTTGTTAACCAGAAAATCTAGACGTCCTATACCTTCTCCACCTTCTAGATATGTTAAGGAGGCAAAGAAGACCTCACTACAGCCGAATAATGAGAGGGAGCGGCAGCGTGGGATGCGTACGGGGAAACAGGTGGTGGCGAGTAGTGGCCGTAATCCACTCATGAACAATAATGGCCAGAGTAATAGAGGGCGAGACAAACAGGTGAGGGACTCTTCCTCCAACTCCTTTGCGGTTTTCAGTGATGCCAACAAGGAAAATGAGTTTCCTCCTTTGTTACGGTCGGACGGCTCTAAGACTACTACTTCTACAGCGAGCTTAGGTCGTTTTCCAGTAAGAGGTGGGGGCTCTAGAAAAGATCATCGGGACGAACCTCAAGCCAGCCGAGACCATGCTATGGCATTTGTTTACGAGGAGGCAGCGGATTTAAATAGGGGCGTTGCCATGGATACTAGTGAGGTGAACCCGGCAAGTGAGTTGCATGTTTAATTTTGTTCCTCTTTGATTAATTATGTCCATGGATTGTGAACTTAAAATTCTTTCCTGGAATGTACGGGGGGTTGTGAAGGATGGTTTTTGTCGAATTTTGGTCTTCTTTGCAAAATGTATAAACCTGATGTGGTTTTTCTGACCGAGACACATGCTAGTTTGGAGGTGTCTAATAGAATTGGGCGCAATCTGGAGTTTCCTAACCAGGTTTTTTGTACTTCGAATGGGGCATCAGGTGGTCTGTGGATGCTTTTTGACAACGATAGAACTAGGGTGGATGTTATTGGTTCTAATTATCAAAGTATTCATGTTGTGGTTAGCCCAGGGAGACCTGCTCCTTGGGTATTATCAGGAGTCTATGCTAAGCCTACTAATGTAGACAAGACTAATTTGTGGAATAAGATAGCAGATATTCATCGAAGTTATTCTTTGCCTTGGTGTGTGACGGGTGACTTTAATGACATCTTTTTGGCCTCTCATAAGCGAGGTGGTAGGTTTTCTACCTTAAGTCGGTGCAGGAGATTTCAGAATTATCTTGATGAATGTGATCTGATCGATCTTGAGTTTCAGGGGCCAACATTCACGTGGTGCATTGGGAGGCATGGATGTGAGCGGATTTGGGAACGTTTAGATCGAAGTTTGGTTAATTTGGATTGGAGAGAATTATTTCCGAATGCTGTGGTAGTTAATCTCCCACGTACACACTCAGATCATAGTCCGATTCTTACTTTATGTGGAGGTCAAGTGAGGGGAATGCGAAGGCCTTTTCTGTTTGAGGCCGCCTGGCTTCTTGATGATGGCTGCGTACGCCTTACTCAGGATAAGTGGAAGCATTTTGAGGGTGTAGAGCAAGCGCTAGGAGAGTTTCCAGATATTCTTCAAAATTGGAACAGATCAGATTTTGGGACTATCTATCGCAGGAAACGTTGGCTTATGGCTCGCATTAATGGAATACAGAAGAGCATTGAAGAGAAAGTAGTCAGTGATTCACTCCTTAACTTCGAGAGCAATCTTATTGCAATGTTAAGTAGGACTTTAGCACAGGAGGAGGAGTTATGGAAGCAGAAATCTAGGGTGTTATGGCATTCTAATGGGGATCGTAATACCCGCCTTTTTCACCAAACTACTATCCAGAGGCGTCGAACAAATGCTATCACAAGGCTAAAAATTAATGGTGAATGGTGCTTGGCAGATGACACATTACAGGACCATGTTTGGCACTATTTTAATTGTGTTTTTAATGATAAGGCTTTTAATGGTGTCAGGCTACCCAGGTCCAGGTTGCAAACAACGATACACCCTGATGAAGTGACTGGCCTATGTCGAGAAGTGGACATGAACGAATTGTGGGAGGTCCTTTGGTCCTTTCATCCTAATAAGCCACCCGGACCGGATGGTTTTCAAGCCAATTTCTTCCAGCATTTCTGGGATGTTTGCAAGGATAAGCTTTTGCAGTTTGTGAAGGACACGTTCGAGAGTGGGACATTTCAAGAGGAGGTGGGAGCGTCCTTTCTTTGCCTAATTCCTAAAGTGCCAGGCCCGGATGTGATTGAGAATTTCAGGTCAATTACTCTATGCAATGTGACATACAAGATCATCACTAAAGTTATTACCCTGAGACTTCGGGAACTGATGCCTAATTTGATCGCCCCCGCACAGAACAGTTTTATCAAAGGGCGGGGCACGCAAGAGAATATTCGGTTAGTCCAGGAGATTCTACATATTTTGCGTGGAAGGAAACAAAACATGCATGGGAGTATGATAATTAAGCTGGATTTAGAGAAAGCCTATGATAAGGTTAGTTGGGATTTCGTTGAAGAGACTCTATTTTTTTTGGTTTTCCTGATAAGCTTAAGCACTTGATTATGTTTTGTGTTCGGAGCTCCAAGCCCAAGATTCTTTGGAATGGTTCCCAGTTGGACCCTCTCACTCCATCCTGCGGGCTTAGACAGGGTGATCCTTTATCCCCGTATTTGTTCGTGCTTTGCATTGAACGTCTATCCTACTTGATTCGGGATAAGGTGGATGAGGGGAGTTGGACACCGGTGCAAGTGTGTAGAATTGGGCCTACTTTTTCTCATGTGCTTTTTGCTGGCGATCTTATTATTATGGCTAAGGCTGATTATGATAATGCACGATGTGTTAAAAGTGTGTTGATGGATTTCTGTAAGGCTTCCGGTTTGAAAATTAGCGAAGCAAAGTCTAAGGTGTTCTTCTCTAGTGTGAGGGGGGTTAGTAGGCAAAGAGTTATTGGTGATTTCTTGGGTTTTGGCATCACTACATATTTGGGAAAATATTTGGGTGCACCTTTGATTCATGGGCGTGTTACTACTAGAACTTTTCGGGGTTTGGTGGATAAGGTGACTAAGAAACTCTCATCCTGGAAGGCCAAGCTTCTCTCCCTTTCTGGTAGAGCGACACTCATTCAATCAGTTGTGAGTGCTCTTCCAGTTCATTTAATGCAATCGCATTGGTTACCAGAGGGAACTTGCAATACTTTGGATAGATTGAATAGGTCCTTTTGTGGGCAGGAGACCCAAATAAGAGGAAGCTTCATCTTGTGAACTGGTATACAATGACTAAACCCAAGATTTTAGGCGGCCTTGGGATTCGACAATCGAAAAAGTTGAATACATCTCTCCTTGCCAAAGAAAGTTGGTGACTTATAACGGGACAAAACAGTCGTGGCTCAATATTTGCCGAGCTCATTACTTTAAAGGTAGCGATATATCCATGTATCCTTTGAAGGGCACTGAATCCAACATCTACAAGGGAGTTTTTAGGGGTTTTCATGCGCTTGAGGATGCTTTTGGCTGGCGTATAGGGAGTGGCGAGCGAACTTCCTTTTGGTTCGCTAATTGGTGTGGGGGTAAGTCCATTGCGTCGAGATTGGATAATGGGATTCTTGAGCATGAGAAACTGCTGCGGGTAGCATATGTATGGCACGCGGATGTGGGATGGGTTTTGGGGTTTGTGGATACCTCGATTACATCTAAAGTAAAGCATCACATTTTTAATTTTCCTATGTCGCGACACTCTTGGGGAGAGGATCAGCGCGTGTTTTTGGGCAGTGGTGATGGCGTCTTTTCCTGCAGTGGAGCGTACAGGTGGTTGACAAAGCAGTTAGTGCGAAGTCCTTCGAAGTGTGGCAGCAGCAAATGGGGCTGGTTATGGAAGTTAAAATGCCCGGCAAAAATCAAGACCTTTCTTTGGCTTTGTGGCCATGATAGCCTTTGTACTCGGCTCCTGTTGTTCCGTAGGGGTCTTGTGGAAAATGGCTTGTGCACACGGTGTGGTCTTGGCATCGAATCAATCAAACATATCCTATTGGAGTGTGGTTTTGCGAGAGTGGTATGGGAGTTATGTGTTGGGAGAGGTGTGTTGAATCGGATTTGTAATATGGTGGAGGAGGATTGGTTGAGCCGTTTGTTACATGGGGATTTTACTAACACACTTTCTCCTCGAACACCATGGTCTGTTTTTTGTTTTGCAAGTCTATGGCACATTTGGAAATCGAGAAACAAATGGATTTTCCAACAACAACATTTACCTGCAGTCGCCATTGCTCGTAGAATCAAAATGTTTGTTGGCGAACTAAGGTTGGCATTTCCCACTATGGAGCGGCGCATACCAACACCACCAGCTGTTCCCTGGAAGCGTCTGCCGCACGCCTGGACGAAACTTAACACGGATGGCAGTCTTAGGCAAGCATCGGGAGATGTAGCGTGTGGCGGTTTGCTCAGAGACGATGAGGGCACTTGGCTGTGCGGTTTTTCTAGGAAACTCCATGGTGTTACTATTACTGTGGCGGAATTACTAGCTCTTCGCGATGGACTGGAGATGGCTTGGGAGCGGCGGCTTCATCGCATACAAGTTGAAATTGATTCAGAGGTAATTTTCAAGATTTTTAATTCTCAGAACACGATGGCCCATCCCTTACATTATCTTCTCGAGGACTGACGTAGATTCAAGACCCTCCCGTGGGAGTTCTGTTTACTTCACACTAAACGGGAGGGAAATTCCTGTGCTGATTATCTCGCAAATTTGGGCCACGATGTTGTTGGTTTCCAGCTTTGGACTGATCCACCGCTGTTGTTATTGCCGATATTAGCGGCAGATGTAACCATCATTTAAGTTTATTTTCTTTCTGCTGGAGCAAAAAAAAAACATCTCACGAAGAATAATGACAACATCATCAACAACAAAAATAACAACGAGTCTCTACTACGAGAAGACTCACCATACGCAACATAATAACCACAACATGATACAACATACACATGGTAATTCCGATGATCCAGCGTTCACTGCATAGATCCCAAGATGATCCCGTCGGACCAACACGAGGTGGAAAAACACATCCCGATGATCCAGTATGCGCTAGCATAGATCCCAAGATGATCCCGTCGGACCAACACGAGGTGGACATACAACAACGACACATATGCACGACAACATGTATAACATCAATAAATAAAACGTAATTAAAGTACTTGCCTTAGAAAGATGACAAGAATATAAATAATTCAACGACTTCAACAAACTCGAAGGCCGCCCCCTTCGATCAAGCGTTCGCAGAGCTCGGACCTTACACAAAAGAAAATAACGACAAACTCAACTTACATAACAATGCTATCACACGAACATTCTAAACATTCTAACGATGATCATTACTCGGGCGATTCCCGGTGAACTACTCCAAGGACACTAAGTCGAATGGATATTATGCTACATGCAAACGAAAGGTCATAACAGGGATAACACGTTGGTGTCTACGGTTTTCTATCACATTCCAAACGCTACAATTTACTTCCAAATTTGCCCATTAATTCCAATTCATGTATCAGTTATCTAGACGAATTCATAACACGGTAGTACGTTCAACAGAATTCTAAGTTAATCCCACTTATGATTCTCGTTCTTCCAAAAGTAAACTCATATAGTACAAGTCCTACATTCACCACGATTGTTACAACAAGATCATATCGTTCTAACTATTCATATGAAGATTATCAATCCGAACAACCTTTACAAACCATGGATTATACTCAAAGGACGATCCTTACGTTTATTATCTCGAATTCACCTAGTCTATGTGATTAAATACATCATTCATTCATCATATACTAATCACGAAATCATCATCTCCATCAGGTAATCATCACGAAATTATCATCAAGGAAGGTTATAATCTTTGAATATCACATCCTTATGATAGACATAATCAAGGTTCAACTATTTCCGACAAAAATCTAACTTTACCCAATTCAATCCTCCTAAACTTGTTGTTCGATTCGTAAAGCTCAGACTAAACTCAATAACCTCAGTATCATGCTCATAAACATCACTAAGAACATGAACTCTAGGTTGGTAATGTTAGGGTTGTATACGTCAAAACATACTTTATGCTTGTATTACCTAATTTCCCGGTCTTTATCTATGAGAATATTTAATTCATTTATCACATGTTTTGCATATTTATTCACGCTATGGTTATGCAAATGCAGTCTAAATTACTTTATATTGTAGATAATGTGGTGTGTCGTGTCACACAGAAGATCACATTATCGGTTCCTTATATAGTAATATTTAGTTCACAACCTATATAACATTAGACAATTATGTGAGAGGTTGTAGTATATGCTTGAGATTGGTTGGTCTTGACCATTAGCATATATTAGCGTATTCGTTATACGTTGAACAGGATCGAGATGAGATAGATTCTTCTGTACTGACTATAAGAAGAACATACATCTCGGATAATTATTATTTCTTAATTCTAGTGATTAATATTTAATTATATATATTTAATATTTATTGCTTTGATTTATCATGGGTGAGAGCCACAATGATTGACTCAATATGCTCGATATCTTGGGAAATATTATTATTTATATGATAATTAATATTATAGCTAGAAATCGTGTCCCGATCAGTCGGGTTGATCATGTCCCTTGAGGCACTCGAAAGGATTATTATATTAAACCCTGCAGGTAGAATTAATTTTCCGATATAATAATAAAGGTCGAGTGGTATACTCATGTATAATATATTAATTAATTAAAAGCTGTCAGTAGCTTAAATTAAATAATGGACATGGAATATCTTAAACACGGGAAATAATTAATTTAAAAAGGAGCCCAATTTCGTAATTTGGGATTTTGGTAGGAAGTGCAATATTAACTTATTAGTGGACTAAGTTGATAGTAATAGAGTCTTCATATTAGGAAGAGTCCTCATAATGGAAGGAAGATATCTATTGGGTGTCCTTACCATATCCTCCTTAAGGTCCCTAGAGTAGCCCAAAACACCTATAAATACATACTTAGTGTTGGCCGATCTTTTTCACTCGCAATTGCCCAAGAAAATCAATTTTTTTTGTGTGTGTTTAATTGTGGATCTTGACTTGTGTCTTGGATTCCATAATTTAGTTAACACAATATTTTTCTAAAATACCAAAATATTCAAGAAAAATAGAGAGAACAAAAATCGTGAGTTTTCTTGCGAGGAGATTTCGGCCGACCCTAGCTGTACAAATTTAATCCGGTCGATTGTTGCCCACACGACATCCGGACGTAGACGGGATATACTATAGAAGATCTTGAGGTAGAAATACAAGAAGATCGGAGAGGAACACGAAGAGGACATAAATCGACCAAAAGGGATTTTTCTACCACTTCGCGTCAAAGGTAAAAATTACCGACTTCCTTGCGTAAATATGTTTATTTAATTATTTATTAATCTATTTAGTTAATTAGTTGACAAGCCTAAATAGATCCGTTTTTTGCGTTGGTTAGTTTAAAAAAACTTTTATTAAATTATCACCACCAACTTGCTTCCGCTGCGTTTTATATTCCAACCATTGGTATCGGAGACGGTCTTTGGGTTCTATTCAATTTAATTAATTTGGTGATTAATATGCTAGCAATTAAATATTCGTATAATATGATTTTTTTTAGAATATTTTGCTAGAATTTGTCTTGCAGGAAAATATGATCCAATTATCATGGCTATGTGATGTTTTTTTATTTATTTACGCATTTTGGTAATTTGGCCCGTTTTTGTGGCATGTATAAGTTTTTCCCGTGAGAAAATTCACGGGTAGAATAGGAATTATTTTTCTTGTAATTTGATGTAAATTCGATGTATTTTATTTTGAATAAAATTGTAATCGAATTAGAACACTCAAAGTACGAAAGAGAAAGAAGTCCAGCGCGAAGAGGAGTCCCGATCAGACGAACCGACCGAGACCTGCAGAATGCCAATCGGGACTCGGCCCGGCCGATCTCGGCCGTGACAGCGGCCACGGCTCGGCAATTGGCGGCCGAGGCGGCCGGGCGATGGAGTCGGCGATTCGAGCGGCCGGCGGCAATGGTCGGGCAGCATGTCAAGTCGTTCGGTTCGGGTCGTTCAAATTCGTTTTTCCGCGAGATGCTTGAAGCAGTGGGAGCAAACGAGCCGAAGATTTTCTCGTTATTCAAAACGAGGAATAAAAAGCCATGATAATTGGATATAATTGTCCAATTTTATTTTGTTGGTTTTTATTGTTTGATGTATGGCATGTATGGATGTATGCCTGATATGTTTCCTTGCATGTTAGGACGAGAAAATTAAAAACCTTAATTTTTCAAAATAACTAAGTGATTTAAATTGATTTTTCAAAATCAAATTGGCCTCCATAATTGGTTTAAATTGTGAAATAATTAGCATGCGCGTTGACATTAGAGTCTTCCTCCACATCGGATGTGCTAAATTATTGGCTCACTGGTTTTAAACTTCAAATTTGATAACAAAAAGGTGAATATTATTTTTTATGATAGGACTTCTCCATCTGTAGGACTATTATCATTAAATAATATTCTAAGGTTTGTTAAATTATGGTGTTCACTTAGGTGTATTAATTAATAAGCTCCCCATCGGAGTCTATGTTAATTAAATACATGGCCAAGAGGAACCAACTATTAATTTTACTTGTCAAAATATGTCTTGGCTAGATGGTACAATTAAAGACGTAAAAATCTACTTGAAAAAGTACATGTGAACGCCCATATTATCGTGGCTTGCATGTACGGTTTTTCAAGGTGTTGGTTGATTGCATATATATTGTTTTAAGGTTTTTTCAATATATTTTGCGTCGAATTATGTGATGAATGGTGTTTTAATTTTATTCTCAGATGTATTTCAATCCACTAGCTGTTATTCTCAAAGAAAACAAACTTGATGGCACTAACTTTGCCGACTAGAAAAGAAATCTTGATATTGTCTTGACTGCCGAGGGGCATAAATTTGTTTTAACTGAGGAGAGCCCTTTGGAACCAGAACCGGATGCCACTCCTGAAGAGTTGGCTGAATTCCGGAAATGGAAAAAATCTGATGAGATGGCTCGCTGTTACATTTTGGCTTCATTGACAAATGTATTGCAGCATCAGCATCAGACGATGGGCTCGGTTGCGGAAATGATGAAAAATCTCATAGAGATGCTTGGTCATCAGAACCGGGCAGCTAGGCAAAATGCGATGAGGGTGTTGATGACAACCCAAATGTCTGTAGGGACCCCAGTGAGGGATCATGCTCTTAAAATAATGTCTCATTTGAACGAACTGAGCATACTGGGGGCCACTATCGATGCGGAGTCGCAGGTCGATATTATCTTGGGCAGTTTACCAAGAAGCTTTGAGCAGTTCCGCCTCAACTACAATATGAATCGTAGGACTTACACATTGGCGGAACTTCTGACAGAGCTTCAATTTGCCGAAGGTCTCTTCAAACAAGGTTATCATCAAATTCTTGCGGCAACTGGTGCTGCTTCTTCAAAACCCAAATTGGGAAAGAAGAAAAAGCAGGTTGGCCAGAAGCAAGTGGCGACCTTCAAAGCTAAGGGCAATGCTCCTCAGTCAAAGGCTCCTCAGCCGGAAGCGAACAAAAAGCCGAAGGGCAAGTGCTTCAACTGCGGTCTGAAAGGGCATTTCAAGAGTGACTGCCCTAAGAAAGGTACGTCTCATGCACTAGTAGTCAAAACATGTTTGGCTGCCTGTTCCATCACTTCGTGGATAGAGGATTCGGGATCCACTGATCATGTTTGTTATGACTCGCAGGGGTTCCAAGTAACCAAGGTACTTAGTTCGGATGAGATTACAATAAGCTGGAGCAACTATTCCAGGCTGAAGGCTATTGCAGTGGGAGTCGTGCAGCTAAAAGTTGATGATAGGATTTTAGTTCTTAATAATGTATTATTAGTACCCGATTTTAGAATGAATTTGATTTCAGTTTCTAAATTGCGTCGTGATGGATATTCAGTTTCTTTTGAAGATAATGCAGTTATTAAAAGAAACGGTAAATATGTTTGCACGAGTACTTATAATGAAGGACTTTATATCATTAATGCTGCACCAGCTCCCTTGCATACTTACAAATCACTTAATTCTTTGACTAATCCTAATAAAAGAAAAGAGCCTTCGAGCATAAATCCAACATATTTGTGGCATTTACGATTGGGTCATATTAACCTTAGAAGGATTCAAAGATTGGTGAGCGATGGCCCATTGGATTCGCTCCAAGTTGAGTCATTTCCAACCTGCGAATCCTGTCTGAAAGGTAAAATGACTAAAAGGGCTTTTCAAAGCAAAGGAAATCGGGCACAAAAGGTGTTGGAATTGGTTCATATCGATGTATGTGGTCCAATGAACATCCAGGCTAAGGGTGGTTTCGAATACTTCATCACGTTTATAGATGATTATTCGAGATATGGATACATCTATTTGATGCGACGTAAGTCTGAATCTTTTGATAAGTTCAAAGAATTCAAGGCTGAAACGGAGAAGCATCATGGGCAGAGTATCAAGTCACTATGATCTGATCGTGGTGGCGAATACCTTAGTGAGTTTTTGGATTTCTTGGCACATGAGGGGATTACTTCCCAGCTCACAGCGCCTGGTACACCACAAAAAAATGGTGTTGCTGAACGAAGGAATCGTACTTTATTGGAGATGGTTAGGTCAATGATGAGTTATTATGATTTGCCTATTTCGTTCTGGGGATACGCCTTGGAAACAGCGGCGTACATTCTAAACTTGGTGCCTTCGAAATCAGTTCCAAAAACACCCACAGAACTACGGAATGGGTGCAAGCCCAGTCTAGGACATGTTCAGATTTTGGGTTCACCAGCACACGTGCTGAACAAGGAAGCTGATAAGTTGGCATCTCGTACAGAAGTACGAGTGTTTGTAGCATATCCTAAGGGAACGAAGGGTGGCTTATTCTACAGTCCGAAAGACCAGAAGGTCATTGTTAGCACCAATGCCCGGTTCTTAGAGGAGGACTATGTGATAAGCCACAAGCCTAGGAGTGAGGTCACTCTAGAAGAACTTAGGGGCGAGATTTCGACAATACCGATTGTACAAACACCTAGTATACCACGTATTGACACTATTGTGGATATGCAAACCAAAGACATGCCTCGTCATAGTGGGAGGGTTTTTCGTCAACCCGAATGTTTCATCGGCGTGGGAGCGTCTTCGGACCACTCCCCGGACCAGGATGAAACGGATCCATGTACGTACAAACAGGCAATTCAAGACAAGGATGCTGAATCCTGGAAAATAGCAATGGAATCCGAAATGGGATCTATGGATTCTAACCAAGTGTGGGAGCTAGTAGAGCTACCCAATGGGGTAAAAGCCATTGTAAGTAAGTGGGTCTACAAGTGTAAGAGAGGATCGAAAGGGAAGGTTGAAACCTTCAAAGCAAGGCTTGTTGCGAAAGGTTACACTCAGAAGGAGGGCATCGACTACGATGAGACCTTTTTGCCAGTAGCCATGCTTAAATCGATCCAGATTCTCTTAGCTATAGCTGCGCATTTGGATATGGAGATTTGGCAGATGGATGTCAAGACTGCGTTCTTGAATGGGAGTCTTGATAAGGAAATCTATATGCACCAACCTGAAGGATTCATTGCTGAAGGAGAGGAGCACTTAGTGTGCAAGCTTAAGAGAGACATTTATGGTCTTAAACAAGAATCAAGGTCTTGGAACATGCGATTTGATGAGGTCATTCAATCGTATGGTTTTTAACAGTGTCCTAGTGAGGTTTGTGTATACAAAAAGTGCGATGGAAACGTGCTGGTGTTTCTTGTACTATACGTAGATGATATACTTCTAATTGGAAACAATGTGAAGGTATTATCAGACGTAAGGGTATGACTGTCTGAGCAATTCGATATGAAGGATTTGGGAGAAGCTGGGCACACCCTTGGTATTAAGATCTTCCGAGATCGCAAGAAAAGGATGTTGTGCTTATCTCAGGCATCCTATATCGATACGGTGCTAAAGCAGTTTAGCATGGAGAATTCCAAGAAAGGTTTCTTACCTTACAGACATGGAATTCAACTATCTAAGGCAATGTGTCCTAAGACACAGAAGGAGATAGATGACATGAAGCTGGTCCCTTATGCTTCGGCAGTGGGAAGCCTCATGTATGCTATGCTTTGCACTAGGCCTGATATCTGTCAAGCTGTAGGCATGGTGGCGAGATATCAGTCGAACTCAGACAGGACATTGGATTCTTTGTCAAGCATATACTCAATTATCTGAGAAGGACTAGGGAGCATATGCTTGTATATCAATCAGATACGCTTTGTCCTTTGGGTTACACTGACTCGAATTTCAGTGCGGACAAAGAAAAGTCGAAATCAACTTCCGGATATGTTTTCACTTTGGGAGGTGGAGCCATCAGTTGGAGGAGTGTGAAGCAGAAATGCATAGCGGACTCCACCATGGAAGCCGAATATGTAGCAGCCTCAGAGCCAGCTAAAGAGGAGGTATAGCTCAAGTACTTCCTAAAGGATTTAGGTGTGATTCCTAATTTGCCCAGGAGTATTACACTGTATTGTGATAATACCTGTGCTGTTGCAAATTCGAAGGAACCACGGGCCCACAAAGCAAGCCAACATATCAAGCGCAAATATCATATCATTCGAGATTTTGTGAAGAGAAGGAAGATCATTGTCTCCAAGATAGCATCTGAAGACAACCTAGCTGATCCTTTCACGAAAGGGTTGCCCTCAAAATCATTTGAAGGGCATGTGGAAGGAATGTGGTTGAGATGTATGGCAGCATTGCTTTGAGTATAAGTGGGAGATAGATAAACATAGTCTAGATAGTATACTTCAAAAGCATGCTTTGAGTATAAGTGGGAGATTGTTAGGGTTGTATATGTCAAAGCATACTTTATGCTTGTATTACCTAATTTCCCGGTCTTTATCTATGAGAATATTTAATTCATTTATCACATGTTTTGCATATTTATTCACGCTATAGTTATGCAAATGCAGTCTAAATTACTTTATATTGTAGATAATGTGGTGTGTCGTGTCACACAGAAGATCACATTATCGGTTCCTTATATAGTAATATTTAGTTCACAACCTATATAACATTAGACAATTATGTGAGAGGTTGTAGTATATGCTTGAGATTGGTTGGTCTTGACCATTAGCATATATTAGCGTATTCGTTATACGTTGAACAGGATCGAGGTGAGATAGATTCTTCTGTACTGACTATAAGAAGAACGTACATCTCGGATAATTATTATTTCTTAATTCTAGTGATTAATATTTAATTATATATATTTAATATTTATTGCTTTGATTTATCATGGGTGAGAGCCACAATGATTGACTCAATATGCTCGATATCTTGGGCAATATTATTATTTATATGATAATTAATATTATAGCTAGAAATCGTGTCCCGACCAGTCGGGTTGATCATGTCCCTTGAGGCACTCGAAAGGATTATTATATTAAACCCTGCAGGTGGAATTAATTTTCCGATATAATAATAAAGGTCGAGTGGTATACTCATGTATAATATATTAATTAATTAAAAGCTGTCAGTAGCTTAAATTAATTAATGGACATGGAATATTTTAAACACGGGAAATAATTAATTTAAAAAGGAGCCCAATTTCGTAATTTGGGATTTTTGTAGGAAGTGCAATATTAACTTATTAGTGGACTAAGTTGATATTAATAGAGTCTTCATATTAGGAAGAGTCCTCATAATGGAAGGAAGATATCTATTGGGTGTCCTTACCTTATCCTCCTTAAGGTCCCTAGAATAGCCCAAAACACCTATAAATACATACTTAGTGTTGGCCGATTTTTTTCACTCACAATTGCCCAAGAAAATCGATTTTTTTTTGTGTGTGTGTTTAATTGTGGATCTTGAATTGTGTCTTGGATTCCATAATTTAGTTAACACAATATTTTTCTAAAATACCAAAATATTCAAGAAAAATAGAGAGAACAAAAATCGTGAGTTTTCTTGCGAGGAGATTTCGGCCGACCCTAGCTGTACAAATTTAGTCCGGTCGATTGTTGCCCACACGACATCCGGACGTAGGCGGGATATACTATAGAAGATCTTGAGGTAGAAATACAAGAAGATCGGAGAGGAACACGAAGAGGACATAAATCGACCAAAAGGGATTTTTCTACCACTTCGCGTCAAAAGTAAAAATTACCGACTCCCATGCGTAAATATGTTTATTTAATTGTTTATTAATCTGTTTAGTTAATTAGTTGACAAGCCTAAATAGATCCGGTTTTTGCGTTGGTTAGTTTATAAAACCTTTTATTAAATTATCACCACCAACTTGCTTCCGCTGCGTTTTATATTCCAACAGGTAAAGCATCACATACCTTGATACGGAAGGAAACGACAAAATACTTGGTAGAATTCAACACCAGATGCTTGAACGCTAATCTCCAATTCTCCTCGTCTTCAACAATCACATCCATAGGCTGATATGAGGGGTTAAAGTCGTGGGAGTAACTCTCCAAGTCATAGAAGTAGGAAATGGGACGAAGGGTAAAGTTAGAAATGAAATGGAGTATTGTCCTATTTATAAAAATGACCTCTAGTGTGCGCTACTTCTTCAGTTTAGCGTGCACTAACGGGCTCAGAGCCTACTGTCTCTTTCTGTTCTCGGCCTTACGTGTGCTAAATAGCCTCTACGTACGTTAAATACAAAAGTTAGCGTACGCTAACACCCGAACATAGCGTGCGCTAACGGCTTTACGAAGCTTACTGACCTCACTGTACTCGACTTAGCGTGCGCTAGCATTTCTCTCATAGCCTGCGCTAAGCACCGTTGACTCGACTTTTCCAAAAGCCGTCCAGGTTCATCCCAAGATGTCCCTATCCAATATCCGTGATCCGATCTCACCTACCAATGTATCTCAATCATGTTGACCACACATAGCGTACGCTAAGTGTCAACCTTTAGCGTGTGCTATTTATACATTTTAGCGTACGCTACACTCATTGTTTAGCGTGCGCTAATTACGTGTAAGTACATGCATGCATTAACATTAATGAAATCATACACTCGCCAATACCGGACTATGAAATACGGAGGATCATACTCGTAATAATATGACATATAAAATGTCACAAGGTTCAAATACAGATAAAATACATATCAGATATTCGGGTATTACACAGACGGCTCGAACAACATTCTGAATGCTCTTATGTTGGTCACTCACGATCAGTAAATCTTCTATCAGATTGTAGCATCTGTGCAGGTTATACAGAAAATAAGTCCATGACTATCGTACCGAGACCAATTGCAAGAGGAAATACTTGCTCGTTCCCATCAAATGTGACGGCCGCAAATAGAGTTTCTTTACTCCTTCCCTTCAAGTGGGTCCCATTAACTATAATCACCGGTCGAAGGCACGTATCAAATGTCTTAATACTCTGTCCGAGTGCAACGAACATGTGGCAAAGCACTCCCTCACGAGTCGCCTGCAAATCATAAATTGTCCCTGGATTATGCTGTTTCAACAAATACAGATAAGATGAGAGCCTCTGACACGACTCATCAAAGCCGCCATATGTATTCTCTATCCCTATATTTCTCATCCGGAGAGCAAAACTGTATAGCATGTCAATGTCGTACTCCCTACACATCTCTGCAATCATCTCATTTGGCCTCAAAGTGACCCGCTCACCGGTCAATCTTTTAGAAAAATAATGGGCGGCTACCTCAGAAGTGACTGATCGTGCGGCAGCACGGTTCAAGTCAGGGTGACAACTGTGCTTCAAGGTCAACTTAGTAATTCTCCAAATAGTTGCACCCTCAATAGCACACAACCTAAACTGCCAATTGTTTCGCCCACTCTTACAACAAACACTATACATTTATCGGCGGAACGATCAGTGATACACTGTAACATGTTTTCCAAATGATACATTCCTACAGTATCCTCAACTCTGTCTTGGACCGAAAGATGGACCCCACCTCTAGCTGACCGGTGACAGATGGAGGCTGCTCGACCCAACCCAAAGTCCCGGCACTACCGGGGTCCAGAAATGGAATGATCCAGTTACGCATTCAATGTAGATGCTCATGCTCGCTCGCAGATTGATGGTCGGATGAGAAGTTCCGACGACTCATAATCCTATCCATTTGGGTCGGTTGGCGAACCCAAGCAAGAAATTCCGCAGATAGTGACTCAAGCAAGTCTTTACAACAATCTTCATCTTCGGATGTATGCACCTCCTCCCTTCCTCATCTTCCTCGTCTTCCTCATCTTCCTCGTATTGATAATCTTTCGAAGGCGTGTCATAATTTTTGTTGTCGGGCTCTGTAAAACCCCCAGGATATCCGAGGTATATTACAGCGCCGTGAATCCCTACATGGGACCCACCAGGCTGAACAAGCATCATACTCATCGACTCACAGAAACAACAGAAAAATACCTCGTCATAAAGACGCCTAACAAAATAATTCACCCGGTTTAACGGGTCAAACATGACACCATAATCCATCACAACATATTAAACAACAATACAATCCCGACAAGTAAAAGTTCTTAAGTACTCGAGTACTTCTATTAGTTTAAAGACCACAAAAGATAAAAGATAGAAAGCAACAAGACACCACTCGTGCACAATCATCACGCACGGCCATCATCCGCATACTGGTCCAGCACCCGCTCGTCTCGATGAACCTGACCTGAAATTCATAAAACGAATTTCCCCAAAACGGGTCCCCAGAGGGGTTAGCAATTACGCTAGTACAAGTAACCAAATGAACGACTTACATCTTACACAAATAGTAATGCATACAATTCAAGAGAACATAGTTCCAAAAACTTCATTTCCGGAAATGCCAATATCAAATCACATTTGTAAAACGCACCACAATTAACCGTCGATCCACGTCTCTGTGGACCCCTACCGAGACCCCATCGGATCTAACCCGTAGTGGTTAAAAGCAAGCTCGTCGATCCATGTCTCTGTGGACCCCTACCGAGACCCCGTCGGGTCTAACCCGTAGTGAGCATACACACACACACACACAATTTCTCACACATTATTATTATGTCAAGAATGTAAGTTCATAAGGGTACTTGCCTCGGTTAATAGACGGTGATACGAACGGAAAGGAAGAGTCGAGCACGACCGCAAGGAACCGGCGGAAATGAACCTAACGATCCGAATAACACAATCACAACCAACTCTAGACGAATATGGAAATTGAATACACCCGAAAACCCGCCTACGATTCATGTATATTCGTACCAAAAATAACAACGAGGGCGGACCACAACCAAACCCTCTCGATTCCGCAAAAACCCATGAAATATCCATGAATCCGTAGGAAAACTAAAGGTACTAACAATATTAATCGTATACATCATAAATCCACCAACAAAACGGAACGAATCGGAAGAAAATCCCAAAACCCCCAAATTAATCGAAAATAGGGTTCTAGAGATATTACCTTTGGAGATTCAAGTACTAAGATCCGTAGAACACGCGTTAGATTGATAATCCGGGCCTCACAACCGAAGGATAATGATGAAAATCAACCTCCGAATGAAGAATGCTTGAGAAGTTCTCCCCCCTTAGACCTCTCTCTCTCGCGCAGGTGATGAATGGAGGAAAAATGGCCGATCTCGTCTAATAAGGACGAGATTGCACAGTTGACCGCTTGGTTTGCCGCGGCACAGCCGAAGTGTGCCGCGGCACAGCAAATTACTCCTGAGGTTTGGCGGTGTGCGCGGCACGGCTGCGTGTGCCGCGGCACCGGAGCGATCGGGTTTTGGTCGCAGATGTCACACGGGTGTGCGCGGCACAGACGGGTGTGCCGCGGCTTGACTCGGCAGCTTGTGCGCGGCTTGCCGGATGGGTGTGCCGCGGCACAGTCTGATTCGCTCGACCAACAATCTGGAGAATTTTGTGTGCCGCGGCGCACACACCTTGTGCGGCCCACACCCTTTGGGTCCCAAAATGATAAAAATGATCCTAAAGAGAATAAAAGCGATAGGAATCAATATTTGGGAACTAATTACACGAAATGGATCCACGGCAACCCGAAGCGGCGGTTCCGCTGCAATAACGAGAATACGATTCAACGGTTGTAGGAAGGACACACTGAAAGGTACACGAGGGGCACTACGATCGAGAATTACACCAAAGATGAAAATACAAGGGAAAGAAAAATGCGGATATTACATTCTACCCCTCTAAAAATAAGTTTCGTCCCGAAACTTAAGAAACAAACAACTCAGGGTACCTAGCACGCATGCTATCCTCGGTTTCCCAAGCTGCCTCCTCGACACCGTGTCTCGACCACTGCACTTTGACCAAAGGGATGGTCTTATGCCTCAGTCGTTTCTCACGATGCTCCAAGATCTTCAAAGGACGCTCCTCAAAAGTAATATCTTCAGCGATATCAATCTCGCCATAATCGATGACGTGACTAGGATCCGGGACATATTTCCTCAGCTGGGAAACATGAAAAATGCTATGAACATGACTCAAGGCCGGAGGTAACGCCAAACGGTATGCCAACCCACCGACTCGCTCGAGGATCTCAAAGGGGCCGATAAATCTCGGACTCAACTTCCCTTTCTTCCCGAAACGAAAAACTCCTTTCGTCGGCGACACCTTTAGCAAAACGTGGTCTCCCACCTCGAATTCCAAAGGTCGACGACGGACGTCGGCATACGACTTCTGTCGACTCTGGACAGTCAACATCCGTTCCCGAATTAATTCTATCTTCCGCCTCGTCTCTAGAACGACATCCGGCTCGGTCCCGACCAAATCGGACGCCTCATTCCAACAAATCGGTGATCGACATCGCCGCCCATAAAGTGCCTCATACGGTGCCATCCGAATCAACGCGTGCCAACTGTTGTTGTACGTGAATTCGATCAACGGCAAATGTTCCTCCCAGTCACTACTCCAATCGAGAGCACAGGCGCGCAACAAATCCTCGAACGTCTGGATAGTGCGTTCCGACTGTCCATCTGACTGGGGATGAAAAGAGGTACTCAAACGCAAACGGGTACCCAACGCCTTATGCACCGCCTGCCAGAAGTGCGATACAAAACGGCCATCACAATCCGAAACGATAGACTTCGGAGTATCGTGAAGCCTCACAATCTGCGCGATAAACACACGTGCTAACTTCTCCGGGCCCCAAGTGTCCTTGATGCCCAGAAAATGTGCCGACTTGGTCAGACGATCAGCAATCACCCATACCATATTCATACCCGACCTTGATCTCGGCAAACTCGTAATGAAATCCATTGATATATCTTCCCATTTCCATTCCGGAACGGGAAGTGACTGCAAAAGCCCAGCCGGTCGCTGGTGCTCGATTTTGACTTGCTGGCAAGTCAAACACCTTGCTACAAACTGCGCGACCTCCTCCTTCATATCATTCCACCAGAAATTCCTCCTCAGGTCCTTGTACATCTTACTCGAACCAGGATGAACGGAATAAGGTGTAGCATGGGCCTCACACAAAATACTCTGTCTCAATTCTGAGTCGTTCGGCACACAAAGCCGACTCTGGAATCTCAAAGCACCATCCTCGTGAATCACAAACCTAGGAGACTTTCCTTTAAGAACGTTCTCTCGGATTTGAGTAATCATCGGATCCTCTAACTGCTTCAGCTTAATTTCATCGATCAAAGACGATGAAATTTCCAAAGCACAAAGTTGCCCGACAGTTCCTGGCAACAGAACCTCAACATCTAACTCGATCAAAACCCGCCGAAGCTCAGACTGAGACGTAAGGACCTCAAGCGTTCGCAACGAAATCGGTTTCCGACTCAAGGCGTCGGCCACGACGTTCGCCTTGCCCGGATGATAAAGGATTTCAAGGTCATAATCCTTAATCAGCTCTAACCACCTCCTCTGCCTCATATTCAACTCCCGCTGAGTAAATATGTATTTCAGACTCTTATGATCGGTAAAAATCTGACATGCAGAGCCGAAAAGATAGTGACGCCAAATCTTGAGCGCGAAAACGACTGCCGCTAACTCCAAATCATGAGTAGGGTAGTTAAGCTCATACGGCCTCAACTGTCTCGACGCAAAGGCAATGGTCTTGCCGTGCTGCATTAATACGCACCCAAGACCCTGACCCGAAGCATCGCTATAAACGGCGAATCCCTCGTTGCCACACGGCAACGCCAAAACCGGAGCTGAAGTCAAACGCTTCTTCAGCTCCTCAAAACTGGACTGCCTCTCGTCATTCCAGACGAACTTCTCGGATTTCTAGAGTAACTGTGTAAGTGGTCGAGCCAGTTTCGAGAAACCCTCGACGAACCTACGGTAGTAGCCAGCCAAACCCAAGAAACTACGGAGCTCTCTCACGTTTTTGGGCGGTGCCCAATCCAACACCGCCTCGATCTTCTGCGGATCTACACGAACCCCCTCGGCTGAAATCACGTGACCCAAAAACATCACTTCCTTCAGCCAGAACTCACATTTCGAGAACTTCGCATAGAGTTGCTCGGCCCTCAAAATGTCTAACACTATCCGCAAATGACGGGCATCTCTATCTCGTTCCTCGAATAAATAAGAATATGTCAATGAAGACGACGACACACTTATCCAAATACTCGATAAAGACTTTGTTCATCAACTGCATGAACACCGTCGGCGCATTAGTTAACCCGAAAGGCATAACTACGAACTCATAATGTCCGTATCTCGTCCGAAAAGTTGTCTTCGGTACATCGGACTCTCTCACCCGGAGCTGATAGTACCCCGATTTCAAATCAATCTTCGAGAATACCGCAACTCCCTGCAACTGGTCGAACAAGTCGTCAATTATCGGCAAAGGATACTTGTTTTTGATGGTCACCTTGTTTAGTTCGCGATAGTCGATACACAAACGTAGTGAACCATCCTTCTTTCGCACAAACAGGACCGGTGCGCCCCAAGGCGAGGCGCTCGGTCGAACATACCCCGACTCAAGTAGCTCACTCAACTGCTTCTTCAACTCAGACATCTCTGAAGGTGCCATGCGATAGGGCGCCTTCGAAATAGGAGCCGCACCCGGCTCTAACTCTATAGCGAACTCGACCTCACGATCCGGTGGCAAACCCGGTAACTCGTCAGGAAAAACATCAGAAAACTCATTAACGATTGGAATCGACGAAAGCTCGACTCCCCCACTCTCCGCCTTCAAGGCGTAGCACCAATATCCAGTACACCCCTTTCGCAGGAGCCTCATCGCCTTCAAGGCGTTAATAACGAGTTTCTGGTTCCCCCTCTTTCGCCCGGCGAAAGAGTGCTCGGTGCCGTCCTCGGCTAGCATAGAAATGATTCTCGTGCGGTAGTTCATGATTGCACCATGCCGCTCGAGCCAATCATCCCCGAGAATTAAGTCCTCACCCTCAATACCCACAACAATAAGATTAGAGGGCCAAGCCCTCTCACAAATAAACACAGAACAGTCTCGAACCTCCTGATCACCAACGATCCGATCACCGCTAGGAAGCTTAACGATGAAGGGCTCACAAGGCGTCAAACAGTCGAGACTCAAACGGCGCATACAATCCAGAGATATGAACGAATGCGTAGCACCAGAATTGAAAAGCACACTGACAGGATGAGAAAGAATATGAACGGTGCCTGTCGCCACGGTAGCCGCTGGATCATCGGCTCTCCGCATCTCATAGATACGCGGGTGGGCTGAGCCGACGCTGGAAGCTCCCTCCTTAGAGGGCTGACCCCGACCTCTTCCCCGACCAGCACTCGGCGGAGATTGAGGAGGAAACGATCCCTGATTCACACTTGGTTCCCTAGGCGCTGGAATGGAAGCCCGGGCACCAAAGATTTTCTCCCTCTCAGCACAGAAAGCAGCCTTGTGACCCGGCTGGCCACACTGATTACACGTCAGCAAAGGGCTCAAACAAGTACGACTGACGTGGCCTATACGGCCGCAATTTAAACACTTCACATCACGAAAAGGAGCACTGGTAGTTCCACGAGGACCTCCAGCGGAACGAGCTGGACCACCTCCGGCGGGGAAGTTAGCAGATTGGGATTTCTGCTGACCCCCTCCCTTGTGGCCCGAAAAATTCCCGGCGGACTTCTGCTTCTTGCTCTCGCGGGCCGCCTCGCTAGCTGTCACCGACATATCGTAAGCAAGGGCCCTACTCTGGTAATCCTTCAAGGTAGCACAGACGAGCCCCGACATATAGTCCCGAATAGACAATTTCATCCGCCTAGAAAAATGGAAAATTTTGTCACTCTCCTCGACAACCTGGGTCTTCACATAACCCAACTCCTTGTTAAAGTCGGCAATAGCCTGAGATACGGGGATATCCCGTGGTTGAGCATCATAGAAAGCATGTACTCGAGCCTGTCTGACCGGCCACGGGCAATATTCAGTCTCCATCAGTCCTTGGAATTCAGTCCACGAAGCAACATGGTCTTTGGGCCCAACGGCCTCCCACCAATCCGTAGCGTCCCCTGTGAGAAAGTACTGGGCAATAGGGACTTTACGGTCCTCGGGACAGTTAGTGGCAACGAAGACCTTAGATATCTCCTTGATCCACCCTTCCCAGCCGATCGGGTCTGAAGCTCCCGAAAACTGAGGAGGATGCATCTTGATGACATCCTGAAGCCAACGATCCGCTCCGCCCCGATTAGCATGGGCCGGATCCGGGTTCTGAACCGCCTGAGCTATCGCCGCCATTTGATTCACCATTTGCTGCATAACAGCCGCAATACCAAGGTCGGCGTGCTCCTGAGAAGAAGCATGACTGTGGCGGTCGCCGGTACTGCCGGCTCCCGAAGACTGCGACGTGGCCGCCCCACCGGCTGCCCCACGTCCCCGGCCGCGTCCACGACCACGACCGCGACCACGACCACGACCTCTTCCAGCATCCATGCTGGAGTTAAATAAGTAGAAAAAGCCATACGATGGTAAGTACAAGAAAAGAACGATCGCAAATCGAGAACTAGAGGTACGATACAAGAGTATAAGGAACAAAGGGAAAGAAAACTTACGGGCACTGGTAGTACCGGAATCATGGCAGCGTGATGATGATGTGCAAAACAAAATACAACAAGACCCAATAAACCGACAAGCCTAGGTATAGTTGCTCTGATACCATTTTCTGTAACACCCCCAGGATATCCGAGGTATATTACAGCGCCGTGAATCCCTACATGGGACCCACCAGGCTGAACAAGCATCATACTCATCGACTCACAGAAACAACAGAAAAATACCTCGTCATAAAGACGACCAACAAAATAATTGACCCGGTTTAACCGGTCAAACATGACACCATAATCCATCACAACATATTAAACAACAATACAATCCCGACAAGTAAAAGTTCTTAAGTACTCGAGTACTTCTATTAGTTTAAAGACCACAAAAGATAAAAGATAGAAAGCAACAAGACACCACTCGTGCACAATCATCACGCACGGCCATCATCCGCATACTGGTCCAGCACCCGCTCGTCTCGATGAAACTGACCTGAAATTCATAAAACGAATTTCCCCAAAACGGGTCCCCAGAGGGGTTAGCAATTACGCTAGTACAAGTAACCAAATGAACGACTTACATCTTACACAAATAGTAATGCATACAATTCAAGAGAACATAGTTCCAAAAACTTCATTTCCGGAAATGCCAATATCAAATCACATTTGTAAAACGCACCACAATTAACCGTCGATCCACGTCTCTGTGGACCCCTACCGAGACCCCGTCGGATGTAACCCGTAGTGGTTAAAAGCAAGCTCGTCGATCCACGTCTCTGTGGACCCCTACCGAGACCCCGTCGGGTCTAACCCGTAGTGAGCATACACACACACACACACAATTTCTCACACATTATTATTATGTCAAGAATGTAAGTTCATAAGGGTACTTGCCTCGGGTAATAGACGGTGATACGAACGGAAAGGAAGAGTCGAACACGACCGCAAGGAACCAGCGGAAATGAACCTAACGATCCGAATAACACAATCACAACCAACTCTAGACGAATATGGAAATTGAATACACCCGAAAACCCGCCTACGATTCATGTATATTCGTACCAAAAATAACAACGAGGGCGGACCACAACCAAACCCTCTCGATTCCGCAAAAACCCACGAAATATCCATGAATCCGTAGGAAAACTAAAGGTACTAACAATATTAATCGTATACATCATAAATCCACCAACAAAACGGAACGAATCGGAAGAAAATCCCAAAACCCCCAAATTAATCGAAAATAGGGTTCTAGAGATATTACCTTTGGAGATTCAAGTACTAAGATCCGTAGAACACGCGTTAGATTGATAATCTGGGCCTCACAACCGAAGGAGAATGATGAAAATCAACCTCCGAATGAAGAATGCTTGAGAAGTTCTCCCCCCTTAGACCTCTCTCTCTCGCGCAGGTGATGAATGGAGGAGAAATGGCCGATCTCGTCTAATAAGGACGAGATTGCACAGTTGACCGCTTGGTGTGCCGCGGCACAGCCTGCGTGTGCCGCGGCACCCGGTACAGTCGGGTTTTGGTCGCAGATGTCACACGGGTGTGCCGCGGCACCGGACGGGTGTGCCGCGGCACTGACTCGGCACTGTGCCGCGGCACCGGATGGGTGTGCCGCGGCACACAGTACAGTTCGCTCGACCAACAACTGGAGAATTTTGTGTGCCGTGGCGCACACACCTTGTGCCGCGGCCCACACCCCTTTTGGGTCCCAAAATGATAAAAATGATCCGGAAAGAGAATAAAAACGATATGAATCAATATTTGGGAACTAATAACACGAAATGGATCCACGGCAACCCCGAAACGGCGGTTCCGCACAACAATAACGAGAATACAGTTCAACAATTGACAGGAAGGACACACTGAAAGGTACACGAGGGGCACTACGATCGAGAAATACACCAAAGATGAAAATACAAGGGAAAGAAAAATGCGGATATTACAGGCTCTACTCTCGAGCTGCTACATCCCATATTAACCTCGGGAGTGGAGGAGCTGTCGTTCTCAACATAGACGTCAGGATCCTCATTGAATTCTACTAGTAATCGAAGTATCTCGGTTCGCCCCGTAATAGAACTTTTACTTTGTTTCCCTTGGCCATGTGTGTCAAGTACCATAATTTATAATCGGACTCATTTGGACCACCCAAACCCTCTCTGATAACCCCCACGAGGTTTGCACGATTAACTTTGCTCGTGTCGATGTAGACAAAAAATGAGTCCCCGTCTACATATGTCGATCGCTCCCAATGACCACCGTGATGTATCAAAATACGCTGCCACGACATCTGATTACAAAAAGATGAATAACTATTCAGAAAACTGAGCGAACAATATTCTAAAATGGTCTGCCTTGGACATGACCGACGCACACGGTCGTATGCTACCGTGTGCAGCGATCGTGTGCAAGTTTCTGGCCATGAACACGATCGCTGCACACGATTGTAAACGATCGTGGACAAGTTAGTTGTGCGCACGATGTCAAGGACGTTGGACACGACTGTTGCACACGATCGTTGCACACGGTGGCTTGCCATTGTGTGCAGCGATCATGTCCGGAAGAACTTGTCGGAAAAAAAAATTCCAGCGGTAAAATATTGATGCATACCTTGTTTATGAACTCAAAAGCACGACAAATGAAGTCCTATTTGAACGTCAACTTTTCTTTTCGAATAATCTTGTGATTTTTATAAGATTTTTTAGAGACCCTTTGTCAAAAATGGTTGTGTTGTTTTGATGTGTATGTTGTAGTTAAATTTTGGTTGTTGGACATTAATATCGATCGGTTTTGAGCAGATGCGGAAATTAAAAAAGAAAAAAGAAACGAAAAATAGTTTAAATTAAATAAAATACAAAAAAAAGAAAGCCAACACTACACCTTTTGATATTTAGTTTTTTTAATCAAAATAGTATTAAAAACTTCTACTCTTATAAATGGGGATATATAACTTGTCAATTTTATGATTTGGTATTCAAATATTGATTCCCACTTTTTTTTCTCTCACAATGGAGTGATTTATGAATTATTATTATTATTATTATTATTATTATTATTATTATTATTATGGTTCGTTTTTACAAACTTCATCAGTGGTGGAGTTTGATTTTTTAATTTTATTTTTATTTATTTTTTATTCATTTTATTATTATCAGGATTATTTTTTTTATTATTTTTTATTTTCTCCAGAATCTTTTGATTTCTTTACACTTCGTAATTCATTTTTTTTATCGTTGACGTTTTCAAAGAATATTCATATTAGCGGACTCCAAATTATTTTGCGAATAAGATGTTGTATTATTATTGTATTTTTAAAGTAATATTGATTTTTGCAGAATATATTCCATACTCCTGCTAAAGTATCAGAGACCCCTGACAGCAAACCAAGGAGGCTCCCAACCGGACTGTTCAGCAGCATGTTCGTGCTTCTATAATCATGATTTGCTTAATCTTGTTTAATTCTTGGTTGTCTGGACGAAGGAATCTTGAATCTTGCTGCAGGAGAATATTGATACTCTCAGCGGCGGAGCCAGAATTGTTGGGAAAAATACCGACTAACGTCACGTCACAACGAATAAAGCGGAACCTCGTTTGACAAATTCCCACTCTTCAATCGTAACTTTGTGGTTACCGACGAGTAGAGCACCAATTACAACTCGATAAAATAATACAAATAATATTCCAAAGCAATAAACAACGAGACACAAATTTTAGCGTGGAAAAACCCCTCAAGACGAGAGTAAAAACCACGGGACCGAAGCCGCTTAAAATCCACTATCACCAATACACACAAATACACAATCATCCCTAATACAAACTATGGTATACACCAATCGTCAAATACTTGGTAATAAATGTTCTTCAAGTATTTGGAATCAACAACAACAACAAGATCGAGAAAAGAAACAACCGTAAATAGCTTATACAAAGAGCTAACGAAATACCCGTACTTCCGGACTCAAAAACTCGATCTACACCGGTGAAAAGATTTGTCCAATAGCTACCAAGCTCTTGTCAAAAGATCACGACGATCCGACCGATAAATCTCCGGGAAAATGAAAAATTGTATTTCTCTCTCTTGTTTCTCTCTCTATCTCTCTCTCTTGTTCTAAGTGTGGAAGATGATGAAAGTGATGAAACTCCCGTTCCAAACAGCATAAAAATGAAAAACCTGTGCAAGGTTGACTCGTGTGCAGCGGCCCAGCCCAAGTGTGCCGCGGCACACAACGCAAAAATGCGCCCAGGTATCCGGCAGGGGCCGCGGCCAGAGGGTGTCATGCGGCGTGTCTGAGCCACTTTGGCCATCTTACGCAAACGACGGGGGCCGCGGCTCGGCAGGGACGTGCCGCGGCCCAGGGTGATCGGCAGGACTCGGCAGGTATCGGCAGGAGGTTGCCCGGCAGGGGCCGCGGCCCAGAGTACAGTGTCGGTCATTCTGAAGAAAAATTTCGGGGGCCGCGGCCCGGATGCTGTGTGCCGCGGCCCGGCTGTGCAAAGTGAGAAAAAATCCTATATTTTGGAAATTATTCCTACAAATCTCCCTCTTTCCGGAATATAGGAAGAGTTCGCCATCCCGGCGATCGAACAACACACTTTCACCTTATCTCTACTTAACGCCTTCGTTAACATATCGGAACCATTATCATCGGTATGAACTTTATCAAGTTCAAACAAACCATCCTCCAAAGCATCTCGGATCCAATGATACCTCACATCGATATGTTTCGTTCTCTTGTGAAAAGTCGCATTCTTAGCCAAATGAATCGCACTTTGACTATCACAAAGAACTACGTAACGTCGTTGTCGGAAGCCTAGCGCTCGTAAAAACATTTTTAACCATAAGAGCTCTTTGCTCGCTTCCACCACCGCAATATACTCGGCCTCCGTTGTAGACAAGGCAACGCACTTTTGCAATCTTGATTGCCATGACACGGCCCCCCTGCAAACGTCATCAAATAACCGGAAGTGGATTTTCGGTTATCTTCATTACCGGCCATATCCGAATCGGAATATCCAACAAGCATTGCTTTCCCATTTCCAAACGTAATCCCCAATTTGGAAGTACCCCGCAAATATCTAAATATCCATTTTACGGCTTCCCAATGCTTCTTACCCGGATTCGATAGAAACCGGCTCACCACTCCCACGACATGAGCAATGTCGGACCTAGTACATACCATAGCGTACATCAAACTCCCGACCGCCGAGGCATATGGAATTTTATCCATATCCTCAATCTCCTCATTCGTCTTAGGGCAATCTTGACTCGTCAATTTAAAATTGTTAGTAAGAGGCGAACTAACAACTTTAGCTTTGTCCATGTTGAAACGTTTAAGTACCTTCTCGATGTATTGCTCTTGCGACATGTGCAATTTCCGGGCTGCTCTATCCCGAGTAATTCTTATTCCAAGAATTTGTTTAGCCGCCCCCAAGTCCTTCATGTCAAAGGACTTACTCAATTCTTTCTTCAAGTCGGCAATCCTTTCGGCATTCTTGCCAACGATCAACATGTCGTCCACATAGAACAATAAGATGATAAAGTCATCATCTCCGAATTTCTTGAAAAATACGCAATGGTCGAGAGTCATCTTCCGGTAGCCTTGCTCCCCCATAACCGACTCAAACTTCTTGTACCATTGCCTTGGTGCTTGTTTCAACCCGTATAAACTCTTCCGAAGTTTACACACATAATCCTCTTTTCCTTCGACCTCAAATCCTTTCGGTTGCTTCATATAAATTTATTTGTCAAGGTCTCCGTGAAGAAAAGCCGTCTTGACATCCATTTGCTCAACCTCAAGATCAAGGCTAGCCGCAATACCAAGGACCAATCGAATCGATCCTATCTTCACAACCGGAGAAAAAATCTCGTCAAAATCAATGCCCTTCTTTTGACTAAATCCTTTCACTACGAGTCTAGCTTTGTATCGGGGCAACGAGGTATGATCCTCCGACTTCACCCGATACACCCATTTATTTCTCATAGCCCTCTTGCCTTTCGGCAACTTCACCAACTCGTAAGTGTTATTCTCATGCAAGGAACTCATCTCGTCTTGCATGGCATCCATCCATTCCTTCTTCTTTTCATCCTCCATGGCCTCCACAAAATATTCGGGCTCTCCCTCGTCGGTGAGTAAAACGTACTCATCGGCCGAATAACGGGTGGAGGGATGACGGTCCCTCATCGACCGCCTATGTGGAACAAAAGATGGCATGTTCATCACGGGTAGCCTGGGATGAGCTCCATCGGTGTCATATTGTCTCAACTCATCGTTGTCACCGGCATCTTGTTGTTCATCATTTTGGACGTCATCTCCAATGGGTGTCTCGACATTTTGTGGAGGAACGGGGTCCAAATCAATGAGATCATAGTCGTGTTGCGGAGCCGACTCTCCATTCTCAACATCCTTCATTGTTTGATCTTCTACAAAAACAACGTCTCTCGACCGAACAAGCCTCTTTGTCACCGGGTCATATAATCTATACCCGAACTCATCAAGCCCGTAGCCAATAAAAATACAAGGCTTCGTCTTGGAATCAAGCTTTGATCTCTCATCATTCGGAATGTGAACAAAAGCTTTACATCCGAAGACCCTCAAGTGGCGGTACGAGATCTCTTTACCGTTCCACACCTTATCCGGCACATCAAACTCCAAAGGAACACACAACGTCAAATTAATAACATAAACTGCCGTGTTCAAAGCTTCTCCCCAAAATGACTTTGGCAATCCGGTATGTGAGAGCAAACAACGAGCTCTCTCGACCAAAGTCCGGTTCATTCTCTCCCCCAAACCATTGAGTTGCGGAGTCTTCGGGGGCGTCTTTTGATGTCGGATCCCTTGCTCTCGGTAATATTCATCAAAGGGTCGGGTGTACTCTCCACCATTGTCCGTCCGGATACACTTTAGCTTCTTCCCAGTCTCTCTTTCCACCGAGGCATGAAATTGTTTGAAAGTATCTAACACTTGATCTTTGGTCTTCAAGGTGTAAGACCACACCTTCCTAGAGTGATCGTCGATGAATGTGACAAAATATCGGCAACCACCGAGCGTCCTCGTCTTCATAGGACCACAAACATCGGAATGAACAGGATCAAGAATATTTTCCTTCCGTGAAGGAGTATGACTCTTAAAGGTAACTCTTCGTTGTTTCCCGGCAAGACAATGAGAGCATCTTTTAAGGTGTACCTTGTGAACCCCGGACAACGCCTCCTTCTTCGACAATAGATCCATTCCCTTTTCACTCATATGACCGAGCCTCTTATGCCATAGCTCGGCCATGTCATTATTGTCTAGTGTGTTCACGAAATTAGTCGTGACCTTCGGAAGTGTCACGTATAATTTTCCTTCCTTTTGTCCTCTCCCGACAATCAAGGAACCTCTAGTGAGTTTCCACAACCCCTTGCCAAAACCGCTATGGTAACCGTCATCATCGAGTAAACCAACGGACATAACATTAAGCCTCATGTCCGTAACATGTTTTACATTCCGTAAAACAAGTTCCATTTCAGTGTCGAATCTCAAACTCCCACTCCAACAATCTTGGATAACCCGTCGTTACCCATCTTGACTATACCAAAGTCACCCGGAGTATAAGAGGAATAAAAATTTCTACGTGATGTAACATGACACGTAGCTCCACTATCGACCACCCAACTCGAATCATCTCTAGCAAGATTCACCATATCATAATCACAACAAACAAAGAATTCTTCGGTAGTAGTATTAACTTCGGCTTTATCATTACTACCGCTTTCCTTCTTTTGTGAATTTTCTCGGCCTTGGCGATTCTCCTTCTTCAATTGTCGGCAAAATTTCTTAGTATGCCCTTTCTTACCACAATGGTAACATTCGATGTTGGCATACTTCCCCCGAGAACTACTCCTTTGTGGCCCTCTATTACTCGGACCTCTACTTTGACCTCTTCCCCGTCTTTCGGTAACTAGAACATCCGAATGTGACGAAGATCCTTGTGATTTTCTTCGGACCTCCTCATTCAACATGTTCCCTTTAGCTAGTTCCATCGAAATGACTCCATCGGGGGCGGAGTTAGACAACGACGTTCGAAACGTCTCCCAAGAATCTGGCAATGTGCCTAACAACCACAAAGCTTGCACCTCCTCTTCGAATTTAATTCCCATTCCGGCAAGTTGATTAATTATGCCTTGGAATGTATTTAAATGATCCGATAGAGGAGTCCCCTCTCGAAACTTCAAATTCATCATTTGTTTAATGAGGAATAACTTATTATTCCCCGTCTTCCGAGCATACAATTGCTCGAGCTTGTGCCATAACTCTCGAGCATCTTTCTCTCCACTAATATGGTTTAAAACGTTGTCATCCACCCATTGTCGAATATATCTGCAAACTTGGCGATGCAAAATAGTCCACTCCGCGTCGGACATCCCTTCCGGTTTATCTTTCCTAAAAACAGGCATATAATAATCCTTCACGTATAAAAGGTCTTCCATCTTCCCCTTTCATACGTGGTAGTTTGAACCGTTCAAGTTAACCATTCTACTCGTGTTGGCTTCCATCTTACGATTGAGATACTAAACACCACGAAACAACAAATCCCGTGGCTCCGATACCACTTTGTTGGGAAAAATACCGACTAACGTCATGTCACAACGAATAAAGCGGAACCTCGTTTGACAAATTCCCACTCTTCAATTGTAACTTTGTGGTTACCGATGAGTAGAGCACCAATTACAACTCGATAAAATAATACAAATGATATTCGAAAGCAATAAACAACGAGACACAAATTTTAGCGTGGAAAACCCCTCAAGATGAGAGTAAAAACTACGGGACCGAAGCCGCTTAAAATCCACTATCACCAATACACACAAATACACAATCGTCCCTAATACAAACTAGGGGTATACACCAATCCTCAAATACTTGATAATAAATGTTCTTCAAGTATTTGGAATCAACAACAATAACAAGATCGAGAAAAGAAACAACCGTAAATAGCTTATACAAAGAGCTAATGAAATACCCGTACTTCCGGACTCAAAAACTCGATCTATACCGGTGAAAAGATTTGCCCAATAGCTACCAAGCTCTTGTCAAAAGATGACGACGACCCGACCGATAAATCTCTGGAAAAATAAAAAATTGTATTTCTCTCTCTTGTTTCTCTCTCTATCTCTCTCTCTTGTTCTAAGTGTGGAAGATGATGAAAGTGATGAAACTCCCGTTCCAAACAGCATAAAAATGAAAAACCTGTGCAAGGTTGACTCGTGTCTGCCGGCCCAAGTGTGCGCGGCACACAATGCAAATGCGCCTGTGTATCCGGCAGGGCCAGCCCGGCCGGCAGTCGCGTCCCAGAGTACAGTGTCGGCCATTCTGAAGAAAAATTCCGGGGGCCGCGGCCCGGATGCTGTGTGCCGTGGCCCGGCTGTGCAAAGTGAGAAAAAAATCCTATATTTTGGAAATTACTCCTACAAGAATTTCTTATTACCGGGGCGACATCAAAAAAAAATTCTACTGAGTGCGACATTTTTAACTTGGGGGCAATATTCCTTTTCATTTAAAATTTCACCGATAAAAAAATTATAATCACAAATTCTTTTTGGGAGGAGGGATGATGGCTCCTTCCTACCCCTGCCTCCGGTCCGCCACTGGATACCCTCAAGGAGTATGTAGTGAAAGATGTGGGATTCAGTCGAGGCAAGCCTGTGGCAGCTTTCACTATACATAGATGCCTCATGCACTCGAAATCTTTTGAAGCTGATCGTCGAGTGTGTTTGATCGTCTTATTGAGATGATTACTCGGCCATTGAGGTAATATTCACGTGTAGGCCTATCGAACGGTTCGGTTCCGGTTAATCGGATCGAAAAAATCGGTTAACCGGAACCATTTTAGCCAAAAAAGTGGAACCGTAAACTGGACCATTTTATACTTTCGGTTAACCGGAACCGCACCGAATTAGTTCGATTCCGGTTCGGGTAACCCGTAAGAACCATTTTTTTTCTTCCTGTTAATTCTATGTTGCCTGCAGCAACACTCACAAGTCACAACACAGGCACAACACAGCAACCAATACTCCTGTTTAATTTTAAACAAAGCTCATGTGATGTTCAAATACAGCAGCAACCAATAAATACAACAACCAATAAATACAGCTGGAAACTGAACCGAGAGGGATTGGGAGGCGCGGCGACGGCGTGGAGCGGTGGAGCGGGCGGGAGACTGAGAGAGAGGAGGGTTACGGGGAGACGGGGAGAGAGAGTAGGGCTGGAATGGAAATGTTGTCAAATGTGGGTGGCAGCGACAGATTAGGGACTGGGCTGGGGAGTAGACTAGGCCGAAAAAAATAGTAGAATTATTATTTAATAAATAATAATTAATAAATAATAGTTATTAATTTTATACGGTTCTCGGTTCCGAACCGATCGGTTCTCGGTTAAACCGAAACCGTTTTATCCATGAATTCCCTAACCGAAAACCGAACCGAGAACCGTACTAACGGTTCTCGGTTAACCGAAACCGCTCGGTTCTGGTTCGGTTCCAGTTCTAACCGAGAACCGAGAACCATTTAGACAGTACTATTCACATGACATTTGCATGGATATTTTGGAAAAATGTCATCTAAATCACCATCCACTAGGTCGCGGGTATATCCGATTATATTTTACTAGATAATGTTCGAAGCCACAAGCTATTTAGGCTGATGTAACAATGTTTAGTCGGAAGGTGAGCAGCAGACTCTGTATCATGTGGGAGTTGTTTCGATTTTTGGGAAAACCAAAGTTAACGTAGTGATTTTGACCAGACTTTTCCAATTTGGCTCGTCGTCGAAATTAAAAACGAGCGTCATAATCGAAGTCTACACATCGAGTAGATAATCGTGATGTGTTTATTTTCACAAATTCAAGATTGGATGAGTGAGAAATTAATGACAAAAATTGATTCTTGGAGGTGGAATAATAAGAAAACTCCATCCCTTTGGAACGAGTGAAAGTCATCCTTTATAGAAAACATTTCCTTGTGGGAGACACCTTATAATTGGAAATAAGATATGGAAGAGTACAAAAATTCCTGTGGGGATGAATAGGTGAAAGGTGCTAGAGGTTCGATCGTCCTTCCATCTGATCGATCGATCGTCCGGTTCGACTCGACGGGTGCGGCGATTGTGGCCATCCTGGTTGGGTGGGGGCTTATTCACCAAATTTAATTATTCTTCGGAATAAATTAAGTTTGCAATTCCTCCTAGTCTAAAACCTTCCGGACTTTTGGGCAGCAAATTAAGAAATCTTAATTTAATAAGAATTCTCCTCTCCACCTAATTTACACATAATTACAAGCCTACATAGACCAAGGAAACGCACGACATAAATTGATTTTTGGTGCCTCATAGCACAAGAAAAATCACACCATCCACTCTCGAATTTTTGCATCAACATATAAGATATCAAGAGTATGTTGCTCAATTGTTCGGTTAAAATTTGACCGCCACATTGATTGGTTCTAAGCTCGGTTTCGATACCAAGTCGTGTCTTGGGAGGTTCATTGCTTAGATCGTGGGTTATTATGCTGGCAATAAGAGTCTTAAAGAAACAATTTATTCTTTATATACAACATTAGGGCCTGAAAATACTTTCAGTTGGTAACATTTTCTTTTTATTTACGAGGTAGTGAAGTGAAAAGAAAAAACACGTGGATTTTCTGTATACTCCACAGTACAAGGTAGGGGTAGATTCAGTTCCATTCTGTTTGATTTTTGATCGAAACCAATAATCGAATCAAATATTCGGTTTCGGTTTGGTTCGGTTCTTTTTGTAGTTTGGTTCAGTTAAATTTGGTTTTATAAATATTCGATTTGTTTTTTGTTTGATTTGATATTTTTTCGGTTCTTCACAATATAAATTCAAATATTATATTCAATAGAATAAGTTATATATAACAACAAGTCAATAAAGTTATATATATATATATAGGGCTGGGGGCGGGGCGGTTTGGGGCGGGGCGAGAGTGTAACTGCACCCGCCCCGTATTTTTTGTGCGGTGCGGTTTTATGCGGGGCGGGGCATTTTTACAACTTAAAACCGCACCGCGCCACACTTTTCGCGGGGCAAGAAGGGAGCGGGGCGGGGCGGGGCGGAGTGAAATAGGATTTTGACTATTTTTTTTGTTTTTTATCTTGTTATATGCGGGGCGGGGCGGGACGAAGCGGGGCGGGGCGGGACGGATGAAATAATAATAAAACCGCACTCGTTTTATATTTTTTTTGGCGGTGCGGGTTTGATGCGGGGCGGGAAATTTTGATATATCAAACCGCACTCCCTCGCCATTTTTGCGGTGCGGGGCGGGACGGGACGTGCGGGCGGTTTTTTTGCCCAGCCCTATATATATATATATATATATGCTCAAGATAAAAGGTAGATTTGCATAGCAATTTACATATATTTCAAAAGATATAACAATCACAAATTACAATAGATTCTCTAAACCTAAATGAGTTGAATCACGAATTACATGAGCATATTATCGGTTCTACTTGGATCCATGAGGGTCTTAAAAAAGAAAATAAATTACACTAAAATCTCAAACACACAAAACTCACAAAATGATGTCATTTTAGTATGTTGACTTTGACTTCGGTCCATTTCAGTTTGGTTCGGTTCTATCCGATTCCGAACCGAGAACCGAACCAAACTAATTCGGTTCGATTCTGTTTTTTTATTTTTCGGTTCGGTCTTCTTTGATTTCGGTTCTTCGTTTCTTTTTTTGAATTTTTTCGATACGATTTTCAATTTTCGATTCTGAAATACAACCCCTAGTACAAGGGTGGATCTATGAGTGAGATGCACCTGGCTGAAGCTTAGCGCAAATGTCCGCTAGAATCATTAAATTGAAATAAGGAGGATTACTGATTTAATTATTGTGAAATATAAATTACAAAAGCTTTGTTTATTCAAAGAGGTTCAGAATTAAAATAGGATTAGTCGAAATACGGAAATATATTTTTCATTTTAACTTTTTAATTTATAATTGAATTTAAATTTAACTGACTTAATTTATTTTATTGCTATGCGTATTATTTTAGAATTTTAAATGGAGTACTGCACTTGTGCAAAGAAAAAAAAGACCAGTATAATATTTTTTTTAAATATGATTGTCAAGTTAGTGAAGGTATTCCCTAATATTTCATATTCAGAGTAGTTTTGTATAGTCTCGATTATCGATGAATTTTATGTTTTGAAGTCTCGTACGACACAATTTAAGTGAACCTAAAAATATTTTGCTATGTATAAAATTTGATGTGTCAAATGTTTATATTTCATCCCACCCTAATTATTAATGTGTGGTGGGAAAAACTAATAATAATTATAAGAAAAGTATATATTATTGTGTCATTAGTTCCTTTGACCTGAATGCAATTACGACACAAGATGAGAACACTCCACCCATCTCGAATTCATTTTATCATTTACCGTAACTCGTAAGCGCAGAGTTTAATATGAGCATCTCTAATAATTTTTCTACACGATTTTGTTTTTCAATTTTTTATGTGTTATATTATAATGTACAAATTTCGCTCCTACAAACCTAAAATTCATTTAACAATAAATCTTTTAAATCTAAATTTTGAGATCCACATATTTTTCATTAAATGTTTACCTTTTTACACTGTTCTAAAAATCGGTCTAGGCGGCCGCCTAGGCGCTAGGTGGCCCCCGGGCGCTCCGATTATGCCCTGGGCGTTTGTTCTGGCCATTCCGGTGATTAATCGGCCGCCTAAGCGGGCTGGGCGGACGCCTAGGTGGGCTGGGCGGGCGCCTAGGAAGGCAAGCTGGGCGGGCGTTTAGGCGGGTAAACATTTATTTTTTATTTTTTTAAATTAGCGGTACTATAAATTCCTGAATTGAGATACTATGAACTATTTTATACTTATATCAATGTTTAACAATTTAATATATGATCGATTATATGTCTGTTTAAATATTTAAATATTAGATGTTTTTTATTCTTTACATATATATAATTTATAAAATTAATTATTATAATAATAATAAATAAATCCGCTTAATCCGATTAATCCCCGATTAATCCTCTGGGCCCTAGGCGTTAGCAATCTGAACGCCTAGCGCTTAGCGTTTTTTAGAACCTTGCCTTTTTATACTTTATATTTCGGCAATTATTTATATATATATATATATATATATATATATATAGGGTGGGGTTATTCTAAAAAGGGTCTTATAATAAAAAGTGTAGGAAGGATTGTGGGAATGACATGTGTCACCTTGCCACATCATCATGCCACATCATCTGACATGTGGCACCCCCCACCAGCCCCCCATCCACCCACCCCACCCCACCCACCCACCCACCCCCACCACCCACCCACCCCCCCAAAAAAAAAAATTCCCGCCAAAAAAAAAAAAAAAAATTGGGGCCCAAAATTTTTTCCGCCAAAACTTATAAGTGTGATGCACCATTTTTGGTGCATCGTGGTTATAAGTTTTGGTGCATCACACTAATAAGTTTCTTGTATCACGATTATAAATTCTTGCATCATAGTTATGATTAAGTGCATCAACTATGATGCAAGAACTTATAACCTTAATGCACTAAATCATAATTGTGATGCATTAACTTTATAAGCTGTGATACATAATAATAAGTTTTCTTGCATCGCGATTATAAATTCTGCATCATAGTTAATAGTGCATCAACTGATGCAAGAATTTATAACCTTAATGCACTAAATCATAATTGTGATGCAGTAGCTTTATAACTGTGATGCACTTATAGATTTTGGCGGGATTTATTTGCCCCAAAACAAAAATTTTGCCCCAAAATTTTGGCGGGAAAAAAAATTTTTTTTGCCCAAAAAAAAAATTTTGGCAGGAAAAAAAAAATTCGCGGGGGGTGGGGGTGGGGGGTGGGGGTGGGGGTGGGTGGGTGGGTGGGGTGTGGGTGGGTGGGGTGACACATGTCATATGATGTGGAATGGGGGATGACACATGTCACTCCCACAATCCTTCCTACACTTTTTATTATAAGACTTTTTTTAGAATAACCGAAACCTATATATATATATTACAACTTATTTATTTTGTACTTGATATTTTTTTGTATTTATGTATTACAAATTAAACAAAAGGATAAACAATTTTTATTAGGAAAGGAATAAAAAGCAAAACATTAGAAACGACAGACATATTAAAATACAACTCAAAAAATCACTCTTCAAAAACATAACTTGCTCCTAAACTCAATCAAATCATGTCGGAGTTGATGTTTTTTTTTTTTTATCTTGTATCTCAGTCCTTATTTGCAAATATCATTGAAAATCTTGGGGAGGACTTTGAAACGGTTGAATTGGATGTTCTTCATCGTTATCTTCCCTGTTGACCGCATCTTCACCCTCCTCAAATATCATATTGTGCAAAATAATGCAAGATAACATTATTTCATTCAGGTTGTAACGCCCCGATTTCGCATATACATTTATTGTGAATTATAGAAATTATATTCAATTTTATTAAATTAATGCCCGAATAATTTATCGTTTAATTCATTATCATGGAAATTCATTTTTTTGTCATTTAATTTATATCCAGTCATGTATCTCATGTCATGTCATTTCTCATTTTAATTCATCGTGTTTACGTCATTATTTCTAAGTAAAGTCAAATTTTAAACAATATTAATTATTAAAAAATTTTACAAGATAAATAATAATATTGTTTATTATTTATTATTACTATTATTGTTATTAATAATATTATTATTATTATTATTTAATATTCAGCTTAACATTTGAAGAAATTGAAGGAAACGTTTTTTTTGTTATCTTCCTATACTCAAACGTTTCCAATTCCTTCCCAACTTTTCAAATCAATGCATTTAACCCAAAATATTAACACAAATAAATAAGAAACCTTTCAAATCATTTCAATACAATATATAAATTTAAAACTCAGACCTGATCACACAATACACCAATATTTTCTTTTTCTCCCTGCCGTCGCCCTACAATCATCATCATCAGACCAATCATCATCATCATCAACATCATCTTGCAGCCATAGGTAAGCTTTAAGGTCTCATTCAAGCAAAATTTAAGATCTGTAAACTCCCCTTTATTATAATTCTGCAAATTACAATTATAAATATAGTATATATATAAATCTATCCGTACACTAGGAATCAACATCTGAGCCCAGATTCCATAACCAAAACACAAACCCAGGTTTCCAACTCATCGAGCCCAGAAAAAAAAAAACGTCAAAAAACCAGTTCATCTAAACAATATCCCGTCAGAAATCAATTGAAAGAACAAATTTTCAGATCCAAACCCAAATTGAAACCGAACCACCACCATCAATACGGGTTGAACCCGAAACCTTACCCGAGCGGCTGCGGCTGTATGGGGGCTGTCCGAGCTTGGTGCGCCGCCCTTGACCCAAACCCGACCAAACGCCGCCGCTCTGGCCAACCTCGTCGGAGTCGCCGGAAAAAAAAACTGAACCAGAAGCCGTTCGGTCAAAACCCGTCGGCGAATTCAGTCGGAAATCGAAAAAAAAAGGGGGGAAAATCCGATTTGATTATCAAAATCAGTAACATTCAAATCCCTTCATCAGTCCAAGGTCGTAGCCTTTCACCATCGCCACCGCACTTGGACCTCCGCCCTGCATCCGGCCGCAACTGCCGTTTCCTTCCCTTTCTTTTTGGTCCGTGTGGATTGAGCTTATGCTTCTGTATTTATATTTGTGTGTATTTGTGTGTGTTCGATCGTGTTACAAATGAAAGAAATCAAGAGAGAGGAATTGAGGAAGAAGAAGTAGCGACTTGCGGCTGACTTCTTTAGGGTAAAGGGTTTTTATACCCTGCCTTTTTTTTTTTTAGGATTTTCAATTTAGCCCCCAAGTTCCAGACCTTCTCAAATTGACCCCAAATCAGTTTTTGGTGTATACCAATTCCAGCCTCTAATTTTTTAGTTTCCTCAGATTAACCCAATCAGCTTGATAACTCTTTCAATTTCAGTCCCTAAATTTTCCAATCCTTTTTAATTCCCCTAGCCAGATTCAATATTTTCAAAACCAGTCCCTTTCGGCCAAGCTTTTAACATGTTGACATTTTTAATTACTATTATTATTCACTTACAATTTAATTCCCAGTCATATGATAATAATAATTTTCTATTATTATTAATTGTAGATAATAACGAGAATTCACGGGCCTAGAATTGTCGAGTCAAGCATTTCATCACTTTCAAGTTCAGAACTGCAATTTTATTCAGGTGTAGAGATTTATTATGCTTTTGTTTATTTTAATTGCTTTATATATTGTCTCGTATCTACACATGAAATCAGTCAGAAGCACTTAAATGTGCAATCAGTCAGAAGCACTTAAATGTGCAATCAGTCAGAAGCACTTAAATGTGCAAATCAGTCAGAAGCACTTAATTGTGCATAAAGCCTTTGGGCTAGCCGACGGGCTTCAGAATTTATCAGTTATGTTGTTTATACTTGCTAATATATTTAGTAATTAACGTAGACATATTGCGTACTCTCCACACTGAGCGAGTTGGAAGCTCACCCCACTATTTACCCCTTTCAGGTTGAGGAACTCGATGTGGCATGCGCTTGAGAGTGGGGTGATCAAGCCTATGATTAGATATTTATTTAATGTTATTTTTCTCAAACCATATCTTATGAACAAGTGTTCGAATTATTTTTATTTCACGTCAAAGTATGTTTTTATTTAATGGTAACATAATAATATTACTTGCGATTATTAAGTTGTTGTTTTTTTAAATGTATTTCCAGTGCAAATTTTTTATTTATTCTTCTTAAAATTAGAAGAATTATATTTTACAAAAGTAGTCGCTACATAAGTGGTATCAGAGCGGGTCTACGGTTCTGTAGACTCGTTGAAATGTTTTCTTTTTCAAAACTGAAATTTTATTTCGCAAGTCGTCAAATATTTTTAGCAATTATGATCATCCACCTCTGCCGCTCCACGTCGACTCCAAGGTACATTAAGTTATTATTATTCATTATGTGATGAATGCAGTTTACCAGATCAACCATGATTCATGCATTAAAGATGCATCTTCATTATATTTTATACATAAGAATTTTATGATAAAGTATTTGGGCATGAAATTATTTTCTTATAAATTCATAAGTATATGTGTAACATGCGTAAATCATCATTGCTAGAGATGTAATATAACTCTCCATTTTATTTTCTCCCTGTCGTTGGGTAAGTACTGAAGGGTCGTTGCGTGTGGTATGCCATAGGATAATGGCAACTCGTGGACGTGGACGCCTAGCTAACCGAGGTGCAAATAATCTCGGTGGTCAGAATGACAACCTTGGTGCTGGTGGTGGTGGTGAAGGCAACAATAACGTGCCATCTCCTACTCAGGCACAAGTTGTGCAACAGTTCCGGCGTTTCACCCCACCAACATTCAACAGTCGAGAAGGACCAGCTTTTGTTGATGAATGGTTCATGTCGCTCGAGCGCACCTTTGAGCTCATTGGGTGTACTGATGTGCAAAGAATTCTTTGTGGCCAATATCAAATGGTGGAGGATGCTGGACGCTGGTGGATAAGCTATTGGCGTTTGAGGCCGGCGGCCGAGCGTGCTGCATTGAATTGGGATCGATTCAAGGAAATAGTGATGGAACAGTACTACCCACAGCATTACCGAGAGAAGATGGAGAGAGAGTTTTGGAATCTCGAACAAGGAGGGATGACGGTTGAAGAATATGAGAGGAAATTCAACCAAATCAGCTTCTTTGTGAAGCACATGGTGGATACGGACCGGAAGAGGGCCCTTAAGTTTCGGAGTGGTTTACGCCCGAGTATTCGTCACATCGTGGCTGGTCATGGGGTGTTACCATATACCGAGACAGTGTTTCGAGCTCAAGAGGTTGAGGCTAGCCATAATCTGGATCAACAACAGTCAACTAAGCCTAATACCGGTAAGAGGCATTGGAATGGGAACCAAAATAAGGTTGTGGCTTCTAATAAACAGAAGAAGGTAGATGAGAAATCTGGACCGGGTGCACCGATCACTAGGCCTGCATGCCCAAACGTGGTAAAAATCATGGCGGAGAGTGTTTGTATGGAAAAGGTGTCTGTTATAGATGCAAGGAGCCAGGACATTCATCTTCGAACTGTCATCTCCAAAGGGCCAAAGGTCAAGGTTCTGGAGGAAAAGCTCGCATTTATACTTTGACCCAAAGGGACGTAGATGAGAATCCCGGCACGGTGTCAGGTATGCTTATGATCTCTAATGTGCCTGCTTTCGCTTTATTTGACACTGGTGCCACACATACTTTTATGTCTGCAAAGTTTTATCATTCCATTGGTCATAAAAGCGTTAGAACTATTGAATCTCTCGAGGTTAGCTTACCGTCAGGAAATACGATCCTCACTAATACAATGATTGACGAGAATATTGAGATAGGAGGTAGAGAATTTGATGCTAGCCTATATTTGATTAGCTCGATGGATTTTGACGTGATCCTTGGTATGGACTGGCTCGATAGACATGATGCCGATATAAGGTGCCGTGAGAAGAAGGTGACATTGAGGTGTTCTGACGGCGAGTCGATCACTTTTTATGGTACTAAGAGTATGACGGTACCCAGAGTAATCACAGCCATGAAAGCACTAAGAAGCCTAAGGAAGGAGCGATGCCAGGGTTACTTGGTGAGTTTTGTCGATACTCGTACTAATGAGATGTCCCCTACAGACGTACCTATAGTGCGGGAGTTTTTGGATGTGTTTCCAGAAGATTTGCCGGGAGTCCCACCCGACCGGCAAGTGGAGTTTAGTATTGATTTAGTCCACAGGCGGCCCCAACGTCCAAAGCGCCATATAGAATGGCTCCGAGGGAACTTCAAGAATTGAAGGTCCAAATTCAAGAGCTGTTGGAGCTCGGATTTGTTCGTCCTAGTGTGTCACCATGGGGTGCACCAGTACTATTTGTAAGAAAGAAGGATGGGTCACTTCGGATGTGTATAGATTACCGAGAGTTGAATCAACTCACGGTGAAGAACAAGTACCCACTACCGAGAATCGAGGATCTATTCGATCAATTGAGAGGATCCGGAACCTTTTCGAAGATCGATTTGCGGTCGGGATATCACCAACTGAAGATTAGGGAGTGTGACATTCCCAAGACGGCCTTCAGGACCCGTTATGGACATTTTGAATTTGTAGTGATGCCATTTGGTCTGAGTAATGCCTTTGGCGATCTTTATGGATTTGATGAACAGAGTGTTCCAACCTTACTTGGATAAGTTCGTGATCGTTTTCATAGATGACATTTTGGTGTATTCTAAGGACAAGGAACAACACCAAGAGCATTTGAGAATTACATTGGAGACACTTCGCAAGGAGAGGTTGTATGCCAAGTTCAAGAAATGTGAGTTTTGGTTGAACAGAGTTGAATTCCTTGGACATGTGGTGACTTCAAAAGGGATTGAGGTAGATCCCGATAAAGTTGTAGCAGTGAGTAGTTGGGGGTACCCAAGAATGCGAACGAAGTTCGCAGCTTTCTGGGCTTAGCTGGCTATTATAGAAGATTTATCGAAGGATTTTCGAAAATCGCCACTCCTATGACCCAGCTAACAAGGAAAGGCGTGAGGTTTGAATGGAGTGACAAGTGTGAGGAAAGTTTCCAAGAGTTGAAAAGGAGACTAACCTCGGCACCAATATTAACGATTTCTGATCCGACGGAAGACTTTGTTATTTATAGTGATGCCTCAAAGCAGGGGTTGGGTTGTGTTCTGATGCAACATGGTAAAGTAGTAGCCTATGCATCGAGACAGCTTAAACCACATGAGTTGAACTATCCAACGCATGATTTGGAGTTGGATGCTGTAGTACATGCGCTGAAGATTTGGCGTCACTATCTCTACGGAGGGAAGTGTGAGATATACACGGACCATAAAAGTTTGAAGTATCTTTTCACACAGAAGGATCTTAACATGAGGCAAAGGAGATGGTTAGAATTGGTGAAGGACTATGATTGTACCATCCATTACCATCCTGGTAAGGCGAATGTAGTATCCGATGCCTTGAGTCGGAAGACTAGAGGCGAGTTAGCTTGATTGACCGATAAGGAGAGTTTGATAAAGGAGTTCTCCCAGTTGAGGATTGAGGTAGTTGAGTCTTCAAAACGTTCGAAAGCAATCTTATCATCTTTGGTCTTGCAACCAAACTTGAGAGATAAGATTAAGGAGGCTCAACCACGTGATAAGTTCTTGTGTAAGATGAAAGATCGAGCACAAGATGGGAGTATTGAGAAATTTGTTATTGCCGCAGACGACGTTTTAACTTACGATGGGAGGTTGTGTGTTCCTAAGGACACATCCCTTAGGAGGCAAATCCTTGAAGAAGCTCACAATGCACCATACTCTGCTCATCCGGGAGGTACAAAGATGTACCACGACTTGAAGAAGTTCTTTTGGTGGAGAGGAATGAAACGAGACATTGGTGTATTTGTGGAGAGGTGTATGATATGTCAGCAGGTAAAGGCAGAACACCAACGGCCAGGAGGTTTACTTCAACCGTTGGAAATTCCAGAGTGGAAATGGGAGCATATCACAATGGATTTCGTAGTTGGTCTGCCACGAACCGTGAGAAAGAACGATGCTATCTGGGTGATAGTAGATCGTTTGACAAAGTCATCTCATTTTCTACCTGTGAGGATAACTTACAGTATGGAACAATATGCGAAGATTTATATTCGGGAGATTGTGAGGTTACATGGTGTTCCAGTGTCAATCGTATCGGATAGAGATCCGCGATTTACGTCAAAATTTTGGAAGAGTCTCCAGAGTGCATTGGGCACTAAGTTGAATTTCAGTACTGCATATCATCCGCAAACCGATGGTCAATCTGAGCGGACTATCAAGACACTTGAAGATTTGTTGAGGGCGTGTGTTCTTGATACTGGTGAGAATTGGGAGAATATTTTGCCGTTAGTAGAGTTTGCTTATAACAACAGTTACCAAACAACTATACAAATGGCCCCGTATGAGGCTCTGTACGGAAGGAAATGTCGATCGCCCCTTTATTGGAATGAGGTTGGAGAAGGAAAAATTTTGGGTCCAGAATTGATCGGGCGGTGTAGAAGATAGCGAAATCAGTAGAATTAAGGCGCCTGGGATCGGCAGAAGTCTTATGCGGATAAACGAAGGAAAGATATACAATTTGAGATTGGAGAGAAGGTGTTCCTGAAGGTAGCGCCGATGAAAGGAGTTACGATTTGGTAAAAAGGGAAAGCTACAGCCTCGTTATATCGGACCTTTTGAGATTTTGGGTCGCGTTGGTGATCTTGCTTATAGTTTGGCATTGCCGTTAGAGTTATCGGGAGTGCACAATGTCTTTCACGTCTCCATGCTGAGAAAGTACATACATGATCCTGGTCACATATGCAATTTCCAAGAGTTGCATGTAGCCAAGAACGACTTATGAGGAGGTCTCTGCCTATTTTGGAGCGAAGGTACACGATTCTGAAACAAAGAGGTTAAATTGGTGAAAGTTCGGTGGAGTCGTCATGGACCAAATGAGGCAACTTGGGAACGTGAAGAGGAGATCCGTTCTAAGTACCCAACATTCATTTTTCAAGTCTGAAACTTAATTTTCGAGGACGAAAATTTGTTAAAGGGGGGTAGGTTGTAACGCCCCGATTTCGCATATACATTTATTGTGAATTATAGAAATTATATTCAATTTTATTAAATTAATGCCCGAATAATTTATCGTTTAATTCATTATCATGCAAATTCATTTTTTTGTCATTTAATTCATATCCAGTCATGTATCTCATGTCATGTCATTTCTCATTTTAATTCATCGTGTTTTTGTAAATCGTTTAAAGTAAAGTCAAATTTTAAACAATATTAATTATTAAAAAATTTTACAAGATAAATAATAATATTGTTTATTATTTATTATTACTATTATTGTTATTAATATTATTATTATTATTATTTAATATTCATCTTAACATTTGAAGAAATTGAAGGAAACGTTTTTTTTTGTTATCTTCCTATACTCAAACTTTTCCAATTCCTTCCCAACTTTTCAAATCAATGCATTTAACCCAAAATATTAACACAAATAAATAAGAAACCTTTCAAATCATTTCAATACAATATATAAATTTAAAACTCAGAACTGATCACACAATACACCAATATTTTCTTTTTCTCCCTGCCGTCGCCCTACAATCATCATCATCAGACCAATCATCATCATCATCAACATCATCTTGCAGCCATAGGTAAGCTTTAAGGTCTCATTCAAGCAAAATTTAAGATCTGTAAACTCCCCTTTACTATTATTCTGCAAATTACAATTATAAATATAGTATATATATAAATCTATCCGTACACTAGGAATCAACATCTGAGCCCAGATTCCATAACCAAAACACAAACCCAGGTTTCCAACTCATCGAGCCCAGAAAAACCGTCAAAAACCAGTTCATCTAAACCATATCCCGTCAGAAATCAATTGAAAGAACAAATTTTCAGATCCAAACCCAAATTGAAACCGAACCACCACCATCAATACGGGTTGAACCCGAAACCTTACCCGAGCAGCTGCGGCTGTATGGGGGCTGTCCGAGCTTGGTGCGCCGCCCTTGACCCAAACCCGACCAAACGCCGCCGCTCTGGCCAACCTCGTCGGAGTCGCCGGAAAAAAAAACTGAACCAGAAGCCGTTCGGTCAAAACCCGTCGGCGAATTCAGTCAGAAATCGAAAAAAAAAGGGGGGGAAATCCGATTTGATTATCAAAATCAGTAACACTCAAATCCCTTCATCAGTCCAAGGCCGTAGCCTTTCACCATCGCCACCGCACTTGGACCTCCGCCCTGCATCCGGCGGCAACTGCCGTTTCCTTCCCTTTCTTTTTGGTCCGTGTGGATTGAGCTTATGCTTCTGTATTTATATTTGTGTGTATTTGTGTGTGTTCGATCGTGTTACAAATGAGAGAAATCAAGAGAGAGGAATTGAGGAAGAAGAAGTAGCGACTTGCGGCTGACTTCTTTAGGGTAAAGGGTTTTTATACCCTGCCTTTTTTTTTAGGATTTTCAATTTAGCCCCCAAGTTCCAGACCTTCTCAAATTGACCCCAAATCAGTTTTTGGTGTATACCAATTCCAGCCTCTAATTTTTTAGTTTCCTCAGATTAACCCAATCAGCTTGATAACTCTTTCAATTTCAGTCCCTAAATTTTCCAATCCTTTTTAATTCCCCTAGCCAGATTCAATATTTTCAAAACCAGTCCCTTTCGGCCAAGCTTTTAACATGTTGACATTTTTAATTACTATTATTATTCACTTACAATTTAATTCCCAGTCATATGATAATAATAATTTTCTATTATTATTAATTGTAGATAATAACGAGAATTCACGGGCCTAGAATTATCGAGTCAAGCATTTCATCACTTTCAAGTTCAGAACTGCAATTTTATTCAGGTGTGGGGATTTATTACGCTTTTGTTTATTTTAATTGCTTTATATATTGTCTCGTATCTGCACATGAAATCAGTCAGAAGCACTTAAATGTGCAATCAGTCAGAAGCACTTAAATGTGCAATCAGTCAGAAGCACTTAAATGTGCAAATCAGTCAGAAGCACTTAATTGTGCATAAAGCCTTTGGGCTAGCCGACGGGCTTCAGAATTTATCAGTCATGTTGTTTATACTTGCTAATATATTTAGTAATTAACGTAGACATATTGCGTACTCTCCACACTGAGCGAGTTGGAAGCTCACCCCACTATTTACCCCTTTCAGGTTGAGGAACTCGATGTGGCATGCGCTTGAGAGTGGGATGATCAAGCCTATGATTAGATATTTATTTATTTAATGTTATTTTTCTAAAACCATATCTTATGAACAAGTGTTCGAATTATTTTTATTTCACGTCAAAGTATATTTTTATTTAATGGTAACATAATAATATTACTTGCGATTATTAAGTTGTTGTTTTTTTAAATGTATTTCCACTGCAAATTTTTTATTTATTCTTCTTAAAATTAGAAGAATTATATTTTACAAAAGTAGTCGCTACACAGGTCCTCTTTATATCATCCTCAAGTCGACCTCTTTCTAATTACTCATCTTGAATATAGAACTCCAACGACTCTTTCAACATTTTTCTTGCAGTCTCTTATCTTTGCTTGAATTTTTTTTTCTTCTCGTCTGAAAGGAATTTAAAACTTAATACAAATGTTGCGAATAAGTGTGTGTTGATGTGATTTTGGAACAATGTGGTGTGTATGAAATCAGCTCCTTTCGTAAACGACTAACTTCTCAAATCAGCTATCTTATAAGCTAGCTGATTGATAAGCTAATTTTTCAAACTTATGAAAAAAAGAAGCTAACTTCTCATCTAAATAAAAATATAGGGGTTTTTTTACATAAACACCACCTGAGTAATTGACATATTACAAATAAACCCATCATCCGTTAACTTTTCAGGAAAAATTGAACCTTCGGATGAGAGGGGGACGCGAAAAATTATGGTTAGTCTGATTATCACTTTATTACACTTGCTAATGAATTACTTTGTTATAAATATAATACAATAATTTTGTGTTCGATTTATCTTTTATATTTTACGGAATCTTTTTTATACCTATTGTTATTATGAACTTGTTCGTAACTAAAATTATACACACAAGTCCTATTCAGCGGCAATTTTAAACCATCAAAAATAAATTATCAATGACTTTTCAAAGTGATAGTGAACTGTGAATAGTACATAGTGTAATTTAGAGGTAGTATATATTAAAATAATAGACAAAAATATCATTTATTTTATTTTATAACAACTATTGTTAAAATATAATGAGAAAGTTTAAAAAATAGTAGAAAAATAAAAGTTATGTCATTTTATGCAATTTTATAAAAAAAAAACAGTTAGTTTATCAGCTAATTTGCTAAACATCTACATTAAAATCAGCTAACTTATCAGCTACCTAATCAACTACATAATCAGCAAGCTTATCAGCTACCCAATCAGCTATCAATTAGCTTATCAGCTACCAGCTAAGCTTATCAGCTAGTTTTGCTAAACACAATCGTAGTGTGTATGGTTGAAGAATAGAGTCTTCTTAATAGTGGGAGGTGGATGTTAGCTAGATGGTGTCGTATTCAGGGGAGGAGGGAGGGGGTGGCAGGTAGGGGTTGTGGCCTCCCTCCCAAAAAAAAAAAATTCTACTAATATTTTATCATTATTATTGAATTTTTGTTATTTAAAAAATATTGGTCCAAAGTAAGAAAAGTAGTCAGTCAAACTCTATAAACGAATGTATTTTTTTGAGTTCTATTAGTATGGTTTTAAGTATTAATATGGATTCGTTTATTTAATGTGATTTTTTTTGTTAATAACTCATCTAGAAAAATTTAATGTCATTGTGTCGAAAAAAAATTTAATTTCGCCCCTTGTACTAAGAAATTATGGCTCCGCCACTGGTCATATCGATAGTAGTACAGTATAACCTCTCAAAAAGAATACTCTATTAAGGAATAAACTCTATTTAGAAATAAAAATTTATGGTCCCAACTTGGGACTAGTTATAATTTGGAATAAACTCCATATTGTCATAATTCATATATTTTCAAATCCCAACGTAAGGAAATACACCTCCATTTAGGAATAAATCATAATAAAATACATACATATATATATATATATATATATTTATAATTTTTACAATAGATTTAAGTTGATCTAAAATTCTTGTTTAAGGTTGATTGTGACAAAGATTTAATCTTTTGTGTTGTAACCATATCCTTCAACTTGTTTGTGTCCATTAGCTCGTCCAAATGACCACCTTCTTGTTGAACTCAAAACATTTCCAACTTGTCGAGTAAGCTTAAAGCTTCTTCACATGAAATTTTTTGTACTTCTATGCTATCATCCTCCGGATTATTTTCCTCATTTTCTTGCCTAATTCCTTCAATGATTTCTTCATCGGTTAAAGCACAAATAATTTTTTTGCCTAATTCATAAGTTTACAACATATTACATACATGTATCTACTAATTATAATATTTTTATATTATACATGCACTTTAAAATTTAAAAAAAATTCTTCTTAAAACTCTATTTAGGAATAACTTCTATTTAGGAATATTTTTTTATGTTTCCAAGGATATGACTTTAGAGATGTTTCACTGTAGGTGGATGTCTTGTTAAATACGAGAATAGACAATAGAAAATACAACTTGAATTGAAATACGATAATAGAAAACAGAAAATACAACTTGAATTATATTCTTTCTGATTATTTTATAGTTTATAGTAAATGTACATTACTACTAAATAAATAAAATAAAACTCGCAAGATGGCAAAGATCTGGCTATCGTGCGCATCTTCGTTTTCTGATGAGAAAACGAGGCCAGCCTAGGAAGATTATGTTGGAAAAATAGAGGAAATGGGCTGTTTTGAGCAGCTCACTTGAGAGGTAATTTTGAGTGGGCTCGATTATGAGTTAAAGTCGGAACTTAGTTGGAATACGTAGTACTCCGTACGAGGTTTCCAAAACATGTAAGTACACTCAAAATGATTGAGGTATGAATGAGATGTAATGTTCCAAAGTGAACCATTTAACCCTTTAGAAATGAGTTTAGGATGTTATCCCACATTGGAAAAAGAAGAGAAAAATTGTGAGTATATAAAGAGATGTGGACAAAGTCATGTTCAAAAAGTGAGACATGTGTGGATGTGTGACTAGGCGCCCCTCGCGCGCACACACACACGCGCGCGCCGCCGCCTCCGTCTGGCCGGCTCGGCTCGGGTCGGGTCGGGTCGGTCGGTCGAAGGGCGATTTGGGCGAAATGTCTCGGCGTCTCGAAGTTATCTTTTTACTGTAATTTTATTCGGTAAAATTTTATTTTACTGAAAATACCTCAATTAATAAATTCCGAATTTTTCAGATCCGGATAAAATCGAATTAAACAGATAAGTATTGAGATACTAATCCTGATCGGTTTAGAGTTCCTCCAGATACCAATTTTGGTCGGTATAGAGTTCCTCCAGCACACAAACTCCTCCAGCCTTCACCTATAAATACCCGGCTTGAGGGGCTCGTTTTTACACAGAAATTTTCGTCCGTTTTTCTCACCCGAAAATCCGACTTCGTTTTTTATTTTTCGGAAATAATTTCTCTTCATATTTTGGGTCGCGTCGGTGGTAGTTCAGGTTTATTCTAGTTCGCTGAGGGTGCGCTGATCGATTTATCAACGCATCGAGATGTTGTTTTATCCTAGGAGGCAGACGCTATACACTGTGGTGGAGGCGAATTTGCTTTAAGGAGACAGATTTTCTGGACTCAACATCGCCCCCACATTTGGATTTACCTCATTTGATTAATTATATATATATATACATATATATTATTTAATGCTTTCGTCATTAACGAATTTGTCTCCTACTTTGTTCCTCTCAGATTTGCAGCACAAACAGGAGATTCAAAACATGCGATCCCTTAAGTCGTAATTTGACGGACACGGACGAGTCCAAGACAAGCTTTTGGATCTACAAGTATAATGGAAAATCATCAAATATTATACTTCATGGTATAATTATATGACTTCAAATTTATCGATATAATTTTTAGTAAATTATACCAACAATCTTAAAGCAAATTTTTTTTTAATACTTTTGGATATGGTATCGAACATGTAAATGATTACCATTTCGTTCACAAATCTAATTGCCTTAATGGTGCGATGATTATTCAATTAATCCTGTTGATACTCTTGTTGAGATATATATAGTAGTATTCACTTATTTCTTGTTGAGGCAAAATAATAAGAGTATTCACGGACGAAGCGTGAATATTCAATTATTTCTTGTTGATATCGTTTCTCTTATACTGCTATATACTCTTATAAACGGACGAAGCGAGATTATTCAATTATTTCTTGTTGAGCTATTTATTATACAATTGCCTTAACTACACAAATATGTCATAAATATATTATGTTTATTTTGTTGTATAAGGATGACTTGAATTAGCTGGATGTCATGTAGGAAAGTACTTATGTTTACATTAGTTATTAATGGTAAAAAATCTGCGTAAACATATTTGTGTGACTTGTGTTGATCCATAAATGGTAGGATCGATGATGCTTATTCGACTCTAATTCATTTACCCGGCATATGTGGCACTGCAATATCTAGTCTGAATTTTAATTGAGTTACGCTAGTATCAGCAAACGAAGTTGCTAATAGCTGATTGAAATAAAAGAATATTATGGATTACATGTCGATCATTATTTAGAAAGTGTTTATGGTTAATATAAATGAGAAGAATTTATATTATTTATGGCCATGCATTTTGCTAAATAAGATTGTGATTATATTTGATATTATATAATCATGCCGAATCATTGATTATTCGATTAAGATGTTATAATTATTTAGTTTAATTAAGATATTAACTAAATAGTATTTGTTGATTGATTTTAATCTTTTTATGTGATGGAATACCAATCTTGTTCGAATGCTCGGACGTTAAAAAAAAACTAACGGGCCTGGTACCTAGTGAGTACAGGTTGTGGGTCGGCTTGAGAATTATAATTTTTTTGGTTGGATTTGTTCTTCTGGTTAAATTATATATTCTCGTGTTGGTGTCGGTCTGCTGCGGCAGTGACACACGAGCCTATTACGGTAATCCATGTAATATCTAACACAACAAATATTGATATTAGCTCTGAAATTTCGGAGAAATTCAATAATTGAATTTTAGTGCTAAGAACACAAAAGTTCTTTAATCGAATATTAAAACCAGAGAGGTTTTAAATGATGATGAAACCTACTTTTACGAGAGGTTGTAACAAGAAATGTGATCACTCTATAAAGATAGTGATACACTAGTTACGTGTACTCGATAATGAGTAAAGCAAAAAGAGAAATTTACGCTCTAAAAGCTCGAGATAGAATACCAACTTAATCCAGAAATTAAGATGGTCGAATTGTGTGTTGTGTCGAGAATTACACATCTCGATAGGCGATCGCCTCAAAGACCGGGCGACCGAGCCAGAGCCCAATAGCCAAGGCGGATCGGCCGATCGAAGGCCCCAAGACAAGTCCCGGTGCCGAGCGATCGACATCTAAGGCGATCGTCTCTCGGTACTTGGCGATCAACTCTTGGTGGCCGACTAGCTGCCGACCGAAGGTCCCAGGACAAGTCCCGGTGCCGAGCGATCGACATCTAAGACGATCATCTCTCGGTACTTGGCGATCGACTCCTGGTGGCCGACCAGCCGATGACCGCTTTATGCCACACGAAGCCGATGATCATCCAGTCGGCAAAGGCCGAAGCTCGGAACAAGACCCACATGCAGATCCGGAAAAGGCGCTGATGCACATGGTCCGTTGACCACAGCCTGTCAGCATCCTTCCACCAACCGACAGGCCCGCCGAAAGGTGTCAGTGGGACCGCCCGTGACAGCAACTCAGGACGCGTGCCGGCTCCTCATTGGACCGCACAGCTGGCTGCCAGCAGCAGCCGCAAGCTTTATGCAGACAGCCCATGTGACTTAAACACGATCGCCCCATTATTATATTGGACGAAAGGCGATCGCCCGCCAGAAAACAGGACATCCCAGCTCCTATAAATAGAAGGCTGCATGCACTTGGATAACTCTCGGTTTCTCGGCCAACACTCTGAAGTCTCGGAACTCTCTCCCTGATTCAGCACACAACTTGGCTTTCTCACTCTTGGCAACAGCTATCTCTCGGTTCTTTCTTCTCTCTCAGCCTCTCTCACACAGAAGACGATCGGCAGAGAGCAAGAATACCAAAGCTTCGCTCAAGAGTTAGATAAATAGGATCTTTTACACCCATTGTATTTAGATTCTTACATTAATACTTGTATCCACGAATATTTGTATTAATAACATCTCACGAGAGCATTCAAGCCCGGGCCTAACAAACCCGGCAAATCTTGTGTTACTCACACCCCCACGGAAGTGCTCTCGCAATTTGCCGTTGCTCGACCTTTCCAGCAATATCTATCTTCGGATAATATTTCGGGCAACAACAATTGGCGCTAGAGGAAGGTCAATCTAACCCTCATTTTTATTCCTACCGTCTCGAAGAACACTCACTGTTCTCCGGGACATATACCTGAAGAAACACTCACTGTTCTTCAGAGAAAGCTTTCAGAATCATGACTTTTGCCTCCACGTCGAAGAAAGCCGCTGGCCGATCCGCCAGACGCCTCGTTCCGTCTCAGTCCGAGCCACAACCGATGGCGGAGGGTAGCCGCCGCGGTCCGAGACGCTCGATCCCGCCCCTGAGGAACGGCCCAAGCATCTCGCTCGATCAGTTCCAAACCGCGGAATAGATCGAAAAGGCCTTGGCCATCCTACGGGAGCGACGGAGTGCTCTCGACGCGCCTCCCGCTATAACCCCCTCGGCCATCCGCCGCAGGACCAAACGGAAGTTCAAGGCGTTACTAACCAAGCGATCGCCAGGAGGCTCGCGTTCGCAAGAAGAGGCGATCGCCAGCCGGGGCACCTCCATTTTCGATCGCCTAGGCAGCGACCCATCATGGCAACCGGGGCAGTCCGGCCCCAGCCACGAGACGACGGAGCTCGAGTCCGTCACCAAGAGTTCGGCGTATCCGACTCCCAGAAGGCCGACCAGCCATCTGGCTCCCCCTCGCCAAAGAGCCGAGATCGGCAATAGCGGAGTCAGGAGATCAGTACACGATCGCCTCGGCACCTGCTCCAAAATCCGATCCACGAGCAACCAAGCTACAACGATGGCCGCGATGCAACGGCAGCTCGACGACATGAAAGCGCTCCTCGAATCTGGGGCAGGCGCCAAGAGCAAGATCGCCGGGCCGAGCGAGCCGCTCGCGGTCCACATCGAGCTCGCCCCCGTGCAGCATAAGATCGCTCCTCCGCAAACACCTCTGTACGAGGGGAGATCAGACCCCGAAACTCACCTGAGCAAGTTCCACATCTACATGATCGGGTGTGGGGCATCAGACGCGACCAGGTGCCGAATGTTCCCTCTGACGCTGGACGACCTTGCCCACAGGTGGTACACCTCATTGCCGCCTCGATCCATCAGTTCCTTTAATCAACTGGTGAACGACTTCACAGCATACTTCGCCACCAGGGTCGCTCGGCCAGAAGGTCCCCATCACATGATGCAGATCAGGCAAGGGGAAGAAGAGTCCGACTCGGACTACATCGATCGGGTAGACGAGATCATCCTCAACGGCGAGCCCATAAGCGATGAGATCGCCCTCTACGCGCTCCTAGGAGGATTCCATGGTCTTTCGCCTATGTTCAGGCATCTTAAGAAGGACCATCCCCCGACCTACACGATCTTCCGCGCTAAAGCCGCAGACTTTCTGTCCAGGCAAAGGTTTCTTCTTAGCTTATGAGCAGCGCGATCGGCGCCCGAACGGCGACCTCCAGTCTTCCAGCCCGATCACTGGTATCATGCAACATCACCAAAACCGGAGGACTCGTTCGCCATCTACAATTCACCATCTAACATGATGGACTAAGGCACGAGATCGCCTCCACCGCACAACGTACACCGTCGAAGGTCGGCATCTACATGACGATCCGAGGTGGAAGAGTGCAGCCATGGTCCTGGCAGTCGATGGAACCGGCTGCTTCGGCCATACAAGGTCCCTTTGGGCCAAGATCGCCCGCCCTTCGTTTAAATACGAGGCCGGCGTAGTCTCAGGGCCCTCCAAAACTAATCAGTGGACACGATCGCCCGCCCTCAAAGGTTCATCATTTAACATGGTGAACCCGGACAATGCGACGCGTCACTACCCCCATCTCAACGTACACCGTCGAGGTTCGCCATCTTCATGGCGTGCCGAGGTGGAAGCAGAGCCAACAAGCCGCGAAAGTGGAGTTGATTAATCCGACGACGCCCCGCGCAAGGACTCCTCTAGACCAAGACCGCATGCCCTTCGTTTAAATACGAGGCGAGGCGCAGCCTAACAGAGGACCCTCACAATAAAATGAGTCACGAGACAGTCAATGTCGTTCGCACATAAGACATGGTCATGGAGTCGGTCCATCGAACTCCGCGACTGTGCACGGTTCCTCAGCGACGAAACAATCAAGTTTCTACGAGGGATAGGCCAAAAATTGTTTTTTGCAGGTACTAAGACCGAAGATAGCTAGCCAATCGACAAGATCGCCCAAGTCCGGAAACCATAAGTCAGCTCGACGGATCGCCCGTCTTCATCCTACACGATCGCCAGTAAGAGCCACCTCGCCACATGTCTTCAACATCGGAGCAAGCTGGGGGGCAATTGTTGTGTCGAGAATTACACATCTCGACAGGCGATCGCCTCAGAGACCGGGCGACCGAGCCAGAGCCCAACAGCCAAGGCGGATCGGCCGATCTAAGGTCCCAGGACAAGTCCCGGTACCGAGCGATCGACATCTAAGGCGATCGTCTCTCGGTACTTGGCGATCAACTCCTGGTGGCCGACTAGCTGGCGACCGAAGGTCCCAGGATAAGTCCCGGTGCCGAGCGATCGACATCTAAGACGATCATCTCTCAGTACTTGGCAATCGACTCCTGGTGGCCGACCAGCCGATGACCGCTTTATGCCACACGAAGCCGATGATCATCCAGTCGGCAAAGGCCGAAGCTCGGAACAAGACCCACATGCAGATACGGAAAAGGCGCTGATGCACATGGTCCGTTGACCACAACCTGTCAGCATCCTTCCAGCAACCGACAGGCCCGCCGAAAGGTGTCAGTGGGACCGCCCGTGACAGCAACTCAGGATGCGTGACGGCTCCTCAATGGACTGCACAGCTGGCTGCCAACAGCAGTCGCAAGCTTTATGCAGATAGCCCATGTGACTTAAACACGATCGCCCCATTATTATATTGGACGAAAGGCGATCGCCCGCCAGAAAACAGGACATCCCAGCTCCTATAAATAGAAGGCTCCCTGCACTTGGATAACTCTCGGATTCTCGGCCAACACTCTGAAGTCTCGGAACTCTCTCCCTGATTCAGCACACAACTTGGCTTTCTCACTCTTGGCAATAGCTATCTCTCGGTTCTTTCTTCTCTCTCAGCCTCTCTCACACAGAAGACGATCGGCAGAGAGCAAGAACACCAAAGCTTCGCTCAAGAGTTAGATAAATAGGATCTTTTACACTCATTGTATTTAGATTCTTACATTAATACTTGTATCCACGAATATTTGTATTAATAACATCTCGCGAGAGCATTCAAGCCCGGGCCTAACAAACCTAGTAAATCTTGTGTTACTCACACCCCCACGGAAGTGCTCTCGCAATTTGCTGTTTCTCGACCATTCCAGCAATATCTATCTTCGGATAATATTTCGGGCAATAACATTGTGTTCTAACGGAAACGCAAAAACGATGTTAATCAGTTCAAACTAGCTCTGAATATTAGGATATCAATCATGTGGAGACTAGTTAACTTAAAGCAAGATCCCATGCTAGGAAATAATTGAAATTTCCTATTAGCTCTGAAATGTAGTAAAACAATTTTAGAAACACTAAAAATGTGGGGGTGTATGGCTAACGCAAAAGTTCCTAAGCCAAAGCAAGTGAAGGTCTGACCCAAGACGGTCGACTGCATCTTCACTGGATGCGCACATGATGCATGATGCGTATAAATTCGGTAGTGCAAAAATCCGATAGTCTGACATGTCAGTATGTACTAATCGCGTTAAGGAAAAGCGTGTATCAAACGCATAAATGATTTAAAAACTAAATCAATTATGAGATACCGTGGATTTATCAATGTGAAATGAATCACCAAGTGGTTTTAAAGGTTGAAGCAAAAAGGTTTGAACTTGGAAAATCACTACGTCTGAAATTTCTAGAATGTGTGCTTGAAGATAACTTACAATGCCATATACACTCTTCATATGGTCATATAAGAGAAAGAATAATTCTGTTGTGCATAATTTTGTTTAATGTTCGGTAGATCTTCCTCTGGAACAGATACCGCTAGGATCCAACGTAAATTCGAAAATAAAATTAAATGGATCCATGGATAAATAAGAGGCGAAACTACTAACTGAGGTCGTAGTAATATGAGAGCCTAAAATACTTTGAGATATATTCTCTAGTAACGAGAAGAAAGTTCATTATTATGATATACATGTAGAAGTATATCAAATGAATATACATGCAGTCCTTCTAAATGGCGCAGCGGTTGAAAGTCTGCAACTTAGTGAAAGTATTATGAATCTAAATTGACACTAAAGTAGTGGCATAAAGTCTTTGACACTGTGGTGTCAAGCAATGACTTCAAAGGATGTGATGAAATCTCCAACTTGACAACCCTCAAATATGGTGATTAAATGACCGAAAAATACCAATTTGGGGACGCTCAAATTTGGTAATGCAGTTAGTCAAAAATTGCTAATTTTGGGGACGCCTAAAATTAGTAATTTGATCTTGAGAAATTGAAGTCTCAGTTAATAGTTGGTAACGTAATTTCAAAACGTTAAAAATGCCAATTTATAATGTCAAAAAGATTCAAGACAATGAATATGTCAAGTGTGTATATATCAAATACACATGACGACTATGTCATTTTAAGAATGAATTTGAATGATCGAGTCATTGATGTAAGTAATGACAAGGGGATCAATTCAGCAAAGTCTGAAAAGATAAATATATGAGACAAAAGAGATGACCTTAAGATGTAAAATCTCAAGTCATTCACAATGTCTCATACGAGGTCAGTCATAATATGATGATATGAATCTTGGAAAGATCAATGGAATCAATTGGAATGCCAATGGATATAGTGCATCTATCCAAGCACAAAGGCAACTGATCTTTCAAGAGTAACTAAAAGTCTAATGTACTAAGTGAATTGTACAAAACTAAACACATTCTATATCATGAGTAAGACTATGTGGATACACGAGTAATCAGAAAACTAATTATCAATTGGTTATTACAATGATATAAAGATTACTTGTGTGTATATGCTGCATGATATGAGATATTCAAAAACTATAAAATGATATAGTAACGCAAATTGGATATCTGACATTATGAATTTAATGTCTAAATAGTGAACATGTTTCACACTAGCTAGTGCAGCAGTGGTATGGAAATCTTTAATATAGATGGTTATTGCTCGATTTATAAAGAAATATGAGTTCATAACCTTAGACAAATATGCATGAGAGGCATAATGCAATACCAATTTCTAGAAGACATTCCAAAATGGGCAAAGCTGTGACTGCAATATGTAGTCAATCTACGATTGACGGGGCACAGAGTAAAAGTATAATGGTAAGTCTCGTCATATAAGGCAAAGACATAATACCATTTGCTATCAATATTGGTTATCACTATTGACTACGATTCGTCAAGAGATAACATCGCGGATCCGCTAATCAAAGGGTTATCAAAAGACCTTGTTAATAAATCATCAAGAGGAATGGGTCTATTGCCATGAGCTAATGGTTTTATGGAGGATACCCAACCTAAGCTGACTGGAGATCCCAAGATCTAGGTTCAATGGGACAACCAATTCATAAAATTGGGCACGATCACTGTGGGGGTTACCCCGAACCGACCATTCCTAGGATGAAAACAGTGATACCCGTAGGGAGAGGTTAAGCTTATGCTTTTAATGATTCTTAAGTCGACAACGTATAGTCGGGTGGAGTAAAATACGGGTTTACTCAAAACACCTAACGAGAATCACCTATGTTGGAGTGAAGAGGGGCCGTTTCAAAGGAGAATTGCAAGGCACAATTCTCTAGAATCTCCCGCAGAACCACGACGGTGTCCACGGCCAAAACGGGCACAATAATGAGAACAGAATAAATCAGGGAGGGCACTTGTGAAGGATATACGATCACTTACACAAGCGGTCAGACAGTTCAAAGGCATCTAGTCACACTGTCTAGCCAGTAAGGAGAATATATCTTTTCGAGGGAAGGTTCAAGGAGCATACTCTACCTATCCTATGCAATGCCTAACCGCAGTAACTATCACCAATTCAACTCCATGTCTGACGTGTGCTGCTGGACCATCAATCTCATTCATGTGGGGGATTGTTGGAAAAATAGAGGAAATGGGCTGTTTTGAGCAGCCCACTTGAGAGGCAATTTTGAGTGGGCTCGACTACGAGTTAAAGTCAGGACTTAGTTGGAATATGTAGTACTCCGCACGAGGTTTCCAAAACATGTAAGAACACTCAAAATGATTGAGGTATGAATGAGATGTAATGCTTCAAAGTGAACCCTTTAGAAATGGGTTTAGGATGTTATCCCACATTGGAAAAAGAAGAGAAAAAATATGAGTATATAAAGAGATGTGGACAAAGTCATGTTCAAAAAGTGAGACATGTGTGGATGTGTGACTAGGCGCCCCTCGCGCACACACACACGCGCGCGCCGCCGCTGCTGCCGTCCGTCCGTCCATCCGTCCGTCTGGACGGCTCGGCTCGGCTCGGCTTGGCTCGGTTTGGGTCAGTCTCGGTCGAAGGGCGATTTGGGCGAAATTAAATAGATACGTATTGAGATACTAATCCTGATCAGTTTAGGGTTCCTCCAGATACCAATTTTGGTCGGTATAGAGTTCCTCCAGCATACAACCTCCTCCAGCCTTCACCTATAAATACCCGGCTTGAGGGGCTCGTTTTTACACAGAAATTTTCGTCCGTTTTTCTCACCTAAAAATACGACTGTTTTTTATTTTTCGGAAATAATTTCTCTTCATATTTTGGGTCGCGTCGGTGGTAGTTCAGGTTTATTCTAGTTCGCTGAGGGTGCGATGATCGATTTATCAACGCATCGAGATGTTGTTTTATCCTGGGAGGCAGACGCTATACACTGTGGTGGAGGCGAATTTGCTTTAAGGAGACAGATTTTCTGGACTCAACATCGCCCCCACATTTGGATTTACCTCATTTGATTAATTATATATATACATATATATTATTTAATGCTTTCGACATTAACGAATCTGTCTCCTACTTTGTTCTTCTCAAACTTGCAGCACAGACAGGAGATTCAAAACATGCGATCCCTTAAGTCATAATTTGACGGACACGGACGAGTCCAAGACAAGCTTTTGGATCTACAGGTATAATGGAAAATCATCAAATATTATACTTCATGGTATAATTATATGACTTCAAATTTATCGATATAATTTTTAGTAAATTATACCAACAGATTCTGTTACAGGAGATTAAGACGAAGCATACGCCATTAGGATCCATGGCGTCGGGAAGTGGTTCGAAGCATATCACGCTAGAAATCGTAACTCAAACTCGAGAACAGGCCACACAAGGTAAAAGTAAAGAGCTAGCTAATGCAACAGTAACCCTTACTCACTCGGTGAACTCAGCAAAAACTAAGAAATGTGAATCAATTAGTATTGTTGTGAGAAAGTTGGAGATGGATAAGGAGATTCAAAAGAAAGCTGAGGAGAGTCATCCTCCTAGACCTGCAAATAGAGGTATGAAACTCAGTTATATAGCTCCAACTTTAAAGCATGGTATCCCTGTAGCTTGTCTAGATAAAAAGGAAGTTGACGGAAAGCTGTGAAGTGGAAATCGGCTGTGACTTTGTATGTTATTGGTGAGGCTCCAATTGTAAAATTTCTGAGCACTTATTTTGTGAAACATTGTCGAGTGACAGAACCAGAGATTTTCTATCATTCATAGGGATATTTTGTGATTAGATTTCAATATATGGATGATAGAAATGTGGTTTTGTATGATGGTCCTCGTACCATTGCCAAAGTCCTGTTATTGTGAAAGCATGGGAGCCCGAATTTTGTGTTGAGAAAGAGATTATGAAGGTTGTTCCTAGACCCCGCAATTTGTAGGAGTAATTTCCAAAATATAGGCATTTTCGGAGTCGACTGGACTCCGGGCCACGGCACAAACCCTCCGGGCCGTGGCACTACGCTTGAAAAGGTTTTTTCTTCACCCTGCACTGCTGGGCCGCGGCACAAGGCTACCGAGCCGCGGCCCCCCGAAATCACCCAGCATCGCCCGACCCTCCTGTACTCTGGGCCGCGGCCCCTGCCGATCAACCTTGAATCACCCCTGCCGAGCCTGACACGTCTGTACTCTGGGCCGCGGCACCCTCCTGCCGGGCTGCGGCCCCTGCTCCGTACCTGGGCTATTCTTTGCGTGTGCCGCGGCACACTTGTCCCAGGCCGCGACACACTTGTCCCGGGCCGCGGCACACGGGGTCAACCCCCTTGGGTTCCTCTTCTTATGCAGATTTCTTATGGGACTTTCAACACTTCATGTTCTACATATTGTGAGAGCAACAAGAGAGAGATAGAGAGACAAACAAGAGAGAAATACAATTCTTCAATTTCCCGGAGATTTATCGGTCGGATCGTCGTGATATTTTGACAGGAGCTTGGTAGCTATTGGGCAAATCTTTTCACCGGTGTAGATCGAGATTTTAAGTCCGGAAGTTTGGGTATTTCGTTAGCTTTTTGTGTAAGATATTTTCGGTGTTTTCTTTTCTCGATCTTGTTGTTATTGTTTATTCCAAATACTTGAAGAACATTTATTACCAAAGTATTTGACGACTGGTGTATACCCCTAGTTTGTATTAGGGACGATTGTGTATTGTGTGTATTTGTGATAGTGGATTTAAGCGACTTCGGTCCCATGGTTTTTACTCTCGTCTTGAGGAGTTTTCCACGCTAAAATATTGTGTCTCGTGTTTATTATTTTTGGATATCATTTGTATTATTTTTGTCGAGTTGTAATTGGTTGCTCTACTAGTCAGTAACCACAAAGTTGCAATTGAAGATTGGGAATTTGTCAAACGAGGTTCCGCATTTTTTGTTGTGACGTGACATTAGTCGTGTTTTTTCCAACAAAGTGGTATCGGAGCCACGAGATTTATTGTTTCGTGGTTGTTTAGTATCTCAATTGTAAGATGGAAGCCAACACGAGTAGAATGGTTAACTTGAATGGTTCAAACTACCACGTATGGAAGGGGAAGATGGAAGATCTTCTATATGTGAAGGATGATTATTTACCGGTTGTTAGCAAAGATAAACCGGAAAGGAAGTCCGACACGGAGTGGATTATTTTATATCGCCAAGTTTGCGGATATATTCGAAAATGGGTTGATGACAATGTTTTGAACCATATTAATGGAGAGAAGGATGCTCGAGAGTTATGGCACAAGCTCGAGCAATTGTATGCTCGGAAGACGGGGAATAATAAGTTATTCCTCATTAAACAAATGATGAACTTGAAGTATCGAGACGGGACTCCTCTATCAGATCATTTAAATGCATTCCAAGGCATAATTAATCAACTTGCCGGAATGGGAATTAAATTCGAAGAGGAGGTGCAAGCTTTGTGGTTGTTAGGCACATTACCGGACTCTTGGGAGACGTTTCGAATGTCATTGTCTAACTCCGCCCCCGATGGAGTCATTTCGATGGAATTAGTTAAAGGGAACATGTTGAATGAGTAGGTCCAAAGAAAAGCACAAGGATCTTCGTCACAGTCGAATGTTCTAGTTACCGAAAGATGGGGGAGAGGTCCGAGTAATAGGGGGCCACAAAGGAGTAATTCCCGGGGGAAGTATGCCAATATCGAATGTTACTATTGTGGTAAGAAAGGGCATACTAAGAAATTTTGCCGACAATTGAAGAAGGAGAATCGCCAAGGCTGAGAGAATTCACAAAAGAAGGAGAGCGGTAGTAATGATAAAGCCGAAGTAAATACTAATACCGAAGAATTATTTGTTTGTTGTGACTATGATATGGTAAACCTTGCGAGAGATGATTCAAGTTGGGTGGTCGATAGTGGAGCTACGTGTCATGTTACATCACGTAGAGATTTTTATTTCTCTTATACTCCGGGTGACTTTGGTGTAGTCAAGATGGGTAACGATGGGTTATCCATGATTGTTGGAGTGGGAGATGTGCATTTGAGATTCGACACCAGAATGGAACTTGTTTTACGGAATGTAATACATGTTACAGACATGAGGCTTAATGTTATGTCCGTTGGTTTACTCGATGATGACGGTTATCATAGTGGTTTTGTCAAGGGGTTGTGGAAACTCACTAGAGGTTCCTTGATTTTCGGGAGAGGAGAAAAGGAAGAAAAATTGTACGTGACACTTCCGAAGGTCACGACTAATTTCATGAACACAATCGACAACAATGACATGGCCGAGCTATGGCATAAGAGGCTCGGTCATATGAGCGAGAAAGGGATGGTGCTATTGTCGAAGAAGGAGGCGTTGTCCGGGGTTCACAAGGTACACCTTAAAAGATGCTCTCATTGTCTAGCCGAGAAGCAAAGGAGAGTTACTTTTAAGAGTCACACTCCTTCAAGGAAGGAAAACGTTCTTGATCTTGTTCATTCCGATACTTGTGGTCCTATGAAGACTAGGACAATCGGTGTTTGCCGATACTTTGTCACATTCATCGACGATCACTTGAGTAAGGTGTGGGCATACACCTTGAAGACCAAAGATCAAGTGTTAGACACTTTCAAACAATTTCAAGCCTCGGTGGAAAGAGAGACCGGGAAGAAGCTAAAGTGTATTCGAACGGACAATGGTGGAGAGTACACCGGACCCTTTGATGAATATTGCCGAGAACAAGGGATCCGATATCAAAAGACACTCCCGAAGACTCCAAAACTCAATGGCTTGGCGGAGAGAGTGAACCGGACTTTATTCGAGAGAGCTCATTGTTTGCTCTCACATGCCGGATTGCCAAAGTCGTTTTGGGGAGAAGCTTTGAACACGGCGGTTCATATTATTAATTTGACATTGTGTGTTCCTTTGGAGTTTGATGTCCCGGATAAGGTGTGGAGCGGTAAAGACATCTCATACCGCCACTTAAGGGTTTTCGGATGTAAAGCTTTTGTTCACATTACGAATGATGAAAGGTAGAAGCTTGATTCCAAGACGAAGCCGTGTATTTTCATTGGCTACGGGCTTGATGAGTTCGGGTATAGATTATATGACCCGGTGACAAAAAGGCTTGTTCGGTCTAGAGATGTTGTTTTTGCTGAAGATCAAACTATGAAAGATGTTGAGAATGGAGAGTCGGCTCCACAACACAACTATCATCTTATTGATTTGGACCCCATTTCTCCACAACATGTTGAGACACCCGGTGGAGAGGATGTCCAAAATGATGAACAACAAGATGTCAGTGACAACGATGAGTTGAGACAAGATGACACCGATGGAGCTCATCCCGTGCTACCCGTGACGAACATGCCATCTTTTGTTCCACATAGGCGGTCGACGAGGGACCGTCATCCCTCCACTCGTTATTCGGCCGATGAGTATGTCTTACTCACCGACGAGGGAGAGCTTTGAGGAACAAATGGGTGTATCGGGTGAAGTCGGAGGAACATACTTTGTTGCCCCAATACAAAGCTACACTCGTAGTGAAAGGATTTAGTCAAAAGAAGGGCATTGATTTTGACGAAATTTCTTCTCTGGTTGTGAAGATAGGATCGATTCGTTTGGTCCTTGGTATTGCGGCTAGTCTTGATCTTGAGGTTGAGCAAATGGATGTCAAGACGGCTTTTCTTCATGGAGACCTTGACAAAGAAATTTATATAAAGCAACCGGATGGATTTGAGGTCGAAGGAAAAGAGGATTATGTGTGTAAACTCCGGAATAGTTTATACGGGTTGAAGCAAGCACCACAACAATAGTACAAGAAGTTTGTCGGTTATGGGGGAGCAAGGCTACCGGAATACGACTCTCGACCATTGCATATTTTTCAAGAAATTTTGAGATGATGATTTTATCATCTTATTGCTTTATGTGGACGACATGTTGATTGTTGGCAAAAATGCCGAGAGGATTGCCAACTTGAAGAAAGAATTGAATAAATCTTTTGCCATGAAAGACTTGGGGGCAGCTAAACAAATTCTTTGGATAAGAATTACTCGTGATAGAGCAGCCCGGAAATTATAGATGTCGCAAGAGAAACATATCGAGAAGGTGCTTAAACGCTTCAACATGGACAAAGCTAAAGTTGTTAGTTTGCCTCTTACTAACAATTTTAAATTGACGAGCCAAGATTATCCTAAGACGAAGGAGAAGATTGAGGATATGGATAAAATTCCTTATGCCTCCGCAGTCGGGAGTTTGATGTACACTATGGTATGTACTAGGCCCGACATTGCTCATGCCGTGGGAATGGTGAGCCGGTTTCTATCGAATCCAGGAAAGAAGCATTGGGAAGCCGTAAAATGGATATTTAAATATTTATGGGGTACTTCCAAATTGGGGATTACGTTTGGAAATGGGAAAGCAATGCTTGTTGGAAGTGTGTAAAGATCTCCTATGGTTGAAAATGTTTTTACGAGAGCTAGGCTTCCGACAAAGACATTACGTGGTTCTTTGTCATAGTCAGAGTGCGATTCATTTGGCTAAGAATGCGACTTTTCACAAGAGAACGAAACATATCGATGTGAGGTATCATTGGATCCGAGATGCTTTGGAGGATGGTTTGTTTGAACTTGATAAAGTTCATACCGATGATAATGGTTCCGATATGTTAACCAAGGCGTTGAGTAGAGAGAAGGTGAAAGTGTGTTGTTCGATCGCCGAGATGACGAACTCTTCCTATATTCCGGAAAGGGAGAGATTTGTAGGAGTAATTTCCGAAATATAGGTATTTTCAGAGTCGAGTGGACTCTGGGCCACGGCACAAACCCTCCGGGCCGTGGCACTACGCTTGAAAAGGTTTTTTCTTCACTCGCACCACTTGGGCCGCGGACAAGGCCGCGAGCCACGGCCCCGAAATCACCCAAAGATCGCCCGACCCTCCCGTACTGGGGCCGCGGCCTCGCCGATCACATCCCGCCCCTCGCCGATCAACCCCGAATCACCCTCGCCGAGCCTCGACCTGCTCAGACTGGGCCGCGGCACCCTCCCGCGGCCGCGGCCCCCGCCTGCACTGGCCGTTTTTGTGTGTGTGCCGCGGCACACTTGTCTCGGGCTGTGGCACACGAAGTCAACCCCCTTGGGTTCCTCTTCTTATGCAGATTTCTTACGGGACTTTCAACACTTCATCTTCTACACATTGTGAGAGCAACAAGAGAGAGATAGAGAGAGAAGCAAGAGAGAAAAATACAATTCTTCAATTTCCCGGAGATTTATCGGTCGGATCGTCGTGATATTTTGGCAGGAGTTTGGTAGCTATTGGGCAAATCTTTTCACTGGTGTAGATCGAGATTTTGAGTCCGGAAGTTCGGGTATTTCGTTAGCTTTTTCTGGAAGCTATTTTCGGTGTTTTCTTTTCTCGATCTTGTTGTTATTGTTTATTCCAAATACTTAAAGAACATTTATTACCAAGTATTTGACGATTGGTGTATACCCCTAGTTTGTATTAGGGACGATTGTGTATTGTGTGTATTGGTGATAGTGGATTTAAGCGGCTTCGGTCCCGTGGTTTTTACTCTCGTCTTGAGGGGTTTTACACGCTAAAATATTGTGTCTCGTGTTTATTGTTTTTGGATATCATTTGTATTATTTTTGTCGAGTTGTAATTGGTTGCTATACTCGTCGGTAACCACAAAGTTGCAATTGGAGATTGGGAATTTGTCAAACGAGGTTCCGCATTTTTTGTTGTGACGTGACGTTAGTCGTGTTTTTCCCAACACAATTTACCACACGACAACACGAAAACACAATACGAAAACGACACGAAAATTTAGTGTTTGTGCTTGCATTTTGAGTACACGACACGAAAATACACGAACACGAAAGTACACGACCGAGTTTTAGTGTCGGTTTTCTGTTTACACGAGGTACACGATATATATATATATATATAATATTTTATAGTATAATTTAAATATTTATATTTAATTTTATAAAAACATACATTTTATGAATTCTGTTTATACTAAACTTTAATATTCAAAAATATAATGTGAACTTTCATAAATTTCGTGTGAACATTCATATTTTCGTTGCTATTCGTTTCGTTTCGTCAACTAAAACCTATAAAAATAATATGAAAATATTAAAATTGTTATTTTTATAATATTTTAATATTTATTTTATATTATGTGACTGACACGAAAACACGATACGAAACGACACGAATTTACGCGGTACACGACACGACACGAAATCATTTCGTGTTCGTGTCGTGTATGGGTTTGGACTTTTGATACACGAAACACGAAAGTACACGACATGAACGATTTGGCAGGTCTAGTTGTTCCTCTATGGATCCAACTGCCTAATCTCCCATTAAATTGTTGGGGTATGTCAGGTTGCTAGTGGAGATTGATGTGGCACGACCTTTGCTATGTCAGATTCAAATTGAAGGAGAAGATGGTCAACTTGTTGAACAGCGAGTGTTATATGATTGGGTTCCACATTTCTGTAACAATCATAAAGAAAGTTTGGCACCTAAGGTACAAGTCGTGGAGAAAGTTGATGCAGTTCAGCATCCTGTTGATCAAGTTGCCACTCAGAAACATGACGGTCCATCTATTGTAGGTAGTGGTAAGGCTACTAAATCTTTTGTGGGTAGTGGGGACGCTGACTGGTCAGTGCCAAGGAAGACATTTAGTTAAGTTGTGGTGGGAGAAACCTCCAAACCTATGAAAGTTACAAATGCTTATCATGTTCTCCATGAAGTTGAGGAAGTTTTTGGTGGCAATATCGAGGGTTGTGACCTTTTCTCCTTAGTTTTCCAATGAAGTTGATATTTTGGAATGTGAGGGGCTGTAACACATCCTTCAAACAAAAAGAGCTGAATGTCACGCCCCACCTTAAGGCAGCAGGCATCGCACTGCATCCGGCCGACGCCTGCCGGACGGGCGCGCAGCATGCTCGCGCACGTACATGGACCCGGCCAAGCTCACACAGGACTACCCCCCCTATAATAGGCTTAGACGGAAAAAGTCTTGTGACAGCAGTAGACATTGAAAAGCCGAGGAACCCACTATCCAGAAAGAAGACCCTAGAAGCTTCAAGATGGAGACCAATCAATTCCAAGAGGTCAAAGAGGGTTCCAGAAGGTCAGAAATCGGGTCGGGTTGCTACGGGCCGAATCGGGCCTTGGCCGGGCCGGGCCGGGACACTTCGGGCCGGGTCGGGCCGGACGTTCCAGAGGGGTCTGGGGACTCCAAGAAGACTTCTTAGAATTGTTTAGAATTGTATAGATCATTCTAGATGATGGCATTCTTGTAAATACTTGGAATAGTAATGTTTTGTTGGTAATTTGTTAGCCTAGGAGGATTAGTATAAATACCCCCTTGGGGCTCATTTGTAACTCACCTTGAGAAATCTGATTTGCTACAGTGCAATAAGAGAAAACCTTCCCCAAAGCATTTCTTACTTTCCTTCCTAGTAATCTTGTGTGTTGATAGGCTTACTACTTAGGCTTGAGACAACCTAAGATAGTGCCGCACGGAGAGGACTTAGCGAGGCGCAAGTATAACCCCGTGACAGTTGGTATCGGAGCCAAGGTTGAGACAACCAAGGAGGGTTTACGAAGATTTCTAGCTGATCGTGCAAGGAGTAAGATGGCATAATCATCCGACGTTACCCAACCCAACACTCAGGCCGAGAAGACCAAGAAGGGCAGAGACAAGTCTGTCGACCGGATTGCTGCCATGGACAGCCGAGTGACTCGACTGGAGGAGGTCTATGATGAGGTTGCGAGGAGGGTGGATGACTTAGAAGAAGCTGGTGAGGAGCTGCACAACCAGGTTCTCTCTACTCTCAATGCTTGTGATGGGGACATGAAGAAGGAGTTGGCCGATTTTCGGGCCATGATCTTGGCCATGCAAGAGAGCATGGAGGTTTTCAAGACGGAGATGGCAACAGTGAAAAGGACGATTGCCAATGGAGAAGGACATGTGGGTGCCACACCCGCACGAATTGACATCCCAAGGCCTGGGAAGTTCAACGGATCGAGAAACGCCAAGGAGATTGACAATTTCTTATGGAACCTGGAGCAATACTTTGGTGCCTCAAACATTCGAGATGATGACACCAAGTTGCGGACGGCGCCTTGTACTTAATGACACGGCCGTCTTTGTGGTGGCGTACTGCCAGCCGACATTGAGAGTGGTGCGTGCAGGATGGCTTCCTGGGAAGACTTCAAGGCCGAATTAAAGAGGCAATTCTATCCCGAGAATGTGGAGTTCGAGGCTCGGGGCAGGCTGAAGAGACTCATCCACACTCGTACTATCAAAGACTATGTCAAGGAGTTCCAAGAAATTGTGCTGGAGATACCAAGCTTGACGGCGACCGACAAGCTGTTTGCATTTATGGACGGACTCAAGCCTTTTGCGAGGCAAGAGTTGGAAAGGCGCAATGTTCAGGATGTGGCGACCGCCATTGCTGTGGCCGAGGGCTTACGGGAGTTGAAGACCAGCGACAAGCCAAGGACTTTCCGCACAGATAAAGGCAAATGTGGGGGAGACCGCCCATCAAGGTTCAGGCCAAACAAATACTCGGGCAAGCAACCAGTGGACGAGAACGATAAGCCGAGAGGTTGTCACATTTGTCATAGTACCTCTCACATGAAGTACGATTGCCCATTTCGGAGGAAGAAGGTCGCAGCCATTCAAGAGACCACGGAGACCGAGGTTGCGGATGGTGCGCATATGGGCTCATTGAGTTTGATCAATGTTGTCAAAGCCGTTGTGGAGCCGGCGAAGGGACCCAGAAAGGGGTCTATGTTCGTGGATGCCTTGATCGGAGGCACACACATCAAAGCCTTAGTGGATACAGGAGCTACGCACAATTTCATGCGGGACGGCGTAGCCAAAGCCTTACGACTTACCGTCACTCCAACTAATGGATCGATCAAGACAGTGAACACCCATGCTAAACCGGTGACCGGCGAAGCACGAGGAGTGAAAGCAAAGATAGGTGACTGGCAGGGAATGATCACCTTCACTGTAGTGACCATGGATGACTATGATTTGGTTCTTGGGTTACAATGGTTCGATCAGGTACGGGCTTGCATTCTTCCATTTTCAGATTCCTTAGTCATTTTGGACTCCGACAGACACGAGCCATTCCGGCCAGAGGGAAGCGAAGGGGACAGCACCCTTTCACCATGCAACTTAGTCGAGGCCTTGAAGGTGAAGAGACCTTCGCTGCATTTTACGTTCCTGATGATGGAAACGATATTGAAGGCAAGGATGTACCAAAGGAAGTTCAAGCCGTTTTGGAGGAGTTCCAGGACGTGATGCCCGCGGAACTACCTAAGAAGTTGCCACCCAGACGGGACGTGGACCACAAAATTGAACTTATTTCCGATGCGAAGCCACCTTCGAGGACACCCTATAGGATGTCACCACCGGAACTTAAGGAACTGCAGAAACAATTGAAGGAGTTGTTGGATCCCAAAATGATCCAACCATCCAAATCTCCTTATGGATCCCCCGTTTTGTTCCAAAAGAAGCATGATGGATCCTTGCGTATGTGCGTGGACTATAGGGCACTCAACAAACTGACGGTTCGCAACAAGTATCCCATTCCACTCATTGGAGAGCTGTTTGACCAACTGGGAGGTGCTAAATACTTTTCAAAGATCGACCTAAGATCCGGATATTGGCAGGTCCGGATAGACGAAGGAGACGAACCCAAGACAGCCATGGCGACCAGGTATGGTTTGTTTGATTTCCTTGTGATGCCGTTCAGGCTTACAAATGCCCCAGCGACCTTTTGCACACTGATGAACAAGGTATTTCAGCCATACATAGACAAGTTTGTTGTCATTTATTTGGATGATATTGTCATTTACTCATCATCGATGGAGGAGCATGTAGAACACTTGCGACAGGTGTTCCAGGCATTGCGGGACAATGAACTTTATGCAAAGTTGGAGAAGTGTTCATTCGCCCAACATGAAGTGACTTTTCTGGGGCATCGTATCAAGGATGGCCGCATAATGATGGACGAGGCCAAGGTGAAAGCCGTTCGAGATTGGGAACCGCCGACCAGCATAACCTAACTCCGATCATTTCTGGGACTCGTGAACTACTACCGGAAGTTCATCGAGGGATACTCTCGGATAGCAGCACCATTAACGGACCTATTGAAGAAGGACCACAAATGGGAGTGGACGGATAAGTGCCGAGAGGCCTTTGAGCGACTCAAAGGTAAAGTGACGGAGCAGCCAGTTCTTGCCTTGCCAGACCATGCCAAGGCATATGAGGTTCAGACCGATGCATCTGATTATGCCATCGGAGGAGTTTTGATGCAGCTAGGGCATCCCGTTGCCTATGAGAGCAGAAAATTGAATGACACCGAGAGACGGTACTCGGTACATGAGAAGGAAATGACCGCCATGGTTCATTGCCTTAGAGCCTGGAGGCATTATTTACTTGGGAGCAAGTTTGTGGTTCGAACAGACAACGTAGCTACAAGTTATTTTCAAACCCAGAAGAAGCTCACGCCAAAGCAAGCAAGATGGCAGGAATTCCTAGCTGAGTTCGATTATACCCTGGAGTATAAGCCGGGAGTACTTAACCGAGTAGCCGATGCATTAAGCCGGAAGGCCGAGCTTGCAGCCTTGACCAAGGCCGAAGGAAGCATCAAGGACCGCATACGCGAGGGACTGAGGCAGGACCCTTTCGCAGAAAACATCATGCAACTTGCCAGGAGCGGCAAGACAAGACGGTTCTGGGAACGAGACGAGCTACTCTTTACCAAAGGCAATCGTTTGTACGTGCCCAAATGGGGGAACTTACGGAGGGACATCATGAAGGAATGCCACGACACACTATGGGCTGGACACCCAGGTATGCACCGTCTGATGGCTTTAATTGACAATTCTTACTTTTGGCCCAGGATGCGTGAGGACGTTGAGGCATACGTCCGGACATGTCTTGTATGCCAACAAGACAAGGTGGAGCAACAACAACCTGGTGGACTACTTCAACCCTTGCCCATACCGGAACACCCTTTTGAAAGCGTTTCAATGGACTTTATTTCGGCTTTGCCTAAATCGGATGGGTACGGGTCGATCATAGTTGTGGTGGACAGGTTCTCAAAATACGCAACCTTTATTCCAGCACCGGCGGACGTAACGGCTCTGGAGACGGCCAAGTTGTTCTTAAAGCATGTGGTAAAATATTGGGGCATTCCAAGGACAATCGTGAGTGACCGAGACCCACGTTTCACAGGAAAGTTTTGGTCGGGACTTTTCAAGCTATTGGGCTCGAACTTAGCATTCTCAACAAGTTTCCACCCACAGACGGACGGGCAGACAGAACGAGTTAACGCACTGCTTGAGTGCTACTTGCGGCACTATGTGAGTGCCAATCAGTGGGACTGGGCCAAACTCTTAGACACGGCCCAATTCTCATACAACTTGCAGAAGAGTGAATCAACGGGACGCAGCCCATTCGAGCTCGCTACAGGGAGACAACCGGCGACAACGAACAACATTGCCACCGGATACACGGGACAGAGTCCCGCAGCATATACCTTTGCTAAGTCACTACAGGAGGAATCAGACTTGGCTCGAGCATCTTTGGACAAGGCAGCCAAGAAGATGAAGAAATGGGCCGATCTCAAGCGACGAGCGGTCGAGTTCAACGAAGGCGACTTAGTTATGGTGAAACTTCTCCCGCAGCAATTTAAAGCATTTCGGGCTGTGCATAAGGGACTTATCCGAAGATACGAGGGACCCTACAAGATCGAGCGACGTGTTGGGACAGTTTCCTATCAAGTGGAACTACCGCCGAAGATAAAGATACACCCGGTCTTTCATGTTAGCCAACTGAAGCCTTACCATCAGGACATGGAGGATCCGGGCCGAGCTCAGTCACATCGGGCACCGACTGCCGTGATTACTTTCTTCGACAAGGAAGTAGCCGAGATCATCTCGCATCGGGACGTTCGACGAAGGGGCGTGGCCCCATACACCGAATTCTTTGTGCATTGGAAGGGACTCCCAGACGATGAGAATAGCTGGGAACACGAGGATCACCTATGGCAATTCCGGCAGAAGATTGAAGAATATCGGGACAGCATCGTGCCGAGGACGGTCACGACTTTGGTGGGGGAGAATGTCACGCCCCACCTTAAGGCAGCAGGCATCGCACAGCATCCGGCCGACGCCTGCCGGACGGGCGCGCAGCATGCTCGCACGCGTACATGGACCCGGCCAAGCTCACAGAGGACTATCCCCCCTATAATAGGCTTAGACGGAAAAAGCCTTGTGATAGCAGTAGACATTGAAAAGCCGAGGAACCCACTATCCAGAAAGAAGACCCTAGAAGCTTCAAGATGGAGACCAATCAATTCCAGGAGGTCAAAGAGGGTTCCAGAAGGTCAGAAATCGGGTCGGGTTGCTACGAGCCGAATCGGGCCTTGCCGGGCCGGGCCGGGACACTTCGGGCCGGGTCTGGCCGGACGTTCCAGAGGGGTCTGGGGACTCCAAGAAGACTTCTTAGAATTGTTTAGAATTGTATAGATCATTCTAGATGATGGCATTCTTGTAAATACTTGGAATAGTAATGTTTTGTTGGTAATTTGTTAGCCTAGGAGGATTAGTATAAATACCCCCTTGGGGCTCATTTGTAACTCACCTTGAGAAATCTGATTTGCTACAGTGCAATAAGAGAAAACCTTCCCCAAAGCATTTCTTACTTTCCTTCCTAGTAATCTTGTGTGTTGATAGGCTTACTACTTAGGCTTGAGACAACCTAAGATAGTGCCGCACGGAGAGGACTTACCGAGGCGCAAGTATAACCCCGTGACATGAAGCTTTTTTTAAAGCAACATGAAGTTGATAGCATTGCTTTGTTAGAAACTAGGGTGAAGGAAGGGAAATTCTCCAATATTTCTTTGAAGCTAAACGAGCAGTGGAATTTTTGTTGGAATAATTTATTCGATGCATTCATATTAATGATTTGATGATAAGTTGATGGAATCAAACCAAAACAACAAAAGAATATACAAAGGTTCAAGAAGAAGTCGAAGACTCAAGAACTGCAAAGAACCAGAAATAGCGCATGCTAGTCATCAAGACAGAGAGTTTTGCATTCTGCACTGAAGCAGTTAGCGCACGCAAATGTTCAAGCTAATGCACATTATTCACAGAAGTTAACGTACGCTAAGCTAAAAAAGTTACGTACGCTAAAGGAAGGTCAAAACATCACAACGGTCACAACAGAATGATGTATGCAGTGAGGAAGAATTAACGCACGCTACGAATGTTAAATAGCGCACGCTAAAGAGCATTCAAATTCAAACCAAATCAATCCGGTGGATTGATACGAGGATGTCAAAAGGATGCAACAAATACATAGTAACGTATGCAGTGACTAAGAATTAGCGCATGCTATGAATATTAAATAGCTTACGCTAAAGAGCATTCAAATTCAAACCAAATCAATCTGTTAGATTGATGCGAGGAAGTCAAAAGGATGCAATGGATACATGGTAATTAACGCATGTTAAAGGTAGATATTAGCGCACGCTAAATGGAAGATGCAGTAGCTACTGGACCGATCTGATAAACAGGTAACGCACGCTACATGCTGAGATTACGTACGCTAAAGGGGAATAGCGCATACTAAGACACTGAATAGCGCACGCTAATAATGCAGTAGGAGCCAACAGATAGTTGAGGCTTTATGCCTATAAACACCAAGGCATTTGGTTTCATTCAATCAACAACTTCAAGCAAAGCTTATATACTTCAAATATCATTAATTATCTTCATTATTGTTGTTGTAATAGAGCTTAATACCTAAGAGTTTCGAGTGTTTAATTCACTCAACCAAACACGAGAGTAAAGAAAGGATTATAGATTTGATTCGGTGTTATTAGGATTGTGGATCTGGCATTGTTAAAGTCACAATATAAATTCGAGTGAGGTTTGTCTAGTACCAATCGAAATCTAGATAGGTTTATTCCTTTTCTGATATAAAAGGAAAACGGTTTAGCTTGGACCGACAAAAGACAAGAGCATAAAGGTTTATCTTGGACCGGTAGATGACAAGATGGTAATGGTATCCCTCAGACCGATAGAAGACGAGGTGTAGAGGTTTGTCCTAAGCCTAAAGAAAAAGATAACGAGAGAGGATGCAGGAATAGGGGGCCGAACCTCTATAAATCATTGTGTCGTTTACTTTACGCACTTTATGCTTCCGCAATCGCAAAAGAGTTCATTACTCTTAACCGCACCATTCAAGTGGCGGTATCATACCCGATAAATTCTCTTCAGTTGGTATCGGAGCGGATATCTCTTATAGTCGGATTAACATCTGAGAAGAAAAAGATCCAATGGCGCTTCATTATGCACCGGTCGAAGATCTCGCCTTAAACCGGCCTCCATTTTTTGATGGATCAAATTTTATGACATGGAAGAAAAAGATGTCAATATTCATCCGAGCTTATGATATCGAACTTTGCAAGGTTATTTGCCTTGGTCCAAAGATTCCTACAAAACCGGATGGCTCTCTCAAAAGCTTCGAAGAATATAGTGATGAAGATTGGAAAAACGATCATCACAATTGTAAAGAAACGCAATCGCTTTATTGTGCTTTAAATCCACAAGAACATAATCGAATTTCCTCATGTGATAGTGCCAAAGAAATTTGGAAAATGTTAGAGGTAACTCACGAAGGAACGAATCAAGTCAAGGAGATGAAGATCAATATGCTTCTCTATGACTACGAGTTTTTCATGATGAAAGACGAAGAGTCCATTACTAATATGCTCGACCGATTTTCGGTCATTATAAATGGACTTGCATGCTTCGGTAAACCATTATCAAGTAGTGAAAAAGTGAAGAAAATCTTATGATCACTACCTGTTGAATGGGACGGAACGGTTACGGCTATAATGGAGTCGAAAGACCTCAATACTCTCGATTTTAGCGCCGTTGTTGGCTCGCTAATCAACTACGAGATTGTGCTTAAATATCAAAATATTAAGCCAAAACCAAAAGAAAAAACAGTAGCTTTAAAAGCTAAGAAGATGTCAAGAAACGAAGAAAAAATTCCGGTGGATGACAACGATGAAGAATCGGCACTCTATGCCAAGAACATCAACAAGTATCAAAACTTGTTAAACCAGAGAAGAAAAGACATCCAGTCGCAATCCTGAAATGATTCGAAAAGATCCGACAATAACTATCGAAATTGTGGCTAACCCGGACATTTTGCGAAAAATTGCTATAGCTCAAGTCCTATGAAGAAGTTTTGATAGCTACATGGAGTGACGAAGAGGAAGAATATGAAATTATTCAAAATAACCTCGCACTCATGGCAAGGAGATCGTTTGATGAAAGTGACGACGAAAGCTAGATAAGTACCTCGTCTCACGATGAAATATTTAATACTTTTGAATTTTTACATTCGGATTTTCAAAATTCTTTTAAAGATAATAAATCCCTCAAAGCTAAAAATAAATTATTGGAAAATGAACTTTCCAAAATCTGTGAAAACGGGGAAATTATTAAAAATGATCATTCTTTATGTCTTGAAAAAGAGAATATTTTGAAAAATGATTTATTGAAAGTTCAAATCGAACTAAAAAATTTAACAAACAAAATTTCTCTCGAAAACGAGAAATTTGAAAAATTACCATCCATTCAAAAAAATTTGTTAAATAAACAAGTGTTAGGATTTAATGAAAACGAATCCTTAAATTTGAAAATACCACGATGTGGTAAATATTTGAAAATCGAGCATCATATTTCTAATTATAAAAGCCCAAAATGGACGATAAAAATAAAGAAGATATGAATTCCAAAAGGAACCATAATACCAAACATCGTCCTTTTGCCAAATGAAAAACGACCAAAAGTCGGTTGGATCCCCAAAATTCAAAATTGAATTTTTTTTAAAATGGTATTTAATTCAGGGCTAGTTTATATTTTCAGGGAGAGATTTATCCATGTCTTTACATTTGATATTAAATTCGATTATTTCATACCTTTTGCTAATGACAAAAAAGGGGAGAAAGTGTGAAGAAAAAATCGAAAAGATCAATGGGAGAACGTGTGAAGAAAAGATTAATGGGGTAGTAGAAAAGAAATTATGGGGAGACTAACAAAAATGGACAAAGCTGAAAACTTTGTGTTCTGTCGCGATTAACACACCTCGACGGCGATCGGCATAAGGGCCGAGCGACCGAGTCAGCGTCAAATGAACCACGGCACACCTGCCAAACGGAGATCCCAGATCAAGTCCAAGTGCCGAGCGATCGACATCCAGGGCGATCGTCTCTTGGCACCTGGCGATCGGCTCTGGCGCCCGGTCAAGGACGACCGCCTCATGCCACGTGTAAAGCCAACATCCGTCAAGTCTGCGAAGACCCACATGCAGATCCGCGAATGGCGCCACAGAGTAAGGATCTTTGACTCCAGCCCATCGACAGCTGTCAATGACAAGGACAAACCTCACCTACCGACAGACCCGTCGAAAGGTCCAAGGTGGACCCCCTAAGACAGCGACATGAGGCACATGGCGTCTTCTCACTTGTTCGCACAGCTGGCTGTCAGTAGCAGCCGCGGACTTTAAGGGAACCGACCCACGTGCTGAGACGATCGCCCGCTTATTATAATGCAAGAAAGGCGATCACCCGCTCGGGATCAAGACATCCCAGCTACCTCCTCTCCTATAAATGGAAGGCTTCCTGAACTTGTAAAACTCGGCTTTTCTCTTGACTCTATCTAGGATTTCTCTCTCGGAACCTCTTAACCAAAAGACGTTCGGCAGAAACGAGAACTCCCTACAGTTCAAGAACTCACAGAGCAGCACTCAAGAGCTAGATAACTAGGGTCTTTACACTCATTGTAATTGTACTCTTACATTAATATCTGTACTCCCAAAGTATTCGTATTAATAATATCTCGCGAGAGCATTCAAGTCCGGGCCTAACAAACCCGGCAAATCTTGTGTTATTTACATTCCCTCAGACGTGCTCTCGCATTTTGTTTGTTACTCACCCATAGCCATATCCAGCAATCCCTTCTGTATAGTATTTTGGGTAACAACACTTTGATATGTAGTTTTTATATTTTACAGGTATTAATTCCATTGAAGATTTGTTTTGTCATCATCAAAAAGGGGGAGATTGTTAGAATAATTTATTCCATGCATTCATATTAATGATTTTGATGATAAGTTGATGGAATCAAACCAAAACAACAAAGGAATCTACAAAGGATCAAAAAGAAGTCGAAGACTCAAGAAATACAAAGAACCAGAAATAGCGCACGCTAAAACATAAGCTAGCGCACGCTAGTCATCAAGACAGAGAGTTCTGCATTCTGCACTGAAGCAGTTAGCACACGCAAATGTTCAAGCTAACACACACTATTCACAGAAGTTAACGTACGCTAAACTAAAAGAGTTACGTACACTAAAGGAAGGTCAAAACATCACACCGGTCACAACAGAATAACGTATGCAGTGACAAAGAATTAGCGCACGCTACGAATGTTAAATAGCGCACGCTAAAGAGCATTCGAATTCAAACCAAATCAATCCATTGGATTGATACGAGGAAGTCAAAAGTTGCAACGGGTACATGGTAATGTATGCTGTGACGAAGAATTAGGGCACGCTATGAATATTAAATAGTGCACGCTAAAGAGCATTCGAATTCAAACAAATCAATCCGTTGGATTGATATGAGGAAGTCAAAAGGATGCAACAGATACATGGTCATTAGCGCACGCTAGAGGGAGATATTAGCACACGCTAAATGGAAGATGTAGTAGCTACTGTATTGATCTGATCAACAGGTAACGCACGCTACATGCTGAGATTACATATGCTAAAGGGGAATAGCACATGCTAAGACACTGAATAGCGCATGCTAATAATGCAGCAGGAGCCAACGGCTAGTTGAGGCATTATGCTTATAAATACCAAGGCATTTGGTGTCATTCAATACAACAACTTCAAGCAAAGCTTATATACTTCAAATATCATTATCTTCATTAGTGTTGTTGTAATCAATCTTAATTCATAAGAGTTCGAGTGTTTGATTCACTCAATCAAACACGAGAGTAAAGAAAGAATTATAGATTTGATTCGGTGTTATTAGGATCATGGATCCGGCATTGTTAGAATCATAATCTAAATCCAAGTGAGGTTTGTCTAGTACCAATCGAAAGCTAGATAGGTTGATTCCTTATCCGATAGAAAAGGAAAACGGTTTAGCTTGGACCGGCAAAAAGACAAGAGCATAAAGGTTTATCTTGGATCGATAGAAGACAAGATTGTAACGGTATCCCTCGGACTGATAAAAGACGAGGTGTAGAGGTTTATCTTAAGCCTAAAGAAAAAGACAACGAGAGAGGATGTAGGCATATTTGGCCGAATCTCTATAAATCACCGTGTCGTTTACTTTACGCACTTTACGCTTCCGCGATCACAAAAGAGTTCATTACTCTTAACTACACCATTCAAGTGGTAGTATCATACCCGATAAATTATCTTCAATTTTATTAAATATTATTCTCATGCGGCTAATGGGAGGATTTGGATTGGTTAGACTCCTAGGAAAGCTACTATTTGTTGGGAATTGGAACCCCACTTAGAATGGTGGATAATATCGCGAAGTAGAGTTTTCAAACTCTTTTGCGTTTGTGGAAGCGTAATTAAATTGCGGAAGATAAATGACACAAGATTTATAGAGGTTTGGCCAATTGTGCCTACGTCCTCTCTCCGTATCTTTTTCTATAGGCTTAAGATCAACCTCTACACCCCGTCTTCTTTCATTCAGAGGGATACCGTTACAATCTTGTCTTCAATCGATCCAAGATAAACCGTTATGCTCTTGTCTTTTTGTCGGTCCAAGCTAAACCGTTTTCCTTTTCTATCGGATAAGGAATCAATCTATATAGCTTTCGATTGGTGATTTGGTACTAGAAAAACCTCACTTGAATTTAGATATGATTCTAATAATATCGGATCAACGATCCTAATAACACTGAATCAATCTACAATCTGTATCTTTCCTCTCGTGTATATATTTTCGTGTATGAATACTTAAACACTTATCAATTAAGCACAAATACAACAACGATAATGTATACAATGATAACAAGTATGTGTATAAGTTCCTTGAAGTTGTTGTGTTGAATGATACAAAGTGGTTTAGACTTATAGGAATATAGCCTCTGTAACATCCCCAAAACCAACTGGGAATATTACACGCCGTAAACCCTTTCCGCAAGGATCTACCAGGCTAAACGTCCATAAACAACCAAATGCTTGCCCGTCCAGGGTCAAACAATATAATAATACAGACCGTTAAGGTCACTTACACATAAACACACAGACCGATGAGGTCACACAACTCTATCAACAGGACTGACTAACAACATTACCCACGCAGGGGTTGAAATACAATACATCGGAAGACTGAAATCAATTCTCACAACACAACAAAAATCAAACAACTCTTGACTCATGATTAGTATCGCAGCTCGTCATCCTCTCGTGCCAATCCTGTGAGTGCTCCCCTGAATCTGCATGTACCTGGACGCAAAACAGACATCCACCCCCCGAATACTCGGGGGTTAGTAAAACTCCACTGTTTTACTAGTGCAAGTATCAAACCATACGAAATGTAACAAGCAAATAGCAACTACGAATTTAATACGGAAATCAATTATCAAAATGTTCCCGAGAAGTTTTAGAATTTCGAACTCAAGTAAGACATATTTGAAAAGGAACACATCATCTCGGGGATTTTTAAAACAAAAATTCTTTTGGACCTCGAGTCCCAATTTACAAAACCTTTTCGAAAACATTAGGGCCTTAGCCCGATTCTCGTTTCAAAGCATACAAAATAACATATCATTATGAGTCCGAGATCCATATTTAAAATGTTACCCGAACAATCACTGCTACACGATCATTGTTCGTACACATCATGTACCGAACTCCGGAGGCCTCGACGGACCTTACCCGGACCACACGCACTATTCGTACACATCATGTACCGAACTCCGGAGGCCTCAACGGACCCTACCCGGCCACAACATCGTTCGTACACATCATGTACCGAACTCCAGAGGCCTCGTCAGACCCTACCTGGATCACACACCTTGTCCGTACACGTCATGTACCGGACTAGAGGCCTCGTCAGACCCTACCTGGTTCACACACTTTGTTCGTACACATCATGTACCGAACTCCAGAGGCCTCGTCAGACCCTACCTGGTTCACACACTTTGTTCGTACACATCATGTACCGAACTCCAGAGGTCTCGTCAGACCCTACCTGGAACACACACACATCGACTCGACACAATTCATAATCATTAAATGTCAAGTCATTCCACATTACACCGAAATGTACAATCAAGTATGTAAACCAAAACAACACAAACATCATGACCATCACAACGACTCTTAACCAACATGACACACATTCGGTACACAATACATTGAACAAACACGTGTACAACCATCTCATATGTACATCGCAATCCTGCACAAATCGCACAACGCCTAACACGTATACCAATACATCACTATTATCACAAAGCCTTCAAATTTCGGAAAACACAACCAACTCGAACGGAACATATTTACGGAGGCAAGCAAAATCGTCATACATATCATACGTAATTACTATTCACAAGATACAAGTCGTATAATAAGATACTTGCCTCGAAACCACGACGCGGAGAATCGGCCGAAGTAGGTTGGCACGAACCGACTACGAACTCGCCGACTCCACCGAACGACAATCCACAACAATGAACTACGAACGAAAACAATAACCACGAAAATGAATTCCAAAGTACGACCCAAAGCTGCTGAATTCAAAGAACAAATGACGAAGGTTCAAGGTTTTCCCCCAAAACGGCCAAGAACACGATTCGTCCCGTCAAAACCCGAAAACGGAATTCCAAATTAAAATATGGATATAAAATCCATAGAATATGTTTAACAACATCATTTAACCATAATCGATCCATCGAAAACGGATGAAAAACGAGATCGAGGACAAATCCCCCAAAAAGTCAATTCGAAGGAAATCAAGAAATATACTTCGATTCGACGAAGAACAACGGATTAAATGATGTTAAACAAAAGAATACTACCAATATTAATCATACCCATCGTGTATTAATCAGCAACACGGAACGAATCGGACAAAAACGCAAAAACCCCAAATTTACCCAAAAGTAGGGTTCTAAAGATCTAACCTTGATTCGCTGGATCGAAGGATGTTATAGGATGATTGATCGGTGATATAAACTCAGAAACTTCATGGATTTGTTGTCCAACAACATGGTTTCGTCTCCTCCAAAACCCCAGCCTCGGACCGAAGGGAAATGAAATGAAAAATGACTGAAAATGTCGCTGGTCTGTCATTTATATCTCGGGCGGAACTAGCGTGCGCTAGCCTTCCCGCCTAGCGTGCGCTATCGGCCAAGATCGCCGAGCACTCTCGCCATGGCCCGCATGACCCGGCACCACCGACACCCGCCGACCATGACTCGACCGCCCGACTCCCGCTAGCGTGCGCTACGGCCGAAGCTCGCGCGCGCCGACTGGCCCAAAGAGCCACTGGACTAACAAACTCATCCCGGTAACGTACGCTAGTCGGCCGACAGCGTGCGCTACCTCTGCCGGTTAGCGTGCGCCACGACCGACAGTAGCGTGCGCTACCTGCCGATCCTGACCGAGTCCAGAACCTCAGAAACCCCACTGTCCGGCCCGATAGCGTGCGTTGGTCGACCAAGCTAGCGTGCGCTATACCTGCCGAGCTAGCGCGCAGACTTCCGGCCGTAGCGTACGCTACGCCGGTTCCTGCCGCACTCGTCCGGCCGGTACCCGCAATCATCCGGCCAGAACCCACAACCGTCCGGCCAGTCCCGCAACCGTCAGGGCTCGACGACTCGATTTCCGAAAACGTACGGAACGAACACGACGAAAAGTTCGCGGACAACATCAACGACCCGGAATGAAAACATAATACCATAATTAGTCATACGCGACCAAGAAACGGGTCGAGACAACAATTACAGATACAGATACCCGTAACTTTGGGTAAATTACAAAATGGCCCAAAACGCCCGGAAATCACGATACGTGATCGAATAACCAAACCGAAATTCACAACACGTCTAACAATGTTAAACGGACTTACGGGAAACTCGAAACAGCAGTTTCGAACGAGATTCGCAAGAACCGAACTCAAGTGCGGAAAAGTCGTTAGAAAGCACGGAACTCAACAAAACGACTCCGAAACGAATTCGGATGTCAAAAAGTGTAGAATTAATCATTCTCAGAATGACGAAACGGTCATGAGTGAGTCGTCAAAACGGACTTCGGCCGAAAAAAGAAATTTACCGAAAATCGAAAATTGCGGATATTACATTCTACTCTCCTTAAAAGAAGTTTCGTCCCGAAACTTAAAACAAGTAGGGGGAAGAAATATTCCGCCAGGAAAAACTCAACAAGATACACAAGAATGCGTAACTAACGCCCAACGGCGAAATGTTACAAACAACGCAAAGGAATATACGGCGTGAAAACACGCTCCACGACGACCAACACAACGTCGCCGTTAGGGATATAATAAAACCAAAAAATGACATGCGCCATCAAACGGATAATATAGCCAAGTCAATTATCCGACAATCACAAAACACAACGAACGAAAATCAATATGATTGACCAACCCGACGGTACATCAATCAAAACGCGAGCCAACCGCTGAACAAATACGGAATCCCACCGCCCAAGGGTTGGAAGATCGAAAACGAGACTAATTTCCCGAACTTAAGGGAATTAGGAAGGAGCCTGAATGCTCAACAATCACGAAATGAGAACAAAACCGAACAAACAAACGATCGAACCACAACGATCGAGACAACAAAAATCGAACAATCATGTTCGAAACACGAAGGATAAGAAAATTCAAACAACAACTCCCAGGATGATCTGGTGAGAACAACAAGACGTGCATTCCTATAAGATCCACAGGAAAGGGAATAGCGATTGAAAAGTCACAACGACAAATGAGTTATTCCAAAACAATACCACACTCGTTCGATCAACAAAAGCAAGGGGCAGGACAAGCTCAGAAATGTCAACGAACATAATGAGTCGACAGAGTCGAAAACACAAGAGTTCCAAATCCGATCCACTTCGAATAAAAGAACTAATAGAACCAGATGAGGTCACTCCCGAACAAGGTTCACAAGAATCGAACTGAACCCAAAAAGTCACATCGATAACCAGATTGACCCACAACAAGATCACAGCTCGTTCGGACGATGTAACCGAAATACAGAACAAGTTCATAAGGTATTAACGAACACGAGCGAATCGATAGACTGGAGAAAGAGAAAATATAGAAGTCAAAATAGTACGGGTATTACCTTTGACCTCGCCCCCAAAACTCACAACAACGGAACCAAGGTAACAATATAACAAGCAATCGACACAACGCAGAACAAACACCGATGCACACAATCATACCAACCCGAGCTCTAACAGCTCGCATATATGCGATAATGCATAAACCGCTACGAGGCGACAACATCCAATACCAATATCACACCCCTCACAGAGGCTACCACGACAACTGTGTGGCGAACGACTCAACGCTCACACCACCAATTCAACAACAACTCGGGGGTTAACACCCTAACGAGAGTACGAACATCACACATATATTCCCGGACCACAAATAGGAGTGATAGGTTTTGAAAACGAAAACCATCTTTTGAAAATAACTTGCAAGCACCAGTTGATCTTGAGTATCATATATCAAAAGTAGTACAAACATCGTCATCGAGACTTTAAAAAAAATCATCTTGCGTTTGATAAAAAAAAATGAAGACACCTTTCATTAAATTAAAACCTTTCAGCTATATTCGACCTTCGGGTCTAAGCGAATGCATTTCTAAATCATTAGAAATATTTCAAAATATTTTGATCCTCAAAGTAAAATAATCTTGAAACATAGCGTGGCGCTAGTAGGCATCTTGAGAACACTGTGAGAAAATAATTCATTTTAAAAGTACGTCTCGAGGTTTATTTATTTATTTATTTATTTTTTATTTTTTTTTCTTAAGATACCCAAGGTTTTCCAAAAGTACAATAGGCCAAAATGCCCAAAATTCGCACGTATCAGCATTCACTTAAACACATCATATCACACGCATCAAACCGCTCAAAATCTACGTCTCAAACTCATAGAGGAATAAGAAGAAATGAAGAAAAATGCAACTTCTAGACTGGTGTCCAGTACTTATACTGGACACAATTAGCGTGCGCTAATCATTAAGGTTAGCGTGCGCTATCGCGGCATCAAACAAAACTCCTGACTAAAATACACCGTTAGCGTGCGCTAACCCCAAGTGTTAGCGTGCGCTAACGAGAACTTCGCACCACCCAAGAGCTCTGGGATCGCTCGAACTACCGTGTAGCGTGCGCTATCCTCCCGTTAGCGTGCTACCAACGCACTCTTGCACGCGCTAGCCGCAAAGCGTAGCGTGCGCTAACGACCCACAGAGACAACAACGAACATATCGGAAAAATTACAACATTCCAAAAACAATCGAATTTAAAACCACATACTCAAATGGCAACTGTGGTCGCCAATTCAATCAAATGCATCTCGTGGTATCAAGTTTAAGCACACAGCAAAATCATTCATCGGAGTTTCTCACAAACTCTACCGTCGGTACCTTTTGAAACCCATCAAGGTTTACAACTTTCACAACATACCACCCCACCCGGTGGTTCAAAGATAAAACAATAACGTGCACAGTTCTATACACATACTATGTGCCACGAATAATAAACACAACTATATTACCCAATATTAGGTAAATAAAATTATGCACATGCAATTAACTCACTAAGATAAAAATCGAGATACGGGTATTACGCATAAAAGAGGAGACTTACATCCACAGTCAAATGCGAGGTGACGGTCGCCACGATACTAATCTCGTCCGACAACATAATCGACACGTTGTGACTACGCACAACTCAACTTGTCACCTAACGACTCGAGCGACAAGACAACACATTACTCGACAAATCACGACTTGACTCGACCCGGCCCTAGGTTTCGCAACCTAAGCTCTGATACCATAAATGTAACATCCCCAAAACCAACTGGGAATATTACACGCCGTAAACCCTTTCCGCAAGGATCTACCAGGCTAAACGTCCATAAACAACCAAATGCTTGCCCGTCCAGGGTCAAACAATATAATAATACAGACCGTTAAGGTCACTTACACATAAACACACAGACCGATGAGGTCACACAACTCTATCAACAGGACTGACTAACAACATTACCCACGCAGGGGTTGAAATACAATACATCGGAAGACTGAAATCAACTCTGACAACACAACAAAAATCAAACAACTCTTGACTCATGATTAGTATCGCAGCTCGTCATCCTCTCGTGCCAATCCTATGAGTGCTCCTCTGAATCTGCATGTACCTGGACGCAAAACAGACATCCACCCCCCGAATACTCGGGGGTTGGTAAAACTCCACTGTTTTACTAGTGCAAGTATCAAACCATACGAAATGTAACAAGCAAATAGCAACTACGAATTTAATACGGAAATCAATTATCAAAATGTTCCCGAGAAGTTTTAGAATTTCCAACTCAAGTAAGAGATATTTGAAAAGGAACACATCATCTCGGGGATTTTTAAAACAGAAATTCTTTTGGACCTCGAGTCCCAATTTACAAAACCTTTTCGAAAACATTAGGGCCTTAGCCCGATTCTCGTTTCAAAGCATACAAAATAATATATCATTATGAGTCCGAGATCCATATTTAAAATGTTACCCGAACAATCACTGCTACACGATCATTGTTCGTACACATCATGTACCGAACTCCGGAGGCCTCGACGGACCTTACCCGGACCACACGCACTGTTCGTACACATCATGTACCGAACTCCGGAGGCCTCAACGGACCCTACCCGGCCACAACATCGTTCGTACACATCATGTACCGAACTCCAGAGGCCTCGTCAGACCCTACCTGGATCACACACCTTGTCCGTACACGTCATGTACCGGACTCCAGAGGCCTCGTCAGACCCTACCTGGTTCACACACTTTGTTCGTACACATCATGTACCGAACTCCAGAGGCCTCGTCAGACCCTACCTGGTTCACACACTTTGTTCGTACACATCATGTACCGAACTCCAGAGGTCTCGTCAGACCCTACCTGGAACACACACATCGACTCGACACAATTCATAATCATTAAATGTCAAGTCATTCCACATTACACCGAAATGTACAATCAAGTATGTAAACCAAAACAACACAAACATCATGACCATCACAACGACTCTTAACCAACATGACACACATTCGGTACACAATACATTGAACAAACACGTGTACAACCATCTCATATGTACATCGCAATCCTGCACAAATGGCACAACGCCTAACACGTATACCAATATATCACTATTATCACAAAGCCTTCAAATTTCGGAAAACACAACCAACTCGAACGGAACATATTTACGGAGGCAAGCAAAATCGTCATACATATCATACGTAATTACTATTCACAAGATACAAGTCGTATAATAAGATACTTGCCTCGAAACCACGACGCGGAGAATCGGCCGAAGTAGGTTGGCACGAACCGACTACGAACTCGCCGACTCCACCGAACGACAATCCACAACAATGAACTACGAACGAAAACAATAACCACGAAAATGAATTCCAAAGTACGACCCAAAGCTGCTGAATTCAAAGAACAAATGACGAAGGTTCAAGGTTTTCCCCCCAAAACGGCCAAGAACACGATTCGTCCCGTCAAAACCCGAAAATGGAATTCCAAATTAAAATATGGATATAAAATCCATAGAATATGTTTAACAACATCATTTAACCATAATCGATCCATCGAAAACGGATGAAAAACGAGATCGAGGACAAATCCCCCAAAAAGTCAATTCGAAAGAAATCAAGAAATATACTTCGATTCGATGAAGAACAACGGATTAAATGATGTTAAACACAAGAATACTACCAATATTAATCATACCCATCGTGTATTAATCAACAACACGGAACGAATCGGACAAAAACGCAAAAACCCCAAATTTACCCAAAAGTAGGGTTCTAAAGATCTAACCTTGATTCGCTGGATCGAAGGATGTTATAGGATGATTGATCGGTGATATAAACTCAGAAACTTCATGGATTTGTTGTCCAACAACATGGTTTCGTCTCCTCCAAAACCCCAGCCTCGGACCGAAGGGAAATGAAATGAAAAATGACTGAAAATGTCGCTGGTCTGTCATTTATATACTGGGCCGGAACTAGCGTGCGCTAGCCTTCCCGGCCTAGCGTGCGCTATCGGCCAGTATCGGCCGAGCACTCTCGGCCATGGCCCGCATGACCCGGCACCACCGACAATTCTGCCGACCATGACTCGACCGCCTGACTCCCGCTAGCGTGCGCTACGGCCGGAAGCCTGCGCGCGCTAGCCGACCTGTCCAGTAGCCACTGGACTAACAAACTCATCCCGGTAACGTACGCTAGTCGGCCGACAGCGTGCGCTACCCCTGCCGGTTAGCGTGCGCCACGACCGACAGTAGCGTGCGCTACCTGCCGATCCTGGCCGAGTCCAGAACCTCAGAAACCCCACTGTCCGGCCCGATAGCGTGCGTTGGTCGACCAAGCTAGCGTGCGCTATACCTGCCGAGCTAGCGCGCGCAGACTTCCGGCCGTAGCGTACGCTACGCCGGTTCCTTGATCGGCGGAAAACTTATCCTAAAAATAGGAGTTCTTGAGTCGCTCGCAAATATATACGAGGTAGAAGTAGTTTGTGGTAAGTTCTACCAAGGTCTTTTCTCTCGAGGATTGTCCAACAGGGCTTCGTATAATTTTTTTGTTACAAATTGCGAGAAATAAATACTAAAATAGATTATTGAGTTTTTAAATATTAATTAAATTAAAATGCACTATTTTTAATTTAAACTATTTTTTAATAAGACTAGTTTATATAAGACTATTTTTATACTAGACTATTTATATTAAGACTATTTATACTAGACTATTTATACTAGACTATTTATATTAAGACTATTTATACTAGACTATTTATACTAGACTATTTATATTAAGACTATTTTTATACTAGACTATTTATATTAAGACTATTTATACTAGACTATTTATACTAGACTATTTATACTAGACTATTTATACTAGACTATTTTTAACTAGTGAAAATGAAATAGAATTAAAATGAGTTGGGAATTTATAAAATCTAGGGGATTACGGGTTCATTAAATTAGGTATTTAATTAAGTATAGGAATTAATTTATATGGATATAAAAGAAAAAATGAATGTTTATCGAGTAATCAACTTTTCACCTCCGTACTTTCGTAATCAAAGATGTCTTAATCATTGTCACTTTTTAAGATGTTGATAACAAGATTAACACTTGATAGATTGAAAAGATGTGTTTCCAATACACTTAACAATCAATCAAGGAGGTTTCACTAGTAGAAATAGGATATGATCAATCTCTATTTAAACCAATTAGTCCTTTCATTTCTCTAACTTGACTATTTTTAGGATAAACGATCGTTCATCGAGTAATCAACTTTTCACCTCCGTACTTTCGTAATCAAAGATGTCTTAACCACTTTCGCAATCTTAAGATGTTGATAACAAGATTAACATTTGATAGATTGAAACGATATGTTTCCAATTCACTCAACAATCAATCAAGAAGGTTTCATTAGTAAAAATAGGATATGATCAATCTCTATTTAAACCAATTAGTCCTAAAAATAGTTTAAATCAATCAAATACTCAATATATAACCTAATAGAAATCCCCCTTCCCCTAGGAAGAAAGATTAGCTACTCATCGGTTTATACATACTAAAATTATAATAGAAATAATTGATATATATAATATATATAGAAACTTTTAATTACTAGAACTTAATGACAATAGATAAAACTTACTTGAATATGATGAATCAAAGTGCAAAAAACAAACTTCAAACTTGTTTAAAGGTTACAAGCTTACAAAATTTGAAAGTAAAACACTAAGTAAAATACTAAGTGCTTATTGATCAAGCACTTTTCAATTACAAACTAAATGAAAGAAAAACTTCAAACCAAAAATAAAATACAAACTAAAATTGAAAATTCTAAGGAAAATATATTGCTAAAGGAAAGGAGTATTTCTTAGCAAGAAGTTGAGGATTTCTTGGTAAGAATGTGTGTTGGTTTGCAATGGGTGAACATGTCCTTTTATAGGTGATTTTCAAGAATACAATTGATTATTTAATTCAAAATATCTATTGTAATATCATTTTTTTAATTCTTTGTTCACACTTCACCCATGTCTTTGAATTTTCAGATTTTTGACCAAAAAAATATCTTGTAGTTGAGTTCACAAGTTGGTCAAAAGTGGACTAATTTTGCATGGCATCTGCTGAAAAACGGCGATGAAAAACGGCCCGGTTGCCCGTGTTGTGCGCCGTTTTGTGGTGACTCGGTCTCTTCCGGAATACGCGGGAGGACACGGCGCTAAATGCCGGCCGTGTGTGAAACGGCCCAAGACACGGCCCTTGTTGCGCCGTATGTGAAACGGCCGACAGAACACGGTCCATTTTGCGCCGTTTTGTATGGTCGTTTGTCCTGGAAAAATTCCCGTCGTTGGATTTGATCTTGTTTTCCGTTCTTTTTGATGCTTCATGTCGCAATCAGTAAAATAACCATTTTTAGCTCATGTTTGGACATATACGTAAAATATATATTTTTAATCACAAATCAGTACAATTATGCCCGGAAAAATGAATATTTTGTATATGAATTTTAGATCAATTATGCACTAATCAAATACCCCACACTTAAATTCTTGCTAGTCCCGAGCAAGACTCATTATTAATCACACACAAAATAAAAATTAAAATAAGACACAAAATAAAAAATAAAAAATAATACACACAAATTTAAGAAAAATAATTATATATAAAGATAAAAAGAGATCAAAATGCCATTAATACACAATAACCAACTTTATACAGTAGATAGAAAATGAATCAAGATTCAAAATAAATCTACTAACGATTTTGAAGTTAAAACACGGTTTTTATTTTTGTAATTCCAAAATGCAAGGTTTCCCCCCCTAAAGGTTGATTATTTCTTTCCCACTCGTGACTTCACACGACTCCCTTTAATGGTTGCTCTCGATCACTCGTTTATTTTTCGACTCAATATGAAGAAGAATTTCATCGGCGTCATCAAATATTGTGATTTTCACAAAATTGAGTGTATTGAAATTCAAATTGCTAATTAATTCAAATCTGCTCATAAACTACATCCCTTTTAGTGATAGCTTTCACACCGTTATTTGCTAACGTGTAGCTCTTTTCACTAACACAATTTCTATCTCATTATTTTTCTTTCGTAAAAGGTGATAGCTTTCACACCGTTATTTGCTAACGTGTAGCTCTTTTCACCAATTTTTCGAGACGGCGACTACGCACCAACAATGGTTAGTCCTTTATTTTTCGCAAAATTTAAGACTTCCAAAATTAGGCATTTATTCTGCTCAACACTTCTCCTTTTCGTCATTTTTTTAGGTGATAGCTTTCACACCGTTATTTGCTAACGTGTAGCTCTTTTCACCAATGACTCCTATTTTTTTTTTTGGGAATAGAATTTTTGCGAGAAAATCATTTTTAGTTAAGCATGAAAAATCAAAAACTCCACAAATTAAGTAAATTTCGGTTTATTTTTCATCAACCAATTGATTCTTCTTTTCTCAAGGTAACGAATGACTCGATTTTATATGATAATTACAAGGCTTGGAAAGAGAGATTAAGGCTCAAAAATTTTTTTTTGGAATATACAATTTTTACGGTTAAAACAATTTTAGAAGCTTGTATATAGTTAATTTATTGGTGTTTATGGCGGATCTAGAAATCTCACAAATCAAAATACTATATATATATATATATATACTAAAAAAAAAAATTTAAGGCAAATAAAAACACACCAAAATACTAACACACTAAAACATACTACAACAAACCACCCCCAAACTTGAAAATAAAAGCTGTCTCGGTTTATAAAATAAAAATAAAAATCAATGCGAAAGCGAATACTCCTGTTAAGAAAGTTGATGTCTGAGCCTAACGCCTTTTAGAATGCAAGAGAATAAATATACGAGGCACACACAAAAGAAAATAAAATATACTCGTAAGTATAACATAATTTTTAGATGCGCATCAAGAAAGTCCGAAGAGTCGCCTTACGCTGCCATCAAAGTTTTTATAAAAGCAAAACACGAAATAAAAATTACAGCAATACATAAATCGCGAATAGATGCGCGTCAAGAGATCAAGAAGAAACTCCTTAAGCTGCCATCATTTAGCACGATTATTACACACGACAGAAAGTAAAAATACAAGAGGTCCGTCATGGGTTATCAAAGGGAGAGGAATGAATCCACTTTTCGTTTTCTCACTGTAAAATCTTCTACCCAGATAATTTTAGCTAGAGCTGGATCTGGTTGAGGAACAAATTCATTCGGTTTTTTGATTAGTTCTTCTGGTGTGGTTGCAACGACTATGATTCGTTTAGCACGCTCGGAAATAAAACCCTTTTCGGCAGAGTAGTCGATGAAAGACAGTAAACCATCAAAGAAACCATTGACATTAAGCACTCCTATTGGTTTTGATGAACAATTATTTGGCTCACGGTAACCACATGAAAAAGTTCCTCAAGGTGCCAAAACCACGGGAAGGGCGATAAAGGCGCGAAATTATTTATCATGTGAGTTATGCGATCTTGCATATTCACAGATCTAAACTCATCTCCAATAGTTGACCGGTGATTTTACTTTCGGCCAGAGGTTTTGGGATTACTCCCAATACTCTTACTCCTTCCATATAGGCGAAGCGGCACTCGTCCCATTAATCCTAGACTTCCTCCTCCGTAAACTACATGAATGCATTTTTCTCCTAAGGTACGACCCAAGTCGTGGGGCATGATGAAGCATGCCTCTTTTCCAGAACTAGATCCACCAAAAATGCAGACTGTGTAAAATTTTTTTGTGGAAGATGATGACTCCATTTTTGAAAAGAATTTTTTTTTTTTTGAGAGAAAAAGAGAAAAGTACAAGTTTGAGGGATGAATAAAAGAAACAAGCACAAAGGTTATTTATAGAAGAAAAAATGAGGAAAAATTGCTTAACAAGTTTGTGATTTCGTTGATTGCGCTTCAACTACTCAATAGAATAATGAATGCATTTATCGCGTATCACATTTTTTATTTAGAAAATCTCACCACACGACAAAAATAAAAGATACTCACGCGTTTGTACAGTAGTTGTGATTGTGGCTCACATCTTCCTCTGATTTTACGTTCAGAAACGGCCTAAACGCCTTCTATGAGTCGGGGAGAAGCTTCCCATCCAATTTTCTTACAAATTGGCAAGCGAGTCTTTAAGCGTCGATTCCCAAGACGTTGTTCATATTCTGGTTTGAATTTATTCCACAAACATTGAATTCCGTAATACACAAGTCCACTAGGATGCGTGTCAAGAGAAATTTCGATATTATCTAAATTCTCCTTATTCAGACCATCATTAATGAACTGAATTTTATCTTCTCTGTTTGTAGATGGAATTCCTAAAGATCGACATTTTGCATTACAGTTCCATCTAGCACATTTATAGCAAACGGCTAGAATCTTTGCTCGTCGTTTCTTGGCATATGAACTTTTTCCAAGCCCTGGTAAGAATCTAGTTGGTGTTTCTGTGAATTCACCTTCTATTCTTACTTTGGCTTCGATAATGAATCTTATGTCAAAAGGTATGCTTTTATTCGTAAGCAACCTCATCCTTTCAAGCCTTGTCTTGTAAATTTTTAAAATTTCATTTTTGCTTAGAAAGGGAAATCTTTTTTCAATATTATTCAAAGTTTCATCCATGACAAAAAAAATTAAAATGAAAAACGATAAAATATCTACAAATATCAGTTGTTTGTGGGAAACTGAAAAATCCGACTTTGATAGTCATGGAGTACCGTTATCCGCCACTTGACCGGACAGAAGAATAAAAGATGCAGAAATAAAGAAAGATAAAATAACAAGATATAAACAAAAGTATACAAAAAAATTATATTTGGCCTAAAACAATCCCCGGCAACGGCGCCAAAATTTGATCGGCCAAAAACTTATCCTAAAAATAGGAGTTCTTGAGTCGCTCGCAAATATATACGAGGTAGAAGTAGTTTGTGGTAAGTTCTACCAAGGTCTTTTCTCTCGAGGATTGTCCAACAGGGCTTCGTATAATTTTTTGTTACAAATTGCGAGAAATAAATACTAAAATAGATTATTGAGTTTTTAAATATTAATTAAATTAAAATGCACTATTTTTAATTTAAACTATTTTTTAATAAGACTAGTTTATATAAGACTATTTTTATACTAGACTATTTATATTAAGACTATTTATACTAGACTATTTATACTAGACTATTTATATTAAGACTATTTATACTAGACTATTTATACTAGACTATTTATATTAAGACTATTTTTATACTAGACTATTTATATTAAGACTATTTATACTAGACTATTTATACTAGACTATTTATACTAGACTATTTATACTAGACTATTTTTAACTAGTGAAAATGAAATAGAATTAAAATGAGTTGGGAATTTATAAAATGTAGGGGATTACGGGTTCATTAAATTAGGTATTTAATTAAGTATAGGAATTGATTTATATGGATATAAAAGAAAAAATGAATGTTTATCGAGTAATCAACTTTTCACCTCCGTACTTTCGTAATCAAAGATGTCTTAATCGCTGTCACTTTTTTAAGATGTTGATAACAAGATTAACACTTGATAGATTGAAAAGATGTGTTTCCAATACACTTAACAATCAATCAAGGAGGTTTCACTAGTAGAAATAGGATATGATCAATCTCTATTTAAACCAATTAGTCCTTTCATTTCTCTAACTTGACTATTTTTAGGATAAACGATCGTTCATCGAGTAATCAACTTTTCACCTCCGTACTTTCGTAATCAAAGATGTCTTAACCACTTTCGCAATCTTAAGATGTTGATAACAAGATTAACATTTGATAGATTGAAAAGATATGTTTCCAATTCACTCAACAATCAATCAAGAAGGTTTCATTAGTAAAAATAGGATATGATCAATCTCTATTTAAACCAATTAGTCCTAAAAATAGTTTAAATCAATCAAATACTCAATATATAACCTAATAGAAATCCCCCTTCCCCTAGGAAGAAAGATTAGCTACTCATCGGTTTATACATACTAAAATTATAATAGAAATAATTGATATATATAATATATATATATAGAAACTTTTAATTACTAGAACTTAATGACAATAGATAAAACTTACTTGAATATGATGAATCAAAGTGCAAAAAACAAACTTCAAACTTGTTTAAAGGTTACAAGCTTACAAAATTTGAAAGTAAAACACTAAGTAAAATACTAAGTGCTTATTGATCAAGCACTTTTCAATTACAAACTAAATGAAAGAAAAACTTCAAACCAAAAATAAAATACAAACTAAAATTGAAAATTCTAAGGAAAATATATTGCTAAAGGAAAGGAGTATTTCTTAGCAAGAAGTTGAGGATTTCTTGGTAAGAATGTGTGTTGGTTTGCAATGGGTGAACATGTCCTTTTATAGGTGATTTTCAAGAATACAATTGATTATTTAATTCAAAATATCTATTGTAATATCATTTTTTTAATTCTTTGTTCACACTTCACCCATGTCTTTGAATTTTCAGATTTTTGACCAAAAAAATATCTTGTAGTTGAGTTCACAAGTTGGTCAAAAGTGGACTAATTTTGCATGGCATCTGTGAAAGCGGCGATGAAAAGCGGCCCGGTTGCCCGTGTTGTGCGCCGTTTTGTGGTGACTCGGTCTCTTCCGGAATACAAGCGAGGACACGGCGCTAAATGCCGGCCGTGTGTGAAACGGCCCAAGACACGGCCCTTGTTGCGCCGTATGTGAAACGGCCGACAGAACACGGTCCATTTTGCGCCGTTTTATATGGTCGTTTGTCTGGAAAAATTCCCGTCGTTGGATTTGATCTTGTTTTCCGTTCTTTTGATGCTTCATGTCGCAATCAGTAAAATAACCATTTTTAGCTCATGTTTGGACATATCAGTAAAATATATATTTTTAATCACAAATCGGTACAATTATGCCGGAAAAATGAATATTTTGTATATGAATTTTAGATCAATTATGCACTAATCATTCTGCCGCTTTCGTCCGGCGGTACCATAATCATCCGGCGAGAACCCACAACCGTCGGCGGTCCATAGCCGTCCGGCGATCCATGGCCGTCGAGGGCTCGGCGACTTCGATTTGAAAGCGTCACGGGCGAACACGGCGAAAAGTTCGCGGACAACATCAACGACCGGAATGAAAACATAATACCATAATTAGTCATACGCGACCAAGAAACGGGTCGAGACAACAATTACGGTCTGGATACGTAACTTTGGGTAAATTACAAAATGGCCCAAAGCGCTTGGAAATCACGATACGTGATCGAATAACCAAACCGAAATTCACAACACGTCTAACAAAGTTAAGCGGACTTACGGGAAACTCGAAGCGTGCTTTGAGCGAGATTCGCAAGAACCGAACTCAAGTGAGGAAAAGTCGTTAGAAAGCACGGAACTCAACAAAACGACTCCGAAACGAATTCGGATGTCAAAAAGTGTAGAATTAATCATTCTCAGAATGACGAAACGGTCATGAGTGAGTCGTCAAAACGGACTTCGGCCGAAAAAAGAAATTTACCGAAAATCGAAAATTGCGGATATTACATTCTACTCTCCTTAAAAGAAGTTTCGTCCCGAAACTTAAAACAAGTAGGGGGAAGAAATATTCCGCCAGGAAAAACTCAACAAGATACACAAGAATGCGTAACTAACGCCCAACGGCGAAATGTTACAAACAACGCAAAGGAATATACGGCGTGAAAACACGCTCCACGACGACCAACACAACGTCGCCGTTAGGGATATAATAAAACCAAAAAATGACAAGCGCCATCAAACGGATAATATAGCCAAGTCAATTATCCGACAATCACAAAACACAACGAACGAAAATCAATATGATTGACCAACCCAACGGTACATCAATCAAAACGCGAGCCAACCGCTGAACAAATACGGAATCCCACCGCCCAAGGGTTGGAAGATCGAAGCGAGACTAATTTCCCGAACTTAAGGGAATTAGGAAGGAGCACGAATGCTCAACAATCACGAAGCGAGAACAAAACCGAACAAACAAACGATCGAACCACAACGATCGAGACAACAAAAATCGAACAATCATGTTCGAAACACGAAGGATAAGAAAATTCAAACAACAACTCCCAGGATGATCTGGTGAGAACAACAAGACGTGCATTCCTATAAGATCCACAGGAAAGGGAATAGCGATTGAAAAGTCACAACGACAAATGAGTTATTCCAAAACAATACCACACTCGTTCGATCAACAAAAGCAAGGGGCAGGACAAGCTCAGAAATGTCAACGAACATAATGAGTCGGAGTCGAAAACACAAGAGTTCCAAATCCGATCCACTTCGAATAAAAGAACTAATAGAACCAGATGAGGTCACTCCCGAACAAGGTTCACAAGAATCGAACTGAACCCAAAAAGTCACATCGATAACCAGATCGACCCACAACAAGATCACAGCTCGTTCGGACGATGTAACCGAAATACAGAACAAGTTCATAAGGTATTAATGAACACGAGCGAATCGATAGACTGGAGAAAGAGAAAATATAGAAGTCAAAATAGTACGGGTATTACCTTTGACCTCGCCCCCAAAACTCACAACAACGGAACCAAGGTAACAATATAACAAGCAATCGACACAACGCAGAACAAACACTGATGCACACAATCATACCAACCCGAGCTCTAACAGCTCGCATATATGCGATAATGCATAAACCGCTACGAGGCGACAACATCCAATACCAATATCACACCCCTCACAGAGGCTACCACGACAACTATGTGGCGAACGACTCAACGCTCACACCACCAATTCAACAACAACTCGGGGGTTAACACCCTAACGAGAGTACGAACATCACACATATATTCCCGGACCACAAATAGGAGTGATAGGTTTTGAAAACGAAAACCATCTTTTGAAAATAACTTGCAAGCACCAGTTGATCTTGAGTATCATATATCAAAAGTAGTACAAACATCGTCATCGAGACTTTAAAAAAAATCATATTGCGTTTGATAAAAAAAATGAAGACACCTTTCGTTAAATTAAAACCTTTCAGCTATATTCGACCTTCGGGTCTAAGCGAATGCATTTCTAAATCATTAGAAATATTTCAAAATATTTTGATCCTGAAAGTAAAATAATCTTGAAACATAGCGTGGCGCTAGTAGGCATCTTGAGAACACTGTGAGAAAATAATTCATTTTAAAAGTACGTCTCGAGGTTTATTTATTTATTTATTTATTTTTCTTTTTTTTTTCTTAAGATACCCAAGGTTTTCCAAAAGTACAATAGGCCAAAATGCCCAAAATTCGCACGTATCAGCATTCACTTAAACACATCATATCACACGCATCAAACCGCTCAAAATCTACGTCTCAAACTCATAGAGGAAGAAGAAGAAATGAAGAAAAATGCAACTTCTAGACTGGTGTCCAGTACTTATACTGGACACAATTAGCGTGCGCTAATCATTAAGGTTAGCGTGCGCTATCGCGGCATCAAACAAAACTCCTGACTAAAATACACCGTTAGCGTGCGCTAACCCCAAGTGTTAGCGTGCGCTAACGAGAACTTCAGACCCAGTCCAGTAGCTCCTGGACTGCTCTGAACTACCAGGTAGCGTGCGCTATCCTCCCGTTAGCGTGCTACCAACGCACGCTTGCACGCGCTAGCCGCAAAGCGTAGCATGCGCTAACGACCCACCGAGACAACAACAGAACATATCAGAAAAATTACAACATTCCAAAAACAATCGAATTTAAAACCACATACTCAAATGGCAACCAGGGTCGCCAATTCAATCAAATGCATCTCGTGGTATCAAGTTTAAGCACACAGCAAAATCATTCATCGGAGTTTCTCACAAACTCTACCGTCGGTACCTTTTCGAAACCCATCAAGGTTTACAACTTTCACAACATACCACCCCACCCGGTGGTTCAAAGATAAAACAATAACGTGCACAGTTCTATACACATACTATGTGCCACGAATAATAAACACAACTATATTACCCAATATTAGGTAAATAAAATTATGCACCGCAATTAACTCACTAAGATAAAAATCGAGATACACAGGTATTACGCATAAAAGAGGAGACTTACATCCACAGGTCGTACGGAGGTGACGGTCGCCCACGATACTAATCTCGTCCGACAACATAACCGACACGTTGTGACTACGCACAACTCAACTTGTCACCTAACGACTCGAACGACAAGACAACACATTACTCGACAAATCACGACTTGACTCGACCCGACAGCCTAGGTTTCCGCAACCTAAGCTCTGATACCATAAATGTAACATCCCCAAAACCAACTGGGAATATTACACGCCGTAAACCCTTTCCGCAAGGATCTACCAGGCTAAACGTCCATAAACAACCAAATGCTTGCCCGTCCAGGGTCAAACAATATAATAATACAGACCGTTAAGGTCACTTACACATAAACACACAGACCGATGAGGTCACACAACTCTATCAACAGGACTGACTAACAACATTACCCACGCAGGGGTTGAAATACAATACATCGGAAGACTGAAATCAACTCTGACAACACAACAAAAATCAAACAACTCTTGACTCATGATTAGTATCGCAGCTCGTCATCCTCTCGTGCCAATCCTGTGAGTGCTCCCCTGAATCTGCATGTACCTGGACGCAAAACAGACATCCACCCCCCGAATACTCGGGGTTAGTAAACTCCTTTGTTTTACTAGTGCAAGTATCAAACCATACGAAATGTAACAAGCAAATAGCAACTACGAATTTAATACGGAAATCAATTATCAAAATGTTCCCGAGAAGTTTTAGAATTTCGAACTCAAGTAAGAGATATTTGAAAAGGAACACATCATCTCGGGGATTTTAAAAGCAGAAATTCTTTTGGACCTCGAGTCCCAATTTACAAAACCTTTTCGAAAACATTAGGGCCTTAGCCCGATTCTCGCTTCAAAGCATACAAAATAATATATCATTATGAGTCCGAGATCCATATTTAAAATGTTACCCGAACAATCATTGCTACGATCATTGTTCGTACACATCATGTACCGAACTCCGAGGCCTCGACGGACCTTACCCGACCACACGCCTTTGTTCGTACACATCATGTACCGAACTCCGGAGGCCTCAGCGGACCCTACCCGGCCACAACATCGTTCGTACACATCATGTACCGAACTCCAGAGGCCTCGTCGGACCCTACGGATCACACACCTTGTCCGTACACGTCATGTACCGGACTCCAGAGGCCTCGTCGGACCTACTGGTTCACACACTTTGTTCGTACACATCATGTACCGAACTCCGAGGCCTCGTCGGACCTACGGTTCACACACTTTGTTCGTACACATCATGTACCGAACTCCGAGGTCTCGTCGGACCCTACCACGGAACACACACATCGACTCGACACAATTCATAATCATTAAATGTCAAGTCATTCCACATTACACCGAAATGTACAATCAAGTATGTAAACCAAAACAACACAAACATCATGACCATCACAACGACTCTTAACCAACATGACACACATTCGGTACACAATACATTGAACAAACACGTGTACAACCATCTCATATGTACATCGCAATCCCGCACAAATGGCACAACGCCTAACACGTATACCAATATATCACTATTATCACAAAGCCTTCAAATTTGGAAAACACAACCAACTCGAACGGAACATATTTACGGAGGCAAGCAAAATCGTCATACATATCATACGTAATTACTATTCACAAGATACAAGTCGTATAATAAGATACTTGCCTCGAAACCACGACGCGGAGAATCGGCCGAAGTAGGTTGGCACGAACCGACTACGAACTCGCCGACTCCACCGAACGACAATCCACAACAATGAACTACGAACGAAAACAATAACCACGAAAATGAATTCCAAAGTACGACCCAAAGTGCTTGAATTCAAAGAACAAATGACGAAGGTTCAAGGTTTTCCCAAAACGGCCAAGAACACGATTCGTCCCGTCAAAACCCGAAAATGGAATTCTAAATTAAAATATGGATATAAAATCCATAGAATATGTTTAACAACATCATTTAACCATAATCGATCCATCGAAAACGGATGAAAAACGAGATCGAGGACAAATCCCCCAAAAAGTCAATTCGAAGGAAATCAAGAAATATACTTCGATTCGATGAAGAACAACGGATTAAATGATGTTAAACACAAGAATACTACCAATATTAATCATACCCATCGTGTATTAATCAGCAACACGGAACGAATCGGACAAAAACGCAAAAACCCCAAATTTACCCAAAAGTAGGGTTCTAAAGATCTAACCTTGATTCGCTGGATCGAAGGATGTTATAGGATGATTGATCGGTGATATAAACTCAGAAACTTCATGGATTTGTTGTCCAACAACATGGTTTCGTCTCCTCAAAACCTGACCTCGGAATGAAGGAAATGAAATGAAAAATATGAAAATGTCATTGATGCATCATTTATATCTTGGGCCGGAACTAGCGTGCGCTAGCCTTCCGCCTAGCGTGCGCTATCGGCAATATCGGCCGAGCACTCTCGGCCATGGCCCGCATGACCGGCACCACCGACAATCCGCCGACCATGACTCGACCGCCGACTCCGCTGGCGTGCGCTACGGCGGAGGCTGCGCGCTAGCCATTGGTCCGAAGAGCCACCGGACTAACAAACTCATCCGTGCTTGTCGCTAGTCGGCCGACGGCGTCGCTACCTGCCGGTTAGCGTGCGCCACGACCAAGCGATGGCGTGCGCTACTGCCGATCTGGCCGAGTCGAGAACCTCGAAACCCCCTGTATCGGCCCGATAGCGTGCGTTGGTCGACCAAGCTAGCGTGCGCTATACTGCCGAGCTAGCGCGCGGCTTCCGGCCGTGGCGTACGCTACGCCGGTTCTGCGCACTCGTCCGGCCGGTACCCGCAATCATCCGGCGAGAACCCACAACCGTCGGCGATCCATAACCGTCCGGCCGATCCATGGCCGTCGAGGGCTCGGCGACTCGATTTAGAAAGCGTCAGGAGCGAACACGACGAAAAGTTCGCGGACAACATCAACGACCGGAATGAAAACATAATACCATAATTAGTCATACGCGACCAAGAAACGGGTCGAGACAACAATTACAGTCTGAGATACAGTAACTTTGGGTAAATTACAAAATGGCCCAAAGCGCTAGGAAATCACGATACGTGATCGAATAACCAAACCGAAGTTCACAACACGTCTAACAAAGTTAAACGGACTTACGGGAAACTCAAAGCAGCGTTTGAACGAGATTCGCAAGAACCGAACTCAAGTGCGGAAAAGTCGTTAGAAAGCACGGAACTCAACAAAACGACTCGAAACGAATTCGGATGTCAAAAGTGTAGAATTAATCATTCTCGGAATGACGAAACGGTCATGAGCGAGTCGTCAAAACGGACTTCGCCGAAAAAGAAATTTGAAAATCGAAATTGCGGATATTACATTCTACTCTCCTTAAAAGAAGTTTCGTCCCAAACTTAAAACAAGTAGGGAAGAAATATTCCGGGAAAAACTCAACAAGATACACAAGAATGCGTAACTAACGCCCAACGGCGAAATGTTACAAACAACGCAAAGGAATATACGGCGTGAAAACACGCTGCACGACGACCAACACAACGTCGCCGTTAGGGATATAATAAAACCAACAAATGACAAGCGCCATCAAACGGATAATATAGCCAAGTCAATTATCCGACAATCACAAAACACAACGAACGAAAATCAATATGATTGACCAACCCAACGGTACATCAATCAAAACGCGAGCCAACCGCTGAACAAATACGGAATCCCACCGCCCAAGGGTTGGAAGATCGAAAACGAGACTAATTTCCCGAACTTAAGGGAATTAGGAAGGAGCTGAATGCTCAACAATCACGAAGCGAGAACAAAACCGAACAAACAAGCGATCGAACCACAACGATCGAGACAACAAAAATCGAACAATCATGTTCGAAACACGAAGGATAAGAAAATTCAAACAACAACTCCCAGGATGATCTGGTGAGAACAACAAGACGTGCATTCCTATAAGATCCACAGGAAAGGGAATAGCGATTGAAAAGTCACAACGACAAATGAGTTATTCCAAAACAATACCACACTCGTTCGATCAACAAAAGCAAGGCGGGACAAGCTCGAAATGTCAACGAACATAATGAGTCGACAGAGTCGAAAACACAAGAGTTCCAAATCCGATCCACTTGAATAAAAGAACTAATAGAACCGGATGAGGTCACTCCCGAACAAGGTTCACAAGAATCGGCCCGAACCCAAAAAGTCACATCGATAACGGATCGACCCACAACAAGATCACGGCTCGTTCGGACGATGTAACCAAAATACGAACAAGTTCATAAGGTATTAATGAACACGAGCGAATCGATAGATGGAGAAAGAGAAAATATAGAAGTCAAAATAGTACGGGTATTACCTTTGACCTCGCCCCCAAAACTCACAACAACGGAACCAAGGTAACAATATAACAAGCAATCGACACAACGCAGAACAAACACTGATGCACACAATCATACCAACCCGAGCTCTAACAGCTCGCATATATGCGATAATGCATAAACCGCTACGAGGCGACAACATCCAATACCAATATCACACCCCTCACAGAGGCTACCACGACAACTGTGTGGCGAACGAATCAACGCTCACACCACCAATTCAACAACAACTCGGGGGTTAACACCCTAACGAGAGTACGAACATCACACATATATTCCCGGACCACAAATAGGAGTGATAGGTTTTGAAAACGAAAACCATCTTTTGAAAATAACTTGCAAGCACCAGTTGATCTTGAGTATCATATATCAAAAGTAGTACAAACATCGTCATCGAGACTTTAAAAAAAATCATATTGCGTTTGATAAAAAAAATGAAGACACCTTTCGTTAAATTAAAACCTTTCAGCTATATTCGACCTTCGGGTCTAAGCGAATGCATTTCTAAATCATTAGAAATATTTTGATCCTCAAAGTAAAATAATCTTGAAACATAGCGTGGCGCTAGTAGGCATCTTGAGAACACTGTGAGAAAATAATTCATTTTAAAAGTACGTCTCGAGGTTTATTTATTTATTTTTTTTTTTCTTTTTTTTTTCTTAAGATACCCAAGGTTTTCCAAAAGTACAATAGGCCAAAATGCCCAAAATTCGCACGTATCAGCATTCACTTAAACACATCATATCACACGCATCAAACCGCTCAAAATCTATGTCTCAAACTCATAGAGGAAGAAGAAGAAATGAAGAAAAATGCAACTTCTAGACTGGTGTCCAGTACTTATACTGGACACAATTAGCGTGCGCTAATCATTAAGGTTAGCGTGCGCTATCGCGGCATCAAACAAAACTCCTGACTAAAATACACCGTTAGCGTGCGCTAACCCCAAGTGTTAGCGTGCGCTAACGAACAGAACCAGTCCGGTAGCTCTGGGTGCTCGAACTACCGAGTAGCGTGCGCTATCCTCCGTTAGCGTGCTACCAACGCACTCTTGCACGCGCTAGCATAAGCGTAGCGTGCGCTAACGACCCACAGAGACAACAGAACATATCGGAAAAATTACAACATTCCAAAAACAATCGAATTTAAAACCACATACTCAAATGGCAACCTGTGGTCGCCAATTCAATCAAATGCATCTCGTGGTATCAAGTTTAAGCACACAGCAAAATCATTCATCGGAGTTTCTCACAAACTCTACCGTCAAGACCTTTTCGAAACCCATCAAGGTTTACAACTTTCACAACATACCACCCCACCCGGTGGTTCAAAGATAAAACAATAACGTGCACAGTTCTATACACATACTATGTGCCACGAATAATAAACACAACTATATTACCCAATATTAGGTAAATAAAATTATGCACCGCAATTAACTCACTAAGATAAAAATCGAGATACACAGGTATTACGCATAAAAGAGGAGACTTACATCCACAATTAAATGCGGAGGTGACGGTCGCCCACGATACTAATCTCGTCCGACAACATAACCGACACGTTGTGACTACGCACAACTCAACTTGTCACCTAACGACTCGAACGACAAGACAACACATTACTCGACAAATCACGACTTGACTCGACCCGACAGCCTAGGTTTCCGCAACCTAAGCTCTGATACCATAAATGTAACATCCCCAAAACCAACTGGGAATATTACACGCCGTAAACCCTTTCCGCAAGGATCTACCAGGCTAAACGTCCATAAACAACCAAATGCTTGCCCGTCCAGGGTCAAACAATATAATAATACAGACCGTTAAGGTCACTTACACATAAACACACGGGCCAGATGAGGTCACACAACTCTATCAACAGGGGTGACTAACAACATTACCCACGCAGGTTGAAATACAATACATCGGAAGACCGAAATCAACTCGACAACACAACAAAAATCAAACAACTCTTGACTCATGATTAGTATCGCACTCGTCATCCTCTCGTGCCAATCCCGTGAGTGCTCCCCGAATCTGCATGTACCGGGCCAAAGCAGACATCCACCCCCGACTACTCGTGGGTTAGTAACACTCAACTTTTTTACTAGTGCAAGTATCAAACGATACGAAATGTAACAAGCAAAGAGCAACTAGGAATTTAATACGGAAATCAATTATCAAAATGTTCAGAAGTTTTAGAATTTCGAACTCAAGTAAGAGATATTTGAAAAGGAACACATCATCTCGGGGATTTTAAAACAGAAATTCTTTTGGACCTCGAGTCCCAATTTACAAAACCTTTTCGAAAACATTAGGGCCTTAGCCCGATTCTCGTTTCAAAGCATACAAAATAATATATCATTATGAGTCCGAGATCCATATTTAAAATGTTACCCGAACAATCACTGCTACACGATCATTGTTCGTACACATCATGTACCGAACTCCGGAGGCCTCGACGGACCTTACCCGGACCACACGCACTGTTCGTACACATCATGTACCGAACTCCGGAGGCCTCAACGGACCCTACCCGGCCACAACATCGTTCGTACACATCATGTACCGAACTCCAGAGGCCTCGTCAGACCCTACCTGGATCACACACCTTGTCCGTACACGTCATGTACCGGACTCCAGAGGCCTCGTCAGACCCTACCTGGTTCACACACTTTGTTCGTACACATCATGTACCGAACTCCAGAGGCCTCGTCAGACCCTACCTGGTTCACACACTTTGTTCGTACACATCATGTACCGAACTCCAGAGGTCTCTTCAGATCCTACCTGGAATACACACACATCGACTCGACACAATTCATAATCATTAAATGTCAAGTCATTCCACATTACACCGAAATGTACAATCAAGTATGTAAACCAAAACAACACAAACATCATGACCATCACAACGACTCTTAACCAACATGACACACATTCGGTACACAATACATTGAACAAACACGTGTACAACCATCTCATATGTACATCGCAATCCTGCACAAATGGCACAACGCCTAACATGTATACCAATATATCACTATTATCACAAAGCCTTGAAATTTCGGAAAACACAACCAACTCGAACGGAACATATTTACGAAGGCAAGCAAAATCGTCATACATATCATACGTAATTACTATTCACAAGATACAAGTCGTATAATAAGATACTTGCCTCGAAACCACGACGCGGAGAATCGGCCGAAGTAGGTTGGCACGAACCGACTACGAACTCGCCGACTCCACCGAACGACAATCCACAACAATGAACTACGAACGAAAACAATAACCACGAAAATGAATTCCAAAGTACGACCCAAAGCTGCTGAATTCAAAGAACAAATGACGAAGGTTCAAGGTTTTCCCCCCAAAACGGCCAAGAACACGATTCGTCCCGTCAAAACCAGCGGAATTCCAAATTAAAATATGGATATAAAATCCATAGAATATGTTTAACAACATCATTTAACCATAATCGATCCATCGAAAACGGATGAAAAATGAGATCGAGGACAAATCCCCCAAAAAGTCAATTCGAAGGAAATCAAGAAATATACTTCGATTCGACGAAGAACAACGGATTAAATGATGTTAAACACAAGAATACTACCAATATTAATCATACCCATCGTGTATTAATCAGCAACACGGAACGAATCGGACAAAAACGCAAAAACCCCAAATTTACCCAAAAGTAGGGTTCTAAAGATCTAACCTTGATTCGCTGGATCGAAGGATGTTATAGATATAAACTCAGAAACTTCATGGATTTGTTGTCCAACAACATGGTTTCGTCTCCTCCAAAACCCCAGCCTCGGACCGAAGGGAAATGAAATGAAAAATGACTGAAAATGTCGCTGGTCTGTCATTTATATACTGGGCCGGAACTAGCGTGCGCTAGCCTTCCCGGCCTAGCGTGCGCTATCGGCCAGTATCGGCCGAGCACTCTCGGCCATGGCCCGCATGACCCGGCACCACCGACAATTCTGCCGACCATGACTCGACCGCCCGACTCCCGCTAGCGTGCGCTACGGCCGGAAGCTTTCAGCGCTTGGCCCAATCGATAGCCACCGGACTAACAAACTCATCCCGTGCTTGTCGCTAGTCGGCCGACGGCGTCGCTACCTGCCGATTAGCGTGCGCCACGACCAAGCGATGGCGTGCGCTACTGCCGATCTGGCCGAGTCGAGAACCTCGAAACCCCCATCCGGCCCGCTCGCGTGCGTTGGTCGACCAAGCTAGCGTGCGCTATACCTGCCGAGCTAGCGCGCGCAGACTTCCGGCCGTAGCGTACGCTACGCCGGTTCCTGCCGCACTCGTTCGGTTGGTACCCGCAATCATCCGGCCAGAACCCACAACCGTCCGGCCGATCTATAACCGTCGGCGATCCATAGCCGTCGAGGGCTCGACGACTCGATTTAAGCGTCACGGAACGAACACGACGAAAAGTTCGCGGACAACATCAACGACCCGGAATGAAAACATAATACCATAATTAGTCATACGCGACCAAGAAATGGGTCGAGACAACAATTACAGATACAGATACCCGTAACTTTGGGTAAATTACAAAATGGCCCAAAACGCCCGGAAATCACGATACGTGATCCAATAACCAAACCGAAGTTCACAACACGTCTAACAAAGTTAAACGGACTTACGGGAAACTCGAAACAGCAGTTTCGAACGAGATTCGCAAGAACCGAACTCAAGTGCGGAAAAGTCGTTAGAAAGCACGGAACTCAACAAAACGACTCCGAAACGAATTCGGATGTCAAAAAGTGTAGAATTAATCATTCTCAGAATGACGAAACGGTCATGAGAGAGTCGTCAAAACGGACTTCGGCCGAAAAAAGAAATTTACCGAAAATCGAAAATTGCGGATATTACAGCCTCAACTAGCAGTTACTGGCTGTCTTCATTAGCATGCGCTATTTTCCTTGTTTAGCATGCGCTAATGCATGTTACGTACGTTAATCTTACCATGTAGCGTACGTTATCTGCTTGTTGCTTCAGTCCAGTATCTTCTGTCCAACTTTTAGTGTGCGTTAACCTTAACTTGTAGCGTGCGATAGCTGGTCTTTGTTTAAAATGGTCTGATGCTAAAAGTCTTCTGTCCAACGGACATATTTCAAACTTAGCGTGCGCCAAGTTCTTGTCATATCGTGCGCTATCTGTTCAAACTTCACTTTTGAGATTCCGCGTGATCTCCGTGTTGAAAGTCTTCACAACGGATATATTCCTTCGTTAGCGTGTTGTTGTTGCCCAAAATATTTATCCGAAGACTAATACTGCTGGAAGACGGACAACAAACAACAATTGCGGGAGCACTTCCGAGAGAAGATAAATAATACAAGATTTGTCGGGTTTGTTAGGCCCGGGCTTGAATGCTCTCGCGAGATGTTATTAATACAAATATTCGTGGATACAAGTATTAAAGTGAGAAATCTAGATACAATGGGTGTAAAAAGACTCTGTTAATCTGGCTCTTGAGCGAAGCTCGATGTTCTTCGCCCCGTAGATAATCTGGATGAGATAGGTAGGAGAAGAAGGACCGAATGATAGCTGTTGCCAAGAGTTGGAGATTAGCCAAGTGCTGTATATTGTTTATGTATTGTATGCTCAAATCGCGATAATGCCGAAGGAGTGGCCGAGTGCAGGGTGCCTTGTTTATATAGGGACAGCCGGGTCTTGTCCTTAGGCGGGCGATCGCCTTTCGGCCATTATAATAATGGGGCGATCGTCTGCTGGCCAATACTATAATGGGGCGACCTCCTGGGCTGTCGGGCTAAAGTCCAAGGAAGAGGTGCTGGCGCCAGCTGGGCTATCCAATGAGGAGCCAGCACGCGTCCAGAGTCAATGTCACATGTGGTCCTACTGACAACTTTCGGCGGAATCACTGTCCCATGCGGCCCTCTTGTGACTTTCGGCTTGTCGGCTGGTGGAGAGATTCTGCCAGGCTGTGGTCAATGGCCCGAGATTCGCGGATCTTGTCTCGGCTCTTGCACGTGGTGTCAGTCTTGAGGCTCGGCCTTTGCCGACTGGATGGCCATCGATGCTGATCGACATGAAGCGGTTGTCTCTAGTTGATCATCCGAGGTCGCCATCGGCCAGTGGATGAGGGTCGGCAATGGTCGGTCACCAAGGGTCGGTCGGCAGGTGCCGAGAGACGGTCGGTCTCCAAGGGTAGGTCGGCAGGTGCTGAGGGATGGTCGTCCGCTTGTCGGTCGCCAGGAGTCGGTCGCCGAGTACCGAGAGGCGATCGTATTTGATGTCGATCGCTCGGCACCGGGACTGGTCCTGAGACCTTAGGTCGGTCGATGTAGCTTGTCCGCTGGGCTAAGGCTCGGTCGCCTGATCGCTGGTCGGCAGATCTGCCTCGACCACTCGGCAGTGACTCGGTTCGCCGACCTCCGAGGCGATCGCCGGTCGGAAGGTGTTAATTCTTGACACAACAATTGCCCCCCAGCTTGCTCCTATGTTGAAGACATGGGGCGAGGTGGTTCTTGCTGGCGATCGTGTCTGGATGAGGACGGGCGATCTGAGCTGACTTAGGATTCGGACTAGGGCTATCATGGTCGATTGGCTAGCTATCTTTCGGTCTTGTACCTGCAAAAACAACATTGGCCGATCCCCCACGGAAACTTGGTGGTTTCGCTTGTTTGAGGAATCGTGCACAGTCGCGGAGATCGATGGACCGACTCCATGACCGTGTCTTGGTGCGCGAAGACATTGAGTGTCTCTTGACTCACTTTATTATGAGGGTCCCCTGTTAGGCTGCGCCTCGCCTCGTATTTAAACAAAGGGCGTGCGGTCTCGGTCTAGAGGAGTCCTTGCGCGGGGCAGCGTCGGATGAATCAACTCCACGCCCGCGGCTTGTTAGCTCTGCTTCCACCTCGGCCAGCCATGGAGATGGCCGACCTCGACGGTGTACGTTGAGACGGGGGTTGTGGCACGTGTCCACTGATTAATGTTGGAGAGCCCTTAGACTACGCCGGCCTCGTATTTAAACGAAGGGCGGGCGATCTCGGCCGAAAGGGACCTTGCATGGCCGAAGCAGCCGGTTCCATCGACTGCCAGGACCATGGCTTTATGATGTGCGGTGGAGGCGATCTTATGCCTTAGTCCGTCATGTTATATGATGTACTGTAGATGGCGATCGTGTCCACCGGGTTGCTGATGATGTAGCGTGATGATCGGCGATCGAGCCGGAAGACTGGCGATCGCCGCTCGACAGCCGATCGCTTTATTCGTAGGTCGATATCGGCAATCGGGCGGGAGTTAGTCCCTCATTTAAAATGGTGGACTGTATGCGGTGAGCGAGTCCTCCGGCCCTGCTGGATAGTAGCGATCGGGCTGGTGGACTGGAGGTCGTCGCGCGGGCGCCGATCGCTCTACTCCTAGGCCAAGAAGAAGCCTTTGCCTGGACAGGAAATCTGCGGCTCTAGCCCGGAAGGCTGCGTAGGTCGTCGGTAGGGTCTTCGTGAGATACCTGAACATAGGCGAGAAGCCCTGAAAACCTCCTATGACCGCGTAGAGGGCGGTCTCATCGCTTACGGGCTCGCCGTTGAGGATGATCATGTCAACCCGGTCGATGTAGTCCGAGTCGGACTCCTCTTCCCCTTGCCTGAAACGCCACATGCGCTGGTGGAACCTACAAGCCCAGCGGCCCTGGTGGCGAAGTATTCTGTGAAGACGTGCGCCAGCTCGTTAAAGGAGCCAATGGACCGAGGTGGCAATGAGGTGTACCACCGGTGGGCGAGGTCGTCCAGCGTCAGAGGGAACATTCGGCACCGGGTCGCGTCTGATGCCCCACACCCGGTCATGTAGATGTTGAACTTGTGCAGGTGTGTTTGGGGGTCCGATCGCCCCTGGTACACGGGTGTCTGAGGAGGAGCCATCTTGTGCTGCACCGGGGCGAGCTCGATGTCGATCGCGAGCGGCTCGCTTGGCGCGGCGATCGTCTTCACGGCGCCTGCCCCGGATTGTAGGAGCGCCTTCACGTCGTCGAGCTGACGTTGCAATGCGGCAATCGCCGCGGCTCGGCTGCTTGCGGATCGGCTTTGGGAGCGGGGGCCGAGGCGATCGTGTACCGATCTCCGGACTCCGCTGCTGCCGACCTCGGGAATTTGGCGAGCGGGAGCCAGGCGTCTGGATCGCCTTTCGGGAGCCGGGTAGGCCGAGCTCCTGGTGAGGGACTCAAACTCCGTCTTCTCGTAGCTAGGGCCGGACTGCCCCGGTCGCCAGGTCGGGTCACTGCCCAGGCGATCGAAGACAGTGGTGCCCCGGCTGCCGAGCGCCTCTTCTCGCGGGCGAGAGCCTTCTGGCGATCGCTCGGCCAGTAATGCCTTGAGCTTCCGCTTGGACTTCCGGCGGGAGATCGAGGGGGTGATAGCAGGAGGCGCGTCAAGAGTACTCCGTCGCTCCTGAAGGACGGCTATGGCCTCTTCGATCTGTTCATTGGTTCGGAACTGATCGAGCAAGAGGCTCGGGCCGCCGTCCCGGGACGGGATCGAGCGTCTCTGACCGCGGCGGCTACCTTCCACCATCGGCTGCGGCTCGGGCCGGGCGGAGCAGGGGTGCAGCCGGCTGATCAGCGGCTTTCTTCGACGCGGAGGCGGAAGACATGATTTCTGAGGGATTTCTTTGAAGCGCAGTGAGTGTCACTTCAAGTATCTGCCCCGAGAACAGTGAGTGTTCTTCGGGACGGTAGGTATAAAAATTCGAGGGTTGTAAAGCCCTCCTTCTAGCGCCAATTGTTGTTGCCCAAAATATTTATCCGAAGACTAATACTGCTGGAAGACGGACAATAAACAACAATTGCGGGAGCACTTCCGAGAGAAGATAAATAATACAAGATTTGCCGGGTTTGTTAGGCTCGGGCTTGAATGCTCTCGCGAGATGTTATTAATACAAATATTCGTGGATACAAGTATTAAAGTGAGAAATCTAGATACAATGGGTGTAAAAAGACTCTGTTAATCCGGCTCTTGAGCGAAGCTCGATGTTCTTCGCCCCCGCCGATAATCTGCTGGATGAGATAGGCCGGGAGAAGAAGGACCGAATGATAGCTGTTGCCAAGAGTTGGAGATTAGCCAAGTGCTGTATATTGTTTCTGTATTGTATGCTCAAATCGCGATAATGCCGAAGGAGTGGCCGAGTGCAGGGTGCCTTGTTTATATTGGGACAGCCGGGTCTTGTCCTTAGGCGGGCGATCGCCTTCCGGCCATTATAATAATGGGGCGATCGTCTGCCGGCCAATACTATAATGGGGCGATCTCCTGGGCTGTCGGGCTAAAGTCCAAGGAAGAGGTGCTGGCGCCAGCTGGGCTATCCAATGAGGAGCCAGCACGCGTCCAGAGTCAATGTCACATGTGGTCCTACTGACAACTTTCGGCGGAATCACTGTCCCATGCGGCCCTACTGACAGCTTTCGGCGGCTTGTCGGCTGGTGGAGAGATTCTGCCAGGCTGTGGTCAATGGCCCGAGATTCGCGGATCTTGTCTCGGCTCTTGCACGTGGTGTCAGTCTTGAGGCTCGTCCATTGCCGACTGGATGGCCATCGATGCTGATCGACATGAAGCGGTTGTCTCTAGTTCATCATCCGAGGTCGCCATCGGCCAGTGGATGAGGGTCGGCAATGGTCGGTCACCAAGGGTCGGTCGGTAGGTGCCGAGAGACGGTCGGTCTCCAAGGGTAGGTCGGCAGGTGCTGAGGGATGGTCGTCCGCTTGTCGGTCGCCAGGAGTCGGTCGCCGAGTACCGAGAGGCGATCGTCTTTGATGTCGATCGCTCGGCACCGGGACTGGTCCTGAGACCTTCGGTCGGTCGATGTAGCTTGTCCGCTGGGCTAAGGATCGGTCGCCTGATCGCTGGTCGGCAGATCTGCCTCGACCGCTCGGCAGTGACTCGGTCGCCCGACCTCCGAGGCGATCGCCGGCCGGAAGGTGTTAATTCTTGACACAACACGTGTGTTAGCTTCTTTCCTAGCATGTGCTAACTCAGTCATTTAGCGTGCATTATTCACTTCATGTAGCGTGTGTTAAACATGTCAGCTGCACTCTCGCCTGTCTTCAGGTGATATGCATTACGTACGTTAATCCTATAGACATAGCGTATGTTATCTTCATTAATCATCACTTGTTTGCTTTTCTGTCCGTTTCGAGCGTCTTCGACTTCTTTGTTGTTTTGATTTATTCTATTATTGTTTTCTTTGATCGACAACATCATCAACTCATCATTAACATTGTTATCTTATCATCAAAACTAATTTATGATTACGTGGAATAGAATATTCTAACAATCTTCCCCTTTTTTATGATGACAAAACAACAACCTTCGATGGGATTATATACTTGCAAAAATATACACTACACCATATATGGGTTTCAGCAACACCTGAAAAACTGTGTTCAAAAGTCCAAAAAGTGTTGCTGAAGGCAGAAAAACAAGCTATGGCTACACTTTGACCAAATTCGATGGTGTTACAAAAACGGCCGCAACCATAGGGGTCTAAGGTAACACTTTTCTTGTTTTTGGTAACATGTTAAAAAAGTGTAGCAATAGACCCCTATGCCAACACTTTTATTGTCTGTAGCTACACTAGATTTTGTGTTGCTGTAGACTTAAGGCCACACTTTTATATTTTTAGTGACACATAAATTTGTGTAGCCATAGACCTATGCTAACACTCATGTGGTCTAATGTAACATTAAATTGTGAAACACTTTGACATCTTTACCAACAACTTTAACACTATGGCTAGACTTATATAGGAACAGTTCTAACTTTTGCCAACACACTTTTAATCTTTGCCAACACAATTTTTATATTTTGCCAACAGAAAGAATTATAAATTATAGTCTATGGCTACATTTTTGCAGGTTTTTACCAACATTTTTTATGGTAAAAAGCAAAATGTTATATTGGAAAATAAATATTACCATAAAATAGTCAATACCATTAAAACACTCTCAACCATAACAACATCCAAAATACATGACTGCTAATATTCAATCCATAATAGCTAAGAACAAGTTACGATCACAATCCATAAATATAACAAAACTACTTAAGTCACTTAGCTAGCATAATATAAAATGATGAGATCAGTCAAGGAGTGATATTATCACCGCCATAAGACTCCTCGACTGATTTCTGAGAGTCATCAATCTTTAAGTTCAAATCTGGATTCTTCTCGGCCAACATTTTCATCATTTCTCGAACTTTTTGGTCAAGTTTTTCATTCATCTCTTGTTGAAGTTGAGCCCTAATCTTAGCAGTTAGGTCCGCCACGTACAGATCAACAACTTGAACGGATGGTGATGCTGAAGACTTCGATTTTGGTTCCTTTTTCTGAATAAGTCTCCCAATTAGATAAGATGGTCGGTGTTCTTTGCCATCATGAATCAATTTATTAGCAGCCTCAACACCTTTAGCTTCAAGAGCTTTCATAACATCAGTCTGTAAATAAAAGTATCAAGTACTTCCCTCAAATATTTAACATAAACATAAAATACAAACAATAACAATATTGGAAAATTATCTTAATTTATGCTTCACAACTCAACTACCCTATTAACAAAATAACAATGTGCGGCACATCTAGAATTTCAGTAAAATTGTAAAACAATATATACCAACACCAAACATAAAAGCAATATATAAGTAGAATTGTACTCATCAACCATGGCCATTTAAGATATCAACCACGGCCATCTAAATCTACAATAAATAGGACACCAATATATATGATCTATTGTATTTATATTTTACTGCTTCCTATCTATTGTATTTACATATGCATTCTTAAACTGTGTTTATGAATTTTTTGTTAAAAAAAAAAAAGAAAAAATCTTAAAGAAATACCTGAATACCTTCCAAGAGTCTGCAGTGATTTTGCTTTGAGAATCCTGCATTCCAGCTTTTCTCCAACACTTCTCTATCCTATAGACACCATCATATTTGTATCCCTTCTCTGGTGCATATGAAGAACGCTCATCTTTCTATGATCTGTTCAAAAGTTTGAGGGGGATCAAAATGAGTTTGTCAGAGTTGGTAACGGTATTGTACGGGGAGTCTGTCGACCAAGTGTACGGGAAAGAAAAAAACATGATACATGAAGCAAAATTAGCACTAATTCCCACATGGCTTGATGTTGGGAGTAATTCACCGCTTTTAAGTTTTACCCTATCAAATAGTACGAGTTAGCCACAGGGACCCATGATTCATGAATAGGCTGAAGGCTGAAGCACAGGAACTCGGTGTTAGTGATTTGGGATTACAGGAGGGCTGTGACAAACAACTCGTCTGGACTGCCAACTTCAGTGAAACTGTGGCATTTGAAACACACCTCAAATACTTTGATGGCGAAGTTCAGATTCAGAGGCCCCAAAAGGCAATTAGTGGACTCCAGATGTCACTGCTTTCTGATGTTTAATGAAGCTAGGTGAAGCGTATTGATCACATGCGACATAACTCCAGATAAGACACCTCAAGCAACTGGTGTTACACATTTGAGCAAGTTAGAAGAAATAGTGGCCATCCTGGCAACAAAAATCATGAAGCAAACTGAATAAAGGAATATTCTATGTGAAAAAACTCAAAATGGATGCATCATTGATAGCAACTATTTCGGACATATGTTTCTTTAGTGCAGTTGAGCAATAGAAGAGACTTAAGCAACATCGCTCTAGTCTTTGCTAACAAAGAGAAACAAGAAAGTTCTTTTAACAATGAGTGAGTAGGACAAGTAGAAAGTCCTTAATACTTGACTACACGAACATGATAGCCTTTGTCACAACTAACACGCAAAGACTGATTTGGCCCCTCAAACTCCTGATTGAATGACTGCTCCTCGTTAGTGCGCTTATTTCCACTTAGATCTCATCCCCCACTGCCATACTCAAAAAATTAAGAAACGGTAACCCATGAAATCAGTCTTCAGCATACGAATTAGTCATGGAGAATACCATAGACAGGAGAAAAATACAAGTAACTTCGACAAGCAAACTCACAGTGTGCATCGACATTGGCGGACCATTTTCACTTTGAGAATGACGTCTCGGAAGCTCAGATCTTCTAACTATAGTGATTTTTATTCTTGAGATAACCGCAGCAACATCTATTCCTTCAAAAACACGAAGAGCACCTTCCACGTTTCCTTTTTGATACTCGAGTCGTTCCAATAAAGCTCTCGCTTCCTATAAGTTTAGATAATCATTTTATCTTTAAGTCGACACCTTAATATAACTGGTATGATCTTTCTATATGTATGATCATATATTAATTAAAACACTGTCCTTTGATGAATTCTACAATTGCATATATCCGACATATAACGTAATCTTTCAGAAAAGAATGATTTTCAGCTTCTAGGTTGAAACTCATTTTTCCACCTATGGAAATATTTGAAACCAGTACAAACAACATTTATTCAAGAAAGTTCGCTCGGACATTGTATGTAACACACACACACAGACACACACACACATATATATATATATATATATATATATATATATATTCTGCCGGGCATTTTAAATTTTGACAATTAGCTAGCGCGATATACCAAAGAAAGAGTCACCAACCTCATAATTTAAATATCCACTCAATGACGGTCACGAAGGTGTGTGATCAACGAGCTCTTAGTAAGCCCATTTCCACCACCATCGTGACACCCACTAAGACCCACAAAGAGGACAATGGAATCGCACCACCCTCATAACAGTCAAATTGCTAACAGTCACAAACCACCAGCAAATTGAAATAACAGCCACAGACAAACCAGCGTAGAATCAAGCACGAGAACCAGCGAAAATTGGTATTGGCAGCATGAATATCTATATTGGCAGTGTAATTTCAAAATTGGCAGCGTACAAATCAAGTCACGCCTTAATAAGGACAAGTCACACCTAAGCTAGATAAGATACGCCTAAGATAGATAAGCCATGCCAAAATAAGATAAGTTACGCTAGTTAACAAAATGAGTCACGCCAAAGAAAGATAAGTCGCGCCTGTTAACAAGTTGAGCCATGCCCATATTTTGATACTTCGAAGCCCTAACCACCTCCACTAGCTCCCTGATCTACCACCAAAAAACAGCCTAAAAACACCATCAAAAAACAGAAACATAAAAAACACCATCAAAAACAGAAATAATCAAAAAAATAGTTACAAACTCACAGTCTGGAAAACCCAAAAGAATGGATTGGTATCAATAAGCACCATCAACAGACTACTAACATCATCTGGAAAAACCTAGGACTGTTATCTTACAAAACATAAACACTTTCTTCAAAGCTAAACAGGAAAAAAACAATTCAGATAGAGCAAAAGGGGGGAGCACAGAGCAGAGCACCGGATGAGGAGCAAAAAAATTCTGACTTTAGCAAGGTACGGCCAACAAAGTGAGTATAAATCTATGAATTTTAATTTTTATTTTGTTTGATAAACCAATAAAAAAAAGATCCGACTTTATGGTAGGTTCAGTAAAAGTAAAAATCCGACACACGCCGCTAGATAAGTTGTGGAAACACCGCAGCACAAGGAGCAAAGGAAGAAGATTTAATCTTACCTAAAAGGAGCAGCAGGCACCGTAGTTCGTCTGCGACCGTGAGAAGCGGCAGAGAGCGAATAGCGATAGCCGAGAGGATGGTGGGCCGCGGTGGGTGGTGGTCGATAATGAGAGAGATAGAGAGAGGCCGGAGGCGAGAAGGTTGAAGATTAAGAAAGTACGCGAGTGGTGAGCACCGCCAATGAGCCGTAGGAAGAAAGAGAGAATGAATGTGAAGGAAAATGATAATACGTGAGTGGCTTAGCTTTTTTTGAGAGTTGAAACCCTAGGCAGATCAAATGTAGTTTTACTGATTTAATTAACTAAAAATGTAGTTTTTTTTTTGAGTTAAAGATATTATTATTAATAAACTAAAAATGTTAAGTTCATATATAAAATGAAAAAATAGATATTATATATATTAATTATAATATATTACATATATTATATATATAATAAATATATTAACCGGGTACATGGGTATGGTAATCGGGTCGGATAGACGGGTAAATGCTAAACTCATATCCTACCCTTACTCTAGCATAATTTAGCGGGCACGAGTACTGCCCTACCCGCTACTCGATTTTTCGGGCAGTGCCCTACCTATTTACCCATTTACCCGTGGGCAACCTGACCCGATGGGTAAAACTGAAATCCCTAATCGGGATAAGGATTTTATATCCCATCATTTTACCTAGATTTTAATTTTAGTCCCTAAGTTTCTAATTCCTTCAGTTTCACCCAAGTCAAATTTTACCTTTGTAATTCGGAATGAAGAAAATGGCTTGCACAGCAGACCGACATATGATAAATATATTTAATGTTGCGTATTTCTTTTAAATTCCGCTTAAGTTAATATGAAACAATTAACCTTGTTTTTGACAATTATTTTCCGCTGCTGGATTTTACGGTTGTATTGGAGATTTGAAATCGTTTTAAATTTTCCGCAAAATATTTTAGAAAATGTATGTTTCGTAATGACTTGAAATTTCTACAAGTTTTCCTTATTATAAAAAAATATATATTCATAAAATACCTTATAAAAATCGGGTCGTTACAGTTGAAAATAATTTATTTGGGCCGCCTAAAATCTTTTAGCAAAGCCCTCCTATTTCTTTTAGTGTTTAGTTACACTTTTTTTAAATGGCAACGGCTACACCAAATTTTGTGTTAGCGTAGATGTTCAATTTAGTCTATGGTAACACTAATTTATATCAATAATAACGTTAGAAAAATGTGTAGCCTTAAATCAAATTTGACCAATTTTAATGCAGCTAAAGCTACACTTTTGCTTGTAACATCAAAAAAAAATGTTGTTAAAAGCCATATATGGTGTAGTGTATAAAACATTACAGATCAAAGTTTTCGAGTTTGTCCGTTTCGTTAGTTTTCTTCTCCCCATCTTTTATTTTCTCCTTTTCAACTTCTTCTCATTTTTTTCTTTTTCAACTTCTTTTATTTTCGATTTTCTTCTCCCTCGTCTTTTCTCCCCTTTTCATGATCGGTATTATATTTTTATCGTCAGTCTTCCATGACTCGTATTCTCCTTCTCCCATCATTTTTATCGACATGCTCCCCCTTTTTGTCATAATGAAAAGTGCATAATAAATAAATAAAAAATTGATATATTAAATATGATAACGGGTAAAAAATCCCCCTGAAAAATATCTCCCATAGTAACTACCCCTGAGTTAAATACCATTTTGATGAAAATATCAATTATGATTTTTGGGGATCCAACCGATAGTTGGTTTTTTATTTAAAACATAGACAATATTCGGTATTGTGGTTCTTTTAGGAATCCAAACTTTTCCTAATTTTGATCGTCCGTCTTGGGCTTTTGCAAATCGAAATATGATATCCAATTTTTAAATATTTATCGCATCGGGGTATTTTAAAATTTATGAATTCAGTTTTATTATACGGTCTGAATCCTAACCCCTGTTTATTTAATGAAATTTTTTGAATGGAAAGTAATTGTCCAAATTTGTCATTACCACAAGAAAATTTATTCGTTAAATTCTTAAGTTCGTTTTGAACTTTTAACAAATCATTCTTTAGATTATTCTCATTTTAAAGACATATAGAATGATTGGTTTCAATGAATTTCCCTTTTTCATTTATTTTGAAAAATTCGATTTCCAATAATTTATTTTTCGCTTTGAGAGATTTGTTATCAAGTAAAGCATTTTCAAATCCCGTATGTAAAAGTTTGAATGCTTCAAAAATTCATCGTGAGATGAGGTACTTACCTGGATTTCGACGTTGCTTTCGTCGAATGAACTCTTTGCCATGAGTGCAAGGTTATTTTGAATATATTCTTCATCATCCTCTTCGTCACTCCATGTAGCTATGAGAACTTCCTTCTTGAAAGTCGAGCCTCGATAATTTTTAGTAAAGTGGCCTGGTTTTCCAGAGTTTCGACATTTATGGTCGAATTTCTTTGACTCGCTCGAGTTGATATCTTTTCTTCGTCGGTTTAATAAGTTTTGAAACTTACTTATGTTTTTGGCATAATATGCCAATTCTTCATCATCATCGTCCACCGGGATTTCTTCGTTTCTTGACACATTTTTAGCTTTTAAAGCTACAGATCTTTCCATCGGTTTTGGTTTGGCATTTCGAGATTTAAGAACTATCTCGTAATTTATTAGTGAACCAACGAGGGCACTAAAATCAAGATTATTTAAATCTTTCGATTCCATGATCGCCGTAACCGTCCCGTCTCATTCAACAGGTAGTGATCGTAAGATTTTCTTCACTTTTTCACTACTTGTTAATGGTTTTCCAAAACAAGCTAGTTCATTTGTAATGACCGAAAATCGGTGGAGCATGTTTGTTATGGACTCCTCACTTTTTATCATAAATAGCTCGTAGTCGTGGAGGAGCATATTTATTTTCGTCTCTTTGACTTGAGATTTTCCTTCATGAGTTACCTCAAGCATCTTCCAAATATCTTTGGCACTATCACATGATGATATCTGGTTGTGTTCTTCCGGATTTAAAGCACAATATAATAATTGCGTTGCTTTGCAATTATAATGGTCGTTTTTCCAATCTGTATCATCATACTCTTCAAAGCTTTTGAGAGTATCATTTGAATTCTTGGGAATTTTTGGACCAAGACATATGACTTTCCATAGTTCGATATCATAAGCTCGGATGAATATCGATATTTTCTTCTTCCACGTCATGAAATTCGATCCATCAAAGAAAGTAGGTCGGTTTAAGGCAAGACCTTCAACCGGGGCGAATTGAAGTTCCATAGGATTTTTTTCTACTCGGATGTTAAACCTACTTTTAGAGATACCATCAGTTGTTTGGAATTGGCACCCCACTTAGAATGGTGGATGTCGTGGAGAGTTTTCAAACTCTTTTGCGTTTGCGGAAGCGTAATTAAATTGCGGAAGATAAATGATACAAGATTTATAGAGGTTCGGCCAATTGTGTCTACGTCCTCTCTCCGTATATTTTTCTATAGGGTTAAGATCAACCTCTACACCTCGTCTTCTATCGGCCTGAGGGGTACCGTTACAATCTTGTCTTCAATCGGTCCAAGATAAACCGTTATACTCTTGTCTTTTTGTCGGTCCAAGCTAAACTATTTTCCTTTTCTATCGTACAAGGAATCAACCTATCTAGCTCTCGATTGGTACTAGTCAAACCTCACTTGGATTTAGATATGATTCTAATAATGCCATATCAACGATCCTAATAACATCGAATCAATCTACAATCCGTTTCTTTCCACTCGTGTATATATTTTTGCGTATGAACACTCAAACACTTATCAATTAAGCACAAATACAACAACGATAATGTATACAATGATAACAAGTATGTGTATAAGTTCCTTGAAGTTGTTGTGTTGAATGATACCAAATGGTTTGGTATTTATAGGCACAAAGCCTGAACTAGCCGTTACTGCTGTCTTCATTCGCATGCGCTATTTTCCTTGTTTAGCGTGCGCTAATGCATGTTATGTACGCAAATCTTACCATGTAGCGTACGTAATATGCTTGTTGCTTCAGTCCAGTAGATTTTGTCCAACCTTTAGCGTGCGTTAACCTTAACATGTAGCGTGCGCTAGCTGGTCTTCGTTTACAACAGTCTGATGCTAAAAGTCTTCTGTCCAATGGACATATTTCAAACTTAGCGTGCGCTAGGTTCTTGTCATAGCATGCGCTATCTGTTCAAACTTCATTTTTCAATTCAAACTTCACTTTTCAGATTCCGCATGATCTCCGTATTGAAAGTCTTCACAACGGATATATTCATTCGTTAGCGTGCGTTAGCTTCTTTCCTAGTGTGCGCTAACTCAGTCATTTAGCATGCGTTAGTCACTACATGTAGCGTGCGTTAAACATGTCAGTTGTACTCTCGTCTGTCTTCAGGTGATACGCATTACATAAGTTAATCCTATAGACATAGCGTACGTTATCTTCGTTAATCATCACTTGTTTGTTTTTCTGTCCGTTTTGAGCGTCTTAAACTTCTTTGTTGTTTTGCTTCGTTCTATTGTTGGTTTCTTTGATCGACAACGTCATCAACTCATCATTAACATCATTAGCTCGTCATCAAAACTAATTTATGATTATGTGGAATAGAATATTCTAACACTATTAAGGTGATAAAAACTCATGATCAAGTATTGTGAAGTTATTGACCTCTTATCTGGGAAGGAATTTTAGATGGTTGCTATATATGCTTCTAATACTGCTGAGCTTAGACAAGATTTATGGAGGTTTGTGGATTCAGTGAGCCAGACCAATTATGGCCCTCTTTTATTTGGTGGTGATTTTAATACCCTTTTGAGTGCTGATAATAGATTTCATGATAATGCAGCAACTGAGGCAGATACCAAGAATTTTGCTGCTTGTTTATAAAGAAATGATCTTCATTGTTTGAGAATGGTGGGTTATGCTTATGCTTGGTGTAATAACTAAGATGGTGCAGCTAGAATCCTTTCATCGGTTGACAGGTGCATTGGTAATGAATCTTGGTACAATTCTATAGCTCAGTGTTTGCTGAAATCTTATAGAGGGGCATTCATGATCACTGCCCTTCTTTTAAATATTGATGATGAGTTTGTTGTTAGTAATTCTCCTTTCAGTTTTTTCAGTTCAGTTGCATACCATGATAGTTTTAGAGGTACTCTTTCTGAGAATTAGGGGAATGTTTACTGTAATACCCGTGATTTTGATTTCCGGTAATTTCTTTTTTTTCGGCGGAAGTCCGTTTTGACGACTCGCTCATGACCGTTTCGTCATTCCGAGAATGATTAATTCTGCACTTTTTGTCATCCGAGTTCGTTTCGGTGTCGTTTTGTTGAGTTCCGTGCTTTTTAGCGGTTTTTCCGCACTTGAGTTCGATTCTTGCGAATCTCGTCCAAAACTGTTGTTTCGACTTTCTCGTAAGTTCATTTAATGTTATTATTCATGTTGCGAGCTTTGGCTTGGTGTTTCGATCACGTATCGTGATTTTCGGGCGTTTTGGGCCATTTTCGTAATTTCCCAAAGTTTGGGGTAATTACTTTCCGTTGTCGAGTTTCGAGCCTTCGGGTAGTCGGAATCGTATGTTCTATTAGTGCTCGGATTCGTCTTTTCGAGTACTTCGTAACTGTATCTTCGATTCGTACTCGTGTTCGGGTTTCGGGGTCGTTCGGGCCGTCGGAGTGGGTCGGCCGAGTCATGGTCGGGCATGATCGGGCCAGGCCACTCGCCGAGTAAGCGCGGCGGTAATGATCGGCCATTACGCACGTAAGGCGATTACGCACGTAAGGCCTGTCCGTAACGTACGTAACGCCCGGCATTTTCGTGCAGAGAGTTCGCCATGGCGATTACGCACGTAAGCCGCTGGCGATTACGTGACGTAACCCGGCCGTGATCGGCTATAAAAGGCCTCGGCGGCTTTTTCTTGACATTTTCTCACTTCTCTTCTTCCATTCCGCGGCTGGAGATGGTGTAATCATGGAGAGATGTTGTTGGACAATCAATCCATGAAGTTTGGGGGTTCATATCATCAATCATCCGTCCTATAACATCCTACGATCTACCGAATCAGGTCAGATTTCCTAGAAATCTAGTTTTGGGGAATTTGGGTATTTTGGTTGTTTTGGTCCGATTAATCCGATTTAACTTAGGATTATGATAGATTGATGATGATTTAGATGTATTATATCATTTCTCTTGTTATTCCATGGTTGGATCGTATCGATTCGTTGTTTTGGTCGAGTTCTTAGTCGACGCCTTGAAGGTGTCCGACATAATGTCATAGAGGGGTTTTCGGGCGTTCTTCGATTATTCTTCCTCGTATGATCGATGATTTATTGATTATATGTTGTTAGGGTCGAATTCTTGTGAAGAACTCGAGTCGGAACCCTCCCGTTCGTTGTCTTCTTCCGGGTCCGAGCTTCTCGGTTGAATCGTGTTCTTTGGAGTGTTCGGTAGCGGTCATTAAGTCGAGCTTTCCCGTTGCTCCGCGTGCGTTGGACTTGAGGCGAGTATCTCGTCTATATTCTTTATACTTTGAGAATGTGATGTGTCGTGAATTTAACGTGGACTCGTTAGTGACGGTATATTTAACCGTAACTTACTTTAAATGAAGGTGTGATTTTATGAAGGTAATTACCAACGTAAACTTTAGTTTCAAGAATAATGATAACTACCTCTTCATGTTATTTTGTGATTAAAATAAATACTAGAAATGAGTAGTTAACTGAAGAATTGTGGAATCACGTAATACTTGTATTATTTGCTCGTTGGCCTTTTTCCTGAATGATGGTTTCTGTGGATGTTGTGCCTTTGTGGAAGTTATGTTACATTAACTTATATGTTACGTGTTTCGGTTGTAGTGAATATTGTGCCTTTGTTGTTGTTGTGTATCTTAGCGAATTGAGATGTTGTCGGGTAGGGTCCGTCGAGGCCTCCGGAGGCGCGTGCTTGCGAGTACGGCCGGACGTATGTTGTGACCATAAGGTTATCAATCGGGTAGGTCCGGGAGGGCTCAGAGAATCGACACTTGCGAGTGCGATGTCATGATAACTTATGGGCGTATTTGAATGATGTTATCCGGGTAGGGTCCGTCGAGGCCTCCGAGGCGCGCGTGCTTGCGAGTACGGCCGATGTTACGATTTGACCATAAGGTTATCTAATCGGGTAGGTCCGGAGAGGGCTCCGAGAATCGTCACTTGCGAGTGCGATGTCAAGATAACTTATGGGTGTGTTCGAGTTTATTCTTGATGGCTAATCCGGTGGGACCCTTCGGGGCCACGGAGACGTTTTGACTGTTGATTTGATATCTACGAATTGTTTATGTTTTGAATCTTGAATCCCGATTGTATTGGTGAATATGGTTTTGGTCTTGAGTTTTGAGTTGAGAATAAAATCATTTGTTTGATTTTGAAAGAAAACCTTTTGAAAAGGAAAAACATTCATATTTCAGGATTTTACACCGAGACCCCGAAGTCTCTAAATAATCTCTTACAATGATTTCGGAGTAATCCCCATGGTTTGTTTTAAAGGAATAAATTTTCAAAAGACTTTAGACTCGGGGATCGTGTTACTACCTTGTCGAAATGTTATTTTCATAACGGTGGTATTCTTGATGTATAATTGTATAGCTTGGTTACTTGCTAGCGATTCCATCGCTAACCCTCGTTGGGGATTTTGTTATTTATTCCGTGTGTTCTCGATCGAGAGTGAGCAACCACGGGATTGGCTCGGAGGATGATGCAATGCGGCGATACTAGTCACGCTTGTAGTCTGTCGTGCATCCGGTGATATGTCAGTTTGAGTTCTTGTCATCCTTGAGGGGATGGACATTTTATGTACTATGTGATCGAGTTGTAATTTAGTTTCATCAGATGTACGGTTATGTTATGTTTTGAGAGACCTAATCGGTCTACGGTATTATGTTTTGGTCAAGTTGACCGCATGTGGGTTTTGATTTGTAGTCTCACTTTGGTAGCTCCTTGTGGAAAGGGGTCTACGGCGTGTAATATCCCTGAGTGGATTGGGGGTGTTACATAAATGGTATCGGAGCCAGGTTTGCGAAAACCTAGGCAGTTGGGTCTAGTTGGGTCTTGTCGAGTCGGGTCTTGTCGGAGTCGTGTCTTGTCGTGTCACCCGGGTGAGCAGTTGTGAACAAGCGAGATCATTGCGATCCGTTGTGATCAATTGTGGTTCGTTGTGATTAGTATCGTGTTGCAGCCATTATCTCCGTGCGACCTGTGGATGTAAGTCTCCCTTCTTTGTGTTGTGCCTCGTGTGACACGAGCTATTTTTATGATTATGAGTTAATTGACGGAATCCTCTTATGGATTTTGATTTCGTGATATGTGATTATTTGACTCCCATTTTTCGTTCATATGAGGAGTAGTGTTGCTGTCTTGTGCATGTTTGACTTTATTTCTTTTATCCGCTGCGTGAGTTCTTTTGTAATGGCTTTCGGTATTTTACCGACTGAGTTTTATTTTGAAAACCGATTCCTTAACCGAGTTTTGGCATTACGGCCTTGATCGCTTTAGCGAAATTCTTATGACGGAATTTAGTATTTTGTAAATGGATTTTGTGAGTTTTGAAATATTACCGTCATCGGCCTTTTTGGCATTTTTGTGAATGGTTTTTAGCTGGTGGGTTCCGGCGGACACACGGCGCTATAGTTTTCCGTGTAAGTACCTAAACTTTTTGGGCATTCTAGCCCATTGAATTATTTTGAAAACCTTGAGTATCTTAGAAAATTAAAATTCGAGACGTACTTTTAAAACGAATTATTTTCTTGCGGTGTTTTCAAGGTGTTTTCTAATGCGGCAATACATTTCAAAAATTTTCTGGTTGAGGACCAAAATATTTTGAGATATTTTCAAATGCGATTGCTTAGACCCAAGGGTCGAATATTTTTGAAAGTTTTTCACTAAAAGAAAGGTGTCCTCATTTTTGTTCAAACGCAAGATGACTTTCAAAGTCTCGATAATGGTGTTTGTACTACTTTTTGTAAAATGATACTCAAGATCAACTGTTATTTCCAAACTATTTTCAAAAGGTGGTTTTTGTTTTTAAAACCTATCATTCTGCTTGCGGACCGGAAATGCGTGTATGGTTTTCGAACTTTCGTTACAGTGTTAACCCCGAATTGTGATTGAATTGGTGGCGTGAGCGTCGAGTCGCTCGCCACGCATATATTTTGTTAGCTGTTGTGGGAGGTGTGATGACGTTCCTTAATGTTGTCATTTCGTGGTGGCTTGCGTGTTAACGCACTGTGAGTTAAAGCTTGGGTTTGTACGTTTGTGTACATATGTGATTGTTTCATAATGTTTGTAATTATGTCTGGTTATTGTTCGGGCCGTTGAGGTCGCCGAACGATACCGTCGTTCTTTGTAGTGTTTGTGTGTATTATTTTACGATGATAATCGTTGTATATGATATGTATTATGATTCCTTGTTGTGCTGAGTTGGCATCTTCGCTATGTTGTTTTGCGACGTTATGCCCCATTGTATCTAGCGTTTGTATTTTCGGTATGCCGAGCCGAGGCGTTTCAACCGTGATGTACCGGGGCATGCACGTGTAAATTTGTCCTTCTCGTCGGTAACACATTTCAAGTGTGGACTCGAGGGACACCGAATTGATTTTGCGAATTGGCTACCGAGACTTTCGGAGTTCGCGCTTCAAAGACAAGTATCGAATCGGCTTTGAGAGGCCTTCGAAGGATGTTTCGCCGGTTGCTTGTTGTGTCGTCACCTTGATTTCATTGTTGTGAGTTGCGGGGCGACCTTCTTTTATAAGAGGTCGAATGTAGTACCCGTGTTGTTTTTAGACTCTGCATTTTCTCTTTCTCGATTCTATCGACTCGCTCGTGTTCGTTGATACTTACCGAACTTGTTCGTATTTCGGTTTCATTGATCGGACGAGGTGTGATCTCGTTTTGGGTCAATCTGGTTATCTTTGTAACTTTCCGAGTTCGGTTCGATTCTTGTGAACCTTGTTCGGAAGTAACATCTTTTGGTTCTACTAGTTCTTTTATTCGAAGTGGACTGGATCTTGAACTTTTGTATTTTCGACTCTGTCGACTCGTTTATGTTCGTTGACATATCTGAGTCCATCCCGCCCCTTGCTTTTGTTTATCGAACGAGTGTGGTATTATTTCGGAATAACTCGTTTGTCGTTGTGACTTTTCTATTGCTATTCCCTTTCTTGTGGATCTTATATGAATGCACATCCTGTTGTTTTCACCGGATCATATATTGTCTCGAGTCGAGATGTGAACCTTGGGGTTGTTGTTTGAATTTTATTATCCTTCGTATTTCGGACATGATTGTTCGATTTTTGTTGTCTCGATCATTTGTTTGTTCGGTTTTGTTCTCGTTTCGTGATTGTTGAGCGTTCGGGCTCCTTCCTAATTCCCTTAAGTTCGGGAAATTAGTCTCATTTTCGATCTTCCAACCCTTGAGCGGTGGAATTCGTATTTGTTCGGCCGATTGGCTCGCGTTTTGATTGATGTACCGTTGGGTTGGTCAATCGTATTGATTTTCGTTCGTTGTGTTTTGTGATTGTTCGGATAATTGACTTGATTGTATTATCCATTTGATGGCGCTTGTCACTTGTTGGTTTTATTATTTCTCTATCGGTGGCGTTGTGTTGGTCGTCGTGGAGCGTGTTTTCACGCCGTATGTTCCGTTACATTTCTTGCAATGTTTCGTCGTCGGGCGCGAGTTTTCGGTTTTGGGTATCTCGTCGAGTTTTCCTGACAATGGATATTGCTTCTCCCTACTTATTTTAAGTTTCGGGACGAAACTTCTTTTAAGGAGGGTAGAATGTAATACCCGTGATTTTGATTTCCGGTAATTTCTTTTTTTTCGGAAGTCCGCTTTTGACGACTCGCTCATGACCGCTTCGTCATTCCGAGAATGATTAATTCTGCACTTTTGTCATCCGAGTTCGTTTGGTGTCGCTTTTGTTGAGTTCCGTGCTTTTAGCGGTTTTTCCGCACTTGAGTTCGATTCTTGCGAATCTCGTCCAAAATCGTTGTTTCGACTTTCTCGTAAGTTCATTTAATGTTATTATTCATGTTGCGAGCTTTGGCTTGGTGTTTCGATCACGTATCGTGATTTTCGGGCGTTTTGGGCCATTTTCGTAATTTCCCAAAGTTTGGGGTAATTACTTTCCGTTGTCGAGTTTCGAGCCTTCGGGTAGTCGGAATCGTATGTTCTATTAGTGCTCGGATTCGTCTTTTCGAGTACTTCGTAACCGTATCTTCGATTCGTACTCGTTCGGGTTTCGGGTCGTTCGGGCCGTCGGAGTGGGTCGGCCGAGTCATGGCCGGGCATGATCGGGCCAGCACCTGGCCGAGTAAGCGCGGCGGTAATGATCGGCCATTACGCACGTAAGGCCGATTACGTACGTAAGGCCCTGTCCGTAACGCACGTAACGCCCGGCATTTTCGCAGCAGAGTTCGCCATGGCGATTACGACGTAAGCCATGGCCGATTACGACGTAACGGCCGGCAATCGGCTATAAAAGGCCCGCGCGTTTTTCTTCATTTTCTCACTTCTCTTCTTCCATTCCGCGGCCGAGATGGTGTAATCATGGAGAGATGTTGTTGGACAATCAATCCATGAAGTTTGGGGGTTCATATCATCAATCATCCGTCTATAACATCCTACGATCTACTGACCAGCCGATTTCCTAGAAATCTAGTTTTGGGGAATTTGGGTATTTTGGTTGTTTTGGTCCGATTAATCCGATTTAACTTAGGATTATGATAGATTGATGATGATTTAGATGTATTATATCATTTCTCTTGTTATTCCATGGTTGGATCGTATCGATTCGTTGTTTTGGTCGAGTTCTTAGTCGACGCCTTGAAGGTGTCCGACATAATGTCATAGAGGGGTTTTCGGGCGTTCTTCGATTATTCTTCCTCGTATGATCGATGATTTATTGATTATATGTTGTTAGGGTCGAATTCTTGTGAAGAACTCGAGTCGGAACCCTCCCGTTCGTTGTCTTCTTCCGGGTCCGAGCTTCTCGGTTGAATCGTGTTCTTTGGAGTGTTCGGTAGCGGTCATTAAGTCGAGCTTTCCCGTTGCTCCGCGTGCGTTGGACTTGAGGCGAGTATCTCGTCTATATTCTTTATACTTTGAGAATGTGATGTGTCGTGAATTTAACGTGGACTCGTTAGTGACGGTATATTTAACCGTAACTTACTTTAAATGAAGGTGTGATTTTATGAAGGTAATTACCAACGTAAACTTTAGTTTCAAGAATAATGATAACTACCTCTTCATGTTATTTTGTGATTAAAATAAATACTAGAAATGAGTAGTTAACTGAAGAATTGTGGAATCACGTAATACTAGAATTATTTTCTCTTTGGCCTTTTTCATGAATGATGGTTTGCTGTGGATGTTGTGCCTTTGTGGAAGTTATGTTACATTAACTTATATGTTACGTGTTCCGGTTGTAGTGAATATTGTGCCTTTGTTGTTGTTGTGTATCTTAGCGAATTGAGATGTTGTCCGGGTAGGGTCCGTCGAGGCCTCCGGAGGCGCGTGCTTGCGAGTACGGCCAGACGTATGTTGTGACCATAAGGTTATCAATTCGGGTAGGTCTGGGGAGGGCTCAGAGAATCGACACTTGCGAGTGCGATGTCATGATAACTTATGGGCGTATTTGAATGATGTTATCCGGGTAGGGTCCGTCGAGGCCTCCGGAGGCGCGTGCTTGCGAGTACGGCCAGATGTTACGATTTGACCATAAGGTTATCTAATCGGGTAGGTCTGGAGAGGGCTCCGAGAATCGTCACTTGCGAGTGCGATGTCAAGATAACTTATGGGTGTGTTCGAGTTTATTCTTGATGGCTAATCCGGGTGGGACCCTTCGGGGCCACGGAGACGTTTATCGTTGATTTGATATCTCTGAATTGTTTATGTTTTGAATCTTGAATCCCGATTGTATTGGTGAATATGGTTTTGGTCTTGAGTTTTGAGTTGAGAATAAAATCATTTGTTTGATTTTGAAAGAAAACCTTTTGAAAAGGAAAAACATTCATATTTCAGGATTTTACACTGAGACCCCCGAAGTCTCTAAATAATCTCTTACAATGATTTACGGAGTAATCCCCATGGTTTGTTTTAAAGGAATAAATTTTCAAAAGACTTTAGACTGGGATCGTGTTACTACCTTGTCGAAATGTTATTTTCATAACGGTGGTATTCTTGATGTATAATTGTATAGCTTGGTTACTTGCTAGCGATTCCATCGCTAACCCTCGTTGGGGATTTTGTTATTTATTCCGTGTGTTCTCGATCGAGAGTGAGCAACCACGGGATTGGCTCGAGGATGATGCAATGCGGCGATACTAGTCACGCTTGTAGTCCGTCAATGCCGGTGATATGTCAGTTTGAGTTCTTGTCATCCTTGAGTGGATGGACATTTTATGTACTATGTGATCGAGTTGTAATTTAGTTTCATCAGATGTACGGTTATGTTATGTTTTGAGAGACCTAATCGGTCTACGGTATTATGTTTTGGTCAAGTTGACCGCATGTGGGTTTTGATTTGTAGTCTCCCGCCTGGTAGCTCCTTGTGGAAAGGGGTCTACGGCGTGTAATATCCCTGAGTGGATTGGGGGTGTTACATTTACCACCAGAATTTGCTTCTAAATGTTTGGTATAAACTTAAACAGTTGAAAGGACCATTCAAGCAGCTAAATACTAGTTATCTCATAAATATACCTGAGAGTGAATCAACTTAGTCAGTCTTTGGTGGATGTTCAACATCTTCTAATTAAAGATAAGATGAATCCAGATCTTATCCTTGCTGAAAGAAAATGGCTTGAAGAAATTGAAAAAATGGAGTAATATTGAAGAGAGTATTCGAAAACAAATCCAGAGTGAATTGGCTGAAGCTGGGGGATTCTAGTACTAAGTTTTTCCACTCATGATAAAGCTAGACAGAGTAGTAAGGCCATAAATCTTTTGATTTCTGCAAATGGAGTTAGATGCACTACTCAGAGAAATTATGGATGAAATTAGAAGTTTTTATGTGAATCTGATGGGCAGTGCAGCAAGTGTTCTCCCCATGGTTGATAGATCTGTCATTGCCAAGGGCCCTACTCTCTCAGACCAATAATGAGAACTATTTTGTTGTGAAGTAATCAATGTGATGAGATCAAACTTAATCTCTTCAACATGAATTCATTCAAAGCTCCTGGCATTGATTGTCACAATTCCTACTTCTTCAAAAAATCTTGGCCTGTGATTGGATCTGATGTTACAATGGGCACTCATGATTTCTTTAGAACGGGTTTTCTCTCTAACACAATTAATAGTACTCTGATTGCCTTTCCTAAGACCAAAAGTGCTTGTTCTACGAACGAGTATAGACCTATTGCTTGTTGCACAATTCTTCTCTAAAGTGTTAGCCAATAGGTTGCAATTGGTGCTTGGTGATATAATTAGTGATACTCAGTCCGGATTTGTAAAGGGAAGATCTATATTAGATGATATTTTGCTGAGTCGTGAGCTAGTTAAGGGGTACAACAGAAAGCATATATCCCCTATATGTATGGTCAAAATTGACAAACAAAAAGCACATGACTCCGTTGAATGGCTTTTTTTGAAGTACTTTCTTTTGGACCGCGACCACGTCTACGTCCGTGTCCACGACTGCGACCACGTCCACGTCCTTCTCTAAACATACTGTAAGCATAATTACTCAATATACAGAGAACAATATTGTTCTAACGTTCAAGTATAAAGAAGTACAACATATAAAGGATGAGATAGAGTTTAAGAACTTACAACCACCACTCGCACGAAGACGTAGGTAGTACAATGATGTTATGCACGGTCGGTTACCTCAAAAGACCCCTATTTTAACCCAACGGCCAAGATATCCATAATCTTGGCTCCGATACCATATTCTGTAACACCTTCGATATATTCAGGAATATTACAGCGCCGTTAATCCTTTACGTAAGAATTTAAAAGGCTAAGAATACAACAACAACATAATTAAAGAAGGGCAGCAAAAAGAAAGTTAATTATTACATCACCAGTTCAACAAGTACGAAATCAAATTCTCAACTAGACATAATTATCAAATATAACAAGACAACATGAGTACTGAGTACTTAGTAAAACAACACTGAAACTCGAAAAATCATTCCGGCCGGAACATCACTCTGCACCTCTGTCGTCATGCAGCTCTAGTGGTTGTTTTCCCGCCCTCCTGAATCCTGAACATAAACAAATGTTCATCTCCAAAGGGGTTAGCACAACGATGCTAGTACAAGTACGATAATTATACCACAACAGGTTATTCAACGTCTCACGGAGAGTAATGGTAATAACATAACTGACAATAACAACGAGCCTCTTCCTACAAGAAGACTCACAAATATCATACACAACATGAAATCACAACATACACATGGTAATTCCGATGATCCAGCGTTCACTGCACAGATCCCAAGATGATCCCGTCGGACCAACGCGAGGTGGGAAAACCTGTCCGATGATCCAGCGCATGCTAGCATAGATCCCAAGATGATCCCGTCGGACCAACACGAGGTGGACATACAACAACGACACATATGCACGACATTATGTATAACATCAATACGTAAAACACAATTAAAGTACTTGCCTCAAATCGACGACAAGGATAATACTTCGACGGATATCAATATACTCAAAGGTCGCCCCTTCGATCAATCACATTGCAAAGCTCGGACCTTGAACAAAAGAAATAATATAGAGTTCATCTTACGTTATATAACTAACGTACGAACATCTAACATCCTAAGCTATGGCCGAAAGTTGTCAACATTATGTATCCTGCCTGATGTCTTCGTAACGTACGTTACATACCCAACATAATGTACGTTAAGTCTGTACGTTAGCGTACGTAAGCTCCAAAGCCTAACGTAAGCATGTATTTGACAGTTTTCTTCTCTGATCAGACGACTGTATCACATGATGATATAACGTACGTAATGCATGATGCTTAACGTACATTATACTCATAAATACATTTCTCATGTGAAATTAAATGATCCTACGGTGTTTGACATCTTTGAATTCAAGGGATAAACATGTCATCACAACGCCATATTCCGATCTTGATTATAAATTCTCATATGTAGTTCGGTTAATCTACGGTTGATACAATTGTTATTGACATCATCATCATTTCCAGAAATCACTACGAGTCATGAATTGTGCTCGAAGAATACTTTATACAACACATGGATTATTCTTGGTGAAAATCCTAAGAATTCATCTTCCTTGAATATCTCCATTCTAAGTGATGGTATTAACAATATATTGGTAAACAAGTGACTCAGAATCAACATCCAAAATGTGTAACAAATCTCAGAAACTATATCATAGGTTCAACTCGGAAATGCTTGGTTGATAATCTTCTTACTCAAGGAAGATCTCAAATAAGTTCATCTTAACTTCTAACAACATGGTGTTCAGCTTATTACTCACTAATCCAATGATCTCAGAAGCATGCTCATATCATTTCTTAAGAACAAGGATTTGAGTTTGGAAAGTATCAACATACCTTAATGTAGAAGAAAATGATGAACACTTGACGAAAATCCAACACCAGAAGCTTGAGTACCAATCCAAGGTGCTTCCAATCCTCAATGATCAAGTATAGATGATATATAGGTGCTTAGTGGCAGGGGGCTCTCTGGACTTGAAGGAAAACGAAGGAGAAATGAAAGAAAACGAAGTGGGGTGGAATGGGTGTTGTCCCATATATATACTATTCCAAGCTTTACGTACGTTAGCCTTAGTGCTTTACGTACGTTATTCACTTAGCATACGCTACCCGATATCCTTAGCGTACGTTATCATTCAATGGTAGCTTACTGCCTCATTCCTATTCTCTCTTATGTACGCTATATCAACCCAGTTACGTACGTAATCAACTATACTTAGCGTACGGTATATACATCACTTAGCGTACATAAATCCTCATTAACCCAAAGTTGTCCAGGTTCATGCCGCGGGAATCTTATCCGAGCCCACCACCAGCTGGCCCATGTGTTCGCCCCCTTGATCAATTATTGGCTGTCTTATGTACGCTATGCCTCATTCATAGTGTACGCTATCCATAGTACATAACGTACGTTACGCTTACTAGATAGCGTACGTTATGGCGTAGTTGCATGGGAAAAATTACAAGTTGGTATTATCATGCATGTGGATACGAATACGAAAAAGATCATACTTCGATCATCAATATCACAAATTCAAATAATACAGGGTTCAAATATAGATGAAGATACTCAATAATTTATCCGTATATTACATACTCTCCCTCTTAAAAGGAGTTTTGTCCCGAAACTCAAGACGGAAATAATTCTGCATATCTGGACTTCATACTATCTTCCGTCTCCCAAGTGGCTTCTTCAATTCCGTGGCGCGACCATTGAACCTTAACCAAGATGATTGATTTATTTCTCAACTGCTTGACTCGACTTTCGAGTATCTTGATCGGTTCCTCTTCAAACGTGTCGTCCTGAGCGACTTCGATCTCACTAAAATCAATTACATAACTGGGATCTGATATGTACTTCCATAACTGAGATACGTGGAACACATTATGAACATGACTCAGCTATGGCGGTAAGGCCAACCTGTACGCCAACTCCCCAACTCTCTCAAGAATCTCGAATGGTCCGATATATCTTGGACTCAACTTTCCTTTCATCCCGAAACAAAAAATTCCCTGAGTAGGAAAAACCTTTCAAAGTACGTGGTCCCCAATTCCAAATTCCAACGGGAGATGGCGCACGTCTGCATAAGATTTCTGCCGACTTTGGGCAGTCAACAGCCTTTCACGAATAATGGTCTTCGGCATACCATGCAATCGGACTATCTCTGCAATAAACACTCGTGCAAACTTCTTTGCTCTCCAAGTGTCCTTTATGCCCAGAAAATGAGCCGATTTGGTTAGGCGGTCAACTATCACCCAAATCATGTTCATCCCTGTTCTGGTCTTCGGCATATTAGTGATAAAGTCCATCGATATGTCCTCCCACTTCCATTCAGGAATCGGGAGCGTATTCAGCATTCCGGCAGGTTGTTGATGTTCGGTCTTAACCTGCTGAGAAATCAAACACTTCGAGACATAATCTGCTACATCTTTCTTCATGTTGCCCCACCAGAAATTCTGCTTCAGATCCTTATACATCTTACTGGTGCCCGGGTGGATAGAATAGGGCATGCTGTGAGCTTCCTTCATGATTGTCTATTTAAAAACATCGACATCGGGAACACAAAGTCGGCTCTGGAATCTCAAAACTCCATCATCATGAATTACGAATATAAGGGCCTTTCCCTTACTCACTTCATCACATAACCGAATCATCAGAGGATCATCTAATTGCTTAGATTTGATTTCTTCGATTAACGATGAAGTTAATTCCATCATACACAGTTGTCCTTGGACTATTTGCAACCATACTTCAATTCCTTCATGAATCAATTCTCATTGAATGCTATGCTGGGAGGTGAGAGTCTCCAGCATTCGAGTAGAAACAGGTTTGCGGCTTAACACATCGGCCACTACATTAGCTTTGCCTGGATGATAAAGAATCTCCAAGTCATAGTCCTTAATCAATTCCAGCCATCTCCTCTGCTGCATGTTTAACTCTTTCTGACTGAAGATGTATTTGAGACTCTTATGATCCGTGAAGATCTGACAGTGAGTCCTGTACAAACAGTGTCTTTAAATTTTCAAGGCGAAAACCACAGCTGCCAACTCCAAATCGTGTGTTGGATAATTAACTTCATAGGGCTTAAACTATCATGATGCATAGGCGATCACATTCTCATTCTGCATCAGTACACACCCAAGACCTTAGTTTGAAGCGTGTACTGTAAACTATGAATCATCCACTTCCTTGTGGTAGTGCTAAAATCGGTGTCGTTGTCAATCTCTTCTTCAATTCATCAAAACTGGCTTGGCACATCTCGTTCCACTCAAACTTTTGGTCTTCTGCAGTAATCGAGTAAGTGGGCGGGTAATTTTGGAAAACACTTCCACAAACCGACGATAGTACCCAACAAGTCCTAAGAAACTTCTAACGTCTTTTACGTTCTCAGGAGGCTTCTAATCCATAATTGCTTCGATTTTCTAGGGGTCTACTCGGACTCCTTCCTCTGATACCACATGAGCGAGGAACATCACTTCCTTTATCCAGAATTCACACTTAGAAAGTTTGGCATATAACTGCTCGCTTCTCAAGAGGTCCAAAATGATCCGTAAGTGCTGTGCATGCTCTCTCGGGCTCTTGGAATAAACCAGAATATCATCAATAAACACAACTACGAATTTGTTCAAATACTCTATGAACACTCGATTCATAAACTACATGAATACGGCAGGTGCATTAGTGAGACTGTTGTGCGGCGATTTATACGCCACGACGGCGATCGGTATAAGGGTCGAGCGATCGAGTTCGCGACCAAATGAGCTACGACAAACTTATCAAAACGAAGGTAACAGTTCACCTTCGAGCATCTAGCGATCTACTCTCAAGGCGATCGCCTTTTGGCACCTAGCGATCGAATCTGGGGCCCGATCAAGGACGACCGTCCTATGCTACAAACAAGGCCATCGTCCGTCAAAGTCTACGAAGACTGGATCACGAAGCAAGGACCCATGTGCAGATCGACAAAAGGTGCCGCAGAACATGGATCATTGACTCCAGCCCATCAGCAGCTGTCGGTGACAAGGACGGCCTCACCTACCGACATACCCGCCGAAAGGTCCCAAGTAGGGCCTCCCAAGACAGCGACTCATACACGTGTTGGTCTCTCATTGGTTCGCACTTCTGGCAGCCAGCTACTCCTGCGGACTTTAAGGAGACCAACCCATGTGCTAAAGATGATCGCCCGCTTATTATAATACAACGGAGGCGATCGCCCAGCAACTCCTAGTGCTATAAATAGAGAACCTCCAGCAACTGGAAAAGGGTTCCACTCACGACAGAAAAACGCTCACAAAGGTTTCTCTCCGAAAATACTCACATACGTACACACTTTCAGACTCTCGGCTTCCTCTCTTGAATCTATCTCAGGATTTCTCTCTCAGCACCTCTCAACCAGAGGACGGTCGGCAGAGGCAAGAACTCCCTATAGTACAGATTCTAAGAGACTCGCAAGCCCAGGAACTCAGACTTCCAGCTAATACACACTGTGAGAGACCGTCGATTTTTCACAGTCCTCACAGCACCCCATCGTTGTTACAAGAACTCACAGAGCATCATATCTGGTTCTTCCGGCAATCTTCACGCTCAATAGCTAAGATAACTAGGGTCTTTACACTCATTGTAATTGTACTCTAATATTAATATTTGTACTCCCAAGTATTTGTATTAATAATATCTCGCGAGAGCATTCAAGCCCGGGACTAACAACCCCGACAAATCTTGTGTTATTTACTTTCCCCACAGACGTGCTCTCGCATTTGTTTGTTACTCGACCATTCCAGCAATATCATCTCCGGATAATATTTTGGGTAACAATAATTGGCGCTAGAGGAAGGGGATCTTAGCCTTCATTTTCTTTCCTACCGTCCCGAAGGACACTCATTGTTCTCCGGGGCATATACTTGAAGTGACACTCACTGCTCTTCAAAGAAAAACCTTCAGAATCATGACGTCTGCCACTACATCGAACAGAGCCACTCTCCGAACCGCCGAACATCATATCCCGGCTCGATCCGAGCCCCAGCCGACGGCAGAGGATAGCCACGGCGACGCGAGACTCTCGATCCCGCACCTGAGGGACGGCCCCAACCTTTCGCTCGACTAGTTCCAAACCGCAGAACAGATCGAGGAGGCTATGGCCATCCTAAAGGAGCGACGGAGAGCATGCGCAGCGCCCGCTATAATTCCCTCGGCCATCCTCCGCATGGGCAAACGGAAGTTCAAGGGGTTACTGGGTGAGCGATCGTCAGAAAGCCCCTATTCGCGAGAAAAGGCTCTTGCAAGGCGGGATGGTTCCGTCTTCAGCCGCTTAGAAAGAGATCCATCATGGCGATCGGGGCATTCTGGTCCCAACCACGAGACGACGGAATCCAGGTCCGTCACCAGGAGTTCGGCATACCCAACCCCGAACCAATTACAGGTCAGTCGTCTGGCTACTGCTCCGAGCGCCAGGGGTCAGTACTTGATCGCCTCGTCTCCCGCTCTGAGCGCCTAGCCACGAGCAGCCAGGCCGCGGCGATGGCCGCTATGCAGCGCCAGCTCGATGAGATGAAAACTCTCTTGGATACTGGGGCAAGCGCCACTAGAAAGATCATCAGACCGACTGAACCACTCGCGGTCCACATCGAGCTTGCCCCCGTGCAAACAAGGATCGCTCCTCCCAAAACACCTCTATATGAAGGGAGATCGGACCCCGAGACCCACCTAAGCAAGTTACGGATTTACATGACCGGGTGTGGGGCATCAGACGCGACCAAGTGCCGAATCTTCCCATTAACATTGGGCGAGCTGGCCCATAGGTGGTACGTCTCACTACTACCGCGATCGATCATCTCCTTTGAGAAACTGGCGAGTGACTTCACGTCATACTTCGCCACAAAGGTCGCCAGACCAGAAGGCCCCCACCGCATGATGAAAATCTGGCAGGGGGAAGACGAAACTGACACAGATTACATCGACCGGGTGGATGAAATAGTCCTCACCGGCGAGCCCATCAGCGACGAGATTGCTCTCTACTCGGTCCTGTGGGGATTCTATGGTCATTCGCCAATGTTTAGGCATCTCACAAAGGACATCCCCCCAACCTACACGATCTTCCGCGCTAAAGTTGCCGACTTTCTGGCCAGACAAAGGCTACTCACCCTCTGCCTAGGTGAGGGAACGCCACCTCCTGTCCGAAAGACGGCGATCGCCAAAACCAAAAAGGCGGTCGCCAAGCCACCCGGCGATCTCAAGGCCTTCGAGGATGTAGAAGCCCATCTCCTCCACAAGTTCAACCGAACTCCGGCCCACATTTTTACGCCATCAAGGGGCGCCAACCGCTAAACAAGCCAAAGGCGATAAGGGACAATGGTCATCTGGACCACAATCAGTATTGTGCTTACCACAAGAGTCCCGGCCACAGCACCAACCAATGCCGCGACCTCCTCAGACAACTCTGGAGATTGTTCGAGGAGGGAAAGTTGGACAGTTTATTGGCTTAGCCGGAGCCCCATCGATCTTCCGACGGTCTCCAGAGTCGAGCGCGAACAGGCCAGAAAGATCATACGAGCCGACCCCTCGATCAACCTCGGCGACCGAATCTATATGCTTCAATCAAGAGGAGGAAACTTCGGAAGTGTCTCCCCGATTCCCGCCTCGTCAAACCAAAGGCTACTGCCTGAGCAAACACCTTGAAAAAGAGGATGACTCGCTCGCCCTCTAAAGTTCGTCATCAACATGATGGACCTAGGCAGCGATCGCCTACCCTAGCACAACGTATATCGTCGAGGATTGTCATCTGACATGATGGTCCGAGGTAGAAAAGTGCCGCCATGGTCGCGAAAATCGATGAAACCGACGATCCGTCCATGTAAAGGTTCCTTTGGGCTTCGATCGCTCGCCCTTCGTTTAAATACGAGGCGGGCGTAGCCGAAGGACCCTCCAAAATCAAATCAGAAGATGACTCGCTCGCCCTCTAAAGTTCATCATCAGCATGAAGAACCTAGGCAAGCGATCGCCTTCCCTTACACAATGTATACCGCCGAGGATCGTCATCTGACATGATGGTCCGAGGTAGAAGAGTGTCGACATGGCTGTGGAGGACGATGGAACCGTTCTATGTGCCCGTGCAAGGTCCCTTTGGGCCACGATCGCTCGCCCTTCGTTTAAATACGAGGCGGGCGTAGCCTGAGGGCCCTCCAAAACAGATTTGTGGACACGTTCGCCCGCCCTCAAAGGTCTATCACTTAACATGGTGGATCCTTCCCGGACAATGCGACGCGTCCCTCCCCCCCTGTCACAACGTATACCGTCGAGGGTCGCCATCTTAATGGCGGTCCGAAGTAGAAAAGTGCTAACAAGCCGCGGTCGTGGAGTCGATTAATCCGACGACGCCCCGCGCAAGGACCTCGAAGACCGCACACCCTTCGTTTAAATACGAGGTGAGGCGCAGCCTACGGAGGACCCTCACAATTAAGTGAGTCGCGAGAACTTATCCATCAGACGGAATGTCGCTCGCGCACAAGACACGGTCGTGGAGGTCGGTCCATCGAACTCTGCGATCGTGCACGGTTCCTCTAGACCGAGATGGACGGCCTTCCTCGAGGAATCTGCAAAATTTAAGACCACTCACTCAACGATTTATTTTCGTCCCTTTACTTTCACTAAGTGAACAAAAACAAGGGGGGAGGGCGGAGCTATGTATACGACGATCGTCCATATTTAATTACATACGGAGATCGGCATTTTTCAGATGTATGTGCAGCGATCGAATTTGTTGTAAAAGTTATCTATATGAGTTTATCAATTCACTTGGAGCTATACACGCAACAATCTCTCCTCACACATTTGTACAAAATCATGCAAAGACTCAGAAAAGCAATCATTCAAGCAATAAATCGAAGAAACAAACTTTCATTTCATTACTTGGAATATGCAAGAGTACAAACACGGTCGCCCGAAGGCCTAAGTACTACAAGGAAATCTACAAAAATTACAAGGCAAAAACAAAAACAAGAAGGACGTAGAGCCTCAGGCTGCCCCTGCCTGGCCTTCACCTTCAACCACTGGATCGGCCTGCGATCCCTCACCGGCTTCCGGAGCTGCCTCCCCGTCCTCCGGAGAGTTTGGATGAAGAAGGTTTTCGGGAGTCGGGTACCAGCTCAGGTCTACGCCGATTTTCGAGAGGTCCAAGATCGGCACAGAGAAAGCAGGATGGAGAGGATGCTCCAGCGCGTATGCCTTGAAGTTTTCAGCAAGAGGGCCGACCTCCAGTCCTCCCTTATTAGAGGCGCGGAGCGACTCAGCGAACGCCATCTAATAAGCAAACTCGCTGACGAATTCCACTTTGAGAAAGGGATCGGCCTCGGTCGCCTCCAGCTTCCCTTTCAACTCCACAACTACTTGTTGCGCACCCTGGAGCTCAGACTCTTTAGCGACCGTATCTCCCCTCGACGATGCCATCTCGCTAGTCAACCGAGCGACAGTCACCTTCAGCTGATCGGCCTCCTTCTGAGCGGCCGCGTACGACCGACGGGCATTTGTCATTTGGTCCCGAAGTCAGTCGACCGTCCCCCGAGCTCGCTTGGAATCCTGTATCGCCAGCTCAAGATCCTTACTTGCCTGCTTAGCCGCGTCCAGTGAGTCCTTCTCCATAGCCACGATCCTGTCAGCAAACTTGGAGTTCTGTTTCCGAGCGGCCTCGAGGTCTGCCTGGATACGGGAAGTAGAAGGACGCCCTTCGAACTCCTTCACAGCCTGGGCAGCCATCGTCGCTGCCTGGAGGGAGAGAGCAAAGGCGGCCTGCATCGTGTTCCCGGATCGCTGGCGGGCGATCGCATCCAAGTCGGTCGTCCAGGCCTTCGGCAAAGCAGAAACAGTCTGGTTGACGTATTACGGGACATCACAGGCATCGCGAGGAGATCGGCTTGCAAGGAAATCCAATACCAGCGCCGGGCATGCCGGGTTAGTGCTGCGGATCCTGCATCAAGAACAGAAGAGTTAGCACATCTCCTACGCAAGTGACAAAACTCAGCAAGACAAACAAAGTTTACCTCTCAGCTTTCTCAGGGTCGCGGCTGAAGTATGGTTTCCCGCGAGGGGTCTCGGCCTCGGCGATCGCCATGGCGTGCAAGAAAGCCGACGAAGGCGTAGGCTCATCCACCAAGGGGACTGCGGTGAGCGGAGTTGCGGCAATCGGCGGCTCACCGACAGGGGCAGAGACTGGGGGCTCCCCCGACCTCTGTTGCTTACGGTTCAGCAGGAGTCCCTCCTCCCGAACCTCCCCCTCCGCCGCGATCGGCTCTACATTAGGCCTCACCTCCGGAATAAGAGGTAGCGCCACCGAAGGAACTCTACTCGACTTCTTCTGGCGCAGGCGACTCAAAACTCTGGGGTTCGACATAGCAATCTCCGGCAGAGGCTCCAAGAAGCGAGGGAAGCATACCTCTGCAATAAGGAATGACCAAACAATGGTTAGACACATTCTCCAAACAAAAGGAGATCGTAGAAAGTCATACCTGGGACCGAAAGATGTCGTGGAAAACAGAATAACCGAGCAGACAGCCAACGGCTCTCTTTGTTAATCCGACGAGCGTCTAAGTCGTCGTCCGGAAGGCTTCGTATCCGCTCACAGATGACCAGAAAATCAAAAGGTAGCTCGTCAACCGCCGGAATATGGAAACCTGCAAAAGGAAGACCAAATTAGATCAGTTCCGAACATATCCGAACAAAGGGAGAGTCAAAACCCTTACTTGGATTCCTCTCCCGAAAGCCTGTGGGAACATCCAGCTCGCCCGTGGGATTGTCACTCGCTGAGGCCTTCCATGCACCGCCGACCGAGAACCACTTCGCCGGATCGCCCCGCACCTTGTTCGGGACCCCAAGGATCACCCGACCGGAACGGACTTGGATATGATAGCCTCCGACCGACCCCTTCTGAACCGTCAGCTTGAATAAGTGGTTCATCTCCAATGGCGAGGGAAGGCGATACAGTCGGTGACCACCGAACAAGGTGAGGGCATAGAATCAACATCCAAAATGTGTAACAAATCTGAGAAACTATATTATAGGTTCAACTCGGAAATGCTTGGTTGATAATCTTCTTACTCAATGAAGGTCTCAAATAATTTCATCTTAACTTCTAACAACATGGTGTTCAACTTATTACTCATTAATCCAATGATCTCAGAAGCATGCTCATATCATTTCTTAAGAACAAGGATTTGAGTTTGGAAAGTATCAACATACCTTAATGTAGAAAAAAATGATGAACACTTGACGAAAATCCAAAACCGGAAGTTTGAGTACCAATCCAAGGTGCTTACAATCCTCAATCATCAAGTAGAGATGATATATGTGTTTAAATGGCAGGGGGCTCTCTGGACTTGAAGGAAAACGAAGGAGAAATGAAAGAAAACAAAGTGGAGTGGAATGGGTGATGTCCTATATATACTGTCTTAAGCTTTACGTACGTTAGCCTTAGTGCTTTATGTACGTTATTCACTTAGTGTACGCTACCCGATATCCTTAGCGTACGTTATCTTTCAATGGTAGCTTACTGCCTCATTCCTGTTCTCTCTTACGTACGCTATATCAACCCAGTTACGTACGTAATCGACTATACTTATCGTACGCTATATACATCACTTAGCGTACGTTAATCTCTGTTGACCCAAAACTGTCCAGGTTCATGCCGCGGGAATCTTATCCGAGCCCACCACCAGCTGGCCCATGTGCTCGCCGCCTTGATCAATTATTGGTTGTCTTACGTACGTTATGCCTCATTCATATCGTATGCTATCCGTAGTACATAACGTACGTTACGCTTACTAGCTAGCGTACGTTATGGCGTAGTTGCATGGGAAAATTTACAAGTTGATATTATCATGCATGTGGATACGAATATGGAAAAGATCATATTTCGATCATCGATATCACAAATTCAAATAATACAGGGTTCAAATACAGACGAAGATACTCAATAATTTATCCGGATATTACATGTAAATGGAGAGAAAATAGAAGCATTACATGCTAAAAAGGGGTTTAGATAAGGAGATCCAATCGCTCCTTATCTTTTTGTAGTCTGCATGAAATATGTGTTTACTGAGTCTTCAAGGTAATAATATTTCTCTTTCCATCCTAAATACAAGAAATTTGGACTTGTTCAAGTCTGTTTTGCAGATGTTTTGCTTCTCTTTATTAGGGGGATGTGAAATCAGTTAGAGAATTAATGAAAGCATTTGAAAAGTTTTTCTCAGTGTCAGGATTGAAAGCCAATCCAACTAAAAGCTATATATACTTTGCTGGGGTTCAAGAAAATTTGCAAGATCAGATTATGGGGGATTTGGGATGGCTGGAGGTGAACTTCCTTTTAAGTACCTTGCTGTTCCACTTTCCACCAAGAAACTGATAATTCTTCAATGTCAGCCATGTATTCAGAGGATCACTAAGTTCCTTTCCGATACTGGAAGAATTCAACTTATTATATCGGTTTTGTTCAGTCTTCAAACCTACTGGTGCCAGGTGTTTCTAGTTCCTCGGAAAGGTTTGAAAGTTATTCAAACTATTTGTAGAACCTTTATGTGGACTGGTGATTCTAATGCCTCTAGAAGAGCTTTGGTTGCTTGGGAGGGGGTGTGTCTTCCTAAATATCCTGGAGAAAAGAATATTACTAACATACAACTTTGGAACAAGGTAGCTATTGGGAAGCGTTTGTGGTGCTTGGCTAAAAAAAGACAGGACTTGGTCCAAGCGGATGCAGGGGTATTGTGTTAAAAATCAAGATATCCTCACCATGCCAATATCTCAAGCTTCTTGAGTGGTGTGGAAAATTGTAGCAATTAGGGATCATGTGATTCAAGCTAATGGGGGACAGAGTTTATTGGCTGATTCATTCTTCTCCAATAGAAAGCTATACTTGGGTTTGAGAGGAGCAGCGAGTTGAGTGGCAAAAGATTATCTGTATCAATGCTGCTCCCCCAAAGTACATTTTCATTGTTTGGCTTGCAGTGTTGGGCAGATTATCAACTTGTGATAACCTTGATAAATTTGGAACTGATGTTGATCCAATCTGTAGCCTGTGCTCTAGGGAGCAGGAGACTCTGAACCATCTATTCTTCAATTGTGATTTCTCATGTGTAGATTGGGATTCTGGCTGAGTGGCGTGAAGTAAGTCGAGTAGCTGGTGATTGGAATATTGTCATGAATACTCTTATTACTCATTGTGGTTCATCTAGTGGAAAGCAAAAACTCTTTATATTAATCTTATCACTTGTGGTTTACCAGATTTGGATTAAGAGAAACAAGACAAAATTCCAAGATGTGTGTAGTACTATTGATCAGTTGGTGAAGTTGTGTAGATTTCAGGTGGTTATTTGTTGTTCTAAGGATTCCATACTCTCTAGATTCTTGTCTTATTCCAATAGTGAGCTGTGGATGTATTAGTTTTCTTGCTTTGTAAGTTGTTTGTCCTCTCACGCCATAGTTAGCTAATAAAATTATCTTTATACCAAAAAGAAATCAGGTAAAATTTTAAAAATTAACAAGACTAAAAACACTACAAATAATAATACTAAAAATACAATACAAATAATAATGTTAAAAAAACAAAAATAAAAGTAAGAAGTAAAAAAACAAGAATTGGCGGCTGGCCCGAGTGCCAGCTGCCTCACGCGGTGCCAGACGCGTGTGATGCACGCCTAAGGTCGCTTCTTAGGGAATGTTCAGAGCACCCCTTCCCCCCTCCAAAATTTCTTTTCCAATTTTTGTAGGATGGATTTGGAAATCCAAACCCATCTTTTAAAATCCAAACCTCTCTCCTCTAATAGACATATTGTGAGTAGGGTTGTTAGCGGTCCATGTATACTCGAGAACCGTCCGATAATACCCGGGACCGATACTCACACAAATTGTTAGGAGTCCGGATACTGGTACAAAATTTAGATTCGAAACCGATAAGGACCGAAATCGTTAACCCGGTAAAAAAACCGGTAATTTTTCGTAAACATACATTTTACAAAATATTGTATAAGGTATTAGTACATATAGAAAAAATAAGTTTAAAAGACCTTATCTCTTAATTTTCTTAGCATAAACCCTCAATTCTTGTCTCGATTATGAGGTTTTGGTGATTAGGCTTTTAACGATCTAAGATATCCGAAAATCTGCCCGTAATACCCGGGATCGATACTCATCCGAAATGTTAGCAGTCCGCATACAAGTATTGAAGTTGGGACCCAAAACGGATAAGGACCGGAAACGGTAATACTTAATACCTTAACGGTCCAGACCCGGAAAGACAATACTCGGACTGAACCGGACCGAGAACAGCCCTAATTGTGAGGTTTAGGTTTATAGACATATCCAAACCTCCCTTGATGTCATAAGAAATTATTTTTTTAGTATTAAATTGAATAAAGTTGGGGTTACCGCTGTTCATTCTACTTTATACTGATGAAGTAGAAAGTGGGAATAACTTGTCTTACCCTTTTACATATAGTATTATTTTTTTTCCCCAAGTTTAGAAACAACTCTTTTGATACCCAAATTATCGGAATTCACCTTTACTCGAATAAATTCGAGTCATATATTGTAATTTCGAGTAACATAATTTCGAGTCAACTTCAAAAATAAAATACAATATTGAGGAAGCTTGACAATCGGGTAACACGAGCTGAATTCGGGTTACATGAGTTCAATTCGGGTTACATGAGTCTACTTCGGTTTACCCGAGAGATAGATTGAAAGCAGAATAGGCGAGTCTAATTCGGGTTATTCGAAATTGGGTTACACGAGTTTCATTCGGGTTACCCAAGTCTACTTCGGTTTACCCGAGAGATAGATTGGAAGTAGGCGAGTCTAATTCTGGTTATTCGAATTCGGTTACACGAGTTTTAATTAGGGTTACACGAACAGTTTTACTCGATTTTTCGAGTTACTCGAATAGGCGAGTAACTCTTTAAAAACTGAAGTCGTCTTCTTCACTTCATTCGACTGAACAGAAAATGAGTTTCACGAATCGAGTTTTTCCGAGTAACACCTCTATCCGAGTTTAAATTGAGTTACCTCTTTCTCGATGGAGAATTTGAGGCGTTCCCCGAATGGAGAAGCTGACACTGCCGGTCACGCCGATGCCGAGTCCGCCGCCGCCGTTGGATCTGCCGAAAACCAGGTAAGTTTTCACTTGTGTATCGTGTTACCCGAATTTAGACGTATTTTACTCGAATTTGGACTGGTTTTACTCGAAATTGGACTTATTTTACAAAAATTAGACTCGTTTTACTCGAAATTTAGGCTCGTTTTACCCCCTACCGTTTTACTCGAATTTACATTTTTTAGACTCATTTTACTCGACCCTTAGACTGGATCTACTGCTGAACTTTTACTGTTTAACTCTACGTAGGATGCTCGTGTTACTCGAAATGAAAAAAATAAAATAAATTAAATAGAGAAAACCGAATTTGGGAATTAAATAGAGAAAATGGGGATTATCACGAATCAGTTGAATTGATATCGTGTTGAATTAATTGTTTTTGTAATCTTGATAATTCGTATTCGAGGTTGAATTCGAATTTGGGAATGTTATAAATATTGATATCGTGTCGAATTTAGTTAGTTTATTTCGTTTAGTTAATTTATTTCGTTTTTCTATTTGTATTACTCGAATATAGTTTATAAGTTACTCAAATTGGACTAATTGACCAATTAGGATTTCCCAAATTAATTTAGAAGACTAATGTTCTTCCACAATTAGAATGACGCAAATTGATTTAGGATGAAACTACTCGAATTAAGATGACTCGGATTGTATTAGGATGTCTCGAGTTGCATTAGATGATTGAAATTGAATTAGGATGTCTCAAGTTGAATTAGAATAACTCGATGGAAATAAACCGAATAAATTTTACTGTTACTCGAATTGTCTAGTTACTTCTTCTTGATTACATATTACCCGAATACACCCTCAGGAAGCTAAAATTAAGATATATTTGAATCGTCAGGTTGTTTAGAAGAGGCCGAATATGCGGGGTTCGAAATGCTCGATAAATAGGTATGTTAGATTAGGGATTGTTAAGACTATTATTGCTGAGCTACAGAGTGTAGGTCATGACACTATTAGAAAGTTTAGAGAGTCGTGTCTTGGATATTTTATCCGGGAGGAGTGGGGGGTTTGTCTCTAATGCCGCATTGTATGCCTTGTTCTCGAACGAGGTGATTAGACCGGATGCACATGACGATGAATTTTGGTTTAGGATCGGTCATCGCTTGATCCGATTTTCTAGATATGAGTATTCGTTAGTCACCGGTTTTCGATTCGGAGACTCTGACTTTGATGTACACTGGGACAATGTCCCACCGGAGGGGAGCGTGTACGATCAGTATCCATTGCTCAGTCGTGGGGGGCAGATGTTAGACCGTATTCGTGATCGATTTGCTGCTGGATATTTTAGAGAGCATCCCCGTGATGCGCTTAAGGTTGCTAAGGTGTTGTGCGTTTGCTATTTGATATTCGGTGTGGATGGTGGGAAGCGTATTGCTGACCGGTGGTTGTGGACGTTGGTTGAGGACCAGACTCGGTGGGAGAGCTTTCCATGGGGCTTATATTCATATCAGATATTGGTTACGTACTTGAGCGATGTTCCCACTAAGGTCCCTGCTGGTCTGGATCCGAGTTACCATTTTTATGGTAACATATATGCTATTATGGTACGTCCTCGTATTCATTCACTTAATTATATACTGAAACTCGAAATAAATATTGTTAGTATTTCTTATGTTGGTATTCAATTATTGTTTTCAGATATGGGCTTGCGAGGCTATACCTTCGTTAGGCTCCAAATGTGGGATCATGCTCGGAGCTTCTTTCATCCAGCGACCTCGTTGTACACGCTAGAAGTTGAAGAAGCTGGGTCATGTTGCTTTTACCACATTTTTCGATGAGGAGGTAATCAATTATAGGTTTTCAATACGTAAATACTCTTGTAGATATTTAAGGTAACAATGACTAAAAATATATCATTGAATTGTATTTAGATTGATTGTTTTGAGTTGTTATCTCCGACACCTCAGGAGGAGCAGGAGTCGTATATGCAGTCCATTAGTGATGCTGCGAGCGAGCGGGTGCAGTATACGCACAGGATGGCCCTATGCAAGAAGGGAGGGGAGAAGGTGAAGGGGAAGGGGAGGGCTCATGATGGTGATGATTCTGTCGGTGATCTAGCTGGAGAGCGTACTGTCCGGCAGCGGACATCCGGTCCGGTTATTTCTGAGCCTATATATCTTATTACTGGACATGAGTCATCAGGAAAGCCTCATGAGCTTGTGCATACTGATTTGAACCGTCAGAGTTCTCCGGCACGGGGTCCACACCAAACTGCATCTTCTCCGGCACGGGGTACTCAGGAGCCTGCACACATTACTGACTTTGATACCCTTTTCACTCGTCTGTGTACATATATCGATTCATCGGTCCAGCAGATGCATTGATATGTTGATGACAAAGTGTAAAAGAGTGTTGAGCAGATTCGTCGACATATTGAACAAGTAGTGGGCCAGAGTGATCCTCTTGATACGCCGCCATGGGAATTTGCAGGTATTAGTAATTTTCTAGGCAATTCTCCTCATCATGCCTCTGTTCCGACAGAGCCTCGATTTGACGGAGCGCCTATTCCCCCCCGAGCAGACTGAGAGCATCCCTGGCACTGGCGGAGCATCGTTGCCGATAGAGACTCGTGTTGATGGAGCGTCGTCTCACACCGAGCAGACCGAGGGTGTGCCTAGCACCAGCGGAGCGTCGATTCCGGTAGGGCAAACTCAGAGTCTCGATCATCATGCTGATGGAGCTTCGGTCCTGGTAGAGCACACTCAGAGTTTCGATCATCATGCTGATGGAGCTTCGGTCCCGGTAGAGCACACTCAGAGTCTCGATCATCATGTTGATGGAGCCTCGATCCCGACAGTTACACCCCCGATTATTCCTGCTAAGATGTTGGTGACACCACCAGAGGTTGCCCCTAGGACTCGACCATCCTCTTCCACTGTGGATCTGAGCCCTATCCCGCTTGAGTATTCTTCTATTCCTATTCGAGAAGATGTGTATGATGCGCCTAGACTGCAGTATAGGTCATATAGTCAGCATTCCCCCTTCTCGACCACTGTAGTTCGGAAGAGGGAGGACTTGGATGAGGACGCGTATAGCGGGTGGTTGGCCAGTGACGAGAGGTGAGTTAATTTGTAAATTAAATATTATTTACTAAAATTGTCCATACTTAAACAAAAAGTAAATTGTAGTGTCAATGTTGGTGATGCATGCGGAGCTAGTGCCTCCTGGTGTTTGATGCTACAGGACGGATCCAGATTGATAGATGTAGAAGTAAGTCTTTCAATTTATATGTACGCAATCTCTTATTGAAATGTGTAGTTATTGAAAATGTTTAATTTATTTGAAATTTAAATGATATCCAGCATCTGGATGCATATATGGGGATCCTACAGTTTGATCCCGGATTTGTTGGCGTGCGATGGCTCGATGATTGGGCTGCCCAGATGGTTTTGGTTCGTACGAGCTTCTTGGTAATGAAAAAATATTAACAAATTTATTCCAAATTAATTGAGTGCTTCGTTACCGACAAAATTATTTTATATTAGGCTACGTGTATCAATGTATGGAATAATTCTAATAGGAGAGGAGGTACATTGTGTATTGACGATGAGGATCTTGATTTCTTGATCAGCCACGTTCACGGTCTGAGACTATTTTGGGGCGATCATCGCCCTTGGTGGAAGTTACGCGAGGTGATAATTTATTGCATGGTTTGTTATTTATTTGTATTAGTTATTCGTGTACTACTGTGCTGACAATGTACTTTTTGAACAATCCAGGTGTTGACCATCTCAAATACGTCTCTAGAGTCCTCGAGCGGACATTGGGTTTTTCTCCGCATTAGACTCGAGGAGAGTATCATCATCATGCACGATTCTCTAGCACAGGAACACGATGCATATTGGAAGTTGAGATCGCGGCAGGCATCGGGTATATGTCGCTTAATTTTGTTGGTGCAATATTCGGTATACGCGCTATTGTGTGGTAGCGTAAATAAATGTGCGGAAAATAAACGACACAAGATTTATAGAGGTTCGGCCAATCGTGCATACGTCCTCTCTCCGTATCTTTTTCTATAGGATGAAGATCAACCTCTGCACCTCTCTTCTATCGGTCGAGGGATTACCGTTACAATTCTCGTCTTCTATCGGTCCGAGATAAACCATTCACACACTTGTATTTTTGTTGGTCTAAGTTAAATCGTTTCCCTTTTCTATCGGACAGGGAATCTGTTAGGGTTGTATACATCAAAGCATACTTTATGCTTGTATTACCTAATTTCCCGGTCTTTATATATGAGAATATTTAATTCATTTGTCACATGTTTTTCATATTTATTCATGCTATGGTTATGCGAATGTTGTCTAATTACTTTATATTATAGATAATATGGTGTATCGTGTCACACAGAAGATCACATTATCGGTTCCTTATATAGTAATAATTAGTTCACAACCTATATAACATTAAACCGTTATGTGGGGGTTGTAATATATGCTTGAGATTGGTTGGTCTTGACCATTAGCATATATTAGCGTATTCGGTTTACGTTGAACAGGATCGAGGTGAGATAGATTCTTCTGTACTGACTATAAGAAGAACGTACATCTCGGACAATTATTATTTCTTAATCCTAGTGATTCATATTTAATTATATATATTTAATATTTACTTCTTTGATTTATCATGGGTGAGAGCCACAATGATTGACTCAATATGCTCGATATTTTGGGCAATATTATCATTTATATGATAATTAATATTATAGATAGAAATCGTGTCCCGACCAGTCGGGTTGATTATATCCCTTGAGGCACTCGAAAGGATTATTATATTAAACACTGCAGGTGGAATTAATTTTTCGATATAATAATATAGCTCGAGTGGTATACTCATGTATAACACATTAATTAATTAAAAGCTGTCAGTAGCTTAAATTAATTAATGGACATGGAATATCTTAAACACGGAAAATAATTAATTCAAAAGGGAGCCCAATTTCGTAATTTGGCATTTTGGTAGGAAGTGCAATATCAACCTTTTAATGGACTAAGTTGATATTAATAGAGTTATTATATTAGGAAGAGTCCTAATTGGAAAGATGACATCTATTGGGAGTCCTTACCTTATCCTCTTTAAGGTCCCTAGAGTAGCCCAAAACACCTATAAAAGGAGTACATGGGGGGCGATTTTTACACTCTTGGAACAAGAAATTCGATTTTTTCTTTGTGTTTAATTATGGATCTTGACTTGTGTATTGGATTCCACAATCTAGCTAACACAATATTTTTCTAAATACTAAAATATTCAAGAAAAATAGAGAGAAAAATTCGTAAGGTATTTCTTGGAGATATAATTTTCGGCCGACCCATATTGCTCTCCGAGTAGTCCGGTAGATTGTTGACCACACGACATCCGGATATAGGCAGGATATACTCTAGAATATCTTGAGGTAGAAACACAAAAAGATCGAAGAGGAATACGTGGAGTAGCTCGATCGATCCAAAAAGGGATTTTCTACCACTTCGCGTCAAAGGTATAAATTATCAACTCTCATGCGTAAATATGTATGTTTAAATTGTTTATTAATCTGTTTAATTAATTAAATTGATAGGCCTAAATAGATCCGCTATTTACGTTGGTTAGTTTATAAAACCATATACCTTCAATATCGCTTCCGCTGCATTTTATATTCCAACAGAATCAACCTATCTAGCTTTCTATGTGTACAAGACAAACCTCACTCGGATATAGATTGTGATTCTAACAATGCCGGATCCTTTATCCTAATAACATTGATTCCAATCTTATTCTTTCTTTTTCATCTCGTGTATATTTTCTTGTATAACATACAAACACTTATCAATATAGGCTCAAATACAACAACAAGAATGTTTACAATGATATCACAAGTATAGATGATTTGCTCAAGGTTGTTGTGTGGATTGATACCAAATGATTTGGTATTTATTGCCATTTTCCTCCAACTAGCCGTCATCTCTTCTTGACTTTTTAGCATGCGCTAGCCTTCCTGCATAGTATGTTAACCTCGTTACGTACGTTAAGTCTTCTCGCTTACGTACGTTAACTGCTTGCAACTTTAGTCCAGTAGATTCTATCCATACTATTACATACGTTATGGATTACTGATTGCGTACGTTAAGTACCCTATTTAGCTTACGTTAACTATACGTTGTAGCGTAAACCGTATATCCGTTGTATGCTTTTGTCAAACTGTCCGTTTGATTCCTTGACTTTGACCCGGACTTTTCCCAACGTTCATCTTGTTTGAATTCTGAAACAACTTATTACGTATGTTAACATGTCTGTGTTACGTACGTTATGCTCCTTCGATAGCGTGCGTTATGCTTGTAACTTAGTGTGTATTAATCATATTCTGTCTAGCTTTTTGCGTCTTCGACTTTTTTGTTGTTTTGTTTTGCTTCTTTGTGTTTTTCCTTCATTTAACAACTAATCATCCAAACTCGATAATGAATATTTGGAATAAAATATTCCAACAATCTCGCCTTTTTTGATGATTACAAAACAACACCTTGAATGGGATAAAACCTGCAAAATATAAATACATGTATATTCTACAGATCAAAGTTTTCGACTTCATACGTTTCGTTAGTTTCTTCTCCCATCTTTTCTTTTCTCCTTTTCGACTTCTTCTTTTCATTTTTCAATTTCTTCGTCTTTTATCCTCCTTTCATCATTCATATATATTTTTATTTTTCTCATCATTCTTCCATGACGCTTTTCTCGCTTTTCTCGTTCGTGTTTTTTTCCATTTTTCTCCCCTTTGTTATCACCGAAAAGTGTATAAACAATACCAATTTTTGATAAAATGATATGATAATATATGCATAAAAGGGTAAACTCCCCCTGACAAAAATCTCCCCTTAAAAAATATAAACTCCCCTGAGTAAAATATTTATTGATGGAAATTAATTTTTGGGGACCCAATCGAAAGTCGGTCGTTTTTCATTTACATAGACGATGTTTGGACTAGTGGTTCCTTTAGGAATCCAAATCTTTTTAATTTTAATCGTCTGACTGGGCTTTTGCAATTTAAAATATGATGCCCAATTTTTAAACATTTATCGCAACGAGGTATTTTCAAATTTAAGAATTCGTTTTTAAAATTTGGTTTGAATCCTAACCCTTGTTTATTCAAAGTGTATTTTTGCACGGAAAGAATATTCTCACATTTCTCGTTTCCGAGAGAAAATTTCTTTGTTAAAGCCTTGAGTTCATCTTGAACTTTCAAAAGATCATTCTTTAAATTATTTTCATTTTCAAGGCATTGAGAATGATCGATCTCGATAAATTTCCCTTTTTCAAACTTGGAGATTTCGTCTCCCAAAATTTTATTTTTCGACTGAAGGAATTTAATTTCGGATAAAGCATTTTGAAAATCGGTATGCAATAATTCAAATGCTTCAAATAATTCGTCTTGAGACGATGTACTAACCTGGCTTTTGACGTCACTTTCGTCGAATGAACTTCATGCCATGAGAGCGAGATTATTTTGATTGAAATCATCATCTTCATCTTCATCGCTCCATGTTGCAACGGGAACTTCCTTCTTTGGATTTGCTCGGCAATTCTTCGCGAAGTGGCCTAGTTTACCACAGATTTGACAGTTGTTGTCGAATTTCTTACATTTGCCCGTCTTGATGTCTTTGTTTCTCCGGCTTAATAAGTTCTGAAACTTAGTAATATTCTTGGCATAATATGCCGATTCTTCGTCACTTTCATCGACCGGGATTTCTTCTTTGCGAGACATCTTAGCTTTTATAGCTATCATTCTTTCCTTCGGCTTTGGCTTATTGTTCCGCGATTTTAGAACAATCTCATAATTAATTAGTGAACCAACAAGGGCGCTAAAATCAAGATTATTCAAATATTTTGATTCCATAATCGCCACCACCGTTCCGTCCCATTCCCGAGGTAGTGATCGTAGGATCTTCTTTACTTTTTCACTACCCGAAAGGGGTTTTCCATAACAAGCTAATCCATTTGTAATAACCGAAAATCGGTCGAGCATGATTGTAATGAATTCTTCGTCTTTCATTCGGAATAGCTCGTATTCGTGGAGAAGCATATTTATTTTCATCTCCTTGACTTGAGACGTTCCTTCATGTGTGACTTCTAGCATCTTTCATATCTCTTTGGCACTATCACACCAAGATATCCGGTTGTGTTCTTCCAGATTTAAAGCACAATATAATAATTGCGTGGCTTTGCAATTATAGTGATCATTTTTCCAATTGGAATCATCGTATTCTTCAAAACTTTTAAGCGTACCGTCGGATTTGATTGGAATTTTTGGACCAAGACCTAGCACTTTTCAAATCTCGATGTCATAAGCTCGGATGAATATTGACATCTTCTTCTTCCATGTCATGAAGTTAGATCCATCAAAGAATGGAGGTCGATTCAAGGCAAGACATTAGACTGAGGCAAATTGAAATGCCATTTGGATCGTCTTCTCCTTGGATGTTAAGTCGCTTCTAGGAGGTACTGCTCCGATACCAATTGCTGGTGCAATATTTGGTATACGCTCTATTGTGCGGAAGCGTAAATAAATGTGCGGAAAATAAACGACACAAGATTTATAGAGGTTTGGCCAATCATGCCTACGTCCTCTGTCCGTATCTTTTTCTATAGGATGAAGATCAACCTATGCACCTCTCTTCTATCGGTCTAGGGATTACCGTTACAATTCTAGTCTTCTATCGGTCCGAGATAAACCGTTCACACACTTGTCTTTTTGTCGGTCCAAGTTAAACCATTTTCCTTTTCTATCGGACAGATAATCAACCTATCTAGCTTTCTATGGTTACTAGACAAACCTCACTCGGATTTAGATTATGATTCTAACAATGCCGGATCCTTGGTCCTAATAACACCGAATCCAATCTTATCCTTTCTTTTTTCTCTCGTGGATGTTTTCTTGTATAACACTCAAACACTTATCAATATAAGCTCAAATACAACAACAAGAATATTTACAATGATATCACAAGTATGGATGATTTGCTCAAGGTTGTTGTGTGGATTACCAAATGGTTTGGTATTTATAGCCATTTTCCTCCAACTAGCCGTTAGCTCTTCTTGACTCTTTGGCGTGCGCTAGCCTTCCTGCATAGCATTCGTTAACCTCGTTACGTACGTTAAGTCTTCTCGCTTACGTACGTTAATTGCTTGCTACTTTAGTCCAGTAGCTTCTGTCCATACTATTACGTACGTTGTGGATTCCCAATTGCGTATATTAAGTTCCCTATTTAGCGTATGCTAACTATATGTTGTAGCGTACGGTTACCATATATCCATCGAGGAGTGCGGAAACGGGCAGACTTCTAGCCCAGAGAAGACGGTTGTTCATGCTTTCAACGGCATTTGAATTCATAACCTCGAATCGCCGGGCTGGGCACTTCACACGAGCCCATCTATTTTCACCGACAGCTTCTTTCAAGTGCGTAGTTGCAGCTGGACATGATATTTTTAAACTTTCCATATGCCTATTATAGTCCTCAATACGATAGTTGTAAGTTACAACATTAAAAATTGCCACCATGTGTTGATCATACTTAACCAAATTCTTCTGAACGTGATAACAACATAACCCGTGATGCGCAAGTGGGAATACCTCTCCTATAGTATTTGCTATGGATTTGTACCCGTATGAAACAATCAAGAGGTCCCTTGGACAACCTAAGGCTTCTTTCAATTTGTACATGAAATACTTCCACGACTCATCGCATTCGACGTCGCCAATCCTGAAAGCAAGTGGAAATATCTGATTGTTACCATCTTTTGTAACAGCAACAAATAATACTCCTTGATACTTACCCCTAAGGTGTATCCCATCAACAACAATAATTGGTCTAGCATAACGAAATTCAGATATCGAAACCCCCAAAGCATAAAACATGCATTTAAATTTTCCATTATTTGCATCAACCACATAAGCAGTTATGGTACCTGGATTCGTCACCTCCAACATATGCAAGTACGACGAGATCATTCTGAAAGAATCTCGATAGTCTCCATATATCACCTAAATAGCATGGTTGCGAATGCTCAATGCCAATCCATAACGGACTGTCAAACAATGCTCCTGCTTAAGTTGAGCCTGCACTAGCTTCGGAGTCATAATCTGTCCTTCCACTAATAGTTTGTCGGACATGTATTCACCGATCATCTTAGAAGACAACTGCTTAGGTGCCTTGCGATTTGGGTCAAAATGGCATGTATGCTCGTTCAGTGAGTGCACTCTCCAAAATCCACCCCTCCCGGAGGTGCCCTGTTGGTCCCAAGAATGATGAAGACTATCTCCACTGTACCAACACGAGTCTTTTCTAGCGCGCTTTGTCGTCACTCACGCGCACCTGAGAAACTTCCCAGGGATTCACCCATCCTATAACTACTCCAGGCCAAGCACGCTTAACTTAAGAGTGTCTATGAGATGGCTACCAGAAAAGAAGATGTATCTTGTTGGTATGAGTAGTCCAAATCAATTCATTTAACCACTTTCTAGTGCAAATCTCACAGGTCGAATCGCAAGCCGTGCCTCGTGTATTTTTAAGCCTATGCAGGCAGGATGCTGGACCGAAGCCCAACAATCCCCCTCCCAGTACCTGCCACCATCTCAGCCCCATAGTCTAGAAACCTCCGCGAACTAGATTTGATCACACAGCCCTCTAGCGGCTAAGATTCATTCACACAGTCCTCCAACACTTGACATCAGCATCTGTTCCAGCTCCGTTTACTTCCGCGCGATATCTCGGTTCAAGATACTAGATTTGATCACATAGCCCTCCAGCACCTGACAACCTCCACAGTGCCAACATCTTAGTTTCGGCCAACTGGCAACATTTGCTGCATGCCCGCCTCTCAGTTCCAACACTCTGGCAGCCTCTATTTTAGGATACTCCAAGGGAATCCGCACCTGTGACCTGCTCCGATACCAATTGTTGGTCCCAAGAATGATGAAGATTATCTCCATTGTACCAACACGAGTCTTTTCTAGCGCGCTTTGTCCTCACTCACGCACACCTGAGAAACTTCCTAGGGGTTCACCTATCCCATAACTACTCCAGGCCAAGCACGCTTAACTTAAGAGTTTCTATGAGATGACTACCAGAAAAGAAGATGCATCTTGTTGGTATGAGTAGTCCAAATCAATTCATTTAACCACTTTCTAGTGCAAATCTCACAGGTCGAATCGCAAGCCGTGCCTCGTGCATTTTTAAGCCTATGCAGGCAGGATGCTGGACCGAAGCCCAACACGCCCAACAAAAAATTACAAGTTTCATCTGTACAAGGGGTAGAATAGCGCTTCTTATCAGATTTTAGAGTACGATAGTCAGATTTGTTTTCCAAATGATGTCGCCCAACATCGTTCTTTAATCTATATTTGGAGAGGAATACAGACCCTCTTTGTAAAGATAGTGTATTTGTAGGATTAAATTTCTCATCCATATCAGCATCAACTTCAGAAGGAGACACATATGGAGGTCTACCTGGAATTTTCCACCCAGGACCAGAGGGAGGAGCTGGAGCACCTTCTTCATCTACTAATTGATTGAAATCAAAGCGTCTCCATTCTAGTTCTGGTTCTGGTTCTGCTTCTTTTACCAATCTTTTATTGAATATGCCTTTTTTCTCACAGTATTTGCAAAAAATTTCAAACCAATGTTTCTGAACCTCGACATCTTCGAGATCGATATCATCGATATTTATGTCGTCATTATCATCATCACTACTACCATCATCAGCACTACCATCACCACCATAATTACCACCAACATCACATACATTATTTGAAGGACCGCAACCATCAAATCGAGAACCATCAAATTTCTGAGGAATTTGCATGCCTGAACCCCAATCAGTCATATAATCCATACGATTAGAATTGTACGGTACTGGAAAAGAGCTAGATCCAGGTAAGTTAAATTGTGGACCAAAGGAGGGAGCTGTTAGAGGAATGCTAGTTGCATTCAGAAGGCTAACAAAAATCACAGGCTCAGCATTGAATTGGAACAAGTAATTAATATGAGAATCATTCTTTATCTTCATATTTCTTCTTTTTTTCCTATCACAATCAATTGATAATAAAACATAAACATGTTTTGTTCCATCAGCTTCAACAATATAGTGGATATTATCAACTAATGTTGCATATCTCACACCAACGGGCACATGCAATATTTGTTCTTCTCCACTGCGATAGTTTAAATCTTGCCACTTGCCATTAAAACGAATAATAACCTTTTTCCAAAAACTCATCTGTCAAATAATTTAAAAAATTTAGGTTATTAACTAAAACTAAAACGTAAAATATTTACACAGTTAAATACTATTATAAACATTATTTGAAATTGAGGTACAAATATACCTTTTATTTTTTACAGTCGAAATAATCCTTGTTCTTCGATGTGAGAGAGCTCCTGATGTGAGAAAATTTATCAGAAAAAAAGGTTAAAATATTGCTGAGATAATTTATCAGAAAAGAAAGGTGAAAATATTGCTCAGAGATAGTTCAATTCAATAGATGTTGTGGCTTGTTGAGCATGGTATTATTCTAAAACTCACTTTTACACTCGAGTTACTCGTGTAACTTGATCGAGTTACTCGAGTCACAGAAAAGAAAGGTGAAAATATTGCTGAGAGATAGTTCAATTCAATAGATGTTGTGGCTTACTGAGCATGGTATTATTCTAAAACTCACTTTTACACTCGAGTTACTCGTGTAACGTGATCGAGTTACTTGAGTCACATGTCGAATTACCCGTGAGTAGTTTTCGGGTTACTAGAGTAACACGAAATTCTTAATCGAGTGTTTCGTGTAACTTGTCCGTGCAACTCAGAAACTAATCGGGTTACTCGATATTCAGTTGAATGAATGAGATGAATCGAATGAAGAAGACGACTTTGGTATATAATGAGTTAATTGCGAATTCGAGTAACTCGAAACACTCGAGTATAGATTTCGTGTTACTCGAGTAACACGTTTGGGCTCCGGGTAAACCGAATTCCATGCACAGCTCTATCTGCTTTCAATTCGGGTAATCCGAATTGGACTCGTGTAACTTGGATTTTGGTCGTGTAACCCGAATTGCTCGTGTAACCCGAATTCGGTCGATCCGTAGTGTGTAAGTCAAATTCGGGTTACACGACCCTCTAATACGTGTTACCCGATTGTCAACCTTCCTCAATATTGTATTTTTTTTTTAAGTTGACTCGAAATAATATTACTCGAAATTACAATATATGACTCGAATTTATTCGAGTAAAGGTCAATTCCGACAATTTGGATATCAAAAGAGTTGTTACTAAACTTGGAGCAAAAAAAAATAATATACGTAAAAGATCAAAACAAGTTTTCTCCCAAGTAGAAAAACTACACTTTAATTACTTCCTCCTAATACAAAGACAGCTATTAAAGTGCAAAAAAGTCAGAACAATTATCATAGAAATAAATTTAAAACTTGTTCTAAATAAAATTAGATGTCCTGAAAGTCTATCCAAGTAATAAAAAAATGCTGGATTATTATATATGCATCAGATATTAGTTAGGGTGGAATAAGTAATGCCATGGGAGTAAAAATATGAGATGTTTGAAAGGTGAAATTTAAGAGAAAAAAATACCTTTTTTTACCATATAAAGAAATGTATACATGGATTAGGACGGAACTTTTGGACTTATGTTGCAATGAGTTGGGACGGAGGGAGTAATAAATCGATAGAAATGGTTCTATTCGGATTAAAATTTTAAACTAAAATAAATTAAAAAATAGAGAAATGGAGAACTCTAAAAATACTAACATAAAAAGTATTAAAAATGAAAAAAGAAAATGAATGGCCAAAACATCATATATCCTAATATACATTAAAAAATAAAAGAATTGAAGACTAGAAAACAAAATTACTAAAATTGAAAATAAGATAGAAAAAACTGTTGAAGGGAAAATAACTGAGACAATAAAGTAGGGCAAAGGTTGTGTATTATTCCATTGATGAGATTCCTTTAAATAGGGAGAAATACATACAATCAGGCCTTAGCCAAACCCTAACTAGGAAAGCCCATAAACTAACAGACTTAGGCACACAATGGGTATTATTCCTTTAACACTCCCCCTTATGCCTAGTATACAAGCGCATGTCATGTTGCCTCGTTAAAACCTCGTCAAGCAAAAATCCAGTGGGAAAAATATCTTGATCGTAGGGAAAAGAGTACAGCATCTAGACACATCAAGTTTAGACTTCGTCCTTTGAATCTATCCTCTCATATGATCGTTACATTTGATCATAGCGCTAGTAAGGTGACCATTCCATCGATCCCGAAAATCATACATCTTGTTACCTCGTTAAAAACCTTTCCAAGTGATAAAAATCCTGTGGGAAAAATGATCCTTGGAAGTAAAAGAGTATAACGTACGGTGTGGATGTAAGACTCCCCCTCAAGTCTACATCTCCTCCTGACTTGTACATCAATCAAGGATACTTTGAAAAACTTGTGCATGTGTCGTTTGCCTCATTAAAAACTTTGCCAAGTAACAAAACCCAATGGGAGAAAATAAACCTTGGTCAAAGAAAATAGTACAACGTCGGTGAGTAAGTTTATTTATGACTCACCCTTCTCCCTCTACCTTTACATCGATTTCGGGAGTTCAGAAATTTTCCGCATTCCAATACTTCTCACATGTTTTTCAAACATGGCCTTGGGCAAAGATTTGGTGAAAAAATCGGCCACATTCTCCTCAGATTTGACTTGCTTTACTTGAATATTGAGGAGAGACCGTTATTGCTGATTGTAGAAGAATTTTGGAGATATGTGTTTTGTGTTATCCCCTTTGATATACCCAAGCTTCATTTGTTCGATGCAAGATGCATTATCTTCATATATGCATGTGGGTGTTCCAGTGACATTACTTAGTCCACTATTACCTCGGATATGTGTAATGATAGCTCTTAACCAAATACACTCACGTACTGCCTCATGCAAAGCGATAATCTCGGCGTGATTAGATGAGGTAGCTACAAGGGTTTATTTTGTAGATCTCCAAGATATGGCGGTGTTCCCAATAGCAAATACATAGCCAGTTTGGGAACGACCTTTGTGTGGGTCGGAGAGATACCCTGCGTCAGCAAATCCTACCAATACATTCGTCGGGGTAGGTTCTATGGCATTAGCATTTACTTCAGCATTTGCCTTTACGGAAGCAGCTTCCTTTGCCTGCTTGTAGGGAAAGAATAGTCCCAAGTCAACGGTTCCCTTTAGGTATCGGAATATATTCTTGATACCATTTCAATGACGTTGCATCGGTGCTGAACTAAATCGAGCTAGTAAGTTTACTGAGAAGGCGATGTCCGGTCGCGTATATTGAGCTAAATACAATAGAGAGCCTATTGCACTTAGGTAGGGAATTTCAGCTCCCAAAAGCTCCTCGTCATCTTCTTTTGGACGAAATGGATCTTTCTTCGCATCCAAGCTACGACCAATCATGGGAGTGCTAACCAGGTGTGCTTTGTCCATGTTAAAGCGTCTAAGCATCTTCTGTACGTAAGCAGACTGGTGGATGAGAATTCCACAGACTCTATGTTCTATCTGAATACCATGACAGAAACGAGTCTTCCCAAGATCTTTCATCTCAAACTCAGTTTTCAAGTATCCAGTGGTTTCTCTTATTTCATCAAGAGTGCTGATTATATTCATATCGTCGACATATACTGCGATGATCGCAAATCCGGTACTTGTTTTCTTTACAAAGACACAAGGACACAGTTAATCGATCTTGTATCCCTTTCCAATCAAGTATTCACTCAGACGGTTATACCACATCCTTCCGGATTATTTCAAATCGTAAAGTGAGCATTTCAAACGGACTGAATACGCACTCCGTGGTCTGGAGTTACTTGATTTGGGTAATAAAATGCCTTCGGGCACATTCATATAAATATCCGTATCTAGATCCCCACAGAGATACGGTGACCACGTCCATTAGCTGTATTTCCAATCCTTCGGAAATAACTAGGCTGATTAGATAGCGGAACGTAATAATGTCCATTACGGGGGAGTACATTTCCTCGTAATCGATACCAGGGCATTGTGAGAAACCTTATGCAACAAGGCGAGCCTTGTACCTCAGGACTTCGTAATTCTCATTACGCTTTCTGACAAGAACCCATTTGTGTCCAACATGTTTTGCATTTGGAGGAGTTAGCAGTACTGGGCCAAATACCTGGCGTTTTGTCAGAGAGTCAAGCTTTGCCTGGATAGCTTCTTTCCATTTAGGCCAATCAGCTCTTCATTGACATTCTTCAACAGAGCGTGGTTCGACATCATCGTGCTCTATGATTTCTTGAGCAATTGTGTATGCAAACACATCATCAATATGAGTGGTCAATTGTTCCATTAAATCAGACGCACTTTCATAGTTGATCAAGATCTCTTTGTTCTCTAATGCCGAATCGATCTCCGGGGCATCCCCCATTAATGATTCGTGGACATATCTATAGTCAGAGACAATCTCGTGGGAAGGATTCCCAGTATTGATGATTAATGGGTTGATTTGTGCCTCACCTGCCCTTTTCTTCCTTGGGTGGGTGTCTATCGAACCAGGTGGCCTCCCCCTTTTCCTTTCGGGAGCCACGACCTTGATCGCATTTCCACTGGGTGCGATCGCATCACTCGGTACGTTGGTGATGTGCCCCTTATTGGGGACTTCTAACCTTGCAGGCATATTTACAGCTGGAATGTGTGATCTTGTTTTGGCGATATCAGTAAACGCATCAGGCATCGAATCTGCTATGCTCTGAAGATCTAGGATTCGTTGTACTTCACGATCACATAGTGAGGTATAGGGATCATAATGAGACAGACTAGGGACGGACCAGGACAATTCCTGTCTTCCCTTGAAAATTTTCTTTTTCTCCTCTCCCCCTAACAACGGGAATTCTGACTCATTGAAGTGACAATCCACAAAACGCGTGGTAAAGAGATCACCTGTCAAGGGTTCTAAGTAGCGGATGATTGTTGGGGATTCATATCCAACGTAGATACCTAAATGTCTCTGAGGACCCATTTTATTGCATTGTAGGGGCACAATCGGCACATATGTTGCACAACCAAATATGCGTAGGTGTGAGATATCCGGTTCATATCCAGTTACCAACTGGTACGCAAAAAATGGTTGGCCAACGGTGGGTCTGAAACGAATAAGTACGACTGCATGTAGGACTGCATATCCCCAAGCAAAGATGGGCAGATTGGTGCGCAAAACCAATGCCCGTGCTACCATTTGGATTCTTTTAATGGTTGCCTCTGCGAGACCATTTTGTGTATGCACATGGGGAACGGGGTGCTCTACATCGATTCCGATTGACATACAGTAGTCATCAAATACTTTAGATGTAAATTCTCCTGCATTATCGAGTCGAAAAGACTTGATAGGGTGATCAGGATGGTGAGTCCTTAGATGAATGATCTGAGCTAGGAGTTTTGCAAATGCAGCATTTCGAGTGGAAGGGAGTGCGACATGTGACCAGCGTGTCGAAGCATCCACCAATACCATAAAGTACCTAAATGGTCCGCATTCTGGGTGGATGGGTCCACAAATATCTCTTTGTATACGTTGTAAGAATGGGATGTTCGCTTTAGTGTCTTTAGTGTAGGAAGGTCTCGCTCCTACTTTAGCTAAAGAGCAGGCTTTACAGAATGAGCGATGTGTTTTGACATAGTCAATTGCTTAGGAGGGGCATATGTCTCTATTTCTTTAGACGACATAGCATGATTAACATCAATACAGTTCTTTGTGTTGAGTTGTTGCCCTTTTTTCACTCGAAAGAAAGGATGTCCGTGCGAGTTCTTTAGGATACGGATCATCATATCTCGACCAGGATGACCTAGTCTATCATGCCAAAGTCTATATGAGTCTTTGTCCCAAATTTCATTTATGGTGACAGCATAGGATTCGAATACCCTAATGGTTGTGGTGTACAGTTCACTATTTTGACTCTTAAGTTTTTCTAATATGCGTTTATGCCCACATTCATTAGATGTAATATAAAGGAACTCGATTCCATTCTCACAGTGGGTTTCAACGTGGAAACCATTGCTACATATATCTTTAAAGCTAAGTAAGGTTCGAGGGGCCCTAGGTGCATATAGAGCATCGGTAACTCGGAGAAGAGTGCCGTTTGGCAATAAAAATCGGGCATTGCCTCGCCCTTGGATGAGTTGGGAGGACCCAGTCATCGTGGTTACCGAGGATTGACATGCAATTAATTCAGTGAATAGAAGTCTATTCCTAAGAATGGTGTGGGTGGTCCCACTGTCAACCAAACATTCAAGTTCTCCTCGATTCATTCCTACGAAAAAAGGAAAAAATTTGAACCATAAACATGCAATCAATATTCGTTTCTTCGAAATAAAGCTAAGGATATAACGTAAGCAATAATAATATCTTGTTCTAGAAAAAAAAGTTTCATCACACCATTACTAAAAATAAAACATCGATAAAATTGTTCTGAGGTAACAATGCCAAATGTAAACGAGAAAGTAAACATAATGATGACACTCAGTCATAAAGGGGTGCCTATAATGACTGTGACATGTATGTCCCATTGCGATTATCGGTGACTGTGAAATTAACGTTGGGGGACTCGTCGAAAGCAACTTTCTCCATATATTGAGCCTCCCGTTCTTTGGACTCTCTATATTTCTTGTAGTGTATTGCGACTTGCTTGCTTGTATGGCAGTTCTTGTATCGATGTCCAGCATCTCCACATCGATAGCACAGTTCATCGCCAACTCTGACTTTGGGAGCGACATCGGGGGTAGATGCTTTGTTTCCTTGGCTAGAAGAGCCGGAAGCACCAAGTCTTCTCATTACATTGGAAGAACATCCACGTCCTCGACCACGTCCTCGACCACTGTGCCCTTTTCCACATTGTGGTTTGGGGTTGCCATGACCAGTCCCCTATGTATTGGAGTTCTTTCCACCTTTCACTTTGCCATAATTGGCCCCGGGAACTTTCTTTGTCCCAGCCGGCCTGGCATTGTTATTCACTAACACTTCATTATGCCTCTCAGCCACTTGCAGTAAGTTGATAAGCTCATTGAAGGTAGTGATGCGTTTGTTGTCATACTCCAGCCTATACTGGTTCGCTAGTATAAGGGAAGAAGTAGGAAAAGTGGAAAGGGTTTTCTGAATCATATCATCTTCTGTGAGGTCCTTTCCACAGAAATTAAGGCGTGCCTTCAGACGGAGCATATCTTTGTTGAAATCGTTGATGCGTTTATAATCAAGCAAGCGAATTTTATTCCACAGTTCTGGGAGAAAGGTATTGTGGATGTTCCCAAAACGGCCCTTAAAGGCATCCCACAGTTCTTTCGGGGATTTCAACTGTAGATATTTTCATCTTAGGCTGAGGTCGATATGTCTCCTAAGGAACATTAATGCACTAGCTTTGGTTTTGTCAGACGGTACTTCGCCTGCTTTTTCAAAGATAGTGGCACTATAGTCCTTAGCGACAAAAGTGGTCTCGACGTCAGAAACCCATTTGTGGTACTCAAGTCCTTCTAAGTCCAAGATGTCAAATTCAGGACGAGTTAGATCAGCCATCTTGAGACAAGAAAAAAGGAAAATTAGTTTTCATGAGTACTTTCCATGATAAAATTTTCAATAATGTGGAGGGTTATTATTTTTCAGAACCAATATATGGTCAATAAATTACTTTCGATGCTATTGAAGTTGACCAATGAAATTACTTTATCATGGTTCGAGTTATTGTAGGCAGTAGATATAAGTCCTCTAAAATCAACCAATGATGAAGCCTAATTTGCATGCCATATCTATATATGTGTGCAAATATATATGTATATATATATATATATATAGTCACATAGTCCTAAAAATATATCTATACACATACATATGCAGTCAAAGAGGTGTCTTATGCCGCAATAATTATTAATTCAACGTGAATTTAATTTAATTCAAGTTGCTATAAGCAATTCGCTTTAATTTAATTAAAATTATTAATGCATCATGCTTATAGTTTAATTAAGTATAAATAAATTATGGAGTATAAATATGCAATCAAGGATATATAAAAAGTCTAAAAATTGCACATTGCAGATAGTAGGTGTTGGCCACTAAGTATACAGAATACAGCCTGGAGTGTGTTTTAAACAACAAGCTGTACGGTTTTCATATCTGAGTGCGTAGCGGAAGTCTTGTCAAAAGTTGTTGTAAATACAGCAACTATATATGAAGTGTATGCTTTAAAGATGATCACAAATAATAAAACAGTAAATGCAGAAGGTAATTGACACAGTAATTAAAGTGGTTCGAGGTAAACCCCTCTACGTCCACTGGTCCTCCACAAAGGAGTGAAAATGTTTATTATAAATACTACGTACACAACTACGTATTTATAATCAAACCTAATCAGTATATCGTTCACACATATTGATATAATGATCTTAGCCTTCAACCGTTCACACAGATTGGTTTGAGCTTTCACTTGACTGGCTTCTTCACACACAGTTCTGAAGCTTCGTCTCTTCAATGCAAGTCCGTCACACACAGTTCGGTAAGAGCAAGGTTTCTCAGTCCACACAGGGCTGATGGGTTTGTTCAAGGGTTAGAACAATATTTGAACAACAGCTTTAACTTTCCGAGCTTTTAGCTGATGATGTGTTGTTCACGGTTTTGAGCATTGTATATCTCTTCTTTCAGAATAGCAGAATGCCTTGGGAGATATGTTTGCTCTGAATATTCGTGTAAGCACTTGCGTGTATGAATGTATGTCTCTTTAGATCTTCAAAGGCTGGGGATATATATAGCTTTCTTAAATATATCCGTTGATATAAATCCGTTGAGCAAGATTTCATTCCAACGGGATGATGTGTTTGAATAAAACACGATCCGAATTTTGCGCTTGATTGAAGATCTCTGACGGCTTGATATTTAAATACTTTATCCTTTAGTATTTAAATATATCTTCTCAAATGGGATGTTGACTTTGTGAATAACAAAGATTCCTTCTTGTCCTGTTTGGATGCTGTATGGAATGATAGTTGTATGTGATTCGAGAGAGCTTCCATACTTAGTCTTTATAAGGCTCCTTTGCTGTATGATTGATTCTGTATGCTGGGGCTACGAGAAGTCTTCAATACAGGTTGATCAGTCTTTTGATCAGCTTTTCGATACAGCTGCTTGCTGTATGCTGGGTTGGCATATTGTCAAAACATTCTGTCTTGATCTTTTCGATACAAGGATTGTTTTGTCCTGACAATCTCGATATAGGGATTGTTTATCCCAATAATTTCCCCCTTTTTGATAATTTTCCAAGTCCTTCCAAGTCTTCCTTTTAAAAACTTTATGATGTTATCCAAACATCCTTGATGATGCCAAAACTTTGACATTTAGCGTCTTGAAGGAGGGCAAGCTTCTTGGTCTTCTGTTCGAATGTTCTGGTCTTCAGCATTTAGCCTAATACTAAGAATTGCTCGCAGGCAAGTTTAGCTTTTATCAAAATGATACATGATTTAAACTTATGATTGGCGCGCAGGCACAATCTTATATTGTATTCTAGATACATACAACTTAAACTATGAACTGTTCGCAGAAAAGTTCTTTACAGCATATGTATTAAGATAAGTTTCATATTTGAATACAGCAAGGATAAATTTAAGTGTTTTTAACATACAATAACACGGTAGATTACGAGTTGTAATCTTTCAAGACAGGCAAAAATTTTATTGGTATTAAAACGAAGAGTACAAAATTTCGCTGTTCTGAAAATAAGATTACAAAATAATAATACAAGGAAATTTAACTCCTGCAGTCTGAATGCCTCCATGGCCTTTTAGGGCCATTCTTGGTACGCTTCCACCAGTTTTGATGTGCGTCCCTATCTTGATTCAGATATAAGGCTCGACCTTCATATGATTTATCGAAGACTATGATCCAATCTTCTGGATGGGTTACCAAGTCACCATTCTTGTGCTTTGAATTCATCTGCAGCTCTAGCGGGAGCGTTCCTTCTTCTAACTTCTTCTTGAACTCCTCTGCGGCTTCTTTTACCGTCCTGCATCTATTGAAAATTGAGGAATCCCTGATAAGTACAACAAAGTATCTTAGCAGTTCATTTCTCCTCCAGTTCTTGATCTCTTCAGCAGTAGGCTATCGGTCCACCGGGAGGTTCATAGCTTGCGGCTTTCGGACTAGGCTCTTCCAAGGATACTTAGGATCCTAGAATTCTGGTCGATCTCCCTGTATCCTCACATTTGGAGATGTGATACGGGCTATATCAACAGTGATGGAGTCTTCAAAAGGAGCTAACAATTCTTTCTCTTGTTCCAGCCTCGTTATCCTAGCAGCTTCCCTCGATTCTTCCCCCTTTTTGGCGTCATCAAGGTACGACACCTTTTAATCAAGGCGTTCCAGGATTTGCAAAGCAACATCCTGTTTCGTCACAAAATTAGTCATTTTCTCAACAAGGGAGGAGAGCACCTGCGACATATCTTGAATTTTCTTGTTGTGGACTCGAAGCTGGGAACCGGATTCGATCAGAGCAGATGCTGTCTTGGCCTCAGACACGCGTAGCTTTGATTGCTCTTCTCTCAGGATCTGCTCCTATTTTTCTTGCAATTGGCTCAGTGCCTGCTTGAAGACGTGTGGTAAGACAGTGAAGGCTTCTACCACTCGGGAGACTTCGTGTTTCAGTCCTGTCATTTCTTTAATGGCAGATGTGTGTAGCCAATCAAGAGCTTTTTCCACAGAGTACAGGGTATTGACGGCATGCTGGATGAAAACAGTTTGGAGGCCAAGAGCATGTAATCGCTCTTTTCTTGTGGCAGTTCTAGGAGAGTCTGGTTGGGAAAAATCTTCAACTCCGTTCAACCGTCTCAAATTCACATTCAGACATGAATTGAGGTGGACATCCTCAGGTATTATACCGTCGTCGGATTCCAAGGCGGTTGAGGGTACGGGAGTATCAGATACTGGCTCGGCGACAGGGGTTGCATCCTCCTGTGCTGAAGTGGGTTCTGAAGACATGGATACAGGAGGGACTGATTCCTCCTGCTGTCTCTCAGCTTCCGCCTGCTCCGGCAGAGGGACTGATTCCTCGTGCGGGAAGGCGCTGGATTCTTTTTCTGCTTGGGCAGCGACAGGCTCGGGTGCATGTTGCGAAATAGATTGTTCCTCCGCGACATGAGTGGCTGAATCCTCGTTGTCGGGAACAGTGTCTTGTTGATGGGGATATGATTGATGTTGACTTGAAGTTCCTGCACCCATCTGAAATTCAGATTCTTCGCAACTCTTTCTTAGACCAGCCTATAGGGCATCATCATCATCGTCTGAGTCGGGATATAACTTTGGACTTTCGGGAGATTCCACGGACTTAGCTTTACCTTTCTTTCGTGATTTGGATTTTTCAAACAAATGGCTCTCAATAATCTCTTTAACGCACAAGTTGTCCCATTGGATTAGGACAGCAACATCTTGAGCGTCCGTCACTTCCAAAACAAATCTTTCTTCGTTACTCCATTCGCTCCAGTTGTACAGGGTTTCATACGGAGCAAGTCTGTAACTCTTCTATTGGATAAACCGCTTGTAAGCCAGTTCGATTTGCACATAAAGTAGGGTTTTGTGAATGATTGTGTCCGGGTAGGGGCTGCGTACAGCGCCTGGGTTCGCTGTAGGCATGGGTTCCTCTACAGGTATGGAATTTTGTATCGAAGAGGGATTCCTTACAGGGGTTGGTACCCTGATGGGAGATGGATCCTGAACGGGTGTGGAATCACGTATAGGAGAAGTAGCTTTTAGCTCCAAAGTGGCAGCCGACTCGCCAGAGTCTTGTATGTTGGCAGATGTCTGAGCATCCATCACAGCCGCCAAAGGCTCGGGATCTACTGTATCGACAGTAGCATGCATCTCTTCCACAGGGGTTGGGCCCTGGGGGAGTTGTTAAGTGGGTTGAGCCACGGAAGAAGCGTTCTTGGAGGTTTCTGTTGCCTTAACTTTTGAAAGCCTCCTTAGCTTCCTTTTCGGATTCTCAACAGCAATTGGAGTTTTGCTGTGAGATCTTTTTCTCTTCCTTGAAGTCTCCTCACTATGAGACTTCGAAGATACGTCCCTTATATCGGCAGAAAGCGGCAAATTTCGAACGTAGGGCCTGTTTCCAATGAGGGGTCCTTTCCTGAAGACGGTGGGTTTGATGCTTCCCATATAAATGCGAGAAGTGATCTTCTTGGCTTTATCGTCTTGCGGAACACCGCATTTGGTCAGAATGTAGTTCAACAGCAGACCAAAGGATTTCTTCTGCGAAGCAGTCTTAAAACTTCTTCCTGCAACCGTTTGAGGATGATTTGACACCAGTTGACCTTCTCACAGGTCATTATTGTAACCATCGTCCTAAACCTAAGATTGGTGCACATCTCAAAAGCACTTGTTCTGTTCTCAATAATACGACAACAGAAATCATGTAAGTAGACAAAAGGTAAATAGAAATTTTTCTTATGGCAAGAGGTGTGAATCGTTTCAACCGAGGATGAACCAGTGAACAAGCCATAGTAGGCGGTTAACAGTTCCTGGGACCCAAAGGTCTCAAGATCTTCCATTGACAGGTCATCAGCAGGAAGCCTGTAAATATTCTGGAGTAGCTCTTGGTCAACGCGGATCTCAACTCCACGAACGACGGCTGTGATGTCAGCGACATGTCCTCCCTGGGCTTGTGAAAGGAAACGAACGGCAGCATTGAGGTAGAACTCCTCAACAAGATGAACATCAAATCGTTCAGCAGAGTGGCTGCCAAGGCGATAGAGGCCTTGTTGACGAATCCTGGTGATGACGTACTCCATCGATTCGACGTCATCCACTTCGGCATGAACACGTTCAAGCAAGATAGATCTGGAGAAGATCCATCCGTCGATGATATTGGATGTTTTCTTGAGATAGATGGAAGAGGTCTGAGAAGATGCCATTGTTGATACTCGAAGAAAAGTTAAAAAGGTTTCAAGCAAAAATGCAGTAAACACAGAAAACTTGTAGGCTGTATGCTCAAGAACTCTTACAATATGTAGAAAGCGTAAAGAGTCTCAAATGGCATTTTCAGTCCTTTTATAGTGGGCGGCGAAGAAGGGTTTTCAGAGACTGAATGGTCAGATTTAAGGGATGAGAACCATTTGTTTAAAATGGATGATCACGATTGGACTGAGTGTAACCGGTACAACTTATCCAATTAATTTAAAATAGGAGCGGGTCCCACTTCTGACTTTTCAAATTACCCTTATTACCTGAAACGGCGGTGTACAATTACTAAAAAATTTGAAAACATCGCGGTTTTGAAGATACCAATGTCCGGATGTCGTGTAAAGCATTTAATGCAAACAGCTTGTAATGATAATAGGGCACGTGGACATAAAATATTTTTAAAAATAAATAACTTGAAAATTGATTTCCCATTGTATGTGCTATATCCGCGAAAATACAGCGTTCCCCCTTAAAAGGTACATATGGGTTTAAATTCGATACAACAGCTTTCGGATTAATGTTGTATTCTTGGGTCGTACGGTATTCCCCGTTAATTATTGCACACGTCAGCTATAGGATAATTCATATCGCTTGGTTCCTACAGTGCTGTTCTGATGGACAAAGTGTACAGATAACTAACGGTGGATACTGTATTCTTGGGTCTTACAGCATTCCCCCTCAATTTGCTGATTAAAAGCATTAAAAACTTACAGGGAGTCAGGCTGTAGCAATCCCAATTCATGTCGAAGCATGCAGAATCTTGCTTTGTCGAGAGGTTTGGTGCAGATGTCGGTTAACTGGATATCTGTATGATTTTTTCAGCCGAACATCCTTGTTCTCAACATGATTCCTAATGAAGTGATGCTTCATGTGAATATGCTTGGTGCGAGAGTGCAATACAGGGTTGTGAGTGATAACAATTGCACTCGTGCTATCGCACATAATCGGCATTTCTTTGGCTTCAATTTCATAATCTGGCAGCTGTTGTTGCATCCAAAGGATCTACATACAGCAACTACCAGCAGCATACTATTCTGATTCAGCTGTTGAAAGCGAGTTAGCCAATTGTTTCTTGCTAAACCAAGATACATGTAACACCCCCAAATCCTAATGGGTTATTACAGTGCCGTGGACCCCACGCCAGGAGATCCACCAGGCGAACATGACTAAAATACATTAAATTAAACAACAAGGGAAAATCATAGTCCCTACCATGATATCCGACACAATATTCCGATAAGGAATTTCAACGACAATGATGGGCCTACATGGCCAAAAATAAAATACAACAACCTCCACGAGCATTTGCTCGGGTAAAACATAATGACAGTAACTGACAAACTGGAGAACACTCCAACTGACTGACCAACATTAACAACTCGGACTAGTATCGCTCGAATGCCTCGTCACCATCATCATGCCCCTGTGTCTCAACTCTCTCCTCGCAAGCACCTAAAACATGAAAACATGTTCCGCCCACGGGTCACCATCCAGATAATGAATATCAAATACATGTATAACATGATATGCATCCAAAGGCAGAATGAAATGGTACAATGATAATAATAATACGAGATGCTCACAAACCAATATAAGAACCGAGCATTTGTGAAATACTATGCCCACGGCATACTATTAATACCTGTTCAACAGGTTAGAACATAAGCGCCCAACGGCGAATCATAATCACAGAGTACCACAATGAATTACACGACATGAACCAAACCAGAACTGAATTAATTATGAATCACAATGCCCGAAGGCTCCAATGAAATTACCAAGACAATCACAAAGGCCTTAAAGACACTCGAATTAAGTCAAATATCACAATCACATGAAGTCGAAACAGCCCAAGTCATATTGATTAGGGCCGAAGCCACGACGGCCGTATCACAATTAGGGCGGCCACGGCATCCACCGTATCACAATTAGGGCGAAGCCACGGCATCCACCGTATCACAATTAGGGCCGGGCCACGGCATCCACCGTATCACAATTAGGGCGGCCACGGCATCCACCGTATCACAATTAGGGCCACGCATGAAGCCGTATCACAATGAATGATAGTGTGCTGCCTTGAGTCGGCCAACACGATGATAGTAACACACGGATAGACACCGTCCTTGACAGTCCCAAATTAACACCTCGATTGTCTTAGAACGGCCAACCGACAACAATGATGCAGCGGATGATTCAATACCTCGATTGCCTAAAACGGTCAATCGACAACAATGATACCATAAATGATTCGATTTGCCTTAGAACGGCCAATCGATAACAATGACACGATGAATGAGTGAATACCTCGATTGCCTTAGAAAGGTCAATCGATAACAATGATTTAGTGAATGATTGAACATTTCGATTTGCTTGAGAATGGCAATTCGATAACAATGATATGAAGGATGCCCCGGCACCTTTAATCGGTTACCGACGACGAAGGCGAGAAATGAATAAGCCAATGCCTTTAATCGGCCCGCATGCTTTTAATGACAATCCAAACAGGAATAACAATGATCTCAACGATGTCTTTAATTGACATCTATATTACAACAATCGATACATCGATACCGCGAACCGGCTATCGACAATGACATTAATAATGAGTATCACAATGCCTTGAACCGGCCATTAACGAACAATGAAATATTTGGCATAATTGCCGAAAGGTATCGTATCGAAAGATCTCTTAATATCAATGAATTCATGAAGAGACTAAGTCTCGGAATGATACAACACATTCATACACATATATGATAACATTAATCTCATTGACTAGTACAAGTATAAAACTTGCCTCAACCGAAGGCGGTGAAATCCCTCCACGAACAACGAACGGCGTCCTCCGGTAAACACAAGTACTCGAACCACCTTGAATGAAATACAATTCATTCAATAACACAATATCAATCGAAATCAACATAACGACCGAAAGAAACTCTTTGAGGCATTTAATCGAACACTAAATGTTCAAAGTTCCTCAAGACCCTAAAAATCATCAATCGGGTTGAACGAATCGAAAATATGGATATACAATCCATAGAACATGATTAATAATGTTTACTAACATCAACCGATTCATCAAAATCGGATTAGAAACGAAATCAAGAACAATTCTCCAAAAAGTCAACTTGAAAGAAAATCAAGAAATATACCTTGATTCGACGAAATACTCGGATTAGATGATGATATAATCAACAAGGATCTTCCAAAATGCCTTGGAAATGATTAGAATCGGCCAAGAACTCGATTTCCCGAGCCTCCGTCGCGACGCCGAAAAAGGAAGAAAAATCGCGTTGAAATGAAATCGGCCGAGCCAGGCTATATATAGCCGGCAGGGTTACTGGCCAGAATCGGCAGCCTTACGGCCGTAACTCGACACCTTACGGCCGTACTCGGCAGCCTTACGGTCAGAATCGCATTCGTCACCGCCAAAGACTAAATGGACACTTACGGCCGTAACTCGCACACCTTACGGCCAGAATCGGCCTTCACAAAATCCGCCTGGCCAGACGGCCGTATTCGATCACGCTTACGGCCGTAACTCGGCACCTTACGGCCGAATCGCACCTTACGGCCGTAACTCGCCAGCCAGCCCTGCCCGCCGTGGTGACTCGGCCGTGGCCACTCCGACGGCTTGACGACCCCAAACCCGAACTGAGTAAAAATCGAAGATACGGTTACGAAGTACTTGCAAAGACGAATCCAAGCACTAAGAGAACACACGATTCCGACCATCCGAAGTGTCGGAATTCGACAACCGAAATAATTACCCCAAACTTTGGGAAATTACAAAAATGGCCCAAAACGTCCGAAAATCACGATACGTGATTGAAACACCGAACCAAAGCTCGCAACATGAATAATAACATTAAATGAACTTGCGAGAAACTCGAAACAATAGTTTCGGACGAGATTCGCAAGAATCGAGCTCAAGTGCGGAAAAGTCGCTAAAAAGCACGGAACTCAACAAAACGACACCGAAACGAACTCGGATGACAAAAAGTGCAGAATTAATTATTCTCGAAATGACGAAACGGTCATGAGCGAGTCGTCAAAACGGACTTCCGCCGAAAAAAGAAAATTACCGAAAAATCGAAATTGCGGATATTACAATACAAGTCTAGGTCCAAGAAAGTGACAAGTTCCACTTGTACTCTTCCTATCTAGCTTGCAACCTCCGAGATCCGAGTCGTTGTCGCCAACTAAATCGAATCCGCCTTCTTTAGGATACCACAGTCCTACATCGATTGTTCCTTTGACGTATTTCAGGATTCGTTTAGCTGTTGCGAAGTGTGATTCTTTGGGTGATACTTGATATCGCGCATACACTCCCACAGCAAACTGGATATCGGGCCTGCTAGCTGTTAGGTATAGGAGAGAGCCAATAAGCTTCTTGTAGAGTGATTGATCAACCGGCTTTCCAGCTTCATCATCACTAATTTGCACGAAAGTGCTCATGGGGATTGACGATGATTTGGAAGTATTCATTCCAAATTTGTTGAGAAGCTCCTTGCTGTATTTTTTCTGGTTGATGAAAATCCCTGTAGGCAACTGCTTTACCTGCAAACCTAGGAAATAACTAAGTTCTCCCATCATACTCATTTCAAATTTACTTTGCATGAGATAAGATAACCTTTGACATAAAGCAAGGTTAGTTGAACCAAATATTATATCATATGTATAGATTTGAACCATCAGGAGGTCGTCACCTTCCTGCTTGTCCACAACACCTTTCTCGAATCCATTATCGGTCAGATACTGGGACAGGGTCTCATACCATGCTCTAGGGGCTTGCTTAAGTCCATACAGTGCTTTCCTTAGCCTGTATACTAGGTCTTCGCCTTCTGGATTGACAAACCCTGGTGGTTGTTCAACATATACTTCTTCAGCGAGGTCTCCATTTAGGAATGCACTTTTGACGTCCATTTGGTATACAATGAAGCTCTTATGGGCGGAAAAGGCTAAAAATATCCTAATGGCTTCTAGTCTGGCTATAGAGGCAAATGTCTCATCGTAGTCTATGCCTTCTTCCTATCTGTAGCCTTGGGCGACTAGTCGGGATTTATTCCTGATAATGAGTCCATTTCTATCCTTCTTGTTTCTAAATACCCATTTGGTTCCAATTAGTGATTGATGTGTAGGTCTGGGTACAAGATACCATACGTTGTTTCTTTCGAAACCGTTAAGCTCTTCTTCCATAGATGTGATCGAATGAGAATTGTTGAGAGCTTGTTTGGTAGAAACAGGTTCGGATTGGGCTAAGAATACAGCAATAGTGCACATAATAGGTCTTCTAAGCTCGGATTGATATTTCCATTCAGGAAATGGTGATATCTCAATATCGGGTTCTTCTTGCGCATATAGTACATTTCCTTGTGTACTCTGTATTCTCCTACGGGTAGAAACACCAGCATCAATGTTTCCAATGATCAGCTCTTGCGGGTGATCTCTCAACCATCTTCCAATGATCACAATGAATGATAATGAATCGAAATCTAACAAGGATCAAGAATGACTCACCGGGGTGAAATGATAACGTAATGAGTGATAGCTCAAATGAAATGATTGGAAACATAGTTTCCTGTGAAGTGAATGATTAGTTTGATAATTATGTGTCTCAACGTGATTGATATATGATGAATGAATTATTTGAATGAATGAACGACAAATGAAATGAATGATTATACTATTACTGAGCAAGAATTAACTTGTTCAAAACCGGTGATGAATGTCCTTACCTATGGCTCTCGAAGCCTGGTAGGACCCCTTGGATGAAGCACGAGCTGGAGTAACAAAGTCCCCCGAGGCCCTTGAGCTCTCTCGAGATCTACCGGCACTAGAACTCCTGCAGTATTTCCGTAGGTGTCCCGGGTTCCCACACGTAAAATGATAATAGCCGGCACCGTACACCGAGTACTCACGTGCCTGCTGAATCACGCTTAAAGCAAACAACGGTCGAACTCGTCGTCGGAGAGGAAGATGCTTTCAAAGACGAAGACGATCGAAAACGACCTCTTGGACGCCGTAGCCCGATGTCCTCGAACGAACCGGCATCCTAGTCCTCTCACCAAGAAATCAAGGATGCTTCGAGTAAGCTCCTTGATCAAAAACTCGCTCCAAGAGCCTTCTCGATGAACTCGCTAAGTGAATTACAATTGTGATTTAACAATCGCATCCTCAATGCGGATTTAGCCTCTTGCTAAAATATTTGATCTTATCCGCCTCAAGACGGATAATCGACGAAGCAAATCAAGTAGTCCTGAAACTTCTCAGCAATGACAATAACACCCTCATCCTCGACGGATTCGGGGTTCAAAACCTCTGACAATTTGGCTTCACGAAGTGGAGCCGGATAATACCTCTCTAGCATGAGGGTCTTGAACTCACTCCAACCACAATCACGATCGAAGGGTTTCACAGAAAGCCACCACGAATAAGCGCCCTTACTCAAGTAATAAGCCGCTACTGCCACTCTACTCTCCTCCGGACACTGAACCATGTCGAAGAGTTTATCAAAATGCTCAAGCCAATGAACAATATCAGCTGGTTCCGACGAACCCTCAAAAGTAGGCGGCATCTGACGAGAGATATCCCCAACAATCTGATTCACTCCTCCTCCTGTCCATGAAATGGCACTGTATCCCTATTGCGGTGGACCACGAACCATCGAGGTGCATGGTCTCCACTATCCGCGTCATCCGAGTCATCTGGGCCATCATGCCTGCATAAATATGAATGGGTCAACCCGAACACCTTCCGAGTGAGATGCCTCTGCACGGCTCCCGAAAGTGAATGATTATCCGGTGAATGAGTAGACTCGCTATTTGATGAATTAATGATATCCCTTGCGTTCGCGTGGGTATGCACACGAGATCCCGAGTTCCGGCCCGCATCGCGGCCTCTTCCCATGCGTCCTCTGACAGCTCTATCCATACTGAAGCAGGAAAGCCACATGATAATTATAGATCCCGCATGAATATCACATTATGATTACATTACAGAGTGACAATAATGAGCATACACGCCCTCGCACAATGAATGCATTAATGATTTAATGAAATGATTGCCGACATTACGTCAGAGTATGATAAGATCGTATGAGACATCAAATGAGGTAACATGATTGCCTGATGAAATTCCTGAAATGATTACCTTGAACAAGTTAACAAGGTTGAAAATTCGATCCTCAAGATCAACATCCGAACCGTGAGATGGGCTGAACGATTAATGAATTAACTGAACAATGAGATTGACTGAGTGACGAGTGAATTAGCTAAACGATGAGATTAATTGAGTGATGAATGAATTAGCTGAACGATGAGGTTAATTGAGTGATGAACGAAGCAACTGAGCCATGATATTGACTGAATGATGGATGAATTAACTGAGTGATGAATGAGTTAACTGAGTGATGAATTAACTGACTAATGATATTGGCTGAGTGATGAATGAATTATCTGAGTGATAAATTAATTAATGAATAATGAGATTGAGTGAGTAATGAATGAATTGACGGAACAATGAGATTGATCGAGTGATTAATGAATTAATATGAACAATGAGATTGACTAAGTGATGAATGAATTATGAGAGTGATGATATTGACTGAGTGACGAATGAATTAACTGACTGATGAATGAATTATCTGAGTGATGATATTGACTGAGTGAGGAATGAATTAACTGAGTGATAGATGAATTATCTGAGTGATGATATTGGTGAGTGACGAATGAATTAATCGATGGTGAATGAATTATCGAGTGATGATATTGGTGAGTGAGGAATGAATTAATCGAGTGATAGATGAATTATCGAGTGATGATATTGGTCGAGTGACGAATGAATTAATCGGTGATGAATGAATTATCTGAGTGATGATATTGACTGAGTGAGGAATGAATTAACTGAGTGATAGATGAATTATCTGAGTGATGATATTGACTGAGTGATGAATGAATTAACTGAGTGATGAGATCAAAATGATGATTGAAAATTATTAACTGATAAATGAGTTGATCCTTAATGCTTACACAAGTCACACGTGCTCCAAAACAATTAATCATGAATCAATTATAGCACTAATATCACATATAGGTTTTAGCAAAGCATGAACGATTAATGACATGATGGATGTATGAACACAAAGAGAATCGAGTCCTTACACAGGTCATACGAAGCTTCGAGGTCTCGCGATACTAGTCTCCACTGACGACGACTCGATGAATGAATGACTCGTGCAGTCGCACTAATATTACGACTCACAAAACCTGACTGACTAGATTGTCATAACCTGACAATCCCACTACTACCGCGTCGGTAGGACCACATAACTCACATCTCAGGGTATTTCACAACCCAACGCTCTGATACCATCTTCTGTAACACCCCCAAATCCTAATGGGTTATTACAGTGCCGTGGACCCCACGCCAGGAGATCCACCAGGCGAACATGACTAAAATACATTAAATTAAACAACAAGGGAAAATCATAGTCCCTACCATGATATCCGACACAATATTCCGATAAGGAATTTCAACGACAATGATGGGCCTAGATGGCCAAAAATAAAATACAACAACCTCCACGAGCATTTGCTCGGGTAAAACATAATGACAGTGACTGACAAACTGGAGAACACTCCAACTGACTGACCAACATTAACAACTCGGACTAGTATCGCTCGAATGCCTCGTCGCCATCATCATGCCCCTGTGTCTCAACTCTCTCCTCGCAAGCACCTAAAACATGAAAACATTGTTGGGATTCCTCAGAAAATAAACGCAACGGAAGAATAAACGGAATCCCTAAGAGGATCGATCAAGTAACGTATATACGAAAAGAAAAATACGAAGATCAAGGAATCAAAGTCCCATACCTATGATGTCTCTGAAAAACCTTCGTATGATGATGATGATGATGATGATGAAGAGCCCTTCGTTCCAAGCACCTAAAGCAAGATGCCTCTACTTCACACGCCGGAACTTGATGGAAAAATCGACAAGCTTCCTTTCTTCAAGAATGCGGCTAGGGAAGCTTGTAGGAATTTTCTCTCTCAATGTATTCTTCTTATATCTTGTCTCTAAGATCAAGATGAAGTTTTCTACCTTACTCTCTCTCTCAAATTCGTGATTATGAGTTAAAGCTAGAAGAAGTAGTCATAACTCCTTTTTAAAGACTTTTATTTATAAAAAAATGAAAGTCTTCCTTTAACACATGATTGAGGGTATCAAATACACCTCACATATGTCACCTAGTGACATAAAATAAGTATATAAGAGACAAGAGATGAAGGGGGGTGGCCTTAAGGGAAATTTCCAAGAAGACGGGTCGAATTTACTCGCTCGTAATCGATGTTCACAAAACGAATCCCTCGTGTACCGGATGTTCGTCAAACGAATCCGTTTTATTTCCAATGTGTTTGGACTAATTAATTAATCCAATTAATTAATTATATCAAACACAAATATATATTTCTCTAAGAAATATAATTTATGAATTAAAGTAATCACCCAGTAACTACTTACAATTCATTAGACTGCTATTTGATTTATCCGATAAATCAAAATTAGATATCTAATATCTAATATTATAAGAGAGATTATTAATTCACATTTATCCATCAATGATCCTATTGCGCGACTCCGTAGGTTCGTCTCAGCCGGCATTGGGAGGAACCAATGAGTGCGGGCAACACTTAGCCAGCCTAACGGGCCGCACTGTAAACCCCGACTGAGAACGAATGAACGAATCATTCCAGAACCATTATGTCGTGAATACTATATACGTATAGACCCTTCATCAGATGTCCCGGTCAAGTCTTCGGGTCACGGTAAAGTCAAACCCTACTATTTACTAAACTCTATACATGTGTTAATGCAAATCAAGACCGACTGATTAATAGTGTATCTAATACGACTATATCAGAATGCTTTGGCCAAAGACTTATGATCTTATTTGCCATTAACCGTATAGGACATTCGCCTGCTCACTAACAGGAGATAGAATCCTTTCTTGGCGACAAAGAAAGATCGCTACCGCCCGTATAGTCCGCACTTCGAGGTCGACTCAAAGAATTAAGCAAATGAGTCTAACTACTCTAATGACAAACTAAACGTCACGGACACATCTTCTACGAACCCTCAAGTCAAAGGTCCACGTATACTATCACAACCTTCGATTCATCATCGACTCTTCGAGAGTGAATACCGTGATGAATCGAGTATGAGTCGTGTTCGAGTATACTAGTCCCACCAATATACTTATAACTATGCTATCAAGACGTGCACACGTCCTAGCATCAGTTATACAAGTCTTATTAAAACTTAATGTCCTGTTAAGTTTTATCGACTTGCGAACTAGTTAAGCATTCGAGCTCTAAACACTTCTAGTGCCTATCTCCTTATCTCTATAAGGAGTAGAATGTTCACTCTCAAATGCAAGGACTACTATTCTATATACCAAATCACAATGCCAGTGATATACAATAATATAGAAATAATAATTGCCTTATTAAATATAATATTCATAATTACAATACAATTGCTCTCACTCTCTCATCCTCTGAGTGGCATTCGAGGGCATATTCCTAACAAACATGTTCCGCCCCCACGGGGTCAGTCATCCAGATAATGAATATCAAATACATGTATAACATGATATGCATCCAAAGGCAGAATGAAACGGTACAATGATAATAATAATACGAGATGCTCACAAACCAATATAAGAACCGAGCATTCGTGAAATACTATGCCCACGGCATACTATTAATACCTGTTCAACAGGTTAGAACATAAGCGCCCAACGGCGAATCATAATCACAGAGTACCACAATGAATTACACGACATGAACCAAACCAATCGAATTAATTATGAATCACAATGCCCGAAGGCTCCAATGAAATTACCAAGACAATCACAAAGGCCTTAAAGACACTCAAATTAAGTGTCAAATATCACAATCACATGAAGTCAAAGCGACCGAAAGTTTATTGATTAGGGCCGAGCCACGGCACGGCCGTATCACAATTAGGGCGAAGCCACGGCATCCACCGTATCACAATTAGGGCGAAGCCACGGCATCCACCGTATCACAATTAGGGGCCGGGCCACGGCATCGGCCGTATCACAATTAGGGCGAAGCCACGGCATCGGCCGTATCACAATTAGGGCGAAGCCACGGCATCCACCGTATCACAATTAGGGCGAAGCCACGGCATCCACCGTATCACAATTAGGGCGAAGCCACGGCATGAAGCCGTATCACAATGAATGATAGTGTGCTGCCTTGAGTCGGCCAACACGATGATAGTAACACACGGATAGACACCGTCCTTGACAGTCCCAAATTAACACCTCGATTGCCTTAGAACGGCCAACCGACAACAATGATGCAGCGGATGATTCAATACCTCGATTGCCTAAAACGGTCAATCGACAACAATGATACCATAAATGATTGAACACTTCGATTTGCCTTAGAACGGCCAATCGATAACAATGACACGATGAATGAGTGAATACCTCGATTGCCTTAGAAAGGTCAATCGATAACAATGATTTAGTGAATGATTGAACATTTCGATTTGCTTGAGAACGGCAATTCGATAACAATGATATGAAGGATGCCCCGGCACCTTTAATCGGTTACCGACGAAGGCGAGAAATGAATAAGCCAATGCCTTTAATCGGCCTGTACAGTTTTAATGACAATCCAAACAGGAATAACAATGATCTCAACGATGTCTTTAATTGACATCTATATTACAACAATCGATACATCGATACCGCGAACCGGCTATCGACAATGACATTAATAATGAGTATCACAATGCCTTGAACCGGCCATTAACGAACAATGAAATATTTGGCATAATTGCGAAAGGTATCGTATCGAACGATCTCTTAATATCAATGAATTCATGAAGAGACTAAGTCTCGGAATGATACAACACATTCATACACATATATGATAACATTAATCTCATTGACTAGTACAAGTATAAAACTTGCCTCAACCGAAGGCGGTGAAATCCCTCCACGAACAACGAACGGCGTCCTCCGGTAAACACAAGTACTCGAACCACCTTGAATGAAATACAATTCATTCAATAACACAATATCAATCGAAATCAACATAACGACGAAAGAAACTCTTTGAGGCATTTAATCGAACACTAAATGTTCAAAGTTCCTCAAGACCCTAAAAATCATCAATCGGGTTGAACGAATCGAAAATATGGATATACAATCCATAGAACATGATTAATAATGTTTACTAACATCAACCGATTCATCAAAATCGGATTAGAAACGAAATCAAGAACAATTCTCCAAAAAGTCAACTTGAAAGAAAATCAAGAAATATACCTTGATTCGACGAAATACTCGGATTAGATGATGATATAATCAACAAGGATCTTCCAAAATGCCTTGGAAATGATTAGAATCGCCAAGAACTCGATTTCCGAGCCTCCGTCGCGACGCCGAAAAAGGAAGAAAAATCGCGTTGAAATGAAATCGCCGAGCCGGGCTATATATAGCCGGGCAGGTTACGGCCAGAACCGGCAGCCTTACGGCCGTAACTCGGACACCTTACGGCCGTACTCGGCAGCCTTACGGCCAGAATCGCATTCGTCAAAAATCCGCCAAAGACCAAATGGACACTTACGGCCGTAACTCGCACACCTTACGGCCGTAACCGGCCTTCGTCAAAATCCGCCCAGCGCTCGTACGGCCGTACCCGATCACGCTTACGGCCGTAACTCGGGCACCTTACGGCCGTAACTCGGCCAGGCCAGGCCCTGCTCCGGCCGTGACTCGGCCGTGGCCACTCCGACGGCCCGGACGACCCCGAAACCCGAACCTGAGTAAAAATCGAAGATACGGTTACGAAGTACTTGCAAAGACGAATCCAAGCACTAAGAGAACACACGATTACGACCATCCGAAGTGTCGGAATTCGACAACCGAAATAATTACCCCAAACTTTGGGAAATTACAAAAATGGCCCAAAACGTCCGAAAATCACGATACGTGATCGAAACACCGAACCAAAGCTCGCAACATGAATAATAACATTAAATGAACTTGCGAGAAACTCGAAACAACAGTTTCGGACGAGATTCGCAAGAATCGAGCTCAAGTGCGGAAAAGTCGCTAAAAAGCACGGAACTCAACAAAACAACACCGAAACGAACTCGGATGACAAAAAGTGCAGAATTAATTATTCTCGAAATGACGAAACGGTCATGAGCGAGTCGTCAAAACGGACTTCCGCCGAAAAAAGAAAATTACCGAAATATCGAAATTGCGGATATTACAATACAAGTCTAGGTCCAAGAAAGTGACAAGTTCCACTTGTACTCTTCCTATCTAGCTTGCAACCTCCGAGATCCGAGTCGTTGTCGCCAACTAAATCGAATCCGCCTTCTTTAGGATACCACAGTCCTACATCGATTGTTCCTTTGACGTATTTCAGGATTCGTTTAGCTGTTGCGAAGTGTGATTCTTTGGGTGATACTTGATATCGCGCATACACTCCCACAGCAAACTGGATATCGGGCTCATGAATGTTAGGTATAGGAGAGAGCCAATAAGCTTCTTGTAGAGTGATTGATCAACCGGCTTTCCAGCTTCATCATCACTAATTTGCACGAAAGTGCTCATGGGGATTGACGATGATTTGGAAGTATTCATTCCAAATTTGTTGAGAAGCTCCTTCTTTGTATTTTTTCTGGTTGATGAAAATCCCTGTAGGCAACTGCTTTACCTGCAAACCTAGGAAATAACTAAGTTCTCTCATCATACTCATTTCAAATTTACTTTGCATGAGATAAGATAACCTTTGACATAAAGCAAGGTTAGTTGAACCAAATATTATATCATATGTATAGATTTGAACCATCAGGAGGTCGTCACCTTCCTGCTTGTCCACAACACCTTTCTCGAATCCATTATCGGTCAGATACTGGGACAGGGTCTCATACCATGCTCTAGGGGCTTGCTTAAGTCCATACAGTGCTTTCCTTAGCCTGTATACTAGGTCTTCGCCTTCTGGATTGACAAACCCTGGTGGTTGTTCAACATATACTTCTTCAGCGAGGTCTCCATTTAGGAATGCACTTTTGACGTCCATTTGGTATACAATGAAGCTCTTATGGGCGGAAAAGGCTAAAAATATCCTAATGGCTTCTAGTCTGGCTATAGAGGCAAATGTCTCATCGTAGTCTATGCCTTCTTCCTGTCTGTAGCCTTGGGCGACTAGTCGGGATTTATTCCTGATAATGAGTCCATTTCTATCCTTCTTGTTTCTAAATACCCATTTGGTTCCAATTAGTGATTGATGTGTAGGTCTGGGTACAAGATACCATACGTTGTTTCTTTCGAAACCGTTAAGCTCTTCTTCCATAGATGTGATCGAATGAGAATTGTTGAGAGCTTGTTTGGTAGAAACAGGTTCGGATTGGGCTAAGAATACAGCAATAGTGCACATAATAGGTCTTCTAAGCTCGGATTGATATTTCCATTCAGGAAATGGTGATATCTCAATATCGGGTTCTTCTTGCGCATATAGTACATTTCCTTGTGTACTCTGTATTCTCCTACGGGTAGAAACACCAGCATCAATGTTTCCAATGATCAGCTCTTGCGGGTGATCTCTCAACCATCTTCTGTCGGGTTCTAATTCGGGTCCCGTCTTCAGATCTTGAGTTGTTGTAGTTTCTTGCCTTGCAAAGATCGGCTTCATCTACGTCGGTTCTTACAACTGCGGGGTTGATTTCTAGATCAACGACAAGTTTGATAGGAATTGGTGGATCTATGATGGAAAGTTGTTGGATGTTCTGAGAAAGGTCTTCTACTCCTGTAGGATCATGGTGAGGTTCATCGAACACTACATGAACTGATTCCTCAATTGTTAGCTTCCTTTTATTGAAGATCCTGTAAGCTTTGCTAACAGAGGAATATCCTACAAATATCCCTTCATCCGATTTCTCATCGAAGGTTCTAAGTTGATCCTTACTGTTGTTCAAAACGTAACATCTGCATCCAAATATGTGAAAGTACGAAACTAACGGATTTTTGTTGTTCCATACCTCGTATGCTGTTTTGTTGTGATGCTTGTTGACGATACAGTGGTTTTGTGTGTATCACACTGTATTGGTGGCTTCGCCCCAGAAACGTTGTGGCAACTTGCTTGCGGCAATCATTGTCCTTGTTGCTTCCTTCAGCGTCCTGTTCTTTCGCTCGGCAACACCATTTTGTTGAGGTGTATGGGAGGCTGAGTATTCGTGTTGTATCCCATTTTCCACACAGTATTGCTCTATAAAGAGGTTAATGAATTCTGTACCTCTGTTGGAACGAATGGACATGATACTCGGTCCATTTTCATTTTGAAGCTTTCTCAGGTGCTCGGGCAGCTTTGATGTTGTTTCCTTCTTCTTGCTTAGGAATATTGTCCAAGCTTACTTGGAATAATCATCAACAATAATGAGATAGTATTTCTTACCTCCCAAACTTACCGGGTCTACAGGACCATAGAGATCCATATGTAGCATTTCCAACACTCTGTGGGTTGAAAGGTATGATTTGCTTTTCAGGGTGGTCTTGATTTGCTTGCCTTTTTTACAGGGTCCACAAACGCTGTCTTTCTGGAATGAAACATTTGGCAATCTTCTAACCATTCCCTGTCTGGAGAGTTTGTTGATAGTCTTGAAGTTGATGTGTGACATCCTTTTGTGCCATAACCAGCTTAGATCTGCAGTGCCTTTGGCAACAAAACAAGGAATTGTGGAGCTCGTAGGCATCCAGTCAGCAATATACATATTACTGATCTGCTTCCTGTGAGCACAACTTCTTTGGTCAGGATGTTCTTGACTCTACAGTGATCTATATAGAATTTCACCAAGAACTGTTTGTCACAGAACTAGCTAATACTAAGTAGATTGTACTGTAAGCCTTCAATATAAGCTACATCGGTGACTTTAAATTTTCCGACACGTAGGGTTCCCTTCCCTCTTGTTCTTCCTTTAGATTTATCACCGAAGTGCACTTTTGGACCGCGACCTTCTACGAAATCTGATAGCTTGCTTTTATCTCCTGTCATGTGCTGGGAACATCCGCTCTCGAAGTACCAGATGTCCTTCTCCAGAATGTTCTGTAGCAAACAAATTAGGTAGATTTAGGTCCCCTTTGATTGTTGGGTCCATGGATGTTAGTGTCTTTAGGTACTCATATTTTCCTAACAGCAATAGGTTTACTGTGGGATGGTTTAGGTCCGTAATTGTGATTTCTACGTGGGGCATATACGTAGCTGCTATAACCATTATAATTATTATGCATGTAAAATTCAGGATTATTATTAGTCCAGTACGAATGTCGTCTTGGAGGTGGAGCCATTTTCTTAGGCCTAACAGCTTGCCTTCTGGGTCTCCAGTTGGATTCCCAACGCTGTTGTTGATACTGTACGGAAACTTGCTGTCGCGATGAGTGACGAGGCTCCTGTATCCAATACCTAGGCGTGCTGTACTGAAAGTACTTCCGTGTGGGCCTTTGGTATTTGGATACAGCCTTCCTTCTGAACGGCTGTTGGCGCTGCTGATATGCTCGGGGAGAATGCTGTTGGATACGTCTTATAGGTCTGAATGGTTGGTGATTCCGCTGTCTGGAATAGGACTGAGGTGGTGGAATGGCAGCTTTTGCTATTCGCGGTGCAACGGGTTCCTTCACAGGACTCAGAACTTCTTCCGATACAGGAATGGGTTCCACATAGAGATGTTAAACGGGCTAGCCCTAGCGGTTCCGGGCTAGCCCTAGCGGGCTTTGGGCTAAACGGTCCGGGCTAAAAAAGCCCGGATTTAAACGGGCTATGAAATATTGGCCCTAACCCTAACCCTAACGGGTTTCGGGCTAAACGGGCTAAACGGGCTAAATATTTAAAAAATCTATTTTTTATTTTTTTATAAATAAAAAAAAACAATAACAATATATTATATATATATATATAGTAACAACTGTACTATAATAAATATAACAAAAAATACACTTTTATGTATATATATATACTATATTAACAAATACTGTAATAATATATATTATATATAATATTAATATATATTATATATATAATATTAATATAGTGTATATATATATAATATTAATATAGTGATATATATATATCGGGCTTCGGGCTAGCCCTAGCGGGCTTCGGGCTAGCCCTAACGGGCTTCGAGCTAAACGGTCCGGGCCAAAAAAGCCCGAATTTAAACAGGCTAAGAAATATCGGCCCTAACCCGGTTTTTTTGCGGGTTAAACGGGCCAGCCCTACGGGCCCGAGCCCGTTTAACATCTCTAGTTCCACACCCCTGACGAACACAGTACTAGTTTTCCCTTTGTTGGAAAATGAGTTGTATCCTAAGCCACTTTTATCATGAGCATCTTGCCCAGTGCTTAGAATTTCTTCCATTCTTTTGGACGATTTCTCGAAAGATTTCAGAATGGTCTCAAGTTCTCCTTCTCGTTTTTTGAGAGTTTCTACTTTGGCTTGAAGTAGAAGCAAATCATTTGTATTGCTCTCACTATGAGATTTACTCTCACTTAGTTCATGAGCAAGTTGGTGATTGCTCTCCATGAGTTTTTCAGATTCAACTTTGCTATTTTCACAATCAACAGACATATTTTCGTAATTTACTTTCAGCAAGTCGTTTTCTTCTTTCAGCTCTAAGTTAGAAAGTTGGAGCTATATGTTTTTATTTTTCAATGTCTCATGGGCCATTTGAATGGTCTTAAACTCATTCATCATATTTGCAAAAGTATGAGATGCATTGGAGGGAATAGCTTAAGTTGAGCTTACCTCATCATCGCTATCTTCATCTTCCGGAATGTCCTTGGCCATAAAGCACATATAGGCTTTATCTTCGAAATCATCATCAGATGGATCACTGTCAGTGACTACCTGAAGACATTCTTTGGATTTAGATGGAGCGGGGGCGGCTTCTGATTCACCAATCAGGGCTTTGAGCTTGTTTTTCCAAGCACATCTTCTTTCATCCTTTTCTTGTTGCTCGGCTTCCGGCAGCCTTTGAACTTTGGGATGAGGACATTTATTTGCATAATGTCCAGGTTTCCTGCAATTATAATACAGGTTAGCATCACCAGAGGAAGTTTCAGTACTTACCTTGTGTACAGGCTTGGGGCTGTATGGAGTCTTTCCCGATTGCTTGATGAACTTCTTGAACTTATGCATAAGGAGCGCCATTTCGTCTTGCGACAGGATGTCATCGTCGCTGTCAGCATTCTTATGAATGGGCTTTGATGAGCTCGGCATGCTGTGTCTTCGGTTGGATACAGCGGCTAAGGCTGTAGTCCTAGTGGGAGATTCTTCATCTTTCTCTCTCATGTCTATATCGTACTCAAATGCTTTAAGGTCAGAAAAGAGATAAAAAGTAGATATTTCACTAAGATTACACGACACACGCATAGCTGTGGTCTTAATGTCCCATCGGGCAGGGAGAGATCTGAAAATATTTAGGTTTTTCTCCCTTTGAGTATAAATTTTGCCTAATGCTTCAAGTTCACCAACAATCCCAGTGAATCTGAGGTCAAGTTCCTCAAGTGTTTCGGTTGGTTTCATTTCAAAAGATTCAAATTGCTAAGTTAATTTTGAAATCTTGTTTTCTTTTGAGAGCTCAGTTCCCTCAAAAATTAACTTGAGTTTATCCCAGATTTCCTTGGCTGTTTTTCAGCTTTTTACCTTTGAGAACGTGCCTTTATCAAGAGTGATAAATAACGCGTTCTTAGCAACATTGTCGAGGTTGGCGCGTTTTGTTTCGTCAGAAGCCCATTGTTCTCGCTCTTTCTCGAGCATCTCAGCATGAGTCTGGCCTTCAATTCTTGCGGTCGGATTTACCTTCATTATCTTTATGGGCCATCCTGTATAACAAAAATCATCTCTTCGTGCATTGCTGCAAGATGAGCCTCCATCCTAATTCTCCAATCATCAAATTCATTAATAGAGAACATGGGTACTTTATTGATCATAGATGTATCCATATGAAGATATAAAAAAAAAGACTGTTTTATAAAAATAAGTGATTTAAGGATCTGATTCAATCAAAAATACGACTGATTCTTTTTAGAATCAACCGCTCCGATACCACTTGTTGGCCACTAAGTATAGAGGATATAGCTTGGAGAGTGTTTTAAACAACAAGATGTACGGTTTTCAAATCTGAGTGCGTAGCGGAAGTCTTGTCAAAATAATAAAACAGTAAATGATGATCACAAATAATAAAACAGTAAATGTAGAAGGTAATTGACACAGTAATTAAAGTGGTTCGAGGTAAACCCCTCTACGTCCACTGGTCCTCCACACAGGAGTGAAAATGTTTATTATAAATACTACGTACACAACTGCGTATTTATAATCAAACCTAATCAGTATATCGTTCACACAGATTGATATAATGATCTTAGCCTTCAACCGTTCACACAGATTGGTTTGAGCTTTCACTTGACTGGCTTCTTCACACACAGTTCTGAAGCTTCGTCTCTTCAATGCAAGTCCATCACACACAGTTCGGTAAGAGCAAGATTTCTCAGTCCACACAGGGCTGATGGGTTTGTTCAAGGGTTAGAACAATATTTGAACAACAGCTTTAACTTTCTGAGCTTTTAGCTGATGATGTGTTGTTCACGGTTTTGAGCACTGTATATCTCTTCTTTCAGAATAGCAGAATGCCTTGGGAGATATGTTTGCTCTGAATATTCGTGTAAGCACTTGCGTGTATGAATGTATGTCTCTATAGATCTTCAAAGGCTAGGGATATATATAGCTTTCTAAAATATATTCGTTGATATAAATCCGTTGAGCAAGATTCCGTTCCAACGGGATGATGTGTTTGAATAAAACACGATCCGAATTTTGCGCTTGATTGAAGATCTCTGACGGCTTGATATTTAAATACTATATCCTTTAGTATTTAAATATATCTTCTCAAACGGGACGTTGACTTAGTGAATAACAAAGATTCTTTTTTCTCCTATTTGGATGCTGTATGGAATGATAGTTGTAACGTTGATTCGAGACAGCTTCCATACTTAGTCTTTATAAGGCTCATTTGTTGTATGATTGATTTTGTATGCTGGGGCTACGAGAAGTCTTCGATACAGGTTGATCAGTCTTTTGATTAGCTTTTCGATACAGCTGCTTGTTGTATGCTGGATTGGCATATTGTCAAAATATTCTGTCTTGATCTTTTCGATACAGGGATTGTTTTGTCCTGACAATCTCGATACGGGGATTGTTTATCCCAACAGTAGGGTTCGTATTGTGTACTTTACTTCGTGAATAGGGGCACAAAAATGGACTGGAGAGAAAAAAATGGGACTGTCGAGCGGGTCGGGCCGGATCAGCAGTCGGGTCTGGTCTAGGTTAGCAACCGTGTCTGGTCTGGGTTAGCAACCGGGTGCAGGGCTGGACGAGCGGGCCAGAAAATTGTCGCGGACGGGCTCGACAATTGGGTCTGGGTCGAAGTAGTGGGCGGACTGGAGATGAGGGACTAGACAATCAGGTTGAAGATGACCGGTGGCGGGTTCCTCTGCAGCGGTGGTTCGCGATTAGGGGCGACTGACCAGGGTTGGTCGCGGTGGTTCACGGGGCTGGGCGGTCGACTGGAGGTAGGCCGCGGGAGGGTGGCGAACTGGTCTGGTGGGGAAGGTGACTGGTCGCGGTGGTTCTCGGTGCAGGGCTTAGTCGCGTCGGTCGTGGGGGAGGAGACGATGACCGGTCGTCGGTCGGGGGGGTTGCGTCCGGGGGTGGCGGCTAGGGTTTTCTGCAGAAAAAAAAATTCGTTTTTTTTCGGGAGGAATTTTTTTGTTTTGCTCAGTTGGGAACTACGTGCTGATAACGTGCTGAAGGGAAAATTACTCAGACAATAAAGTAGGGCAAAAGTTGTGTATTATTCCATTGATGAGATCCCTTTAAATAGGGAGAAATACATACAATCGCCTACCAAACCTAACTAGAAAGTTCTAAACTAATGATTTAAGACACACGTATTATTCCTTTAGAAAAACTAAAATTTGCCAATAATATAATAAACCGTGATAATTACGTGGATTTTATTCATGCTCTTCTGGGGCTGCTGATTTCGGCAAGAGAGATGGACCAGCCCATCACATGAGCCCCTTTACATTCTTTATTAATTTGCACTAAGGCCCTTAAGCTCTGACACCATAACCTATTTTTGGGACCATTCTGTATTTGTATTAAGGACCACCGAAAGGCATTAATGGACCAATTTCCCTTGCGTTATTGCTGAATAATAATTGATCCAGTTTTGCGGGCCCAGTAGTATGGGTTACAGAATTTCACCTGACCGGTCAGAGAAAAGAAGCTTGTAATCGGTCCATGGGCTAAGATTTCTAGGTCTCCTAAGTCTACTTTTTGTTTTATTTTTAGTTTATGAAAGCACATTGTTTTTTGAATGAATGAATCGAATCAATCGAATCGAATGGATCTAAACGAATCAATAGAATCGAATCAATTGAATCGAATCAAATATATATTAAGGGTAAATAATAATAATAATGGTAAATAATAATAATAGTAATTAACAACAACAACGATAATAGTAATATTATTAGTAATAATAACAATAATAATAATTAAGATTAATAATAATAATAATAATAATAAGAAGAAGAAGAAGAAGAAGAAGAAGAAGAATCGAAATAATTGAATCGAACTAACTCGAATCGAATCGAATCGAATCAAAATCGAAAAATAAGTCCAAAAGAACAGGGCCAAAGTCGACTTAAATCACAAATCATAATTGCAACGAGAACTAAAGCAGAGGCCGATTCACGATCCAAAAATTACTAGCGTATCGGACGAAATAGGAGGTCCGCTTCGAATTTAAGACGTTTTTTCTGAGAATTTCCATCCTATACATAAATGTTAACGAAACTAATCCAACTGTAGATAAAGTAATATATAAATAACAAGCAAGTAACAAAAACTGTAAAATATCGAAGCATTTGTACTGAAATTTCAATTTACGAGTTGAAATGAGTAAAAAGCCATGTATCCAGCATGAAGGCATGTTTCAAATAGGTGAACTGAAATTATAAATCACAATGAATAAAGAGTTCTAACATTTTAAATGAGTATGCAAAATTATAAATTGCCTATTTTCAATTGGATGTGCGCAAGTAAGAACTAAGAAGCATTGTTTCAGACTGTTCATGGCACGGAATATAAATCTCTAATGCTATTAATTTGAAAAAACTAAAATTTAAAAAAAAAAAAAAAAAGTTTCTAAATTGAAATTTGAGAAAAAATTACCACAACTTTAAAAAATTTAAATTTCTACTTAAAACACAACTAATTGGGATCGCAAGAGATCTCAAGCGCCAACAAACTAAGTGATCCTCATACTGAAATGTTTCCAACCTCGAATAGCGCAAGTGGTACCATCACGTGTCGTAATAGATATCGTTAAATGATAAGTGTCCATAATCACTCGGTGCATTGCCATCCAGTCCATGCCTAGAATTATGGATATGATAATGATAATAAGTGAGATGAAATCGATACACGTCCGAAAACTAGTAATCAATAGTCAACATAAGTAAGAAATTTACAATGATAAGAAAATAGAAATTCTACAGTACTCGAGTACCATCTAGATAAAAGACAAGACAATATTTAAATTAAAACATGACAACGAATCCATATTAAATATGCCAAAACGAACCAAATACCACAACGATGCAGTATCAAGCTTGACCATCATCTTCATACTGTCCCCGTGCCCGCCCGTCCAGTCGGTCTAAACCTGAAATACATAAAATGTATTTTCCCTAATGGGGTTAGCCGTAGAATATCTAGTGCAAGTAAATATGGATAAACTACACCTTATATGGTAAAGTAAAATACATAGTCACTTTTCAAAGTGCAAGATATAAATTCTGGAATACAATATCTATATCATGCCACCAGTTCTACTTGATTAATTGTGGACCCGACCAGCAGTTACGGACCCCCAACGCCTCGTCGGACCCTCCCGGAGTGGTTAACCCTAGTATTTATGAATTCGATCAGAGGTTATTGATTCCCTGAGGCCTCATCGGACCCTCCCAGGGTTAACGTATATATACAGACACATATATGCATTACTTTCAAATCTAAGGATGTATATTTATAGGAAATACTTGCCTTTGAGATATAAAGAATTAAAATGGGAGGAAAATCGCTCACAGTCGAAACGAACCGAAACTTTTGTAACTAAAACAATTTGTAAAACTACCACTTAGGCCTGGACTTTTCGGTTCCAGGGAGAAAAATACAGGAACCGGAATCGAACCGCATAATTTTTTCGCGGTTCGGTTTTGCCAGTTTTTTTTGTCCGAACCGCACAGGAACCGAACCGAGCAGGAACCGAACCGAACCGGAACTGGTTTTGTATGGTTCGGACGAAATATATTATATTATATTTTATTTTATTAAGCATATATTATATTATATTATATTATATTATATATTAATTATGTTTAATAAAAATATATTATATTATATTATATTCAGAGGGTCAATTTCCCGGTTCGATACGATTCAACAGTTCCTTGCGGTTCGGATCGGTTCTTCTTTAAAACGGACAGGAACCGCGAACCGAACCGAACCGGAAAAAAAAATTTGTTGCTCGGAACCGAACCGAACCGTCGGTTCCAATGCGGTTCGGATCGGTTCCGCGGTTCCCGGTTTCAAAAGTCCCAGGCCTATACCACTAACAGGAGCATAAACTGAAATCATATCGAAAAGCACCTGAAACCTCATCTACCATTTGTACAATTCGAAATCATACGCTTAAATGGTGGAATCCATCCAAAACTCTCTCAACTCTGATCAATACATGAAAATATCCACAAATACGTAGGAGAAACATTTTTACGGGATAGATTAATCATAACCATGAGAGCTCGATGAACAAAACGGATAGGGTTGGGATTAGGTTGAAATTGGGGAAAAATCAGAACCTGAACCCGAACCCGAAATATATTTTTTGGGTCCGGTTATTTGCAGAATCCGACAGAATTTGCCAGAACCCGAACTCGAAGTACATTTTTCGGATTGGGTTCTTCGTGTTCTCGGGTTGAGTTTTTATGTTTCAAACCTGTACAAAATATATGATTTTATATTATATGAAATACACGTTCATACTTGTTTATTTGGATCAAGTTATTCGGGCTCTTCAGGTTTTTGGGATTTTGGAAAAAAGAAAAAGCAAAACCCGAACCCAAATTACATAACCCGAAATGAAGAAAAATAAGAGCAAAAAAATTAGAACCCGGCCCAACCCGACTTTTCGGGTCGGGTTTGCAGGTTAAAAGTCTCAGTCCTATAAACGGATTTAAACGGACAAATCTACGAGAAACCCCCGAAAATTTTAATTTAGGGTTCATAAGAAATTGCATTGATTATGGATGTTTGAAGATGATTAAATAATGTTAAACGGGAGTTGGAACCCTCAAATCGATGCACTAAAAACAACCAAGTGATTGGCCTCAAAAACCCTTCTCGAAAATCGCCTAAAGAAGAAGAAACGACAAAAGAACGCATAAATAGATCTGTTGGCCGCATATATATACTGTGTGAAGTTAGCATGCGCTAATGAGTCCCGATTCTAGTGACTTCTGTTATGATCTCCCATTAGCGCGCGAAAAACACCAGATTCGCATGCGCTAAGCTTCATCATAGCGTGCGCTATGAGTCCTGATTCCAGTGATTTCCGTTTCGACTGCCCGTTAGCGTGCGCTATCTATCAAGATAGCGTGCGCTAGCTTATTGCACGGACAACACTGTTCAAGAAGCTGGATGCCACGACAAAGTTTCTCGAAGGAAACACGGTTACATACAAGGATAACATCTGGGTCTAATTGGGCCTAGCGTACATGAACCCAAGGGCTAATCAAACTCTGGAAACTAAATATTCCGGATATACAAAATTAGGCTCCAACTACACAACCACCATTATGAAGAAAACATCAAAAATCACGGAATATAAAAAATAACTACAAAACTCGTCTGAATTACAAAAATAAAAAAAGAAGATGTCGTAAAAATCATAACGAGTACAAGCGGGTCGCTGGCATCAGAAAAATATGAAAAATAAAAAATATGGTTATTGCATATAACACGCAACACTCTTTTGTAGGTTTCATCAATGCCATTAAGCATTTTTAAGTACAAGATCTTCGGGATCAATGGTGGTGCCAAGAAGGGCAAGGCCATCGATGGTTGTTTTGATATCATACATGAACTTACGTGAGATTGGTTACCTTTGATTGGACTATGCAGGTGATTTTTGAGGGCCAGAATGCGATCAAAAGTGGTTTTGCCATATGTATTGGCAAGAATTTTCAAGACACCCAACGAGGAGTTGGTAGAGGTGATGAAAGATATGAGCGATGGGCTAAGCGATTCGATGATGGCATTAAGAATCAACTTGTCTTGTCGAATCAAGTGTACATACCCTTGAAGACCATAAATGTGAGTTTGAGGGGAGTTTGGGTAGTGGTGTCGATTGCTACAAGAGTTGGGTGGAGTCAGACGGTGTAGCGGCCATGATAGAGGTGGCGAAGATGGTGGGCGTCAGTTAGGCTTGTGTGAAGAAGAAAGCGACTAGGGTTTTATGAGTAGGATCCTGGCGTTTAGCCAAGTATTTTCCGATAAGGCGATAACATATAAGAAGTCGTTTGGTTCGTATTTGGGTATGAATTTGAAATCAAGAATGGATTAAGATGGTATGGGGTTGTAATATGATTCTTGATACCATGTGTTTGGTTTAGTGATGGAATAAAATAAATCACTTTCCTGATATCTGATTTAAAATATTTTAGAGTCAAGAATTAAAGTTATTTTTTTTATTTCCTCCAGCTAATATCCAAAAAAAAAATATTTTTATTATTACTCAATAATAAAAATTATTATTTAATAGTAACTAAAAATTTTATTCTCCTATAATAACTGATAATTTTTTATTTAAATCAAATTAACAAATAATTATTTAACAATAGTTATTCAGTAATTATTAGTATTGCATAGTTATTTTAACGATAATCATTATTATTGAATAATAATAATAATGTTATTTGTTATTAAATAATTATAGTATGATTAATTTGATTAATAATTACCATTATTAGAAAATTAATATATATATATAATTATTATTATTTCTTAATTACTAATTTTTAGTTATTATTCGATCAATACTATTAATCTTAATTATTATTTAATTATCATATTATTAATCAATTGATAATTAAATAATTATTAAATAATAATGTAAAGTAATAATTTAATAATGATTCTATTACTTATTACTTAGCCATTCCTTTTATACTTCTAGCTCTCGGGAGTCTCCCTTTTTATTATTATTTAATATGTATTATTAATAGATAACTATTTAATAATAATTATTGTTATTATATTATTATTTAATAATAATAATTAATTTTTAATTATATTATTATTATTTACTTATAAAATAATTACAATATATTTTATATGTTTTAATTGTTTATTTTGTAGAGAAACAAGTGCCGTATATTTAATTTAATTTTACATTTGGAGGTATGAACCTCATAAACATCCACCCCAAAACCCCATCCCTCATGTTTACAGTATGGGTTTAAAAATTAAATTATTGCTAACCAAACACTTGGCATGGGTTTAGTTCATTACAAACACATACTGACCGCACTGTCGTGACGCGTCAAAATTAGTTATTTTTATTTTTCCTTGGCTTACTTATACTAACTAGTAGTATCGGCAAGTAAGAGTCGATCCCACGGAGAACGGTAAATCAATTATGCTTTTTAAAAGTTAAATACTTTTAGCAATTAAAATAAAATAAAACGAGGGGAGATTTAGTTTACTGATTTTTACTAATAAATAATTTGCATAAAATAAATTAAATCAAAATAAATAAAGGAAATAGAAATTGAAAATGTCAACTAAGGAATAGTCTAGCTCTTAGTTCCGTTATCCACCGTTTCGAATTAATTCATGTTTTAATGCAGCGCTTATCTCTTCTCTAATCTCATGAACTCCTATTTCGAAGTCAACAACAAGCTCTATTGACCCCAATTATTTCTTAAGTATATTTAATTAAAACAAGTTCTTTAATTAAACCTATCTAGGCGATGGATTCAAAAAAAGCTCTTCAAATCTCGCTCGCTAGATGCACTAAAAACCAAAATAATGAAATAGGTAAGATATTAAGTTCATAAGCTCGACTTAAGGGATCTCGATTTTATGTTACTCAATTGAGAAAATTTAATTGTTTGCTACTTGCGAAATTAAAATTGCAACAATTACAGATTACAACTCAATTTCTAGCATAAGACATAAAAACCCCTAATATAGTTGGCCAAACCAAATCAAGAAATTATATGGCATAGCAGCGAATTCAATAACACAAAAGTAATTCAAGAGATTTCGAGTTAAGAATATCGGGATTAAAACATGAATAATTCAAATACGGTTTCAAACTTTACTAAGAACTAGAATAGAAAATTAGTCGGACATGTTGGCTTTAGAAAACATCAAATTAATAATAGATATAAGAAGAAAGAAATTCAAACGGTGTAGTCTTCTTCCTCGCGCGTCAGTGGCTCGGCTCGATTCTCCTTCTTTTTCCTCTCCTGTCCAGCCGTGAAGATGATGCTCCTCGTGTTCCAGCGTGAAGATGATGCTGATGATAATGATGATTTAATAATCTCAGTCCCTTCTTTTATAATACTCCATTCTCTCTTAGTTTCCTTCTTTAATTAGATCTTCTTCCTTGTTATCTTTCTTGAGTTTTTTTTCTTTGGAGTCTTTCCTTCCAAGTCAATTAAAATTCCTTCTCCATCTTGGGGGACCGATTTTCATCTTATGGAACCAATTGGGACGGATTTGAGTCATTTCTTGGGGCCCAAGTAAGAGATTTTCGGGTCAGGGCCGACACTGGGTCACCCAGTGTGTGCGGCAGTTTCTTCATTAAAGTTCAAATCACCTTGGATGGTCCGTTTGATGGCCCAAACTATTCATTAAGCTTAAAAACTCCACCAAATACATAAATTAAAAAATAAATTGCCAAGTAAAGTAAATTGCATCCAAAATATAAATAAATAAAAAATAACTCAGTGTGCTAACATAAAATTCATTAAAACCCAATAATTAGCAATATATTTGCACACTATTTTCGACCTATCAAATCTCCCCGTTTTTAGCTTCCACCACTTGCTTAGGCTTCTTAGGATCCTCAACCTGCTTCCCACTCCTTAAAGTTACATTACTCATGTTCCTTGGATTCAGCTCAGGTTGGGATGGTAATTTTCCACTATTTTGGCTCTCCAAACGGCTCACGCTGGTGGCCAATTGACTCACTTGATTTTCGTGAATTTTGATACTCGACTTAGTGTCATGCTCGAACTGATTCATGCCCTGCTGGAACTGATTCATGCACTGCTGTAGTTGCATAGTGTTTGCCATGAGGGTCTTCATCATCTCCTCCAAATATTGCATCGAATTTTCGGCGGGTTGCTTGTAGACTTGTCCCTTATTTTGTGGAGGCCCTTCTTGCTGGTTTTTCCATCGAAGGTTAGGGTGATGCCTCCATTCTGGGTTGTATGTGTATGAGTATGGATCGTTCTTCCTCCCATAAGAATTTTCGGTTCCAACCGCATTGGCGTGCGCCTCGATTTCATCAAGCAAAATTCGATCTTCGTTGTATGCTACGTGGTTTTGCAAAGGCGGCAGGGTACAAGTGGTGTGCTATTACCTACAGCAAATTTTCTGACAAAGGAGGTTAATTCGGTCAGCTTAGCCTCAATAGACGAGTCATGTATCTCCTTCACTATTTTCACGGGATTGTCACGGCAACAAAATTATTATGAATTGGCGGCCATGTTTGAGATGGCCTCCGCTTCTCTGTTTTCTTTTGTTCTTCGCCTGAAAGCTCGATCTCCTTTGGTAATTTCTGGAAAATACTGCAAGTTTCTATCTCCACGTGACCTTGTAATCATGCAAAACTTAAACAAAGTGGATTAGTACACAAGTGGCAATTATTATTAATTTTTAGAACTGACACTGGGTGACCCAGTGTCGAAATTACAGAAAGTTTTTAACCCAAAATAAGTAAAATTAATTTAACATCGTTCCTTGGCAACGGCGCCTAAAATTTTGACCGCGCTGTCGTGACGCGTCAAAATTAGTTATTTTTATTTTTCTTGGCTTACTTCTACTAACTAGTAGTATCGGCAAGAAGGGTCGATCCCACGGATAACGGTAAATCAATTATGCTTTTTAAGAGTAAAATATTTTTAGCAATTAAAATAAAATAAAACAAGGGGGATTTAGTTTACTAATTTTTACTAACAAATCATTTGCGTAAAATAAATTAAATCAAAATAAATAAAGGAAATAAAAATCGAAAATATCAACTAAGGAATAATCTAGTTCTTGGTTCTGTTATCCACCGCTTCGTATTAATTCAAGTTTTAATGCAGCTTTTATCTCTTCTCTAATCTCATGAACTCCTATTTCGAAGTCAACAACAAGCTCTGTTGACCCCAATTATTTCTTAAGTATATTTAATTAAAACAAGCTCTTTAATTAAACCTATCTAGGTGATGGATTCAAAACAAGCTCTTCAAATCTCGCTCGCTAGATACATTAAAAAACAAAATAATGAAATAGGGGCAAGATATTAAGTTCATAAGCTCGACTTAAGGGAACTCGATTTTGTGTTACTCAATTGAGAAAATTCAATTGTTTGCTACTTTGAAATTAAAATTGCAACAATTACGGATTACAACTCAATTTCTAGCATAAGACATAAAAATCCCTAATATAGTTGGCCAAACCAAATCAAGAAATTATATGGCATAGTAGTGAATTCAATAACACAAAAGTAATTCAAGAGATTTCGAGTTAAGAATACGTTACGGGATTAAAACATGAATAATTCAAATACGGTTTCAAACTTTACTAAGAACTAGAATAGAAAATTAGCCGGACATAAGAAGAAAGAAATTCAAAAGGTGTAGTCTTCTTCCTCGCGCGTCGGTGGCTCGACTCGGTTCTCCTTCTTTTTCCTCTCTTGTCCAGCCATGAAGATCATGCTCCTCGTGTTCCAGCGTGAAGATGATGCTGATGATAATGATGATTTAATAATCTCAGCCCCTTCTTTTATAATACTCACTTATCTCTTACTTTCCTTCTTTAATTAGATCACTTTCCTTGTTATCCTTCTTGAGTTTTTATTCTTTTTGAAGTCTTTCCTTCCAAGTCAATTAAAATTCCTTGTCCATCCTAGAGGACCGATTTTCATCTTATGGAACCAATTGGGACGGATTTGAGTCGTTTCTTGGGCCCCAAGTAAGAGGATTTTCGGGTCAGGTCCGACACTGGGTCACCCAGTGTGTGCGGTAGTTTCTTCATTAAAGCCCAAATCACCTTGGCATGGTCCGTTTGATGGCCCAAACTATTCTTTAAGCTTAAAAACTCCACCAAACACCTAAATTAAACAACAAATTGCCAAGTGAAGTAAATTGCATCCAAAATATAAATAGGTAGAAAATAACTCAGTGTGCCAACACAAAATTCATTAAAACCCAATAATTAGCAATAAATTTGCACATTATTTTCGACCTATCACATACCTAATATTTTATATTAACGAACCAAACGCCCCCTAAAAGTTATGATAAAGAATATTTATCTATAGAGCAAGGTATTTAGAGAGTAAATAAAAATACAATTATTTTGACTATCATAAAACATGATTCTAACTATATATACACATTTTCCTGCACCTTATAGTGATTATACACATTTTAATCATTTTAATGATTTTAATAAAAGATATAATTCATTTTAAATCATTTATTCTTATTTATTTTCCAATTGACTAATATTATAATTTACATAACAAACATTTTTATTCTTAAGAAATATAATAATATAAATTTTCATTAAGTATAAAATTATATTTTGAATGTATATTCTTTATTTTGATAAAATTATATTTCGAAAGCTCCCATTACATAGATCAGAGCCACATTTCCTTAAACCTTATTGTTGGGCAATACATACTAATTATCTTACGGATATTTATACAAATACACAAGTCCAATAGTATGTTTTGGAAAATCATATTTTGTAATTTCTTACACACGTTTTGTAATTTCACACAGTTTTTAAGAAAATGTAAGATTTATGAATTTTTTTAACACGTTTATGGGATTATTATAATACTTCTAAAAGTATGATTTTTGTAAATACTTATAAAAAGTCGTTAATTGGCATAATTTTTTCTTATTTTACCCATAAGCCCAACAATGAATTAGTATTGCTTTGGATCCCTTGTCATAACGTGTTCCATTTAAGAATTTTGCAACTGATGTTAATGAATAATGTACCCTTAAAAGGCCATGGAGCATCTCCAACAGGTTTGGCAAAAGCCGAGTTTCAACTATTTTAGCCCCAATTCCAATTCTTTTTTTTCCCCCCCCTAAATGGGCTAAATTAATTTGGTGAACAAGACCTAGTTTTATACAAAGTACAAGATAACACGTGCTATAATGGTAAGGTGACGGAATTATAATTAAATTTAAATTATCAGATTATTGTGTTAGAAAAAATTGATCGTCGGAGGCAAATAAACTACCGGTCACCGAAGGTCCACTAATGTCAGGCAGGCGGCCGGTCAGAGAACAGGTCGGCAGGCAGGCGCAAAAGAAATGCTCGATCGTGGAGATCCGACGGGCGGCCATCAGGCGCCTACGTCGGAGAACAGTTCGAGAAACGACAGCGAGAAAAGAAAAATTGACTATCACTCGAGTCCGCCGACGGTATGCGGCGGTCCTTCGGAGAGCGGTCGGTCTGGACGGTAGTTAAGAAAAAAAGACTGGTCCTCGTATGAGGTCTGCCGGAAAGAATGCCGACATGCCGGCCGCAGTAAAAAAATTATGACCGTCGTCAGAGGCCTACAACAGCTGGCGGCGGTCCCACTAGAAAGCAGGACGGCAAGTCGATCACGAAAAAAGACTATCAGTCAATATTAAGTTCATTAAATTTAATATTCTAAGAGTTCTTCAGAAAGTTTAGGAATATTCTTGAATTTTTAATATTATTAAATTGAACATGTTGGGATAGGATAAAATTGTCTTTTTAGATACATACTACAACGACGACTAAAAACACCACTGTCCATTATATTATAGATATATATACTAGTATAAACTCCATATGATACACGAAATATTTCTAAAAGTTAATCAATATATTTATTTTCTTATAATAAAATATTATTATAAAAGACTATATATATATATATATACACACACGTATATCAAATTATTAATTCTAGGAATAAATATGTTTTTTGTACATATCAGAAAATATACATTGTATAAATCACAATAAAATAAAATAGAAGACTGTATATATAACCGCAAAATAATAGTTCATAAAATAATATTTACTATACACATTATGTATAAAGATGACAATGGTAGAATATACACTATTTATGGTATACATACTTAAATGGGTCTTTTTTGGAATAGGTAGGAGTTGTAGTAACTGTATACATATAGTCTTCTTATATCCATCAGATCAAATCAAAATTAATCAAGATCATTGATCATTAACACTACCAAAAATAACACTTTAGCCGACGACTAGCCGGAGAACGGCCGACGGCCGGCGGAAGTCGTCGGCTAAAGTCAGCAAGTTTAGCCGATGTCTAACTTGTTGTCGGCTAAAGTAGTTTAGCCGACGACTTTACTATTGGTCGTCGGCTAAAGTTTTGTAGTTTAGCCAACGACTAATATACTTTAGCCGACGACATACCGTCGGCTAAACTTAACTTTAGCCGACGGCAAGTATACTTTAGTCGACGACCTGCCGTTGGCTAAAGTCTTACATGTTTTTTTGTGCAGAATATATGACCATCTAACACTTGAAGAGACCATTTACAACACATTCGGAAATTACAGAACAAGAAAACGAAAAACAGTAATATTCTCTTGTTTGATCATTCAAGAAATCATATTTGAATGTATGTTTATTGAATTTTAATATCAGTTATAATTATATTACGCATATAATATATCTATTTGGATGATTATGAAAGTGTTTTAGAATTATTAGTTCGTTTTCTCGAATATTTCTTGGTGTGTGTGTGTATATATATATATATATATATGGATTTGACATCTTGAATTCGAGCTATATATATATATGATGATTTTAGTCGTAATTTTTGTATGTTCTTGATAAATACGATGTGTAATATTGTTGTTATTTTTGTGAGATAGGATGGATAAAAGTTGGATTGGTCTGCAAAAATGGGATCCAAGGGTCATAGATGGAATGCGAGGGTTTATTCGATTTGTGAAGGATCATGATAGTGATAGTATGATTCATTATTGTCCTTGCAATAAATGTAAATGCCGCAGCGATATGTACCGTTTTACACTTGATGTCGTATGGGAGCACTTGAAAAAAATGGATTTTGGGATAAATATACACGTTGGATTTACCACGGTGAAAGATAGAATTCAATTATTCCCCATGATCACGGACAGTACAGTGGTAGCACATCCAATGACCCCACAAGAAGGTTGATTGACGACGTGTTTGGTTATTACGACAGGGACGTATCGGCCGAAGGTCAAGAATACCATATAGCTGATCAAGCAGTCATCCGACTCGTTAACACAATTTCTCTTGATAGATACAACAAGCTAATCCAGCTCCAACAGACTCTTCTTTATCCTGGGTGTCACATGACGGTTCTTGATAGTGTCATAGAGACTATGAGAGTCAAGGTGGAGAACAAAACCTCGATTAAAGCTGTGGATGATTATTTGGAACCTATAGGGGAAATGCTCCCACAAGGTCATCATCTTCCCAGTAATCACAGTAAAATGAGACGTATTCTAAAAGGTCTTGGGCTATCGTACATCAAGATCCACGTATGCATATATGATTGTGCTTTATTTTGGGGAAAGCCTAATGAAGACCTAAAGAGATGTCCGGTATGTTATACAGAGAGGTATAAGTTCACTCCTTCTGGTAAAGAGAAAGCTATGAATGTTCTTTGGTATTTCCCTCTGAAGGATAGATTGGAGAGGCTTTTCATGTCTCCTCACACAGCCAAAGCAATGAGATGGCACACTGAGCCTCGGGTGACTGACGATGATATTATGATACACCCTTCTGATGGAGAGGTTTGGAAGCATATAGATAGGGAGTTTCCAGGATTTGCATCAGATGTCCGAAATGTAAGACTCGGACTTGCGTCTGATGGATTCAACCCTTTTGGCAACAGGAGCCTTTCGTATAGTATATGGTCGGTGGTATTGGTTCCTTACAACCTTCCTCCATGGATGTGCATGAAGAAGGAGTATAATATGTTGACTCTCTTAGTACCTGGCCCCGGGTATCCAGGAAAGTGTATTGATGTTTATTTGAGACCTTTGATAGAGGAGCTGAAGTTGTTGTGGAAGCAAGGTCATCCGACGTACGACAGTTACTCACATGAGATGTTCTACTTACGTGCTATGTGTATCGGTACCATCAGTGATTTTCCTGCGTACAGGATGCTGTCCGGATCTGTTATTAGTGGATACAAAGGATGTCCAGTGTGCTTGAATGCTGACTGCGCAAGGTATCATTGTCGGAAGATTATCAGAATGCGTCACCGTATATGGCTTGAGAGGACGCATGTCTGACGTACGGATGCTGCAGCATTTGATGGGACTGAAGAGGTTGGTGATCCACCACGGGAGTGGACTGGTGAGGAAATTCTGGCCGTGCTGAATGAGTATGATTTTGGGCAGTTGAGCAACCATCCTGATATAGTAGCGGCAACTCCTGAAAGACCTGACAGGTATAACTATTGGTCCCACAAAAGTATTTTCTGGGATCTACCTTATTGGAGTAAGTTGTCGATTAGGAAATACCTAGATGTGATGCACATAGAAAAAAAAATTGTGAAAGTGTTGTCGGTACAGTGTTATGTTGGGAAGGGAAGACTAAAGATGGCCCTAGGGCACGCATTGGTTTAAAAGAAATGAACATTAGAAAACATTTATGGTTGAAGGAAGGGAAGGTGAAACACAAAATGCCGAAAGCTACTTACACCGTCACCCCTGAGTAAAAGGCTGAGATTTTTTCGTGGATGAAGGATGCAAGGTATCCCACAGGATATGCTGGAAATATAGGGAGGTGTGTTAACTTCAAGGAGAACAAGTTAACTGGACTGAAGAGCCATGATTGTCATATCCTCTTACAACGTTTGTTTCCTGTGTTTATTCGACCATACTTGTCCAAACAGGTGGTCGAGCCATGTGTATCGTTATCCAGGTTCTTTCAAAAGTTATGCACTATGGAAGTAAGGAAGTCATATCTCCGTCTCATGCAAAAGGAGATCATTTATATCTTATGCAAATTTGAGAGGATATTCCCACCGAACTTTTTTGATCTCATGCCTCACCTCATGATCCATCTCTCTCGTCAACAATTCCAGTGCAATTTAACCTCTCCATCATCACCAGCGAAGTTGAAGTTCAAGGAAGATTACCTGACAGTCATTTACAACCTTACGAGCTACGAATTGCACATTGGTAGATATTACTTAACTGTACAGAAGTTCAATATTGGAAAGACATTCACCTTTCATGTGATGCTGTGAATGGAGACATTAGGTTCCACAATGAAACATTTGCTGATTATTTCGGACAATGGGTAAGTGTTTAATTACTGTTTACTTATTTTTCTTACATAATTTACTTAATCACGACATTCATCTCAATTAATATCCAGATGACGCACATACAAAGTGATGGCCACCCGATGTGGTCACGTGAGTTGATGTTTCTTTCGATGAAGCCTGTTACATCTAGAGTTTATTCAATGGCGAAGGTAAATGGTGTGACATTTGTATGTATCGACAGAGATCAAAGAAGGAGGTGTCAAAATTCTGGGGTTATGATTGACGGTGGATATTACGGTGTTCTTCTCGAAGTAGTGGAACTAATTTATGGAGAAGGCTTGACAGTTTACTTGTTCAAGTGTAGGTGGTTTGATACAAATCCTCAAATCGAAAGGGATGATAATTATGGACTATTATCTGTTGATACTTCTACAAGTTGGTATGAAGGTGATCTTTTTGTTTTTGCAACATCTGCTAAACCAGTTTACTACCTCGATGATTTGGTAAAAAAAGGAGCATGGAAGATCGTAAATCATGTGACTACGAGAAATATATATAGTGCAGCTACACTTGGACAAGCAGTCGATAAGGATGATAATGAGGCATATCAAGAGCTGGATACAACTAATATTCCACCATCCTCCACAATACTACTGAATAATGTTGTAGAAGGTCGAGTGGTTCGCCTACATGGTGAAGGTCGTGGGTTCATAGAAGTAGGTACAAATGAATTACGTGCAGACTCTGATGAAGATGATGATGACGAGTTCAGACATATGCTGCCAGTTATCTACTCCGACACAGAGACAGACTCAAGTAGTGATTCTGACTACGAACCTTAGAAGGACATATCATCATTTGTAAAAGTTCCTTAAATATTTATTGTTGTGTGCCGCTCGAATGAATCGAAAAAGTGATATTATTACCTGTTTTTTTTTAGTTTGTTATATATTCATTGTTCCATTTATAATAAAACAAGTATAAATATACAAACTATTAATATTATATAAAAAAACAAGTATAAATTTATAAAATATTATTTTATAAAAACTGTAAAAATTAATATACAGATATATAATCATGTCTAAATATTTATAAGATATATTTATAATTAAATTCAAATATATATAAAATATTATTATATAAAAACATGTATAAATATATAAAATATTATTATATAAAAACTATATAAATATATCGTCATATTATATATATATATATATACATATTTATAATTAAATTCAAATATGTAAAATATTATGTTATATAAAAGACATATATAAATATAAAACTGGGTTAAAATGTTTGAATGACAAACATGACCCAGAGGCAACATGCTATATTACTTACATAAATGGCCCGGGTTCGAACCCCGGCAGCCACTGGGTCATGTTTTTTTTCTTTGGAATTAAGAATAGCCGACGGCGTTAGTCGTCGGCTAAAGTACATGGCCTTTAGCCGACGACTGTTGTCGGCTAAAGTATTATTTTTTTAATTAAATTTAAATATAATCCAACTGTGTCGATCGAGACGGTCGAGTCGTTGTGGTCTACATTCAAAAAAGGTTCTGGACAGATAACCTGACCGTGTCGATCGACACGGTCGAGTCGGGCTGGTGTTTTGGCCGACGGTGGTGTCGGCTAAAGTCCTTAACGTTTAGCCGACGACCTCCTCTGTCGTCGGCTAAAGTATTGTTTTTTTAATTTTTATTAAATATATTCACAATTAAATTTAAATATAATCCGACCGTGTCGATCGACACGGTCGAGTCGTTGTGGTCTACATTCAAAAAAGTTCCCGGACGGATAACCCGACCATTCCGATCGACACGGTTGAGTCGGGCTGGTGTTTTGGCCGACGGTGGTGTCGGCTAAAGTCCTTAAAGTTTAGCCGACGACCTCCTCTGTCGTCGGCTAAAGTTCCCTTATAAAGAAAAAGACTTTCTTCCCCATTTTCCCTTTCTTTCCCAGAACCTCCTCCGCCCGAAAACTCCGAAGCCGTTCCTCCTCCACAAACTCCGAAGCCGACCGCCGCACCCAGCACCAAAAACTCCGAAGCCGACCGCCGCACCCAGCACCGAAGCCGTTCCTCCTCCACCACCGGCCCCCGACCGCCGCACCCAGCACCCAGCACCGAATCCGACCGCCGCCGAAGCCGTTCCTCCTCCACCGCTCCTCCATAAGCCAGCCGCCGCTCCTCCTCCATCGGCCCCGAAGTGTAAGAATATCCAATGAACAAACTATTTGCTGCTGCTTTGAAATTTTGGAAAAAAAATTATAAGTAGGTTTTGATGTTGAATGACAGTTTTGAATTCTGATTTTGACTAAAAATGTGAGATAATTGGTATCATGAAGAATTTTATGTCTTGTTTGTATACATCTTGGATAAGGAATATTGCTCCCTGGAAGGGGGAGAGAATACAATATCTCACTGCCTAGAACTAAGGAAGTAAAATGCAGTTATGAAACACCAGTAAAACCTGAATCACACTGAAGAGCACTCTATGAAAATAACTTACATATTAAAAATTACCTTCACAATTTGTTCCCACTGGTTTGCGGACAAGAATTTTATGTCTTGTTTGTATACAATTATGTCTTGTGTTGGAATGATTATTGAATTTATTGGGATAATAGTGTTGATTGTTGAGTTTATTGATTGTTGAATTTGTTGTTCTAGTGTGTATATTGGTGTGTGCGAATTTAGTTAATGTGATAGTTTTCGAATTTGTACAGGTTAAATGGATAAAATTAAGAGACTAGCGTGTGGTAAGAAAAAATCGAAGACTCCGGAGTCAGGAGATAGTTCCGCAGCTTCCAATCGTGCGGATCCTGTCGGTAAATATTTGGATCACAGTAACGCTCGCATACGTGGACTAGTAGAGAATAGTGGACTGAAGTTTAAGGATGGGAACTTGTACCCGGCAGATGACGCACATACTATTGCGAGGCGCTTATCGTATCAGACTCCCAGATCGCGGACGGCCCCCACTACTGTCGAGACGACTCAGCCTCGTATGCCTCCTATACACCGCATTCCATCCCCTCCTACTACATCTGGGAGCGGCCGATCTACACCGAGCATGTCATCTGAGGTGCCTTCCGGTCCGCCGTCGACTCTATTTATGCCCCCTATGGTACCATCGATTCCAGGGGTCAATGAGAATGGAGTCCGCCGGCTATATAGCTTGGTTAACCCGACAGAGGCGTATGTGTTCCAGGCGTGGCCTGAGAAAATGATTTGGCGGACATGTCGGATATCTAAGACGAAGTTGTACGCGTCACTTGCGGAGCTTGAGAATGAGGAGGGTCGTATCGAAGACGAACCGAAAAAGAAGAAGAAGACTCGTGGCCCATCGAAGGGTCTAGCACTTGACGCATATGTTTCAAAAAATGGCCGTCACAAGATAGAAGTAAATGAAAAGTATCGACGACCCATTTTGGCTTCGGATGCTTGTACGGCATATTGTCGTAATGTTGGGTTTGTCATACGCGATAGAGTTCCGGTACTGTGGGCTGAGTGGAAGGATGTGCCACAAAGTGTGAAAGATGCATTGAACAATGCTATGTCGGTAAGTTTATCTCAATTCCGAAAGCTACTTTGTGTATTTAAATTCAGAAAAAATTTATGTAATATATATTATATGTTAATTGTAGGTTTGGTTTGAGGTTCCTTCTTTCCTACTACATACTTGGTGTGATGAGGTGCAAACAACCAAGTAAGAAATTTTCACAATACGTAGTTGAGTAATTACTCGAGAATTTTTTTGCATTATTTTTGTTATTGTTAAAAATATGTATTTGTCAAACGCTTTAATAATTTATTTATTAATACAAAATAATTTGTAATTTAAAATTCACAACTTGTATAAATGGAAGGTAATTTGATTGATAAATTTAAACATGGTAAACATTATAATTTACTTGTAATTATGAGTATTATAACATACACTTTTAGAATATACATAAAATATTATAATATTAATTATACATAAAAATAATAAAACTAACACATTACCATTATATAATCATACACAAACAACAAATATAAAATGACATGTAACATAATCACTAAACTTAAATCTTGACATTCAACTGCATAATAACAACTGTATACACACAACAGATTATTTATGAATAACATAATAAACAAATAACATTATGAATTAGAATAAAACAATAATACAAATCACAGTAAATAAATACATAAATTTACAAAATACTTTACAAATATATTTGACTAATGTTTGATTATTATTTATAAATATTTGTTATAGGTACAAATCTTGAAAAAATGAGCTACACATGTTTTGGTCAGCTTGGGGTAATTCCCGTGAGGCTACTCCCGAGGAGTTTAAGTTGTAATATCCGCAATTTTCGATTTTCGGTAATTTCTTTTTTTTCGGCGGAAGTCTGTTTTGACGACTCGCTCATGTCCGTTTCGTCATTCTGAGAATGATTAATTCTACACTTTTTGACATCCGAGTTCGTTTCGGTGTCGTTTCGTTGAGTTCTGTGCTTTTTAGCGACTTTTCCGCACTTGAGTTCGATTCTTGCGAATCTCGTCCGAAACTGTTGTTTCGAGTTTCCCGCAAGTCCGTTTAACTTTGTTAGACGTGTTGTGAACTTCGGTTTGGTTATTCGATCACGTATCGTGATTTCAGGCGTTTGGGCCATTTTGTAATTTCTTGAAAGTTACGGGTATCCGTATCTGTAATTGTTGTCTCGACCCGTTTCTTGGTCGCGTATGACTAATTATGGTATTACGCTTTCATTTCGAGTCGTTTATGTTGTCCGCGAACTTTTCGTCGTGTTCGTTCCGTACGTTTCGGAAATCGGTCGCCGAGCCACGCGGTTGCGGATCGCCGGACGGTTGCGGGGCTGGCCGGACGATTGCAGGCACCGGCCGGACGGTGCGGCAGAACCGCGTAAGCGCACGCTACGGCCGGAAAGGCTGCGCATGCCGGCAGTGTAGCGCCTGTGCCGGGTGGCTAGCGTCTGTTATCGGGCACGGGCGGTGGGGTTTCGAGGTTACGGACTCGGCCAGATCGGCGAGTAGCGCACGCTACGCGGCGTAGCGCGCGCTAGTCGGCAGCGTAGCGCCGCGCTGTCGGCCGGCTAGCGTCGTTACTGGCCGGGCGATTGATCCGGTGGCTGCGGGCCAGTCGGCTAGCGCGCAGTATCCGGCCGTAGCGCACGCTAGCGGGAGTTGGGTCGGCAGTTCGGTCGGCAGGTTGGTCGGCGATGCCGGTCGTGGGGCCCCTGCCGAGGGTGCTCGCCGATCTGGCCGATAAGCGCACGCTAGTCCGGAAGGCTAGCGCACGCTAGTCCGGCCAAGATAAATATGGCCGAAAGCCACATTTCACTTCGTTTTTCATTTCCTTCCTTCTCCGTCCGCGAATGGCGATTCATGGGCGACGAAGCCATGTTGTTTAACAACAAATCCATGAAATCCTTGAGTTCATAACATCAATCGATCGTCCGTTATCAACCTTTGATCCAGCGAATCAAGGTAATTTTCCTTAGAACCCTAATTTCGTGAATTTGGGGATTTTTGCATTTTCGTCCGATTCGTTCCGTGTTGTTGATTAATTCATGATGGGTATGATTAATCTTGATAGTATTCTTGTGTTTAACATCATTTAATCCATTGTTCTTCGTCGAATCGAAGTATAATTCTTGATTTCCTTAGAATTGACTTTTTGAGTGATTTGTCCCGATCTCGTTATTCATCAGCTTATGATGGAACAATTAAGGTTAAATGATGTTGTTATACATATTCTATGGATTGTATATCGATATTTCAACTTGGAATTCGCTGGGTTTTGACGGAACGAATCGTGTTCTTGGCCGTTTTGGCGGAAATCCGTGAACTTTCGTCATCCGTTCTTTGAATTCAACGGCTTTGAGTCGTGCTATGGAATTCATTTCATTGTTATTATTTGTCCTTCGTAGTTTGTGAATGTGAGTTGGCGTTCGGTAGAGTCGGCGGGTTCGTAGTCGGTTCGGGCCAACCTACTTCGGTCGATTCTCCGCGTTGTTCTTATTCGAGGCAAGTACCTTGCCCATACTATTCTTGTTTCGTGAATGTGATAGTTGGTGATCGTCTTTATATATTTGTTTGATTGTTTAAAACGAGTTTTCAAAAGATTTGGTTAGCCTTGTTAAAGGCCCTCTTTCAAAATCGTGTGTGTTTTGTGATCGATGTGTTTCTCGAACGAGTATGTGAATCTTATGGACATGTTGGTATTGATGATGCACTTGGTAATTGCGTGTGGACGTATATTGTTTCATTTCGGTGCATTGTGGTTGACGTGTTGTTTTACTAAGTGTTTGATGCCTCTGGGTGTATTGTTTGGATATCCTCGGTGTGATATATTACTCGTGCTTGAGTTTGTTTAGCTAGCCAGTGCGGGAGGGTCCTTCGAGGCCTCGTGCGGAATCTATGATATTACTCTGTTCCCAAGGCGATGCTTATGTTGTGATTTGTTTAGCTAGCTGCCATGAGGGTCCTTCGAGGCCTCGTGCGGGAATCTATGATATTACTCTGTTCCCAAGGCGATGCTTATGTTGTGATTTGTTTAGCTAGCTGCGGGAGGGTCCTTCGAGGCCTCGTGCGGAATCTATGATATTACTCTGTTCCCAAGGCGATGCTTATGTTGTGATTTGTTTAGCTAGCTGCGGGAGGGTCCTTCGAGGCCTCGTGCGGGAATCTATGATATTACTCTGTTCCCAAGGCGATGCTTATGTGGAGATTTGTTTAGCTAGCTTGTGCGGGAGGGTCCTTCGAGGCCTCGTGCGGGAATCTATGATATTACTCTGTTCCCAAGGCGATGCTTGTGCATGATTACGTTGTGTGATTTTATGTCCGTTGAGGACACGTGATGTTGGGCTCGCCCTGTGAATTGATGTAGGTTTTCTATTTGCGAAAACAAAACATTTGGGCAATGACCCTATTGATTTTTGGAAAGATATGGATTTGATATCCCTAATTTGATTTCTATTAAAAACTCCCGAGGGTATTCCAAACCATTTTGCAAACCATTCTCGTTATTTGTGATCTTTCGGATTTGGAAAGTTTTACTCAAACTCGTGCCTCGGGAAGTACTTTTCGTTACGTTTGGAACCTTGAGGATTTTCTGATTATTATTGTTCTTGAAATTTTTATTGTATGGCTCGTATTTTGCACTTGTACTTGCACTAGCAAAACAGTGGAGTTTTGCTAACCCCCGAGTATTCGGGGGGTGGATGTCTATTTTTGCATTCAGGTTTTGGAGCATAACACAGGGTCGGCACGAAGGATGATGAAAGATGAACGATACTAATCACACGAGGATCTGTTGACGTCGTTTTGGTCTAGTTGTATTTTCTTTTCCGTTGCAGTATCTTTTCCCCGTTGCACGGGAGTTTATTGTATTTTGACCCCTGCGTGGGTATGTGTTTGGAATTGAGTTGTATGTATTTGTTGAAAGACCAAATCGGTCTACTGAGTCATTTTAGCCTTAAAGGCGAGGTTTAGATGTTTGATTTTAGTTATCAGCCTGGTAGATCCTCGAGGAGAGGGTCTACGGCGTGTAATATCCCTGAGCGGATTTGGGGGTGTTACATAAATGGTATCGGAGAGCTTAGGTTGTGGAAACCTAGGCTGTCGGGTCAGTGGTGTCCATCGAGTTTTTGTCTCGTCGGATTTTATCTGACTGAGTCGTGTCGCGACGCGTCGTCTGAGTTTGTTGGTCGTGATTAGTATCGTAGGGCGATCATCATCTTCGTGCGACCTGTGGCTGTAAGTCTCCCTTCTTTGTGTTGTGCCTCGTGTGACACGAGCTATTTTTATGATTTATTTGCTAAGTGACGGAATCCTCTTATGGATTTTGATTTCTTGATACGCGACTATTTGACTCTCATATTTCTTTCATGTGAGGAGTAGTTGCTGGATTGTGCATGTTGGACTGTATTTCTTTTTTTTTTCGCTGCGTGAGTTCCTTTGTAATGGCTTTCGGTATCTTACCGACTGAATTTTATTTCAAAAATCGATTCCTTTAACCGAGTTGTTGGCCTTGACCGTTTTGACGGTAGTTGGGTGTTTTCAAATGATTTTGTGAGTTTTGATAAGTACTACCGTCATCGATCTTTTTGGGCATTCTAACCCATTGAATTATTTTTGAAAACCTTGAGTATCTTAGAAAATTGAAATTCGAGACGTACTTTTAAAGCGAATTATTTTCTTGCGGTGTTTTCAAGGTGTTTTCTAATGCCGCAATACATTTCAAAAATTTTCCTATTGAGGACCAAAAATATTTTTGAGATATTTTCAAATGCGATTGCTTAGACCCAAGGGTCGAATATTTTTGAAAGTTTTTCACTAAAGGAAAGGTGTCCTCATTTTTGTTCAAACGCAAGATGATTTTCAAAGTCTCGATAATGGTGTTTGTACTACTTTTTGTAAAATGATACTTAAGATCAACTGTTGTTTCCAAACTGTTTTCAAAAGGTGGTTCTCGTTTTTAAAACCTATCATTCCTGCTTATGGACCGGAAATGCGTGTATGGTTTTCGAACTTTCGTTACGGTGTCAACCCCGAATTGTGATTGAATTGGTGGCGTGAGCGCCGAGTCGCTCGCCACGCATATGTTTTGTTGGCCCTCTGTGAGAGGTGTGAACTGGTGTTTACTGTTTATCGCCTCGTGGTGATTGCGTATTGTCGCACTAGTGTGGGTTGTTAAAGCCTGGATTTTTATGCGTTATACACATGGGTGATTGTGTCATGATGTTTGTGATTGTGTGATGGCTGTCGTTCGGGATGTTGTAATCTTCGAATGATGCCGTTGTTGTTGTGATTTTTGTATGCGTTGATATGTTATCTTTGAGTTGGCATCTCCGGATGTTGTTTTGCGGTGTTTTGATCCATTGTATCGAGCATTTATATTTTCGGTATGCCGAGCCGAGGCTTTCAATCGTGATGTGCCGGGCATGCACGTGTAAATTGTCTTTCTCGTCGATAACACATTTCAAGTGTGGACTCGAGGACACCGAATTCGATTTTGTGAATTGGCTACCGAGACTTTCGGAGTTCGCGCTTCAAAGACAAGTATCGAATCGGCTTTGAGAGGCCTTCAAGGATGTTTCGTCGGTTGCTTGTTGTGTCGTCACCTTGATTTTCTTTGTTGTGAGTTGCGGGGGCGACCTTCTTTTATAAGAGGTCGAATGTAGTACCCGTGTTGTTTTTAAACTTCTGTATTTTCTCTTTCTCCAGTCTATCGATTCGCTCGTGTTCGTTGATACTGTCTGAACTTGTTTTGTATTTCGGGTTCATCATTCGAACGAGCTGTGATCTTGTTTTGGGTCAATCTGGTTATCGCTGTCACTTTCCGAATTCGGTTCGATTCTTGTGAACCTTGTTCGGAAGTAACATCTTTTGGTTCTACTAGTTCTTTTATTCGAAGTGGACTGGATCTTGAACTTTTACATTTTCGACTCTGTCGACTCGTTTATGTTCGTTGACATTTCTGAGCTTGTCCTGCTCCTTGCTTTTGTTGATCGAACGAGTGTGGTGTTATTTCGGAATAACTCGTTGTCGTTGTGACTTTTCAATCGCTATTCCCTTTCCTGTGGATCTCCGGCAATGCATGTCTTGTAGTTCTCACCAGATCATCCTGGGAGTTGTTGTTTGAACTTTATTGTTCTTTGTGATTCGAACATGATTCTTCGATCTTTGTTGTCTCGATCGTTGTGGTTCGTTTGATTGTTCGGTTTATATTGACCTCGTTCCGTGATTGGCGAGCATTCAGACTCCTTCGTAATTCCCTTCAGTTCGGGAAATTAGTTTCTTTTTCGATCTTCCATCCCTTAGGCGGTGGGATTCCGTGTTTGTTTAGCGGTTGACTCGCGTTTTGATTGATGTACCGTTGGGTTGGTCAATCATATTGATTTTCGTTCGTTGTGTTTTGTGATTGTCGGATAATTGACTTGACTATATTATCCGTTTGATGACGCTTGTCACTTGCTGGTTTTTATTATATCCCTAACGGCGACGTTGTGTTGGTCGCCATGGAGCGTGTTTTCACGCCGTATACCCCTTTGCGTTGTTTGTAACATTTCGCCGTTGGGCGTTAGTTACGCATTCTTGTGTATCTCGTTGAGTTTTTCCTGGGGGAATATTTCTTCTCCCTACTTGTTTTAAGTTTCGGGACGAAACTTCTTTTAAGGAGGGTAGAATGTAATATCCGCAATTTTCGATTTTCGGTAATTTCTTTTTTTTCGGCGGAAGTCTGTTTTGACGACTCGCTCATGTCCGTTTCGTCATTCTGAGAATGATTAATTCTACACTTTTTGACATCCGAGTTCGTTTCGGTGTCGTTTCGTTGAGTTCTGTGCTTTTTAGCGACTTTTCCGCACTTGAGTTCGATTCTTGCGAATCTCGTCAAATCTGTTGTTTGAGTTTCCCGCAAGTCCGTTTAACTTTGTTAGACGTGTTGTGAACTTCGGTTTGGTTATTCGATCACGTATCGTGATTTCCGGGCGTTTTGGGCCATTTTGTAATTTCTTGAAAGTTACGGGTATCCGTATCTGTAATTGTTGTCTCGACCCGTTTCTTGGTCGCGTATGACTAATTATGGTATTACGCTTTCATTTCGAGTCGTTTATGTTGTCCGCGAACTTTTCGCCGTGTTCGTTCCGTGACGTTTCGGAAATCGGTCGCCGAGCCAGGCGGTTGCGGGATCGCCGGACGGTTATGGATCGCCGACGATTATGGCACCGCCGGACGGGTGCGGCAGAACCGGCGAGCGCACGCCACGGCCGGAAGGCTGCGCGCGCTAACCGGCAGTGTAGCGACGCCGCCGGTGGCCTAGCGACGCCATCGGCCCGGGCAGTGGGGTTTCGAGGTTACGGACTCGGTCAGATCGGCGAGTAGCGCACGCTACGCCGAGCGTAGCGCGCTAGTCGGCAGCGTAGCGCCGCTGCCGGCCGGCTAGCGACGTTACTGCCGGGCGATTCGATCCAGTGGCTCTCGGGACAGCCGGCTAGCGCGCGCAGTATCCGGCCAGAGCGCACGCTAGCGGGAGTTGGGTCGGCAGTTCGGTCGGCGAGGTTGGTCGGCGATGCCGGTCGTGTGGGCTCCGCCGAGGGTGCTCGCCGATACGGCCGATAGCGCACGCTAGTCCGGGAAGGCTAGCGCACGCTAGTCCGCCAAGATAAATATGGTCGAGCAAATACATTTCACTTCGTTTTTCATTTCCTTCCTTCTCCGTCCGCGAATGGCGATTCATGGGCGACGAAGCCATGTTGTTTAACAACAAATCCATGAAATCCTTGAGTTCATAACATCAATCGATCGTCCGTTATCAACCTTTGATCCAGCGAATCAAGGTAATTTTCCTTAGAACCCTAATTTCGTGAATTTGGGGATTTTTGCATTTTCGTCCGATTCGTTCCGTGTTGTTGATTAATTCATGATGGGTATGATTAATCTTGATAGTATTCTTGTGTTTAACATCATTTAATCCATTGTTCTTCGTCGAATCGAAGTATAATTCTTGATTTCCTTCGAATTGACTTTTTGAGGGATTTGTCCCCGATCTCGTTTTTCATCCGTTTTCGATGGATCGATTATGGTTAAATGATGTTGTTAAACATATTCTATGGATTGTATATCCATATTTCAACTTGGAATTCCGTTTTCGGGTTTTGACGGAACGAATCGTGTTCTTGGCCGTTTTGGCGGAAATCCGTGAACTTTCGTCATCCGTTCTTTGAATTCAACGGCTTTGAGTCGTGCTATGGAATTCATTTCATTGTTATTATTTGTCCTTCGTAGTTTGTGAATGTGAGTTGGCGTTCGGTAGAGTCGGCGGGTTCGTAGTCGGTTCGGGCCAACCTACTTCGGTCGATTCTCCGCGTTGTTCTTATTCGAGGCAAGTACCTTGCCCATACTATTCTTGTTTCGTGAATGTGATAGTTGGTGATCGTCTTTATATATTTGTTTGATTGTTTAAAACGAGTTTTCAAAAGATTTGGTTAGCCTTGTTAAAGGCCCTCTTTCAAAATCGTGTGTGTTTTGTGATCGATGTGTTTCTCGAACGAGTATGTGAATCTTATGGACATGTTGGTATTGATGATGCACTTGGTAATTGCGTGTGGACGTATATTGTTTCATTTCGTGCATTGTGGTTGACGTGTTGTTTTACTAAGTGTTTGATGCCTCTGGGTGTATTGTTTGGATATCCTCGGTGTGATATATTACTCGTGCTTGAGTTTGTTTAGCTAGCCAGTGCGGGAGGGTCCTTCGAGGCCTCGTGCGGGAATCTATGATATTACTCTGTTCCCAAGGCGATGCTTATGTTGTGATTTGTTTAGCTAGCCAGTGCGGGAGGGTCCTTCGAGGCCTCGTGCGGGAATCTATGATATTACTCTGTTCCCAAGGCGATGCTTATGTTGTGATTTGTTTAGCTAGCTTGATGGGAGGGTCCTTCGAGGCCTCGTGCGGGAATCTATGATATTACTCTGTTCCCAAGGCGATGCTTATGTTGTGATTTGTTTAGCTAGCCAGTGCGGGAGGGTCCTTCGAGGCCTCGTGCGGGAATCTATGATATTACTCTGTTCCCAAGGCGATGCTTATGTGGAGATTTGTTTAGCTAGCCAGTGCGGGAGGGTCCTTCGAGGCCTCGTGCGGGAATCTATGATATTACTCTGTTCCCAAGGCGATGCTTGTGCATGATTACGTTGTGTGATTTTATGTCCGTTGAGGACACGTGATGTTGGGCTCTGGCCCTGTGAATTGTTGTTGGTTTTCTATTTGCGAAAACAAAACATTTGGGCTATGACCCTATTGATTTTTGGAAAGATATGGATTTGATATCCCTAATTTGATTTCTATTAAAAACTCCCGAGGGTATTCCAAACCATTTTGCAAACCATTCTCGTTATTTGTGATCTTTCGGATTTGGAAAGTTTTACTCAAACTCTTGCCTCGGGAAGTACTTTTCGTTACGTTTGGAACCTTGAGGATTTTCTGATTATTATTGTTCTTGAAATTTTTATTGTATGGCTCGTATTTTGCACTTGTACTTGCACTAGCAAAACAGTGGAGTTTTGCTAACCCCCGAGTATTCGGGGGGTGGATGTCTATTTTTGCATTCAGCTTTTGGAGCATAACACAGGGTCGGCACGAAGGATGATGAAAGATGAACGATACTAATCACACGAGGATCTGTTGACGTCGTTTTGGTCTAGTTGTATTTTCTTTTCCGCTGCAGTATCTTTTCCCCGTTGCACGGGAGTTTATTGTATTTTGACCCCTGCGTGGGTATGTGTTTGGAATTGAGTTGTATGTATTTGTTGAAAGACCAAATCGGTCTACTGAGTCATTTTAGCCTTAAAGGCGAGGTTTAGATGTTTGATTTTAGTTATCAGCCTGGTAGATCCTCGAGGAGAGGGTCTACGGCGTGTAATATCCCTGAGCGGATTTGGGGGTGTTACATAAGTATCGGGAGTACGAGTGGAGGTGGCTATGCACACATTTTAGCGACCCGGACTATATTGTATGTAATCGAGCTCTAAATATTGTCGTAATAGTATTGTTGTTTAAAGATATGTAACATATATGAAACTTACTTGTGGTAATTTTTCTCCTTGTTAAATGAAAATTACATGTTTCTATGTGTAGGCGAGCAGTTCAACCAACACTGTTAACCGTAAGGGTTTGACGGAGCACACAGCTTAGGTTCGCGGTCGTTAGCGAAAGTTTCGCACGAGGCCACTTCTGATGAAAATGTGGTGAATGCCTTTGTCTACGTGACTTAGAAGGCATATCCTAACTATCCGGATAGACTTGTAAGTTGTAAATGTATCCTAACCATTTTAATACTGCTATCAGTCTTTACCTCTAAACTTTATTAATATTCGGTTACTTTTTTGTTCCCACTTAATTAGGAGAGAGTGACTGAGGAGTCTGAGAGGATGTTGATAGAGATGGCGAGGGAGGAGCATCCAGATTTGGACGAGACTGGTCTCGAGTTAGCACGCCGAGAGATTGATCAGGCTGATCCCTACATTAGGGCAAGGGTGTGGGCTAACATTTACCCTCCTAAAGGGAGTCATCACCGGACGCCGATGATGGGAGCTGAAGGCACCGGATTATTGAAGAATACTACAGGGTTTCAGCGCAATCAAAGGGGCGACACTCAAAAGGCCTATTTGGAGGAGCAATTGAGAGAGGGAGCTCCGAGCTGAGGAGCAAAGGAAGTCTCAAGATCAGTTCCAGAAATTCCAATAGGAACAAAGGAAGGTTCAACAAGAGATGTTAGCTCAGCAGCAGGCCATGATGCAGTATATGATGTCATTGAGTCAGATCGTGTGTCAATCGGGAATTTCGGTACCACCACCACCTCAATTCTTCAATTCACAAACACCCCCCTCTTCTTCACAGCCTCGGGACGAGGACATGCAAGACGGTAGTAATCCTTCTTCTATCTTTAAGAATTTGACGGATCTTTGAGGATTTTAGTTGTCATTGTAGTAGTTCTTTTGCTAAATATTTTTTGTTTAGACTCATGTTCGTTAATGTTGCTGTTTATTGATTTTGTTGATGTTGCTACATGACATGTTGATATGGTTTGTATTTAAATTATGCTTTTCGTAATTGATTTATGTTGATTGTGATGTATGGTGGTGTATTGTACATTTGAAATAACAAGTTATCTGAACAGGTTTGGTGATTTCGAAATCTGAATTTTTTTTTTCACTGGACTTTAGCCGACGGCATTTGCATTAACCGTCGGCTAAAGTATTTAATTAAAAAAATAAAATAAATCACTTTAGCCGACGACTGTGTAACCGTCGGCTAAAGTTTTCATTAAAAAAATAATAAAAAAACTTTAGCCGACGACGACGTAGCCGTCGGCTAAAACCTATACACTTTAGCCGACGACAGCGCTTACCGTCGGCTAAAACTATACACTTTAGCCGACGACTATGTATCCGTCGGCTAAAACTGGAACTATTTTAGCCGACGACCGTGTAACCGTCGGCTAAACTCGAACTTTAGCCGACGACCTTCCCTATTAGCCGTCGGCTAAACTTTAGCCGATCGACCTTGGCCGACCGACTTTTAGCCGACAGCTGACCAATTTAGCCGACGATTTTCGACTTTAGCCGACGACTTTTTGCTGTCGGCTAAAGTATAAACATTGGTAGTGTAATACTACAATCTATATGATGTAGTGTTATCAAAAATATGTTGTAGTTTTTATTGTTTGTTTATAATTTTGAAAAAAGAAACAGCTAAATATGAAATTCTCCTAATACCCTTAAAAAGTCATAAATCTATTATTAATTTGTCTAACTCTCTAAAGTAATTTTTTATGATAATCATATTATTAGATAATTATTATACTTAAAAATTCAACTCCAAAATATTTACTAAATTATCAGATAAATTAAAATTATTTTAGAATTCAAAAAACATTAATTAATAATTAGAAAAATTGTATACAAATAAATTCTGAAAAACTGAAAATGCAAAAAAAATAACAGTAAAAATACAAATTAATTTCAAATTAAAAATTTATCCTAAAATAAATGAAAAATATAAATCACAAAAACATATATAAAATATAGTTAAATTCCAAAAAATATAATAGATTCTAAAATATTAAAGATAAATATTAAAAATAAAATAAAAATTAAAAAATATTTATATAGACTAGAATATGAAACAAAGCTGAAATATTAGCAATTTTAAAATTAATAATATCTTAAGATTTGTTTATAATCTTTTAAGGTAATTTTTATTTTTAGACTGAAATTTGGTTTTTAGCATCTTTTTAATTTTTTAAAATTTATTGGTATTTTCTGGAATATTTTTTTTGATTATATATAGTTTTAGAATTTACTTGTAATCAAGGTCTGTTGTGCTTTGAAATATAATATATATTTCAAATTTGAGTATGTGCTTAATGTTTGGAATAGTTGTTCTTATTCATTTTTGTATTCAAAGTTTACCTTCATTTAACTTAATTTTACCCATGATGGTCAAATAATATAGGATGTACGATCCACACTGTATTTTTTGGATTTACTGATAAAATATTTTATTTTGAATGGTACAATTATGTTTTTTAATATTTTTTAATTATATTTTTTATAAGTTATTGTAATTTTCTAATTCTATTCTTCACTTTATTTGTATGTTTCTAGATCTATTAAAATAAATATATTTTAAATAATTAATATTAATTTTTTGAGAACTTGTATTAATATTATCATTTACTTCTAATTTTTGGGATCTACTTATGAAATGTAGAATTAATTGTTATTTGTTTAGAATTTTTACATATTTTTTGGCATTTATTTGTACTTTTTCTATATTTATTTATATTATTTGTTTTATAGGATTTATTTATATTATTACAAATTTATTAAAATTTATAATAAACATTTGCATCTTATTTAATTCGATAAACCTATTTATAATGTCAGGATATTTTTATTTATTTATATTTTATGGATTTATTTATACAATATTTTTATTTTACAGATTTATTTAATTTATATTATTAATATGGATCTATTTTTATGATTTTTTGTAATTTTTAACTAATTATTATTTTAGAATTTTTGTTATATTTTTAACATTTATTTGTATTTTTTAGAATTTGTTTGTATTTTCTCAAATATTATTATACTTGATTGAATTTATTTTGTAGTTTCTTATATTTATTTGTGAATTTTAGAATTCATATAAATTTTTGAAAATTATTTTATAATTCATATGATTTTTTTGTGTAATTTACGTTGTAAAAATAAAAGAAGAGAAATTTTCTATTTATTTATTTCTTTTCTCAACTTAAGGTTATTTTTGTACTTAAACAATTTTAAATTTATATTTTACATACTTATTCACTACAATCCTAATACTTACCTGTATACAGGTAGTACGATATCTATCTATTCCAAGAAAATCCTTGCTTAAATTTGGTTAAAAATAATATAATACTCTTATCTTACTGAAATCTGTTTAAAAAATTAACACTATCGTTCTTTGCTAAGTCAATAGTATTATCCGTACCTCGCAAATGTTCGATCATAACTAACTACTCATATAGAGAACATTGAATGGTTTAGTGGTTAGGGAGCCTTCCAGTGACTTAGAGGTCCTGTGTTCGATTCTCATCGTAAGGGAACGGGGTGGGGGGATTTTTTTTTTTAAAAAAAAAAAAAAACTAACTACTCATATAATAGTGCATCCTGCTCAAGATCAATTTATTTCGCTTATATAATCCATATTTTTTTGTTCAAATGGATACTTGAGTTTTGTCGTATTTGTTGGGAAAAACCGATAATATAACGCCACAACGAAACGTGGAAACTCGTTTGACAACTTTCCCATTCTTCAATTGTAACTTCGAGGTTACCGACGAGTAGAGTAAATCAAATACAACTCGATAAACAAATGATATATAAAACGATAAACAACGAGACACAATTTTTAGCGTGGAAAATCCCTCAAGACGAGAGTAAAAACCACGGGACCGAAGCCGCTTAAATCCACTATCACCAACCCACAATACACAAATTGTCCCTAGTACAAACTAGAGGTATACAACAATAATCTTCAAATACTTGGTAACAAACAATCTTCAAGTATTTGGAATCCACAACAACAACAAGATCGAGAAAGAAAAACACCGAAAATAGCTTACACAAAAAGCTAACAAAATACTCGAACTTACGGACTCAAAACCTCGATCTATTTCGGTGAAAATATTTTCCCAATTGCTACCAAGCTCTTGTCAAAATATCACGACGATCCGATCGGTACAACTCCGGAAAATCGAATAAGTATATTTCTCACTTTTCTTCTCTCTTGTATCTCTCGTTGGTGCTCTCAATGTGTACGTGAAGGAATGATGAAAATGCAGCCCAAATGCTGCTAAAATGGAACTCCAAAACGCAGAGTTGACTCCGTGTGCCGCGGCACACTCAAAAAATCTGCCCAGTGAAGTCCCAGGGGGCCGCGACCTGGAGGGGCAGGGGTCGCGGCCCGTAGTTGTAACACCCCCAATCCACTCAGGGATATTACACGCCGTAGACCCTCTCCTCGAGGATCTACCAGGCTGGTAACTAAAATTAAACATCTAAACATCGCCTTTAAGGCTAAAATGACACAGTAGACCGATTTGGTCTTTCAATAATAACATACAACTCAATTCCAAACACATACCCACGCATGGGTCAAAATACAATAAACTCCCGTACAACGGGGAAAGATCTCAATGGAAAAGAAAATACAACTAGACCAAGATTTGACCTCAATGGATCCTCGTGTGATTAGTATCGTTCATCTTTCATCATCCTTCGTGCCGACTCTGTGTTATGCTCCAAAACCTGAATGCAAAAATAGACATCCACCCCCCGAATACTCGGGGGTTAGCAAAACTCCACTGTTTCGCTAGTGCAAGTACAAGTGCAAAAATACGAGCCATACAATTCACATTTCACAAATAACAACAACCAGGAATCCTTAAAAATCCAAATGTGACGAAAAGTACTTCCCGAGGCAAGAGTGTGGTAAAACATTCTAAAACCGAAAGGTCACAAATCAAGGGAAAACAATTTATAAAACCGTTTAAATGCCATCGAGAGTTTTGATAGAAAACAACTTAGGATTATCAAATCCTTATCTTTCCAAAAAAATCAACAGGGTCACAGGTTACAGCCCAAAGGTTTTGTTTTCGCAAACAGAAAACCGACAATAATACACAGGGTTGAAACCCACGTCACGCGTCCTCGACGGACATAAAATACACACGCACCCGTGAAGTTTCACTCATGAATCCAGGTCGAAGCCAATGGAATTCCCTCCGTGGCCCCGTCGAACCCTCCCGAGGTGAGCAAACACATTCACAAAACATAAGCAACCGCACTCGTGAATCCAGGTCGAAGCCAATGGAATTCCCTCCGTGATCCCATCGGACCCTCCCGAGGTGAGCGAAAAACAATCACAAAATATACACACGTAGCGGTGAAGTTTCACTCGTGAACCCAGGTCGAAGCCATTGGAATTCCCTCCGTGGTCCCGTCGAACCCTCCCGAGGTGAGCAAACACATTCACAAAACATGTACACGCATCGCCTAGGACCGGGACGAAGCCACAAATCCCACTCCGTGATCCCGTCGGACCCCGAGTGGCTAGCGAAATACTCAAGCACCACACGTCGCCTAGGACCGGGACGAAGCCACGAATCCCACTCCGTGATCCCGTCGGACCCCCCGAGCTGGCTAGCGAAATAATCTCAAGCACGAGTAACATATCACACCAAGGATATCCAAACAATTCAACCAGAGGCATCAAACACTTAACAAAACACCACATCAAACCAAAACGCACCGAAAAGAGATAATATACGTACACACGTATTATCAAGCGCAACATCAACACCAAACATATCCAAATATCCACGTAGTCACTTACAACCCACACAATTACAAAACACACGCGTTTTGAAAGAGAGCCTTTAACAAGGCTAATCGAATATTTTGAAAACTCGTTTCAAACAATCAAACAAACATATAAAGACGATCATCAATTATCATATTCACAAAACAAGAATTGTATGGACAAGGTACTTGCCTCGAACACGACGAAACAAGGGAAACAACGAAGGAATAGATTTTGGTCCGAACAATCCTCCCAAATCCGCTCCTAACACAACAACGGTATACAACAAGTCTCAATAATGCGGAAAGGTAAGAATTAATCCTAATTCTACCCGTTGGAACAATTCATCGGACAACAAGAGTGCATAAGGAAATGAAATCGGTCAATGGTATAACAACGGGATTTCATCCCAATCAAAAACAAGAAAACCATGGGTCGCGTGAATACTATCAAAATCTAATAACAACATCGGTTAATTCGAATTAAAACACAAGATCACCACCAAACCCTCCCCAAAATCATACTAGGGTTGAAGGAGTTCTTACCTCTTGAAGATTCAAGCCCTATAATCCGAAGAACACGTGTTAGATCCACAATCCGAGCTACACGATCGAAGGAGGATGAAGAAAATCAAACACTCAAATGATTTGTGAAGGAAAAACCCTCCCTCAAGCTCTCTCTCTCGGTTGTAGGTGAAGAAAAGGGAAAGAAATGAGCTGAAATGCTTAAAAAACGAATTTATAGGGGTTGACTCGTCTGACAGACTCGACCGTGTCCGCCTGACACGGTCGTGGCGCGCAGCTGGCCGGCAGGGACTCGACCGTGTCCTGCTAGACACGATCGCGGCGCGGAGGGGCCTTCCGATAGTGACCCGTCCGACAGCGACTCGGCATGACTCGACCGTGTCCTGCTAGACACGGTCGCGGCGCGGAGGGGCCTTCCGATGGTGACCCGTCCGACAGCGACAAGATGACCCGACCGTGTCCTGGAACACGGTCGGGCGTCTGAGCAGTCGGTTCTGGCTTATCCGGAAGAGTTCGACTCGGCCGTGCCAGACGACACGGTCGGGTCCTGAGTCAGATACTTCGGCATTTCCGGACGAGTACGGCACGGGCCGTGTCGGACGACACGATCGAGTTCGGTCGGCAGTGATCGGCCAACAACTGAAAAAAAAGCGGGTGAGGTAAAACGACCATAACTCTCTCGTCCGGACTCCGATTGACTCACCGTTTGAACCATTGGAAAGCTAATTCGATGCTCTATAATATTACAAAGATTTAGAATTTTTGGAGTTACCAAAAATTAATGGTGATCTATCAAAGTCGAACTCAAGTGCGGAAAAGTCGTTAAAAAGCACGGAACTCAACAAAACGACACCGAAACGAACTCGGATGTCAAAAAGTGCAGAATTAATCATTCTCGAAATGACGAAACGGTCATGAGAGAGTCGTCAAAACGGAATCCGGCCGAAAAAGAAATTTACCGAAAATCGAAAATTGCGGATATTACATTCTACCCTCCTTAAAAGAAGTTTCGTCCCGAAACTTAAAACAAGTTGGGAGAAGAAATATTCCGCCAGGAAAAACTCAACGAGATACACAAGAATGCGTAACTAACGCCCAACGGCGAAATGTTACAACAATGCAAAGGAATGTACGGCGTGAAAACACGCTCCACGGCGACAAACACAACGTCGCCGTTAGGGATATAATAAAACCAACAAATGACAAGCGTCATCAAACGGATAATATAGCCAAGTCAATTATCCGACAATCACAAAACACAACGAACAAAAATCAATATGATTGACCAACCCAACGGTACATCAATCAAAACGCGAGCTAATCGCTGAACAAATACGGAATCCCACCGCCCAAGGGTTGGAAGATCGAAAACGAGACTAATTTCCCGAACGGAAGGGAATTACAATGGAGCCTGAACGTTCACCCATCACGGAACGAGATCAATAAAAACCGAACAATCAAACGATCGAGACAACAAAAATCGAACAATCATGTCCGAAACACGAAGGATAATAAAATTCAAACAACAACTCCCAGGATGATCTGGTGAGAACAACAAGACATGCATTCCCATAAAATCCACAGGAAAGGGAATAGCGATTGAAAAGTCACAACGATACCAGATCGACCCAAAACAAGATCACAGTTCGTTCGAACGATGAAACTGAAATACAGAACAAGTTCAGAAGGTATCAACGAACACGAGCGTGTCAATAGACCTGAGAAACAGGGAATGTAGAAGTCCAAAAACAATACGAGTATTACATTCGACCTCTTATAAAAGAAGGTCGTCCCCGCAATTCACAATAACGGAAACAAGGTAACAACACAAAAAGCAACCGATAGAAAAATCTCCCATGGGCCTCTCAGAACCGATCCTGATGTCTGTGCTGAAGCGCGAACTCCGAAAGTCTCGGTAGCCAATTCGCAAATCTGAATTCGGTGTCCCTCGAGTCCACACTCAAAATGTGTTACTGACGAGAAGGACAAAATACACGTACATTCCCCCGACACATCACGGCTATTCCGTGTCATCACTTAACCATTTACATAAATGGTTACATAAATGGCATCTCCGGTTTGTTGTTTTGTGATGTTATGTTCCATTGTACCTAGCATTTGTAATTTCGGTATGCCGAGCCGAGGCATTTCAACCGTGATGTGTCGGGGGAATGTACGTGCATTTTGTCCTTCTCGTCAGTAACACATTTTGAGTGTGGACTCGAGGGACACCGAATTCAGATTTGCGAATTGGCTACCGAGACTTTCGGAGTTCGCGCTCAAAGGACATCAGGATCGGTTCTGAGAGGCCCATGGGAGATTTTTCTATCGGTTGCTTTTTGTGTTGTTACCTTGTTTCCGTTATTGTGAATTGCGGGGACGACCTTCTTTTATAAGAGGTCGAATGTAATACCCGTATTGTTTTTGGACTTCTACATTCCCTGTTTCTCAGGTCTATTGACACGCTCGTGTTCGTTGATACCTTCTGAACTTGTTCTGTATTTCAATTTCATCGTTCGAACGAACTGTGATCTTGTTTTGGGTCGATCTGGTATCGTTGTGACTTTTCAATCGCTATTCCCTTTCCTGTGGATTTTACGGGAATGCATGTCTTGTTGTTCTCACCAGATCATCCTGGGAGTTGTTGTTTGAATTTTATTATCCTTCGTGTTTCGGGCATAATTGTTCGATTTTTGTTGTCTCGATCGTTTGATTGTTCGGTTTTTATTGATCTCGTTCCGTGATGGGTGAACGTTCAGGCTCCATTGTAATTCCCTTCCGTTCGGGAAATTAGTCTCGTTTTCGATCTTCCAACCCTTGGGCGGTGGGATTCCGTATTTGTTCAGCGATTGGCTCGCGTTTTGATTGATGTACCGTTGGGTTGGTCAATCATATTGATTTTCGTTCGTTGTGTTTTGTGATTGTCGGATAATTGACTTGGCTATATTATCCGTTTGATGACGCTTGTCATTTGTTGGTTTTATTATATCCCTAACGGCGACGTTGTGTTTGTCGCCGTGGAGCATTGTTGTAACATTTCGCCGTTGGGCGTTAGTTACGCATTCTTGTGTATCTCGTTGAGTTTTTCCTGGCAGAATATTTCTTCTCCCTACTTGTTTTAAGTTTCGGGACGAAACTTCTTTTAAGGAGGGTAGAATGTAATATCCGCAATTTTCGATTTTCGGTAAATTTCTTTTTCGGCCGGATTCCGTTTTGACGACTCGCTCATGACCGTTTCGTCATTTCGAGAATGATTAATTCTGCACTTTTTGACATCCGAGTTCGTTTCGGTGTCGTTTTGTTGAGTTCCGTGCTTTTTAACGACTTTTCCGCACTTGAGTTCGACTTTGATAGATCACCATTAATTTTTGGTAACTCCAAAAATTCTAAATCTTTGTAATATTATAGAGCATCGAATTAGCTTTCCAATGGTTCAAACGGTGAGTCAATCGGAGTCCGGACGAGAGAGTTATGGTCGTTTTACCTCACCCGCTTTTTTTTCAGTTGTTGGCCGATCACTGCCGACCGAACTCGATCGTGTCGTCCGACACGGCCCGTGCCGTACTCGTCCGGAAATGCCGAAGTATCTGCCTCAGGACCCGACCGTGTCGTCTGGCACGGCCGAGTCGAACTCTTCCGGATAAGCCAGAACCGACTGCTCAGACGCCCGACCGTGTTCCAGGACACGGTCGGGTCATGCCGAGTCGCTGTCGGACGGGTCACCATCGGAAGGCCCCTCCGCGCCGCGACCGTGTCTAGCAGGACACGGTCGAGTCATGCCGAGTCGCTGTCGGACGGGTCACTATCGGAAGGCCCCTCCGCGCCGCGACCGTGTCTAGCAGGACACGGTCGAGTCCCTGCCGGCCAGCTGCGCGCCACGACCGTGTCAGGCGGACACGGTCGAGTCTGTCAGACGAGTCAACCCCTATAAATTCGTTTTTTGAGCATTTCAGCTCATTTCTTTCCCTTTTCTTCACCTACAACCGAGAGAGAGAGCTTGAGGGAGGGTTTTTCCTTCACAAATCATTTGAGTGTTTGATTTTCTTCATCCTCCTTCGATCGTGTAGCTCGGATTGTGGATCTAACACGTGTTCTTCGGATTATAGGGCTTGAATCTTCAAGAGGTAAGAACTCCTTCAACCCTAGTATGATTTTGGGGAGGGTTTGGTGGTGATCTTGTGTTTTAATTCGAATTAACCGATGTTGTTATTAGATTTTGATAGTATTCACGCGACCCATGGTTTTCTTGTTTTTGATTGGGATGAAATCCCGTTGTTATACCATTGACCAATTTCATTTCCTTATGCACTCTTGGTGTCCGATGAATTGTTCCAATGGGTAGAATTAGGATTAATTCTTACCTTTCCGCATTATTGAGACTTGTTGTATACCGTTGTTGTGTTAGGAGCGGATTTGGGAGGATTGTTTGGACCAAAATCTATTCCTTCGTTGTTTCCCTTGTTTCGTCGTGTTCGAGGCAAGTACCTTGTCCATACAATTCTTGTTTTGTGAATATGATAATTGATGATCGTCTTTATATGTTTGTTTGATTGTTTGAAACGAGTTTTCAAAATATTCGATTAGCCTTGTTAAAGGCTCTCTTTCAAAACGCGTGTGTTTTGTAATTGTGTGGGTTGTAAGTGACTACGTGGATATTTGGATATGTTTGGTGTTGATGTTGCGCTTGATAATACGTGTGTACGTATATTATCTCTTTTCGGTGCGTTTTGGTTTGATGTGGTGTTTTGTTAAGTGTTTGATGCCTCTGGTTGAATTGTTTGGATATCCTTGGTGTGATATGTTACTCGTGCTTGAGATTATTTCGCTAGCCAGCTCGGGGGGTCCGATGGGATCACGGAGTGGGATTCGTGGCTTCGTCCCGGTCCTAGGCGACGTGTGGTGCTTGAGTATTTCGCTAGCCAGCTCGGGGGGTCCGACGGGATCACGGAGTGGGATTTGTGGCTTCGTCCTGGTCCTAGGCGATGCGTGTACATGTTTTGTGAATGTGTTTGCTCACCTCGGGAGGGTTCGACGGGACCACGGAGGGAATTCCAATGGCTTCGACCTGGGTTCACGAGTGAAACTTCACCGCTACGTGTGTATATTTTGTGATTGTTTTTCGCTCACCTCGGGAGGGTCCGATGGGATCACGGAGGGAATTCCATTGGCTTCGACCTGGATTCACGAGTGCGGTTGCTTATGTTTTGTGAATGTGTTTGCTCACCTCGGGAGGGTTCGACGGGCCACGGAGGGAATTCCATTGGCTTCGACTGGATTCACGAGTGAAACTTCACGGTGCGTGTGTATTTTATGTCCGTCGAGGACGCGTGACGTGGGTTTCAACCTGTTTATTATCGGTTTTCTGCTTGCGAAAACAAAACCTTTGGGTCAGAATGTGACCCTGTTGATTTTTTTGGAAAGATAAGGATTTGATAATCCTAAGTTGTTTTCTATCAAAACTCTCGATGGCATTTAAACGGTTTTATAAATTGTTTTCCCTTGATTTGTGACCTTTCGGTTTTAGAATGTTTTACCAAACTCTTGCCTCGGGAAGTACTTTTCGTCACATTTGGATTTTTAAGGATTCCTGGTTGTTGTTATTTGTGAAATGTGAATTGTATGGCTCGTATTTTTGCACTTGTACTTGCACTAGCGAAACAGTGGAGTTTGCTAACCCCCGAGTATTCGGGGGGTGGATGTCTATTTTTGCATTCAGGTTTTGGAGCATAACACAGAGTCGGCACGAAGGATGATGAAAGATGAACGATACTAATCACACGAGGATCCGTTGAGGTCGTACTGGTCTAGTTGTATTTTCTTTTCCGCTGCAGTATCTTTTCCCCGTTGTACGGGAGTTTATTGTATTTTGACCCCTGCGTGGGTATGTGTTTGGAATTGAGTTGTATGTTATTATTGAAAGACCAAATCGGTCTACTGTGTCATTTTAGCCTTAAAGGCGATGTTTAGATGTTTGATTTTAGTTACCAGCCTGGTAGATCCTCGAGGAGAGGGTCTACGGCGTGTAATATCCCTGAGTGGATTGGGGGTGTTACATAATTCACAAAACATGTACACGCATCGCCTAGGACCGGGACGAAGCCACAAATCCCACTCCGTGATCCCGTCGGACTCCCCGAGCTGGCTAGCGAAATACTCAAGCACCACACGTCGCCTAGGACCGGGACGAAGCCACGAATCCCACTCCGTGATCCCGTCGGACCCCCCGAGCTGGCTAGCGAAATAATCTCAAGCACGAGTGCGGTTGCTTATGTTTTGTGAATGTGTTTGCTCACCTCGGGAGGGTTCGACGGGGCCACGGAGGGAATTCCATTGGCTTCGACCTGGATTCACGAGTGAAACTTCACGGGTGCGTGTGTATTTTATGTCCGTCGAGGACGCGTGACGTGGGTTTCAACCCTGTGTATTATTGTCGGTTTTCTGTTTGCGAAAACAAAACCTTTGGGCTGTAACCTGTGACCCTGTTGATTTTTTTGGAAAGATAAGGATTTGATAATTCTAAGTTGTTTTCTATCAAAACTCTCGATGGCATTTAAATGGTTTTATAAATTGTTTTCCCTTGATTTGTGACCTTTCGGTTTTAGAATGTTTTACCAAACTCTTGCCTCGGGAAGTACTTTTCGTCACATTTGGATTTTTAAGGATTCCTGGTTGTTGTTATTTGTGAAATGTGAATTGTATGGCTCGTATTTTTGCACTTGTACTTGCACTAGCGAAACAGTGGAGTTTTGCTAACCCCCGAGTATTCGGGGGGTGGATGTCTATTTTTGCATTCAGGTTTTGGAGCATAACACAGAGTCGGCACGAAGGATGATGAAAGATGAACGATACTAATCACACGAGGATCCGTTGAGGTCGTACTGGTCTAGTTGTATTTTCTTTTCCGCTGCAGTATCTTTTCCCCGTTGTACGGGAGTTTATTGTATTTTGACCCCTGCGTGGGTATGTGTTTGGAATTGAGTTGTATGTTATTATTGAAAGACCAAATCGGTCTACTGTGTCATTTTAGCCTTAAAGGCGATGTTTAGATGTTTGATTTTTGGTACCAGCCTGGTAGATCCTCGAGGAGAGGGTCTACGGCGTGTAATATCCCTGAGTGGATTGGGGGTGTTACATAAATGGGTCGCGTGAATACTATCAAAATCTAATAACAACATCGGTTAATTCGAATTAAAACACAAGATCACCACCAAACCCTCCCCAAAATCATACTAGGGTTGAAGGAGTTCTTACCTCTTGAAGATTCAAGCCCTATAATCCGAAGAACACGTGTTAGATCCACAATCCGAGCTACACGATCGAAGGAGGATGAAGAAAATCAAACACTCAAATGATTTGTGAAGGAAAAACCCTCCCTCAAGCTCTCTCTCTCGGTTGTAGGTGAAGAAAAGGGAAAGCAATGAGCTGAAATGCTCAAAAAACGAATTTATAGGGGTTGACTCGTCTGACAGACTCGACCGTGTCCGCCTGACACGGTCGTGGCGCGCAGCTGGCCGGCAGGGACTCGACCGTGTCCTGCTAGACACGGTCGCGGCGCGGAGGGGCCTTCCGATAGTGACTCGTCCGACAGCGACTCGGCATGACTCGACCGTGTCCTTCTAGACACGGTCGCGGCGCGGAGGGGCCTTCCGATGGTGACCCGTCCACGGCGATTCGGCATGACCCGCCGTGTCTGGAACACGGTCGGGCGTCTCAAGCGATCGGTTCGCTTATCCGGAAGAGTTCGACTCGGCCGTGCCGAGCTGCACGGTCCGGGTCTCGAGGCGAGACTTCGGCATTTCCGGACGAGTACGGCACGGGCCGTGTCGGACGACACGGCCGAGTTCGGTCGGCAGTGATCGGCCAACAACTGAAAAAAAAGCGGGTGAGGTAAAACGACCATAACTCTCTCGTCCGGACTCCGATTGACTCACCGTTTGAACCATTGGAAAGCTAATTCGATGCTCTATAATATTGAAAAGATTTAGAATTTTTGGAGTTACCAAAAATTAATGGTGATCTATCAAAGTCGAACTCAAGTGCGGAAAAGTCGTTAAAAAGCACGGAACTCAACAAAACGAAACCGAAACGAACTCGGATGTCAAAAAGTGCAGAATTAATCATTCTCGAAATGACGAAACGGTCATGAGCGAGTCGTCAAAACGGAATCCGGCCGAAAAATAAATTTACCGAAAATCGAAAATTGCGGATATTACATTCTACCCTCCTTAAAAGAAGTTTCGTCCCGAAACTTAAAACAAGTAGGGAGAAGAAATATTCCGCCAGGAAAAACTCAACGAGATACACAAGAATGCGTAACTAACGCCCAACGGCGAAATGTTACAACAATGCAAAGGAATGTACGGCGTGAAAACACGCTCCACGGCGACAAACACAACGTCGCCGTTAGGGATATAATAAAACCAACAAATGACAAGCGTCATCAAACGGATAATATAGCCAAGTCAATTATCCGACAATCACAAAACACAACGAACGAAAATCAATATGATTGACCAACCCAACGATACATCAATCAAAACGCGAGCCAATCGCTGAACAAATACGGAATCCCACCGCCCAAGGGTTGGAAGATCGAAAACGAGACTAATTTCCCGAACGGAAGGGAATTACAATGGAGCCTGAACGTTCACCCATCACGGAACGAGATCAATAAAAACCGAACAATCAAACGATCGAGACAACAAAAATCGAACAATCATGCCCGAAACACGAAGGATAATAAAATTCAAACAACAACTCCCAGGATGATCTGGTGAGAACAACAAGACATGCATTCCCATAAAATCCACAGGAAAGGGAATAGCGATTGAAAAGTCACAACGATACCAGATCGACCCAAAACAAGATCACAGTTCGTTCGAACGATCAAACTGAAATACAGAACAAGTTCAGAAGGTATCAACGAACACGAGCGTGTCAATAGACCTGAGAAACAGGGAATGTAGAAGTCCAAAAACAATACGGGTATTACATTCGACCTCTTATAAAAGAAGGTCGCCCCGCAATTCACAATAACGGAAACAAGGTAACAACACAAAAAGCAACCGATAGAAAAATCTCCCATGGGCCTCTCAGAACCGATCCTGATGTCTGTGCTGAAGCGCGAACTCCGAAAGTCTCGGTAGCCAATTCGCAAATCTGAATTCGGTGTCCCTCGAGTCCACACTCAAAATGTGTTACTGACGAGAAGGACAAAATGCACGTACATTCCCCCGACACATTATGGTTGAAATGCCTCGGCTCGGCATACCGAAATTACAAATGCTAGGTACAATGGAACATAACATCACAAAACAACAAACCGGAGATGCCAACTCAGCGCAACAAAGAATCATAACACATATCATACACAACGATTACCATCGTAAAGTAATACACACAAACACTACAACGACGACGGTATCGTTCGGCGACCTCAACGGCCCGAACGATAACCAGCACATAATTACAACCATCATGAAACAATCACACATGTACGCAAACGTACAAACTCAAGCTTTAACAACTCACACAGGTGCGATAACACGCAAGCCCCCATGAAATGACAACATTAAAGATCGTCATCCCACCTTCCCCGACCACAAGCAGGAAATGATGGGTTTTAAAAACGAAAACCACCTTATGAAAACAGTTTGGAAACACCAGTTGATCTTGAGTATCATTTTACAAAAAGTTGAACAAAATCATTGTCGAGACTTTGAAAACCATCTTGCGTTTGATAAGACGAGGACACTTTCCTTCTTGTGAAAACTTTCAGAAATATCCGACCCTCGGGTCTAAGTATAAGTGTTTATAAAACATTGAAAATACCTCAAAACATTTTGGTCCTCGAGGTAGAAAAATTTGGAAACATATTGTGGCACCTTGGAAGTACCACGAGAAAACGATTCATTTTAAAAGTACGTCTCGAAATTTATTTTCTAAGATACTCAAGGTTTTCAAAAAAATAATTCAATGGGCTAGAATGCCCAAAAATGCTCATGTAACAATATTCGTTTAAACATATTATAATATATGCATCAAATCGCACAAAGTCAAGACAATACATGTCTTTTACCGGGAAGGTAAACAGTCAATTATCACAGTCAAAAAGACATAATTAATGACAACACTCCTCATACAAACAAAATAAGAGAATCACACGAACGCATCACGAAACCAGGAATCTACATGAAGGTTTCATCACTTAACACAAAATCAAACAAATAGCTCGTGTCACACGAGGCACAACACAAAGAAGGGAGACTTACATCCACAGGTCGCACGAAGATGATGATCGCCCACGATACTAATCACGACCAACAAACTCAGACGACGCGTCGCGACACGACTCAGTCAGATAAAATCCGACGAGACAAAACTCAACAGACACCACTGACCCGACAGCCTAGGTTTCCACAACCTAATCTCCGATACCATTTATGTAACACCCCCAATCCACTCAGGGATATTACACGCCGTAGACCCTCTCCTCGAGGATCTACCAGGCTGGTAACTAAAATCAAACATCTAAACATCGCCTTTAAGGCTAAAATGACACAGTAGACCGATTTGGTCTTTCAATAATAACATACAACTCAATTCCAAACACATACCCACGCAGGGGTCAAAATACAATAAACTCCCGTACAACGGGGAAAAGATACCGGCAATGAAAAGAAAATACAACTAGACCGATCGACCTCAACGGATCCTCGTGTGATTAGTATCGTTCATCTTTCATCATCCTTCGTGCCGACTCTGTGTTATGCTCCAAAACCTGAATGCAAAAATAGACATCCACCCCCCGAATACTCGGGGGTTAGCAAAACTCCACTGTTTCGCTAGTGCAAGTACAAGTGCAAAAATACGAGCCATACAATTCACATTTCACAAATAACAACAACCAGGAATCCTTAAAAATCCAAATGTGACGAAAAGTACTTCCCGAGGCAAGAGTTTGGTAAAACATTCTAAAACCGAAAGGTCACAAATCAAGGGAAAACAATTTATAAAACCATTTAAATGCCATCGAGAGTTTTGATAGAAAACAACTTAGAATTATCAAATCCTTATCTTTCCAAAAAAATCAACAGGGTCACAGGTTACAGCCCAAAGGTTTTGTTTTCGCAAACAGAAAACCGACAATAATACACAGGGTTGAAACCCACGTCACGCGTCCTCGACGGACATAAAATACACACGCACCCGTGAAGTTTCACTCGTGAATCCAGGTCGAAGCCAATGGAATTCCCTCCGTGGCCCCGTCGAACCCTCCCGAGGTGAGCAAACACATTCACAAAACATAAGCAACCGCACTCGTGAATCCAGGTCGAAGCCAATGGAATTCCCTCCGTGATCCCATCGGACCCTCCCGAGGTGAGCGAAAAACAATCACAAAATATACACACGTAGCGGTGAAGTTTCACTCGTGAACCCAGGTCAAAGCCATTGGAATTCCCTCCGTGGTCCCGTCGAACCCTCCCGAGGTGAGCAAACACATTCACAAAACATGTACACGCATCGCCTAGGACCGGGACGAAGCCACAAATCCCACTCCGTGATCCCGTCGGACCCCCGAGCTGGCTAGCGAAATACTCAAGCACCACACGTCGCCTAGGACCGGGACGAAGCCACGAATCCCGCTCCGTGATCCCGTCGGACCCCCCGAGCTGGCTAGCGAAATAATCTCAAGCACGAGTAACATATCACACCAAGGATATCCAAACAATTCAACCAGAGGCATCAAACACTTAACAAAACACCACATCAAACCAAAACGCACCGAAAAGAGATAATATACGTACACACGTATTATCAAGCGCAACATCAACACCAAACATATCCAAATATCCACGTAGTCACTTACAACCCACACAATTACAAAACACACGCGTTTTGAAAGAGAGCCTTTAACAAGGCTAATCGAATATTTTGAAAACTCGTTTCAAACAATCAAACAAACATATAAAGACGATCATCAATTATCATATTCACAAAACAAGAATTGTATGGACAAGGTACTTGCCTCGAACACGACGAAACAAGGGAAACAACGAAGGAATAGATTTTGGTCCGAACAATCCTCCCAAATCCGCTCCTAATACAACAACGGTATACAACAAGTCTCAATAATGCGGAAAGGTAAGAATTAATCCTAATTCTACCCGTTGGAACAATTCATCGGACACCAAGAGTGCATAAGGAAATGAAATCGGTCAATGGTATAACAACGGGATTTCATCCCAATCAAAAACAAGAAAACCATGGGTCGCGTGAATACTATCAAAATCTAATAACAACATCGGTTAATTCGAATTAAAACACAAGATCACCACCAAACCCTCCCCAAAATCATACTAGGGTTGAAGGAGTTCTTACCTCTTGAAGATTCAAGCCCTATAATCCGAAGAACACGTGTTAGATCCACAATCCGAGCTACACGATCGAAGGAGGATGAAGAAAATCAAACACTCAAATGATTTGTGAAGGAAAAACCCTCCCTCAAGCTCTCTCTCTCGGTTGTAGGTGAAGAAAAGGGAAAGAAATGAGCTGAAATGCTCAAAAAACGAATTTATAGGGGTTGACTCGTCTGACAGACTCGACCGTGTCCGCCTGACACGGTCGTGGCGCGCAGCTGGCCGGCAGGGACTCGACCGTGTCCTGCTAGACACGGTCGCGGCGTGGAGGGGCCTTCCGATAGTGACCCGTCCGACGGCCGACTAAGATGACTCGACCGTGTCTGCTAGACACGCGGCGCGGAGGGGCCTTCCGATGGTGACCCGTCCGACAGCCGACTCAAGATGACCCGACCGTGTCTGGAACACGGCCGCGCCCGGGCGGTTCGGCTCGCTTATCCGGAAGAGTTCGACTCGGCCGTGCCAGACGACACGGTCGGGTCCTGAGGCAGAGACTTCGGCATTTCCGGACGAGTACGGCACGGGCCGTGTCGGACGACACGGCCGAGTTCGGTCGGCAGTGATCGGCCAACAACTGAAAAAAAAGCGGGTGAGGTAAAACGACCATAACTCTCTCGTCCGGACTCCGATTGACTCACCGTTTGAACCATTGGAAAGCTAATTCGATGCTCTATAATATTGCAAAGATTTAGAATTTTTGGAGTTACCAAAAATTAATGGTGATCTATCAAAGTCGAACTCAAGTGCGGAAAAGTCGTTAAAAAGCACGGAACTCAACAAAACGACACCGAAACGAACTCGGATGTCAAAAAGTGCAGAATTAATCATTCTCGAAATGACGAAACGGTCATGAGCGAGTCGTCAAAATCGAATCCGGCCGAAAAAGAAATTTACCGAAAATCGAAAATTGCGGATATTACAGTAGTACAGTCCCAGCAGATTTTTGCAGCTCAATCAGCAGGGGGCCGCGGCCCGGTAGGAAAGGGCCGCGGCCCGGAGTACAGAAGGCGCGGGTTCTCGGCCAAAAATGGTGTGCCGCGGCCTGGGTGGTTTGTGCCGCGGCCCGGAGTCCAGTCGACTCCGAGAAGGCCTATATTTCAGAAATAACTCATACAAATCTCCCCCTTTCCGGAATATAGGAAGAGTTCGCCATCCCGACGATCGAACAACACACCTTAACATTCTCTCCACTCAACGCCTTGGTTAACATATCGGAACCATTATCATCGGTGTGAACTTTATCAAGTTCAAACAAACCATCCTCCAATGCATCTCGAATCCAATGATATCTCACATCGATATGTTTTGTTCTCTTGTGAAAAGTCGCATTCTTCGCCAAATGAATCGCACTCTGACTATCACAAAGGACCACGTAACGTCGTTGTCGGAATCTCAGCTCTCGTAAAAATATTTTCAACCATAAGAGCTCTTTACTCGCTTCCACCGCCGCAATATACTCGACCTCTGTTGTTGACAAGGCAACACACTTTTGCAATCTTGATTGCCATGACACAGCTCCCCCTGCAAACGTCATCAAATAACCGGATGTGGATTTTCAGTTATCTTCGTTACCTGCCATATCCGAATCGGAACAACCAACAAGCATTGTTTTTCCATTTCCAAATGTGATCCCCAATTTGGTAGTACCCCGTAAATATCTAAATATCCACTTTACGGCTTCCCAATGGTTCTTTCCCGGATTCGATAGAAAACAGCTCACCACTCCCACGGCATGAGCAATGTCGGGCCTCGTACATACCATGGCATACATCAAACTCCCGACCGCAGAGGCATAAGGAACTTTATCCATTTCCTCAATCTCTTCCTTCGTCGTAGGGCAATCTTTGGTCGTCAATTTAAAATTGTTAGTAAGAGGCGAACTAACAACTTTAGCTTTATCCATATTAAACCGCTTAAGCACCTTCTCAATGTATTTTTCGTGTGATATGTGTAATTTCTGGGATGCTCTATCTCGAGTGATTCTTATCCCAAGAATCTGTTTAGCAGCCCCCAAGTATTTCATGGCAAAAGACTTATTCAACTCTTTCTTCAAATTGGCAATCATTTCGGCCTTCTTGCCAACGATCAACATGTCATCCACATAAAGCAATAAGATGATAAAATCATCATCTCCAAATTTCTTGAAAAATATGCAATGGTCCAGGGTCGTCTTCCGGTAGCCTTGCTCCTCCATAGCCGACTCGAACTTTTTATACCATTGCCGTGGTGCTTGCTTCAAGCCGTATAGACTCTTACGGAGTCTACAAACATAATCCTCTTTTCTCTTAACCTGAAACCCTTCAGGTTGCTTCATATATATTTCTTTGTCGAGGTCTCCATGAAGAAATGCCGTCTTGACATCCATTTGCTCAATCTCAAGATCAAGACTGGCCGCTGTACCAAGGACCAATCGAATCGATCCTATCTTCACAACTGGAGAAAAAATCTCGTCAAAATCAATGCCTTTCTTTTGACTAAAGCCCTTGACTACGAGTCTAGCTTTGTATCGGGGTAATGAAGTATGTTCCTCCGACTTCACCTTATACACCATTTGTTTCTCAAAGCTCTCTTGCCCTTCGGCAACTTTACCAACTCGTACGTATTGTTTTCATGCAACGAGCTCATCTCGTCTTGAACTCCATCGGTATCATCTTGAACTAACTCATCATTGTCACTGGCATCATGTTGTTCATCATTTTGGCCGTCATCTCCACCGGGTGTCTCAACATGTCGTGGAGGAACGGGGTCCAAATCAATAAGATCATAATCATGTTGTGGAGCCGACTCTCCATTCTCAACATCCTTCATCGTTTGATTTTCAACAAAAACAACATCTCTTGAACGAACAAGCTTCTTAGTCACTGGGTCATACAATCTATACCCGAACTCATCAAGACCATAGCCAATAAAGATACATGGCTTCATCTTGGAATCAAGCTTCGACCTCTCATCTTTCGGAAAATGCTTTACATCCGAAAACCCGTAAGTGGCGATATGAAATATCTTTACCGCTCCACACTTTGTCCGAGACATCAAATTTCAAAGGAACACACGGCGTCAAATTAATCACGTGAACCGCCGTGTTCAAAGCTTCTCCCCAAAATGACTTTGGTAATCCGGCATGTGAGAGCAAACATCGAGCTCTCTCAACCAAAGCCCGATTCATCCTCTCCGCCAAGCCATTAAGTTGCGGAGTCTTTGATGGCGTCTTTTGATGTCGGATCCCTTGCTCTCGACAATACTCATCAAAAGGATCAGTATATTCTCTACCGTTATCCGTCCGAATACACTTCAACTTCTTCCCGGTCTCTCTCTCTACCGAGGCATGAAATTGTTTAAAAACATCCAACACTTGATCTTTGGTCTTTAAGGTGTATGCCCACACCTTCCTCAAATGATCGTCGATGAATGTGACAAAATATAGGCAACCACCAAGTGTCCTAGTCTTCATAGGACCACAAACATCGGAATGTATAAGATCAAGAATATTTTCCTTCCGTGAAGGAGTATAGCTCTTAAAAGTGGCTCTCCTTTGCTTCCCGGCTAGATAGTGAGAGTAACTTTTAAGATGTACATCGTGAACCCCGGATAGCACCTCCTTCTATGACAATAGCATCATCCCTTTCTTGCTCATGTGACCGAGCCTCTTATGCCATAGCTCGCTCATGTCATTATTGTCAACTATGTTCACGGTATTAGTCGTGACTTTTGGAAGTGTCACGTACAGTTTCCCCGTCTTCTCTCCTCTACCGACAATCAAGGAACCTCGAGTGATTTTCCACAATCCTTTGCCAAAACCGCTACAATAGACATCCTCATCGAATAAACCAACGGAAATCACATTTAGCCTCATATCCGGAACATGTTTCACATTACGTAAAATAAGTTCCACACCGGTGTCGAACCTCAAATGCACGTCTCCTACTCCAACAATCTTGGATAACCCATCGTTATCCATCTTGACTATCCCATAGTCACTCGGAGTTTAAGAGGAATAGAAATCCCTACGTGATGTAACATGACACGTAGCTCCACTATCGACCACCCAACTCGAATCATCTCTGGCAAGGTTCACCATATCATAATCGCAACATATAAAGAACTCTTCGGTAGTAGTATTTACTTCGGCTTTTTTATTACTCCCGCTCTCCTTCTTTTGAGTGTTTTCTCTGCCTTGACAATTTTCCTTCTTTAATTATCGGCATAATTTCTTCGTATGCCCTTTATTACCACAATGGTAGCATTCAACATTGGCATACTTCCCTCTAGAATTACTTCTTTGTGGCCCTCTATTACTCGGACCTCTGTTTTGACCTCTCCCCCGTCTTTCGGTAACTAGAACATCCGACTGTGACGAAGATCCCTGTGACTTTCTTCGGACCTCCTCGTTCAGCATGTTCCCCTTAGAAAGTTCCATCGAAATGACACCATCAGGGGAAGAGTTAGACAATGACGTACGAAACGTCTCCCAAGTATCCGGCAATGTGCCCAACAACCACAAAGCTTGAACCTCTCTTCGAATTTAATGCCCATTACCGCAAGTTGATCAATGATGCCTTGGAATGCGTTCAAATGATCCGACAAATGAGTCCCATCTCGATATTTTAAATTCATCATTTGTTTAATGAGGAATAGCTTATTACTCCCCGTCTTCCGAGCATACAATTGCTCGAGCTTGTGCCATAATTCTCGAGCGTCCTTTTCTCCACTAATATGATTCAACACATTATCATCAACCCATTGTCGAATATAGCCACACACTTGGCGATGCAAAATAGCCCAATCCGGGTCGGACTTGTCTTCCGGTTTGTCTTTGCTAAAGACCGGTAGATAATAATCCTTCACATATAGAAGGTCTTCCATCTTGCCTTTCCATACATGGTAGTTCGAACCATTCAAATTCACCATTCTACTTGTATTGGCTCCCATCTTACAATTGAGATAATACAACCACGAAACAACAAAATCCCGTGGCTCTGATACCACTTTGTTGGGAAAAACCGATAATATAACGCCACAACGAAACGCGAAAACTCGTTTGACAACTTTTCCAATCTTCAATTGTAACTTCGAGGTTACCGACGAGTAGAGTAAATCAAATACAACTCGATAAACAATACAAATGATGTCTAAAACGATGAACAACGGACATAATTTTTAGCGTGGAAAAACCCTCAAGACGAGAGTAAAAACCACGGGACCGAAGCCGCTTAAATCCACTATCACCAATCCACAATACACAAATCGTCCCTAGTACAAACCAGAGGTATACAACAATAATCTTCAAATACTTGGTAATAAACAATCTTCAAATATTTGAAATCCACAACAACAAGATCGAGAAAGAAAAACACCAAAAATAGCTTACACAAAAAGCTAACAAAATACCCGAACTTTCGGACTCAAAACCTCGATCTATTCTGGTGAAAAGATTTGCCCAATCGCTACCAAGCTCTTGTCAAAATATCACGACGATCCGATCGGTACAACTCTGGGAAATCGAACAAGTATATTTCTCACTTTTCTTTTCTCTCTTGTATCTCTCTTTGGTGCTCTCAATGTGTAGGTGAAGGAATGATGAAAATACAGCCCAAATGGTGCTAAAAAGGAACTCCAAAACGCAGAGTTGACTCCGTGTGCCGCGGCCTGGATGGTGTGTCGGGGCACACTCAAAAAATCTGCCCAGTGAAGTCCTAGGGGTCCGCGGCCCGGAGAGGCAGGGGCCGCGACCTGTAGTACAGTCCCAACAGATTTTTGCAGCTCAATCAGCAGGGGGCCACGGCCCGGAGTACAGAAGACGCGGGTTCTCGGCTAAAAATGGTGTGCCACGGCCCAGATGGTTTGTGCCGCGGCCCGGAGTCCAGTCGATTCCGAGAAGGCCTATATTTCAGAAATAACTCCTACAGTATTTGAAAACAATACGGTCAGAGTTCTCTCACCTTTTATGGGAAATTTCTAATAGGTAAATAATTTTACTTTCTATTTATTGAATAGTTTCTTATATTTTAAATATTTCATATATTTTGAATGATATTTAGTTTCAAATTAATAATTATAAAATACTTTTTATGAATGTTTAAATTAAATATATTTACTGTTATATTATTATTACTATTGTTATTATTAAATGTACTATTGAATATTCACTTATTGAATATATTTGGTGGTGTTAGATTCCTATAATATATCAACTATCCATCTCTGCACGTAATATATTAAAAATATTTATTGATTTATTATTATTATTCAGTTTGTTATAAAATATTATATACACTAATGATTTGTATATTAAAATAATTACAACTATATATTATCATCAGTAACAAGAAATTAAAATATTATTGGTGTGTTTAGAAGTCTTGTTACATTTTAATAGCTAATAGAAATAGTTAATTTTTGCCAAAAACATATTTTTATAAATAATCAGCTAGTCCAATAATCAGTTCTCAAATAAACAGACTCAAGAGAAGATAGCTAATTGGACTGTTAAAATAAATAACTAACAGGCCGTTAAAATAAATAGCTAATTAGAAAATTGGACTGTTTCTGAACATGTTTTCTCCAATTTTCCATATTTTTCTGAAAACGAAATATTTTAGAATACTCTTAAAAAATTTAGAATAGAATAATGGAATAATTTTCCTGAACTAAACGGGCCTTAGGTACGCAATCGTCCTCCAATTCTGCCCCACATCCCACTTTTACCCAGGTCTCTATCCCTACTCTTCACTGCTGCTACTTATTCGCTGGTAAATATAATTTTTATTTTTCTATTTTGTAAGAGTTTATTTTATTTCAGAAATGAAGAAAAACTAATAAACAAATTATCTAATATTATATAATATGTTTAAACATAATTAACGACGTAAATATAATTTTTTATATAAACTTTATGAAATCATATAATCGAGGTATCTCATCCATCCCTTCCGGGTGGGTGAGGACGGATAGCTACTCCCACCGGAATCCGGATATTTAGAGATCCCCAAGTACAATATAGTGAATTTGCTCCAATACAAAATATGGCAATATCTAGCTATGGTCTTGGTCCGAGTCTCACTGTACGTATAAGTGAGCACTTTCTTAATAGTTTCTGCATATAGTAGTAATCGTGTGGTCCAACCAAAATACGATAACACATCTGTTAGGTGCCGTATCAATTTTGAATATGAAATTCTTTAATGAATTATTGTGTCTTATAGAATAATAAATGAAACAATTGACACTTTCTCTCTCCAAGAGATTTATGTTATGACCATAATAGTATTTTTTTTCTAAGTAATGTTATCTGATTCGGACAGATCCAGATCGAAACAGTACATTAACAATGTAAGATCATCGAAACGGTATAATGGAGCGTAAGATCAAAAAATCAAAAAATTCACTTTAAATTCCTTCACTAAATTACACAAATTTTTATTTTCATCCATACCGAACCGAATATAACCGAGTCATATAAAGTTATTCTTTTTTTTTAATGTTGTTATCATTTTTTTCTATTAGAAGAACTGAATCTTTGCATCCCGCCAAAATATCTTCCTTCTATTGATTGAAACAAACAATCACTAACGAAGACCAAAGTACGAGTAGACTTTTATGTGTGGATGCCATAATTTGCTCCCCATTTTTGTGAATTGTTATTACCAATCATTGTGTAGTCAATGCAACGGATGTTAGACTTGTTTTGGTCTCACTATTTAAATAAAGACACCTAAAACGAGTTTAGCTACGGCCAATGCTACACGTACACATAATCTATACATATATATATATATATACATATATTCGCGCACACATACATTTCATCTGTTTATTTACTACGGGATTCATTCATTTACTGTTGAACCATAATAAATGAATGAATGAGATGCATGTGTATAAAAATATATATATACTCATATGTGTACACGGAGATTACATGTTAGCTAAACAACACATTTTCGTCCATCAATGGATTACATATTTTCTTTTTGTTTGGAAAGACACAACAAATCCACATATCCTTTTCGTCTATATCATTTCATTGAAATTGTTTATTTTTGTAGAAAAACTGTTTTTCTTCAATATTCGATGCAGTTTTCTTCTGCAAGGGTTTTGGTTTTCTATACTAGAAACCACATATGACATTGCTTATTGATCCTATGAGTTTTTGAGTCGATCGCAAATATTTATGAGGTATAAATAGTTTGGTAAGTTCTATCAATATCTTTTCTCTCAAGAAAAGCTTAACAAAACTTCGTACATATTTTGTGTAACTCAACGAAAAAAAGTACTAAATATTATGATTCTGAGATTTGAATTTGGAATCGAGTGAATTTAAAACTAATGCAATCGGAAAATCTTTGGAGTTATAAATGAAAACTATAGTACTTAAGGAATTTTTTTTGTAAAAATATGGGGAATTTTGAGTTCATTCGATTAGGGTTTTAATCAAGTAAATAAGATAATTTACTCAAGTGCATAAATAACTATTACCAAGTCAATCAAGTTTTCACCTAATAACTCTCCTATTGATAGGTGTTTTAATCATTTTTGTATTCATAAGATGTTAGATAACAAGATGCACTAGATAAATAGAAAGATATGTTTTCAATTCACTTAGGGGCTGTTTGTTTGGCTCTTAATGGTTACATTAAGAGTCTATCTCTGAATTACTAAGAGGTCAGGACTGTTTGGCAAAAAAAATATAACCTCTTAATGATTACAATAACCTCTTAACCATTAAGCATCCATACCCTCTCTCAACCATTAAGATGCAAACAATTTCCAGATTTACCCCTCCTCTTAAATTAAGAATTATTATTCATAATTATTATTATTTTTTAAATGAATTTAAATAAAAAAATATTAGACATAATTATTATTATAATTTTCTAAATGAATTAAATTAAATAATACTATACATAATTATTATTATTATTTTAAATGAATTAAATTAAAAAATATTATACATAATAATAATAATAATTATTATTTTAAATGAATTAAATTTAAAATATTATATATCATAATAATAATTATTATTATTATTTTAAATGAATTAAATTTAAAAATATTATACACAATTATTTATAAAAATTAGGGTTTTTATTTATAAAAAAGAGAGGTTTTGGTACGCAAGGGGAGGAAAAATGGGATTTTTAATCGCTACTTTTATACAGAAGGGTAAAATAGTAATTTGTTACCATTCAGAACAGTTACCAAACAACCAAATTTCATTCTGCACTCAACCATACAGAGCCTCTCAACCATTCTGGTCTCTGATCAACTATTCTGCACTAAATCATTCAGCAACTGCCAAACAACTCCTTAGCAATTTACCATGTAAATTTAGTTTGGAAAAATAAGATACGATCAATTTCAATCCAAACCATTAAATCTTTTAAATGAAAGAGATGTACATCAGTCAAATAACTTGTAAAAATACTAATAGAAATCCCCCTTCTCCTAGGAAGAAAGATTAGCTACTTATTAGTTTATAAACACTTAATTAAAATGATAATAATTACTAAACATAATATATATATATGTCTATATATATATATGTGTATATATTACAATAACAACTTTAATAACTAGAACTTAACAACAATGGACAAAAACTTAATTGATTATGATGTATCAAAGTGTAAGAAACAATCTTCAAAATATAACTGAAAACTTGATTCCGAAAATTATAAACTAAAAAAGATGGAAGTAAAATGGTAAGTGCTTATTTATCAAGCACTTTTCAATAACAAACTAAATTTCGAGAACAACTTAAACTATAAAAGTTTGAGAAAAATAAAACGGAGATAAGACTAGTATAGATAGCTTTTGCCAAGAGATATGTGGCTTGCCAAAAGATAGGTGTATTTATTCATCATGTATGGTTTCTACCCCTTTCACCATGTATTACTAAATTCATAAGATGAGATGTGTGATATTGATATTGTATTCAAGTCTCCAGGTATGAATTCAACATCAAATTATTGGATACCAAATAAAGTCTCGAGGTAAGTGGTAGTTGGTGCTCATGAGTTGATCAAAATAAAGGGGCAAAATGCACCCTGACATAAAATGGCGCATAACACGGCTCAGTTAGCGTTGTGTTCTTAGCCGTTTGTCATCTGGCGCAAGCTATACGGTGATGCTTGCGCCGTTTTGAGTGTGACTTTGTCACCGTTCGCGAGGACCCGGGTCGGGGATAACTTGCGAGGATGATCCATCGTGTATGACACGGCGCTAAACACGGTCAAACTTGCGCTGCGTTTCAGCCCCGTGTTACTGAAACAATTGCGTCGCCCGCTTTTATTAATTTCAATTTTGTTTCTACATATAATTTAGACGATATACATAATTTATCTGCAAGATATATAAATTTAACTCAGATCTTGATGTTTCATTAAAAATATTTAATTTGCAATCGAAATTCAGTAAAAAGATACCAAAAAATGGAAAAGTTTATATATGAATTTTTAGATCAAATTAGGGCAATTTAATTTTTGGCCATATTGATTGGAATTAGTGGAGGCCCTGAATGAATTATTGCAGCTTTTCTATCCGATGCGGCAGGCATCAGCCCTGCTTGCCGATGAAGATGTGGAGAAATTATAAAAAACTACTAAAAATAGCACCAGACGTCGCACGATCGTGCCCCATGTTGTTGTCCTGCAAGAATTGGACGTGCGGTTGATACATGCAATTTTGGTACATTTTGCACGATTGTATGTTTATGGGGCACGACCGTATTCCGTGTGACAGGCCCGATAGTCAATTTCCGTCTTTTGGTCAGTTCGAGTTCGAATGCGTTCAACACCGTATTTGACCTACTTAATTTAATTACAACTAAATTAAAAACACACCGCATACAAATTTATATACACAATGTCAAGTTCACACAATATTAATATACACTGAATTGCATGATCAAGCGATTCAGGAGGATTGCATGCGGTGTTTTGCTTGATTCAACGATCAGCACATGTGATCAAAATAAATATAAAATCTTAGTTGTGTATGTTTAAGTATGGGTTCTATCTCAAAATTAATTGACAATAAGAGGAGTAGTTCAAGATTTTTATATATTGATCGGAAGACTTGTATTTTCCCAATATGGGATAATGCTTCAACATGCCCGCTCACTCGTAGTCGGAGCCAAGACTTACATCGTGGACTTTTTAACTCGAGTGGCGCGGAGCTAGAACATCGTGGTAGTTGGGCTCAGCGTGTAGAGAAGCTCTCGTCTGTATTAAAGTCAGAAGTTCCATCTCAAAAACAATTAGCGTGAGAGAATTGTTATATATTGATTTCAAGGCTTGTGTTTTCCATTGTGAGATTAATGCTTCAACAATATAAATGTATCTATGTACGTATAGTTTATTATAATGGTACTAAATTAGAACAGAAAAGTGGAAATAAAATTTAAATTTTTGAATCCATTGTTTTTCAATTCTGCTTAAATGAAAATGACATCTGCGGATGCTGACGTACTATATCTTTTAATACTTCATACGTCCATAAAAGAATTATCACAATTTTTTTCTCGATTCCTTTACAAAATTTTTGTCATATTCCTTTTTTAATAATAGACTCAACACAATTTATTTATTTATTTATTATTGGGCCTACATCCCCATATGATTTCTCTTCATCTTTTTCTTCACTTAAAAATTAATTAATCATTTTCTTTTTTCCTTTGGAGTATGTAGAAGCAACGTCAGTGGACCATGATTTGAAGTGCAACCCAGCCCATAAAAGTTTTTTTTTTCTTTATTTGCAGTAAAAATTAAATCGGCTTATCAGGTACGTGGCAGAATATGATTGAATAAGCTACAAAAAGAATTAGGCATGCCTGTCTCCAACATTCCAACAAATCTGGACTTGCGCAAAAACTTCATTCCTTTTCTTTTCCTGTCAAAAACTAATTACATTTTGGTCTATCCTCTTATTTTTGCTACAAGTGTTACACTATGATTGCTTCGTGAAATTTTAATAAGTATAAAATAAATTTTGGGATGAATTTTATCTAGGCACCAGTATTCTGATGTTCTAATTGAGTATATATACTCATTTTTTAATTTTTGCATTTGAAACCTCGTATGTTTCCTAATTCAATTTAAGTCATTTATTTTCCAACACTATTTATTGTTTAATTTTATTTTCAACAATGAAAAAATAACTTAAATAAAAATATATCATTTTAAAATAAAAAACACATTATTTTAAAAGACATTAAAAATATTTTTTTTATTTTTTAGTTCCAGTTAATAAAAATATTTAAATAATATAATTTAAGAAAATAAAAAATATTATTTTTATTTTATTTTTTGTGTTGTTCTATTCAACAATGTGCGACCACACGACCAACGTAACATTCTCATTTCAGCCGCTTCCAACTTGCTCTCAAGCGACTTCTTCATCGCCCAACATTCTGATCCATACAACATCGCAGGTCTGATTGACGTTCTATAGAATTTACCCTTCAACTTAAGTGAGACTTTCTTGTCGCACAGGACCCCAGTCGCTACTCTCCACCTTAGCCAACCCGCATTGATACGATGAGTGACATCATCTTCACACTCACCTTCCTTCTGAATGATCGAACCCAAATACTTGAACTTATCCGTACGGGGTGCAATCTGATCCGCAATCATTACCTCTACTTCTTCCTCGTTGGCCTCACCACTAAAGTTACACCAGAGATACTCGGTCTTAGACCGGCTCACAGGCAAGCCCTGGTATTCTAACTTAGACCTCCATAGCTCCAACTTCGCGTTCACCTCTCTCCTCGACTCCGCTACTAACACAATGTCGTCAGCAAAAAGCATGCACCACGGGACGCCATCCTGTATCCCCCGCGAAATGACGTCAAGGATTAGAGCGAAGAGAAGAGGGCTTAGCGCCGACCCCTGGTGTAGTCCTATCTCAACCGGGAAATACTGGGTGTCACCAACTGGGGTCCTAACGCAAGTCTTAGCTTGGAAGTACATGTATTGGATCGCCCTAACGAGCGGCAACGATACCCTCCTCTCTTCTAGACTCCTCCAAATAACATCGCGCGGAATGTTATTATAAGTCTTCTCTAAATCAATGAACACCATATGGAGGTCCTTACGCCTCTCTCTAAACTTCTCCATAAGGCGTCTGACGAGATGAATGGCTTCAGTCGTGGACCTCCCCGGCATGAAGCCAAATTGGTTCTGAGAGATCTCAACTTCTCTTCTAATCCTGCATTTCACTACTCTCTCCCAAAGTTTCATAGTATGACTGAGGAGTTTAATACCCCTATAGTTACTACAACTCTGAGCATCGCCTTCATTCTTGAAAAATGGCACAATAATACTACGCCTCCACTCCGTCGGCATCTTAGAACCTCTGAGAAGGATGTTGAACAACTCTACTAGCCATTGAACACCAACTTCCCCCAGACAAAGCCACACCTCAATAGGGATCTGATCCGGGCCTACAGCCTTATCTCTACCCATTTTAAAAAGGGCACCCTTTACTTCCTCCTTGCTGATGCGCTCACAGGAACTAAACGAACGAGCAGAAGAAAGACTAACTCCTTGCACCACCGGGTCGCTTCCCCTAGCCTCATTGAAAAGCTCAAAAAAATACTTATTCCACCTCTCCTTAATAGTCACATCGTTCACTAACACTTGGCCCAAATCATTCTTAATATACTTAACGGGACCCAGGTCGCGCCGCCCTCTTTCCCTAGCTTTCGCTAGTTTAAAGATAGCATTCGCTCCTTCTTTGGTGTCTAGGCGCTTGTACATCTCCTCGTAAGCCTCACCTTTAGCCTTAGCCACTGCCTTCTTAGCCTCTCTTTTCGCCACCTTGTACGCTACAAGCTTCAGGATTCTCTCATCCCCAGCACTAACCGACAAAAGCTCCTTAAATAGCACTTGTTTAGCCTTAACCTTCTTTTGGACCCCCTCATTCCACCACCATGCCTCCCTAGGTCCACTAGACCTGACCGAAGAAACCCCTACCACCTTCTCGCTCACACTCCTAATAGCATTGGCCATGTTGGTCCACATAAGGTTAGCATCGCCCCCCGGCAAAAAACCTCCTTCGCGGGTCAAAGATTCCCTGAATTCTGTCGCCTTCCCACCCTTCAGATTCTTCCAGAGAATCCTAGGTCTAGCTTCTCTAGCCCTGCTAACAACACGACCTCCCATGGATAAATACATAGCCAACAGCCGGTGTTGAGAAGCACAGGCCTCGCTCCGGAACACCTTGCAGTCCACGCATGCCCTAGCATCACGACTGCGCAAAAGAAGGTAGTCAATTTGCGTGTTGTGCCCCCCACTACCGAAGGTGATGAGGTGCTCAGCTCTCTTCTGAAAAACAGAGTTAATAATTACCAACTCATGCGCAGTGGCAAACTCCAACAGTGCGGAACCTCCTGCATTCCTAACTCCGAAGCCGAAACCCCCATGCGCACTATGGTAACCATACACCTCCTCACCAATGTGCCCATTGAAATCGCCTCCCAAAACAATAAATTGATCGTCTGGAATACACCCGACAAACTCATCTAAAAAGATCTAAAAAGCTTCCTTAACAAGCACACCCAAACCAACATGAGGGGCATACGCGCAAACCACGTTAACCACCTTCTCCCCAACAACCACTCTAACGGACATAATCCTATCGTTACACCTCTTCACTTCCACGACGTTATCCTTTAGCTCCTTAGACAAAAGAATACCCACACCATTACTCGAGTTAGCAAGTCATGAATACCATAATTTATACCCGTTCGCCTCCCTGGACTGTGCTCCCTTCCACCTAGTCTCCTGAATGCAAGCCACATCAACCCTTCTCTTACCCAAAACATCCACGAGCTCCAAAAGGTTACCCGTCAAGATACCCAAATTCCAACTACCGACCCGCAGATAGCGCGACATCGACCAACACAAAACACAAATGCAGTACGAAAAATAAACTAAGGTAAAAGAAAAAATAAAATATGATGAGAATGTAAAAGACAATTATAAGCTGGCAAACCGCAGAGAAATCACAGTAAATAATATATGTATGGCTGGCAAAAACGAAACTAAACGAAAAAGAACAATGATACCAGCCTTCGAGATGACTCAAAAAAGAGGAAGTCTTAGAGAGGGTTTCGAGCAGCTTAAAAAACCGGCAAGACAACTTGTAAAACAGACAGCTATATACTATATGCTATACTATTGTTAGATTGAAGGGGAGGGACTAAATGCAGCGTTGAGTAATTATTATTCCGGCGGTACGCCGGCCAAAAAAACGGCCAATACCGGCGCAAAAGGAATTAGGGGTCGCAGTTCACAGGTTCGTGCTTTCCGTCGACCCTAATCCAAGTTAAAGCAAAAATTTGTTAAATGAAATAGAAAAGACTAGCGGATCTGTAGAAACAGATCCGAAACAAAACTAACGGGCAAGATCTATAAAATGAAATCGACAGCGAATCGACTAAACCAAACAGAACCAAATCTGCAAGACAGACCAAAATACGAACAAAAGGAGGCGATTCGCTGCAGTGATACGAACAAAAGCCCTATGAAACGAACAAAAATCAGCACAGAAATTTCCTCTCTTAAGATACGAACAGAAATCAGAGCAGATCGACTCTTGCAAAAACGGTGTGAACCCGCGTTGACCTAGTGGCCTGCAGGTGAAACTGAAGAACGTCTCTATATGCAGCGTTACAATTCCCCACTGGCTACCTAAGCTAGTACCGATACAGACAAAGGTGCAACCTTCTCTCAATACAGTGATGATATTTCTAATTTCTAATTCTACACTCATACCAATGTGGTTTAAAATAAATTGTACAAAAACGTTCTAGTAGATGTAATTGTCCCTAAATACTTGTAGCAAAAGGCGAAATCCCTCGCCCCCAGGGCCCCCACCTCCCGGCCCGACAGGGATTGGTGGAGGAATTAAATCATGATGACTTAACAGCCCACTAGGTGGGAGGAGCGATCTTAGTGCGCGAGCCTATCCCCATATTGGAAAGATAAAACTCCCACATCATGCGGCTGTGACTAACACGCGTCAGAATAATCGCCACCAGAATCTACTGGCAAGACATTTGCCGTGCGGATATTGTCCCTAAATAGTGACTACATTAAAAACACCAAAAGTTTTTCAGTGCTCTATAAATAGACATCAACATTGTCGTAGTTATACATACAATTCAACTATTTTTTATTCTCTACCTATAATATCAATCTCACTTCCAAAAACTCCATATTTTTCTCTTTTCTTATGGATCCCACTGGGCACTATTTATCAAATCTATTAATTCTCCACAAATTCAGAAGCATCGTTAATTTGCTCTATATCAAGAGACTGTCTAAAATATATCGAGAGAGTATCTGGCATTCTACAAGGGCGTTTCACTTTTATCAAATGTCCATGTCTTTACTGGGATCGTGATATGATGAAAAAAGTAATGATTGTTTGCATTATCACGCATGATATATAAGATAGTGGAAGATGATTAACTAAACTATCATGATCCTGCATAATTTATGGAAATTTGGCCTACACAAAATTGTACACAAAGTGAAGAAGCCAAAAAAAATGATAGTTCAAATTTTAAATTATCTACAAAATGGTTTGTGAGCCTGTCCAGCTATATGGAAAAGGTCACAACTTTGTAACACAGAAGCACGTAGTGCTTTTATAAACGACTTGATCGAACATATGTGATAAAAATTCGATGATGATAATCGGTGCAATTTGTTTGAAGCAGTGGTTATTTATTTTCAATTTGGTATTTGGACTGCTGTAAGTTATGTCCTTATATGTTGTCATTGTTTTCTGTTGTATATTAATTTGTACTTTTTTTTGAAGTTTTTTTCAATTTTGAAATTATTTTAAATTATTTTAATTAATTAACTTATTATTAAAAATAACATAAAATTATCATAAAATATTGTGATTGAATGGTTAAAGTGATTACAGATAAACTATCTAAAATAGCCGTTGGATTGAAGTAAATATTAAGTCTATAAATAAAAAATAATAATAAAATATTAAAAATATCGAACGGTTTGGACTGTTGATGATATAGGTGGGTATGGACTTATAATATGGCTTCTCATATCCCAACAAAAAAATCTGCCCTTGGTTGTGGTAATTTGGTTTATCTCCATCACCTTTATCCGTTCCTATAATATTTGTATAATGATCGATGTTTTTCGTTGATATTTTTATATTTTTAAGATGAGAAGTCATTATTGCATGTAGGTTTGTGCCTTTCGGTACGAATAGACTAAAAAACTCTTATTTTGTTATTTTATTTTGTTATTGTGTTATTGTTGATTGGAGATTTGATAAAAATTTGAATTTTAATTCCGTCTGTCAACATATCAATACTTTTAGAGAAAATATTATGAGACTTAGTGATAATTATAATTTTCTTTAAATAATTTTTATTATGATGGACTTAGTGAAAATAATATTTAATCTTATTTTTGCGGATCTGACGGGGGTGGATCTGACGGTTGGATCAGTTGGGGGTGGCCCAGCACCCGCCTGCCACCCCATTGGCTCCGCCTCTGCTCTTGACCCTTTTGATCTCTTTGATCATTCACGAAATAAAACAACAAATCAAAACTTATTTGAAAGCATAATGAGCCAATGAGAGATAAATGCGCCACAAATGCGCCACAAATTGAGATTTTTAAATATTTCATTTCGGATCAAATGTAAGTAAAGATTTATGATAGCGTTTTGTTGAACCGAATTCTGATATCGCTTTCCTTGTTTTCATTTCTTATTTGTTTGTGAGTTGGGAAGAGATTGAGAGGGTTTTGGTATGGTTTGATTTATTGGATGTGGTTCGAGTACTTCAATTGTATTTATACTTGTAAACTCGACCTTTGGACATCTTCATCATCAATGCGGAATGATTTTAATTGATGTGTTTAATTTCTGCATTCATAGCCTATTTGATTCGTATTATTTGAGGTTTAAATTTTGCAATATTTGTGTCTTCCGTAACCCCTCTTTGAAAGTATAGAGATGACTTGAAACATATGTAATTGATATATTTTTGGTGTTGCTTAAACTACCTTGTACCGTACTACCATTTGTGCACAATACTCATGCGCATTAAATTAAGGGGTTTAACTTTTATATAGTATAGATTGTTCTTGTGTTTAAGAATGTTTTATTATTTAACATACATAAAGTATGATATATTGATTAGTATCCCGCATTAAACAAGATGATATATTAGTATGGTACATTGGACAATATACCATAATAACCTAAGTGGTAATTTTCATTTGAACAAATAGTTACTTGATAAATGAACTAATTTCTAATTATCGAAATATCAATTAATGTACTAACTAATATTAGGTTATGTTGTGCGGCGATTAAAACGTCTCTATAGGCGATCGTCATCACGATCAGAGAAACCAACCATGGAAGACATACTCTGGACAAACTCCTAGAGTTCGGCATAATACGGCGACCGTCTTTTGGTACCCAGCGATCGTCTACTAATATCTGACGATCGTCTTTAATGAGCGAACCAGAGGCGATCATCTCGTGCCACGTATGGATCCAGCATCCGTCAAAGTCGTCGAAGACCGAATCTTGGGCAGTGGCCCACGTGCGGATCTTCAAAGGATACGGACATATGGGATCTTTGGCCGCGGTGGCCCACGTGAGGATCTTCAAAGGATACCGACAGATAGGATCTTTGACCCCAGCCTGTCACCTGCCACACCTACCGACAAAGCCGCCGAAAGGTACAAAGTGGGTCCTCCCCAGACAGCTGCCCAGGACGCGTGTTGGCCTCCCATTGGTTCGCATAGCTGGCGCCAAAGAAGAAATTTGCACTTTAAGGGAGCAATTTCACGTGACGGGACGATCGGCCACCTTATTATAATATAAAAAACGGCGGTCGGCCGCGATCGCCTGAGGGCCCCCAACTACCTTGTCCCCTATAAATAGAGAGCTCACGGCAGCAGCAAAGGGGACGCGAAATTACTACGAATTCAGTGCAAAATACATACCAAAGAGAGAATCAAAGGCTCTTTTGGCAACCACTAATACATTCATAGTGATATTCATACACATTCATCATATATCCCAAACAAGAACTCACAGATATATCTATCTGGTTCTTCCGGCAATCTACGCGCTCTAAAGCCTAGATAACTAGAAGTCTTTACACTCCTTGTAGTAGATTCTAACATTAATATTTGTACTCGACAGTATATTTATTAATAACATCTCGCGAGAGCATTCAAGCCCGGGATTAACAACTCGGCAAATCTTGTGTTATCTTTTTTCTCACGGAAGTATTCTCGCATTTGTTTGTTACTCGATCATTCCAGCAATACTATCTCCGGATAATATTTTGGGTAACAACAGGTTAGACATTTTATTCTAAAAATAATGACCACTCCGAAATTTCATAATCCTCTCCTTTAATGTGTATACGAGATATAATTCTAAACATGCGCACTGCGTATACAAGATGATAGGATAATTATAGACGTGTGTATAACAATAATGTGCTAGTAATAATAATACTAATCCGTTCAAAAAAAAATAATAATACTAATAATAATATAATGCCCCATCCTTTTTGTTAAATCTGTTGCTTTTCTGAAAAAAATAACTTTATTCTGTCTATTTTCTAGAAAATCAAAGAGAAATAGTTTTATTTTTCAGTTTTACCCATTTTCTTGATTTTATAGATAAACCAAACCAAACTAAACATACCCAGTATATCCCGCTCAGAGCAGGGTCTGGGGAGGATAAAATATACGCAGACCATGTCCCTACTTATTACGGTAGGGAGGCTGTTTCCGTGAAGATCCCCAGCTTAGTGCAAAGCAGAATCTTGTGTGATAAATACAAAGGAAAACATGTGATTCAAAAAAGCTCGAGACCATACCTGAGCCCATGGCTTGATCCACATGGGACTTACCTAAGCGAAATTTGGCTACTTCACTCCCGATGAACGCTGACATCTCCCTGTCAAAAATACACCACACGCAAAGACAATAGGATAAAATATACAATAAAATTAAAAATGCAATGCTCTATGTCAAAGCTAACCGAGACAACCCAACCCTGAAGCTCTCAACTACAGCACCGCTCCAAACTAAAAAATCCACAACTCTAATCTGGCGCCTCCAAACGCACCACAACTTTTGATTTTATAGATGATGTATGATATGCAGGTAGTCGACTTTCTCACGGGGCATATGAAGAACATTATTGGGACTTTGTGTTACAATTAATAGATTTAATATCGTGAGTTACTCTAAAAAAGACTAAAATATTCCTTAATATATATCAACATTTCTATCAAACAATTATTTTCTTGTAAAATATGTGTGCATAACAAAATGAAGGAGAGTAATAATCATAGAGATACCATCTTAAATTGAGCCGAACCCACAAAGCCACCCTTGTAAGATATTAATATTTTCATAAATATTGGCGTGGCGCTGCACTCAGCGTTCGCTTCGGGCGGATCTATCCTAAGTCTGGTGGTGCACGTGCACCACCAAAAATTTCCCGAACCAAAAAAAAAAATTTGTACCAAAACAACGTCGTTTTAACGCCGTTTTGATCAAAACGACGTCGTTTTGACATTTTTAATTAAAAAAAGTGGAAAATTCAAAAAAAACTGCTCGTCCGTTATTTTTTTTGATGGTACATCGGTGCACCAATAATTTTCGAATATTGGATCCGCCTATATCGCCACCCGACTGTCACGGCCAGTAATTCTTTCTCGGCGAGATGTTGCTGGCCGACAAACCACAATGGGCCGTTTTTTCTTCGATATTAGTTGGACATGACGTTGATGATCAGTGTCTGACAGTCACTGAAGATTAAATAGAATTATTTTTTAAAATATATTGATATACATTATTAAAACTGGATTACTAAACACCGCCCTAAATTACTAGTCACCGCCCTATAGTATTACTTGTTTGTCCTTACTTCACATTCAGCAGATTTGTAATCCTACCTTCTCAATACTTTTCTCTCTCGACCTATTCGAAAGAAGCCACCAGCCGCCTCTGCACAGCCGCCGCACCGCCGCCATGACCGGAAAAGGAAAAGCTCCGGTAAATAATTTTTTTTGGGTTTCTGCTACTTTGGCCGCGGCCGCCGTGTCGGAGTGCACGACGGAGGCCGCGGTCGATTTTTTGTCACAGGCGTCCGCCGATGACGCCTGGCCATGGCACAGGCGTCCGCCGATCCCGCCTGTCCATGGCGCAGGCGTCCAGGGCGGATGCGCAACCATTAGTATAGACGTCCAGGTCGGACGTCTTAACCATGTACAGGCATCCAGATCGGACGCCTATACACTGGATAGGCGTCTGAAACGGACGCCCGAACCATGGTCGTGGCGTCCAGACCAGACGCCCCTACCTTGGTGCAGGCGTCCTGGCCGGACGCTCCAGTCACTTTTTCGGAAAAAAATAAAATTTTCAATCAATAATTAATAATGTGTATTGTTTGTATGATTATTATTCATTAGTTGTATTATTTGCTAAATGCAGATGAGAGGAGGAGCGGGCAAATCTATGCCGCAAGTCACAGAGTTGATGGGTTCTGGAGCGCGTCACACCAGAGCTCGTGGTGTTGATGCTTCCGTTCGTAGACAGCGGGAGGCAGAGCGTATGGGATTCGAGGACGTACCTTATACTGACTTTGGTACTGAGGATTCGAGCGAATATTATTCGCACGACGAGGACGACGATCATGAGGGCGGTGATGATTCTTCTTACTTTTCGTGCCAGGTTCGAAAGGGGAGAGGGGGGAGGTTTGTCACTTCTGGGTCAACCAGTAGTAAACGACGTAGGGCAGAGAATGACACATCATGGATGGTTACTGAGGCGATGCCTGGTGGCCCTATCGACGGCAGCGTTATCCCGAGTTTTGGTGGGCATGTCGCCGCGCATATCTGGACTAGAGAGATGAGAGGTTTGCTGAAGTGTCACACGAGGACTGCTGCTTGTCAGAGCTTGAGTCAGTGACGCTCAGTAATGTCACCCTCTTTAGTGAGCCGGATCAGTGGGACTGGGTTATCCCACCTGATGGACGCCATGTTCAGAGACATTGACTCCTCGTTGATCTCCACTCGGTGGTGTGCATCTGCATACCCATATTCAATATATTACATATTATCGTAACAATATCAAACTTAAAAAGTGTATCACGAGTATTAACAAATTTGTTCATACCCGATGAAGAGGCATTTTGGACTGATGCAGAAGAGCTGCGGCCACGACCACTGGATGACCGGAAACGGCCACGACCCCTTTGGCTATACTCCCAACCACTAGGCTCGCGTCTGGTCGATGAACTTCCTCTTGGTCGACCCTTAACTGCAGTATTCACTTGTGGTTCAACGTAACACGTTTGATCAGTGTGAAGATGAATGTGGATAATAAGTGATACGTTACGGACAACTGCAGGATCTCTCTGTCTCACCTCATCGACAAGGCTTGGAAGTATCGCTGGTCTTCCGATTCAGCACCGGTAGAAGGATCGACAAATTCGGTCGTGTCCACACCATCACTAATAATAAGTGTTTGCCAAAATATGTGAAGACGATTAACACTACATGGGGTCCGCGATTCCATAACTCTCTTGAGCTCACACGCACAAGGAACCTGATGGGTGGTTTGGAGTGCACAACCGCAACGATGGTAATTCTCTCATACGTGTCAATTCATTCGACAGTAATCGCAGACAATGATGGGAAACACGATAGCGCAAGTAGTTGAATGGAAAACCAGAGTACACCACGCCTGTACGACACCTAGACTGTTCAAGTGTGTATCTGATCTGCGTTAGTTGTGATTCAATCTCCTGGTTCACTTTGGTCCAGATGGTATCGAGGGCTCCGGTGGAAGAGTTAAGCCATTGCTTTAACTCGGCATGTGCACTCTTTACTCTACAAGTGGTTGTGTTTCCAAAATGAAGCACTTTATTCGTCCACACAACAACGAACATCTCCTTGTATTTTAGCCATGTACCCTCAACGTAGGATATCACTTTAGGATTCCATCTCCATGTATCCTTCATGAGTTGCACCACTTGATCGTATTCCTCTTCGGTCGCCGCTTTCATGATTTTCTTCCATTTCCCATTTTTAAACTTTTGGTCCATTTCTTTATCTTTTCCACAAATTCTGTAGACCTTGTCTTCAACATCCTTATTAATATGCCATGTACAAAGTAAGTGGGCACTCTCTAGAAATATCTCTCCAATAGGATGCATCAATCCCAACTCGCTATCCGTAACAATAACCGTCGGATGAACATCAAACCCAAGCAAAATTTTCAACTTCTCCAACACCCACGCATAGCTCGATTCAGTCTCATCTTTTATAATTGCATAGGCGATTAGGAAGTTCTTGTTACATGGAGTCATCACGACTATCTCGAGGAATGACATCTTATACTTATTCATTTTGTAAGTAGAATCCATGCCAATGAACCATCTATAGGTTCGGATTAAGTTGATTGATGTTGAATGTGCCATGAACACATGGGTAACAACATTTGTATCCGGGTCGGCCTGCGTCCAATATACGTAGTTATTAAATCCTGACGAATGGTGGCCCGACCGACGACATCTCTTTCTTCCAAATCATGCTTCCTCAAGTGGTCTCTATATTTATAGATATGTCGTCTAGTCGGTTTGTCCTCGGGAAATTTATTCTGAATGGCCGCCAAGATGGCACACGACTTGGATTGAGCAGCACTCATTTCACGAACAACTTATTTGGCCGATTTACTCAGTCGACTCATTTGACGATGCCCCTCCGGATATACAATAAATGAGTGATTGTGCATACCCTTACTCCTAGACATCGGTCTGATTATCCAACCACTCAAGTCATGCAATTGTTCGGCCTTTATCTGAAATGTACACTTGCATGCTTTCGTCTTTGTGTCTTTTCGAGCAGCGACATCCAAATCTCTTAATACCCCTCTGTGCCGTTCACCACAATTACATCTCAATAGCTTTGTCTTTCCTTTATTCTTGTACGACGAAATGATCAACTCGAAACCAATTTGAAGAGCAATTTTTTTCACCCAACCAATCGCATCACAATCACTATCGAATATTCCGTCATTGACGAAATAACCACTATAATCAACGCCGTCACCTTCAAATTCTTCCAATATAACATGAAATTTTTAATTGACAGAATGTTAATAATACCAATAATATTAGTACTAAAATTTAAAAACATGCAAAAAAAGCGTCCAGGCGTCCAGAAATTGCGCCTGGACCATGGCAGAGGCGTCTGGAGCGGACGCCTGGCCAAGGTACAAGCGTCCAAATCGGACGCCCAGGCCATGGTGCAGGCGTTTCGTCTGGACGTCTAAACCATGGACCGAAAGGCCTGTTGCCGACGCTGTACCATGGTCCAAAGGAATGTGGACGCCTGCCATGGTTTGCGAATATTCAGACACCTGCGTCATTTTCTCCAAAAAAATTACCTCGAGATCTGATATATTTGATTATGTGTTGGGTAGAACAAATAAAAAACTGTTTCTAGATTTCAATTCGAAAAACTTGTTTGGTGGTAAAGAATTGTGTGTTGGGTAGAAATAATGAAAAATTGTCAAATGAGTAAAAAAATAATTTTTAAGGACGGTGTCTAATAATTTAGGGCAGTGTTTAGTAATACCTATGAAAATGATGAATTACTTATATAAGTTCATTTTTCTTTTACAACTCTCTTAATATTTTGTCTCATCACTAATTGACGCGGATGCATGTGGTTTTTACTACGCTCCAAACTAAAACACTAGTCAAATTGCCAAAATCAAATAAATTAATATCAAGAAAACGTCATTCCAAGCATCCGTTATATACAGTAAGTTGCACTATCACAGCTGTATACATATTGTCGTTATATGACACATATTGCAAATTTTCTGCTTAACAAAAGTTAGTCCACATAAGCTACACCTAAGGTTCCACGATTTGAAGAAGACTTGTGTGTGTGTCTATATATATATATATATAAATATATATATATATTTAGTCCGAAATGATCGCATGTTCACCGCGGGACATTTTTTAATAAAGAGGGACATAAGATAGGATAGGATGGGCGATCGTCCCCTCGTTTTTATTCATGTATGTACTAGAGATTTGATGTGCCATATAACAGGATGGCGATGATATAATAAAATTGACAATTAAATTACTAGACTATTTGTTGAAAAATAAAAAATATGTGGGTTCTTAAAGTGTTATCCGTATTTTTGGCGTTACAAAAAAGAATCAAAAAATTTTGGTCGGCCGCCGACGGTGGCCCACCGAAAAGTAGGCAGGCGGTCTGACGTCTAAAAAAAAGTTGGTCAGTCACCGGAGATCCGTCGACGGTGGCCCGCTAGAAAGCAGGCCGACAGTCTGGCGTAAAAAAAGATGGTCGGTCGCTGGAGGTTCGCCGGAAAGCTGGACGGCGATCTGGCATTTAAAAAAAAATTGACCGTCGTCGGAGGTCTACCGGGCAGCGACCTAGCGTTAAGAAAAAAGGCCGGTCGTCGGAGGTCCGCGTGCCGTCTGCGGTGGCGCGTCGGGAAGCAAGACAGACGGCCTGGCGTTAAAAAAAATGGTCAATCGCTGGAGGTCCGCCGGAAAGCAAGCCTGCGGCCTCGCATAAAAAAGCAAAACAAAAAAAAAAAAGAAATGGTCGGTCGCCGGAGGTCCGATAGCCGGATGGAAAGCAGGTCAGCAATCTGACGTAATAAACAAATGTTCGACCGTCGGAGGTCTGCTGGCGATCGGCGCCCCTGCCAGAAAAACTGGTCGTGCGGAGGTCCGACGGAAATCCTCGTAAGAAATATTTTTTTCGAAAAATAATTATCTTTTTAATTTAATTTAATTTAATATTCTAAGAGTATTTTTGAATATTTATTATTGTTGAGTATTTCTTGAAATTATTACGAATTAAGAGAAGGGAAAAAGAGATGAGGCCGGGTACAATAGTCATTTCAGGTGCACACTATGATAAAAAAACACTACCGTCATTTATATTATAGATAAATGGATTAGCTTAAATGTGAATTGGTACGGAAAATAAAAACTTAACTCTATATATTTATTATAAAATTACTATACATATAGAATGTTTTAATATATATTTATTTTTCTTTCGTTGCACAGTAAATACATACTAAATGCATACATACACACTCACGATTCTATTTAATGATTGGTTCCTATCCGAACCAATTCACACACACACACACATATATATATATATATATATATATATAAAAGAAAATTAGGACGAGATACATGCATAGGTGGAATACGAACTTTATAATTCAAGGGGCCAAAAATAATATTTTATTCAAACATAATACATCAGGAAATATAATTTGATTTAATGTAATATAAATATTTTAAAAAGCACAAAAAATACTAGTCAAAGTTCTACCATATTGAAAACAAGAGGAAAAAAAAACTTCAAACATCCTTCATCAAAGTGTAACTCGCCGATTTCTTGCGCCTTTAGTAGTTGACCGCCTAGTTAAAGTTTAGACAATCAATTTGAACCTAAATGAATCAAGTGGACAGTGTAAAACCTAAGGCAGTAAGGTTTATCACAGTAAAATACCTAAGTTGAAGGATTACTATGTTTCAAAAAAAAAAAAAATGAAGAATCAGTAATTAAATTTTTTTAAAACCAGATAAAATAACTACATGTACATATACAACAGCCAACAGTACAAGCAAGCGAAGGAATATTACGTAAACTGATAAACTATTCATCAATTCATACATGTAAAATATAAACCCTAGGCAGTGCATTTGTCCCCCAAAACGAGATAATCCATTACACAACAAATATCCTAGTTTAAACAAAATCTTATTTCTGGGGTTCCAAATTCAAACATGATGGAACGGGTTCGGATGATGGTGGTGGACAGTTCAGGCAGTGGTCCGCTAGGTAGCACGGAGACGGGGACGGGGACGAAAAACGGGGACGGAGACGGGGACAAAAAACAGCATGATCAAAATTTCAACATACGGTGCAGCGTAGATGCAGGAAAAAGAGTCAAAATTAAAATCCATACATAGTTCTAAACTTATAATCCATACATATAATATCAAAAGTAAACTTAACTAAAAATTGAAAATCTTAAAAGAACAATAAGATCAATCAAATGATGAGAAGGCGTATTCAAGCAAACAAATTAACGGCACATTTTCAAATACATAAAAACAAAAGAATTAAATAATTTTAGAAATTATCAAATTAACAATCTAAATCCATAAAATCACAAACAATCGATATTAAATACACAATTTTAAACACGATTATATACAATATAAAAAGTATGAAAAACTCATCAAAGAAAAACTACCCATTGAATAACTCATCAAAGAAAACTCTAATTTATATAATACATATTAACTATAATTAACATTAACCAAAAAAAAAAAAACATTTACATGACAAATTCAACCTGTACATGAGAAAGAAAAGGGACTGTACAGCAAAAAAGAAAAAAAAATAGAGATTACCCAGTGCCCGGCGCCCCGCTTAGGAATTTACAGACTATCCCCAGCGGGACGGCGCCCCTCTTAGGAGTACAGCAAAAAAGAAAAAAAAAAAAGGAAAAAAAAGAAAGAAGAAGAAGAGATGGAGATGAATTATGTGACTAACGGCCGGCGGAAGGCATTAAATATGATGGGGAACGGACAAAAACCCATCCGGCCGTCCCAGATACGTCCCCAAATTGCAGCCAAACCGTACCCAATTTGTGTGATCGAATCCACCAGCCTTGAAACGTCTCGGGGACGAATCCCAGCCGAACCCGTCCCGTCCCCGTCCCCGCAGCGTCCCCAGCACGGCAACGGCCTTGAAATAGGCGACCCCGTGCTTCATAGGTGGTCCGTGGGCAGTCGAGGTGGACATAGGACATGTTCTCTTGGGCTATGTTGGTAGTCGATCCACCTTGGCATCCACCTAAGCGCTCCAGGCAGCCGACCAGCCGAGCAGATCCCGGAACCGAACCGGTCATAGACCCGATTATCTCTCGGGCTCACAAAGAACCGGACCGGACAGAGACATTAGAGTTGACCCGGAACCCGACCCAGAAGGACCGCGCAGACCCTAGATGAATACGCTCCGAACCATAATCATAAACAAGACCGACCAGAATAGCGGGAAGCTCGGGGTACGACCCCATAGTAGACCGACCAGAACATCGGGAAGCTCGAGGGCCGACCCCGTTGTCGGTCGCAACAAATAAGTATTGCCAAAAGCACGAAGAACAGGCAGACAGGACAATTAAGGAGGGCTGTCATATCCCTTCCCAAAGCACACCTAAGAAGGTGACACGCGTCGAAGAAGTCACTACACTGTGACAAATGTCATAAGCATATTCATCTGAATCTTCTAGCTGTCATCTCATGAATGGCTAATATTGGCTATATATATGCCAGGAGAATGTACAATAAAAGGGACTTTAAAAAAAGCTGGAAAAATACAAGTTCCGAATATAAACTGTTGACGTCTGATTTGGTCAACGTCACGTGTGCTGATCTGGACGAATGGATCGAAGCCACGTAGAAAATAATAAGCAGGACGTATAAACAGAATGGAAAGTACTGGACCATTAAATTTTATTAATGATCTTGATAAAGAGTCGAGCCGGGCCGAAAATATTTTTGCCAGTCCGTTTTGCTGGTGCTTGCTAATTACAAGTCTTATCCTTTTCTTTTTTCTCTCTTTTTCTCTCTCTCTCTCTCTATGTATTTTTCCAGCTTTTTTTAAAGTCCCTTTTATTGTACATTCTCCTGGCATATATATAGCCAATATTAGCCATTCATGAGATGACAGCTGGAAGATTCAGGTGAATATGCTTATGACATTTGTCACAGTGTAGTGACTTCTTCGACGCGTGTCACCTTCTTAGGTGTGCTTTGGGAAGGGATATGACAGCCCTCCTTAATTGTCCTGTCTGCCTGTTCTTCGTGCTTTTGGCAATACTTATTTGTTGCGACCGACAATGGGGTCGGCCCTTGAGCTTCCCGATGTTCTGGTCGGTCTACTATGGGGTCGTACCCCGAGCTTCCCGCTATTCTGGTCGGTCTTGTTTATGATTATGGTTCGGAGCGTATTCATCTAGGGTCTGCTCGGTCCTTCTGGGTCGGGTTTCGGGTCGGCTCTAATGTCTCTGTCCGGTCCGGTTCTTTGTGAGCCCGAGAGATAATCGGGTCTATGACCGGTTCGGCTCCGGGATCTGCTCGGCTGGTCGGCTGCCTGGAGCGCTTAGGTGGATGCCAAGGTGGATCGACTACCAACAAGGGCCCCCGAGTCCAGGGCCGTGCGGCCGGGCCAGTCCGGAGTCGTTTCAGATTGAGGCCGATCCGGCTTGGGGCTGGATAAGATCTCTCGAAGGGACGTCTCTTCGAGAGCCGCGTCGATTTGACTTCGGGGTCTTCAAGAGTCATAATAAGGGGGACGCGTGGCGGGACGTAATTTGTCGTTGTGTTTCACGCGTCTTTGATCTTCGTGACGATTCATTATGAATCGCCGCTTCACGTGCTTTGGCATTTAATGCCCTTTTTTATCCTATAAATATAGAAAACCTCCTTCTCTATTGCTCCCTTCGCCATTTTCGTGTCTGGTTGCAGAGAATAGGGAGGTTTTTTCGGCGTTCTTTTCCCGTTTTCAGAAAGAAGTTCCCAGTAAGCTTTTTCTCTTTTTCTTATTTTATGATGTCGGAGCGGAGGGATACGGTGGCGGATCTGTCCATGGGTGATGTTCCTGTTGACTGGAGCGACGAGGATGGCGGCGAGGTCGCGAGATCGCCGGATTCTGGAGATGCAGATTTTGGAAATGCGGGGGTGGTGACGCCGTTGACGGCGGTTGGTGAGACTCGGGCCTGGATTCGGCCTCGGCCGTCTCCTTTTGTTGAGGCGGAGTGGGATTCGGCCTCGATACGCAGCACGGTCACCGATGGGCAGCTGGAGGCTTGGCGGGGGCGATTTAAGATACCCGCGGTGGTGCGGTCGTTTGCTCCGAATCCAGAGGAGAGACCTCACATCCCGCCCGTCGGCTGCACGGCGGTGTATTACCGCTCCCTGTTGTCAGGGCTGAGGTTTCCGCTTCCGTTGGTTCTCTCCCGGTGGTTAAGGCAGTGGGGCCTTTGTATTGCCCAAATTCATCCGAATTCTTAGGCTCGGATGGTGGATCTTTTGATCCTTTTCAGTCAACATGGCTGGGCCGAGCCCAGTTTTGAAAAGTTCAATAGTCTCTTCTTATGGAGTTCGGTCGGCCGATCCGGCTCTGGCTGGTTTTACTTGACAGCCCAGCACGCGATGTATAAAGAATTGGTGGATGCACCGGAGACCATCCATAGTTGGAAGGAACAGTGGTTCTATGTAGGGGGGCCGTGGAGAAGCTCGGTTGAGGAGTGGGAGCCTGGTGTGATGGACGCCGAGCTTCGGGTCCCAGAACACTTCACTGCTAAAATGAGTAAGTGTCGTGTTTTGTATTGCTGTTCCCTTTTTTGTCTAACGCTTATAATTTATTGCTTGTGCAGAACGTATCCCGGCTCAAGAGACTTCCTCCTTGTTTGACGACCGGGTTGAACAGCTCTTGGATCTTCCTGCCGATCGGAGGAAATCGCATCTTCTGGTTACTGAGGATAACCTTTGGGCAGCGGGACTTCGATCAACTGATCCGAGCAGAATGTCTTCATCAGGTAGCTCTTTTTTTTAACACGTCTTCCTTATCCAGTCCCTAGGGGCAGGAGTTCGTCGGGACGGAAAGAGACGCCTGCGCAGCGGGTGGCGAGGCTGGCTGCTGAGGCCGCCGAGCGTAGGGAGCGCACGGGCAAGCGGAAGAGAGTAGAGGCCGAGCCTGAGGATAACGTGACCAGGGCTGAGGGTTTCTCCATTCCTGAAATTGTTGTGCCCGCCCCAAGCCCTGTACGGACGGGCCGTGCGAAGGGTAAGGAGCCCGCGATTGATTTGGAGAGCCACTATCTCCCGGTGAATAAGGACCGGGAAGAACCTTGTGCCCAAATGAAGGGGCGGCAACCGCGTTGGTTCCTTGACTACGTCCGGGCAGCCACCCCAACCGCCGAGATGCTCGACCGGGTCCCTCCAGCGGTGGTTGAGTCCAGCCATGTCCCCATTTTGGGTTGGACGCCGAAAATGGAGATGGTGACCAATGACATGGGTCCGAATGAGCAGATCTAGTTTGGAAATGCTATGATGGGCCGCGCGTTGTGTACCTATGTAAAGGCCACTGGGGAGTTGATGGCCCTGGTTGAGAAGCACAAGAAGGCAGAGACCGATCTCAAGGCCTTACAGGAGGAGCACCACCTCTGCCCTTCGCTTATCAAGTCTCTGGAGGAGGAGATGACCTCTCTGAAGGGTGAGATGGAGCTTCTGGAGAGCCGGGCCTTCGAGGCCAATATCTGGAAAGGAAAGGCCAACGAGATGGCCACGGCGGCCGAGAAGGCGCAGAAACGGTGTCTGGACATAAGGGCCGAGCACGAGGCCTATCTGCAGAATACTAAGGCCCAACTTGAGCAACTGACCGAGCGGGTCCATACTTGTGAAGCTGCGGGTTATGCCAGGGGCCTTGCCGACGGGGCGACTGCTTTCCAGAAGACACCTGAGTTCGAGGAGTTGATTAACCTTAACTATGTCTCCACTTGTTATGATATATTGGATCTCATGAAGGAAGGAAAGACCGTTGAGGAGGTCGAGGCCTATATAAAGTCTCAGGCGGCCGACTTGAAGGTTGAATCTCTCGGAGCTGATAAGCCGAAGGCCGCGGAATTTTTCGAAGACCCGGTGTTGATTCCGTCCGGCGAAGGTGAAGGACAGTCTTCTCAGGCGGCCGGTCAGGAGGACAGGGCCGAGTATATTTTTTGTTTTATTCCATGTATGGCCTGCATGCCGTTTTTCTTTGGTTTCCTTTGCATTCTGATGTAGAACGGCTTATTTTTAAATGAATGAAATCTTTTATGGCATCTGTTGCTTTTCTTTGTATGTTTGGGCCTGGTTGGTTTGGCCATTGCCTTTTCTGTTCACCTTTTGTTGATTGTGCCGGGTGGGCTGACCTTATGCGGTGTCGAGGCAAACTCGGTCTTATAGTGCCGGATGGGCCGGTCCTATTAGGTGCCGAGGCGAACTCGGTCTTATAGTGCCGGATGGGCCGGTCTTATTAGGTGCCGAGGCGAACTCGGACTTATAGTTCCGGATAGGCCGGTCTTGTTAGGTGCCAAGGCGAACTCGGTCTTATAGTGTCGGATGGGCCGGTCTTATGAGGTGCCGAGGCGAACTCGGCCTTATAGTGCCGGATGGGCCGGTCTTATGAGGTGCCGAGGCGAACTCGGACTTATAGTGCCGGATGGGCCGGTCTTATTAGGTGCCGAGGCGAACTCGGACTTATAGTGCCGGATGGGCCGGTCTTATGAGGTGCCGAGGCGAACTCGGTCTTATAGTGCCGGATGGGCCGGTCTTATTAGGTGCCGAGGCGAACTCGGACTTATAGTGCCGGATGGGCCGGTCTTATGAGGTGCCGAGGCGAACTCGGCCTTATAGTGCCGGATGGGCCGGTCTTATTAGGTGCCGAGGCGAACTCGGACTTATAGTGCCGGATGGGCCGGTCTTATGAGGTGCCGAGGCAAACTCGGTCTTATAGTGCCGGATGGGCCAGTCTTATGAGGTGCCGAGGCAAACTCGGTCATATAGTGCCGGATGGGCCGGTCTTATGAGGTGCCGAGGCGAACTCGGTCTTATAGTGCCGGATGGGCCGGTCTTATGAGGTGCCGAGGCGAACTTGGACTTATAGTGCCGGATGGGCCGGTCTTATGAGGTGCCGAGGCGAACTCGGTCTTATAGTGCCGGATGGGCCGGTCTTATGAGGTGCCGAGGCGAACTCGGTCTTATAGTGCCGGATGGGCCGGTCTTATTAGGTGCTGAGGCGAACTCGGACTTATAGTGCCGGATGGGCCGGTCTTATGAGGTGCCGAGGCGAACTCGGACTTATAGTGCCGGAGGAGCCGGTCATTCGAGGTGCCGAGGCGAACTCGGTCTTATAGTGCCGGAGGAGCCGGTCATTCGAGGTGCCGAGGCGAGCTCGGTCTTATAGTGCATTTGAATTAGAGATGAAATAGAGTTGAATTTTATTGATAATACCTTCCTAAGGACATGGCATTCGACGTATGAATTAATCCTTGGCCATTCATATATTCTAGCTAACAAACTCCGTTCTGAAGGGCTTTGTTACTCTCGTACGGTCCCTGCCACTTGGATTCAGGAGGTCCCGGATCTGGCCCCAATACTCGTTTAAGAATGAGGTCTTCGGCCCGGAAGCTTCGATGATGAACCTCGGGTGCTTTATAGATGGTATTCCGTCTTTCTGCTTGGTTCTGTTTTTGGGCGACGAGGACCAGGTTTTTAAAGTCACATTGATCTTGTTCTTCGAAATGGGTTCTCCGGTGGGCGTGTGTTCCAATCTCGACCGGGGTCGTCGCCTCAGTACCGAAGGCTACGAAGATATTTCTCAAGTGGCGGACCGATGCGTTGCCAAGTCCTCAGGGAGTTCTTCGGGCCGTGACCCTTTGCGCTTCTCGAGGCTGGTCTTGAGGTGCGGTTGTATAATGGTATTGATCGCCTCGACTTGTCCGTTGGATTGTTTCGTATATGGAGGTCGTAGTAGAGGGACTAAGGGGTCCTGAGCGACTTTCATATATGATTGTTTATTTTTTGCTCGGTGGCCTTTCTTTAAGATCCAGCCAGTAATATCTTTGTTGGAGCAATTTGTGGGCCGATACCGGGCCGCTAAAGTGGCTGCCGCGTGTCCGCTTGGGCACCTTTCTGAGGGCAGGCTTGGTTAAGCCTTTCAGCGATGGAACTGGATACCTCCGCCTAAGGTTCCTTCAACGGTTAGGGGTGGAAGTAATCTTGTCTTTGTAGCTGGGGGCTAGAAAACCTGAGCAAGTGGCCGAGCAGAGCAAACGTTGGTCGGGGCCGGCGAGGGCCATTCCTGCGCTTGTCTTCAGGGGGCTAGTATGAGTGCATAGACCAGTTCTACCGGGGCGTATCCGAGCTCGGCATCAGATAGGCCGGATGTCGGACCGCGTTTCCCGATCAAGCGAAGGCGGTGCAGGTTGCAGCGGGATTCTCCTCGGGTCGGCAGTGGCAGGATTGTTGGTAACTCGGTCAGCCGGGCCCCTCTTTCCTTATAAAAATTATACCTTTGCTTATTTCAGTTTTACTAACATGTCCCACTTTCTGCTGTTTTTTCATCATCTCGAATTTTAAGTTTCGTTGTTGGCCTCCTAATGGCCATTATTCGGGCGCTTATGCGGAAAACTCATTAGGTTCCGGTGATTCCATCTGACCTCAGCCTAATCTTTGCCCAATAATGGCTTGAGTTTTCTCGCCTGCATCCCAACAGATTACTCTTTCCGGATTACCAGGATCTTTGTGAGGATCTGACGGGAATTCCGAAAGCGCTTGCAGATATTATGGTGCATGTTGATTGCAACTCTAATTTGAAGGATACGAGGGCTCTTTGAGAAATCTTCTAGAGCTTTGAGTTGCGCTCGATATCCTTCGAGTTATGACCTTTAACAGGTCAGCCGAGTCGAGCAGGAACTCATGGTCACAATGGCTCCTGTGCTTTCAACTCCTTATTACGATGATTCCTATGCTTTCGACTCATAATTACGATGATTCCTATGCTTTCATATCACCACTTATTGGTGAGGGTGGTTATTCCCGGATGAACGCAAGGTATGCCAAAGCGCTCCGCCAACTTGAACGGGTTTCCCTTCATTGTGGCGGGCTGTTTATATTCGGAACTTGTAGTTATAGCTTGAGCGACTCGTTCAAGATCCCCCTCCTTCTAGCGCCAATCTGTTGACGTCTGATTTGGTCAACGTCACGTGTGCTGATCTGGATGAATGGATCGAAGCCACGTAGAAAATAATAAGCAGGATGTATAAACAGAATGGAAAGTATTGGACCATTAAATTTTATTAATGATCTTGATAAAGAGTCGAGCCGGGCCGAAAATATTTTGGTCAGTCCGTTTTGCTGCTGCTTGCTAATTACAAGTCTTATCCTTTTCTTTTTTCTCTCTTTTTCTCTCTCTCTATGTATTTTTCCAGCTTTTTTTAAAGACCCTTTTATTGTACATTCTCCTGGCATATATATAGCCAATATTAGCCATTCATGAGATGACAGCTGGAAGATTCAGGTGAATATGCTTATGACATTTGTCACAGTGTAGTGACTTCTTCGACGCGTGTCACCTTCTTAGGTGTGCTTTGGGAAGGGATATGACAAGCCTCCTTAATTGTCCTGTCTGCCTGTTCTTCGTGCTTTTGGCAATACTTATCTGTTGCGACTGACAACGGGGTCGGCCTTCGAGCTTCCCGATGTTCTGGTCGGTCTACTATGGGGTCGTACCCCGAGCTTCCCGCTATTCTGGTCGGTCTTGTTTATGATTATGGTTCGGAGCGTATTCATCTAGGGTCTGCTCGGTCCTTCTGGGTCGGGTTCCGGGTCGGCTCTAATGTCTCTGTCCGGTCCGGTTCTTTGTGAGCCCGAGAGATAATCGGGTCTATGAACGGTTCGGCTCTGGATCTGCTCGGCTGGTCGGCTGCCTGGAGCGCTTAGGTGGATGCCAAGGTGGATCGACTACCAACATAAACAGCCCGCCACAATGAAGGGAAACCCGTTCAAGTTGGCGGAGCGCTTTGGCATACCTTGCGTTCATCCGGGAATAACCACCCTCACCAATAAGTGGTGATATGAAAGCATAGGAATCATCGTAATTATGAGTCGAAAGCATAGGAATCATCGTAATAAGGAGTTGAAAGCACAGGATCCATTGTGACCATGAGTTCCTGCTCGACTCGGCTGACCTGTTAAAGGTCATAACTCGAAGGATATCGAGCGCAACTCAAAGCTCTAGAAGATTTCTCAAAGAGCCCTCGTATCCTTCAAATTAGAGTTGCAATCAACATGCACCATAATATCTGCAAGCGCTTTCGGAATTCCCGTCAGATCCTCACAAAGATCCTGGTAATCCGGAAAGAGTAATCTATTGGGATGCAGGCGAGAAAACTCAAGCCATTATTGGGCAAAGATTAGCCGAGGTCGATGGAATCACCTAACCTAATGAGTTTTCCGCATAAGCGCCCGAATAATGGCCATTAGGAGGCCAACAACGAAACTTAAAATTCGAGATGATGAAAAAACAGCAGAAAGTGGGACATGTTAGTAAAATGAAATAAGCAAAGGTATAATTTTTATAAGGAAAGAGGGGCCCTACGACCGAGTTACCAACAATCCCGCCACCGCGACCCGAGGAGAATCCCGCCGCAACTCCGCACCGCCTTCGCTTGATCGGGAAACGCGGTCCGACATCCGGCCTATCTGATGCCGAGCTCGGATACGCCCCGGTAGAACTGGTCTATGCACTCATACTAGCCCCCTGAAGACAAGCGCACGAATGGCCCTCGCCGGCCCCGACCAACGTTTGCTCTGCTCGGCCACTTGCTCAGGTTTTCTAGCCCCCAGCTACAAAGACAAGATTACTTCCACCCCTAACCGCTGAAGGAACCTTAGGCGGAGGTATCCAGTTCCATCGCTGAAAGTCTTAACCAAGACTGCCCTCAGAAAGGTGCCCAAGCGGACACGCGGCAGCCACTTTAGCGGCCCGGTATCGGCCCAAAAATTGCTCCAACAAAGATATTACTGGCTGGATCTTAAAGAAAGGCCACCGAGCAAAAAATAAACAATCATATATGAAAGTCGCTCAGGACCCCTTAGTCCCTCTACGACGGCCTCCATATACGAAACAATCCAATGGACAAGTCGAGGCGATCAATACCATTATACAACCGCACCTCAAGACCCGCCTCGAGAAGCGCAAAGGGTCACGGCCCGAAGAACTCCTTGAGGACTTGGCAACGCATCGGTCCGCCACTTGAGAAATATCTTCGTAGCCTTCGGTACTGAGGCGACGACCCCGGTCGAGATTGGAACACACGCCCACCGGAGAACCCATTTCGAAGAACAAGATCAATGTGACCTTAAAAACCTGGTCCTCGTCGCCCAAAAACAGAACCAAGCAGAAAGACGGAATACCATCTATAAAGCACCCGAGGTTCATCATCGAAGCTTCCGGGCCGAAGACCTCATTCTTAAACGAGTATTGGGGCCAGATCCGGGACCTCCTAAATCCAAGTGGCAGGGACCGTACGAGAGTAACAAAGCCCTTCAGAACGGAGTTTGTTAGCTAGAATATATGAATAGCCAAGGATTAATTCATACGTCGAATGCCATGTCCTTAGGAAGGTATTATCAATAAAATTCAACTCTATTCCATCTCTAATTCAAATGCACTATAAGACCGAGCTCGCCTCGGCACCTCGAATGACCGGCTCCTCCGGCACTATAAGACCGAGTTTGCCTCGGCACCTCGAATGACCGGCTCCTCCGGCACTATAAGACCGAGTTCGCCTCGGCACCTCGAATGACCGGCTCCTCCGGCACTATAAGACCGAGTTCGCCTCGGCACCTCGAATGACCGGCTCCTCCGGCACTATAAGTCCGAGTTCGCCTCGGCAAATCATAAGACCGGCCCATCCGGCACTATAAGTCCGAGTTCGCCTCGGCACCTAATAAGACCGGCCCATCCGGCACTATAAGACCGAGTTCGCCTCGGCACCTCATAAGACCGGCCCATCCGGCACTATAAGACCGAGTTCACCTCGGCACCTCATAAGACCGGCCCATCCGGCACTATAAGTCCGAGTTCGCCTCGGCACCTAATAAGACCGGCCCATCCGGCACTATAAGACCGAGTTCGCCTCGGAACCTCATAAGACCGGCCCATCCGGCACTATAAGACCGAGTTCGCCTCGGCACCTCATAAGACCGGCCCATCCGGCATTATAAGACCGAGTTCGCCTCGGCACCTCATAAGACCGGCCCATCCGGCACTATAAGTCCGAGTTCGCCTCGGCACCTAATAAGACCGGCCCATCCGGCACTATAAGTCCGAGTTCGCCTCGGCACCTAATAAGACCGGCCCATCCGACACTATAAGATTGAGTTCGCCTCGGCACCTAGTAAGACCGGCCCATCCGGCACTATAAGTCCGAGTTCGCCTCGGCACCTCATAAGACCGGCCCATCCAGCACTATAAGGCCGAGTTCGCCTCGGCACCTCATATGACCGGCCCATCCGGCACTATAAGACCGAGTTCGCCTCGGCACCTAACAAGACCGGCCTATCCGGAACTATAAGTCCGAGTTCGCCTCGGCACCTAATAAGACCGGCCCATCCGGCACTATAAGACCGAGTTCGCCTCGGCACCTAATAGGACCGGCCCATCCGACACTATAAGACCGAGTTCACCTCGACACCGCATAAGGTCAGCCCACCCGGCACAATCAACAAAAGGTGAACAGAAAAGGCAACGGCCAAACCAACCAGGCCCAAACATACAAAGAAAAGCAACAGATGCCATAAAAGATTTCATTCATTTAAAAATAAGCCGTTCTACATCAGAATGCAAAGGAAACCAAAGAAAAACGGCACGCAGGCCATACATGAAATAAAACAAAAAATCTACTCGGCCCTGTCCTCCTGACCGGCCACCTGAGAAGACTGTCCTTCACCTTCGCCGAACGGAATCAACACCGGGTCTTCGACAAATTCCGCGGCCTTCGGCTCATCAGCTCCGAGAGATTCAACCTTCAGGTCGGCCGCCTGAGACTTTATATAGGCCTGGACCTCCTCAACGATCTTCCCTTCCTTCATGAGATCCAATATCTCATAACAAGTGGAGACATAGTTAAGGTTAATCAACTCCTCAAACTCAGGTGTCTTCTGGAAAGCAGTCGCCCCGTCGGCAAGGCCCCTGGCATAACCCGCAGCTTCACAAGTATGGACCCGCTCGGTCAGTTGCTCAAGCTTGGCCTTAGTATTCTGCAGATAGGCCTCGTGCTCGGCCCTTATGTCCAAACACCGTTTCTGCGCCTTCTCGGCCGCCGTGGCCATCTCGTCGGCCTTTCCTTTCCAGATATTGGCCTCGAAGGCCCGGCTCTCCAGAAGCTCCATCTCACCCTTCAGAGAGGTCATCTCCTCCTCCAGAGACTTGATAAGCGAAGGGCAGAGGTGGTGCTCCTCCTCTAAGGCCTTGAGATCGGCCTCTGCCTTCTTGTGCTTCTCAACCAGGGCCATCAACTCCCCAGTGGCCTTTACATAGGTACACAACGCGCGGCCCATCATAGCATTTCCAAACTGGATCTGCTCATCCGGACCGATGTCATTGGTCACCATCTCCATTTTCGGCGTCCAACCCAAAATGGGGACATGGCTGGACTCAACCACCGCCGGAGGGACCCGGTCGAGCATCTCGGCGGTTGGGGTGGCTGCCCGGACGTAGTCAAGGAACCAACGCGGTCGCCGCCCCTTCATTTGGGCACAAGGTTCTTCCCGGTCCTTATTCACCGGGAGATAGTGGCTCTACAAATCAATCGCGGGCTCCTTACCCTTCGCACGGCCCGTCCGTACAGGGCTTGGGGCGGGCACAACAATTTCAGGAATGGAGAAACCCTCAGCCCTGGTCACGTTATCCTCAGGCTCGGCCTCTACTCTCTTCCGCTTGCCTGCGCTCCTACGCGGCCTCAAGCTCACCTCGCCACCACTGCGCAGCGTCTCTTTCCGTCCCGACGAACTCCGCCTTGGGACTGGATAAGGAAGACGTGTTAAAAAAAAAAGAGCTACCTAATGAAGACATTCTCGCCGGATCGCTTGATCAAGTCCCCGCCCAAAGGTTATCCTCAAGAACTGTAAGATGCGATTTCTCCGATCGGCAGAAGATCCAAGAGCCGTTCAACCTTGGCGTCAAACAAGGAGGAAGTCTCTTGAGCCGGGATACGTTCTGCACAAGCAATAAATTATAAGCGTTAGACAAAAAAGGGAACAGGAATACAAAACACGACACTTACTCATTTTAGCAGTGAAGTGTTCTGGGACCCGAAGCTCGGCGTCCATCACACCAGGCTCCCACTCCTCAACCGAGCTTCTCCACGGCCCCCCTACATAGAACCACTGTTCCTTCCAACTATGGATGGTCTCCGGCGCATCCACCAATTCTTTATACATCGCGTGCCGGGCTGTCAAGTAAAACCAGCCAGAGCCGGATCGGCCGACCGACCTCCATAAGAAGAGACTATTGAACTCTTCAAAACTGGGCTCGGCCCAGCCATGTTGACTGAAAAGGATCAAAAGACCCACCATCCGAGCCCAAGAATTCGGATGAATTTGGGCAATACAAAGGCCCCACTGCCTTAACCACCAGGAGAGCACCAACGGAAGCGGAAACCTCAGCCCTGACAACAGGGAGCGGTAATACACCGCCGTGCAGCCGACGGGCGGGATGTGAGGTCTCTCCTCTGGATTCGGAGCAAACATCCACACCACTGCGGGTATCTTAAATCGCCCCCGCCAAGCCTCCAGCTGCCCATCGGTGACCGTGCTGCGTATCGAGGCCGAATCCCACTCCGCCTCAACAAAAGGAGACGACCGAGGCCAAATCCAGGCCCGAGTCTCACCAACCGCCGTCAACGGCGTCACCACCCCCGCATTTCCAAAATCTGCATCTCCAGAATCCGGCGATCTCGCGACCTCGCCGCCATCCTCGTCGCTCCAGTCAACAGGAACATCACCCATGGACAGATCCGCCACTCCCGTGCGGTCCAGAGACACAGTCAACTCCTCCGCCGCCGTATCCCTCCGCTCCGACATCATAAAATAAGAAAAAGAGAAAAAGCTTACTGGGAATTTCTTTCTGAAAACGGGAAAAGAACGCCGAAAAAACCTCCCTCTTCTCTGCAACCAGACACGAAAATGGCGAAGGGAGCAATAGAGAAGGAGGTTTTCTATATTTATAGGACAAAAAAGGGCATTAAATGCCAAAGCACGTGAAACGGCGATTCATAATGAATCGTCACGAAGATCAAAGACGCGTGAAACACAACGAAAAATATCGTACCGCCACGCGTCCCCCTTATTATGACTCTTGAAGACCCCGAAGTCAAATCGACGTGGCTCTCGAAGAGACGTCCCTTCGAGAGATCTTATCCACCCCAAGCCGGATCGGCCTCAATCTGAAACGACTCCAGCACCGGCCAACCCGGCACGGCCCTGGACTCGGGGGCCCTTGTTGGTAGTTGATCCACCTTGGCATCCACCTAAGCGCTCCAGGCAGCCGACCAGCCGAGCAGATCCCAGAGCCGAACCGGTCATAGACCCGATTATCTCTCGGGCTCACGAAGAACCGGACCGGACAGAGACATTAGAGCCGACCCGGAACCCGACCCAGAAGGACCGAGCAGACCCTAGATGAATACGCTCCGAACCATAATCATAAACAAGACCGACCAGAATAGCGGGAAGCTCGGGGTACGACCCCATAGTAGACCGACCAGAACATCGGGAAGCTCGAGGGTCGACCCCGTTGTCGGTCGCAACAGATAAGTATTGCCAAAAGCACGAAGAACAGGCAGATAGGACAATTAAGGAGGGCTGTCATATCCCTTCCCAAAGCACACCTAAGAAGGTGACACGCGTCGAAGAAGTCACTACACTGTGACAAATGTCATAAGCATATTCACCTGAATCTTCCAGCTGTCATCTCATGAATGGCTAATATTGGCTATATATATGCCAGGAGAATGTACAATAAAAGGGACTTTAAAAAAAGCTGGGAAAATACATAGAGAGAGAGAAAAAGAGAGAAAAAAAGAAAAGGATAAGACTTGTAATTAGCAAGCACCAGCAAAACGGACTGGCCAAAATATTTTCGGCCCGGCTCGACTCTTTATCAAGATCATTAATAAAATTTAATGGTCCAATACTTTCCATTATGTTTATACGTGCTGCTTATTATTTTCTACGTGGCTTCGATCCATTCGTCCAGATCAGCACACGTGACGTTGACCAAATCAGACGTCAACAGGCTAGAAACAGTTGAATTAAACTGAACTGAACTGAACTGAATTGTGCTAAACTGAATTGAATGGAGCTGAACTGAATTAAACTGAATTGAATGGAGATGAACTGAATTGAACTAAATAGAGCTGAACATAACTGAAAGTAATTAATAAATAGATAAGAAATTAATAAAACTAATAATAATATCATTGATATTGATATTTATAAAATTAATAAATATTAATAAATAATAAATGATAAGCTAATAAATAATAATTAACATTAACAAAACAAATAATTTTAAAACAAATATGAACAAAATAAACACCAAATATCTATAGGGCAAAATATGTAAAATATATTTATATGCTATATTTAATATAAAATACATAAAGAATTAATATAAAAAAGCCATGGATAGTGAACGACTCACAGTAACTGAGAAAATATGGAAGTCAATCTAGATAATAGGGGTTGATGAAGTAAATTTATGAAGAAGAAGAAGATCAATTAACCGATTATGATTCAATAGTAGTTAATATTCAGTAGTATTATTATTTTGCCCAATAGTTCAAGTATTAAAATGAGTAATAAAAAATATATTGTTAATATCAATAGTATTATTATTTTGCCCGATAGCTCAAGCATTAAAATGAGTAATAAAAATATATTATTAATATTCAACAATATTACTATTTTGCCCAATAGTTCAAGCATTAAGTTGATAATAGTAGTTAATATTCAGTAGTATTATTATTTTGTCCAATTATTCAAGCATTAAAATGAGTAATAAAAAATATGTTGTTTCAACAATGACAAGTATTATTATTATTAGCAATAATAATAATAAAAATAGTAATAATAATTCTAATAATTATCAAATAATGATAGTTAATTATAAACTTAATAAGTGAACTTAACTGAATGGAGCTAAACTGAATTGAATTGTGCTGATCTGAGCTCAACTGAACTGAATGAAGCTGAAATAAACTGAACTGAATAGAGCTGAACTGAATTTAAACTGAAAATAAGCCCTAGAGAACAGGCCCATGCTAGACACAAACGGGAGCAAATGAAACGAATGGGACCCAAAGACCAAAGGGGGCAGGGCCTACGTAGCGGAGAGGTGGGGACGGGAGACGACCGACTAGTCTAGTGGTGCTTTTAGGGGAAGCCTCCACTCCCACCCCACCCCACTTTAAACCCTCACACCCTCCTATTTTTTTGTCATTTGTATATATAAAATTTGTGATTTTTAGAATATACGTGTTGTTGGTCCTTACGTTATCTTATAAATTTAGGGTCACTATTTAATATTTATGGGAAAATGATGCAAAACTACAATGTAAATACCTATTTTTACCCAAAACTCAATTGTTTTAATTTTTTGCCTCAAAACATAATTCTTATATTTTAATATGCAAACCCGTCATCCCATCCTTTTCCCCATCCCTCTCTTCTCTCTTTCTTTGCCTCTCTCGCTCTCCTTCTCTCTCTTTCCTCTCCTTTTCAGTTATCTGCAGCCCTTTTTTTTCTGCCTTCCGCCGCCTTGTGCGGCGGGTTTCTTGCCGGTGCCAATCACCCTGGAGGTGTGAATCGATTTGTGGGTGTGCGGAACTCTGTATGTGAACCCGTTGTTGGTTTTACACTACAATAAACCCGTCGCGTCCAGTTTCTCTCCGCCGCCCCTGGTGGTCTCCGTTACCGGCGTCCATGGCTGGCAAAAGAGGTAAATCTATGGGGAAATGTGAGGCACATAGACTACTGATCGATGGCTTATAATCGGGTTTTCGTGAAGAAGGTACTGTAATTTATCCTTTTATTAACCCTTCTGCTGCAAACTGGGACCTATACATGTGAATTTGAAAAGGACCGAGGGTGGATCGTGAAGCTGAATTCGATGGGGGCAGATTATTGAAGTTGAGAGCCGTAAATTCATCTCATTCTCGGCAGATTATTGAAGTTGAGAGCCGTAAATTCATCTCATTCCCGGCAGATTATCTGAAAACCTTTCATTTTCTTGGAAATTTTTGTGTTGACAAAATTACAATTCAAAAATATTGTATGATATTTTGAATTACCTTGTGGTAATTCAAGATATTATTGGTTATATAAATTAGCAGTTGAGAGTCATATAATGTCGCGGTTTATTGGATGGATTGACCGACAATTTTCTAAATTATCAATTGATAATTTAGATTTGTAATATATGTACTTTTTCATTTAGCAATTTTTTATTTTGACGCTTGTCTATTTTCAATTAGCAATTTTTTATTTTGACGCTTGTCTATTTTCATCGAGTCGCTTGTAACCATTTCGACGCTTTGAATCTGTTTTGTTCTTGGAGTTTTTCCATTTGGACGAGTTTCGGAGGTGTTTTTACGTAATCTCACTTTATGTTATGTTTTGTCGCATGTATGTTCGATTCTCGTAAAGCTCGTTCGATTTCGTTGTTTCTTTATTTCCATGATTTCATATGGTTGAGTTATTCATGTTGTGGTTTTTGGTTTGATAATCCGATGTTGTATCGTAATTTCCGGACGTTTGAGCCGTTTTGTAATTTACTATAATTTTAGGGAATCTTATCTTATTTGTCGTATTTCGGATTCCCCGGTAGTCGGAATTTTATTTTCTTTCAGCACTTAGCTTAGTCGTAGTGAATATTTCGTGTTTACGCCTCTGGGTTTTGTCCTTGTGTTGCGTCCCGACTTCGTACCGTCCTGTGCAGCAAACTGTATTCAACAGTGTTGAACTGATGCATGCATAAAGTACGTTATGCATGCTTTCTTGCGTGCGCTATCGATGCCTGCATAATGTACGTTACACCATAGTGATAACATACGTTATGGTACTCAGTGTTTTGGTCAGTGGCTTCTGCCCAGTTTGTGCCACGTCCTTACGTACGTTAACTCGCGGGTGTTACGTGCGTAAGCTCCTTATAGCATGCGCTAACTGTCTAGTGTAGCGTACGCTATCGGCCTCAGCAAATTGGGCAGATTCTTCTGCTGAGCCATTACGTACGCTAACACCTGAGTGTTACGTACGTTGTAATATCCGCAATTTCGATTTTTAGTAAAAAAAATTTTTACAGGAGTCTGTTTTAACGGATCGTTTGTGAACGTTTCGTCATTCTGAGAATATTTAATTCTGCACTTTTTAACGTCTGAGTTCGTTTCGGTGTCGTTTTGTTGAGTTCCGTGTTCTTAGGCGACTTTTCTGCGCTTGAGTTTGATTCTTGTGAATTTCGTTCGAAACTGTTGTTTCGGGTTTCTCGTAAGTTCATTTAACGTTGTTATACGTGTTGTGAGCTTCAGTTTGATTATTCGTTGTCGTATCGTGATTTTTCGGACATTTGGGACCATTTTGTAATTTCCCAAAGTTTTGGGTGCTTGTTTTTGTACTCGCTTTTACCTACCTCCGGGGTGTTGGGATCATGTGTTTGTTTTAAAGTTGAGCTCGTGTTTTTATTATTGTACTACTTGTCTTGTTCGACCATAGTGATTCGTGTTGGTCGCGTTCCGCGATCCTTTTCGGATATGACATCTGGCAGCTGTTCTGGACTGCCAGATGATTAGCGCACGCTATTCTTCATCAGTAGCGTATGCTATCGATGCCTCTCTTACATACCTAACATAGCATTCGTTATGTACGTTACCTTGTTCAGGTTTTCGGACAATTGAGTCTAGATGACTCTTACGTACGTAATGCATTGTTCCTTACGTACGTAACATCACTAACGTACGTTAAGGCTTATGGCTTACGCACGTTAGCTTCACGCAGGTATATATATTTGAGGGTTGACCGATTTCGGGTCTTTTCCTTCCTCCCTTCTCCCTTGCTGCGTTTTTGGCGATTTGGGTTGGATTTGGATGAGCTTTCATTGGCCTTTGATGGTAGTAATCATCTCGGTGGGTCTCCTTCGTGTTCATCATTATCTAACCTTCCTTCTTCTCCAAATCAAGGTAAGGTTTTAGAACCCTATTTGAGATATTTTGGGTTTATCTCGATTTCGTGATTTCAATCCGAGATTGTTGGTTCTATTGTCGTTATCTATTCGTGTTGGTCATAACCCACGGGTTGAAATTCCATTTTCATGTTTTTGTCGGGTCGATTCGTGTTCTTGGCCGTTTTGGGGGAAACCCTTGAACTTTCGTCGTCTGTTCCTTTAATTCGGCAGCTTTGGGTCGTACTTTGGAACTCGTTTTCATTGTTATTGTTGTCGTTCGTAGTTTATTATCGCGGGTTGTCATTCGACAGAGTCGGCAGGTTCGTAGATGATTCGAGTCTCCTCACTTCGGTCGATTCTCCGCGTTTGTGGTTATTCGAGGCATGTACCTTGTTCATACATTTCTTGTTTTGTGGATATGATGATTGGAGATCGTCTTGGTATGTTTGTTTGTTTGTTTTAAATGAACTTTCAAAAGATTCGGTTTAGCCTCGTTAAGCGCTCACTTTCAAAACGCGTGTGTTTTGTGAATGGTGTGTTTTGTGAATGGTTAAGTGAACCCTGTGAATAGGCTTGGTGTTGTTGTTGTGCTTCGGTGTGTTGTGATTTGACACTTGTGTCGTGCTATGTGTTTGTTGCCTTTGGGTGAATTGTTTGGATATCCTTGGCGTATTGTGTTATGTGTGTGAATGTGTGTATATGGGCGGGGTCTACGGTGACACATGACATATGATCATGTGGTCAGGATGCAACAAGTGATTGATCCAACCATGAGAGCCTCGGGATACCTATGGTGACACATGGCTTGCGATCATGTGGTCAGGAGACCACAAGTGATTGATCCAACCGTGAGATAATGTGGCAAGTGATCACGGTGGTATATGCAACCTACGGTGATACATGACATGCGATCATGTGGTCAGTTGACAACAAGTGATTGACCCAACCATGAGATAACGTGGCATGTGTTCACGGTGTTATGTATATAATTTTGGATGTCTTGACCAGGTCGAGTACCTTGGGTGTGACCGAGATTTCGTATCTTGGGTGGTTATGTGTTGCTGACTTTATGTCCGTCGAGGACTCGTGACGTGGGTTTCGAACCCTGTGAATTGTTGTTGGTTTTTGTTCGAGAAAGCAAATCTTTGGGCTGTGACCCCTGTTGACTTTGGAAAGAAAAGGATTCCATAATCCTAAACTGTTTTCCGTTAAAAATTCCGAGGGCATTTTAAACCGTTTTACAAATTGTTCTCGTGATTTGTGATCTTTCGAATTTGGAAAGTTTTACTCAAACTCTTGCCTCGGGAAGTACTTTTTGTTATGTTTGAATCTTTGAGGATTCCTGATTATTATTATTCTTGGAATGTCAATTAGATGACTCGTATTTTGCACTTTGTACTTGCACTAATAGTGGAATTTTGCTAACCCTTGAGTAATCGGGGGGTGGATGTCTGTATTGCATTCAGGTTTTGGGGAGCATAGCACAGGGTCGGCATGAAGGATGATGAAAGATGATCGATACTAATCACATGAGGACTCGTACGTTATTGTATTGGTTCAGTTGTACGTTATTTCCGCTGTAGTATTTTCCCCGTTGTACGGGAGTATTTTGTATTTGACCCCTGCGTGGGCATGTGTTGAGATTTAGTTGTATGTTTTTTTTAAAGACTAAATCGGTCTACTGAGTCATTTTAGCCCTAAAGGCATTGTTGAGATGTTCGATGTTGTTACCAGCTTGGTAGATCTTTAAGGAAAGGTTCTACGGTGTGTAATATCCCTGAGGGGATTGGGGGTGTTACATATGTAATGTGCATAGTGTACGTTAACATCAGCATGTTAACGTACGTAACGAGTGAGCAGGTTTTATAAACCTGAGTTGACCTTCATCGCGTCATTCTTTCATTTTTCTCCCTTTCGTCCGCGGTGAGAGTTCTCCAAGCGATTTGAGCGATTCTTTAAGATTTTTCCTTGGAGTTCCTTGAGAGATCGATTATTGTGATCCAAGTGAAGTTTATCATCATCGTAATCATCTTTCTCCGTCCAAATCCAAGGTACTTGGCTTAGAACCCTACCTTTATCCACTTTGGGGGTTTTTCGGGATTTATCTAGATTAAACTCGAATTGTTCGTTTATGTTGTGATATTTCTTGTCGATTATTGTTGTTAGGTGATTCCCAATCCGTTTCCGTCATCTTTAATTCGTGGATTGTTGATTCGGGGAGGTTTTGTGAAAACTCTCGCCCGCATTCGTCGTCTGTGTATGTTTATGATTAATAATCGGGGTTGTGAGCGTATTCCGTTCGATTATTGTTATCATTTAGGATTGAGTTACGTTAATCTCTCATTTAGGAATGGTCGTTTTCCCTCCGGGTCATTCCTAGGCATTATTCGTTCCCGTTTAATCGAAGATGTCTCAAAGGCAAGTACTTTACATTTGTTTGCATATTCTAGTATTTGATTTATGGCTTCCCGTGTATGTTGTGGATGTGATTGCGTATGTTCACCCAGGGACGGTCTAACGGGGCCTCTAGGGATACGTAGTGCCGTGTGTGTGCGTATCGCGAACTGGGGTTAACCATCCAGGGATTGTACGACGGGGCCTCTGCGGGGTGTGGTGGCCGTGAGTCTCGTACCAACGGTTAACCTTTGAAATGTTTTGTTGGAGAATTGTGTTTTGTGCATGTGCACCGTAATATTCCGGAATATATATATTTTCTAAAATGACATTTGGCTCATATTTCATCTGATTAGAATGGTAGTTCAAATGGATTGTACTTGCATAAGCAGTTGTCGCTAACCCCTTAAATTGGGGAAATACTTTTGTATTTATGGTACAGGTCTTGGAAGCGAACGAACATGCTGGAAGTACGAGGATGATGGGCAAGAGTGATTCTATTCACTGGTCGTTCGTTGATGTCATGTCGTTTACATTTTATTAATCATGTTGTTTGCTTCAGTACTCGAGTACTTCTTTTCCTTGAACATTGTAATTGTTGTGTAGCCAATTTGGGGTTGATTTGTTGATTGAATTGCACTGTTGAGTTCGGTCTACTTATTTTGTATGTCTTGGATTGAGAAGTCGTCCGTACTTGACGATGTCTATCACCATTGTCATGTCGAGTTTGTGATTTAGCCTGGTGGATTCCAACGGTGGGGTCCACAGAGCTGTAATATGCCCTGAACGTCTTGGGGGTGTTACAAGATTACTCACTGGTAATACTATTTGTAAAAATCATATTATTTTTCGAATTAATTTGTGGTAATTTTATGAATTATCTTGTGGTCATTTGGTTGAATAATCCAAATTAGTACAGTAGAATAGCAATTGGTAATTTAAAATAATTTGTTGGTAGTCTAAATTACCAAATGATAAATTTAACCGAAGTACTGACAGAAAAATAAAATAAAACTAAAATAAAAAATGATCAAATTCAGAACACATATTGGTCATTTGAATTACCACTTGATAATTTTAACACTGTCGGTGGTTATTGACAGCTACAACCATGGATCGATAATGATATTGTTATTACCATATAGTAATTTAAAGGTCTAAGTTTATAATCTAAATTAACGTATTTTTACAGAAAAATTGGCAAAAAAAACAAAATAAAAGAGAGAAAAAATGCTGGTGACCGAAGACTGGTCGATGACCGGCGGCGACCGGCGGTGGTGGTGGTGATACCCAGTGGTGGTGGTACACGGTTGCCGTCTATAATTATCACTTGGTAAAAATGATTCCACTATTATTTATTGCAAGGATTATGTGTCTTAAGTACTATAAGAATTGTGTTTTGAGTCAAAAAAATAGAGTAGATATGTTTTGGGACAAAAGTTATTGATTTTTACAAAAATAGAGTTGTGTATAAATATTTATAATAATAAAAAATTGATTGGTAAATAAACTTCTGAATTCGAAACACTATAAATAAATATTCATAAATTAAGGATATAGAGAATATGTCCAAAACATTTCGATCGAAATTAAGAATAAAATTAGGTTGTTAGGCCCGAACCTCGACTACTTTTAGTCTACTACATGTCTGGTTTCATCCTCGACATCTTGACATAATAATGCTGAATTTGCCCCTAGACGAACTGCATGTTGGAATTTTGGAAATAAACAGATCAAAGCGCCACTTTGACTAGACTTTCGAATTTTGCGCCTTATAGGAATTGAAAACGAACATCATAATTGGAATCTATATTTCGAGTAGATAATTGTAATATATTTACTTCCATAAATTCGAGTTCCAATGAGTGAGAAATTAATGCTGAAAGGTTGAGCCTTAGAGTATGATTATCAAAAGGTCAAATCTTTTGGAAGGAGTAGAAGCCATACCATATAGGAAATATTTTCATGTGGGAGGCGCTTTATAATAGGAAAGTGGACTACAAGAACGGGGGCCCGCGCACGCGCTCACGTGCATCCTGTTTGGCCTGGCTCAGACCGGCTCGGCTCGGCTCGACTTGGCCCCTTGGCCCGGTGGGGCCGACAGCAGCTCGGGATCATCGCTCATTCCCCATCACGATCGGTCTAGCCATGTTTTGCTCCGAATTTAATTATTCCATGGAATTAATTAATTTGGGATTCCTTTATTCTTGGACCTTCGAGATTGCTTGAGAAGCAAGTCAAGAAATACTATTTTAAGCAGATTCTCCTCTCATTAACCAATCTACACCTATAAATATAACCCTCCCACATAGAGGAAAATTGCACCTCATAGCACAGAAACCATGCATCTTTTTTCCTCTCTCCATCGACTTTCTACATTCTTCATACTAGATTTTAGGGTACGTTGCTCAGTTGTCCAGAACTCATTGGCCAGGATGATTGATTGTGAAGCTCCGATCCAATGCCTAGTCATTGTATCTTTGAAGGTTCATTGTCACACACCGTGAGCTGCTGTACTGGGCATACGAAGAAAGACTGTCATGCTCCTTTGAAAAATAATGGAGCAAATTTGGTGATAAATGGAATACCTAGTTTGGAATTATGCGCAATGGTATTTGGAACCATGGACAACTCAAGTGAATGGTTTGTTGACACAGGCACAACTTGCCACGTCTGATCTGATCGAAAGGCATTCTCGACCTATATCCCAGTGATTGATCAGACCCTTCACATTGGGAATTCTTCGACTTCTAATGTAGTTAGAAAAGTGATGCTTAAGGTGATGTCTCAGAAAGAGCTTACCTTTGATGGAAGTTTTGCATTACCAAAGACTAGGAAAAATCTTGTTTTAGGATCCCTACTTATTAGCATGCGTCTAGACTAGTTTTTGAGTCTCGTAGGCATGTTTTATCTGAGAAAGAACAATTCTTGGAAAAAGATCACATTGAACATGTATCTTCAAAATGAATGTGATGGCTATTCGCCACCTTACCTCTATTAATAGGAATATTGTTTTTTCTTAGATGGTTGAGTTATGTGATTTGTAGCATGTTATAGTACATGTTATCTTAAAATCTATAAAAATATTGGTGGATTTAGATGTTACCAAACATTAAAGTGGAATCAAAATAAAGATATAAAAACCGTGTTGAAACAAAAATGACTAAGTACATTTTCCATCCATGAAAAGGAGCACAAAGACTCTTGAATTAGTCCAAAATGTATGTGACTTTAAGTCTTTACAAAAAGAGGCGGTAAGAAATACTTCATAACCTTTATTAATGTGCACAAGGTTCTGTTATGTGTACTTACTCAGAAGTAAATACGAAGTTTTCGAAGATTTCAAGATGTTCAAAAATGAAATTGAGAATCAACTCAATATTCGGATAAAGCAATATGAAGCGATCGAGGAGGCGAGTATGTCATGCCGTTTGAGAAATTTTGCGAAAATGGCATAATTCATCAAACGCTTGTGCCTTACGAGCCTCAATCAAATTGGGTTGCTGAGAGCAAAAATAGAACCTTAAAAGACATAATGAATGAAATATTGATAACTTCAGGTGTACAGTAAAACTTGTGGGGGAAAGCAATCATTTCAGCCAACTTTATTCTAAATAGGGTTCCTCATAAAGGAAAAGACAACACCCTTTATGAGCTGTGAAAAAGAAGAACACCCATCTACAACTATCTCAGAGTGTGGGGATGTTTGGCAAAGCCAAAATTCTGGAGTCAAAGCAAGTGAAGATAGAATAAAAGACCGTTGATTCTTCATTGGATATGCACATAAGAGTGTTGCATATAGATTCTTAGTTTACAAGTCTGATACTTCTGAAATATCAGTAGGTGCTATAGTCGAGTCAAGGAATGTTGTACTCTTTGGAAATATATTCCCTTGCTAGGAAAGAAATGAGAGTTCTTGCCAAAGAATTTGTTACCACGCATGAAGCATCACAATGTGACAGTGATGACGAGCGAAGGTGCAACAAAAGAGCTAGGACAACTAATTCTTTCGACCCAGACTTTATGATCTGCTTGTTAGATAATGAATCCAAGACCTTAAAGGAAGTATTATCTAGTCATGTAGTGCCAATGTGGAAAGAAACAATCAAAGCTGGGATTGATTCTATTATGCAGAATTATACGTGGGAATTACTTAAACCTCCGGATATTTTTTATATTTCGACATAGTAAAACACATTTCATATAACTCTTATTGTCTTACATACACGACAATAAAAAAAATCACAGTACCTTTTTTCCGGTTGTAGCGCCCTAATTTCCGAGAAGATAATTGGTTTTTTGTTTGGAAGACAACTAATGACATTAGATGAAGATGATTTCAGACATATTGATGCTCATAATTTGCTCATGGAGTTGCAAATATTGCAAAAAGAGTTAAAGAATCATATTGCACAAGTTAATCTCGCTAAGTTATTTAAATATTTGATATTGAATTTCTCATGACTGTAGCATTATCTGAAAAGAAATTTTCCAATTTTTAAAGTTGCTCAAGTCTTGTTTGAAATTTTGTACATTGATAAATAGATAGGACCAAATTTCTTACAATGGCATAATTTATGTTTTTCCTTCAAATAATTACAAGACGAGCACATTTTATTGGTTAAATTACTTCGATACATATCTTATTTTATGGTACTCTATTTTTATTATTGTGCTCTATTTTAATATAATATTCAATTAATTTATTATTTTATATTTTTGTATTTTCCGACTAGATATCCTATATGTTAAATTTGAACATCGAATGACTTAGTGGTTAGGAAGCCTTCCAGTAACTTAGAGGTCCTGTGTTCGATTCTCATTGTAAGGGGAGGGGATGAGTATTTATAAAAAAAAAAAATCCGATATGTTAAATTTCGCTCTGGTCCATAGACTCTACCATTAGTTAACATGTATGGTACAGATGCTAATTTCCAGTTTATATCAACATATTGATATATTAACCGTATGTTTTGTAAAAATAAACCAATTTAAGTTAATTTATTTTTAAAAATCAAACCAAACATACCAAATATATCCCGCTCAGAGCAGGGTATGGGGAGGGTGAAATGTACGCAGACCATGTCCCTACTTATTACGGTAGGGAGGCTTAATTTATTTTTTAAGTTTATTTAAAAATTACTACCTCCGTTCTCTTATAACTGCAACATCTGGACTTTCACGTTTGCCAATGCACAATTTTGATTATTAATATCTTCAATTATTTACTTTTAAAAATTATAAGAAGTTGATATTTTGAAAGTATATTTCGAGATGAATCTAACAAGATTCCACATGACTATATTTTTTCATATGTATAAATCACAAAAGATGGTCAAAAGAGAGTATGTGAACAGTGTAATAGTCAACACGTTGTAATAATAAGATAACGGGGGAAGTATGTTTTAGTACACTATAAACTAACTTATAATTTAACTTTATTTGAGATGCTACTTTCAATAAGCTAGTTTATTGGTCATCAGGTAGTTTATCGGCTAAACTACCAAACAACTCAAAATATAATCACTCTTTTTTTACCATTGAATCTTAAAATTTAATATTCATATTAATCTCCTTTGCTTCACCAATATTTCTATAAGACTCGATTCGATTCAGTTCGATATCAATAAAAAGAAAATTTGTGTAACTTAATATGAGATTTAAAGTAAATTTATTTAGTTTCTGATTTTACATTCATAATTTGCCATTCCGAAAATTTTGTATTTCTAATATACTGTTTCGATTTGGATCGATTCGAGTCAAATAACACTACACTTTAATTTTTTTTTCGAGAAACTTTGCGATGTATTACGCGTGATTGCAGCTCATTATGATATCACATACCTTTTTGGCATAATTTAATCACCCAAAAGACAAAAAAGAGTCCATATTATATTTGTTGTCCAAGATGCATTTGTGTGGAAGCCACAGCTAAATATAGTTATTTATAGATTAATGCCACAAAAGGAAAGATATGAAAGGAATATACAATATAAAAATGAATAAGCAATCTCTTTTCTAATCCAAAAGTAGCAACCTCCAAAAAGCTCACAACCTGGCTGTGGAACACGGCCGAAAGAGTGCCAACTCATATCATATCCCTATGACGTACCTATGAAGTTGTAGTTGAGATTTTCTAATTTTATTTTCTATTTTAATTTTTTATATTATAATACCTTATGAGTAGGGATGTTAAAAAATATCCGATATCTGATATCCGATTCGAAATATCCGAAAATTCGAAGTTCCGGATATCCGAAAATTCAGATATTCGATAATTCGGATATCCGAAGTTCGGATATCCGAAACTTCGAATTCGGATATCAGATAGTACTTTTTAGAAAAATCGGATATTCGGATATTCGAAATATCCGAAAAATCCTAAAATTTTTATTTTTTTATATTTTAAATAATAGAATGTATTCGGATATTCGGATATCCGATATCCATATCCGAAGTTTTTTTCGGATATTCGGATATCCGATATCCAAATCTGAATATTTTTTCGAACATAAGGATATCCGGATATAATTTATATTTTTTCCGGATATCGGATATCAAAATCTACTATCCGAATTTTCGGATATCCGAAACTCCGGATATCCGGTTTTGAACACCCCTACTTATGAGTGTTTTGTACATATGCATGGTGTCGAATATTGTACATATGATATATATTGGTAAGATGAAACTGACTTAAACAATGGTAATTCTCTAACGTGCATTGATGTACAAGAACAAGGATATATGTACTTGCAAACAATAAATCCTACAAGGCTAACTAGAAACCCTAATCATAATGGACTAGAATAACAAGGCTCAAATACAACCATACATATTTAGTCCTAATATACCCCTCAAGTTGAAACAAGAAAACTGGAAATATCTAACTTGCGACCAAGAAAATCAAAATCTCGTTTTCCCAAAGCCCTTAGTGAATATGTCTGACAATTGCTTGTTTGTAGGAACATATGACAGACGATTGGTACGATCAAGGATAGGATCGCATATAAATTGACAATCCACCTCAGCGTGTTTCGTGAGTTAATGAAATACCAAATTTTGCGCAAGATACAAGCTTAATTGACTATTACAACGTCTGAGGATGTCTCATGCGCCAAGATTGGTAAGCAACCCGTTAGCAATCTGAGTTCACATGTCGCCGCCGCCATAGATCGATATTCAGCTTCAGTAGAAGACCGTGAGATAGTTACTTGCTTTTTCGTCTTCCAAGAGATGGGCAATTTTCCTAGGAATAACGGGCCAATCGGAAAGAGATTGCCGAGCAAAGGGACACGATGCAAATTCGAATCACACCACCCTGTCAAACTCAAATCATAACCAGATCCAAGAAGAATGCCTTGCCCCGGGGACCCTTTCAAATAACAACTAGCAATTTGAGTTCACATATAACTGCCGCCATAGATCGATATTCAGCTTCAGCAGAAGACTGACATAGTTACTTGTTTTGCTTCTTCCAAGAGATGGTTGATTTTCCGAGAAAAATGAGCCAACCAGAAAGAGATTGTCGAGTAAAGGTACACGATGCCCAATCTGAATCACACCACTTTGTCCAACACAAATCACAATCAGAATAAAGAAGAATTGCCTTGCCCTGGAGGCCCTCTCAAATAACAAACCACTCGTAATGCTGCCTTCCAATGATTAACTCTTGGTTCATGCAATAATTGGGATAAAATGTGAACCGCATATGCCAAATCGGGCTGTGTAAAAGCAAGCTATCAATCGTCCCACTAAGTTATGATACTTCTCTGAATCCTTAAACCCCAAGAAAATATTTTAACACCTTAAGATCTTGTATACGGAAGCACGATGACAAATAATTTTTTAAAGTTGCTATAGCAGCGAAATTGTTCCCATAAATAATTTAATCATCGACATAAGCAAGAACACTGATCTGAACTTTTCCCCGATGAATATGATTGTCTAAAACCGTATGATTTCAATAAGTTCACCAATTTAGCAAATCGACAGTGAGTGTTTGTTTCAAGCCATAAAGAGATTCTCGATGCCGATAGACCTGGATCGGTCAATTGGTTTGATAACCATGGGGCAATTTCATGCATATTTATGTATAGAAAAGCATTGTTAACACTCATTCGGTGCAACTCTCATTTTTTAGCTGCAAAACCGCCAAAAATAGGCGAACAATCACCATCTTCGTGATCGGGGTAAAAATATTAGTATAATCGATCCCTTCAACTTAATGATTCCCAAACATCATCAATCGAGCCTTAAGCCGCTCTATACTTCCATTGGAGTTATATTTAGTTTTGTAGACCCCATTTGCTACCCAAAACCCATTTCTGGAGGTAGTGTTGCCAGTGTCTATGTACCATTATTGTAACACCCCTAGAAATCATCTGGGAATATCACACGCCGTGGACCCTACATTCAAGGATCCACCAGGTTGAGCACAACCAAACGACCAAATGTTTGATCGGCCGGGGTCGAACAGGGTAATGACACGGACCGATAAGGTCACACAACTAAAATAACCAAAATACATCCTTACAACTCGTGCCCACGCAGGGGGTCCAAATATAACACGATACCACACAGCGGAAGACTGAGGATAATACAATGACGCAACAACAATAACTGAACTCCATAACTCTTGATTAGTATCGCGGCCCATCATCTTCCATGCCGACCCTGTGACTACTCCCATGTACCAAGCATAACTGAAATACATGAAACGCATTTCCCCCATTTAAGGAGTTAGCAAGTATCATACTATACAAAATGTAACAAGCAATTAACAACCACGAATCAAATAAGGACATCCATTCACCAAGTACTTCCCGAGAGGTTTTAGTAATCTAGAAAACAACACAACTGAAGTCTTTGAAAAACAACTATCATCTCGGGAGATTTAAACAACAGAAGTCATTAGGAACTCATGTTTTAAGTTTATCAAAATCTTCATCAAACATTAGGGTCTCAGCCCAAAATCCCGTTTCAACACTCAATAATTTTACAAAACGAAAACCTTTACGCAAATTGTTTGGGTCTCAGACCAGTCATTCCATTTTCATAAAAACATTATTTTCAAAATCTTTGTACGTCACAACATACTCATGACTCCGTGATCGCTTGCCACGAGTCTCCGTAGGTTTAACAACCCATACGGACTTAACCAACACAACCATCACAACAAAATCAATCATACTCATGACTCTGTGATCGCTTGCCACGAGCCTCCGTAGGTTCAACAACCTGCACGGATTGAGCCAACAACCATCGCAACAACCAGTCCCGACTCCATGATCTCTTGCCATGAGTCACCGTAGGCCCCGTCTAGCCCACACGGTTGGACGCACTACGCCATAAATGGCCTTCAGCAACCACATAACTGTGTTACCTTAGACCCAATTTTTTGCTTCCACAGACCTAAAATGGGCAAAGGTAACATTTTAGCTAAGTTGCTCTGTGAGCAGTAGCCTTTGGAGTCAAAGGCAACATGTGGATCATCCTAAGCTAACATAGGATTATTTGTTACCTAAGGACCCTACAGCAACATCATATTCGTGTTGCAATAGACTTTATAATTTTGTAAAATATATAGCCAATTTAGTTGGTTCCACATGTGGGGCCCATTTTGTGGGTCCCACAGGCCGGGCCCACCGGTACGACCCACTTAGTGGGGTCAACTGATGGGTCCATATGTAGGACCCAGTTTTCTTGGGCCTATTAGTGGGGCCTACTTTGTGGGGCCCACGGGTGGGGCCACAAATGTGCAGCAATTTTTAGTCTATTGCAACACCTATATTACCAATTGCAACATACTAGATGTTACAGGTGTTACCAATGAAAGACACTTGCAACATATATATAGTACCCAAGGTAACACCTTCATTTTAACAAAATAAAAATGTAAATTTTAAATTTAGCATTTCTCATTAAAAAACCCAACAAACCAATTCACAGAAACCAACTACATCATCCAACTACATAATCCCATCATAAAAAAGCAACTATATCCAATCACAAAACCAACCAACTACATTACCAACTATATATATATACAAGTACTAGAAGAAAATAACTTGGTCATTTTTAACCAATTACATCAGTGGACGTCTAAGACTAATATACAAAAAGACTCTAAGAAACTATTCCGTGGAACACTTATTCAATTAGCCAAGGATTAGCCAATTTGCCTGAGTTGGTGTCCATTCACAAACTTCACCTTCTTTGAACGAGAGAGCTGCAGATTGAAACAAGAAAGAAGAGTCAATAATTAGTGATGGTTACTAAGCTTCCAAATAGGCAGACAGTTAACAACTATCAGAAAAATAAGGTCTCCAAACTAGTTGTTCTAAACCAGAAATAATTTGCCAAGTTTATTTATCTTGACCAAATTTGAAGGATCATTTATTGAATTCTGATACTTTTCAAGAATAAACTAAAGTACATAAAAGAACACCTACCTCCCTATTTCTCTAGGTTTAAAATCCAAGCACACTACTCTTCATTCGGCTTTCCAAGAAAAGCTTCAGAATATTTTTTAAGATCACCTGCCACTGTTGCAGCAATGACCTAACAAATAAAATATTTTAGAATTTAGAAGAAGAACATATATTTTATGCAGTAAGAATCTAAAAGAAATGCATAAAGAATGCCTTTAAGGCTCTACCGAATGATATAGTAAATCAAATATTTTAGGCTGAAATATCGTAGCCACGCAAAGTTTTTGACTATCAAAGCCAAATCCGCTGGTGTTAGAACCATGCAACATATCATAGACCACCTGCCAGTCTTTTTTAATGGTTTTTATCCTCGATTCAATATGGGGTTTACCCAATATACCAGAGTCCGGAAGCGCTTCTTTCGTTACCTGTTCCAAATGTTGCACGTATCCAGCTTTGAATCCATTATCAGCTTTAAAACCACCGGTATTTACCATATTCACCAAAGCTTCAATAAGTTTGGAATCTTCAAGTGCAGACCAAGGCCGATAATTTCTTCCTTGACTCGACATACCTATGTGCATAAAAAATTAACATAAAAATAGAAATGAAGCAAAAAAGAGCACTAAAACAACATTGATATGCTGCCAAAACCAAAAAAAAAAAAAACACAACAAAAAACAGCACTAGAACTACAACAAAAAAGCACCAAAACTGCACCAAACCATGAAGAACATATCTGCTGCCAAAAACAGCAAAAAAACAGCACCTAAACATCAAAAAAACAGCACATATACTGCACCTAAAGTGCTGCAAAAACACAACTTTTAACCAACAAAAAAGAACAGAGAACAAAAGCATAATTAGATGTTTCCGAGGACATCACATTTCTTCTTTATCCTGCACCCACCCTCCAAAAGAAAAAAAGGTAATCACACTTCACACATAATCAAATCAGGATGATAAATTACATACTGATGAAACTTGATGTCATCCAGATCAATGGCTTTTCCCTTAGTAGATCGTCCTTGTGCCTCAAGCAAAACTCTATCATTCAGTCTAAGCTTACACTCAGGCATACCATTGCAATCGGTGCAGCATTATTACTCAACTTCATGGAAAGCTAACAACAAACTTATAAATGCACCAAACTCCAGGAATCTTGCAATTTAAAAAGATCACCTCCTTTAGGTAGGTATTAAGTTTGATTGGAATTAGATATACAAAGGGAAGTCAAAAGATAGATTAAATAAAAGCATAAACAGATGTAAATGTAATATGCATGGAAATAATTTGCTGACACCAGATAAGGAAAAGCTTAAACTTCAACTCGATAAGGAAAAGCTTACACTTCAAATCGATAAGGAAAAGCTTACACTTCAACTCGATAAGGAAGAGCTTAAAGTTCAACTCAATAAGAAACTCGATTAAGGAAAAGCTTCAACTTCAACTCGATAAGGAAAAGCTTAAAGTTCAACTCAATAAGGAAAAGCTTAAATAAGAAAAATGCTTAAATTTCACCTCCCCTCTCGTGGTGCACGGACAGATGCATAACCTACATCCATACGTCTGCTCCAAAGCCTGAAATAACTCAAACCAAGCTGATTGTCAATAATCAGATTAGGCAAACTCAATATCTTCAGTATACAAAATCAAGAAACTTACTTCGCCTAGAATGTAAGCACTCGAATGCCAGAATGTATCGCGCCCTTCTTCAGTTTCAAACGTAAACAATGAAAGAATGCAATCATATTCCAGAGGCCGACTCATATCACATAAGATTCCATCCACTTTGGCAATTAGGGTGTTCGACGCCAAGCTCTTTGATATCTCCTTCGCGACATCAAACGAGGTGGTTTTCCATTTATTCCCTTCCTTAACCCTTCCGTCCGGCAATGTAATCCTTTTTTCCAATCATCAAACCACATATAAATCAATCAATCAATCGAAACATAACAAATACAGAAGAAGAAAAAATATAATTAAAAAAAATAAAGAGAGAGAGAGAGAACAGATACGGAAATTACCGGATTCGTTCATCAGAAAGAGTCATCTGATTGAATTTTTGCTCATTTTGTATTGACTCAAAGAGCGTTATGCGTTTGAAGATCACCGATTGAATATAAGCTTCGTCTTTCGTATAATCTGCTTGTTTGGAGTTCGAAAAGGCATTGGATCCTACCATTGGAAGGATTAAACCGTCGGCTGCGATAAGTGGACGGTAAGCCCGGCGGAAAGAATAGGCAAGAGCGGGGGAAGGATTGGAATACGCGCCACCAGACAGAAGATGTAAGAAGTGTTTCTGCCTGATTGTGGCGGTGAAGTGATGTGATAAGCGGCTGCACTTTAACTAGGGTTAACAAAAGTTAGGAGCCGGCCCAAGTTAAGTAGGGATGCCGTGCCCATCCGACCGGTGGTACAAATCAGGTTATCTAGTTCGGGCTTGGACCGAATTTTTAATTGATTGTCTGCGGACATCCATACGGTACGGCTGGATCGGATCGAATATACATTAATAATTTTTTTAATTATTTAAATCAAAATTTATTAATTTTCAAATACTAATTTATTTTAAAACCTTTTCAATTTAAATTTATTAAAAATATTTTACTATTTATAAAAAATATATATTCATTATTTGATAGAATAATTTTTTATAAAAATAGATTCAATGTTTTATTAAAATTAATTATTTTTAAAGTTAAAAATTTATTAAATCATTAATTTTATATAAAATTCAAAATTTTATTTATTAATACTCTAAGGTAACACATCTCATGGTGTTACTGAGAGTTACACCTTTTATAGCTAGAGTAACATATATTTCAGGATTTGGTAAAACCATAACCCGAACGTTGTGATAGGTCCAAAACTTCATAGCTATGGTAACATCCAAGAAGGTAACACCCCCCTAAGTGTTGTAGAAAGCCATCTATGGCGTAGTGACGTACTGTGTCCTGACCCCACGATCCCTTGCCATGTGTCATCGTAGGCTTCGTCAGACCCGCACGATTGGACCTCAGCACCACATACTAAGTTCTGATCCATGGTCCCTGCCATGAATCCTCGTAGGTCCTGTCGAACCCGCATGAGTGAACTTAGCAACACAACACACAATATTCGCATTCACATTTTACCAAGGCCATATGGTCAATCAATCACATTGATTACCATAACTGTACATGTCCAACACACATAGCACAATCTCAATAATCCAAACATCAACATCACGAACACACAATCCAGCATAACTCATGATCGAAACATAACACATTGCACAACCATGTGTATAACCAACCAACACGATTATCACAATCCTGCACACATTAACACAACATATTGAACAACCATGTGTACAACCAACCAACATGATTATCACAATCCTGCACACATAACACAACACACAATGCACATGCCACAATAACAAAGTCATCACTAAGCCTTCATAACGCGTAACACATAACTAACTCACACGAACCATGTTATGAAGGTAAATAAATCATCACAAACCTAATACATGATTTCTAGTCACAAGATACAAGTCGTATAAGCAAGATACTTGCCTCAATAACTGATACCGAACACTCCGACGAACATGGCTCGACCGGGAAACTCCGAGTACCTACAACTTACGCAAGACACAATGAAAACACGATCACAACGAGGATCAAGACCAATAACAGCCTAAATCACATCTAACTATCGAAGGAAAACTCACTCGAACATTCAATCGAACGTTAAATGTTCAGTAGTTCCCAAGAAGACTCAAATCGTCAATTGAGTTAAACAAACTCGAAATATGGATATACAATCCATAGAACACGATTAATAACATCGTATAACACCGATCAATTCATCAAAATCGGACTAGAATCAGAATCAAGAATAAATCTCCAAAAAGTCGACTCTAGAGAAAAATGGGAAAATACCTCGATCCGACGAAGAACAACGGATTAGATGATGTTATAATCACCTAGGACTCTAAAAAACACCTTGGAATGGAATAAAATCGGCCCACAACACGAACCCTAGTCGCCCTTGTCTCAAACCCGCGGAGGAAGAATGAAATGAAGTTGAAAATGATGAAATATGACTGTTATCCAGTATTTATACTGGACACAATTTAGCGTACGCTAATAACACTGGTTAGCGCGCGCTATCAAAGCAATACAACAATTCGGTTTGCCCAAACACACAGTTAGCGTGCGCTAACTACAAGCGTCAGCGTGCGCTAACGAGACCTAGTCCCAGTCCAGTAGCTTTTGGACTGTCTCGACCTAAAGAGGTAGCGTGTGTTACCCTCTCCGTAGCATGCGCTAACAATACACCTTAGCGCACGCTATAGAGCTATATAGCATGCGCTAACTCCGCACAGTAGCACGCGCTACATCAACTAGTAGCGTGCGCTACACCTATTTGAACCAAAACTCCTCACAACAACAATACTCTCCACCGGGATGACAAACACGCAACGATCTGAATCGCAACCAAACATGTGTCCAAACATGACACACGATCATATAAGCACGAACAACATACCTGTAATATCCGCATTTTTTCTTTGCCGGTATTTTCATTTTTGGTGTATTTTTTTCGTTTTTAGTGACTCGCTTGTAACCGAACTGATATTTCGAGAATATTTAATACTGGACTTCTTGTCATCCGATCTTGTTTCGGACTTGTTTTACTAAATTTCGTGTTTAATGTCATTTCCATTGTTATTTCGTTCGGTTCTCGTAACTGTTGTTCGGAACCGCCATTTCGGGGTTGCCGTAGATCCATCTCATGTGTTTATGCATGTTGTGAGTATTCGTTTGTTATTTCGATCATGTATCGTGTGTTTCGGATATTTTGGGCTGCTTTGTAATTTCCCAAAATTTGGGGTGATTACTAACGTTGTAGTTTTCCGTACCCTCGGGTAGTCGGAATCGTGTTTTCTTTTAGCGTTTTGGTTCTGACTCAATATTGTTGTTCGTGTGTCTCATTCGGTTCGTCGTTTGGTGTCGGATGCGCGTTGTTTTCATCCGAGATGGAATTCACTATTTTCCATCACTGAGTGTTGTTTGTGCTGCTGTCTGCACTCGATAGCGCACGCTACTGCTGTTGTGTAGCGCACGCTATCATTACTTTATAGCGCACGCTACGACCGTTTAGTAGTGCTCGCTAATGGCTCGAACCCAGCAGTGACAGTGGGTTGTTTATGCTCTCTGCTCTCTGGACGAACAGCTTAGTGCACGCTACATTTATATATTAGCGCACGCTACGGTTTGGATTTAGCGCACGCTGGGGTGACCGGTAACGCGCGGTAACTCGGTAGTCCACACTGGGCAGATCATTTCTGGACTCGGTTTGGTGCCCAAGTAGCGCACGCTATGGCCCGATAGCACGCACTATCGAGGGGCCGTTAGCGCACGCTATTCTCTAGTAGTGCATGCTAACGGGCCAGAACCGTAAGTTATGGACTGGCTTTTGGCTGGGTAATGTGTTGTGTCGAGAATTATACTCTCCGACCGGCGATCGCCTCGGAGATCGGGCGACCTAGCCATTGCCGAGTAGCCGAGGCAAAACTGCCGACCAGCGACCAGGCGGCCTAGCCTTAGCCCGAAAGTCAAGATAAATCGGCCAACCGAAGGTCCCAGGACAAGTCCCGGTGCTGAGCGATCGACATCAAAGACGATCGTCTCTCGGTACTTGGCGATCGACTCCTGGCGACCGACTAGCAGACGATCATCTCCCGGCACCTGGCGACCGACCCTTGGTGACCGACCGATGCCGACCCTCAGTGACCAGCTAGCGACGACCGCCTCATGCCGCTCGAAGCCGATAGTCATCCAGTCGGCAAAGGCCGAGCCTCAGGACTGAACCCACGTGCAGAGCCGAGACAATATCCGCATATCATGGATCGTTGACCACAGCCTGTCAGCATCTTCCCACCACTGACAGCCCGCCAAAGGTGTCGGTAGGGACCGCATGTGACGCTGACTCGACGCGTGGCCGGGCTCCTCATTGGATCGCAGTGGCCGCCAAGAATGCCTTGGACTTTAGGCCGATATCCCGTGTGACTTAAGGACGATCGCCCCATTATTATATTGGCCGGCAGACGATCGCCCCATTATTATATTGGCTGGAAGGCGATCGCCCGCCAGAAATCAAGGCTCCTCAGTCCCTATAAATAAAAGGCAGCCTGCACTTGGATTTCGAGCTGGCATTATCGCGATTTCAGCACACAATACAGAAGCAATATACAGCACTTGGCTTTCTCCTACTCTTGGCAACAGCTATCTTTCGGTTCTTCCTTCTCTTGGCCTCTCTCATCAAGAAGACGATCGGCAGGGACGAAGAACACCAAGCTTTGCTCAAGAGCTGGATTAACAAAGTCTTTTTACACTCATTGTACTTAGATTCTCACATTAATACTTGTATCCACGAATATTTGTATTAATAACATCTCGCGAGAGCATTCAAGCCCGGGCCTAACAAACCCGGCAAATCTTGTGTTTATTCATATTCTCTCGGAAGTGCTCCCGCAACTTTGTTTGTTGTCCGTTCATTCCAGCAGTATTTAATCTTCGGATAAATATTTTGGGCAACAACAATTGGCGCTAGAGGAAGGGGATCTAACCCTCAATTTTCATTCCTACCGTCTCGAAGAACACTCACTGTTCTCGGGGCATATACTTGAAGTGACACTCACTGTGCTTCAAAGAAATCTTTTAGAAATCATGTCTTCCGCCTCCGCGTCGAAGAAAGCCGCCGGCCAACCCGCCATATGCCTCGTTCCGTCTCAGTCCGAGCCTCAGCCGATGGCGGAGGGTACCCGCCGTGGTCCGAGACGCTCGATCCCGCCCCTGAGGTCCGGCCCAAGCATCTCGCTCGATCAGCTCCGAACCGCGGAACAGAACGACGAGGCCATGGCCGTCCTACAGGAGCGACGGAGTGCTCTCGACGCGCCTCCCGCTATCACCCCCTCGGCCATCCGCCGGAAGACCAAGCGGAAGTTCAAGGTGTTACTGGCCAAGCGATCGCCAGGAGGCTCTCATCCGCAAGAAGAGGCGCTCGCCAGCCGGGGCACCTATGTCTTCGATCGCCTGGGCAGCGACCCATCTTGGCGACCGGGGCAGTCCGACCCCAGCTACGAGACGACGGAGTTTGAATCCGTCATCAGGAGCTCGGCCAACCCAACTCCCAGAAGGCAGCCCAGCCGTCTGGCTCCCCCTCGCTAAATAGCCGAGGTCGGCAGCAGCGGAGTCAGGAGATCGGTACACGATCGCCTCGGCTCCCGCTCCCAAAGCCGATCCGCGGGCGACCGAGCCACGACGATGGCCGCGATGCAACGTCAGCTCTACGACATGAAGGCGCTCCTGGAATCCGGGGCAGGCGCCAAGAAGACGATCGCCGATCCGAGCAAGCCGCTTGCGGTCCAGATCGAGCTTGCCCCCGTGCAGCACAAGATCGCTCCCCCGCAGACACCTTTGTACGAGGGGAGATCGGACCCCGAAGTGCATCTGAGCAAGTTCAACATCTACATGACCGGGTGTGGGGCATCTGACGCGACCAGGTGCTGAATGTTCCCTATGACGCTGGACGACCTCGCCTACAGGTGGTACACCTCATTGCCACCTCGGTCCATCAGCTCCTTTAACCAACTGGCGAACGTCTTCACAGCATACTTCGCCACCAGGGTCACCCGGCCAGAAGGTCCCCATTGCATGATGCAAATCAGGCAGGGAGAAGAAGAGTCCGACTCGGACTACATCGACCGAGTAGACGAGATCATCCTCAACGGCGAGCCCGTAAGCGATGAGATCGCCCTCTCTGCGGTCCTAGGAGGATTTCATGGTCTTTCGCCTATGTTCAGGCATCTCACGAAGGACCAACCCACGACCTACGCGATCTTCCGAGCTAAGGCCGCAGATTTCCTGGCCAGGCAAAGGATTCTTCTCAACCTTTGAACAGCGCGATCGGCGCCCGAACGACGATCTCCCGCCCGATCGCCAGTATCAACTTATGAATAAAGCGATCGGCAGCCGAGCGACGATCACAGTCTTCCAGCCCGATCGCCATCATCAAGCTACATCTCCAAACCGGAGGACTCGATCGCCATCAACAGTTCAGCATCTAACATGACAGACTAAGGCATGAGATCGCCTCCACCACACATCATAAAGCCATGGTCCTGGTAGTCGATGGAACCGGCTGCTTCGGCCATGCAAGGTCCCTTTGGGCCAAGATCGCCCGCCCTTCGTTTAAATACGAGGCCGGCGTAGTCTGAGGGCCCTCCAAAATTAATCAGTGGACACGATCGCCCGCCCTCAAGGTCCATCATCTAACATGGTGAACCCGGACAATGCGACACGTGCCACTACCCCCGTCTCAACATACACCGTCGAGGTTCGCCATCTACATGGCGGTCCGAGGTGGAAGCAGAGCTAACAAGCCGCGGAAGTGGAGTTGATTAATCCGACGCTGCCCCGCGCAAGGACTCCTCTAGACCAAGACCGCACGCCCTTCGTTTAAATACGAGGCGAGGCGCACAACAGGACCCTCACAATAAAATGAGTCACGAGACACTCGATGTCTTCGCGCACAAGACACGGTCATGGAGTCGGTCCATCGAACTCCGCGACTGTGCACGATTCCTCAAACGACGAAACCATCAAGTTTCTGAGGGGGATCGGCCAATGTTGTTTTTTGCAGGTACAAGAACGAAAGATAGCTAGCCAATCGACCAGATAGCCCAAGTCCGAATCCAAAGTCAGCTCAGTGGATCGCCCGTCCTCATCTTACACGATCGCCAGCAAGAACCACCTCGCCCCGTGTCTTCAACATCGGAGCAAGCTGGGGGCAATTGTTGTGTCGAGAATTATACTCTCCGACCAGCGATCGCCTCGGAGATCGGGCGACCTAGCCATTGCCGAGCAGCCGAGGCAAAACTGCCGACCAGCGACCAAGCGGCCTAGCCTTAGCCCGAAAGTCAAGATAAATTGGCCAACCGAAGGTCCCAGGACAAGTCCCGGTGCCGAGCGATCGACATCAAAGACGATCGTCTCTTGGTACTTGGCGATCGACTCCTGGCGACCGACTAGCACACGATCATCTCTCGGCGCCTGGCGACCGACCCTTGGTGACCGACCGATGCCGACCCTCGGTGGCCAGCTAGCGACGACCGCCTCATGCCGCTCGAAGCCGATAGTCATCCAGTCGGCAAAGGCCGAGCCTCAGGACTGAACCCACGTGCAGAGCCGAGACAAGATCCGCATATCACGGATCGTTGACCACAGCCTGTCGGCATCTTCCCACCAGCCGACGGGCCCGCCGAAAGGTGTCAGTAGGACCGCATGTGACAGTGACTCCGGACGCGTGCTGGCTCCTCATTGGACCGCACAGCTGGCTGCCAGCAGCTGCCTTGGACTTTAGGCCGATAGCCCGTGTGACTTAAGGACGATCGCCCCATTATTATATTGGCCGGAAGGCGATCGCCCGCGAGAAATCAAGGCTCCTCAGCCCCTATAAATAAAAGGCAGCCTGGACTTGGATTTCTAGCTGGCATTATCGCGATTTCAGCACACAATACAGAAGCAATATACAGCACTTGGCTTTCTCCTACTCTTGGCAACAGCTATCTTTCGGTTCTTCCTTCTCTCGGCCTCTCTCATCAAGAAGACGATCGACAGGGACGAAGAACACCAAGCTTCGCTCAAGAGCTGGATTAACAGAGTCTTTTTACACTCATTGTACTTAGATTCTCACATTAATACTTGTATCCACGAATATTTGTATTAATAACATCTCGCGAGAGCATTAAAGCCCGGACCTAACAAACCCGATAAATCTTGTGTTTATTCATATTCTCTCGGAAGTGCTCCCGCAACTTTGTTTGTTGTCCGTTCATTCCAGCAGTATTTAATATTCGGATAAATATTTTGGGCAACAACATAATGCACGCTAACTTTTATCATTAGCGCACGCTACATCTCTCTGGTTATAAAAAAACAAAGAGTTTCCCAGATTCATCATTTTTTTCTCATCTCCTTTCCTCTCCGCGGTCGAGTGACTCCAGGGGGATTTGGTGCGATTTCTTCTTCCAATCACTTGAGAGATCATTTTTCTTGAGTTCTTGGTATGGATTAACAACACCAACACTTGTTCGTCATCCTTAATCCAAGGTATTCTCCTTAAAGCCTATTTTTGGAAAATTTGGGGGGTTTTGAGTTTTCGTCCGATTCGTTCCGTATTGTTGATTAATCCATGATGTATATGATTAATCTTAGTGGTATTCTTGGTTTCCCAATGATTTCATGGTAAGTTTCATGGTATTTGTGAAATCGAGAGGGTTCGGTTGCGATCCGTCCTCGTCGTTGTTTTGTATGAACTTACATGGATCGTAGGTGGGGTTTCGGGTGTCTTCCATTAGTGTTATTCTTGTCGAATTGGTTTTGATGGTGTTTGACGAATCGTCTAGGTTCGGTGTGTCCAATTTCTCGCAACCGCGATTGTTTCATTCTGTCCTTTCGTCGTGATAAACGAGGCAAGTATCCTTAATGAACTTACATGCTTAACATAGTAGTATTGGATGAGTAACGGGTGTGTGTGTGCTTACTATGGGTTAGATCCGATGGGTCTCGGTAGGGGTCCACAGAGGCGTGGATCCGCGAGCTTGCTTTTAACTACTACAGGTTAGATCCGACGGGGTCTCGGTAGGGGTCTACACAGGCGTGGGTCTGCGGTTAATTGTGGTGCATTTTATAAATGTGTTTTGAGTTGTGGCGTTTACGGAAATGTGTGTTTCAAACTAATGTTTTCTCATTTGCATGCTTTGACTATATGTGTAAGGTGTAAGTTGTTCATTGGTTACTTGTACTAGCATAATTGCTAACCCCTTTGGGGACCCGTTTTGGGAAAATTATTGTTATGAATTTCAGGTTATGTTCAGCCGGACGAGCGAGCGCAGAGACAGTACGAGGATGATGGCCAGGGTTGTTGACGTGTGCTTTTATATTTCCTCATTTCCGTTGTCCTTTTTGATGTGGTTGTTTTCTAAATTTGTAAACTCATAGATAGTACTCGCGAGTACTTAGGCTTTTTACTCGGATTGGGATTTACATTAGTAATTGTTATTTATGATTGTCAGTTATGATTGTTCCGCCGGTCATACTGAGCGTTCTATTCTATTTTCATCTTAGTGATGTGTGTTTTCTCGCTAACCGAGATGGTTAGACGAGTGTATTTTCGTGTTTATCCTGGTGGGTCCCATTTAGGGGTCCACGGCACTGTAATATACCCTGAATATCTTGGGGGTGTTACAGAAAATGATATTAGAGCTCTAAGTTTATGGATACCTAGGCTTGTCGGTTAATTGGGTCTAGTTGTGTTTTGTTTTGCACATTGCCACCTCGCTGCCATCGTCTTGGTACTTCCAGTGCTCGTAAGTTTTCGTTACTCGATTCCTTGTTTCCTTGTATCGTACTTTCGATTCTTGAATTGTGACTGTTTTTCCTATCGTACTTACCATCGAATTGCAATTGCTACCTCTTATCTTCGGTATGGATGCTGGAAGAGGCTGAGGTAGGGGTCGTGGACGCGGTCGGGGACGTGGGGCAGCCAATGAGACGGCCACGTCACACAATTCTAGGGCTGGTAGTACTGACAGTCATCAGAGCCATAGTGCTACTCAGGAGGGCACAACCGGTGGTGGCGCCGATCTTGGTGTTGCAGCTGTGATGCAACAGATGGTGAACCAAATGGATGCGATAGCTCAGGTGGTTCAGAACCTGACTCCGAACCATGCTACTCGGGGCGGAGCATATCGTTGGCTTCAGGATGTCATCAAGATGCATCCTCCTCAGTTTTCGGGGGCTTCAGACCCGATTGGTGGGGAAGGGTGGATCAAGGAGATATCCAAGGTCTTTGTTGCACCAACTGTCTCGAGGATCGCAAGGTCCCTATTGCCCAGTACTTTCTCACTGGGGACGCTACAGACTGGTGGAAGGCTGTTGAGCCTAAAAACCATGTTGCTTCATGGGTTGAGTTCAAGGAACTGATGGAGACCGGGTATTGCTCGTGGCCAATTAAACAGGCTCGAGTCCATGCTTTCTATGATGCCCAGCCTTGGGATATTCCTGTTTCCCAGACTATTGCTGACTACAACCGGGAGTTGGGATTCGTAAAGGCCCAAATTAGAGAAGAAAGCGACAAGATTTTCCACTTTTCCAGATGGATGAAACTGATGTTGGGATTCCGAAAATAAAACGAAATACGCAGCGGAAATAAATACGAATCCCAAACAGGATCGATCAAGTAACGTATATACAAAAAAAAAATACATACAAAGATAAAGATTCATACCCTTGAAGCCTTTGAAATAAATCTTCGTAAAGTGTAGACGATGATCACGATCCCGTCCCGAACACGAAATCCCTTCGTTCCAAGCACCGAAAATTCGAAGCCTCTACTTCACACGCGTCGGAAGTTGCCCAGAAAAATCTACAACACTCCGTTCTATGAAGAACACGGCTAGGAAGTGTTGTAGGAATTTTTTCTCTTAATTTTTCTTACTTCTTTTCACCTCAAAGATGAACAAAATGAAGAAGGAAAATTTTTCTCTCTCTCACTTAAGCTCACGTCTGTATTTTTTTTTGCAGTGTTAGTATGTGTGTGTGTGTGTGTAGTAGTAGTTGTTATATAATGTGTTGTTTTTATATTATCTCAAACCATATAATTGAGATAAAATGTCAACACATAATAACAAAAATACAACTAACACATACACATGCATGGAAATGATTCCATGTGATGTGGGGAGAGGGAGGGCGGCCCATGGTGGAAATTTCTAGAAAACGAGCCGAGTCACTCGGCTCAGGTACTGACGCTCACAAACGACTGCTAAATACACTCGCTTTAATCACCAATGTATTTATATAAATTAATTAATCTAATTAATTAATAATATCAAATACAAATATATTTCTATAAGAAATATAATTTATGAATTAAATTAATCACCCTAACTTAATTTTAATTCATAAGACCGCTATTTTGATTTATCTAATAAATCATAATTAGATATCCAATATCTAATATTTATAGAGAGATAATAAATTCACATTTATCCGTCAACGCTCCGATGCGCGACTCCGTAGGTCCGTCTCACCGGCATTGGGAGGAACTAATGAGTGCGGGCAAGACTTAGCCACCTTAGCGGCCGCACCGTAAACCCCGATCGAGAACGAATGAAGGGATCATTCCGTAACCATTATGTCGTGAATACTATATACGTATAGACCCTTTATCAGATGTCCCGGTCAAGTCTTCGGGTCACGGTAAAGTCAAACCCTACTATTGACTAGACTCTATACATGTGTTAATGCAAATCAAGACCGGCTGATTAATAGTGTATCTAATACGACTATATCAGAATGCTTTGGCCAAAGACTCATGATCTTATTTGCCATTAACCGTATAGGACATACGCCTGCTCACTAACAGGAGATAAAATCCTTTCTTGGCATACAATAAAGACTGATACCTGCCCGTATAGTCCGCACTTCGAGGTCGACTCAGCAATCAAGCAAATGAGTCTAACTACTCTAATGACAAACTAAACGTCACAGGCACATCTTCTACTGAATCCTCAAGTCAAAGGTCCACATACACTATCACAACCTTTTGATTCGTCATCGACTCTTCGAGAGTGAATACCGTATGACTGAATCGAGTATGAGTCGTGTTCGAGTATACTGGTCTCACCAATATACTTTATAACTATGCTATCAAGACGTGCACACGTCCTAGCATCAGTTATACAAGTCTTATTAAAACTTAATGCCCATTTAAGTTTATTGACTTGCGAACGATTTTCAGAATAAACTTTAAACACTTCCAGTGCATTTTCTCTTATCCCATAACGAGAATGGAATGTTCTTTATTTACATGGACTTCACTTCAATGTTTACCAAGTCAAGAATGCAATTGAAATACAATAAACAGTGAATGAATCGAATTGCCTTTTTATTATTTATTCCATAATTACAAGTACAATGCCCCTACTCTCTCATACCCTGAGTGGCATTCGAGGGAATATTCCTAACAATCTCCCACTTGCACTCAATGCCACACATCATGATATCCAATACCCATGTTCTTCAGATGTCTTTCCAAGACGGCTGAGATAATGGCTTAGTCACGGTCGAGACATTGTCTTGAGTCTACTCTTTCCAATGAAACATATCCTTTTTCCACCATCTCTCGAACGATGTGGTACTTTCTCTCTATATGCTTGGTGTTGTGGTGAGCCCTCGGCTCCTTGGCTTGGGCGATACCTCCATCATTATCACGGAATAGTGATATAGGCAACTCCGCGTTAGGCACCACTTGAAGTTCTTGTATAAACTTCGCATCCAAAATGCTTCTTTGCTAGCCTCTGAGGCAGCTTGATACTCTGCTTGGCAGGTGGAATCTACAGTAGCAGTTTGCTTGGAGCTTCTCCAAGATACTGCTCCTCCATTGAGAGTAAATAAATATCCAGATGTCGACTTAGAGTCGTCATTGTCTCCTTGAAAATCAGAATCGGTGAATCCAATCACCTTCAGTTCTCCACCACCATAAGTAAGAACTAAATCTCTAGTTCTTCTTAAGTACTTAAGAATGTTCTTTACTTACCCAATGTTCCCTTCCCGGGTTTGCTTGAAATCGACTTACCATACTCACAGCGTAGGCTAAGTCTGGTCTCGTACACAATATAGCGTACATGAGGCTACCCACTGCCGAGGCATAGGGTACCTTACTCATCTCTCTCTTGTCTTCCTCACTTTGAGGACACATTTTCGTGGTGAGATGAATTCCATGTCGCATGGGAAGGAACCCTCTTTTAGATTCATCCATCTTGAATCTTCTCAGGATTTTATCGATATAAAGGGATTGGGAAAGTCCTATCATTCTTCGCGGTCTATCTCTGTAAAGACGGATCCCTAGAATATAGGAAGCTTCTCCCAAGTCTTTCATGGAGAACGTTTTAGAAAGCCAAGCTTTCACAAAGGTCCGAGCATTGCTATGTTATTTCCTATAAGTAGAATATCATCTACATATAGTACTAAGAACGCAATGTTGCTCCCATCGATCTTTTTGTAAACACACGTTTCTTCCTCATTTCGCTCAAGTCAAAGTCCTTAACGCTTCACAAATCGAAGGTTCCAACTCCGAGAAGCTTGCTTCGCACCATAAATGGCTCGTTGCCTTACACACTTTATGAATATTAGCTTTGGACACAAAACCTTTAGCCGTTCCATATAGATTTCCTCCTCGAGGTATCCATTTAGAAAAGCCGTTTTGACATCCATTTGCCATATTTCATAATCATAATAGGCATCAATGGCAAGCATCATGCGAATCGACTTTATCATAGCTACGGGCGAGAAGGTATCATGATAATCGATTCCTTCCCTTTGGGTATAACCCTTTGCCACAAGCCCGGCCTTATAGGCATCAACCTTGCCATCCCCATCGCCTTTCTCTTATAGATCCATTTATTTCCAATAGTCCTCATGCCACTTGGAAGATCTACTAGAGTCCGGACTGATTGGTATGCATCGAGTCTATCTCGGCTTCCATTGCTTCTTGCCATTTATCGAGTCTACATCCACTATCGCTTGGTCATAGGTGACAAGGTCGCTTTTAATCGCATCGTGTGTCGTGGAGACCCGGTTCCTCGACATGTGTATAGCCATACCTCTCGTAAGTGAGATACCCTATCGACCTTCAAGTGGAGGTTGTGTTACAATAGGTTCGGTTCTTGATCCCCGATCGATGTCTCCTTAGGAGTTTCATTATGCTCTTCCAAAGAGATATTTCTCCCGAGCCACCTTCCCGAATGAATTCATCCTCAAGGAAGTGCGCTTGTAATGCCACAACGACCCTATGGTCTTCCGGCATGTAGAATAGATAACCCATCGAGTCCTCTGGGTATCCTATGAAACGTCCTTTTATGGACCTCGCTTCAGCTTTGTCCACCTTAGCCTTTTGACATAGTGGACATCCCCAAATCCTTATGTGATTAAGGCTTGGTTTCTTACCCTTCCACATCTCATGCGAGTGATAGGAACAGATTTGGAAGGACATCTATTTAGGATATAGGCGGTTAGTAAGGCATACCCCACGGGTAAATAGGTAAATCGTTGTAATTTAACATGGAGCGAACCATGTCCAACAAAGTCCGATTTCTCCTTTCAAACACCATTTAACCGTGGGGTTCCCGGAGGCGTGAATTGTGAAACTATTCCATGTTCCTTAAGGAACTCATCAAACTCTGCTCATATATTCGCCCCTCGGTCCGACCGAAGTGCTTTGATATGACATCCAGTTTGTTTTTCAACTAGGGCCTTAAATTCTTTGAATTTAGCAAAGGCTTCAGATTTATGTTTCATTAAGTACACAATCCCATACCTAGTATGATCATCTGTGAACGTTATGAAATATTGATATCCGTCTCGGGCTACTTCTAAAGCACCACAAACATCGGTATGCACCAATCCAAGTTTATCTACATTCTTTCAAAAGTCCCTGTGAAGGGAAACTTAGTCATTTTGCCTCTAAGGCAAGATTCACAAGTTGGATAGGGTTCTACACCCAATGGACTTAAATGTCCATCTTTTTCCATTTTCTGAACCTTGGTCTGACCAACATGACCAAGCCTAAGGTGCCATTTAAGAGCTTGATTAGTATCTTGCCTACCACGTTTCCTAGTTATAGTGTTCACTGCTGTTTTATTTTGCATGTTCATATGATATAAACTATTCAACAATGTAGCTGTTCCAACCAATTTATTTCGAAAATAAATTTTACAACTGCCATTGCCAATGAAGAAACAAAATCCTTTCCGGTCCAAGACTGGAATGGATACAATGTTTTTATGCCCCTTGGGCAAAACAAGTACTTCATCTAATGTCAAAATAAAACCAGATTCTAAACCCAGAAGGATTGATCCAATATCGGTTGCCTCGACACTTTGTCCGCTTCCAACAGTGATCATTATTTCCCGCCTTCAAGTTTTCTACTGCTCCAGATCCCGATTCATAGTACAAATGTGAGAAGTGGCACTGAATCCGTAATCCATGAAGCGAGAATATACAAGAGCGAACAATTAGTTTCAAAAACAAAAATTCCGCACTGATGCGCCATTAATCTTGGGACAAGTCCTTCGCCAATGGCCCACTCACCGCGTTCAAGGCATTTGTCCGTAGGTTTTGGACCGCCTACCTTTTGAACCTTTCGGGCCTTGCCCTTTCCTTTTGCACCCCTTTCTTGGGTTTATCGCTCGTAGGTCTTTTTCTTCTTGTTCTTGGACCTCTTAGGCCTAAAAGAAATCACAAGAGCAAATTCTCTCGGTTTAGTCTTCATGTTAGATCGCGCCGTCACAGCTTATTCATTAGCCCGGCTAATGTGCATGTAATTTCATTACGGTTGAAATTCATTACAAATCGCGTGAAAGAGTCGGAGTAGAGATTGAAGGATGAGATCAATTTGAAGGGATAAATCCATATAAAAGTAGAGCACCTCGAGCCTCTCAATCAAAGAGATCATCATTAGGACGTGGTCTCCCACTTTCTCCCCATCTTACATCCTAAGATGAACAACTGCTTTGATATTTCATATCTAGCAGTCCTACTGTGCTCTCCATAAAGTTCGGTCAAGTGTGCGAGAATCTGCCTAGCAGAAGTCATTTTCTCGTGCGCTCTCTGCAGCTCATTAGTCATTGAGCCCATCATAAAACCACGGACTAGCACATCATCCTTGACCCATTTTTCATGGACGTCAATGTCTTCCTGATTACCCCTAGTCCGGATTGGAGTCGGTGGAATGTCCGCCTCCAAGACGTATCCCAGAGACTCCATACTGAGTACAATCATCAGATTCCGCAACCAGTCAACAAAGTTAGGGCCAGTTAGGAGATTCTTTTCAAGTAGTATTGCAAGTGGGTTTTTAGCCATTTTAGAGAGATTCAATTTCGTTTTCTGCAAAGATTTAGACAAGATTAAATTAGTGACTTGTTTAATTATGTTCGAGTATAGAACTTAAGGGCTTGTATAATTCTTGTCTCGGCTCCCACTAATTTTATCGGAATTATACACTCCCATGTTATAATCCGGAAATCATGGTTAGATCGACTTCTTAGTGGTGATCAAGTTCTTTACAAATTTTAACAGACGCAACCTATCAGGTTTCTTGCCAATTAATTTCTGTAAAGTGGTGTCTAACACCAACCCGTCTAATGGATGATTTGATCTTCTTTTACCCCTAGTCTTCATGCCCTCAACCTATCAGGTTTCTTGGCAATCCAGACTATCTAAGTTGTTGACCATCAACGTCTATCAGTTTGACTATTGAATCTCACCCGGCAACCTATCAGGTTTCTAGGGGCGAAATTTATCACCAACCGAAGGCATCTAATGCACTCAAGAATTTTTCAACCTTTACCAAATGTACTACCCCGATAACTCGGAAGCATAGCACACCAGCTCGGGTATCAATTTTCTACGAGTTTGATGGAGGGTAGGAAACCTCGTAACCTTTTTCAAACTTAGTCTGTTTGTAGTCGGGAGAATTTCGCGATTAATGTTACACTTTGCACATTAATTCAATTATACGCGTGTTTGTTGGTTTGTCAATCATTCAAAATGAAAAAACAGAAAACAGTAACCTAGTTACTACCAACATATAGCTCATGGACCTAATTCCTAAGTACTGGGCCAAGCGAATGACCCAATAAAAAAACAGTCTTCGATTCTTCGTCTTCTCGGTCGGTTGTCTTCGGTCTTCTTCATACCCAAAATACATTGAAAAATTGCATCCTATACAAGTTTTTCTAGTAAATATAAATAGGCTCAAAACGGCCTTTACAACCCAATCGAATCGAACAAATCAAAAAACTAAGTCCACGAGCTATATCACCATCACATAAGGATTCCATACAACATGTAATGGCAACGAAATTAAACAATTAATCTTAATATAAATTAATCTAATTAATCTATAAATTAATCTATTCAATTTCTACTATATTAATCCAATTAATATAAAGTGGCATTAAAATTAAATAATCAATTAAGATATTAATCCAATCAATATAAAATTAATCTATTCAATTTTAATGGTATTAATCCAATTAAGACTAATCATCGTCATTTAAATTCATTCAAGTAATCCTAAAAATAATATTTTCGTTTAATTTATTTCCTTTAACTAAAAAATATTCCAAATATTAATTTAGTCAAATTAAAATCCAATTTAAATTTTGGGAAATAATTAAAACGAAATATAAACTTAAAACGAGTCCCTGACAATCCGATTTTAGGCCGCGACTCCGATTCAAAATCGGGCCAAAATCCCGAGGTCGCTCGCCGAGCCATCGCCGCAGATCGCCGATCATTCTCGGCCCGTGGCCGAGACATGGCGATCATGGCCGAGCATGCTCGGCACTGGGCAGTAACCCAGCGATTCGCAAGCACCTGCCGTGACCGTTTCTTTGTTTTTCGGCCCGTTTCAAAAAACGTGAATGTACAACGAATAATTTAAAATCTACAATTATTCCAAACCTGATTCTAAATCATAATCATCATCCAAAAGCATTCAAAATGCACAAATAATCGTATATACGGAAACATTGACCTCGCTCCGATACCACTGTTGGGATTCCGAAAATAAAACGAAATACGCAGCGAAAATAAATACGAATCCCAAACAGGATCGATCAAGTAACGTATATACAAAAAAAAAATACATACAAAGATAAAGATTCATACCCTTGAAGCCTTTGAAATAAATCTTCGTAAAGTGTAGACGATGATCACGATCCCGTCCCGAACACGAAATCCCTTCGTTCCAAGCACCGAAAATTCGAAGCCTCTACTTCACACGCGTCGGAAGTTGCCCAGAAAAATCTACAACACTCCGTTCTATGAAGAACACGGCTAGGAAGTGTTGTAGGAATTTTTTCTCTCTTAATTTTTCTTACTTCTTTTCACCTCAAAGATGAACAAAATGAAGAAGGAAAATTTTTCTCTCTCTCCTCACTTAAGCTCACGTCCAGGGCTGTTTTTTTTTGCAGGTTAGTATGTGTGTGTGTGTGTGTAGTAGTAGTTGTTATATAATGTGTTGTTTTTATATTATCTCAAACCATATAATTGAGATAAAATGTCAACACATAATAACAAAAATACAACTAACACATACACATGCATGGAAATGATTCCATGTGATGTGGGGAGAGGGAGGGCGGCCCATGGTGGAAATTTCCTAGAAAACGAGCCGAGTCACTCGGCTCGGTAATGACGCTCACAAACGACTCCGTTTAATCGCCAATGTATTTATATTAATTAATTAATCTAATTAATTAATAATATCAAATACAAATATATTTCTCTAAGAAATATAATTTATGAATTAAATTAATCACCCGGTAACTTAATTTTAATTCATAAGACCGCTATTTTGATTTATCTAATAAATCATAATTAGATATCCAATATCTAATATTTATAGAGAGATAATAAATTCACATTTATCCGTCAACGCTCCCGATGCGCGACTTCGTAGGTCCGTCTCAAATGGCATTGGGAGGAACCAATGAGTGCGGGCAAGACTTAACCACTAGCGGGCCGCATCAGTAAACCCCGATCGAGAACGAATGAAGGGATCATTCCGTAACCATTATGTCGTGAATACTATATACGTATAGACCCTTTATCGATGTCGGTCAAGTTTTCGGGTCACGGTAAAGTCAAACCCTACTATTGACTAGACTCTATACATGTGTTAATGCAAATCAAGACCGACTGATTAATAGTGTATCTAATACGACTATATCAGAATGCTTTGGCCAAAGACTCATGATCTTATTTGCCATTAACCGTATAGACGACGCTTGCTCACTAACAGGAGATAAAATCCTTTCTTGGCATACAATAAAGACTGCTACCTGCCCGTATAGTCCGCACTTCGAGGTCGACTCAGCAATCAAGCAAATGAGTCTAACTACTCTAATGACAAACTATACGTCACAGGCTCTTCTTGTACTGAATCCTCCAGTCTAAGGTCCACATACACTATCACAACCTTTTGATTCGTCATCGACTCTTCGAGAGTGAATACCGTGTGATGAATCGAGTATGAGTCGTGTTCGAGTATCTTGGTCTCACCAATATACTTTATAACTATGCTATCAAGACGTGCACACGTCCTAGCATCGATTATACAAGTCTTATTAAAACTTAATGCCCATTTAAGTTTATTGACTTATGACGATTTTCGTAAATAAACTTTAAACACTTCCAGTGCATTTTCTCTTATCCCATAACAAGAATGGAATGTTCAGTTTATTTACATGGACTTCACTTCAATGTTTACCAAGTCAAGAATGCAATTGAAATACAATAAACAGTGAATGAATCGAATTGCCTTTTTATTATTTATTCTATAATTACAAGTACAATGCCCCTACTCTCTCATCCCCTGAGTGGCATTCGAGGGCATATTCCTAACAACTGAAGATTCGTGACTACATGTCTGGGCTCGCCTGCACCACCTTGAAGGATTATCAGAATAGAGCTCTTGCATACGATATGTCTTTAACATCCAGTGAGACGGCTCGTGAGAGCGAGAAACAGAAGTCTGTCGGAAATTTTTCGGGCCACAAAGGTGGAGGTCAGCAGAAATATCAGTCTTCTAACTTTCCCACTGGTGGTGCTCCAGCTCGTTCTACTGGGGGTTTTCTCGGGGCTTCCAGTACTCCTTCCTGTGATGTGAAGTGTTTTAACTATGGCCGGCCGGGCTACATCAGTCGAGCTTGTCCGAGTCCTTTGCTGACGTGCAATCGGTGTGGCCAGCCGGGCCACAAGGCTACTCTCTGTGCTGATAGAGAGAAAATTCTTGGTGCCCAGGCCTTCCCAGCGCCTAGGGAACCAAGTGTGAATCAAGGGTCGTTTGCTTCTCAGTCTCCACCGAGTGCCAATCGAGGAAGAGGTCGGGGTGAGCCTGCTAGAGGGGGAGCTCCAGTATCGGCTCCGCTCATCCGCGAGTTTACGAGATGAGGAGGGCCGATGATCCAGAAGCCACCGTGGCCACAGGTACCGTTCATATCCAGTCTCATCCTGTCAGTGTGATTTTTGATTCGGGTGCTATGCATTCATTCATCTCTCTGGAGTGTGTGCGCCGTTTGAGTCTCGACAGTTTGACGTCTTGTGAGCCTTTCATCGTTAAGCTTCCTAGCGGTGATAGGATCGTTGGTGATCAGGAGGTCCGAGACTGTTCTATGTTTATTTGTGAGAGGGCTTGGCACTATAATCTTATTGTGGTGAGTATTGAGGGTGAGGATTTGATTCTCGAGAATGATTGGCTCGAGCGACATGGTGCAATCATGAACTACCGCACGAGAATCATCACCATGTTAGCCGAGGACGGCACCGAGCACTCCTTCGCGGGGCGAAAAAGGGGAAACCAGAAGTTCGTGATTAACGCCTTGAAGGCGATGAGACTCTTGTGGAAGGGGTGTAATGGTTACTGGTGCTACGCCTTGAAGGCGGAGGATGGCGGGGTCGAGTTTTCATCGATCCCAGTCGTTTGTGAGTTCCCTGATGTCTTTCCTGACGAGTTACTGGGGTTACCACCGGGCCATGAGGTTGAGTTCGCTATTGAGTTAGAGCTGGGTGCGGCTCCGATTTCGAAGGCGCCGTATCGCATGACACTTTCATAGATGGCTGCATTGAAGATGTAGTTGAGTGAGCTTCTTGAATCAGGGTATATTCGACCGAGCACTTCACCTTGGGGCGCACCGGTTCTGTTCGTGCGGAAGAAGGATGGTTCGCGGCGTTTAGACCTGGCAAACGGGCGGGCTCGGCCCAAACGGGCCGGGCGAAAAACGGGCGGGCCAAATTTGGGCCAGGCCAAAAAGGCCCGATTTTTTTTGGGCCAAAAAAATTAGGCCCGTGGCCCGCCCCGGGCGGGCTCGGCCCGGCCCGTAGGCCTCAACTCTTTTTATTTTTGAAATATTAATTCTGAATAAATATAGAAATATTTTTCGATCCTTAATTATTATATTATTCACTATACTATCACAATCAGATAACTAAATGTACAATTATTTTTATTTGATAATTACATTATTTAGTACACTACCACAATTAAAAGACAAATATACAAATATTTTTATTTGATCCTCATATCATTTATCACTACTACTTTCTTATAAAATAATAAAATAATATTATTATTGATATGAGAAAGTACAAAGTAATCACAAAGTCCCATAAAAAAATAAATTACGTCAATAATTACCTCAACGGGCGGGCCAAATCTGGGCCGGGCCAAAAAGGCCCAATTTTTTTTGGGCCAAAAATATGAAGCCCAATGCCCGCCCAAAAACGGGCGGGCTGGCCCGGCCCGCGGGCCTGGGCCTATTTTGCCGGGTCTAGCAGCGTTTATGTTTCGACTACCGCGTGCTAAACAAGGTGACCATCAAGAACAAGTTTCCCTTGCCGGGGATTAATAACTTGTTTGATCAGTTGTAGGGGGTTGCGGTATTCTCGAAGATCGACTTGAGATCGTGGTACTATCACCTTCGGGTGAAGGAGTCCGATATTCCGAAAACAGCTTTTCGGATGAGATACGGACATTATGAGTTTGTGGTTATGCCCTTTGGGCTAACCAACGCGCCGGAAGTGTTCATGCAGTTGATGAACAAAGTTTTCATAGAGTATTTGGATAAGTGTGTCGTCGTCTTCATTGACGATATCCTTATCTATTCGAGGAATGAGGAGGAGCATACACATCATCTGCGCGTGGTGTTTGACATTTTGAGGACCGAGCGACTCTATGCAAAGTTCTCGAAATGCGAGTTCTGGCTGAAGGAAGTGATGTTTCTGGGTCACGTGATTACAGCCGAGGGGGTCTGTGTGGATCCACAGAAGATTGAGGTAGTGTTGGATTGGGCGCCGCCTAAGAATGTGAAGAAGGTTCGTAGTTTCTTGGGTTTGGCTGGCTACTATCGTAGGTTCGTCGAAGGGTTTTCGAAACTGGCTCGGCCACTTACACAGTTGCTTCATAAATCTGAAAAGTTCTTCTGGAATGACGAAAGACAGTCGAGTTTTGAGCAGCTGAAGAGGCGTTTGACTTCAGCCCCGATGTTAGCGTTGTCATGTGGCAACGAGGGTTTTGCTGTTTATAGTGATGCTTCGGGTCAGGGTCTTGGGTGCGTATTGATGCAGCACGACAAGACTATTGAGCATGCGTCGAGGCAGTTGAGGCCGTATGATCTCAACTACCCTACTCACGATTTGGAGTTAGCGGCAGTTGTTTTTGCGCTTAAGATTTGGCGTCACTATCTTTTTGGCTCTGCATGTCAGATTTTTACCGATCATGTGAAGTACATATTCACTCAGCGGGAGTTGAATATGAGGCATAGGAGGTGGTTGGAGTTGATTAAGGATTATGACCTCGAGATTATTTATCATCCGGGCATGGCGAACGTCGTGGCGGATGCCTTGAGTCGAAAACTGGTTGCATGGCGGACGCTTGAGACCCTTACATCTCGATCTGAGCTTCTGCGGGATTTGATTGAGTTAAGTGTTGAGATTTTGTTGACAGGAGCTCTCGAGCAACTTTTCGCTTTGGAGATTTCATCGTCATTGATCGATGAAATGAAACTGAAGCAGTTGGAAGATCCGATGATTACTCAAATCTGAGAGAATGTTCTTAAGGGAAAGTCTCCTGGGTTTGTGATCCACGAGGATGGTGTGTTGAGATTCCAGAGTCGGCTTTGTGTACAGAATGACATGGCGTTGAGGAAGAGTATTTTGCGTGAGGCCCATGCTATGCCTTACTCAGTTCATCCGGGTTCGAGGAAGATGTACAAAGACATAAGGAGGAACTTTTGGTGGAACGACATGAAGGAGGAGGTCGCACAGTTTGTAGCGAGATGTTTGACTTGTCAACAGGTCAAAATCGAGCATCAGCGACCGACCGGGTTATTGCAGTCGCTTCCCATTCTGGAATGGAAATGGGAAGATATCTCGATGGACTTCGTCACGAATTTTCCGAGATCGAAGTTTGGTATGAATATGGTTTGGGTGATTGTGGATCGTCTGACCAAGTCGGCACATTTTCTGGACATCAAGGATATTTAGGGTCCAGAGAGGTTGGCTCGTGTGTTTATTGCGAAGATTGTGAGGCTTTACGGTACTCCGAAGTCTATTGTTTCGGATCGTCATGGCCGTTTTGTATTGCATTTTTGGCAGGCGGTACATAAGGTGTTGGGTACTCGGTTGCATCTGAGTACTTCTTTTCATCCTCAGTCAGATGAGCAGTCGGAATGCACTATCCAGACATTTGAGGATATGTTGCATGCTTGTCCTCTCGATTGGAGCAGTGATTGGGAGGAGCATTTGCTGTTGATCGAATTCACGTACAACAATAGTTGGCATGCATCGATTCGAATGACACCGTATGAGGCGCTTTATGTGTGGCAATGTCGATCGCCGATTTCCTGGAACGAGGTGTCTGATTGGGTTGGGACCGAACCGAATATCGCTATGGAAACGAGGCAGAAGGTGGAATTGATTCGGGAGAGGATGTTGACTGCTCAGAGTCGAAAGAAGTCATATGCTAATGTCCATCGTCGACCCTTGGAATTCGAGGTGGGAGACCACGTTTTGCTAAAGATGTCACCGACGAGGGGAATTTTCCGCTTCGGGAAGAAGGGAAAGTTGAGTCCGAGATTTATTAGGCCCTTTGAGATTCCCGAGAGAGTCGGTGAGTTGGCATATCATTTGGTGTTGCCTCCGGCCTTGAGTCACGTTAATAGCATTTTCCATATTTTCCAGCTGAAGAAATATGTTCCGGACTCTAGTCACGTCATCGACTATGGTGATATTGATGTCGCCGATGATATTACCTTCGATCAGTGCCCCTTGAAGATTTTGGAGCATCGTGAGAAGAGACTGAGGCATAAGATCATTCCTTTGGTCGAGGTGCAACGGTCGAGGCATGGTGTCGAGGAGGCAACTTGGGAAACCGAGGATAGCATGCGTGCTAGGTACCCCGAGTTGTTTGTTTCTTAAGTTTCGGGACGAAACTTATTTTTAGAGGGGTATGGAATATCCGCATTTTTTCTTTTCCAGTATTTTCATTTTTGGTGTATTTTTTTATTTTTAGCGACTCGCTTGTAACCGTATTGATATTCGAGAATATTTAATACTGGACTCTTTGTCCTATGAACTTGTTTCGGACTTGTTTTACTCAATTCCATGTTTAATGTCATTTCCGTCGCTATTTCGTTCGATTCTCGTAACCGTTGTTTGGAACCACCGTTTCGGGATTGCCGCAGATCCATCTCATGTTGTTATGCATGTTGTGAGCTTTCGTTTGTTGTTTCGATCATGTATCGTGTGTTTCGGATGTTTTGGGCCGTTTTGTAATTTCCCAAAGTTTTGGGGTGATTACTAACGTTGAAGTTTTCCGTACCCTCGGGTAGTCAAAATCGTGTTTTCTTTTAGCACTTTGGTTCTGAATCTTGTTTTTCATGTGTCTCCTTCGGTTCGTCGTTTGATGTCAGATGCGCGTTGTTTTCATCCGAGATGGAATTCACTGTTTTCCATCCCTGAGTGTTGTCTATGCTGTTGCTTGCACTCGATAGCGCACGCCACTGCTATTGTGTAGCGCACGTTATCGTTGCTTTGTAGCGCACGCTACGACCGTTTAGTACTGCGCGTTAATGGCTCGAACCCAGCAGTGATCGTGGGTTGTTTCTGCTCTCTGCTCTCTGGACGAGCAGCTTAGCGCACGCTACATTTACATATTAGCGCACGCTACGGTTTGGATTTAGCACACGCTGGGGTGACCGGTAGCGCGCGCTAACTCGGTAGTCCAGACTGGGCAGATTATTTCTGGACTCGGTTTGGTGCCCACGTAGCGCACGCTATGGCCCAATAGCGCGCGCTATCGAGGGGCCGTTAGCGCACGCTATTCTCTAGTAGCGCACGCTAACGGGCCAGAACCGTAGGATCTGGACTGGCTTTTGGCTGGGTAGCGCACGCTAACTTTTATCGTTAGCGCACGCTACGTCTCTCTGGTTATAAGAACCAGAGAGTTGACCAGATTCATCATTTTTTTTTTCATCTCCTTTCCTCTCCGCGGCCGAGCGACTCTAGGGCGATTTGGGACGATTTCTTCTTCCAATCACTTCAGAGATAATTTTCATTGAGTTCTTGGTGTGGATTAACAACACCAACACTTGTTCATCATCCTTAGTCCAAGGTATTCTCCTATAACCCTATTTTAGGGAAATTTAGGGGTTTTTGAGTTTTCGTCCGATTAGTTCCGTATTGTTGATTAATCCATGATGTATATGATTAATCTTAGTGGTATTCTTGGTTTCCCTACGATTTCATGGTAAGTCTCATGGTATTTGTGAATTCAATAGGGTTCGGTTGCGGTCCGTCCTCGTTGTTGTTTTGTACGAACTTACATGAATCGTAGGTGGGGTTTCGGGTGTCTTCCGTTATTGTTATTCTTGTCGAATTGGTTGTGATGGTGTTTGACGAATCATCTAGGTTCGGTGTGTCCAATTTCTCGCAACTGCGATTGTTTCATTCCGTCCTTTCATCGTGATAATCGAGGGAAGTACCCTTAATGAACTTACATGCTTAACATGGTAGTATTGCATGAATAACGTGTGCGTGTATGCTCACTACGGGTTAGATCCGACGGGGTCTTGGTAGGGGTCCACAGAGGCGTGGATCTGCGAGCTTGCTTTTAACCACTATGGGTTAGATCCGACGGGGTCTCGGTAGGGGTCCACAAAGGCGTGGGTCCGCGATTAATTGTAGTGCATTTTATAAATGTGTTTTGAGTTATGGCGTTTCCGGAAATGTGTGTTTCAAACTGATGTTTTCTCATTTGCATGCTTTGACTATATGTGTAAGGTGTAAGTTGTTCATTGGTTACTTGTACTAGCGTGATTGCTAACCCCTTTGGGGACCCATTTTGGGGAAATTATTGTTATGGATTTCAGGTTATGTTCAGCCGGACGAGCGGGCGCTGGGACAGTACGAGGATGCTGGCCAGGGTTGTTGACGTGTGCTTTTGTATTTCCTTGTATCCGTTGTCCTTTTCGATGTGGTTGTTTTCTAAATTTGCAAACTCATAGATAATACTCGCGAGTACTTAGGCTTTTGACTCGGATTGGGATTTACATCAGTAATTGTTATTTATGATTGTCAGTGATGATTGCTCCGCCGGTCATACAGGACATTCTATTCTATTTTCATCTTAGTGATGTGTGTTTTCTCGCTAACCGAGATGGTTAGATGAGTGGTATTTTCGTGTTTAGCCTGGTGGGTCCCATGTAGGGGTCCACGGTGTTGTAATATAACCTGAATATCTTGGGGGTATTACAATACCATCCACTAAACAGTAGAGAAAAAAATTCAACGCAACCGGAAACAAAAATCTCGGGTATTACAATAATCTCCCAAGGTCGGAATCCCTGTTTGCATGGCCTCTCTCCATCCTGGGTCTCGTAACTTCCTCTTTTATGGAGGTAGGTTCGACACATGTTATAGATGCAGGAAAATTTCTCTGTATTCGAGAAAATTGTTCACAGTTTACAAATTATGATATGGGGTAGGGAGTGCTGTTGAAAATAAATTGCAGTGGAAGTGTAGTTTGGGAGCTTGTAAAATCACCGAGTAGACAAAATGATCTATTTTGACTTGTTAATTAACTAATTAATTACCTACATTAATAAGTAATTTAAATAGCTATTATTTGCATAGTGTTCCGGGAATTATTATTCCCGTGGTGTGTCTTACCTAATACTGATTGTAGATACATGGATGGAAGGTTCTAGATCCTTCTAGAGGTAGTAGGATCCTATTAGATGTCTTACCTTATCTAGGAATCCTATGTATGGAAGGACTCTCATTGTAATGCCTATATAAAGGCCCCTCTATCAGTGTTATGAATGAATTGATTTGCTGTCTTTTACTTTCTCCTCAAACACGTTATCAGCACGTAGCCCCCAACTGAGCAAGAAAAAAAATACCCGAAATTCAGAAATTCCGAAAAAAAAAAAAAAAAAAAATCTGAAACCCTAAAACCCGCTCCCGCCGTCGTCTTCCCCGCGAGTTCAAGTCCTCTTTCCAGACGGCACCCCATCCTGGACCAGATCTACACCGGTAGTCTTCCCCAGATCCCGGCTAGCTCATCTTCCTAGGGCCAACTGCCATCACCGAACCTCCGCCATACCTCTCACACCTCTGCAAATCCACTATTCATGGGTTCATGAAGCCTTAATTTGTTTTGTTCTGCCAGTAGGCTCGTGCCCACAGCATGATGAGCGCCTTTTACTGGTGTTGGATTCTTGTCACCATACTTGGGGAGCAGGGTCAAGGCGATCAACAGAAGGGAGGCTTAGGAGCTAAGAAAGAGTTGGAATAGTTCCCTTCCCGTTGCAGACGTTTTCAGACTGGACCTGGAGTCATGGCCCGTTCACGTCCAACCCAGTTTAATTATTGTTAAGATTTCGGACCGCTCGTCCAGTCTACTCGGTCGCGACCTGCACCAGAAGGCCAAACCCGATTCGATTGTTGACCCGACCCGATTCTGACCCGTTTTGATCGTTTCGCCCGGTGATCGTTGCCTAAAGCTGCGACCCGATCTGATCGAAGCACCGCCAGATTTTCCTATGGTTTTATGCACGGATATTTACTGTTTGAAAACCTAGTGCAATCGAGACAAAACCTATCAAATCGAAAAAAAATCGAGAGACGAGAATTTCCGCGCGTAAATTTTCTGCACAGCGCAGTCGTACTAAAATCATGTGTCCCGATTCGTTAACGGTCGGATCGGTGTGAAATTTTGGCAGCAACTTCCCAACACAAATATCTGTATATTCAACGGTGGAGATCGGATTCTGTGTAATATTGGTTACTGAATATACTGCCGAACAGAAGCAGATTTTTACGAAGAAATTTGGAGATCCGACCTCATCCAATACCGAGCTGCTGCACCGCCGCGCTCGAGTCCTTTTTCATCCGAATTATCGAGCCCAGTAGCCCTATCCGGGCGTTTCTCAACTCTCCATCTTTTCCGAATTAATGATTCATTTGTTCATTAATTTGTAGGCTTATGAATCTTACCATGTTTATGTTTTACGTATATATAGGAAAATACGTCGCTCATGATGATGTGCACGCTATGGAGAAAAGCCATATTTGTTATCCCGTTCAAGGATCAAAGTAAATATGGAACCGAGTATCACAAAAATATGTTGCTCATATGGAGAGAAGCTCCCGTTCAAGGATCAAAGCAAATATGGAACCAAATACCCGTAAGATTTTATTAAAGTTCTCATTTTTCAATTCCTCTCTTTTGGGAAATTTTCTTTTTGGGGAATTGGGTATTTGGGTTCTTTATCTCCCACGCTACTTTGCGGTGGATGAGACTATGAGAGGTGGTATCACTCTCGTATGTCGAAGTAAACTGTGTGACGGTCCTGGGGGAGTCACGGATAATTGTTGAAAGTCGATATTTGTGGTTGTTGCATACACCACGTTTTGGGTGCGATTTGATGTCGCCGTTTTGTCGATTTTAAACCAACAATTGAAAAAAAATGAACATTGTCGGTAACGGTAAAGTTATGACTCGTTCATGATTAGTCACGAATTTGTGACGTACAAATGGGACAAACATCGATTGCGACGGATATGTCGTGGTTAAAATCGATTTGTGACGGAATTGTCACGTTGAATTGAGCGACCACCACGTTGGTGTTGACCCAATCCCATACTTGGAAAACTCCATTTTTCATCCTATTAAAATAAAATATTGCATGTGGGTGTAGTCATGCACCGTCTCCTTGCAATAAGATATATGAAAGAATGTACGAGTAATTCTCATGAATTTTAACATGTAAAGCAATGGCATATTGCGGTAAATACATGAATTCGTTGACCTCGATTATAGTTCGTATGACTATAGGTCCGAATACTTTTCCGAGTATTTGTAAAAGCATGTGCCTTATACATTTGACTATGTTTAGTCGATCTTATTGGATGGTCAAGACAATTTGGTTATGGTATATTCATTATGTCTCATGGTTCAAAATGCTTAATTATGATGCACCGCTTTGTATCTATATAACATGGCTATTATGACGTATACTTGCAAATTGAGAATTAAAATACTTGGTTGATCGATGCACTTTGGTGGATTTTGTCTACACTTTTGATCATGACTAGGCGCATCCTCCTTGATATTTGTTTATGCTTTGAAAGTTCAAACGGAATCAGTAGTTTTTAAACAGCCTTAGCTGTACCGACATTCCTACTTTCTCTGCAAGTCTACCAAGTTGGAGTTACCGAAAGGATCATTAGTCGAGATAAGAAATCGAACACCCTGCTGCGTTTAAACGCACATATGGCTGTCATTGCCATGTTTTTGCATCAACACTTATGCCATTGGATATGGTCTCAACCTTGTTTTCTCACTAAACTTGGGAAAAACTAAACAGCCAATTTAAATATGCACTGTGATCTGAGTTTAATGATCCGTGTGGTGCACAATATATGGATAGAAAGATACGGAAGTCTAGTTTCCAGAACATCTGACCGTTCGTCCATAGCCTTCCTAACAAGGGAGTTATCGCTGTTTTAGTGAACAAAGGTCAAGCTGTGCGGAATTTTATTTCCAGCGATTGTTCTAACTTTTGTCCCAACCAACTTGGTTCCCATCTTGAATTTGCAAGTGGTCTTACGACACATATTTTTCAACCTCTTTCTGGCCGAATTTGCCATAGATGATGCAGTTTTTGGTATGCATTGTACGCTAAACTATCATCTTTAAAATGTTGAAAAACAGTTTCCTTGGGGAAGCCCAAAATACGCACCCTTATAAGAAGGTCGAGCGTGTGCATGGTAGTGTTACACCATGCTTGTGTCGTAATTTTTCCCCTTAGGCATATAACCTTGTCATGTTATGCACTCAATATGATAGATCATTTTGATCATATCAAGCATTAAATCTCTATGTTGTTAGAGTATTCGCTTTGCTCATGATTGTAAAATTTTGCAAGCGAAATTGAGTGCGTATTAAGCTATTTTCAAGGAACATGGTATTTTTGGATTTCGGTTTATAAATCCATTGTGACTATGATGAGTAGGTCATCACAATCAATGAGCGGTATGATGCTCAAGTTGTTGAATGCCGAATGGCGTTTTCTAGTCACATATGTTCTGTAACAATTGAACCATGTTATGACTCGATGATAAATATGCCAAAGTGTATCACTCATAGCATCTCATTGTGATTTGTGAGAATAAAATCTTATGCATCACTTGTATTGGATATGTGAAAGGAAAAATATTCATGAGTCAATATATGGTCCGGCTTGCATCGGTTTGTGTAACCAGAAGATGTATTGGGACATTGACACATTTAGGCTTTAATAGTCCGGAATTTGGGCAATTTGATGATCCATATACCACGGTATTGTCATGGACATCATTGAACAAAGAAACTAGTTGGATCAAAGACACCAAAGTACATTGGTGGAGTCGTGAGCAGGGCTCATGACCGATGATGATATTTATGTCATCCGCGTCTTGCTTTCATAAGCATGTGTGACGCCAAAGACCCCCCCGATGATCCTTCTTAGCCATGTTCATTTATTTAAGCCTATTCTTTGGCACGATTAGGAGACGACACCCTCCTATGCTAAAGAGAATAATGTAGCGACTCGCATAAGCATGGTGCTGAGTCCTCCCTTTTCACCGAGTCCTTATACATACATGATCATAAGTATTAGCCTGGGTGGCTTATGATGCTATGATGGTGTTCACAAATGGTCGTACTCAAGTGATAACATTTATATGTTATGTTGTTCCTTTGACAATGATTGATAAGTTGATGAAACCTGAGTTATGGTTGTCCAACTTACGGACCAATCATTGTAAAGGTCGGTTCACCCAGTTTTTAGACCAAGTCTTAAAGTGAAATTTTAACGAGTACTTCCTAACATCCAAGGCTACCTTCTCACAAATTTTGGTGCCATTTGGAGACTTGGAAGGAGGTGAACCACTTAAATGAAGTTTTCACATACCACCAGCCGTCCTATTAACCAGTTCGATGTCATTTCGATCGGTTTTTTTACCACAAGGTTGATGGTTTGGGAATCCTAAACACCCGTTTATACATGCTCACGAAATTTTGAGGTGTTTGGGGCTGGTGAAGGGAGTGAACTCTTCAAGAAAGCATTAGAGGTTCGATAAAACCAACGGCCTATCATCGGTTCAATCGTTTCATTATGTTCGATCCCGGTGGTGCATGGTGGCGGTTTTGTTGAATTCTCAAGACCAGTAGCTACGACTATGTAGCATAGGTCAACATGTCATATTCACCTATACCTATCATCATTCAAATGCTTAGTTACAAGTGTAACCATATGCATTTTGTTAACTGGATTGTGTTAACAACTGAAAACCTTTATCGTCCACATGTTCATGTGCCAAAAGTGCGTCACCACAACGCATTATGACGGGTTATAAATGATGAATATGACATGCGCTTTCACTCATAGTCCGCTTAAAATATACCTTGGCAGACGATCTCGTATGTCACTTTGATGAGCCAGTCTTCCCGTCGTTAGGGGGAGATGCGAACGATCATGTTCGAGTAGAACGACTTGGAATTGTCGTAGTTTGTCCCTACTGTGTCTCCCCAAGTTCCCTAAAGTGACGAGATTAAATACATGCTGCAAACATGTCTGCAAGGATTGTGTCCGGTCATGGACGTTCGTCACCTATAAATGGTGATATGGTAACACCACAAATTGTGGTAGATGGTGTTACTAGGCCGTGGATCTCATAGAGTATTGAGATGCCACTTGGTTCGATAAATACTCTCGCTAAGAATGTATGCGAGTTTGGTACATGAAACTTGATCATCTGATCAAATGAACTCATCCGTCTCATGTGATTCTGGATTATAGTCATCATTGGGGGACGCCTCAATAAATGCCAATCCATAAAGAGTACTCTATGAATAAAGCCGGTTCATGAGGACGTGGAATGTGAGTTTAATTGAACCATACTTCGTTGAAAATCTACAACGTTGTAGCCTTGGCCTAAAATGGAAACATATGCGACTCCAGTATGAACAAAGTGATAGCCCTTTGTTGAAGTGGTACCGACACTCCAAAGATAAGATCTATCCATATACTTTGTTTAAGCGAGTGAGAGAAAGAGTTAAACTCACCTCATGGCGCGAGGTTTCTCATGAACGCACTGGAATCGACTACGATGACACGGAACTTAGTTGTGCTATCGTAATGGATGTTATAGCATCCACTATCTTTTCAGTTAGATAGTTTCCCAAAAACTGACGTGCAGCTTGTGGTTAAATCTTATCTTAGTGGGGAACTAAGTTAAGTGATGAAAGGATCTCGTGGTGGATCAGACTCAAATCAAGTGGCTCCTGACCACGGAGCGCGTCGACAAGTGATTGTCGGGAACGCATACTAAGTATATACTTGATTTGGAAGAGATGTGAAGATTTTGCGTGTAAAACTAAGGGTTTATAGTGATGTACTCTTGTGAGACTAAGAGATTCCGCTAAATCCAAAGTTAAGAATGAAAGGATCTTGGGACACTTGATGATGCGTATTCATCAATCGATTTAAGGCAATCTAAGGGACGGTTTCCCTAAGAGACGATAAAGTAATGCCTATATGATTCCCAATGATTAGTCGAAGTCATCATAAGACTTGGCTCACTTAAGTGATGATGCAGTCTTAAGAGAAAAGTACGGTATTATGTACTCATGTTTGACTTGATGTACTTATTCGTAATAATCCGGTAAAGCCACTGTGATGATGGCCTAGGATGCGCTCACGCAATGTCTGTGATTTACAAGAAGCTTGAAGCTCGCTCTATCTCGATAAAAGGACACTTGAAAATTGATACCCGAATCTGCCCAGAATGTGTTGGTCTATCTCCCATATGACCTACATGGCAGCTCACTTGATGGAAAATGGTGAAATTGGTACCATTGGAAAGGTTTGTGTCTACTTTCCAAGGAAACCAACCATTTGATCACATCCATCATGTTGAGTGACATATGACTATTGTTGCAAAGTAGGACAGGATGTGTCCGGTAATTTGCTGAGTCAACTTCGATAGAGCTTTGTGATCTGCTCAGGTCGATCTAGGTTACGTACTGTATGTGAATGAAAAGCTATGGGTGTCTAGTTTTCATAAGTTCTTACAGTCTCGTTGATACCTATTGAATCGAAGAAGTTATGACTGATTTGGTGCATAGAGGTCAAGACTTTGGAAAACTTAATAAGTCTTTAGTGACTCTGCACTTTGGATGTGTCGCGCTCTTTTTGTCCTTAGACCAAGGTTTGTTTTTCCCATTGGGTTTTCACTTGGTAAGGTTTTTAACGAGGCGACCTATGAGAACATCCAGACAATGATGCGTTGTACTTGCTCAACTTAGACCAAGAGGTATTTTCCCACCTGGTTTTTCCTTGGTATAGTTGTGAGGGCAACTTGGCATCCGACTCCTATGATTTGAGGTACTCATCAGGGGGAGTCGTTATGTATACATCAAGGGGAGTATACATGACATGTTATGTTGGTGCGTTGCAATCTTTTCCTCATCAAGCCTTTATTTTTCCCATGGGGTTTTGTTTTGGCTTGGAATAGGTTTTTACGAAGGCAACATCTTCTGCACCATTGTTGTATTAGTGCTCGACACAGGGGGAGTGTTCCGGGAATTATTATTCCCGTGGTGTGTCTTACCTAATACTGATTGTAGATACATGGATGGAAGGTTCTAGATCCTTCTAGAGGTAGTAGGATCCTATTAGATGTCTTACCTTATCTAGGAATCCTATGTATGGAAGGACTCTCATTGTAATGCCTATATAAAGGCCCCTCTATCAGTGTTATGAATGAATTGATTTGCTGTCTTTTACTTTTTCCTCAAACACATAGTACATATTAATAATATAAGTAACTCTAATCTGGATCTAGTGAGATCATAGAATATATACTTTGGAAGCGTAGTGGTTGATTTTTGATCTCTACCTCAAGATCTTTTTGAGTATTCACCACCTTGATCTGGATGTAGTATGGGCAACAAGCTACTAGATCTACTTGAACACAATGGCTCGTCCAAATTACCTTTAAGACCCTCTCGATTTTTTCCTTATTTTTCTGAATATTCTTGGCACTTTTTAGAAAAAAATGTGTTATCTGAAATACAAATCAAACACATAAGTTAAAATCCACCATTGAACATAATATAAAATTCCAAACTCCTTGTATTCTCGTTTTCTGTTGGTTTTCGGCTTGCTTTTCCGCCTTGGAGATAGCTCGCCTTTGGTGTTTAATGAAAGTCAATTTTCAAAAAAAAAAAAAAAAATGGTGCCCATAGGTGCCTTTCTATAAAAATATTGGGCTATCTTAAGGAATTTAAGTAGGACTAGGGTAAAGACTCCTAGTAGACCCAATTTTTCATATTAAGCTCTTCTTATTATAGTCAAGTCTATTAATATCAATTTAGTCTACTGAAGAATTAATATTACACTTCCTGCCTAAATCTTGATTTATGAAATCCGACACTTTTTTAAACTAATTATTTCTCGTATTTAAGATATTGTATGTCCCTTAATTAATTTAAGCTACTACAATTTAATTAATTAATTTCTTATCCAAGAGTATGCCACTTAAACCTTATTACTATATCAAAATCTATTCCACGTGCGGGGTTTAATATAATAATCATTTGAACTCATCAAAGGAACATCATCATGTTGAACGAGAGTGGACACAATTTTTAGCTATAATATTGATCATCATATAAATATTATTATTACCTATATTATCGAGCATATTCAATCTATCAATGCGACTTTCACCCATGATAAACCAAAATAGTAAGTATTATAAAATATGTAAGTAAATATTATACAGTTGAGTTAAGAAATAAAAGTTATCTGAGATCTTTGTTATTCATTTAATCGATACAGAAGAAATATCTCATTGTAATCCAGTACAACGTATACGAAATCCAATAATATGGTAATAGTCAAGACTAATTTATCTCAAACATACAATACCACCTATCATATATTTGTATAAGACTATATAGGTTGTGAATAATTTCTATTATTTTATAAACCACATATAATGTGGTCTTCATGTGACTCCAAAATACCACACTATCTATAAATATAGATGATATTTTCATAACTATAAGGTGAAATAATATGCTAAACATGTGACCAAATAAATTTAATATTTTTATAGATGATATAGGAAGATAAGATAAGACAAGCTTAAAGTATTCTGTGCAGTACAATATCTCACTTATACTCAAAGCTTTGATTTAAGTATTCTAATCAATACAGTCTACCATATATCTTCCACTTATACTCAAAGAAATAACGTCGTACATCATAACCACATACCCTCCACATGCCCTTCAAAAAAATTTGACGACAAGCCTTTCGTTAAAGGATCAACAAGGTTTTTTGGTTGCAATCTTGGGCACAATCACGTCTCTTCGCTTTATGAATGGGATGGTACTTGTGATTGATATGTTTACTTCCCTTATGGGCATGATTCCTTCAAGTTTACTACTGCATCAGTACTATCATAAAGAGTAGTACTCTTAGGCAAATTAAGATCCACATCTTAGTCCAACAAGAAATTCTTGAGCCATACTGACTCTGAGTGCGCCACATACTCGACTTTCATGATATAATACTCTATGTATTTTTGCTTCACATTCCTCCAACTAATTGCTCTATCTCTTAAAGTAAGCACATATCCCGAGGTCTACATGGATTTATCTTTGTCTGCTTGGAAATCTAAGTTAGTATAACCAAGGGATATATATTATACAACTGATAAACGAGCATATGCTCTATAGTCCTTCTCGTATACTTGAATATATGCTTAACAAAAATCTAGTGCCCATGTCCTGGGTAGACTGATATCCACGATCATGCCTACGGCAAGATTGATATCGGGTCTCGTACAAATAGTAACATATATGAGGCTTCAAATTGTTGAGGCATAAAGGACCAACTTCATGTCATATATCTTCTTTTGTGTTTTAGGACACATTACCTTTGGTAAATGAATTTTTTGTCTGTAAGATAGAAAACCTTTCTTGAAATATTCCATGTTAAACCGTTTTATCATTATATCGATATAGATGCACAATATCCTTTTTCTTGTAATCACGAATGATCCTGATCTCAAGAATGTGGCATGCTTCTCCCAAATCCTTCATATGGAACTGCTCAGACAGCCATACCTGTAAAACTGGTAATTCCTTCGTGCTGTTTTCAGTCAAAAAATATCATCATTATAGTACAAGGAACACCAACACGTTTCATTCGCATGTTTCAATAATTAAATAGCTAAATGTTGTCTTTATAAAGTAAATATATAAAAAAATAACCATTTTTCTTCGTGAAAATCTTCTTTTATAGATCCCCATTTTTACGTCTCCGTCCAGAGCCCTTGAATACTTGGAACCAGTCGTGCCTAATCACGATAGGATAGAATGACAAGAGTCCAATACAATGTATGTATTAAATCCTAACTATTGAGAACGCAAAATCCAAACTTAACAAACTCATCTGCATAGGATACAATTTGAATTATTTGTAAAAAAAATGGCGTGCGTGATGAATTTGAAGTGTCTAGGTTGTTTCCACAAAATTCTTGAACACGCTTTGGACCTGAAGTTCCAAAAGACAAATTCAAACAATAAGGCTCAACAATACTAGTAAGATGGTGTGATCCTTTTATAAAACGGTATCAACAAGTTGGTTATGTTGGTAGTATATATGTGTTATGAATCCGACGTTCTCAAATATATCCTTTAGCGGTTTACCAAAATGCGGTGAATTATGTCCTATTAAGCGAACTTTTAGGGCCCGAAGCTCCAAAAGACAAATCAAAACTTGGAGTCGTGACAACACCAACTTAATGCTGTTTTCAGAATCTGTTTTAAGTAACTTGTAAAGTTAAAAAAAGGAAATCTACCAAATAGTTAAAATTTTATTAAAAATCTAATTATTTTTAAAATTGAAAAATACCAAACGGGTGTGAGCCAAAATAACATACGACGACTTAAACATTCAAGTTATGTCGTGTCATTCATTTCGTACAAAGTATTGACTTGTTTATATATAGTATGTCTATTAAGCTTTTATATATATTTATTACAGAACTATCTATACTAATACAAGTTTCGTTGGCCCGCACACTATTGATAGTAATCATGAGTACTATACATTGCGTGATTTACCCTTAATGCAATGTATCTGTAATAAAATATTTCTCCTTTTACATATGGATCTTTTTAGTTTTTACTTGGAAGCGTGTTTAAAAAATGAGATCCCCTTTTTATTTAATAGAAAAAAAAAAGAAAAAAGGAAATTACATATACTCATAACCTTACAAAAAGGGTAGTTCGTGTACATATCACAATCGTTTTCTTTTCACCTAAAAAGAAGAGTCTTCATGACAACCAACTTTCATTCACACCCCACCCCCCACCCCCACCCCCCACCCCCACCCCCATGAATTTAAGTAACTTGAAATAATCCTAGTGGCTAATCTATAAATTTATTGAATTATTGACTTATAACTAATAAACGGTTCCGGAAATTATTATTCCCGTGATGTGTCTTACCTAATACTGATTGTAGATACATAGATGGAAGGTTCTAGATCCTTCTAGAGGTAGTATGATCCTATTAGATGTCTTACCTTATCTATGAATCCTATGTATGAAAGGACTCTCATTGTAATGCCTATATAAAGGCCCCTCTATCAGTGTTATGAATGCAATTGATTGACTCTATTTACAGTATTTTTTACTTTCTCCTGAAACACGTTATCAGCACGTAGTATCCCAACTGAGCAAGAAAAAAATCTCCTCCCGTTTTTCAGAAAATACCGAAAAAAAAACAGATCGAATCTCAGAAACCCCATCCCCTCGACACCGCTGCCACCGGCGATCCAAACCAGATCGGATGCCATCCCAGCCGTTCCCAGACACGGACAGGGTCGCCTCCGTCGAGAAGCTCATCAGCGCCTATAAATCCGACCCGATCCGGACATTGCAGCAAACCTTCTGCTACGACTCGACCCGAAACTGGTCCGTTTCTATCTCATGGGGCTACGCGGTGCAACTGTACCCGTTTATGGTTGCAGCAAAAGATTTGAGCACCCGCTGCGAGCGTTTTGTTGGACACGAGTCATGGCCCGTTCACGTTTAATACCCGCGACTTCCAATCGGATCCCTGCGAAAGACCCATCGTATTTTATTTTAACGGCGTCGAGGAATTGGGGAATCGAAGCACGTCGTCACGGTATGGCAGAGCACGTGATGAGCACGTGAAACAATGTGGCGGGGATGATTATAAAGCTACAAATCCAGTTTGTCCAGGACTCCTACAAGAAAAAAAAAGAAGCAGAAAATCGAAAAAAGAAAAAACGAGAGACGAGAATTTCCGCGCGTAAATTTTCTACAGAGCGCAGTCGTACTAAAAATATGTTTCCCGATTCGTTAACCGTCGGATCGATGTGAAATTTTGACAGCAACTTTCCAACACAAGTATCCGTATATTCAACGGTGGAGATCGGATTATGAGTAATATTGATTACTGAATCTGCCGCTGAACATAAGCAGATTTTTACGAGGAAATTTAGAGATCCGACCTCATCCAATACCGAGCTGCTGCACCGCCGCGCTCGAGTCCTTTTTCATCCGAATTATCGAGCCCAGTAGCCCTATCCGGGCGTTTCTCAACTCTCCATCTTTTCCGAATTAATGATTCATTTGTTCATTAATTTGTAGGCTTATGAATCTTACCATGTTTATGTTTTACGTATATATAGGAAAATACGTCGCTCATGATGATGTGCACGCTATGGAGAAAAGCCATATTTGTTATCCCGTTCAAGGATCAAAGTAAATATGGAACCGAGTATCACAAAAATATGTTGCTCATATGGAGAGAAGCTCCCGTTCAAGGATCAAAGCAAATATGGAACCAAGTACCCGTAAGATTTTATTAAAGTTCCCGTTTTTCAATTTCTCTCTTTTGGGATTTTTTTTTTTGGGAATTGGGGAATTGGGTTCTTTACCTCCCACGTTACTTTGCGGTGGATGAGACTATGAGAGGTGGTATCACTCTCATATGTCGAAGTAAACTGTGTGACGGTCCTGGGGGAGTCACGGATAATTGTTGAAAGTCGATATTTGTGGTTGTTGCATACACCACGTTTTGGGTGCGATTTGACGTCGCCGTTTTGTCGATTTTAAACCAACAATTGAATAAAATGAATATTGTCGGTAACGGTAAAGTTATGACTTGTTCATGATTAGTCACAGAATTGTGACGTACAAATGGGACAAACATCGATTGCGACGGATATGTCGTGGTTAAAATTGATGTGTGACGGATTTGTCACGTTGAATTGAGCGATCACCACGTTGGTCTTGACCCAATCCCATACTTGGAAAACTCCATATTTCATCCTATTAAAATAAAATATTGCATGTGGATGTAGTCATGCACCGTCTCCTTGCAATATGATATATGAAAGAATGTACGAGTAATTCTCATGAATTTTAACATGTAAAGCAATGACATATTGCGGTAAATATATGAATTCGTTGACCTCGATTATGGTTTGTATGACTATAGGTCTCAATACTTTTCCAAGTATTTGTAAAGGCATGTGCCTTATACATTTGACTATATTTAGTCGATTATTGGATGGTCAAGACGAGTTGGTTATGGTATATTCATTATGTCTCATGGTTCAAAATACTTAATATTGATGCACCGCGTTGCATCCATATAACATGGCTATTATGACGTATACTTGCAAATTGAGAATTAAAATACTTGGTTGATTTGATGCACTTTGGTGGATTGTGTCTACACTTTGAGCATGACTAGGTGCATCCTCCTTGGTATTTGTTTATGCTTTGAAAATTCAAACGGAATCAGTTGTTTTTAAACAGCCTTAGCTGTACCGACATTCCTACTTTCTCTGCAAGTCTACCAAGTTGGAGTTACCGAAAGGATCATCAGTCGAGATAAGAAATCGAACACCCTGCTGCATTTAAACGCACCTATGGCTGTCATTGCCATATTTTTGCATCAACACTTATGCCATTGGATATGGCCTCAACCTTGTTTTCTCACTAAACTTAGGAAATATTAAAGCAGCCAATTAAAACATGCACTGTGATCTGAGTTTAAAGCTCCGTGTGGTGCACAATATATAGATCGAAAGATACGGAAGTCTAATTTCCAGAACATCTGACCGTTCGTCCATAGCCTTCCTAACAAGGGAGTTATCGCTGTTTTAGTGAACAAAGGTCAAGCTGCGCGGAATTTTATTTCCAGCGATTGTGCTAACTTTTGTCCCAACCAACTTGGTTCCCATCTTAAATTTGCAAGTGGTCTTATGACACATATTTTTCAACCTCTTTTTGGCCGAATTTTCCATAGATAATGCAGTTTTTGGTATGCGTTGTACGCTAAACTATCATCTTTCAAATGTTGAAAAACAGTTTCCTTGGGGAAGCCCAAAATATGCACCCTTATAAGAAGATCAAACGTATGCATGGTAGTTTTACACCATGCTTGTGTCGTGATTTTGCCCCTTATGCGTATAAGCTTGCCATGTTATTATGCACTCAATATGATAGATCATTTTGACCGTATCTCGTATAAAATCTCAATGTTGTTAGAGTATTCGCTATGCTCATATTTGTAAAATTTTGCAAGCGAAATTGAGTACATATTAAGCTATTTTCAAGGAACACAATATTTTTGGATTTCGTGTTATAAATCCATTGTGACTATGATGAGTAGGTCATCACAATCAATGAGCGATATAATGCTTAAGTTGTTGAATGTCGAATGGCGTTTTCTAGTCACATATGTTCCGTAACAATTGAACCATGTTATGACTCGATGATACATATGCCAAAATGTATCACTCATAGCATCTCATTATGATTAGTGAGAAATAAAATCTTATGTATCACTTGTATTGGATATGTGAAAAGAAAAATATTCATGAGTCAATATGGTCCGGCTTGCATCGGTTTTTGTAACCAGAAGATGTATTGGGATATCGACACATTTAGGCTTTAATAGTCCGAAGCTTGGACAGTTTGATGATCCATATACCACGGTATTGTCATGGACATCATTTTCTTTGAACAAAGAAACTAGTGTTGGAAATTGAGTTTTAGAAAAATGAGTTTTAACTCAATTTAAAACCAATTTAATAATGATAAAATATTTAATTCTTGGGAATTAAATAATAAATTGTGAATCTACGCTTCGAGAAGATGAACGTAGAATTTTTATTTTCTCAAAACCGATCTCCGGTGAGTGAGAAATAAATGATTAAAGTTGGCCATTTAATTGAAAAAGTGAAGAGTTAACGAGGTTTGAAAACCCATCTGATCTGGGACCTGTCTGATCGAACTTGTCTGATCTGGGACCTGTCTGATCGGACCTGTCTGATCTGGGACCTGTGTGATCTGGGACCTGTCTGATCGACTGCCTGCAGTGCGGGACTCCGTCTCGATCTGGGACTGTCTCGATCTCGACTGTCGATCCGGGACTCCGTCTGCTTCGACTGTCGATTTGGAACTGTCGATCCGGGACTGTCGATCTGGAACTCGTCTGATCTCGACTGGTGATCGGGACTGTCGATCTGGAACTGTCTGATCCGGAACCTATCTGATCTGGAATTTGGTCTCGTCTGAAAAGAAGCTGGTTGAGAACTTAGCTTCTGGAATATGACTCTTCACACTCCATAATGTAACGTCCAAATTAAATGAGAATTATGGAGTTTTAATTTGTTGTAACTCCCCACATTATGAAGATTTAATTTGTTGTAACTCCTGAGCTGGAGGATTAAAGAGAATTAATAGCACTTTAATTTGTTGTAACTCCCCACCTGATGGAGTGGAATTGGACCCTATAAAAGGGGGTCTTATGCATTTCATTTTATACAGTCAGAACATAGAAAAATACAAGCATACCTCATATTGAAGAATATTTCCCTCTTGTTTCGTGCCCGATTTCAAGACTTGAACGTCAGGAGTTAGAGTTTTGGAGAGCACCTAACTCAGAAACAAATAGCAGTTGTATCTTGGGGACATATTGCCTGAGCCGTCTGCTCTTATACGGGGGCAAAATTGTCTTACGTAAAGAGTTATCTCACCTCTGCTAAGTTGTAATTTTCAATTAAGCTTTTAATTTATTTAGATTGTATTAGGTTGCCTTATTTGTAATTTTTATTGTAATTACATTGTTGGAAATTCACAGAGGAACCAACAATCGTAAGACAATTTATCATTTATATTCTCTGTAATTTCCAATGGCGACCGATGATGATGCTGCAGCCGCCGCTGCCGCTGCCAAAGCTGCTGCACCTACCATTGCAGTCCAGGCTGAGAAACCCGAGAAATTTTCGGGTGTTGATTTTAAAAGATGGCAGCAAAAGATGCTATTTTATCTCACTACCCTGGGACTTGCTGTTTACCTCAAGGATGATCCTCCTGTGGTCAGTGAGACGGAAACTGATCGTACGAAGCGTTTTGCTTACGATCAATGGTTTAACGGCGACTTTATGTGCCGTAATACAATATTGAATGGCCTGATGGATTCTCTGTACAACGTGTACAGTCAAATCAAGACTTCCAAAGAGCTTTGGAATTCTTTGGAGAAAAAGTATAAAACCGATGATGCTGGTGCCAAGAAATTTGTGATCGGACGCTACCTGGATTTTCAAATGACGGACTACAAAACCGTTATCGAACAAGTCCAACAATTTCAATTGATTGTGCATGAAATCAATGCTGAAGGAATGATCCTTCCTGAACCGTTTGTTGTGGGAACGGTAATTGAGAAGTTGCCTCCTGGTTAGAAGGACTTCAAAAATTACCTGAAACACAAACGAAAGGAAATGAGCTTAGAGGATTTGGTTGTTCGACTCAGAATTGAGGAAGACAACCGAAAATCTGATTCTAAGTTCAAGAGAGGCCCTATGGAGGCCAAAGTAAATTTGCTTGAACATGGGTCCTCTAGCAAAAAGAGGAAACTGAACCATGTTTAGGATAAAGGGAAAAAGCCGTTTAAGGCAAAGAAATTCACTGGAAATTGCCACAACTGTGGTAAACCAAACCATAAGGCAAAAGACTGTCGCTTGCCAATAAGTTCAACTGGTCAGCGAAACAAAGGCAAAGTGAGTTGCCAATGTGGTTGAACATGGCGATGTTGACATGCCAGATCTGGAGCTGTCAGCTATGGTTGAGGAGATGGACGAGGAGGTCTCAGCCATGGTGATTGAAACCAATATGGTGGAGAATCACCGCGCCTGGTACGTTGATACTGGGGCTACTCGTCATGTTTGTTCTGAAAAAGACATGTTCTCTTCCTACACTATTACTGATGGTAGGAAATTGCATATGGCAAACTCTGCTTCTTCTGTGATTGCAGGTGTGGGGAACGTGGTCTTAAAGCTAACCTCTGGAAAGGAGCTCCTTCTTAAGGATGTGCTGCATGTCCCAGACGTCCGAAAAAATTTAGTTTCAGGCTCTTTACTAGTTAGTCATGGGTTTAGACTAGTTTTTGAGTCTGAAAAATTTATTATGAGCAAGTTTGGAATGTTCCTTGGTCGAGGTTATCTTGACAGGGGATTATTCAAAATGAATGTGATGCCTGTAAGCCGTGAAGGCAAGAACAAAAATAATAATAATAATGCTCCTTCTTCTGTTTACTTGCTCGAGTGTTCAGATTTATGGCATTCTAGATTGGGACATGTTGGTCTAAAATCAATTAAAAGACTAATTAATCTAGAATTAATTCCAAAAACCCATGTTGAACTTAATAATAAATGCGAAGTATGTGTTGAAGCAACAATGGCTAAATTGCCTTTTCATTCAGTGGAAAGGAATACTACTCCTCTAGAATTAATTCACACTGATGTGTGTGACTTAAAATTTGTACAAACTAGAAGAGGTAAAAATATTTTGTCACTTTTATAGATGATTGCACAAGATATTGCTATGTGTTTCTTTTGAGAAGCAAAGATGAAGCAATTGAGGCATTTAAGATGTATAAAAATGAAGTTGAAAATCAACTTAACTGTAAAATAAAAGCAGTCCGAAGTGACAAAGGAGGTGAGTATGTAGCACCGTTTGAACAATTATGTGCTGATTCAGGCATAATTCATCAAACGACTGCTCTTTATGCTCCTCAGTCAAATGGAGTTGCCGAAAGGAAAAATCGAACCCTGAAAGAAATGATAAATGCGTTATTGATAAGCTCAGGGTTGCCGCAGAACATGTGGGGGGAAGCTATTCTTACAGCTAACCACATTCTGAATAAAGTGCCACACAAAGGGAAAGATAAAACTCCGTATGAGTTATGGAAAGGGCGCAAGCCTTCTTTCAAATATCTTAAAGTGTGGGGGTGTTTGGCAAATGTTGAAGTACCTGAACCAAAACAAGTAAGAATCGGTCCAAAGACAGTTGATTGCATATTCATAGGTTATGCATACAACAGTAGTGCATATCGATTTCTGATTCATAAATCTGAAATTCCTGATATGCATGAAGGAACTGTCATTGAATCAAGAAATGTCATTTTCTTTGAAAATGTTTATCCTTGTAAAGAAAGGATTGCGACAAACTCAAACAAAAAAACTCTTGAAACTGCAAGTAGTTCAAAACCTATAAATAAAGAGCCAAGAAAGAGTAAGAGAGCTCGAAAGGCTAAGTCATTTGGTCCTGACTTTGAGACTTTTGCAGTTGATGATGATCCAAAGACTATACAGGAAGCTTATGCTAGTCCTGATGCTCCTTTTTGGAAGGAAGCTATTTATAGTGAAATGAATTCCATCATGCAAAATTCTACTTGGGAACTAGTTGAACTTCCGCCAGGATGTAAGCCTTTAGGATATAAATGGATCCTAAAGAGGAAATACAAAGATGACTGGTCGATAGACAAGTTTAAGGCCTGGCTTGTTGCCAAAGGGTTTAAACAGAAAGAAGGTTATGATTTCTTCGATACATATTCACCAGTAACCAGAATAACTTCCATTCGAGTGCTTTTTGCTATTGCTGCATTGCACAATCTTGAAATTCATCAAATGGATGTGAAAACTGCATTCTTGAATGGTGAACTAGAAGAAGAAATTTATATGGAACAACGTGAAGGTTTCATTGCGCCTGGTCAGGAAAAGAAAGTGTGTAAACTGTTGAAGTCATTATATGGACTAAAACAAGCTCCTAAACAATGGCATATGAAGTTTGACACAATTATGTTGTAAAATAGATTCAAGATCAACGAATGTGACAAATGTGTGTGTATTAAAGGCACATCGGAGTCATTTGTCATAGTTTGTCTATATGTAGACGATATGTTGATCATGGCTAGAACAATGAAGTAATTGTGAATACAAAAAGGATGTTAAGTAGAAACTTCGACATGAAGGATTTGGGTTTAGCTGATTTAATTCTTGGAATTAAAATTATCAGAAAGTCAGAAGGTATCTTCTTATCAAAATCTCATTATGTTGAGAAAGTGCTCAAGAAGTTTAACGCTTTTGACAGCCCACCTGTTAAAACACCTGTTGATACTAGTATTCACTTAAGTAAGAACAGAGGTGATCCAGTGGCTCAAGTCGAATATTCAAGAGTAATCGGAAGCCTGATGTACATTACAAATTGTACACGACCAGACTTGGCATTTGCTGTAAATAAGTTGAGCAGGTTCACGAGTAATCCGAGTAAAGAGCACTGGAATACACTGACTAGGGTTTTAAGATACTTAAAGTACACCCTATGTTATGGGCTATTTTATAGTAATTATCCTGCAGTTTTGGAAGGATATACTGATGCTAATAGGATTTCAGACACGAAAGACTCTCACTCTACAAGTGGGTATGTATTTACTATTGGGGGTAGAGCTATATCTTGGAAATCAAGCAAGCAGACTTGTATAGCCCGATCCACCATGGAATCAGAATTTATAGCTCTAGATAAAGCTGGAGAAGAAGCTGAATGGCTCCGTAACTTTCTTGAGGATATTCCATGCTGGAAAAAGCCTGTGCCTTGTGTTATGATCCATTGCGATAGCCAAGCTGCAATTGGAAGAGCACAGAGCCTTATGTATAATGGTAAGTCTCGACACATTCGTCGGAGACATAATACCGTGCGACAATTGATCAAAAATGGAGTTATATCTATTGACTATGTGAGGTCAAATGTTAATTTGGCGGATCCACTCACAAAAGGTCTGAATAGAGATCAATTTCATAAACTGCTAGAGGGAATGGGGTTAAAATCCACATCTTGAAAGAACAATCATAGTGGTAACCCAACCTTGAAGATTGGAGATCCCAGAAACTTGGTTCAATGGGAAAACAAAATTATGAAAGTTCTATTGTAAAGCACTTATAATAAATCCATCCCTATAGAGCAGAATAAGTGATAAGTCCTGTGATTGTGGTGAGGTTAAGTCTCTAGACTTTTAATGGTTCCTTGTCCTTGGAAAGGAGAAGTATTGCAGGGTACTTTATAAAAGGAGACCACCTATCTAAGTGTGAGGACGGGCCGCCTCGAATAAACACTTAGGAAACCAAGATGTTGTCCATGGCCAAAACAGACACAACTATGAGAACGGAAGGTGTTGAGACATTGTTGTGTAAGTGTCGTTGACTCGGTATACACCAAGGAGGATTAGTTCAAGGCAAAATGTCCACTAAGTCTCCGGTATATCCGACGATATTTTACTAAGGAAGGTTCAAAGCCACAAACTACCTTTCCCCATGCAGCAATTTTTTACGGAAACTGGGTATGTGAGTTTGCATTCATGCATGCATTTATTTCCACTCATGTGGGGGATTGTTGGAAATTGGGTTTTAGAAAAATGAGTTTTAACTCAATTTAAAACCAATTTAATAATGATAAAATATTTAATTCTTGGGAATTAAATAATAAATTGTGAATTTAGGCTTCGAGAAGATGAACGTAGAATTTTTATTTTCTCAAAACCGATTTCCGATGAGTGAGAAATAAATGATTAAAGTTGGCCATTTAATTGAAAAAGTGAAGAGTTAACAAGGTTTGAAAACCCATCTGATCTGGGACCTGTCTGATCGGACTTGTCTGATCTGGGACCTGTCTGATCTGACCTATCTGATCTGACCTGTCTGATCTGGGACCTGTCTGATGTAATACCCGTACTTTTTGGTAAATCTTCTACTCTTGTACTTTGTAATTTTTACGCTCGTATAAGTGTTTGGTAAGCTTATATGGATCTTGGAACTCTTGTCTATTGGATTTACCCCTTTTCTTGTTCGGATCGTCGCTGTTTTCGGATCCTTGATGCGATCCTACTACCTTCGTGTAATGGGTAGCGCACGCTACGCACGATGTAAGCGCACGCTAATTTAGTGAGGGTAGCGCATGCTATCCATTATCATTAGCGCGCGCTACTAATGTATTGGAGGCGGACAGTCCAGTAGCTACTGGACTGGAAAAAAGAATTCCTAGCGTACGCTAGGTGTGACTGGTAGCGTACGCTAGATTTTGGTGGTAGCGCACGCTACGTTACTAGAGTAACGACGCTAGAGAGAGCAGAGCCGGGACGATGGGTTCGGGTGGACACCGACTACCGTAGCGCACGCTATTAGAAATAATTAGCGCACGCTAATTGAAGTCACTAGCGCACGCTATGAGCAGGTGTTAGCGTACGCTAACGGAGCCGCAGAGGCTACCGGATTGCTGGTGAGTCCGATAGCGCGCGCTATTTTCATGGCTAGCGCACGCTAGTTCCTATTTAGTATAAATAGGACATTTCCGTTCCCAAATCGTTATTTCTACCTACCTTCACCTCCTTGGCGATTCTAGGCGATTAGGGCGATTTGTGGGGAGTTCTTCGAGCCGATTATCTATCAACATCTTTGAGTTTCTAGTTCGGATTTATCAACGTTTAATCCTCTCCGCCGCGCCAAATCAAGGTAAAATTCTCACAACCCTAGATTTTCGGGATTTGGGGATTTTCCATCCGATTTCTTCGATCCAACTTGTTGTGATGTTAGAATATATCGATTACGAGTTATCTACCTTGGATACATGTTTTCCTATGGATTTAATGGTGTATTTACGGAGTTCTTGAGTGTTTGGGATATTTGACTTGCGATTCACTATCCAAGAGAATTATTCCGGAACACATGTATCGGGTAGTATATTCGGGTGATTCCAACTTATTTTCATACCGATGGGGTTTTGATAATTGAATTACGAACTTGTTTAGGTTCGGAGTTGTTGAATCCTTCGATCTTGGTACCTTGTCGTTTGTACCCTCTCCTCTCGTTTCCAGGCAAGTGATTCTTGTGAAAGTTATGTTCTTAAATGTGAAAAGTGATGCATGTGATTGTGAGAGTTGCTTTCGTTCACTCCGAGAGGACCCGACGGGGTCGAGGAGGGTTCCGCTTATGTCGGTTCCGTGAACATTTGGGTTAGCCACTCCGAGATGATCCGACGGGGTCGAGGAGGGATTCGCGCATTGTCGAGTCCACGGTTAATCAAGAGATATCATAATTTCCAAATATACTTGGATAATTGTATTTTCCGGAAAATCATTATCATGGTTTTGAATTGGTGCATATGCTTTTATGTATAAGACTTGACATTTCACTTGTAATACTTGCCCTAACCCCTCTCGTGTGGGGAAAATTACTTTGGTGTTTTTCAGGTCCTAAGGAACCTTACGAGCGAGCGCCGGGACGATACGATGAGGATGGCGAGGCGTGATACTGTGGCTAGTTGTGTTCTACATTGCTTGGTCGTTGTTCCCTTCGGTCCATTTTATCCTTGTAATAATAAGTGGTACTCGAGTACTTTAGGAAAGTCCTTTTCCCACTGTCGTACAACTTCTTGTATTTCTTCATGTTATTGTTTGCCCGTGGTTGAACTTCCTTGGTTGTATCGAGTTTATTGTTTCCCGAGTAGACTTTATTAAATGTAATACGTTGTGAGTGAGATAAGCCTAGTGAATCCCAGGTCGGGATTTACATTGTGATATTCTCCGAATATCTCGGGGGTGTTACGAGAATTTGGTATCGAGCTTAGGTTTATGGATACCTAGGTCGGATTCTTTGGGTCTAAATGTACTATTCCAAGGACACAGTATCATCGTATGCCGTCATCTCGTCTGACAGGTACTCGTAAGATCCCTAACTTATTTACCCTCTTCATTCACTCACTATCATTCGATTATGGGACATGAGAAGTCCATCTTCTAGAGGTCATTGCTGTGTGCTGTTCTTATGCTTGTACTTACATTTTTCTTTAGAATGTCAATCGGTAGAGGACGTGGGCGGCCGTGGTCGTGGTCGTGGCCGAGGGCGTGGCGCAGCCGGTGGAGCGGCCATGTCCCTCAGCTCGGTAGAAGGCTCAGCTACGCCTAGCTTGTCGGACTCTATTCAACCTAGCACCGGTAGTCATCAGGAGCCGTCAACGAGTCTGGGAACTTCTACAGGGAGCCAACCGGATGTGGGTGTTGCCACCATACTGCAACAAGTGGCGAACCAAATGGCTCTTTTAACCCAGGCGGTACAGCTTAACCAACCACCTCCTGTTACTGACACTGGGGCTGAGAAGTGGTTACAAGATGTTATTCGTATGCGCCCTCCCCAATTTATTGGTGCAAATGATCCGATCGGCTGGGAAGATTGGATTAATGAGATGAATAAATTTTTCATGGCCGTGAATTGTCCAGAGGCACGTAAGGTGCCAGTTGCCCAGTACTTCCTATCAAGGGATGCGGCTAGTTGGTGGCAAGCTGTTGCACCTCAGGACCGTGAGGTTTCATGGGATGAGTTTAAGGAATTGATGGAGGCCGAGTTCTGCCCGTGGCCTGTTCAGGAGGCCAGGATTCGAGCCTTTTATGAAGCTAAACCCCAGGATGTCCCTGTATCTCAGGCAATCATTGAATACAACCGTCAACTCAACCATGTGAAAAATCAAGTGAGGGAAGAGAGAGATAGAATTCGTCACTTTGACATGCGAATGAAGCCAAAAGTTCGGCACTATATGTCGGGCTTCGCTTGCGCCACATTGAAGGAGTATCAAGATAGGGCACTAGCCTATGATATGTCCTTCACTACTACCGAAACGACAAGTGAGAGTAAGAAGCAAAAGACCACTGGAAAGTTTTCTAGCGGTAGAGGTGGCAACCAGCGGGGATCGCAGTCGGCAAGCTATACAACCAAAGGGTCTTCCCGTGCATCGGGAGGTAAACGGAATTTCAGAGCTGGTGCTAATGCGTCCAACCGGGTTGTGACATGTTTTAATTGTGGCCAGCAGGGCCATATTAATCGTGATTGTGGTCTACCCCCATTGAAGTGTTTTAATTGCGGCCAGGAAGGCCACAGAGCCATGTACTGTACGGAAGAAGAAACCCCACTTGGAACTCAGGCAACAGCCCCTACGCCTGGAGAACCGAGTGTTAATCAGAAGTCATCTACGGGTCAACCATCCCAGAGTTACGGTCGAGGCAGAGGCCGTGGTCAGTCTGTTAGAGGGGGAGCTCCCAGTGCTGGTTCGGTTCAACCTCGTGTCTATGAGATGAGGAAAGCTGGAGATCCCGAGGCTACCGTGGCAACAGGTATCATTTCTCTTTTGTCTCATCCAGTTAGAGTGCTTTTTGATTCTGGTGCTTCTCATTCGTTCATCTCTTTGGATTGTGTGCGTCGATTGAATATTGAGGGCTTGTCTCCTTGTGAGTCCTTTGTGGTTAAGTTGCCCAGTGGTGATAGAATCGTGGGAGATAAGGAAGTTAGAGATTGTCCGGTGTTAATCGCTGAGAGAGTGTGGTTTTCGAATTTGATAGTCGTAGACATTGTTGATGAAGATCTAATCCTCGGTGACGATTGGCTCGATAGACACGGTGCGGTAATGAATTATCGCACGAAGATCATATCAATGTTAGCCAAAGACGGTACCGAACACCATTTCGCGGGGTACAAGAGGGGATGTCAGAAATATTTGATTAGTGCCTTGAAGGTGACAAAACTTATTAGAAAGGGTTGTGTTGGGTATTGGTGTTATGCCATGAAAGTCGAAGATGGGAAAGTTGAACTTCCCTCGATTCCGGTTGTAAGTGATTTTCCGGATGTTTTCCCAGACGAATTACCGGGACTACCACCGGGACGGGAAGTTGAATTTACAATTGATTTGGAGTCAGGAGCAACCCCGATTTCTAAGGCACCGTATCGTATGGCACCTTCAGAAATGCAAGAGTTGAAGAAACAACTGGGAGAATTGTTGGATAAAGGGTATATTAGACCCAGTGCCTCGCCATGGGGTGCACCGGTCTTGTTTGTAAGGAAGAAAGATGGTTCACTACGTTTGTGTATTGATTATCGGGAACTGAACAAAGTGACCATTAAGAATAAATACCCTTTGCCGCGTATCGATGATTTGTTTGATCAATTGCAGGGAGCCGCGGTGTTCTCGAAAATTGATTTGAGGTCCGGTTACTATCAACTTCGCATTAAGGAATCCGACGTTCCTAAAACTGCTTTCCGTACGAGGTATGGACACTATAAGTTTGTGGTTATGCCTTTTGGGTTAACCAACGCACCGGCGATATTTATGCAATTGATGAATAAGATATTTATTGAGCATCTTGATAATTGTGTAGTCGTTTTTATCGACGATATTTTAGTTTACTCTCGAGATGAAGAGGAACACGCTCGGCATTTGCGATTGGTGTTGGAGGTTTTGAGGACTCGGCACCTCTATGCAAAGTTTTCTAAGTGTGAATTCTGGTCAAGGAAGTCATGTTTCTCGGACATGTGATTTCAGGAAGGGGTTCGGGTAGATCCCGAGAAAATTGAGGCAAGTGTTAGATCGGGCTCCACCCAGAACGTGAAGGAGGTTCGTAGCTTTGGAGTCCGGCCGGATACTACCGAGGTTCGTCGAGGGTTCTCCAAACTTGCTCGACCACTTACTCAATTACTCCTAAGTCCGAAAGGTTCGAATGGAATGAAGAGAGACAACGGAGTTTCGAAGAGCCGAAAAGGCGCCCGACTACCGCGCGCGGTTTTAGCCCTACCTCGGGAGTCGGTGGGTATTCGGTTTATTGTGACGCATCGGGACAAGGACTTGGGTGTGTACTCTTGCGGCATGATAAGACAATTGCCTATGCTTCACGGCAACTTAAACCGTATGAGCCGCATTATCCTACCCATGATTTGGAATTAGCTGTGGTGTTTGACCAAGATCTCAAGGCGTCACTATTTGTACGGTTCTTCATGTCGAATTTATACCGACCACAAGAGCCTAAAGTATATTTTTAGCCGTAAAGAGCTGAATATGAGACAACGACGTTGGTTAGAGCCGATAAAAGATTATGATCTGAAATCCTTTACCATCCAGAAAGGCTAACGCGTTGTAGCCGATGCGTTGAGCCGGAAGTCGATATCTCTTCATATGCTTGAGGCCCTTACGCCTCAAGTTAAGATCAGACGGGAGTTAATTGAGCAGGGAGTCGAAGTACGGATCCAACGGATTCAGGGTCAGATGTGTACTCTTGAGGCTATTCCGTCCTTGATCGACGACGTCAGGGAAAAACAGGAGAATGACCCAATGCTTGTTCAACTGAAGGCGGACGTGGAAAAAGGGAAAGCCCCGGGTTTTATGATCCACGAGGATGGCATTTTGAAATTTCAAGGTAGGATTTGTGTTCCGAATGACTCGGATCTGAGACAGAGAATACTCCGAGAAGCCCACGCTACACCTTACTCGATCCATCCTGGGACGAGTAAAATGTACAAGGATCTTAAAAGGAGTTTTTGGTGGAATAATATGAAGAGAGATGTCACCGAGTTTGTGTCAAGGTGTTTGACATGTCAACAAGTCAAAATTGAGCATCAACGGCCGGCCGGGCTGTTGAAACCTCTCCCTATTCCCGAATGGAAATGGGAGGATATTACCATGGATTTCATCACCGGGATGCCGAGGACTAAGTCGGGGATGAATATGATTTGGGTTGTTGTTGACCGGTTAACTAAGTCGGCACATTTTCTTGGCATTAAGGACACGTGGGGACCGGAGCGATTGTCCCGGATTTTTATATCGGAGATTGTGAGATTACACAGTACGCCAAAGTCTATTGTTTCCGATCGTGACGGCCGTTTCGTGTCGCATTTTTGGAAGGCGGTCCATCAAGCCTTGGGCACCGAATTGAGGTTGAGTACTTCCTTCCACCCTCAGTCAGCGGTCGGAGGCCGACGGACGATCCGGACATTGGAAGATATCTCCGAGGCGTGTGCCTGGATCGAGTACCGATTGGGAAATACACCTACCGTTGATCGAGTTCACTTACAATAATAGCTGGCATGCATCGATCAAGATGGCACCTTTTGAGGCATTGTATGGTAGGCGGTGTAGATCTCCACTTTGTTGCGATGAAGCTTCAGATTTAGTCGGGACGGAACCCGATATGTTGATGGAAACTAAAGAGAAGATTTCCATCATTCGAGACCGACTGTTAACCGCTCAGAGTCGACAAAAATCCTACGCTGACAATCGTCGTCGGCCCTTAGAATTTGATGTGGGTGATCATGTCCTACTCAAAGTATCACCGACTAGAGGAGTCTTCAGGTTCGGAAAAAGGGGCAAACTTAGTCCGAGATATATTGGACCTTTTGAGATTCTCGACAGAATTGGGGAACTGGCCTATCGATTGGCTTTACCTCCGGCCCTTAGCCATGTTCACAGTGTGTTCCATGTTTCCCAACTGAGGAGATACGTCCCTGACCCGAGTCATATCATTGATTACGGGGACATCGAGATCGCAGAGGATGTCACATTTGAAGAGAAGCCGGTGAAAGTACTAGAGCATCGAGTAAAACAACTCCGGCACAAAACCATACCGTTGGTTAAAGTTCAGTGGTCACGACACGGAGTTGAGGAAGCGACGTGGGAAACCGAAGAGAGCATGCGCACTAGATACCCCGAGTTATTCATTTCTTAAGTTTCGGGACGAAACTTCATTTTAGAGGGGGAGGATGTAATACCCGTACTTTTTGGTAAATCTTCTACTCTTGTACTTTGTAATTTTTACGCTCGTATAAGTGTTTGGTAAGCTTATATGGATCTTGGAACTCTTGTCTATTGGATTTACCCCTTTTCTTGTTCGGATCGTCGCTGTTTTCGGATCCTTGATGCGATCCTACTACCTTCGTGTAATGGGTAGCGCACGCTACGCACACAGTGTAGCGCACGCTAATTTAGTGAGGGTAGCGCACGCTATCCATTATCATTAGCGCGCGCTACTAATGTATTGGAGGCGGACAGTCCAGTAGCTACTGGACTGGAAAAAAGAATTCCTAGCGTACGCTAGGTGTGACTGGTAGCGTACGCTAGATTTTGGTGGTAGCGCACGCTACGTTACTAGAGTAACGTACGCTAGAGAGAGCAGAGCTGGGGACGATGAGTTACGGATTGGACACCGACTACCGTAGCGCACGCTATTAGAAATAATTAGCGCACGCTAATTGAAGTCACTAGCGCACGCTATGAGCAGGTGTTAGCGTACGCTAACGGAGCTGGCAGAGGCTACTGGATTGCCTGGTGAGTCCGATAGCGCGCGCTATTTTTCATGGCTAGCGCACGCTAGTTCCTATTTAGTATAAATAGGACATTTCCGTTCCCAAATCGTTATTTCTACCTACCTTCACCTCCTTGGCGATTCTAGGCGATTAGGCGATTTGTGGGGAGTTCTTCGAGCCGCAATTATCTATCAACATCTTTGAGTTTCTAGTTCGGATTTATCAACGTTTAATCCTCTCCGCCGCTCAAAATCAATGTAAAATTATCACAACCATATATTTTCTGGATTTGGGGATTTTCCACCCGATTTCTTCGATCCAGCTTGTTGTGATGTTAGAATATATCGATTACGAGTTATCTACCTTGGATACATGTTTTCCTATGGATTTAATGGTGTATTTCTGGAGTTCTTGAGTGTTTGGGATATTTGACTTGCGATTCACTATCCAAGAGAATTATTCCCGGAACACATGTATCGGGGTAGTATATTCGGGTGATTCCAACTTATTTTCATACCGATGGGGTTTTGATAATTGAATTACGAACTTGTTTAGGTTCGGAGTTGTTGAATCCTTCGATCTTGGTACCTTGTCGTTTGTACCCTCTCCTCTCGTTTCCAGGCAAGTGATTCTTGTGAAAGTTATGTTCTTAAATGTGAAAAGTGATGCATGTGATTGTGAGAGTTGCTTTCGTTCACTCCGAGAGGACCCGACGGGGTTGAGGAGGGTTCCGCTTATGTCGGTTCCGTGAACATTTGGGTTAGCCACTCCGAGATGATCCGACGGGGTCGAGGAGGGATTCGCGCATTGTCGAGTCCACGGTTAATCAAGAGATATCATCATTTCCAAATATACTTGGATAATTGTATTTTCCGGAAAATCATTATCATGGTTTTGAATTGGTGCATATGCTTTTATGTATAAGACTTGACATTTCACTTGTAATACTTGCCCTAACCCCTCTCGTGTGGGGAAAATTACTTTGGTGTTTTTCAGGTCCTAAGGAACCTTACGAGCGAGCACCGGGACGATACGATGAGGATGGCGAGGCGTGATACTGTGGCTAGTTGTGTTCTACATTGCTTGGTCGTTGTTCCCTTCGGTCCATTTTATCCTTGTAATAATAAGTGGTACTCGAGTACTTTAGGAAAGTCCTTTTCCCACTGTCGTACAACTTCTTGTATTTCTTCATGTTATTGTTTGCCCGTGGTTGAACTTCCTTGGTTGTATCGAGTTTATTGTTTCCCGAGTAGACTTTATTAAATGTAATACGTTGTGAGTGAGATAAGCCTAGTGAATCCCAGGTCGGGATTTACGGCGCTGTGATATTCTCCGAATATCTCGGGGGGTGTTACATCTGATCTGGGACCTATCTTATCTGACCTGTCTGATCTGACATGTCTCGTCTAACCTGTCTGATCTCGGGACTCCGTCTCGATCCGGGACTGTCGATCTCGGGACTGTCTCGATCTCGACTCGTCCCGATCTCGGGACTGCCTGTTTCCGACTGTCGATCTCGGAACTGTCCTCGATCTCGGGACATGTCCGATCTGGAACTCCGTCGATCCGACCCGTCTCGATCTCGGGACCTGTCTGATCTGGAACCTGTCTAATCCGAAACCTATCTGATCTGGAATTTGGTCTCGTCTGAAAAGAAGCTGGTTGAGAACTTAGCTTCTGGAATATGACTCTTCACACTCCATAATGTAACGTCCAAATTAAATGAGAATTATGGAGTTTTAATTTGTTGTAACTCCCCACATTATGGAGATTTAATTTGTTGTAACTCCTGAGCTGGAGGATTAAAGAGAATTAATAGCACTTTAATTTGTTGTAACTCCCCACCTGATGGAGTGGAATTGGACCCTATAAAAGGGGGTCTTATGCATTTCATTTCATACAGTCAGAACATAGAAAAATACAAGCATACCTCATATTGAAGAATATTTCCCTCTTGTTTCGTGCCCATTCAAAGACTTGAACGTCACGGAGTTCTGAGTTTTGGAGAGCACCTAACTCAGAAACAAATAGCAGTTGTATCTTGGGGACATATTGCCTGAGCCGTCTGCTCTTATATGGGGGCAAAATTGTCTTACGGAAAGAGTTATCTCGCCTCTGCTAAGTTGTAATTTTCAATTAAGCTTTTAATTTATTTAGATTGTATTAGGTTGCCTTATTTGTAATTTTTATTGTAATTACATTGTTGGAAATTCACAGAGGAACCAACAACTAGTTGGATCAAAGACACCAAAGTACGTTGGTGGAGTCATGAGCAGGGCGCATGACCGATGATGATATTTATGTCATCCGCGTCTTGTTTTCATAAACATGTGTGACGCCAAAGACCCCCCCCAATGATCCTTCTTAGCCATGTTCATTGATTTAAGCCTATTCTTTAGCACGATTAGGAGATGACACCGTCCTATGCTAAAGAGAATAATGTAGCGACTCGCATAAGCATGGTGTTGAGTCCTCCCTTTTCACCGATTTTTTATACATACATGATCATAAGTATTAGCCTGGGTGGCTTATGATGCTATGATGGTGTTCACAAATGGTCGTACTCAAGTGATAACATTTATATGTTATGTGGTTCCTTTGACAATGATTGATAAGTTGATGAAACCTGAGTTATGGTTGTCCAACTTGCGGACCAGTCATTGTAAGGGTCAGTTCACCCCACTTTTTAGACCAAGTCTTAAAGTGAAATTTTAACAAGTACTTCCTAACATCCAAGGCTATCTTTTCACAAATTTTTGTGTCATTTGGAGACTTAGAATGAGGTGAACCACTTAAATGAAGTTTTCACATACCACCAGCCGTCTTATCAACTAGTTTGATGTCATTTCGACTGATTTTTGACCACAAGGTTGATGGTTTTGGAATCCTAAACACCCGTTTATACATGCTCATGGAATTTTGAGGTGTTTGGGGCTGGTGAAGGGAGTGAACTCTTCAAGAAAACACTTGAGGTTCGATAAAACCAACGGCCTATCATCGGTTCAATCGTTTCTTTATGTTCGATCCTGATGGTGCATGGTGGCGATTTTATTGGATTCTCAAGACCAGTAGCTACGGTTATGTAGCATCGGTCAACATGTCATATTCACCTATACCTATCATCATTCAAATGCTTAGTTACGAGTGTAACAGTATGCATTTTGTTAGCTGGATTGCGTTAACAATGAAAAACCTTTATCGTCCATATGTTCATGTGCCAAAGTGCGTCACCACAACGCATTATGATGGGTTATAAATGATGAATATGACATGTGCTTTCACTCACAGTCCGCTTAAAATATACCTTGGCAGACGATCTCGTAAGTCACTTTGATGAGCCAGTCTTCCTGTCGTTAGGGGGAGATGCGAATGATCATGTTCGAGTAGAACGACTTGGAATTGTCGTAGTTTGTCCCTACTGTGCCTCACCAAGTTCCATAAAGTGACGAGATTAAATACATGCTGCAAACATATCTGCAAGGATTGTGTCCGGTCATGGACATTCGTCACCTATAAATGGTGATATGGTAACACCACAAATTGTGGTAGATGGTGTTACTAGTCCGTAGATCTCATCGAGTATTGGGATGCCATTTGGTTCGATAAATACTCTCGCTAAGAATGTATGCGAGCTTAGTACATGAAACTTGATCATCTGATCAAGTGAACTCATCCGTCTCATGTGATTCTGGATTATAGTCATCATTGGGGGACGCCTCGATGAATGCCAATCCATAAAGAGTACTCTATGAATAAAGCCGGTTCATGAGGACGTGGAATGTGAGTTTAATCGAACCATACTTCGTTGAAAATCTACAACGTTGTAACCTTGGCCTAAAATGGAAATATATGCGATTTCAGTATAAACAAAGTGATAGCCCTTTGTTGAAGTGGTGCCGACACTCCAAAGATAAGATCTATCCGTATACTTTGTTAAAGCGAGTGAGAGAAGGAGTTAAACTCACCTCATGGCGCGAGGTTCTCATGAACGCACTGGAATCGACTAAGATGACACGAAACTAAGTTGTGCTATCGTAATGGATGTTATAGCATCCACTATCTTTTCAGTTAGATAGTTTCCCAAAAACTGACATGAAACTTGTGGTTAAATCTTATCTTAGTGGGGAACTAAGTTAAGTGACAAAAAGGATCTCGTGGTGGATCTGACTCAAATCAAGTGGCTCCTGACCACGGAGCATGTCGACAAGTGATTGTCGGGAACGCATACTAAGTATAAACTTGATTTGGAAGAGATATGAAGCTTTTGCGTGTAAAACTAAGTGTTTATAGTGATGTACTCTTGTGAGACTAAGAGATTCCGCTAAATCCAAAGTTAAGAATGAAAGGATCTTGGGGACACTTGATGATGCGTATTCATCAATCGGTTTAAGGCAATCTAAGGGACGGTTTCCCTAAGAGACGATAAAGTAATGCCTATATGATTCCCAATGATTCGTCGAAGTCATCATAAGACTTGGCTCACTTAAGTGATGATGCAGTCTTAAGAGAAAAGTACGGTATTATGTACTCATGTTTGACTCGATGTACTCATTCATAATAATGCAGTAAATCCACTGTGATGATGGCCTAGGATGCGCTCACGCAATGTCTGTGAATGAAAAGAAGCTTGAAGCTCGCTCTATCTCGATAAAAGGACACTTGAATATTGATACCCGAATTTGCCCTGAATGTATTGGTCTATCTCCCATATGACCCACAGGGCAGCTCACTTGCTGGAAAATGGTGAAATTGGTGCCATTGGAAAGGTTTGTCTACTTTTCAAGGAAACCAACCATTTGATCACATCCATCATGTTGAGTGACATATGACTATTGTTGCAAAAGTAGGACAGGATATGTCCGGTAATTTGCTGAGTCAACTTCGATAGAGCTTTGTGATCTGATCAAGTCGATCTAGGTTACGTACTGTATGTGAATGAAAAGTTATGGGTGTCTAGTTTTCATAAGTTCTTACAGTTTCGTTGATACCTATTGAATCGAAGAAGTTATGACTGATTTAGTGCATGGAGGTCAAGACTTTAGAAAACTTGATTTTCGGATAAGTCTTTAGTGACTCTGCACTTTAGATGTGTCGCGCTCTTTTTGTCCCTAAACCAAGGTTTGTTTTTCCCACTGGGTTTTCACTTGGTAAGGTTTTTAACGAGGTGACTTATGAGAACATCCATACAATGATGCGTTGTACTTCTGTTCAACTTAGACCAAGAGGTATTTTTCCCACTGGGTTTTTCCTTGGTATAGTTGTGAGGGCAACTTGGCATCTGACTCCTATGATTTGAAGTACTCATCAGGGGGAGTCGTTATGTATACATCAGGGGGAGTATACATGACATGTTATCTTGGTGCGTTGCAATCTTTTCCTCATCAAGCCTTTATTTTTCCCATGGGGTTTTGTTTTGGCTTGGAATAGGTTTTTACGAAGGCAACATCTTCTGCACCATTGTTGTATTAGTGCTCGACACAGGGGGAGTGTTCCGGGAATTATTATTCCCGTGATGTGTCTTACCTAATACTGATTGTAGATACATAGATGGAAGGTTCTAGATCCTTCTAGAGTTAGTATGATCTTATTAGATGTCTTACCTTATCTATGAATCCTATGTATGGAAGGACTCTCGTTGTAATGCCTATATAAAGGCCCCTCTATCAGTGTTATGAATGCAATTGATTGACTCTATTTACAATCTTTTTACTTTCTCCTGAAACATAAACAAGTAAGCTCAACAAGTTAGAGCTCAGACCCCTAACAAAAGTACATTCATTCTTTTGTATCGATATTTCAAATTTATACCTAATTAGCTTTTAGAATACTAATTCTAATTAATTCCTCAAAATTGCTATTAGTTAAAGGCATGGTGGATTCATACAATACCAAATTAGGATTTATACACATTAAACACCACATAGACTAATCATTAGCCTAACGAGGCCTTACGAACCCGTGCGATGCACCGACTGGGCCATTGGTTGAATTTCTACGTGTTTTGTACGTAATGTTTGTGCAGATATTTGTATACTTTTTATCAAGTTTGCGTCAATGTTTATAATATAAGTTTTATATATCGGAACATTTATCATTTAGTACTAAATAACTCATGTAAACGATAGATACTTTCGTAGATCTTGATATTAACACATTTTTGGTGGAAAGTAATTAAATATATCAATATAAGTCGAATAGTGCACATCAATGTCATATATAACTTGGGCTGCCTCAAGACCCGTGTGATGCACACAAATATTTTCGTAAGATAAGTATTTTGACAAAATATTGATATATTTTTATCATTTTTTGTGTCGTTTTTTTAATTAAGTAAGTATATTTATCATTTCTCCAAAATTGTCATAAGAAAAATCAAACTAAAACATACTACGAACGAATAATCATACATGCAATAAACTTAAAAAAAAAATTGAAGCAATAATAGACCATCTAATCAAGTAATGATGTTAGAAATAGTAATATATTATTGCATAAATTGTTTTACGTAAAATTGTTGAATAACTTGACAATATCTACAATTTACCTTAGACAAAAAAAAGGCACGACCCAAGTAATAATATATAACATATGATCGTTCATTTCAATAAGTGTTTGTTGATATATTACAAATCTTAAATCGAATAATAAGTATACATATTTTTAAATTAACTAATTTTTACCATTTTTTTCTTATTTACATATTCATTTCTATTCCCGATTCATATTTTAATTTCAATTTGTTAAACTGGAACTCGTATAATGTTTTTATCATCTCTAATGATGATGAATACTTGCAAACGTCAATTGCTAAACGTTACACGAAATTTCTAACCACAAATATCAATATACGTAGTAACTATTCGCCTTGCGCTATGCTCGGTTACACATCTATTTACTTGAGGTGAATTGAACTCTTTACCTTATGAGAAAGATCGAGGTGGTCAAATAATTTAATACTAAACCATTCAATGGTAATAAGTAGTTACTAAATACAGTTCATTAGTTAACAATGAAAAAACTAAGTTGAATATAAGTTTTTAGACATGACCCAATAAAGACAAACCAAAAATTTTTTACCATATTACGCGAAATAAATACATGCACTAAATTTTCAAAAACCATCGTAGCTCCTAAACTTTATTATACCTTTTCTGTTTATGTGTTATTTATATATATATTTAATATAGAAAGAATGCATTTAATTATCCAAAATCTGTTACAAAAAAGTGAAAAGTAATCTAGAAACTATTCCTTAAATCTCGGTGCTATCATAATAATCATAACCGACCCCCAATTAAGGTCCAATTAAGACCCATATAAATGTGATAAATCGGTCCCTCTCATACGTTTTTTTTATATAACGTGTTTCTTCTTTGTACATCTCCTCCCACTCATACGAAACATACAATTAAAACACATCAATTCCTACTGATTTTCTCTTCTATCGTTCGAACCAAAATACCATAAACACACATACTGCTACTATCATTTTCTCTTCAAAATTCCAAGGTTCAAGATATTGTTGCTTCGATCATTGTAATTATTATTATTTTCTTCGTTTTTTCATTTTTTTTCTTTTGGTTTTTATTTGTGGTTGATTATGGATTAGGATAGAAATAGAGGATGGTGGTGAAGAAAGAGTATAAAAAAAAATAAACTTACACTATAGAGGAACCTAAAGATGAGATTCTGTAAAATAAAAAAAAACAAATTAGTAACGATAAAGATAATAAAATAAGATTACGATGTTATGTTGGTCGGTGCCGGTGGATGTGGCGGTGGAATAATTTATTGTGGGGTTGATGAATTGTGCTATTTATACTTAAAAGAAGAAGTTGAAAGAGTTACCCAATTAATTTTCCTAATGCATACTCTAATAATTAAAATAGACTCTCCAAGTGCTTTTTTCTTAATTGTTGTAATTAGTACACTGATCGGTATTCATCTCCCAAGTAACATCTACAATCATTAAGTGACTAAATGAATATATGTATTTGTATCTTAATAACTACGTGGAAACTTCACATGGACTGGCATTAATCTCATCAATCGGATTGATTATCGCATGGCTACATTTTTCACTTCAAAAAAACCGTGTCATTAATGCTCCTCACAAAATAGGTGTCATTAATACTCCCCAATAATTTTTAGGACCTCATCTTTCTATATATATGATGATTATTATATTTTATCTCATTTATATGTTAACTCAATCACTAAACAATCATTACATCATTTTTATTATTTCTTTTGTTTTCTAACAATTAATCATTACATAATAATCAACTTATCATAACAATCATCTTTTTTCTTTTATTTCTTCTACAATTAATCATATAAATATACAAACAAAAAGTAAACAACTAATATATTTTTCATTGATAAAAATATAATTGGAATTACAAAACTATTACATAATTATATTAATTAAGGTCATAAGCTTGAGTAACACGATAATGATATTCACGAAATTCATCTTGTCAGCTAAGATATACGGTACAAGGTACGCATCAATTGTGATTACTAACATAATCGCTCTGGTATATAGCATAATCACAAATTGTGTAATATTACTGTGAAAATATGACGCAACCACATAATCACAATTGGTATATAACATAATCACCGCTGATGTACCATGCACCGTACATCATGTTGCACGATATAATTTTTCATGAAAACATGGCTTAAAATGTTGTACACTTACCCCTTATTTTGTTCCTTTAGAAATTGAGTTATTTTGGGAGATTGATTGGATGTGACAGATGTGTAAGTTTTGTAAGTATTGATGGTGATTGTGTGGTGTAGATTAAATGGTAAAAGGTATCGATGGTGAGTGTGTGGTGGAGATTAAAAAGTAAAAGACGATTGTTTGATGTGATTGATGCATTTAATGAAATATTGTGATTCAATTTTACTGTTCCAAATATTTGTTCCAAACCCTATTCCACCAAATAGATAGTCGCCATGTGTCCGGGTATACTTCACCGAGACATAAAAATTTTAAAACTCAAAAGATATACCTAGACACGTGACAATTATGTATTGGGTGGAATAAAGTTTGGAACAAATATTTGAAACAGTAAAATTGAATCCAAAATATTACACTTCTAAATGGATAATTTTTTAGATCAAATAATGCATTTGGAGGCCGAAGGAGTATTGTTTATACAAAATAAAATATTATTCTAATACAAAATGGAAGTTGAATTTTTAGAAAACGAATAAGAAAAAAGATAAAGAAATACTTTGTTTATTCGTTAAAGCCAAACGGTAATTATCGATTAAATAAACCTAAGAGCATCAATCATTGCCCTATACCAGCTTAGCTTACTTGTGCTTCCGATCCCGCTCCTACCTCACTAGTCTACTCAACAACCTCGAATGTCCAAAAAGTAGGTTGATGGTGTATAAATCATTAAACCCTGGTTAAATTGTGAGATGAGAATCCGACTTTCAAATTCTTAAATATCTTCAATTATCGCATACAATAAGTTATTTTATAAGTGATTGCTACATGCTGCACTCTGTCAAATTCAACTACAAAGTCTCATCGAGACCAAGCATCTCACTTCTGCTTGAAATCTTCAATATTTAATTGTTCCGTCAGCGTAATCAGATAGACTAAGATCTCTTTTTTAATCATTGACTAAAAAATTGTAAATCCTTTAAAAAAAATTTATCTATAGAAAAACTCAAACCCAGATCTTCCACTTAAAATGGAGGATCGAGGATCTGTCACTGATGAACCAAGTTATATTCACATTCACGCACATTCATTTTCATGACAATGCATATATGATTATGGTTCTTGAGGTGGGGGGTTCTAGGGTTCACCCACCTTGTACTTGGTTAACATACATCACTTTTAAATGTATTCAATTATAGCCTTTGAATTAATTGTAAATTTATCATAAATAGTTGTACTACATCTTAACCGTATATATTATAATTATAGTACATTAAATATTTTATTATATTTTTATTTCATATTAACTCAATTACATATTTAACCCTATATAATTTAATTATATAATTATAATCTTTATTACATTAAATCAATTTCTTGCTTAACATCGTCAAATCTGTTCTTTCTTTCTCCCCTCCCTTACGCTCTCTCTCCCAATTTCTTTCTCCTCTATCCACCCCAAATTTCTTATCTCTCATCCCATCCCCGCCCCACACTTCTTGCTTATCATCATCAAATTTCTTTTTCTCCCCTCCCTTACGCTCTCTCTCCCAATTTCTTTCCCCCTCTATCAAACCCAAATTTCTTATCCCTCGTCCCATCCCCGCAACTTTACATATTTGTATCATAAATGCATGAAGACATTCCTTTGGGCCAAGTTTCCAACTTATTATTTATATAAATATTGTACTTATGATTATTGGTATTTTTTGATATCCTTCAAAGAACATCATCTTTATGCTTATTTTTCAACTCCCCAACTTGGAAGAGGTTAGATTTGGGTGTTGGGCATTGACTTGCAACATGGTCGGGGGGAGTTGATTGGGAAGTGACACATATATACCTGCCTCACAAATTTGTAATGAACACTAGAAAAAGACTTGTAGTTGTAAATTTTGGGAGCTTGTTGGCATTCCAAACAGACATGTTGCGTCTGCTCTAAGTTTTAGATACCAAAACCCTGATGATTTTGTTGACAACTTTAATTGACGAAAACATAAAAAATATTATGGGTTTGGGTTCTGTCCTATTAATGGGCAAGACATGTGGCCTGAGTGCCCTAATACATCTAACATAATACCATTTTGTATAGTAGAGGTCCTAGGAGGCCTAGGAAGCTGAGAGAATGAGAGAGAGGGATGACGGGAGTACCACTGCTGTTTGTAGGTTGAGAAGGACTGGTTACAATTACAGGTACACTAAGTGTGGCAAATTTGGTCAGAAAAGTAGATCCTGCAAGGCAACAGTTCAAGATCCCGATGCTGATAATAGAAAGGTATGTTCTAACAACAATGCTACATGCACAACCAATTTACACGACCAAACTTTACAACACATCATCTCACCACACATTTATCACTAAATTCATTATTTATTCCATCAACTACCCCACCACTCACATAATCAATGGTCCAAAACAACCACAACCGTTACAACGGTTGTGATTGTATCATTTTTCATGTTCTAATCACTTATTCAGTTCTAATTTTTATTTAACCTAGTAAATACTAATTACTTGTTGTAATTTGCGATAGAGAAAACCAAAAAAGGAATGTAAGTCAAAGTTAGGTGTATGATCGACCAGGACTTAGCAACTCTACCCCACTCACAAATGCAGGTACCAAGGTTACTGGTGAAGAAGATGCTGCCCAAGTACTTAACACTACTCCAGCAAACTTCAATATGCACGGTCTCGAAACAAAATTTACTATTTCACAGCAATCTAATGTGAGTACTTTTTATTAGTTATCAGGTCATTGCTTTCAGAATCTCTTTTACCAGTTTAGTAGAAATTATATAACATATATATTTGCTCATGTTGGTTGATGTTGGAAATCAACGCATTTTGGTTCAGTTTTTTGTATTAACTTCCTAATTTCCATCACGTTTTTATTATTTTGTGGAGAATATATGTTTCACTATAATAGTTAGTTGAATTTCCAGAGAGAACTGTTGTTTGCATAATTTTTATTTACAGGGTCTTATTCTTGTTCGTTGTTGCGTTTGTAGAGACTCGTGCGAAGTTATATGATCTACTCTTGAGAACTTACATATTCGCGATAATAACTGGATAATATCTTGAAATATCTAGTGTACTATCTTAAAATGACAAGAATGGGGAAGGTCATTAATATTTTTTTGTAGATCGATCCACTTCAATTATTGTGTAGGCAATGCGATGAAAAAGGAAATAATATTGATCTTTAAGGGGGTTGAAATATTACATTTGCAACTTTTGAATTTCTGATTTCAGTCTTTTGTAATTTCTTTTACTTTGTAAAAATTTTCCTATGTTTTTAATTTGTGCGATTATCATCTGGCAAATTGATATGGGTCCATATTTAGCCGTATTAGAAAATCATACACAACTAGGTCAGTCATTTTGCTAGGGTACAAATTTGAGGCCAAGTCGATTTGTTGGCCAAAGTTGATTACCTATTTATTGATTTTCATTTTTACTTATCTGGGCTATCATAGGTTATGCTGATTCTCAAACTGTTGTATTTTTTACTCCATTTGTTACCATATAACGCATCTCTGATGATTACTATGTTGTATGTAGGATGGTAAAAAATGTTCTGGATTGGTATGGGTAGTTGACTGGATTGGTACAGGCATCAAAGCGCATTGTGTCCATTGTGAATTGCGAGTACGCGACTTGTTTGCTTTCTGTCGAGAAGCAACAAAAACATTACGACATGGATCATTGCATTATGTGCTATAGTTTCACTTATATGAATTAAATTTAACGTATGATGTATCTGAAGTTCGTAAAGTATATTTGAGTGAGTTTTGCAAGTAGGGTGATTTTGTTATAGTTTCAATTTATAAACGATCGAAATTTATGTACACGGATCATGTTTGTGTAATGATTAATTTAATCTAAATTGCTTTTGAGAATCAATTTTTTTAATTACAATTCACGCCAAATTCAGGTATTACCTAAATCTGGGGTAGTTTTTGTAATTTTTTAATTAAACTTCAAACCCATCTTAACCGTGGGTCAGATTTTATATTTTTTTAATATCTACAATTCAACCCGCACACGAACGAGGGGCATTTCTATCCTAAGTTTACTTAATTACATATGGTCCCAAAAGAGGGCAATCAATTGTGATAATTTTCTTTACTTGCAATTCAAGAACCACTGAGGTATTTTTAGTATTTTGCTTAATTACAAAATTCAAACCCCTAATAAATTTGGAGAAAATTTCCTTAATTACATTCCGACACAAGCCGAGGCACTTGTGATAATCTTCCTTAATTACAATTCAAGCACCATTATGGTAGTTTTAGTATTTTTTATTCATTAAAATTCATGCCAAACTTAAACTTGATGGTATTTGTCATAATTTTCAATACTTGTAATTAGCCACATATTCACAAAAACATCATCACACTAATTTCTCAAATCTATTTTTACTTGTTCAATATTGGAATTTTTTTTAAATAGAGTTTTACATAATTAGGCAGATTAATTTATACATAATGGGTCGAAATTGTATATATTTTGTTGAAATTATGTATAATCAATTAAAATATGTATAATCCATTTGAAATTGTACGCAATTGGTTGAAATTATACATAATCGATTAAACATACTCAATTTGAAACTATACATAATCGATTTGAAAACGTACATAATCATTTTAAATAGTACATAATTGTTCGAAATTATATAGAGTAATTTGTTGAATTTGTACATGATCGATGTGAAATTAGACATAATTGGTCGAAATTATATACACTAGTTAGTTGTAATTGTACATGATTGATTTGAAATTAAACATAATTGGTCGAGATTGAACATAATTGATTAAGAGTTAATATAATTGGTCGAAATTATATACACTAAGTTGAAATATACATGATCAATTCACAATTATACATAATTGGTCAAAATGGTCCATAATATGTCGGAATTATATTGTAATAGTACATGATCAATTTTAAATTATATGTAACTGATCGAAAGTATTTATAATTAGTTGTAATTGTACACGATCGATTTGAAATTAAACATAATTGATCGACTAGTTTAACTTAAAATGTTAAAATCAAATGTTAAATCTGAAAAATTCATAATGGTGAGAACAATGATGGATCCTGCACGTAGACTGCATTCGTATAGAAAACTCCTACATGATGAACCGACCATCGCATATCTCGAACTCTCATGTATAATATCAACAATTCATTCCCTCTCACCGCAACGTATCAATTTGAAATTATACACAAGTGGTTGAAATTATACATAATTGATTTAAAATTATACATAAGTATTTTGAAATTGTACATAATCGGTTGACATTATATATAATCAATTGAAATTACACATAATTGATTGAAATTATGCATACTCGATTGAAATTATGCATAATCGGTTTGAAATTGTACACAATTTGATGACATTATGCATAATCAATTAGAACTTGTACATAATCAGTGGAACATATAATTAATCGATTTGAAATTATATATAATTAGTCAAAATTCTACATAATTGGTCTAAATTGTACACAATTGGTCAAAATTATATATAATATGTTCAAATTGAATATTGCCGATTTGAAATTATACATAATTGGTCGAAATTGAGCATAATATATTGAAATTATACTTAATCGGTTTAAAAATGTACATAATCGATTAGAAAATTTGCATAATGGGTCAAAATTGTACAATTTCAACAAACTGTATATAGTTTGTTGAAATTATATTTGAAATTATACATGATCGAGTTAAAATTACACATAATTGATTTGAAAGTGTACATAATCGGTCGAAATTGAACATAATCGATTTGAATTTTACATAATCGACTTGAAACTTTACATAATCGGCTTGAAATTGTACATAATTTGTTAAAATTATACATAATCGATTTGAAAATGTACATAATCGATTCAAATTTGTGCATAATTGGTCGAAATTGAACATAATTGGTCAAAATTATGAATAATTAGTTGAAATTATACATGATCAATTCGAAATTGTACATAATCGATTCGAAATTGCACATAATCAATTTGAAAATGTACATGATCGATTTGAAATTAAACATAATTGGTCGAAATGGTACATAACAGGTCGAAATTATATACACTAAGTTGCAATACTACATGATCGATTTGAAATTATACATAACTGATCGCAATTATTTATAATTAGTTGTAATTGTACATGATTAATTTGAAATTGTACATAATTTATTGAAATTATACACAATAGATTTACAATTGTACATTATCGGTTTGAAATTATAAATAATTGGTTGAAATTGAACATAATCGAGTTGAAATTATACATAATTGATCGAAATTGAACATAATCGATTTGAAATTACACATAATCATGGTTCTAAAAAAACGCTAGGCGCTAGGCGTTCGGATTGCTAACGCCTAGCGCCCAGAGGATTACTCGGGATTTAATCGGGGATTAATCGGACTAGGCGGATTTGTTTTTATTATTATTTTAATCGTTTTTATATATAAATAATTATATATATGTTAAATAATTAAGAATAATCAAAATATAACTATTTAAACATATATATAATCAATTATATTTTAAACTTGAAATATTGATATAGATATAAAGGAGTCCATAGTATCCATAATATCACAGTTTAGGAATTTATAGTACTATTAGAACAAAAACAAAAGTATAACCGCTTAGACATCCGCCTAGCCGCCCACATAGTTAGGAAATTTGAAACATTGATATAGGTATAAAGTAGTTCATAATATCCATAGTATCTTAGCTTGCCTTCCTAGGCCCCCACCCAGCCAGCGTAGACGACCGGTTAATCACCCAAACGCACAGTACAAGCGCCTAGGCCATAATCGGAACGGTAGAGGACCTTCTAGGGATTAATCGGAGGATTAATCGGTCTAGGCGGGGATTTTTAGAACACTGGGGCCGAAATCATACATAATTGGTCGAAAATGTAAATTAGCGATTTTAAATTATGTATAATTAGTCGAAATTGTACATAACTAGGCGAAATTATATATAATGGGTCGAAATTGTACATATTTAGTTGAAATTATGTATAATCAATTAAAATATGTATAATCCATTTGAAATTGTACACAACTAGTTGAAATTATACATAATCAACTAAACATACTCGATTTGAAATTGTACATAATCGATTTGAAAATGTACATAATCAATTTGAAAATTTTACATAATTGGTCGAAATTTTATGAAGTAATTAGTTGAAATTGTACATGATCAATATGAAATTATACCTAATTGGTCGATAATAAACATAATTGGCCGAAATTGAACATACTCGATTTGAAATTGCAAATAATCGATTGAAAATATACATGATCGGTTTGAAATTATACACAATTGATCGAAATGGTAATAACATGTCGAAATTATCTACACTAAGTTGTAATAGTAAGTGATCGATTTGAAATTATACATAATTGGTTGTAATTATTTATAATTAGTTGTAATTGTACATGATCGATTTGAATATATATACAATTGGTTGTATATAATACCTTCTATAAAAGATCCGTGTACAATTCAACAAACAAACTGGCAGGCCAAATGGTAAGTAGGTTGAGTGGTATCCGGACGACCAGGGATTCAATCCCTGGTATTGCAAAAAACATTTTGATAATTAAAATGACCTACGGGTCCAGATTCGACCCGACCCGACCCGACCCGTCTCGGAACAGATCTGTTCGAGCGATTCTGGAAGCAAATTGATCCGAAAATTTATTTTTGACGATCCGATTTAATCAAATTAAACCAGAAAAATTATTTTATAAAATCTATATTTTATAAACATAATAAAGAACATAATTTACACATAAAGATGTTTTACATAAACAATTAAATTACTTGCAAGTTGGCTCCAATACCACTGTTGGGTTTTACATGTATCGAATACAATAAAACTGAGTAAAACACAGCAGAATAAATTAACGAAAAACCCAGACGAGGATCTACATGCAGTAATTTAATTGATTTATTAAGAGTTCATCGAATTATCTTAATTCGAAGAATGGATCTGAACTCGGACTAGAAGCTGATTGAAATCCTCTTCCTCTTTCGGTGATCCACACACGAACAATTGGTACAATTCGGATTGCTAGATCCTTACGAATAATATTGATAAACAGTACAACAAATAATTTCTTGCTAGAAGAATTTGTACTATCGATCAAAATCAACTAAGGGAAGAAGGAGATGACCGAAACAATTCCCTGGACTGAGACGTGTTCGGCTGAAGTAAAGAGAAGGGGGCGATTTTTTTGGTCTTACAAAATTAGGATTGTGTAATTTTCTTATGACAACTCCTTGTCCAAGACCCTTTATTTATACTAAGTAAACCCTATAGTCAAACTCTAGTATTTGCTTAGTTGCCTCTCAAACTCTTTAAATAATAGAATACATATAATATCTCATATTATATATTACTTATTATTTAATCCTCTAATAAATATAATATCTAATATTATATTTTTCTTTCCTAGTTGTTATAATATAATATATAATATCATATATTACATATTACTTATTATTTAATAAATATAATATCCAATATTATATCTATTAATTATTCTTGCTTGTGTTTAGTTGTCGTATGTGTGACCCAAAAGGCTCATATTATGTTGGCAATTATTTAATACCATATCAAATAATAAGTCATAAGCGATCTCTAGCATGACATTATGACTACCCAAATAATATAAGTTTATAGTCCATTAAACCATTTAACGTGTCAAATCCCTTTGTCGCGCGATATCATATTTGAACTAAGTCATGGATATTGTCATACTTATTATGTTCAAATGCTTTCTCGATCTTAAGTAGACTGATTGAATCAAATGACTCTTCATTTGAGCATGGCCATGCATTTCCTTCAGTCCTACTTATCGAGGGCCCCAACAGATATCTCTCCACTAGTAGAAAAAACATCAAAGACTTCGGTACGTATCATTTCGGTAATGTATATTAGCGAAGTAAAAACAAACAACAACTTCGCTTTTCAATTTACTGAAGTAAACAACACACATAGACTTCAGTAAATGGTACCAAACAAAAAGATAGGAGCTAGTTAGAAATTTTAAGTTCAAAAGACTTCGCTAATTTTATAATTACTGAAGTAAAAAGTGTTTAATTTTATTTTTGACACAATATATTTACAACAGTGAAATGTTTACTTAACCTCATTTTTTTTTTCAGACTCCAAAAAACCCTCGCCTTCTTCACCCGCTCAATTATTTCCTTCCCAAAATTTTTTCCCACTCCATTTCTTTTTCAATAAAAACCTGCTACCGCCTGTAGCCGCCGGCCCACCCCTCGTCCAACCCTTCAAGGAGCGTTCTCTCGATTCTTCCCTTCCGATAGCCGCTTCCTCATCGCGTCGCCCTCGTATCATTCATTGGGCGGTGGATTTTCCCCCTTTTCTTCGGCCAATCTTCATCTATATTCCCTAATCTCGTGAGAGTTTGTTTGAACGATTGTTGTTCAGAATTTTATTACCTTCCTTTCGATATTTTTAATCGGATTTATGACCCAGTTCCTCTTTTGCCTTGGTGGTGCTCCGCCCCAGTTGACCACTTCGCCGTCTTCTATGGCGGGTATTAAAGGTATCATGGCGGAAAATTTATGCCACCAAATTATGTTTAGGTTGGGTACTTTAATTCGGTTATCAAATCTTATGCGTTCTTTTTTTTTAATTGTTCCTGTGTTACGATTTTTTAAGTTGATATAATGGATTAATCAACCTATAATCAATATTTTACCTACTGAAATTTGTTGTTCTTGTTCATGTATTCTGTAGTAGAATCGGAAATGGCGTAGGGTTAGGGTTTCATTTTGTGGTGCAGCTTTGCTTCTAAAGGTGATGGATGCAGTTCTGTTCTTACATGCGCATATGTATCAGGAATTCAAGATTTGATATGGAATCCTTTAGCATTATTTTATTCATTTTCATACAATCAAAATATTTCCTATCGGTTATTTTTTTCAGGATATCGACTTATGAATTATGCTATTCTTTTTAAGTGTTCCCGGTGAAGCTAATCATCTTCATGTTTTAAGAGTATGGTGGGTTGGGGCGGATAAGGTTGGGGCTCTCCGGTGATCTTCTTGTCTTGTTGCATTATGGTGTATCCTGGATTGCCTATAGAGATTTGTATTTCTTTCTTTTTGTTGAAATCTACATCATGCCAGCTATTGATGGGTCGTCAAATTATACGTCAAGGGCATGTATTTATGTGTGTAAGAGGTATTGTTATATTCAATGTATTCGAAGTTTTAGGAGTCAGAAATTGATTGGGCTCAAGATGTTCTGTTCACTATGTCTACATAGATGTCTAGATTTGCTGGTTTTAATGAACCATGTCGGTGCATATATGCTTAAGTTATGAAGAGTTATCACATATTGTCGCTATATGAGATAGTGCAACTAACTGCCTGCATTATATTTAGGGATTTCCGTGAAGACTCAGGAACTGTATGCAGTTGTCTTCTTGGCTCGGTACCTCGATTTGTTTACTGACTTCATTTAGTGTATAACACTATAATGAAACTGCTGTTCATTGGAAGCTCTCTGGCAATTGTGTGGTGCATGAGGTTTCATCGAATTGTGAGGCGATCTTATGATCGTGAGCTGGACACCTTTAGGCATTACTTTCTTGTGGGAACTAGTTTTCTTTTGGCACTTTTTGTTCAGGGTGGCCTTGGGATAAACAGAAGCTTAGATGAATTGGCTGCCAAGTATTTGAGATACGAATCTTTGGCGTCTCTTCGGCTGGTGAGTTCTAAAATATCAGTTCGTGTAACCTTTTCCTTTCATGTATTAACTTATGAAAGTTCCTAGCCCTAGGTAAGCTATGAATGCCCATCAAGGTGGTGGTACATTCTTGCAAGGATTGTAAAATTTGCACAAGTTTCTACCTTAAAGCATGCAGAATCTTTTTTTCATTGTAAGTTGAAAAGATTAGCATGAATATACGTGGCTCATTTCATCTGTCAGATGAATGTAAACTTTTTTTTTTCATGTTAGCTTCTTTTATTAATTTTACTAACAAATTTTTGCCATCATTTTTGTAGTGAAAAATGTTCATTTGCACTTTTCCGGACCTAATTTTGTCATTAGTGACTCTAGATTTCGATATTACTTATTGCACAGTGTATGGTCCATATGCCTGAACTTCAATATGCTACATCCAATTTTAGAATCTCATGAGTAAATAATTTTTGGCATGAGTTTTTGCTTATCTCTAAGTGTGATTGAAGGTTTGCTAGACTCGGAGCTGGTCTTGTGTGGGGCACTCTTCAGGAATCTGCAAAGAGGATCGTGTTCGGTACACCCAACTCAGAAAACAACCAACATTCCCTTTCCCCATTCTTGTCTGAGAGAAACGCAGAATGTTTAGCTCTTGCCCTATGCAGAATGCGTGGAGCAGCTCTCAAATTAGGCCAAATGTTGAGTATCCAAGATGAATCTCTTGTACCTGCTCCAGTACGTAAATGAATATTCTTTTGAATTTTTATATATTTTGAAATCAGTAGAAGACATCGTAGGAAGATTACATTGTCGAATGATTGTCAGCTGACTCATGCTATGCTTTTTATATGAAGATCCTTATATGTATTAAGCAATAGGAACTAATAGCAATCAAAGTGTCGTTGCATAAGAGCAAATTACGTAATGCAGATTAGTTCAATACGTGCCTCTTTAATCCTGATTATTTTATTTATTTTTTCTTAAACAGTTCCTTGGTTATCGAGCATTTCGGGCTGACATTTTAATATCCTTTCGAACTATTAATTTCTAGGTTTCTGATTAATTGCTAGCTCGTATGCCCTCTCAGATCTTGAAAGCTTTGGAAATTGTCCGTCAGGGGGCAGATCGGATGCCAAGGAATCAGCTGAATTGGGTTCTAATTGGTCATCTAAAATGATGAGTTTCGACTATGAGCCAATGGCTGCAACAAGTATAGAATAGGTAATGAAAGTCGAGCTCTGCTAATATTTTACTTGCACAAGAGGAACTCTCTCGATCATGTTTTCCTTCACCGTACCTTCTTTTTAAGGTTATGTTTGAGAGTTTTATGGAGTTGGGTATGCAGTGGACTATACTATAGTAAAAATAGCTGCTGATCTTCTTTGGAGTTATATTGGTGGTTCTATTAGTTCTAGAGGTCGAGGTTTTGAAATGTGATAACCCGTGCGCTATTTTGATCATTGTGGCCCGAAAGAAATATAAGAATCTTTGAAGGTATAGGAGTCCTTAGAGGAGGTGTGGTATAGGGCTAAGTTTAGAGCTGCATGGTGGGTCTCAAATCTCAATCATAAAGGAGTTTGGGATTTTTTATTTTGGTATTTGATTTTGTTAGAGCTTGGAGTTGTATCCAGGTATATTGCTTTGGTGTTAGTATTTGGGGTTCCTCGCCCCCTTGCTTTCTGTACTATCTTTCGTATTGACAAAATTACTTGTTTCTTATCAAAAGAAAAAGAAAAGAAAAGCGAGGGATGGGAGATTTTGTGATCAGAGATTGGCGTTAGTAATCTCTTAATGCTCTCATCATGCGATTTTAGTGTTTCCTCTAGCGATTTATAGTTCCATTTTACATTTTTTTACAAGTATTCCACTCGTGTGAATTTTACCGAAATAATTTGTAGCGATTGCTACTAACCATCATGACCATTATTTGGATTGCTAACTATCTGTTTCATTTATGTTTTAGTGAACATGAAGCGGATTTTGGAGAAGAGAAGTACTATTATTTCAAAGAAACGTTCCTATGCAGGATTGCAGGTGGAGGTAGTACTAGTTCAACGTGCTCAGCAGGTCGGGGTGATGTTAGTGATGATGTAGCAGATGACATAGCCCTTGATTCAAACATACACTCCTTAGTCAGGCCCTATAACAGATCATGTCAGTTTTCTTTACTTATATACTCGATCTATGCTTATTTACTTGTCTTTGTTACAAGAGTTGTGATAGCTTGTTTGGTTAAAGTTTATACACTTGTTCACCATAATTTGGATTGCTAACTATTTATATTCATTTATTTTGTAGTGAACATGAAGCGAACTTTGGAGAAAAGAGATACAAGTAATTTAAAAAGAAACTCATATGCAGGTAGATATAGCACTAGTTCAGGAGGCTCAGCAGTTTGGGGTGATGTTGTAGCAGATGATATGATCCTTGATTCAAACGTACTCTCCTTAGACAGGTCTTCTAACAGATCATGTACGGATTCTGGGATGCAGAAATGCAAGCCATAATCGATCAGCGTGCTGCCGAAATTTTGGATTGTGTCGATCATAATATTTCTGTGGTTCATCACACTTTGTAGAAGTTATTTTTGACTGTTTGATAATGTTGTAGTATGTGTGTTACGACACATTATGCTAATATGTTTTGAATTGGTTGGAACGCATGTTATTTTTTTTAGATGGGATGATATGAAATTGTTGGTTCTTATATTATTGAGCTCTTGTGGTTGATGGTTAGTTATAGTTGAATGTAGATTTTGATAATGGATTTTAAATTGAAAATATTAATATATATTACTGCCGAAAATACTAATATATATTATACAATAACTCAAGTAAAAAATTCTTTATTTACTACGCCAATTATAAAATAACCGAAGTTAAAGGCATTCTTTTACTTCACTTACCCCACATTTGGATCATAATTAGGAAAAAAAACCGATATAGACTTCGGTTATTAGGATATTAGACTTCACATAAAAAGCGAAGTCTAAAGTATACCTTTTACTACACGAACATAGACTTCGGTGATTATAATGTTTTTACTTCAGATATTATCCGAAGTCTTTGACGTTTATTCTTATAGTGCTCTCACTAAAGAGAGGGACAAATCCCCATCTTGATTATTCATTGCCCTCTACATGACTCCCACTAATCTTGATCGCTAACCTTTATGATCACCATGTTTCAGATGACGTTGGATTACGTCAAGGCATAGCAGTTATCATGTTGGACTCTATGATAATCTTAGGTTCAAGGATTTATTGACATACTGTTATATTGAGATTCACTTATGATATTTTCATGTAGTGATCTCAATGCGGGTCTGTTCAGTATTAGTTCTCCAACCAATACCCATAAGATTGATCCGTACCATACGCATAATCATCCGATGATTTTCAATCAAACTTATACTAGTATATTAATCACTTGAGTCTCTACTCAACGCGATTGTACCAGGGACATTTGAATAAACTTATTATTCATGAATAACTATTATTCAATTATTATAATATTAAAATATGCACACATTATAATAATCAATGAGAAATAAATGATATCAAATAACTTTAATTAAATGTTACAATTACAAAGCTATGCACATCGAATGTCCTAGGGCACTATTCCCAACATATTATTCTAGAAATATCCAAGTTTTGATGACCAATTTTTTCGCGCACTAAGCCATCTTCGAAAACTAAAAGATGGAAATTCGGTTTAGTGCAGATGACTTAATGGTATAATGATGTTGCTCGAAGATCAAAGATCACGAGTTTAAATTCCACCAACAACACTAAATCTGGTGTGAATAAAAAAAATATGAGTATTTAATAGTTAAAACAAAATTACTTCCTAACATAGAATATTTTTCAAATTTCATTTCACAAGATATATTAATATTTTGGGAAAATATCCAAAATTACAAAGTAAAAGCTATTTCTTACTCAAAACACAATACCGTTATTTTTTTGCCCAAAACTCAACTTTTGTCTCATACACTCAAAATACTCGTAGGTACTTTTAACTTAATATCACTCTCCTCTTCAACTCATTCCGTCACTTTTTTATTTTTTCTCTTTTTTTTCTTTTTTATTCTTCTCTCTCTTCTTCGTTCTCCCTCTCTTTCCCCCATTTTTTCACACCAAATCTCCACTCTCCTTCCTTCTTCATCTTTCTCTTTTTCTCTTTTTCTTCTCCTCTTTCCCTTTATTCTCTCTCCACCAAATTGTGGGTTCTTCCTTCTTCTATTGGAGATCGGGTAATGGATTACAACAGTATACTTCTTATACACACGAGTGAGGGCGCGCGGCGCTATAGGATGGCGTAAGCTGGTGGAGATGGTTGGTGACCAAGCTTTCAAGGGTGTCGACTCGAGAACCAGCTCCCCCAGCTCGTTAGATCTGTTTTTTTTCATTTGGGTTGTAGATCTCATACTTTATTGGGTTGTAGAGGTGATTTTTGGTTATAAATGGTAAATTTAGATTGACAGATTTGTAGATCTATTTTTCTTGGCTTGTAGATATGTTTTTTTAACAATATACTTATATTTTGTATTTTATTTGACAGTCTTCAGACCTGATATTTTTAATCTTATTTTTTTGCTATGTTCCTCTGCTTGCTGATAACATTTTTTGTTAATGTAATATCCGCAATTTGGGTTTCCGGTAATTTTCTTTTTTTGGCGGGAGTTCGTTTTGACGACTCGCTTGGGACCGTTTCGTTATTTCGAGAATGATTAATTCTGTACTTTTTGACATTCGGGATCGTTTCGGTGTCGTTTTGTTGAGTTCCGTGTCCTTAAGTGACTTTTCCGCATTTGAGTCCGATTCTTGCGAATCTCATTTGAGAATGTTGTTTCAAGTTTCCCGTAAGTCCGTTTAACGTTGTTATACGTGTTGTGAGCTTCGGTTTGGTTATCCGTTGTCATATCTTGATTTTTCGGACGTTTGGGCCGTTTTGTAATTTCCCAAAGTTTTGGGTACTTGTTTTCGTACTTGCTTTTACCTACCTCCGAGTTGTCGGGATCATGTGTTTGTTGTAAACTTGAGCTCGTGCTTTTATTGTCATACTACTTGTCTTGTTTGACCGTAGTGATTCGTGTTCGTCGCCTTCCGCGATCCTTTTCGGATATGACATCTGGCAGCTGTTCTGTACTGCCAAATGATTAGCGCACGCTATTCCTCATCGGTGGCATACGCTATCGGTACCTCTATTACGTACGTAACACAACATTTGTTACGTACATTATCTTGTTCAGGTTTTCGGACAGTTGAGCCTGGATGACTCTTACGTACCTAATACTTTGTCCCTTACGTACGTAAACCTCACTAACGTACGTTAAGGCTTCTGGCTTACGTACGTTAGCTTCACGCAGGTATATATATTTGAGGGTTGATCGATTTCGGGTCATTTCCTTCCTCCCTTCTTCCTTGCGGCGTTTTTGGCGATTTGAGGGCGGATTTTGGACAAACTTTCATCGGCCTTTGATGGTAGTAATAATCTCGGTGGGTCTTCTTCGTGTTCATCCTCGTCTAGCCTTCCTTCTTCTCCGAATCAAGATAAGGTTTTAGAACCCTATTTGAGATATTTTGGGTTTGTCTCAATTTCGTGATTTCAATTCGAGATTCTTGCGTATTGATCATAACCCACAGGTTGGAATTTCGTTTTCATGATTTTGTCGTGTCGATTCGTGTTCTTGGCCGTTTTGGGGAAAACCCTTGAACCTCCGTTGTTGTTCTTTTAATTCGGCAGCTGTGGGTCGTATTTTTGTAATTCATTTTCGTTGTTATTGTTGTCGTTCGTAGTTATTGTCGCGGGTTATCGTTCGGCGGAGTCGGTGGGTTCGTAGACGGTTCGAGCCTCCTCAATTCGGTCGATTCTCCGCGTTGTGATTATTCGAGGCAAGTACCTTGTTCATACATTTCTTGTTTTGTGGATATGATGATCGGTGATCATCTTGGTGTATTTGTTGGGTTGTTTGAAATGAATTTTCAAAAGATTTCGGTTTGGCCTCGTTAAAGGCTTTCTTTCAAAACGTGTGTGTGTTTTGTGAACGGTGTGTTTTGAGAATTGATTATGATTTGATTATTTTGAATGTCGAGGGTTTTAATGATACCCTTGTTTGTTTACTGTTGTGGAATCGTGCATTCCGTGTTAATTGTGTTGTCGTGTTGAGATTGATTGTTCATGATGGAGGTTTTGTGATGAGTATGATAATGGTGTCGGGTAAGTGGCCATGTCTAGTAAGTATTCTTAATGAACCTACATTCTTAGCATATTAATATTGCATGAGTGACGTGTGTATGTGTATGCTCACTACAGGTTAGATCCGACGGGTCTAGGTAGGGGTCCACGGAGGTGTGGATCGACGAGCTTTGCTTTTAACCACTACGGTTTAGACCCGACGGGGTCTCGGTAGGGGTCCACGGAGGTGTGGATCGACAGTTAATTGTGGTGCATTTTACAAATGTGTTTTGGATTATGGCGTTTCCGGAAATGTGTGTTTCAACTGATGTTTTCATGATTGCATGCATTGACTAAGTGTGTAAGAGGTAAGTTGTTCATTTGGACTACTTGGCTAGGATGGCACTGGAGTATTTTTTCGGTTGTGTTCAGTCTTTTGGTTGTGGGGTTTTGATGTTGGAAAACGGACCTTGTTATTGTTCTCGTGTAATATGATTTGGGTTGAGATCCCAACGGTTTTGTAAAGGTCGTTTTACGGAAAGTAAATCTTTGGGGCTGTGACCCCCTTTTTGGTTTCTTTTGGAAAAATAAGGATTCGATAATCCTAAATTATTTTCTATCAAAAACTCCCAAAGGCATATTAAACCATTTTATAAATTATTTTCCTTGAATTGTGATCTTTCGGTTTTGGAAAGTTTCACTCAAACTCTTGCCTCTGGAAGTATTTTTCATTGTGTCTGAATCTTTGAGGATTCCCGATTATTATTATTCGTGGAATATGATTTGTATGACTCTTATTTGCACTTTGTACTTGCACTAGCAAAATAGTGGAATTTTGCTAACCCCCGAGTAATCGGGGGTGGATGTCTGTATTGCATTCAGGTTTTGGGGAGCATAACACAGGGTCGACATGGAGGATGATGAAAGATGATCGATACTAATTATATGAGGACCCGTACGTTGTTATATTGGTTCAGTCGTATTTTATTTCCGCTGCAGTATTCTTTTCCCGTTGTCGGGAGTGTGTTGTATTTGACCCCTGCGTGGGCATGGATTGTGATTGAGTTGTATGTATTTGTTGGAAGACCAAATCAGTCTACTGAATCATTTTAGCCTTAAAGGCATTGTTGAGATGTTCGATGTTGTTACCAGCCTGGTAGATCCTCGAGGAAAGGTTCTACGGCGTGTAATATCCCTGAGCGGATTGGGGGTGTTACATAAATGGTATCAAAGCTTAGGTTGTGGAAACCTAGGCTGTCGGGTCAAGTTGTGTCTGTTGAGTTTCGTCTTGTCGGATTTTGTCTGACTGAGTCGTGTCACGACGCGTCGTCTGAGTTTGTTGGTCGTGATTAGTATCGTGGGACGATCATCATCTTCGTGCGACCTGTGGATGTAAGTCCCCCTTCTTTGTATTATGCCTTGTGTGACACGAGCTACTTGTATGATTAATTGTCGAGTGATGGAATCTTTAGATAGATTCTTGGTTTCGTGATGTGTGGTTATTTGGCTCTCATATTTTATTTATATGAGGAGTTGTGTCGCTGCTAATGTATTTTGACTGTTGACTTCGTCCGCTGCGTGTGTATTTCAAATTGACTTGCTCGCTTCGCAAGTATTTTTGGAAACCTTTGTGCTTATATGTGTTTGATTTGCTCACTCCGGAAGGGTCCGATGAGGCCTCGGGGGAATCCGTGACTTCCCTCCGGATTCACGAGTTTGTTTAGCTAGTCAGTACGGGAGGGTCCTTAGAGGCCTCGAGTCGGGTTAGTGGTTTTGCCCCGATCCTAGGCGGTTTTCGACTGTGATTTGACTGTTATTTTTTTGGAGAGACGAGCCTTGTTTTGATTTTGAAATGTTTTGATGCATGTACTATGAAATAGGTAAACGAATGTTGTTTAATATGAGTTTTTGGGCATTTTAGCCGAATGGATTTCTGAAAACCTTTAGTATCTTAAAAAATAAAATTCGAGACGTACTTTTAAAATGGATTATTTTCTCGCGGTATTTTCAAGATGCCACTGTATGTTTCAAAATTATTCCACTCTAAGGACCAAAATATTTTTGAGATATTCTCAGTATTTTAGAAACGCATTTGCTTAGACCCGAGGGTCGAATATTTCTGAAAGTTTTTACCCAAAGAAAGGTGTCCTCATTTTTTTTATCAAATGCAAGATGGTTTTCTTAAAGTCTCGATAATGATGTTTCATGTTTGTATTACTTTTTCGAAATATGATACTCAAGATCAACTGGTGTTTCCAAATTATTTTCAAAAGGTGGTTTTCGTTTTTAAAACCTATCATTCCTGTTTTCGGTCCGGGAATGTATGTATGATGTTCGCACTTTCGTTAGGGTGTTAACCCCCGAGTTGTGATTGAATTGGTCGTGTGAGCGTTGAGTCGTTCGCCACGCATTTGTTGTGTTAGCCCTCTGTGAGAGGTGTGATGTTGATCTTTAATGTTGTCGTTTCATGGTGATTTGCGCGCTATCGCACCTGTGCGAGCTGTTAGAGCCTGGGTTTGTATGATTGTGTACATCTGTGATTGTTTTATGATGTTTTGTAATTGTGTGTTGGTTATCATTCGGGCCGTTGAAATCGCCGAAGGTATGCCGTCGTTGCTGTGATTTGGTGTATGTGGGTTACCTTATGTGGATATGTTGTGCTGAGTTGGCATCTCCGGTATGTTGTTTTGCGAGTTGGTTACCGAGTCTTCCGGGGTACGAACTTCAGTACAGTTATGAGGATCGGCTTTGAGAGGCCTTTGAAAGATGTTTCTGTCGGTTGCTTGTTGTGTAGTCACATTGCTTTCGTTATTGTGAGTTTCGGGGACGACGATTCTTTTATAAGCGGTCGAATGTAATATCCGTATTATTTTTGACTTCTGCACTTTCTCTTTTGTCGATTCTATCGACTCGCTCGTGTTCGTTGATACTCTCTGAACTTGTTCTGTATTTTGGTTTTTATCGTTCGAACGATCCGAGATCTTGTTTTGGATCGATCTGGTTATCGTTGTGACTTTTCCGAGTTCGGTTCGATTCTTGTGAACCTTGTTCGAAATTAATGTCTTTTAGTTTCTTCAAGTTCTTTTTGTTGTGTCGAGAATTATACTCTCCGACCGGCGATCGTCTCGAAGATCGGGCGACCTAGCCAGTGCCGAGCAGCCAAGGCAAAACTGCCGACCAGCGACCAAGCGACCTAGCCTTAGCCCGACAGCCAAGATAGATCGGCCGACCGAAGGTCCCAGGACAAGTCCCGGTGCCGAGCGATCGACATCTAAGACGATCGTCTCTCGGTACTTGGCGATCGACTCCTGGCGACCGACTAGCAGACGATCATCTCTCGGCACTTGCCGACCGACCCTTGATGACTGGCCGATGCCGACCCCTGGCGACCGACCTTTGATGACCGCCTCATGCCGCTCGAAGCCGACGATCACCCAGTCGGCAATGGCCGAAGCTCAGGACAAAGCCCACGTGCAGTGCCAAGACAAGATCCTCATATCACGGATCGTTGACCACAGCCTGTCAGCATCTTCCCACCAGCCGACAGGCCCGCCAAAAGGTGTCAGTAGGACCGCATGTGACAGTGACTCCGGACGCGTGCTGGCTCCTCATTGGACCGCACAGCTGGCTGCCAACAGCTGCCTTGGACTTTAGGCTGACAGACCATGTGACTTAAGGACGATCGCCCCATTATTATATTGGCCGAAAGGCGATCGCCCGCCAGGGAACAAGGCTCCTCAGCCCCTATAAATAGAAGGCAGCCTGCACTTGTCCAAGGACCGAACTTTTGATTCTCTGAAGTCCATCTCTCCAAGCAATACTCACAACTTGGCTTTCTCCTACTCTTGGCAACAGCTATCTTTCGGTTCCTTCTTCTCTCTCAGCCTCTCTCACAGAAGACGATCGGCCGAGAAGGTAGAACACCAAGGCTTCGCTCAAGAGCTGGATTAACAGGGTCTTTTTACACTCATTGTACTTAGATTCTCACATTAATACTTGTATCCACGAATATTTGTATTAATAACATCTCGCGAGAGCATTCAAGCCCGGGCCTAACAAACCCGGCAAATCTGGTGTTATTTATCTTCTCTCGGAAGTGCTCCCGCAACCTTGTTTGTTGTCCGTCCATTCCAGCAGTATTTAATCTTCGGATAAATACTTTTAATATCTTGAGTTGAAGTGTGAACTTCGGAGTCGTTGTTAGGCCGTTGTCATTCGATCGTTGTAGTTAGATCATTGTTTTTTTCGATCGTTGTTGTTCGATCATTATTGGTCGATCGTTGTTGTTCGACCGTTGTTATTCGATCGTTGTTCGATCACTACTGCTCGATCATTGTTGTTCGATCGATGTTGTTCGACCATTGTTGTTCGGTCGTTGGTGTCCGATCGTTGCTGTTCTATCGTTGCTGTTTGATCGTTTTTGTTCGATCACTGTTGCTCGATCATTGTTGTTCGATCGATGTTGTTCAATCATTGTCGTTCGGTCGTTGGTGTCCGATCATTGTTGTTCTATCATTGTTGTTTGATTGTTGTTGTTCGATAGTTGTTGATCGATCATTGTTGCTCAATCGTAGTTGTCCGATTTTTATTGTCTGATCTCATACCGCGAAGACTTGTCGTTCACCGTTAGTCAGTTGTTTCGACTGCGGTCAATTGGGGCACAGAGCCATGCATTGCGAGATGGTAGCTCAGAGGTTCGGGGATCGAGTTTGCATCTCTGCTCCGAAGGGACACGGAGATGCCTAGTGCGGTTTTCGAGAATTTCGGCATGGTCGGAGTTCTCCGTGGTTACCCTTGCAGATTTTTGTACGTTTCATTTCTATTTTTTTTCGACTGTGCGTGTTTTCTTGTAATTGGTGCCTTTTGTCTTTTGATGGATTGGACAATTGGCTTGATTGCGTTAGCTGGTCGGCGATGCTTGGCACTTGTTGATTGTGTTATATCTCTGCTTGTGACATTGTGATGGTTGTCGTCGAGCGTGATTTCGCGCCGTGTGCTTCTTTGTGTTGCTTGTAGCGTTTCACATTTGGGTGTGAGTCTTTCGGTTCTTGTGTATCTTGTTGAGATGTTCCTGGTGGGATGTTGCTCCTCCCTACTTATTTTAATTTTCGGGACAAAACTTCTTTTAAGGAGGGTAGTATGTAATATCCGCAATTTCGATTTCCGATAAATTTTTTGGCGGGAGTCCATTTTGACGACTCGCTTGGGACCGTTTCGTCATTTCGAGAATGATTAATTCTGCACCTTTTGACACCCGGGATCGTCTCGGTGTTGTTTTGTTTAGTTCCGTGTCCTTAAGCGACTTTTCCGCATTTGCGTCCGATTCTTGCGAATCTCGTTTGAGACTATTGTTTCAAGTTTCCCGTAAGTCCGTTTAATGTTGTTATATGTGTTGTGAGCTTCGGTTTGGTTATCCGTTGTCATATCCTGATTTTTCGGACGTTTGGGCCGTTTTTTGTAATTTCCCAAAGTTTTGGGTACTTATTTTCGTACTCGCTTTTACCTACCTCCGAGTTGTCGGGATCATGTGTTTGTTGTAAACTTGAGCTCATGCTTTTATTGTCGTACTGCTTGTCTTGTTTGACCGTAGTGATTCGTGTTCGTCACGTTCCGCGATCCTTTTCGGATATGACATCTGGCAGCTGTTCTGTACTGCCAGATGATTAGCGCACGCTATTCCTCATCGGTAGCATACGCTATCGGTACCTCTATTACGTACGTAACAACATTTGTTACGTACATTACCTTGTTCAGGTTTTCGGACAATTGAGTCTGGATGACTCTTACGTACGTAATACTTTGTCCCTTACGTACATAAACCTCACTAACGTACGTTAAGGCTTCTGGCTTACGAATGTTAGCTTCACGCAGGTATATATATTTGAGGGTTGACCGATTTCGGGTCATTTCCTTCCTCATTTCTTCCTTGCGGTGTTTTTGGCGATTTGAGGGCAGGTTTTGGACAAGCTTTCGTCGGCCTTTGATGGTAGTAATAATCTCGGCGGGTGTTCTTCGTGTTCATCCTCGTATAGCCTTCCTTTTTCTCCAAATCAAGGTAAGGTTTTAGAACCCTATTTGAGATATTTTGGGTTTGTCTCGATTTCGTGATTTCAATCTGAGATTGTTGGTTCTATTGTAGTTATATATTCATATTGATCATAACTCATGGGTTGGAATTCCGTTTTCATGATTTTGTCGGGTCGATTCGTGTTCTTGGCCGTTTTGGGGAAACCCTTGAACCTCCGTCGTTTGTTCTTTTAATTCGGCGGCTGTGGGTCGTATTTTTGGAATTCATTTTTCTTGTTATTGTTGTCGTTCGTAGTTATTGTCGCGGGTTGTCGTTCGGCGGAGTCGGCGGGTTCGTAGACAGTTCGAGCCTCCTCACTTTGATCGATTCTCCGCATTGTGATTATTCGAGGCAAGTACCTTGTTCATACATTTCTTGTTTTATGGATATGATGATCGGTGATTGTATTGGTGTATTTGTTGGGTTGCTTGAAATGAATTTTCAAAAGATTTCGGTTTGGCCTCGTTAAAGGCTTTCTTTCAAAACGCGTGTGTGTTTTGTGAACGGTTTGTTTTGAGAATTGATTATGATTTGATTATTTTGAATGTCTAGGGTTTTAATGATACCCCTATTTGTTTAATGTTGTGGAATCGTGCATTCCGTGTTAATTGTGTTGTTGTGTTGAGATTGATTGTTCATGATGGAGGTTTTGTGATGAGTATGATAATGGTGTCGGGTAAATGGCCATCTCTAGTAAGTATTCTTAATGAACCTATATTCTTAGCATATTAGTATTGCATGAGTGACGTGTGTGTGTGTATGCTCACTACGGGTTAGATCCGACGGGGTCTCGGTAGGGGTCCACAGAGGTGTGGATCGACGAGCTTTGCATTTAACCACTACGGGTTAGATCCGACGGGGTCTCGGTAGGGGTCCACGGAGGTGTAGATCGACGGTTAATTGTGGTGCATTTTACAAATGTGTTTTGAATTATGGCGTTTCCGGAAATGTGTGTTTCAACTGATGTTTTCATGATTGCATGCATTGACTAAGTGTGTAAGAGGTAAGTTGTTCATTTGGCCTACTTGGCTAGGATGGCACTGGAGTATTTTGTCGGTTGTGTTCAGTCTTTTGTTGTGGGGTTTTGATGTTGGAAAACGGACCTTGTTATTGCTCTCGTGTAATGTGATTTGATGAGATTTGGGTTGAGATCCCAACGGTTTTGTAAAGTCGTTTTACGGAAAGCAAATCATTGGGGCTCTGACCCCCTTTTTGGTTTCTTTTGGAAAGAGAAGGATTCGATAATCCTAAATTGTTTTCTATCAAAAACTCCCGATGGCATATTAAACCATTTTATAAATTATTTTCCCTTGAATTGTGATCTTTCGGTTTTGGAAAGTTTTACTCAAACTCTTGCCTCGGGAAGTATTTTTTATTGTGTCTGAATCTTTGAGGATTCCCGATTATTATTCGTGGAATATGATTTGTATGACTCATATTTGCACTTTGTACTTGCACTAGCAAAATAGTGTAATTTTGCTAACCCCCGAGTAATCGGGGGTGGATGTGTGTATTGCATTCAGGTTTTGAGGAGCATAACACAGGGTCGGCACGGAGGATGATGAAATATGATCGATACTAATCATATGAGGACCCGTATGTTGTTGTATTGGTTCAGTCATATTTTATTTCCGCTGCAGTATTCTTTCCCCATTGTACGGGAGTGTGTTGTATTTGACCCCTGCGTGAGCATGGATTGTGATTGAGTTGTATGTATTTATTGAAAGACCAAATTGGTCTACTGAGTTATTTTATCCTTAAAGGCATTGTTGAGATGTTCGATGTTGTTACGAGTTTGGTAGATCCTTGAGGAAAGATTCTACGGCGTGTAATATCCCTAAGCGGATTGGGGGTGTTACAGTTAATATAGGAGAATTCAAAATACTCATAATCCTAATTTTTGTTTGCTTTTTCTTGTGTTTTCTTGTCTCGTTTGTGTTTATTTTGTGTCGTATTCGGGTTATTTTTATAGTCTTATATCATTTTGTGTCATGTGGTTTGTTGTGATATCATTTAAATGAAATAGAAACAAATGGGTCGAGAAGCGCGAAAACAGGGCGAGAAATGGGGCAAATGAACTTGGGATATTGAAAAAAGTTCATAAATTTGTTGAAAGAACAAGTGAACCGGCGCTCACTTGCCCCCGGAAAAAGTGAGCGATCACTCACTATACAAATCGAATCACTGCCGATAGGTAGGAGTGAGCGCCTAGCTCATTGCTCACAAGTGAGCTACGTGACCGAGAAGGAAGTGAATCGGTGCTCACTCTCCTGCACAAAATGTGAGCCGGAGCTCATTTGGACAAAAGTCAAGAAGATCAATAAATTGAGCCCCGATTGAAGGTTCTAACAAATAAACTGAACCCCTATACATTTTCTACATAATTTGAATTTAAAATTACTTTCTAGTAGGTTTACACAATTTATCTTAATCAATATTTTCAGTACAATTTTATTTTATTTTGCTTTATTTTTTCAAGATCACCCAAATTTGATTAGTGTTTAAGATTTAACTTTTTTATGTGATCAATAATTATTTTTCCAGTTAAGTCTTTTTTGAGAATACGACATAGTTGACTTATTGTATCTACAATTGACTTCGCACACAAGCAATACTAAATTTTAATAAAGTGTATTTAGATCGAACATCATGTATTACACAAGAAAGTGGGACGAAAAATTAGGGATAAAGCGGGGAAGAAACCAGAGATCTAGCATTGCAACATGTCATAAAATTAAATATTAGACAAAATTAAATTGCCACGTGATAAAAATAGAGTTTAATATTTTATTAGTTAATTGTGATCGATTATTATCCCCGTAATTTTACTTTTTATCTAAAAAAGTAAAATAGAAAATACTATTATGGTAATCCTATTAATGTTAATCTATATTATTGTTAATTCATGATATTAACTATATACAAAAATTTTGTTTAGATAGATAGAAAAAATATTTATATTCAAAAACTATATGTGTCATAAATAGTTTGATACTAAGGCTCCATTCTTTTGAAACAATTTGTGTATTCGATTGATTCGGTTCGATTGATTCAACTTAGTTGATTCAAGACTATTAAGTCCACTTCAGCTTTAAAATTAATATAATTAATTACTATTATTATTTGTATTATAAATAATATTATATATAATAATTATTTTTAGTAATGTTTTATTTTTTTGCAATTGATATTATCAACAATATTATATAAAGTTGTTATTATTATTAATATTAATATTACTAATATTGTTATTGTAATGTAAATAATCATTATTGTATGTTTTATTATTATTAATAATAATACCAATATTAATAATAGCATTGTATTTTATAGTGTTATTAATAATTTTATTACTATTATTATTATTGATATCAATACTATTAATAGTATTATATGTAATTTCTGTATTATTATTTGTTATTGTTAATATTACTATTATTGTTTTTGTTGTTGTGATAGAACTAATTTTACTATTGTTGTATATATTGTTATGTGATATTATTAATCTTTATATTAATACTATCAATAATATTATACATAATTTATTATTGTATTATAAATAATTGTTATTGTATTACATATAATTATTGGAGATGTTATATATATATATATATTGCTATATTACTTTTATTATTATTATTATTTAGTAACTTGATTCAATTGATTCGATTGATACAATTCAATTGATTCGATTCGATTCGATTCCTCGGTTTAGTTCGATTCGGCACAATTGATTCGATTCAATTCAATTCGTTTGATTCGGCAAATTCACTCAAAAACGAGCCTAGTATTCTTCAATTATGTTTTACATGATTTGCAAACAATACTAGATATATTTACAATTTTAGTAATAACTTATATGTTATTAATTTTGAATATTGAAAATATTGGGAAAATCTAAAAATTATTCATTCAAAAAAATTAAATCTTTACAAAATTTAAAAATTCCAAAAATTATTCAACGAATAGAAAATAAAAGTATTTAGATGAATTATACTAACTGTTGGGAAAACAAGAACCCTGTATCGAAACAGCCTGGATATTCAATCCCTGTATCGAATTGTGTTTGTAAGAGGTTTTGACATATATGCCAATCCTCAATACAGTAAAGGAAACTGTATCGAAGTGTTGAGGCATCAACCTGTATCGAAGACCTGTCTCGAATCCAGCATATAGTGGAACCCTTCAGTACAGCAAAGAAGTCTTATAAAGACCAAGTATGGAAACTGTCTCGAATCACCAATACAGTTAACCTTCCATACAACTCTCAACAGGACAAGAAGGAATCTTCAGAAGACAAGTCCCGTTGAATAAAGAAGTATTTAAATACTCAAGGATAAAGTATTTAAATACTGTCAGTCAACAGATCTTCAAATCCCGCTAAATTCGGATCGTGCTTTTAATCCCGTTGGAACGGAATCTTGCTCAACGGATATATCTCAACGGATATATATTTCAAAGGTTATATATATATCACATGAAGGCATTGAAGATCAGTTACCAAAAAGCTACGATATTATCAAGCTATCAAAGCTATCATCAGAGTAAAACATATCTCCAAATCTTACTGCAACCCAGATAAAAGAGATATACAGTGCTCATCATCTTGAACAACACTTTACCAGCTAGAAGCTCATAAAGTCAAAGTTGTTGTTCATACTCTGTTCTATACTTTGAACAAACCCAGATCAGCCCTGTGTGGACTGAGGAAGACGAAGCTTCAGAACTCTGTGTGAAGAAGTCAGTCAAGCTTTAGCTCAAACCAATCTGTGTGAACGGTTGAAGCTAAGATCTTTATATCAATCTGTGTGAACGATATATTGATTGTATACTGTTATAATTACGTAGTTGTGTACGTAGTAATTATAATAAATATTTTACTCCTGTGTGGAGGACCAGTGGACGTAGAGGGGTTTACCTCGAACCACTTTAAACACTGTGTTATTTACCTTCAGTTTTTACTGTTTTATTTGCTGTGATTATTTAAGTATACACTGCACACCGAGTTGCTGTATCCACAAGAATCTCATCGTATCTAAGACTTCCGCTATGCACTCGGATTTAAAATCGATCACCTTGTTGTTTAAACTACTTCCCAAGCTGTATCCAGTATACTTAGTGGCCAACAAGTGGTATCGGAGCGGTTGATTCTAAAAAGAATCAGTCGTATTTTTAACCGAATCAGATCCAAAATCACTTATTCTTTAAAACAGTCTCTTTCATTTCTTTACTCTCACATGGATACATCAATGATCAACAAATTGCCTACGTTCTCTATTAACGAATTTGATGATTGGAGAATTAGGATGGAGGCTCATCTTGCAGCAATGCACGAAGAGATGATTTTTGTGATACAGGATAGCCCTATCAAGATCATGAAGGTAAACACGGCCGCAAGGATTGAAGGCCAGGCCCATGCTGAGATGCTCGAGAAGGATCGCGAGCAATGGACCACAGATGAAAGAAAGCGAGCCAACCTTGACAATGTGGCTAAGAACGCGTTATTTGTCACCCTTGACAAAGGCACGTTCTCGAAGGTAAAGAGCTGCAAAACAGCCAAGGAAATCTGGGATAAACTCAAGTTGATTTGTTAGGGAACTGAGCTCTCAAAAGAAAACAAGATTTCAAAACTGACTCAAAGAATTTGAATCTTTGAAATGAAACCAACTGAGACACTTGAGGAACTTGACCTCAGATTCACTGGTATTGTTGGTGAACTTGAAGCGTTGGGCAAAATTTATACCCAAAAGGAGAAGAATTTAAAAAATTTCAGATCTCTCCCAGCCCGATGGGACATTAAGACCACAGCTATGCGTGTGTCTTGCAATATTAATGAAATAACTACTTTTGATCTCTTCTCTGACCTCAAAGCTTTTGAGTATGATATTGACAGAAGAGAGAAAGCTGAAGAATCTCCTTCAAAGGTCACAGCACTAGCCGTATCGAGTAAATCGACACAAAGCATGCCCAAATCGTCGAAGCCTAGTCACAAGAACGGCGATGTGACGACGACATCCTGTCTCAAGATGAAATGGCGCTTCTCATGCACAAATTCAAAAAGTTCATCAAGCAGACTCCCTACAGGCCCAAACCTGTCCAAAAGGTAAGTACCAAAACTTCATCCGGTAATTCTAACCTGTGCTATAATTGCAGGAAACCAGGGCATTATGCAAATAAATGTCCTCATCCCAAAGTTCAAAAGTTGCCGGAGGCCGAGCAACAAGAGAGAGATGAAAGAAGACGTGCTTGGAAAAACATGCTCAAGGCCCTGATTGGAGAATCAGAAGCCTCCCCCACACCATCCAAATCTGAAGAATGTCTTCAGGTGGTCACTGAAAGTGATTCATCTGATGATGAGTTCGATGATAAAGCAGATATGTGCTTTATTGCCAAAGACATTCCGGAAGGGGAAGATAGCGATGATGAGGTGAGTTCAACCTCAGCTATTCCATCAAATGCATCTCATACTTTTGAAAACATGATGAATGAATTTAAAAACATTCAAAATCCCCATGAGACATTGAAAAACGAGAATATACAGATCCAACTGTCTAACCTAGAGCTGAAAGATGAAAATGAGTTGCTGAAGATAAATTATGAAAATATGTCTCTTGACTGTGAAACCAGCAAAGTAGATTTTAAAAAACTCATGGAGAGCAATCATCAACTTGCTCATGAACTAAGTGAGGTTAAAACTCACAACGAGAGCAAGACAAATGATTTGGTTCTACTTCAAGCCAAAGTCACAACTCTCGAAAAACGAGAAATTAAACTTGAGACCACTCTGAAATTGTTCGAGAAATCGTCCAAAAGAATGGAAGAAATTCTGAGCACTGGGCAACATGCTCATGATAAAAGTGGCTTAGGATATAGCTCATGTTCGAACAAAGGGCGAACTAGTACAGTGTTCGTCAAGAGTGTGGAACACATTCGAGTATCGAAAGATACCCCTAGTCCCGTGAAGGAACCTGCTGCACGCGAAAACCGAAGGCTGCCATTCCGCCCCCGCAATCCTATTCCAGACAGCGGAATCATAAGTCGTTCTAATCTGTGAGGCGCACTCAACAGCATGCTCCACGAGCATATCAACAGCGCCAACAGTCGTTCAGAAGGAAGGCTGTATCCAACTACCAAAGGCCCGCATGGCAGTACTATCAGTACAGCACGCCTAGGTATTGGATACAGGAGCCCCATTATCCCTCGAGACAGCGGATGCCCGTTCAGTATCAACAACAGCATTGGGAATCCAACTGGAGACCCAGAAGGCAAGCTGTTAGGCCAAAGAAAATGGCTCCACCTCGTACTGGATTAATAATAATAATCCTGAATTTTTCATGCATAATAATTATCATGGTTATAGCGACTACGGATATGCCCCTCGTAGATATTGCAACACTGTACCGAGTATGACCTACAGTAAACCAATTGCTGCCAGGAAAACTTGGGTACCTAGAGGAACTAACAATCATGGACCCAAAAATCAAAGAGGACCTAAATCTACTTAATTTCTTTGCTACAGGACATTCTAGCGGAGGATACCTGGTACTTTGATAGTGGATGCTCTCGGCACATGACCGGAGATAGAAGCAAGCTATCAGATTTTGTAGAAGGTCGCGGTCCAAAAGTTCGTTTCGGTGATAAATCTAAAGGAAGAACAAGAGGGAAAGGAAACCAACTTGTCGGAAAATTCAAAGTCACCGATATTGCATATGTTGAAGGCTTACAGTACAATCTACTTAGTATCATCCAGTTCTGTGATAAACAGTTCTCGGTGAAATTCTATATAGATCGCTGTAGAGTCAAGAACATCCAGACCAAAGAAGTTGTGCTTACAGGAAGCAGATCAGGTAACATGTATATTGCTGACTGGAAGCTTATGAGCTCTTCAATTCCATGCTTTGTTGCCAAAGGCACTGTAGATCTTAGCTGGTTATGGCACAAGAGGATGTCTCACGTAAACTTCAAGACGATCAATAAGCTCTCAAGACAGGGAATGGTTAGAGGATTGCCAAATGTGTCATTCAAGAAGGACGGCGTCTGCGGACCATGTCAGAAAGGCAAGCAAATCAAGTCAACCCTGAAGACCCAGTAAGTTTGGGAGGTAAGAAATACTGCATGGTTGTTGTTGATGATTTTTCCAGGTATGCTTGGACAATTTTCCTTAGCAAAAAGAAGGAAACAACATCAAAGCTGCCCGAGCTCCTGAGAAAGTTGCAAAATGAAAAGGCATTGAGTATCGTGTCCATTCGTTCCGACAGAGGTACAGAATTTACTAACCGCTTTATAGAGCAATACTGTTTGGAAAATGGGATACAACGCGAATACTCAGCTGCCCGTATACCTCAACAAAATGGTGTTGCCGAGCGAAAGAATAAGATGTTGAAAGAAGCAACAAGGACAATGATCGCCCCAAGCAAGTTGCCACAGCATTTCTGGGGTGAAGCAACCAATACAGCATGCTATACTCAAAACCGTTGTATCGTCAACAAGCACCACAACAAAACAGCATATGAGGTATGGAACAACAAAACACCGTTAGTTTTATATTTTCACATTTTTGGATGCAGGTGTTATGTGTTGAATAATGGGAAGGACCAACTTAGAACCTTTGATGAGAAATCAGATGAAGGAATATTTGTAGGATACTCCTCCGTCAGCAAAGCTTACAGAATCTTTAATAAAAGGAAGGTGACGATCGAGGAATCAGTTCATGTAGTGTTCGACGAACCTCACCATGACCCTACAGGAGTAGATGATGTTACCCAAAACATCCAACAACTCTATATCTTGGATCCTCCAACTCTCATAGAACCTGTCGTTGATTTAGAAATCAACCCCGCAGCTGTAAGAATCAACGTGGATGAAGACGACGCTGTACAAGCTGAAGCTGTATCCACAGAAACTCTCGATAGAGTACGGGACCCTGAATTAGAACCCGACCGGAGATGGTTGAGAGATCACCCGCAAGAGCTGATCATTGGAAACATAAATGCTGGTGTTTCTACTCGTAGGAGAATACAGAGTACACAAGGAAATGTACTTTGTGCACAAGAAGAACTTAATACTGAGATATCACAGTTTCCTGAATGGAAATCTCAATCCGAGCTTAGAAGACTCAATATGTGCACTATTGCTGTATTCTTAGCCCAGTCCGAACCTTTTTCGACCATAAACGCTCTTAATAATTCTCATTGGATAACATCTATGGAAGAAGAGCTTAACGGTTTCGAAAGAAACAATGTATGGTATCTTGTACCCAGACCTACACACCAATCGGTTATAGGAACCAAATGGGTATTTCGAAACAAAAAGGATCGAAATGGACTTATTATATGAAATAAATCCAGACTAGTCGCACAAGGCTATAGTCAGGAAGAAGGCATAGACTATGATGAAACCTTCGCCCCTGTAGCCAGACTAGAAGCCATTAGGATTTTTTAGCCTTTACCGCCCATAAGAGCTTCATTGTATACCAAATGGACGTCAAGAGTGCATTCCTGAATGGAGACCTTGCCGAAGAAGTTTATGTTGAACAACCACCAGGGTTTGCCAACACAGACGGTATCAACCTAGTATACAGGCTAAGGAAAGCATTGTATGGACTTAAACAAGCCCCTAGAGCCTGGTACGAAACCTTATCCCAGTATCTAACTGTCAATGGATTTGAGAAAGGTGTTGTGGACAAGACCTTGTTCAAAATACAGGAAGGTGATGACCTTCTTATGGTACAAATCTATGTAGATGATATAATTTTTGGTTCAACTAACCTTGCTTTATGTCAATGGTTCTCTCATCTCATGAAAAGTAAATTTGAAATGAGTATGATGGGGGAACTTAGTTATTTCCTAGGTTTGCAGGTAAAGCAATTGCCTACAGGTATTTTCATCAACCAGGAAAAATACATCAATGAGCTTCTCAACAAATTTGGAATGAACACTTCCAAACCATCGTCAACCCCCATGAGCACTTCCGTGCAAATTAGTGCTGATAAAGCCGGAAAACTGTTTGACCAATCACTCTACAGGAAGCTCATTGGTTCGCTCCTGTACCTAATAGCTAGCAGGCCCGATATCTAATTTGCTGTTGGAGTGTGTGCAAGGTATTAAGTAGCAACTAAAGAATCACACTTCAATACAGCTAAACGAATCCTGAAATATATTAAAGGAACAGTCGATGTAGGACTATGGTATCCTAAATAAGGCGGATTTGATTTAGTTGGATACAGCGACTCGGATCTCGGAGGCTGCAAGCTAGATAGGATGAGTACAAGTGGAACTTGTCACTTTCTTGGACCTAGACTCGTTTCTTGGTTCAGCAAGAAGCAATTGGCTAACTCTCTTTCCACTACCAATCAATACTATGTCTTTGGTAGTTCTTTGTATGCAGATCCTTTGGATGCAGCAATAGTTGTCAGATTATGGAATTGAAGCCAGAGAGACTCCAATCATGTGTGATAGCACGAGTGCAATTGCAATAACGCACAATCCTGTCCTGCACTCGTGCACTAAGCATATCAACATGACGCATCATTTTATAAGGAATCATGTCGAGAACAAAGATGTTCGCCTTGAAAAAGTTCATACAGACATTCAGTTGGCCGACATCTTCACCAAGCCGCTCGACACAGCCAGATTCAACATGCTTAGACAAGAACTAGGAATGCTACAGCCCGACTCCCTGTAAGTAATTTACTATTTTTACTCAACAATTGAGGGGGAATGTTGTAAGACCCAAGAATGCAGTATCCAACGTTAATTATCTGTACACTCAGAACCGTCAATACAGCACTGTAGTGAACAAAGACCTCTGATTCCTACAGCTGACGTGTGTAATAATTAAGGGGGAATACTGTAGGACCCATGAATACAGCATTAATCCAAAAGTTGTTGTATGGAACTTAAACCTATATGTACCTTTTTGAGGGGGAACGCTGTATCGACGCGGATACAGCACATACTATAGGATTTCGATTCAATATATATATATATATAATATTATATCATTTCACTTTAAAATGATTTTTGTCCACGTGCCCTATTTTTATGTCAAACGTCATTTACATTAAATGCCTTACACGACATCTGGACAACTGAATCTCAAAAGCCGCGATGTTTTAAATTGTTTAATATTTTAAAACCACCGTTTTAGGCATTTAGGGTGATACAAATGTCAGAAGTGGGACCCGCTTATATTTTAAACATTTTAATGTATTAGTGTACCAGTTACACTCAGTCCATCTTAACCGTTGATTTTAAAAACCGGTTCCCATCCCTTAAAATCTGACCATTCGTACTCTGCAAAACCCTATTTCGCCGCCCACTATAAAAGGACTGATACTGCCATTAGATACTCTTTACGCTTTCTGCAAAAATTAAGAGTTCTCAAGCAAAAACAGCTTACATAGCTTTCTGCATTTTACTGCAAATTTCGTGCATTCTTCTTCTCATTTTCTTGAAAAATCATCAAATGGCTGGACAAACATCTTCGCCCGCACTCAAGAAAACCGCAAACATCATCGATGAATAGATCTTCTCAAGATCTGTTGTCATTGAACGCCTTCTCACTGAAACCAATGATATCGAACCCATGGAGTACATTATCACTCGTCTTCGTCAACAAGGCCTCTATCGCCTTGGAAGTCAAACTGCTGACAAGTATGATGTTCATCTGGTTGAGGAATTTTACCTCAACGCCGCCGTACGCTTTTTGTCGCTGGCCCAAGGAGGTCACGTTGCTGACATAACCGCTACCATTCAAGGAGTTGAGATCTGTGTTGATAGCGATCTGCTCCAGAATATTTACAGGCTACCTGCTGATGGCCTGACAATGGATCAACTTGAGACGTTTGGGTCTCAAGAGCTAATAACTAAGTTTTATGGACTGTTCACCGGCTTAACTGTTGTTGACATGGTTCAAACCACATGTCACAAGAAGAATTTTTGCCTGCCTTATGTGTATTTGCATGATTTCTGCTGCAGGATCATCGAGAACAGAACTGGTGCATTTGAAATGTGTACTAATCTGAGATTCAGGATGATGGTTGCTATTCTGACCTGTGAAAAGTTCAACTGGTGCCAGATAATCCTGAAGCACTTGCAAGAGGAAGTATGCAAGCCTGCCACCCAGAAGAAGTCATTTGGTTTAATGTTAAACCATATTTTGACGAAATGCGGACTGTCGCAATCCGCTGATGCAAAAAAGAATAGCTCCAGGATATACCTAGGAGGCGTCAAGCCTACAGCGTATAACCAGAGCACTTTGGTCTGCAACCACCCGAAAACCAAAAGTATGCCAATTTCTGCAGACCCAAGGGATGTATCTTTGAAGTCTTAGGACGTGGAATCTTCAAAGAAGAGGAAAAGATCTCACAACAAGAAACCCATTGCTGGTGAGAAGCCAAAGAAGAAACTAAGGAGGCTTTCTAAAGCCAAATCCACCAAGACCTCAGAAGAAGTGCCTACCGTGGCGCAACCCACTGAAGAACAACCCCAGGGCCCAAACCCTGTGGAAGAGGTGTCCACTACTGTATCGACAGTAGATCCTGAGCCATTGGCGGCTAGGACGGATGATGGGACATCTGCCAACGAAAAAGACTCTAGCGAGTTGGCTGCCCCTTCGGAGCCAAATGCTACCTCTCCTATGCGGGATTCCACACCCGTACAGGATCAATCTTCCTTCGGGGCAACACCCCCTGTAAGGAATCCCACTTCCCTACAGGATCTCACACCTGTAGAGGAACCCCTCGCTACAGCAGATCCATACATTGTACGCAGTCCCTCCCCTGACACCATTATTCAAAAAACCCTTCTCTCTGTTCAGATCGACCATGCTTACGAAAGATTTCTGAAATGGAAAGGCTACAGGCTAGATCCGTATGAAATATTATACAACTGGAGCGAATGGAGCCAAGAAGAAAGAATTGTATCATAAGTGACGGACTCAACGGAAATTGAGGCCCTGATCCGATGGGACAATCCCTTCTGCAAAGAACTGATTGAAAGCCATCTTCTGCAGAAATCCGACGCAAGGAGGAAAGGTAAAGATAAGTCAGAGGACTCTCCCCCAAATCCAAAAGACGACGATGACAATGACTCAGACGACGATGACGATGCTTTACAAGCTGGTCTGAGAATGAGTCGTGAAGAGGCTCAAGATAGAGACGCCTCTCCACCAAAGGATGACGAAGGGCCGTCAACTCGAAGCGAGCCCCCTTCGCCACAGCAAGAAAACATTCCCGACGATGAGGAATCAGTCCCTCAAGTCGATGAAGAAGGAACAGTTTTGGAACAGGCACCTGAGCCTGCCGCCGCTCAAGAAGAAGAAGTTGTCACTGAGAGACAACAGGAGAAATCAGTCCCTCCTGTATCCATGTCTACCGACGAACCTTCGCAACAGGAGGACACAACATCCCCTGCCGCCGAACCAGAACATGCTGCTCCCGCCCCTTCAACCGTGGAATCCGAGGACGGTAATGTACCTGAGGATGTCCAACTCACTTTACGCCCAACCATGAATCTGAGGAGGTTGAACGGATCCGAGGATTTTGCCCAACCAGATTCTCCAAGCACAGCCGCTAGGAAAGAGCGCCTGCGTGCTCTTGATCTTCACACTGTATTCATCCAGGATGCAGTCAATGCTCTGTCTTCAGTTGAAAAAGCCTTGAATTGGATGCATACTTCTGCCGTTGAAGAAATGACCACCTTACAGCATGAAGTTTCTCGAGTAGTCGAGGCCTTCGTTATTTTTCCAGAAGTATTCAAACAAGCACTGAAGATCATGGAAAATAAGCAAGAGCAACTCCTGAAAGAAGAAGCAACCAAAACACGCATCGCTGAAGCCAAGACCGCATGTGCTATGATCGAAAACAGTTCTCAATTGTGAGCTCACGACAAATGTATCAAGGACATGTCGCAGGCACTTTCCTCCCTTGTAGAAAGAATGACTAACATCGAGACGAAACAAGATGCTGCATTAGAGATCCTAGGATGTCTTGATGATGCCAAAAAGGGGGAAGAAGCAAGAGAAGCTGCAAGGAGAATCAGGTTACAGCATGAAAGGGAATTTGAGGCCGCTCAAGAGTTTTAAGATTTCAGGCTCCCGACCTGAATTTCATGATCCAAATGTCCCGTGTAAAAGCTTAATCCAGAGACCTTCTAAAATTCGTCTGCCGACCAACCGCCATCCAACTGCCGATGAGGTGAAGCAATGGAGGAAGAACGAACTGATGAGATACTTTGTTAAACTCATCAGGGAATCCGCCATCTTCAAGAGCTACAAGACTTTAGCGGAGGCTGAAGATAAATTCACGAAGATGCTAGAAGAAGGAAAACTCCCTCTCGAGCTAGATATGAAAAGCAAGCACAGAATAGGAGATCGGATCACCCATCCAGAAGACTAGATTCTTGCCTTTGACAAATCCTATGAAGGAAGAGCTATATACCAGGATCGAGGCAACGATTCCCTACAAAACTGGTGGCGTAGAACCGAGAATGATCCAGGGAGAAAGCCATGGAGACATGCGGACTATAGATAGGAGCTGAAATCCTTGTATATTAGTTTTGTTTTGTAATTTTTCTTTCGAAACAGCAAACCATGTACTCAATTTGTTTTGAATATCAATAAATATGGTTGTTTGTCTTGAAAGATTACAACTCGTAATCTACTGTGTTGATGAATGATTACATAAATTGTTTGATAACAATCTCAAATATAGAAACTTGATTGAAAATTAAGCTGTACGAACTTGTCTACGAACAGTTCATAATTTCAGTTGTATGCTTAGAATACATTGTAAGATTGTGCCTGCGCGCCAATCATAAGCTTAAGTTGTAAAAATTCTTAGCTGTATCGAACTCGCCTGCGAGCAGTTTATTAAATAGACTAAGTTGCTGAAAAACAAACCTTTTGACAAAAGACCAAGAAATATGCTAGAAGTCATCAAGGAAGATTATTTCATGAAGAAGGTTTTGGCATCATCAAGAAGACTTGAAAGTTAAAGTCTTGGCAAATTGTCAAAAAGGGGGAAATTATTGGGAAAACAAGAACCCTGTATCGAAACAGCCGGGATATTCAATCCCTGTATCGAATTGTGTTTGTAAGAGGTTTTGACATATATGCAAATCCTCAATACAGTAAAGGAAACTGTATCGAAGTGTTGAGGCATCAACCTGTATCGAAGACCTGTCTCGAATCCAGCATATAGTGGAACCCTTCAGTACAGCAAAGAAGTCTTATAAAGACCAAGTATGGAAACTGTCTCGAATCACCAATACAGTTACCTTCCATACAGCTCTCAACAGGACAAGAAGGAATCTTCAGAAGACAAGTCCCGTTGAATAAATAAGTATTTAAATACTCAAGGATAAAGTATTTAAATACTGTCAGTCAACAGATCTTCAAATCCCGCTAAATCCGGATCGTGCTTTTAATCCCGTTGGAATGGAATCTTGCTCAACGGATACATCTCAATGGATATATATTTCAAAGGTTATATATATCACATGAAGGCATTGAAGATCAGTTACCAAAAAGCTACGATATTATCAAGCTATCAAAGTTATCATCAGAGCAAAACATATCTCCAAAGCTTACTACAACCCAGATAAAAGAGATATACAGTGCTCATCATCTTGAACAACACTTCACCAGCTAGAAGCTCATAAAGTCAAAGCTGTTGTTCATACTCTGTTCTATACTTTGAACAAACCCAGATCAGCCCTGTGTGGACTGAGGAAGACGAAGCTTCAGAACTCTGTGTGAAGAAGTCAGTCAAGCTTTAGCTCAAACCAATCTGTGTGAACGGTTGAAGCTAAGATCTTTATATCAATCTGTGTGAACAATATATTGATTGTATACTGTTATAATTACGTAGTTATGTACGTAGTAATTATAATAAACATTTTACTCTTGTGTGGAGGACCAGTGGACGTAGAGGGGTTTACCTCGAACCACTTTAAACACTGTGTTATTTACCTTCAGTTTTTACTGTTTTATTTACTGTGATTATTTAAGTATACACTGCACACCGAGTTGCTGTATCCACAACAACTTACTGTATCTAAGACTTCCGCTACGCACTCAGATTTAAAATCAGTACATCTTGTTGTTTAAACTACTTCCCAAGTTGTATCCAGTATACTTAGTGGCCAACACTAACATAATAAAAAGAAAAAAAAATTGTATAGACTATGTTCTTATAATGCTATATCATATTATATATTTATTTGAATAAATATAACTATATATGTATATTATGATCAATTATTTACTGCTTACACACAAAATTAAATCAGATATAGATAAGAATATTATTATTTTTAATCTCATTTGAGTATAGATACTTATCACCCATTTGCCATTTTTGTATGCGTCACATATACTAAATATTATTTAATAAAGAACTTTTATATATATATATATATATCATCTTATATATAACTTTAACCCGTATATTACATGGAATTTGTACTGGTATTCATCTATTTGTGATGGAGATAAATATGTAGTTCGATTCGTATGTGATTCTATAGATTATTTACTGATGTAGAATATGAGTAATTAAATAAGCTATTTATTAGTATTAGGATTAATATTATTAGTTGATAGGATTTTTATTAGAGAGAAGACATAATCTAGCCATATTGCTTAGTAGATTGTAATATTTGTCATGCAACTTAGTTTGTACAAATTGTAGCAAAAAAGAACAAATTTGGACTAATTTACCCATGACCTCCATTATTTCTCCCCCTTGCCTCTCTCTCTCTCTCTCACTCATTCCCCCCCACCCCACCCGCCTCCCTCCCTCCCTCCCTCCCTCTCTCTCTCTCTCTCTCTCTCTCATTTTTACATTTTCTCTCTCTTCTCTCTCCCCTCTCTCGAACCCTCCCACCCGCGCCACACATCCACCCTCCCTTCTTCACAACCATCTCCAGATCTCGCCAGAACCTAGCTATTTCCGGAGCCGACTTCGCCGGAGTTCCAGTTCTTTCCGACATCGCCGCCGCTGAAATTGCACCGCCCGTAGATCCAACACCATTGCCGCACCGTTGCACCGGAACCCTAACTTCTTCCGGCGCCGACTTCGTCGGAGCTCCGGTCTTTCCTGTCCGATGACCGCCAGCAGCTCCGAATCTTCCCTACTCTCTCTTTCAATTTTATTTCTCTTTCTCCATCTTTCTCTCTCTAGAAAAATCCTAGATCTAGCTTGAAATAATGTTATTTTCGTACTTGTTTTTGATGACTTACAAGTTTTCATATGATTTCTGGTGATTCATGGTATATTTGGGGTGATTTCCTATCGATTTGTATGTATTGGTGTTTTAGATCTAGTTTTTCGCATGTTTGCATACGAATTTACAGTTGTTATGATTTATTCATTTCGTACTGGGTTACCATGTTACAATATTGTCATTTTGTATCACTATGCCTTGATTTTCTGTTAAGATTTTATCATTTCGTATCAGTATCAAGTTACGAAATTCGAATTTCATAACACATTTGTGCCGATTTGAAATTTTCGTATTGGAGATTTGGTATACATGTTACGAATTCATAACTGTTACGATTGGTAAGAAATTGTAATTTCTTACCAAGTGTAACTAGTACGAAGTTATGAATTAATGACTTCGTATTAGTGTAACCGTAACTATTTCCAGCTACGAATTAGTAATGGTGTCACTGTTTACACCCTGGTATATTGGTAAGAAATTGTAACTTCTTACCAAGTGTAACTAGTACGAAGTTACGAATTAATGACTTCGTATTAGTGTAACCGTAACTATTTCCAGCTACGAATTAGTATATGTTTTAATGGGGTTCTGGTATATTGGTAAGAAATTGTAACTTCTTACCAAGTGTAACTAGTACGAAGTTACGAATTAATGACTTCGTATTAGTGTAACCGTAACTGTTTCCAGCTACGAGTTAGTATCTGTCTTAATGGGGTTCTGGTATATTGGTAAGAAATTGTAACCTCTTACCAAGTGTACCATTTAAACTTAACATGTTACTATATTGGTAACGAACGTAATGAAACGTAACGAAAAACAAATAATAAATGATCAATTATTAATCTGGTAATGTAACGAATGTAACGAAAAACAAATATCGTATCCGCTCACTGGTACCTCGTGTACAATATTCCAACACGGTAAATAAGATACGAAGTTACGATACAATAACACAAAAGATAAACAATACATGGTAACGAGGCGGTACGAAATACATACGTCGTAACCCAGAAACTCAGAAAAGATAAGGATAGAGATAAAGTGGGTTAGTTTTATTGAAAAGTAAGGGTATATTGGTCCAACCAAGTCCTTTTTTGCTAGAATTTGTACAAACTAAGTCCCTTGACAAATATTGTCATTGACTATGGCAAAGTGGCTAAAGGAGTGGATTTCCTCTTTTTATTATTTGATTTAATTTTATTTATCTTGTTTTAGGTGATAGAATAAGCATTGTTTATTTATTCAGACTCATCTGTTAGAGTCCTACTTTATTTCAACTTCTATTAGATAATTAGCTTTATAAATAGGAGTTTAGTTGATGTATTAGGGGAGTTGAAAATTGAATAAGAAAATATTGGGTTTATCCTTTTTCTCGTATTTTTTGTGTTCTTCCGATATTCATCTTGAATCAACGGAATAATCATGTTAATCACGTTTCGCGTATAATATTTTGGGTATTCGTACAATCAACAATATTTACGCTTTTATCACGCTTCTGCTGCATCAGTTGGTATCGGAGACCAATTTACGCTCCGCGATGGGCATGGCGTCGAGATGTCAGTCTGAGCTCGATGTTATCCCGATGAGCACATGCGAAGGAATAGTTTGATTCAGATCCGCCAACAAATTGGCTTGTTGGCGAACCCGGTGACGATCGTGCAATCCCAACTAGATCTTGTTGGTTGTTTTGTTTACGACGTTCTTGGTCTGTCTGATTTGGATGGGGCTCATGGTTATGATGAACCCACCATTTTGATGATGATGGAAAAAAATCCCCGATAAATGTTTAGTGACGTATATCAATTTTTTGTTGTGGCCAGATTTATTTTCATTTGCAGTTCGACATGCAAGGAAGTTGCTTATCACTCGATTTTGGAGTGATTATTGGCAAATTGTTGATATTCCAAGTGCCAATTTCGCGGGCAGTACACTTGGTTTTCCTGCTCGTGCATTTCAAGATTTTTACTTTTGCTCCATTGCAAGTGAAAAGTTTCAACAATGAGGATGACACACATTTTGGAGACGACAAAATTTTTAGTTCCATTACATGCCACACATCACCTTCAAGTTCGAGGACGAACTTCTTACATCTCGGAGAGAATGATGGAGATAAATATGTAGTTCGATTTGTATGGGATTCTATAGATTAGTTATTAATGTAGAATATGAGTAATTAAATTATTTATTTATTAGTATTAGGATTAATATTATTAGTTGACATGATTTTTATTATTTAATTTAATTTAATTTAATTTATCTTGTTTTAGGTGATAGAATAAGTATTGTTAGTTATTCAGACTAATTTGTTAAAGTCCTCCTTTATTTCAACTTCTATTAGATAATTAGCTTTATAAATAGGAGTTTAGTTGATGTATTAGGAGAGTTGAAAATTGAATAAGAAAATATTGGGTTTATCCATTTTCTCGTGTTTTCCGTGTTCTTCCAATATTCATCTTGAATCAACAGAATAATCATGTTAATCACGTTTCGCGTACAATATTCTGAGTATTCTTAGAATCAACAGATATTTACACTTTTATCACGCTTCTGCTGCATCAATTTGATAACCTTCTTAATTTTCCTATCCACCCAAACATTTTACAAAAATCATAGGGAGTACATAGAGGTCGTAGATCGTACCGTACCAAACTCATTTGTCAATACCGTATGCTGTACTGAAAATTTTGGTACGCCAAAATTCATATCGATACCGTACCAAAATTCGGTATACCGAAATCTCGGTATGGCGTTCGGTCCATACCGATACCCTACCGAAATTTCGGTATACCGAATTTTGATTTCGGTTTCTGTATATACCGAACTTGTCGAAATACCGAATTACCAAATTATCGAAAAAATCTTGATATACCGAAATACCGAACAAATAAAATACTGAAAAGATCGATATACCGATATATATTGAAATACTGATTTTTTTTTTGGTATTTCGGTATATACCGAAATACCGAAAATAAAAAAACTTCATACCGTTACCGTACCAAAAATTTTCGGTGTGGTACCATACAGTACCGAAAAATTGGTATACCAAAATTTTAGACAATTTCGGTAATTTTTCGGTACGGTAAATTCGATGTTTCGATATATTTTGCCACCCCTAGGAGTACAGCAATAGAATTTTGCCCATCAAATTTTATTTTCTATTTTTTTATTCGGTGGGCCATCAGAATCAGATATAATTAAAACATCGTCAACGTTCAATTGCTTCCTAATTCTCCTCCTATTTTTTGATTGAGCAGTGCAATTTAGCTCGGATCGATCAGATCCCAACGATATATTAAAAATATAAAATTATTTAAACGATATATTATGAATGTAAAATAAAAAAATCAGTAAATTTACTCTGAATCTATTAATTAAATTGTACAAATTTCTTTTTTAATCGATATCGAACATTACTTTTGATTCGAACGGCCACATTTTGTACTTCCAGTTCTAAAATGCATCACTTTTCGCAACTCCATGCATAAAACCTGAGATATAATTTCAAGTCAAATTAACTTGAAAACGTGTGTATACTTCAGATTGATAATGCATGTGATGTGATGGGTATCAATAAGGGCATAACATACTATAGTCTTCCGAAGCAAAGTATTCCAACAATTAAAATCCACTTGCCATAGGGGATGGATTTACTCAATGCATCACCCCATGACATTCCTTCTTAATCCCCAATAAAAAGTTTCATTTTCTCCATTTATATTTCACAACTCCCCCTCATACATCGGGCTTGGACCGAGCAATCAATAATTCATATCTCTTCCAAAACTCACAGGGCGGAGAAATTATAACATAACCTCCGATATTAGTGTTGGGTGCTATTGAGCATTCTTATTCCCAAAAATTAAGTCAAAGAGGAAACTCACCGTTATTAACCAAACACATGTTTCTTCCATAATTGATATGGAATAACCCAACAATTTATCCTTGGTCTCTAAAAAAAATAAACTTCATCTGTTATACAAGAGTGAATTTTTCATTTTGATTCGTCCCACAAGAGTGTGGCTATTTTATTTTTAGAAAATATCCTTTATATTTTTACTCTATATTTTCAATTTATTTACAACAATAACAAGAATGACCCACACTCTTTATCCATTAATTAATCAATAATATAATTAACATATTCCTATAATAAAATGTGTGACTCTTTCTTCACTCAAACGATCATTACCCAACTTTTATTAAATTTTATGTCCATAAAAAATAAACACAGTCTTATAAAACAGAGAGAATATTAATTATTACGGTGAAATTGTTATAAAACATTTACACTGGTCCCTAATCTGGATTGGGATATATAAAGAGAGAACATTACTTTAGAGAATACAATCGTAGAGGTTTCTATTGTATTCCTATAATTTAGTTGTATAAGCATTACCAAAAAAAAAAAAAAAATGTATCCAATGGTTTCACGAAAAATGTGAAGCCATTTGAGTTGACAAACAGGAAAAAGCCTTTTATTCACATATTTGAATAAAAAAAATGAAGTTAAAAAGCTGAGGCTATAGGAACTTTATTGTTTGCACTCAATTTCACACATATTTTTATAGTATTTTTTGGACTACCATTTTAAAATATGTAGAATTATATTGTTTATGCTAAAATTAAATTTAGTTGGATTCGATTACGTTTTAGTGTCTTTTGTTGTTTTTGTAGGTGTTTTTAAGGTCAAGTACAAACATTAACGATGTCTCAATCCTCAAGAATAACTAATCGACGCATGTGGACTTGTCTGGGAAAACTCGATCTTGTCTAGGCATTGAGCTAGACCACCGAGCTAATGTGATCCTCATCCACCCGTCTGTCTATGTTCACAAGGAAATCAGGCGTTTCAACATGGACAAAGACACATACGGTTAGCACTTCCATGACCGGTTGTAGTTTGGACTTAAAGAAAGATCCATTTCATCCGAAGGAATGTGACGAGGAGCTTCTGGGAGATAAAATTCCCTATCCATAGTGCAATAGGTGCATTATTGTACTTGACTCGGTATACTCGACCTGTTATAGCTTTCTCAATGAACTTGTTAGCTAAATATAGTTCTGAGCCCACGCAACGTCATTGGAATGGTATCACGAACATCTTTTGATACCTCAAAGGAACCATTGACTCGGGACTTTTCTTTTCCTATCGGGCTAATAAAACTGCCGATGAATGTGCAATGTTCGCTATATTTTTAAACAATCTGCAAGTGTACGGACTAAGTGTAGAAAGCGGCGAGCAAGGTCGTATTCCACAAAGACTAAATATTCCTATTGTGTTGAGTACTAGATTAAAATGATTCCGGTTTTATCTAGACGATCGAAAGTTGAATGGATGGTTAACGAAATAAAATAAAATGATGACAATAAAAGAAAATATCCGAATTAAGGAGAATTGTAAGAGTTTAGAAAGAAAGATTCCAAGGCTCGGTTTTCGTTGATCACTAAGTTTAGTCGGGATTGGTTCCAAAAGTTCTAAGTGCGTTTCCAAAATGATAATCACAATAATATTCTAAAGTCACTCTCGAGATGCATTAAAACGTAGATTAAACAACCTATAACAACATCTCCGTTTACTATAAATTATCTAACTCCAAAATGTTGGTAAGATTTAAACATCATCATAGCTTATCACCGATTTCTCAATCTCGTAATTTACTACGTCAAATACTCGAAACCTATTAATGCCCTCTTCTCTCAAATTATGAGCAATTAAGTTAAACATGTAAAAACATTGATCAAGTGTCTAAAAATGAATTAAAATCAAGTATTTGATAAAGAAATCACACTAGATATATATAATCATCAATCCCTCAAAACCATAGCAAATCAACGTACTCACATGTCCGGAATCTAACGAGTTTATCCGGACATGGTAATGAAAGAAAGATTAATAATCATCATGTTCATCATGTTCATGCTAAATAAAACAACAAAATAAATAAAAGATAGGAAGAAGATAAAACTCGGATGGTGTCTTGAATGATCCCGGTTGAAGCCTTCAAATGTTCTTGAACTGTTCTTCAAGAATTTCCTTCAAATCTCCTTCTTTTTGGATGAAAAGCTCCCAATCTTGTGTTTTTCTCTCTCTAATCTCTTCAATATTCAGAATATATCTTAAGTCCAGCCAAAAGATCCTTTTTATAAAGCCACAATGCCATTTTTCTTGTTTAAATCTTGCAAAAATATCAAAAAATGGTTTTTCCACCGAAAAGTGACACGGCCCGTGTCATACTGTCCCAGAAAATACAAAAACTCTCTGGACAACAGACCCGGCCGTGTCCTGTGACACGGCCCGTGTACGGTCTGGACTGTGAAGCCATGGTCTAGAAGTCATATCTCCCTCAATACACCTCGGAATTTAGCGTATGATATACCGTTGCGAAGCTGATTTCATGAGAAATCCATACATATATAGAACACGTCCTGATTCGAAGTTATGAATCTGAAAATTAGAAAATACGACAGGTAGTGCTTGAATCTTTATCGTTTTAGGCATCGTTCTCGCTCTTGATCGTCATAAACTCCAATATTGGCCATAAAAGCGCATATTTTACCACAATCTTCATCCGGATACTCATCAGTGACACGGCCCGTGTCAAATAATACGGCCGAGTCCGTGTTGGTCCGTTTTGACTCTATTTTTGGCTCGATCTCTCGTTTCCCATTGCTTGATGTGTATTGGGGATTGAGACTTCGTTCTTACTTGATAATATCCTTAAAACACCTATAAAATCAAATAAAACGTACCCAAGCGTGATCGAGTCCAACAAACACAATATGAGCACAAACGACACAATTCTACACATTTTAGAATCTTAAAATCCGGAAAAACCTTATAAAAATATGTGTAAAAATGACTGTTATCATGCAATCACTAAAGTAAGTCTGAATGCTGACGAAACTATCCCAACGAATGTGTTGGTAGGATTTGCAGATGTTGGGTACATCTTGGACCCATATAAAGATCGCTCCCAGATTGGTTACGCTTTTACCATTAGGAACACTGCGATATATTAGAGATCAACTAAGCAAACCTTTGTTTCTACCTCATCGAATCACGCTAAGATTATCGCTCTACATGAGGTGCTACGCGAGTGTGTATGGTTGAGAACCATCGTCACATATATTTGAGGTAACAGTTGACTAAGTAATGTCACTGATGCGCCCACATGCATATACAAAGATAATGCCGCTTGCATCGAATAGATGAAGCATGGGTATATCAAGGGGATAATGCAAAGCATATCTCTCCAAAGTTTCCTACAATCAGTAACAACGGGTTATCCTTAACATCCAAGTTAAGCAAGTGAAGTCTGAGGAGAATGCGGCTCATTTATTCACTAAATCATTGCCCAAGGCCGTATTTGAAAAACATGTGAGAAACATCGAAGTGCGTAGGATTTCCGAACACCCGAGATCGAAGTAAGGATCAGATGGGAGGGTGAGGTAAAATAAAGCTTACCTACAATGTTGTACTCTTTTCTTCGACCAACGTTTATTTTGTCCTGATGGATTTTGTTACTTGACAAAGTTTTTAACGGGGTAATGACACATGCATTGTTTTTTAAATTCCTTGATTGACGAACTAATCAGGAGGAGATGTAGACTTGAGGGGGAATCTTACACCCACGTCGCAAGTTACACTCTTTTACTTAACCAAGAATTCTTTTTCACTGGGTTTTTATCACTTGAAATAGTTTTTAGCAAGGTAACTACAGTAGAACCTCTATAATTTAATACTCAATAAATTAATAATCTCGATAAAATTAATAATTTGTCCGGTTCCAACTTGGGACCAGTACTAAATTGGACCCCAATCGATAAAATAATTTTTTTTTTGAAATTCCAATGTAAATATATTGGTCCCAGCGAAACTATAAATTAATAATTACTAAAATATTCTAAAATTCTAGAATTGTCTAGTAAAAAATGAATCTATAGTCACTTGTTTTTTTGTGAACTTCAAATCTATATTGAGTTCATCTTTAAATCTCCCAATTGCACTTAAGAGTTGAGGCACTGTATTCTCGTATTGCAACAAAAAGTTGTGAAGAGTTATTGCCGCTTGCAATGCTTCTTTCCGAGTGACCGGTTCCAAAGGTACTGAATCATCATCAACTTCATCATCAACCGAATTTTGAACGGTATCCGCGATAATTTCTTCAATGCATTCATTTGAGAGTTGCTCACGAATATAAGCCAACTCTTTAAATTAATAATTTATTAATTTATCGATATAGTAATATCTCGCTAAATTAATAAAATATCCTGGTCCCAACATTATTAATTTATAGATGTTTAGCTCATTGATCGACGAATTGATCACGTTCTTGAGCACATTGATTGACGAAATGATCAATAGAGGTTTTGACTTAATGAAATTATCATAACCTAGATGTCTGGACGTTTTACTCTTTTTCCTACGATAAAGGCATTTTTCCATGTGGTTTTTATTTGACGATGTTTTAACGAGGCAACTTGACATGCATTGAAGACTCGGCAAAAGGGAGAGTGTTAAAGTAAATACACATTGTGTGCCTTAGTCTAGAGGTTAATAGGCTTTTCCTAGTTAGTTTAGGACTAGGTCTGTTAGAGTGTTCCAGAATATGTAATCTCTACCTATTTAAAGGGACCTTATCAATGAGAATATACACATCTTCTGCCCTAATTCTTGTCTTGTATGCTTTTACTTCAACACTACTTGAATTTTTTTAATTAATTGATTTTAATTCATGTCTAGACACCTGATCGATGTTTTTACATGCTTAATATTATTATTCATAATTCGAGAGATGAATTCAATAATAGATCTCAATCGATTGACATAATTGATTACGAGACTCAGAGGTCGCTAATTGATTGTGATGACTTTTGGTCCTTTATGTTCTTTTGAGTTAAATAATCTATGATAGATGGAGACGTCATTATATGTTGTTTACTCTATCTTTTAATCTATATCGAGAGGGACTTTAAAATATTTTTGTGACTACATAAAACACAAGTCAAATCTTATTACTCCTAGCAAATAATGGAAACATAGTTTTGGAATTTTATACTTTCATTATGTAAATTCTCCTCCTATTTTTCTTTGAATTTTTTTTATTTTTTATTTTAGTAATTAGTTAAATACTCCAATCAAATTTCGATCATCTAGATAAAATTAAAATCACTACGATTTACTGCTTGATACAAGTTAAATAATTAGTCTGCAAAATATAAAAATTAATTCACTTTCTAGATTTGGGATTCGCTGCTGTAGAAATTGGCAATAACATAATATGCTCATGCACGAAGTGCAAAAAATAGCATGAAGAAGATTGTAATATAATCATGCAATATTTACACCAGTGGGGTTTTATATTTTATCATGTTTGGGTATGTCATGGTACATATAAGAATAGTGGTGCTAGTGATTACAATAAAGGAGGAACATCTTCGACACCTGTTGTAGAAATAGAAAACAATTTCATCTCACATAGATACATGATGAGCATGATAATACACCCGAATAGCCAAAACGTGAAGCAAAAATACTTTTATGATTTGGTGAGGTATGCTGACCAATCGATTTATGAGTTATATAAATCGTTGTTTCAATGAGTAACTGAGAAAATGAATTTCAAGACGAAGTATACTGCATCACAGTCGAGCATGGATCATTTAATCAAAAGTATCATTAGTGTGGTACAAGAGGAATATCAAAGTGAGATATCCGATAATTATTCAGAAATAAATAATATCAAGTTGGAACTTGATTTAAGAGTGATCAAATATGATTTGTGTATAAAACATCCATATCCAATATTTTGCTTAGAAACATACTCCCTTCGTCCCTTATATATAGGTCATGTTTGATTTTTTTGATCAATCGTCTCGGACTTTGACTCCAAATTAACCTTAAAACCGCAAATGTAAAATCTTTAATTAAATTATATAATGAAACTTTAGTACTTAAACTTTTATTAATCAAACATTTTACATTTGCGGTTTAAGATTAATTCGTAGTCAAAATAGAATACAGTTGACCAAAAAAGTCAAACCTAACCTATATATATGGGACGAAGGGAGTATAAAAGTACATCATCTATCCTCTTTTGATTGAGACGGATGGATTACGTATTAGCTTATCAATCGTCTTTGCGGACTCATTTAGTACGTTGTGGAGGCGTAATTGGCACATATACTGCACACCCAGAAATGTGTAAGTGTGAAATATCAGGTTCATATCCAGTTACCAACTGGTACGCACTAAACGGTTGATTGGCAGTGGGTCGAAAGCGAATAAGTATAGCCGCATGCAAAATTGCATAACCCCTGGCAGAAATTGGCAAGTTGGTGCGCAATACCAATGCTCGGGCGATAAGCTGTAACCGCTTAATCATAGCCTCAGCAAGGCCATTCTGCGAATGAATATGGGGGACAGGATGTTCAACTTCAATCCCAATCGACATGCAATAGTCGTCAAAAGACTTTGACGTAAACTCACCAACATTGTCCAATCTTAATGACGAGATTGGAAAGTCGGGGTGGTTAGCCCGTAACTTGATGATTTGTGCTAGGAGTTTAGTAAATGCAACATTTCTTGTGGATAGCAGAGCAACGTGTGACCATCGCGTCGATGCATCAACCAGAACCATAAAGTATCTAAATGGTCCGCACTCTGGTTGAATAAGTCCACAAATGTCCCCTTTAATTCTTTGTAAGAAGCGAATGTTTTGTGTTGAGTCTTTAGCAAAGGACGGAGAGGGTATCAACTTTGCTAGTGAACATGCTTTACAAAACGATTTATGGGCATTAGAAATTGCCACGGAATCCTCGGGATTTACGAGAGATGCACCGTCAACCTTATCAGGGCGTGCGATCTTTAATCCCGGTGATACGGTATCAAGCTCACTCACATCAATGCCGATATCGAGTGGTGCTTCCAATCATTTTCTGGACTTGAAAAACGGATGACCATGTGAGTTTTTCAAAATGTGAATCATCATGTCGCGTCCAGGGTGATCGAGTCGGTCATGCCATAGTTGGTATGCTTCGGAATCACAAAGTTCGTGACTCACAGCATAGGATTTAATAACCCTTATTGTAGTCTGGTATAAACCACTACTTAGACTCATAAATTTCTCGAGAACGCGGCGTCTTCCGCATTCTGCCAGAGTAACACACAAAAATTCTGTCTCATTCTCACAATGTGTATCAAGGTGATAACCATTGGCACGGATGTCCCTAAAACTTAGTAAGGTTCGGTTTGCTCTTGGGGCATAGAGAGCATTTATGACATTAATATGCATACCATTAGGTAGCAAGAAATGAGCAAGTCCCCTCCCTTGTATTACTTGGGAGGAACCAATCATTGTTGTCACTAAGGATATATATGGCACAATATCCTTAAATAATTGCCTATTCCGAAGAATAGTGTGGGTTGTTCCACTATCAGCAAGGCATTCAATTTCGCCACGAGACATCTACAATAAGACATAAAACTCGATTAGTCTTATGATGAAAGACATAGCGAAAACTCATTAACTTCGAGTTTGGGGAAATTCGACCAAGTTGGTTAGGATCAAAGTTAGCACAATCGCTGGAAATAATTTCCACGTAACTTGACCTTTGTTTACTAAAACAGCAATAACTTCTTCGTTAAGAAGTCTATGGATGAACGGTCAGTTGTTCTGGAAACTAGACTTCCGTATATTTCTGTCCATAGGTCGTGCACTTTCTGGATCATTAAATTCAGATCTCAGTGCTCGTTTCAAGTTGCTATTTTGGTATTTCCCTATTGTTGAGTGATAGAGCAAGGTTGAAGCCTTTTTCAAAGGCATTATTGTTGATACAATACTATGGCAATATGGCCATAGGAGCGTTTAAAAACTTCAAAACGCATCAGGGTGTTCGATTTATATCTCAACTAATGATCCTTTCGGTAACTCTAACTTGGTAGACTTGTAGAGAAAGTAGGAATGTCGGTACAGCTGAGGCTGTTTAAAAATCACTAATTCCGTTTGAACTTTCAAAGCATAAACAAATACCAAGGAGGATGCGCCTAGTCTTGATCATAAGTTTTGATGAAATCCACCAATGTATCAAATTAACCAAGCAATTCATTACTGAGCAATTATTTTGTGATAAACCAAACATGTTTTCAAAGGGAAAAATAAAATTGCACAGACAATCACAAAGAATTAAAAGAATTTTATTCATCATGGCCAACTTTATTACATTCATAGAAAATCCAAAGTAGTTCTCGAAAACTATAAACAAGACAAAACATAATCAAAGCGTAAAACTAGTCAAACTACAATGATCTAGTCAAAGTCGGAAATATCCATATGTTGGTCTTTGTCCGCAATGGTGAGAGGAGGGATCTCAGTATGGTTCACCTCCGTATTCTCATTAACTTCCTCCATGTAATTTGATTCTTGAGTCAAGTACTGTTTATAGTGCTTGTAGTAAGCTTGGATGTTCTTTGGCGCCTTGCAATTGCGGTAAGTATGCTTCTTCGATCCGCAAGTATAGCAATTCCGGCCTTCCTTTGGAGTGGTTCCATTCCCGGCGGCAGGAGGCGGTCCACATGGTTGGGTTCCACTAGGTCCCGTGGCCAAGCCACCTTGCTTCTTCCACACATTGGAACGACGACCTCGTCTTTTCCCTCGCTTGCTCGAGTCATGCACCCGTGGTGCTTGCAAAAACTGAGTAGCGTTGCCTTTTCTATTTTGTCGTGGTGCCTTCCTGTGGGTAGCCTGATTCACTTCCTAATCGGCTTCGTATCACCGGGCGCGCATTGCTATTGAGAATAATCTCATGATGCCTTTCTTTTTTCGCGAGGTGGGAGATAAGGTCAGTAAAATTTTTAATTCTCCCTTCCTCATAGGCAACGCGCAACTGATGAGCAATCACACTTGCTCCCACGGGAAACGTGTTAAGAGTCTTCTCGATCAAATTTTGATCAGACTTCTTGACAGCACAAAAACTAAGATCAGCGCGAAGATCGAGGATGGCTTGGTTATAGGCCTCCACATTCGCATAATCCAAAAATCGGATTTGTTCCCACTGAAGTTGCAATTCGGGGAAGTGCTGATCATGTACATTATTAAATCGTTGTTCGAGTGTATCCCATAGTTCTTTGGGGGTTTGCAAATTCATGTAACACTTTTTCAACAACGGATGTATATGTCTACACAAGTACATCAGTGCATTAGCCTTGGTTTCCTCGCTCGGTTCTTGAGCGGTAGGCTCGTTAGAGGGAAAGATGGTGGTGGTAAATCTCTTACCGACGAACGCCAAGCGAACGTCTGAGACCCACCTATGGTACTCCTTACCAGCATGGTCAAGGATGTCGAACTCCGGATGAATATTGGAGCTTTGTGCCATCTACAAGATATAAACAAGAGGAAGTTAGTCTTGTTGGATTTTCAGTGACAATGTAAACGGTCACAATCGATGCTTTTAAAAGCGTGTAACATAACCGTTACTCGATGTACTTCCCTTAATTGTTGTTTAGTAAAGTCGACAAAAAGAAACGGCGATATCAGATCGCACCCAGATACGTGGTGTATGCAACAACCACAAGTATCGACTTTCAACAATTCCGTGACTCCCCCAGGACCGTCACACAGATTTCTTCGACAGGCAGAGATACCGACTTCTCTCGCGGTCTCATCCACCGCAAAGTAGCGTGGGAGATAAAGAACCCAATAACCCATGTCCCCAAAAGAAAAATTCCCAAAAAGGAGAGAATTGAATAGGGACAAGTCAGATAATTACCTCGATTATAAAATTAGGCACGTGATATGGATGAATTTGTGGTGTGCTTCGATCTACCGGTTGGTACTCGATGCGACGACGTGAAACCGGGAGCGCAATTTTGGCGGCTTCCGAAAATAAGTTGATGTTCAGGTTTTGGTCCGAGGTTCAGAACCGGGTCGTAGTTGGCTGGGCTGGAGCTGGCCGGCGGTGGTGGTCAGTGGCGGTGGTTAGCGGTGGTCGGCGGCGGTGATGTTTCGTCTGGACTGAATCGGCGGCGGCTTTCCGGCTGGACTGGATCGGCGATGGCTTTCTGGCTGGACTGGATCGGCGACGACGTTCCGACGGTAGTGGTGGTCCGACGGTGCGGGCCGGGCAATGGCGGCAGCAGGCTGGCGGCGGCTGGTGACGGCCAAGGCGATCGGGCAAGGCAAAGCGGTGGCGAATCGGGCAAAGAATGGGGCGATGCAAGCGTGGCAAAGAATCGGGCGGCGGTATCGGGCAATGCAGCGGCTGTGGCGGTAGCTGGCGCGATCTTGACCGATTTTTCTCTCTCTTTTTTTTTGTTCGAGCTACGTGCTGATAACGTGTTTAAGGAGAAAGTAAAAGACAGCGAATCAATTGTATTGATAACAATGAATAGAGGCTTTATATCTGATTACAACGAGAAATTCTTCCATACATGTGATTCCTAAGGTAAGACATCTAATGCGATCCTACTACCTCCCAAGAAAGTCTAACCTTTCATAACTCTATCACCCTACAACTAGTATTAGGTAAGACACCAATAAGGGAAGGATTTCCCGAAACATATATAATATTTTTTTTTTCATGATATATTTAGAAAGCTATTTACAATCAAAATTTTATTTCAAAAATATAAACGACCCTCCGCTAGAAGTCAGAGTGATAGGCCTCACTCCACAACTAATGATAGGTCGACCTGCCCATCCCATGTGGATGGGTGAATGTGGGTCTTCAAGTACTTCTTATCATCTCTAATTTGATCTGGTCAATTATGCTCGGAGGACTGCATTAACTTAGACCTTTTTTTTTCCTTCCGCATGAAAGAGGACCTCTATTTTGAGTAGCCCATGAGACTTTACTTTGGTAAATTTTTCAACATTACCTGTTCGTCTTGTGGTCCCTGCCTAGATTACGGGTCCGCGTTTACTAGGCTCGGTCCTCGAATTAATGATTTTATCCCCGAACATTGTTTTAAGAGTTCGAGCCGTTCCCTCGCCTTAACTTAAACCTAAATCAATTTACGACTTGGACTCCAAAAGTAACAAACCAAAAGAGTGTTTGTATTAGAATTTGGAATTTACGTTTGAGCTTCTGAATCTTAATACCTATTTGTTCCATGATTCAAAATTGGAAACGCAATCAACGATTTTTTTTATAAATTATAAATTTGGTTTATATCACATTTTTTTTCTCAATTTATTATATTTTAAAAATAAAACTATTTTCGTTTCTCCTATTTTTATAGTTAAATAGATACAACTACTTTGATCTCTCCACCTTTTATATTTTAAAAAATGCAATTATTCTGCTCTATTTTCTTTTTATATTTATAAAAATATATATATAATAAGACAATCTACTTTTTCAGATATGATTTGACATGTACGGTAGAAAGTACAGTAAAATCTCGATAAATGAATATGATCGGGACCGGTGAAAAATATTTATTTAGCGAAATTATTCATTTATCGAATAGAAATTTGAACATATTATAAAAAGTTGGGACCGGAAAAAATTATTCATTTGATGAGGTTATTCGTTTATCGAATATTCATTTACCGAGGTTTAACTGTATGATTCTCAATCTTATAAGAAAGAAGAATTTCTTACTATTCACAATACTCGAAATACCCAAAATTCTAAATACAAAGTCCAAATCCTAACGACTTCTAACACAAACATCCTCGAAAAGAATTCAGCCAGACCGGACACGATTTTTCTCCTCCTCGTCAGGAAATTGGCGCGCATCAATGCAATTCATTTTGAGAACTCTACACACAAAGTTAGAATCAACATCCGATTTTCATATCTTTATCAAGTTACTATATGAAATAGAAAGTTATAAAAAATCAGTATCGCTAAGGATCTATTCGACAAAAGCAGTTGTAGTCGATGGTTGTTAGCTGTTTCAGTAGTTGTGAGTTAGTTGAATAGATGTGAGCTGTCAACTAGTATTTAATGGAGGTAGTTGTCAAATACACTGTCCTTATTAAGAGCAAAGGGTACGCAGGCGCCATAGCCTCGCGCCGACCCAACAGCCCAAAAAACGTGATGGCGCACGGTACCGTGGGTGGCGCCGTCGGCCCTCGTGCCGTAGCGACCAGCCCACGCGGTGGATTTTTTTTTTCTTTTTTCTTTTTAAAAATCCGAACGTTACCCAACGGTTTTGTTATCGTTTTTTTTTTTTTTTGTTTTTTCCATTTAATACCCCAAAAACTCAATTTTTACCCCTTAAAAATCCTATAAATACCCCCTTATTATTTCACATTTCACACGCACTTCCAATATATTTTATAACATACTATTCTCTACTTCTCTCATTTTTTCCAAACAAAATGAATCACAACCAACAATAGATTACCGGTATGCTAAACGACCTTTCGAACCGAATTCCAGGATCGTCTTCGAATCCGACGGGCTCGTCTTTTTTAATGTCTTTTTTCGTATTTTTTTATATGTAATGTCTTTTTTTTAATTCAATGAAGTTTATTTTAGTTAATATTGTGTATGTTTTATTTTATGTAAATGAAAAAAAAAATGTCCTACGGCACCACATTTTCTGGTGGCAAAGGTAACGGCATAGAATGTAGTGTCATATCATTTCTGGTGCCATAGAGCATTTTGCTAACGTGGCAGCACTTTTTTCTTATGACACCAGTTCTACTGAACGGGGGTAACCACCTCTCTAAGTAGTGTGTTTCGGTTTAACAAAAATATTAAAAGTTACTCCAAAATATGTTTTAGAAGATGCTCACAAGTATGATGAGCTATCTCAAGATCACCCAAATATTTCAAGATCTATAATAAAAACATTATTCCACACTTTAAAATAGTACAAGCAAGACTTTTAGGCTTAATGATTTGAAAATAGCCCCATTTTCAAAATTCTTTCATATTCCCACCTTCCACCATCGCATCACCTTTCATGAGTCATGGCCAACCTCCTCTATTTAAGCCCCCCATTTCTCTTCCCTCACTCCAAACATATTCGAACTAATTTCCCAAGTCTAAGGTATTAACAGTCCTTCACACATCTTATATACTACAAGACTTTCTTGAAGCTACATTCAACAAATGTTTAGTTCCAGAGATAGTGATATGTCTTCGGGCAGGTGTGTCTTGGTTAACGGCCCCGTCATTGTCGGCGCCGGTCCATCGGGCCTGGCGGTGGCCGCCGGCCTGAAAGAACACGGCGTCCCGTTCGTGATCCTCGAACGGGCCGACTGCATTGCCTCTCTGTGGCAAAAGCGGACATACGACCGCTTGAAGCTTCATCTCCCAAAACAATTCTGCCAGCTGCCCAAATTCCCGTTCCCCGATCACTACCCAGAGTATCCTTCTAAGAGGCAATTCATCTACTACCTGGAGTGCTACGCAGAACGCTTCGACATCAGCCCACAGTTCAACGAGTGTGTGGAGTCGGCTAAGTACGACGACGTGTGCCGCCTATGGAGGGTGAAGACCGTGAAATCCGGCAGCGGTATAGGCGAGGTCGAGTATCTCTGCCAGTGGCTGGTGGTGGCTACCGGAGAGAATGCGGAGCGGGTGGTGCCGGAGATCGACGGGTTGCGTGAATTTGGTGGCGAAGTTATCCACGCCTGCGATTACAAATCCGGCGAGAGTTACAGGGGAAAGAAAGTTCTTGTTGTGGGTTGCGGGAATTCAGGCATGGAAGTTTCTCTTGATCTCTGCAACCATGGTGCTAAGCCCGCCATGGTTGTTCGAAGCTCGGTCAGTATTTTAATCATCAGCATCTCTGTAAAAGTTCTTGATTTCCTTTTTAATTTACATTATAATAATAAAGTTCTCTCTCTCTCTCTCTCTCTTTCTTTTTACAGGTTCATGTGTTGCCGAGAGAGATATTTGGGAAGTCGACTTATGAGCTGGCAATGCTGATGCTGAAATGGGTACCGGTGTGGCTGGTGGACAAGGTGTTGCTGGTTCTGGCATGGATGATACTTGGAAACACGGAGCAATACGGGCTGAAACGACCGACCGTCGGCCCGTTGGAGCTGAAAAACAGTCAGGGAAAAACCCCTGTTTTGGACATCGGCGCACTTGAGAAGATCAGATCCAGGGAAATTCAACTCGTCCCTGGTGTCAAGAAATTCTCTCGTCGCACGGCTGAGCTCACTAACGGCGAAAGGCTCGAAATCGACTCTGTTGTTCTAGCAACTGGATATCGCAGCAATGTGCCTTGTTGGCTTCAGGTCAGAGCATGTTCTATCTTGAACAGTAAAAACTCGATTAAATATTTAGAGAGTACTCGAAAATCGATCTCAATCTAGTTGAGCAGAGATTATTCCGGTTAAAAATAAGTTTTGACTAAATTCGGGTCAAACTAGATCAAATTCAGACTAATCGAAAAGTACTGGAGTTTTATTTTTTATTAAATTTTTTTATTCAAGCAGATTAAATGGTCAATTTATTTATTTTTACAAAATTATATGTCATTAGGACTATACCAATCAATTTACCATATTAAAAAACTACAATATATATATATATATTCACTGAAATTTTTCGAATAAGATAATTGATAATTTTAAATATATTAAAATATTTTATTATGTTTATCTGTTATTGCTTTAAGTCAGTAAGTTTTATCTATTTATAAATAAAACTGAATTAAATTAATAATACTTAAATAAATAAATAAAATATTCTTTTATAAATATATATATTTAAAAAAATGGGAATTTTTTTTATCCCGATTAATTCTCCGGATATTATTTTGAGTATTCTCCGATTATTCGAGAAATTATTTTTTAAAAACTGAATGGAGTAAGAGTGAGGGGTACGGTGGGTTGCTAACCTCGCGTCCTCCCACCAGCCCAAAAATCTCAACCGCGCACGGTACCACGACTGGCGCCGTCGGCCCTTGCGCCGTGATGGCCAGCCAGCGCGGTGGTGCGTTTTCCTTTTTTTTTTTTCGAAAATTGGAGTTTTGGAGAAGATGAGACGTCAAATTGTATTTTTGATGTGTATTTGATGTTTGTGTGTGTTATTTTTTTTTTGTTATTTATGTATGTTTGTCTGTGTGTTTGCAACAGCGAGGAAGAAGAAGGTGTTTTTTTTTTCTAATATAAAATTGGACTTGAGCCATTTTTGAGTATGTTTGGGTTTTGGATATTAGGCTAGTTAAGTTATACTTCTTTTTTTATTAAAATTATTATCTATGTTTAATGTAATGTGTGTTTTTATTAATGTAGTGCGTTTTTTTTTAATTAATGAATTTTATTTTAGTTAATATTGTGTATGTTTTATTTTATGTAAAAGGAAAAAAAAAATATGCCGACGGCACCAAAATTTCTGGTGCCAACGGATACGGTCAGAATGTGGTGCCGTCAGATTTCTAGTGCCATAGAGATTTTTGCTGACGTGATAGTAACTTTTGGCCCATGACACCAAAATTACCATTGCTCTAAGACCGAATGTTGAAACTGATTTGCTTTTTTTTTTTTTAATGTTAAATAAACAGGAAACAGATTTTTTCTGCAAGAATGGTTTACCAAAAGCTCCATTTCCGAACGGATGGAAAGGAGAAGGTGGACTGTACGCCGTTGGATTTACGGGGAAAGGGCTGTCCGGCGCGTCTGCTGATGCAGTGAGAATATCACAAGATATTGCTAATGTTTGGAAGGATGGGTTGAAGCAGAAGAAGCAAAAAGTGCCTACGCAAGGGAGATGCATCTCCACGTTTTGATTGGACGGGACACGTCATACAGAAAAAACAGAGTGTAGAGAAATATATAAAGAAAAAAAAAAAGAAAATAGCTTTTAAGTGGTTTATTTTTGGGAAATTTTTGTGGTGGGAATAGGGTTTTTTTATATATAACATTATTTTTTTGTCTCAAATTTAACATCAATTCTTTTAATACTCAAATTGTCGAAATTGACATTTACTCAAATGAATTCGAGTCATATCTTGTACTTTCGAGTAATAAATTTTCGAGTCAACTTGTAAAAATATACGATGTCAGTTTTCGAGTAACATGAATTACACAATCGAGTAAGAGTTACGGGTTACTCGAACGAATATGAGTTACTCGATTGGCGTAACTTGAATATTCGGGTTACTCGTGTAACAGGTTCTAGTTACTCGCATTTCGCATTCGAGTTACCCGATTGTATATTCGTCTTACCCAATTGTCCATTCTGGTTACTCGGCTGTCCGAGTTACCCGAAAGGGCATGAATTCGAGTTACCCGAAAGGCATTCGGGTTACTCGAGTAACAGGTTCGAGTTACTCGCATTTCACATTCGAGTTACCCGATGTATATTCGTGTTACCCGATTGTCTATCTGTGTTACCCGATTGTTAACTTCCTCAATATTGTGTATTTTTGCAGGTTGTCTCAAAAATTTTTTAATCGAAAATATAATATATGACTCGAATGTATTCGAATAAAGATCAATTTTGACAATTTATAAAAAAAATTGTTGCTGTTTCAGGAGAAAGTAGAAGACTGTAAATACGAGTCAATCAATTGTATTCATAATACTGATAGAGTGGCCTTTATATAGGCATTACAATGAAAGTCCTTCCATACATAGGATTCCTAGATAAGGCAAGACATCTAATAGGATCCTACTACCTCTAGAAGGATCTAGAACCTTCCATCTATGTATCTACAACCAGTATTAGGTAAGACCAATGTTCTAAAAGGCGCTAGGCGGTAGGCGGGCGGACGAGGACCTTCTAGCGCCTAGGCCTTGGAGGCGGCGCCTAGGCGGCGAGGCGCTAGGCGGGTTTTTTTATATATTTTATATTTTATTTAGTTTTATATATGCATACAAAATGCATAATAATATTCTTTTCAAAAATAGTCTTGGAAAAAAACAACATTCCAATAGTTTTGAAGAAAAAACATTCAAAAAGCAAAAGTCACAAATTAAAGTCAAATTTCCATGTCTTCCTCATCTCCATATCCTTCCTCCAATATATGTTCTCCATCGGACTCATAGTCATACTCTTCATCATTTTCCTCCTCTTCCGGGTCATCATCCGACACAAAGTCTTCTTCATGGAGCTCTCTTGTTACGATGTTTCTAGCACTTTTCTGTGCTCTAGCATTTCATCCGCTCGGTTGCTTCCCAAACCATCTCCCAAGTAAGATCCGAACAGGCTCAACTTCATCATCATCACATTCAACAATCCATGATTGTCCAAATAAGAAAACACGTTGGACAAAACGTTAAAAATAAAATAGAAAAGGAAAAAAATATGGACAGATGGAAAAAATGCGACAAAAGGAAACCTAGGACCCGCCTAGCCCGCCTAGGACCCGCCTAGCCCACCTAGGACCCGCCTAGCCCGCCTAGGACCCGCCGAGCCGCCTAGCAGAACCGCCTAGGTGGTAGTCGGGGCGGAGGGCCACCTTCTAGCGCCTAGGCGGCCGCCTAGGCCGCTTTTTAGAACACTGGGTAAGACACATCACGGAAATAATAATTCCCGAAACACTCCCCTTGTGTCGAGCACTAATGCAATAATGGTGCAGAAGATGTTGCCTTCGTAAAAACCTATTTCAAGCCAAAACAAAACCCCATGGAAAAATAAAGGCTTGATGAGGAAAAGATTGCAACGCGCCAACATAACATGTCATGTATACTCCCCCTGATGTATACATAATGACTCCCCCTGATGAGTACCTCAAATCATAGGAGTCAAATGCCAAGTTGCCCTCTCAACTATATATCAAGGAAACACCCAGTGGGAAAAATACCTCTTGGTCTAAGTTGAACAGAAGTACAACGCATCATTTGTATGGATGTTCTCATAGGTCGCCTCGTTAAAAACCTTACCAAGTGAAAACCCAGTGGGAAAAAACAAACCTTGGTCTAAGGACAAAAAGAGCGCGACACATCCAAAGTGCAGATTCGCTAAAGACTTATTAAGTTTTCTAAAGTCTTGACCTCCTTGCACTAAATCAGTCATAACTTCTTCGATTCAATAGGTATCAACGAAACTGTAAGAACTTATGAAAACTAGCACCCATAGTTTTTCATTCACATACAATACGTAACCTAGATCGACCTGACCAAATCACAAAGCTCTATCGAAGTTGACTCAGCAAATTACCGGACATATCCTGTCCTACTTTGCAACAATAGTCATATGTCACTCAACATGATGGATTGATCAAATGGTTGGTTTCTTTGGAAAGTAGACACAAACCTTTCCAATGGTACCAATCTCACCATTTTCCAGCAAGTGGGCTACCCTATAGGTCATATGGGAGATAGACCAATACATTCAGGGCAAATTCGGGTATCAATATTCAAGTGTCCTTTTATCGAGATAGAGCGAGCTTCAAGCTTCTTGTCAATCACAGACATTGTGTGAGCGCATCCTAGGCCATCATCACAGTGGCTTTACTGGATTATTACGAATGAGTACATCGAGTCAAACATGAGTACATAATACCGTATTTTTCTCTTAAGACTGTATCATCACTTAAGTGAGCCAAGTCTTATTATGACTTCGACTAGTCATTGGGAATCATATAGGCATTACTTTATCGTCTCTTAGGGAAACCGTCCCTTAGATTGCCTTAAACCGATTGACGAATACGGATCATCAAGTGGCCCCAAGATCCTTTCATTCTTAACTTTGGATTTAGCGGAATCTCTTAGTCTCACAAGAGTACATCACTATAAACCCTTAGTTTTACAGGCAAAAGCTTGATATCTCTTCCAAATCAAGTATATACTTAGTATGCGTTCCTGACAATTACTTGTCAACGCGCTCCGTGGTCAGGAGCCACTTGATTTGAGTCTGATCCACCACGAGATTCTTTTATCACTTAACTTAGTTCCCCACTAAAGATGAAATTTAACCACAAGCTGCACGGCAGTTTTTGGGAAACTATCTAACTGAAAAGATAGTGGATGATATAACATCCATTACGATAGCACAACTAAGTTTTGTGTCATCGTAGTTGATTCCAATGCGTTCATGAGAAACTTCCGCCATGAGGTGAGTATAACTCCTTCTCTCACTCGCTTTAACAAACTATACGGATATATCTTATCTTTGGAGTGTCAGTACCACTTCAACAAAGGGCTATCACTTTGTTCATACTTTAGTCGCATATATTTCCATTTTTAGGCCAAGGCTACAATGTTGTAGATTTTCAACGAAGTATAGTTCGATTAAACTCACATTCCACGTCCTCATGAACCGGCTTTATTCATAGAGTACTCTTTATAGATTGGCATTCATGGAGGCGTCCCCCAATGATGACTATAATCCAGAATCACATGAGACGGATGAGTTCATTTGATCAGATGATCAAGTTTCATGTACCAAATTCGCATACATTCTTAGGGAGAGTATTTATCGAACCAAGTGGCATCCCAATACTCGATGAGATCCACGGCCTAGTAACACCGTCTACCACAATTTGTGGTGTTACCATATCACCATTCATAGGTGATGAATGTCCATGACCGGACACAATCCTTGCAGACATGTTTGCAGCATGTATTTAATTTCGTCACTTTAGGGAACTTGGTGAGGCACAGTAGGGACAAACTACGACAATTCCAAGTCGTTCTACTCGAACATGATCGTTCGCATCTCCCCCAAACGATAGGAAGACTGGCTCATTAAAGTGACTCACGAGATAGTCTGCCAAGGTATATTTTAAACGGACTATGAGTGAAAGTGCATGTCATATTCATCATTTATAACCCATCATAATGCGTTGTGGTAACGCACTTTGGCACATGAACATGTGGACGATAAAGGTTTTTTATTGTTAACGCAATCCAGTTAACAAAATGCATATGATTACATTTGTAACTAAGCATTTGAATGATGATAGGTATAGGTGAATATGACATGTTGACCTATGCTAGATAACCGTAGCTACTGGTCTTGAGAATCCAACAAAATCGCCACCATGCACCACCGGGATCGAACATAAAGAAACGATTGAACCGATGATAGGCCGTTAGTTTTATCGAACCTCTAGTGCTTTCTTGAAGATTTCACTCCCTTCAGCAGCCCCAAACACCTCAAAATTTCGTGACCATGTATAAACGGGTGTTTAGGATTCCAAAACCATCAACCTTGTGGTCAAAAACCGGTCGAAATGACACCGAACTGGTTGTTGGGACGGCTGGTGGTATGTGAAAACTTCATTTAAGTGGTTCACCTCCTTCCAAGTCTCCAAATGGCACTAAAATTTGTGAGAAGGTACCCTTGGATGTTAGGAAATACTCGTTAAAATTTCACTTGAAGACTTGGTCTAAAAGTGGGTGAACCGACCTTTACAATGACTGGTCCGCAAGTTGGACAACCATAAACTCAGGTTTCATCAACTTATCAATCATTGTCAAAGGAACCACATAACATATAATGTTATTACTTGAGTAAGACCATTTGTGAACACAATAATAGCATCATAAGCCACCCAAGCTAATACTTATGATCATGTATGTATAAGGACTCGGTGAAAAGGGAGGACTCAGCACCATGCTTATGTGAGTTGCTACATTATTATCTTTAGCATAGGAGGGTGTCATCTCCTAATCGTGCTAAATAATAGGCTTAAATCAATGAACATGGCTAAAAAGGATCATTGGGGGGGTCTTTGGCGTCACACATGTTTATGAAAACAAGACGCGAATGACATAAGTATCATCATCGGTCATGAGCCGTGCTCACGACTCCACCAACGTACTTTGATGTCTTTGATCCAGCTAGTTTCTTTGTTCAAAGAAAATGATGTCCATGACAATACCGTGGTATATGGATTATCAAACTGTCCAAACTCCGGATTATTAAAGCCTAAATGCGTCAATGTCCCAATACAACTTCTGGTTACAAAAACGGATGCAAGCCGGACCATATTGACTCATGAATATTTTTCTTTTCACATATCCAATACAAGTGATGCATAAGATTTTATTTCTCACAAATCACAATGAGATGCTATGAGTGATACACTTTGGCATATATGTCATCGAGTCATAACATGGTTCAATTGTTACGGAACATATGTGACTAGAAAATGCCATTCGACATTCAACAACTTGAGCATTATACCGCTCATTGATTGTGATGACCTAGTCATCATAGTCACAATGGATTTATAAACCGAAATCCAAAAATATCGTGTTCCTTGAAAATAGCTTAATACGCACTCAATTTCGCTTGTAAAATTTTACAAACATGAGCATAGCCAACACTCTAACAACATAGAGATTTTATACCAAATACGTTCAAAATAATCTATCATATTGAGTGCATAACATGACAAGGTTATATGCCTAAGAGGCAAAGTTACGACAAAAGCATGGTGTAAAACTATCATGCACACGCTCGACCTTCTTATAAGGGTGCGTATTTTGGGCTTCCCCAAGGAAACTGTTTTTCAATATTTGAAAGATGATATTTTAGAGTACAATATATACCAAAAATTGCATCATCTATGGCAAATTCGGCCAAAAAGAGGTTGAAAAACATATGTCATAAGACCACTTGCAAATTCAAGATGAGAACCAAGTTGGTTGGGACAAAAGTTAGCACAATCGCTGGAAATAAAATTCCTCGCAGCTTGACCTTTGTTCACTAAAACAGCGATAACTCCCCTGTTAGGAAGGCTATGGACGAACGGTCAGATGTTTTGAAAACTAGACTTCCGTATCTTTCTATCTATATGTTTTGTACCACACGGATCATTAAACTCAGATCACAGTGCATATTTTAAGTGGCTGATTTAGTATTTCTCAAGTTTAGTGAGAAAACAAGGTTGAGACCATATCCAATGGCATAAGTGTTGATGCAAAAACATGGCAATGACAGCCATAGATGCATTTAAATGCAACAGGGGTTCGATTTCTTATCTCGACTAATGATCCTTTCGATAACTCCAACTTGGTAGACTTGCAGAGAAAGTAGGAATATCGGTACGGGTAAGGCTGTTTAAAAACCACTTATTCCGTTTGAACTTTCAAAGCATAAACAAATACGAAGGAGGATGAGCCTAGTCATGATCAAAAGTGTAGACAAAATCCACCAAAGTGCATCAAATCAACCAAGAATTTTAATTCTCAATTTGCAAGTATACGTCATAATAGCCATGTGGATGCAATGCGGTGCATCATAATTAAGCATTTTGAACCATGAGACATAATGAATATACCATAACCAACTCGTCTTGACCATCCAATAAGATCGACTAAACATAGTCAAATGTATAAGGCATATGCTTTTACAAATACTTGGAAAAGTACTCGGACCTATAGTCACACGAACTATAATCGAGGTCAATGAATTCATGTATTTGCCGCAATATGCCATTGCTTTACATGTTAAAATTCATGAGAAGTACTCTTACATTCTTTCATATATCATATTGCAAGGAGACGGTGCATGACTACACCCACATGCAATATTTTATTTTAATAGGATGAAAGATGGAGTTGTCCAAGTATGGGATTCGGTCAGGATCAACGTGGTGATTGCTCAATTCAACGTGACAAATCCGTCACAAATTGATTTTAACCACGACATATCCGTCGCAATCGATGTTTGTCCCATTTGTACGTCACAAATTTCGTGACTAATCATGAACAAGTCATAACTTTACCGTTACCGACCATGTTCATTTTATTCAATTGTAGGTTTAAAATCGACAAAACGGTGATGTCAAATCGCACCCAAACCGTGGTGTATGCAACAACCACAAATGTCGACTTTCAACAATTATCCGTGACTCCCCTAGGACCGTCACACAGTTTACTTCGACATATGAGAGTGATACCACCTCTCATAGTCTCATCCACCGCAAAGTAGCGTGGGAGATAAAGAACCCAAATACCCAATTCCCCCAAAAAAATTCCCAAAAGAGACGAATTGAAAAAACGGGAACTTTAATAAAATCTCACGTGGGTGCTTGGTTCCATATTTGTTTTGATCCTTGTACGGGAGCTTCTGTCCATATGAGCAACATTTTTTGGTGGTACTCGGTTCTATATTTACTTTGATCCTTGAACGGGATAATAAATATGGCTTCTCTCCATATTTTGCACATCATCATGAGCAACATATTTTCCTATATTCACGTCAAACATAAATATGGTAAGATTCATAAGTGTACAAATCAATGAACAAATGAATTATTAAGTAGGAAAAGATGGAGAGTTGAGAAACGCCCAAAGAGGGCTACTGGGCTCGATAATCGGCCGAAAAAGTGTTGGAAATATTAGATATAATAGAGGAAATGGGCTGTTTTGAGCAGCCCACTTGAGAGGAAATTTTGAGTGGGCTCGACTATGAGTTAAAGTCGGGACTTAGTTGGAATACGTAGTACTCCTTACGAGGTTTCCAAAACATGTAAGAACACTCAAAATGATTGAGGTATGAATGAGATATAATGTTCCAAAGTGAACCCTTTAGAAATGGGTTTGGGATGCTATCCCACGTTGGAAAAAGAAGGGAAAAATTGTGACTATATAAGGAGATGTGGACAAAGTCATGTTCAAAAAATGAGACATGTGTGGATGTGTGACTAGGTGCTCCTCGCGCACACACACACACACACACACGCGCGCACCGCCGCCGTCCGTCCGGGTCTGGTCAGGTCGGGTCGGGTCGAAAGGCGATTTGGGCGAAATGTCTCGGCGTCTCGAAATTATCTTTTTACTGCAATTTTATTCGGTAAAATTTTATTGTACTGAAAATACCTCAATTAATAAATTCCGAGTTCCTCTAGATACCAATCCTGGTCGGTATAGAGTTCCTCCAGCCTTCACCTATAAATACCCGGCTTGAGGGGCTCGTTTTTTTACACACTTAAGACGTGCACTTCGAGAGCCTTTCCCAGCCAGATTTTTTTTTCCTTCTTCGTTTTTCTTTCGGATACTTTCAGTCCGTGATAGTAGACAGATTTGTTCTAGTTCGTTGAGAGTGCAACATATCATCGATTCACTGCATCGATCTATTATTTTATCCTGGGAGGCAAACGTCATACACCGTGGTGAGGGCGAATTTACTTTAAGGATACAGATATTATGGACTCAACAGCAACCCTTCCGCTCGTTTGCGCGAACGGAATTTTCCTTTTTGCTAACCAATTTTTGCAGGATTTAGATAAAATATATATTCAATATATATATATATATATTTATATTCTGTTATTTTTCAAGTAAGCATTTTCAAAATTATTCAACAATCTTAAAGCAAACTTTTTTTTGTTTACTTGAACAAAACAGATCATTTTCCGAAAGTTAAGCAATATGGATTCTCAAAACCAAACACTGTCTACGGGCGTTTCTGGAGGTGCGTCTCAGAAAATTGGCTCGGGTTCAGCAACTGTAGGTGGCCTCTAACTGGATTAGGTTCAGCGAACCACTCTGCCTCGGGTCCGATAACTAATTCGGTTTTGGTTCCGGTCAACCATGCGGACAAACCAGAAAAATTCAACGGCGAGAATTTCAAGAGATGACAGCAAAAGATGATGTTTTATCTGACCACTCTAGGCTTGTATCGATCCCTCAAGGAGGATGCGCCAAAACATGACGAAGACAATGACCAACAAACTCTGAAGGCCATTGACGCTTGGAAAACTTCCGACTATCTGTGTCCGAACTATGTGATGAATGGCCTTGCCGATTCACTGTACAACGTGTACAGCACTGCTAAATCAGCTAAGGCGTTATGGGACTCACTAGACCATAAGTACAAGATCGAGGACGCCGGTGCCAAGAAGTGGATTGCTGGACGGTTTCTCGATTACAAGATGATCGACTCCAAGACTGTAGTGAGTCAGGTACAAGAGCTACAAATGATCATTCACGAAATCCATGTTGAAGGAATGATCATTAGCGAATCCTTCCAAGTGGCTGATGTGATCGAAAAACTGCCCTCGACTTGGAAAGATTTCAAGAATTATCTCAAGCACAAGCGCAAGAAGATGAGCATGGAAGATCTGATCGTTAGACTTCGCATAGAGGAAGACAATCGAGGATTAGAAAAGAAGGTAAATGCTGCTGTAGCAAAAGCCAATGTTGTGGAAACTGGACAGACATCCAAGAAAGGCAACAATGGAAAAAGAACCAAGCTGGGACCTAAAGGAGGAATTGGCAAAAAGAAGGAAAAATTCCTTGGCAAATGCTACAACTATGAAAAGATGGTTCATAGGGCGGCTGACTGCAGGCTGTCAAAGTTACCAAAGAAAAAGGAAGGTAATGCAGCACATCTGATTACCGAACAAGTGGAAAATCTTGACTTATGTGCTATGATCTCCGAAGTGAGCCTAGTTGGCTCAAATCCTAGAGAGTGGTGGATCGACACTGGAGAAACTAGGCATATATGTGCCAACAAGAGTATGTTCTCCTTCTTGGAAGAAACGGATGCCAGCGATATGCTGTATATGGTAAATTCTGCAACCTCAACTACCTTGGGCGATGGCACGGTGATTTTGAAGATGACGTCTGGAAAAGGAAGTGACTCTTAAACGAGTGTTATATGTGCCCGATATCCGCAAGAACCTTATTTCTTGTACCTTATTGATGAAGCACGTCTTTAGATCAGTTTTCGAGTCCGATAAAGTTATTTTGTCGAAAAATGGTGTGTTTATAGGCAAGGGATATGAATGTGATGGGCTAGTTAAGCTCAATGTAATGACTATCAAAAATAATGAAATGAAGAATTCTTCTGCTTACTTTCTTGAGTCTCCTAAGCATGCTAGATTAGGACATGTTAATTTTAATGCAATGCGTAGACTAATTGCATTAGATCACATACCAAAGTTTAAAATTGATTTAAACCACAAGTGTGAAACTTGTGTAGAGGCAAAATTAACTCGATCTCCATTCCGACAAGTGGAAAGAAATACCAAACCTTTAAAATTAATGCATAGCGACCTATGTGATTTGAAGTTTGTTCAAACTAGAGGTGAAAATAAATATTTTATTACTTTCGTGGATGATTGTACTAAATATTACTATGTATACTTGCTTAAAAGCAAAGATGAAGCCATAGAGAAATTCGTTCTCTATAAAACGGAAGTTGAGAATCAATTGAATGCTAAGATAAATGTTTTGATGAGTGACCGTGGAGTTGAATATGTGGATCCATTCGGCGAATTTTGCTCGCAACATGGGATTATTCATGAAGTCACTGCCTCATATGCACCACAGTCAAATGGCGTGGCGGAACATAAGAATCGCACTCTGAAAGAGATGATGAATGCGATATTACTAAATTCAAGTCTGCCGCAAAATATGTGGGGAGAAGCCATCTTAACGGTGAATTATCTCTTAAACAAGACATGCCGCAAGAACGGGGACAAAACTCCTTATAAATTGTGGAAAGGAGTCAAGTCTTCCTACAATTACATGAAAGGGTCGGGGTGTCTAGCAAAGGTGCTGATACCTACTCCTAAGAAAGTTAAAATAGGCCCAAAAACGGTTGACTGCATTTTCATTGGATATGCACACAACATCAATGCTTATCGATTTCTTGTGCATGAATCCAAAGTGCCTGAGATTCACAAGAATACGATTATGGAATCAAGGAATGCGTCATTCTTTGAGAATATCTTTCCTTGTAAGACTGCAAGTGAACCCCTTATCTCATCCGAACATACTTCTGAACTAATGGATGAAGATAATGAAGACCAAATAATGGATAATGAGGACGAACCTAGAAGGAGCAAGCGACAAAGGACGGAGAAATCTTATGGACAAGATTTCATCACCTGCTTGCTCGAGAAGGCACCTCAGATTTACAAAGAAGCTGTAAGCTCGATGGATAGACCTCTATGGAAGGAGGCTATCAAATAAGAGATTGATTCTATATTACATAATCATACTTGGGAACTAGTGGAATTACCTCCTAAGTGTAAACCATTAGGAAATAAGTGGATTTTCAAGAATAAATTGAAAGATGGAGCAGTTGATAAATATAAGGCTAGGCTCGTAGCAAAGGGATATAACCAACATGAAGGCCTAGACTACTTTGATACTTACTCTCCTATGATGAGAATAACTTCCATCAGAATGATACTTGCCATCGCTGCATTACGAGGCTTAGAAGTTCATCAAATGGATGTTAAGACTGCCTTTCTTAATGGGGACTTGGAAGAGGAAATCTACATGGAACAACCCGAGGTGTTCTGTGCTCCTGGACAAGAAAGAAAAGGCTGCACGCTGGTAAAGTCTTTGTACGGATTGAAGCAGGAACCAAAACAATGGCATGAAAAATTTGATCATGTCATGATAAGCGGTGGCTTCAAAATTAATGAATCCGACAAATGTGTATATATGAAAGACACAGAAGATGGCTATGTTATTTTGTGTCTATATGTAGATGACTTGCTCATTACCGGTAGTAATGAAAGAATAATCAAATCGACCAAAGACATGCTGAGGTCGAGATTTGATATGAAGGATATGGGACTCGCAGATGTAATTTTAGGGATTAAAATCACACGAACGTCGGAAGGTCTCATGCTGAGTCAAGCCCACTATGTGGACAAAATCCTTGAAAGATTTAATAAGGATGACTCTGGCACAGCCAAAACCCCGATGGATATGACGTTGAGACTATCCAAGAATAAGGGTGAAGGAGTATCTCAACTTGAGTACTCACGCATAATAGGAAGTCTAATTTACTTGATGAGTTGTACAAGACCAGATATAGCCTACTCAGTTAGTAGACTAAGTAGATACACGAGCAACCCCGGAAAGGATCACTGGAAGGCGATCATAAGGGTACTAAGATACTTAAGGGGTACTCGTGAGTATGGGCTGCACTATACCAAATATCCAGCAGTACTTGAAGGATATAGTGATGCAAATTGGATATCTGATATAAAAGACTCCAAGTCAACAAGCGGATATGTATTCACACTAGCCGGTGCAGTAGTGTCATGGAAATCTTCGAAACAGACACTTATATCTCGGTCAACGATGGAATCCGAGTTTATAGCCTTAGATAAATATGTAGAAGAGGGAGAGTGGCTACATCATTTTCTAGAAGATATTCCAAGATGGGCAAAGCCTGTGACCGCAATATGTATTCATTGCGATAATCAATTTGCGATTGGCAGGGAACAGAGCGTAATGTACAATGGTAAGTCTCGTCACATAAGGAGGAGACATAATACCATTAGACAATTGATATCAACAAGAGTTATCACTATTGATTATGTGTCATCAAAGGATAACATTGCGGATCCGCTAACCAAAGGGTTATCAAGAGACCTTGTTGATAAATCATCAAGAGGAATGAGTCTATTGCCTTGAGCTAATGGTTTTATGGAGGATACCCAACCTAAGCTGACTGGAGATCCCAAGTTCTAGGTTCAATGGGACAACCAATCCATAAAACTGGGCATGATCACTGTGGGGGTTACCCCGAACCGACCATTCCTAGGATGAAAACAGTGATACCCGTAGGGAGAGGTTAAGCTTATGCTTTTAATGATTCTTAAGTAGACAACGTATAGTCGGGTGGAGTAAAATACGGGTTTACTCAAAACACTTAAAGAGAATCACCTATGTCAGAGAGAAGATGGGCCGCTTCAAAGAAGAATTGCAAAGGCACAATTCTTTAGAAATCTCGCAGAACCAGGACGGTGTCCACGGCCAAAATGGGCACAATAATGAGAACAGAACAAATCAGGAAGGGCACTTGTGAAGGATATACGATCACTTACACAAGCGGTCGGACAGTTCAAAGGCATCTAGTCACACTGTCTAGTCAGTAAGGAGAATATATCTTTTCGAGGGAAGGTTCAAGGAGCATACTCTACCTATCCTATGCAATGCCTAACCGTAGTAACTATCACCAAGTCAACTCCGTGTCTGACGTGTGCTGCTGGACCATCAATCTCATTCATGTGGGGGATTTTTGGAAATATTAGATATAATAGAGGAAATGGGCTGTTTTGAGCAGTCCAATTGAGAGGAAATTTTGAATGGGCTCGACTACGAGTTAAAGTCGGGACTTAGTTGGAATATGTAGTACTCCGTACAAAGTTTCCAAAACATGTAAGAACACTCAAAATGATTGAGGTATGAATGAGATATAATGTTCCAAAGTGAACCCTTTAGAAATGGGTTTGGGATGCTATCCCACATTGGAAAAAGAAGGGAAAAATTGTGAGTATATAAGGAGATGTGGACAAAGTCATGTTCAAAAAATGAGACATGTGTGGATGTGTGACTACACGCCCCTCGCGCGTACACATACACGCGCGCGCCGCCGTCCGTCCGGCTCGGCTCGGCTCGGGTCGGGTCGGGTCAGTCTCGGTCAAAAGGCGATTTGGGCGAAATGTCTCGGCGTCTCGAAGTTATCTTTATACTGCAATTTTATTCGGTAAAATTTTATTTTACTGAAAATACCTTAATTAATAAATTCTGAATTTTCGGATCCGGATAAAATCGAATTAAACAGATCTGGATAAGTATTGAGATACCAATCCTGATCGTTTTTGAGTTCCTCCAGATACCAATCCTGGTCGGTATAGAGTTCCTCCAGCGCACAACCTCCTCCAGCCTTCACTTATAAATATCCAGCTTGAGGGGCTCGTTTTTTTACACACTTAAGACGTGCACTTCCAGAGCCTTTCCCAGCCAGATTTCTTTTTCCTTCTTCGTTTTTCTTTCGGATACTTTCAGTCGATGATAGTAGACAGATTTGTTCTAGTTCGTTGAGGGTGCGGCGCATCATCGATTCACTGCATCGAGTTGTTGTTTTATCTTGGGAAGCAGACGTCATACACCGTGGTGAAGGCGAATTTGCTTTAAAGAGACAGATATTCTGGACTCGACAGCAACCCTTCCGCTCATTTGCCCGAATGGAATTTTCCTTTTTTTCCTTTAAGGAGACATATAAATATATATATATTCTGTTATTTTTCAAGTAAGCGTTTTCAAAATTATTCAAAAAAAAGGACTCGGGCGCGGCGGTGCAACAACTCGGTATTGGATGAGGTCGGATCTCCAAATTTCCTTGTAAAATCTGCTTCTGTTCGGCGACAGATTCAGTAATCAGTATTACTCAGAATCCGATCTCCACCGTTGAATATATAGATATTTGTGTTAGGAAGTTTCTGCAAAAATTTTACACCTATCCGACGGTTAACGAATCAGAAAACATGTTTTTGTTACGACTGCGCTGTGCAGAAAATTTACGCGCGGAAATTCTCGTCTCTCGTTTTTTTTCTTCTTTCGCGTACAGTTTTGAATCAGATCTTCACCGTTAAATTTGTAGTTCTTGCTACATGGTTCAGAGGGTAAAAAAAATCTGATTTGTTGCAGCTATCGGGTCGGGTCGATCAACAGCCGTCGCGAATGGGATGGAGGAATCCGATCTGGTTCACGGGTTTGGGAGACGAGCTAGCCGGAATCTAGGAAACGAGTCGCGTACGGGCTGGACACGATCGGGCTGGGGTCTCTGGTTCTCGACGGCGCGACTGGAGGTGCACGATAGGACGGCGATCTGGTTCGGGGCGTCATAGAGCAGCGGCGTGGCGGTGGTTCGCGGTTGGATTTTTGGGCGCTAGGTTCGACGAGACGGGCGATGTTGGAGTCCGGTCGCGATGGAGAGGGCGACGTGCAGCAGGCGCTGGCAATTCCTAAAGTCCGAACGGTCGGGTAGGGTGCAGTTGAGCGGCGGTGCTGGTCGGGGAAGGCGACGACTGTTCGGAATTAGAGTAGATGACCAGCGTGGATTTGTGGTCGGCTGATTCTGGGTGATGGACGGTGTCGGCATTGCTGCTTCAATTCGTGAGGAAAAGAGCAGCTAGGGTTTCTCCGGGTTCGATTTTTCGTTTTTTTTTTCGGAATTTTCAGAAAAAACGGGAGAGGAAAAATTTCTTGCTCAGTTGGGGGACTACGTGCTGATAACGTGTTTCAGGAGAAAGTAAAATACTGTAAATACGAGTCAGTCAATTGTATTCATAACAGTGATAGAAGGGCCTTTATATAGGCATTACAATGAGAGTCCTTCCATACATAGGATTCCTAGATAAGGTAAGACATCTAATAGGATCCTACTACCTCTAGAAGGATCTAGAACCTTCCATCTATGTATCTACAACTAGTATTAGGTAAGACACACCACGGGAATAATAATTCCCGGAACAGTTGCTGAATTTGAAAAAAAAAGTAACACTATAATTAAAAGTCAAAGCTAAGTTTTCTCCCAATCTTTGTGCCTACGAATGATGAGAAGACTTTTTCCTTGTCTATTTTTATTGTACCTGGTGCTTAGAGGTGTTCACGGTTCCGGTTCAAACCGCCGAACCGCCAATTTTGAACTGTTGACCACGGTTCGGTTAACCGTTGATCGCGGTTCGGTTCAAAACTGGAACCGTGAATCATTTTTAGACGGTTCGGTTCCGATTCGTCAAAATAACGAACCGCGAACTGGCGGTTCAACCGCTGGTTTCAGAAAAAAAAATTGAAAAATCAAAAATGTGACGTTGTGAACCGGTGGTTCAACCGGGAACCGGCGGTTCAACGGTCACAATTTCAATTTTTTTTTATATTTTTACACCTATAAATACCCCCCTCACATCCTTCATTTTTCTCACACCAACTATCTACTTTCTCTCTAATTTCTATTATCTCAACTCTCAAGTATACTTTTAATTCAAAAAAATGTCAAGTGGTCAATTCAATCGGGGAAAGGAAAAAGCTATCACCGACATTCCTCGACGTGGAAGAGGCAGTGCTAGTGGTAGTACTCCTCCTCCTACTCATACTCCGAGTTCTCACTCTATACCAAGTCCGAATTTTGGAGATTATGTTCCCGATGAATTAACCGAGGAACAAATCAACGAAATGTTTGAAGCCTCAAAATCGATTCATGAAGATGATGAGCAACCAACAAAACCAAAACAAAGGAAACCATCCGAGCTGAAATCTCCATTATTTGCGATCCATTATACAAAAATGGACGATGTTGCATCCGGTCCCGGTCATTTCTTGGCCAAGTGCAACTATTGCGATAAAATGTACAAGTTTAAAAAATGAGGAGGTTACGGGATACTCAATGACCATATACAAAGACAACATCCCGACAAAGTTGGCATCGAGTCTAATCAAACCCAACTTCGAGGCACGGCGACGTCGTCTAATGCCCCCAATCAAGGTAATAGTTCTTTATTTAAATTTAATCCAATTACCGTTAGAAAAGAATTAGCTAGGTTTGTTTGTGGTAAATCTCTTCCTTTTAACTTTGCCGACGACCAAATATATGAAAATTTCACTCAACTAAGTTTTAATCCCGCTAGTAAGAAAATTTCACACTACCGTAACTCGTGATGTTCTAAAAACTACTAGCGAGGCAAAATTAATTTTAGCTAATATATTTTTAAACATAGATCATAAAGTTTGTATATGTTCCGATGCTTGGAGTGATCAATGGGAAGCAAATTCATATATGGGAATTACTTGTATTTGGATTGATGATTCTTGGACTATACAAAAACGTTTAATTGGTTTTAGAGAGTTTAATATCGCACATACCGCCCAAAATATTTCACATAAAATTCATACAATTTTATCTGAATATAATTTAGTACAAAAAATTTTTCAATTTCTTTTGATAATGCTAGCTCCAATACAGCTAGTTTAGAATCACTTATTGCAATATGTGAGCCATCTATTGGTGGTAAATTTTTTCATGTTAGGTGTATTTGTCATGTTCTTAATTTATGTGTTCAAGATGGTTTAACTGTTTTACAAGAAGCATATGCTCCTATCCGTGAAGCAATAATGTATTTAATTAGACATTCGTCTTTAGGTAAAAAATGGAAAAGATATTGCATAAAAAATAATATTCATCCAAAAAATTTTTCAAAAGATGTGCCAAATCGTTGGAATTCTACTTACAATTTGTTAAATGATAGTTATGAATATCGTATTGCATTATGCAATTTTTATAATGAAGAACAAGTACCCGTTTGCTTATTGGCAACTCAATGGGATAAGTGCTCTAGTTTAATGGCACTTTTAAAAAATTTTAAAGAGGCAACTGAGTCTTTGTCCGGTATTTATTATCCTACTTCTACACTTATTGTTGAACATTGTGTTAAAATTGTACTTGTATTCAAGTCTTTAATTAAAGTTCCCAAGTTATTTAATTGTATAAAAGAAATGAGAGACAAATGGATTAAATATTTCGCCTACATTCCTCCAATTTTTTGTAGTTGCTAAACTTTTAGATCCTCAAGTTAGAGAGGAAGGTTTGCTAAAATTACTTTCACTTTACTATAATGCTTTATTTCCTAATCCTATTGCTAATTTTATTCCTCCAAATCCTAGCGATTTAGTTCAAAATGCAAAAAATTCGTTATCGACTCTTTATCGCGAATATGCTTGTAGTTATAGTAGTAGTCTTGATCTTGGTACGGGTTCTTCTTCTCCTGTTCACATTCCTTCTAGTAGTACATCTTCTTTTGGTTTTGCTATTCCGGATCTTAGTGAATGGAATGCCTATCAAGAAGATTTATCCCGAAAACAAACAAGGTACCAAAGTAATGCTTATCAAGAACTTGAAAATTATTTAACTACTTGTGAATTGGGAGCTTTAGAACGTGGTTCGGATGGTAATAACAATCTTCTTAAGTGGTGGGCAAAAAGGTCTACAATCTTTCCTGTAGTTGCCACGATTGCGAAGGAAATACTAGCTGTCCCCGCCTCAACAGTTTCTGTTGAACAAGCCTTCAGTGTAGGAGGATACATTCTGGATGAACGACGATCTCGATTGACGCCTCAAAATCTTGAAGCCCAAGCATTATTGAATGATTGGCAATGTTCTAAAAATCGGTCTGGGGGCCGCTTAGGCGGCGCCTAGGCGCTAGGCGGCCCCCGGGCGCTCCGATTATGCCCTGGATGTTTGTCCTGGGCGTTCGGGTGATTAATCGGCCGCCTAGGCGGACTGGGCGGGCGCCTAGGCGGCTGGGCAGGCGCCTAGGCGGCTGGACGGGCGCCTAGGATGACAAGCTGGGCGGGCGCCTAGGCGGCTGGGCGGGCGCCTAGGAGGGTAAACATTTTATTTTTATTTTTTTATATTAGTGGTACTATAAATTCCTGAATTGAGATACTATAGACTATGTTATGCTTATGTCAATGTTTAACAATTTAATATATGATCGATTATATGTTTGTTTAAATATTTAAATATTAGATGTTTTTTATTCTTTACATATATAAAATTTTTTATATATAAAAATAATTATTATAATAATAATAAATAATTCCATCTAATCCGATTAATCCTCGACTAATCCCCGATTAATCCTCTGGGCGCTAGGCGTTAGCAATCCGAATGCCTAGCGCCTAGCGTTTTTTAGAACCTTGATGATTGGGTGAAAGCCGAGTTACGCCAACAAGAACCAAATTATAATGAACAAGAAGACAGTGATACATATGATACCAGATCTAGCAATGATTCGGTTGACTTGGGTGATTGAACCATCTCCTCTCCGCCTCCACCTCCGCTCCCTAAGGTAAGTATAAGGTAAGTGAACTACGAGGACTTTGATTCCTAAGGTAAGGGGATACGTAGGCAACTTAATCAAAATATTTAAAGTTGAAATTCTTAATTTTAACTTTGAATATTTGAATTAAGCCCAAGTTCATTTTTATTTTTTTTCCTTCCCCCCACCAAATTTAAAAATGAACTACGAGGACTTTGATTTTGATTCCTAAACTATAAAGTTACGGATATCAAATACGTAGGCGCTTAATTCAAAGATTTAAAATTACAAAATTCAAGTTTAGACTTTAATACCTGAATTAAGCTCAAGTCCAATTTTTACCCCATATTTTTCTTTAAAATTAAAACTTAAAATTAAAAAAAAAAAAAAAAACGCCGAATCACGGTGTGGTTCCGGTTCGAACCGGCTTCACTTGCTCAAAACCAGAACCGTGAACCGCTATAAGGCGGTTCGCTTTGCCCGATTTTCAAGAAACCGTAACCGACGATTCACGAACCTATGGTTCAAAAACCGACGGTTTTGAACCGCCGAACACCTCTACTGGTGACTTAATATAAAGAACTAAAGAAGTCGTTTTTTTTCTCACAATATTTCCATCTTTGACTACATTTGAGATTCCGTTTTTTCCCTTTTTTGCTGGGATCATATGATTTGTTTTTGAAAAGAATTTCACTGACTAAATACAACATATTGCGAAAATATACTTATCAACAAAATATACTTTATCCATTATTTTACCACCACATCCATTGATGACCAAAAGAACTAGAAGGTCCGTTTTGAATTTAAAACGTATTTCTGAGAATGTTTTCATGCTATACACAAATATTAACGAACAAATTCAACGGTAAATAAAGTAATGTGCAAACAACAAACAAGTAAAAAAACTGTAAATATCAAAACGTTTGTACTAAAATTGCAAGTTGCAAGTTGAACTGAGTAAAAATCTACGTTTCAGTGATAAGATTTGTTCCAAATATGTGAACATTGTAAGTCACATTTAAACTTAAAGTAGAGTTCTAAAATCTGAAATGAATGAGTACATAAAATTACAAATTAGCTATTTAGAGTTGGATGTGAATAAAAACTAAGATGTATTATTTCAGACCGTTTTTGAAACGGGAACTAAAAAGCCCAAATGCTAGTTATTTTAAAAAAAGTGAAGTTTAAACCAAAAAGAATTTCTAAATAGAAATTTGAGAAAAAATTACCACAACCTTAAATGAATTTAAATTTCTACTTAAAACACAACTTCAAATCTAAATCTAAAGAAAGATAGATTAGTAGGATTTACTTCTTATATTCAATAGATCAACACAAAACAATGTCGTTTTGATCAAAACAACATTGTTTTGTACTTGTGTAGAATTTTGGTGGTGCACGTGTACCAATGTGCTTAAGGTGAGTCCGCCCATGACGCAACATGTTGATTATTTAGATCTTTGAAAAAATAACAGTTAAAGTATGAATTTAACAAGACTTTCAAAATATGACGAATAATTACAATTGAAAGCGAGCATCATAATTGGAATCTACTTTACGTGTAGATAGTCATGGTGTATTTATTTTCTGAAATCCAAAATTCTCAAATTGAGCTTTGTAAATAAATAAAAAATGAGAAAAGTCCACTCTTTTGGAAATAATGGAGAGGCACCTTATAAGTAGAAGAAGGAAACTAAAGAGTACAAAACTCTTGTGGAGTGCCTAGGTGGAAGGGCACACACTAGGACTGCAAACGAAGCGAGCTGCTCGCGAGCATGCTCGGTCAAAGCTCGACTCGAGCTCGAGTTGACCAAGCTCGGCTCGAGCTCGAGCTCGAAAAATATATAGTTCGTGAGCTCGCGAGCGGCTCGCGAGCATTTAATTTTCTTTTACAAGTTTGTTATATATGTATAAATATCCATAATATTTAATTATTTAATAATAATAATAATAATAATAATATTAACAATTACATTTGTTAAAATTGATAGTTTTTATTGCTTTTAACAAAACATAAAAAAAAAAATGCTCGCGAGCGCTCGAAATACTGCTCGAGTCGAGCTCGAATTTTGCTGCTCGTTCGAGCTCGAGATCAGTTAAATAGTAACAAGCATCGCTCGTTAATACCAGAGCTCGACCCGACTCGACTCGTTTGCAGCCCTAGCACACACGCACGCACATTCGTCCGATCAACAGACCAACCAATTCCATTACGTTGGACGGACATAAAAATCTAAAAAAAAGTGTGCGTTCGCCTCAACTATATTTTCCATTGATCGATTCCCATCTGTTTTAATTTATCCATGTTGGAAATTGGTTTTAGAAAAATGAGTTTTAACTCAATTTAAAATCAATTTAATAATGATAAAATATTTAATTCTTGGGAATTAAATAATAAATTGTGAATCTACGCTTCGAGAAGATGAACGTAGGATTTTTATTTTCTCAAAACCGATTTCCGGTGAGTGAGAAATAAATGATTAAAGTTGGCCATTTAATTGAAAAGGTGAAGAGTTAACGAGGTTTGAAAACCCATCTGATATTTGGGCTAAAAGCTATCTGATCTGGGACCTTTCTGATCTGGAACCTGTCTGATCTCGACTGCCTCGATCTGGAACTCCGCGATCCGACTGCCTCGATCTTGAACCCGCGATCTGGAACCTGTCTAATCTGGAATCTGTCTGATCTGGAACCTGTCTGATCTGGAACCTGTCTGATCTGATATTTGGTCTCGTCTGAAATGAAGCAGGTTGAGAACTTAGCTTCTAGAATATGACTCTTCACACTCCATAATATAACGTCCGAATTAAATGAGAATTATGGAGTTTTAATTTGTTGTAACTCCCCACCTTATGGAGATTTAATTTGTTGTAACTCTTGAGATGGAGGATTACTTAGAATTAATGGCACTCTAATTTATTGTAACTCCCCACACGATGGAGTGGAATTGGACCCTATAAAAGGGGGTCTTATGCATTTCATTTCAAACAACCAGAACATAACAAAAATACAAGCATACCACATATTGCTGTATATTTCCCTCCTGTCTCGTGCCCAGTTTTCCAGCACTTGAACATTCACCGGGGTTCTGAGTTTTGGAGAGCACCTAACTCAGAAACATATAGCAGTTGTATCTTGGGGACATATTGCCTGAGCCGTCTGCTCTTATACGGGGGCAAAATTGTCTTACAGAAAGAGTTATCTCGCCTCTGCTAAAATTATAATTTTTAATTCAGCTCTTTAATTTATTAAGATTGTAATAGGTTGTCTTTCTTTGTAATTTTTATTGTAATTACATTGTTGGAAATTCACAGAGGATCCAACAATCGTAAGACAATTTTTATTTATATTCTCTGTAATTTCCAATGGCGACTGATGCCGATGCTGCCGCCGCCGTTGCTGCCGCTGCCAAAGCTGCTGCACCTACCATTGCAGTTCAGGCTGAGAAACCCGAGAAATTTTCGGGTGTTGATTTTAAGAGATGGCAGCAAAAGATGTTGTTTTATCTCACTACCCTGGGGCTTGCTGTTTACCTCAAGGATGATCCTCCTGTGGTCAGTGAGACGGAAACTGATCGTACGAAGCATTTTTCTTACGATCAATGGTTTAACGGCGACTTTATGTGCCATAATATAATATTGAATGGGCTGATTGATTCTCTGTACAACGTGTACAGTCATATCAAGACTTCCAAAGAGCTCTGGAATTCTTTGGAGAAAAAGTGTAAAACCGATGATGCTGGTGCCAAGAAATTTGTGATCAGACGCTACCTGGATTTTCAGATGACGGACTAAAAAACCGTTATCGAACAAGTCCCACAATTTCAATTGATTGTGCATGAAATCAATGCTGAAGGAATGATCCTTCCTGAACCATTTATTGTGGGAACGGTAATTGAGAAGTTGCCTCCTAGTTGGAAGGACTTCAAAAATTACCTGAAACACAAACGAAAGGAAATGAGCTTAGAGGATTTGGTTGTTCGACTCAGGATTTATGGCATTCTAGATTGGGACATGTTGGTCTAAAGTCAATTAAAAGACAAATTAATCTAGAATTAATTCCAAAAACCCATGTTGAACTTAATAAGAAATGCGAAGTATGTGTTGAAGCAAAAATGGCTAAATTGCCTGTTCATTCAGTGGAAAGGAATACTACTCCTCTAGAATTAATTCACACTGATGTGTGTGACTTAAAATTTGTGCAAACTAGAGGAGGTAAAAAATACTTCGTCACTTTTATAGATGATTGCACAAGATATTGCTATGTGTTTCTTTTGAGAAGCAAAGATGAAGCAATCGAGGCATTTAAGAGGTATAAAAATGAAGTTGAAAATCAACTTAACTGTAAAATAAAAGCAGTCCGAAGTGACAGAAGAGGTGAGTATGTAGCACCGTTTGAACAATTATGTGCTGATTCAGGCATAATTCATCAAACGACTGCTCCTTATGCTCCTCAGTCAAATGGAGTTGCCGAAAGGAAAAATAAAACCCTGAAAGAAATGATGAATGCTTTATTAATAAGCCCAGGGTTGCCGCAGAACATGTGGGGGGAAAGCTATTCTTACAGCTAACCACATTCTGAATAAAGTGTCACACAAAGGGAAAGATAAAACTCCGTATGAGTTATGGAAAGGGCGCAAGCCTTCTTTCAAATATCTTAAAGTGTGGGGGTGTTTGGCAAAGGTTGAAGTACCTGAACCAAAACATGTAAGAATTGGTCTAAAGACAGTTGATTGCATATTCATAGGTTATGCATGCAACAGTAGTGCATATCAATTTCTGATTCATAAATCTGAAATTCCTGATATGCATGAAGAAACTGTCATTGAATCAAGAAATGCCATTTTCTTTGAAAATGTTTATCCTTGTAAAGAGAGGATTGTGACAAACTCAAACAAAAGAACTCTTGAAACTGCAATTAGTTCAAATCCTATAAATGAAGACCCAATAAAGAGTAAGAGAGCTCGAAAGGCTAAGTCATTTGGTCCTGACTTTGAGATTTTTGCAGTTGACGATGATCCAAAGACTATACAGGAAGCTTATGCTAGTCCTGATGCTCCTTTTTGGAAGGAAGCTATTTATAGTGAAATGGATTCCATCCTGCAAAATTCTACTTGGGAACTGGTTGAACTTCCTCCAGGATGTAAGCCTTTAGGATGTAAATGGATCCTAAAGAGGAAATACAAAAATGAATGGTCGATAGACAAGTTTAAGGCCTGGCTTGTTGCCAAAGGGTTTAAACAGAAAGAAGGTTGTGATTTCTTCGATACATATTCACCAGTAACCAGAATAACTTCCATTCGAGTGCTTATTGCTATTGCTGCATTGCACAATCTTGAAATTCATCAAATGGTTGTGAAAACTGCATTCGTAAATGGTGAACTAGAAGAAGAAATTTATATGGAACAACCTGAAGGTTTCATTGCGCCTGGTCAGGAAAAGAAATTGTGTAAACTGTTGAAGTCATTATATGGACTAAAATAATCTCCTAAACAATGGCATATAAAGTTTGACACAATTATGTTGGAAAATGGATTCAAGATCAATGAATGTGACAATTGTGTGTATATTAAAGGCACACCGGAGTCATTTGTCATAGTTTGTCTATATGTAGACGATATGTTGATCATGGGTAGTAGCAATGAAGTAATTATGAATACAAAAAAGATGTTAAGTAGAAACTTTGACATGAAGGATTTGGGTTTAGCTGATTTAATTCTTGGAATTAAAATTACCAGAAAGTCAGAAGGTATCTTCTTATCACAATCTCATTATGTTGAGAAAGTGCTCAAGAAGTTTAACGCTTTTGACAGACCACCTGTTAAAACACCTGTTGATACCAGTATTCACTTAAGTAAGAACAGAGGTGATCCAGTGACTCAAGTCGAATATTCAAGAGTAATCGGAAGCTTGATGTACATTACAAATTGTACACGACCAGACTTGCCATTTGCTGTAAACAAGTTGAGCAGGTTCACTAGTAATCCGAGTAAAGAGCACTAGAATGCACTGACTAGGGTTTTAAGATACTTAAAGTACACCCTATGCTATGGGCTATTTTATAGTAATTATCCTGCAGTTTTGGAAGGATATACTGATGCTAATTGGATTTCAGACACGAAAGACTCTCACTCTACAAGTGGGTATGTATTTACTATTGGGGGTGGAGTTATATCTTGGAAATCAAGCAAGCAGACTTGTATAGCCTGATCCACCATGGAATCGGAATTTATAGCTCTAGATAAAGCTGGAGAAGAAGCTGAATGGATCCGTAACTTTCTTGAGGATATTCCATGCTGGAAAAAGCCTGTGCCTAGTATTATGATCCATTGCGATAGCCAAGCTGCAATTAGAAGAGCACAAAGCCTTATTTCTAATGGTAAGTCTCGACACATTCGTCGGAGACATAATACCGTGCGGTAATTGATCAAAAATGTAGTTATATCTATTGACTATGTGAGGTCAAATGTTAATTTGGCGGATTCACTCACAAAAAGTCTGAATAGAGATCAATTTCATAAACTGCTAGAGGGAATGGGATTAAAATCCACATCTTGAAAGAACAATCATAGTGGTAACCCAACCTTGAAGACTGGAGATCCGAGAAACTTAGTTCAATGGAAAAACAAAATTATGAAAATTTATTGAAAAGCGCTTATAATAAATCCATCCCTATAGAGCAGAATAAGTGTTAAGTCCTGTGATTGTGGTGAGGTTAAGTCTCTGGATTTTTAATGGTTCCTTGTTCTTGGAAAGGAGAAGTATTGCAGGATACTTTATAAAAGGAGACCATCTAAGTGTGAGGACGGGCCGCCTCGAATAAACACTTAGGAAACCAAGATGTTGTCCATGGCCAAAACGGACACAACTATGAGAACGGAAGGTGTTGAGACATTGTTGTGTAAGTGTCGTTGACTCGGTATACACCAAGGAGGATTAGTTCAAGGCACAATCTCCACTAAGCCGCCAGTATATCCAACGATATTTTACTAAGGAAGGTTCAAAGCCACAAACTACCTTTCCCCATGCAGCAGTGTTTTACGAAAATTGGGTATATGAGTCTACATTCATGCATGCATTTATTTTCACTCATGTGGGGATTGTTGGAAATTAGTTTTAGAAAAATGAGTTTTAACTCAATTTAAAACCAATTTAATAATGATAAAATATTTAATTCTTTGGAATTAAATAATAAATTGTGAATCTATGCTTCGAGAAGATGAACGTAGAATTTTTATTTTCTCAAAACCGATTTCCGGTGAGTGAGAAATAAATGATTAAAGTTGGCCATTTAATTGAAAAGGTGAAGAGTTAACGAGGTTTGAAAACTCATATGATATTTTGGCTAAAAGCTGTCTGATCTGGGACCTATCTGATCTGGAACCTGTCTGACCTGGAACCTGTCTGATCTGAAACATGTCTGATCTTACCTGTCTGATCTGGAACCTGTCTGATGTGACCTGTTTGATCTGACCTGTCTGATCTTGAACCTGTCTGATTTGGAACCTGTCTGATCTGGAACCTGTCTGATCTGATATTTGGTCTTGTCTGAAATGAAGCAGGTTGAGAACTTAGCTTCTGGAATATGACTCTTCACACTCCATAATGTAACGTCCGAATTAAATGAGAATTATGGAGTTTTAATTTGTTGTAACTCCCCACCTTATGGAGATTTAATTTGTTGTAACTCTTGAGCTGGAGGATTAAAGAGAATTAATGGCACTTTAATTTGTTGTAACTCCCCATATGATGGAGTGGAATTGGACCATATAAAAGGGGGTCTAATGCATTTTATTTCAAACAATCAGAACATAGAAAAAATACAAGCATACTACATATTGGTGCATATTTCCCTCCTGCCTCGTGCCCAGTTTTCCAGCACTTGAACGTTCGCCGGAGTTCTGAGTTTTGGAGAGCACCTAACTCAGAAACATATAGCAGTTGTATCTTGGGGACATATTGCCCGAGCCGTCTGCTCTTATACAGGGGCAAAATTATCTTACGGAAAGAGTTATCTCGCCTCTGCTAAAATTGTAATTTTTAATTCAGCTCTTTACTTTATTAAGATTGTTTTGTTTTGGTGCAGACTTTATTAAGATTGTAATATATTGTCTTTCTTTGTAATTTTTATTGTAATTACATTGTTGAAAATTCACGGAGGATAAACTACAAGTAAAACTATCTCTACGACTGCAACTCTTTTTTATTCTTCTTTTTTATGAACTCTTTGAGTTTATAAAGAAGAAATTATATCAAGTTGTTTTCTAGGTGCTAGAATCAATTTGAAGTCATTGTGGGAATCAGTCAGATTATGAACTGGCTATTGATATTATTAAAGGTCTATTTTATTATACTGTGTAACTCGTTACTATCTTAATTTTATATTATTTCCTTCATGTATGATTTTCTTTCTCCACCCACACCCAAGACACCACGAGAAAAATGGTCCAGCATTTTATCACTAATGGTGTGCACTTATATTGTTTACCCTGTGAAGTCATTTTCGTTGCAATTAGATTAGGAACGGTAATGGGGCGAGTTGCGGTGGGTTTTTAGCATTTCCACCCTTGTTTCATGTAGAATATTAAGGCGCGACAGGGTGGATTGAATGGGGTATGGTGCGGAAGTTGGGGTGGGCGGAGCCCCATTATTTTTATAATTTAAGTAATAGATTTAATCTCAATTTATATACCTTAATAAAAATATATAAATATATTTTCTGATAAGTTTTATATACTATTTTTGTTAACACTATTATAAATTACCATCTATTACATTTAAAAGATACATATTAGATGTCAATTTAAATTAATAATTATAAATATATATCATATATAAATTATACCTAATTTACACATGTGTATCTGGATCAAGGTGGGAGCGGGACGGGAGACCTACACTCGTTGATACAGTTGGGGTGGGGATTACCCATTGGGTTCGGGTTGGGTGCGACTTTCCCAATTGTGTTCAGGATATTTTGCCATCTCTATATTAAATACCAAAGAGATAGTATTAGCTTCTCTTAATTAAGATAATAGTTATTTAACTTGATGATACTCAATCGGATCTGATCTGACATCCACTAAAACCCTTAGCATCTAGCTCATCATCTACGCGGCTCCCAACCAGAGCGATCCGATCAAAGACCGAGTGTGTCTGGCCCGATCGTGTTTATTTTTCTTATTTCATATGGAATCGATCCCCTTGGACCCCCCCTCCCTCCGCCCATGTCAAGACGTATGTGGTAAAAGTTGCAATGGCGAGATGGAACGAATTAGTTGGATAATATTGTAGGTATCCGTCAAAAAACGTCAGAAAATATGAAAAATAAACCAAAAAGAAAAAGAGAAAGATATTATTTTTGGTGCTTTTCTACAGCCAGGCCAAGAAAATTTGACCTGATGTTAAGTCGGTACTAAAATTATATTTTTGTTCATATTTGTTGATTCTAATTTGTATATCTTGTTATGATTGAATTATGCGATTTCGATAATACCAAATTATAATCATATTAATATAATTAGATGTTTTTTATAATCAGGTCGGGGAAAACTTAATTTTATATTAGATCGGTACTAAAATTATATATTTTTTTATATTTGTTGATTTCAATCCACACAGTCCAACCTTAACAAAATAAATATATAAATTAGAATCAATAAATATGAATAAATATTGAATTTTAGATCAATTCTTCTAATCAACGGCAGAAAAGCCCTGCATCGCCCGCGTTCAAATCGGAGACATGGACGTGACAACCAACCATACCTAGGGATGGTAAAAAAAAAATCACGGGTACGGGTACCCGCGTTTTTTTACCCGAATGGGTTCAATTCGGGTAACAAAAGTCGGGTTCGGGTCCGGGTCCGGGACGGGTAGAGAAAAATAAGTTCGAGTCCGATTCGGTTCCGGGGTATGGAGTACTCACCCCGAACCCGCCCCGATATATATATTTCAACTCAAAGATGGTACAGGAAAAGGCTTATTTGAGATCATGTTGAGTTTCCACCAAAGGGACTAGATTCTTCCTCGACCAAAAAATCAACTAAACCTTAAAGAACCAGTAGCCAATAGAATTAAGTTATCCTCGATTCCCCATCGCTGCTATCGCACCTATCGCTTTAAGTCGAATTCAAGGAGAACTTTGAAGTGGGAAGAAGACAGTATATATATATATATATATTAATTTAGTAATAAATTAAAATTAGTAATATATATATATATATATATATATAAAATTAATCCGAGAAAAAAAATATTAATCCGTGGGTACCAGAACCTAGCGGGGCGGGTCTGGGGCGGACCCGGAAAAAAATTAGCGAGTCTAGGGCCAATTTTTAACTACGAATCCGGGTCGGGACCGGGTATTGCCAGACCCATTGCCATCCCTAACCATACCACGACACTAGTTGTGAACAATTGAAGGCGTTCTTAAATAAAACCAAGAAACAAGGGATAATTTATAAATACAAAAGTAAAAAGTTATCTTTGGCTTATTTGAGATCATGTTGAGTTTCCACCAAAGGGACTAGATTCTTCCTCGACCAAAAAATCAACTAAACCTTAAAGAACCAGTAGCCAATAGAATTAAGTTATCCTCGATTCCCCATCGCTGCTATCGCACCTATCGCTTTAAGTCGAATTCAAGGAGAACTTTGAAGTGGGAAGAAGACAGTATATATATATATATATTAATTTAGTAATAAATTAAAATTAGTAATATATATATATATATATATATATATAAAATTAATCCGAGAAAAAAAATATTAATCCGTGGGTACCAGAACCTAGCGGGGCGGGTCTGGGGCGGACCCGGAAAAAAATTAGCGAGTCTAGGGCCAATTTTTAACTACGAATCCGGGTCGGGACCGGGTATTGCCAGACCCATTGCCATCCCTAACCATACCACGACACTAGTTGTGAACAATTGAAGGCGTTCTTAAATAAAACCAAGAAACAAGGGATAATTTATAAATACAAAAGTAAAAAGTTATCTTTGGCGTCGCCCGGATTTGAACCGGAGACCTTCAGTGTGTTAGACTGACGTGATAACCAACTACACCACGACACCAATTTGAACACTTTTTGTTTATCATTTTATAAAACGACGGTGAATGTCGAGTCAAACAAATTTGGGTATATGTCCTTTTCCTGCGTCCATTAAAATATTGACTTCAAACGAATATTTGTCCACCACTTTGGGAGTCATGAAAAAATTCCAACTTATTTAAGAAAATATACTTCATGTATTGGATTTTTATTTATATTATTTTTATTTTGAATTGACAGACCTGGATAATCTATAAGGGCTCCAAAGTAATTTATAAGGGTCATTCCCTTATCACATCTAAAAAACTTGATAATGTTAGGGAGTTCAATAAAAAATCTTGATATTTATTGCATGATAGAGATCAATATATAACATCTTGTCTCATATGCATATGTAAAAGGTCAAAACACAAATCACTGTCAAAAGAATATATGTGGTGATTATGCCATTGACTATGTGTACCTATTTTCATATTTTTGCTTGAGATTATGCAATATTACATGCAACTCTATTTATTCGTTTCAGACTCACTATTGGCCATTCATTTGGTTTCAACTCTGCGTATTAATTGGTAATCAGATATGAGTCTGACATCTCCTATTTATGCATATTTAATTGTGCAACTTTTGTGCCGATTATGTTTGCACAACGCAATTAGATGAGTCCTTAGCAATGAATATATATTTACGTCGGATATGAATTTCAATTATATATTACGTGGAACTTTTGATAAGTAATCTCTTTACCCCATGTTTTTGCAAATTGTTGTTTTGCTATTATTAGTAAAGTTAATAGTTGTTTTATCTTGGTCATGTATTAAATTAACATCGATTTTAATGGGAAGCTTGTTAATTAATATATGTAAGTAGAGGTGGCCAGTGGGCCGGCCAGCCTGACTGCCCAAATGGATTTTCTAGGCCCGGCCGATCGGCCAGCCTGCCCGGGACCGAGCCCACCTGTCATCCGGCCTCATCCCGAATTCCACCAGCCAGCTCAGCCCGGCCTCAACCACTCCACCCCTAGCCTACTTCACCCCACCCCCAGCCCACCCCAAAGCCCACCATTCGAATTTAAATGGTTGGCTGGCCATGCCATGTGGCACCAACCTATTGGTTGGTTGAACCAACTTGGTTCACATAGCCGTTGGGTTGCCAACGGTCAGCCAACCTTCAATTTTTTTTTTTTTTTTGAAAAATTCATTTTATAAATACCAACACATCTTAACCATTTTCCCATACCATTATCCACTCTTCTTCTTAATTCTCAAGTTTGCACAATTCTCAAGTTAATTTTCACAACTTGTAACCTTGCATTATTAATTTTTGTTAAGTACCTTTATATAATTGTATAATACTATGGCAGACGGATCAAGGAACGTTCATCATGAAGGAACCGGCGACAATGAAACCAACTTGCATTTCGGTAAGTTTACTACTTCTACTTTGTATTATTTTTATATTTAGTAGAGTTTATTTATTTAGTACTCCCTCCGTCCACCAACCATGTGCATTGTTTTGACCGGCACGTGTCTTAATATTTCAGTTGACTTAGTTGGTTAAGAGTGTTGAGAGTGGAGTAAGAGCCCCACTTGTGGTAAATTTTTTTGCCAAAAATAAACAATGCACATGGGTGGCGGACGGAGGGAGTACTTATTATCATAAGTTGTTATTAGTTCACAATCTCTCTCAAGACTCTACTACGTCTACCATGCCACCTCCATCCGAACCTACGACCGAAGCTTCAAATAAAAATCAAAAATCATGGGTTTGGGCATTTTATGAGAGGGCTATCGGTACCGTACCAACGCATTGTAAAATGATATGTCTTGTATGCAAAAATCAAAAGAAAACTACTACTTTTTCTTGAAAAATTGGTACCGGAACCGGAATACTATCTCATCATTTGGCAAATGACCATGGTTTGACTAAGGATAATCGTTTGGAAAATTACTACTATTGATTATTATTATAATGCATTAGGTGATACTTCTTTTGATAGTGAGGAGTACGTAAATGAGTGTGTCAAAATATTAGCTTCATTAGTTGATTTGTACATTAAAAAATATAAACTGGAGGTTCTTGCCTCTCAGTGAACTTCAAAAAATAAAGGTAGATTTGATCAATTTACATCTTCAATTCTTTTCAAAAAACCAAAATCGTCATCAAGCTCTAATTCTTCAACTTCTTCTAGTCAAATCTTAAATGAGTATTTTACGTGTTCACATGAACTTGATGCTGATTTTGAGATTTTAAAATGACGGAAATTACGTGAAGAACAATATCATATATTGGCTAGAATTCCAAGGGATCTCCTTATCGTTCCAGCCTCTACAATTGTTTCGGAGTCTGCTTTTAGGGCAGGTAGAAGAGTTATAACAGATAAACGAACATCTTTATCGCCTGACGGTAACATCACCTACCTTTAAGTTCCAGGTAAGTAAAGAGGTAAGTAAAAAGAACTACGTGGACTTTGATTCCTTAGGATACGTAGGCAACTTAATTTTAAAGATTAGATTAAATTTCAAAAAATAATCTAATTTTTACAAATTAAGTCCAAGTCCAATTTTTTTTCCTTTTCTCCCCATTTAATTTAATGTTAATATATCTTAAAAATTCCAAATGAATTTTTTTAAACAGATTGAAACAGTTTTTTTTACTAAGTTTTACATTTTTTCTTAATTCAAAATGATTTTTGTAAATTGATTTTTTAATTAATATTAATTAATTTTTTTTTAAAATTGAAAATAGATTTTTACAAATTGATTTTTATGAATTTTTTTACACTTCCGGCCCAAGCCCGTCCCGTCCCACACCGGCCCACGACAAATGGGCGGGCTGTAATGGCCGCCACCTCTGGCCAACTTCGCTAAATACATGGGCCGGTCTGTCTGAGCCCACTACTGTCGGCCCGGCCCATGGCCACCTCTACATGTAAGTAAACACCGTAATCGAACAGTCTTACAATATTATTTTTAAAATAATATTCCTTTAGATAGTTAGTTCCTATCATAAAATAATTATTATTATTATCATTTGAAGTTTAAAACTAGTAAACTTATTTAGAAAAATCAATTCCTTTCATTATTATTAAATACGACGGACCCCCCCTGAGTCATTTATATAGACAATATGGGTTACTATACGGATCTTAAGGAGGATTATAACAAAGACTCGTAATAGATCTCATTTTCTCATATTAAGTCTTTCTTAATATAGTTGAGTCCACTTATATTAATTCATCCGATTTAAGAATTAATATTGCACTTTCTGCCTGAATCCCAATCTAACATCAATCGATTTTCATTTATATACCAGTAGATGCTTTTTGTATTTATTAGAAATGAATAGAATCGAGTTTATTAAAAAAATAAAATAAATAAAATATTAATATTTATGTATAGATAAATTAGATATTAAATAAAATAAGTTCGTACATATTTGGTCCATTGAGGTTTACTTAATAATTTACCAAATTAAATTTTATAATAAGAATAAAACAATTCATTTGGCAAACTCTAACCAAATTAAAGTGATGATGTAAAATTAATATGAGGTGGTAAAATACATATTTATTTAAAATATTTATTTGGTTATGCAATCAGTGGAGTGTTATTGAAAATCAAGGTGGAATAGAAAATTTAAATAAATAAGAATATAAAAAATAAAAAATACCACGTATGAGAGAGTTAACATGTTAGGAATATAATTTTAATATTTTGATGATGTCATACCTGTATTCAAGATTACTTCAAATGTATGTACTTGGCATTGTAAAGAAGAACCTAATGAGTATATTATATAGGCCTTTAAACGTTTCGGTTAAGTATTGATCATGTTGATAAAGTATAAAATTGGCTAAGTATAGAACAGACATATTATCAACCGAGGTTTTAGTCAACACAAGATATCAGGTTGGTTTGACCAATAAAATATCAGGCGAGGTTTTGGTCAAAACATAATATCAATTGAGGTTTGACCAAGTATGAAGTACAACCGAAATGTCTCAGAAGACAAGTTTTGTCTAAATACATAACAGCCAAAATATCAGCAGAGGTTTTGGTCAAAGCATAATATCAGTTGAGGTTGACCAGCTTTCTGAAGACCTCATATCAAACAGCTTTTATCGAGGGAGAACATCAGCCAGGTTTGACCAACATATCAGTCAGGTTTGACCAAAGGAAATATCATATGAGTTTACCTCAGCCGATGTATCAGCCAAGTTTTGGATATCAACTGTCCACGTCAGCAAACGTTGAAAAGTCAACAATAACGGCAAGACTCATGTAGACGCAAAAGCCAAGGGGACAAAGTGATTGATTCCCGGAAGTTAAGGAATATTCTATTCCTGGAGATTCGCACCAGAAGAATTTCTAATTATAGTAATCAAGAAAAGCGGCGCAACAGGAAGATACATCTTCAAACGGTCAGATTTTAAGAAAGAGACGGTAACACCCCCAATCCACTGAAGGATATTACACGCCGTAGACCTTTTTCTCAAGGATCTACCAGGCTGGTAACTAAAATCAAACATCTCAACATCGCCTTTAAGGCTAAAATGACTCAGTAGGCCGATTTGCTCTTTCAATCAATACATACAACTCAATCACAATACGTGCCCACGTAGGGGTCAAAATATAACATACTCCCATACAACGGGGGAAATACTGCAGCGGAAATAAAGTACGACCAAACCAATATGACATCGTATGGATCCTCATGTGATTAATATCAATCATCTCTCACCATCCTTCATGCCGACCCTGTGTTATGCTCCCCAAAACCTGAATGCAATATAGACATCCACCCCCGATTACTCGGAGGTTAGCAAAATCCCACTATTTTGCTAGTGCAAGTACATAATCATACAAAATGTAACAAATAAATAGAAATCACGAATTGGTATGATAATTAACTACCAAAGCCTTCCCGAGAGGTTTTATTAATTAGAAAGCAATCAATGAAGTGTTTGAAAATAAATTCCTCATCTCGGGGATTTTAAAAGTAGAAACCTTGTTGGACCTCAAGTCCTTAGCTGAAAAATAACTATTTCAAAGCGAATGAGTCTCGGCCCAAAATTAACTTTCCATAAAACGACCTTTACAAAACCATTGGGATCTCATCCCAAATCTCATCAAATTACAGTGCACGGGAACAATAGCAAGGTCCATTTCCCAACATCAAACACTCACAACTAAAGGACTAAACACATACAACAAAATACTCTAGTGCCATCCTAGCAAAGTATGCCAAATGAACGACTTACCTCTTACACATTTAGTCAATGCATGCAATCATGAAATCACCGTTCAAAAACACTCGTTTCCAGAAATGCCATAATTCAAAACACATTTGTAAAATGCACCACAATTAACCGTCGATCCACCCCTCCGTGGACCCCTACCGAGACCCCGTCGGATTTAACCCGTAGTGTTTAAAAGCAAAGCTCGTCGATCCACCCATCCGTGGACCCCTACTGAGACCCCGTCAGATCTAACCCGTAGTGAGCATACACACACGTTACTCATGCAATACTAATATGCTAAGAATGTAAGCTCATTAAGAATACTTACTAGAGATGGCCACTTACCTGACACCGTTATCGTACTCATCACAATACCTCCATCATGAACAATCAATCACAACACAACAACACAATTAACACGGAATACACAATTCCACAATATTAAACAAGCACGGAAATCATTAAAGCCCTCAACGTTCAAAATAATCAAATCAAAATCAACTCACACGAATCATATTCACGAGGGTAAACCAACCATCGTAAATCCAATATGTAAACTTTATTTGTAGGATACAAATCGCATAAGAAAGTACTTGCCTCGAAACCACGATCGAAACAAGACGATGAACGAGATGCGGAGAATCGACCAAAGTGAGGAGACCCGAACCGTCTATGAACTCGCCGACTACGCCGAACGACAACTCGCGACAATAAAATACAAACGACAACCACAACAATGAAAATGAATTCCAAAGTATGACCCAAAGTCGCCGAATTAAAAGAACAAACGACGGAAGTTCAAGGGTTTCCCCCAAAACGGCCAAGAACACGAATCGACCCGACAAAAATATAAAAACGGAATTCCAACCCGTGGGCTATGATCAACATGACTAAATAACAACAATAGAACCAGCAATCTCGGATTAAAACCATGAAATCAAGACAAACCCCCAAATATCACAAATCTAGGATTTTAGGAAATATCTTGATTCACAAAAGAAGAACTATTGGTAGATGATTAGATGATGATGAACACGAGGAATGCCCACCTAGATGATCACCATCATCGAAGCCTGAAGAAAACTTGTCCAAATCTGCCTCAAAACGCCAAGAACACTGCAAGGACTATGGAGGAAGGAAATGACCCGAAATCGGTCAACCCTCAAATATATATATATACCTGCGGAAGGCTAACGTACGTAAGCAATAAGCCTTAACGTACGTTAGTGATGTTATGTATGTAAGGTACAAGCCATTACGTACGTAAGAGTCATCCAGACTCTACTGCCCGAAATCCTGCTCGTGCTAGCGTACGTAACGAAGGCCGCATTACGTACGTAAGGAAGCATCACTAGCGTACGCTACACGTATGGTAGCGTGCGCTAATGGGGTACTCCAGTACCCACTGGTTCTGAGTCTGCAGCTCGATAGCGTGCGCTAAGTAAATGCATTAGCGAGCGCTAATGCACCCAGAACTATAGCAATAGAGTTCTCAAAAATGGGTACAACGATGGACTCCTTCGATCGAAATATCAAGTTCAAGATACGCATGGAAAGCTCCAGAATAAAATCATACTAAGAGCTTGAGTTCTAATCAAAGTCACACGCGACCATGAAAAGGGTCGAGACAACAAATACAAATGCGGATACCCACAACTTCGGAAAATTATAAAATAGCCCAAAATACCTGAAAATCACGATACGTGATCGAATAACCAAACCGAAGTTCACATCACATCTAGAAACGTTAAATGAACTTACGAGGAACCCGAAACAACAGTTTCGAACGAGATTCGCAAGAATCGAACTCAAGCGCGGAAAAGTCGCTTAAGAACACGGAACTCAACAAAACAATACCGAAACAAACTCGGATGTCAAAAAGTGCAGAATTAATTATTCCCAGAATGACGAAATGGCCACAAGCTAGTCGTCAAAACATACTACCGCCAAAAAAAGAAAATCATCGAAAATTAAAATTGCGGATATTACATACTACTATCCTTAAAAGAAGTTTCGTCCCGAAGCTTAAAATAAGTAGGGAGGAGCAAAATCCCACTAGGAACATCTCAACGAAATTCACAAGAATCGCATAGCTTACGCCTATCGGCGAGACGCTACAAGAACACAAAGGAACATACGGCATGGAAACACGCTCAACGACAACCATCACAGTGCCACAAGCACGGCATAACACAATCAACAAGTGCCAAACATCGCCTAACTGATAACACAATCAAGTCAATTTTCCGGACCATCAAGAGACAAAAGGCACATATTACAAGAAAACACGCACAGTCGAAAAATAGAAATGAAACGTACAACGATCCGCAAGGGTAACCACGGAGAACTCTAACCACGCCGAAATTCGCGAAAACCACACTAGGCATCTCCGTGTCCCTTCGGATCAGAGATGAAAACTCGATCCCCGAACCTCTCAGCTACCATCTCGCAATGCACGGCTCGGTGTCCCAATTGACCGCAGCCGAAACAGCTGACTAACGGTGAACGACAATCCTTCACTGAATGAGATCAGGCATTCAACAATCGGACAACCACGATTGAATCTCAATGATCGAACAACACGATCGAATACAATGATCGAACCGAAACGGTCGAATAACAACGATCGAACAATAACGATTCGACTCCAATGATCGAACAATAACGATCGAACTCCAATGATCGAACAACAATAATCGAACAACAACGGTCGAACAACGACCCTGAAGTTCACACTTCAACTCAAGGTATTAAAAGAACTTGTATAAACTAAAAGATGTTAATTTCGAACAAGGTTCACAAGAATCGAACCGAGCTTGGAAAAGTCAGAACGATAAACAGATTGATCCAAAACAAGGTCACAACCCATTCGAACGATGACCACCGAGATACCGAACAAGTTTATAAATTACCAACGAACACGAGCGAGTAGATAGAATCGAGAAAGAGACAGTGCAAAATTAAAAAATAATACGGGTATTACATCCAACCTCTTATAAAAGAAGTGTCGTCCCCGAAACTCACAACAACGAAAGCAATGTGACAACACAACAAGCAACCGACAGAAACATCTTTCAAAGGCCTCTCCAAGCTGATCTGATAACTGTGCTGAGGTTCGTACCCCGAAAGACTCGGTAACCAACTCGCAAAACTGGATCCTGTGTCCCTCGAGTCCACACTTGTAATCTGCTATTGGCGGGGAACGACAATTTGCACGTACATGCTCCGGCACATTACAGATGAAACACCTCGGCACACCGAAAGTACAACTGCTAGGTACAATGGAATATAACATCGCAAAACAACATACCGGAGATGCCAACTCAGCACAACATATCCACGTAAGGCAACCCACATACACCAAATCACAGCAACGACGACATACATTCGGCGATTTCAACGGTCCGAACGATAACCAGCACATAATCGCAAGACATCATGAAACAATCACAGATGTACACAATCATACAAACCCAAGCTCTAACAGCTCGCACAGGTGCGGTAACACGCAAATCACCACAAAACGACAACATTAAATACTAACATTACACCTCTCACAGAGGGCTAACATAACAATTGCATGGCGAACGACTCAACGCTCTACCAATTCAATCACAACTCAGGGGCTAACACCCTAACGAAAGTGCAAACATCATATATATTCTCGGACCGCAAACAGGAATGATAGGTTTTAAAAACAAAAACCACCTTTTCGAAAATAATTTTGGAAACATCAGTTGATCTTGAGTATCATATTTTGAAAAAGTAATACAAACATGAAACATCGTTATCGAGACTTTGAACAACCATCTTGCGTTTGATAAGATGAGAACACCTTTCTTTAAATTAAAACTTTCAGAAATATTCGACCTTCGGGTCTAAGCAAGCGCGTTTCTAAATTACTGAGAATATCTCAAAATATTTTGGTCCTCAGAGTGAATAATTTTGAAACATACAGTGGCACTAGTAGGCACCTTTGAAAATACCGCAAGAAAATAATACATTTTAAAGGTACGTCTCAAAATTTATTTTCTAAGATACTCAAGGTTTTCAGAAATCCAATAGGCCATAATGACCTAAACTCACGCATATCAACATTCGCTTATACACATCGTAGTGCACGCATCGAATCGCTCAGATTCAAAGTAAGACATGTCCTTTCCCAGAAAACAAGCAGTCAAATATCACAGTCGAAACCCGCCTAGGATCGGGGCGAAACCACTGATCCCATTCGAGGCATCTAAGGACCCTCCCGAACTGGCCAGCGAACAAACTCGTGAATCCGGAGTGAAGTCACGGATCCCCCCAGGCCTCGTCGGACCCTCCCGGAGTGAGCAAATCAAACACATATACATTCCCATTCCATACTAAGCACAAATGTTTCACAAGAATACCCGCAAAACGAGCAAATTATTTTGAAATACATACGCAACGGACGAAACCAACAGTAAAAAATACATTAGCAGCGACACCACTCCTCATATAAACAAAATATGAGAGTCGAATAACCACATATCACGAAATCAAAATCCACAGAAGGATTCCATCACTTAACAAATAATCGTACAAGTAGCTCATGTCACACAAGGCACAACACAAAGAAGGGAGACTTACATCCACAGGTCGCACGAAGATGATGATCGCCCCATGATACTAATCACGACCAATAAACTCAGACGACGCGTCGCGACACGACTTAGTCAGATAAAATCCGACGAGACAAAACTCAACAGACATAACTTGACCCGACAGCCTAGGTTTCCACAACCAAAGTACTCCGATACCATTTATGTAACACCCCCAATCCACTCAAGGATATTACACGCCGTAGACCCTTTCCACAAGGATCTACCAGGCTGGTAACTAAAATCAAACATCTCAACATCGCCTTTAAGGCTAAAATGACTCAGTAGACCGATTTGGTCTTTCAATCAATACATACAACTCAATCATAATACGTGCCCACGCAGGGGTCAAAATACAACATTCTCCCATACAACGGGGGAAATACTGCAGTGGAAATAAAGTACGACCAAACCAATATAACATCGTATGGATCCTCATGTGATTAGTATCGATCATCTCTCATCATCCTTCATGCTGACCCTGTGTTATGATCCCCAAAACCTGAATGCAATACAGACATCCACCCCCCGATTACTCGGGGGTTAGCAAAATCCCACTATTTTGCTAGTGCAAGTACATAATCATACGAAATGTAACAAACAAATAGAAATCATGAATCGGGTACGACAATTAACTACCAAAGCCTTCCCGAGAGGTTTTATTAATTAGAAAGCAATCAATGAAGTGTTTGAAAATAAATTCCTCATCTCGGGGATTTTAAAAGTAGAAACCTTGGTGGACCTCAAGTCCTTAGTTGAAAAATAACTATTTCAAAGTGAATGGGTCTCGGCCCAAAATTCACTTTCCGTAAAATGACCTTTATAAAACCGTTGTGACAACATCCCAAATCTCATCAAATCACAGTGCACGGGAACAATAGCAAGGTCCGTTTCCCAACATCAAACCCTCGCAACTAAAGGACTAAACATACAACAAAATACTCTAGTGCCATCCTAGCCAAGTAGGCCCAATGAACAACTTACCTCTTACAGATTTAGTCAATGCATGCAATCATGAAATCACCGTTCAAAAACACTCGTTTCCGAAAACACCATAATTCAAAACACATTTTTAAAATGCACCACAATTAACCGTCGATCCACCCCTCCGTGGACCCCTACTGAGACCCCGTCGGATCTAACCCGTAGTGGTTAAAAGCAACTCTCGTCGATCCACCCCTCCATGGACCCCTACCGAGATCCCATCGGATCTAACCCATAGTGAGCATACACACACACGTTACTCGTGCAGTACTAATATGCTAAGAATGTAAGCTCATTAAGAATACTGACTAGAGATGGCCACTTACCCGACACCGTTATCATACTCATCACAATACCTCCATCATGAACAATCAATCACAACACAACAACACAATTAACACGGAATACACAATTCCACAACATTAAACAAGCAGGGATATCATTAAAGCCCTCAACGTTCAAAATAATCAAATCAAAATCAACTCATACGAATCATATTCACGAGGGTAAACCAACCATCGTAAATCCAACATGTAAACTTTATTTGCAGGACACAAATCGCATAATAAAGTACTTGCCTCGAAACCACGATCGAAACGAGACGATGAACGAGATGCGGAGAATCGACCGAAGTGAGGAGACCTGAACCGTCTACGAACCCGCCGACTCCGCCGAATGACAACTCGTGACAATAAACTACGAACGACAACCATAACAATGAAAATGAATTTCAAAGTACGACCCAAAGCCGCCTAATTAAAAGAAAAAACGACGGAAGTTCAAGGGTTTCCCCCAAAACGGCCAAGAACACGAATCGACCCGACAAAAACATGAAAATGGAATTCCAACCCGTGGGCTATGATCAACATGACTATATAACAACAATAGAACCATCAATCTCGGATTAAAACCACGAAATCAAGACAAACCCCAAATATCACAAGTCTAGGATTTTAGGAAATACCTAGATTCACAAAAAAAGAACGATTGGTAGATGATTAGATGATGATGAACACGAGGAATGCCCACCTAGATGATCACCATCATCGAAGCCCGGCGAAAACTTGTCCAAATCCACCTCAAATCACCAAGAACGCTGCAAGGAGTCGGGTGGAAGGAAATGACCCGAAATCGGTCAACCCTCAAATATATATATACCTGCGGAAGGCTAACGTACGTAAGAAATAAGCCTTAACGTATGTTAGTGATGTTACGTACGTAAGGTACAAGCCATTACGTACGTAAGAGTCACCAGACTCTACTGCCCGAAATCCTGCTCGCGCTAGCATATGTAACGAAGGCCGCATTACGTACGTAAGGAAGCATCACTAGCGTACACTACACATATGGTAGCGTACGCTAACGGGGTACTCCAGTACCCACTGGTTTTGAGTCTACAGCTCGATAACGTGCGCTAAGTAAATGCATTAGCGTGCGCTAATGCACCCAGAACTACAACAATAGAGTTCTAAAAAACGGGTACAACGACGGACTCCTCCGATCGAAATATCAAGTTCAAGATACGCATGAAAAGCTCCAGAATAAAATCATACTAAGAGCTTGAGTTCTAATCAAACTCACATGCGACCATGAAAAGGGTCGAGACAATAAATACAAATGCGGATACCCATAACTTTGAGAAATTACAAAATGGCCTAAAATGCCCGAAAATTACGATACGTGATCGAATAACCAAACCGAAGTTCACAACATGTATAACAACATTAAATGAACTTACGAGGAACCCGAAACAACAGTTTCGAACGAGATTCACAAGAATCAAACTCAAGCGCGAAAATGAACTCGGATGTCAAAAAGTACAGAATTAATCATTCTCAGAATGACTAAACGGACACAAGCGAGTTGTCAAAACATACTCCTGCAAAAAAAAATTTATCGGAAATCCAAATAGCGGATATTACAGAGACAAAGTCTTGCGAAGGAATGAACAGATAAACAATGAAGTTCACTCTCCAATAGACAAAACTATTACAAGATGCAATGGCTATGAAGAAGCTCAAGGATCGTATTATAAATATTAGAAGAAAGATTGAGCAGAAGTACGATGCGAATAATACTTACAAGCAAACAAAGCAATCAAAGCTGTCAAAGCAAATCTATAGCATCGTGAGGAGCCAGTTTTAAAGTCATATATAGAGAAGCTCTTAAGTTGGAGAAGACAACACTCTTGTCTTAAAGTTTGAGTAAGGGGTACTTTCTTGAACGAGGTTCTTGAAAGTGGGAGGTTGTAAAACATCTACGGGTTGTTGATTGGAAAATGATAGGCATCTTGCGAGTTGTTGAGGCATCCACGGGTTTTTAATCAAGAGGTCTTAAGCAATCAAGGGAAGGAGTTGCAATGGCCACGAGTTTCCGTGGTTGGAAGATGTTGTAACAAGATTTATTGTGACATTAATTTTACTGGTTGAAAGTTATAGTGAATTTATCTCCAACTAGTCTGGAGAGAAGTGGACTAGTAGAGGATTACCCCACCTCTGAAACCACTATAAAAGTGTTGTGTGATTTACTGCTTTCATCATCATACTTAACTGTTGCATCCATATTAACTGTTGCATTCAAAGTCAGCTGTCATTCCGCAAAACTATTTTACAGCTGGCAAATGTTACCTACATTATTATCAAACGAGTAACCTAAGATGCATTCACTTCAGACGTGTTTTTGAAAATAGTTATTTAAGCAAAAGATTTTATAAGTCTATTCACCCACCCTCTAGACTTATACCTGACGCCTTGTGACCTACAAGTGGTATCAGAGAGGTTGGTTTAATTTTACAAAACCAGATCCATATACTTGAGTATATAAATTTAAATCTCTCATTAAAATAGAACACATGCAACACATGCACTCTAGACTACCTGTGTTCTCTGCTGATGAATATGACTTATGAAAAATAAGAATGCAGGCACATCTATCATCCATCCATGATGGTATGTGTGTATAATCGAGGATGGACCCTTCACTTTCCTGAAGGACAATACAGATGAGGAGATTGCAGGTGGGAAAACAAAGCAGATTCCCAAAAGAAGAACAGAGATGACCTCAGAAGAAAGAAATCCGGCCAACCTTGACAACCGGGCCAGATATATCTTGTACCAAATTCTTGATAAAGCCACCATGGTAAGATCAAGAATTACAAAAATGCCAAAGAAATGTGGGACACAGTAGCTATAATGTGTGATGGAATAGAGCTTATCAAGGAAAGCAAGTTTTCAATAGCTACCCAGAAGTTTGACAACTTCAAGATGAAGAATGGAGAAACAATTGATAAAGTGGATACCAGATTCACTGAGATCATCAATGAAATTAATTATCTTGGTAAAACTCATAGCAACCGAGAGATAGCTCTGAAAGTACTTAGGTCTCTTACACTATAATGGAGCATGAAGGTTGTTTCCATGAGGGATTCCAAGGATCTTAACAAAATAAAGATCCAAGAAATATTCTCAGATCTCAAGGCATTTGAGTTCGAGCTGCCCTGCTCATCATCTACTAAGCCAGCTGAAAAAGAAATAGCTTTTGCAGCAGAATCACCTGCAAAAAGCAATACTGAAGTTAATCCTCCAAGTCCTCTAAACTTTGAGGAAGAAATGGCAGTCATTACGCAAAGATTCAGCAATTTCAGGAAGAACTACTCAAAATAGAAGAAGAACTACAAAGAGAACCCAAGGAGGTACCAAAAAGCTGAAAACTGGAAGGTAGAATGCTACAACTGTCATAAGATAGGACATATCCAGTTCGACTTCCCTGATATCAAGAGAGATGAAGATAAGAAAGACATGGGCAACAAGGAAGAAGCTCTCATTGGAGAAGATCAGATCTAAGAGAGTAGGGGTGGCATTTCGGAATCGAAAATTCAAAACCAAACCGAAAAAATCCGAAAAAAGAACCGAAGAACCAAAACCAAAGAAGACCGAACCGAAAAATAGAAAAACAGAACCGAACCGAATTGGTTTGGTTCGGTTCTCTGTTCGGGGTCGGACAGAGCCAAACCGAACCGAAATGGACCGAAGTCAAAGTCACATACTAAAATGACATCTTTTTGTGAGTTTTATGTATTTGAGATTTTAATGTAATTTGTTTTTATTTTTTAAGACCCTCATGGATCCAAGGAAGACCGATAATATGCTTGTGTAATTCGTGATTCAACTAATTTAGGTTTACAGAATGATCTATTGTGATTTGTGATTGTTATATCTTTTGAGATATTTGTAAATTGTTGTGCAAGTCTACCTCTTATCTTGAATACACACACACACACACACATATATATATATATATATATATATATATATATATAACTTTTGTTGGCTTGTTGTTATATAACTTATTCTATTGAATATAATATTTAAATTTATATTGTGAAGAACCGAAAAAATATCAAACCAAACTAAAACCGAACCGAATATTTGTAAAACCGAATTTAACCGAACCGAACTTCAAAAAGAACCGAACCAAATCGAAACCGAATATTTGGTTCGGTTATTGGTTTCGGTCAAAAACCGAACCGAATGGAACCGAGTCCACCCCTATAAGGGAGAGTAGAATCTTTTCAGATGATGATGACAACTACAACTGTTTGATGGGCAATCTAGCTGATGAAGAGGTAACATCTAAACCTCCAACTTCAGGATATGTCAGCTCAGTCATGTCTGAAGATATTGATCTTCATAAATCTGTAACTCAGCTGTTTAAAGATTTCGGAACACTTAAAACTACACACCTAACTGTGACAGTTGAGAACACACAGCTACAAGATGAGAATAGGCAGCTAAAAATTAAATTGGACAAACTCAGCCTTGAGTCAACCAACATCAGATCCGAGTTTGAAAAACAGACTGATAAAAATTCGAAAAACTCAACTGAAATTACCATAGCTGAGATTAAGAGGCTGACAATTTTAAACAGTGAAAAAGCAGCTGCACTTGCTCATATTAAATCTGAGTTTTGTAAACTGACACAGCTGAGTAATAAACAGGCTAAAGAAATAACATCTTTAAAAGCATACATAACCTTGGATGGTTTGTGTATAAACCAGAGGCCATTTTATTTAAAATTAGGCCTTGGATATAACCCAAATACTCTCTCAAGTTCAAATACCACTTTCATAAAGGGAGAAACAATTGTCCAGACTGCTGAGCCTATAAACAAACCTGTATTTAGAATTAGGCAGCAGCCCAGTCAACAGTATAGGCAGCAACCAAAGTTTACAAGGCAGCCACCTAGACAAAAGACTAGGCAATGGCCAAAACAGCATCAGCAGTCAATATATTACTCTTCTTATTACTAAAGACTCCCACAAAATATATTTCAAAATGGGCGAGGTAAATGGATACCACAAGGGAATACAAACTTCCAAAAGAATCAGGTGTGGAGACCCCAAAACTTTAATAACCGGTCTAAGCCAAGATTTAGGAATAGCCCACAACAAAAACATTATCAGTTTGGAGCACTATTGGTCAGTATTGCCGTTAGGAGATAGAGTTATAAAACTCTTTCGCATTGCGGAAGCGATTTAAATAAAGGAACGGAAATAAATGACACAAGGATTTACAGAGGTTCATTCAAATGTGCCTATATTCTCTCTCGGTATCTTTTTCTATAGGATTAAGATAAACCTCTGTGCCTCTTTTCTATCGGTTGAGGGATAACCGTTACACGCTCGTCTTCTATCGGTCCGAGTAAACCGTTCTATCACTTTTCTTTATGTCGGTCCAAGTTAAACCGTTTTCCTTTTCTATTGGACAAGGAATCAACCAATCTAGATTTCTATGGGTACTAGATAAACCTCACGTAGATATCGATTGCGATTCTAACAATGACAGATCCTTATTCCTAATAACAGCGAATCCAATCGTATCTTTTCTTTTACCTTTCGTGTATGTGTTGAATGTATAAATACTCAAACTATCAATATAAGCACAATTATAACAACAAGAATGTGTATAACAATATATGATCACTGAATCGTTTGCTTTGCGTTGTTGTGTGATGAATACCATTAGAAGTGGTATTTATAGGCATTTCTCTTCCAATTAGCCATTAGCCTCTGCAGCCTCTATTACGTACGTTAAAGCCTCTCTTTTACGTACGTTAGCTTTGTTACGTACGTTAGCACATATTCGTTACGTACGTTTGCGTCTTCCAGTTTCAGTCCAGTAGCTTTCGTTTCTTCTTTTACGTACGTTGCCTCTTCATATTACGTACGTTATTCTGCTGTTCTAGTGTACGTTAAGTATATGTTTTACCGCACGTTAATCACACTAGCCATTGCCTGCATTTATCAATCTGACCGTTTGATTCTCTGACTTCCTGATTTTTCCCAACGTTCATATGATTTGAAATGACATTACGTACGTTAACCAATCCGTTTTACGTACGTTAACTACCCCTTGATAGCGTGCGATATGCAGTACGCATAGCGTGCATTAAGCATGCAGTCCAGATTATGACTTCCACTCCTTCGATATTTTGCTTCGCCTCTTTGTTGTTTTGCTTTGTTTAGCAACTTTAATCATCAAAACTCTATTAATGAATGTATGGAATAAAATATTCCAACAATCTCCCCCTTTTTGATGATTACAAAATAACACCTATGAATGGATAAATTCCTGCAAAAATAAAATATATGTATATTTCTACGAATCAAAGTTTTTGGCTTTGATCGTTTCGTTAGTTCTCCCAACTTTTCTTTTTCTGTCCTTTTCGACTTTTTCGTTGTCATTTTTGATTTTTCGACTTTTCTCTCTCCTTTTTGTTTTTCACGGGATCTATATTTTTCGACTTCTTCGTCTTTTTTTTTCTCCCTCTTTTTACATTTTATTTTTCTCGTCATTCTTCCATGACGCTTTTTATCGCATTCATCGCTTTTCTCCCCCTTTTTGTCATCAGCAAAAAGTGTAAATAAAAATTCCAATAGATGTATATAAAAAATATGCATGAAACGGGTATAACTCCCCCTGACAAAAATCTCCCCTTAAAAATATTACTCCCCTTGAGTAAAATACCAATTTAATGAAAACCAATTTTTGGAGATCCAACCGGGAGTTGGTTTTTGTTTAGATATATGGACGATGTTCGGAATAATGGTTCCTTTTGGAATCCAAATCTTTTTAATTTTTATCGTCCGACGTGGGCTTTTACAATTTGAAATATGATGTTCAATTTTTAAACATTTTCACATCGGGGTACCTTCAAATTTAAGGATTCGTTTTTCAAATTTAGTTTGAATCCCAACCCCTGTTTATTCAAGGTATATTTTTGAACACAAAGCATTTGTTCGAATTTATCATTTCCGCATGAAAACTTCTTTGTCAAAATTTTAAGTTCATCTTGAACTTTTAAAAGATCATCCTCTAAAATATTCTTATTTTCAACGCATTTTGAATGATCGGTCTCGATAAATTTTTCCTTTTCAAGAATTTTGGAATTTTAAATTTCCAATAATTTATTTTTAGATTTAATAGCTTTTATTTCCGATAAAGCATTTTGATAATCCGTATGCAATAATTTAAATGCTTCAAATAATTCATCGTAAGAATTACTTACTTGACTTTCGACGTCCCTATCGTCAAATGAACTTTTGGCCATAAGAGCGAGATTATTTTGATTGATAAAATCTTCGTCCTCGTCTTCGTCACTCTACGTGGCAATTAAAACCTCCTTTGGGTTTTGCTCGGCAATTCTTCGAAAAGTGGCCTGGTTAACCACATAATCGACAATTGTTGTCGAATTTCTTAGATTCGCCCTTTTGGATGTCCTGCTTTCTACGGTTTAATAAGTTTTGGAACTTATTAATATTTTTGGGATAATATGCCGATTCTTCGTTGCTTTCATCAACCAGGATTTCTTCTCTTTTTGACATCTTAGCCTTCATGGCTATCGTCTTTTCCTTCGGTTTCGGTTTGGCATTATGAGATTTTAGGACAATCTCGTAGTTTATAAGTGAATCAACGAGAGCACTAAAATCAAGATTGTTTGAATCTTTAGACTCCATTATAGCCATCACCGTACCGTCCCATTTTTGAGGTAGTGATCGTAGGATCTTTTTAACTTTTTCACTACTCGAAAGTGGTTTTCCAAAACATGCCAATCCATTTGTGATGACCGAAAATCGGTCGAGCATGATCATGATGGATTCATAGTCCTTCATTTGAAATATTTCGTATTCGTGAAGGAGCATGTTTATTTTCGTCTCCTTGACTTGAGACGTTTCTTCGTGTGTGACTTCAAGCATTTTCCATATTTCTTTCGCACTATCACACGAGGATATCCGGTTATGTTCTTCCAGATTTAAGGCACAATACAATAATTGCATTGCTTTGCAATTATAATGATCATTTTGTTAGGAATATGCTCTCGAATGCCACTCAGAGGATGAGAGAGTGAGAGCAATTGTATTGTAGTTATGAGTATTATATTTAATAAGGCAATTATTATTTCTATATTATTATATATCACTGGCATTGTGATTTGGTATATAGAATAATAGTCCTTGCATTTGAGAGCGAACATTCTACTCCTTATGAACATTATACTCCTTATCACTGAGTGTTTAGACAAGACTTGTATAACGTGTACTTTGACATGTAGAGTGCCTGTCTTCACTAACGGTTAGTGGCAGCACACGTTATAGGTATGCTAATGGGATTGGTATACTGGAACTCGACTCAACTCAATTTGGTCACACGGATATCACTTAGGGATTGTCAATGATTGAATCGAAGGATTTTGATATGTATACGTGGACCTTCGACTTGAGGTTTCAGTAGGAGATGTGCTTGTGCCATTAAGTTAGTTATTAGAGTAGTTCGATCCAATCGCCGGTTGGTGGGGTCAACCTCGAAATGCAACTTAGTGGGCAAGTAGCAGTTTCTACTGAATACCAAGATAGGATTCTTTCTCCTGTTAGTGAGCAGGTAAATGTCATATGCAGTTAATGGCAAATAAGATCATAAGTCTTTGGCCAAAGCATTCACAGCTAGTTGTATCTGATACACGAGAGCTCGATGATCTCGGTTTGCATTAACATAAAGCATAGTGTCAAGTTATAGTAGAGTTTGACTTCACCATGACCCTAATACTTGACCGGGACATATGATTGAAGGGTTTATAAGTATACGGTATTCACGACATAATGGTTTTGGAATGATCCGATCATTCGTTCTTAGTTGGGTTCTGATGCGAAAACCTTTAGATCGACTAAGTGTTACCCGTACTCCTTGGTTCCTCCCATTGCCGACTAAGACGGACCTACAGAGTCGCGCACAAGGATATTGGATGGATAAATATGTATTTATTATCTCTTCATTAATATTGGATATTAGATATCTAATTTGATTTATTTGATAAATCATGCGGTCTAATGAATTGAAATTAATTACCGGGTAATTAATTTAATTCATAAATAATTATTTTTTGAAATTATATTATTATAATTTTGTATTTGATAAAATTAATTAATTAGATTAATTAAATAAGTATAAATACGTTTGAGATAAAACCAAGTGTATTTAACGGACTAGACACGCGAATGTCAGGTACACGAACCGAGTGGCTCGACTCATTTTTTCACCTAAACTCAAGTGCCCCCCCTCTCATGCTTGGAAATTCACCATGTGTTGTGTGGGGTGTGTTAGTCATATTTTACAAGGTTGAGGACAAAATGCATGAGATTTGGAATCTCATCATTTTGATATCACTTTGTATTATATATTGAGATGTCTTTCACACCTCAAATAAGAGTTGAAAAAAACACCCCCACAAATACTTGTTCAGCCGTGAGTTTATCACAGGAGGAGGGAGAAAAATTTATTTTCATGTTTCTTGTTCATATTAGAGAGAAAGAAAAGGAAGAAGAGAAGAGAAGAAAAATATTGTGTCGATTCCTAGCCGTGTTCTTTGAGAACGAATTGACATACTATTTTTCCGATCAATATCTGATGCGTGTGAAGTAGAGACATTCGGCATTTTCGGTGTTGGATCATTCAAACAAGCTACAACGAATTGGATTCGTGTTCGTGTCGATAATCGGGAAAAGGCTTGCTCGGGGTTTTCCTTCGAAGATTATATTATCAAAGGACTACATGGGTAAGCATTCTTTGTTTTTCATCCTCGTTATTTATATTCATTTATACGATGCTTGATCGATCCATTTTTTGGGGTTTGGTTTTATCCGGTTGGACCGGTTTATTTTCCGCTGCGTATTTTATTTTTTAATCACCGAAACGCAACACATTTTTCCAATCCGCGTCATCATATTCTTCAAAAGATTTAAGCGTACCGTCAGATTTAAGAGGAATTTTTAGACCAAGACATATCACTTTCAAAAGCTCGATGTCATATGCTCGGATGAATATTGATATCTTTTTCTTCCACGTAATGAAGTTAGATCCATCAAAGAACGGTGGTCGATAAAGAGCAAGACCTTCGACTGGAGCAATCTGAAATGCCATTTGGATCGACTCCTCGGATGTTAAGCCGCTTATTGGAGGTACCGCTCTGATACCAATTGTTGGATCACTATTAGTCGTTATTGCCGTTAGGAGATAGAGTTATAAAACTCTTTCGCGTTGCGGAAGCGATTTAAATAAAGGAACAGAAATAAATGACACAAGGATTTATAGAGGTTCGGCCAAACGTGCCTACGTCTTCTCTCGGTATCTTTTTCTATAGGCTTAAGATAAACCTCTGCGCCTCTCTTCTATCGGTCGAGGGATAACCATTACATGCTCATCTTCTATCGGTCCGAGTAAACCGTTCTCTCACTTGTCTTTATATCGTTCCAAGTTAAACCGTTTTCCTTTTCTATTAGACAAGGAATCAACCAATCTAGCTTTCTATGGGTACTAGATAAACCTCACGTAGATATCCATTGCGATTCTAACAATGCCGGATCCTTGATCCTAATAACACCGAATCCAATCGTATCTTTTCTTTTACCTCTCGTGTATGTGTTGAATGTATAAACACTCAAACTATTAATATAAGTACAATTACAACAACAAGAATGTGTATAACAATATATGATCAGTGAATCATTTGATTTGCGTTGTTGTGTGATGAATAGCATTAGAAGTGGTATTTATAGGCATTTCTCTTCCAACTAGCCGTTAGCCGTTGCAGCCTCTATTATGTATGTTAAAGCCTCTCATTTACGTATGTTAGCTTTGTTACGTACGTTAGCACATATTCGTTACGTACGTTAGCGTCTTGCAGTTTCAGTCCAGTAGCTTTCATTTCTTCTTTTACATACGTTGCCTCTTCATATAACGAACGTTATTCTGCAGTTGTAGCGTACGTTAAGTATATGTTTTACCGCACGTTAATCAAACCGTTTGATTCTCTGACTTTGACCCTGACTTTTCCCAACGTTTATCTGATTTGAAATGACATTACGTATGTTAACCAGTCCATTTTATGTACGTTAACTACCCTTTGATAGCGTGCGCTATGCAGTACGCATAGCATGCGTTAAGCATGCAGTCCAGATTGTGACTTCCACTCATTCGAAGTTTTGCTTCGCCTCTTTGTTGTTATGCTTTGTTTAGAAACTTTAATCATCAAAACTCTATTAATAAATATATGGAATAAAATATTCCAACATCAGTCATATCCTACACACAATCCAACTCAATGATATATATACCAAGACCATATACACCCTATAGAAATAACCAACACCGTTTTCAAACTCCAAGAGAAATCAATTCTCCAGGCAATCCACTAACCCCAAAGGACCCACTCAAATTTAGGTACCTGAATCTCTACTTGTCTGATTGCAGAAAATATGGGAGGACTACTATCATGTCATCTCAAATTCAAGAGTAAGAGGTGAAGAATGGTTTATGGACTCAGGATGCTCAAGGCACATGACATGAAATAGGAAGGTTCTGTCAAATTACATCAAAGAAAGAGGTCCAGAGGTAACCTTTTGAGGTAGCTCTCGTGGTCAAACAAAAGGTTATGGGGAGCTGCACAGAGGAAACATAATCATCTCAAAAGCGCAGTATGTCAAAGGACTCAAATACAACCCGTTGATCATAAGCCAGTTATGTGATGGAAAGAACCTAGTTGTTTTCACTATTTGAAAATGCATGGTAATTGATTTCCTATCTGGATAAGTGAAACTACAAGGATACAGAAGAAGGGATATCTACATGATAGATTGGAATACAGGAACTCCCAATACCTTTTTACATCGAGAACAATAGCTAAAAATGGATGGCTCTGGCACAAAAGACTGTGTCACATGAACTTCAAAGCTCTCAACAAAATAAGCTCACAGAAGTTGGTCAGAGGACTCCCATAAGAAGTTTTCAAGAAGGAGACTCTTTATGATGCATGCCAGAAGGGAAAGCAAACAAAAACATCTTTTAAATCAGTTCAACCTACCACTTTTACCCAGAGAATTTTGGACCTACGTCACATGGATTTATTTGGTCCTATCAAGCCAAGAACTCTTAGTGGAAGGAAGCATGTCGTAGTAGTTGTGGATGACTACTCAAGATATACTTGGATAGTGTTTCTCTACATGAAACTCTAACCAAGCTACCTGAGCTACTAAGGAAAATTCAGAATGAGAAATCCTTATCAATCATAAAGATCAGATTAGATAAAGGAGGAGAATTTCTCAACACGGCCATAACTGAGTATTGTGATCAGAATGGGATTCAGCATGAAGTATCAGTTGCAAGAACACCGCAATAAAATGGTGTAGCTGAAAGAAAAAACAGAACCCTCAAGGTAGCAGCCAGAACTAGGGCTGTAAACGAACAGAGCTGTTCGCGAACAAAGCTCGGCTCGACTCGTTAATGGATCGGTTCGACTCAGTTCGTTAAGAACTCGAGCTCGAGCTCGAACACAAAAATCTGTGCGTTAAGAAAACAAGCTCGAGCCGAGCTTGGGCATGTGCGGCTCGAGCTCGGCTCGAGCTCGGTTCGGCTCGTTAAGCTCGATTAATAAATACATTTTTAAATTTATTTTAATAATATTTATATATTATTTTATAGATTAATAATTTTTTAAATAATTTTCATATATTAAAATATTAATTTTTAATGATTATTTTAAAATATTTATTTTAAATAATTCAAATATATTATTTAAATAATTTAAAAATATATTATTATTCGCGAACAGCTCGAGCTCGGCTCGAGTTGTTCGCGAACAGCTCGAGTTCGACTTGTTTTATTAACGAGCTCGAGCTCGAACACGTTTTTTGTGCGATAACGAAGCTCGGTTCGTCAGGGAAAAAAATTGATCTCGACTCGTTTAGGTCAAAGCTCGGCTCGGCTCGGTTCATTTACAGCCCTAGCCAGAACAATGATTGCTGAGACTGATCTTCCAAAAAGGTTCTGGGTTGAGGCTGTCAACACGGCTTGTCATACTCAAAACAGAAGTATGATAGTAGGGAGACATAGTAAAACTCCCTATGAGGTTTGGAATGGCAGAATACCAACTGTTTCATGTTTTCATGTCTTTGGTTGTAAGTGTTTCATCCACAACAATGGAGAAACTCAACTAAATGCCTTTGATGCAAAACCTGATGATGGTCTCTTTATGGGATGTTCACAAATAGGCAAGGCATATAGAATCTTTATAGAAGAAAAACCTCATGTTGTCTTTTATGAATCTATTGTTGAGTATAGAAAACAGGTGAAACAAATTGAGAAAAATCTCAAAGCCACCTCCCTAGAAGAAGTCATCATCAATGACACAAGAATGATGGACACAGGTGATGAAGACCCGACCGCAGATCAACCAGGATCTCTAAATGTATCTGATCCAACCACAACTGATCCAACCACATTTAATCCAACCACAGTTGATCCACCTATAGCTGATGTTCACCCAATCACAACTGAACCAGATGCAGCTGCACAATGTCAAAACCAAGCTGATGCAGAGACAGACGCAATCCCTCAAAGCAACTCAACAGGGGGAATGAACAATGAAGACCTTCAATCAAAAATAGAAAATGAATATGATACCCCCAAATGGCTGAATGATCACCCCATTCAACAAATCATTGGGAACCCAAGTGATGGAGTCAAAACCAGGAACCTGAGAGAACCAACATGAATGGTAATATTCTCTTGCTTCATATCCCAAATGGAGCCTAAAACAACAGCTCAAGCTCTGGATGACTATACATGGGTGATTGCTATGCAAGAAGAACTAAACCAGATGGAGAGGAACAATGTCTAGGAACTAACAGACAGACCAGATCACAAGAAATTCATTGGCACCAAATGGGTATACAAAAACAAGTGTGATAAAGATGGAGCTGTTGTTAGGAATAAGGCCGGACTAGTTGCAAAAGGATATGCTCAATGTGAAGGAATAGATTTTGATAAAAACATATGCACCAGTAGCAAGGCTAGAAGCAACCAGGCTATTTCTTGCATATGCAGCCTTCAAAGATTTTGAAGTTTACCAAATGAACGTGAAAAGTGCATTTCTCAATGTAGTACTATAAGAAGAAGTCTATGTTGAGCAACCCCCTGGATTTGTCAAAGGAGACAAGGTATACAAGTTATTAAAAGATCTCTACGGACTCAAACAGCACCAAGAGCCTGGTATGAAACTCTATCCGTACTTCTTGAGAAGAATGGATTTTGCAAAGAAAAGATGGACAAAACCCTCTTCACGATTGAACATGAAGACCACATACTACTAGTTCAAGTATATATGGATGATATTATATTTGGCTCAACCAATCATGAGCTATGTGAAAAATTCTTAACTCTCATGCAAGGAGAATTTGAAATGAGCATGATGGGCAAACTGAATTTCTTTCTTGGTTTTCAAGTCAAACAAGTTGACACTGGAATATTCATCAACCAAGCAAAACTACACAAGGGAACTAATCAAGAGATTTGGCATGGAGTCAGCCAAACCCTTGAGAGTACCAATGAGTACATCTCTACATATTGATGCAGATGATGGAGGCATTCCAGTGGACCCAACACACTACAAAGGACTAATTGGATCATTATTATATCTCACTACAAACAGACATGACATTTCATATGCAGTAGGAGTATGTGCAAGATTCCAGTCCAAGCCAAAACAGTCACATCAGGAAGCAGCAAAAAGGATAATCAGATACCTAAAATCTACAATCAATGTTGGATTGTGGTATCCCAAAGAGGACAACTTTGAACTATCAGGATATTCTGATGCTGACTTTGCAGGATGCAAGATCAACAAGAAAAGCACCAGTGGAACATGTCAATTCCTTGGAACCAGACCAATATCTTGGTTCAGTAAGAAGCAGGTGTCCGACTCAATATCCACAACTGAGTCAGAATACCTAGCTGCAAGTAGCTGTTGTGCTCAAATTCTATGGATCAAACAACAGCTAAGGGACTACAACATCATTGCTAATGAAGTTCCAATTTGGTGTGACAGTAATAGCGTAATTGCTATAACAAACAATCCAGTCTTACACTCAAGGATGAAGCACATAGATGTCAAGCATCACTTCATCAGAGACCATGTGCTCAACAAAAGAGTAAGGTTGGAAAGAGTTAGCACAAAGTATCATATTGCTGGTATATTCACAAAACCTTTACTAGAAGAAAGGTTTCTCGAACTAAGCAGGGATCTTGGACTTCTAGACGGGGAATCTAGTGCCTAGCTGAAAATATAAAGATGGTGAAAGTCACATGATCTGAAGTTGTCAAGAGAAAGTCATCTAATATGAAGCTGTCAAGAGAAAGTCATCTGATATGAAGCTGTCAAGAAAAGTCACCTGATCTGAAGCAGTCGAGAAAAGTCACCTGATCAGAGCCAGATGAGAAAAGTCACTTGATCAAAATCAAATGAGCAAAACCTAATCAGAACCAGATGAGGAAAGCCATCTGATCAGAACCACAGATGAGGATGCAAAAAGTCAGCAGATCAGAAGTAAAAAATTTAAACCAACTAAGTTTTCAAATTTCTTTAAATACTCATTTTATAACATGTGGACTAGAACGCACGATCTCACTAACTCCACGTCTACATCATGCTGTCCTATCAGTCATACGAACAGCCACTCTTTAATTAACTACTTTTTAAAAATGTATGGCTATTTAAGATGGTTGAAATTATTTCACTAAAACCTTATCGTCTTCAACCTTCGAACGAAGAAACATAATCTTTCTCAGAAAAGCAAAAACCCTAGAATATTCCCTACACTAAAATCCGATTTTTTTTTCAGATATGGACGCCAACACCTATTTCAAGAGCACCAATCTAAGGATGGTGAAAGAGATAATTTCTAGTATTATCGTAGACTTTGTCGGTCTACTGGAGGCTAACAACACCACAGTGATGGTGCAACTGATTCGGAAGATGAAAAAGAATGGGATTTACCACTTTCTAGGCATTAACCCGATGCATCTGTTCAAAGAGGTTGTCATCTGCTTTTCCAAGAAGGCTCAAGTGATTGAAAGGGGCATTGAAAGCTTGATCTTCGGAGAGCCCATTTTCATAACCAAACAAACCATCGCCGATGCGTTCAACTTGGAGAACCGGGGCATTGCGGTCAAGGCCCTGAAACAAAACTCAATTGATATTTGGTACAAGATAAAGATGGAAGACCAGCCAATGAAAATGAAATTCACCGCCCGGAAGTCGGACCTGAAGAAAGAATACCGATACATGATGGACATCACAAACAAGACTGTGATAGTAATGACAGGAATCTTTGACCAGCTATCTTCCTCCAAATACATAGTCATGGGCGTTATGATTCAGAGTCAACGGATTAATTGGTCGGGCAACATTTACCGGCAATTAATCCATGAAGTAAACAAAGTGAGCTGGGACAATGATAACAAGAAGTTTGGGCAGAAGTTGGCCTACGGAACACAAATTAGCTACATCCTGGATTTTTTAGGAAAAGCCAAAGAGAAGGCTGACAATTTCCACGGTAGCAAGAGGCTTGGTCACCTGGACCAAGCTGCAATGGAGAAATTTGCAGAGAACAAGCCCAGAGCGGCTGAAATACTTGAGAGGATGAAAACTGGAACATCCCTGTATAAAGGACCCTCAGACTCAGATGAAGTTGCATCAGATGCACCTGTTAAAACTAAAGCTGAGATCCAAACCATAGCTGAAACCGCACCTGCTCCAACCCCAGCTGTAAAAATTGCAGCTGACATCCCGACTGAACATTTAACTGCAGATGAAGATATCCCACCTGCTGCTACAACCGCACCTGCAACCGCACCTGCAGACATCCAGGACAATGACAACATACCTATCTCTAAGATTTTAAAGAGGAAGTCACCTGAGAGAGAAGATGATGTCCACGTCACTTCATCCCCTGAACAATCTCCTAAGAGGCAGAAAGACCACTCATCTGAAGAAAATGAGGAGATACAACAAGCCATCAACACCCTAGCTGCACTGCCACTCACCTCATCTGCAGAACAACCAGCTCACCCTACTGAGCCATAGGTAATTCCACTCCTGACATTCCCTAGTGTCACAGAAGAAGAAGAAGCAGAGGAACTTCTTGAGGAACAAAATGTCCAGTACTCCTTCAACCTCAGGGAGAACAACCCTCTGAACCTTACCAAGACACAACTGAAACTGGTATGGAAACAAGCTTTGAAATAGTCTTTTGTCAATATATATAAAGAACGGATGGGATTGAAGATCCTTAGCTTCTCTGAGCTTAAGAAGTCAGTTGATAAAATTGGATGGGACTATCCCATAACAACTCAACACCTCCTCACGACATTCTGTCATGAGTCCAACCTGAAGCTACTATTGGATGAAAAGTGGTTCATATCAAACTTCAAACAAAATATGCACCAGTTCATTTTTGACATTATGGAAGGAGTAGCTCAGGGGAAGATTTTTTATGATGAAGAAATTGAAGGATTAGAAGGAGAAAAACAGAAGGAAGAAGAAAAAGAAGTTGTTGAAAAGGAAAAAGAAAAAGAAAAAGAACTAGAAAAAGAGAAAGTAGATGACAAAGAATGAGAGAGAATTTGAAAAAGAAGAAGAAGAGAAGGAGGAAGAAAAATCAGAAGAAGAGAAAAAAGTAAGGGAAGAAAAGAAAAAGGATGATGATGACCATGATCAGGATGCACCTGATCAGGCCTCCAGATCAGCACAGCCCACAGAAGAAGAAGAATCAGGACAGCCATTAAACCGCATCTAATCAGAAACCAGCTGACAGGAGAATATCAACTGAGAAATCCATCACCCAAAAGTCAGCTGCACATGAGAGATCAGCTGAAAACACCCATCAGGCAGAGGCGCTTTCATATCAGCTACTTCCTAACTTACTGAGATGGCCAGAGCCATAGCTGAGGAAACAATTGCTAATCTTTTCACAACAAAGGTAGAACCTCACCTACTATCCTTAAACACCAAGATGGACTCCCTCTTAAACAAAAAGGAACCCTCTCCACCACCTTCATCTTCAAGGATGCCTCTTGGCATGACAGACTTCATACATAAGGTGGAGGAGCAGCTGGCACGGATTATTGATGCTGGCAAAAAGGGGGAAGAGTTTAGGACCAAAAGGAAGCATGAGACTTTGACCCTAGTTCTAAGATATGCACTACCTCAAATCATTCATTTACTAGAGGCTGGAACTTCAACTGCTTAGAAAAAAAAATCGACAGCTGCACCACAAGAAGAAGGTCCAATAGCTAAGAAGGGAAGAATCAGGCATGATTTGAGGTGGTGCCACTTTAGTGGGAAGGGAAAGAATCATACTATGTGGAGGAATTCTTTCCTGTTGAAGCTTAACCAATGTGGAAAACATCAAGGAAGCAATTCATTGAAAAATACTACTTATGGGAAATCATTCAAGATCCTGACTGCTCCCCACAGCAGATTTTCATAGACTTCATGCAGCTCAACTGGCTCAATCTATGGGAAGTTTTGAAGAAGCATGCTGAGAAGGAATTCAATGTATACCCAATGATCCCAGATTTCAGACATGAAGAAGCACCCACTCTAATGAGTGGAGAACTGGATGAGGTTGCTCTTCAAAAAGAAATCAGACAAGTTTGTATTGAAAACAAATATACCTCATCAGAAGAACAAGAGTTTGCTTCTTCAATAGTCAAAAAGGAATATGGGCTTCTCCCAATTAAAAGAGTCCAATAAGAGTAAAATCACTGAGGTCGCTCCCTCTAGCAAAAGCCAAAGAAAGAGGAAGAGGGAGATTTTAGGTTTTCTCGATCACTTGTAATTTTTTTTTGTATTTTATGTTGTAATCTTTCATTGAAAAACTGCACTGTAATTCCAAAATAATGAAGTTCATTTTCAGTCGACTTGAATGACAACCACTAGTTGTCTCAAACAGACTAAGTCGTTACATTTCAGCACTTTACTTGTATGTATAATGATTTTATTATAGTTGATCATTAAGTTTTTCCATCATCAAAATAGGGAGAATTTATTAGGAATATAATTTTAAGATTTTGATGATGTCATACCTGTATTCAAGATTACTTCAAATGTATGTACATGGCATTGTAAAGAAGAACCTAATAAGTATCTTCTGTAGGCCTTTAAAAGTTTAGGCTAAGTATTGATCATGTAGATCAAGTAAAAATTGGCTAAGTATAGAACAAGCATATTATCAGCCGAGGTTTTAGTCAACGCAAGATATCAGCTTGGTTTGACCAATAAAATATCAGACGAGTTTTTGGTCAAAACATAATATCATTTGAGGTTTGACCAAGTATGAAGTACAACTGAAATGTCTCAGAAGACAAGTTTTGGCTAAATACATAACAACCAAAATATCAGCCGAGATTTTGGTCAAAGCATAATATCAGTTGAGGTTGACCAAAGAAATATCAGCCAACTTTCAGAAAACCCGATATCAGACAGCTTTTATCCCGGAAGAACATCAGCCAAGTTTGACCAACATATAAGCCAGGTTTGACCAAAGGAAATAATGGATGAGTTTACCTCAAACGATATCAGCCAAGTTTTGCATATCAACTGTCCATGTCAGCAAACGTTGAAAAGTCAACAATAACGGCAAGACTCATGCAGACGCAAAAGCCAAGGGGACAAAGTGATTGATTCCCAAAAGTTAAGGAATATTATATTCCTAGAGATTCGCACCCTGAAGACTTTCTAATTATAGTAATCAAGAAAAACGGCGCAATGGGAAGATACATCTTCAAACGGTCAGATTTGAAGAAAGAGCCAAAGCCTTGCAAAGAGATGAGCAAATAAAAAATGAAGTCCACTCTCCAACGGACAGAATTGTTACAAGATGCAACGACTATGAAGAAGCTCAAGGACCGTACTATAACTATCTGAAGAAAGATTGAGCAAGAGTACGATGCGAATAATACTTACAAAAAACCAAAAAGTTGAGGCAAGAATTTAGCCACTCGAACATATTTATAATATATATAACCGAACCCATCCAAAATCTGACTTAAAGTATGATACCCAAAACGATACAGCTACCGTTCAGCCATCTGAAGTTCATTTAAATATTATATACTCATACCCATCTCAAAATCGATTAAAAAATAATTATAACACATGTTCCCCTCGCAAATCTATATAGTTATATGAACTAATTACCCAAACCTATTAGAACATATAAAATCTAAATAACTAAATATAAGTTGTTATAATAGTAAATTGGTTGTTACGTTGGTAAAGTACATATTGATTATATGAACTAATTACCCAAATCTATTGAAACTTATAAAATCTACATAATCAAGTATAAGTTGTTACAATAATTGATTGTTACGTATGACTTCAAAAAGATTCAAATTCACTCAAATTGTTAGATGTTGATAAATTGGGCAAATTAAATTAAATAAAATAAATTTGCCAAATTCAATTTTCCAATAAAAATAAGATGGTCTATCTGACCAACTCAATGATTGGTTAAATTTTATTTCCAATAAAACTAATACTATTTATTTGGCCAACTCAATAATTGGTCAAATTAATTGCATATGAGAAATGTGATGGTAAAATACACATTGATTATAAGTACTTATTTAATTCTCTAATCAGTGGAGTCTCATTCAAAATCATTGTGACATGGAATATTTTAGATAAAAGGAATCTAAAGATTAGAAAATATCACAAATGAGAGAGAATTAAAGTGGTGCTCCGAATACGTTTTGCTGTTATAACAATCAAAGTTTTCTACCTAATTCAGAGTTTTAATATTTTTATTTGAAGTTTTCTTAATTATTTGACAATGTTTTAAATGAAGTACAAACCATGAAGACAAATGGAATCAGCTAGCAATGAACACCTTTAAGACGCAAAAAACGACTGGAAAATCTATTAAAAGATTTAAAATCCAGATGCACTTCCGGATTCGTTAATGTGCTTTCGGACGACTGATTTGTCCAATCAAAATCAAAAGAAACTAAAAAACATATCTTCCATATTAATAATCAATCAAAGCACAAAACTTTGTTGCCGTCCAAAAGCAAAATATAAATCAGAAATAAAACTCGACAGGTGATAAAGAACAAAACAGAAAATTACAAAAAATTACCAAAATTAAACAACAAAATATAAATTTGGAGACTCCTAAAATTAAATATCTTCTACAAATATTAAAAATCATAGATTCCTCCAGACGCCAACGTAATATGAGATGTCTAGAGATCTGGAGAATGAAAATTCCAAATAAAAGGTATTCGACGGTAAAAAGGTGAAAAGTTTGAGACCAAGAAGAGGAAAGAAGAAGAGTCATGACCAGATGAAGAGCATTGACCAAAAGAAAAAAAGAAAAGAGGCGTCTATTTACCGAAAAAGAAAAGAGGCGTCTTGAATAGGAATCCTAAACATTCATAGCTAGCAGCTTGCAAGTTGCAACTCTTCCGTTCTTTAATAAAAATAATATATATTAATATAAATCATTTAAAGATATTCAAGTGAAATATTGAGTGAGAGTTTAAATACTAAGCGGTTGATTAGAAAAATAAGAATAGAAAATTGAGAATTTTCCACATAGTCACATGAATGAATGTGGTGACTCATGCTATTATAATATATAGATAATAATGGGTTCTACTAAATATACCAAAAAGTTTTAAAATGGGTTCAGTTTCCCAAGCCCATTGACCCTAGATACACGGAGTATACCAAAAAGTTTTAAAATGGGTTCAGTTTCCCAAGCCCATTGACCCTAGATACACGGAGTCACCCTTCTTACTTCAGTTTCCTGGGGGCATAAATAGAATATGGAGCTGCATCAGCAAAGTTTTAAAATCGGCTCTGCTTGGGAATCATTTCCTGACACAGCATCTTTTTTTTTAAGGCATGGGGAATAGGCAGAAGCATAAATATACCAAAAGTCAATGAAAATAAAGTGATCCGCACATGAGGAGTGGACCGACACAGCTCTTTTTTTTTTAAGGCATGTGCTCCCATTTATCTTTATTTAATATTTTTTTGGGTAGTACTAAATATATCAATAAAAAGTCAATGAACTCAAAAAAAATAAAGTGATCCGCACATGGGGAGTTTAGCTCTTTAGAGTTGACTTTCTGTTAATGACTCCGTGAGTGACAAAGACAGGGGGTGCCTGGACTCTCATTTATTTTCTTCCCCAACACACACACAACTCTATATATAGGGGATATTGCACACACATCATGGATACACACAACTAAACACACATATACATCTACGTCCATAAATGTCGATTTTTAACGAAAATAATTTAACTGAAGATGCTGGATTTTTCACGATGACGCCAGAATTTGCCACTAATCAGGTACAATTATATGGTTTTAATCTTTTATAAATGTCGATTTTTTATACACTTGCAATTTATTTTTAGGTGTTCGGGTCTCGTGAAGAATTGATGGATTGGGTACAAAACATGGCGCACTCTCTAGGTGTTGTCATCGTCAAAAAAGATCAAATAAGAAACCTTGTGGTTTCGTGTATAAAGTTGTACTCATATGTGATCGTGGCGGCGACTATAAAGTTAAGGATTCAAGTAAAGTTTCTGGTACCAAAAAAGTAATTGTCCATTTGAATTAGAAGGAAAATATTTAGATGAATATGATTCGTGGAGGTTAAGGGTGATATGTGATAAACATAACCATCAACCTGCACAGTATATGGAGGGGCATCCATATGCAAAGCGATTATCTGAGGATGAATATAGTTTGGTTGCAGAATTGACAACGATGAATGTGGCGCCCCGCGATATTTTATCAATACTAAAGCAGCGGAATGTAAACAATGTGTCCACACTCAAAACTATTTACAATGCACGCAATAAAATCCGCATGGTGGAGCAAGTAGGCAAATCTCCAATGCAGGTTCTCCTGTCCCTTTTGCATTCTAATGGTTATGTTTATGAGTTTTCTACAAGTATTTCAAACGAGCTGAAAAATTTATTCTTCGTTCATCCAACATCATTTGATATTTGGCGCGCATTTCCACACGTATTGATGATAGATGCCACGTACAAAACGAACAAGTATAATATGCCTTTTGTTGAAATTGTTGGCGTAACTTCAACAAAGAAGACATTTTGCATAGCTTTCGTCTTTATGCTTAATGAAAGGGAGGTTAACTATACTTGGGCATTAAATTGTCTAAAGTCGACACTAGACAAGTGCATGCACCCACGTGTTATAGTTACGAGCATCGGAGTTGGCTCTAATGAATGCATGCAAAAAGTCTTCCGAATCTCCGCTCAATTACTTTGTAGATGGCACATTAGTACAAATATTTTGAAGAATTGCAGCCATCTATTAGGTCACCAAATGATTGGGAATCATTTCTTTCATTGTGGAAGTTACTAGAGGATTCCGCAACACGTGCCTTATACGTAAAACTACATGCGACTTCAATCACCGTTGATAAAATATCCACGTATGTTTTATATATTTCACATTTAATATTTATTTTTCTATGTCCCAAAGTTATTTTTTCTTATATATTTTCTAATCCAAATTTACGTTACTTTTCAGGTGTTTTAAATTACGTAAATGAGAGTTGGTTGAACAAATACAAGGAAATGTTTGTGTCATTCTGGATTGACCAAAGATCTCAACTTTGGAAATAACACAACCAATAGAGTTGAGAGCCGCATGCGAAGCTAAAAATATTTGAATTCCGCAAAGTCTAGTTTGGATAGATTTCTGGGTTGTATTGATCGAATAGTGCGATGCAACTTACATCAATTAAAGAAAGCTTAGAAAAAGCGTAATTGTCCGCATTCATCAACACAACATTCAAGGTGCTTCAAACTATTGCGTGGTTTTGTTTCAAATGAAGCTCTCGATATAATTCTTGGAGAACATAAACGATGGAAGGATCTTGATTAGACTCCTCAATGTGATTGTCGACTTCGCAATGATTGTGGGTTACCATGTGCTTGCGAACTCTCAATGTATATAAGTACGGGTAAGTATATTCCCTTGGATTCGATTGATATCTTTTGGAGGAAGCTAGATATTTCACCGTCAACATCATGCAAAATGATGATATTAGTTGTGACGGTGAACTAGAACATTTTAAAGAACACTTTTACAAGCACCCAAAGTTGAGAAAAAAGTTTGTTAAGAAAGCTAAAGGATATCATGGACCGAACTTCAACCGACATTCAAGTACCTCGAGTTCAAAAAATACTCGTGACCAAGCTTAAAGAAACCACAACAAAAGGGATATCGATCCTGCTCATCAAGATTCTCGTAGATCTTGTTTAAGCATACCAAATTTTGTTGGGTCGATTCGATTAAGGAACCAATGAGACATAATTCATACGTGATGGACTTGAACAAGAAACCGGTGATAGACTTGAATGAGGTCCCAGATGAGTTCGAGAGTTCATACGTGATAGACTTGAACGAGATCCCAGATGAGTTCGAGAGTTCGGATAACTCTTATATTCTAGAAAAATTCCAAAATTTTTCGTCCTTACATCACGCAGGTAAATGATGTAGAGGGAGATGGAAATTGTGGGTTTAGAGCGGTGGCTACGTTCTTGGGATTAAGTCAACATCGTATTTTCAAATTCGGATGGAATTATTAAACGAGTTAGTTATGCACTATAACGTATACAAAGACATATTCGGAGTCGTTGATATAGCACGATTGCAGTACACATTGAGTCTCCAAGAACCCGCTTCGTCACCGATAAATGGATGATTATGCCAATGATCGGTTTACTAATTGCTTCACGGTTTGACATTGTTATTTTTTAAGCGAGTCATCCAAGACTGTGCTTACCACTTTGGTCTAGTCCGCCACGATCACAACAACATAATATAGGTGCGATGGCATTGGTCAGAACCACTACGTCCAAGTAGAATTACAAGAAAATTCTCCATTACCTCTTAACCATCCGCAATGGTTTCGTTACAAGTATGACGGCATGGGCCTTCCCGTATATAAATCGACAAAATTTGTATAATGAACTTTGCACTCCATGTCGTGAAAGAATTAATTTTTTTCTTGTATTATCATAATTGTACTTCTCTATTTTTGTGTATTATCTTACGTAATGTATTTAATAAACATGATGTATATTATTTATCTGTTTAAATAATATATTTTATCACAATTTTTCTGGTATTATAATAATTGTATTTATCTATTTTTAAAAATAACAAAAAAAAAGTCAAAAACTAACCACAAAAAAAAAAAAAAATAACAAAAAAGCTGCCAGCAAAATGCACAGCAAGGGCAGCAGGGGGTCGGGGGGAGGGGGGGTGGGGGCAGCAGGGGGAGGGAGTTAAAAAAAAAAAAAAAAAAATATGATTGAAAAGGACATAAAGTTGGTATATTGAGTAATAGGGGTTGGTATATTTAGCCAACCCCATAATAATAAGTATCTATTGCATAAATAGAATTGTAGACTTTAATAGATACAATTATGGAGAATAAGAGAAACTAAGAGACATTAATTAAAATATTGGCTGCCCACTTAAAGGGATTTTTTGAACACCGTACCAAGTTTAGCCCTCAACTTCTCAAATGGTCATCTGGAGAGTGACTTTGGGTTAATGTCTGCAATGTTATCGCTGCTCCGAACCTCTAGTTCATATATTACTCCATCGAGAACCTTTTCGCGAATGAAGTGATGCTCAAGTTCAATATGTCTCGTTCGCGAGTGACAAACAGGATTCGATGCAAGCTTTATAGCACTCTGATTGTCCCAATATAGTGCAGTGGGATTGAGAATAGGTGCGTGAATATCACTACAGAGTCTTCTCAACCAAACGCATTCTTGAGCTGCCAGAGATGATGCTTTGTATTCAGCTTCCGTAGTTGAGAGTGAAACACTTAGGGGCTGTTTACTTGTGACTTAATCAGCTTAATGGGTAAAATGTCTTATTCGCTCAGACGTTTGTAGGTGTTTACTTGTGGCTTAATGGCTTATTCGGAAAGACAAAAATGGCTTATTCATTAAGCATGAAAAGGGGTGTTGTCCCCATTAAGACAAAAAAATGACTCCCCTACCCCTAATTGAAAACCACACATTTATATATACAATATAAATAATTTAGGACAAAAAAATGGCTCTCCTGTTCCCATTATATATACTCATTATATATACAATATAAAAATTTAGGTCTTAATATAAATGAATGTAATATATATTATTCATATATAAATAATATACATTATTAATTTAAATATAATATTTGTTACTATATATTATTGTATAAATAAACTTTTGTATCTACAAAATATCATATATATTATGAATATATAAATAAATATTATATATTATGAATATATAAATAAATAGTATATATTATATATTTAAATTTTATAAATATATATTGTAAATTATACGTATTATTTATATATGTATTAAATATTTTATATATTACTTACATACAAAATTGAATCATTTATGTATAATATTTTATTTAAATTTAAATAATATATATCTAGAAGATGAGTCAAACTTGATTTTTCAATAATATTTAAATTTGTCTACTTTTTGTTTGAATTTGGCTACGTTGTGATTGAACTTGACTTTTTTGTGTTTGAAATTGGATTTTTTAGTACTTTATGAATTTATATTTTGATTTTTGGATTATATCATTTATATTGCTTAAAAAATAAACAACAATTTATAAAACAGTTTATAATTCATATTCAGGGGTAAATCGGTCATTTATGTTATTCAGACAGTTTATTGAGATGAAAAAGTAAACAACAGCATCAATTTACCTGCAGACATATATTTACCTGCATGCACAAATTTAACCGCATGCACACAATTTACCTGCATGCATGTTTAAGAAATGCCCTTATTTCTTGCTGCACCAGGAGATATATGTAGGACCAAAAAAGAAAGCATAACCTGATGTAGCCCTACGATCATCCAAATCTCCTCCTAAATCAGCATTTGTAAAACCAAACAATGACATATCTGCACCTTTTTGATAGAATAACCCAAGATAATACTATTTATATATTTTAGAGTTTTCTTAGCTGTCTAAAGGTGTGGTTTCCTCGGAGATTGCATAAACCTGCTAACAAGACCCACATCGAAAGAAATATCTGGTCTTGTAATGGTTAGTGAGGAATAAATTAAAAATTCGTAAGTATACGAATCGCTTTTGTAGGTCGATCTCATAAGGAGTTGGAAACAGTTTGAAATTCAATTATGTTTAGCAAATAGTCGAATTAACAAAAGTAAAGTAAATTAAAACGCGGTGAATGATTCGATAGAGAGGTAAGATTGTAAAAACACAAGCGCAAAAATTATATTAATAGCTAAGCGTTAAAAATACCGGTAGGATTATATAGAGATTATAATTATGAGAATAATATGGGAGTTTAGAAAATCAATGGTTGGAAATCACCGATTGCTCACAATTAAAAGAAACCCGTTTGATGACGGTAAATCTTAAAAATCGCGATTGCTCTAGACAATAATAAGAGAAACTCCTTTGATGGGGAAGAATCCCTAACTAACAATCGATTAGCCGACTACCTTTGATGAGGTAAATCGCTAAAAGATCATAGAAAAAGCTCAAGAACATTCACAATCATGTCTACCGGACCGTTTGATGGCGATGACCGATAAAAACCCTCGTATATCTCAATACTAGCAACTTATAATCAAGGTTTGATGATCTAAATCCTAAGTTCTCTTGTGTCTAGACAATATTCGTGCACAATATCATCAAGAACACCGAGCAAAATGGTAGAACAATAAAATAGGAATAATCCCAAACTCATACCCAGAAAATCAATCAAAACTAACAACCAAGAACATGTGTGTGGTTCAATCTAAAAACCCATATGATATGATTAACTACTCATGATCATTTCAACAATAATAGCAAAAATCATAGAATAAAACATGGTAGAAATCTTCCATTTCAAAAACAAAATCGAAGCCCGAGGAAGGTTTGATGTTTTTCCTTCAATTCTTGTTAAATCTTCATACAAGGAACAAAAAATCATTCACAATTGCTTCTCTAGATGTTTAGAACACTCAAAATGGATAAAAACTGAGTTTTGGATTGAGTTTTGCGGCTCTCTCAAGTTTTGTATAGGGTTTTCCCTTATATACCCGTCAAAAATCGCAAAAAGTGCAGAAAATCGCATTTTCTGCACAAACAGGGGGTGGACCGCGGTTTGGGAGGTTAGGGCCGCAGTCTGGGTGTTTTGGATGGGCGCTGCTGCGCGGTCTGAATTTGGGACCGCGGTCTGGGTGCGGTCTGAATTTGGGACCGCGGTCCGGACTGCGTGGCCGTGGTCTAGAGGCCATATCTCCCTCATTACACCTCAGAATTTAGCGTATAATGTACCGTTGCAAATCTGATTTTACGAGGAACCCATACATATATAGAACACATCCTAATTTGAAGTAATAAATGTGTAAATTAGAAAATACGACCGATATTGCTTCAATCTTCATCGTTTAAGCCATGTTCTCGCTCCCGACTTGCTCTTGATCGCCATAAACTCCAATATTGGCCATAAAAGCACCTTTTTCACCACAATCTTCGTCCAACTATCTACAAAATAAAAACACAACATACCAAGCGTAAAAGAACAAAAACACTTAAAAACAAACAAAAGCACGACTCAATAGAATAGAGTGAGACGATCAAAAATCGACTCATCAAATCCCCCAAACCTAAACTTTTGCTTGTCCCCAAGCAAAAAGAAATAAAACACATGACAAAGAAAACGAGGAGGATTGAATAATCAAGTTAATCATCAGGTATACATACAATCAACCGGGAATGTAAAAGTATCGTAAAGTCTCGTAATTCGTCATGGAAGCGTAAATTCACAAATGAACGGACAACAATGGTACTTAATCAAACATGTAAGTAAATAAGTCTTAGTAGTCCCTCACAGAATTTTATCGATTCACTCATCTCTCAAGTGTTTAGATAGGTCAATACTCTCAACTCGATTCTAATAGAAAGTTCTACTATATGCTTGCACTTCTTCTCTCATCAATCGCATCAATATTCACAAAACACGAGTCATAGGGTCTTACTTTTGGTTGTAACGGGGTTGTGGCTCAGGTTGGGAAAATTTGGCTAGTAGTTACAAGTTCAGTCCAAGTACAGCATATACGATCCTCACATATATGAAATAAACACTCAAAGCAAGATCGATCATTCTACTTCAATTCTCCTATATATATATATATATCTTTTTTTTAGGCCTTGTTAAGCGCAATTCTTTTGATATTGGCCTATTTCTCACAACCCAATGACTTCCCTTTTGTTTTTCTTAGGCTCACTCCTCTCCTCCCCTATCTTTTATATCCCACTATTATTATTAAAATCACTTTTTTTTTTGTGGGGCTTATTATTTTCAGGGGAACGGGAGAGAAGATTTTTGCCTCTATACACCACAAACTTTGCACACCTTCGTTTTTCAAATATACCCTCTCATGCTCTTACGAGGACCAATACTTTGGTAAGTTATGCCTTTTGAATCTGGAGCTATAAGATACGGGGTTTTCGAACAAAAATACGGCTAAAGTCTAACGGGGCTAGCAAAGGATATTGATATGAAATGGTGGGTATTTTTTGATAAGTAGGTTCAAGAGAAAGAATGAGCAGCCTTAATCATTTCTCGTAAAGAATACAAACCATAAGAAGAGAAATCACACATGAAGAATTTTACCGCTAAAAGTGAACGGTTTAATTAGGCACAAGAACTCATGGCTTTTGGACTACCTTACTCATTCCTTACACATCAAATCAAGTAACCAAAACTATACATTCACACGAAAAGTCAAACAATCAATTAGATTTATAAAACTCCACGAGTCACGTACAAAGACGATTAATCATCCATATACCCAATAGTTAACAAGGTTATTACAATCTAACTACTACATCACGCGAGAAAAAAAATAAAGAAAAAAATCAGAAAAAGGAAAAAGAGAAAAAAAATCATGCTAACTAAAACAAATAAAAATCAAATAAGTTGCACCCCCAAACCGAAACCTTTGCTTGTCTCCAAGCTGTTGGTGTAATATCGGTATTTGCGTCGTTTGTGCGGAATCGTAAATTATATACGGAAATTAAAAGACACGCGGATTTATAGAGGTTCGGCCAAACGTGCCTACGTCCTCTCTCGATGTATCTTTTTTTATAGGTTCAAGATCAAAACCTCTGCACCTCTCTTCTATCGGTTGAGGGATTACCGTTACAAGCTCGTCTTCTATCGGTCCGAGTAAAACAGTTATTCCTTTTCTATTGGATAAGGAATCAACCACTCTAGCTTTCTATTGGTACTAGATAAAACTCACTAAGATAGCGATTGTGATTCTAACAATGCCGGATCCTTGGTCCTAATAAAACTGAATCCAATCGTACCTTTTCTTTTTCTCACTCGTGTATGATTTTGTGTATAACACTCAATCACTCTAATTTAAGCTCAAGAACAACAACTATAATGTTCACAATGATATCTCAAGTGTATATGAATTGCTCAATGTTGTTGTGTGGAATGATACCAACTCATTTGGTATTTATAGCCTTCTTCCACAAACTAGCCGTTACTGCCAGTTGTTATTAGCGTGCGCTAGGCTTCTTGCCTTAGCGTCTATCGTATGTATTTAGCCTTTAGCGTATGTTATGTACTGTTACGTACATTAACGTTCTTCCAGTTTCAGTCCAGTGGCTTCTGTCCTTCACAATTAGCGTGCGCTAACACTTTCTTGTAGCGTGCGCTAATCATGCATCATTGCATGCATCATATATCCGTTAATACTTTTTGACTTGTAGCAGATTCTCCCCAACGGATTAATTGGCTTGATTCAAACTGATATTTAGCTTGCGCTAAATATCATCTCTTGCGTGCGCTAAGCTTACTTTAGTGCATACGTCATTCTGTGTTTGAATCTCTTCACAACGGTAACAAGTCTTCGATAGCGTGCGTTAATCATCACGTGTAGCGTGCGCTATCCTAATCAGGTGGCTTCACTTCAGGTTACTTCGAACTCGTCTGATCTGCAGCCGGGACCCGTTAGCGTGCGTTATCGTTTGAGTCTTAGCGTGCACTAAGCATGTATTTTGTCCAGCTTTTTGCATCTTCGTCTGCTTCGATGTTTGCTTCGCCTCGATGTTGTTTTGTTGTGTTTAGCAACTTAATCATCAAAAATCTATTTATTAAAATGTGGAATAAATATTCCAACAATCTCCCCCTTTTTGATGATTACAAAACAACTCTTGAATTGGATAAAACCTGCAAAATAAGATTATATATATATGTACGTTTCAAAGTTTTTGACTTTGATCGTTTCGTTAGTTTCACCCATTTTCTTTTCTTTTCTATCATTTTCGACTTCTACGTTTTTCATTTTTCAACTCATTCGTTTCTCCCCCTTTTTGTATGCTTTCTTCTTCTTTTCGACTTCTTATGTTTTTACTATTTATTTTTCTCGTCATATCTTTCATGACGCTTTTATCCGATTCAACTTTTTCTCCCCCTTTTTGTATTCAGCAAAAAGTGCAAAAAAAATATAGAGGATACCAATTTGAATATAAATAATATGCAATAATATAGGGAATATCTCTCCCTGAAAATATTATCTCCCCTTTTGTAAAATATTAATTTTTGGGGATCCAACCGAAAGTCATTTTTTGTTTCGAAATGTAGACGATATTTGAAACAATTGTTCATTTAGGAACCCAAATTTTCTTGACTTTAATCGTCCGTCTTGGGCTTTTGCAATTTGAAATGTGATGCCCGATTTTCAAATATTTTGAACACCGGGGTATTTTAAAATTTACGGATTCATTTTTAGAACGTGGTTTGAATTCTAACCCCTCTTTATTTAACGTGTATTTTTGAACCGAGAGCACATTTTCAAATTTCTCGTTTCCGAGAGAAAATTTCTTCGTTAAATTTTTGAGCTCGGTTTGAACTTTAACAAGATCATTCTTTAAAATATTCTCGTTTTCAACGCATTTTGAATGATTGATTACAACAGATTTTCCCTTTTCAAGAATTTTGGAAATCTCATTTTCTAATGATTTATTTTTAAATTGAAGGGATTTAATTTCTTTTAAAGCATTTTGATAATCGGTTTGTAATAACTCGAATGCTTCAAAAAGTTCATCGTAAGAGTTACTTACTTGGCTTTCGATGTCGCTATCGTCGAATGAACTCCGGGCCATGAGCGCGAGATTATTTTGATTCATGAAATCTTCATGAGGATCTTCGTCGCTCCATGTTGCAACTAAGACTTCCTTTTGTTTTACTCAACAGTTCTTAGCAAAGTAGCCTGGTTTACCACGTAATCGACAGGTGTTGTCGAATTTCTTAGATTCGCCCGCTTGAATGTCCTTCTTTCTCCGGTTTAATAAGTGTTGGAACTTATTAATATTCTTGGCATAATATGCCAATTCTTCGTCGCTTTCGTCCACCGGGATTTCTTCTTTCTTTCTCGACATTTTAGCCTTCATGACTATTGATCTTTTCTTCGGTTTTGGTTTGGCATTCCGAGATTTTAGAACAATCTCATAGTTGATAAGAGAACCAACGAGAACACTAAAATCAAGATTATTTAAATCTTTAGATTCCATTATGGCCGTAACCATACCGTCCCATTCTCGAGGTAGTGATCAGAAAATTTTCTTTACTTTCTCACTACTCGAAAGTGGTTTCCCGAAACATGCTAATCCATTAGTGATAACCAAAAAACGGTCAAGCATTATCGTGATGGATTCATCGTCCTTCATTTGTAATAATTTATAATCGTGAAGGAGCATGTTTATCTTCGTCTCTTTGAATTGAGACGTTCCTTCATGTGTTACCTCAAGCATTTTTCAAATTTCTTTGGCACTATCACACGATGATATCCAGTTGTGTTCTTTCGGATTTAGGGCACAATAGAGAAGTTGAGTTGCCTTACAATTGTAGTGGTCATTTTTCCAATCAGAATCGTCATATTCTTCGAAAGTTTTAAGCGTACCGTTGGAATTCATCGGGATTTTCGGACTAAGACAAATCACTTTCCAAAGATCGATGTCATATGCTCGGATGAATATAGACATCTTCTTCCACGTCATGAAGTTTGAGCCATCAAAAAATGGTGGTCGGTTGAGAGCAAGGCCTTCGACGGGAGCAAGTTGAAATGCCATTGGATCTATTCTCCTTGGATGTAAAGCCGCTTATAGGATTATAGCTCCGATACCAATTGTTGGTGTAATATCGGTATTTTTGCCGTTTGTGCGGAAGCGTAAATTAAATGTGGAAATTAAAAGACACACGGATTTATAGAGGTTCGGCCAAACGTGCATACGTCCTCTCTCGATGTATCTTTTTTTATAGGTTCAAGATCAAAACCTCTGCACCTCTCTTCTATCGGTCGAGGGATTACCGTTACAAGCTCGTCTTCTATCGGTCCGAGTAAAACAGTTATTCCTTTTCTATTGGATAAGGAATCAACCACTCTAGCTTTCTATTGGTACTAGATAAACCTCACTAAGATAGCGATTGTGATTCTAACAATGCCGGATCCTTGGTCCTTGTAATATCCGGGGATAATTTTTTTTTTCGTATTACTGTTGAGTTGTACGTATTCATTTTGGAATTGTACAAGTATTGTTGTTTTGGACTGATACAATTAATATTGTATTGGAATATTTTGGGATCGAAATATTATACTTGTCGTCGGGTTGGTTTCGTCGTTTGAATGTTGGTTGGAGAGTTTGGATTTTTGGCTAAGTACACTAGCCTTAACGTACGCTACATGAGTAGACTTACGTACGTTATGGGCTGAGTATTACGACGCGTTATGCCCGTAAGGTTACGACGTAATGCTTGGTAGGTGACAGGAACCTTCCTGAGTCACTTTCGGTGGGTCCCGAGCATCTTCCGATCGGATCTCACTATTGCGGTCAGCGGACCCTTACGACGTTAAGAGGTGAACTCTACGCACGTAATGCAGTCTTGTTAACGTCGTAATATGTTTTTGTTTACGACGTTAAGGCCTTCGTATTTTAGTCGATTAGTTCGATTTACATTACGTACGTTAATGTCTTAGCATAGCGTACGTAATGCCTCTTACGTACGTTAACCATAGTGTATAACGTACGTAATGAATTGGTCAGTCTATTTATCTTGGTTTCGTCTTTCATTTCCTCACGAACCAAAACACATTTTCTCTTCCTAGAATCGTCCATTTGGACTTGTTTTTGATGTTTAGCCTCTTCCAACTCGATCTTGATCATCCTAGCTTGGATTGAAGCTTGAAGTTGGAAGCTTGTTGGTGCTCCTTTGGTGTTTGGAGGCTTCTTCTTGTTCTTCTTTGGTAAGTTCCCTCAATCTCTTGTTCTTCAAGTGATTTTCGAGTTTTTGTTGTTGTTTTCTTCGGGTATTGTTTGATTAATGGAGTATATCATGATTCTTCATAGTTTTGATAAACTTTTGATGAAGAACATGATGGTATTGCTTGAGTTGGATAGTGTTCTTGATGTTTTAAATTGTTGGAGGTTTTTAATCATGTCTAGGAAGGATTATGTTAAGATTGTTATATGATTAACATAGCCTTGAGATGGTTATTGTTGTTGGTGGTGTTCTTGAAAGATTTTAACTATTTTAGTAAGGATTTATGATGATTTAGGAGGTGATTATCATAATTTGGAAATGGTTGAGTGAATCTTGTTGTTTAATCCGAATTCATGATGTGTTGATGAAAGATTTTTGTTTCAGACATCATGATTATTGAGTTGATGATGTTCTTGGGGTGATAATGATAATATTGATAATATTATCATTGTAGGAGGATCAATTTGATGATATTGGTGATATTATCATTTTGAGATGTTTGTTTTGATAATTGTTCTTAAGTGAATCTTGTTGAATGGATTTCACAAGTGTTAAGAACGTAATGATCATGTTAATTGATCATCGAGGTGTTGGAGGATGTTGGAATTCATAGTTGAGAACTATCATATTCGTTCGTGCGGTGTGATCGATTCGTGTTTGAATCGGGCTTTGTCCTTGTCGTTGTTTTCTATTGATTTTGTGTTTTTGAATGAATCGTTTTCATTCAAGGTTGTTCGAGTGTTGTGATCGTCGGGAGGCGCTGTTCGTCGTTTCGTGCCAGGACGTTGATCGTGGAAGGACTTTCTCGCCTTTGGTTTGAGGCAAGTTTTATACTTGTACTGGTCAATGAGATTAATGTTATCATATATGTGTATGAATGTATTGTATCATTTCGAGACTTAGTCTCTTCGTGATTTGTTGATATTCGCGAATTGTTTGATGCAATACCCTTCGGTGATTATGCCAGATGTGATTGTTATTCGTTAACGGCCGGTTTAAGGCATTGAGATTCTTGTTGTCGATGGCCGGTTCGCGGCATCGAAGTATCGATTAGTATTGTTGACGTGAATGTCGTTCTGAGGCATCGTTGAATCGTTATTATTGAATTGGAACTGTCACTATGATGTTGCATTGGCCGACTGAAGGCGTTTGATATATTCGTTTATTATATCTGTTTCGGTGGTCAGTTTAAGACGCCGGGACATCCACTCTACCGTATCATTGTGTATCGATTGACCGTTCTAAAGTAATCGATGTATTTAATTGGGATTATCGAAGATAATTCCCATCCGTTGTATCATTGTGTATCGATTGACCGTTCTAAGGTAATCGATGTATTTAATTGGGATTATCGAAGATAATTCCCATCCGTTGTATCATTATGTATCGATTGACCGTTCTAAGGTAATCGATGTATTTAATTGGGATTATCAAGATAATTCCCATCCGTCAGATCATTGTGTATCGATTGACCGTTCTAAGGTAATCGATGTATTTAATTGGGATTATCGAAGATAATTCCCATCCGTTGTATCATTGTGTATCGATTGACCGTTCTAAGGTAATCGATGTATTTAATTGGGATTATCGAAGATAATTCCCATCCGTTGTATCATTATGTATCGATTGACCGTTCTGAGGTAATCGATGTATTTAACTGGGATTATCGAAGATAATTCCCATCCGTTGTATCATTGTGTATCGATTGACCGTTCTAAGGTAATCGATGTATTTAATTGGGATTATCGAAGTTAATTCCCATCCGTTGTGTCATCGTTATCGATTAACCGTTCTAAAGTAATCGATGTATTGAAATGGGACTGTCAGGGATAATTTCCATCTGTTAAGTCATTGTGATCAATTGGCCATTCCAAGGCAGTCGAGGTATTTGAATTGGGACCGCCGTGGATGGTGCCCATCCATGAGTTGTTGTTGTCGTGTTGGCCGACTCAAGGCAGCACGCTATTATTCTTATGAATTTGGTAATCTTGGGGTTGTTACTGTTGTGATTAATTATGTTTTGGAGGCTAGTCTCGGCTAGTGCTCGATGGGTAAGCTTGGGGCTTGAACCTTCGCGGTTGGTTTCCCAACACCTACAGTTCAGTAGGTCACGATCATGTTAATGATCTCATTATGGGTAAGCTTGGGGCTTGAACCTTCGAGGTTGGTTTCCCAACAACTACAGTTCAGTAGGTCACGGTCATGTTAATGATCTCATTATGGGTAAGCTTGGGGCTTGAACCTTCGCGGTTGGTTTCCCAACACCTACGATTCGAGGGTCACGGCCACCGGGTGATCTCATTATGGGTAAGTCTGGGGCTTGAACCCTCGCGGTTGGTTTCCCAAAGACTGCAATTCAAGCAGTCACGGCCATCGGATGATCTCATTGTGATACGACTTCGTGCCATGGCTTCGCCCTCATTGATACAACAGTCGTTTTGGCTTCGAGCCATTGTGGTGATTGATACTTTCTACCGAATGACATTCGTGGTATTATGATGATAAACACTTGGTTCAGTCGTCTGTTAGGCCATTGTGATGTATCGGTATTCCTGGTGGAGCCTTCGGGCATTGTGATTCGTATCTATTTCAGTGTTTGGCTTGGGTTACCTTCGGGTGATGTATTGTTGTGTTCTGTATTGATGATTCGCCATTGGGCACTTGTGTTCTAACCTGTTGAGCAGGTATTGATCGTATGTCGTGGGCATAGTATTCCACGAATGCTCGATTCTTACTTTGGTTTGTGAGCATCTCGTATTACCATTACTATACTATTCATTCTGCCCTTTTGATGCATATCATGTTGTACATGTATTTGATAATCATTATCTGGATGACTCAGTGGGGCGGAACATGTTTTCATGTTTTAGGTGTTTGCGAGGAGAGAGTTGAGACACAGGGGCATGACGGTGGCGACGAGGCATTCGAGCAATACTAGTCCGAGATGTTTTGGTGTTCACGTCAGTCAGACAGTTGGAGTACTCCAGTTTTGTTCAGTCTTTGTCATTTTGTATTATCCGAGTAAGGCTCGTGGATGTCGCTGTATTTTATTTAGGCCATGTAGGCCCACTGTTGTCATTGAAATTCCATATCGGAATATTATGTTGTATGTCAGTGTAAGAATTGTGATTCCCCTTTTGGTCAGTTTTTTGTATTTTAGTCATGTTCGCCTGATGGATCTCCTGGTGTGGGGTCCACGGCACTGTAATGACCCAATGGGATTTGGGGGTGTTACAGAAGATTGTATCGGAGAATTGGGTTGTGAGATACCCTGATATGTGAGTTATGTGGCTCTACCGACGCGGTAGTAGTGGGGCTGTCAGGTTATGAAAATCTGGACAGTCAGGTTTTGTGGGTTGTGATAGTTGAGCGACTGTATGAGTCTGTCTTTCATCGAGTCGTCGTCGGTGAAGACTAGTATCGCAAGACCTCGAAGCTTCGTATGACCTGTGTAAGGACTCGATTCTCTTGTATGTTCATACATTCATTATGCCATAGATTATACATGTTTTGTTGAAATCTTTATGTAACATTGTGTTACGACCCATTCATGATTAATTGCTTTGGAGCGTGTCGGCCCAGTATTGGCTATAATTAGCATGTTTGAAGTGATTGTTTATTTGTTGAGTATGTATACTCGTGTTTGGCTATTGACTTAGCATTGTGGATTGGCCGTTGAGGCATATTTGATCTTTATTCATGATAGAACGTTATTCTTTCAGTATGGAAAGAGGAATCCGAGGACGTAGCAGAGGGGGCAAAGGCTGCAGAGCAGGCCGAAACCCAGAACGTCATGTTTATACGCGTACGGGTGCCGATATGGGTCAGAATTCATCCGGAGATGTGACTTATGCGACCGGTTCCCCTTCGGAACGTCATACCTGAGGAGTCGATCAGACTGACATCGACCCTTTCTTGCTTATGAGGAGCATGATGACCCAGATGACTCAGATGACGCAGATAATGGAAACCATGCAGACCTCGATGGTTCGTGGTACACAGCAGCAGGGACTCCAGGTGCCGTTTTATGGACAGGCCGGGAGAGTGAGTCAAACTATCGGCGACATCTCTCGTCAGAGGCCGCCTATCTTTGAGGGATCATCGGAACCAGCTGATATTGTTCATTGGCTTGAACATTTTGATAAACTCTTCGACATGGTTCAGTGTCCGGAAGAGAGTAAGGTGGCAGTAGCGGCTTACTATTTGAGTAAAGGCGCTTATTCTTGGTGGCTTTCCGTGAAACCCACCGATCATGATTGTGCTTGGAGCGAGTTTAAGACTCTCATGTTAGAGAGGTATTATCCGCCCACTTCGTGAAGCCAAGCCGTCGAGAGGTTTTGAACTCCGAATCCGAGGACGAGGGTGTTATTGTTATTGCGGAGAAGTTTCAGGGACTCCTTCAGTTTGCTTCATCTGTTATCCGTACTGAGGCGGATAAGATCAAGTATTTTAGCAAGAGGCTGAACCCGCAGTTGAGGATGCAGTTGTTCAACCATAATTGTAATTCACTTGGTGAATTCATCGAGAAGGCCCTTGGAGCAGAGCTTTTGATCAAGGAGCTTGCTCGGAAGAACCCTTCAGTTTCTTCCGGAGAGAGGACTAGGATGCCGGTTCATTCAGAGGGACATCGGGCTCCGACGTCTAGGAGGTCGTTTTCTAGTCATCCTCGTGCTGGGAAAGCATCTTCTTCTCAGGCGACGGGTTCGACCGTTGTTTGCTTTAACTGTGATACAATAGGACATCGCAGTACTCGGTGCTCGATGCGGTCTATTGCTTGTTTTTTGTGTGGGAGGCAGGGACACCTTCAGAAATACTGCAGGGGTTCTAGTGCCAGTAGATCTCAAGGGAAATCATGGGCCTCTAGAGACTTTGTTTCTTCAGTCCGTACTCCATCCAAGGAGTCATATCGGGCTTCGGGAGCCAGAAGTATGGACACTCGAGGAGGAGCGGCGAGCTCAGATTTGGATCTTCCTCGAGTCAATCAGATCGAGGAGTTCGATGACCTGGAGGATGTTGATTTTGGATACATTTGAGATGTAGCCTTAATTTCTTTCTTTATTTTTCGGATTGATGTTTGACTCGGTCTGTACTTTAGTACTGTGGTTGCGAACCATTTATGGTTGATCTATCTTGTAATGATTGTATCTGAGAATCTTGAGACTTGAGGTCGTGTGATGTGTTTTTCCTTCCTTTTGGTGTTATACCCGAGATTTTGTAATAATCTGGGTAATTGTTCATTTAAATTCGAGACGCCGAGTCGTGAGGACTTGGGTGTGCGGTTGATATGGTCCCGAGGACCATATGTGCATTGTTATTTTACTTTTGTGGCATGAGTCAGTGTTTGCTTGAGCATTTAATGCCGATGAGAACGGGGGAGTGTACACCGATGATTGTAGACATGTATAATGGGCGGCACCCGCGGGGTGTGTACGCCGGTGTTACGAGTCTTGCGGGTGGTGCGACTTCCTGGCTGGTCTCTAACGGAGGAGTCATGATTCGATTGATCTCGCACTTGGTTGAGTATTTTTTTTATCACTCGTTTTTCGACGTGTTCAGGCAGAGGAGACGCGGGAACCCGTGGGGTTGGCCCGATTACTCAGGCGAAGTGGTTCGCAGTGAGGAGTATTCCTGGAGATGTTGTTTTCTTATCCTGATGGATAGTTCGTACCCCGTGTTTTTGCACCCTGAGTTTCGGGGATGAAACTCTTTTTAAGGGGGGGAGTATGTAATATCCGGGGATAATTTTTTTTTTCGTATTACTGTTTAGTTGTACGTATTCATTTTGGAATTGTACAAGTATTGTTGTTTTGGACTGATACAATGAATATTGTATTGGAATATTTCGGGATCGAAATATTATACTTGTCGTCGGGTTGGTTTCGTCGTTTGAATGTTGGTTGGAGAGTTTGAATTTTTGGCTAAGTACACTAGCCTTAACGTACGCTACATGAGTAGACTTACGTACGTTATGGGCTGAGTATTACGTACGTTATGCCTGTAAGGTTACGTACGTAATGCTTGGTAGGTGACAGGAACCTTCCTCGGAGTCACTTTCGGCCGGTGGGTCCCGAGCATCTTCCGATCGGATCTCACTATTGCAGTCAACGGACCCTTACGTATGTTAAGAGGTGAACTCTACGTACGTAATGCAGGTCTTGTTAACGTACGTAATATGTTTTTGTTTACGTACGTTAAGGCCTTCGTATTTTAGTCCAGTTAGTTCTGGATTTACATTACGTACGTTAATGTCTTCGCATAGCGTACGTAATGCCTCTTACGTACGTTAACCATAGTGTACAACGTACGTAATGAATTGGTCAGTCTATTTATCTTGGTTTCGTCTTTCATTTCCTCACGAACCAAAACACATTTTCTCTCCCTAGAATCGTCCATTTGGACTTGTTTTTGATGTTTAGCCTCTTCCAACTCGATCTTGATCATCCTAGCTTGGATTGAAGCTTGAAGTTGGAAGCTTGTTGGTGCTCCTTTGGTGTTTGGAGGCTTCTTCTTGTTCTTCTTTGGTAAGTTCCCTCAATCTCTTGTTCTTCAAGTGATTTTCGAGTTTTTGTTGTTGTTTTCTTCGGGTATTGTTTGATTAATGGAGTATATCATGATTCTTCATAGTTTTGATAAACTTTTGATGAAGAACATGATGGTATTGCTTGAGTTGGATAGTGTTCTTGATGTTTTAAATTGTTGGAGGTTTTTAATCATGTCTAGGAAGGATTATGTTAAGATTGTTATATGATTAACATAGCCTTGAGATGGTTATTGTTGTTGGTGGTGTTCTTGAAAGATTTTAACCATTTTAGTAAGGATTTATGATGATTTAGGAGGTGATTATCATAATTTGGAAATGGTTGAGTGAATCTTGTTGTTTAATCCGAATTCATGATGTGTTGATGAAAGATTTTTGTTTCAGACATCATGATTATTGAGTTGATGATGTTCTTGGGGTGATAATGATAATATTGATAATATTATCATTGTAGGAGGATCAATTTGATGATATTGGTGATATTATCATTTTGAGATGTTTGTTTTGATAATTGTTCTTAAGTGAATCTTGTTGAATGGATTTCACAAGTGTTAAGAACGTAATGATCATGTTAATTGATCATCGAGGTGTTGGAGGATGTTGGAATTCATAGTTGAGAACTATGATATTCGTTCGTGCGGTGTGATCGATTCGTGTTTGAATCGGGCTTTGTCCTTGTCGTTGTTTTCTATTGATTTTGTGTTTTTGAATGAATCATTTTCATTCAAGGTTGTTCGAGTGTTGTGATCGTCGGAGGCGCTGTTCGCTGCTTCGTGCCAGGACGTTGATCGTGGAAGGACTTTCTCGCCTTTGGTTTGAGGCAAGTTTTATACTTGTACTGGTCAATGAGATTAATGTTATCATATATGTGTATGAATGTATTGTATCATTTCGAGACTTAGTCTCTTCGTGATTTGTTGATATTCGCGAATTGTTTGATGCAATACCCTTCGGTGATTATGCCAGATGTGATTGTTATTCGTTAACGGTCGGTTTAAGGCATTGAGATTCTTGTTGTCGATGGCCGGTTCGCGGCATCGAAGTATCGATTATTATTGTTGACGTGAATGTCATTCTGAGGCATCGTTGAATCGTTATTATTGAATTGGAACTGTCATTATGATGTTGCATTGGCCGACTGAAGGCGTTTGATATATTCGTTTATTATATCTGTTTCGGTGGTCAGTTTAAGACGCCGGGACATCCACTCTACCGCATCATTGTGTATCGATTGACCGTTCTAAGGTAATCGATGTATTTAATTGGGATTATCGAAGATAATTCCCAACCGTTGTATCATTGTGTATCGATTGACCGTTCTAAGGTAATCGATGTATTTAATTGGGATTATCGAAGATAATTCCCATCCGTTGTATCATTATGTATCGATTGACCGTTCTAAGGTAATCGATGTATTTAATTGGGATTATCGAAGATAATTCCCATCCGTTGTATCATTGTGTATCGATTGACCGTTCTAAGGTAATCGATGTATTTAATTGGGATTATCGAAGATAATTCCCATCCGTTGTATCATTGTGTATCGATTGACCGTTCTAAGGTAATCGATGTATTTAATTGGAATTATCGAAGATAATTCGCATCCGTTGTATCATTATGTATCGATTGACCGTTTTGAGGTAATCGATGTATTTAACTGGGATTATCGAAGATAATTCCCATCCGTTGTATCATTGTGTATCGATTGACCGTTCTAAGGTAATCGATGTATTTAATTGGGATTATCGAAGTTAATTCCCATCCGTTGTGTCGTCGTTATCGATTAACCGTTCTAAGGTAATCGATGTATTGAAATGGGACTGTCAGGGATAATTTCCATCCGTTAAGTCGTTGTGATCAATTGGCCATTCCAAGGCAGTCGAGGTATTTGAATTGGGACCGCCGTGGATGGTGCCCATCCATGAGTTGTTGTTGTCGTGTTGGCCGACTCAAGGCAGCACGCTATTATTCTTATGAATTTGGTAATCTTGGGATTGTTACTGTTGTGATTAATTATGTTTTGGAGGCTAGTCTCGGCTAGTGCTCGATGGGTAAGCTTGGGGCTTGAACCTTCGCGGTTGGTTTCCCAACACCTACAGTTCAGTAGGTCACGGTCATGTTAATGATCTCATTATTGGTAAGCTTGGGGCTTGAACCTTCGAGGTTGGTTTCCCAACACCTACGATCAAGAGGGTCACGGCCATGTTATTGATCTCATGATGGGTAAGCTTGGGGCTTGAACCTTCGCGGTTGGTTTCCCAACACCTACGGCCAAGAGGGTCACTGGCCACTGGGTGATCTCATTATGGGTAAGTCTGGGGCTTGAACCCTCGCGGTTGGTTTCCCAGCACCTGCAATTCAGCAGGTCACGGTCATTGGATGATCTCATTGTGATACAGCTTCGTGCCATGGCTTCGGCCCTCATTGATACAGCTTCGAGCCATTGTGGTGATTGACAGCTTCGGCTGAATGACATTCAGGGTATTATGATGATAAACAGCTTCAAACTGTTCGGCTGTTAGGCCATTGTGATGTATCGGTATTCCTGGTGGAGCCTTCGGGCATTGTGATTCATATCTATTTCAGTTTTTGGCTTGGGTTACCTTCGGGTGATGTATTGTTGTGTTCTGTATTGATGATTCGCCGTTGGGCACTTGTGTTCTAACTCGTTGAAAGGTGTATTGATCGTATGCCGTGGGCATAGTATTCCACGAATGCTCGATTCTTACTTTGGTTTGTGAGCATCTCGTATTACCACTACTATACTATTTATTCTGCCCTTTTGATGCATATCATGTTGTACATGTATTTGATAATCATTATCTGGATGACTGACCCCGTGGGGGCGGAACATGTTTTCATGTTTTAGGTGTTTGCGAGGAGAGAGTTGAGACACAGGGGCATGACGGTGGCGACGAGGCATTCGAGCGATACTAGTCCGAGATGTTTTGGTGTTCACGTCAGTCAGACAGTTGGAGTACTCCAGTTTTGTTCAGTCTTTGTCATTTTGTATTATCCGAGTAAGGCTCGTGGATGTCGCTGTATTTTATTTAGGCCATGTAGGCCCACTGTTGTCATTGAAATTCCATATCGGAATATTATGTTGGATGTCAGTGTAAGAATTGTGATTCCCCATTTGGTCAGTTTTTTGTATTTTAGTCATGTTCGCCTGGTGGATCTCCTGGTGTGGGGTCCACGGCACTGTAATGACCCAATGGGATTTGGGGGTGTTACAGTCCTAATAACACCGAATCCAATCGTATCTTTTCTTTTTCTCACTCGTGTATGATTTTGTGTATAACACTCAATCACTCTAATTTAAGCTCAAGAACAACAACTATAATGTTCACAATGATATCTCAAGTGTATATGAATTGCTCAATGTTGTTGTGTGGAATGATACCAACTCATTTGGTATTTATAGCCTTCTTCCACAAACTAGCTGTTACTGCCAGTTGTTATTAGCGTGCTGTCACGGGTTTATACTCGCGCCTCGCTAAGTCCTCTCCGTGCGGCACTGTCTTAGGTTGTCTCAAGCCTAAGTAGTAAGCCTATCAACACACACAAGATTACTAGGAAGGAAAGTAAGAAAGTGCTTGGGGAAGGTTTTCTCTTATTGCACTGTAGCAAATCAGCTTTCTCAAGATGAGTTACAACTGATCCCCAAGGGGGTATTTATACTAAACTTCCTAGGCTAAGAAATTACCAACAAAACACTACTATTCCAAGTATTTACAAGAATGCCATCATCTAGAATGATCTATACAATTCTAAACAATTCTAAGAAGTCTTCTTGGAGTCCCTGCACCCCTCCTGAACGTCCGGCCCGACCTGCCCGAAGTGTCCGCCCGGCCAAGGCCCGATTCGCCCGTAGAGCAACCTCGACCCGATTTACGCCTCTTCCGAACCCTCTTTGACCTTCCGGAGTTGATTGGTTTCCATCTTGATGCTTCTAGGTCTTCTTTACGACAGTGGGTTCCGGCTTTTCAATGTCTATCATTGCCACAAGGCTTTTTCCGTCTAAGCCTATTATAGGGGGGTAGTCCTCTGTGAGCTTGGCCGGGTCCATGTACGCGTGCGAGCATGCTGCGCGCCCGTCCGGCAGGCGTCGGCCGGATGCTGTGCGATGCCTGCTGCCTTAAGGTGGGGCGTGACATTCTCCCCCACCAAAGTCGTGGACTGCCCCTGCACGATCTCGTCCCGATATTCTTCAATCTTCTGCCGGAATTGCCATAGGTGATCCTCGTGTTCCCATCTATTTTCGTCGTTTGGGAGTCCCTTCCAATGCACAAAGTATTCGGTGTATGGGGCCACGCCCCTTCGTCGAACGTCCCGATGTGAAATGATCTCGGCTACTTCCTTGTCGAAGGAAGTAATCACGGCAGTCGGTGCTCGATGTGACTGAGCTCGGCCCGGATCCTCCATGTCCTGATGGTAAGGCTTCAATTGGCTAACATGGAAGACCGGGTGTATCTTCATCTTCGGCGGAAGTTCCACTCGATAGGAAACTGTCCCAACACGCCGCTCGATCTTGTAGGGTCCCTCGTATCTTCGGATAAGTCCCTTATGCACAGCCCGAAATGCTTTAAATTGCTGCGGGAGAAGTTTCACCATAACTAAGTCGCCTTCATTAAACTCGACCATTGCCGCTTGAGATCGGCCCATTTCTTCATCTTCTTGCCGCCTTGTCCAAAGATGCTCGAGCCAAGTCCGATTCCTCTTGTAATGACTTAGCAAAGGTATATCTTTGCGGGACTCGTCCCGTGTATCCGATGGCAATGTTGTTCGTTGTCGCCGGTTGTCTCCTCGTAGCGAGCTCGAATGGGCCGCGTCCGTTGATTCACTCTTACGCAAGTTGTATGAGAATTGGGCCGTGTCTAAGAGTTTGGCCCGATCCGTGATTGGCACTCACATAGTGCCGCAAGTAGCACTCAAGCGGTCGTTAACTCGCTCTGTCGCCCGTCCGTCTGTGGGGTGGAAACTTGTTGAGAATGCTAAGTTCGAGCCCAATAGCTTGAAAAGTCCCGACCAAAACTTTCTGTGAAACGTGGGTCTCGGTCACTCACGATTGTCACGGGAATGCCCCAATATTTTACCACATGTTTTAAGAACAACTTGGCCGTCTCCAGAGTACATTACGTCGCCGGTCTTGGAATAAAGGTTGCGTATTTTGAGAACACGTCCACCACAACTATGATCGACCTGCACCCATCCGATTTAGGTAAAGCCGAAATAAAGTCCATTGAAACGCTTTCAAAAGGATGTTCGGTATGGGTAATGGTTGAAGTAGTCCACTGTGTTGTTGTTGCTCCACCTTGTCTTGTTGGCATACAAGACATGTCCGACGTATGCCTCAACGTCCTCACGCATCTCGGGCCAAAAGTAAGAATTGTCAATTAAGGCCATCAGACGGTGCATACATGGGTGTCCACCCATAGTGTGTCGTGGCATTCCTTCATGATGTCCCTCCGTAAGTTTCCCCATTTGGGCACGCATAAACGATTGCCTTTGGTAAAGAGTAGCTCGTCTCGTTCCCGAACTGTCTTGTCTTGCCGCTCCCGGCAAGTTGCATGATGTTTCTGCGAAGGGTCTGCCTCGCCTCGCGTATACGGTCCTTGATGCTTCCTTCGGCCTTGGTCAAGGCTGCAAGCTCGGACTTCCGGCTTAATGCATCGGCTACTCGGTTAAGTACTCCCGGCTTATACTCCAGGGTATAATCGAACTCAGCAAGGAATTCCTGCCATCTTGCTTGCTTTGGCGTGAGCTTCTTCTGGGTTTGAAAATAACTTGTGGCTACGTTGTCTGTTCGTACCACAAACTTGCTCCCAAGTAAATAATGCCTCCAGGCTCTAAGGCAATGAACCACGGCGGTCATTTCCTTCTCATGTACCGAGTACCGTCTCTCGGTGTCATTCAATTTTCTGCTCTCATAGGCGACGGGATGCCCTAGCTGCATCAAAACTCCTCCGATGGCATAATCAGATGCATCGGTCTGAACCTCATATGCCTTGGCATGGTCAGCAAGGCAAGAATGGCCGCTTCCTGGCTACTTTGCCTTTGAGTCGCTCAAAGGCCTCTCGGCACTTATCCGTCCACTCCCATTTGTGGTCCTTCTTCAATAGGTCCGTTAATGGTGCTGCTATCCGAGAGTATCCCTCGATGAACTTCCGGTAGTAGTTCACGAGTCCCAGAAATGATCGGAGTTGGGTTACGCTGGTCGGCGGCTCCCAATTTCGAACGGCTTTCACTTTGGCCTCGTCCCATCATAATGCGGCCATCTTTGATACGATGCCCAGAAAAGTCACTTCTGTTGGGCGAATGAGCATTTCTCCAACTTTGCATAAAGTTCATTGTCCCGCAATGCTTGGAACACTGTCGCAAGTGTTCTACATGCTCCTCCATCGATGATGAGTAAATGACAATATCGTCCGGATAAACGACAACAAACTTGTCTATGTATGGCTGAAATACCTTGTTCATCGGTGTGCAAAAGGTCATTGGGGCATTTGTAAGCCCGAACGGCATCACAAGGAAATCAAACAAACCATACACGGTCGCCATGGCTGTCTTGGGTTTGTCTCCTTCGGCTATCCGGACCTGCCAATATCCGGATCTTAGGTCGATCTTTGAAAAGTATTTAGCACCTCCCAGTTGGTCAAACAGCTCTCCAATGAGTGGAATGGGATACTTGTTGCGAACCGTTAGTTTGTTGAGTGCCCTATAGTCCACGCACATACGCAAGGATCCATCATGCTTCTTTTGGAACAAAACGGGGGATCCATAAGGAGATTTGGATGGTTGGATCATTTTGGAATCCAACAACTCTTTCAATTGTTTCTGCAGCTCCTTAAGTTCCGGTGGTGACATCCTATAGGGTGTCCTTGAAGGTGGCTTCGCATCGGAAATAAGTTCAATTTTGTGGTCCACATCCCGTCTGGGTGGCAACTTCTTAGGTAGTTCCGCGGGCATCACGTCCTGGAACTCCTCCAAAACGGCTTGAACTTCCTTTGGTACATCCTTGCCTTCAATATCGTTTCCATCATCAGGAACGTAAAATGCAGCGAAGGTCTCTTCCCTTAGAAGGCCTCGACTAAGTTGCATTCTTTGAAAGGGTGCTGTCCCCTTCGCTTCCCTCTGGCCGGAATGGCTGTGTCTGTCGGAGTCCAAAATGACTAAGGAATCTGAAAATGGAAGAATGCAAGCCCGTACCTGATCGAACCATTGTAACCCAAGAACCAAATCATAGTCATCCATGGTCACTACAGTGAAGGTGATCATTCCCTGCCAATCACCTATCTTTGCTTCCACTCCTCGTGCTTCGCCGGTCACCGGTTTAGCATGGGTGTTCACTGTCTTGATCGATCCATTAGTTGGAGTGACGGTAAGTCGTAAGACTTTGGCTACGCCGTCCCGCATGAAATTGTGCGTAGCTCCTGTATCCACTAAGGCTTTGATGTGGGTGCCTCCGATCAAGGCATCCACGAACATAGACCCCTTTCTGGGTCCCTTCGCCGGCTCCACAACGGCTTTGACAGCATTGAGCAAACTCAATGAGCCCATATGCGCACCATCCGCAACCTCGGTCTCCGTGGTCTCTTGCATGGCTGCGACCTTCTTCCTCCGCAGTGGGCAATCGTACTTCATGTGAGAGGTACTATGACAAATGTGACAACCTCTCGGCTTATCGTTCTCGTCCACTGGTTGCTTGCCCCAGTATTTGTTTGGCCTGAACCTTGACGGGCGGTCTCCCCCACCTTTGCCTTTATCTGTGCGGAAAGTCCTTGGCTTGTCGCTGGTCTTCAACTCCCGTAAGCCCTCGGCCACAGCAATGGCAGTCGCCACGTCCTGAACATTGCGCCTTTCCAACTCTTGCCTTGCAAAAGGCTTGAGTCCGTCCATAAATGCAAATAGCTTGTCGGTCGCCGTCAAGCTTGGTATCTCCAGTACAATCTCTTGGAACTCCTTGACATAGTCTTTGATAGTGCGAGTGTGGCTGAGTCTCTTCAGCCTGCCCCGAGCCTCGAACTCCACATTCTCGGGATAGAATTGCCTCTTCAATTCGGCCTTGAAGTCTTCCCAGGAAGCCATCCTGCACGCACCACTCTCAATGTCAGCCTGCTTGGTCCGCCACCACAGCACGGCTGTGTCGGCCAAGTACAAGGGCGCCGTCCGCAACTTGGTGTCATCATCTCGAATGTTTGAGGCACCAAAGTATTGCTCCAGGTTCCATAAGAAATTGTCAATCTCCTTGGCGTTTCTCGATCCGTTGAACTTCCCAGGCCTTGGGATGTCAATTCGTGCGGGTGTCGCACCCACATGTCCTTCTCCGTTGGCAATCGCCCTTTTCACTGTTGCCATCTCCATCTTGAGAACCTCCATGCTCTCTTGCATGGCCAGGATTATGGCCCGAAAATCGGCCAACTCCTTCTTCATGTCCCCATCACAAGCACTGATAGTAGAAAGAACCTGGTTGTGCAGCTCCTCACCAGCTTCTTCCAAGTCATCCACCCTCCTCGCAACCTCATCATAGACCTCCTCCAGTCGAGTCACTCGGCTGTCCATGGCAGCAATCCGGTCGACAGACTTGTCTCTGCCCTTCTTGGTCTTCTCCGCCTGAGTGTTGGGTTGGGTAACGTCGGATGATTGTGCCATCTTACTCCTTGCACGATCAGCTAGCAATCTTCGAAAATCCGCCTTGGTTGTCTCAACCTTGGCTCCGATACCAACTGTCACGGGTTTATACTCGCGCCTCGCTAAGTCCTCTCCGTGCGGCACTGTCTTAGGTTGTCTCAAGCCTAAGTAGTAAGCCTATCAACACACACAAGATTACTAGGAAGGAAAGTAAGAAAGTGCTTGGGGAAGGTTTTCTCTTATTGCACTGTAGCAAATCAGCTTTCTCAAGATGAGTTACAACTGATCCCCAAGGGGGTATTTATACTAAACTTCCTAGGCTAACAAATTACCAACAAAACACTACTATTCCAAGTATTTACAAGAATGCCATCATCTAGAATGATCTATACAATTCTAAACAATTCTAAGAAGTCTTCTTGGAGTCCCCAGACCCCCTCTGGAACGTCCGGCCCGACCCGGCCCGAAGTGTCCCGGCCCGGCCCGGCCAAGGCCCGATTCGGCCCGTAGCAACCTGACCCGATTTCTGCCCTTCTGGAACCCTCTTTGACCTTCTGGAGTTGATTGGTTTCCATCTTGATGCTTCTAGGGTCTTCTTTCTGGACAGTGGGTTCCTCGGCTTTTCAATGTCTACTGCTGTCACAAGGCTTTTTCCGTCTAAGCCTATTATAGGGGGGGTAGTCCTCTGTGAGCTTGGCCGGGTCCATGTACGCGTGCGAGCATGCTGCGCGCCCGTCCGGCAGGCGTCGGCCGGATGCTGTGCGATGCCTGCTGCCTTAAGGTGGGGCGTGACAGTGCGCTAGGCTTCTTTCCTTAGCGTCTATCGCATGTATTTAGCCTTTAGCGTACGTTATGTACTATTACGTACGTTAACGTTCTTCCAGTTTCAGTCCAGTGGCTTCTGTCCTTCACAGTTAGCGTGCGCTAACACTTTCTTGTAGCGTGCGCTAATCATGCATCATTGCATGCGTCATATATCCGTTAATACTTTTTAACTTGTAGCATATTCTCCCCAACGGATTGATTGGCTTGATTCAAACTGATATTTAGCGTGCGCTAAATATCATCTCTTGCGTGCGCTAAGCTTACTTCAGTGCATATGTCATTCTGTGTTTGAATCTCTTCACAACGGTAACAAGTCTTCGATATCGTGCGTTAATCATCACGTGTAGCGTGCTGTCACGGGCTTAGAGTTTGCTATGCTCCTAAGCGTCGTGCGGCCTAGCAACCCTCTTGCTAGTCAGCCTTAAATTCCCCGAAATTGGCTAAGTATGAAAGTAGGCACAACGAAAGAGAGGCAATGGGTTGAGGAAAGTTTTCTTCCACTAAGTTGTAAAGAGTTACAATCTTGTCTCTTACAAATGAATTCCCAAGGATGGCTGCAAATGAGCCCAACTTCTCCTATTTATACTACCTCCTATCACTAGAAACTTCCTCCACCTCCTCATTTGGAGGCTTCTAGATCCTCCTACAATATTACAAATTCTAGAGTATTCTAAGTACAACACAAACCTTTGTACAATGTCTAGAAAGCTCTACTATATTACAAGTCTTTTGACTCATTCAAGAGTCTCCAGCACCTTCCACATGTTTCTGGATCTTCCCGGTTCGCCCGACCCGGCCCGGCTCGGCCCGTCTCGGCCCGTCTCCATGTAACCCGACCCGATCCGGCCCGGCCTTCCACACATGCCTCCGATTCATCTTTGATGTTCGACCATCGGTCCGTTCTCGGAATGTTCCGAGTATAATTTCCGCATGGTGGACTCCTCGGCTTTCCAATGTCCATTGCCATCACAAGGCATTATCCCGCTAAGCCTATTATAGGGGAGGGTGCTCCGTGCATCCTCGCGCGCCGCGCGCCAGCCTCGCGCGCACCCTCGCGGGTCTCCGTCGCCGTGTCCGAGTCTCGGCCCTCGGATGTGCCTCGTCTCGTCATCTTGCCCCGCATTGTCCCGGCGGCGTGCTGTCCGCCGCACTCGTCCGTCGGTTCCGCGTGCCTTGTCCAGCCGCCTGTAGTCCCGCATCGGGCCCGATGGCCTTGTCCCTGGTCGGCACTCTGTTGCCGGTTGGCTCGCTTGCTCGGCCATACATCCACGCATGCCGCGCCATACGGCTAAGTCCCTCGGTCGGTTGTGCCGATCCACACGGCCTAGTTGTCCCGAACGTGCCCGTGCACGTTGATCTGTGAACCTCGCACCCCTGCAGGCGGGTCTGCCCGAGCACTCGTCGGTCGATTCTCTCGGGCGTGACACTCTCCCCGCTTGTTCCGCCGACGTCCCCGTCTGACGCGTGCCGCCACTCGGTGCCTCGATGTACCGCATTGATCCTGCATAATACATCGGCATTTCCTCTTGATCGGCTTCTTACGAAATCGAAGTGTCGTCATCGCTGCGTACGGGACTTGTTCCACAGTCAAGGGTATAATGATGGGTTTGTTCTGACCGTTCGCCCATAGTGTCTTTGCTTTTGGGAAAAAGGCAAAATTGTTCTTCTCCAGAAAGTCCATTCCCAAAATGAGATCCCGATCGTCCATCGTGGTGACTTTGAAATGCACTCGGCCTTCCCAGTTTCCAAGCACTATTCGCACTCCGTTTGCTGCCCCTATGACCGGTACTGCTGGTCCGTTGTTGGACTTCATCCAGCCCTTGCATGGCTGCACAAGTAGTCCCAATCTCTTGGCTTCGGCCTCAGTGATATAGTTGTAGTCGGCTCCCGTGTCGACCAAGGCCTTGATGGGTTGGTGGTTGATGGTTCCTTCCACGAACATCAACTTGCTCCCTCGCGGTCCCTCGCTGCCTGCACTGACGACAGAGTTAAGTTGTGGGATCGTGCTTACCTGGTGCACGTCGTGATCAATCGTTGGCCCCTCGCATTCGGCCATGGCGTTGAGCTTCCCCATCTTCGGACAGTCCTTCATCCGATGAGCTCCGCCGCACATAAAGCATCCTCGTTGGTCGGGAGCGCCCCTGCGTTCACCCGAGTTGTATGGCTTGTCCGCGTCGTGTTGCGGTCTTGTCCCGAATCTTCCGCGTGATGGTTGGGCTGGTTGCTGTACTGACGTGCGGGTGTCTCCCCCGCCTTTGGCTTGACCCTCAGCTCGCGGCTCTTTCCTCTTCTCGAATTCGGCTAGGGACTCGGCCACTTTGATTGCCTCATTGACAGATTTCACCTCGCGGCCTTGTACTCTGTCCCTGACCCAACTCGGTAGTCCATCCAGGAAGAAAAATAGTCGATCATCCTCGGTCATGTCCGGAATCTGAAGCATGATCGATGTAAAGTCCCGAACATAGTCCCGAATGGTAGTCTTGTGCTTGAGCTCGCGGAGTTTCTTCCTTGCCTCATAGCATGTGTTCTCGGGATAGAATTGTGCCTTGAGTTCCGACACGAACTCGTCCCAAGTCCCGATCGGTTGGCAAGTTCCTTTTGCGACACTGGCCTGTCGATGACGCCACCACAGCGCTGCATCGTCGGCAAGATATAGTGCGGCCTTCCGTACCTTGGCCTTCTCGTCCGTCAGTCCCAGACCATCAAAGTAAAGTTCCATTCGCCACAGGAACTCCTCGATTGACTTGGCATCTCTCTTGCCAATGAACTCCTTGGGTTTGGGGACCTCAACCCTTGGTCCCTCGAACCTCGCCCCGCCAAATGTATTGTTCATTTCGGCCCACCATTCGAGTTGGTGCCCGAGTTGCTTGCCCATGATTTTATCACAAAAATCTTCAAATCGTTTGGCACTTACCTCGCAAAACTCGGCATACCGCTTGCGTATCTCCGTTAGGCCGGCCGCCACATGATCCTCGATCGCTAACTCCTTGCGCAACGAGAGTTGTTCCTCTTGAAGGTCTCGAGCCGCCCAACGTGTGCCCTTCCGGTTGGCCAACTTTTCTCGAGAGTTCCCACGCGTTCCTCCGTGCTCAATTGGGTGTTAGTGATGCGCTGCCCAAGAGCTTCGATGTCGTCCTCGATGTCGGGTAGGCGGTTTGCTAAGGTGAGTATGATCTTCCGGATGTCTTCATCCTCAAGAAGTCGGCTTCGTGCCGGGTTCTCCTCGTGTCGCGGCGGCACCACACCGCGCGCCTTGCTCTTGCCACGCTTGGCTTTCCCTTCGGCTGGGACTTCTCCACGTCCCCGGACCTTGTCAGCCTCTGTGACTCGTCCGTCCTCCACATTGATGCCTGCCTCGATCTGTCCGTCGGCCATGATGCCTGCTGATCGTTAGCGTCGATTCCCGCAGTCTTGCACACCTCTTTGTGTGGCTAACGATGGCTCCGATACCACTTGTCACGGGCTTAGAGTTTGCTATGCTCCTAAGCGTCGTGCGGCCTAGCAACCCTCTTGCTAGTCAGCCTTAAACACCCCGAATTTGGCTAAGTATGAAGGTTGGCACAACGAAAGAGAGGCAATGGGTTGAAGGAAAATTACTTCCACTAAGTATCAAAGAGTTTACAAAGTCTCTTACAATGCTTTCCCAAGGATGGCTGCAAATGAGCCCAACTTCTCCTATTTATACTACCTCCTATCACTAGAAACTTCCTCCACCTCCTCATTTGGAGGCTTCTAGATCCTCCTACAATATTACAAATTCTAGAGTATTCTAAGTACAACACAAACCTTTGTACAATGTCTAGAAAGCTCTACTATATTACAAGTCTTTTGACTCATTCAAGAGTCTCCAGCACCTTCCACATGTTTCTGGATCTTCCCGGTTGCTCGGCCCGACCCGCCCGGGCCGGCCCGTCTCGGCCCGTCTCCATGTAACCCGACCCGATCCGCCCGGCCTTCCACACATGCCTCCGGATTCATCTTTGATGTTCGACCATCCCGGTCCGTTTCTCGAATGTTCCGAGTATAATTTCCGCATGCTGGACTCTCGGCTTTCCAATGTCCATCGCCATCACAAGGCATTATCCCGCTAAGCCTATTATAGGGGAGGGTGCTCGTGCATCCTCGCGCGCCGCGCGCGCCAGCGCCGCGCGCACCCCTCGCGGTCTCCGTCGCCCGTGTCCGAGTCTCGGCCCTCGGATGTGCCTCGTCTCGTCATCTTGCCCCGCATTGTCCCGGCGGCGTGCTGTCCGCCGCACTCGTCCGTTCCGGCGTGCCTTGTCCAGCCCGCCTGTAGTCCCGCATCAGGCCTGATGGCCTTGTCCCTCGGTCGGGCACTCTGTTGCCCGGTTGGCCTGCTTGCTCGGCCATACATCCACGCATGCCGCGCCATACGGCTAAGTCCCTCAGTCGGTTGTGCCGATCCACACGGCCTAGTTGTCCCGAACGTGCCCCGTGCACGTTGATCTGCTGAACCTCGCACCCCTCTGTGCGGGTCTGTCCGAGCACTCTGTCGGTCAGTTCTCTCGGGGCGTGACAGTGCGCTATCATCATCAGGTGACTTCACTTCAGGTTACTTCGAACTCGTCTGATCTGCAGCCGGGACCCGTTAGCGTGCGTTATCGTTTGAGTCTTAGCGTGCGCTAAGCATGTATTTTGTCCAGCTTTTTGTATCTTCGTCTGCTTCGATGTTTGCTTCGCCTCGATGTTGTTTTGTTGTGTTTAGCAACTTAATCATCAAAACTCTATTTATTAAAATGTGGAATAAATATTCCAAAACAAGCAAAATATTAATTAAGGAAAAATGCAAAATGCAAACTAAAAGGAAAGAAAATAAAACTACCGGATTAAGACGTGTGGTTTTTTGATCGCGGGGCACCATGCTTTTGTGCTCGGGTCTCAACTTTCAATAGGCTAGGCTTCTTCCTCCCATAAATACCTCCTTTTTAGATTTCCTACACACCACAGACAAAAACAAATAAAAGCAATAATAATAATAATAATAAAAGCGATAAAAATTTAAAAACTCCCTTGGGTTGCCTCCCAAGTAGCGCTTTTTTATAGTCTTTAGCTTGACTCTTCAGCTTCTTCTATCCTGGATTAAATGGAAACGTGTCAGGTCCATCCACATAGCTCATTATTTTTCGCTCGTTTTCCTTCGTCAGGATATGGATAGTGGTTCCATGGATTTTCATTGTGAGCGCTTTTGTCACCATTTCAATTTTTATTATGATTAACACCATGAAATGTCTTCCTTGAAGAATAAGTGACGTAATTTTTGTTGGTAATGTTTCTTCTATGTTTGGTATCACGAAATCTATCGGGGCTATCACCTCCCCCAAACCTAGTGGCGAGTATATTGGTTTTTGCGGTAAATTAATACTCGCTCCTAAGTTCACAGTCGGAACTTCTTTCTCCACGAAAAGAACTTCCATGTCAAAGCTTTCTGGGTCCTCCTTTTGATGCATTGATTCGACTGGTTCGCTCTTATTCTCTTCAATTGGCTTCTCGATTGGATCTTTAGATTTCTCCCAAGGAATTCGAGTCTCGCAAGATTGAGTAGTAGTTAATCGGATTTTTCATCTTTCGACTCATCCTCTTCAATCACCGTAGATTTCTCCTATTGACTCCGCAATTCTTCTTTCTCACTGCCCCTCTCATTTGCTTCGAAAATTGTCTCTTTATTTATCACTTTACCACTTCGGAGGGTGGTAATAGCTTGAGCTTGCTCGGGCTGACTTGGTAGTTTATCCCTTTCTTGTCTGCGTGCCTCAGTAGCAAGTTTCCCAATTTGAATCTCCATTTTCTTCACCGAAGCTTCTAAAGATTCGAACTTTTTAATATTCTCAGCTAGGTTTTCCCTACTTTCCTTAATGAACACCGCAATACTCTCCTCAAGAGAGTTCCTTTGCTGGGGAGGTGGTTCACTTTGCGTTGTTTGTTGGGCTTGATTTCCTCCGTTGTATTGAGATTGGGCCCTTGTGTCATACGGCATCGGGTTGTTGTTTCTCCAAGAGAAATTCGGATGGTTTCTTAGCCCAGGATGATAAGTGTTCAAGAGAGGTGCATTTCCGCCATAATTATTTCTCCTCTCTTCCCACTCGGTCCTTACCGTGCTCTGGCCCTGTTCTTTTGGACTTATTTTTTAGTTTTTCGATTCGATTCGATTCCAGTCAGTCCATTCGATTCGATTGATTCGATTCGATTGGCCAGTCGAGTCCATTCGATTCGATTAAGCTCAGTTTTTCTTCTTCTTATTATTATTATTAATCTTAATTATTATTATTGTTATTATTACTAATAATATTACTATTATCATTGTTGTTGTTAATTACTATTATTATTATTATTTACCATCATTATTATTATTTACCCTTAATATATATTTGATTCGATTGATTCGATTCCATTCGATTCGATTCGATTCGATTCAGATTCATTCAGTCCAAAAGAACAGAGCCTTTGTCCCATAGCCGAATTCACTTGTTCAGTTTGATCTTCTGGAAAAGTAGGTGGGGAAGAATTAGCATCATGCCGGGTCCCCAGCAAATTTCGCAAACTCGTGAGCTCGAAGATTTATTTTGAGTCTTGAGTTGTCTTAGTCCCTTCGTTAACTCATCGATTTTAGATTGCATCTCGTCCTTCTCGCTTACTTGGTTCACAACTCTCCTATGAACACACATATTTTTTTGCTGAGAGTTAGCTCCCAATGTTTCATATACGTCATAAGCTTGTCTCTCCGTTAACCCCCAAAACGAACCACCGGCTGTGTTATCCACTGCACCTTGTCAATATTGAGTCAATCCATCGTAAAAGAATTGATTAAGTAGTTGAAGCGGATAGTGATGGTGTGGGCATTGAATGAGGAGCATCTTGAATCGGTCCCATGCTTCGTGAAATGCCTCTCCATCTTGTTGTCCGAATGTTGAGATTTGGGTTCTCAACTGTGTAGTCTTCGAGTGAGAGAAATACTTGGTAATGAATTTGTCGTAAACATCATCCCACGTTCTTAGTGAGCCTGGTGCTAAAGTCATCAACCACTGTTTCGCCCCATCCTTTAGTGTATACGGGAAGCACTTCATTCTTAGTTGATCCTCGCTCAACCCATTTAATGGGAAGTTGTCAATCGCCACATAGAAGTCCCTAATGAACGACAATTGGTCCTCATGTGCTAATCCGTGGAATGAGGGAAATTGCTCGATGTGAAATCCGCTGATGTGGTAGTTCCTTGCTGTCGGTGCTAATTGGATGCACGAAATGGCGATGTTAACCACGGGTTTTGCATAGTCCCGCATTAGATGCTCAATCGGAGGTTGTTGCGGTATATTATAGTTTGCTCCCATCCATATTGAGGCCCTGGATAATAGTTCGCTCCATATTGTACTCCAACGGGTGGTTGTCTCGGATAAAAGTACCTCTCTTGTTGAGCTTCGGGTATCTCTTGATTGCGCCCAACATTCTCATATCTCAGAAATCTCGGTTGACGATTGTTTTCTTCATCTAAATTTTGCGCAATATTCTCATGTCTCGGTTGACGAATGTTTTCTTCCTGGAGCAAAAGTCGCTCTTCAAGATCCGGATTCTCCTCGTCGTTTGCCATTGGTACTCTAATTCTTTGAAGCTCGTTCCCAACGATCTCCTACCAAGCATAAACAAGAGAAGTTAGAGTGACTTTTTAGACTTTATCGAAAATAATGAAAACGGAAAATGATTAAGAAAAACAATTCAACTATTATTAAAACAAGATCAAAATTGAAACGCCAACTCCCCGACAACAGCGCCAAAAATTTGATGAACAAATTAAAAACTCGCAAGTGTACGAATCGCTTTTGTAGGAAGCAACAAGTAACTCTGAGGTCGATCTCACAAGGAGTTGGAAACGGTTTGAAATTCAATTATGTTTAGCAAATAGTAGAATTAACAAAAGTAAAGTAAATTAAAATGCGGTGAATGATTCGATAGAGAGGTATGATTGTAAAAACACAAGCGCGAAAATTAAATTAATCGCTAAGCATTAAAAATACCGGTTGGATTATCTAGAGATTATAATTATGAGAATGATATGGGAGTTTAGAATCACCGACACACACGTTATCAATTATTAGTTTCGATACTCAAAGAATCAATGGTTGGAAATCACCGATTGCTCACAATTAAAAAAACCGATTTGATGGCGGTAAATCTTAAAAATCGCGATTGCTCTATTCAATAATAAGAGAAACTCATTTGATGGGGAAGAATCCCTAACTAACAATCGATTAGCCGACTACTTTTGATGAGGTAAATCGCTAAAAGATCATAGAAAAAGCTCAAGAACATTCACAATAACATCTACCGGACCGTTTGATGGCGATGACCGATAAAAACCCTCGTATATCTCAATACTAGCAACTTATAATCAAGGTTTGATGATCTAAATCATAAGTTCTCTTGTGTCTAGACAATATTCATGCACAATATCATCAAGAACACCGAGCAAAATGATAGAACAATAAAAGAGGAATAATCCCAAACTCATACCCGGAAAATCAATCAAAACTAACAACCAAGAACATGTGTGTGGTTCAATCTAAAAATCCATATGATAGGATTAGCTACTCATGATCATTTCAACAATAATAGCAAAAATCATAGAATAAAACACGGTAGAAATCTTCCCTTGCAAAAACGAAATCGAAGCCCGAGGAAGGTTTGGTGTTCTTCCTTCAATTCTTGTTAAATCTTCATACAAGGAACAAAAAATCACTCACAATTGCCTCTCTAGATGTTTAGAACACTCAAAATGGATAAAAACTGAGTTTTTGATCGAGTTTTGCGGCTCTCTCAAGTTGTGTATAAGGTTTTCCCTTATATACCCATCAAAAATTGCAAAAAGTGCAGAAAAATCGCATTTTCTGCACAAATAGGGGGTGGACCGCGGTCTGGGAGGTTGGGACCGTGGTCTGGGTGTTTTGGCTAGCGCTGCTGCGCGGTCTGAATTTGGGACTGCGGTCCAGGTGCGGTCTGAATTTGGATCGCGATCCGGGCGCAGTCCAGACTGCGTGGCTGTGATCTAGAAGCCATATCTCCCTCAATACACCTCTGAATTTAGCTTATAATATACTGTTGTCAAGCTGATTTAACGAGGAATCCATACATATAGAGAACACATCCTAATTCGAAGAAATGGATGTGGAAATTAGAAAATACGATCGATATTGCTTCAATCTTCATCGTTTAAGCCATGTTCTCGCTCCCGACTTGCTCTTGATCGTCATAAACTCCAATATTGGCCATAAAAGCCTCTTTTTCGCCACAATCTTCGTCCGGCTACCTAAAAAACAAAAACACAACATACCAAGCGTAAAAAGAACAAAAACACTTAAAATAAACAAAAGCACGACTCAATAGAATAGAATGAGACGATCAAAAATCGACTCATCAGTTAGATAAATAAGACTTCCAACCAGAGCACGATATGGCCTAGGATCATCTAAGAAAGAACCTTCACCTTTTCGTAGCTTTAGATTCACTTCAAGTGGAGTCGAATTTCTCTTGTTGCGGTTCGGAAGAAATCTACCAATCATCTTCTTCGCGTAGCTTTCTTGATTGACAAAAGTCCCATTCTGTAAGTTCTCCACCTCCAATACGAGATAATGATTTAATTCACCCAAATTTTTCATCTCAAATCGGATCTCTAGCTGCTCTCGTAACGTTGCCACTTTATGATCATTATTTCCCATTATAATCATATCATCCACGTACAATAGTGCGACAATATGCAAGTTCCCACTTTTCCTGATAAACAAACTTTGATTAGAATTTGAGGCAAGATATCCACAAAATTCCAAATATTCAGCAATCTTCCCGTGCCAAGCTCGCGGCTGATTATCTTTGCCACGGGGCTGAATATCTCTTCATAATCTTATCCATATTTTTGTGATAATCCTCGAGCAACCAACCTCGCTTTAAATCTTTCTATGGAGCCGTCTGCCTTCCTTTTGATTTTTACACCCGTTTACATGAGATGGGATGCACTCCTTCAGGTAACGGAACAAGGCTCCATGTTTGATTTTTCAGTAAAGCCGTCATCTCCTCGTCCATAGCAAGCTCCCATTCTTTAACTCATTGGGCTTCCTTAAATCATGTAGGCTCTTTCTCATCAAATGGTCCTGCAAAATAACAAGAGTATGTATTCACAAAATTTTCATCTCGGAAGCGGGATGATTTGACAATATTTCAGCGTGGTCTTTGATTGTGCAACTCCGATGGTGAGTCTTCTTCTTGTTCATCGTCTTTAGAGTTTGAGCTCCCCCTTTCACTTTGATCTCTAAATGCTTTGAGTGGGTGTCGAAGCATCATGTTCCAACGGCAGCTGCTCCAAATGGACTGAATTCGGCTCGAAAATTTCAGTTGTATCACACTCATAAAGTGCGACACTTCATCAAACACGACATCCCTGGAGACGACATTTTCTTTGAGTTTGTATCCATGCATCTCCACCTCTTTTTCCTTTCATAATATCCCACAAAGATGCAATTTCTAGCTTTCGAATCCAACTTATTTCGTTGAGACTCCGGCACATGAACATAGCAGATTGATCCAAAGACCTTGAAATGCTTCTCATCATGTTTGTTGGACTAAGCGGTACCTGATTGATGACATATGCAGCACACTTCATTGCTTCAGCCCATAAAGGTATTGGAAATCTTTCCGCGTACAATCAGCTTTTGCAAGTCTCCACCAAGTGACGAATCTTTCGCTCAGCGACTCCATTTTGTTGCGGAGTATCATTCTCTCTTAATGCCATGCTTACGACAAAAAGAGAAAAATTCAGTTAATGTAAATTCTCCGCCATTGTCCGAGCGAAGCAGCTGAATTTTTGTGCCTAATTCTCCTTCAACAAATTATTTAAATTCAAGAAATCTAGAGAAGACTTCAGATTTATTTTTGACAAAATAAATCCATGTAAACGCGAGAAATCATCGATGAAAAGTAACATGTAAACAAATCCAGAATATGAAGGAGTTTGAGTCGGACCCATCAAATCAGTGTAAGCGCACTGAACTACTTATGTTAATGGTTGATGTTGCCAATCTTGGATGGCGTAATCAGTCTGGAAAAATAAATAAGATAAATGTGAAAAACCTCTCAACGAAACTCTATGGATCGTTCGAACGCATAATCAATATAAAATTCATGTTAAATACTTTAAGCGACTATATATCAAATAAATTAACCTTATGTGTCATAACTCGCTTTGAGTGATTGTTGGTGATTTTAGTGTCACCAGTCATTTTGTGTAATTGGAACTAATATGTGAGTTAAGAGGTTTTATAAATTGTATTCTAATATATGTTCGGGTATGTGCGGAGTGCACACATGTATAAGATCGAATTATGTTCTGCATTTGACAAAATGTCGGGTGCAGGCGCCACTGCTGACGTCTAGGGGCGCCTGCTACGGTCCATGGGGTAGAGCTTGGCGATTGGAATTTAGAAGTGAAATTTCAATTTTAGAGTGAGACTATGGTAAAATTGACTAATTTCGTCAATTTTGGAAAACCATCCGTCAAACCCTAATTAAGACCTGATGACGGCGCCGCTCAAGTAACCCTAAAAATCGACCTAATGTAACCCTAATCCGACATGCATAAATAAGGCTCTCCTCTGAGTCTTAGAGACACCTTTTTCTGAGCTCTCCCCTTCTGAAAAACTCAGAATCTCTCTAGCAATTTGGCTTATGTTTCTGTGCCTAGATTCGTAAGTGTCCCTTTGGATTATCTTAGGCTGAATTTCTTGTAACCCGGGCATAGGATAGAAATATCAGTTCGGAAAGTGATTACATGATCCATCGGGAATCCGGATCTCCATAATAAACCCTAATACCCCAACATTCGAACTGTTATTTCCTGTCTTCTGGAGATGGCTGAATCAATCCGCGAGCTGACTACAAAGTTCAACAAACTAGACAAGTTCGAAGGCAACGATTTCAGGCGCTAGCAGAAGAAGATGCACTTCATGCTGACTACTCAGAAGGCGGCGTATGTGCTGAGTACTCCCAGGCCAGAGGTGGTTGAGAACGAGACATTGGAGGAAACCAGAAAGAGGAGCAAGTGGGACAACGATGAGTACATCTGCAGAGGTCACATATTGAACAGTATGTCTGATTCTTTATTCGATATCCATGGTGATGCTGTAACGTCCCGACTTTCTAGGGTAAATATTGGGGAAAATAAATAAAAGGTAAATTTGACGAAAAATAATTTTCTTGAGAATATAAAAATTCTCGCCTACAAAGTCGAGTCGCTACAATGACATAAAATAAATACCTTTAAATAAGGTAACATTTCATCATATACGAAGTAAAATTTTGCGGCGGAAGAATAAATCATAATTTATAAATTGCTAATCAAAGTTTCCCCAAATAAGTTTCCAAACATTTGAAATAAAGAAAACATCATGAAATAAATTCTCTTTCATATGCCCTCTCGGCTCGCACCTTCGTCCATCTGGCTCGGTTCAACCTGCGGGTTCAATAAAGGTGGGGGTGAGCTTCCTTCAGCTCGTGGAAATTACACTGATCACAGTAATATACAATCTCATGGAAAGCATAACATGAATAATCTATCACATTTTTCCTCAACGTAAATGCATACACACAATATTACGCATAACACGAATATTGAGGTTGCGCAGGTGCCCCCGCAACAACATTAGCATACACACAATATTACGTATAGCATGAATCTAGCACGCACAACGCGAATATTGAGGTTGCGCAGGTGCCCCCGCAACAACATAAAACATACACACAATACCACATAACATGAATCGAGCACGTATGTGAATATTGAGGTTGCGCAGGTGTCCCCGCAACAACATATATCTTAAGATAGCCTCTTACACGAAAACAGATTAGCCTGATTTACAACGTGCATAAAAATTTTAAACATGAATAGAACATAACATATACAATCCAGTTAAAGCAATTTGAGTGATAGTGAAAATTCCCACCTGAATAAATGATGATGTCTGACTTGAAATGAAGATGCTTGACTCACAGTCCTAAGCCCGTAAATCCTCGATAAATTCTACATATAATAATAATAATTATAATTCTTACAATTTATTATTTATACCATAAATGAAATGTACAAATATCACTATATAATAACTGAAAATAAATTATAATTGTTTATTAATATTAATCGAAGAGTTAATATTATTAATGACTGAAATTAAAATACTAATACATAAATTCAGATTAATTATTAATATTAATTGAAAGTCAACATTTTAATGTTTTGGGTCAAAATAGGACTGGAAGTGAATTTTAAAAGTTGACTGGGGTCAAATCGTAAAAGTTGAGAAGCTGACTGGGTTAAAAATCGAAGTAAATGGATGTCTGGGGTTAAATTGAAAGTTTCTAAAAACTGGGAGGACTAAATTGAATGATTCCTAAAAATCGCGGGTATAAACAACCCTTATCTAACCCTAGCCGACAGAATCCTTTTCTCACTTTCTTCTTCCCCCTCTCTCTCTCTCTCTCTCTCTCACACACTACTCCTTCATCGGCCGGAAACAAAATAAATCACACACACACACACAGTAAATCAAACGCACACACACACACGGCCTCCTCTGTCTCGGCTGAAAATGAATCGCGAAACACATACACACACACACAAGAAATCACCCACAGAGACACTCGAATCGGCCAAATCGTGCAGAAATCGGAGCAAAGCGGTGGTGGTGCGGCAGACTGAAGCAGCGCACGGCGGAACAGGGCTGGGTTCGCCCGATTTGTCGGGAACTATGAGGCGGCGGCGCGATTCGTAGCGAATATCAGGTGAGGGCTCCGATTCTATTTATGGTTCTGGAAAAATTGGTTTGGTTGACTAAAGTAGAATTAGGGCTGGAATCGGGTTATGGGTTGCAGTTGATTTTCGGGCTTGGCCCGATTTCGGGATTCTTCTGTTCTGGACTGTGTTCGGGTTGCGAATTGGAGTAGAAATTGTGAAACTGGTTCGGGGGTCTCGGGTTTGGATGGCTTGGAGAGTTGTTGGGTTAAACAAGATGAGTTTTGTTTTCTGTTTTTTTTTTTTTTTTTTTGGATTCGAAATCACGAAGAAGAAATATCCGATATTGAGTATTGACATCATAGCAAGAATTAAGAAAAACGAGAATATGATTTTGGAAAAAAAAATCGGTAGAATACCTTACAGTTGAGATTCGGATGACCTGTTGAATTTGGACGAGTCAATGTTTATAATCTGATCAGAACTGCAGACGTTATAAGTGTAGATTTTAAGAGTTTTAGTTGATTTAGAATTTGTATATTAGATAAACATTGAGGCGTTCGATAAGGTGAGAATTGTGAGGAACGATAGTTCTTAATTATGATTAATTAAGTTTAATCATAGTTTGGTTAAATTAAGACACACGGTTAAATATAAATGATATAATAGTAATAATAATTGTAATAATAGTAATAGTAATGTAAAATAATAGTTTGGTAATGTTGATAATAATAATATGAAAAATGATATTGATAATAATAATAATAATATTAATACTAAATAAAAAAACGGTATTAATAATATTATTAATAATGATAATATTAATGATAGTAGTGTTAGTATTATACTCGAATAATTAATAACACTATTATAAAATAAATAATGACCACTTAAATATATATTTGACAAAATGACTCGGGCTCGGACTTGTGATATGTCGAGATAATGTTCATGATCCTCTAAGTGAAATTAAATAACATGAAATGTATTATAATATTATTATAAATAATAATATTGCATTATGAAAATGGCGGGTATTACAGATGCTAAGAGTGCGAAGGAATTGTGGGACACCCTTGAATTAAAATACATCGCTGAGGATGCTTCGAGTAAGAAGTTTCTGGTTAGCGATTTTAATGCTTATAAAATGATTGATTCAAGGTTTGTCATAGAACAATACAATGAACTCCTTCGTATTTTGGGTCAATTCAAACTGCACAACATGAACATGGACGAATCCATTGCTGTGTCAAGTGTGATTGACAAACTTCCGCCATCCTGGAAAGATTTCAAACATAACCTAAAACATCAAAAGGAGGAACTGTCTTTGGTTCAACTTGCTAGTCATCTTCACATTGAAGAATCTCTTCGTGCAAAGGATAATGAAAAATCTTATAAAACCAAAGGAAAAGTTGAACCTGGACAGTCCTCTGTTCATATGGTTGAAAGCAAACCAAGGAACCCGAATAACAAAGGACATGGCAAACGTAAGCAAGAATATGTCCCAAATAACTCCAACAAAAAGAATAAGGCACTTACTTGTTGGAGGTGCAACAAGATGGGACATTGCAAGCGTGATTGTCGTGTGAATCTAGGCAACAATGGTACTGGAAACAGTGGAGCCAATGGAAGTGGACATGGGTCTAAGGACCAAATTAAAGGAGGTCAGTACTTGACTAACCTTGATAATTCTAAACAGAATTATGTCTATTATGTTTCACTCATTCCGGAATCATTCTATGCGCAGGATGATGATGTTGCTTGGTGGATCGACTCCGGGGCAACGAACCATGTATGCAAGGATAAATGGTGGTTTGAAACATTAATGTAATACCCGAGATTCTAATGTGTATTTTGAACCTTGTGCCATTGTATATGTTGTATTTGATCTGAGTATTATCCTTCGTATTTCATGATCTTGTACTGTTGAGCGTATGATTTTATGAATGATGTTGTTTATAATTATATATGTGCACTTGTAGCGCACGCTAACGTCTGAGCGTAGCGTACGCTAATTGAGTTTCCTAACGCACGCTATGTATGAGCCTTAGCGCGCGCTATGCGTGGTCAACTTGATTAAGACAGGGCGGTAGGTGAGATCAGACCGCAGATCTTTGTCGGGATATGTCGGAATGAATCTGGATAGATTTTGGAAAAGTCGAGTCAACAGTGCTTAGCGCAAGCTACTGGTATGAGGATAGCGCACGCTAAAGTTGAGTACAATGAGGTCAGTAAAGCTTCGTATGGTTGTTAGCGCACGCTATATGGTGTGGTAGCGTACGCTAATTGCCGTATTTAGCGCACGTAAAGGGTGTTAGCGTACGCTAAGCTGAGACCAGACCGAGACAGTAGACTGCTAGTCCGTTAGCGCACGCTAAAGATATAGCCGTAGCGCGCGCTAATAACCATTTTCTATATATAGGACAGCACCCTCTTTCATTTTCAGACAACCACTTCAACCCACACTCCAATTTCGCAACTTTGAGAGTTACCCTCTTCATCTTCAACCTTCATATCAGCCTCCTAACACATCATTGAAGGCAAAGGGGCTTTGAGGATTGGTGTTATAGCTTTTGGGCGTAGAGTTCATCAAGTTATTCCAACCTTTCCTTCCGTTCAAGGTATGTTACAATTCACCAAGCTAGAATTTATGTTCTTAGCTACACTTTGAGCTTGCTTCGGAAATCATTGGACTAGTTAAAGATCTTATGAATCCAGCACCATATTTTTGAAGATTGGAACCCGATTACACTCTTGTTTTTCCTCATAATCTCGTTATTTTGAGTCACGATTGTGGTATGAATCGTAAGAGCCAAACATATGGGAGTCGGGAAATGAAACCAATATCGAAGTCTAGATTTTGATGACTTGTATATCCTTGAATCCTTAGACATCGGTATGTCGCCCCCGATGTGATCATTCGACTCATATGAAGTGTATCACTATTTCCGGGACAACTTTCATCAAGCCTACTAACCGCCAACCGGCCTTACATCATTATTACGTGATTTTAATTTAGAATATTCGATGATCATACGTTAGTTTTGAATAGTATGTTAAGTTCCTTGTATTTCTTTTGAACAAGGTCCGAGCCTTGCATAGAGGTCGATCGAGGGGCGGTGGCCTTCGGACGCGTGGCATTCGTTGGAGTATTTTATTCTTGCCATTTTTGAGGCAAGTATCATATTTTGAAATTGGTTTATATTGGAATGTTGATCATGCATACGATTTATTCATGTTGTTGAACATGAGATTGATTTCTTTGAATTGTCATGGTACTCGTTATTGATTCCTTGGTTGTTCACGTCGATGAACGTATTGATTTGTATATGTGTATGCATAATTGCACTGTTTATGTTGTAAATGATCCAAGGGGATCATGAGGATCTATGCTGAGGGCGCTGGATCGGATGTCCACCATGTGTTGGTCCGACGGGATCATCATGGGGATCTATGCTGAGGGCGTTGGATCGTTGGACGGGTTTTCCACCATGCGTTGGTCCGACGGGATCATCATGGGGATCTATACTGAGGGTGCTAGATCGTTGGATTACCCTGTATTGTGTTGATGGAATCGTGAGGATTCGCATCGTTGGATTCCGGTGACGGAAGTCCCTTTTGTATGTTTTATGATGCATTGTTGATTCATGTATTATGATACTTGTACTAGCATCGTTTTGCTAACCCATTCGGGGTGGACATTTGTTTTGATGTTCAGGTAGCCGAGGAGCGGGGAAGCAACCACAGTACCGACATGACGATGAAGTGGCGCAGTTATGTAATTCGATGTTATCTCATTTTCCAGTTATTTTTCAGTACACGAGTATGCGTATTTTGTTGGGATTTAGAATGATTGTAATAATGAACTCATCGTTGAACTGGTTTTGAATTTTAACCTCAATGTCACTTTAGTATTATTTTCTGTATTTCTCATATTAGCCTTGTAAATTCTTATATAAAGGATTTACGGCGTTGTAATTATTCCGAATATATCGGGGTGTTACAGATTATGGTATCGGAGAGCTAAGTTTCATGGATATCTTGGCAGTCGGGGTTTAGTTGGGTCTGTTAACGTTGTTCGATTTATTGATTGTCATAACATCACTGCTCAGCCAGCATCGTCATGTGGACCGTGATTGTAAGTTTCATAAATCTCTTATACTACCGTTTTATTTAATTTTGGTTTGTGATTATTGACGGACTTTCTTTTAGAAAATTTTGCCATGGATATTGAGTATTTATGTTTACAGTATGTTGAGGGGAGGTCGTGGACGCGGACACGGTCGTGGACGCGGACGTGGTAATGTGAGACAGGAGGATCAGCGTCTACTCCAGAATTATCGGCTAGTCGAACCGATTCCCATTCTGGAGGACAACAGAGATCAGCGAATGATAACGCAAATCCTAACATGCCGGTAGTGCTTCAACAGGTGGTTGCTCAAATAAACCAGTTTTCTCAGGTAGTTGACCGCATGCAGACGGCGATGGGACAAAAGCATAACGAGAATAATCGGGGAGACAAATGGCTTACCGAGGTGGTCAAATTGCACCCTCCAAAATTTGACGGTTCTGCTGAGACACTTACTTGGGATCACTGGCTAAAGGAGTTAGAGAAGATCTTTGCAGGGATTAACTGTCCCGACGACCGAAAGGTTTCGATCGCCCAGTATCTCCTGACTGGGGAGGCTTTCGGCTGGTGGGAGGCCATTCGACCTGAGGACCATAATGCTGACTAGACGGAATTCAAATTAATGATGGGAGCGCAATATTGTCCTCGCCCAGTTAGAGAGGCCAGAGTCCGAGAGTTTTTCTCACCGCAAAATTCGGAGGCATCTGTGACACATATAATCAAGACTTTTAATCACCAGCTGACCTGCATGCGGCATTTGGTCAGAATCGAGGCAGAAAAGAATTTCCATTTCGATATGCGGATGAAGCCGGAGATTCAGCAGTATATGTCTGGATTCGAGTGTACTACCTTGCGACAGTATCAGGACAAAGCGTTGGCCTACGACATGAAAGAGGCGGCGGTGGAGAAATCGATGGAAGCAAAGAAGCAGAAAGTGGCCGGCAACTTCACGGAGAACAAGAGTAGTGGGCCCCGCAAGGGCCAGTCTTCATTTTATTCATCTAGGAAACCTCCACATCCTTCTCGAGGTGGAAAGAAGTTCCCGGCAGCATCAACAGTTTCAGATGCAGCGAGGAAGTGTTATAACTGTGGCAAAACAGGGCATGTTCGATGTGATTGTTACGCACCTGCGGTGACCTGCTTCGAGTGTGGACAAGAAGGGCATCGTGTGACGTTTTGTGGAAATGCGACTAGATCTACTGGTATGCGCACTCCTGCACCGGGTCCGAAGGATACAAGTGTGAATTAAACGCAGCAAAGTGGTTTCCAGCAGTAGAATGTAGGGAAAAGATAGGCGTCCAGTGCTGGGTCTGTTCCTCCGCGCATTTACGAGATGAGGAAGTCATACGATCAGAACACTGTTGTTGCATCAGGTACGATTCAGATCCTTTAGCAACCAGTTAGTGCCTTATTCGATTCAGGAGCTACGCATTCTTTCATATCATTGAACTGTGTTAATCGTTTGTAAATCTCGTGTTTATATGATTGTGAGCCTTATGTTGTGGGATTACCGAGCGGAGAGAGAATTGTGGGAAACCTAGAAACGAGAGATTTTCTAGTGTCTATAGGAGGGAGAGATTGGCCATCAAACCTTATTGTGGCCGACATCCATGGTGACGATCTAATTCTCGGAGACGATTGGCTCAACCGTTATGGGGCTATTTTGAATTACCAAAGGAGAATTATTTCTATCATTGCTGATGATGGATCTGAACATTTATTCAAAGGATGGAGACCAGGAAGCTCAGGAAAATTGATCAAAGCCATAAAAGCAGTGAAATTACTGAAGCAGGGTTGTCACGGATTGTGGTGTTATGCCATGAAGAAAGAAGGAGTAGAAATCTCGTCTATTCCAGTTGTAAACGAATTCTCAGACGTATTCCCTGACGAACTACCTGGGTTACCTCCGCGGAGAGAAGTAGAGTTTGATATCGAATTAGAGCCTGGAGCCGCTCCTATTTCCAGAGCACCATACCGTATGACGCCAACCGAGATGTACGAATTAAAGAAGCAGCTTGAGGAATTATTGCAGAAGGGTTACATCCAACCTAGCGTTTCTCCTTGGGGAGCACCCGTTCTCTTTGTCCGGAAGAAAGATGGATCCCTTCGATTGTGTATCGATTACAGGGAGCTAAACAAGGTGACGATTAAGAACAAGTATCCAATACCTCGGATCGACGACTTGTTTGACCAACTGCAGGGGGCAAGGGTATTCTCGAAGATCGAATTGAGATCAGGATACCATCAATTGCAGATCAAGGAATCAGATATACCAAAATCTGCTTTCAGATCCCGGTACGGGCACTATGAATTTGTGGTGATACCATTCGGACTTACCAATTCTCCTGCGGTATTTATGCAATTGATGAATCGGATATTCTTAGAATACTTGGATAAGTTTGTGGTCGTTTTTATTGACGACATCTTGATCTATTCGAAAGACCCAGAAGAGCATGCAGAGCATTTACGTATCATTTTGAGCACTTTGAGGAATGAACAGCTTTATGCGAAACTTTCTAAATGCGAGTTCTGGCTTAAGGAAGTAGTTTTCCTTGGGCATGTGATATCACCGACGTGAGTCTGGTGTAGACAGAAGAAAGTCGAAGCAATCTTTGAATGAGAATCTCCTAATAACGTGAAAGAAGTCCGAAGTTTCTTAGGACTTGCTAGATATTATCGCCGTTTTGTAGAAGGATTTTCCAAAATTGTTCGTCCGCTTACTCAGCTATTGCATAAGACTCAAAAATTCGTGTGGAATGAGAAATGCCAGGCTAGCTTTGATGAACTTAAGAGAAGACTGACGACGGCACCTATACTAGCGTTACCAGATGGAACCGAGGGATTCATGGTATACAACGACGCTTCAAATCAGGGTCTGGGATGTGTGTTGATGCAAAAGGATAAGGTGATTACCTATGCCTCTCGACAGTTGAAACCGTATGAAGTTAATTACCCGACTCATGATCTGGAGTTAGGAACTGTGGTCTTTGCTTTGAAAATTTGGCGACATTATTTATACGGCACTCATTGTCAGATCTTTACATATCATAAGAGCCTCAAGTATATTTTCAGTCAGAAGGAATTAAACATGAGGCAGAGAAGGTGGCTGGAATTGATCAAGGATTATGATTTGGAAATCTTCTATCATCTAGGTAAAGCAAACGTGGTAGCTTATGCACTGAGCTGCAAACCTATTTCTCTTCGAGTGTTGGAAGCGCTTACGTCCCAAACCAGCATTCAACGAGAACTGATTCTTGAAGGAATCGAAGTATGGTCACAGGGAGTCCAAGGGCAACTGTGTGTGATGGAACTGACTTCGTCGTTGGTTGAAGAAATCAAATCTAAGCAGCTGAATGATTCTCCGATTCTTCGATTATGTGACGAAGTGAACAAAGGTAAGATCCCGGGATTCGTGATACAGGATGATGGAGTTCTGAGATTTTAGAATCGACTTTGCGTTCCCGATGATGATGTTTTGAGACAGACAATTCTGAAGAAAGCTCACAGCGCGCCCTATTCTATTCACCCGGGCACCAGTAAGATGTATAAGGATTTAAAACAAAATATCTGGTGGGGGAATATGAAGAAGGACGTAGCGGAATATGTTTTGAAATGTTTAACCTGTCAGTAGGTTAAGATTGAACATCAACGACCTGGCGGAATGTTGAAGCCACTTCCGATTCCTGAGTGGAAGTGGGAGGATATATCGATGGACTTTATCACCAATATGCCAAGGACTAGGGAAGGGATGAACATGATTTGGGTGATAGTTGATCGACTAACCAAGTCGGCTCATTTCCTAGGTATTAAAGATTCTTGGGGACCCGAGAAATTGGCACGAGTATTTATTGCGGAGATAGTCCGATTACATGATACGCCGAAGACCATTATTTCAGACCGAGATGGTCGCTTTGTGTCACTTTTCTGGAAGGCGGTTCATAAGGCTTTAGAAACCGAACTGAACTTTAGCACGGCTTATCATCCTCAGACGGACGGCCAGTCCGAACGGACTATACAGACAATAGAGGATATGCTTAGAGCTTGTGCCTTAGATTGGTCAACTGATTGGGAGGTTCATTTGCCATTGATCGAATTCACCTACAATAATAGTTAGAATGCTTCCATTAAGATGGCACCGTTTGAAGCGTTGTACGGAAGAAAATGCAGATCACCCTTGTGTTGAGATGACTCTTCTGACTTGATTGGTACGGAACCAGAGTTGATAGTTCAGACTCAAGAGAAGGTAACTCTAATTCGGGAAAGGCTGTTGACGCCCAGAGTCGACAGAAGTCTTATGCAGACGTGCATCGTCTCCCGTTGGAGTTCGACATTGTGGACCACTTGCTGTTGAAGGTTTCTCCTACTCGGGGAATTTTTCGATTTGGGAAGAAAGGGAAGCTGAGTCCGAGATATATTGGACCATTCGAGATCCTTGAAAGAGTTGGGGAGTTAGCATACAGATTGGCCTTACCGCCATCGCTGAGTCACGTTCACAATGTATTTCACGTATCCCAGTTACGGAAGTATGTACCAGATCCTAATCATATCATTGATTTCGGCGAGATCGAGATAGCTAATGACGGCACCTTCGAAGAGAAACCAATCAAGATACTTGAGAGTCGGATCAAACAATTGAGGAATAAACCAATATCCTTGGTTAAAGTGCAGTGGTCACGACACGGAGTTGAGGAGGCCACTTGGGAAATGGAGGATGGTATGAAGACTAGATATCCGGAGTTATTTTCATCTTAAGTTTCGGGACGAAACTTCTTCTTAGGGAGAGGATGTAATACCCGATATTCTAATGTGTATTTTGATCCTTGTGCCATTATATATGTTGTATTTGATCTGAGTATTATCCTTCGTATTTCATGATCTTGTACTGTTGAGCGTATGATTTCATGAATGATGTTGTTTATAATTGTATTTGTGCACTTGTAGCGCACGCTAATGTCTGAGCGTAGCGTACGCTAATTGAGTTTCCTAGTGCACGCTATGTATGAGCCTTAGCGCGCGCTATGCGTGGTCAACTTGATTAAGACAGGGCGGTAGGTGAGACCGCGGATCTTTGTCGGGATATGTCGGAATGAATCTGGACGGCTTTTGGAAAAGTCGAGTCAATGGTGCTTAGCGCACGCTACTGGTATGAGGATAGCGCAGGCTAAGGTTGAGTACAGTGAGGTCAGTAAAGCTTCGTATGGTCGTTAGCGTACGCTATATGGTGTGGTAGCGTACGCTAATTATCGTACTTAGCGCACATAAAGGGTGTTAGCATACGCTAAGCCGAGACCAAACCGAGATAGTAGACTGCTAGTCCGTTAGCGCACGCTAAAGATATATCCGTAGCGCGCGCTAATAACCATTTTCTATATATAGGACATCACCCTCTTTCATTTTCAGACAGCCACTTCAACCCACACTCCAATTTCGCGACTTTGAGAGTTACCCTCTCCATCTTCAACCTTCATATCAGCCTCCTAACACATCATTGAAGGCAAAGGGGCTTTGAGGATTGGTGTTCTAGATTTTGGGCATAGAGTTCATCAAGTTATTCCAACCTTTCCTTCCGTTCAAGGTATGTTACGATTCACCAACCTAGAATTTATGTTCTTAGCTACACTTTGAGCTTGCTTCGGAAATCATTGGACTAGTTGAAGATCTTATGAATCCAGCACCATATTTTTGAAGATTGGAACCCGATTATACCTTGTTTTTCCTCGTTGTTAAGAGTGTTGATCGAGCCTTGATGGATAAAAACCTTAGGGTGTAGTATCATAAGTTTGTTTTGAATTATGAGCATGATTTTAGTAAGATTCTAAGATTTACCGTGATGTTCCACCGATGATAATTCATGTTTGATAGAGGTGTTTGATTTGACAAGGTTCTTCATGTTCATGCTTGTAATGAATCGGCTATGTCCATGAAATCAACCCGGATCACCGTAGTATCGTTTCTTGTGTAGTACTTTTGGTATGCTTGTATCTTGAGTCACAATTGTGGTATGAATCGTAAGAGCCAAACATATGGGAGTCGGGAATTGAAACCAATATCGAAGTCTAGATTTTGATGACTTGTATATCCTTGAATCCTTAAACATCGGTATGTCGCCCCCGATGTGATCATTCGACTCATATGAAGTGTATCACTATTTCCGGGTCAGCTTTCATCAAGCCTACTAACCGCAAACGGGCCTTACGTCATTATTACGTGATTTTAATTTAGAATATTCGATGATCATAAGTTAGTTTCGAGTAGCATGTTAAGTTCCTTGTATTTCTTTTGAACAAGGTCCGAGCCTTGCATAGGGGTCGATCGAGGGGCGGTGGCCTTCAGACGCGTGGCATTCGTTGGAGTATTTTATTCTTGCCATTTTTGAGGCAAGTATCGTATTTTGAAATTGGTTTATATTGGAATGTTGATCATGCATACGATTTATTCATGTTGTTGAACATGAGATTGATTTCTTTGAATTGTCATGGTACTCGTTATTGATTCCTTGGTTGTTCACGTCGATGAACGTATTGATTTGCATATGTGTATGCATAATTGCACTGTTTATGTTTTAAATGATCCAAGGGGATCATGAGGATCTATGCTGAGGGCGCTGGATCGGATGTCCACCATGTGTTGGTTCGACGGGATCATCATGGGGATCTTTGCTGAGGGCGCTGGATTGTTGGACGGGTTTTCCACCATGCGTTGGTCTGACGGGATCATCAAGGGGATTTATACTGAGGGTGCTGGATCGTTGGATTACCCTGTATTGTGTTGATGGAATCGTGAGGAGTCGCATCGTTGGATTCCGGTGACGGAAGTCCATTTTGTATGTTTTATAATGCATTGTTGATTCATGTATTATGATACTTGTACTATCATCGTTTTGCTAACCTCTTCGGGGGTGGACATTTGTTTTGATGTTCAGGTAGCCGAGGAGCGGGGAAGCAACCACAGTACCGACATGACGATGAAGTAGCGCAGTGATGTAATTCGATGTTATCTCATTTTCTAGTTATTTTTCAATACTCGAGTACGCGTATTTTGTTGGGATTTGGAATGATTGTAATAATGAACTCATCGTTGAACTGGTTTTGAATTTTAACCTCAATGTCACTTTAGTATTATTTTCTGTATTTCTCATATTAGCCTTGTAAATTCTTATATAAAGGATTTACGGCGATGTAATTATTCCGAATATATTGGGGTGTTACAGATTATGGTATCGTAGAGCTAAGGTTCATGGATATCTTGGCAGTCGGGTTTTAGTTGGGTCTGTTAACGTTGTTCGATTTATCGATTGTCATAACATCACTGCTCAGCCAGCATCGTCATGTGGACCGTGGTTGTAAGTTTCCTAAATCTCTTATACTACCGTTTTATTTAATTTCGGTTTGTGATTATTGACGGACTTTTTTTTAGAAAATTTTGCCATGGATATTGAGTATTTATGTTTACAGCATGTTGAGGGGAGGTCGTGGACGCGGACGCGGTCGTGGACGCGAATGCGGTCGTGGACGCGGACGTGGTAATGCGAGACAGTAGGATTCAGCGTCTACCCCAGAATTATCGGCTAGTCGAACCGATTCCCATTCTAGAGGACAACAGGGATCAACGAATGATAACGCAAATCCTAACATGCCGGGAGTGCTTCAATAGGTGGTTGCTCAAATAAATCAGTTTGCTCAGGTAGTTGACCGCATGCAGATGGCGATGGGACAGCAGCATAACGAGGATAATCGGGGAGACAAATGGCTTACCGAGGTGGTCAAATTGCACCCTCCAAAATTTGACGGTTTTGCTGAGACACTTACTTGGGATCACTGGCTGGAGGAGTTATTGAAGATCTTTGCAGGGATTAACTGTCCCAACGACCGAAAGGTTTCGATCGCCCAGTATCTCCTGACTGGGGAGGCTTTCGACTGGTGGGAGGCCATTCGACCTGAGGACCATAATGCTGACTGGACGGAATTCAAATTAATGATGGAAGCGCAATATTGTCCTCGCCCAGTTAGAGAGGCCAGAGTCCTAGAGTTTTTCTCACCGCAGAATTTGGAGGCATTTGTGACAGATATAATCAAGACTTTTAATCACCAGTTGACCTGCGTGCGGCATTTGATCAGAACCGAGGCAGAAAAGATTTTCCATTTCGATATGCGGATGAAGCCGGAAATTCAGCAGTATATGTCCGGATTCGAGTGTACTACCTTACGTCAGTATCAGGACAAAGCGCTGGCCTACGACATGAAAGAGGCGGCGGTGGAGAAATCGATGGAAGCAAAGAAGCAGAAAGTGTCCGGAAACTTCACGGAGAACAAGAGTAGTGGGCCCCGCAAGGGCCAGTCTTAATTTTATTCATCTAGGAAACCTCCACATCCTCCTCGAGGTGGAAAGAAGTTCCGGGCAGCATCAACAGTTTCAGATGCAGCGAGGAAGTGTTATAACTGTGGCAAAACAGGGCATGTTCGACGTGATTGTTACGCACCTGCGGTGACCTGCGTCGAGTGTGGACAGGAAGGGCATCGTGCGATGTTTTGTGGAAATGCGACTAGATCTACTGGTACGCGCACTCCTACACCGGGTCCGAAGGATACAAGTGTGAATCAGACGCAGCAAAGTGGTTTCCAACAGCAGAATGTCGGGAAAAGAGAGGCGTCCAGTGCTGGGTCTGTTCCTCCGCGCATTTACGAGATGAGGAAGTCAGACGATCAGAACACTGCTGTTGCATAAGGTACGATTCAGATCCTTTTGCAACCAGTTAGTGCCTCATTCGATTCAGGAGCTACGCATTCTTTCATATCATTGAACTGTGTTAATCGTTTGAAAATCTCGTGTTTATATGATTGTGAGCCTTATGTTGTGGGATTACCGAGTGAATAGAGAATTATGGGAAACCTAGAAACGAGAAATTTTCCAGTGTCTATAGGAGGGAGAGATTGGCCATCAAACCTTATTGTGGTCGACATCCATGGTGACGATCTAATTCTCGGAGACGATTGGCTCAACCGTTACGGGGCTATTTTGAATTACCGAAGGAGAATTATTTCTATCATTGCTGATGACGGATATGAACATTTATTCAAAGGATTGATACCAGGAAGCTCAGGAAAATTGATCAAAGCCATGAAAGCAGTGAAATTACTGAAGCAGGGTTGGCACGGATTGTGGTGTTATGCCATGAAGAAAGAAGGAGTAGAAATCTCGTCTATTCCAGTTGTAAACGAATTCTCAGACGTATTCCCTGACGAACTACCTGGGTTACCTTCGCGGAGAGAAGTAGAGTTTAATATCAAATTAGAGCCTGGAGCCGCTCCTATTTCTAGAGCACCATACCGTAGGGCGCCAACTGAGATGTACGAATTAAAGAAGCAACTTGAGGAATTATTACAGAAGGGTTACATCCAACCTAGCGTTTCTCCTTGGGGAGCACCCGTTCTCTTTGTCCGGAAGAAAGATGGATCCCTTCGATTGTGTATCGATTACAGGGAGCTAAACAAGGTGACGATTAAGAAAAAGTATCCAATACCTCGAATCGATGAATTGTTTGACCAACTGCAGGGGTAAGGGTATTCTCGAAGATCGACTTGAGATCAGGATACCATCAATTGCGTATCAAGGAATCGGATATACCGAAATCTGCTTTTAGATCCCGGTACGGGCACTATGAATTTATGGTGATGCCATTCGGACTTACCAATGCTCCTGTGGTATTTATGCAATTGATGAATTGGATATTCTTAGAATACTTGGATAAGCTCGTGGTCGTTTTCATTGACGACATCTTGATCTATTCGAAAGACCCAGAAGAGCATGCAGAGCATTTACGTATCATTTTGAGCACTTTGAGGAATGAACAGCTTTATGCGAAACTTTCTAAATACGAGTTCTGGCTTAAGGAAGTAGTTTTCCTTGGGCATGTGATATCAACTGACGGAGTACAGGTAGACCCGAAGAAAGTCGAAGCAATCTTAGAATGGGAATCTCCTAATAATGTGAAAGAAGTCCGAAGTTTCTTAGGACTTGCTGGATATTATCGCCGTTTTGTATAAGGATTTTCCAAAATTGCTCGTCCGCTTACTAAGCTATTGCAGAAGACTCAAAAATTTGTGTGGAATGAGAAATGCCACGCTAGCTTTGATGAACATAAGAGAAGACTGACGACAACACCTATACAGTGTTACTAGATAGAACCGAGGGATTCATGGTATACAACGACGCTTCAAATCAGGATCTGGGATGTGTGTTGATGCAAAAGGATAGGGTGATTGCCTATGCCTCTCGACAGTTGAAATCGTACGAAGTTAATTACCCGACTCATGATCTGGAGTTAGCAGCTGTGGTCTTTGCTTTGAAAATTTGGCGACATTATTTATACGACACTCATTGTCAGATCTTTACAGATCATAAGAGCCTCAAGTATATTTTCAGTCAGAAGGAATTAAACATGAGGCAGAGAAGGTGGCTGGAATTGATCAAGGATTACGATTTAGAAATCCTCTATCATCCAGGCAAAGCAAATGTGGTAGCTGATGCACTGAGCCGCAAACCTGTTTCTTTTCGAGTGTTGGAAGCGCTTACGTCCCAAACCAGCATTCAATGAGAACTGATTCGTGAAGGAATCGAAGTATGGTCAGAGGGAGTCCAAGGGCAAATGTGTGTGATGGAACTGACTTCGTCGTTGGTTGAAGAAATCAAATCTAAGCAGCTGAATGATTCTCTGATTCTTTGATTATGTGACGAAGTGAACAGAGGGAAGATCCCGGGATTCGTGATATAGGATGATGGAGTTCTGAGATTTCAGAGTCGACTTTGCATTCCCGATGATGATGTTTTGCGTTACGTGATTTTAATTTAGAATATTCGATGATCATACGTTAGTTTCGAGTAGTATGTTAAGTTCCTTGTATTTCTTTTGAACAAGGTCCGAGCCTTGCATAGGGGTCGATCGAGGGGCGGTGGCCTTCGGACGCGTGGCATTCGTTGGAGTATTTTATTCTTGCCATTTTTGAGGCAAGTATCGTATTTTGAAATTGGTTTATATTGGAATGTTGATCATGCATACGATTTATTCATGTTGTTGAACATGAGATTGATTTCTTTGAATTGTCATGGTACTCGTTATTGATACCTTGGTTGTTCACGTCGATGAACATATTGATTTGCATATGTGTATGCATAATTGCACTGTTTATGTTTTAAATGATCCAAGGGGATCATGAGGATCTATGCTGAGGGCGCTGGATCGGATGTCCACCATGTGTTGGTCCGACGGGATCATCATGGGGATCTATGCTGAGGGCGCTGGATCGTTGGACGGGTTTTCCACCATGCGTTGGTCCGACAGGATCATCATGGGGATCTATACTGAGGGTGCTGGATCGTTGGATTACCCTGTATTGTGTTGATGGAATCGTGAGGATTCGCATCGTTGGATTCCGGTGACGGAAGTCCGTTTTGTATGTTTTATGATGCATTGTTGATTCATGTATTATGATACTTGTACTAGCATCGTTTTGCTAACCCCTTCGGGGGTGGACATTTGTTTTGATGTTCAGGTAGCCGAGGAGCGGGGAAGCAACCATAGTACCGACATGACGATGAAGTGGCGCAGTGATGTAATTCGATGTTATCTCATTTTTCAGTTATTTTTCAGTACTCGAGTACGCATATTTTGTTGGGATTTGGAATGATTGTAATAATGAACTCATCGTTGAACTGGTTTTGAATTTTAACCTCAATGTCACTTTAGTATTATTTTTTGTATTTCTCATATTAGCCTTGTAAATTCATATATAAAGGATTTACGGCGCTGTAATTATCACGAATATATCGGGGTGTTACAATTAACACCCCTTGAAGATGGATCGGTTCTGAAAATAGGAGACGATTCTTTTATACCTATTTGTGGTGTCGGTGTCGTTTGTCTTGAATTTACTTCTGGAAAGACTATTAGACTTTTTGATGTTTTGTTTGTTCCTAAGATTCAAAAGAATCTAGTTAGTGGTAGTAGTTTGAATTCTGATGGTTTTAGATAAGTTTTTGAATCATATAGGTTTATCCTATCTCGAGGTAGAATGTTTATTGGCTTTGGATATTTGAATAATAGAATGTTTCGTTTGAATGTTATTGATAAATCTATAACTGTTCAAAATTCTGCATTTGTGTCTTCTACTTCTAAGATTGATGACTCTATGCTTTGGCATGCTAGATTGGGTCATGTCAATTTTAGAAGGATGCATGAGATGTCAAAAGATGGATTGCTTCCAGCCTTTGACACGAATCCAGAAAAATGTAAAACATGTATGCTTACAAAAGTAACAAAACAGCCTTTTCCCAGTGTCACTAGGAATTCGGCTATTTTGGAATTTGTACACAGTGACCTGTGTGATTTTTACTCTACTCCTTCCTTGGGTAATAAAAAGTATGTTGTCACGTTTATTGATGACTGTACTCAGTTTTGCTATGTGTATTTGTTGCATTCTAAGGATGAAGCCTTAGATAAATTCAAAATATACAAAACCGAGGTGGAATTGCAATTAGGCAATCCGGTTAAATGTCTTAGATCTGATCGGGGAGGTGAATATATGGATCCCATATACTTCCAATCAGTGGGTATCATTCAAGAAACCACAGCACCTTACTCGCCTCAACAAAATGGAATCGCCGAACGCAAAAATCGAGTCTTAAAAGAAATGGTAAACTCGATGCTTTCTTACTCGGGATTGAGTGAGGGATTCTGGGGAGAGGCCATGTTAACGGCCTGTTATTTGCTGAATAGGGTTCCAAATAAAAAGAACAAAACTGTCCCATATGAACTTTGGTTCAAGAAAAAGCCAAATTTAAGTTACTTTCGGGTTTGGGGATGTCGTGCAGTTGTAAAACTGACCGAACCCAAAAGGAAAACTTTGGGTGAAAGTGGAATAGATTGTATATTCATTAGATATGTTGAACATTCCAAGACTTATAGGTTTTATGTAATAGAACCTAATGATTCGGTATCGATTAACACCGTTATCGAGTCACGGGATGCGATTTTTGATGAGATGCGTTTTTTGTCGATTAAAAGGCCTAAGGATCTGATTTTTGGTACTAATGAAGTGGAAAATCCAGGAAATTCAGATGGTGTTGCTGTACCAACAACACAAGAGCCTCGGAAAAGCAAAAGAGGCCGAATTGCGAAAAATTTCGGTTCCGACTTCCAACTCTATTTGGTAGAAGGGACAAGGGACGAAATTGATTTTCAATACTGTTATTGCTACAGCATTGAGGATGATCCTAAAACTTTTCAAGAGGCCATGGAGTCTCGACATGTTGTTTTTTGGAAGGAAGCTATTGATGACGAAATGTCGTCAATTCTTGAAAATGACACGTGGGTGTTGTGTGATTTGCCTCCGGGTTCTTAACCACTTGGTTGCAAATGGATTTTCAAAAGGAAAATGACTGTTAATGATACTATTGAGAAGTTTCAAGCCCGGTTGGTCATTCAAGATTTTAGACAAAAACCCGATGTTGACTATTTTGATACTTATGCTCCAGTGGCGCGTATTTCTACTATTAGATTGTTAATTGCCTTGGCAAGTATTCACAATCTCATTGTCCATCAAATGGATGTTAAGACAGCCTTCTTGAATGGTGAACTTGATGAAGAAGTTTACATGAAACAACCAGAAGGTTTCGTTATGCCCGGTAAAGAGCATATGGTATGTAAACTCGTGAAATCATTGTATGAGCTGAAACAAGCACCCAAACAATAGCATCAAAAGTTTGATGAGGTGATTTTGTCCTCTTGTTTTAAGTTAAACCAATGTGACAAATGTGTTTATAGTATATTTGATGAAACTACTAGTGTTGGAGTGATCATTTGCTTATATGTAGATGACATGCTGATTTTCGGTAGTGACCAAAATCAAGTAGATGAAACTAAGAAATTGTTGTCATCTAAATACCTTTGTGATAATGAAGCAATCTTGGCTAAGGCATATAGCCAAGTTTATAATGGCAAGTCTAGAAACTTAGGTGTTAGACACAATATGATTAGAGATCTAATCATGAATGGTGTGATTTCTGTTGAGTTTGTGAAATCGCAACAAAATTTGGCAGATCATTTGACTAAGGGCCTGTCAAGAGACTTAGTGCACAAGTCTGTAATTGGGATGGGATTAAAGTCCATCTAATTCTGTAATGGTGAGACACCCAATTCCCTTCTAATATGACATTAGGAGTTGAATTCAATGAGGAAAGCTCACACTTATAGATTGGAACCCAAAAAGTATTCATCCCAGGTATGTGTTCAGTTCTGCAGTTGACTAGGTTGAAGTTTAACTTCTTAATAATTCCTTTGATAAAATGTATGTGCAGATACATGAAGTAAAGGAATTACCTACGTGATTTTGAAGTGTAGCCGCATTTCAAGAGGTTGGGGACTTGGCCTTGATACAATCATGAGAGGATTAGGACACAGGCTTAATAATAGTGTCAAGTTGTATTTTGTTAGAGAAATTTAATAAACTAGTATGTATTTTATCTTCAGGTATTCAAATGGGTTGAAGGGTTCAATTCTTAGAACACCCTAATTCTCGAGTATTTGAAAGTGTATGATACTAAGATGGAAATTTAATCGTTTTGATACTTTCATTTATGTACTGGTTTGGTTTGTTTGGATTAATGTTATGTTGGTTCATGGATTACACTAAAATGGGGGAGGATTGTTGGTGATTTTAGTGTCACCAGTCATTTTGTGTAATTGGAACTAATATGTGAGCTAAGGGGTTTTATAATTTGTATTCTAATATATATTCAGGTATGTGCAGAGTGCACACATGTATAAGATCGAATTATAAGCCGGTACGACAAAATGTCGGGGGTCCGAGGGTAGCGCCCCCGCTGACGGGGTCTAGGGGCAGCGCCCCTAGCGGGGTCCATGGGGCAGAGCCCCTGGCGGTTGGATTGGAAACTTAGTGGAAATTCCGAATTTTAGAGGGAGACTATGGTAAAATTGACTAATTTCGTCAATTTTGGAAAACCATCCGTCAAACCCGATTTAAGACCTGATGACGGTGCCGCTCAAGTAACCCTAAAAATCGACCTAATGTAACCCTAATCCGACATGTATAAATAAGGCTCTCCTCTTGAGTCTTAGAGACACCTTTTTCTGAGCTCTCTCCTTCTTCTAAAAAACTCAGAATCTCTCTAGCAATTTGGCTTACGTTTCTGTGCCTAGATTCGTAAGTGTCCCTTTGGATTATCCTGGGCTGAATTTCTTGTAACCCGGGCATAGGGTAGAAATATCAGTTCGGAAAGTGATTACACGATCCATTGGGAATCCGGATCTACGTAATAAACCCTAATACCCCAACATTCGAACTGATATTTCCTGTCTTCTGGAGATGGCTGAATCAATCCGTGAGATGACTACAAAGTTCAACAAACTGCACAAGTTCGAAGGAAACTATTTCAGGCGCTGGCAGAAGAAGATGCACTTCATGCTGACTACTCTGAAGGCGACGTATGTGCTGAGTACTCCCAGGCCAGAGGTGGTTGAGAACGAGACATTGGAGGAAACCAGGAAGAGAAACAAGTGGGACAACGATGACTACATCTCCAGAGGTCACATATTGAACGGTATGTCTCATTCTTTATTCGATATCCATGGTGATGCTAAGAGTGCGAAGGAATTGTGGGACACCCTTGAATCAAAATACATCGCTGAGGATGCTTCGAGTAAGAAGTTTCTGGTTAGCGATTTTAATGCTTATAAAATGGTTGATTCAAGGTCTGTCATAGAACAATACAATGAACTCCTTCGTATTTTGGGTCAATTCAAACTGCACAACATGAACATGGATGAATCCATTGCTCTGTCAAGTGTTATTGACAAATTTCTGCCATCCTGGAAAGATTTCAAACATAACCTAAAACATCAAAAGGAGGAACTGTCTTTGGTTCAACTTGCTAGTCATCTTCGCATTGAAGAATATCTTCGTGCAAAGGATAATGACAAATCTGATAAAACCAAAGGAAAAGTTGAACCTGTACAGCCCTTTGTTCATATGGTTGAAATCAAACCAAGGAACCCGAATAACAAAGGACATGGCAAACGTAAGCAAGAATATGTTCCAAATAACCCCAACAAAAAGAATAAGGTACTTACTTGTTGGAGGTGCAACAAGGTGGGACATTGCAAGCGTGATTGTCGTGTGAATCTAGGCAACAATGGTACTGGAAACAGTGGAGCCAATGGAAGTGGACATGGGTCTAAGGACCAAGTTAAAGGAGGTCAGTACTTGACTAACCTTGATAATTCTAACCTTGATTATCCTAGGCTGAATTTCTTGTAACCCGGGCATAGGGTAGAAATATCAGTTCGGAAAGTAATTACACGATCCATCGGGAATCCAGATCTCCATAATAAACCCTAATATTCCAACAGTGATCCCATCACAAAATGTTTCACTATATGTTATGAAGTGTGAGCAGATTACTTTAAGGTTAGCGTCCTTTGCTTAAGATATAATAAATCAATCATAGTTTAAAGATATATAGTTTAGGTATACTAAAACTTATATTATTTTATTTTACTAGTCTCATCCTAAAGATATAAACTTGTGGACCGACCCTCATCTTGACTACGAAGATTTGAGAATTGCAGTTGGTAATTGTAATACCCATATTTTTTTTTCATTTATGTACTTTTCGATTCTAGTGACTCGTTTGTGTTCATTGACATATTTTGTTCTGCACTTTTTATCATTCGAGCGAGTTATGATATTGTTTCGGATTAATCGGCATATTATTGCGACTTTTCCGCATTTGGGTTCGATTATTGTAAATCTTGCTCGAAAATGTTGTTTTGTTGTTCCGGAAAGTTCATTTAACATTTGTGGTCGTGTTGTTAACTTCGGAATTGTTATTCGATCTCGTATCGTGTTTTTTCCGACATTTGGGCCGTTTCGTAATTTTCCAAAGTTTTGGGTACTTGCTTACATGCTCGTTTTTACCTACCTTTGGGTTGTCGGAATCCCATGTTTGTTTAGCACTTTCGTTCATTGTTGAGAATCCTTTGTAAGCGTTACGTCGCATTTTGAGGTCGTTCGGGACTGATCGGACAGCAGAATGGAATCTGCTGCCAGAATGCAGGTTCCGTCCGTAACCTGCAATATGTTAAAGGCCAGTGTGTTACGGCCGTAATGGCCATAATGTTACAGCCGTAAGTGTAATATCCGCATTTTTCTTTTTCCGATATTTTCATTTTTGTGTATTTTTCGTTTTTAGCGACTCGCTTGTAATCGGAGATTTTTCCATTTGGACGAGTTTCGGAGATATTTTTATGTAATTTCGTTTTATGTTATGTGTTGTCCCATGTACGTTCGATTCTCGTAAAACTCATTCGATTTTGTAGTTTCTTTGGTTACACGAGTTTGTATGGTTGAGTTGTTCGTGAGGTGAGTTTCGGTTTGTTAATCCGACGTCGTATCGTGATTTTCGGACGTTTGGGCCGTTTCGTAATTTCCTATAAGTTTAGGGAATTTTATCTTCTATTGTCGTATTTCGAATTTCTCGGTAGTCGGAATTGTATTTTCCTTCAGCACTTAGCTTCGTTGATGCGACCCCCACACGACACGCTATGGTAACCGACACCGCCAGATGAATTCGTTCCCAGGATGTTTCCAAAATAAGCAAAATGGGGCTTTACTTCCAAACCTCTACGTGACACACCGTAGCAACTCGGAAGGGGTGGAATATAAATACTAACAAGATTGCACTTGATAAGTATATAAATCACACAAGGGATGTTTTGGAGGCACACTCAACAAAACAAGAAAGCACTCACAAAGGTTTGTTAATACAAACACTCTCAAGTTTCATAAAATCTTTGGTGTCCTCTTACAATGAAACTTCAAGGCTATTTATAGCTAAAATCTTACACCTAACTCTAGTGTGAACAAGGAAACAACTAGAAAACCTACAAAATAGAAAAATCAACATTCAAACATCCTAAAATCTGATACAAAGTTAGTCAACACATGTTTAGGGGACAAAATATCAAAGACCAAGGACAACAAGTCATCATAAATCCGATATTGTCTATTTGTCATTTTTGAGCTCCAATGGTTCCGAATTTGGTCATATGGTCTTCATAAGATTTGTATCGCTCTTTCTTAGATTTCCATAGACACCTTAATCTCCTGAATCGGGATTTCGGACGACTAAGTTATGGCCAAAATACAAGACTGCTGCGTGTCAGTTTTATGCGCGGGAATTTGCATCCTTGTTTGTTTGTTCGTCTTTTCCGATCATCTTCGACTTTAATATTACACGACTCGATTATATACAACTCAAAATATAACAAATACAACTCAAAAAATACAATTCAAAATACACCAAGATAAAATAAATGAAAAACTTATTGTTCGACAACTTCGATACTACTCACGAATTTGTTGTCTTCGATAACATAGTTATTTTTAAACATATCAATGACGAGTGTCAATAAATTATTTTTGAACTTCTTTGATCGAGACCTCATTATTGGTCCAGTCGGCATGCTCAAGTCCTCATCCGGGTTCTTCATAATATCTCGATTCACATCATTCCCCCGTTCCTCAAAAGGATTCGTCCTCGAATCTGAAATTTCAAAAGGACTTAAGTCAGCGATATTGAAAGTAGTGGAAACATTATACTCACTAGGTAGATCTACTTTATAGGCATTGTCGTTAATCCGCTCTAAGATCTGGAACGGTCCATCTCCTCTTGGTATTAGCTTCGATTTTCTTTGAATGGGAAATCGTTCTTTCCTCAAATGAACCCAAACCCAATCACCTGGTTCAAAGAGTACTTGTTTGCGTCCCTTGTTCTTCATCCTTGCATTGTGTTCGTTGCGCTTCTCAATTTGTTCACGAACTTTGGCATGTAATTGTTTCACCATCTCTGCCTTTTCTTGCTATCAAGGTTACTCCTGTCATCTATTGGAATAGGCAACAAGTCTAAAGGAGTTATTGGATTAAAACCATAGAGTTTTTCAAATGGCGAAAATGTCGTAGTAGAATGTACGGTTCGATTATAGACAAACTCGATAAATGGTAAAGATGTTTCCCAATTTTTCAAATTTTTGTTAACAATAGTTCGCAATAATTGACCAAGCGTTCGGTTGACAACCTCGATTTGACCATCGGTTTGGGGATGACATGTTGTAGAATAAAGCAATTTCGTCCCCAATTTTGCCCATAAGACTCTCCAAAAATGACTCAAAAATTTGGTATCTCTATAGGATACGATGCTTTTGGGCATACCATGCAAACGAACAATTTCTTTGAAAAATAGATTAGCAATATGTGTGGCATCGTCTGTTTTATGACATGCAATGAAGTGTGCCATTTTGCTAAATCTATCAACTACAACAAAAATGGAGTCACAACCGGAATTCGCCCTGGGTAATCCTAATACAAAGTCCATAGAAAGATCGACCGAAGGTGCGGAAGGTACCGGAAGTGGCATATACAAACCATGCGGTAACACTCGTGATTTTGCTTTCCTACAAACAATGCATGAATTTACAACTTTAAAAACATCATGTTTCATTTTTGGCCAAAAGAAATGTTCATGCAATATTTCGTAAGTTTTAGCAACCCCAAAATGTCCCATTAGACCTCCACTATGTGCTTCCTTTACCAATAATTCCCGTGTTGAACAAAAAGAAATGCAAAGTTTATTTTCACGGAACAAGAATCCATTATCCCGATAAAATTTTTCTACTCCTTTTTTCTCGCAAGCAACATAAATATCATGGAAATCTTTATCGCCCTCATATGCTTCTTTCAATAAATCAAATCCCAAAAGTTTACAAGAAAGTGTATTAAGTAATACATACCTTCTTGACAAAGCGTCAGCGACAATGTTTTCCTTACCTTGTTTGTATTTGATGATGTAAGGAAAGGATTCAATTTCTTCTAACCACTTGGCATGTCTGTTGCTCAATTTACCCTGTCCTTTGATATGCTTCAAGGATTCATGATCAGTATGAATCACGAACTCCTTAGGCCATAGGTAGTGTTACCACGTACGTAGGACTCGAACCAAAGCATACAATTCCTTGTCATAGGTCGGGTAATTCAATGTAGCTCCTCCAAGTTTCTCACTAAAATAGGCTATCGGCCTTTTTCCCTACATTAATACTGCTCCAATTCCTACTCCTGAAGCATCACACTCAATTTCAAAAGTGTTATAAAAATCAGGTAATGCTAAAACAGGTGCGGTGCACAATTTATCTTTCAGAGTGTTAAATGCTTTTTCTTATTCATTTCCCCAATTAAACTTAGCATGTTTCTTGACAAGTTCATTTAATAGGGCTGCAATTGTGCTAAAATCTTTTACGAAGCGTCGGTAAAACCCTGCTAGTCCATGAAAACTTCTTACCTCGAACGCTGTCAATCGGTGCAAACCATTCTCGAATAGCCTTAACCTTTTCTTCATCAACTTTTATGCCGTCATCACTAACGACATATCCAAGAAAAATAACTTCATTCATGCAAAAAGTACATTTCTTAAGACTAGCATATAATTGTTCCCTTCTCAAGGTAATTAAAGCTAATCTTAAATGTTCAACGTGTTCTTCAATATTTTTGTTGTAAATGAGTATATCATCAAAGTATACAACAACGAATTTTCCGATGTATGCACGTAAAACATGATTCATTAATCTCATAAAAGTACTTGGTGCGTTCGTTAATCCAAAGGGCATTACCAACCATTCGTATAATCCGTATTTAGTTTTGAAAGCCGTTTTCCATTCATCTCCTTCTTTCATACGAATTTGGTGATATCCTTTCATTAGGTCAATTTTAGTGAAAACACATGAACCATGTAATTCATCTAACATATCATCTAACCTTGGAATAGGGTGTCGATACTTAACCGTGATATTGTTTACCGCTCGACAATCGGTGCACATTCTCCACGTTCCATCTTTCTTTGGCACGACGATCACAGGAACGGCACAAGGATTTAGACTCTCCCGGATATACCCAAGACTTAAAAACTCCTCGACTTGTCTTTGGATTTCATTGCTCTCTTCGGGGTTGTGTCGGTATGCCGGTCTATTTGGAATGACCGCTCCGGGCACAAAGTCTATTTGATGTTCAATCCATCGGATTGGTGGCAACCCTGCAGGTAGTTCTTCGGGAAAAACATCAACAAATTCCTGCAATAAAGATTCAATAGAACTCGGAATTATCCGGTTCCCGGGGTTAGTAGTAGCGCAAACTTTTCGGAATATAATCAAGTACATGGGTGCATTTTCTTTGATATCTTCTTCAAGTTCATTTGCACTTACAAGCATGCATTTTCTCAAATTTTCTTTTTCTTTCTTTTTTTTCATTTTTTTCATTTTTCTCATTTTTCTCATTTTTTTTCATTTTTCTCGCTTTTTTCATTTTTTTCATTTTTCTTTTCCTTTTCTTTTTTCGATTTTCCTTCAACTTCCTTTTCAAGACGAAGTTGATCTTCTTGTATTTGTACCTTAGTCATGGGAGCTAAGGTAATTTTCTTTCCGTCCTTCTCGAATGAGTAACAATTTTTCCTTCCGCTCAAAGTAGCATCTCGATCAAAATGCCATGGTCTTCCCAACAAGATATGACAAGCATGCATCGGAACGACATCACATAGGATTTCGTCTTGATACCTTCCGATGGTGAGAGCCACAAGTGCCTGTTTATTAACGCAAACTTCCCCACAATCATTTAGCCAATGTAAACGATACGGTTTAGGGTGTCTTCTTGTTGGAAGATCGAGTTCTTCCACTAGCATAGCGCTAATAACATTAGTGCAACTCCCGTTATCTATTATCACACTACAATTTTTATTTTTGATAAAACAACGTGTGTGAAATAGATTTTCTCTTTGTTCGTTAACTTCCTCCTCTTTTGCTTGAGAACTTAACACCCTCCGAACAACAAGTGCAGGTGCATACTCATACGTCTCATCATCACTCTCCACCTCTCTTGTCTCTTCTTCTTCTTCTTTTTCACTTTCCGTTTCAATCTCCCCATCCCGAAGTAGCATCACCCGTTTGTTGGTGCATTCAGATGCTATATGTCCACGACCTTGGCACTTATAGCATTAGATGTCCCAGTTTCTCCTTTGGGTGCCTTCAACGGGTTTAGGCTTCCCATCAAATTTTGGTTTGCTAGTACTCCCAACTTCAAACTTTCATTTCAAGACACTCCCTTCTATTTTCTCAAAATTTTTAAATTTGTCTGAACTTACTTGAGATTGTTGTTTCCAAGGAGTAGAGTATCCCGTGGAATAGTTGTTGTTGCTCCCTCTTCGTAAGCTCCGTTCGATTTTTACCGCCGCATATACCATGTCCTCGAATTCAACAAAGTGTTGTTTGTCAACTTCTTTAGCTATCTCGGCTCTCATCCCGTGTAAAAACCTCGCCATGGTGGCCTCTCTCGATTCTCGAACATTGGCCCGGATCATCAACATCTCCATTTCCTTTCGAAAATCTTCAATATTTCTCGAGCCTTGTTTTAAAGATTGTAAGCGAGAAAATAGTTCCTTAAGATAGTAATTAGGAACAAATCTTTTCCGCATAACAACCTTCAATTCTTCCCAACCGCTAACCGGTCTCTCCCGACTCCTCCTTCTCTCCGTCACAAGTTGGTCCCACCAAATGCTTGCATATTCTGAAAATTCGGTTATTGCTAACCTCATTTTCTTCTCATGTGGCAATCGTAAATGGTCTCCAACTTCCTTTCCCAATCGAGATATGTGTCCAGATCACTTCTCCCTTCGAAAGATGGGATTTTCATTTTGATGTTTCCCATATTCCGATCCTCCTCGTCTCGGACATATCTTCCTCGCCTTCCTTTATACTCTCTCCTTCCTCCTCGTCCTCGTCGCCCTCCTCGATGTACAAACCTCGGAGTTTCCTCCTCGGAATTCATCGAATCTTTATCATCATAGCCTCCAAATCGAATGGGTTCCGATCCCCTTCGTACGAGCTCCTCTTCTCTACCCTTCGTGAGAGTAGCAATTGTTTCCTCTTGCTTATCTAGTCTTCCGACTATTTGAGCAAGTTGTACAATATTTTGAAGGATAAGGTTTTGCTCGTCTCTTTCGGTTCCTGACATTTTTTTTCTTTTTTTTTTCTTTTTTTTCTTTTTTTCCCTTTTTTTTCTTTTTTTTTTCTTTTTTTTCTTTTTTTTTGTTTTTTTTCCTTTTTTTTTTGTTTTTTTTTCTTTTTTTTATGTGAAGAAGATGGAAGATTTAGAAGATAAAGGAAATAATAGGATGGTAAGATAGGAAGATTATGGTAATGAAGGAAAATAGATGATACCACTTAGTTTTGGAATAACCGAGCTCCGAAGCCAACTGATGCGACCCCCACACGAAACGCTATGGTAACCAACACCGCTAGATGAATTCGTTCCCAGGATGTTTCCAAAATAAGAAAAATATGGCTTTACTTCCAAACCTCTACGTGACACGCCATAGCAACTCGGAAGGGGTGGAATATAAATACTAACAAGATTGCACTTGATAAGTATATAAATCACACAAGGGATGTTTTGGAGACACACTCGACAAAACAAGAAAGCACTCACAAAGGTTTGTTAATACAAACACTTTCAAGTTTCATAAAATCTTTGGTGTCCTCTTACAATGAAACTTCAAGGCTATTTATATCCAAAATCTTACACCTAACTCTAGTGTGAACAAGGAAACAACTAGAAAACCTACAAAATAGAAAAATCAACATTCAAACATCCTAAAATCTGATACAAAGTCAGTCAACACATGTTTAGGGGACAAAATATCAAAGACCAAGATTTTAAGGTGTGAAAACAAGGACAACAAGTCATCATAAATCCGATACTGTCTGTTTTGTCATTTCTGAGCTCCAATGGGTCCGAATTTGGTCCTATGGTCTTCATAAGATTTGTAGCGCTCTTTCTTAGCTTTCATAGACACCTTAATCTCCTAAATCGGATTTCGGACGACTAATTTATGGCCAAAATACAAGACTGTTGCGTGTCAGTCTTATGCGCGGGAATTTACATCCTTGTTTGTTTGTTCGTCTTTTCCGATCGTCTTCGACTTTAATATTAGACGACTCGATTATATACAACTCAAAATATAACAAATACAACTCAAAAAAATACAATTCAAATTAAAATACACCAAGATGAAATAAATGAAAAACTTATTGTTCGACAACTTCGATACTACTCACGAATTTGTTGTCTTCGATAACATAGTTATTTTTAAACATATCAATGACGAGTGTCGATAAATTATTTTTAAACTTCTTTGATCGAGACCTCGTTATTGGTCCAGTCGGCATGCTCAAGTCCTCATCCGGGTTCTTCATAATATCTCGATTCACATCATTCGTCGTCGTGAATATTTCGTATCCGCATTTTGGGTTCTATCCTTGTGTTGCGTCTCGACTTCATACTGCCCGGAGCAGTTAACTGCTTTCAGCAATATTGAACTGCTGCATGCATAACGTACGTTATGCATGTTTTCTTATCGGTACCTGCATAACGTACGTTATACCTTAGTGTTAACGTACGCTATGGCCTTCAGCGTTTTGGGCAGGGCTTCTGTCCAGTTTTTGCCAAGCCCTTACGTACGTTAACGCGGCGCTATTACGTACGTAAGTCCCTTATAGCGTACGCTAAACTGGATAGTGTAGCGTACGTTATCACCCGAGTATTATGCATGTAATGATCTTAACGTACGTTAACATAAGTATGTTAACGTACGTAACGCGTGAGCAGGTTTTATAAACCTGAGTTGACCTTCATTTCACCATTCTTCATCTTTTTCTCGCTTCGTCCGAAAGTAGTAAGATTTGAGCGATGTTCGAGTTTTCCGTGGAGTTCGTTGAGAGAACGATTGTTGTGTCCCAAGTGAAGTTTATCATCATCTTAATCCTCTTTCTCCGTCCTAAATCCAAGGTAATCTCCTAGAACCCTATTTTTGGGAAATTTGGGGGGTTTTGAGTTTTTGTACAATTCGTTCCGTATTGTTGATTAATCCATGATGTATATGATTAATCTCAGTGGTATTCTTGTTTTCCCTACGGGTTCATGGTAAGTTTCGTGTTATTTATGAAATCGAGAGGGTTCGGTTGCGATCCGTCCTCATCGTTGTTTTATACGAACTTACATGAATCATAGGTGGGATTTCAGGTGTCTTCCGTTATTGTTATTCTTGTCGAATTGGTTGTAATGGTGTTTGACGAATCGTCTAGGTTCGGTGTGTCCAGTTTCTCGCAACCGCAATTGTTTCATCCCATCTTTTCGTCGTGATAATCAAGGTAAGTATCCTTAATGAACTTACACTCTTAACATGATAGTATTGCATGAGTGATGGGTGTGTGTGTGTGTGTGTATTGCTCAATACGGGTTAGATACGATGGGGTCTCGGTAGGGGTCCACAGAGGCGTGGATCGACGAGCTTGACTTTTAACCACTACGAGTTAGATCCGAAGGGATCTCGGTAGGGGTCCACAGAGGCGTGGATCGACGGTTAATTGTGGTGCATTTTTATAAATGTGTTTCGAGTATTGGCGTTTCCAGAAATGAGTGCTTTTGAACTGTGATTTTCATGATTGCATGCGTTGACTAAATGTGTAAGATGTAAGTTGTTCATTTGGTTAGTTGTACTAGCATAATGGCTAACTCCTTTGAGGACCCATTTTGGGGAAATTCTTGTTATGAATTTCAGGTTATGTTCAGCCGGACGATCGGGCACTGGAGCAGTACGAGGATGCTGGCCAGGGTTGATGACGTGTGCAACCGAGTCTCTTTACTTTCGTTGTCCTTTTTAATGCGGTTGTTTTCCTTAAATTTGTAAACTTATAGAAAGTACTCGCGAGTACTTAGGCATTTCTACTGGGATTATGGTTTGTATTATTATATGTTATTTATGATTGTCAGTGATGTCTGTTTTGCCGGTTATACCAGACGCTTCATTCATTTTCGTTCTGGTGATGTGTGTTTTCTCGCTAACTAAGATAGTTAGACGAGTGGTATTTCTTAATTAGCCTGGTGGGTCCCATGTAAGGGTCCACGACACTGTAATATTCCCTGAATATCTTGGGGGTGTTACAGAAAATAGTATCAGAGAACTAGGTTTATGGATACCTAGGCTTGTCAGTTAATTGGGTTTAGTTGTGTTTTGTTTTGCACATAATCACCCCGATGCCATCATCTCGGTACTTCCAGTGCTCGTAAGTTTTCCTTACTCGATTCCTTGTTTTCTTGTATCGTACTTCCGATTCTTGAATTGTGACTGTTTTCCTCTCGTACTTATCATCGAATTGCATTTGCTACCTCTTATCTTCAGTGTGGATGCTGGGAGAGGCCGAGGTAGAGGTCGCGGCCGTGGTCGTGGACGCGGTCGGGGACGTGGGGCAGCCAGTGAGGCGGCCACATCATACAATTCTGGGGCAGGTAGTACTGATGGTCATCAGAGCCATAGTGCTACTCAAGAGGGCGCAACCGGTGGTGGCGCCGATCTGGGTGTTGCAGCTGTGATGCAACAAATGGTGAACCAAATGGCTGCGATAGCTCAGGCAGTTCAGAACCCGACTCCGGGCCATGCTACTCGGGGCGGAGCTGATCGTTGGCTTCAGGATGTCATCAAGATGTATCCTCCTCAGTTTTTGGGGGCCTCAGACCCGATTGGTTGGGAGGGGTGGATCAAGGAGATATCCAAGGTCTTTGTCCCGAGGATCGCAAGATCCTTATTGCCCAGTACTTTCTCACTGGGGATGCTACTGACTGGTGGGAGGCTGTTGAGACTAAGGACCGTGTTGCTTCATGGGTCAAGTTTAAAGACCTGATGAAGACTGAATATTGCCCGTGGCCAGTTAAACAGGCTCGAGTCCATGATTTCTATGATGCTCAGCCTCGGGATATTCCTATTTCTCAGGCTATTGCTGATTACAACCGGGAGTTGGGCTTCATGAAGGCCCAAGTTACAGAGGAGAGCGACAAGATTTTCCACTTTTCCAGACGGATGAAATTAAAGATTCGTGACTACATGTCTGGGCTCTCCTGCACCACCTTAAAGAATTATCAGAGTAGAGCTCTTGCATATGATATGTCTTTGACGGCCAGTGAGGCGGCTCGTGAGAACAAGAAACAGAAGTCTGTCGGAAATTTTTTGGGCCGCAAGGGTGGAGGTCAGCAAAAATCTCAGTCTGCTAATTTTCCCGCCGGTGGTGGTCCAGCTCGTTCTCTCAGGGGTTTCAGCGTGCCATTCTCCTTCCCGTGATGTGAAGTGTTTTAACTGTGGCCGACCGGGCCACATCAGTCGTACATGTCTGAGTCCTTTGCTGACGTGTAATCGGTGTGGCCAGCCGGGCCACAAGGCTGCTTTCTGTGCTGAGAGATAGAAAACTCTTGGTGCCCAGACTTCCTTCCCAGCGCCTAGGGAACCGAGTGTGAACCAAGGGTCATTTGCTTCTCAGCCCCCGCCGAGTGCCAGTCGAGAGAGAGGTCGGGGTCAGCCCGCTATAGGGGGGCTTCCAGCGTCGGCTCCGCCAACCCGCATGTTTATGAGATGAGGAGGGCCGATGACCCAGCGGCTACTGTGGCGACAGGTATCGTTCATATTCATTCTCAACCTGTCAGTGTGCTTTTCGATTCTAGTGCTACTCATTCGTTCATCTCTCTAGAATGTGCGCGTCGTTTGGGTCTTGACTGTTTGTCGCCTTGTGAGCCTTTCATCGTTAAACTTCCTAGCGGTGATAGGATCGTTGGTGATCGAGAGACCCGAGATTGTTCTGTGATTATTTGTGAGAGGGCTTGGCTCTCTAATCTTATTGTTGTGGGTATTGAGGGTGAGGATTTGATTCTCGGGGATGATTGGCTCAAGCGGCATGGTGCGATCATGAACTACCGCACGAGAATCATCACCATGTTAACCGAGGACGGCACCGAGCACTCTTTCGCGGGGCGAAAGAGAGGAAACAATAAGTTCGTGATTAACGCCTTCAAGGCGATGAGACTCCTGCGGAAGGGGTGTACTGGTTATTGGTGTTACGCCTTAAAGGCAGAGGAGAGTGGGGTCGAGTTTTCATCGATTCCAGTCGTCAGTGAGTTCCCTAATGTCTTTCCTGATGAGTTACTGGGGTTGCCACCGGACCGTGAGGTTGAGTTCGCTATCGAGTTAGAGTCGGGTGCGGCTCCGATTTCAAAGGCGCCGTATCGCATGGCACCTTCAGAAATGGCTGAGCTGAAGAAGCAGTTGAGTGAGCTTCTTGAGTCAGGATATATTCGACTGAGTGCTTCGCCTTGGGCCGCACTGGTTCTGTTTGTGTGGAAGAAGGATGGTTCACTGCGTTTATGTATCGACTACCGCGAGCTAAACAAGGTGACCATCAAGAATAAGTATCCCTTGCCGAGGATTTATGACTTGTTTGATCAGTTGCAGGGAGCTGTGGTATTCTCGAAGATCGACTTGAGATCAAGGTACTATCAACTTCGGCTAAAGGTGTCCGATGTTCCGAAAACAGCTTTTCGGACGAGATACAGACATTATGAGTTTGTGGTTATGCCATTTGGGCTAACCAACACGCCGAAAGTGTTCATGCAGTTTATGAACAAAATTTTCATAGAGTATTTAGATAAGTGTGTCATTGTCTTCATTGACGATATTCTTATCTATTCGAAGAACGAGGAGGAGCATGCACATCATCTGCGTGTAGTGTTAGACATTTTGAAGACCGAGCGACTCTATGTGAAGTTCTCGAAATGTGAGTTCTGGCTGAAGGAGGTGATGTTTCTGGGTTACGTGATTTCATCTGAGGGGGTCCGTGTGAATCCACAGAAGATTTAGGCAATGTTGGATTGGGCACCGCCTAAGAATGTGAAGGAGTTTCGTAGTTTCTTGGCTTTGGCTGGCTACTATCGTAGGTTTGTCGAGGGGTTCTCAAAACTCTCGGCCACTTACACAGTTGCTTCGGAAATCCGAGAAGTTCGTTTGGAATGACGAAAGACAGTCGAGTTTTGAGGAGCTGAAGAGCGTTTGACTTCAGCCCCGATCCTAGCGTTGCCGTGTGGCAACGAGGGTATTGCTGTTTATAGCGATGCTTCGGGTCAGGGTCTTGGGTGCGTGCTGATGCAGCACGACAAGGCTATTGCATTTGCAACGATACAGTTGAGGCCGTATGAGCTTAACTACCCTACTCACGATTTGGAGTTAGCGACAGTTGTTTTCGCGCTCAAGATTTGGCGCCACTATCTTTTTGGCTCTGCGTGATTTTTACTGATCATAAGAGTCCGAAGTACATATTCACTCAGCGGGAGTTGAATATGAGGCAGAGGAGGTGGTTGGAGTTGATTTAGGATTATGACCTCGAGATCCTTTATCATCCGGGTAAGGCGAACGTCGTGGCAGATGCATTGAGTCAGAAACCAGTTGTGTTGCGGACGCTTGAGATACTTACGTCTCAATCTGAGCTTCAGCGAGATTTGATCGAGTTGAGCATAGAGATTTTGTTGCCAGGAGCTGTCGGGCAGCTTTGCGCTTTGAAGATTTCGTCGTCGCTGATCGATGAAATTAAACTAAAGCAGTTGGAAGATCCGATGATTAACGAGGATGGTGTGTTGAGATTCCAGAGTCGGCTTTGTGTACCGAACGAATTGGAATTGAGGTAGAGTATTTTGCGTGAGGTCCATGCTACGCCTTACTCAGTTCACCCGGGTTCGAGTAAGATGTACAAGGACCTAAGGAGGAACTTTTGGTGGAATGACATAAAGAAGGAGGTCGCACGGTTTGTATCGAGATGTTTGACTTGTCAGCAGGTCAAAATCCAGCATCAGCGACCGGCCGGGTTATTGCACTCGTTTCCCATTCCGGAATGGAAATGGGAAGATATTTCGATGGACTTCATCATGAGCTTGCCGAGGTCGAAGTCTGGTATGAATATGGTTTGGGTGATCGTGGATCGTCTGACCAAGTTGGCGCATTTTCTAGGCATCAAGGATACTTGGGGTCCGGAGAGGTTGGCTCGTGTATTTATTGTGCAGATTGTGAGTCTTCACGATACTCCGAAGTCTATTATTTCGGATCGGGATGGCCGTTTTGTATCGCACTTTTGGCAGGCGGTACATAAGGCGTTGGGTACTCATTTGCGTCTGAGCACTTATTTTCATCCTCAGACAGATGGGCAGTCGGAGCGCACTATCTAGACATTTGAGGATATGTTGCGTGCTTGTGCTCTCGGTTGGAGAAGTGATTGGGAGTAGCATTTGCCGTTGATCGAGTTCACGTACAACAATAGTTGTCACGCATCGATTCGAATGGCACCCTATGAGATGCTTTATGGGCGGCGATTTCGATTGCCGATTTGCTGGAACGAGGCATCCGATTTGGTCAAGATCGGACTGGATATCGCTAAGGAGACGAGGCGGAAGGTGGAATTGATTCGGGAGAGGATGTTGACTGCTCAGACTCGACAGAAATCCTATGCTGACGTCCGTCGTCGACCTTTGGAATTCGAGGAAAGAGACCATGTTTTGCTAAAGGTGTCGCCGACGAGGGGTGTTTTCCGCTTCGGGAAGAAGGGAAAGTTGAGTCCAAGATTTATTGGGCCTTTTGGGATTCTCGAGAGAGTCGGTGAGTTGGCATACCGTTTGGCGTTGCCTCCAGCCTTGAGTCACGTCATCGACTATGGTGAGGTCGATGTCGCCGAGGATATTACCTTCGAGGAGCGTCTCTTGAAGATTTTGCAGCACCGTGAGAAGCGAATGAGGCATAAGACCATTCATTTGGTCAAGGTGCAGTGGTCGAGGCATGGTGTCGAGGAGGCAACTTGGGAAACCGAGGATAGCATGCGTGCTAGATACCCCGAGTTGTTTGTTTCTTAAGTTTCGGGACGAAACTTATTTTTAGAGGGGTAGAATGTAATATCCGCATTTTCCTTTTTCCGATATTTTCATTTTTGTGTATTTTTCATTTTTAGCGACTCGCTTGTAACTGTTTCGACGTTTTGAATCTATTTTATTCTTGGAATTTTTCCATTTGGACGAGTTTCGGAGATGTTTTTATGTAATTTCATTTTATGTTATGTGTTGTCGCATGTACGTTCGATTCTCGTAAAACTCATTCGATTTCGTAGTTTCTTTGGTTACACGAGTTCGTATGGTTGATTTCTTCATGTGGTGAGTTTCGGTTTGTTAATCTGACGTCATATCGTGATTTTCGGACGTTTAGGCTGTTTCGTAATTTCCTATAAGTTAGGAAATTTTATCTTCTATTGTCGTATTTCGGATTCCCCGGTAGTCGGAATTGTATTTTCCTTCAGCACTTAGCTTCGTCGTCGTGAATATTTCGTATCTGCGTTTTTGGGGTTCTGTCCTTGTGTTGCGTCTCGACTTCGCACCGCCCGGAGCAGTTAACTGCTTTCAGTAGTATTGAACTGCTGCATGCATAAAGTATGTTATGCATGCTTTCTTGCGTGCACGATCGTTACCTGCATAACGTACGTTATACCTTAGTGTTAACATACGCTATGGCCTTCAGTGTTTTGGGCAGGGCTTTTGTCCAGTTTTTCCAAGCCCTTATGTACGTTAACGCGGGGCTGTTACGTACGTAAGTCCCTTATAGCGTATGCTAAACTGGATAGTGTAGCATACGCTATCGGCCACAGCAGATTGGGCAGATTGTTCTGGCGGGCTATTACGTACGTTATCACCCGAGTATTACGCACGTAATGATCTTAACGTACGTTAACATCAGTATGTTAACGTACGTAACGCGTGAGCAGGTTTTATAAACCTGAGTTGACCTTCATTTCGCCATTCTTCATCTTTTTCTCACTTCGTCCGGGAGCAGTGTTCCGAGGAGAGATTTGAGCGATTTTCGAGTTTTATCCGTGGAGTTCATTGAGAGACTGATTGTTGTGTCCCAAGTGAAGTTTATCATCATCTTAATCCTCTTTCTCCGTCCAAAATCCAAGGTAATCTCCTAGAACCCTATTTTTGGGAAATTTGGGGGGTTTTGAGTTTTTGTCCGATTTGTTCCGTATTGTTGATTAATCGATGATGTATATGATTAATCTTGGTGGTATTCTTATTTTTCCTCCCGGTTCATGGTAAGTTTCGTGTTATTTATGAAATCGAGAGGGTTCGATTGCGATCCGTCCTCGTTGTTGTTTTGTGCGAACGTACATGAATCATAGGTGGGATTTCGAGTGCATTCCATTATTGTTATTCTTGTCGAATTGGTTGTAATGGTGTTTGACTAATCGTCTAGGTTCGGTGTGTCCAGTTTCTCGCAACTGCGATTGTTTCATTCCGTCTTTTCGTCGTGATAATCGAGGCAAGTATCCTTAGTGAACTTACACTCTTAACATGATAGTATTGCATGAGTGATGGGTGTGTGTGTATGCTCATTACAGATTAGATCCGACGGGGTCTCGGTAGGGGTCCACAGAGGCATGGATCGACGAGCTTGGCTTTTAACCACTACGGGTTAGATCCGATGGGGTCTCAGTAGGGGTCCACAGATCTGACGGGGTTATATCCGACGGGTTAGATCGGACGGGTTAGATCGGATGGGGTTATATTATCTTGTTGACTCCTTTTTAAGGAGGTGGTGCTATTCGGTGTTGTTCGAGAAGTATATCTCCTCGTGGTATGTGGTTGTTTGTGAAATGATGTTATGTCGGGTAGAGTTCATTGAAACCTCCGGGATCCGTCCTTGTTAGTAGGGGTCGAGTTTTACCATATGGATGTTTGGGATGGACCCGTAACTTCTTGTTGGATTAGTATTTTGGGAAAATAAATCTTTAGATTGTGACCTTAAGTCATTTTTGAAAAGACGAGGACTCTTTGTTCATAAATGTTTTCCTCTAAAAACTCCCGAGATCTTAAAAATGCTTTACAAGTTGTTTACTTATTTTATTAGTGTCTTTCAAGGTTTTGGATAATTTTGCCCCAATGAAATATCTCGGGAAGTCTTTAGTTGTGTTTGATTCGTTGTTTATTCAAGATTATTATATTCTTGGAATATGATGTGTATGGCTCGTAATTTCACTTTATACTTCCACTAGCAAAATTTCACTTTGCTAACCCCCGAGTAATCAGGGGGTGGATGCCTGCTATTGCATTCAGGTATGTGCAGGTTCTTGAGGAGCAAAACACGGGATCAGTACGAAGGATGATGAAAGACAAATGATAATAATCACATGAGGGTCAGTATGTTAGGAATACTTATTAGATTTTGATGATGTCATCCCTGTATTAAATCGATTATTCAAATGTATGCTTAAGTACTTGGCAAAATGTAAAGAAGAACCAAATGAGTATCTTCTCTAGGCCTTATAAGTTAGGCTAAGTCTTGAAACGTCTAAGTATAGAATAGACTTCAGGCAAGTTCATATATCAGACGAGTTTTTGGTCAACAGGAATATCGGAGAAGCTTGACCAAACTAAGCTACAGTCAAGTTCTGAAGAAAGTGATATATCAGACAAGTACTGGTCAACAGGAATACCAGAGAAGTTTGACCAATATGCAGTCAAGTTATCAGACGAAGTCCAATCAACTGATGTTTGACCATCAGATCAGATAACATTCATCAGGTCAGAAGACTACTGATAGATCATCAGATCAGAGAAGATTCATCAGGACAGAGAACTTCATCTCAAAGAAGATATATCAGAGAAGTCCGACATCAGAGAAGGTTGACTGCACATCAGACAGTTTGACCAAGAGAGATCAGATAATTTCTCAGTCAAAATTATCAGTCAAGTAACTCAGTCTATGTCAGCAAGCGTTGAAAAGTCAACAAACACGAAAAGTCACATACGCACGGAGGGAGACAAACTTGAAAGATTCCCAGAAAGTATGGGATTAAATATTCATTAAGATTCGCGCTCTGAAGACTTTATACTTATTCTAATCAAGGAATACGGCGCTACAACAAGAAAGTCTTCACAACGGTCGGAATTAAAAAGGGAATCCAGCATTGCAACGGATTGATAAGATAACAAAGAAGTCCACTCTCCAACGGACGGATTTGTTACAGTAGTGCAACAGCTATGAAGGAAGATCAAAGGATCGTACTATAAATATCCGAAGATATGAATTGAGCTAAGGACGATGCGAACAATATTTTCAGGCGAACAAACCAATCAAGGCAATCAAAGCTAAAGGCAATCAATAGCATCGTGAAAGAGCAAGCTTAAAAGATCATATTCGAAGAAGCTCTTTGTTGGAGAAAGACAACACTATAGTCTATAAAACTTGAGTACGGGGTTGCTTTCTTGAACGAGGTTCTTGAAAGTAAAGAGACTGTAAACGCATCCATGGGTTCTTGATTGGAAGGTGATATACAACTCGATTGTTGTTGAGGCATCCAAGGGTTTTCAATCAGGAGGTGCTAGGTAGTCAAGGGAGTTGCAACGGTCACGGGTTTCCACTGGTTGGAAGCTGTTGTAACTAGGCAAAATTCATTGTAACCTTTATCACTGATTGACAGTTACATTGAATTTATCTCCAACTGGTTTGGAGAGAAGTGGATTAGTAGAGGATTACCCTACCTCTGAAACCACTATAACTGCCTGTGTGTTTTACTGCATTGATCATTATACTTACCTGCTGCATACATATTTATTGTTCCATTAGTTAGTAGTTGCAGAGAACATTAAGTCACCTGCTATCGTCATCAGTTGTGTCTTCCGCATATCTTATCTGCAAACGACTTTAAGTCATCTGTACTTATCACAGCTGAGAAACTCACCTGATTTCAGGAAAAGAGTTTCAGTAAGTCTATTCACCCCCCCCCCCCCCCCTCTAGACTTATTCCTCACGACTTGTGACCTACAAGTGGTATCAGATAGGTTGGTTCAATTTTACAGAACCAGATCCATATATCAGAGGATATATATATTTTAATCTCTCATTTAGAATGCAACACATGCAACACATGCACTCGATGTTACCTATATTTTCTGTTGATGAATATGACCTATGGAAGATAAGAATGTAGACACACTTATCATCTATCCATGACGATATGTGGTGCATCATGAAGACGGTCATTTTATCTTTGAGAAGGACAACTCCTCTGAAGAAATTGCAGCTGGGAAGCTAGAAAAGATTCCCAAGAAGAGGACGGAGCTGACCCCTGAAGAAAGGAAGCTGGCTAACCTTGACAACCGGGCCAGATATGTGCTGTACCAGACTCTTGACAAATCAACCATGGTCAAGATCAAGAATTGTAAAAATGCCAAAGAAATTTGGGACACATTAGCTGTAATGTGTGAGGGAACCGAGCTGATAAAAGAAAATAAGTTGTCAATTGCTACTCAGAAGTTTGACAACTTCAAAATGAAGAATGGTGAATCAATTGATCAAGTGGACACAAGATTCATTGAGATCATAAATAAAATTAACTCCCTTAGAAAGACATATGGCAACAGGGAGATGGCCCTTAAAGTTCTAAGATCTCTCAACCCCGAATGGAGAATGAAGGTTGTGGCTAAAGGATCTCAACAAGATAAAGATCTAGGAGCTTTTCTCTGATCTGAAGGCTTATGAGTTCGAGCTTCTATGTTCATCATGAATTGAGCCAGCAGAGAAGGGAATAGCATTTGCAGCAGAGTCCCCTGACAAGACCCTATCTGAAGTCAAACCTCCGAATCCTCTAGATTTTGAAGAAGAGATGGCATTCATAATGCAAAGATTTAGCAACTTCTCCAAAAACTACCAAGTACAAGAAGAACTACAAAGACAATCCAAGGAGAAATCAAAAGGCTGGAAACTGGAAGGTTGAATGATACAACTGTCATAAGACAAGACATATCCAATTTGACTGTCCTGATCTTAAGAAGGATGAAGACAAGAAGATTGTGAGTAGAAAGGAGGACAAGAGGAAAGTCCTCATCATTGAGGATCAGATCGAAGAAAGAGTAGAATCAAGCGGTGGATTCTTCTCTGATGATGATGATGAATACAGCTGTCTAATGGCCAACCTAGCTGATGAAGAGGTAACTTCTAAACCTCAAAATACTGAAGGTTTCAGCTCTGACGTATCTGAAGACATGGATCTTCATAAATCTGTTAATCAATTGATAAAAGATTTTGAAACCTTAAAATCATCTCACCAGACTGTGACCGCCGAAAATGCACAACTGAAAGATGAGAAAGCACATCTGAAAAGTGATTTTGACAAGCTCAGTCAAGAGTCAGCAAAATTTAAAATACTATAGCTGAGCTTGAAAAACGATCTGAAAATTCTTCGAAAAACTCAACTGAAAATACTGCAGTTGAGGTACATAAGCTGACTGTTTTAAATTGTGAAAAGTCAGCTGCACTCGCTCATGTCAAGGCTGAGCTAGCCAAGGTAAAATGGTTAAATAGTACACAGGCTAAAGAGCTAACATCTCTAAAGGCATCTATAACCCTGGATGAACTGCGTATGAACAAAAGGCCACTTTATTCCAGATCAGGTCTTGGATATGACCCCAACATTCCCTCTAGTTCAAAAACTACTTTCATCAAGGGAGAAACACTTGTCCCGACTGCTGAGCCTACTTATAAACCCGTACTTCAAAATAGGCAGCAACCAAGTCAAAGGTTTAGGCAGCAGCCAAGGTACACAAGGCAGCCACCTAGACAAGAGACTAGGCAATGGCCAAGGCAAAAGCAGGAGTCAAGACATTATGCCAATTATTATCAGAGGCTCCCTAGAAACAGATTTCAAAATGGGAGAGGCAAATGGAAACCTCAAGGTTATCCACGTTTTCAAAATGAACAGGTGTGGAGACGCCAATGATTTAATAAATGACCTCAGCCAAGATTTAGAAATGGCCTACACCACATATTTTATGAGGCATATCCAGTATATAATCCTAACCGGGGATATAGGCCTAGACAACACACACCTTTTAGGGGCAATCAACACAACTTCCATAATCCAAGGAGAAATCAATTCTCCAGGAAATCTACTAACCCCCAAGGACCCAACTGAATGCCTTTGATTTCTTTATGGGATACTCACAAATAAGCAAAGCATACAGAGTATTTAACAAAAGAACCTTAGTTGTGGAAGAAACACCTCATGTTGTGTTTGATGAGTCTACTGTTGAGTATAGGAAACAGGTGGAATCAATTGAGAATAAACTCAAAACTGCCACCTTAGAAGAAGTCATCATTCATAACACAGGAATGATGGACTCACCTGCAGATCAGCCTGAAGACCCACATGGAGGATCCCAAAACCTACCTGATCCAGATGCAGCTGATGAAGACCTATCTGTAGCTGATAAAGACCCATCTGCAGATCAGACAAGATCTCCACCTGCAGATGACAAGAGCGTAGCTGATCCAGTTGCAGATCAAGAAGGCCAAAACCAAGCTGATGCAGAGAGAGAAGAAGGTCACCAAAGCAACTCTACATGGGGGACAAACCCTGAAGAAGAAGATATCCCCAAATGGCTCAGAGATCATCCCATTCAACAAATCATTGGAAACCTAACTAATGGAGTCAGAACTAGACAATCCACAGTACAAGTAGGAATGGTAATGTTTTCATGTTTCATGTCTCAAATGGAACCCAAGACAACAGAGCAAGCATTGGAGGACTATTCATAGATAAATGTAATGAAAGAAGAGATGAACCAAATGGAGAGAAACAATGTCTGGGAACTAACAGATAGACCAGATCACAAGAAGGTTATAGGCACCAAATGGGTGTACAAAAACAAGTGTGATGAAGATGGAGCTGTTGTTAGGAATAAATCCAGATTAGTTGCTAAAGGATATGCACAATGTAAAGGAATAGATTTTGATGAAACTTATGCACCTGTTGCAAGATTGGGAGCCATCAGACTATTCCTTTCATATGCAGTATTCAAGGATTTTGAAGTCTACCAAATGGACGTGAAAAGTGCCTTTCTCAATGGAATTCTAGAATAAGAAGTCTATGTGGAGCAACCCCTCGTATTTGTCAAAGGAGACAAAGTCTACAAGCTTCTAAAAGCTCTATATGGACTCAAGCAGGCACCAAGAGCATGGTATGAGACACTATCCGTGTTTCTAGAGAAGAACGGTTTCAGCAAAGGCAAGGTTGACAAGACCCTATTCAGAATAGAGCATGAAGACCACATACTATTAGTTCAAATATATGTGGATGACATCATATTTGGCTCAACCAACCCGGAGCTATGTGAGAAATTCTCAAATATCATGCAAGGAGAATTTGAGATGAGTATGATGGGAAAGCTTAACTTGTTTCTTGGTTTGCAAGTCAAGCAGATGGACAATGGAATTTTAATCAATCAAGCCAAATACACAAGAGACTTAATCAAGAGATTTGGAGTGGATTCAGCCAAACCAGCAAGAATACCAATGAGCACAAGTCTACACCTAGATGTAGATGAAGGAGGCATATCAGTGGATCCAACCCACTACAGAGGACTTATTGGATCACTCCTTTACCTAACTGCAAGCAGACCAGATATATCTTATGATGTAGGAGTATGTGCAAGATTTCAATCCAAGCCAAAGCAGTCTCACCAGGAAGCAGCTAAGAGGATTATCAGATACCTTAAGTCTACAATCAATGTTGGACTATGGTATCCTAAAGATGACAACTTTGAGCTATCAGGATACTCAGATGCAGACTTTGCAGGATGCAAATTAATAGGAAAAGCACCAGTGGAACGTGCCAATTCCTAGGAACCAGATTAATATCCTGGTTTAGCAAGAAGCAGGTATCTAACTCAATATCAACCACAGAGTCAAAATACCTAGTTGTAGGTACCTGTTGTGCACAGATTTTATGGATCAGACAACAGCTAAGGGACTACAACATCATTGCAAACGAAATCCCAATATGGTGCGACAACAATAGTGTAATCGCAATAACAAACAATCCAGTACTGCACTCAAGGACAAAGCACATTGATGTTAAACATCATTTCATCAGAGATCATGTGCTTAACAAGAGGGTCAGAGTAGAAAGAGTTAGCATAGAATACCAAATTGCTGACATATTCACTAAACCTTTACGAGAAGAAAGGTTTTTGGAACTAAGCATGGAACTTGGCTTACTAGATTTGGAATCTAGTACAGACGAAAAAGCTACATGATAATCAGATCAGCCAAGCGAATGAAGCAGACAACGAAGAGCTACCTGATCAGAGCACCCATATGATCAGACCAGACGAGAAGCCAAAGGACATACGAAGAAAACTAGCTGATCGCAACCACATGCGACACAACTCACCTGATGCAGAACAGACAAGAAGTCAAACGGTCATCCAGCTAAGTTTCCCTATCCTTGACCGACTTATGAATATTATATTATTATTTGTTTACACATGGCCAAATACACGTTCACACGACTGCCACTATGTCCAATTAAAAATGATGGAGAAAGGAAAGAATAAAAATAGAAAGGAATAAGGCTCTGTTCTTTTGGACTGAATGAATCGAATCGAATCGAATGGATCTCGAATCGAATCGAATCGAATGGGCCCGAACTAAATCGAATCGAACTAAATCGAAATATATATTAAGGGTAAATAATAATAATAATAATGGTAAATAATAATAATAATAGTAATTAACAACAACAACAACAACGATAATAGTAATATTATTAGTAATAATAACAATAATAATAATTAAGATTAATAATAATAATAATAATAAGAAGAAGAAGAAATGAATCGAATCGAATGGACTCGAATCGAATCGAATCGAATCGAATGGACTCGAATCGAATCGAATCGAATCGAATCGAATCAAAATCGAAAAATAAGTCCAAAAGAACAGGGCCTAAGAATTGAAGAAGTTGATAAGGAGGAGTCTGAAAAAAGAGTTGAAGAAAAAGAAAGAGAAGAAGTTGAAAAAGAGCAAGAGGCAGAAGTCGAAAAAGAGAAAATAGAAGTAGTCGAAGAAGATGAAGAAGGAGAAAAAGTGTAACACCCCAAACTAGGTGGCTATCACAGTGTCGTGGACCCCCAACTGGGACCCATCAGGCAAATGAAATACAATGAATTAAATAATATAACTGTAGTACCGAACCACATTATATTACCAATTTCTCCGATGAGGAGTTTCAAGTACAATACACCCAGGATTACAGAATACATATATATATATATTTCATATGAGATGAAATATATAACACTAAATTAAAATGAAAGTCCAAACGAAAATGCAGCGGAAAACACACATGAAGGAAACATGACTAGCTGAAAGGACTGAGGGCCCCTACTAGTATCACTGGGACTCCTCGCTGTCACCGTGCTCTTCCCGTGCCTTTGACTTGCCATGACCAAAAACAACATCCCCAACGGGGTCAGTTACACAAAACAACAATCCTCAAGAGTTGAACAAATACAATAATCACATGTCTTAGTTATGAAATCAAGTCTTAAAGAGGGGCATCATAGTACGCCCGAGATGGGATGTGCAAGTACACAAGTCGCCGAGTGTTCGGAAAACCCACATAAACACATGCACTTGTGCCTAATTAGTCTCACGGAGGCACGTTACCGTGTGCACAGTCCAATGTGTCGGATTACCCGCATAACACATGACCATCGTGTGCCCGACTAAAAATTCCACACATATACCATCCGGCAACGCAATACGATCTTGGAAGGTCACAAGAACAAAAGCGCCCATAATGAATAATAATGAATAGAAATCCGACAAGGGCCAAGAATGACTCACTGTGATGAATTAATAACGCAATGAGTGATAGCTCAAATGAAATGATTGGAACCGTCGTTCCTCGTGAATTAGATGATTAGTTTGATAATTATAAGTCTCAATATGATTTATATACTATGAATGAATTATATGTATGAGTGAACAACAACGAAAGGAATGATTATCCTTTTAACTAAGCAAGAATTAACTTGCCTGGAATGAGAGGAAAGGGTACGAACGACGAAGTAACACGGTTGAAGGAATCGACAACACCGAACCTAGACAAGTTCGTAATCAACTATTAATAACCCATCAGTAGGAAAATAAGTTGGAATCCACCCGAAAATACTACCCATGATACATGTATTCCGGTAAGAAAACCTCTAGATGGTGAATCACACTCAACCATCCCAAATACTCAACAATTCCGGAAAATACACCAATAAATCCATAGGAACATATTTATCCAAGGTAGATAATTCATACTCAACATATTCCAACACATTATCAAGCTAACTCGAAGAGATTGGAAGGAAAACCCCCAATTCCCGAAATTGTAGGGTTATACAAAGTTTACCTTGATTTGGAGTGGTGGAGAGGATTAAACGTTGAATAATCCGAACTAGGAGCTTAAAGATGTTGATAGATGTTAGTAGCTCGAAGAGATCCTCACAACTCGCCCAAAATCACCCAAAATTGCCCAAGGGAGGAGGAGAAGTGGAAAAATGACGAAATGGGGCTGAAATGTCCTATTTATACTCAAGGCAGCTTAGCGCGCGCTAATATCTGAGGATAGCGTGCGCTAGCGGGTTCACCGGGTAGTCCAGTGAACTCTGACTGCATCGTTAGCATGCGCTATTCATATGGTAGCGTGCGCTAACGCCTTACTCTTAGCGTACGTTAACCGAGTTTAACGCGCGCTACTTGATAGTTGGTGTCCAGAAAATGGGAGTCCAGAACCTACTGTCCACCGCCTGCTCGAGCCTTAGCGCGCGCTACTACGGTTGCTTAGCGTGCGCTACTAACACATCTAGCGTGCGCTATCTTCTACTCATAACGTGCGTTACGAATTTTTCATTTCAGTCCATTACCCACTGGACCGTCTGCCTTAAATACAGTAGTGTGCGCTAATGTTGATAGTTAGCGTGCGCTACCAGTACCCAAATAGCATGTGCTATAAAGAGTATGTAGCGTGCGCTACACCCCACACACAGGCTACCAATTACGATGATAATGATAATATTCTCGTCTCGATTAGGGTTGAAGGACGAGTGATAACTGATACACGATTCAGAATACGTCGAACGATGAACACAATGAATGAATATGAATGATGAATGATTATTAAAGAGTGAAAATTACTGAGTGATAATTACTATATGATAATAAATAAATTCACAACCGGGTATTACAAAAATAAGAAGAAGAGAAGGAGGAAGAGAGGAAAGAGGATGATGATGATGATCATGGAGCACCTGATCAAGCTTCCAGTTCACATCATCCAGAAGAAGATGACAGATCGGGGACCCCAGACAAAACCCCATCTGATCGGAACCAAGATGACAGAGTCTGCAATCGACAGTGTCAATCGCCAAGAGACTGCCAGATTGAAGACTCAGGTGAAAATTCACCACAAGCAGTACATGCTGTCCCAATCTCACCTGAGCTGACTAACCTGATAAGACGAATTGTAGAGGAGACTGTTGCCAAACTGTTAGCAACTGAAGTGAAATCTGATCTCCAGTCTCTCAATTCGAAGATGGACACTTTGCTGACGAAGAATGACCCTCCCCCACCATCAACTAATTCCAGAATGCCTCTTGGCATGTCTGACTTTATGACCACGGTGGAACAACAGCTAGCTACTCTGATTGATGCTGGCAAAAGGGGTAAGAGAAAGGAAAGAAGAAAGAGCGAAGCAAAGATCACATCAGGCAGGGGGAAGACTCTAAGGAGGATATCAGAGAAGAAGTCAAGACAAAGAAAAGACATGACCTCCCTCTCCTACAGGTTGGAACTTCTCACCTCAAGAAAAAGGAGGTAGCTGCACCATTTGATGATCAATCTGCTGCAGCCAAGAGGAGGAGGACCAGACAGGAACCAGAAGAGAAATTTGTATGGGAAGGAAATGAGCTTTGGTTTGGTGAGGAATTCTTACCTGCAGAGTTTGCTCAAATATGGGGAGAAGCAAATAAACAATTCATTGAAAAATATTATCTCTGGGAGTTGCTCCAGGATAAAGATTGCACCCCTCAGCAGACATTCATAAACTTCATGTCCTCAACCTGGCCAAAACTCTGGACTGTTCTGAAGAAATATGCCAAGAAATTTGATGCATATCCCAGGATTCCTAATTTCAGAGCTGAAGAAGCCCCCACATTGATGAACAATGATCTGGATGAATTGGCTCTTTAGGAGGAAATTAAGAAAGTATGTGTAGAGAATAATTTCACATCTGTCGAGGAACAAGAATTTACCTCTATGATAATCAAGAGGAAGTATGGATTAACACCAGTCTCCAAAAGGCCAATTGGAGCAAAACCTTTGAGGTCTCTCCCTCCATCCAAGCAACAAGTCAGAAGAGGAAGAGGGAGAGGAAGATAAATTTTTTTAAATTACTTGTATTTTACTTGTAATTTTTATTTTGGAATTTGCAATACTTGTAAAATTTTCTTACCTGTATTTTGATCATTCAACTGCACTATATTGTAATCAATAAAAAAATTTTATAACAGTCAAGAATGACAACCACTAGTTGTCTCAAAAGAAGACTGAGTTTGATTTGTGTCTTGCACTTTACCTTGTGCAGACTTGTTCACATTTGAATACTTTAAGTTTTGCCATCATCAAAATAGGGGGAACTTGTTAGGAATACTTATTAAATTTTGATGATGTCATCCCTGTATTAAATTGATTATTCAAATATATGTTTAAGTACTTGGGAAAATGTAAAGAAAAATCAAATGAGTATCTTCTTTAGGCCTTATAAGTTAGGCTAAGTCTTGAAATGGCTAAGTATAGAACAAACTTCAGGCAAGTTCATATATCAGAGGAGTTTTTGGTCAACAGGAATATCAGAGAAGCTTGACAAAACTAAAGCTACAGTCAAGTTTTGAAGAAAGTGATATATGATCAGACAAGTACTGGTCAACAGGAATATCATAGAAGTTTGACCAATCTGCAGTCAAGTTATCAGATGAAGTCCAGTCAACTGAAGTTTGGCCATCAGATCAGATAACATTCATCAGGTCAGAAGACTACAGATAGATCTTCAGATCAGAGAAGATTCATCAGGACATAGAACTTCATCTCAGAGAAGATATATCAGAGAAGTCCGACATTAGAGAAGGTTGACTGCACATCAGACAATTTGATCAAGAGAGATCAGATAAGTTCTCAGTCAAAATTATCAGCCAAGTAACTCAGTCCACATCAGCAAGTGTTGAAAAGTCGACAAACACGAAAAGTCACATGCGAACGGAGGGAAACAAACTTGAAAGATTCCCGGAAAGCAAGGGATTAAATATTCATCAAGATCCACGCTCTGAAGACTTTATACTTATTCTAATCAAGGAATACGGCGCTACAACAAGAAAGTATTCACAACGGTCGGAATTAAAAATGGAATCCATTTTTGCAACGGATTGATAAGATAAACAAAGAAGTCCACTCTCCATCGGACGGATTTGTTACAGTAGTGCAACGGCTATGAAGGAAGCTCAAAGGATCATACTATAAATATCTGAAGATATGAATTGAGCTAAGGACGATGCGGACAATATTTTCAAGCGAACAAAGCTAAAGGCAATCAATAGCATCGTGAAAGAGCAAGCTTAAAAGATCATATTCGAAGAAGCTCTTTGTTGGAGAAAGACAACACTCTAGTCTATAAAACTTGAGTACGGGGTTGCTTTCTTGAACGAGGTTCTTGAAAGTAAAGAGACTGTAAACGCATCCACGGGTTCTTGATTGGAAGGTGATAGACAACTCGAGCATTGTTGAGGCATCCAAGGGTTTTCAATCAGGAGGTGCTAGGTAGTCAAGGGAGTTGCAACGGCCATGGGTTTCCACTGGTTGGAAGCTGTTGTAACATATTTACTGCTTGTTTTACTGCATTGATCATCATACTTACCTGCTGCATACATATTTATTGTTCCATTAGTTAGTAGTTTTAGAGAACATTAAGTTACCTGTTATCGTCATCAGTTATGTCTTCCGCATATCTTGTCTGTAGACGACTTTAAGTCATTTGTACTTATCACAGCTGAGAAACTCACCTGACTTCAGGAAAAGAGTTTCATTAAGTCTATTCACCCCCTCTAGACTTATTCCTGATGACTTGTGACCTACACAGTACTTGGTACTGTTGGTCGAATTGTATTTAACTTTCCGCTGTAGTGTTTTCCCGTCGTATGGGAGTGTTGTTACATTTGACCCCTGTACGGGTATGAGTTTTGAAATAGAGATGTATATGAAGTTCAAGTTACAGGTTATTGATGAAAGACCAAATCAGTCTACTGATTCGTATTTGTCCATGTTGGTATTTGATGTGATGTCTTATTTTGGTATCTAGCCTGGTAGATCCTCATGGAGAGGATCTGCGGTGCTGTAATATTCTCGAGTGGATTAGGGGTTAAAAAATATGGTATCAGAGCTTAGGTTGCTGAAACCTAGGCTGTCAGGTCAAGTCGTGTATTATCGAGTCTTGTCTTGTTGGATTGTGTCTCACTGAGTCGAGTCGCGACGCGCCGTCTGAGGTGTCGGTCGTGATTAGTATTGTGATACATCCATCATTTTCGTGCGACCTGTGGGTGTGAGTCTCCTATTTATGTGTATTATCTGTGTATCATGACTCTGTTTACATGCGTGTCATGGGGATGGAATTCGTATTTGATACTTGTGTATATTACGTGCGTAATGAGCTGGATGTATTGATGGAATTGGACACTGAGTGATGTAGTATGTTACGAAACCGCGAACATTGATGTGTCCCATAAAATGTATCGATGGTAGAGTTGTTGAGAAACTCAGATAGATAGTTTTGACGTGTGTTTGAATTTGGTGTTCATGAGATGTGTTTGCTGAATTGGTGATTTTGAATGCCGTAAAGGCATGTGTTTGAGAATCGATTTTGTTTGGCTAATTGTTGTTATTTGCAACCAACTTGTTTCCATTGATAATTATGTCTGTTGCGTGCGTGTTGAAAAAAAACGCTTTTCTGAAAATTTCATAGACTTGACTTGAGTATGTTTGAGGAAAATCAATTTTCGAAAATATTTTGGCGGTGCGTTTAAACGGGGGTTTCGCGAGGATTTTGAAAATTGTTTGAATTTTTGGCGAGCCGTCCTCGTATTCTCAAAATGAAACCTTACAACAGTATTTGAAAGACGTGTTTTGGAGTGTTTCAGATATTTAATCTTTTGTTACATTTGAAAGGATTTTAGAAATAGTTTTAGCCTAACGATTTTATTTCCAAATAACTCGAGTACACGATTTTAAAAATATTTCACACCACAAATTTTTTATATTTCAAAATAAAATATGATTTTTTAATTTTCAAAAATAAATAGTGAAAGATGAAAAGTCTTACTCGGCTAAACTTTAAACTCGGATTTAGAAAATTTTATATACTGATCCAGTTAACGCACGCTAATCTTATCGTTAGCGCACGTTAGTTGTATACTTAGCGTGCGCTAAGTTGCAGTGTGTGTAATATGGATCTATTGTTTAAGATGATAGGTTAGAGTTGGGAGATTTTGGTTATGTACCCACATGTCGTGTTGCATGGTTTGGATATGCATTATGGTTTGAATGATGTTATTCCAGCAGGATTGTTGATTGGTGGAAATGTTTAGTACATGTATGAAGGGTTTGTCCATCCGGGAATGATTCAACAGAACCTATGGGAGTCGATGCTAAGGGGCATGGCCGCGGGTTACCTTGTGTATTGTTACTTGTGATGGTGTTGCAACATGTGGTTACTTTGTGTGTTGTTTCTGGTAATGATGATACGTAGTGACATGATTATCTTGATGAGGTTGTTTACAAGGAAATTTGATATTCCGGAATATTGTTTTGCAGATGATTTCAAAAAGAGGCAGTTAAGATCGTTTGTTTACAGTTTTGGCGAAACAGCCCGAGATATCAAAAATATTTTCAAATCTTATTTCAGAAAATTATACAAACTCAAGGATCTTAAAATATTATTATTTAAATGAATACCTCGTGGAGTTTTAGAGAATATGTCATCAATAGTTGGCTACAACAATATGTAATTTTATTACGGTCGTGTTTGTGTCGGTATTGGTTGAAGATTTCAGTTGATACGGTCATGTGATCTGTCAGTTACGACCATAAAGTCCCATTTATTGCGGTAGTAATTCTTGTATTCATGTAATTATCTGGAGTGGATATTCTTATTATGTTGCTATTAGTTGCCTTATGTAAATATGTTGTTCTGGGTTGGCATTTTGGTATATTGTTTTGCGATGTTGTGTGTCGTTTTTGCTGAGTGGTTACTTGTTCAGTATGCAGGGGCAGAGGTCGTGGTCGTGGTACAAATGGTCATGGAGATCGGATGCAGGACCAAGAGAATGTTATTGGGAATGTCATAGGCATTGGTGTTGCTACTATACTGCAACAAATAGAGACACAGATGACGCAGTTGACCCAGGCGGCTCAACGTAACACAGATGTGACCCAGAACACCTGCACAAACCAATGGCTTCGAGAAGTGGTTCGTATGAATCCCCCTCGTTTCGCTGGTACCGCAAATGCAGTGGGCTGGGATGGTTGGCTTTTCTAGTTGGGAAAGATATTCGTGTCAGTTGATTGTCCCGAAGAGCGGAAGATACCTATCGCTCAGTACTTTCTTGACAGACATGCCGCCAACTGGTGGGAGGCTGTTAAGCCTTGGGATTATGTTGTCACATGGGTGGGATTCCATGAATTAATGGAAGCTGGGTTTTGTCCGGAACCGATTAGAGAGCAAAAAATTAGTGATTTCTATTTGGCGAAACCGCAAGATATACTGGTGTCTCAAGCTATCATCGATTATAGCAAACAACTCAGCTATGTGCGAGTATAGGTGAAGAGAGGAAGATAAGATCCGCCATTTTGACATGCGGATGAATATGGAGATTCGCCAATATATGGCGGGATTTACTTGGACATTGTTGAGAGAGTATCAGAATGGAGCATTAGCCTACGAGCTAGCCTTATCATCGACTGAGCATATGCCCGAGTCGAAGAAGCAGAGGACGCCTAATGATTTTTCTATCATTTCGGGAGTTAGAGTTTCTAAACTGCAACACCGAAATCTTTCTGCCGTGAAGTTCCATCGCCCGATGAAGGGAACTGAGAGTTTCAAGTCGTCAGCTTTGACTCCTGGTAAGTTCAGGAGGTGTTTCAACTATAATATACTGGGGCATGTTCGTGAACATTATCCTTCCCCACCAGTAACGTGTTACAAGTTCGGACTTGAGGCGCATAAAATCTAGTTTTGCAATTTGATCGCTGAGTCTTCCGAAGCGCGGGCTTGAGCACCGATATCAGGATCGACTCTGAAGGGTCCTTGATAGATGTTGTTTGTCAGTTACTTGCTATGTTGTTGCCTTGTTTTCATTGTTTTACATTTCGGCGACGAAACTTCTTTTAAAGGGGGTAGAATGTAATACCCATATTTTTTTTATTTTTGTATTTTTCAATTCTAGTGAATTGCTTGTGTTCATTGACATATTTTGGATATATTTTATTTTGCATTTTTTGTCATTCAAGCGAGTTTTGATATTGTTTCGAATTAATTGGCATATTATTGTGATTTTTCCGCATTTGAGTTTGATTTTTGTAAATCTTGCTCGAAATTAATGTTTTGTGGTTCCTGCAAGTTCATTTAACATTTGTGGTCGTGTTGTGAACTTCTGAATTGTTATTCGAGCTCGTATCGTGATTTTTCGGACATTTGGGCCGTTTCATAATTTCCCAAAGTTTTGGATACTTGCTTACGTGCTCGTTTTTACCTACCTTCGGGTTGTCAGAATCGCATATTTGTTTAGTGCTTTCGTTCTTTATTGAGAATCCTTTGTAAGTGTTACATTGTATTTTCTGAGTCGTTACATTTTGAGGTCGTTCGGGACTGATCGGACAGCAGAATACAATCTGCTGCTAGAATGCAGGTTACCGCCGTAACCTGCAATATGTTACGGCCATAAAGGCCAGTGTGTTACAGCCATAATGGCCATAATGTTACAGACGTAAGTAGGCTTCGTTTTAATGACCCGAGCTGCGAGTTTTCGAGCAGTTTTGCCCTTTTCTTTCCTCACGCGAGGGGTGGAGTTCTTGAGGAGATTTCGGGGCGATTCTTCATGAAAGTTCATCAATCTTTCATCCTACAACATAATCATCAAGGTCTTGGTGTGGATTAACAACATCAAATCATTCTTTTCCCCTTTGAATCGAGGTAATCATCATAGAACTCTATTTAGGGAATAATTGGGGGTTTTCTTGATTTCGTAATTCTAATCTGAGATTGTTGGTTACATTATTTTTATCTAGCCTTGTTGATCATAATCCATGGTTTAAATTCCATTTTTCATGAATCATCGAGTTGATTAGTGTTCTTGACCGTTTTGGGAAATCTCTTGAACTTTAGTTGTTCGTTTCTGCAGCGGATCAACGTTGTGTTAAGGGATTTATTCTCATCGTTGTTATTATCGTTCGTAGTAATTATCGCATGTTGGTGCTCGACGGAGTCGGAGGATTCATAGACGATTCGTGCCGACTTACTAATATCAGTTTCTCGTGCTTGCGACTATTCGAGGCAAGTATCTTGCCCATACATTTCGTGTTTCATAGATATAATAATTGATAATCGACTATGTGTGTTTACTTGGGTGCTTATAATGAACTTTCGAAAGAATCAATATATTTTCGAATAATGTCTTTCTTTCAAAACGCTTGTGTGCTTTGGGAATAAACGAGTTTTATGGATATGTTGTGTTGTGGTTGTGAATTGAGATACGTTGTCTTTGTATTGTGTGGTTGTAAAAGCTCTTTTTCCTTTATCAAGAGTTGTGTGTTGGAATGTGTATTTGCGTGGTGAATGCGTAATGTTGTGTTGTATTATTTTGTTGACTCCTTTGTAAGGAGGTGGTGCTATTCGGTGTTGTTCGAGAAGTATATCTCCTTGTGGTATGTGATTGTTGGTGAAGTGATGTTATGCCGAGTAGAGTTCGTTGAAACCTCCGGGATCTGTCCTTGTTAGTACGGGACGAGTTTTACCATAGGGTTATCCAAACTGGGGATGTCTCGAGGAGACTTCGAGGTTCGTGCTTGTTAGCACGATGCCAGGATAAGTTATGGGCGTATATTTGGACATATTACATACTCATTATGGCTTATCCAAAACGGGTACGTAGTCGCGAGGCTCCGAGGTTCGAGCTTGCTAGCACAATGCCAGGATAACTATGAGTGTATCTTGTATGTCCGTTGAGTAATTCTAATATGTGAGTTGTTTGTGTGACTGTTGTCATGATGATGTGTGATTACATGTATTTTCCATGGTTTATTCACTCGGGTACGCACGAAGAAGCTCCGAGGTTCATGCTTGCTAGCATGGAACGAGAATAACCCTTGGGCGTATGATTGATATGGGTGTTTGAGTCGTGGACCCCATAACTTATTATCGAAATAGTATTTTGGGAAAATAAATCTTTGGATTGTGACCTTAAGTCATTTTTGAAAAGACGAGGACTCTTTGTTCATAAATGTTTTCCTCTAAAAACTCCCGAGATCTTAAAATGCTTTACAAGTTGTTTACTTATTTTATTAATGTCTTTCATGGTTTTAGATAATTTTGCCCAAATGAAATATCTCGGGAAGTCTTTCGCTGTGTTTGATTCGTTGTTTATTCAAGATTATTATATTCTTGGAATATGATGTGTATGGCTCGTAATTACACTTTATACTTGCACTAGCAAAATTCCAGTTTGCTAACCCCCGAGTAATCAGGGGGTGGATGCCTGTTATTGCATTCAGGTACGTGCAGGTTCTTGAGAAGCAAAACACGGGATCAGTACGAGGGATGATGAAAGACAAATGATACTTATCACATGAGGGTGAGTACTTGGTACTGTTGGTTGAATTGTATTTACCTTTCCGATGTAGTGTTTTCCCGTCATATGGGAGCGCTGTTGTATTTTGATCCCTGTGCGGGTATGAGTTTTGAAATAGAGATATATATGACGTTTAAGTTATAGGTTATTGATGAAAGACCAAATCGATCTAGTGATTCGTATTTAGCCATGTTGTCATTTGATGTGATGTCTGTTTTGGTATCTAGCCTGGTAGATCCTCATGGAGAGGGTCTGCGGCACTGTAATATTCCCGAGTGGATTGGGGTGTTACAGTAATGCAGCAGCTACATGGCCAAATTTAATTGCACTGGGAGATGAAACTATAGAAGAAAGGAGACAAAGTGGGGGCATGATAGACGACTTAACATATGATCCCCTAAGTGATGCATATCTTCCATTAGACCTGGCAAATCGTCTGTATCGTGTACTTTCGTGTTTCGTGTACCAACAGTCCAAATCCATACACAACACGAAATAAATTCGTGTCATGTCATGTACCGCGCAAATTCGTGTTGTTTCGTGTCGTGTTTTCGTGTCAGGCACATAATATAAAATAAATACTAAATTATTATAAAAATTAATAATTTTAATATTTTAATATTATTTTTATAGGTTTTAGTAGCCGAAACGAAATGAATGGCAACGAAAACACGAATGTTTACATAAAATTTATGAAATTTCACATTATATTTTCGAATTTTAAAATTTAGTACAAAAAGAATTCATAATATGTATATTTTTATATAATTAAATATAAAATTCAAAATTATGTTATAAAATATAATTTATTTATTTATTTATTTCGTGTACCTCGTGTCTTGTCGTGTACCCAAAGGGTAAATACAAAACCGAAACTAAATCTCGGTCGTGTACTTTTGTGTTCGTGTACTCAAAATGTAAATAAAAACACTAAATTTTCGTGTCGTTTTCTTGTGGTGTTTTCGTGTCGTGTGGTAAATTGCCGGGTATATCTTCCATCAAATACACAAAATAATTTTCCATCATCTCCCAAGAACTTGGCTATACCAAACTCATCTCAACAAGTTTCACAGGTCCGCCCATCTACTAGAAAACGAGCTAGAACTGACTCTGACACAAAGTCTCTCTTAACTAAAAATATGTTCCCTAGTTTTTTTTGGAAGGAAGTGGGAAGAAAAGAAAAGATTTTGGAGGATAATCATCCTTCCAAATTTTCCTCCCAAATTGGAGAGTTTTGTTCCTCCCAAATTGGAGAGTTTTGGAGAGAAAGGAATTACGTTGTTATATACATCTTTTATTTTGACAGATTTGCCCTTCCCTTCAACCCTATTATAGCCTCATCATCATCTTCTTCTTCTTCTTCTTCTTCTTCTTGGCTCTTCCTTCTTTCAGCAAGATTAAGAAAGAAAAAAAAAAGAGGAGAGGCACCAAACGAAGAAGCAAAAAAGGTGATCTCTAACCTATTTTTTATATAAATTATAGATCACTCATATATTATGAAGAAACAGAACAGGTGGTACTATTTTTCACGCAATTACCATATATATATAATACATATACATATATATATATACTTGTGTGTATATATATCATGAACTTTCACCCAATTTCCTCAATTTTCTTGAAATTTTCAATAATCTTTCTTCATCTTCCCGTTGGGTTCATTTGTTTTATTATTTTTGCAGTTTCGTTTTATTTGCATCACTTAGAAAGTTGTTTTATTTCGCATCGCTTGTGGTGACTTTGTTGTTTGATTATGATGTCTTATGCGTAAGAAAGATTTGCAATTTCTCTATGATTTCGCGTGTTTAGATGGGATGTTGTGATTTGAATTAAGCGCCTTTATTACACTTGCACTATAGTGTGATCCTCAGTGTTCTTAGGCAGATCTTATGTGAGCTCCTAAATTTTGTGGGTTGTTCATAAATTGTGAAATGTTCTATAGTTTAATACTTGAGAATAAGTGAACTCGTTTTGTTTCTACATGTATCTGTTATTCTCACCTTATCTAAATAAACATTATGAACCTATTCTTTTTTTCTACTTCCCAAAAATTTGTAAGATTTTAGGGTATGGATTTCAGTCACATGGGATGATAGTTGTTGATCTTTGTTTCTTTGACTTTATATATTTGGTTTTTTGATTTTGGCTTCACGAATTTAATTCTGGTTTTAGGACTCATGTTTGTTGTTACCCAAAATATTATCCGGAGATGATATGCTGGAATGGTCGAGTAACAAACAAAATGCGAGAGCACATCTGTGGAGAAGTAAATAACACAAGATTTGTCGGGGTTGTTAGTCCCGGGCTTGAATGCTCTCGCGAGATATTATTAATACGAATACTTGAGAGTACAAATATTAATGTTAGAGTACAATTACAATGAGTGTAAAGACCCTAGTTATCTTAGCTCTTGAGTGCTGAAGATTGCCGGAAGAACCAGAGTTGATGCTCTGTGAGTTCTTGTAACAACGATAGAGTGCAGTGTTGACTATGAGAAATCGACGGTCTCTCACTGTGTGAATTCTCTGAACTCTCGTATGAAGTAGTTTCTGTACTTGTGAACCTTTAAATCTGGAGTTCTCTGAACTGTACGGAGTTCTTGTTTCTGCCGACCGTCTTTTGGTTAAGAGGTTCTGAGAGAGAAATACTAGATAGATTCAAGAGAAAAGCCGAGAAAAAACCGAGAGCTTTTCAAGTGCTGGAGGCTCTCTATTTATAAAACTGGGAGTCGCTGGGCGATCGCCTCTGCTGTATTATAATAAGAGGGCGATCGTCTTTAGCACATGGGTTGGTCTCCTTAAAGTCCGCAGCAACTGCTGGCAGCCGGATGTGCGAACCAGTGAGAAGCCAACACGCGTCTATGTCACTGTCTTGGGAGGCCCCACCTAGGACCTTTCAGCGGGTCTGTCGGTAGGTGAGGCCGTCCTTGTCACTGATAGCTGCTGATGGGCTGGAGTCAACGATCCATGTCCTGTGGCGCCATTCGTGGATCTGCACATGGGTCCTTGCTCTGTGATCTAGTCTTCGTAGACTTGACGGACGATGGCCTTATATGTGGCATAGAATGGTCGTCTTTGGTCGGGCACCAGAGTCGGTCGCTAGGTACCAAGAGACGATCGCTCCGGGAGGTCGATCGCTAGATACTCGAAGATGGACTGTTACCTTCGATTGGCAAGTTTGCCGTAGCTTATTTGATCGTAAACTCGGTCGCTCGGCCGTATGCCGATCGCCGTCCAGGCATATTAATCGCCGCACAACAATTGCCCCCCAGCTTGCTCTCATGTCGAATACGTGGGGTGAGGTGGCTCCACTGGCGATCGCTTGGATTTTATACGAGCGACCTTTTATGAGTTTAGACGATCGTTTTTCGAGCGGATTAGTTTTGAATTTGGACGACCTGGTCGATCGCTGAAATGAGCGGGAAATGACAGCAGTTGTGGAAACGTTACTGGGGCATGTGTCGAGTTCCTGTTAGGGGAGTCTGACGGTTTTGTAGGGCTATCCTTTGGCGTGCCTTCGAAACGACGTGAATCGCAGGTTTCGAGGACAGCATTAAATGCTGCCTATCTGACGGTTGCACTTCGACCCTCGGGATTCTCCTTAATTGCACGGAAGCCCCAGCCTTCTCCTATAAAAAGGGCCAGGGTTACAAAGTTAAAAACCTTATGCATTTCTGCCTGAGAAGAAGACATAGCCGATTTCTCCTGGAGCACTGTGTGAGGATCGTCGTTCGACTCAGACCTTAAGTAAGAACAAAAAATTCCTTCTCCCCCCTTTCTTTGAATATGTCCGGAGGAAGATCATATGAGTACGAGTCGGGTAGTACTTCCCCTGCTGGGGCTTTGACCGCCCGGGATGAACCTTCTGCGGAATTTCATGTTGACATCACCGTCGAAGCCATCCGTGCCGGGATTGAGCCCGCGGAGATCGAGGAACTTTTTAATGAGGCCGACGCGGCCAATATGGTGGAGGCCGATCGGATCCGTTCACTGAAACGGGACGGCACGATCGGCAAAGCCTTCACAGATTTCGCCGAATTTATGGAGAGATTGGTCGGCCCTCTTCTCAAATTTAACTTCAATGATTATTCGAACGCCCATCCTTATGAATCTGTAAGGAGGACGTTGTTCCGGGCTGCCCGCCGCTCTCCGTGGACCCTTGGCCAGATCGGGAGCTCGGCGACCAGGAAGGATCTGGACCGTTGGAGGGCGAGGTTCCATGTTGGAGGGCGATCAACCTCTCGAGGGCATGGTCATCGTCAATAAGGCGATAATAGAGGCTGGACTGTGATTCCCGCTGCCGTTCGCTGTCTCCTATCTGTTGACCGCCAGGAACGTGGCGCCGCTTCAATTGACGCCGAACGCCTGGCTGCAAATCGATTGCACCTTCACTCTGTTCGGAGGCCATCGGTTATATCGTCTTCCTTCGCCGTTGGAGATGAACCATCTCTTTAAGTTGATGGCTCAAAAAGGCACGGTTGGTGGCTATCATATCCAAGGTCGCTCGGGCCGGGTGATTCTTGGAGTCCCGAATAAAGTGAGGGGCGACCCGTCAAAATGGTTCTGGATCGGCAGTGCTTGGAAATCGACGGCGAGCGACAATCCGACCGACGAGTTGGATATTCCCACTGGATTTCGGGAGAGGAGTCCGAGTAAGGATTTAGACTCTCCCTATGTTCGGACATTTTCTGAACTGATCTGATTTTGGTCTTCCTTTTTGCAGGTATCATTGTTCCGACAGCGGGCAACCTTGCTTTTTGACTTTGTGATCATCTGGGAGAAGATACAGAGTCTTCCTGACGACCATTTAGACGCCCGCCAAATTAACAACAAAGCCTGCTAGTTGGCAGCTCGACTGTTTTGCTACCCTCGGCATCTAAAGGTTCCAGGTACGAACTTTTGCGATCTTCTTTGATATGCCGTTCGACTCGACCGAGGAAGATTACTAACTTCGTCGTTTGTTTTCTTTTGCAGAAGTTCGTTTCCCTTGTTTCCCAGAGCCTCCTGCTGCGATTGCTATGTCTAATCTGGGGGTTATGAACCGCCTTCGCCAAGGGATAAAGGTGAGCCGAGCTCCTTCTGTTCCGCCGCGACCGACCCCGGAGGCACGACCTCTCCAGGAGCCTGTCGCCGAAGGGCGGGATCCTCGGGAGGAGGAGCAACTTCGGCTTATCCGTAAGAAGCGGAGGACCGTGGAGCCCTCGGCCCCTGTCACTGCGGACGAGACACCGATCTCTGTGCCACCGATTTCCGCGATTCCTCCGGTAGAGGGGTCCATGCCATCCTTGGCTTTTCTTCAGTCCATGGCGACTGCTGAGACCGAGACTTCGCGTGGCAAGCCGTTCTTCGGTCGTGACCCAGAGAAGCTCGAGAGGTAAGCCTGGTTGTTTTGCCAAGTTATGAAACCTGTGTAGGAAACACACTTAACTCATTTGCCATTTGTGCAGGATTCACCATTCCGACCCAAGTTGCTCGCCGATGGTGCTGGACTTTGTGTCGAGCAAAGCTCCTCGCGAGGTCAGCGATATCCCATCTTATGTTGCTCGGGCCACTGCTTCCCTCCTGAAGGCCTGGACGACCAACCTGGATGCGATCACGCGCCGGAGGTCTGCTGATGCGATGCAGGCTACCTTTGCGCTGGCCCTCCAGACGGCGACGATGGCTGCCCAGGCCGTGCGGGACTATGAGGGGCGGTTGTCCACCCGTCATGCAGACCTCGAAGCCGCACGAAGACAAGTCATTGAATATGGCGATCGGCTTGCGGCCATGTAGAAGAGCTCCGTGGAGGTGGAAAAGCAGGCGAAGCAGGATGTTGACTGGGCGCGGGCGGTGACAGACCGGATGCGGGACCAAATGACAGAAGCCCGCAGGTCGCACGCGGCCGCACAGAAGGAGGCCAACCAGCTGAAGGTGACTGTTGCCCGTCTGACCAGCGAGCTTGCCTCCTCGAGGGAAGGGGAGGCCGCTAAAACTGCCGAGCTTGAGGGCGCTAACCAAACGGTCGCAGATTTGAAGGGAAAGTTGAAGGCGATAGAGGTCGATCCCTTTGTTAACGTGGAGTACGTCAATGAATTCGCCTATTAATGGCCTATGCTGACGCCATCCACACCGCTAAGAAGGGAGGGCTTGAGGTCGGCCCTTTGGCTGAAAACTTCAAAGCCAATGCGCTGGAGCATCCTTTGCAGCCTGACTTCACAGTGCCGATCCTCGACCTTTCTGTGGATCTAGGGATTGACTTGAGCTGGTACCCACTGCCGGGCAACCTTGTTCATCCGGGTGCCTCAGAGGATGGGGGTTCAGAGCCTGCAGCTGGCGATGGAAAGGTCCCCGATCCTTGATTTTTTTTTTACTTGTAATTTTTTGTAGCTTTCGTTGTACTTCTGCCTTCGGGCGACCGTGTTTGTACTTTTGCATTCCAAGTAATGAAATGAATATTTGCTTCTTTAATTTATTGCTTGAATGATTGTCTTTCTGAGTTTTTAGCATGACTTTATGCAAGTGTTAGAGAAATGATCGTTGTGTGTACAGCTCCAAGTGAATTGATAAACTCATATTGATAACTTTTACAACAAAGTCGATCGCTGCACATACATCGGAAAAATGCCAATCTTCGTACATGTAATTGGGTAGGGAAGATCGTGGTATACATAGCTCCGCTCTTTCCCCTTGTTTTTGTTTACTCAGTGAAAGTAAGGGGACGAAAATAGATCGTTGAGTGAGCGGTCTTCAATTTTGCAGATTCCTTGAGGAAGGCCGACCATCCCGGCCTAGAGAAACCGTGCACGATCGCGGAGTTCGATGGAACCGACCTCCACAACCATGTCTTGTGCGCGAGAGACATTCCGTCTGATGGCCAACTTCTCGCGACTCACTTAATTGTGAGGGTCCTCCGTAGGCTGCGCCCGCCTCGTATTTAAACGAAGGGCGTGTGGTCTTGGTCTAGAGAAGTCCTTGCGCGGGGCGTCGTCGGGTTAATCGACTCCACGACCGCGGCTTGTTAGCACTTTTCTACCTCAGACCGTCATGCTAGATGGCGATCCTCGACGGTATACGTTGTGACGGGGGAGGGATGCGTCGCATTGTCCGGATCCATCATGTTAGGTGATAGACCTTTGAGGACGGGCGAACGTGTCCACAGATCTGTTTTGGAGGGCCCTTTGGCTACGCCTGCCTCGTATTTAAACGAAGAGTGAGCGATCGCTGCCCAAAGGGACCTTTCATGGGCACAGAGAACGGTTCCATCGTCCTCCACAGCCATGTCGACACTCTTCTACCTCGGACCGTCATGCTAGATGGCGATCCTTGATGGTATACGTTGTGTAAGGGGAGGCAATCGCTTGCCTAGGTTCTTCATGATGAAGACGAACTTTTGAGTGCGAGCGAGTCATCCTCTGATTTGTTTTGGAGGGTCCTTCGGCTACGCCCGCCTCGTATTTAAACGAAGGGCGAGCGATCACTGCCCAAAGGAACCTTGCATGGACGGATCATCGGTTTCATCGACCTTCGCGACCATGGCGGCACTTTTCTACCTCGGACCGTCATGTTGGTTGGCGATCCTCGACGGTATACATTGTGCTAGGGGAGGCGATCGCTGCCTAGGTCCATCATGTTAAATGACGAACTTTAGAGGGTGAGCAAGTCATCCTCTTTTTCGAAGCATTGCTCAGGCATTAGCCTTTGGTTTGACGTGGTGGGAGTCGGGGAAAGACTTCCGAAGTTCCCACCTCTTGATTGAAGCATGTAGATCCGGACGCCGAGGTTGATCGAGGGGCCGACTCGTATGAGCTTTCCGGCTTGTCGCGTTCGACTTTGGCGACCGTATCGGGAGATCGATGGGGCTCCGACTAAGTCAATAAACTGTCTAGCTTGCCCTCCTCGAACAATCTCCAAAGTTGTCTGAGGAGGTCGCGGCATTGGTTGGTGCTGTGGCCGGGACTCTTGTGGTAAGCACAATATTTATTATGGTCTAGGTGAGCGTTGTCCCTTATCGCCTTTGGCTTGTTTAGCGGTTCGCGCCCCTTGATGGCGTAAAAAATGTGGGCCGGAGTTCGGTTGAACTTGTGGAGGAAATGGGCTTCCACGTCCTCGAAGGCCTTGAAATCACCGGGTGTCTTGGCGACCGCCTTGTTGGTTTTGACGATCGCCGTCTTTCGGACGGGAGGCGGCGTCCCCTTGCCTAGGCGGTGTAACACCCCCAATCCGCTCAGGGATATTACACGCCGTAGAACCTTTCCTCAAGGATCTACCAGGATGGTAACAACAAACGAACAACTCGACAATGCCTTTAAGGCTAAAACGACTCGGTAGACCGATTTGGTCTTTCAATAAATACATACAACTCAAACTCATTACATGCCCACGCAGGGGTCGAATACAACACACTCCCGTACAACGGGAAAGAATACTGCAGCGGAAAATAAACTATAACTAAAATAATATAACATCAAACGGTCCTCGTGTGATTAGTATCGTTCATCTTTCATCATCCTTTATGTCGACCCTGTGCTATGCTCCAAAACCTGAATGCAAAAACAGACATCCACCACCGAATACTCGGGGGTTAGCAAAACTCCACTGTTTTGCTAGTGCAAGAACAAAGTGCAAATACGAGCCATACAATTCACATTCCACGAATAACAATAACCGGAAATCCTCAAAGATCCAAACGAAACGAAAAGTACTTCCCGAGGCAAGAGTTTGAGAAAAATATTCCAAAACCGAAAGATCACAAATCAATGGAAATACTTTATAAAACAGTTTAGAATGCCATCGAGAGTTTTAAGATAAAAACAATTTAGGATTATCAAATCCCACTTTCCAAAACCCAAAAGACGAAAGGGGTCACCGCCCCAAAGGTTTACTTTCTGTAAAATGACCTTTACAAAACCGTTGGGATTTTAGCCCCAAATTTCATCAACTCACAATAAACCTCTACAAAACCGTTGGGATTTTTGCCCCAAATCTCATCAACTCACAGTACACGAGAACGACAACAAGGTTCGTTTTCCAACATCAAAATCCACAATTAAAGGATTTAACACAAACAACAAAATACTCTAGTGCCATCCTAGCCAAGTAAGCCAAACGAACAACTTACCTCTTACACACTTAGTCGATGCATGCAATCATGAAAACTATTCAAAAGCACTCATTTCCGGAAATGCCATAATCAAATCACATTTGCAAAATGCACCATAATTAACCGCGGATCCACCCCTCCGTGGACCCCTACCGAGACCCCGTCGGATCTAACCCATAGTGGTTAAAAGCAAGCTCGCGGATCCACCCCTTCGTGGACCCCTACCGAGACCCCGTCGGATCTAACCCATAGTGAGCATACACACACACGTTACTCACGCAATACTAATATGCTAAGAATGTAAGTTCATTAAGAATACTCACTAGAGATGGCCACTAACTCGACACCGTTATCAAACTCTTCAAAACACAATGACAAGATTAAACATAGAATACACGCTTCCGTAACTTTAAACAACAGGGGTATCATCAAAGCCTTCAACGTTCAAAATAATCAAATCATAATCAATTCCCAAAACACACCGTTCACAACACACACGCATTTTTGAAAGAGAGCCTTTAACGAGGCCAAAACAAATCTTTTGAAAACTCATTTGCATATAACCAAACAAACACACCAAGACGACCATCGATCATCATATCCACAAAACGAGAAGCGTATGAACAAGGTACTTGCCTTGAAACCACGATCACAACAATACGATGGATGAAATACGGTCGAACGGCCCCGAACTCCCGAACACTATCAAGAACGCGATAGCACCGAAATTACTACGAGAATAACACCACACGAATCATCAGTCATCAACGGAATTCAACAACAGAATCATCGAGCACCTATAATCCTCCGTAAGGAACAATAACACATAGTTACGACGAGAATCAAGGCCAAAACAACGGAAATCCCAACAAACTATCGAAGGGAACTCACTCGAGCATTTAATCGAACATTAAATGTTCGAGACCCTCCAAGAACAAGGAAATCACCCCTCGGGTCGAACAATTCAAAGATACGAGTATCCAATCCGTAGAACATGTTCAAAACAACGTTTATACAACAATTAATTGAACAAAAACGGATTGGAATTGAAATCAAAGGAAAATCCCCAAAATCTTCAAAAACAAGGGTTCGAGTCAAAATACTTTGATTCGTCGAAAAACAAGGATTAGATGTTGTTAAACACATGAATAATACTAAGATTAATCATACCCATCATGGATTAATCAACAATACGGAACGAATCGGACAAAAACCCAAAAACCCCAAAATTCAAGAAACTAGGGTTCTAAGAAATATTACCTTGATTCGCTGGATCAAAGGATGATATAGGATGATTGATTGATGTTAGAAACTCAAGAACTTCGTGGATTTGTTGTTCAACAGCGTGGCTCCATGTTAACCACACCCCCAGCCGAGGAAGAGAAAGAGAAGAATGAGAAAATGGGTGAAAAACCCGTCTACTCGATCATATATACTTCCCAGCAACGCATGAGCAGGCACGCACGAGCGGCCGGTCGTGCGCCTGGTCGTGCGCGCCCACTGCCAGCCAACTGCCGGGACACACGAGCACTGGGCACGAGCACTTGCTCGTGCGTGTGCAGCCAGGGCCGCACGAGCACTGGGTCGTGCGCGCAGCTCGTGCGCCACGCTCGTGCGTGCCTGGCCGGTCCCTGCCGCACGTGGTCGGCCAGTGCCTAGCCGCCAAGGCTCGACGACTCGAATTCCCGAAAACGCACGAAACGAACATGACGAAATGCTCTCGGACAAGAACATCGATCCGAAAAGAAATACCATGCAACAATTTATCGCACGCGACTATGAAAAGGGTCAAAACAACAAATACGAATGAGGATACCCACAACTTTGGGTAAATTACAAAATGGCCCAAAACGCCCGAAAATCACGATACGTGATCGAATAACCAAACCGAAGTTCACAACACGTCTAACAAAGTTAAACGGACTTATGGGAAACTCGAAACAGCAGTTTCGAACGAGATTCGCAAGAATCGAACCCAAGTGCGGAAAAGTCGCCAAAAAGCACGGAACTCAACAAAACGACACCAAAACGAACTCGGATGACAAAAAGTGCAGAATTAATCATTCTCGAAATGACGAAACGGTCATGAGCGAGTCATCAAAATGGACTTCCGCCGAAAAAAAAGAAATTACCGGAAATCGAAATTACGGGTATTACATTCTACCCTCCTTAAAAGAAGTTTCGTCCCGAAACTTAAAACAAGTAGGGAGAAGCAATATCCCGCCAGGAAAACTCAACGAGATACACAAGAAACGCGTAACTTATGCCCACCGGCGAAACGTTACAAGCAACGCAAAGGAATATACGGCGTGAAAACAAGCTCCAATACGACCAACACAACGTCGCCGTTAGGGATATAATAAAACCAACAAGTGACAAGCGTCATCAAAAGGATAATACAATCAAGTTAATTATCCGAACAATCACAAAACATAATAAACGAAAATCAATACGATTGACCAACCCAACGGTTCATCAATCAGAACGCGAGCCAATCGCTGAACAAATACGGAATTCCACCGCCCAAGGGTTGGAAGATCGAAAACGAGACTAATTTCCCGAACATAAGGGAATTAGGAATGAGTCAGAACGCTCAACAATCACGAAACGGGGTCAACAAAAACCGAACAATCAAACGATCGAACCACAACTATCGAGACAGCAAGAATCGAACAATCATGTTCGAATCACGAAGAACAATAAAATTCAAACAACAACTCCAAGGTTCACATCTCGACTCGAGACAATATATGATCCGGTGAAAACAACAAGATGTGCATTCTCATAAGACCCACATGAATGGGAATAGCAATTGAAAAGTCACAACGACAAACGAGTTATTCTGAAACAATACCACCCTCGTTCGATTAACAAAAACAAGAGACAGGGCAAGCTCAGAAAATGTTAACGAGCATAAACGAGTTGACAGAGTCGAAAACACAGGAGTTCCAAATCCGATCCACTTCGAATAAAAGAACTAATAGAACCAAATGATGACACTTCCGAACAAGGTTCACAAGAATCGAACCGAACTCGAAAAAGTCACAACGACAACCAGATCGACCCACAACAAGATCACAGCTCGTTCGGATGGTGAAACCGAAATACAGAACAAGTTCATAAAGTATCAACGAACATGAGTGAATCGATAGACTGGAGAAAGAGAAAATACAGAAGTCAAAATAGTACGGGTATTACCTTCGACCTCGTCCACGAAATTCACAAAAACGGGAGCAAGGTAACAAGACATTAAACAACCGACACATAACGGAACAATCACCGATGCACACGGTCATACCAAACCAAGCTCTAATAGCTCGCACATGCGCGACAACGCAGAAATCACTACGAGGCGATAAACAGTAAACACCAGTTCACTCCTCTCACAGAAGGCTAGTACAATGAATGCGTGGCAACGTCTCTACGTTCATGCCACCAATTCAATCATACTCGGGAGCAAACATCATAATTACAACGCGAACATCATACATATATTCCCAAACGCAAACGGGAATTGATAGGTTTAAAAAAAAGAAATGAAAACTACCAGGCTGGTAACAACAAACGAACAACTCGACAATGCCTTTAAGGCTAAAACGATTCAGTAGACCGATTTGGTCTTTCAATAAATACATACAACTCAAACTCATTACATGCCCACGCAGGGGTCGAATACAACACACTCCCGTACAATGGGAAAGAATACTGCAGTGGAAAATAAACTATAACTAAACCAATATGACATCAAACGGTCCTCGTGTGATTAGTATCGTTCATCTTTCATCATTCTTCATGCCGACCTTGTGCTATGCTCCAAAACCTGAATGCAAAAACAAACATCCACCCCCCGAATACTCGGGGGTTAGCAAAACTCCACTGTTTTGCTAGTGCAAGAACAAAGTGCAAATACGAGCCATACAATTCACATTCCACGAATAACAATAACCGGGAATCCTCAAAGATCCAAACGAAACGAAAAGTACTTCCCGAGGCAAGAGTTTAAGAAAAATATTCCAAAACCGAAAGATCACAGATCAATGGAAATACTTTATAAAATGGTTTAGAATGCCATCGAGAGTTTTAAGAGAAAAACAATTTAGGATTATCAAATCCCACTTTCCAAAACCCAAAAGACGAAAGGGGTTACCGCCCCAAAGGTTTACTTTCTGTAAAATGACCTTTACAAAACCGTTGAGATTTTAGCCCCAAATTTCATCAACTCACAATAAACCTCTACAAAACCGTTGGGATTTTAGCCCCAAATCTCATCAACTCACAGTACACGAGAACGACAACAAGGTTCGTTTTCCAACATCAAAATCCACAAAGGATTTAACACAAACAACAAAATACTCTAGTGCCATCCTAGCCAAGTAAGCCAAACGAACAACTTACCTCTTACACACTTAGTCGATGCATGCAATCATGAAAACTATTCAAAAGCACTCATTTCCGGAAATGTCATAATCAAATCACATTTGCAAAATGCACCACAATTAACCGCGGGTCCACCCCTCCGTGGACCCCTACCGAGACCCCGTCGGATCTAACACATAGTGGTTAAAAGCAAGCTCGCGGATCCACCCCTCCGTGGACCCCTACCGAGACCCCGTTGGATCTAACCCATAGTGAGCATACACACACACACGTTACTCATGCAATACTAATATGCTAAGAATGTAAGTTCATTAAGAATACTCACTAGAGAAGGCCACTAACTCGACACCGTTATCAAACTCTTCAAAACACAATGACAAGATTAAACACAGAATACACGCTTCCGTAACTTTAAACAACAGGGGTATCATCAAAGCCTTCAAAATTCAAAATAATCAAATCATAATTAATTCCCAAAACACATCGTTCACAAAACACACACGCATTTTTGAAAGAGAGCCTTTAACGAGGCCAAAACAAATCTTTTGAAAACTCATTTGCATATAACCAAACAAACACACGAAGACGACCATCGATCATCATATCCACAAAATGAGAAGCGTATGATCAAGGTACTTGCCTCGAAACTACGATCACAACAATACGACGGATGAAATATGGTCGAATGGCCCCGAACTCCCGAACACTATCATGAACGCGATAGCACCGAAATTACTACGAGAATAACACCACACGAATCATCAATCATCAACGGAATTCAACATCGGAATCATCGAGCACCTATAATCCTCCGTAAGGAACAATAACACATGGTTACGACGAGAATCAAGGCCAAAACAACAGAAATCCCAACAAACTATCGAAGGGAACTCACTCGAGCATTTAATCGAACATTAAATGTTCGAGACCCTCCAAGAACAAGGAAATCACCCCTCGGGTCGAACGAATCAAAGATACGAGTATCCGATCTGTAGAACATGTTCAAAACAATGTTTATACAAGAATTAATTGAACAAAAACGGATTGGAATTGAAATCAAAAGGAAAATCCCCAAAATCTTCAAAAACAAGGGTTCGAGTCAAAATACTTTGATTCGTCGAAAAATAAGGATTAGATGTTGTTAAACACATGAATAATACTAAGATTAATCATACCCATCATGGATTAGTCAACAATACGGAACGATCGGACAAAAACCCAAAAACCCCAAAATTCAAGAAACTAGGGTTCTAAGAAAGATTACCTTGATTCGCTGGATCAAAGGATGATATAGGATGATTGATTGATGTTAGAAACTCAAGAACTTCGTGGATTTGTTGTTCAACAACATGGCTCCATGTTAACCACACCCCCAACCGCGGAAGAGAAAGAGAAGAATGAGAAAATGGGTGAAAAACCCGTCTGCTCGATCAGATATACTGCCCAGCAATGCACGAGCAGACACGCACGAGCGGTCGGTCGTGCGCCTGGTCGTGTGCGCCCACTGCCAGCCAACTGCCGGGACACACGAGCACCGGGCACGAGCACTTGCTCGTGCGTGTGCAGCCAGGGCCGCACGAGCACCGGGTCGTGCGCGCAGCTCGTGCGCCACGCTCGTGCGTGCCTGGCTGGTCCCTGCCGCACGTGGCCGGCCAGTGCCTAGCCTCCAAGGCTCGACGACTCGAATTCCCGAAAATACACGAAACGAACACGACGAAATGCTCTCGGACAACAACAACGATCTGAAAAGAAATACCATGCAACAATTTATCATACGCGACTATGAAAAGGGTCAAAACAACAAATACGAATGAGGATACCCACAACTTTGGGTAAATTACAAAATGGCCCAAAACGCCCGAAAATCACGATACGTGATCGAATAACCAAACCGAAGTTCACAACACGTCTAACAAAGTTAAACGGACTTATGGGAAACTCGAAACAGCAGTTTCGAACGAGATTCGCAAGAATCGAACCCAAGTGCGGAAAAGTCGCCAAAAAGCACGGAACTCAACAAAACGACACCGAAACGAACTCGGATGACAAAAAGTGCAGAATTAATCATTCTCGGAATGACGAAACGGTCATGAGCAAGTTGTCAAAACGGACTTCCACCGAAAAAAAAGAAATTATCGGAAATCGAAATTACGGGTATTACAGGCGGAGGGTGAGCAGTCTCTGCCTGGCCAGAAAATCGGCAGCCTTAGCGCGGTAGATCGCGTACGTAGGGGGATGTCCTTTGTGAGGTGTCTAAACATGGGTGAATGACCATAGAATCCCCCCAGGACCGAGTAGAGAGCGAGCTCGTCGCTGATGGGCTCGCCGGTGAGGACTATTTCATCCACCCGGTCGATGTAATCTGCATCGGACTCGTCTTCCCCCTGCCTGACATTCATCATGCGGTGGGGGCCTTCTGGTCTGGCGACCTTGGCGGCGAAGTATGACGTGAAGTCACTCGCCAGTTTCTCAAAGGAAATGATTGATCGCGGTGGTAGTGAGACGTACCACCTATGGGCCAGATCGCCCAACGTTAATGGGAATATTCGGCACTTGGTCCCGTCTGATGCCCCACACCCGGTCATGTAAATTCGAAACTTGCTTAGGTGAGTCTCGGGGTCCGATCTCCCTTCATACAAAGGTGTTTTGGGAGGAGCGATCCTTGGTTGCACGGGGGCAAGCTCGATGTGGACCGCGAGTGGCTCAGTCGGTCCGATGATCTTTCTACTGGCGTGTTGTGTCGCGATTTATGCATCCCGACAGGCGATCGACTATAAGGCCGAGCGACCAAGTCAACTCCAGTCAAACCCTGGCTAGCTCGCCAAATCAAAGTTATCAGACCCCCATCAGTTGCCCAGCGATCGACCCCCAAGGCGATCGCCCTTTGGCAGCTGGCGATCTACTCTACTAACCGGCTAAGGGCAATCGACCTGCGCCCCGAGCAGAGACGATCGCCGTCAAAACCATCAAGGACTGGATCTCGGGAAAGCACCCACGTGCGAGATCCACCAAAGGCGCTGACGAGATCTTCGCCACAGATAAGATCTTTGGCCGATGACAAGACATTTGACCACACTGTCACCTACCTCACCTACCCGCATGCGCGCCGAAAGTTGTCGGTGGGACCACCCGCGGCGGCAACTCGAGACGCGTGTAAGCTCCCATTGGACCGCCTGATCTGCCAAAGAACTCCTGCAGACTTTGAGGGACAGGCCCATGTGCTAAAAGACGATCACCCGATTATTATATTGCAGTAAAGGCGATCGCCGGCGTATCCAAGCCCTATAAATAGAGAACCTCCTCCTACTGGAAAAAGGTTCTCGATTCCGACTTCGCACAACTTACGGTTCGGAATTGACTCAACCTACGATTCCCAGTTCACTGAATATACGGTTCGGAATTCATTTGGTGACATCCGAAATACATTCCACCAAAAGTTCACATTCTCTCACATTCGATACATCCACGAAATCTTGAAGAACACACATATCATCAAGCTCCGGCTATCTCACGGAATCCATCTCAGGACTTCTCTCTCCAAATCTCTCGTCCAGGAGACGATCGCGAGCAGCAAGTCTCCACTAGACAGATTCCAAGGGATTCATAAGCCCGAAGCCCAAACATCCAGCTAAATACTCGCCGTGAGAGGCGGTCGATCTCTCACCGCCGCGACTGTTCATCACCTTTGTTACAAGAACTCACAGAGCATCAAATCTGGTTCTTCCGGCAATCTACTCGCTCACTAGCTAAGATAACAAGAAACTTTACACTCATTGTAATTGTATTCTTACATTAGTACTTGTATCCCCGAATATCGGTATTAATAATATCTCGCGAGAGCATTCAAGCCCGGGACTAACAACCCCGGCAAATCTTGTGTTATTTATCTTTCTCACGGAAGTGCTCTTGCATTTGTTTGCTATCCCATCCATTCCAGCAATATCTATCTCCGGATAATATTTTGGGTAGCAACAATTGGCGCTAGAGGACCAAGAAGAGTGCGGACTACCTACACGACGATCGTCGCTATTCAACCACATACGGAGTTCGTCATTTTTTCAGATGTAGTGCAGCGATCGAATGTGTTGTAAAAAGTTATCTTTATGAGTTTATCAATTCATTTGGAACTACCCTCGCAACGATCTCTCCTCACGCATTTGTACAAAGTCAAACAAAGACTTAAAAATAACCATTCACTCAAGTGATAAGTCAGAAAGACAAATGCTCATTTCATTACTTGAAAAAATAGAGTACACGATCGCCCGAAGGCCTAAGTGCTACAAAAGAAAGTTACAAACTTCAAAGAAAGTAAGCTAGAAGCGGAAAAAAGGAAGCTCCTCGAGGCCCTGCCGGGCCTTCACCATCAGCATTCGGCGCGGTTCCCTCATCTTCCGGAGCATCGGGATGAGCAAGACTGTCTGGAGACGGATACCAGCTCAAATCCACGCCGATGTCCGCCAGGTCCAAGATCGGCAAGGAGAAAGCCGAATTGAGAGGATGCTCCAATGCATATGACTTGAACTTCTCGGCAAGAGGACCGACCTCCAAGCCTCCCTTCTTAGCCGCTCGGATCGAGTCGGCGAACGCCAAATAATAGGCGAACTCGCTGACATACTCCAAGTTTTGGAAGGGATCGGCCTTGGTCGCCTCAACCTCTCCTCTCAGCTCGGCCATCGCCTGCTGCGATCCCTGGAGCTCGGCCTCCCTCGCAGCAACCTTCTCTTTCGCCTCCGCCAGCTCGCTGGTCAGCCGGGCGATCGTCACCTTCTGGCGATCGGCCTCCTCCTCAGCAACATTCCTCGCCTGGACGGCACTCTGCATCTGGTCCCGAAATCGGTCGACCGCCATTCGGAATTTCTCAGTCTCCTTCTTCTCCAGCTCAAGCTCATGGCTCGCCCGCTTGGCCGCCTCCAAGGAGTCCTTCTCCATCGCTGCGATCTTGTCAGCAAACTCGGCGTTCTCTTTCCGAGCCGCCTCAAGATCCTCCTGAAGGCGAATAGTGGAGGGCCGCCCCTCAAACTCTGGCGGCACAGGACGGCCATGGTCGCCGTCTGAAGAGAAAGGGCGACAACAGCATCCATCGAACTCGACGACCGCAGCCGGGCGATCGCATCCAGATCAGTTGTCCACGCCTTCGGCAAGGCAGAAGCAGCCTTGCTCACATAGGGAGGAATGTCGCAGGAATGGTGAGGAGATCGACTTGCCAGGAAATCCACGACCATCGGTGGACAAGACGGGTCTGCGCGACGGATCCTGCACCAAAACACCAAGGTTAATACAACTCCTACGCAGATGTAATTGTCAACACAGAAATGCTATCTACCTCTCAGCCTTCTCGGGATCCCGACCGAAAAACGGTTTCCCTCGAGGAGTTTCCGCATCCGCGATCGCCGTCTCCCGCAGAAAAGCCGCAGAGGGCGGCTCGCGCTCCGGAGCAACGATGGTGATCGGAGGCGCGGCGATCGGCACTTCATCGCCGGGCGGAAGCGAAGTTTCTTGCGGCCTCGGCCTCTTGCGGTCGCCCAAGCCCCTCCTCCGAATTTCCTCCTCAACCTCGACTGCGCTACGCGAGGCTCCGGCTCCGCACGAGGCTCCGCCTCCGAACTATAGCAATGCGACGGTGGAACCCGAGTCGACCTCTTCGCGCGAAGACGGCCTAGACTCTGGGTTCGACATAGCGATCTCATGGAGGCTCCAAAGCGAGGAAGCGAACCTCTGCAGTTAAAGACGATCGACTAACGGTGAGACACTGTCCTTAAAATAAGGCGATCGCCTAGTAAGTGAAGATCGCAGGACCACATACACGGCACCGCGAGATGTCTCGGGAAGCGGAATAGTCGAGCCGACAACCCGACTCTCCTTGTTGATCCGAGTGGCGTCTAGGTCGTCGTCCGACAAGCTCCTAATTCGCTCCCAAACAACGAGGAAGTCGAAAGGCGGCTCCTCGATCGCGGAATATGAAAGCCTGCAAAGCAGAAATCAAATTAGATCGGTCCAAAACGCATCCAAGCGAAGGGAGAGTCTAAACCCCACGGGATTCCTCTCCCGAAATTGCGTGGGGATCTCGGTTCGCTGTGGGATTGTCGCTCGCCGAAGCTCTCCACTTGCCGGCGACCAGAACCACTTCGTCCGATCGCCCGTATCTTATTCGGAACTCCATGAATCACCGGCCAGATCGGCCTTGGATGTGGTAACCGCCGACCAACCCTCTATGAGCCGTCGGTTTAAACAGATGATTCATCTCCAACGGCGACGGGAGGCGTACAGGCGGTGACCGCCGAATAGGGTGAAAGTGCATATGATTTGGAGCCGGGCGTTCGGCGTCGGTGAAGTGGCGCCACATTCCAAGCGGCCAACAGATGGGAGACCGCAAAGGACAAAGGGAAGCGCGGCCGGCCTCCATAACGGCCTCACTCACTGCGACCATACCCATCGGAGGCTGGTCGGCTCGTTCATTCTCCGCGGGCGCGAACATGTCCACATCCGAAGGAACATGGAATCTTGTCCTCAGACGCCGATCTCTCACGGACGTCGAGCTCCGTATTGGCCGAGCGACCACAACGACGCCGCGCTGCACGACATCGCGACCGCTTGGGGAGCACATAGGGATAAGCGACCGAATATCCCCAGTCGAATCTCGGAGTAGGACCGGCTAACCTATCCATTATTTCAAAGAAAGGCCCTATAGCCCGTCCCAAAATCACTATGTTGCTCCCAAGAAGCCACGATCGCAGATCTCTCTCGATCTGCGATCGTCTCTCCTCAGCAGCCTCGACTCCCTAGCAACATCGGCCTCATTGAACAAAGCCTCAACTTCACTGGTCGATTCCGCACGAATTGCTGCCGCCGTCTCGGTGGAAGACGGAAGAAGTTTCTCCCGGCGGCCGATGTCCTGCGGCGTAACCGGTTCCCGCTCCAAACGATGATGAGGTTCGGCCATTTTCGAGTTAGAAAGGAAGAGAAGGATTTTTCTTACCCTAAAGTGAAATCGATCGACGATCGGCGCTTAGATCTTCAAAAATTCGGCAGCGGGACCTTCTTTCTCCAATGCGTACGCGTGAGTGAGGCTGCAGCCCCGCGCCCCCTTTTATAGGAGAAAGCGGGGACCCGATTGCAATAAGGGAAAACCTCGGGGTCGGATCTCAAACGGCGCACCAGTTGACCCCCTCGAGACCCGCGTACGCGTCTTTTCGAGGACGCGTCAGCCGAGGAGTCATTAATGACCGGTGGCGTCCTCCAATAGAAGCCTGACACGTGCGCGGAGACTTTTCAACGCCCGATGCTTTTTCCCGCTGATTCGGCGGCCAACCAGTCGTCCGAAACTCAGGATATATCAGCTCAAAGACGATCGCCAGTTCAATAAAACACTTAGTCGCTCGTCAAAAATTCAGCGATCGCCAAGAAAGCCACCTCACCCCACGTTTCCAACGTATGAGCGAGCTGGGGGGCAATTGTTGTGTCGCGATTTATGCATCCCGACAGGCGATCGACTATAAGGCCGAGCGACCAAGTCAACTCGAGTCAAACCCTGGCTAGCTCGCCAAATCAAAGTTATCAGACCCCCATCAGTTGCCCAGCGATCGACCCCCAAGGCGATCGCCCTTTGGCAGCTGGCGATCTACTCTACTAACCGGCTAAGGGCAATCGACCTGCGCCCCGAGCAGAGACGATCGTCCGTCTATAACATCAAGGATTGGATCTGATGATAGCACCTACGTGCATTTCTACCTAAGGCGCTGACGAGATATTCGCGGCAGATAAGATCTTTTGTCGACAGACAAGACATTTGACCACACTGTCACCTACCTCACCTACCAAAGCATGCGCGCGAAAGTTGTCGGTGGACCACCCGCGGCAAGAACTCAGACGCATGTAAGCTCCCCATGGACCGCACACTGATTGCCAAAGAACTCCTGCAGACTTTGAGGGACAGGCCCATGTGCTAAAAGACGATCGCCCGATTATTATATTGCAGTAAAGGCGATCGCCGGCGTATCCAAGCCCTATAAATAGAGAACCTCCTCCTACTGGAAAAAGGTTCTCGATTCCGACTTCGCACAACTTACGGTTCGGAATTGACTCAACCTACAGTTCCCAGTTCACTGAATATACGGTTCGGAATTCATTTGACTTACATCCGAAATACATTCCACCAAAAGTTCACATTCTCTCACATTCCGATACATCCACGAAAATACTGAAGAACACACATATCATCAAGCTCCGGCTATCTCACGGAATCCATCTCAGGACTTCTCTCTCCAAATCTCTCGTCCGGTAGACGATCGGCGAAGCAGCAAGTCTCCACTAGACAGATTCCAAGGGATTCATAAGCCCAGAAGCCCAAACATCCAGCTAAATACTCGCCGTGAGAGGCGGTCGATCTCTCACCGCCGCGACTGTTCATCACCTTTGTTACAAGAACTCACAGAGCATCAAATCTGGTTCTTCCGGCAATCTACTCGCTCACTAGCTAAGATAACAAGAAACTTTACACTCATTGTAATTGTATTCTTACATTAGTACTTGTATCCCCGAATATCGGTATTAATAATATCTCGCGAGAGCATTCAAGCCCGGGACTAACAACCCCGGCAAATCTTGTGTTATTTATCTTTCTCACGGAAGTGCTCTTGCATTTGTTTGCTATCCCATCCATTCCAGCAATATCTATCTCCGGATAATATTTTGGGTAGCAACATGGCGTTTGCCCCAGTTTCCATGAGCGCTTTCATCTCGTTGAGCTGGCGTTGCATAGCGGCCATCGCCGCGGCCTGGCTGCTCGCGGCTAGGCGCTCGGAGCGGGAGCCGAGGTGATCAAGCACTGACCCCCTGGATCCGATGTCGATGATGTCCTTGCCGCGTGGCTCGACTCTTTGGTGGATGGGGGCCAGATGGCTGACCGGTATTTGGTCCGGAGTTGGGTATGCCGAACTCCTAGTGACGGACTCGGATTCTGTTGCCTCATGGTTGAGGCCAGAATGTCCCGGTCGCCATGATGGGTCGCTTCCTAGCCGACTGAAGACGGAACCATCCCGCCTCGCGAGAGCCTTTTTTCGTGAATCGGGGCTTTCTGACGATCGCTCGACCAGTAACCCCTTGAGATTCCGTTTGCCCGCGCGGCGGATGGCCGAGGGGGTTATAGCGGGCGCTGCGCATGCTCTCCGTCGCTCCCTTAGGATGGCCATAGCCTCCTCGATCTGTTCCGCAGTTTGGAACTGGTCGAGCGAGAGGCTGGGGCCGTCCCTCAGGTGCGGGATCGAGAGTCTCCTGTCGCCGCGGCTGCCCTCTGCCGTAGGCTGGGGCTTGGATTGAGCCGGAACAAGGCGTCCGGCAGATTGAGAGTGGCTCTCTTCGATGCGGTGGCAGACGTCATGATTCTGAAGGTTTCTCTTTGAAGAACAGTGAGTGTTTCTTCAAGTATATGCCCCGGAGAACAGTGAGTGTTCTTCGGGACGATCGGAATGAAAATGAAGGTTAAGGGGTTCCCCCCTTCTTCTAGCGCCAATTGTTGTTGCCCAAAATATTATCCGGAGATGATATGCTGGAATGGTCGAGTAACAAACAAAATGCGAGAGCACGTCCGTGGAGAAGTAAATAACACAAGATTTGCCGGGGTTGTTAGTCCCGGGCTTGAATGCTCTCGCGAGATATTATTAATACGAATACTTGAGAGTACAAATATTAATGTTAGAGTACAATTACAATGAGTGTAAAGACCCTAGTTATCTTAGCTCTTGAGTGCTGAAGATTGCCGGAAGAACCAGAGTTGATGCTCTGTGAGTTCTTGTAACAATGATGGAGTGCATTGTTGACTATGATAAATCGATGGTCTCTCACTGTGTGAATTCTCTGAACTCTCGTATGAAGTAGTTTCTATACTTGTGAACCTTTAAATCTGGAGTTCTCTGAACTGTAGGGAGTTCTTGTTTCTGCTGACCGTCTTTTGGTTAAGAGGTTCTGAGAGAGAAATCCTATATAGATTCAAGAGAAAAGTCGAGAAAAAACCAAGAGCTTTCCAAGTGTTGGAGGCTCTCTATTTATAGAACTGGGAGTCGCTGGGCGATCGCCTGTGCTGTATTATAATAAGCGGGCGATCGTCTTTAGCACATGGGTTGGTCTCCTTAAAGTTCGCAGCAACTGCTGGCAGCCGGATGTGCGAACCAGTGAGAAGCCAACACGCGTCTATGTCACTGTCTTGGGAGGCCCCACCTAGGACCTTTCGGCGGGTCTGTCGGTAGGTGAGGCCGTCTTTGTCACTGACAGCTGCTGATGGGCTGGAGTCAACGATCCATGTCCTGTGGCGCCATTCGCGGATCTGCACATGGGTCCTTGCTCCGTGATCCAGTCTTCGTAGACTTGACGGACGATGGCCTTATATGTGGCATAGAATGGTCGTCTTTGGTCGGGCACCAGAGTCGGTCGCTAGGTACCAAGAGACGATCGCTCCGGGAGGTCGATCGCTAGATACTCGAAGATGGACTGTTACCTTCGATTGGCAAGTTTGCCGTAGCTTATTTGATCGTGAACTCGGTCGCTCGGCTCTATGCCGATCGCCGTCCAGGCGTATTAATCGCCGCACAACAATGTTCTAATTAAATTGTATTGTTTTGGATAATTTCAACGTTTAGGACAATTTCAAATGCATTTATTTCGTTCCAATTTTGAGTCTTCCACCAAAAATGTAATGTTATTGTTGGTGTTAAATTATCAAGTTTGGTGTGAAAATAGATCTGAATTCAAAAGATTAGCATGTTTGGTGAAAAAAAATTAGGAGTAATATTGTAAAGTTATTGTTTTCCTTTCTCTTCCTTTCTACTCGGGAACACATTTTTTTTTAATTTTCCTTCCATTTCCTACGAACTCGGGAACACGAAAATAGTTATTTCTTTCCTTCCCCTCCCATTTTTTTTCTCTATATTTTCCTTCTCTTTCTTTGTGGAGAAAAAACAAAAAAGAAATTGAGCTCGATTTGGAATTTCTCGAGCAATACCATCACCGATCTTCTTCTGGCACACCACGACAATCGAACCGGATTAGCGAAATAAAGTGAGAAGGGACTGAAATTACTGAACTCACCCAATTTAACAGTTAGGGAGGAGGGAGTGGTCACCTAGTACCCTAGGTGCCACATCACCTCTATCCAATAAAAACCCTCCAACTCAAAACTACCCAATTTTACCCTAACACTACCCTAAGTGGAGGGAGTGGTCACCTAGTACCCGATTTTTTTTTTCATACATAAAATCACATACAATATTTAAAATAAAAACATACCATTTCATTAAAAAAACATTACATAATACTTAAAAAAAAACTACAACTTAAAAATTGAAACTACAACTTAAAAAAAAACATTACATAAGTTGAAATTAAAACAAGTTGAAACTACAACTTAAAAATTGCAAGCCCATCCGTGTTTGGCCGCAATTTCACGTTTTTGGTTAACAACGAATTCCAACATAGCGGGATCGCGAATGTGATCATGCGGCTCCAAAAAAAACTTCATCTCCCGTTGTGCATTCTTGAACTTCGCCCCCTCGATTTGTGTAGCCAACAATTGTTTTGCCAAAGCATCCTTCTCGCGTTTTTCTTCCAAATATTGTGTCTTCATTTATGTGTAGGAGTTGATTTCATCCGCAACACTTGAGATCGACGAGGATGCGCCTTGCTTCTTTTTCATCTTTCTTGATGAAAGTGGAGGGTTGGTGTCTTCATTCATGTCGGGAACGGTGTTGCTTGCCGATTCATACTCCCCCGACTTCCTTTTTGAAGAGTTGCTTGTCGCATCGGCAATATCTTGAAAACATTCTTGCTCCGTCCATTTGTCATGACCTCTCACAACCTCCCACGCCAAGGTATGAGTAAATTGTCTTTTTTTTTGCTGTATAGTAATCAGACTCAGCTTGCCTCACCACGTCCAAGTCGTTTCTACATTATATACAAAATAAAAAATATAGATTATGTAAAATAAAAAATATAGATTACGTAAAATAAAAAGTATAGTTTGTACCGCTTGGAGGTAGTAGCCGTTGAAAATACCCATGGCCGTGTTCATTGTTTTCCACTTGGTATTCAACGAATGAAAAGTTCGTGAACTCGAACCCATAGTTCCCTCGTAATGCTTGAGAATCCGTTTCCAAAAACCGTCGGACTTTTGTTCATTACCGACAACACCACATTCGGAGATTTGAATCCATGCTTTCGCCAAAGCCTCCTCTTGTCTGGCGACCAAAGTTCACGGGCCTCCTCCCCGAATGCTTTTTCTTCCCTCTCGGATCGACTTCTTGAACTTCCTCATCTTCGTCTTCTTCGTTTGGTAGTGGTTGTGTTTCGGGTACGTACTCTACGTCTTCATCAATGTTTTCGAACGGGGAGAACTCGCTTGTAGTAGTGATGTTGTAGTGTTGAGGATTCATTTGATGAGGACTCATATTATATTGGTAAAATGGATGTGGAGATGGGGGTTGTGGAACGTAAAATTGATTCGGGGATGCTTGAGAATAAAATTGGCTAAATCCTAACGGAGTTTGTTGTGGTTGCGAGGTGGAAGTTTTTTTACCTCTTTTTGGATCCATGGTTTTGTGTTTTTGAAAGATTAGTGTGTGTTTTTATTTGTGTTTTGTGTGTTTTTATTTTGAAAAAATGAGTTGAAAAGGTTTGGTTTTAAAGGGATTTTTTTTTTATTTTATTGGAAGTAGCCGTTGGAAATGGCCATTTTTTTCAAAAAGAAACCCTCACCGCTCGGCTTCAGAAGCCGAAATTGTAACCCGCTCGCCTTACCCGATGTGCCGGCGGCGGTGTTACCGCTCGGGTAAGGGTACCCGATTCCCTTACCCGAGCCCACTCCCTCCTCCCTTATATCTTGTAGTGGCGTCAATGGCGGCCACATCTCGCTTCACGAGTAGATGCTTCGGCTCCAGTATTATTTCCCCTCGTCCATCTTCTCGTCGCGCTCAGTTTTGCGTTTTCTCGTGCGTGCCCAATTATTTTTCAACTTATTATGTCAGAAACGACGCTTCGGGTTGCAAAACCACGTCAAAAATTGTGGGGTTTTCCAGGATTCGGTCCATGTGCTCCGAGTCGTCCGGGTCCGAATTGGAACAGAGTGTGAAGAAGATTATTGGTGAAAACCCAGTCGTGGTTTACTCCAAAACGTGGTGTTCGTGAGTGCTAAAATCTCAAAAATCTTATATGGTTTCTTTTGTGCGTTACTGGGTTCTTTCTTAAATATTTTTCGAGGGTTTTACTATATTGTTTTGTTTTGTATAGTTGCGAAGTGGGTTTCTTAGATTTATGTGGTTTTCAGGTACTCAACGGAGGTGAAGTCTTTGTTCAAGGGACTCGGCGTGGAGCCATTTGTTGTTGAATTGGACCAGTTAGGTATGCTTTTAGTCTATATCTTCTTCTTTTTCATTTTTTGTCGTTGGTAGACTTTGTGTGGTTATTGGCAGTTTATGTGCGTGTTTGTTCGACTAAACTTCCTTGTGGAACGTCAATACTTGTTCACCTAGGCCAGTAGTTGGAAACTTTAAAGACTGTAGAACGTCAATACTTTATGGTGAAAAACAATTTGTGCTAATAGAAGTTTGAAATTGGGGGGTATATGTAGTTTAAATTTTGATTTGTTTCGTTTCGATACCCTTATTGCCGCCAAAAAGAAGGATGTTTTCTAGTTGAAAACTTGAAACATCCGTTTGCTTTTTCTAATAAGTCGGAAATATATATATATATATATATATATTATGTGAAATGGATCCAATGGATACTAAGTGAGTAGTCATGTGAGTACTAAGCACTATTCTATAGTACATTATACGCGATGCTATTATCATCCAAGTACTATGTTATCAGCCATGTTATAATGGCACTATTTTTTTATCACATAACGTATTATAGCATAGCATGGCCACTCGGATGCACAGACATGATGAAAGTGGTGGTGCGGCACCGTCGGATGCGAGCACGGCCCGGACACTGTCCGAACACGCGTCCGACACGCAGGAGCGGGTTCTCACGTGCTGTTTGACCCTGAAACTTTTTTGGACACGGACGGAGATGGGTTCAGACGTGGATCGGACACAACGGGACACGACAATCGGGAAAAAGAATAAATAAAAGAGACCTGCCTTTTGTTTCCTTTCTAGCTACGCTATCTTCCTTTGTAGATAAGATAGAAAAGCCGGCAGACGCGATATAAAAGGAGAAACCAATTGGAGAGTTCTATTGAATAAAGGCTGCTGGATAGAGAGCTTTTGTAAAAGTAAATTAGTCGTTTGCCTGTTCCATTCTTTACTAATAGCTTATTTTTTTAACTTTAGGATAAAACTAGTTGGTGAGCCAAGCGGAAGCTGAACTTCAGAGAGCGAGACTGTGAGGAGAACAAGAGAGAGTGAGAGAACGAGAGTGCTTTTTTTATTTAAAATAGTGCAAAATGATTTGAGAGAGGGAGACAACCGAATAAAAGAGAGAGTTTCACTTCTCACACGACGACTGAATGGGGGTGGATGGTCCTTTTCTAGGCCAGGGTTTTAGGAATTATGGGTTAGGCTTGTTTTTATTTTATTTGTTAGAGTTCTGTTGGGCTTGTTTCTATTTTATTTTAAACCCTTGTGTTTGTATCTGAACGTTGCACATCACCTCCTTGTGCATAATATGATTGAGGGACAGAATGCACCTTTTTGAAAACACAGCGGGTAATGTGTCTATTTAATTTACATGGGGGAGTAGTTGGCCCATTTTTAAAAACACATGGGGTAATCTACCTATTTAATTTACATAGGGGATAAATGACTCATTTTGTAAAACACATGGGTTAATGTGCCAAAAGCCCAAGAACAAAAGACTTTACCACAATCATTTGATTACTCAAATTAACTCTGTTTTGTTTGTTCATCGTGGACCCTTTTACATTTTACCACTTCCCGTTTCAGGTTCTCAAGGAGCTCAATTGCAGAAGAGTTTGGAAATGCTTACTGGACAACAAACTGTTCCAAATGTGTTTATAGGTAAGAAGCAGCAGAAACCAATATATATATTTATAGAAGAGCGAGGAACACCTCTTCCTCTTCATCCGTCAAAGAAATGTGCTGCAAACTGCCAATGGTGTCTGCAGCCATATTTCCATTTTACACCTGCTTCAAATTGTTGCTCCTCTCCTTCTCCTTTTTTTTATTATTATTTTTTTAATTTTGTCAAAAATTGTTAGCGCACCATTACTTGTCAACAGTTCATTTTCTATTTTGGGCATTTCAAACTACTCTTTTTTTCTTCAAACTTCAATTTTTTTTTTAATATGCATTTCTTAACCACTATTAAGACTATCCACACTGGTCACCCTGCAGTGAGGGTCACCATGTAAGACAAAAAAATTTGAAATTAAAATTAATTAGAAAGTCATGTTAATTCATGACTTAGGGCGGCCAACCAATCTCAAAGGCATAAAAAGGTCATGGGACAAGTGGCACTTTTTTATTGGTCCCACTTAATTATATATATAATTTATAAATATTAATAGTTTTAGATAATTATTTATTCAAAAAATTTAAAATTTATACCAAAATTATGGAACTATTTTCATTTATATATGGAGCCTAATTTTGTTATTCTTTTACACAACCTTATATCTCTCTTTAACATGATGTGATGTTGAAATTTTGTTGTTTTTATCTATATATATTATTAAAAATATATTTTTTAAAGATTCTTTTAAATAAAATTAAAAGTATTATGATTAATACAATAATAAAAATAAAACAAAAGATTATATTTTAGGTCATGTCATGTTAGTGTCATTAATGGGAGTAAAAATAAGGTAAAGGTTGGATTGTGTATATGGAGGAGAGAGACATTAATATTTTACTTGAGGGTTGGGTTGAATGAGGTCACCAATGTGGGTAGTCTAAGTCCCATGGTCCAAATATGGAAAATCTACACCTTTTTTTTTTTTTTCCATTTCATTGAAATTTTATGTCATGTCAAACTAGACTCATTATCTTCGAAAGACCGAAAATCATATCATTTGATCCATAATGGTAGTCGCGTTTATATATAGTATTATAGTTGCACTGTTTACCACAACTACTATTTAGCCTTTTTATGAAATTTACTACAACTGATATGGATATTTGCACGGCAGGGGGAAAGCATGTTGGTGGTTGTACAGGTATCTCTTTAAGAACAACCGCCTTTCTAATAATTGGTTTAACATAGATATTAATTTAAAAGCAGTTATATCATCACAGACTCACAATAGTGGCTAGTAAATTTGAAAGGATAGCTAACTTAATCCAAATGATATTTGTACAAATCGAATTGATGTCTTGGTAAATTTGACTGTCCCTCTTTTCAAAAAATGTTTTTAGCCGCTTTTTTAAGAAAACAAAAAAACAGTTTTTTAGCCATTTTTGGTCAAATTGTAGATCTCGCCTTTAGTTACATTTGTGGGGACGCGGCACATCTTTAGGATCCTAGAAATGTGTTTCTCGGCCGAAATGATTTGTGGGGATAATAAATCGTTTCTCGGATCCTAGAAATGTATCATGCTAATTAGGGTATGACGACCATATTGTGGGTTTTTGGCAGATTACCCCATTGTTCTTCAAAATACCTAGTTTTGCACCTGTAATTTAAATAGGCTTATTGTCCTCTATGTTTTTGAAAAATAGGCTCATTAATCCAATGTGTAATTAAATAAGCTCATTATCGCTTGTGTTTTGGAAAAGGTGTGTCCTAGTGTTTTGGAAAAGGTGCGTCCTACCCTCTCTGCCCCGTGTATGGGGTAATTCATACCATATGAATAAACACAAGGGAGTTAATATGCAACAATATTTAAAACACAGGGGGATAATGAACCTATTTGAATTACACGGGGGATTAATCAGTCTATTTTTAGAAAACACGGGGTAATGAGCCCATTTAAATTCTAAGGAATAAAGTGCTTATTTTGAAGAAGGGGAGTTATCCATCATTCACCCCAATATTGTAGTAAAGAAACCCTTTTTTCCCCTCAAAAAATGGCAAAAAAATGTATTTTTAATAAGATGAATCTCCATGTGACCTATCACTCATCAAGCCATCACACATATCATTATCTATTTGGTTCGAAATAATAGTCTTTACCATGGTTATCACGGCGTCGCCAAGGACCCCTTGGCGACTGGGCGGTTCAGCCTGTAACACCCCCAAAATCAATCGGGAATATTACGGCGTTGTGGGTAGAGGTGGTATTCGGGCCGGGCCCGGGCCGGTCCGGGCCGGGCTGCTAAAGCCCGCTCCATTTAAGGGCCGGGCCGGGCCGGTATTTTTTTACAAACATAAGGCCCGACCCGGCCCACAGCCCATTGTGTTCACGAGTCGGGCCTGGCCGGACTGAATATTTTTTTTCTTCATTGTAAGACAGAAATTTTATTACAAGGACCAACAAAATGAACTTGAACTTTATTATAAAGAAAGAACAACTCTCTCTCTCCCCCCTCTCTCTCTCATTTTACTCCTCTTCAAGTTAATTGCGAAGTGCTTCTATAGTGAATCGGACTATTGTCGGGTGTGAAATGTTAGTGGACATAGAATGCTGAAATGTACTCTCACTACTGCATGCCTCTTGGACATAATAAGATGTGATTTACTAAATGAAAACTGAATTTTGTACCTTTTTCAGGCTATAAATTGATAGGAAAGAAGTAAAAAACCCTATTGGGCATTCCCAGTTCACGGTCTTTAGACGGGCTAAACGGATCGGGCCTTCCCGGTTCACGGGCTAACACGGGCTCGGGCCGGTCCGTGCCGGGCCAGCGGTTTTAGGCGGGCTCGGGCCGATCCGGGCCGGGCCTATAAAACAAAGGCCCCTAAGGCCCACATAACCTAAATGTACACGGGCCGGTCCGGGCCAAATAGTAAACGGGCCGGTCTGGGCAGGTTTTTAAGCGTGCCGGGTCGTGCCGGGCTGTTCTGCGATCGGCCCACATACCACCTCTAGTTGTGGGCCCCGCGTCGGAACCCACAAGGCTGAAAATCATTCACAATCGTTTCAAACACGCCAATAGGCCAAAGACAGTATTATATTTCAAATCCTCAAATAGTCTCCAAAAATCTATTTTTCTAATACCGTCATAAAAATCTCATTTAAAATTTCAAGGCCAAAATGCCAAAACTCGACAGTTTCAAATGTTCGTTAAACCACCGCTTATATATACCAACAAAATAGCTTAGGGAATCGGTTTTACGAAATAAACCCAAGTTTGCAAAATACCAAAAGGCCATTTTTAAAGTGTACACGTAGCTCATATAAACATACTTAAAAATAAATTTGCAGCGGAATATAATTAACAGTCAATGTACACGATTCTCAAAATAAATGTCATAGCTAGCATCATCCGGGATCCTTGTCTCTTCACGACTGTTGCTAACGAGATCACCAATGCCTGAAAAAAATAGGTCCCACGACGGGGTCAGCCATAATGCCCAACAAATAACCGCAAGGTAATCCAACGACAATTCGATTCTCGCCAATATATCGAATATTATCTCAACATCACATCACTATGGTACAATACTCAAATATTGATACTTCCTCATACATGATCTCTCCATGTACAATTACTGTTGAAACGTACCTCGATCCGAAGTCCATACTCAAGCCATAAATACAGTAATCCAAAATATCTTATTATTTCAAATGTCATTCTAGCCAAATACCTTTGAAAAATATGTATTATATTCCAAACATTATAAAAAGTCAAGCATTGTGATATTCCGGACATATCACCAAGTTACAAAAATGTTCATGATTAACCGTGGACCCGATCATATGCGAATCCCTCCGAGGCCCCGTCGGACCCTCCCGGAGTGGTTAACCCCAATGTTCGCGGACCCAACCATGCGTGGATCCCTCCGAGGCTCTATCGGACCCTCCCGGAGTGAACATATACACTCTCACTCAAAAGAATGCAAGACTTCCAAATACAAGGAACGATTTAGCCTCCTCAATCAACACCTACCACTCCATATCATCACAATTTCATAACTATTAGCTTTATAAATCCAATCCAAACCAACAACATAAACCGAATACCACAAACAACACTAAATCACAAAAACATACCTCAATACACATCCCTTCTAAATGTATACCATCGACCAAGTATATCCAAAATCTCACCAACACCAACTATATACTACAATCCTCATAGAACTTCACTTATTCATTCATCATTATGTAATATAACACAAATACTTATGAAATGCAAATGAAATTACTTATCGAAACACTATATCTGAACAAGTAATAACTTGCCTCAATGTCGATACAATGAAGCTGAATCTGCCCAGTAACGTACAACAGCAATAACTCATTATCTAGAACTCCAAATCACGATCCAATCGGTCAAAATGAAAGACCATGAGTCGGCAACACGCTATACAAAATTTAGTGAAATCGGACCACATCTTGCCCTTCATCGAGCTATTCAATAACGGCTGCTCCACCGAAAATGAACCTCCAAATACGGAGGAAAACCACGATCCACTCAAAAAAGACTTCACTATATAATAAATTTCTACAATCATATAGAATTTATTTCTTTTAACTCGACATCCCTACACTATTACAAGTCTACATGATTCTCACCCTTCTCACCACTCTCTTTAAAGAGAATACAAGAAAGGAATTTAATTTGAATCAAATTAGACTAAAGTGTATTACTTGGTGTACTTGTAAGAAAGACAACAAGACTCCTTATATAGAATAAGAAGGCTTTTCCTCTTTGTTCCCAACTAATGTGGGATATAAATACATTCTTATAGCATAAGCAAGGCTTCTCATCTTTATTCTCAACCAATGTGGGACAAAACACATCCTTCAAAACACAACTACTGTCCGAGAACCATAACTCTTACTAAAAAAATCCAAATATAATCTCCACCGTTCATATTATATCAAACTATTTGTTAAATAACATATTCAAAATTCAGCGCAATCCAACGGTTAAATCTTCAGAAATCTACAAAATACCGAGACTTCTCAATATGAATCCGAAAAACAGGAACCTCTCGTTCTTTTAATTATTACGGTCATATTGTTCATCCAAATCCAATCTCCACCGTCCAAAATAGACTTGACGATGTTTAGAACTGACTGCCAAAATTTCATATTAATCCGACGGTTGGATTTTTATGAATTATGTCTGTAACATTACTGCACGGGTGAATGTTCGTTGATGGAACTAAATTTCTACAAATAGTTTCCACTAATTCGACCATAACTTTCTCGTCCAAACTCGGATTGACTCACTGTTTGGACCATTAGAAAGCTAACTTGATGCTCTTTCAAACTGTTAAGTTTCACAATTTTTGAATTTTTCAATAATCAGTGGTGATTTTTCTAACATTCGTTGAATAATTTATAGGAGAATACAACGTTGGCCACATTCTTACCAATAATTATTCGACGAGATTAGAAAATACCATCCAACATCTTAAACTTCATTCACTCAAAATTGCGAAAATACATTCTTCACATCAATATTCCAATCATCGATAAATATAATTTCAAAAATTCGGGATATTATACAGCCATCCCGGACGTTTCGCCTCGCCTGAAATCAAGCTTGGCGAGCAAATCGTCGATTAGGCATCATCCAAGCGAGAGGGAGGGAGGGAGGGCCAACCTTACCGGCAATCACCAAAGAGAAAGAAAAACTCGAGTGTAAAAGCGTCACCTATTCTTACTTTCCTACTTTCCGACTGATTGTGGCGCCCCTTTCTTTCTATTTCTCATTTCTTCTTTGTTCTAAGGAAGAAATACCTTACTAAAAGCGTCGCTGTTTCTTTCTTTTCTATTTCTCTTTCTTCTCTGTTCTATTTTTGGACCCGTTATTAGGAAACTACTAGGTCCAGGTTTGGTAGTCTAAGAGTATATGGCAAAATGTGTAATATATTTAATTTCTGTTTCATATTTTATTACATATATTACTACATTAATATATTACTATAACTTTTACAAGTAATATATTAGTATATGTTGTAGTAAAAGCGTACAAGACAAGAATTAGGGCAGAAGATGTATCCATTCTCATTGATAGGGTCCCTTTAAATAGGGAAAGATTACATGTTCTGGAATATTCTAACAGGCCTAACCCTATACTAGTTGGGAGAAGCCCAATAGCCCGTAGACTAAGGCACACATGTGTATTTACTTTAACACTCCCCCTTGTGCCGAGTCTACAACGCATGTCAAGTTGTCTCGTTAAAACCTCGTCAAGCAAAAACCACATGGGAAAAATGCCTTGATCGTAGGGAAAAAGAGTACAACATCCAGACATATAGGTTACGTTAATTTCGTTAAGCCAAAACCTCTATTGATCATTTCGTCGATCAATATGCTCAAAAACGTGATCAGTTCGTCGATCAATGAGCTAAACGTCTAGTTACCTCGTTAAAAACCTTTCCAAGTGATAAAAACCCAGTGGGAAAAAGAATCCTTGGTTAAGGAAAAGAGTGTAACTTGCGACGTGGATGTAAGACTTCCCCTCAAGTCTACATCTCCCCCTTATTAGTTCGTCAATCAAGGAATCTGAAAAACAGTGCATGTGACGTTGCCTCGTTAAAAACTTTGCCAAGTAACAAAACCCATTGGGACAAAATAAACGTTGGTCAAAGAAAAGAGTACAACATTGGTGGGTAAAATTCGTTATACCTCACCCTCCTATCAGATCCTTACTTCGATCTCGGGAGTTCGGAAATCCTACGCATTTCGATGTTTCTCACATGTTTTTCAAACACTGCCTTGGGCAATGATTTAGTGAATAAATAAGCCGCATTCTCCTCAGACTTCACTTGCTTAACTTAGATGTTGAGGAGGGCCCGTTGTTGCTGATTGCAGAAAAACTTTGGAGAGATATGCTTCGTATTATCCCCCTTGATATACCCAAGCTTCATCTGTTCGATGCAAGCGGCATTATTTTCGGATATGCATGTGGACGCATCATTAACATTACTTAGTCCACTGTTACCTCGAATATGTATAACGATGGTTCTCAACCATATACACTCACGTACCACCTCGTGTAGAGCGATAATCTCAGCGTGATTCGAGGAGATAGCAACAAGGGTTTGCTTAGTTGATCTCCAAAATATAGCGGTGTCCACAATGGTGAATACATAACCAGTTTGGGATTGACCTTTATGTGGGTGCGAAAATACCCAAAGATCAAGAAACCTACCAACACATTCGTCGGGGTAGTTTCCTTGGCATTCACACTTACTTTAGTGATTGCACATTCATGGGCAGTTTTGTTAGCCTGATAGGGAAAGAAAAGTCCCGAGTCAATGGTTCCTTGAGGTATCAAAAGATATTCTTGATATCATTCCAATGACGTTGCGTGGGCTCAAAACTATATTTAGCCAACAAGTTCACTGAGAAAGCTATATCAGGTCGAGTATACTGAGCCAAGTACAATAATGCACCTATTGCACTTTAGACAGAAAATTTCGTCTCCCAAAAGCTCTTCGTCACATTCCTTTGGACGAAATGGATCTTTCTTCAAGTCCAAACTACGACCAATCATGGGAGTGCTAATCGTATGTGCCTTGTCCATGTTAAAACGCCTGATTTTCTTCTGGACATAGGCAGACGGGTGGATGAGGATTCCACTAGCTCGATGTTCTAGCTCAATGCCTAGATATGGCCGAGTCTTCCCAGATCATCATCTCAAATCCGGATTTTAGATAGCTGCGGTTTCTCTTAATTCGTCAAGAGTACTGATTATGTTCATATAGTCGACATATACAGCTATAATCGCTAATCCAAAACTTGTTTTCTTAATAAACACGTAGGGACACAGTTCGTCGTTCTTATATCCCCTTCCAATCAAGTAGTCACTTAGGTGGGTATACCACACCCGCCCGGATTGTTTTAATCCGTAAAGTGAGCGTTTCAACCATACTGCAAACGCACTCCGTGGTCTAGAGTCACTTGACTTGGGTAATGAAATGCCATCGAGCACTTTCATATATATCTCTATATTAAGATCCCCATAGAGATATCACTAACCACATTTATAAGCTGCATTTCCAGTCCTTCGGAAATTACTAAGCTAATGAAGTAGCTTAGGGGAGAGTACGTCTCCTCAGTCAATTCCACGACATTCATGAGAACCTTCAAGCCTTGTACTTCAGGACTTTATTCTTCACATTGTGCTTACTGACAAAGATTTATTTTATGTCCTACAGGATTTACACTTGGTGAGGTTAGCACTACCTACCAATTACCTGTCTCTTTGTCAAAGAATCTAGTTCTGCGTGGAATGCTTTATCATTTAAGGCCAATTAACTCAATGTTGATATCATACAACAGAGTGAGGTTCGACATCGTCTTGCTCTATGCTTTGAGCAACGATAGATCATCAAAGTGGGTGGATGGTCAGTCCACACTCTCGTGATTCATCGAGATTTCTTGATTTTCTGAATCATATCAATCTTCGGGGCGTCCCCCTCGTCATGACTCATGGACATAGTAAAATCAAGTATGATCTTATGAAACGAGTTCATTGATGACTAAAATATAATTTTATGCCTTACTCTACCTCCTCCTTAGGTGAGTGTTAAGTCGAATCAAGTAGCTTCCACCTCTTCCTTTAGGGAGCTATGGCCTAAATCACACATCCACCATGTGCGATGGCAACACTCGATTCGTCGGTGTTGCGCCCCTTACCGAGGACTTTCAACCTTACAGGTTGCAGCTGGTATATATGATCTCGTCACTTTCACGATATCAGTAAACGCATTAGGCATCGAATCTGCTACGTTATGAAGATCGAGAATTTTCACTATCACATAGCGAAATACGGGGATCAATATGAGACAAAGTAGGGATACACCATGACAATTCCTGTCGTTCCCCGAGAAAGTTCGTCTTCTCTCCTCCCCCTAACGACGGGAAGGTTGTCTCATCGAAGTGACAATCCGCAATCGAGCGGTAAAGAGATCACCTGTCGAAGGTTCTAAATAGCGGATAACCATTGGGGATTCGTATCCAATGTAACTACTTAATCGTCTTTCAAGACCCATGCACTGTGGGAGTGCAGAAGGCACAATACTACATAACCAAATATGCATAATTGGCACTCAAGCTCGTCTGAGTCCAAAATGTAAAAATCAGGGCTTATCCAGTTACCAACTGGTATGCATAAATCGCTTGGTTAGTAGAGGGTCTAAAATGAGCGAATAAGTAAAGCTGCATGCAAGACTACATAACCCCAGACAGAAATAGGCAAATTGGTGTGCATAACCAATGCCCGAGCTACCATCTAATTCGTTCGATGGTTGCCTTCGCGAGACTATTTTTCGTATGTTCGTGGGGGATGGGATGCTTTTCGTCGCTCCCGATCGACATGCAGTATTCATCAAGTACTTTAGATGTGAACTCTCCAGCATTATCAAGTCTTATAGACCGAATATGGTGACCAGGGTGGTGAGCCCTTAGACAGATAATCCGTGCTAAAAGCTTTGCAAAAGCAGCATTTATAGTGGATAAGGGGGCGACATGTGACCAGCATGTCGAAACATCAACCAGAACCATAAAACATCTAAATGGTCCGCACTCTGGTTGAATCAGTCCACAAATATCTATTTGAATCCTATGTAAGAATGGAATTTTCACATAATCTTTAGCGTAGGAAGGTCTCACTCCTACTTCGGCTAAAGCGCGGGCTTTGCAGAAGAAACGATGTGCATTCGACAGTGTCAAATGTGTAGAACGGGCGGATGTCTCCGATGCTTTGAACGACGTAGCTTGAGGAACACCAACAAAGTTTGTTATTTGGGTTCGTTGCCCGCTTCTACTTTGCACGCGAAAGATGTCCGTGCAGATCATCATGTCATGACCTGGATGCCCCAATCAGTCATGCCAAAGCTCAGACAGTCGGCCGTACCAAAGTCCGTTATAGGTACTCGCATAGGATTCAACAACCCTAATCATAGTGGCATACAGTCCACATGATTGACTCGTATGTTTCTCTAAGATGCGTTTTCGACCGCATTCATTAGAGATGATATAGAGATACTCTATTTCATTCTCACAATGAGTTTCAACCTGAAAGTCGTTGATACGTATATCCTTGAAGCTTCGTAAGGTTCGAGTTAGTCACTCTCAATACATATAGAGTGTCGGTGGATCGTAAATCAAGTTAGGCACCAAGAACCGAGGGTGCCGCGTCCTTGGATGAGGTGGGATGATCCAATCATCCTAGTCACTGATACGTTATAAGCCATTACCATCAGCCTATCACTCGAGTGTTCCTCGATTCATTCGTCAAACGAGAACACGAGTAATAAAAAATCTGAACCATAAACGTAGGAACAATATTCGGTACTTTGAATATAGTCAACCACTTGTATACGTAAGCAACAATAATATCTTGTTCAAAACCAAAATACATCAGACCATTATTGAAAAATATTATAACGTCTACCGATAAAATTAGTCATAGAGGGGGGCGTCTAATGACTTTGGCACGTATGGTGCGATACTGCCATTGGTAAATGTGAAAGTGACATTGGGGGTCATGTCATGATCGCCTTCCTCTATATAGTGAGTTTCCTATTCGTCGGAATCTCAATATCACTTTTAGCTGGCTGTGAAATATTTGCTTGCATGGCAGTTCGTATACCAATGGCAGCAATCTCACATTAGGAATCAACTCGTTTCTTAGGAGCCAGGAGCGTCATCTCTTGTCATTACATTGAAAGATTGGAAGAGCCTCCGTGACCACGACCACGTCTACGACTGCTACATCCCTTTCCACTATGCGAATTCATTCCATGTGGTTTGGGATTGGCACGTCCAGTCCCCTATTCGTCGGGGTTCTTCCACATTTCACTTTGCCATTACTAGCCTCGAGAATTTGCTTTGTCTCGGCAGGCCTAGCATTATCGTACTCTAGCATATACTGATTCACCAGTATAAGTGCTTAAGTAGGGAAATTGGAAAAAATTTTTGGATCATGTCGTCTTTTGTGAATTTATTTTCACAAAAAAAATAAGACGCATCTTAAGGTAGAGCATATCTTTATTGAAGTTGTTGACTCGTTATAGTAAAGCAAGTGGATTTCGTCACACTGTACGATCAACTCGAGAAATAATTTTCTCGAAATTATTTCCTACCATAAGTTAGGGTCGATATTTCACCTAAGAACATCAGCGCGATTTCTTTCACCTTTTAAAACGGTTCGTCGTTTGTATGAACAAGTGTAGTGCTAACATCTTAAAATCAGAATCTTATATATGGCACTCAAATCCTTCTGAGTCCAAGATGTTGAATTTCGAACGAGTTGAATTAGCCATATTCGTAAATTAGAGAAGGAAGCGAATACGTTTCACATAATCATGAGTTCGTCCATGATAAATTATTCAATAATGAGATTATTTTGTTTAGAACCAAGATATAGTCATGATTTCGATGCGATACACATGAAGTTTCGTTATCATGGTATTACGTAGGCACTAGAAAATAGGCATTAACATCTACTAATTATGGTGCCTAATTGCATGTAATATCTATATATGCATGCAAATATATGTATATTTATATATATAGACACATAATCCTAGTATATATCTATATACACATTATGCGATCAAATAAGTAATAGACATGATATATGAGTCTTATGGCGCAATTATATATTAATTGAAGTTATTAATACAACATGCTTTAATTGATTTAATTAGGTATAAATACAACAATTTGTGAAATATAGATATGCAACAAAATAAATTAAAACATGTAAAATAGTGCATGTTGCAAATAGTAGGGTTTTACGAATTACCTGCAGGAAAGACGCGACTCTTTTTTAAGGCATACCTTCAATTTTTCTTTGATAAAATCTTTTTCCTTATTCTGATTGTACTCTTGAATCCCCACTAAATATTCTTGATTATTCTCCAAAATAAAATTAGAAATAAAAATCCCATGGCAAAGCATGATCTTGAAAGCAGCAACCACCGCCGCAAAAACCACTCACATGTGGCAAGCAGCTCTCATCTGCACGCACCCATGCCGGAAACTCCATGACTCCATCAAACAGGGAGCTCACGAAACTCTCACCTTTCAATTCCTCATCGGGCCTGATTTCCATGGACTCCAAGAACTCGGCCCGCCCATATCCGAAATCTCAAAACCGAGACCATCACCCCACCCAATTTGGTTCTGATCCTCAGTTGACCTAATCTTCGCCGCCACCGAATTCGTCGGAATTTCCTCGTCGGAGGCCGACGGAGCCGGAGAACAAGAAGCCGACGGGGATGAAGATGCCTCTAACATTAATGAACTGTTTGTAGCAGAACGGGAAGGCGGCTAGGGTTTTCAGAAAAAAATTTGATTTTTTTTTTTTTCGGAATTTTCTGAATTTCGGACGATTTTTCTTGCTCTCAGTGGTAGACTACGTGCTGATAACGTGTTGTAGTAAAAGCGTACAAGACAAGAATTAGGGCAGAAGATGTATCCATTCTCATTGATAGGGTCCTTTTAAATAGGGAAAGATTACATGTTCTGGAATATTCTAACAGGCCTAACCCTATACTAGTTGGGAGAAGCCCAATAGCCCGTAGACTAAGGCACACATGTGTATTTACTTTAACAGTATATGATATTTTATTACAGATTTTTAGGTCCTTAATTAAGAAATTACAAGATTTAAGTTTGGTCTCTCTCTCTCTCTCTCTCTCTCTCTATATATATATATATATATATATATATATATATATATATTGGTTCAAACGGGAAACAGTTCTTAAAATGGGAATGTTAGCCCATTGCATATTTAGTATTCACTGCATACATAGTATGTCGTAATGCATATCATTTTCTCAGATTCACTGTACACTTTTATTATGCATTCACTATGCATTGGGAAAAAAAATATACATTACAACATATTATATGTGCGGTGAATACGTGTTAAATATGCAAGGACCCACCTTCCCCATTTTAAGGACTTGTTCCTATTTGAACCAATCCACACACACACACACACACATATATATATATATATATATATATATATATATATACATACTGTGTAATAATTTAATATAGCAGAACTTGTTTAACTATATTCAGTTTTTATTTTATTATATATATTACTGTAAAAGGTGAAATATACAATTACAGAAATCTGGATGTCCAGTAGGTGGGCACTAGCAACCTGCCACTTACAACAATGCACGCTAGAGCCCAATGAAAGAGCATGGGTGGGGGTGTTCGGCAAAGGGCCTCTGATGCTCAAGTCAGTAAACGGTACCAAAGAAATAATTAAACGAATGCTAAATAGTTGGTCGTGGTATTTTCCGGTGTGGGATGTATGGGACATATTGGTGGACCACTGACAGTGTGGAGCGTATGGACGTGGATGATTTCGGCGGGTCAGTCTGTCAAACTAGTCTATCGCCTGGCGTTTTTGGTGATGAATTAGGGTTTTAGAGAGGGTGGTGGAGAAAGAGTTGTATTGCAATAGTGCAGTTACATCTGAGAGTAAAAGAGATAGAGAGAGAGAGAATGGTTAGATTTCGAATGAAGCTGAGTGACCAGTCTGTCTATTTATAGGGCCACCCTGACGTCCTAGGGTTTCATATGACTCCCTTATCTCTAACTACCTATTCCTATCTCCTCCTGACCCGTGGACTTGATCCCCGGTTGACCCGTTCGTTATCGTTTGTGGCTTTCGTGAAGTGGATGTTTTGTCACTGCTTGACTCAATCGATATGCTTAAGAAGCACGTGGAGGATGTTGTGGCTGACTAGTTGGTTGATTTAGTCAGAATATTCAAATAATATGTTGGACACCTTAGTTCGTGTCTTTTACATCCCCAGAGCAGGAAGTGGGAATGTAGAGTCCTATAATATGTTTTGGGCTTCTTTGTTAGATATTGGGTCGGGGTGTTCAGTCCGCCTGCCATATTGGTCTAACGGTTTGATTTTATCGAATTACATGTCCAGACAAAATATTTGATTCATTTAGTAGTCCTCAAATTCGAGTATGGGCCTATGTGGCCTTACTAAATGTGTCAGTATATGATTGATCAGAGTTTTTTTGGAACATCAAGGTGTCAGAATATGATGCATCAGAAACAAAATTATCATGTTATATCAATGGTTTTATTTTCCTTGTTTAATTCATGGTGTAGATACTGTTGAGCTATATGAAAAAGGGGAACTCAAGTCTTTGCTATCGGAAGCTGGAGCAACAAAGAACTAGCTGGAGCCATATCTGTGTATACATGTATTTCTCTGTGAAGCTAATGTTCTTTTTATTTAGGAGTGAATGTATTGTCTTGAAGAGGACATTGGTTCTATGATGCCACAGAATTGGAGTGTACCATTCAGTATCATGAATTTTTTTATGAGAATTATTATTACTTGTCTGTGACATTTTTGTATGTCACTCTTCCGGAATACTCAACTTCGAAATGTGCTCCAATAATTATGGAGAGGATCATTGTCACTTGTCAATGGACCTGGCAAAACAGGCCCAGGTTTGCGGCCGGGCGAGCCCACCTTTTTTTGGGCGTGTGGCCCAAAAAGAGGGCCTTTTTGGCCCGGTCTAATTTTTGCTCGTCCATGGAGGTCCAGCCAAGGACTGCCCTCTCGGCCCAGTTTTTTTTTTCTTTTTTTTTTTTTCTAAAAGTTGTGTAATATATAATATTTTTTTTGTTAGATTATATTATATCTATATTTTTATTATTGATGTATTTTTTTCTTTTATAGGACTTTTGGTTACTTTATTATTCATGTTAGTCGACCCTAAATCTTTTTGGGATTAAGACTTAGATGTTGTATAGGACTTTTGGTTACTGTATATTATCTCTTACATATATATAATATTGAACTCTGCCTGTGGGTGTCTTCTTGACATCCATTGTCGGTCTCAAGTCCGGATAAAAGAGGAGGGTTGCGGTAGGTTAGTGGCAGCCAGCGTAAAACTCGTCACATTCTATGGGACGGTTTCAAAGTTTGATTCATGTTAGCCGACTCCAAATCATTTTGGGACCAAGGCTTAGATGTTGTATATATATAATATTGCTTCATGATATTTTTGATAGTGACATTGATCTAATAATTAAATAAAAATATTTGTATATCCATTTCTTTAACTGTGGGAGTGCATCAACTAATATAATGATCCATTAAAAGTACTTGTGCATTTATTTAGTATTTTTAATAAAATTAATTCAAAAAACTAAGGCCACGGGTTGGGCCAAGCCCACCGACATCAGGTCATGGGGCATTTTTTAGATAAAAAAAAATCCCACCTGTTTTTACTCGGGCCGTCCATTTGTCAGGTCTACTCGCCGGCCTCAATGGGGAAAGTGCCTGAAAGCTCTTGTATTGGACCTCGTTTTGAAGTTAAAAACTTTCCGGCAAGGAGGAAAGGATGATGTGGTGGGTTGCTAAGCACGTCCCCTTTCCTTTCGACGCCCAGGTTTTTTTTGTTCGACAATTAATTATTTCTATACGAAAAGAGGATGGGTTTGGTTTACAACAGGATCGACACACTCGGCGTATTCAGTTGGTATTTTCCATCCCCCGAATAGGGTATGAGTCATATCTAAAGGAACTACCTATTAAACATCAAGAGTCTAGTATCCTCTTTAATACATCTATAGGAGCCTTCAACCACAATCTCTCACAAGTGATAAGCGTTGGAGCTTTTTGGCAGTTGTGCTGCCGACTTGCTTTCCGACGTGATTGCTATCTGTAGACTTCCGATGATGATGAGTTCATTTTTTATTTTTGAGAGAGGCCGACCATCGCACCGGCGAAGCTATTTCCAACCATTTCTTTCAGCGGCCGCCGCCGGTAGATCTCCAGCGACGGTTATTTTCTTTTGGGTGCGGTTGCCTGCCGGCCTACACCGGCGGAGCCGCCACTACGGACCTTCAGGGGTTAACTTATTTTATATTGCACCGCCATTGTGCCATTATGGCACAAGTTATCTCTAGATTTCTACAATATAAAGGACAACATTGTTTTTTGATCGTCGTAATGTGCACCTGAAAATAGAATTTTACCACTTCCCTTCGCTCTATGTTGAATTTAATAATAATATCAAAAGTTCAACAACAATAAACTTTCAAAAGATCTTACAAAATTAAATTAAAGGGACAACTAGATATTTAAATCTTTCTTGTCCGGCGACCTCCAGCAGGTCGCCAGCCGCTGGCCGCTGGGGCTCCGACAACAGGTCATAGTTTGTTTTTATCCGATTTTCGGGTTGTTCTCCGGCGGATCGACGGCCGCCGACTGAAGGAGCTTCAACGGTCGAATTGATCTTTTTTTCTTGCCGCATGCCAGGTTGTTCTCTGGGGGGTCGCCTGTTGCAGGACGCCGGAGTTTCGGCGGCCGGTCATTTTTTGTCTTCAATCGATTACCTGACTATTCTCCATCGGGTCGCCGCCCGACCAACGAAGCTCCTGATACCAGATTTTTCTCCAGCGAAACGCCGGTCGTCGGCCACGACCGGTGGATCTCCGGTGGCAGTCTTTTTTTGTCTCCAATTTTTTATATAATTTTTATCTGATTATGGCACCACCACAGTGTCATTATGGCACGAGTTATCTCTAGTCTATAATATAACGGACAGTAGTATTTTTTATTACAGTGTGCACTTGAAATGACCATTGTACACATCTTTTCTCTTATGTGTTAAGTTCTATAATAATATCAAAAGTTCAACAATAATAAATTTTCAAAAGTATCCTTAGAATATGAAACTAAATGGACAACTAATCTTCAAAAAAAAGTTCCTCGTCTACATGCTTTCTTGTAGGGGCCAGCCAAACCCCTTTTTTTAGGGCAGGCCGGCTGCATGCTTTATGGCAGGGCCCCCGTTGGCCGGCAAGTTTTAGTTTCATTTTTAGTTTTCTTTAGTTTTTTTAACGGCAGGTCTGTCGGCCTGGTTTCAGTCGAGCCACGATCGGCCGCCGGTAGACCTCTAGCAGCAGACAAGATTTTATCGCCGACATACTTCTTGCAGGGCCTCCGCAGGCAGACCTCGGGCGGCAGGTCATTTTCTTTTAAGGAGTCTGGAAGTCTGCTTTCCGGTGAATTTTACCTATCTACTTTCGTACACAACCTGTCTTGAGATCTACAATAATAAATTTTACACAACTACTTCTATTTATAATTTTTTGATATGTTTTGCCTATTCCATCAGTTATTGGATATTTGAAATTGCATGTAAAGACTAGAGTTGTGTGACCTCCATCTTTATTAGTTACGGTGATACTCGAAAGTTTAAAAAAGAACATACAGTACAGTTCGAGAAGAAAACCATGTTGGCGTTGGTTGTGGATTTTGAATGCAGAACTACTCCTGAGATTTAGCCTAACTACAAATATCCTATTGACAAATACTTCAACTTTACAAAGTACACCCCAAAATTATGGGGCTATTTTATTATTTTTGATGAGAATACAAATCTAAATGGGGTATTTGTAAACTTAAAAATAATTGAAATATTTGTGCAATTATCAAAAACTTCATGCTAAACTTGCAGTTAACTAAATTTTTTATTGTTATGTTGAGAACTCTTAAATTGCGTCTCCATGGCTCTATTTAGTTGATTTTGTATTAGCCATTAAACTTTGTTATACTTTTTGTTAGCCTCCTTTCAGTTTTTTTAGAAGTGTGTATGTGTGTGCATATGTTGTCTGTATGTGCATGTTTATGTGTGTGTTCAAGTATATTCATAATACGACTATTCATGAAGTCTGACCTAAATACAATAAAACCCATATATTTTTGAAATTTCAATACAATCCGTCCATATGTTTCAACTTTTACAAATTATACTCCAAGTCATATATTTCAACTTTTATAATTACACCCTAAGACTCAAGAGGAGAATATAAGTATGAGTGGGGTATATGCAAACTTAAAAGTAATTAGATACTTTATTTCATTAGCCTAAATTTAAGGGATAATTTTGCAATTATCCATATTTCTTATTGTTGTGTTGAACAATGTTAAACTGTGTGTATTTTTCTGTATGACTCCTTTTGGTTGTTCATGAGGGTGCGTGTGTGTCTAATGCCAATATAAATTTATTAAAAAATTGTCCAAATATTGTATGTAATTTGAAAGATATTTCGATTTTTTTTTTTTGTAATTAGGCTCAACCTAGAGTATAATATTGTAATTTTATATAATTTTTTGTGGGAATCATTTTTTAATATCAAATCATAAAATTGATAAGTTTTATATCCCCAGTCATAAAACTATAAGTTTTTAGTACCATTTTGATTAAAAAGACTAAAATGTTCTCTCTTTTGTTGTAATGTTGACTTTTCCCTTTTTTTATTTAATTTAAACTACTTTTCTTCTCTTTTTTCTTTTTTACTTTCCTCATATGCTCAGATCGATATTAATGTCCAACAACCAAAATTTAACTACAACATATACATCAAAACAACACAACTATTTTTGACAAAGAGTCTCTCAAAAATCTTATAAAAATCACAAGATTATTCGAAAAGAAAAGTTGACGTTCAAATAGGATTTCATTTGTCGTGCTTCAAGGTTTATATAGAAGGTATGCATCGGTATTTGACCGCTGGAATTTTTTTTCCCGACCAGTTTTTACGGACACGATCGCTGCACACGATGGGAAGCCACCGTGTGCAACGGTCGTGTCCAACGACCTTGACATCGTGCGCACAACTAACGTGTTCACGATCGTTTAACACAATCGTCTACAATCGTGTGCGGCGATCGTGTTCATGGCCAGAAACTTGCACACGATCGCTGCACATGGTAGCATACGACCGTGTGCATCGGTTGTGTCCAAGGCAGACCGTTTTATAATATTGTTCGCTCAGTTTTCTGAATAGTTATTCATCTTTTTGTAATCAGATGTCGTGGCAGCGTATTTTGATGTATCACAGTGGTCATTGGGAGCGATCGACATATGTAGACGGGGACTCCTTTTTTGTCTACATCGATACGAGCAAAGTTAGTCGTGCAAACCTCGTGGGGTTATCAGATAGGGTTTGGATGGTCCAAATGAGTCTGATTACAAATTATGGTACTTGACACACATGGCCAAGGGAAACAAAGTAAAAATCCTATTACGGGGCGATACCGAGATACTTCGATTACTAGTAGAATACAAGGAGGATCCTGAGGTCTATGTTGAGAACGGCAGCTCCTCCACTCCCAAGGTTAATATGGGATGTAGCAGCTCGAGAGTAGAGCCCGACAACATAAATTATGACATGTCTTCCAAAGATTATCAATACGAGGAAGATGAGGAGGTCCATACATCCGAAGATGAAGATTGTTGTAAAGACTTGCTTGAGCACTATCTGCGGAATTTCTTGCTTGGGTTCGCCAACCGGCCCAAATGGATAGGATTATGAGTCGTCGGAACTTCTCATCCGACCATCAATCTGCGAGCGAGCATGAGCATCTACAATCAATGCGTAACTGGATCATTCCATTTCCGGACCCCGGTAGTGCTGGGACTTTGGGTTAGGTCGAGCAGCCTCCAACGGTCACCGGTCAGCTAGAGGTGGGGTCCACCTTTCGGTCCAAGACAGAGTTGAGGATAACTGTAGGAATGTATCATTTGGAAAACATGCTACAGTGTATCACTGATTGTTCCACCGATAAATATATAGTGTTTGTCTGTAAGAGTGGGCGAAAAAATTGCCAGTTTAGGTTGTGTGCTATTGAGGGTGCAATTATTTGGAGAATTACTAAGTTGACCTTGGAGCACAGCTGTCACCCTGATTTGAACCGTGCTGCCACACGATCGGTCACTTCTGATGTTGCCGCCCATTATTTTGCTAAAAGATTGACCGGTGAGGGGGTCACTTTGAGGCCAAAAGAGATGATTGCAGAGATGTGTAGGGAGTACGGCATTGACATGCTATACAGTTTTGCTCTCCGGATGAGGAATATAGCGATAGAGAATACATATGGCGGCTTTGATGAGTCGTATCAGAGGCTCCTATCTTATCTGTATTTGTTAAAACAGCGTAATCCAGGGACAATTTCTGATTTGCAGACGACTCGTGAGGGAGTGTTTTGTCACATGTTCTTTGCACTCGGACAGAGTATTAGGGCATTTGATACGTGCCTTCGACCTGTGATTATAGTTGATGGGACCCACCTGAAGGGAAGGAATAAAGGAACTCAATTTGCGCCATCACATTTGACGGGAACGAGCAAGTATTTCCTCTTGCTGTTGGTATCGGTCCGATAGAGAACGACAAGTTATGGACTTATTTTCTGTATAACCTGCGCAAATGCTACAATCCGATGGAAGATTTACTGATTGTGAGTGACCAACATAAGAGCATTCAAAATGTTGTTCGATCCATCTATCCGGATGCATTCCACGGGTTGTGCTATCACCATCTTGCAAAAAATCTGACCTCCTACGGTGCGCATGCTATAGGACTCTTTAGAACTGCTGTCTACACGCATCGTGAAGAAGTTTTTGAAAACTATTTTTCGAAACTACATATTGAAAGCCCTAATGGGGATCACAGACGCCTTTCTGAAATTGGGCCAGAGAGGTGGTCTAGGTCGAAGTGTCCGGTACGACGCTATAACTTCATGACATCCAATGCTGTTGAATGCTTTAATAATCGTATGTTGTGGGTGAGGCGTTTACCTGTTTGCACGTAACTTGAGATATTTCGCCTAATTTTAGAGAATTGGTTTGATGAGAAGCGGGGAGAAGCTACATCAAGAGACCATGAGTTGACAATGCACACTTTTGAAAAGCTCTCTAACTCTGTGCAAGCCAGTCTGACTCTTACCGTTCGAGCTGCCACCCCACTTGTTTATAAAGTCGAAGAAAATAAAGTTTCTTATGAGGTCGACCTTCGAACCTGGACATGTTGTTGTCGTGAGTTTGATTTGGATCAAATTCCATGTCATCATGATGTTGCCGCTATAAGGTAATTGTTTTTCTCTAATGTGCATACCATTCAATGTTTTTGTCTATGCTATCGTGTGCACATGATCATGGCCGTGGGCAAGATGCACACGATCGTAACCCACGATGGGCACGATCGTGTGCTGCCATCGTGTACATGATGGTGTGCACACGGTCATGGCAGGATGCACATGACAGCATCAGCCCATGACCGTGGTCAAGATGCACATGATCGTAACCCACGATGGCCACGATCGTGTGCTGCCATCGTGTGCAACACAGGGCTGGTCTGGATTTACCAACTGAACCATAAACCAGTTTTCCAAAAGAACATATATGGATAAAAAAGTAAAATACATACTCATCAGTATCAAAAATACATTATCTTACACCACATCCTTGACATAATTGCTTATTGTAACAGGCATGCCGGCAATAGTTTGTCTGTGTATGATTTTGTTAGTCGTTATTTCAAGCAACAAGGCCTTAGAGAGACTTATAAGGAGCATATTAATCCTATACCACATCCTGATGAGTGGAATGTCCCACCGGAGATGTCATCCATCGTTTGCTTACCTCCGGAGGGGGTGCGACAAGTCGGTCGACCAAGGATGAGTCGTGTATGGTCCGCTGTTGAAAATTTGCCCGCAGGTGGACGGCCTCAGGTGTGCGGTAGGTATAAAGGAACTGGACACAATAGAAAATCTTGAAAAGCATTCATTCCGATAGGTGGTGTGGATTTGAAAATCCCTGAAGAAACTCAAGGAATGGATGAACAAACAATTTTAGAATCACAAAACATCCTTCTAGATAACATAATAACTCAAATTGGCAAAAATACCAAAAGTTCATGTGCACACGATGGTGCACACGACCGTTCCCACGATGGGACCCACGGTCGTGTGCACAAGAACATCAATAATTTTCACCAATTTCTCAAATTACTCGTCAATTTAGATGTTGTTACTTATATATTAACAAGTATTTGATAACGATACCGTTATTTAAAAAGTTATTGATTGAATTAACATAATATATTGCATATTATGTGTAGTCTATATGTTCTCAATGTATTAGTTCGCAAGGATAAGTTCATCATCTGTATAAAATATCTCATATACTAATGAATTACACGAAATGACAAATACGAGTCTCTATAAGAAGTTATATAGTAATTAATGTTTGAACAAGCAATTTTAGAATCACAAAACATCCTTCTAGATAACACAATAAATCAAATTGGCAAAAATACCAAAAGTTCATGTGCACACGATGGTGAACACGGCCGTGCCCATGATGGGATCCACGGTCGTGTGCACAAGAACATCAACAATTTTCACCAATTTTTCAAATTACTCGTCAATTTAGGTGTTGTTACTTATATATTAACAAGTATTTGATAACGATACACTTATTTAAAATGTTATAGATTGAATTAACATAATATATTGCATATCATGTGTAGTCTATATGTTCTCAATGTATTAGTCCGCAAGGATAAGTTCATCATCTGTATGAAATATCTCATATACTAATAAATTACACGAAATGACAAATATGAGTTTGTATAAGAAGTTATATAGTAATTAATGTTTGAACAAGAAATTTTAGAATCACAAAACATCCTTCTAGATAACACAATAAATCAAATTGGCAAAAATACCAAAAGTTCATGTGCACACGATGGTACACACGGCTGTGCCCACGATGGGACCCACGGTCGTGTGCACACGATGCTGCACATGGCCGTGCCCACGATGGGACCCACGGTCGTGTTCACACAATGGTGCACACGACCGTGCCCACAATGGGACACACGGTCGTGTGCACACGGTCATGGCAGCCATCGTGGGCACACGACAGCAGCAACCCATGACCGTGGGCAGGTTGCACACGATCGTAACCCACGATGGCCACGATCGTGTGCAGCCATCGTGTGCAACACAGAGCCAAAACTGTCTAACAACAACATAAAGATTTAACAACACAACACATTAATCTTGCCAAAACTGTCTAACGACAATATAAATATTTAGCAACACGACACATTAATCTTGCCACAACACAACACACCATAAACCATTTTACATGTCTAACGACAACATAAAGATTTTAGCAGCTAAACCATATCGATATTTCTTAGTATATTTCTCATTAAGTTCCTTGATTTGGTGCCTTGCTGCTGGGTTTGGAGAGACGAGTCGATCCAAGTACATGCATGCGAAGAGGCCACAACTGTGATTGTCGTTTTGTAAAAACGGTAGCTCTCGTGGCATAATTTTGAAACTCATCTCCGTGTCATACTTCTTCTTTGATTGGTTGTTCAGCTAGTACCCGAATTGAGCTAGCACACGAGGCATCAGACGATTAATCGGTCGCAGTTGGTTGAATCGGTATCAACCATCTTGGTGTTGATGTGACAAGGAATTGTACAACTCCACGGTCCATGTTATGATGTCAATCTTGATAGTCACCCGGTGGCTCTGGTCGAAGCAACAAATGGCAATGATCTGTTGAAACAAAATATGTAATCATATAAGATCATCACACCAAACATAGCGAATCATTTATAAATATAAATTTCAAACTTACTTTGTTGCAATTTGACCATGGAACCGCATGTGGTGTATCAAGACCTGTCATGTAGTCCTCGATGTATTTAGGAATTTTCCAATCCCTGTAAATCGGCTTCCCTTTCACCTTGGTACCAAGTGGATCATCTGGATGGAGTCTTGCAAACTCGTTGGCCAAAACTAACTACAAAAATCCAAACCACAAAATAAAAAAAAATCCACATCACACCAATGATATACAAGCAAGTAAGTTATAGAACTTACGTAAAATTGGGAGCCGGCAAGTACAGTGCCAACTCTACTGACACCAACACTACGGGCTCCCCTCCGAAGCCTCGCTCGAGTCGCAAGCACATAACAATCTATCACCTTGGCATCAAAGTCTTCACGACTAGACTCTATCCGGTCAAATAACGCCTGGGTGAGAGCATGCCCAGTCTCCAAACACCGGACAATAGCATCACGTGGATGCTCCCTCCTAGAGTGTAGGTACAACTTCTTCACAGCCTCTCTATCTCTTGGAGGTGCCACCATAAAAGGCTCCCGAAGAGCAGCAGATGGTCGACTCACTCGCGGTGGAAGACTACGCTCACCCAACTGCTGCGTCCTGGCACTCTCACCATCTTCATCACCCTCAGCATCCCTTTCACAACTATAACAATCAGAAAGCTGTACAACCGGCTGCTCGATCTCAAAAACTAGCTGCTCGATCTGAAATGGAGGCTGCTGCTGAGGACCACCACCTTCACATTGAAACATCGCACTATAATGATGCTTGTCCTGAAACCAGTCGAACACCATCCCATACTGCTGAAACGGCACGTCAAATGGCTGATACTGATGCTCATAATCAAGGGGATGCTCAGTCCGCTCAAAAGAATGATGAATCTGAGAATGATGAATGTGCTAAATCTCAGAATGGTGACTATGCTGGACCTCAGAATGGTGACTAGGTTGACGCTGAGAATGGTGACTAGGCTGGCGCTGAGAATGATGACTAGACTGACGCTGAGAATGGTGACTGTGTAATACCCGATTGTAATCCAGTCATTATCATTCAGTAATTATCAGTCAGTAATTGTCACTCAGTAATTTTCACTCATTAATAATCACTCATCATTCACACTCATTAAATTGTGTTCACCGTTCGGCGTAATTTTTGTAATACTCGTGCTTTTGTCCCCGTACTTCTCGAATTCTGTGATTTATTGTACTCGGTACATCGTTATTGGCTAAATTGCATGCCGATCAGGGCCGCACGAGCAGGCCACACGAGCATCTGCTCGTGCGTGGTGCTCGTGTGTTGCGGCTGGACTAGGCAAGAGACCCAGCGGTCGAGTTAGGGCTGCACGAGCAGGCCACATGAGCAAATGCTCGGCCGTGGTGCTCGTGTGTTGCGGCTGGACTGGGCAGGAGACCCAGCGGTCGAGTCAGGGCGGCACGAGCAGGCCACATGAGCAACTGCTCGAGCGTGGTGCTCGTGTGTTGCGGCGGGACTGGGCAGGAGACCCAGCGTTTGAGTCAGGGCCGCACGAGCAGGCCGCACGAGTTACTGCTCATGTGCGGCACTCGTGCGCTATAGCAGTTTCCGGCAGAAGCTTCACGCACGACCGGACGCACGGACTCTTGATCGTGCGGTTTTGGTCGTGCGTCCCTGTGACCTATATAAGTGGATCGACAGGTTTCTCTCATTTTCACCACTTCTTCATCTTGGTTCCGAGAGAGAGGGTTTGTGGGAGAGATTTTTCATCATCAAACACTTGTGTGTTCGGATTTCATCATCTTCGTTCGTTTGTGAAGCTTGGATAGTCGATTTGAAGCTTGGATAGTCGATTTAACACGAATTCACCGGATCGAAGTGTTTGGATCTTTAAAGGTAAATTCTTCAACATCTTGGATTTCTATTTTGAGTTTGGATATGATGTTTTGGATGTAATAACCATGATATATGAAGTGATGTACTTGTGATTATGAATTGTTAAGGATTATCATCAATTTAATAGGGATTATTCAAGAGCACTTTGAATATTGATTTAGATTTGGGGGTTTTCGATTAGATGTCGATGTAATCTCGAATTGTGTATTCATTTTGGATTATTGAGTGTGTTGAAGATGTTTTGTTGGATTGAATCACTCCTTGGAGGTTTGGTATGGATATAATGGAGGTTTATTGTAAACAATCGAAGATTGTTTACAACGTATTTGTTGTAATGCCCCAATGAACTTGGTTTTGTCATATCGACGTTTTGAGTTAGTTATAATCGTACTTGATATGTATATTGAGCGGATTATTGGTAATTGTGTTATTCAAGGTTGTTCGAGCGACCGACATCTCTTTTAGGACGTTTGTTCGAGAAAGGACATTCTTCACAGGTGTTGTGTAACTAAATTCTTACTCGGTTAAAGGAATATTCATTCCTTACGTTGTTGTGCATTCATACATGTAATTCACTCATAATATATTATTTGTGTCGAGACTTGTAATCATCAACTAATCATGTAACTCACGAGGAACGACGGTTCCAAATTATTTTCATTGAAGCTATCACTCGTTGTATCATTATCTCATCTCGGTGAGTCGTTCTTTATCCTTGTCGGATTTTATTCATTACCTCTCATCTTGGTCGCTTTTGTTCTTGTGACCTTTCGGGATTGTGTTTTGTGGCCGGGTGGCGTACGTGTGGAATTTTTAGTCGGGCACACTATGGTCATGTGTATATGCGGGACTCCGGACACATTTGGACTGTGCACACGGTAAAGTACCTCCGTGAGACTAATTAGGCCAAGTTGCGGGTGTATATGCGGGGCTCCGGGCACTCGGCTACTTGTGCACTCACACATTCCATTCGGGCGTACTGCGATACTCATCATTCAAACTCTAATACTTAATTCATTCATGTGATTGTTGTATATTGTTCAACTCTTGAGGATTGTTGTTCTGTGTAACTGACCCCGTTAGGGATATTGTTTTTAGGTCATGGCAAGGCAAAAGCATGGGAAGAGAACGTTGATGGCGATGAGTCCCAATGATACTAGTAGGGGGGCCCAGTCTCTTCATTTCATTCACATTTTCTTTTTATGTATTTTCCGCTGCACTTCCTTTTGGATTGTCATTTGCTCAGTGATGTATATTTTATCTTCATATAAAATATACATGTATTCAGTGTTTCCGTGGGTGTGTTGTACTTGAAACTCCTTATCGGAGTAATTGATAATGTAATGTGGTTCGGTACTACATTTGTATTGTGCAATTTATTAATTTCGTTCGCCTGGTGGGTCCCAGTCGGGGGTCCACGGCACTATAATATCCGCCTAGTTTGGGGTGTTACAGAGTTGGTATCAGAGCGTGGTTTTGAATACTACCTCCCGAGTCATGTCTCATTTGAAATCATCGTCATCAGACTAGTATCATTGGACTTTCGCGTCACGTGTGACCTGTGTAAATGCCAAGCCCCTCAGACCGAAAGAACTGTAAGATTTCTGACGCCATGGTATAATTTCTGGCAATAAGAATCACTCATTTATCATTCAACAGTCAACAATCCTCAGTCATCATTTTCATTTTGATCATATCGATCATGTTAACTCATTAATCACTCACTTCATTTCATTGCTCAGTTGTTCATTGTAAGGATCGATTCGTTAATCTTGTCAACTTGTTCAAGTTAATCATTTCAAAATTTCATCAGATAATCATGTCATTTCAGGTGATCCTTCATACGATCATTGTATTAGAGTGCGTATGCTCATTGTTATCATTTCATAACTTCATCATAATGCGGTATTCGTGCGAGATCTATAACTATCGTGTGACTTTCCTACTTCAGTATGGAGAGAGCTGGCAGAGGACGCGGGGGAAGAGGCCGCGGTGCGGGCCGAAACCCAAGAGCTTGCGTGAATACACGCGCGAATGCAAGGAATAATGCAAATTCATCGAGTAGCGACGCTGCCACTCATTCACCCGAAAATGATCATTCACGGTCAGGGAGTTGTACCCGAGACACAGCTCAATCAGAAGGTGTTCGGGTTGATCCTCTTGCTTTTATGCAGGGCATGATGGCCCAAATGACTCAGATGGAACATCTGATGGAGACGATGCCGAACTCAACGGCTCAGAATCAACAGGCTCCTCCGCCGACGCCTCAAAGGCAAGAGAAGAATGTGAGCAGCATCATCAACGACATTTCTCGCCAGAGACCGCCTACCTTCGATGGCTCATCTGAGCCGGTGGACATTATTCACTGGCTGGAGCATTTCGAGAAACTATTTGCTATGGTGGAGTGTCCCGAAGGACATAAAGTTTCATTCGCGGCTTACTATCTGGGTAAGAGCGCTCACTCATGGTGGCTATCTATGAAGCCCACCGACGAAGCTTGTACGTGGGACCAGTTCAAAACTCTTATGATGGAGAGGTATTATCCGGCCCCACTCAGAGAGGCCAAGTTATCAGAATTGCTCACTCCCGGCCTTTCAGCGGACGATGATGTTCTTGCCATCGCCGAGAAATTTCAGGAACTTCTTCCTTTCGCCTCATCTATTATTCACTCTGAGGCGGATAAAATCAAGTATTTCAGTAAGAGGTTGAAACCTCGTATGAGGCTTCAATTGCTTAATCATCATTGCACCACACTGGCCGAATTCATCGAGAAAGCTCTTACTTATGAGCTTACTGCTAAGGAGATTTCTAAGAATTAGACTTCATCTTCCGGCAAGAAATTGAAGAAGCGTAATCAGTCTGAAGGCAATCAGGCCACTTTCAAGAAGCCTCGTACGGGCTCTACTTTTTCAGAGCGACCTCCTACGGCGCCTGAGCCTGCGGAATCTCAGTCCCGAGTGGCCATCTCGGCCATCACCTGTTACAACTGTGGTGAACAGGGCCACTACAGCACGAAATGTCTGAGGCAGACAGTCACGTGTAATAACTGTGGGATTGCTGGGCATAAGGCCCGTTTCTGTCGAGGAGACTCCAGACCTATGCCGGAGACATCTCAGGCCCCGAAGCAGTCAGCTATTCAGAATCAGTCTACTCAGTCAGCGTCGTTTAAAACAACAGGAGCAAACTGTTGTGTCGAAATATATACGTCTCAACAGGCGATCGCCTCAGAGACCGGGCGACCGAGCCAGAGCCCAGCGGCCAAGGCAGATTGGCCGACCGAAGGTCCCAGGACAAGTCCCGGTGCCGAGCGATCGACATCTAAGGCGATCGTCTCTCGGTACTTGGCGATCGACTCCTGGTGACCGACCCAATGGTGACCGCCTCATGCTACGCGAAGCCATCGCCCGTCCAATCGGCGAAGGCCGAAGCTCGTAGCAAGGACCCTCGTGCAGATCCGGAAAAGGCGCCACAAGACATGGATCGTTGACCACAGCCTGTCAGCATCTTTCCACCTACCGACAGACCCGCCGAAAGGTGTACAGTGGGACCGCCCGTGACTGCAACTCAGGACGCGTGCTGGCTCCTCATTGGACCGCACAGCTGGCTGCCAGCAGCAGCCGCGGACTTTAAGGCAGACATCCCATGTGACATAAAGACGATCGCCCCTTATTATATTACATGAAAGGCGATCGCCCGTTAGTAAATAGAGCATCTCAGCTACTATAAATAGAAGGCTGCCTACACTTGGAAAACAGTTTTTCTGTCTCTGGAACTCTCGGACTCTCTCTGATTCAGCCCATAACTTGGCTTTCTTACTCTTGGCCACAGCTATATCTCAGCTTTTCTCTCTCTCAGCACCTCTCAATCCTGAGACGGTCGGCAGAAACGAGAACAAGAACACGCAGAGCTTCGTTCAAGATCTAGATAAATAGGATCTTTTACACTCATTGTAATCGCATTCTTACATTAATATTTGTACTCAAATGTATTTATATTAATAACATCTCGCGAGAGCATTCAAGCCTGGGCCTAACAAACATGGCAAATCTTGTGTAATTTCTATTCCCTCGGATGTGCTCTCGCAATTTGCTGTTGCTCGACCATTCCAGCAATATCTATCTTCGGATAATATTTCGGGCAACAACACAAACAAAGGCGGAGCCAAAAGCTATCAGACGGGAGCGTCCGGTTCAGGGGTCGGCAAGCCTCGAATTTATGAGGTGAAGAAGACCGACGATCCGGAGGCCCGAATGATCTCAGGTACACTCGAAATTCTATCTCAACCTATATGTACCCTTTTTGATACTGGTGCATCGCATTCATTCATTTATGAGTCATGTTTGAGTAGACTTCATCTGGATAGTGCTACTAGTTGTGAGCCTTTTATCATTGGTCTACCTGATGGTAGAAGAATTATTGGGGATCGTGAGATTGAGAATTGTTCGATTCAGCTTAATGGCCGTGTTTGGTTGGCAAACCTGATCGTAGTAGATCTACCGAGAGACGATGTTATCTTGGGTATTTATTGGATGGATCGTCACGATGCCATCATTAATGTCGCAAGCGTATGGTCACTATCGTTTCAGACAATGGTGTCGAATGTGTATTCCAGGGAGGTAATCCTAGGTGTTCCGTTAAAGTCATTAATTTGATGAAAGCAGTGAAATTACTCAGTCAGGGGTGTGTTGGTTATTGGTGCTATATGACCAAGACTGAGAAATCATCAATAATGTTGGTGGATATACCGGTAGTGAGAGAATATGCCGACGTATTTCCAGACGAGTTACCTGGTTTGCCTCCACAGAGAGATGTGGAATTCACGATTGAGTTGGAGCCTGGTACGTCTCCAATATCGAAGGCACCGTATCGGATGGCCCCGACCGAAATGCAGGAGTTGAAGAATCAACTGGAGGAATTGTTCGAGAAAGGTTATATCTGATCGTCCCCGTGGGGAGCACCAGTATTATTTATCAAGAAGAAGTACGGTTCTTTTCGCTTATTTATTGATTACCGGGAATTGAACAGGGTAACGATCAAGAATAAATATCCCCTACCCCGCATCGATGATCTTTTGGATCAACTTCAGGGAGCTTCAGTATTTTCCAAGATCGATTTAAGATCTGGGTGTCACCAGTTGCGAATTCGAGAGTCGGATATCGCAAGAACGGCATTCCGAACACGCTATGGACACTACGAGTTTGTAGTGATGCTGTTTAGGTTAACTAATGCACCTGCGGTATTCATGGAATTAATGAATCGAGTTTTCATCAACTATTTAGATCAGTTTTTAGTTGTCTTCATTGATGACATTTTGATTTATTCTCGTGACCCATAGGAGCACGGATTTCACCTTCATCAGGTTCTCGACGTGTTGAGACGAGAGCAACTTTATGGAAAGTTTTCCAAATGTGAGTTCTGGATGTCCGAGGTGACGTTTCTCGGACATGTAATTTCATCAGACGGAGTTCGTGTCGACCCTCAGAAGACGGAGGCGATCCGAGATTGGCAACCTCCGAAGAATGTTAAGGAAATCCGAAGCTTTCTCGGATTAGCTGGATATTGCCGGCAATTTGTGGAGGGATTTTCTAAAATCGCTCAACCCATGACGAACCTTTTGCGGAAGGACAAGAAATACACGTGGGCTGACGCGTGTCAGCGGAGTTTTCAGGAACTTAAGAGACGTTTAATTTCAATGCATGTCCTTTCTTTACCACAAGGGATGGAGGGATTCGTAGTTTATAGTGACGCGTCCGGGCAGGGTCTCGGATGTGTACTAATGCAGAACGGGAAGGTGATTGCTTATGCCTTGCGACAGCTGAGGCCTTATGAGGTCAACTACCCGACCCACGACCTGGAACTAGCGGCCGTGGTATTCGCATTGAAGATTTGGCGTCATTATCTTTATGGCGTCACCTGTCAGATTTTCACCGATCATAAGAGCTTGAAATATATATTTACTCAGAAGGAATTAAATATGCGACAGAGGCGGTGGTTGGAACTAATCAAAGATTATGATATCGATATCCTGTACCACCCGGGCAAGACGAACGTTGTCTCCGACCCCTTGAGTCATAAGTCCGTTCAGGAGCAAATGCTTGCTCATTTGACTGTTCAGAAGGAACTTCAACAGGAATTCCTATGATCCGAGGTCGAGATTTGGTTACAACGAGTACAAGGGCAACTTTGTACGTTAGAGATTTCATCGCCACTTGAGGAGGCGATCAGAGTGAATCAGGGTTCAGACCCATTTTTGTCGCGCATTCGAGATGATGTGACTCAGGGGAAAGCCCCTGGATTTGTGGTTCACGAGGATGGACTTTTGCGATTTAAGAACCGGTTATGCGTTCCGGTGAATGATGAGTTGAAAAACTCTATTTTGAGAGAAGCTCATACTACCCCTTATTGCATTCATCTGGGGTCTAGCAAGATGTACAAGGACTTGAAACAGAATTACTGGTGGAGTAATATGAAGCGAGGAGTCGCAGAATTTGTTTCAAGATGTTTGACCTGTCAGCAAGTCAAGATAGAACATTAGCGACTGGCGGGTATGATGAAACCGCTCCTTATTCCAGAGTGGAAATGGGAAGATATTTCTATGGACTTCATCACGAGTTTGCCGACGAGTCGTCGTGGCATGAATACAATTTGGGTAATTGTGGATCGTCTAACTAAGTCAAGCTCATTTACTTGAGATTAAGGATACGTGTGGTCCCGTGAGACTTGCCCAGTTGTTCATCAAAGAGATAGTGAGATTGCACGGTACTCCTAAGAGTATCGTTTCTGATCGGGACGGACGGTTCGTGTCATATTTTTGAAAATCAGTTCATCGTGCTATGGGAACCCATCTTAATCTCAACACATCTTTTCATCCTCAGTCCGACGAACAATCAGAGAGGACTATTCAGACATTAGAGGACATGTTGAGAGCATGTGTTCTCGATTGGAAAGATGATTGGGAAGCCCAACTACCATTGATCGATTTCACATACAATAATAATTGGCATGCTTCGATTAAGATGGCACCTTACGAGGCCTTTTACGGTCATCGTTGTCGATCTCTCTTGTATTGTGATGACTTATCAGAGTCAATCGGTACCGAGCCCGATATGCTTATAGCCGCCCATGAGAAGGTAGCTTTGATCAGAAGTCGTTTGTTGACCGCTCAGAGTCGAAAGAAATCATATGCAGATAATCGTCATCGACCACTAGAGTTCGAGGCAGGTGACCACGTTTTGGTCAAGGTATACCCAAGTCGAGGTATCTTCCGTTTCGGGAAGCGGGGAAAGTTGAGTCCGAGATTTGTTGGACCATTTGAGATTTTGGATCGAGTAGGCAGTCTGGCTTATAGATTGGCTTTACCTCCGGCATTGAGCCGAATTCATAATGTGTTTCACGTATCTCAGCTACGGAAGTATGTTGCCGACCCGAGTCACATACTTCAGTTCGACAAAATTGAGATCGCCGATGATCATTCGTATGAGGAGCGTCCTGTACGAGTCTTAGAGCGGCGTATCTAACAGTTGAGGAACAAGACGATTCCTTTGGTCAAGATTCAGTGGTCTAGACACGGAGTCGAAGAGGCTACTTGGGAGACCGAGGATAGTATCCGGGAGAGTTATCCCGAGTTATTTGACCCTTAGTTTCGGGGACGAAACTCTTTTTAAGGGGGGGAGTATGTAATACCCGGTTGTAATTCAGTCATTATCATTCAGTAATTATCAGTCAATAATTGTCACTCAGTAATTTTCACTCATTAATAATCACTCATCATTCACACTCATTCAATTGTGTTCACCGTTCGGCGTAATTTTTGTAATACTCGTGCTTTTGTCCCTGTACTTCTCGAATTTTGTGATTTATTGTACTCGGTACATCGTTATTGGCTGAATTGCATGTCGAGCAGGGCTGCACGAGCAAGCCACACGAGCATCTGCTCGTGCGTGGTGCTCGTGTGTTGCGGCTGGACTGAGCAGGAGACCCAGCGGTCGAGTCAGGGCCGCACGAGCAGGCAACACGAGCAACCGCTCGGCCATGGTGCTCGTGTGTTGCAGCTGGACTGGGCAGGAGACCCAGTGGTCGAGTCAGGGCTGCACGAGCAGGCCACACGAGCAACTGCTCGGGCGTGGTGCTCGTGTGTTGCGGCGGGACTGGGCAGGAGAACCAGCGTTTGAGTTAGGGCCGCACGAGCAGGCCACACGAGTTACTGCTCGTGTGCGGCACTCGTGCGCTATAGCAGTTGCCGGCAGAAGCTTCATGCACGACCGTACGCACGGACTCTTGATCGTGCGGTTTTGGTCGTGCGTCCCTGTGACCTATATAAGTGGACTGACGGGTTTTTCTCATTTTCACCACTTCTTCATCTTGGTTCCGAGATAGAGGGTTTATGGCAGAGATTTTTCATCATCAAACACTTGTGTGTTCGGATTTCATCATCTTCGTTCGTTTGTGAAGCTTGAATAGTCGATTTAACACGAATTCACCGGATCGAAGTGTTTGGATCTTCATAGGTAAATTCTTCAACATCTTGGATTTCGATTTTGAGTTGGGATTTGATGTTTTGGATGTGATAATCATGATATATGAAGTGATATACTTGTGATTATGAATTGTTAAGGATTATCATCGGATTAATAGGGATTATTAAAGAACACTTTGAATATTGATTTGGATTTGGGGGTTTTCGATTAGATGTCGATGTAATCTCGAATTGTGTATTCATTTAGAATTATTGAGTGTGTTGAAGATGTTTTGTTGGATTGAATCACTCCTTGGAGGGTTGGTATGGATATAATGGAGGTTTATTGTAAACAATCGAAGATTGTTTACAACGTGTTTGTTGTAATGCCCCAATAAACTTAGTTTTGTCATATCGACGTTTTGAGTTAGTTATAATCATACTTGATATGTGTATTGAGCGGATTATTGGTAATTGTGTTATTCAAGGTTGTTCTAGCGACCGACATCTCTTTAAGGACGTTTGTTCGAGGAAGAACATTCTTCACCGGTGTTGTGTAAGTAAATTCTTACTCGGTTAAAGGAATATTCATTCCTTACGTTGTTGTTCATTCATACATGTAATTCAATCATAATATATCATTCATATCGAGACCTATAATCATCAACTAATCATGTAACTCACGAGGAACGACGGTTCCAAATTATTTTCATTGAAGCTATCACTCGTTGTATCATTATGTCATCTCGGTGAGTCGTTCTTTATCCTTGTCGGATTTTATTCATTACCTCTCATCTTGGTCGCTTTTTTTCTTGTGACCTTCCGGGATTGTGTTTTGTGTCCGGGTGGCGTATGTGTGGAATTTTTAGTCGGGCACACTATGGTCATGTGTATATGTGGGACTCCGGACACATTTGGACTGTGCACACGGTAAAGTACCTCCGTGAGACTAATTAGGCCAATTTGCGGGTGTATATGCGGGGCTCCGGACACTCGGCTACTTGTGCACTCACACATTCCATTCGGGCGTAATGCGATACTCATCATTCAAACTCTAATACTTAATTCCATTCGGCTACCCGTTTACAAATTTATGTACCTTATCGTCGAAGAAATTAGTGAAATCACAGAACATCTTCCTCGTAGTCCACATCAAACACCGGGGGACTTGGACAGATTTATCTCGAATACCACACAATTCTCCCAATGAAGGAATCATCTCATACGACCATATCTGTAAAGCCCAAACAGGACCATAGAAGTGATAGTCCTTATGCTCTTGTCCCTCCTTCATGGCAACGTTGCCTATGTAGTAAGATAAAACCCCAAAGGCATAAGAACCACAAGGAAACATATCCCACTGCTCGAAATCCTCAACTAATGCCCATGCCCATGTCTCGACCATCATGTCATCATGGCATAGGATAAAGTAGTAGTATATAAGCAAATTGTCAACCTTCACATAATCTCTTATGTCTCTACCAAAATCTCGAGCATTGAACCTCTTCCTCAGAACACTAACCTTAATATTTTTGCCATGGAGTATTCTGTGGAAAATACCGTCAGACCGAAGGAAATGGTCGTCCTGTGGATGGAATGTAGAGTTTTCAAAATGTAGTCCAGTGATCATGGCAAAATCATGGGCCGTAAAACGAATGGTCCTCCCGCAAACCTGGAACCACGACTCATCGGGGGGAATTTGATCACCCTCCAATTGATGGGCAATCAAGTGATGTAGGGCAGTATTTGAACTCCCATTTCTCCTAACTTTAATCAAACGCCCCAGGACCCCTCGGTTAAGCTCTCGATAGCTCGATCACCAACTGCGAAATTACGGCCCATACTTCTTAGTGTCTCAATGATCTCTTTAAATACCGCCTCCCGTATGTAAAGATTCACTTGACGTGTAACAAAGCGCAATGTAGGTCTCTTCCATACGCAACCAGTCTGCAATATAGACATACAAATCATAAGAATATGATAGAATGCTTAAGAGAACGAAAAAAAATTATGCCTTGCACACGATGGCATGCACACGATCGATGCTCGTCGTGTGAAGACCATCGTGTGCAACACGACGACTCAAACGACGGGCATCGATCGTGTGCATGCCATCGTGTGCAAGGCAGAAGCCTTTGATCTTCTTTCCCACGACGGCACACACGATCGACGACCGTCGTGTGTAAACCATCGTGCCCACGAAAGACCATCGTGCACACGATGGTGTCATCTTCTTCAGCACCATCGTGAGACGATGAAAAACCGTCATGGCACGATCGTGTGTGAATGAAAATACACTAACCGGAGGCTCATTGACGAATTCCTCTTCAGATGGAGTGTCACTAGCGTGTGAGGAACTTCTGGCGTCTTCAGCTTCCGTGTCGTAGTCGGAGTTCGACATCTTCTGGCCGGCGAAAGGGTTTCACGACGGGGGTTTTGGTTCTACGAAAGATGCAGCGAGAGAGTTTTTTTGCAAGAGAGAGAAATATTGAGTTGTGGGACCGTTTAGATTATTGTGGTTTGCTTTTAATAATTTTCTCTTTTTTATGTTTTTTATCTTTTAGTGGTAGACTTTAAGGGTAATAATGTCTTTTAACACATTTTGGTATCAAAAATTTATAGTTTTATGAATGGGGATATATAACTTATTAGTTTTATGCTTTGGTACTAAAAAAGAGAGATCCCTAATTTTTTTAGTTGTTTTGGATTTTCTTGTACTAAATTTAAGGATAAAAAAAGTTACAATCATTTAAATTATTATATTGCTTACCATTCATTTGATTCTAATACTATGATGGAATTCTTTGCTCGATATTTAAAAAAAAAAGACTACATAGAATCTAGTGAGAATCAATTTTTTAATACCAAACCATAAAATTGATAAGTTATATATCCTCATTCATAAGAGTGTAAGTTATTGATACCATTTTGCTTAAAAAGACTAAAATGTCCTCCAAAAAGGTGTTGATGTTGACTTTCCTTTTTTTACCTTTTAGTGATAGATTTAAGGGTATTAATGTCTTTTGGTATCAAAAACTTATACTCTTATGAATGAGGATATATAACTTGTTACTTTTATGGTTTGGTATTATAAAAGATAGAACTCTTTAATTGTGGGAATCAATTTTTTAATACCAAATCATAAAATTGATAACTTTTATATCCCCATTCATAAAACTATAAGTTTTTAGTACCATTTTGATTAAAAAGACTAAAATATCCTCTCTTTTGTTGTAATGTTAACTTTTCCCTTTTTTTTTATTTTATTTAATTTAAACTACTTTTTTTCGCTTTTTTTCTTTTTTACTTTCCTCATCTGCTCTGATTGATATTAATGTCCAACAACCAAAATTTAACTACAACATATACATCAAAACAACACAACCATTTTTTACAAAGGGTCTCTCAAAAATCTTATAAAAATCACAAGATTATTCGAAAAGAAAAGTTGACGTTCAAATAGGACTTCATTTGTCGTGCTTCAGGGTTTATACAGAAGGTATGCATCAGTATTTGACCGTTGGAAAAAAATTTCCCGACCAATTCTTATGGACACGATCGCTGCACACGATGGGAAGCCACCGTGTGCAACGATCGTGTGCAATGGTCGTGTCCAACGACCTTGACATCGTGCACACAACTAACGTGTTCACGATCGTTTAACACGATCGTCTACAATCGTGTGCAGCGATCGTGTTCATGGCCAGAAACTTGCACACGATCGCTGCACACGGTAGCATACGACCATGTGCATCGGTCGTGTCCAAGGCAGACCATTTTATAATATTGTTCGCTTAGTTTTCTGAATAGTTATTCATTTTTTTGTAATCAGATGTCATGGCAGCGTATTTTGATACATCACGGTGGTCATTGGGAGCGATCGACATATGTAGACGGGGACTCCTTTTTTGTCTACATCGACACGAGCAAAGTTAGTCGTGCAAACCTCGTGGGGGTTATCAGAGAGGATTTGGGTGGTCCAATGAGTCCGATTACAAATTATGGTACTTGACACACATGGCCAAGGGAAACAAAGTAAAAGTCCTATTACGGGGCGATACCGAGATATTTCGATTACTAGTTGAATACAAGGAGGATCCTGAGGTCTATGTTGAGAACGGCAGCTCCTCCACTCCCGAGGTTAATATGGGATGTAGCAGCTCGAGAGTAGAGCCCGGAAACATAAATTATGACATGCCTTCCAAAGATTATCAATACGAGGAAGATGAGGAAGACGAGGAAGATGAGGAGATGCATACATCGGAAGATGAAGATTGTTGTAAAGACTTGCTTGAGTCACTATTTGCGGAATTTCTTGTTTGGGTTCGCCAACAAGCCCAAATGGATAGGATTATGAGTCGTCGGAACTTCTCACCCGACCGTCAATCTGCGAGCGAGCATGAGCATCTACAATCAATGCATAACTGGATCATTCTATTTCCGGACCCCGGTAGTGCCGGGACTTTGGGTTGGGTCGAGCAGCCTCCATCGGTCACCGGTCAGCTTAAGGTGGGGTCCAACTGTCGGTCCAAAGTAGAGTTGAGGATAATTGTAGGAATGTATCATTTGGAAAACATGCTACAGTGTATCAGTGATCGTTACGCCGATAAACGTATAGTGTTTGTCTGTAAGAGTGGGCGAAAAAATTGTCAGTTTAGGTTGTGTGCTATTGAGGGTGCAACTATTTGGAGAATTACTAAGTTGACCTTGGAGCACAGCTGTCACCCTGATTTGAACCGTACTGCCGCACGATCGGTCACTTCTGAGGTTGCCGCCCATTATTTTGCTAAAAGATTGACCGGTGAGGGGGTCACTTTGAGGCCAAAAGAGATGATTGCAGAGATGTGTAGGGAGTACGGTATTGACATGCTATACAGTTTTGCTCTCCGGACGAGGAATATAGCGATAGAGAATACATATGGCGGCTTTGATGAGTCGTATCAGAGGCTCCCATCTTATCTGTATTTGTTAATACAGCGTAATCCAAGGATAATTTATGATTTGCAGACGACTCATGATGGAGTGTTTTGCCACATGTTCGTTGCACTCGGATAGAGTATTAGGACATTTGATACGTGCCTTTGACCGATGATTATAGTTGATGGGACCCACATGAAGAGAAAGAATAAAGGAACTCTATTTGCGGCCGTCACATTTGATGGGAACGAGCAAGTATTTAATTTTGCAGTTGGTCTAGGTCCGATAGAGAACGACGAGTCATGGAATTATTTTCTGTATTACCTGCGCAGATGCTACAATCCGATGAAAGATTTACTTATTGTGAGTGACCAGCATAAGAGCATTCAGAATGTTGTTCGAGCCGTCTATCCGAATGCATTCCACGGGTTGTGCTATCACCATCTTGCAAAAAATCTGACCTCCTACAGTGCGCATGCTATAGGACTCTTTAGAACTGCTGCCTACACGCATCGTGAAGAAGTTTTTGAAAACTACTTTTCGAAACTACATATTGAAAGCCCTAATGGGGCTCACATACGCCTTTCTGAAATTGGGCCATAGAGGTGGGCTAGGTTGAAGTGTCCGGTACGACGCTATAACTTTTTGACATCCAATGCTGTTGAATGCTTTAATAATCGTATGTTGTGGGCGAGGCGTTTACCTGTTTGCTCGTTACTTGAGATATTTCGCCTAATTTTAGAGAATTGGTTTGATGAGATGCGGGGAGAAGCTACATCAAGAGACCATGAGTTGACAATGCACACTTTTGAAAAGCTCTCTAACTCTGTGCAAGCCAGTCTGACTCTTACCGTTCGAGCTACCACCCCACTGGTTTATAAAGTCGAAGAAAACAAAGTTTCTTATGAGGTCGACCTTCGAACATGGACATGTTGTTCTCGTGAGTTTGATTTGGATCTGATTCCATGTCGTCATGCTTGCTCTAATGTGCACACCATTCAATGTTTTTTTCTATGTTGTCGTGTGCACACGGTCATAGTCGTGGGCAAGATGCACACGATCGTAACCCACGATGGGCACGATCGTGTGCTGCCATCGTGTGCATGATGGTGTGCACACGGTCATGGAAGGATGCACACGACAGCAGCAGCCCATGACCGTCGGCGAGATGCACACGATCGTAACCCACGATGGCCACGATCGTGTGCTGCCATCGTGTGCAACACAGGGCTGGTCTGGATTTACCAACTGAACCATAAACCAGTTTTCCAACAGAACATATCTGGATTAAAAAGTAAAATACATACTCATCAGTATCAAAAATACATTATCCTACACCACATCCTTGACATAATTGCTTATTGTAACAGGCATGCCGGCAATGGTTTGTCTATGTATGATTTTGTTAGTCGTTATTTCAAGAAACAAGGCTTTAGAGAGACGTATAAGGAGCATATTAATCCTATACCACATCCTGATGAGTGGAATGTCCCACCGGAGATGTCATCCATCGTTTGCTTACCTACAGAGGGGGTACGACAAGTCGGCCGACCAAAGATGAGTCGTACACGGTCTGCTGTTGAAAATTTGCCCGCAGGTGGACGGTCTCAGGTGTGCGGTAGGTGTAAAGGAACCAGCCACAATAGAAAATCTTGCAAAGCATTCGTTCCCATAGGTGGTGTGGATTTGAATATCCCTGAAGAAACTCAAGGAATGGATGAACAAACGAGGCAAAGGCGCCGGCAGAAGAAGGGGTGTACTCAAGGAATGGATGAACAAAAGAGCAATAGTTTACACCAAAAGCATATAACTTTACATAACAAAAGTTCATCACCATCACACCAAAATATCTAATGATAACTTAAAAACCACAATCACTTGGATCCTTTTTCCCCCATCTGCTGCTGTTTCTTTAGTCTTATATCATCATCTCCATGAACTTCTATTCTAAAATAACTTCTTTACTTGTCTTCTCAGAAATCTCTAAATCATCATCATCATCACCATCTAGTATGACTGGAGTGCTCGCATTGTTTTTAAATAGGCCCTGTTTCATGAAACACATTAATTCGCAGTACACACTACACATACAACAAAATCAAAAAGTTACTCTGAGCATTGAGTATCTTCCTCTCGGCCTAGTTCTGTATGGTGTGTTTGGAGGAGGTATCCTCCTTCTTCTTTTTGGTGGAGGTGCTTCGATTTCACCTAAATCGCTTTCTCGTAATCGGCCGCTCATTTCGCATATTTGATTGTAATGGATTTTAACTGATTTTAATTGATTAAGGTTTATAGTGAAAAGGGGGGACTACGGTTCAGGTATTTCACTCTCGGTCCATGAAGATGAGCTTATATTGAAAGAGGGGGGGACCCACAATGGGATTTTATAATAAAATAATTTGATGCTGCCCTTTGTAGTGCATATGATGGTGCACACGATGGGCACGATCGTGTGCTCCGATCATGTGCCACGTTGGCAACCAGGTGTCACGGTGTCTACGGTGTCAAATTGGCACTATATCCACGTGTGCACACGCTAGTGCACACGGTCGTGCCCACGATGGGACACATGATCGTGTGCACAAGAACATCAACAATTTTCACCAATTTCTCAAATTACTCGTCAATTTAGGTGTTATTACTTATATATTAACAAGTATTTGATAAGGATACACTTATTTAAAAATTTATTGATTGAATTAACATAATATATTGCATATCATGTGTATTCTATATGTTCTCAATGTATTCGTTCGCAAGGATAAGTTCATCATCTGTATGAAATATCTCATATACTAATGAATTACACGAAATGACAAATACGAGTTTGTATAAGAAGTTATATAGTAATTAATGTTTGGACAAGCAATTTTAGAATCACAAAATATCCTTCTAGATAACACAATAAATCAAATTGGCAAAAATACCAAAAGTTCATGTGCATACGATGTTGCACACGGTCGTGCCCACGATGGGACCCACGGTCGTGTGCACAAGAACATCAACAATTTTTACCAATTTCTCAAATTACTCATCAATTTAGGTGTTGTTACTTATATATTAACAAGTATTTGATAACGATACACTTATTTAAAATGTTATTGATTGAATTAACATAATATATTGCATATCATGTGTAGTCTATATTTCTCAATGTATTAGTTCGCAAGGATAAGTTCATCATCTGTATGAAATATCTCATATACTAATGAATTACATGAAATGACAAATACGAGTTTGTATAAGAAGTTATATAGTAATTAATGTTTGAACAAGTAATTTTAGAATCACAAAACATCCTTCTAGATAACACAATAAATCAAATTGACAAAAATACCAAAAGTTCATGTGCCCACGATGGTGCACACGGCCGTGCCCACGATGGGACCCACGGTCGTGTGCACACGATGGTGCACACGGCCATGCCCACGATGGGACCCACAGTCGTGTGCACACGATGGTGCACACGGCCGTGCCCACAATGGGACACATGGTCGTGTGCACACGGTCATGGCAGCCATCGTGGGCACACGACAGCAGCAACCCATGACCGTGGGCAGGTTGCACACGATCGTAACCCACGATGGCCACGATCGTGTGCAGCCATCGTGTGCAACACAGAGCCAAAACTGTCTAATGGCAACATAAAGATTTAACAACACAACACATTAATCTTGCCAAAACTGTCTAACGACAACATAAATATTTAACAACACGACACATTAATCTTGCCACAACACAGCACACCACAAACCATTTTACATGTCTAACGACAACATAAAGATTTTAGCAGCTAAACCATATCGATATTTCTTAATATATTTTTCATTAAGTTCCTTGATTTGGTGCCTTGCTGCTGGGTTTGCATAGACGAGTTGATTCAAGTACATGCACACGAAGGGGCCACAACTATGATTGTCGTTTTGTATGAATTGTAGCTCTCGTGGCATAATTTTGAAACTCATCTCCGTGTCATACTTCTTCTTCGATTGGTTGTTTAGCCAGTACCCAGATTGAGCTAGCACACGAGGCATCAGATGAGTAATCAGTCGCAGTTGGTTGAATCGGTATCGACCATCTTGGTGTTGGTGTGACAAGGAATCGTACAACTCCACGGTCCATGTTATGAGGTCAATCTTGATATTCACCTGGTGGCTCTAGTCGAGGCAACAAATGGCAATGATCTGTTGAAACAAAATATGTAATCATATAAGATCATCACATCAAACATAACGAATCATTTATAAATAAAAATTTCAAACTTACTTCGTTGCAATTTGACCATGGAACTGCATGTGGTGTATCAAGACCTGTCATGTAGTCCTCGATGCATTTAGGAATTTCCAATCCCTGTAAACCGGCTTCCCTTTCACCTTGATACCAAGTGGATCATTCGGATGGAGTCTTGCAAACTCGTTGGCCAAAACTAACTACAAAAAGCCAAACCATAAAATAAAAAAAATCCACATCACACCAATGATATACAAGCGAGTAAGTTATAGAACTTACGTAAAATTGGGAGCCGGAAAGTACAGTGCCAACTCTACCGACACCAACACTACGGACTCCCCTCCGAAGCCTCGCTCGAGTCGCAAACACATAAAAATCTATCACCTCGGCATCAAAGTCCTCACGGCTAGACTCTATCCGGTCAAATAACGTCTGGGTGGGAGCATGCCCAGTCTCCAAACACCGGACAATAGCATCACGTGGATGCTCCCTCCTAAAGTGTAGGTACAACTTCTTCAGAGCCTCGCTATCTCTTGTAGGTGCCACCACAAAAGGCTCCCGAAGAGCAGCAGATGGTCGACTCACTCGCGGTGGAAGACTACGCTCACCCAACTGCTGCGTCCCGACACTCTCACCATCTTCATCACCCTGAGTATCCCTCTCACAACTATAACGATCAGAGAGCTATACAACCTGATGCTTAATCTCAAAAATTGGCTGCTCGATCTGAAATGGAGGCTGCTGCTGAGGACCACCACCTTCACATTGAAACATCGTACTATAATTATGCTCATCCTCAAACCAGTCGAACATCGTCCCATACTGCTGAAAGGGCGCATCAAATGGCTGATACTGATGCTCATAATCAAGGGGCTACCCAGTCCGCTCAAAAGAATGATGAATCTGAGAATGATGAATGTGCTGGATCTCAGAATGGTGACTGTGCTGGACCTCAGAATGGTGACTAGGCTGACGCTGAGAATGGTGACTAGGCTGATGCTGAGAATGATGACTAGGCTAACGCTGAGAATGGTGATTGTGGGCTGCACCTGTAATAATCGTACCTTTTACTGGTTATAATTATGAATTCATGAACTTTGTGGTTTGGTTCGTAAATTTTTTCGAATATTGGTATCATGTGTTTGATTCGAGATTGAGCCTGTATGTTGTGTTTCTTGTTAGTATTCCGCTAATATTCGTTATCGCTGTGTCGAACCGCTTGTATCGCTTCTGCAACCCAGGATTAGCGTACGCTAATTTATATGGGTAGCGTACGCAACGGATGTTGTAGGCTAGCGCGCGCTACTACAGGTAGTTACGCACGCTAACTGGCAGTATGGGACAGTCCAGATGGCACTGGACTGGGACAAGAATCGAGCTAGCGCACGCTAAGGCAACATAGTAGCGCACGCTAGGGGAACAAGTAGTGCACGCCACTGTTGGGTGATAACGCGCGGTAAGTGGCCCGGACAGTAAGGACAGTGAGGTCTGGACTTTGGCCAGACCAACAGGTAACGTGTGCTAAGACGGTCGTTGCGTGCGCTAACTCGTCGGTCGTAGCGCACGCTAGTCGGTAGTAACGCATGCTACCGGGATGGACAGAAGGGTTTCTGAACAAGGCAGAAGGTTCTGGACTTAGACTGGACACCAGATAGCGCACGCTAAGGCGGAAGTTGCGCGCGCTAACTCGGCGGTACAGCGCACGCTAACTCGATTGAGTAGCGCACGCTAACTCGATTGAGTAGCGCACGCTGTCGGATGTGGTGCACACCCGGCTCGAGTGCAGGCGGAAGGGTGCAGGCTGCAGACCTAGGCCAGGCGGCATGCTATTCGGTAAGCATTAGCGCGCACTAAGGCGCACTTATATAAATACATGTGTTGCGGTCAACACTTGTCATTTTTCACCTTCTTTCTTCTTCTTCGAGCTTCCAGACGACATCAAGGCTGTGTAGGCGAGGGTTTCGGCGGAGCACGGTTGAAACTCAAATCTTTTCAACTTCAAGTAAAGATCTATCAATCCTACACCATCTTCACCAAGGAATTGAGGTAATCTTTCCGTAGAACCCTAACTTTGGGGAAATTTGGGGGTTTTGGGGATTTCGTTTCTCCAACCATTTTAGCTCCAAATTTATGATGGATTATAGTTGAAAATAGTTGCATAAGTATGATTTCATGATTTCCTCAAGGTTTTGGGGACTGATTCCAAACCTTCTTTTGTAAATCGAGCAAAACCCATTATGCCCTCGTAGTGCTCGATTAAATGGTCCTAAGGGTAGAACCTAGGATGGATTTTAGTGTTTTCCAACAAAATTGTAAATGATTGAGCCTCAATGTTTGTTAGGAGTGGGATTTGGAAGATAGTTCGGACCGTAGCCTTGTTCGTTGTTGTTCCTTTGAGAGTAAGAAAGTCTAGGCAAGTACTTTATTGCATTAGTTTATGTCATGCATTTCTACGATGGTTTTGTGAATGATGAGAGTTGAAAGGTTATTCTCGGGTACTCTCACTCGGGGATTGACTCGACGGGGTCACACGGGGACCTGGTGGCTTAGCGGCTGGACCGGGTCACGAGAGATACTTTGAGTGGACATCCTCACCTAGGGTTGCTCTACGGGGCACACAGGGACTTGGTGGCTTGAGGGCCGAACCGGGTCGCGAGGATCGTCGGAGTGTTTTTACTGGTGATCGATATTGATATTCCGGAATATCGCGAATTGAACTGTTTTGGATTTTGAAATATTTTGGAAATGCCTGTGGATTAAAATAATTGTAATACTGTACTTGCACTAGCGGTTGTGACTAACCCCATTGTTGGGGTGGAATGTTTTGTACATTTCAGGTATTTCTCGAGGGACAGGAGCCCCCATGTGGCGCACATGGAGTTGACAAGCACACTGGATGTTAGAGAGCTCGTATCAGTCGTTGTATTTGTGATGTTTGATTCAGTTTTATATATTTTATTATGGTTGGTTTTGAGTTGTATTTTGTCGTGTAATGTTTGCGTTCAGTGATTGATGTTGAAATATACTATTTTGGCCGCGGCCGAGGCCTAACTCATGTTTTGTATCCTTTGTTGGACTGTTATGTCGTGGTTATTATGTATTGGATTGTGGTTTAATCCCGTGTGTCGTCAGCCTGGCGGGACCTTTGTGTGTCCTGTGGCGTGTAATAACCCAAAGTGAAATTGGGGTGTTACATTTATGGTATTGGAGCCTAGGTTTCGGAAATACCTAGGCCTTTGGTCATTGGGTTGTCAAGTCGTTAGAGTCACATAAACTGATCGAGCTCAACACCGTGTGTTGCTGTCGAGCCGTGTAACCCATGGTGGTAAGACTCCTTAACTCTCTTTGTGCCTTGTCGCTTTCATAGTAGGGTAGATTTAAATTCCTTGGATTGTGAACTGTTCTGATAATTTTAATCCTTCTATATCTCAGTATGTTGAGAGGCCGTGGCGGACGTGGATGCGGCAGAGGCCATGTTCGTGGTACCGCTAACGAATCTGGCACACATTCTAATGATGCATCTGATTCGGCATCCCATACGGATCCGAACACCGCTTCTCTGAATCCGAGCGGTCAGCCAGATCCTACTGTAAGTCAAGAACCGTCGGCTGACACTAATGTGAATGCCGGCATAGCTGCTATACTCCAGCAGGTAGCAGCACAATTAGTCAAGTTGAATGAATCCGGGCATCATGATCAACCGACAGATGAGAGTAAATGGCTTCACGGAGTGATGAAAATGCAACCTCCTCGTTTTACTGGTGCGTCTGATACGTTGGGCTGAGAAGGATGGTTGTTTCAGTTTGGCAGGATTTTTGACGCCGTTGCGTGCCCCGAAGAGAGAGATGGGTCCTTATTGTACAGTATTTCCTTGACAAGGAGGCTGCGGATTGGCGGGAAGCTGCGAAACCTACGGATCGTGTGGCCACTTGGGCCGAGTTTAAAGCTGCGATATAGGAAGAGTATTGTCCTTGGCCAATTAAAGAAAAACGAATTGCAGATTTCTTTACGGCAACACCTCAAGATGTACCTGTCACCGAGGCCATTGTTACGTATAATCAGCAACTGAATCATGTTCGTGAGCAAGTAAGGACCGAAGCGGATAAAATCCGTTACTTTGATTTGAGAATGAAGCCCAGGATTCGTGAGGCTATGGCAGGTTTCAGATGCGTTACGTTGAAGAAATATCAGGATCGTGTTTTGGCTATCGAGATGGTCATTTATGCGTCAAGGTCGGGTACCGAGATGAAGAAGCCGAAGACGACTGGTGGTTTTTCGGGAAGTAAGAGTGGTGGATTTCACAAATATCAAGCTTCTCACTCCGCTATTGGGAAATCTGTTCAGCAAGCTAGTAGTGCTCCGAGTTTATGACCGGGCCAGTCTTCTGCCTTTGGTAGAGGACAATGTTTCAATTGTAATCAAACAGGCCATCAGTGTCGAGAGTGTCCACTTCCTCCCGTTATTTGTTTCACATGCGGTCAAGCCGGTCATCGGGCGGCTCATTGCAGCGCCACGGTTGTTAAGCGGCGAGTTCGGCCCCAACTCTGAGTGTGAACCCGGGTACTACATCTAATCAGTCGCAACAGACTTTGGGACATAGAAGAGGTCGAGGCCGGTTGGATCGTCAAGCTGCATCGAGTGTGGGTTCGGTACAGCCAAGAGTGTACCAGATGAGGCGTGCGAACGACACAGAGGCTCCGGTAGCTGCAGGTATCACGCAAATACTTTCTCAACCTCTATCGGTATTATTTGATTCGGGAGCTACCCATTTGTTCATTGCTCTTGATTGTGTGAAACGTTTGGGTCTTGGGTGTTTGATTGAGTGTGAACCATTCGTAGTAAGTACTCTTAGTGGAGAGCATTTGATTGGGAACCAAGAGATTAAAAATTGTCTCGTGCATATCGGGAGTCGAGATTGGCCTTCAGACCTCATTGTGGTAGATCTGAAAGGAGAGGACGTAATTCTGGGAGATGATTGGTTAAATCGTCATGGTGCTATCATGAACTACCGAACGCGAACTATTTCTATAATAGCGGAAGATGGTGTCGAGCACACTTTCTTGGGTCATAAACCGGGTAGTTCAGGTGGAGTGATTTCCGCCGTTAAGGCGATAAAATTGTTGAAACAAGACTGTATTGGTTATTGGTGTTACGCCATGAGCATAAATGACAATGAAGCCGATTTATTGTCAATTCAAGTTGTGAATGAATACCCAGATGTATTTTCGGATGATCTGCCGGGATTACCTCCGTCTAGAGAGGTAGAGTTTCCTATTGATCTTATGCCAAGCACAGCACCTGTTTCCCGAGCGCCGTATCGTATGGCGCCCTCCGAGATGTTAGAACTGAAGAAACATTTGGGCGAGCTTCTGGATAAAGGGTACATCCGACCTAGTGCATCACCTTGGGGTGCGCCGGTCCTCTTCGTTAAAAAGAAGGACGGATCGTTCCGTCTATGCATTGATTATCGGGAATTGAATAAGTTAACCATTAAGAACAAATATCCTTTACCTCGGATAGATGATTTGTTCGACCAACTTCAGGGTGCCACATTTTTCTCTAAAATTGACTTGCGATCGGGATATTACCAGCTGAGGATTCGGGATTCTGACATTCCGAAGACTGCCTTCCATACTCGGTACGGCCATTACGAATTTGTGGTTATGCCATTTGGCCTAACCAACGCTCCTGCCGTGTTAATGCCGTTGATGAACAAAGTTTTCATTGACTATCTTGATAAATTTGTGGTCGTTTTCATTGATGATATTCTTGTCTACTCCCGGAATGAGGAAGATCATGATGAACATCTCTGAATGGTGTTGAACACTTTGAGAATGGAGAAACTTTACGCTAAATTCTCAGAGTGCGAATTCTGGCTTAAAGAGGTGACATTTCTTGGTCATATCATTTCGGTTGATGGAGTTCGGGTGGATTCCCAAAAGATAGCTGCCATTGTTGAGTGGGAACCACCTAGGAGTGTGAAGGAGACCCGAAGTTTTCTAGGGCTTGCCGGCTATTATCGCAGATTCGTCGAAGGATTTTCAAAAATCGCTCGACCACTTACTCAATTGCTCCAGAAATCTCAGAAATTCGAGTGGACAGACGAGAGGCAAAATAGTTTTGATGAACTTAAACGACGATTAACCTTGGCGCCCGTGTTATCGTTACCTCAGGGCACTGATGATTTCGAAGTGTACAGTGATGCTTCCGGACTTGGATTGGGTTGTGTTTTGATGCAGAGAGGTAGAGTAATTTCATATGCGTCCCGACAATTGAAACCATATGAAATAAATTACCCTACCCATGATTTAGAGTTATCGGCGGTTGTATTCGCGCTAAAAATTTGGAGGCATTATCTTTATGGTTCTTCGTGTAAAATCTACACGGATCACAAAAGTCTAAAATATATATTTAGCCAAAAGGAGCTAAATATGAGACAACGTCGATGGTTGGAGCTGATTAAGGATTACGATCTTGAAATTTTATATCATCCAGGAAAAGCTAATGTGGTAGCGGACGCATTAAGTCGGAAACCCGTAGCCCTCCAAATGCTGAGTATGCTTACATCTCAAGACGAGATCCGTCGAGACATAATTAGGCAAGATATAGAGATTTGGCTTCAGAAAGTTCAAGGCCAATTATGTACTTTGGAGATCACGTCGTCTTTGATCAACGAAGTCAAGTCTAAGCAATTTGAGGATCCGTTACTAGTCCAGCTAAGAAAGGATGTGATGGGAGGAAAATCTCCCGGATTTATGATTCAGGACGATGGTGTTTTAAGGTTTAGAGGTATACTTTGTATACCTGCAGACGTCGAGCTTAAGCAGACCATATTGAGGGAAGCGCACACTACACCGTATTCTCTTCACCCCGGTACAAGTAAAATGTATAAGGACGTGAAGAATAACTATTGGTGGAGCAATATGAAAAATGATGTTGAAGAGTTCGTGTCGAAATGCTTGACGTGTCAACAAGTCAAGATTGAACATCAACGGCCAGCGGGGTTGCTTAAATCGCTACCAATCCCAGAATGGAAATGGGAGGATATAACGATGGATTTTGTCACCAATATGCTGAGTACGCGAACAGGGATGAACATGATTTGGGTTATTGTCGATCGACTAACCAAGTCAGCTCACTTTATGGGAATTAAGGATAATTGGGGCCCCGATAAACTAGCTCGTGTATTCATCGCAGAAATTATAAGATTACACGGGACTCCTAAGAGCATTACTTCCGATCAAGACGGTAGATTTGTGTCGCACTTTTGGCAATCCGTTCACCGAGCTTTAGGGATGGAACTGAGGCTCAGTACATCGTACCATCCTCAGACTGATGGGCAGTCTGAACGGACAATTCAGACCCTCTAGGACATGCTGCGAGCATTTGCCCTAAATTGGAAGCATGACTGGGAATCGCACTTGCCACTAATCGAATTTGCCTACAATAATAGTTGGCACGCGTCGATTAAGATGGCACCGTTTGAGGCTCTATATGGACGGAAATATAAGTCACCATTGTGTTAGGATGATTCCTCTGAACTGATTGGGACGGAGCCGGATATGTTAGTGTAGACCCGGGAAAAGATTTCTTTGATTCGCGAGAAGCTTTTGGCCGCCCAAAGCCGACAGAAGTCATATGCCGATAATCGACGTCGACCGCTAGAGTTTGAAGTCAGCGATCATGTGTTGATAAAAGTATCGCCAACCCGGGGAGTTTATCGCTTTGGGAAGAAGGGTAAACTCAGTCCGAGATATGTTGGGCCATTCGAGATTATAGAACGAATTGGCGAACTTGCTTACCGCGTGGGCCTTACGCCTTCACTGGGTCATGTGCATAATGTATTTCATGTTTCGCAGTTGAGGAAATACGTACCAGACCCTAAGCATATCATATATTTTGGAGAGATTGAATTGAATTCCGATATCACCTTTGAGGAAAAACCAATCCAGATTTTAGAGCGTCGGGTAAAACAACTTAAGCGTAAGGTTATCCCTTTGGTCAAAGTTTAATGGTCGAGACATGGATCGGAAGAAGCCACGTGGGAGACAGAAGAGCATATGAAGTCTAGATACCCCGAATTATTCACTTCGTAAGTTTCGGGATGAAACTTATTCTTAGGGGGAGAGAATGTAATAATCGTACCTTTTACTGGTTATAATTATGAATTCATGAACTTTGTGGTTTGGTTCGTAAATTTTTTCGAATATTGGTATCATGTGTTTGATTCGAGATTGAGCATGTATGTTGTGTTTCTTGTTAGTATTCCGCTAATATTCGTTATCGCTGTGTCGAACCGCTTGTATCGCTTCTGCAACCCAGGATTAGCGTACGCTAATTTATATGGGTAGCGTACGCAACGGAAGTTGTAGGCTAGCGCACGCTACTACAGGTAGTTACGCACGCTAACTGGCAGCATGGGACAGTCCAGAGGGCACTGGACTGGGACAAGAATCGAGCTAACGCACGCTAAGGCAACATAGTAGCGCACGCTAGGGGAACATGTAGCGCACGCCACTGTTGGGTGATAACGCGCGCTAAGTGGCCCGGAAAGTAAGGACAGTGAGGTCTGGACTTTGGCCAGACCAACAGGTAGCGTGCGTTAAGATGGTCGTTGCGTGCGCTAACTCGTCGGTCGTAGCGCATGCTAGTCGGTAGTAACGCACACTACCGGGATGGACAGAAGGGTTTCTGAACAGGGCAGAAGGTTCTGGACTTAGACTGGACACCAGATAGCGCACGCTATGGCGGAAGCTGCGCGCGCTAACTCGGCGGAACAGCGCGCGCTAACTCGATTGAGTAGCGCATGCTGTCGGATGTGGTGCACACCAACTCGGCTGGGCAGAAGGGTCTGGGCTGCAGACTTAGGCCGATAGCGCACGCTATTCGGTAAGCGTTAGCGCGCACTAAGGCGCACTTATATAAATACATGTGTTGCGGTCAACACTTGTCATTTTTCACCTTCTTTCTTCTTCTTCGAGCTTCCAGACGACTTCAAGGTTGTGTAGGCGAGGGTTTCGGCGGAGCACGGTTGAAACTCAAATCTTTTCAACTTCAAGTAAAGATCTATCAATCCTACACCATCTTCACCAAGGAATTGAGGTAATCTGTCCGTAGAACCCTAACTTTGGGGAAATTTGGGGGTTTTGGGGATTTCGTTTCTCCAACCATTTTAGCTCCAAATTTATGATGGATTATAGTTGAAAATAGTTGCATAAGTATGATTTCATGATTTCCTCAAGGTTTTGTGGACTGATTCCAAACCTTCTTTTGTAAATCGAGCAAAACCCATTATGCCCTTGTAGTGCTCGATTAAATGGTCCTAAGGGTAGAACCTAGGATGGATTTTAGTGTTTTCCAACAAAATTGTAAATGATTGAGCCTCAATGTTTGTTAGGAGCGGGATTTGGAAGATAGTTCGGACCGTAGCCTTGTTCTTTGTTGTCCCTTTGAGAGTAAGAAAGTCCAGCCAAGTACTTTATTGCATTAGTTTATGGCATGCATTTCTGCGATGGTTTAGTGAATGATGAGAGTTGAAAGGTTATTCTCGGGTACTCCCACTCAAGGATTGACTCGACAGGGTCACACGGGGACCTGGTGGCTTAGCGGCTGGACCGGGTCACGAGAGATACTTTGAGTGGACATCCTCACCTGGGGTTGCTCGACGGGGCACACAGGGACTTGGTGGCTTGAGGGCCGGACCGGGTAGCGAGGATCGTCGGAGTGTTTTTACTGGTGATCGATATTGATATTCTGGAATATCGCGAATTGAACTGTTTTGGATTGTGAAATATTTTGGAAATGCCTGTGGATTAAAATAATTATAATACTGTACTTGCACTAGCGGTTGTGGCTAACCCCATTGTTGGGGTGGAATGTTTTGTACATTTCAGGTATTCTCGAGGGACAGGAGCCCCCATGTGGCGCACACGGAGTTGACAAGCACACTGGATGTTAGAGAGCTCATATAAGTCGTCGTATTTGTGATGTTTGAGTCAGTTTTATATACTGTATTATGGTTGGTTTTGAGTTGTATTTTGTCGTGTAATGTTTGCGTTCAGTGATCGATGTTGAAATATACTATTTTGGCTGCGGCCGAGGCCTAACTCGTGTTTTGTATCCTTTTTTGGACTGTTATGTCGTGGTTATTATGTATTGGATTGTGGTTTAATCCCGTGTGTCGTCAGCCTGGCGGGACCTTTGTGTGTCCTGTGGCGTGTAATAACCCAAAGTGAAATTAGGGTGTTACAGCACCAGAGACTGAGTGACGTGGAGGGTCAGGAATCCTCCGCTGGGAGCTGCTAACAGATGCAGAATGATGAGGCCTATCGGGAAACCTGTCATGGCTCCCAGCTGAGTAGTGCACCGGGCTCCTAGAACGTCTATGCGTAGGTCTAAAGAAATCTACGATCCCTGAAAGCACCCGGTGAGAAACTCGAGCAATAAATCCTATCTCAGACTCGTCGTACAAGATCGCCTTCAAACGGAGATCGAAGTACTCATCCCTACTCGTGTCCTGGGTGTGGTCCGGACAAGGAAGTCCGTGGACACAACACACCCTCTCTGGCTGTCTCTCTTGGTCCGATGTCTCTGCACCATCTACTTGTAATATCCGGAATTTCTACAGCGTGGTTTAATATTATTTTATCCGAGTTATATTGTACAGCGTGGAATATGTACAATATGGATAAAATAAATGAAGGACTGAGACATCTGTATCGGTATAATTGTCGTGCTTGGTCAGACTTGTGGTTAACCGAGATATTGTTGAGTCGTTGGGTTTGTGAATTGGTTCTATCGATTGTTGATTCTTACCGATCAATACTCTAATCATTTTTATCATTTGTGTCGATCATGTCGTGATACATTCGTGTATCATTGTGGTCATGCATTTGTGCATTGTTGTTGTCATGTATTGTGTACTGTTGTTTTGTGCAGTTGTGCATTGTTGTCATATGTCCACCTCATGTTGGTCCGACGGGATCATCGGGGGATCTATGCTAGCGTGCGCTTATAATTCTAGTGCTGTGTCGAGTATTTTCTAGAGTTGGGACATGTGCCAGTATCACGGGGAATCATCGGCTTCATGATCTGTAAGTACTTGGATTTTTGAATTGCATTGAGATTTATTGCCGTTCTAAGTTAATATGCTTTGAGATTCAGCAGAATATTATGCGTTACAGTATAAGGTGACAAAGTTGGGACAAGATTGATGATCTTGAGAAACTATGATTTTGGAAATCAATATGTCGGTTAAATTTTGGAAACGGAGTTGTGTATTCGGGAGAAGAACTGTGGATTGTTGAGAAGAACATGTAGTCATGTTAGTACATTTTGAGATACATGAACTGTTTTTGAGCATTTGAAAATGATACTTTTCAAAATGAATGTTCTACGGAAAATGTTTTTGGGCCGAGACCCAATCGATTTTGAAATAGTTTTGTAAATCAGGACTTGAGGTCTAAAAAGGGGTTTTATACTTTTTAAACTTATTGTAATGCGGAACGAGATATGGTTTGAGACCCTAATATTTAAAAAGGCTTTTCCATGTTTTCTAAAACTCCCGATATTTGTAACACTTTACCAATCGTTTATCTATTTGATTACCACCTTTCGGAGTTTTGGCTTACTTGTTCAAATGAGACTTCTCAGGTAGTCTTTCGTTGTGTTTGATTTATTGATCATTCAATGTTTTGTCATAGCATGGTTGAGGTGATCCAGGATGGTTAATGGTTGACGCCGCGAGTCATATGTGGAAAAGGAGTTCTTGTCGGAGTCTATACATTAAGATCTTGGAACTCTATCGTGTGGTTTTCCGATGGAATGTCAGAGAATTTGGTGACAAACCGAATTGGTATACAGGAGTATGGATGTGCTCAATCATTTGCATAGTTTTCATTTTAAAATTCCAAAATTGTGTGGACTCGAAGGAAATTGTTATCGAATACTTGGCATTAGCGAGCCAGTTTAAATTTTTCGAAAATTGATTTCGTGGTCTTGCGAAAATTTATGTTTTGAATTTTGAAATTCTTGAAAGAACTTTCGAAAATTTGTCTTCTTGACAAGATTACATGATTTCAAATTGGTTTTGAAAATGTAACTCATATATATACACATTTAGTGCATAGTGCATATCATGGTGAAGTTATGAGTGTGACTCACGAACTGGATAAGACATCAGTATGGTACGATGAATAGAGATTCGAACTTCAATATGGTAGTTTGATTATCCAGGGATGATCGGTTGATCGATCAGATAAGAAAAATATGCTGCGTATTGTAGATTGGGTATAGTATATGATTTTGGAACTTCGGGTTTTGGGAAATCGGGACATATGTGCTATGTGATTCTATTGGTATGGTAGTATTGCGATTTTATCATAGTGATTTTTGAATGATTTCTGTGTAAGTGTAGATTTGGGGTGGTGACTCCATGCTGGTTGTTTTGGATATTGAGTGGTCGTTCCCACTCCATGTATGATTGGATATGTTCGTCGGCTTGTGATTGGTTGTTTGTATGCCGAGGAGTATGTTCACTAGTCGGGTATGTTTATTGAGATCCACTGTATGTGATTGGTGTGTCGTTTTGAGAACTTTATTCGTTCGTATATCGGTTTTTGTGGTTCTGTGTTGATCGTGTTGGAGCTTACCATGTGAGGGTATTCTAGATTGTTGTTGCTCTTTCATTGGTCATATTGGAGTTTATCATGATGATGATATTTTCGATTGTGTTTTGACCTCTGGTTGGTCATATTGGAGTTTATCATGTTGATGATATTCTCGGCTGCGTTTTGACCTTTGGATTGGTCGTATCGGAGTTTATCATGTCGATGATATTTTCGGTTAATTTATTGGTTGATCATTGCTAGTGATAATCTGAGCGTTCAGATTTTGTGTCGATGTTTCGGGATTCGTTGCCATTGTGTTGGGCAGTTGTTTCACAGATGTATCGTATATTATTCGTTTTATCAGAATTGGGACGTGATTGTGTAATCAGACAGACAGGATTTGACACGGATAGATTATTTCATTCGAAGATGATATATTTTGTTAAGACTCATGGAATTGTGATCGTAAGCGTATTGAGACTTTACAGTGAAGTCACTTGTTAGTATCTCAGGAGATCGTCGACTTTGCGCATTTGTAAGTATACTATTTTGATTATTCGTTAATGATGATGATTGATCATTGTTGTGATGGTTTCGAAATATTTTGGTTGAACGATTTGTTTGTTTTCTATGACGGATTGCAAGTTTCGAGGATGAAACTTATTTTAAGTGGTGTAGTATATAATATCCGAAATTTCTACTACTGTGGTTTAATATTATTTTATCCGAGTTATGTTGTACATCGTGGAATCTGTACAGTATGGATAAAATAAATGAAGGACTGAGACATCTGTATCGGTATAATTGTCGTGCGTGGTCAATAATTGCAGTTGAGGATATTGTGTATCGTATGAGAATATTGTTGGTAGAAGTATATGTATTCGGTATGCCGTATGTTCGTATTCTGTATGTCGAGACGTTGGACAAGAATAGCTTAAAATGGCTAAATATAGCCTTGTTAGTGCATGCTAATATTCATGTATAGCGCACGCTATCGTACAGGTTTAGCGCACGCTAAAGGTAAAAGGCAGCGCACGCTAGTACAGACCAGATCGGAGAGAATCTATGTGTGGACCCGGTCACTTTCGGCGCCTGTGCCGACAAGGTCAACGGATGTTTGTTGTGAAGGGTTAGCGCACGCTAATGCATATTGTTAGCGCACGCTAACATCAGATCGGTCCAAAAGGAATCTTATCCTAGTCAGAGTTGTCGGTGTGTGGACCTGTCTTCGGAGCATACAGACAAACGAGTCAACTATGAGTAGCGCACGATATGATCAGAGACTAGCGTACGCTAAATAGAGGAGATTACGTACGCTATTGCATGGGCATTGCGTACGTAACTCATTGTACGAAGCAAAATAGTCGCCTCTGGACCATGATAGCGCACGCTACTAAGGAAAAGTAGCGCACGCTAATAACAGTCAGTATATATATGATTGCAGATGTGAATTATGTTCATTCGGCCATTCCTTCCTTTATTTGGAGAGAGAGAGAGAGTTTTTAGAGAGAAGTTTGAGATTCCAAACACTGAGAGATGATGATCTTTAACAAGATTAAGCTGAGGAACATGAATTAAAGTCTTGTTCTTGAAGTTATTTATGATTCTTGGAATGAAGTTGATTATTCTCCTTCATGGTTCGTCGAATAGACAGCGGTAAGCGTAATCACTCTTCATCTTTGGATTTCGTTTTGGATTGAATGTTGACATTCTTGAGTTGATGATTATTACATAAACAAGTTGACAATCATGATTATGAGATCGATTACCAGAGTATGATGATATTAATATGATTCGTGTGATTTGAATTGTGTAGTTCGTTTTCTTGAGATAAGTTGGTTAATCCTCATTCTCCTTTGCGGATGTTGATGTCATTTCTGATGATTAATCTCTGTAATGTGAGGTTATGGAAGTATTGTTAGGGTTCTTGGTGTTCATGATGTTGATATTTGACGAAGAAGATGATATGTGAATATATGAATTGGATTAAGAGTTGGATGATTGTCTATATGTTAAAGGCTATCAAATTTCATTGTTTTGATAGCTATGAACATGGTTTAGCATCACTTAGTGTTCTTGATAATCACAATATGTTGATCGGCATCTAAAATGCATGCAACTGCATGTCATTAGCGCACGCTAGTGTTAATGGCTAGCGCACGCTAACGGGAGCGACTTAGCGCACGCTACGTTAAGTGATTAACGTGCGCTAAGTCAACAGGCAAGGTAGTATATTCTGTTTCGGTTATGAATTCGTGATCGTTTAAGTTGATTTGATCAGACTTGTGGTTAACCGAGATATTGTTGAGCCGTTGGGTTTGTGAATTGGTTCTATCGATTGTTGATTCTTATCGAACTTGTTGTTTATCGAATTACTGTAATAGGATGAGAATATTGATCGGTGATTATAACCATGTGTTGCGATCGAGTTCGAGGATGTTCGTGAATTGCTTTGGTCAGGACTGAGGAACTTGTAGATGACGGTAATGGATTTGGTAATAGCTTCCTCGTCGTTGTATCGGTATCGATGTAAGTTATTACTTACTCAGTTTATAATATTTAATGAATGGTTTCCATTTCATTCGTTTATAATTCGTATAGCAATGTTTATAATCATAATCACAGGAGATTTGGGATTATAAATCGTATTCGAGTTTTGGGAATCTAAATCATAATGTATATGATTTACTTTTGTTATTGGTATACTTGTATATCGAGGATGTATTGTGATTAAGACGAAGATATGAATTATCTGCAATCCGTGATACTTTGGACCGTCAAGTATTGAGGATAATGGTTCGTGATGGTTTATATATTGAGATCGCTCTCGAAGGACTCGGGGCAAGTACTCTAATCATTTTTATCATTTGTGTCGATCATGTCGTGATACATTCGTGTATCGTTGTGGTCATGCATTTGTGCATTGTTGTTGTCGTGTATTGTGTACTGTTGTTTTGTGCAGTTGTGCATTGTTGTCATATGTCCACCTCGTGTTGGTCCGACGGGATCATCAGGGGATCTATGCTAGCGTGCGCTGGATCATCGGATGGGGTTTTCACCTCGGGTTGGTCTGACGGGATCATCGGGGGATCTAGGCAGTGAACGCTGGATCATCGGATTGCCATGTATTGTTGTTGTGCATATGTATATTATGGGTTTGCCATAGGTATACATTGTCGTTATTGTTGTGATCATATTGACGCTGTCATATGAGTATGCATTTGTAGGTCTTGTGTTAGGACCATGTCCGTATGCTGTGTTGATCTGATCTCGAATTAGACTGACGTGATTGTCATGGTATTTCATATCTTGAGGTATGTTCTGTATTTCCTTGGTACTTATCTTTGATGGACAATCGATTATCGTATTGGAATTGTCGATGTTATCCGATGGGTTGAATTGGCCAGAGTTGGTATAATTTCTGTATCGCGAGTTATGATAATGTTTTGAGAACCTTGGGTATTGTTGAGATACCGTACAAATATTTTGGTATTATCTTAATGTGTTGTTAAGGATACGAATTCGTGGATTTTCGTAAAGTTATGGCGGTAAGATTACATTAGTCGTATTCTTACTTAGTATCTCATTGGTATGTAATTATTGATGTGATGTGATGGTTATCATTGTTGGATATTATGGTTGACCCCATCGCGTGCTTTCTTTTTAGGTTCTTGGATTATCAAGCTTGTAGCGGTCGTGGAGAGATGAGCTTCCTGGAGGATATTGGCTAGGGCATGTATGTGTGTATTGAGTTTCCTGATTAGTTCTTGTATTCTGCTGCTAGAGTATTTTTAATTGTTTGCCTTTTCCGCTGCGTGAGTATTTTTAAATGGTCTTTTGGTATCTGGTAACTTGGGTTACTTTGGCAATTATTTTCTAATCTATTATGTCGGTACATGTAAGCGATAACTTAATGTATGCTTTCAAACTATTGAGTCTTGGCATTTCAGGCCTCGTGATTTCAAATGAGATTTTTACGACGATTTTGATAAACGGATTTTATTAAGTCTTCGTATGCTTTTAAAAGACAGTACTGTCATTAGCCGCTTGGACGTTTGTAAATATTTGCGAAAATTTCCTTCAGCCTTGTGAGTTCCATCTCGGGGCCCACAGCGCTGTAATATTCCTGGATGGCTCTGGGGGTGTTACACTACTAGTGGGGTACTCTGCCGGTGTCGCTTCGACACTTTATGTGCCGACTCATATGTAATTAATTTCCCAGCAGCCTTCTTCAACCTATCCATAACTTTCTTTCTCGGCATCGGTGCAGGCTCATCCTCCTTGTTCTTCACAGCTATTCTTATAGGCTTAATGAACTTAACGTCATATGGCGAGCCATTCTCAAAACTCAGGTAGTAGTACTTAGTCTCATTGCGGTAAAGAGGGAAGTACTTTGTGCTGCAAAAGTAGTCATTAAAGCATACCATTAGATGGGCAATCACATAACGTTGAAGAGATGAGTGAAGTTAGGAGAAAATACGTTTACAAATTTATGTACCTTATCGTCGAAGAAATGAGTGAAATCGCAGAACATCTTCCTCGTAGTCCACATCAAACATCGGGGGACTTGGACAGATTTATCTCGAATACAACACAATTCTCCCAATGAAGGAATCATCTCATACGACCATATCTGTAAAGCCCAAACAGGACCATAGAAGTGACAGTCCTTATGCTCTTGTCCCTCCTTCATGGCAACATTGCCTATGTAGTTAGATAAAACCCCAAAGGCATAAGAACCCTAAGGAAACATATCCCATTGCTCGAAATTCTCAACTAATACCCATACCCATGTCTCGACCATCATGTCGTCACGGCACAGGATAAAGTAGTACTATATAAGCAAATTGGCAACCTTCACATAATCTCTTATGTCTCTACCAAAATCTCGAGCATCGAACCTCTTCCGTAGAACACTAAACTTAATATTTTTGCCATGGAGTATTCTGTGAAAAATACCGTCAGACCGAAGGAGATGGTCGTCTTGTGGATGGAAGGTAGAGTTTCCAAAATGCTGTCCAGTGATCATGGCAAAATTACGGGCCGTGAAACGAATGGTCCTCCCACAAACCTGGAACCACGACTCATCCAGGGGGATTTGATCACCCTCCAATTGACGGGCAATCAAGTGATGTAGGGCAATATTTGAACTCCCATTTCTCCGAACTTTAATCAAACGCCCCAGGATCCCCTCGGTCAAACTCTCGATAGCTCGATCACTAACTGCGGAATTGCGGCCCATACTTCTTAGTGTCTCAATGATCTCTTTAAATACCGACTCCCATATGTAAATCACTTGACGTGTAACAAAGCGCAATGTAGGTCTCTTCCATACGCAACCAGTCTGCAATATAGACATACAAATCATAAGAATATGATAGAATGCTTAAGAGAACGAAAAAAAAAATCTGCCTTGCACACGATGGCATGCACACGATCGATGTCCGTCGTGTGAAGACCATTGTGTTCAACATGACGGCTCACACGACGGGCATCGATCGTGTGCAAGGCAGAAGCCTTTGATCTTCTTGCCCACGACGGCACACACGATCGACGACCGTCGTGTGTAAACCATCGTGCCCACGAAAGACCATCGTGCACACGATGGTGTCATCTTCTTCAGCACCATCGTGAGACGATGAACAACCGTCGTGGCACGATCGTGTGTGAATGAAAATACACTAACCAGCGGCTCATTGACGAATTTCTCTTCAGATGGAGTGTCACTAGCGTGTGAGGAGCTTCTGGCGTCTTCAGCTTCTCTGTCGTAGTCGGAGTTCGACATCTTCTGGCCGGCGAAAGGGTTTCACGACGGGGGTTTTTGGTTCTACGAGAGATGCAGCGAGAGAGTTTTTTGCAAGAGAGAGAAATATTGAGTTGTGGGACCGTTTAGATTATTGTTGTTTGCTTTTAATAATTTTCTCTTTTTTATGTTTTTTATCTTTTAGTGGTAGATTTTAAGGGTAATAATGTCTTTTAACGCATTTTGGTATCAAAAGATATAGTTTTATGAATGTGGATATATAACTTATTAGTTTTATGCATTGGTACTAAAAAAGAGAGATCCCAATTTAATTTGTCGAATTACAAAAACTACTTTCAAAGGAGTACCAAAGAAAATGACAAAGTATGCAAAAACAGTGACAAAACCAAAATACGGAGAATTTAAATACATACACTTCATGTGATGCTTAAATTATATTTTATGGCCATGAATCTGCTGATATTGCGTCATTGATTGTAAATAAATATATACAATATAATATGTGTATATATATATAGTGGCGCGTTTTATGCAGTACCAATATTAAATACAGTACTTTACAATATTAATTTATGCATGAGTTTTGTAATAATTATGCATGAAATATATGCATTTCGTGCATCAAAATTTCAATGCATTAAAATATGTAATATATGCATCAAAATATCGATGCATTAAAATATTAGATTATATGCATCAAATATATTGCATATTTTAATGTATTGAAATTTTGACGCACGAAATGCATATATTTCACGTAATTAATCTGGCTAAATGCGTAAATTAATCTTATGTCGTAGAACGCGCCTATATATATATAATATACACACAACTATGAGGTTTGTCAATGATGATCATAAATTTTTTAGTCTTTATGTTTATCGGTAATAATTTTATTAAGTTTTTAATTAGGATCTACGAATATCGAGTAGAAAAAATTCTCGGACTCTTCTTATGAAGAGTAAATATTATAAGACTTTAATTATGCAAGAAATCTAATAGATTTAGTTTATAAATTTAGTTAAAAGAAGCTCAGAGTCATTCTGTATATGTGACTCTAACCAAGCAGGAAATTTGGTCGATCATTTTCTTTCTAAACTTAATTTACAAAATTGAGTAACGTGATAAATTCTGTAAATTTAATTAGGGACAAAAAAAGTTCATGTAAAAAATAAAATATATTAAGAAAAGGGAATGATGTTGATGACAGTAATATGATAAATCTGTCCATTACTTTGAATTTTCAATTAGGGACATTATTTCTCTTCTTCTAAAAATAATTCACAAGAATTAGTAAAATATGAATGATGATGATATCTATTATTTAATTACGATGGAACAACAAAAAACAAATCAAAAAAAGAATGATTACAATGATATTGATTATTTAACTAGGACTGAGACCAAAGTTTTTTTCTAAAAATAATATATAGAATTTGGTAAAAGTATAATGATAATGATGATGTAATATGATATATATGAATTTAATTAATTTTTAATTATGGACGAAATTATTTGCTTCTAAGAGTAATTATGAAGATGATGTGGATTATTTAATTAGGAGTGAAAAGAGATAAAATGAATTGATAATATACTATGGAATATAGATGGATATATATAATCAAATTCACCTTACATTGGACTCCGGTCTACGGTGTAAACCCCGATCGTTTAGGTCGGAAAAAAAAAAAAAAAAAAGTCCTAATATTAATATAAAATCCAAAGTTTTTTATCAAGTGTTTCAGATTTCTTTATTTTAATAGAGAACCAGATTTGCACCATTGCCATACAAACGTTGGAAAGATGAAAGTGCTAAATAAATCAGAGTAAAATAGAAGCGAGTCCAGCCAGATAGATAATCAGTAGGTGGAGGCGAACGGACTGAAGCTCAGTGGGAACCGGTATCTTTTCCGGCAAATCTCCGGCGACATTATCACCGGAATGCGGGATGCCGGCGGATGCTCTTCTTTTGTTTTGTTCTGTGCTTCGCTTGGGCTATATACTATAGAAGCACGATAGAGGAAAATTGAAGATAGTCTGGCTGCTCACGTTGTTGGAGGTTGCAAGTAACTGTTCGTTCCTTGGTGGAGCTGACGGTTTCCGGACTTCCTGCGGTGCTTTTTCCTGCGGTTCTGCTTTCTTTGCACTTTCCCCAGCGATCTCGCTTTTCGAAGGTAAAGTAATTATTACCCGAACTTAATCTATCTTTTGATTTTCTTTTCGGTATGTCAGTTTTTTTGTTTTTTCGTTTTTTTCCCCTTGAATAGAGTTATGCCTCATTCCTTTTTTTGGGGGGGTTAATTTTGTGGTTTCCATAATAGTGTGTGTCAATTTTAAGAATATGCAATTTGTTTGGTGCTTCGATTCTGTTGTTTGATTAGAATATTTCAGGAACTTGGAAGTTCAATTTGGGATTTGTAGAGAGTGGTAACATTTTGATGTGAGATGTCATGGGGATATACACTGCAAATTATTCTTTCTGCACCATTAACCTTTTTTCGCGTTGATCTAAGCAATCTGTTCTGTACTGATATAGCTCTTTGAACTACTATTGGCCTTCTTTTATTTCATCCTCTCCCTCTATTATTTTTTGGTTCTCCCTTATCTCTGTTGTACTTCAATCATTTCTTTTATGGAAGATCAATTTTACCTTTCTTTGTCTTTGGTTTATATTTCTTTGATTTAGCTAAAAGTGTCTGTTCTTAGCATTTATCATCTTATTCTTCTTTTTCTTCAAGATATATTTTCTTGGGGTGATGAAAATGGTAATTGATGGGGAGGCATGTTTCTTAACAGGTGTTTAAATGAACGGTTTTCATCACAATGGTAACATTCACGATTTCGAGAAAATGTATCCAGGGTGCTTGGGAAGGATGGGGAACCTCTTTGAGCCCAATATAGGGGCTTCTGCGAACAGGCTGCTCAATGATAAACCACACCAGGGAGGTGCTTACTCTATCTGTTATGTGCCTATGTTCGGGAATTTTTCTATTTTTTCGCTGGTTCATCAGACAAATGATGAAGTTCTGAATGGCCTTAGATGATTTTTTGGCATGTAAAAGTTCCACATTATTCCTCTCAGGGGTGTCGACCTTGTTTTTCTCGAAGTTGTCAAGTGACTTGTACTTACCGGTTCGCAGGTTCCCTACTCTCGAGGAGCAGATCAGATGTATCAGGGATGAGTACATCTGGTGATCCAGTAGAATTAAAGGAGGTAACTTCGTCAAACTGTTATTATATCATTAGGTTATAGCCAGATCTCCCACAGATGTTTTAGAGACTCACCTTTTTTGCTAATCACAATTTGTGCTGTTGTGAGGCTTTGCAGATTGTATCAGGTTCCAATAACAGCTTCACGAACATAAAATCTAATGGAACACCGATGAAAATGCTTATTGCCCAAGAGATGTCTGCAGAAGTGGTTTCGGGACGTGATCCCCCTAATTTAGTTGCCAAACTAATGGGCATTGATGCCCTTCCTCATCGAGAACCTGACTCAACAACACAAAGAACCCACTCTAGAGTTCATCCTCGATGTAATTTGGATATCCCTATGAATTACCCAGAACAACAGAATGGATCCTTTCCCTATATGAATCCAAACGAGTGCAACGGAAGATATGAGGAGGCTGTAAATGACAGAAAGATGAATCTTGTTCGTCAGAAGTTCAATGAAGCAAAACGCCTGTCTATGGATGAAAAGCTTCGTCAATCTAACCAATTCCACGATGCAGTAGATGTTCTAAGTTCCAATAAAGACTTATTCCTCAAATATCTGCAAGAACCAAATTCAATGTACTCCCAGCAACTTCAAGGTCTTCATTCTATTCAGCCTCCTCCAGAGACCAAACGGATTACAGTTCTCAGACCTTCAAAAGTAGCAAACAGTAATGACTTTGCTGGATCCAGGTATAGAGATGAAAAAAAAATAAAAGGAGGTACCTTTGTTCGGCCAAATAAGTTGGAGAAAATCCATCCACGAAGTTCCCCTGCTGCCGATTTGAAGTATGACGAAAACTCCACTCAACCAACGCGAATAGTAGTTTTAAAACCAAGCCCTGGGAAACTACATAATGTTGAGGGTGTGGGTTCTTCACAATCAGATATGCCGAAGATATTTATGAGTGAAGAATTTTTTGGGGATGCAAAAGATAACGAGTGTCGAGAATCAAGAAAAGTGGCAAAATCAATTACACAGCAAGTGCGTGTAGAACTCGGTGAGCACCGCAGAAATGAAACATTGTTTTCTTCTGTATTCTCCTCCAATGGCTATGTAGGCGACGAAAGTTCGTCCAATAAATCAGAAATCGAGTGTCCAGATGTTAATCTCAGTGATTCTGAAATCATGCTGTCTGTATCTAGGCACTCCGGGGAGTATGCTGATAGGCTTGGTAGTCCTTACTCATCTTCATCGTTTACCCGTGTATCTTGTTCTCCAGAGTCTTCAGTTTGTAGAGAAGCGAAGAAACGTCTTTCTGAAAGATGGGCAATCATGGCATCTAACCGGAGTTATCAAGAACAGAGACATTTTCAGAGAAATCCAAGCACATTGGGTGATATGCTTGCTCTTTCCGAGACAAAGAAGGAAACTTCTCACAGGGGAAAAGGAAGTTTTTTTGAAGAACCTAGGAAATCAGATGCTCTTCTGGTTAGTGAATGGAGAAGAGAAGAAAATATGGATTACTCACCAAGAAACCTAATGAGGTCGAAGTCTGTTCCTGTGTCTTCTACCGAGTTTGGAACTAGGCTAAATGTGGATATTTCAGTTTCGGACAAGAGGAAACCAGAATCTCCTAAAAAGGACACAAAGGAAAGAAGTGTCAAGTCGTTATTCAGAGGGAAAGTTTCCAGTTTATTTTTCTCGAGGAACAAAAAACCTGGTAAAACTAAGTCTCTTGTCCCTGAAAATAAAGATGCAAATCACTTGTTTCCTGGAGAAACTTGCAGTGACAATACTGAAAGTCTAAGCGAAAATGGGTTGGGCTGTGCTTCACCTGGCCCGCTGAAGCCTAATCCAATCAGCAAACAGGGCGCAATGTCTCTTGAGGTAATGCCTAAAACTTTGGCATGAATATTTCCAAAAGTAAAGCAACTTGAACAAGAGTTGCATTATGGTAATTAAATAAATAGTTTTGACTTTGAGTTATATGTGCAATGGCCAAGTATTGGTACGGAAGGTTTGGTACAAAAAGAAATTACGGGGGTCTTCTATAAAATCTTATTATCGGCAAATATGTGCTTATAAGTTTAAAAAATGCTGTTATATGTTTAAGTTTAAACGGGGAAAGACGTATGCAGAGTATTCTTTTTCTAGTTTTATAATAGATATATATGCATTGCATTTTGGTCGTTAAAACGGGTTTTGGTTGAGATGTTCTGCTAGAATTTTTAAATGTGATTACCGGCTCGTGATTGAAGGATGTCGAAATTCTTCTTTTTCTTTAAACTTCTATTTCTATGTCATTTAGTAAAATGAAAAAGTGGAGAGCATATTACAGAGTTTTTGGGTTTTGCAGACTGGATCAGCTTTCACAGAACCTATTGCGTGCGGGAAAACAGGTGAAGACCATGATCAGATAAGTCCAATTTCAGTCTTAGATCCACCTTTCGAAGAGAACGGACATATAGCAAAAGTGCTTCCACTTTATGTTAAGCCTCATAACCAACATGGCGACGGTACATCTTTTATTTCCTTTAATTCTATCTTAAGGTTTTTCCTTATTTATCTTTTGCCCTTTTCTTCTGGAAGTTGGGTTGATATACTTTTTCTTCACACCATTGGTTCAGCAATCGAGACGCCACTTAATTTTATCGGATCGAACTTGATTGACAAATCACCGCCTATAGGATCCATAGCTCGCACCCTATCACAGGGCAATTCATCTCTAGACGCATCCTCATCGCATCCAACAAATGTAACCACACAAAAAATAGATGAAGAACAAGGGTGCTATTTCTTGGTCAAGACATTACTATCTGTGGCTGGTTTCCGTGGCGAGGTGCGACCCAACTCATTTTTGGGAAGATGGCATTCACCTGAAAGCCCATTGGACCCGTCATTAAGAGACAGCTACGTCGATGATTTAAACGACGCATTGCATGTGGCCAAGCAGAGACAGAATAGATATGTTCAGAAGCTCGTGTTCGATTGTGTAAATGAAGTGTTAGTTGACATTTCGGGATATGAATCAGATTCGCGCCAAAGAGCATTTGGGACCGATAAATGCATTCTGGACGAGGTGTGGGCACAGATGAAAGTATGGTTTTCTGGTGAGGACAAATGCGCGTCGGGTAATAAAGAAGCTGTGGTGGAGAGGGTGGTGAGCAAGGAGTTGTTGGGCAAGGGGTGGAATCGTAATTTCGGAGTGGAGACGGATAGTTTAGGGAAGGAAATCGGAGGGGAGTTGCTGGATGAGCTTGTGCAGGAGACGGTGGTCGAATTGACTGGTAGAGTCTGACTATGCTACTATATGCTTCCCTATTCTAATTTAGTTTAACTTGTATCTTTGTTTTCTTTATTTACTTCATAACATTATAATTTATGTATTATGACTTTTAGTGATAGTGGTCCCTCTAAATTTTTGGTAATGCAAATTGTTGTGAATGTGCATTGATAGATTTTGTATTTTTTTCTTGGAGGATGGAATAACCCAAAATGTTATAACTTCATGAATATTAGATGTGATGCATGTCTTTATCATTACAAAATGGTCCAGTCACTTGAGGTAAGCTTGTGCTAGCATTTAAAATACGAGATCAAATTCTAAGTTTCAGTACTCGATTTTTAAATATCTGATGCAGCGAAAACTACAGGAAAAACAACTGTGTTTCAGCGCATCAGCCGTCCTTGGAATACAGCCTTCTAAAAACTCTAGATTCAGCTGATTTAAGAATTTCAAGAAAATATCGAGAAAATTTCAATTCATTGACCATTCGAAATAAAGGTCTTACATGTATATATATATATATATATATATATATATATATATATACCCCTAGCTAAACTAGGATTAAAATTAGGAAATTAAATAACAAGTACACAAACTTTTAAAAAAATGCAATTAAGTCCCTAAAAACAGACAAATGCAAAATTGAGGGCCTAAACGATATTTTTTAGCCAAAAAGCGGCGGACTTACCGTGTAAAGGCTGAGCTCATCCCAAAAATCGCCAACAATGCCTCTTTTCCAAATAACGAAGAGCAATATAATTCACTACATCAATATCTAACCAATAATTTTTTACAACTAGACCTAATACATATTATGTCTATCATACCACATTTTGCCACATCTTATTTCTCTCTTATTTTTATCTTTAAGTTGAATATAATTAAATATAATGTAATAATACAATATCATCCAATTTTTACATCATGATTTGACATCTATAACAAAATGAAATAATTTTTAATTCTATAAAAAATAAATAAAACACAAGATCTTGAATAAAAAATGGTAAATTCAAATGAGTCCTAATGCGAGGAGGCCTTAGCTTCTTGCCACATTCAGGGCCTGCTTACTACCAGCTTAATGAAGTTTATTGGTTTCTTAAAGTTTTTTCGGACAGCTGATAATGTGTTTACCAGGAGCTTAATCAATAAGATAGCAGCTTAATGGGACAATGATCCCCCAGCTCCTTATTCGGTAAGCTATCATCTTAATGGAACCAAATGATTATTATAACTATATTGTGCAATTTATAATTGTATGGTGTTGAACTATTTTGGATATAAATATTTAATATATATATATATATATATATATATATATATCGATGGAGTAAAATGGATATTTCTGCCATTCAGACAGTTGATTCAGCAATGCAGGTAAACAGCATTTCATCTTTATCCAGACAGACAGCATAATCCAAATAGATAACTTATTTCACTCAAATCTTAATGATAAAGTTGGTAAACAGCCCCTCAGTTGATTCACAATCACACATGGCATAATCTTTATGTTAATCTGCGTGGTTATGTGTGATTTTGCTGGGTGCAAGCAAGTATTTTTTATCTTCCCATTAAGAAAAGAATATGTGCGTCAACTGGCTGTCACCTATTGAGAAAAAATCGATTTTGGTCCTTTGTAGATGTATTTGTCCGATTTTGATCCTTTATTGATGTCCTATCCGATTTTAGTCCTACAGCTTACACACTTGTCCGATTTTGGTCCTTTAAGTTTAATATTGTCCGATTTTGGTCCTGCGTCGAAAGAGTGTCAGTCGGAGAAAGGCGTGTGAACTACACTCTCCGGCTGAGGACCAAAATCAGACTGTATTATAACTTAAATGATCAAAATTGGACAGTATTTTAACTCAAAGGACCAAAATGAGACAATTATTGGGTGTTTTTTGGGATCCTCGGGGAACAGTGGCAGGTTGAATGAAAGGATTGTTCTTGCTTTTTAGTTACTGGATCAGCAATACCGATACCGACACCAACAGATACCCCTACTCCACCTTTGCATCCACAATTGTCTCAAGGCCCTTCAATTCACCAGCAACTAATTGGTGGACACAGCAACAGGAAGTTGATGCAGAATATCCGAATTGACAACGCAAAGATCCACATAAGACTATCTATTGGTACCAGAGTGATATCTACGATGCAGTTGAAAGAGACGAGGGACAATAAAATGAAGAACATCAAGCGAGGAAAGAAAGATGCAGAATAGATTGAATATGATCACTTATCATTTGACTATGCAAAATAGAGTTTGATTAATCTTGTCACAAATATCATTCTTCTTAGTCCTAGCACTTTAAGCTTCCATGTTCACACTGCTTATTACTAAGAAATATCAGTAATCTAAAGTTATTTCGTATATGGAATCATATAATGAAATTACAAAAGTAAATTATCTCATATCTAATTATTTTTATTAGGAGGCAAAGTATGCATATAATTTAGAAACAAGAAAACCCACATAGTCCAATCATCCAATACACAAAACTCAACCATTGTCTAATTTTGGTCCTTTAAGTTATAATACTGTCTGATTTTGGTCATCAACCAGAGAGTGTAGTTCACACGCCTTTTTTCGGCCGAAACTCTTCCGGCACAGGACCAAAATCGGACAATATTAAACTTAAAGAACTAAAATCGGACAGATGCGTAAGCTATAGGACTAAAATCAGACAGGACATTAATAAAGGACTAAAATTGGACACATACATTTATAGAGCACCAAAATCGGATTTTTCTCTCACCTATTCGGTGTAGGGAACAAAAATATGGTACTAAAAGAATATTTTATTATTCTTTAAAAGGGCAATAAAAGCTTGTGTACTTTTTAAATTTTGAATCTGTTCGACACTTGTCTATCATTTAATTTGTAAGTTTCAGGAATTTATTTGATCATTGATAAAAAATAAATTTATTACATGAACGTCAATTTTCTCAAATCAACTATCTTATCAACTAACTTATAAGCTAGTTGATTGATAAGCTAACCAAATTAGTTTATTAAAAAAAAAGCTATTTCTTTTTTTTATTCCACAAATATTCTTAACCTAAATTTAAAAAAAAAAAAACGCTACTATTCCTCTTTGCCTCTACCGTTACAATTCGCTCCTTCCGTCTCCTCTCAATTTTCTTGGCGCAATTTTATACAATCATTAACGATATCTTATATTATCAAGCTAGAATACTCACTAATTATTTTCTTCAACTTTTGGTGTTTCTAATGACTTTATCAAAGTTATGGTAAATAGTCCATATATAATTTAGAGTGAGTATATAGTAAAATAATTAGAGAAAAATATCATTCATTTTTAGTTAATAAAAATTAGCGTCATAATATAATAAGAAAGTTAAAAAAAGAGTATTGTCCTTTTATATTATTTTACAAAATACCAGCTAACTTATCAGCTACATAATCAGCTAGCTTATCAGCTATCTAATCAGCTACCAACTAGCTTATCAGCTAGTTTTGCTAAACATAGTCTTTAACTAGGGACTATAACAATGCTTATTCTTTATCTATTCCGATTAAAGCTTCACAAAAAAAATATAACTTTAGTATTTTTGGATAAATAAATGAATAAGAGAGATTAATAAGTTATGTACGTAGTGATTGTGAAGATTAATAGTAAGTATGTAGTAGAGACTAAATGATGTGATTTATGATTGAGTGAGTGTGTGAAAGTTATAACTTAAAGTTTCTACATGGACAAAATAGAAGAAAATGTAAAAAGCTTCGATGGAGGGAGTACCGGTTACTCCTCTCTCATCTAAAGTTTAACAATCATGTAAAGGTGGTGTATTTTAGTAGAATAATTATGAAAAATGAGTAAGTTATGCAGGTGATCGAGATTAATAAGATATGGTGGAGATTAAAAAAAATGTGACAACAATTGTTTGTTTTGATCGTGTAAACATTAGAAATGTCAAGCTTCTAATAGAAACTTAAAAAAAAGGCTTCTAATAGAAACTTTTGCTGTTTAAATACTCCCTCCATCCTCTCCAAAGTGTTATATTTCACACAAGATCATCATTTAGAAGTTTTACATTTCACCCAAAAAATTGTTCATTTAGAGCAAGTCCAACAATGTCTGAGTGACTTCCCTATTTATATTATAAAATAATAAATCTTAGTGATTTATGGAACCAATTATACATGTGAACTCCAACAACAATCTCTATTCTCATTCCCTATTATTATTATAATAATAAATTTGAATGAACCATTTATCTAAATTTCAAACAAAGGTCATTGTCATAGCCGGCAGCGATTGGTTGAGGAATTTGAAAATTCCATCAATATTTATTTGACGTGAGTTGCCAGCAAAATTGTGAACAACGATTTGACAAGCAAGTTCTTTAGTATTTCTGTGGTAAAAACAAAAGAATGGAAGGGGAAAAAAGAGATGGAAAAGATGGGGAAAAAGGGAGGGAAGTGAATATTTTTATTAATAAAAATTAAATAGGGGATGACTAGTGTTTCCCTACAAATAGGGAATGAGATGGTTGCGCTAATAGTTCTTAGTGTTTTAGGGAACCAGTAGCACATTGTTGGAGTGACATTTTGTGCCAAATTCCCTAAATATGGACTTAAGAGCTCATTTGAGGAACTTGTTGGACTTGCTCTTAGAAGTGTTAAACTTCCTTAAATATTTTCAATCACATCAAATTACCACACAGACTATATATATATATATATATATATATATATATATATATATATATATATATATATATATCCACAACACACTCACTATCGTTATCTTTTACTACATTTAAACTATATTTAGGGATGTCAATAGGTCGGGTAGGGTACGTGTATGCCTCCTCCATACTAGACCCTATTTGATTTGGATCGGGTTCGGGTATTGCCCATCGGGTAATCGGGTACCCAATGGGTATTCGGGTACCCATATATCCTATATTTAAGAATATAAATATTTTTTAATATATATCATATATACATATAATGTAATTAATAAATTCAATTTAGTATAATAAATATATAAACTATAATATGTATATAACAATATATATAATATATAATATAAAATAACATTTATGTTTAATATATAATAATAATATATTTATATAATTCAAACGGGTAATCGGGTCGGGTAATTGGGTAATATATTATACCCATACCCTACCCGTACCCGATCATAAAATTTCGAGTTCGGTCGATACCCGACCCAATTTCGAGTTTATCCGACGAGTAGAATCGGATACGGATAAAGTTGACATTCCTAACTATATTATGCAGTCACCACCAGTTATTATAAAACTTACACATCTAGAATTCATTTGGTAGCTAATCATGTAGATTTTAGGTGATATATGAAAATGTGTTAATCATATTATTATGTTTGATTGAGTGTTTTTTTTTTAATTTGAGAAAACATGATTAAATATAACATGAAAATACGGGTTAAAGGGATGAATACTGAAATATACTCCACTGAACTGCAGACAATAGGGCCAAAGCAGATTTATTATAAAATTGTGGTCCATAACCTTAACAACCTAACTAAATTATGCATTAGCCTGATGTTATAATGGGTTCTTGACATCTCTACACAATATTTGTAAATTAATTATACAAACATAATATAAAAAAAATAATTATGAAACTGAGTACTTACAATTTATAGTTTGTTTACCAAGAATATCTTATTTGGATTTTAATTTTTTGGGTATTCAATGCCAGTATTCAATGAAGTAAAAATATAATTGAATACTACCCGCAAGGGCAGTCAAGTTGATGGAGTAGGTGAATGCGGGACTGAAAGGTCACGAATTCGATTCCCCTACCAACACTTTTTTTGTTGAGCCTATCACGAGAACTGCACAGTGTGGTTTCTGGTTGGCGTAGTTTGCGGTATTACGTCAAGTAGAGGTTTATCAGGTCTGTTCGAAGAGTAAGCATGCTTAAAATCACAAAAAAAATATATTTGAATACTTGCTAGTAGTTCGATTACCTAAATATTATATTTGAATACCAACAAAAATCATTATTCTTGTAATTATTTTAGTTCTATTAAATCTTTGTAATTTTTTTTAAAAGGTATTATAATATATAATTTACCCTTTTATAATTTAATATGATATTAACAACCTCAACTAAGCATCCTCATGTGATTAGGGGTGGGCATGGGACGGGATGGGACGGGCCTGGGGTCATCCCACGTCCCGTCCCGTGTTATAACAAGCGGGACGGGACGGGAGGGGATTGGTGATTTCAAAATTTCATCATGCGCGGGCCTTATCCCGGTTGGGACGGGACGGGTTTAGTCCCGTATAAAAAAGTTCAAAATATAAATTAGAAAAAAGTAAGAAAATCTATAACTTTATACATCTAAATTCGGGAAAAATACCCAATAAACTAATTTAATAGCCTAAATTAAACTTTTAAAATAACAATTATTAACATTGAATACAACATATCCATTTTTTTTTGAAAAAATATCAGTTACTAACTTTATATCGGTTGATTATGTTTGTGTATAATTATAAAATATAGATAGTAAAAATTAAAAATAATTTCTTATTAAAAATTAATTAAAAAAGGGTTACAAATAATAAAAATATATGGTTTTAAAAAGGGTTAAAAACTTAGTGGGACGGGACGGGCCTTACGGGCCTCAGATTTTTTGTCCCGTGTCCCGTCCCGTAGTTACTCTAACGGGACGGAACGGGCCTAGTGTTTTTAATTTTGGATCCCGTCCCATCCCGGGTAATTTTGGGACGGGACCGGGACGGAATCGAAATTTTGATTTTTTTTGCCCACCCCTACATGTGATAGTCAATTATTTCCAAAATACACTAATTATATCTCAAATATAATATTTGAATCAGAATGGAATATTAAATTTTGAGAATATTGAATTTCGAGCGGAACAGAAATCAAAATTAGAATTCACAAATATATCAGGAATTTGAAACTTTTGGAATTGCAAGGATAATATTTCCGGGAATGGAGATCCTCTCCAGTAACTGGACGGTCCAGTTCGATCTGGACCGTCCAGATCACACACACCCGTGTGGGTGTGTGTGTGTGGGGCTGCATCGGACGGTGCAGCCCCTTCCAGTCCTCTCCGGAAATGGAGAGGATCCGGACTCTATTTCCGGAAGGAAACAGTGAAGTTGATGGGACTGTTTGTTATGTCCGGAAGGAAACAGCCCAGTGACAATGACAAATCTGGGGTTGTTTTCCGTCTCATCTCTTCCGATAAAAATTAAACACCCGACCAAAATCCATTAAAAAAAATCGGTTTTAATTTATATAGGGTTTGGGGTATAAAATTTTTTAATCGAATTTCGACGCAATCTGGTCCAATCCAGTTTAATAATATAAATTTTGTTTTAGTACTCAATAATATAGATTTTAACCTTTGAAATGGTCGTACATATTTTTACCGTCTTTTGTAATTTGTACGATAAAAAAATACAACAGATCTAAATTTACTCGTATTTTACCTGAAAATATGAACATTTTTATATTTTTTATTAATAAATAATTAAAAATATTAATAATCAAAATTACTAAAAAAATGGTTAAAATTCAAAAAGAGTCAAACAACACTGTAATCCCCGCTAATTTAGAAGCATTTTTATTAAATATTTATATGGTGCATATTGAATAATAACTTGATTTTTTTAATTTTTAATTGGGCCTATAATAGTCCAATCATTATAAGTTACGGCAACCATCATTCATATTTATTCTAAGTCCATTAAACAAGTCCATTTATTTCAATTAACTCTAATCCAATTCATTTAGTAACTCTTGGGCCAACACCTCAAATTTTTTGGCTAAGCTCTTGAATTGGGCTAAGCCTTGAAGTCCAAACATAACTCTGCAGTTGAAGAGAGAACACACGTTCTCACGTTGGCAGAAGTGGAGATTGTTTTTTGTCATTCTCCTTAGTCCAGTCGAAGCCTAACCGGGGGAATCAATTCCACCTCTGGCCGCAGAATTCTTTGCTGCTTCAGAAAATCACACACACACACACACGAGAAGATTTCAGAAACCAAATTTCCAGAAAACCTAATTTAAAATCAAAATCAGAAGAACAGAAGCCAACATTTGAGTTCAACCGAAGCGTCTTTCCTACTCCAGTCCTCGGCCGCCACCGCCGCCATTCTTCTTTCCCATCCAGTCGCGCCACCGTCACTTGGTTTCACGCCGAGTCGTGCGAACCCTCAACCCAGCCTTGATCGATCGCCGTCGCCGTTGTTCTGTAACCACCACCACCCCGTCGCGGTTCGTGGGTATATGTGTGTGTGTGTTGTGCTTTAAAAAAGCTGTGTATCAGTGTGCTTCGGTGAGATTGGCCGATTTCAGGACTTTAGAGAGAGATTTCGGGAGAAAGAGCGTCAGACGATTTGAGAGAGAAAGTGAGATGAGGGGGGCATTTCTTAACGGGGATAGGAATTTTATATCCACCATTTTAGTCTCCATGTTTCTAATTATTTGAGTTTAACCCTAGTCAATTCTAATATTTTTCAAATCAATCCCATAAATTTTAGCCTTTAAATTAGAGAACTGCTATTCCCCCCGACACCCGCCGTCTCCCCCCCCCCTCCCTTCTCTTTTTTTTTCCCATTCTATCCTTTAATTATTTTTGTTATTTTTTGTTTTTTTAGCAATTTTATCTTAATATATTTAACATTAATATTATTTTTTTGTTATTATTAAAATTAATAGTTTCTCATATTTTATATATTATTTTAAAATATATTGTTAGAAACTTTATTTTTTTTTCCTTTTCTATCCTTTACTCCTTTGCACTTTAATTTTTTTCATATTATTTTTTTATTTGTTCTTTTTTCTTTGAATTTTTATTTTACTTTATTATTATCAAAATTAAAAATTTCTATTATTTATTTATTTATTTTTATTTATATTATTTATGATTAAAAATAACTACGACACAATATAATAAATAATAAATGCGGAAAATACGATCAACATTGATAAATAAATTATTCAATTACATTATCTGGTCATCAAATCGAACCAAGATTGTATCCTTTCTCCATATGGATCAGCCCATCCTTTACAATCTTCACTCACATTATTCCACCATAAAATTGGAATTGGTGGTACAGGATAATCGGAGTTCAAAAAAACTTGTACAAAGTGATTACCATTAACTAATGCAATTGCTATATGTTGACGTTGTTGAAATGGAATTGGAGCTGACCTTAATGGCAAGTGTGTAAAACAACTTCCACTAAGAGGAGTAAATGCATGCAGCACAATATTATATCGTGTTGCAATGACAGCCCCACACATAATGTCCATCCAACTCCACTGTGGTGCCGGAGATTCGAAGAAATTTAGTGCTCGCATCATATTATCGGCAGCACCTCGTTCAAGATAAACACGATCGTAGAACTCCATATTTTGTTCAATTTCAAAGTAAAGATCTGCCCGAACCTACTTCCAACTATCTTCTGAATTATACCCGACTTGTGCAGCTATCGCTCTGTATCCGCAGTTACCATCCCCAAGAACATCAACTGTATGACTGACGTGACTCCGATATGCACCTGACATTTGTGTGATATATGGATCATTGATTCCTTTTCCTGAATTTCGTGTAAGGGTGTTCGTAGACTCAAAGCAAGAGCGCATCCTCGGCTGACTTTGCTCTTTTTTACTAGGCCGACCTTTGTTTTTTTTGTTGTAGGGTGGTTCTTGATATTTGCAGTTAGATGGATCTACCATGTCAATCATTTTATCTAACATATGATATCTCATTGCTGGATCCATTTTATCCAACTGCGTCTTTAACGTTGTCATTCTATCGGGAGATCTCGTCTCATTTGGCAAAGCAGAGGTCATGGATAACCTTTTCCAGTGGCAGTGGATCTCGCCTATTGGAATTGACAAGAATTGTGACTGATAAAACGATAAGCGATGCTTACATGGCAAACCATATACAAATTTGAAACTACAATTACAATTGTCCACATATTGTCCGTCGACCTTCTTCAACTCATTAGAGATCAGGTGGAGTGCCTCCAAGGATATGCAGCCTAGTAAATTTTCGTAGATTTCATCATTAAAATCATGACATCTCATAATACGCGACCTTTCAAATGATGCTTTGATATCTCCAAATTCCAGAATCAACATCTTGTCGATTTTTTCAACAGATGTGTCGATCGAAGACATCGTATCACCCAAATATTTTTCAATCTTGAATGGTGACTCTACCCTGATAATTTATAATATTGTGTTAGAATATGAAATCAAGATGGATAAATACTAGTATTTTAAGTACATAACATAATACCTTTGACTTGAACGACATCCGATGTGCATATAATTATTCGTTCAAGCGTAGACAAATCGATCACTGTAAGGCAATAACCATGTTGACCATAGATATTCTATCACTTTCGGGTACGATTTATATTTATCTATCAACAACTTCCATTCATGTTCAAAAGAACCCATATCAGATGACATATAAACTTTGTGCCAAGACTGATTAAAGTTAGTCCATTCGGCACCTAAGAAGGGACTGCATTTTTTCATGACATTTTTATTTATGTGCCATATGCAGATAATGTGATGTGCGTTGGGAAAAACTTCTCCTATTGAAGATATTAGTGCCAAATCTATATCAGTAACAAGCACAGATGGCATTAATGCCCCTTTTTCAAGCATAATTTTTTTTAGACAATTTAAATGCCAAGTGTATCGTTCTGTTAGTTCATCACACATATAGCCAAACAAGTGAATAAGTTAGCTTCGTGGATGTGATACCCACGACCTCCAAGAAAGGAACCCGATATTCGTTCGTCTTGTAAGTGACGTCAATAACGAGTACCGTAGGAAATTGCGCATATAACTCAATACTATCTATATGAATCTGTAATTGCTTGTGTCTCTGGATGCACACGGTACATATGAAAATAACCTGCATGTAGCAAAAATAGTTAGTTAATAGATGGACAAATTATATTAATATTTCAAATGGAAAAAAAAACTTAATTACCTTTATGAATTAATTGAGATAAAGCATATTGGACGTTGCTTAATAAACCCTTTTTGGCCTTCCTTTCGCTTTGTACTGCATTGTAAATACTTTTAATGCCTGTAGTATTAGATGGGTCACATTCCTTCAAGGCGCTCAGAATAAACCGAGGAACAGTAATCTCGGCCATTTTACTCACAATGCACTTTTCATCTCGTGTTAGTCTTGATGTGTACTCATGACCCTCTAAATATTGTGCTGGGGCATGATTATGCTCTCCGCACACAACAGTAATTCCCCACAAAATACCATCTGGAGGAATCGGTACACCTCGTAGAGAGAATGGACAACCATTTTTTTTGTACTAGTACATCTTTTTAAAGTTTCTCCACTTTTTAAATATCTTGGTGGTTGATATTTTCCTCCCTTTTCACAAATTAGAGTGCATTTCGGGAGTTTGTTACCTATTTTCTTTGCGGATTTATCAATAACTATGACGAATCCATTTTTCCTTCTGGTCATCCTCACCCAATCTAACATCTCATCTCTACTTTCAAAAATCTGTAAAAAAATAAAAAGAGTAAAACTGATTAAATGAGCAATATATATACTAAATTAATTAAATGAAAAGAGCAAAACAGAAAAATATATTTATACGAAAAAAGAGCAATATATAAATATATATATATACCAAAAAAATGACGAAACACAAAAAAAAAATATTTACACGAAGTCGTACCTGATTAGTGATAAATTCACACGACATGTTCCCATTATTTGCTGAATTATATTCTTCCATTTATTATATACAGAATAGTGTTTCAGAAATGTGAACAAATAAGTGATATTACATGAGAAATTTAAGAAGAAAATATAGAGAGATGATGAGTTATATTTCTTCTTCACTCCCTATTTATAGCCAAACAAGACTACTAAATAATAAAAATAATTGACATGACAATTCAATAGGTAGTATAGATTAGGGAACTATTTTGGTGAAAGACTTTGAAATGACAATTCAATAGGTAGATATAGGTTAGAAAACTATTTTGTTGAAAGACTTTGAAATGACAACTCAATTGATAGCTAATAATAATAATAATAATAATAATAATAATAATATATCAAGATAATAATATATAATCTGAATAATAATATATATTATTTGTATTGATGACTATTGATGTAGTGGAGGATATTGCAATTTGTTATTTGGAAAAGGGTTGTTTTTGATTTGTTGGTGAATTTTGGGATAAACTCGGCCTTTTTTTATCGGAATCGATCCACTGAATAAGACTCACTCTCCGCAGTGAGGTCCGTCGCTTTTTGGCCAAAAAACGACGTTTAGGCCTTCGATTTTGTTTTTTTCTGTTTTTAGGGACTTAATAATAATTTTCTAAAAGTTTGTGTGGTTGTTTTTAACTTCCATAGGGTATATATATATATATATATATATATATATATATATATATATATATATATATATATATATATATATATATATATATATATATATATGCGTGTAAGGCCATTATTTGAGACGTTGATGAATTGAAGTTTTTCTAAATTTTATTGAAATTCTTAGATCGGTTGAATCTAGATCTGTTCGAACATATTTTCTAAATATTTTTTTTAAATATAAATATATTGTATAGAAATAAATTTATAAATTAGTAAAAAAAATATCGAAAAAATATCAGTAAAAAATTGAAAAAAATTTAAAGTATCATATATATATATATATATATATATATATATGTGTGTGTGTGTGTGTGTGTGTGTTTTAAAAAAGTGGGAGAGACAAAAAAGACATTTGATCTTTTTTGTCGAGAGAGGGGGGAATAGCAAAAGAGGGGGGATTAGCATAGCCCTTAAATTAAATCAAGTCTTATTCTTAATTTTATTTTAGTTTCATAAAATTATGTTTACTTATGAGATTAAATATTCACATATTCTCCTATTTAAATTGTAGGATACGAGACCCAAGAGCAATACAGGACATTCATAAGCATTTCAAGCATCTTGCATTCACTTCTATTTTAGGTGGGAATTACTACTTGTCGATTTAATTGCTTTATTTGGATTGTATAGGTGATATGTTATATTTATGATTAACATGCAGTCGCATATTTTTCTTACCAAGTACAAGTATATTTACATGCAGTTACATGTTCACATACTCAAAGTTATATGTTGATATAATAGCCATTCATGCTATATCTCCATTATGTATTGTGATTATTGTTGACTTGTAGTGTTCCCACGAGCAATAGGAAGTTCATCCCATTTTCTATGTCAAAATTTCAAATTAAATCGGAATGTCGAGCAACGAGTTGCAAGGCAGGCCGACTGATATTTCTAATACTATTTATTATTTTCTAGTTTCCGCTTATGTTTTGGATGAAACACTTTTGTTTTGATAATTTTTTCCACTGCTAGAATTTTATTATGAAGTAATAAATATTTTATTTTAGAAAAATGTCAATTTTCATAATGACTTGAGGTTTTACAAATTTTTCTTATATAATATTCTCATAAAGTACCTTACAAAAATTTGATCGTTGGAAACACATATTAAGAAATAGAGAGGCAGTATTTTTTATATTAAATTTACTTAATACATTTATCTAAACTACTTTATTTATTGTTTTCTTATAGAATCTTTTAAACGTGGTATATTTATATTTTGTAAGTCTTAGATAAATTAGCATTGATTTACAATATATATATATAGGCAGAATATACTTTTACATTCAATTAACGTAAATTTGTAATTTACCAACAAAATATTATATTTTTATTTTGAAAGAATGATTCTTCAATTGGAGTAGAGGAAGTAGTATTTTAATAAGACCAGCAGTGAATACGACAATTTGATTATAGCCAAAAAAAATATACATTGATTCTGAATAAATTACACCAAAAACATAAATAACACACTGAAAAAAAAAAATCAGGAAATTTCCTGTTCTCACCAAAACAGTTATATATAACTCACCCAACTTTTCAATTGATATACACCAACAACCTTACTATTTAAGTGGAATAAAATGATTGCAATACCTATTTACGTAAACTTACTACCAAAAATAGAAATATCAAAATGGTACCACAAGCAGGTCGTGAAGGAAAGAGACACACCGAGTACTTCTACTCTTGGATACTCGGTAGCTTCACTGCTTAGCATCAAAGGATGGAATCTGGTTCAGTGCATTGTTGTTCGCATCACCATTGTTCAGTCCGTACTGCAACGACATATTTATGAGAGATACAAGAGAATGACCAATGCGTACTGACGGGGTTATGTTACAGTGATTGAGTCAAGCAATTCAGGGCCGATTAAGTTTGAAATCGAGAATCAGAATAAGAAATAACTCCCAGAATCGGCATCAGCAAAGCCATTTCTTCCCGCAAAAAGTAGAAGTTACCAACTCATACAAAGTCAATTGACGGGCTTAACAATATCACATATATAGTAGCGAAATCACCACTCTGCCAAGCACGTTCATGCATATCTCTAATGCAAAGGTGAAAATCTTGATTTAAATTTAATACTGCCAGGCGACATAGCCACATAGGATAAGACTTGTTTTCCGGAAAAAAAAAAAAAAAATTCTCCAACGCAAAAAGTCCTTGGAAGTCTAAAAATAATGTGGAGTGAGTTACTTTAGACGATGTCAACATGGAGGTGTAATTTTAGACATTCTAGTTGACATTGTCTAACTATCCAACTCACCAAATTATGAATTAAAAGCTTAAAAATTTTGCATTGGAGAAGATCTTTTTTTTTTGGACAATGTATATCTTAAAATAACTTTGTCATCTCGATATGGCATTGTCTTAATTAGTCTGCCATTAAGGATACATATGACATTGAATTGGAGATGCTCTTATAGTCTTATTTCACATAATTGCTGCAAGCGAATGATGGTATTTGAACCACATGAATGAATAAGTAGATGGTACTAATAATGATATTGCTATTTAATGCACGTAATTACTGCAAACACGAATTGTATTAACTATCAGATGCGAACCTTCTCTCTTATCCTTGAACTCCATATATCAGAGTCACCTCTAGCTGACACAGATGTTTGGCTTGAATATGGAGCAAGCATTGGTTCCCTGACACAACTCCTAAAATCATAATCTCCCTCAATGTCATCATCCTCTGTCTGACTAGAAACCAAGGATCTCAGCATTATAGCAAAAAGTAGGGATAGGACCTGTAAAGAACAAATATCATTTCTAAAATATCAAAACAAACTATATTAAACAGGAACGGATCTCATGCTTAAGAACACCTTCCGTGCTTAAGTCATGCTTGAATGTTCCGCAGTACTCTTATTGCTGGGCCAAATGAGTATTGTTGTACTCATATAGCTATATGAGTACTGTTGTATGCACCCACATTATTATTTATTTATTTATTGGTGCAAATACTCATATTACATAAGTAAAACAGTACTCATATTACATGAGTACAACAATAGCACTCATTTTATGGAGCACATGAGTATTATTGCACTCATTTGGCCGAGTACTACTGTACTCATTTGGCTGAGTACTACTGTACTCATTTGGCTGAGTACTACAAGTAGCTATAATCTAGGTATAGAAGGGGCAGACTTTACAAGAAACTGCATAACATATTCAATGCAAATTCTGGAAGAAACTCTGGCACTGGTAAAGGACCAAAACCGGTAAAAACAAGGATTAATAATCAGAGTGAATTACTTTAAACTAGGGGGTGATAACTTAATTATCATAAAATGTAGGGGTTATGTAGGTGAGCTTTTCATGACTGTAGAAGTTTACAAGGCTATTCTACATAGTACAAACATAAGGATTACTCAGCTGAATTCAATAACAGGAGGGATGATTTGAAATCAACCATACACGGTCATATAACCTATTGAAATATAGGCTTTTAGCAGAATATAAAGCTTCAAATCGTCTAGAACCAAACTACTCTTAGGTTAACAAATATATCGGGTGAAAAGTTCAGTAATAAATTTGACATGGTAATTGACCACACGACTGTATTGCCGATTCGCTAAAACCCACTCTTGAGAAGCAACTAGCTCTACAATATCTCCTTTTTTTTTTTCCTATTAATCCACTAGATCATATTACTTTTATCAAGGAAACCGGACTTACTTCCTTGTGACCTCAAAGTCGAAACACATACCAATTTCACGTTAGACAAAAAACTTTAGTTCTACAGTTCAAATATCCCTTGGGGGTAGAGAATATATAGCTAACGCCAATATAGAAAACCAAAACATGCCTGTATTATAACAATGGCAATGCCAACCCACATAAAGACATCAACATTGTCTTGAATAAAGGTCCGCAAATGGTCAAGTTCTCCAGTGGGATCAAATGGGATATCCTGAAGAATATTGATGTGTTAAGTAAAGAAACAAAGATAAAGATAAAGCATCAGCATTCAGCATCAAATAGTATTATAGTAACCAAGGCTGTACCTTCTCCCAGTGGTGATCAAGAGCAATGAAACCCACCAAACCCACTTCCAATAGAATAAATATGGTAGCGAGTACAGCATACTAATTATGAGGTCAAGGACAAATGGAATAAAAATATTACTTTCAACGAAATTGCATAATTAAATATATTAAAGAAAAAAAATGCGAGCAAAATATAATCCACACTCGGTTAGAAAAATATTTTATTCTTTGGTTCTGGATTATAATGGAATAAAACAACATGACTCACTAAACTGGCTATACTTCTTTTTCTCATGAAGTACTAGTCATTCCATGCAATTCTCAATGCAATTTTCATTTTGGATCATCCGAAAACAGCATCTCTGTGTTAAGACAGGGGTAAGGCTGCGTACACCCGACCCCCCTTACCCCGCTTTTTGCGGGAGACGTTGAGGCATTGGGTAATGTTGTTGTTGTAAGAAACAATAAATTGAAGCTCACAATTTCATAAAATTGATATAAAATCTCAAACATTGGCATGATCTTGGCATGATATAAAATCTGTTTCCGCACTCCTTCAATAGCTCTGATCCTTTCATTAAAAGAAATGAAGTACATGTCACTTGAAGATACTTTGTTCCGATACCTTATTACCTTATGAGAGAGACTTAATAATCTTATCTAGTTCAGAGTCAGAAATCCTACACAAATTTCAATTGAGCTGATTTATTGGTCTTAAGATTATACATACTTGCAAATATCACTATCCATGAAGAAACGAGAAAAAAATCCGGTTGTTTCGGAGAAGCTACCACAGAAACTGGAGGGAACAAAAATAAAAAAAAAAGAAAGAAAGAGAGAGAGAGAGAGAGAGAGAGAGAGAGAGAGAGGATACAAAGCAAAGGCAGCAGCCATTGATCGCTTCTGCACCAATGTTACCAACGAGAGTTATGCAACATACCAAAATCCCGATTCCCATAAAAGCATATATAAACCTGTCAATCAAAAAAGAAAAAACAGAAATATAAAAACAAGAAACCAGATCTTTTCATTTTCACCGGAGTCTCCAATTTTACTCAAACTAGTAAAGAGCGACAAAATTAAGATCGTAAAAAAGGAACAAAAAAAAATATTATTAGCATCAAACAAAGAAAGTGTAAATGATCAGTACCAAGGAGCGGGTAGAGAGTGGAGATCAAATCTGAGCGCATTATCGCGGTAGAAAACGACGCCGGATACCAAATTCAGAGGGCTAACGACGTCGGCGGGACGAGGAGCTCCAGATGCATCCGTCGGGGTAAATTGGTGATTGTGGTGCTGCCACTGACTAAGCATATACGCAGAGTATACAATTATGGCGAAACCAATAGATGCCTGCAGAAAATTCAGGAATTTGAGGATGAACGCAAGAAATGTATGGCAACATGGCGTTCGCATTTGTGGATTTTGGCTTTTGATGTTGTTTTTTCGGGTTAATTAATTTTAAGATAGGAGAATTCAGACACCTAATTCAATGGTCGACAGAGAGAACTGCGTTCAGATAAAAGAAAAGTGTACTCAATCGATTGGGAAACAAATCATGAGCCATGAAATGATGATGTCTTCGGGTTTTCTGCTTTTTCTTCCTGTTTTCATCTGTGAGAAGTTTGGGTTCATACCTATCATAAGAACAATGCTGAATGTATACATAATGTGTATACATATGCGTACACATATGCATCTCATCCATCCATTTAATATGATCTCACAATAAATGAATGTGTCTCATATTAAATGGATGGATGAGATGCATGTGTGTACAAATATATGTACACATATGTGTACATGTAGCATCACTCCCTACAATAAATAAAACCAGCCCGATTTTGTTAAATTGCGGAAAATTACAACAGTTACTCTTGTTATAAAAAAAAAAAAAGAAAATGTATTTCAATGTATATGCGATTCGACAAATATTGAGCATCCATCCGCACTATATATGTATGTACATCCACTATCGTGGATATTTCTCTGAAATATCCTACCTATACCCTCGATGTACCATCCGACATCAACTTATAATTAAATAATTTGAAACATTCAGAAACTTATAAACTATACATATTTTGTAACTTTACAAACTTTTTTTAAAAAAAAAAATAAACGTCCAATGTGGACGGGGTTAAGACGGGACCCACCAACCTGTGAGATAAAAAAGAAATCAAGAAATACAAAGCATTCGCTCCGAATTATGACCAAAAAGGGCCATAATCCGGATCCTAAAATCTAAAGTGCCTACGGCCCGTTAAAGGAAAACAAATTGCACCACTAATCCGTGGGCTAATGTGCGGACCGTAGACAAAAAAATCAATTCCGAATTATGACCAAAATGGGCCATAATCCGGATCCTAAAAAACTAAAGTGCCCACGGCCCGCTAGAGAAGTACAAGGTGCACCACAAAAATCGTGGGCTAATGTGCGAACCAATAGGCAATCAACCACATACTAATAATCGAAAAATACTACATAAATCTAAAAGACGGGTAGCCAAGTTGATCCATCCGTATAAGAGAGAGAAGAAACGAACGAGCAGTATCATAAGTGTAAGTGTGAATGTCGAGGGACGACATGCCAAGCTCTGAAAGATAGTCAGTCGGCTTGTTGCCCTCCCGAAAAATGTGAGTGACTCTAAATTGTATGTCTCATAGAATGTGTCGGATAATCATAAGGGTGTGAAGAACCTGCCAAGAGCCTCGATGGCCAGATGAAAGCAGGGTTACCACAGCAGCAGCATCAAGCTCGATCCAAATATGTCTCGATCTCTGGGAAGCCAGAACCAGTCCTATCGCCAGCGCCTGGATCTCTGCGTCGAAGCTCGAAGAGGCCTGAAAGGAGGAGTGGAAAGCAAGAAGTAGCTCTCCGTGATGATCTCTAATCAAACCTCCACCACCAGCAATCTGAGTATCTCTATCAAATGAGCCATCCGTGTTCAGCTTGATCTAAGGGGTCTCGTGTCGAAGCCAAACCACCGGAACGGGGTGATGTGTCTGAGCGGGGAAGAAGGAGCTCGCTGAAAACGGTAAGGAGGCGAGCACCCGCCCAGAACTCTGAAGAAAAAAGCCCCGCAGCAGCTAATAAAGAGATATGGCGCTCCACCTGCACAATAACATGAGAAGCAAGAAAAGTAGCAGCCCTATGCTTTACATGATTCCTCTCCGACCAGATGAACCAAAGGATCAGACAAGGAATAATGAAAGTCGCGTGCCTAAAATGTGTGCCATGTGAGAAAAAACTCAGGAGCTCAAAAATATTATCTGTATGGGGTAGGGATAAATGTGTTCATGCGCAAAAATACTCCCACACGTCACGAGCCACGTCACTCTCCAAGAAAGGTGGGCTAGGGTCTCGGTATGGTAGGAATGGGTAGGGGTAAGGGAACAACGTGAGCATCTGGAGGCCAAGGAAACGCCCCTCCGCTGTAAAACATCATCAGTCGGGATCCGTCGCAATAGAAGTCGCCAAATGAATACCAGATAGCCCCGAAAATGAGATTAGCCTGATCCCTCACCTGATGTGAGACCAAGCGGACGACAATGAGAAAGCACCCGAATAGGTAAGTGTCCAACACATGCTATCTGAATCCTCCTCCGCAATGGGAGTTGCGAGAATATCCTGAATAAACTGAGGGCTAAATCCTAGCTGCTCACAAACAATAGACTCTAACCTACCCCTGTCCCAACTCCCATCAACCCAGAGCTCATTAATCTTAAGGTGGGGTTTACCGGTAATCTGACAATAAGATGAAATCGGCCTATCCCCAATCCAAGTGTCATCCCAAAATCTAACCTCCACGCTGCCACTACCAAGAGTCCAACAAATGTACTTTTGAGCCTGAATGCCCACGCGGAGGAGACGGCGCCAAGGGTGGCTGGCACGAGCTTTAAGAGCAGTACGCATAGGCGTAAAAAGGCCAGCAAAGCTGTATTTGCGGAGCATAAACTGCACCCACAAGGACGTGCCTGTGCGAAGGCGCCACAAGAGCTTATAACTAAAAGCTCTCGCCATATCCGAAAGGCTCCGAATCCTGAGGCCTCCCTCAGAGACTGGACGACAAATATGTCGCCAACGGATCCAATGCGTCTTCCTCTTAGGACCAACAGCACCCCAGAAGTGTAATGTCCAAAATTTCTACTACTATTGTTTAATATTATTTTATCCTAGTTATATTGTACAGCATGGAATCTGTACAGTATGGATAAAATAAATGAATGACATAAACATCTGTATTGGTATAATTGTCGTACTTGGTCGATAATTGCAGTTGAGGATATTGTGTATCATATGAGAATATTATTGGAAGTAGTATACGTATTTAGTATGCCGTATGTTCGTATCTAGTATGTTAAGACGTTGGACAAGAATAGCTGAAAATGGCTAAGTATAGCCTTATTAGCGCACGCTAATATACATGCCTCGCGCATGCTATCGTGCAGGTTTAGCGCATGTTAATGGTAAAGGATAGCGCACGCTAGTACAGACCAAATCAGAAGGAATCTACATGTGGACCCGGCCACTTTCGGCGCATGTGCCGGCAAGGTCAACAGATGTTTGTTGTGAAGGGTTAGCGCACGCTAATGCATATTGTTAGCGCACGCTAACATCAAATCGGTCCAAATGGAATCTTATCCTTGTCAGAGCTTGCGGCATGTGGGGACACGGGGGTAGGTGCATACTGTAGCAAGTCAACTATGAGTAGCGCACGCTAGGGTTGAAGGCTTGCGTACGCTAAGTAGAGGCAATTACGTACGCTATTGCATGGACATTGCATACGTAAATCATTATATGAAGTAAGGCAGTAGCCTCTAGACTGCGATAGCGCACGCTAACAAAGACAGTTAGCGCACGCTAAACGTGTAACGTACGTTAAATGAAGATGTTAGCATACGTTAATAATGTACAGTGTATATATAAGTGCAGTTGGTCATTATTCGTCATTTTCGTCCATTTCTTCGTATGAACCGATAGAGAGAGTTCTTAAAGAGATGTTTGAAGTTCCAAACACTGGATTATGGTGGAGTTGATCATCCATAACAATATCAAGCTTAGAAATGAGTGAGAATGGATTCAACCTTGGAAATCAATTTATTCCTTCAAAGAGATAATTAATCTTCACTTTGGGATTTCGTTTTGGATTGTATATGATGTCCTTGAGTTGATAATCGTCATGTATATGAGTTAACAAGTATGACTATGAAGTTGGTTACCTAGTTATGTTGATGTTATTGTTGATATACGGGTATTGATATGATTCGAATGGTTTCGAATTGTGTTGTTTATCTTCAAATAGATATGTTGGCTAATGTCTTCCTTCAATTCAGGTCTTTGATGTTGTTGTTGTTGGTTTCTTCATATGATGGTGAACATGGCGATCATTATGAATTCTTGGTATTCATATGTTGATATTGCGGAAGATGATCTATGAATATATAACTTGGATTATGAGTTGGATGGTTGTTTATATGTTAAAGGATATCGGATTTCGTTGTTTTGATAGCTATGAACATGGTTTTGAAATCACTTAGTGTTCTTGATAATCGTCATATGTTGATCGGTATTTGAAATGCATAACTGCATGTCATTAGCGCACGCTAGTGTTACTGGCTAGCGCACGCTAACGAGAGCGACTTAGCGCACGCTACGTTAAGTAATTAACGTGCGCTAAGTCAACAGACAGTGTAATATATCCTGTTTTGGTTATGAATTCGTGATCGTTTAAGTTGGATTGATCAGACTAGTGGTTAATCGAGATATTGTTGAACCATTGGGTTTGTGAATTGGTTATATCGATTGTTGATTGTAATCGAACTTGTTGTTTATCAATTATTGTATTAGGTTGAGATTATTGATCGGTGATTAGAACTATGCTTTGCGGTCGTATTCGAGAATGTTCGTAGATTGCTTTGGTCGAGGCATAGGAGTTCGTAGACGAAGGCAATGGGGTTGGTAACGACTTCATCGGTATCGAGGCAAGTTATTACTTGCTCAGTTTATAATATTTAATGAATGGTTTCTGTTTCATTCGTTTATAATTCATATAACAATGTTTATAATCATAATCACAGGAGATTTGGGATTAATAAGTTGTATTCGAGTATTGGGAATTAAATCATAAGTATATGATTTACATTTGTTGTTGGTATACTTGGTATCGAGGATACATTGTGGTATATACGAAGACGTGAATTATCTACTGTCCGTGACATTTTGGATCGTCGAATATTCAGAATAATGGTTCGTGATGGTTTAGATATCGAGGTTGCTCTCGAAGGACTCGGGGCAAGTACTTTAATCATTTTTGTCATTTGTGTCGATTATGTTGTGATACATTCGTGTATCGTTGTTGTCATGCATTTGTGCATTGTTGTTGTCGTACATTGTGTACTGTTGTTTTGTGCAGTTGTGCATTGTTGTCATATGTCCACCATGCGTTGGTCCGACAGAATCAACATGGGATATCTATAGCTGTGTGCGTTGGATCGTTGGACAGGTAATGCCACCATGCGTTGGTCCGACGGGATCATCATGTGAATCTATAGCTGTGTGCGCTGGATCGTTGGATTACCATATGTGTTGCTGTTGTGGATATGTATATTATGGGTTTGCCATAAGTATACATTGTCGTTACTGTTGTGATCATATTGACGTTGTCATATGAGTATGCATTTGTAGGTCTTGTGTTAGGACCATGTCCGTATGTTGTGTTGATATGATCTTGGATTAGACTGACGTGATTTCATCGTGGCATTTCATATCTTGAGGTATGTTCCGCATTTTCCTTCTTGGTTCTTATCCTGGGATGGACAATCGATTGTCGTGTTAAGATTTGATGATGTTTATTTCCGATGGATTGAATTGGTCAGTGTTGGTATATTTCCGTATTGCGAGTTATGACAGTATTTTGAGAACCTTGGGTATTGTTGAGATACAATACAGATATTTCAGTATGAGCTTATTGTGTTGTTGAAAGGAGACGAGATGTGAACTTTGGTAATTATTATCATGAGTTGGTAAAGTTGTGGCGGTAAGATTACATTGGTCGTATTCTTACTTAGTATTTTAATTGGTATGCAATTATTGACGTGATGTGATGGTTATCATTGTTGGATATTATGGCTGACCCCGTCGTGTGTTTTCTTTTTAGGTTCTTGGATTATCAAGCTTGTAGCGGTCGTTGAGAGATGAGTTTCTCGGAGGATACTGGCTAGGGCATGTATTTGTGTATTGAGCTTCCTGATCAGTTTTGTATTCCGCTGCTAGAGTATTTTAATTGTTTGTCTCTATCCGCTGCGTGAGTATTTTTAAATGGCCTTTTGGTATCTGGTAACTTAGGTTACTTTGGCAATCGTTTTCTAAATCTATTCTGTCGGTACGCGTAAGCGATAGCTTAACGTATGTTTTTAAACTGTTGAGTTTGGCATTTCGGGCCTTGTAGTTTCAAATGAGATTCTACGACGGTTTTGATAAATGAGTTTTATAAAGTCTTCGAATGTTTTAAATAGATAGTACCGTTGTTAGTCTCTTTGGCGTTTGTAAATATTTGCGAAAATTTTCTTTAGCCTTGTGGGTTCCATCTCGGGGCCCACGGTGTTGTAATGTTCCTGGATGGCTCTGGGGGTGTTACAGAATATGGTATCGGAGCTTAGGTTGTGAAAACCTAGGCAGTCGGGTCGAGTTGAGTCATCTTTTGTCGCGTCATTCGAGTTGTCGATTGACGAATATTATAGCCCTAGATTTTTGTTGTTCACTCGGGCTTGTGCGTTATGTGATTTACCAGTGTGGTACTTGGGTTGTTGTAAATTTTTCCAAATGATATTAACGTGTTTCTTCGGATAGAGCTGTGTTGTATTCTCGAGTTGAACTGAGTTTGCAAAATATGTGTTTTGAAACTATCTGTGTCGAGTATTTTCTTGAGTCGAGACATGTGCTAGTATCACGGGGAATCGTTGGCTTCACGATCTGTAAGTATTTGGATTTTTGAATTGCATTGAGATTTGTTGCCATTCTAAGTTGATATGTTTTGAGATTCAGAAAGGTACTATGCGTTACAGTATGAGATGACAAGGTTGAGACAAGATTGATGATCTTGAGAAGTTATGATTTTGGAAATCAATATGTCGGTTAGATTTCGGAACGGAGTTGTGTATTCGGGAGAAGGACTGTGAATTGTTGAGAAGAACATATAGTCATGTTAATTCATTTTGAGATATATGAACTGTTTTTGAGCATTTGAAAATGATACTTTTCAAAATGAATGTTTTACGGATGTTTTACGGAAAATGATTCTTGGGCCGAGACCCAATCGATTTTGAAATAGTTTTATAACTCAGGACTTGGGGTCCGAAAAAGGGTTTTCTACTTTTTAAACTTCTTGTAATGTGGAACGGGATTTAGGCTGAGACCTAACGTTTCAAAAAGGGCTTTTTCATGTTTTCTAAAACTCCCGAGATTTGTAAAACACTTTACCAATCATTTATCTATTTTATTTCCGCCTTTCGAGGATTTGGTTTGCTTGTGCAAATGAAACTTCTCGGGAAGTCTTTCGCGGTGTTGATTTGCTTCAATGTTTTGTCATAGCATATTTGAGGTGATCCAGGATGGGTTAATGATTGACGTTGCGAGTCATATGTGGAAAAAGAGTTTTTGGTCGGAGTTTATATATTGAGATTTTGGAACTCTATCATGTGGTTTCCGATGGAATGTCAGTGGATTTGGTGACAAGCCGAATTGGTATACAGGAGTATGGATGTGGCCAATCATTTGCATAGTTTTCATTTTAAAACTTCGAAATCGTGTAGATTTGAAGGAAACTGTTATCGAATACTTGGCACCAGCGAGCCGATTTAATTTTTCGAAAATTTATTTTGTGGTCTTACCAAACTTCATGTTTTGAGTTTTGAAATTTTTGAAAGAACTTTCGAAAATTTGTCTTCTTGACGAGACTATATGATTTCAAATTGATTTTAAAAATGTGATTGATATACATATGCATTTAGTGCATAATACATATCATGGTGAAGTTATGAGCGTGACTCACGAACTGGATAAGACATCAGTATGGAACGATGAAAAGAGATTCAAACTTCAGTATGGTAGTTTGGTTATCCAGGGATGATCGGTTGATTTATCGGATAAGAGAAATATGCTGCGTGTTGTAGATTCATGCACAGGATGTAATTTTGGAACTTTGGATTTTGTGAAACCGGGACATATGTGCTATGTGATTCCATTGGTATGGTAGTAGCGCGATTTTACCATAGTGATTTCTGAATGATTTCTTTGTAGGTGTAGATTTGGGGATGGTGACCCCATGCTGGTTGTTTTGGATATTGAGTGGTTGTTCCCACTCCATGTATGATTGGATATGTTCGTCGGTTTGTGATTGGTTGTTCGTATGCCGAGGGGTATGTTCACCAGTCGGTTGTGTTTCGTTGAGATCCACTGTATGTGATTTGTTTAACGTTTTGAGAATTTTGTTCTTTCATATATCGGTTTCTGTGGTTCTGTGTTGAACGTGTTGGAGCTTACCGTGTGAAGGTATTCTTGATTATCGTTGATCTTTCGTTGGTAATATTGGAGTTTATCATGATGATGATATTCTCGATTGTGTTTTGACCTCTGGTTGGTCATATTAGAGTTTATCATGTTGATGATATTCTCGATTGTGTTTTGACCTCTGGTTGGTCATATTAGAGTTTATCATGTTGATGATATTCTCGATTGTGTTTTGACCTTTGGATTGATCGTATTGGAGTTTATCATGTCGATGATATTCTCGGTTAATTTATTGGTTGATCATTGCTAATGGTCATCTGAGCGTTCAGATTTTGTGTCGATGTTTCAGGAATTGTTGCCATTGCGTTGGGCAGTTGCTTCATAGATGTATCATGTATTATTCCTTTTATCATAATTGGGGACTTGATTGTGTAATCAGACAGACAGGATTTGACACAGATAGATTATTTCATCCGAAGATGTTATGTTTTGTTGAGACTCACGGAATCGTGGCTGTAAGAGTGTTGAGACTTTACAGTGGAGTCACTTGCTAGGATCTCAGGAGATCGTCGACTTTGCGCATTTGTAAGTGTAATATTTTGGTTATTCGTTAATGATGATGATTGATCGTTGTTGTGATGGTTTCGGGATATTTTGGTAGAACGGTTCGTTTGTTTTTCTATGACAGATTGCAAGTTTCTAGGATGGAACTTATTTTAAGTGGTGTAGTATGTAATGTCCGGAATTTCGACTACTGTTGTTTAATATTATTTTATCCGAGTTATATTGTACAGCGTGGAATCTGTACAGTATGGATAAAATAAATGAAGGATTGAAACATCTGTATTGGTATAATTGTCGTACTTGGTCGACAATTGCAGTTGAGGATATTGTGTATCGTATGAGAATATTGTTGAAAGTAGTATACGTATTCAGTATGCCGTATGTTCGTATCTAATATGTTGAGACGCTGGACAAGAATAGCTGAAAATGGCTAAGTATAGCATTATTAACGCACGCTAATATACATACCTACCGCACGCTATAGTGCAAGTTTAGCGCATGCTAATGGTAAAGGATAGCGCACGCCAGTACAGACCAGATCAGAAGGAATCTACGTGTGGACCCGACCACTTTCGGTGCATGTGCCGACAAGGTCAACGGATGTTTGTTGTGAAGGGTTAGCGCACGCTAATGCATATTGTTAGCGCACGATAACATCAGATCGGTCCAAAGGGAATCTTATCCTTGTCAGAGCTTTCGGCATGTGGGGACACGGGGGTAGGTGCATACTGTAGCAAGTCAACTATGAGTAGCGCACACTAGGGTTGAAGGCTTGCGTACGCTAAGTAGAGGCAATTATGTACGCTATTGCATGGGCATTGCGTACGTAAATCATTGTATGAAGTAAGGCAGTAGCCTCTGGACTGCGATAGCGCACGCTAACAAAGACAGTTAGTGCACGCTAAACATGTAACATACGTTAAATGAAGATGTTAGCGTACGTTAATAATGTACAGTGTATATATAAGTGCAGTTGGCCATTATTCGTCATTTCCGTCCATTTCTTCATGTGAACCGATAGAGAGAGTTCTTAGAGAGATGTTTGAAGTTCCAAACACTGGATTATGGTGGAGTTGATCATCTATAACAATATCAAGCTTAGAAATGAGTGAGAATGGATTCAACCTTGGAAATCAATCCACTATTTCAAAGAGGTAATTACTCTTCACTTTGGGATTTCGTTTTGAATTGTATATGATGTCCTTGAGTTGATAATCGTCATGTATATGAGTTAACAAGTATGATTATGAAATTGGTTACCTAGTTATGTTGATGTTATTGTTGATATACGGGTATTGATATGATTCGAATGGTTTCGAATTGTGTTGTTTATCTTCAAAGAGATATGTTGGCTAATGTCTTCCTTCAATTCGGGTCTTTGATGTTGTTGTTGTTGGTTTCTTCATATGATGGTGAACATGGCGATCATTATGAATTCTTGGTATTCATATGTTGATATTGAGGAAGATGATCTATGAATAAATGATTTGGATTATGAGTTGGATGGTTGTTTATATGTTAATGGATATCGGATTTCGTTGTTTTCAGAGCTATGAACATGGTTTCGAAATCACTTAGTGCTCTTGATAATCGTCATATGTTAATCGGTATCTGAAATGCATGCAACTGCATGTCATTAGCGCACGCTAGTGTTACTGGCTAGCGCACGCTAACGGGAGCGACTTAGTGCACGCTACGTTAAGTAATTTGTAACGCCCCAAACTAGGCGGATATTACAGTGCCGTGGACCCCGACTGGGACCCACCAGGCGAATAAAAATTAATGAATTTAATAATATAATTTAAAAATGAATTCGTAAATTTCAAAATACCACATTGTGAAAAATATTTGAAAATTGGGCACCACATTTCGAATTGTAAAAGCCCACGACGGACGATAAAAACTAAGAAAATTTGAATTCCCAAAGGAACTTTTATTCCAAATATCTTCTATGTTTCGAAAGAAAAACCAACTATCGGTTGGATCCCCAAAAATTAATTTTTAACAATTGATATTTTACAAAGGGGAGATAATATTTTTAGGGGGAGTTATTTCCTATTCATGCATAATTATATTCATCAATTGGCATCATGCATATCCAAATTCGTTTCCTCTATTCAATTGCTATATTTTTTACACTTTTTGCTGAATACAAAAAAGGGAAGAAGGAGTTGAATCGGATAAAAAGCGTCATGAAAGAAATGTCGAGAAAAATTAAAAAGTAAAGAGGAGGAGAAAATAATAAAAAGAAGTCGAAAAGGAGAAAAAGAAAGCATACAAAAAGGGGGAGAAACGAAGGAGTTGAAAAATGAGAAACGAAGTAGTAAAAAATGACAGAAAAAGAAAATGGGTGAAACTAACGAAACGATCAAAGCCGAAAACTTTGAAATGTACATATATATATATAATTTTATTTTGCAGGTTTATCGCAATCGCTATCTTAGTGAGGTTTTTTCTAGTACCGATAGAAAGCTAGAGTGGTTGATTCCTTGTCCAATAGAAAAGGAAAACGGTTTAACTTGGACCGACATAAAGACAAGTACAAGCGGTAATATCTCGACCGATAGAAGAGAGATTGTACGATTTACTCGGACCGATAGAAGACGAGCTTGTAACGGTAATCCCTCGATCGATAGAAGAGAGTTGCAGAGGTTTTGATCTTTATCCTATAGAAAAAGATACCGAGAGAGAGGACGTAGGCATGTTTAGCCGAACCTCTATAAATCCTTGTGTCGTTTAATTTCCGCACTTTATATTTACGCTTCCGCACAACGGCGCTAATACCGACAATCTTCCAACACGGCGGTCCTTTACCTCATCAAAGGATGGTCTCGTATGAATCGATCCAAGCAACGCGATAAATAATCAGCGGCAAGCACGAAGAGCGACGGCGAAATAGGGTCGACATGACGCAAACCCCGACTAGAGGCAAAGTAGCCGACTGGGCTGCCGTTCACCAGAATGGAAAACGTGCAACACTCGACACAGTGGCGGATGAACAGAATCCATCTAGCCGGGAAACCCATCCTCACCAGGACCTCGCGTAAAAATGCCAGTGAACCCTATCATACGCCTTAGCCATGTATAGCTTCAATGCAAGGTTCGGAACACCATGAATGTCCGAGACGTGGAGGTCGTGAATCAGTTCCTGGGCCAAAAGGATATTATCAGTAATAACCCGCCCCTGAATGAATCCACTCTAGTTCGGAGAGATAACAAGAGGGAGGACAGAAACGAGTCGAGCGTTAAGGATTTTCGTGATAATTTTATTGGTCACATTACACAGACTAATAGGCCGGTAATCTGACCAACCGCTCGGAACAGGCTTCTTCGGAATCAAGACGACCGTGGTCACCGTGAAAACCAGAGGCATGGGATGACCATCAAAGAACTCGAGCACAGCCCCCTCTACATCATAAGATACAATCTCCCAACAATGTTGAAAAAATAAAGGGGAAAACCCGTCTGGCCCAGAAGCGCTGTGAGGATCAATACCAAAAACCGCAGCACGAATCTCCTAAGGAGACGGGGCAACACATAAACTATCACTATCAAAAAAGGGGGGATAGAGGGGAAACAAGTGTCATCCGGGGCGAGGACATCACCATCGGATGTAAGCAGAGTCCTAAAGTAATTCACAGCGGATGATCGGATGTACGACTCTGTAATACCCCCAAGACATTCAGGGCATATTACAGCGCCGTGGACCCCACACTGTGGAATCCACCAGGCTAACATACCAAACAAGACATTCGACAACGACAACAATGATCAATAATACGACAATTCAAATGAGATTACAATCCGACAATAAATTCCAACATTAATCCATTTCCCAAACAGGAACACAACATTAACAATTTTGTAAAAGAAGTACTCGAGTACTTAAACCAGTTTTTATAAAACAAAATCCCCAAAGCAAGATATCAAATATTCGACATATAGAACATCAATAATCAACTTCTGGACAGTATCATGCTCGCCCATCATCCTCATACGGCTCTAGTGCTCGCTTGTCCCCACGATCAATACCTGAAATACAAAAAGTATTTCCCCCATTTAAGGGGTTAGCGACAACTGCTAGTGCAAGTACAATCCATTTGAACTACATTCTAATCAGATGAATATATGCGCCAAAAAGTCATTTTAGAAAACATTTTATATTCAGGAATATTTACAATCACAAAACACATTATCTCCAACAAATCACAATTCAAAGTTAACCGTTGGTACGAGACTCACGGCCACCGTACCCCGCAGAGTCCCGTCGGACATCCCTGGGTGGCTAACCACAGTTCACGATACGCACACTCACGGCAATACGTATCCCTAGAGGCCCCGTCGGACCGTCCCTAGGTGAACATACACATAACCATCCACAACAACCACGATACAGCCATAATTCAAATACTAGAACATGTAAACAAATGTAAAGTACTTGCCTTTGTGACATCTTCGAAGAATCGGAAGTGAAAAATGACTACGGATGATCCGAATGGGAAATGACGGTTCCTAAACGAAGAATTAGCATAACTCGGTCCCAACGTACATCAATAATCGAAAGGAATACTCCCAAAACCCCGATTACAAATCACGACAATAGACGTTCACTCGATACGGGCGAGGGTTTACGCAAAATCTCCCCGTATTGATAATTCGCGGATTAAAATCAAGGAAAATGGATTTAGAATCACTCAATAATCACAATCGGTAAAGAATATCGATATATAGATGAACAATTCGTAACTAAACCCTAGAATCCCGAAAAACCCCCAAATTCATCAAAGTTAGGGTTCCTGAGGAAATACCTTGGATTCGACTGGTGGAAGATGTGAATGTAGAAGATTAATCTCCCTTGGTACAAAATAATCAATCTCTAAAGGAAATCCACGGATTGCTCTGGACAAATCGCTCCAAAGGCACTCAAGAACACTCACGCCGCGAAAAGGGGCGAAGAAGGATGAAAAGAAACTGACTGAGGCTAAGTCAGGTTTAAAAACGCTGGCAGTGCGTTACGTACGTTAACACAGGCTGTTAACGTACGTTATGATGGTCACGTACGTAACACAGTACTGGTTAACGTACGTAACCAAATGTCTGTACTAAATTATGAAGGGTCATAACGTACGTTATGGATCATGCATAACGTACGTTACGCACGTAATGCACGATTCGTAACACCAATGCGCATACCGATTCGATTGACGAACTACAACACGAGGATAGAATCAAAAGTGTGAATATGAGTTATTCATAACAACGGAGTTGAGTGTTCGAAAGTAATTGCACTTCCAACTACTGAGGAATCCAAAATACGACAAGGAGATGAATTTCCCTAAATTTATAGGAAATTACGAAGATGGCCCAAGCACCCGAAAATCACGAAACGACGTCGGATTTGCAAACCGAAAGTTTCAACACGACCAACTCAACTATACGAACTTGTACAAGCCAAGAAATAACGAAAACGAATGAGTTCTACAAGAATCGAACGTTCATGCGGCAAAACATGTCATAAAATGAAATTACGTGAAAACATCATCAAAACTCGTCCAAATGGAAAAACTCCAAGAACAAAATAGATTCAAAATGTCGAAACGGTTACAAGTGAGTCGACAGAAATAGACATACCCCAAAAATGGAAACCGCTAAAAATGGAAAAATTACGGATATTACAGACTCTACATACCATCATCCACAATGCTGTGAATATACGACTAGCAATGCTTCTGCTTCGAAAAACCCTGGAAGAAACGGGTGCTGCGCTCGCCCTCAGTTATCCAACGTCTTTGACCAAGGGTTAGGTCGTAGCCCCCGGGGTAGCTGGCGAATAGTTACAATATCATGTGCTTCAAGCGGCAGTGTGGGAGGCCTGATCTCGGTGGGAATCTGCGGTTGGATTATGGAGACCCGGCATGCCTATCTATGGGATAACTCCTTGTGCGCGGAAGTGGAATATATTTAATTGTTAGTCAGGTACATTATCTCGTGGTTTAACTGGAAGGCATTACGGTACGGAATGCTTTACCGAAAAGGATTAGTATGGATCACCTATGTATAAAAAAAACTAACAAACTTGTTCACAAACTTATAAATTACCTGACACCCTGAAAATAACATTATGGGAGGCCGTGTCGGGTGTTGTGGTGTCCAGCTCATTTTGCAATATTTATATGTTTCTTTTGGACACATATAATGTGGAATTTTATGATGGACTTGTTATGTCTTATTTTTTATCTATTTTTGGCATGAGTCTATTAGTGATTATTATTCTTCTTATATTGGTGGTTTGCTACTTGGTACCTTAGTTGTGATAGTATTTGGGTTGATTGGTTTGAATAGTTGGTTGGTTGTCTTGATTGTGTGACATTGTGGGTGTTGTTGTAATCCCCTTGCTTCCCTGTATCGGTTATGCGTCCTCGACGGGGATCTCAAGCAATGAACATCGGAGGAGCTGCCTCTCATGCGCTCCATTTGATTATCATCCGCGTTCGAAAAGGTCTTCTTGTCCTCGCCTAAATTTGGCATAATAAAAAACACAATACTTTCTTCATCATATAATAGTGGAAGATTGAAAATACAAAATTAAAGTGAAAAAGAATTTACAAAAAAGAGCCTTACCTAAAGTCGAAAATACAGAGGAACGAGGTCGGGACGGAGGTTGGAAATCGGCGACGAAGGTCAGTGTTGGTGGTATACGGTGGCGGTCAATGAACGAAGGTTGGAAATCGGGCTCGGTCTCGTGTCGGCTGCAAAATTTTCCTTTGCTTTCAATTTGTGTGCAAACAGAGAAGTTGTGTATTTTGTTACTGAATTGCCGAAAGATATGATCCATCGTTTGAACAGTCAATTAGTTAGTAAACCTTGCCGTTTTACCCTAGTTCACCGACGGAATTTCCAACGATAAATACCAAAGGAGTGATTGGTCATCACTAACTGCCGACATATACAATATCATGTCTTATTTTATTAGAAATACACAGTAATATACAATCAGTTGGTAATATTTCGACAAATCCGTCTGTACATTTAGGCTGTAAAATTGAGCGCGCACTTTACTGAGCAATAACCAATGGGAAGTTTTTTGTCACCAAAATTTCGTCGGGAATTCCTTTGTAATCAGTAAGCATATATTTTTATTGCAAATAAATAATAATAATAATAATTGTTGATAACCAGTCGATAATTCGTCGGGTTGCCAACTGATTTTTTCCATTCGTAATTTCCATCAATATTTTGTGAATTTTTTGTATGAGCTGTTAGCAAGTTATACTAGCAATTAGCTGATTTAACTAGTTGAATACAATTTTATTTATTATTATTTGATAAACAGTTGATAGTTGATAATTACATAATTGTGTTAGTAACCAACAAGGACATTAACATAATTTATTATGTGATAATTATCTTATTTGTAATATAAATTTATATGGTGAATTTATTAAATAATTAACACAACATTAGAAATGCTAGTTATAATTTTCAAAACTATTGAATTTACATAATTGATTTGCTGAATAAATAAATGTTACTATTCTAAAGTTGCTAATAGGGTAACATATATTAACGAAAATAAATTTGTTCAAGTATTCTTATTTTACACAAAAAATTACCGAAACATAAAAAAGATAATATATGAAAACAAGGTAAAGGAACTTGGCATAAAATGACGAACAAGAAAACAATAAAATAACGAATAAAATCAAATAATAATTACTAATAACATTATTTTTCACACATATGTTTAACTAAAAAAATAACCAAGAAAAGTATGATTATTGGCAAGAAAAGAATTAAATTATGACTCACAACGAAAATTGTAAATTAACACATGAAAATAGAGAACATAAATAAAAATAGGCAAAATAGCTCTATTAGGGACTGAAGTTTGACATTTTTATCACTTAAGGGACTAAAATATTAAGTCTTTCAAACAAGGGACTAAAGTTTAATCCGTTTCACCCGTTAGGGACTCCGTTAATTTGGTCGGGTTAAGTTTTAACGGATTGATGACATGTCCGTTAAGTGCCACGTGCCAGCATTTTATTGGTCGGTAATAATAAAATAATAATAAAAAATTTCAGATTTATGTAATAATAATAAAATAATAACAAAAAATAAAAGTCTAAAAAATATAAATAAATAAAAAAATCGGTATTTTTTAAAAAAATTGAAACTTTTTTTTTTAATCTGGAATATTAATATTAAAAACCTAATGCTTTTATTTAAAGTTAAAAATAAAAATTTAAAATTTAAAATATTTGGATTTGATTTATAATTAACCTTTAGATTTTATTGTAAAATAATATTTATTTATTAATATTATGAAAAATTAGATCGAATTTTCTCTTTATTTATGAGAAACAATATCTCAATTTTGAAAAAAAAAAGGTTTATAAATTAGATCCAATTTTTTTTAATTTTTTATTTTTTATTGTCAAATATTAAATAAAAACATCCGATTTTAAGTACTAATATTCCAGATTTTTTTAAAAAATTTGAGAAAAAAATAAAGTTTCACTTTCTAAAAAAAATCCATTTTTTTATTTTTATATTTTTTTAGACTTTATATTTTTCTTATTATTTTATTATTATTACAAAACTCTGAATTTTTTTATTATATTTTCAATTTTTATTTAACTTTAAATAAAATCATTAGATTTTTAATATTAATATTCCAGATTTAAAAAAAGAAGTTTCAATTTTTCTAAAAAATACTGATTTTTTTATTTTTTATATTTTTTAGACTTTTATTTTTTTGTTATTATTTTATTATTATTACATAAATCTGGAAATTTTTATTATTATTTTATTATTACCGACCAATAAAATGCTGACACGTGGCACTTAACGGTCATGTCATCAATCCGTTAAAACTTAATGGGACCAAACTAACGGAGTCTCTAACGGGTGAAATGGATTAAAGTTTAATCCCTTGTTTGAAACACTTAAAACGTTAGTCCCTTAAGTGATAAAAATGACAAACTTCAGTACCTAGTAAAGCTATTTTGCCTAAAAAAATAACATGAACATTTATAAAGGAAGTGGAGAATAGTGAATGAAACTGTTTAACCTTATCATTTAACCTATTTCTCGTGTGAATACTATGAATCAATTTGAGCAATTAAATAATAAAATAAGAACTTCAAATTTTGCCACATCATCACAGTAATTGGGGAGTGATTCATTAAATAAAGAGAAGGATAATTTTATCTCTTCACAAATAAATTATTCTCACTTAAATTACAATAACTTATTCATCTATTATTCATTTTAACTAAAACATCACAACAAATGGGGTGTTTGCATTAAAGAAGAGACGGATATTTTCTCTCTTCATAAATAAATTGTTCCCACTTAGAATACAATAACTTCTTCGTTTATTATGCATATTGTATACGTAAAAATATATATAAAAGCAGTGTATTGTAATAAAAGCAGTGTAAATTATGGAGCAAAATGCACCGCCTCATAGAATATACAAATACACTGCTTCATAGTGTATAAATGCACTGCTTCACAGCGTATAAATGCACTGCTTATAGTGTATAAAATACTGTTTCTGCTTCAAAATTAACACAAAAGATCCTGATAAAACTGTCAACTTCAATGAATAAACTGCTTTCAATGGATATGAATTAGGAGTCGTGTCATATACCATTGGAAAGGCAAAGGAGTCTAGTTTTCAACAATACAATTTGCACTAAAAATATTAAGTATGAAGAGAGTTACCATGCATTAAATAGAGCCTATCAGGATACTTATTTTATAAGAACGTACAAATGTGTTGCTTCGTAGTGTATAAATGCACTGCTTCATAGTATACAAATGCACTGCTTCATAGTGTATAAAGTACTACTTTTACTTCAAAATTTGACTTATAACATATTGCTTCTTAGTCTATAACTACACTGGTTCAATGTACAAATGTACTGCTTTTGTAATACCCGAGATTTTCGTTCCGTTGCGTTGAATTTTCTTTATGCGGTTTAGCGGATTATTGTTGTTCATGTCTTTGGGATCATGTGTCACGTTTGGACACGTGTTTGGTTACGATTTAGATCATTGCGTGTTTGTCATCCCGGAGGGGGAGTATCGTTGTTGTGATGAGTTTTGGTTCGATATAGGGTAGCGCACGCTACTGGGAGTCGTAGCGCGTGCTATTGTGCAGAGTTAGCGCACGCTACCTTATATATAGCGCACGCTAACGCGAGATGCAGAAGCTACTGCATTCGACTGGAAGTTCGGCAGCGCACGCTATGCGGCTCTATAGCGCGCACTAAAGTTCAGCAGTTAGCACAGGCTACGGAGAGTGTAGCGCATGCTAACTGGTAGTTCGGGACAGTCCAGAAGCTACTGGACTGGGACTCAAAGTCCCGATAGCGCACGCTAACCCTTGCAGTTAGCGCACGCTAACTGTGCTTTTGGGCAGAACGTTGCTTCGATAGCGCACGCTAATACTTGGTGATTAGCGCACGCTAAGCTGTCCAGTATATAAACTGGACAGCAGTCGTTTTTCACCATTTCCACTTTTTTCCTCTTCTCTCCGCGGGTGTGAGTCGAGGGCGACTAAGGTTCGTGATCTTGGCCAATTTTGTTCCATCCAAAGGTGTTTTGGAGCATTCTAGGTGATTATAACATCATCTAATCCATTATTCTTCGTCGGATCGAGGTATTTTTCTTGATTTCCCTAGAGTTGACTTTTTGGAGATTTGTTCTTGACTTCGTATTCAATCCTATTTGGAGGAATCAATTGTTGTTAAATGATGTCGTTGAACATATCCTATGGATTGTATATCCATATTTCAGTTTCGTATATTCCAAATCGTGATTGTTGTGTTTTAGAGGAGTCTTGAGTTTCCTTCGGTTGTTGGGGGCGATTTCCGTTGGTATTAGTCTTGCTCCTCGTTGTGATCGTGTTTTCATTGTTCTTGCGGAAGTTGTAGGTTCCGAGGCACTTCGACCGAGCCGTGTTCATCGGAGTATTTGCGTGCCAATTTCGAGGCAAGTATCTTGCCTATACATTTCGTGTTTCATAGATACAATAATTGGTAATCGGCTATGTGTGCTATTTGAGTACTCATAATGAACTTTCAAGGGATTGGTATAATCTCGTTAACGAGTTTCTTTCAAAATGCTTGAGTACTTTGGGAATATATAAATCTTACGAATATGTTGTATTGTGGTTTGAATCGAAGTATATTTTCTTCTGTTATGCGACTATTAAAGCTCTCTGTCCTCGTTAAGGGCGGTATGTTGGAATGCGTATTTATCTGGTTGGTGTGTAATGTTGTGTTGTATTGCTTGTTGACTCCCTTGTGAGGAGGTAGTACTATTCGGTGTTGTTTGGAAATTATGTCTCCTCGTGGTTGTGATCATATCCATATATTCACTCTCGGACGGACTGACGAGTCCTCAGAGGGTTCCGTTGCCTTTGGTGCGGTTCCACGAATATATTTTGGTTAACCACTCTGAGAGGGTCCGACGGGGCCTCAGAGGGTTCCGTTGCCTCTGGTGCGGTTCCATGGTTAATCACGTATATAACTGAAATATGACGTACAATGAGACTTTGGCTCTGTTCTTTTGGACTGAATGAATCTGAACTGAACTGAACTGAACTGAACTGAAATATATATTAAGGATAAATAATAATAATAATAATAATAATAATAATGGTAAATAATAATAATAGTAAATAACAACGCTAATAGTAATATTATTAGTAATAATAACAACAATAATAATTAAGATTAATAATAATAATAATAAGAAGAAGAACTGAGGTGAATCGAATCAATCGAATCGAATCGAATGGACTCGAATCGAATCGAATGGACTGAATCGAATCGAAAATCGAAAATCGAAAAATAAGTCCAAAAGAACAGGGCCTTTGTTAATCCGGAATACTAGTCTTGAATCCGATTATATATATATATATATATATATATATATATATATTCACTTTGGGACGGACCGGCGGGTTCTCGGAGGGTTCTGTTGCCTTTGGTGTGGTTCCACGAATACTTTTGGGTTGACCACTCTGGGAGGGTCCGACGGAGCCTCGGAGGGTTCCGTTGCCTTTGGTGTGTTTCCATGGTTAATCACGTATGTATTGAAATGAAATGTTATGAGATTCAGTTATTCTGGAATACTGATCTTGAATTGTACGATTGCATTTATTTCACCATCGATTACATGTAACCCTCAGTTATTTACCATTGTTTGGTTCAGATTATTATATTCTTGGAATATGATGTGTATGGCTCGTATTTGCACTTTATTGAGATTTTGCTAACCCCCGAGTAATCGGGGGTGGATGTCTGTATTGCATTCAGGTACGTGCAGGTTCTTGAGGAGCAAAACACAGGATCGATACGAAGGATGATGAAAGACAAATGATACTAATCACATGAGGGCCAGTATTGGGATTTGTTGGTCGAATTGTATTATTCTTTTCCGCTGTAGTGTTTTCTCGTCATATGAGAGTGTTGTTGTATTTTGACCCTTGCATGGGTACGAGTCGAGATAGAGAGGTATATGAAGTCGTAGTTGTATGTTATTGATGAATGGCCAAATCGGTCTACTGATTCGTATTTAGCGTGTTGGCATTTGTTTTGATGTCTTGTTTTGGTATCGTAGCCTGGTAGATTCCCACTCAGAGGGTCTGCAGCGCTGTAATATTCACGAGTGGATTGAGGGTGTTACAGCTTCATAGCATACAAAGTACTACATCAAAATTTACACGAAAATTCTTCATCAAACCGTCAACTTCAATGAATAAACTGCTTCTATTGGGATATAAATTAGTCATGCAATATACCATTGGAAAGCTACGAGAGTCTAATTTCCAACAAAAAAGGACATTAAAAAAGTATTAAATATGGGGAAAATTATGATATTTTAATGCAGACTGTCAAGATACGGACTGAGCAATATTTGCAAATTTATCACTTTGCAGAGAAAATCTACAATTTTTGTGTTCTAGGTGAGAATTGTAATTTATTAGCGCTTCATATGCAATTTGCAATTTTGTAAAGTTCCCAAGTTAAAATTCTAAACTTAGTACGTTAGGACGATTGCACAGTTTCTCTTCGAGTTTGGAGCAAAAGTTGCAATTTTTCACATTCCTAAAAAATCTGCAAGTTTTGAAATTTCAAACCAAATTTATAATTCTAGCATCAAAACTAACAATTTGGATCAAATACGGAATCATAATAAGTTGAATGTGTTCGGAATCGATGAATATTATGTAAATTTTAGTTAGATATTAAATAGACATTTTAACTTTCATGAATATCATATAAATTTTAGTTAGATATTAAGCTTTTACTTTGAACGAACCCATGCCTCAAAATAAAATAAATAGAAATTGCCATCTTAAAAGTAATTCTCCTGATATTAAAGGACGTCTCTGTAATTTGCCCTAAACTCATAGGAGGCCGTATTTTGAATTTAGCATAAACATTTATATATGCCTCAATCCGACAAATGGAATGAATTTCGAAAATTGAGTAATTAATTTTCAGACATCAAAAGCCCATGCCTCCGCCCATGCCTCCACCCATGCCGCCGCCCATTGGTGGAGCTCGTTCCTCATTATTGGGAAGTTCATAAACAACGGCCTCCGTTGTGGTTAACAATGACGACACACTGCATATAATGCAATACGTTAAATAAAGAACAGCTCAAGGAAGAATGAATGATGAAAAAGTCATGAAGATCACTAGTTATAATTACCTTGCAGCATCTACTAAAGCAGTTCTTATAACCTTCAATGGATCAATTATTCCAGCCTTAACCATGTCCACATAATCACCTGCTCAGGCATTGAACGCTCATCAGTACCACGAAACATAGAGTACGAGGTATGTTCCAATCGAATCGGTATGAGAAACACACGTCCATCGCCCAAATGAGTGAAATATGTGGTAGATAGAATAGACAAAGTTCATCATTATCGTCATCACCTTAATCCCGACTATGTTGGGGTCGGTAGCATGAAAACTATAGTGCCAGATAATGGTCAAAATTAGTTAACACTATAAAATCATGCAAAAAACAAAGGGCGTAAAAATGCAATTCCTGTCGCGACCTTCATACGAAGGGAGAAACACGATGAAATTCCAAAAACCATCATCATTATAAGTTTTTCCAATTGCATGGAGAATATCACGAGACGGCAATGAGTTCAGATAATTGTTATAGTCATGTCCAATTACAGGATTTATATTGCAAAATCAACATGTACATCATGGAACAAGACGGAGAATATAGGAAACAAAAAAAAAAAAATTTAATGCCTAGACTGCTGGAAACGGATATCATAATTTTATAAATTGATCTCTTTTTAGATATAAATAATGAACGAGTTAAAGTGTTCAAGACCCACAATCATATATGGTATTCAAACTCGCCACATTTAACTTTCTCAAGAATTGCGGACTAGGGGAAAATCCAAGGCCATACCTTTAGCCGCATCATATCCAAGGTCTGGATTGTCCTGTTCCAATAGCTTGCCAACCACGACAGGTCCCTCGACTCCAGAATTAGATGCGATTGTGTGTACTGGAGCCTGTGATGACAAAACATGCAAATAATGTACTAGAGTCCCATATCGGAAGGCTATTATATGGACAAGCACAATTTTTTCTTTCAAGTGGCATTTGTGACTTCTTCTTTTAGAGATTGATGACTAAAAGAGGGATACATAAACGTTCTAAACCTTGAGAGCAGTCTGGATTATCTGAACACCAACTTTTTGATCAAAGTTGGCAGTTTGCAACTTCTCCAGCTCCTTGGAAGCGTAAAGGAGAGCAACACCACCACCTGCAGTAAGCATAAACCCAAAAAGGAAATTAGATGGTGTTTGGCTGAGCTTGTTTGAGAAGATGTTATAATTTCGTACTTCTTACAAGATGTTATAATAGGTTGGGTATAAGTTGCGGCATCTTAATTTGGAAACAAGTTATTAGAAGTGTTTGGATAAAATAAAAGTAGAGCTCACAGATGTTGGTAATAATAGTCTTGTAATTAAAGTTAAAGATAGTAGATATTAATATAAACATATGTTGGCATATCATAGGGTGTGAAGGTACGAGGACAACAGTTTTGCCTACGAAACTAGGGACATGGATATGATGCTTTAAGCCTTCCGTGCTTAAACTGTGGTTAGATATTATGAGTACAATTGTATGTGCTCGGCAAAAATGAGCACTATTATACTCATGTAATTTGAGTATTATTGTACTCATGTATTCGGCCAAATGAGTACTGTTGTACTCATATATGAGTACAACAGTACCCATTTAGCCGAGCAATAGGAATATTGTAGTATATTCAAGCATGGTTAAGGGAAGGGATTAAGCATGAGAACTGAACCCACAAAACTACAACCCGCCATCATAGGCTGCAAGGTAAAAAACACAGCAAGAAGCTTAAATTACCAGGTAGAATGCCTTCCTCGACAGCTGCTTTTGTTGCATTCAGAGCATCAGTAACTCTATCCTTCTTCTCACCAACCTCAGCTTCACTGGCTCCACCGATCTGACAAGGATGGATAGATTCACAGGTCATAAGGAAATACTGAAAAGAATTAATTACAAATACTACCCCTGAGGTTTAACATAATTAAAAAAAATCTGTTATCCATCAAAACTACATTTTTTTAATCTTTTCAAGTGATTAGGCTAAACCTCGGGATGGTGTTTGTGATTATTTGCTGAAGTTGTAATTCTCCCCATAATATTTGTTAATCTTACCTTCAAAACAGCAACACCACCCGAAAGCTTAGCGAGTCTCTCCTGAAGCTTCTCTTTGTCATAATCAGAAGTGCTCGACTCAATTCCTGATCGTAACTGTTAGAAAACAAAATTCATGAATCGGACATTCCTTATTAGTAGATATTACATGTTCTTAAAAAAATGTATTACTATTAAAGACATGATTGAAGCCCCAAGCCCAAAAGTATTAGCGGCATAACCTGTTCACATCTTTCTTCAATGGACTTCTTGTTACCAGTCCCATCAAGAATAATGGTGTCATCCTTTGATACTGTAATCTGAGGTTTGAGTCCAAAAGTCAACAGAAAGCTAACAGCGGTATGAAACAAGAAAATTTGATAAATTAGATGCAAGTGAGAATAGACATATGCAAGCAACTTTTGTATCACCTTTTTGCATGAGCCAAGCATGTCCATTGTCAGATTTTCAAGATCCAATCCAAGCTCGCTGGTGATGACCTACACTTAGAATAAAGTGCAAAGCAATAAGAAGTATGTTGGCTGTATATTGTAGACCATGTAGGTGCATGTATGATGTATCTTTGCATGCACGCAGGAATATGTATAGACGTTTACAGTAAATGGGAGAGAGAGAGAGGGCAATAATAAACAACAAATAGGACAATTACCTCGCCTCCTGTTAAGACGGCTAGGTCCTGTAAATATGCCTTTCTGTTTTCTCCAAATCCAGGAGCTTTAATGGCACATACCTATGTATCCACATAGTAGAGGTTTTAATCGATGAAGATGCATCAATAACGCATCAGCAATTATTAAGTAAAAAACACAATGCAAAATGATCTTATGCACACCTTTAATCCAACTCGAAGCTTGTTCAGAATGAGAGTAGCCAATGCTTCACTCTCGATGTCTTCAGCAACAATCAACAATGGTTTTTGCCTCTGAGATGGTGCAGAGTAACAATAAATATTTCATGTAACAGATCACTTGATACAGATTTCAATTGCACCAACTTTACCTTCAAGGCCAACTCCAGCGCTTTCACCATGCCATTTAAGTTATCTATTTTCTTCTCGTGGATTAAAATTAGAGCATCCTCCAATTCCTATAATGGAAACAACAGGAACATTAATAGTTGATAATGTAATCTACTCAAATATCTATCAACTAGTAGTGTTCATTTAAATAAATGTGCCTCGGCCGAGTAAGATCGGTCTATATTCCGTAAAATTTAATAACTTACACATTTTTGGTTCTTCTTGTTGGTGATGAAGTGTGGGGATATGTAGCCTCTGTCAAGCTTCATACCCTCAACAACTTCCAGTTCATTATTCAGTGTCTTCCCATCCTGAACAAGGTATTAGAAGAGGTAGCATCAGTCAATAAAGAGTCCATCATTTAAATTCTTGGTTTTTCAGAAAATAAACACCGAATGGAAAATTGCTACTTACAGCAATGGTAATAACTCCCTCTTTCCCGACTTTTTCCATAGCCTTGGCTATAAGCTCACCAATCTCTCTTTCACCGTTGGCCGATATCGTACCAACCTACTCAGAAGAAAATCATCCTTTAGAAAAGTATCAAATCATTTTTTTTCCAGAGAATAAGCTTAAAGAAAGAATCACCAAGTTACTATACTAAATACTGAAGCTTAAATCTAACCTGTGCTATCTCTTCAGAAGTGTTAATCATACGTGCTCTGCTTTTCAAATTTGTCACTACAGCATCAACAGCCATGTTGATGCCGCGTCTCAAGTCCATGGCATTCATTCCAGCTGCAACTGATTTGCATCCTTCGGAATATATTGCACGTGTGAGTACGGTCGCACAAGTGGTACCTGAACGATGTTCAAAAGATCAACTGGCAATTTTTGTGCGACAATATTTCTTATTCAACTCCAAAAAAATTGAACTTTCTAAGGTAAAATACTTTGTAATGGGATGGGAAAAAGGTACAAAAGCAAGAGATTTACCATCTCCTGCAACATCATTGGTGGCATTTGCAACCTGCTTTACAAGGCTAGCACCAACATTCATGATTTTATCTTTAAACTCGATGCTTTTTGCTACGGTAACACCATCCTTGGTCACTTTTGGAGCACCATAACTTTGTTCTATAACAACATTACGACCCTAGAGGAACAAAACACCATTAAACAGTTACACAAAGTAACAAAATAAGAACGAGAAAGAAAAAAGGGACTACAATCCAACAGGTTATATGGATACACATTGTAAGCTTTACCAAATATTTCCAATCGTATTTCAATTTTCATATTCCATCCATCCAGGCCAAATTGTAACATTTCATTAACTATACAAAATCAAATCAAGCAGTCATAAACACATCACTTAGTATCCACCACAGACTTATCAATAATACCTTTTATCTTTTAATCATATTTTTTTAATGGCTTCATCCTTTCACTCTTCATCAGATTTTTTTATTGATTCCAGTCTCAATACATTGATGTGTTCATGTGTTCTGAAATTGATGATATGCTTCATTAAAAAACTACAGTATGAAATACACAAATTTAAAGAAAATAAATCCTAGAATTTAGGTTGAAATATTATCTAAGAAATCATTAACTTGATTAAAAAAATATCTCTTGATTTTGAAGGTGTACATTTTAAATTGCTGTGTTGTATCCTAGTATATAGATCGGGACTTTGGCTCTTGATTCATCATCAGTGCACCAGTAGAATAAGAGTCCTGGATCCGACTACACGAACACTCACCACCAATACTCGTTCAACTTACCCATCTATCGCATTCAATCATTCTCCTAAAATTACACCAGGTCTGATGACTTTCAATTACACCAAATTAAGACCCAAAAAAAAAAGAGATGATTATTCCTTACTTTAGGCCCCATTGTAACTTTGACGGCATTAGCAAGCTCTTCGACGCCTCTAAGCATGGCAGCCCTAGCTTCCACCCCAAATTTGATGTCCTTTGCCGCATAATTTCTGCTCCACGACAGCCTACTACTAACCTAAGTATAGTTAAACTTGCAAACGAGTTAGATAACAAAAAGAACCGGAAAGAAGCCAAAATAAACTACAAGAAACGAGCACACTGCACGCACCAGTTGGCTGCTTCTGGCAATCCTGCAAAAATACTAAATAAATCAAAAAAGGGGAAATAAGAGATAGATAAAACTAGAACAATTGATTAAAAAATATAAAAGAAAAATACCTGGATTTAGAAGCTACAGAAGTGGCGAAGCGATACATGCTGGCGATGGACTGAATTTTTTATTGCTCAAGTGTGGGGTGAGGGAAGGTTTAATAGTGACTGGAAATTTGAACTGGAGGCTGGAGTGTTGAGCAAGAAAATAGTTACGGCGGTAGAAAATTTTGCAGCAGAGGGGATAGGAAGGGTCGGGGTTTAGGGTTTTAGGGGTTTGTACGTGACGTGGAATTCCACTCCAATTTTTTTTTTTTTTTTCAGAATAAGAAAAACTTCCCAAATTTGGGACTTTTTGATTTTATCTCGAGCGATGTTTCTTTAATTATTATGCAAAGTCATGTTAATAAATAACAATAAAAATAATAAGAATAGTATTATGGATAATATTAATATTAATAATAATTCAGCTCAGTTCAATTCGGTTCAATTCAACTTTAAAATTATTATTATTATTATTATTATTTGTATTATCAATAATCATATATTTATTACTATAATTGTTTATTTTATTATTAGTAGTCATTTTTTATTGTTCTAACCTAAATATTTATTGTTGTTGTATACAGTTTCTAATAAGATTAAATACTAGGAATACTATTATTGATATTAATTGAAATTATCAATAATAGAATATATAATTATTATTAATATCATATTATTATTATGATTTTATTATTGTTTTTTGTTATTGTACTATAAATAATAAATAATATTCTTATATATATTTTGTTGTTTCAGGAGAAAGTAAAAAGACTGTAAATAGAGTCCATCAATTGCATTCATAACACTGATAGAGGGGCCTTTATATAGGCATTACAATGAGAGTCCTTTCATACATAGGATTCCTAGATAAGGTAAGACATCTAATAGGATCATACTACCTCTGGAAGGATCTAGAACCTTCCATCTATGTATCTACAACCAGTATTAGGTAAGACACATCACGGAAATAATAATTCCCGGAACACTCCCCCTGTGTCGAGCACTAATACAACAATGGTGCAGAAGATGTTGCCTTCGTAAAAACGTATTCCAAGCCAAAACAAAACCCCATGGGAAAAATAAAGGTTTGATTAGGAAAAAATTGCAACGCACCAACACAACATGTCATGTACACTCTCCTGATATATACATAATGACTCCCCCTGATGAGTACCTCAAATCATAGGAGTCAGATGCCAAGTTGCCCTCACAACTATACCAAGGAAAAACCCAGTGGGAAAAATACCTCTTGGTCTAAGTTGAACAGAAGTACAACGCATCATTGTATGGATGTTCTCATAGGTCGCCTCGTTAAAAACCTTACCAAGTGAACACCCAATGGGAAAAAACAAACCTTGGTCTAAGGACAAAAAGAGTGCGACGCATCCAAAGTGCAGAGTCACTAAAGACTTATCCGAAAATCAAGTTTTCTAAAGTCTTGACCTCCATGCACTAAATCAGTCATAACTTCTTCGATTCAATAGGTATCAACGAAACTGTAAGAACTTATGAAAACTAGACACCCATAGCTTTTCATTCACATACAGTACGTAACCTAGATCGACCTGAGCAGATCACAAAGCTCTATCAAAGTTGACTCAGCAAATTACCGGACATATCTTGTACTACTTTGCAACAATAGTCATATGTCACTCAATCATGATGGATGTGATCAAATGGTTGGTTTCCTTGAAAAGTAGACACAAACCTTTCCAATGGCACCAATTTCACCATTTTCCATCAAGTGAGCTGTCGTGTAGGTCATATGGGAGATAGACCAACACATTCTGGGCAGATTCGGGTATCAGTTTTCAAGTGTCCTTTTTATCGAGATAGAGCGAGCTTCAAGCTTCTTGTCAATCAAATACATTGCGTGAGCACATCCTAGGCCATTGTCACATTAGCTTTACCGGATTATTACGAATGACTACATCGAGTCAAACATGAGTACATAATACCGTACTTTTCTTAATACTGCATCATCACTTAAGTGAGCAAAGTCTTATTATGACTTCGACTAGTCATTGGGAATCATATAGGCATTACTTTATCGTCTCTTAGGGAAACCGTCCCTTAGATTGCCTTAAACCGATTGATGAATACGCATCATCAAGTGTCCCCAAGATCCTTTCATTCTTAACTTTGGATTTAGCGGAATCTCTTAGTCTCACAAGAGTACATCACTATAAACCCTTAGTTTTACACGCAAAAGCTTCATATCTCTTTCAAATCAAGTATATACTTAGTATGCGTTCCCGACAATCACTTGTCGACGCGCTCCGTAGCCAGGAGCCACTTGATTTGAGTCTAATCCACCACGAGATCCTTCCATCACTTAACTTAGTTCCCCACTAAGATAAGATTTAACCACAAGCAGCACGTCAGTTTTTGGGAAACTATCTAACTGAAAAGATAGTGGATGCTATAACATCCATTACGATAGCACGACTAAGTTTCATGTCATCGTAGTCGATTCCAGTGCATTCATGAGAAAACCCGCGCCATGAGGTGAGTTTAACTCATTCTCTCACTCGCTTTAACAAAGTATACAGATAGAGCTTATCTTTGGAGTGTCGGAACCACTTCAACAAAGGGCTATCACTTTGTTTATACTGGAGTCGCATATGTTTCCATTTTAGGCCAAGGCTACAACGTTGTAGATTTTCAACGAAGTATGGTTCGATTAAACTCACATTCCACGTCCTCATGAACCGGCTTTATTCATAGAGTACTCTTTATGGATTGGCATTCATTGAGGCGTCCCCCAATGATGACTGTAATCCAGAATCACATGAGACGGATGAGTTCATTTGATCAGATGATCAAGTTTCATGTACCAAACTCGCATACATTCTTAGCGAGAGTATTCATCGAACCAAGTGGCATCCCAATACTCTATGAGATCCACGGCCTAGTTGTAACACCCCCAAGTTATTCAGGGATATTACAGCGCCGTAAGCCCCGCAGTGGGACCCACAAGGCTAACATACGTGGAACCATAAAATTTGACCGATAAGGTCTACACACAATAGAATGAAAAACAATACAAAGGTATTGTTTACATAACCAATGTATTCATAAACATCACAACTCGAATCAATACTTCGGCAAACACAGGCCGGAACATCAAGGAAAAGGGAAAACAATACTCAAGTATTCAAAAGCCAATCTAGTACAACAACACTGAACGGGAACTCCAAACATAACCGGAAGAAAGACACAGTATCACACTTGCCCACCATCTTCGTGCCGACCCGATACCTGCCTGTCCGACCTCCTGGAACCTGAAATACATGAAACGTAGTTCCCCCGTAAAGGGGTTAGCCGTCGAATAGCTAGTGCAAGTATATCAATATGAAACACAATACTCCTCGACAATAAAGTAAATGTAATCGTCAATTCATCAATTCAAGACTAGTATTCCGGAATAACTAAAATCTCATAAGACGTATGTGAATGCCCTAGAAACGGTTCGTTCAACTCATACGCCGTTACGTATGTGAATGCCGTAGAAACGGTTCGTTCACCTCATACGCCGATACATGTAGGAATGCCGTCAAAACGGTTCGTTCATTACATGCCAACAATATATCTATGAATGCCGTAAAAACGGTTCGTTCATGATATGCCATCAATATTTCTTACTTTCAAAGTCGAGAACGTACAATCATAAATGTATACTTGCCTTTGAGACATCGAGAAATCGAACGGAGGAAAGGTATGAGTTCGGTAGGTCCGAGAACGCGCTTCCGGCACCTAAACGATTCGCAAGGAATATGACAATTAATTATCCATACTCAAATTATACGAAGAGACTCCCGAAACTCGTCTACGACTCAAGAAAATATACGGGTGGATAACTAAAGGTTGGGAAATCGCCCAAACTCCCCACAAGTCCGAAAACGGCACAATCCAACCCGTAAAATCGGAAGAAAACACTCATACGGTATAGATATATCAAAATCTCAAGGTTCTCAAGCTTCAATCGGACAAAACGGACGAATCTACGAAAACCCCCAAAATCCAACACAAAATTCAAAGTGTTCTTGAATAATCTTCCAATAATCCGATGAATACTCAAACATGTCCATAATCACGCATATATCACACCATACACCATGATTTAATCATCCAAAACGTCAATACCCACACAAAATCGAGAAGTCAAGATGTCGAAGAAATTACCTCTTGAATATCCAAGCTCTATGATCCAAGGAATACGCGTTAGATCGACTATCCAGGGCTTCCCAACCGAGTGAAAGTGGTAAATCTCCAACACACAAGTGATAGATGTGAGAAAACTCCTCCTCAAACTCTCTCTCTCGCAGTGGAAGAAGGAAATGGGGAAGAGGGCTGAAATCTCGCTTAAAAAGCGAATTATGCGATTGACCGCATCGTGTTCCGCTCGGCCAGTGTGCTGCAGACAGCCTAAAAATTGCTTCAGTTTTTGAAGTGTGCATGGCTCGGCTCAGTGTGTGCACCGGCATCTGTTGGTTTTGCCGAGGATGCAACACAAGTGTGCCGGCTCGTGTAGGTGTCTGCGGCAATGACTCAGCAGATGTGTGCGCAGCCTCAGGTGTGCCGCGGCACCGTCTGATCCGCTCGGCCAATTTAGGAAATGTGTGTGCCGCACTCCTTGTGCCGCGGCTCACACCCCCTTCGGGTCCTAAAATGATGAAAAATGACCCGGGAAGAGAATAAAAGTAATAGGATTCAATGTCTGGGCAACAATAACACGAAATATAAGTACGGAAACCCCAAAACGGTGGTTCCAAGCAATGATTACAAGGGTTCGCTCAACAAATCACGATTCGAAGAATATGAAAAGGTTTGAAATGACATGACTTTCGACCGGGTATTACACTAGTAACTAGGGGTGTTCAAAAATACCCGACCCGAACTACCCGGCCCGAATACCCGATGACCCGAACTAAATATTTCGGGTATTTTTAAAATTTTTAAATTTTTTGGTAGATGCACCCAAAAAAAGTCATATAATCGGGCCGGTCATGGGCCGACTTGTTGCGTAAATTCGCACCAAAACCCGATTATTTTTTAATAATTAGTTTTTTTTATAAATTTAATTATTTAATTTGCAATTATATGAAATTTTATCTTTCAACTAATATGAAATATATTTAATATGAGAATACATGTTAATGTATTTTCACTCATGGTATTTATTCTCACTAGTTTGGAAATTTATAAAATCTTTAAATAAAAATAATATATTCTTTCATATATATATAATTAAATATTGAATTAAGCATAATTATATAATAAAAATGATATATATAAAAATATTTAGTTAGTTTTGAAATTTACTTGTTGTACGGAAAATATTTATAATGTATTTAGTACTGGGAATTAATTTATATAATAAATTTTAAAATAAATTTATATTAAAATTACAAATTATTTATAAAAATTTAAAATTAGTGGTATTAAATTTTGGGTCGGTACCCTATGACCCGACCGAAAAATAGGTACCCGCTTTTGGTGCCCGACTTTTCGGGTCAGTCCGAATTTTCATTACTCGAAAACCGGTGCACGTAAATTGGTATCTAAAACCGCAATCGGTTATGAACACCCCTACTAGTAACACCATCTACCACAATTTGTGGTGTTACCATATCACCATTCATAGGTGACGAACGTCCATGACCGGACACAATCCTTGCAGACATGTTTGCAGCATGTATTTAATCTCGTCACTTTAGGAAACTTGGTGAGGCACAGTTGGGACAAACTACGACAATTCCAAGTCGTTCTACTCGAACATGATCGTTCGCATCTCCCCCTAACGACGGGAAGACTGGCTCATCAAAGTGACTTACGAGATCGTCTGCCAAGGTATATTTTAAGTGAACTATGAGTGAAAGTGCATGTCATATTCATCATTTATAACCCGTCATAATGCGTTGTGGTGACGCACTTTGGCACATGAACATGTGGACGATAAAGGTTTTTAGTGTTAACACAATCCAGTTAACAAAATGCATACTGTTACACTCGTAACTAAGCATTTGAATGATGATAGGTATAGGTGAATATGATATGTTGACCGATGCTACATAACCGTAGCTACTGGTCTTGAGAATTCAACAAAACTGCCACCATGCACCACCGGGATCGAACATAAAGAAATGATTGAACTGATGATAGGCCGTTGGTTTTATCGAACCTCTAGTGCTTTCTTGAAGATTTCACTCCCTTCACCAGCCCCAAACACCTCAAAATTTTATGAGCATGTATAAACGGATATTTAGGATTCCAAAACCATCAACCTTGTGGTCAGAAACTGATCGAAATGACATCGAACTGGTTGTTGGGACGGCTGGTGGTATGTGAAAACTTCATTTAAGTGGTTCACCTCCTTTCGAGTCTCCAAATGGCATTAAAATTTGTGAGAAGGTAGCCTTGTATGTTAGGAAGTACTTGTAAAAATTTCACTTTAAGACTTGGTCTAAAAGTGGGTGAACCGACCTTCACAATGACTGGTCCGCAAGATGGACAATCATAAACTCAGGTTTCATCAACTTATCAATCATTGTCAAAGGAACCACATAATATATAAATGTTATTACTTGAGTACGACCATTTGTGAACACCATCATAGCATCATAAGCCACCCAGGCTAATACTTATGATCATGTATGTATAAGAACTCGGTGAAAAGGGGAGGACTCAGCACCATGCTTATGCGAGTCGCTACATTATTCTGTTTAGCATAGGAGGGTGTCATCTCCTAATCGTGCCAAAGAATAGGCTTAAATCAATGAACATGGCTAAGAAGGATCATCGGGGGGGTCTTTGGCGTCACACATGCTTATAAAAGCAAGACACGGATGACATGAATATCATCATCGGTCATGAGCCCTGCTCACGACTCCACCAACGTACTTTGGTGTCTTTGATCCAACTAGTTTCTTTGTTCAAAGAAAAAGATGTCCATGACAATACCATGGTATATGGATCATCAAACTGTCCAAACTCCGGACTATTAAAGCCTAAATGTGTCAATGTCCCAATACATCTTCTGGTTACCAAAAACCGATGCAAGCCGGACCATATTGACTCATGAATATTTTTCCTTTTCACATATCCAATACAAGTGATGCATAAGATTTTATTCTCACAAATCACAATGAGATGCTATGAGTGATACACTTTGGCATATATATCATCGAGTCATAACATGGTTCAATTGTTACGGAACATATGTGACTAGAAAACGCCATTCGGCATTCAACAACTTGAGCATTATACCGCTCATTGATTGTGATGACATACTCATCATAGTCACAATGGATTTATAACACGAAATCCAAAAATATTGCGTTCCTTGGAAATAGCTTAATACACACTCAATTTCGCTTGCAAATTTTTTTTACAAGCATGAGCATAGCGAACACTCTAACAACATAGAGATTTTATACCACATACGATCAAAACGATCTATCATATTGAGTGCATAACATGCCAAGGTTATATACCTAAGGGGTAAAATTACGACATAAGCATGGTGTAACACTACCATGCACACGCTCGACCTTCTTATAAGGGTGCGTATTTTGGGCTTCCCCAAGGAAACTGTTTTTCAACATTTGAAAGATGATAGTTTAGCGTACAACGCATACAAAAAACTACATCATCTATGGCAAATTCGGCCAAAAAGAGGTTGAAAAATATGTGTCATAAGACCACTTGCAAATTTAAGATGGGAACCAAGTTGGTTGGGACAAAAGTTAGCACAATCGCTGGAAATAAAATTCCGCGCAGCTTGACCTTTGTTCACTAAAACAGCGATAACTCCCTTGTTAGGAAGGCTATGGACGAACGGTCAGATGTTTTGGAAACTAGACTTCAGTATATTTCTATCCATATACTGTAAACCACACGAATCATTAAACTCAGATCACATTGCATGTTTTAATTGGCTGTTTTAGTATTTTCCAAGTTTAGTGAGAAAACAAGGTTGAAACCATATCGAATGGCATAAGTGTTCATGCAAAAACATGACAATAACAGCCATAGGTGCGTCTAAATGCAGCAGGGTGTTCGATTTCTTATCTCCACTAATGATCCTTTCGGTAACTCCAACTTGGTAGACTTGCAGAGAAAGTAGGAATGTCGGTACAGCAAAGGCTGTTTAAAAACTACTTATTCCGTTTGAACTTTCAAAGCATAAACAAATACCAAGGAGGATGAGCCTAGTCATGATCAAAAGTGTAGACAAAATCCACCAAAATGCATCAAATCAACCAAAAATTTTAATTCTCAATTTGCAAGTATACGTCATAATAGCCATGTTATATAGATACAACGCGGTGCATCATAATTAAGCATTTTGAACCATGAGACATAATGAATATACCATAACCAACTTGTCTTGACTATCCAATAAGATCGACTAAACATAGTCAAATGTATAAGGCACATACCTTTACAAATACTCGGAAAGGTATTCGGACCTATAGTCATACGAACTATAATCGAGGTCAACGAATTCATGTATTTACCGCAATATGCCATTGCTTTACATGTTAAAATTCATGAGAATCACTCGTACATTCTTTCATATATCATATTGCAAGGAGACGGTGCATGACTACACCTATATACAATATTTTATTTTAATAGGATGAAAGATGGAGTTTTCCAAGTATGGGATTGGGTCAAGACCAATGTGGTGGTCGCTCAATTCATCGTGACAAATCCGCCACAAATCGATTTTAACCACGACATATCCGTCGCAATTGATGTTTGTCCCATTTGTACGTCACAATTCCGTGATTAATCATGAACGAGTCATAACTTTACCGTTACCGACAATGTTCATTTTATTCAATTATTGGTTTAAAATCGACACTGCGACATCAAATTGCACCCAAAACGTGGTGTATGCAACAACCACAAATATCGACTTTCAACAATTATCCGTGACTTTCCCAGGACCGTCACAGAGTTTACTTCGACATACGAGAGTGATACCGCCTCTCATAGTCTCATCCACCGCAAAGTAGCGTGGGAGATAAAGAACCCAAATACCCAATTCCCCAAAAAAAAAATTCCCAAAAGAGAGGAATTAAAAAACGGGAACTTTAATAAAATCTTACGGGTACTTGGTTCCATATTTGCTTTGGTCCTTGAACGGGAGCTTCTCTCCATATGAGTAATATATTTCCGTGGGTACTCCATTCTATATTTACTTTGATCCTTGAACGGGATAATAAATATGACTTCTCTCCATATTTTGCACATCATCATGAGCAACATATTTTCCTATATGCCACGTAAAGCATAAACATAGTTAGATTCATAAACATACAAATTAATGATAAATGAATCATGAATTAAGAAAATAGAGAGTTGAAAAATGCCCGGATAGGGCTACTGGACTCGATAATTCGGCCGAAAAAGATTTCGAGCGCGGCGATGCAGCAGCTCGGTATTGGATGAGGTTGGATCTCCAAATTTCCTCGTAAAAATCTGCTTTTGTTCGGCAGTAGATTCAGTAATCAATATTACTCAAAATCCGATCTCCACCGTTGAATATATAGATATTTGTGTTGTAAAGTTACTTTCAAAATTTCACACCGATCCGACGGTTAACGAATCGGAAAACATGATTTTTATACAATTGCGCTATGCAGAAAATTTACGCGCGAAAATTCCCGTTTCTCGTTTTTTTTTTGTGTGTGTAAAAATCTGCTTCTGTTTGCGTACAATTTCGTCGAGAAATATTATTCCGAATCAGATCTCCAATATTGAACTTGTAGTTCTTACTTCCTGAATAGGGACAGAAATGGGTCAAACGGCCAAGAACCGGATCTGGTTGGTTCAAGAATGGTCGGGTCAGTGCGTAGTTCTGAGAGGTTTGGGCGATCTGATCACGGTTCGTACTTGGAGACGGGTCGTGAATGGGTCGGCCAGTGGAAATTGGGTTTGAGCTTTGATGGACCTGAGTTCACGAAACTCCAATGGTGTGGAAAATTTCGGATCGGGGTCGACGACAATTCTAGATCAGGCTTGTCCACGTATCTCCGTTAATCGTCGCTACAATTCCCTTTCTTCTCCAGTCTCTCTCAGCGGACAAATCCTCCATCTCCAAATGCTTTCCTTCGCGACGATCGCCGATCTTAACCGGATCGCGGTGGACGAACCCGTTGGATTTATTGGAGGCGGCGTAGTCATCGGCGGTGACATGGTAGTCAGGGGCTGAGTCGCGATCTGGTGGTTTGCAGGAGTCGGCGGGCCTTTAGGGAAAAAGATGAAGACAATCGACATCGGCGTGAGGAAGGTGAAAGATGTAAACCGCCGATCTGGTTATCATCGGCGGCGGCGGCAGAGATAGGAAAGAAGAAGATGACTAGGGTTTCTGGAATTGAACGAATTTTTCAGGAATTGTTCGTCGTTTTTTTTTTCTTCAGAATTTCGGACGATATTTTTTTTCTTGTTCAGTTGGGGGACTACGTGCTGATAACGTGTTTCAAGAGAAAGTAAAAAGACTGTAAATAGAGTCAATCAGTTGCATTCATAACACTGATAGATGGGCCTTTATATAGGCATTACAATGAGAGTCCTTCCATACATAGGATTCCTAGATAAGGTAAGACATCTAATAGGATCCTACTACCTCTAGAAGGATCTAGAACCTTCCATCTATGTATCTACAATCAGTATTAGGTAAGACACATCATGGGAATAATAATTCCCGGAACAGTTATCTAATTTTATTATTATTTATTATTATTATCAATAATAATATCAATACTATCAATACTATTATACATGATTTGCATTATTATTAATAATTTTATTGCTATTATAATAATAGTAATTATTATTATGGATATTAATATATTTCATAGTATTACATATATTCTAGTATTATTAATAGTTGTAATAGTATTATTTTTAAAATTAGTTTTTATTAGTATTATTATTACTATTATTATTTTTTTATTATTATTATCATAATTGTTGTGATATAAATAATTTTATTCTAGCGGAAAAATAAAGAAGCAAAATTTGGCCGGCTGCAGGGGTGATTCGTCGAAGATCTCCGTAAAAAACTTTTTTTTTGAAGATTGTTGCCCCTTTAGTTTAATTTAATTTAATATTCTAAGAATATCTTTTAATATTTATTGTTGAATGTTTGGTATTATTATTATTAAATTCAACATAAAGGGAAGGGAAGAAGAGGGAATGCGTAGATTAGTCTTTTCATGTGCACATTATGATTGTTTTTATATTATAAATTAAAGATAACTAGTGCCATAATGACACGGTGGCGGCGATATAATTTAATTAGAATAATTAAATTAGCATATTACTTGATAGAACAAAAAATATGTTGGTTCCCAAAATTCTATCGGCGGCCACGGGCCCTGCCATAAGACAGTCAGCGGACTTGAAGTAAAAAACAAAAAAAGGTTGGCCGCCTGCCAGCCCGCCGTAAAGTTGGTCGTCCGTCGGAGTTTCGCAATGGCCCGTCACAGGCCTAGGGATGTCAACTTTATCCGTACCCGATCTTACCCGTCGGATAAATTCGAAATCGGGTCGGGTTTCGGCAGAACTCGAAATTTTATGGTCGGGTATGGGTAGGATATGAGTATAGTATATTACCCGAATACCCGACCCGATTACCCGATATGCGTACCCATTTGAATTATATAAATAATATTATTATTATATATTATACATAAATATTATATTATATTATAAATTATATATATTGTTATATAAAATATTATATTTAAATATTTATATTCTTAATATAGGGTATACGGGTACCCGAATACCCATTGGGTACCCGATTACCCGATGGGCAATACTCGAACCCAATCCGAATCAAGTAAGGTAGGGTATGGACGAGACGTACCCGTACCCTACCCTACATAGGCCGGCTGGCTGGCGTACAAAAAATAAATAAATAAAAAATTGATCGGTCGCCGGAGGTCTGACGGTCGTTGGAGGTCCGCCACCCGCCGGCGGTGGTCCGCCGGAGAGCAGGTCGACGGCCTGACGTGAAAAATAATAATAACAAAGATGGTCGGCTGCCGACGGTGGCCCTCCGGAAAGCAGGCCGACCGCCGGAGTTCTTGGCAAAAAAGAAAAAAAAATTGGCCGGTCGTCGGAGGTCGGCCGACGACCGTAGGCTGTCATCCCGTAAAAACTGGTCGGCCGGAGAGATCCCATCAATATTTTAAGTGTATTTTTATAATTTATTATTGTTGAACATTTCATATAATACTTATTATTATTAAATCTAACACAAAAATAAAGAAAAAATAAAAGAGAGGGATACAATAAATTTTTTTCGATGTGGACAACCACCAAAGAATCTTTTAAGGCGGTTTGTTTAGTCATGAATGGTTCCATTCAGAGAACATTCCCCCCCCCCTCCCCTTTTTTTTTTCCATTCTATCCTTATCTTAATATATTTAACATTAATATTATTTTTTGTTATTATAAAATTAATAGTTTCTCATATTTTATATATTATTTTAAAATATATTGTTAGAAACTTTATTTTTTTTCCTTTTTTATCCTTTACTCCTTTGCACTTTATTTTTTTTTCATATTATTTATTTATTTGTTCTTTTTTCTTTGAATTTTTATTTTACTTTATTATTATCAAAATTAAAAATTTCTATTATTTATTTATTTATTTATTTTTATTTATATTATTTATGATTAAAAATAACTACGACACAATATAATAAATAATAAATGCGGAAAATACGATCAACATTGATAAATAAATTATTCAATTACATTATCTGGTCATCAAATCGAACCAAGATTGTATCCTTTCTCCATATGGATCAGCCCATCCTTTACAATCTTCACTCACATTATTCCACCATAAAAGTGGAATTGGTGGTACAGATAATCAAGTTCAAAAAACTTGTAGAAAGTGATTACCATTAACTAATGCAATTGCTATATGTTGACGTTGTTGAAGCGAATTGGAGAGTGACCTTAATGGCAAGTGTATAAAACAACTTCCACTAAGAGGAGTAAATGCATGCAAAGACAACATTATATCGTGTTGCAATGACTACACACATAATGTCCATCCAACTCCACCGTGGTGCGGAGATTCAAGAAATTTAGTGCTCGCATCATATTATCTACAGCACCTCTTTCAAGAGAAACACGATCGTAGAACTCTATATATTGTTCAATTTCAAATTAAAGATCAGCCACAACCTGCTACCAACCATCTGCTGAATTATACACTTGTGCGGCTATCGCTCTGTATCATGATTACCATCCCCAAGAACATCAATCTGTATGGTAGCGTGACTCGATATGCACCTGGCATTTGCGTGATATATGGATCATTGATTCCTTTTCCTGAATTTCGTGTACGAGTGTTCATAGACTCAAAGCAAGAGCGCATCCTCGGCTGACTTTGCTCTTTTTTACTAGGCCGACCTTTGTTTTTGTGTTGTAGGGTGGTTCTTGATATTTGCAGTTAGATGGATCTACCATGTCAATCATTTTATCTAACATATGATATCTCATGACTGGATCCATTTTATCCAACTGCGTCTTTAACGTTGTCATTCTATCGGGAGATCTCGCCTCATTTGGCAAAGCAGAGGTCATGGATAACCTTTTCCAGTGGCAGTGGATCTCGTCTATTGGAATTGACAAGAATTGTGACTGATAAAACGATAAGCGATGCTTACATGGCAAACCATATACAAATTTGAAACTACAATTACAATTGTCCACATATTGTCCGTCGACCTTCTTCAACTCATTAGAGATAGGGGTGAGCAGAAAAACCGACAAAAACCGATAATACCGAAAATACCGAAAAAACCGAAACCGAAAAACCGAACCAATAAGATATTGGTATGGTACGGTTCTTAAAATTTTGAAAACCGAATTATGCGGTTCGGTTTCGGTTTTAGATATGGATCTCGACTTTAAAAACCGAACCGAACTGATAAAACAGATGACTATTCTACAGACTTTGTTTTTTCTTTGTGCAGGTTGTTATGAATTGATGGACCTGTGCTGAGGAGGAAATTCAAGACTTTTGTTTAATCTGATATTGGACTTTTTGAATACTTAGTTATTATCATGTTATTGAAGTAGATTTTATTTTTATTCAAGCTTTGAAGTGGATTAATTATGTATAAATCCTTCTATTTGAACTTACAGTTGTCTGATTTAACCCAAGTAGTTCAATTTGGGCTTGGTGCAAGCCCAACTTAAGTGGCCATTTAATCAGCCCATTGACACCGAACCGCTACCGAACCGACACCGAAATCGATCACACCGAGCCGATTTAAAACCGAATCATTTCGGTACTCAAATGCTAGATACCGATAAGATACGGTTCGGTATCGGTTTTAGCTAGAAACCGTACCAAACCGAACCGAGCTCACCCCTAATTAGAGATCAGGTGGAGTGCCTCCAAGGATATGCAGCCTAGTAAATTTTCGTAGATTTCATCATTAAAATCATGACATCTCATAATACGCGACCTTTCAAATGATGCTTTGATATCTCCAAATTCCAGAATCAACATCTTGTCGATTTTTTTAACAGATGTGTCGATCGAAGACATCGTATCACCCAAATATTTTTTCAATCTTGAATGGGCTGACTCTACCCTGAAAATTTATAATATTGTGTTAGAATATGAAATCAAGATAGATAAATACTAGTATTTTAAGTACATAACATAATACCTTTGACTTGAACGACATCCGATGTGCATATAATTATTCGTCCAAGCGTAGACAAATCGATCACTGTAAGGCAATAACCATGTTGACCATAGATATTCTATCACTTTCGGGTACGATTTATATTTATCTATCAACAACTTCCATTCATGTTCAAAAGAACCCATATCGGATGACATATAAACTTTGTGCCAAGATCGATTAAAGTTAGTCCATTCGGCACCTAAGAAGGACCATTTTTCATGACATTTTTATTTATGTGCCATATGCGAGATAATGTGATGTGCGTTGGGAAAAACTTCTCCTATTGAAGATATTAATGCCAAATCTCTATCAAGAATAAGCACGAGATGGCATTAATGCCCCTTTTCAAGCATAATTTTTTTAGACAATTTAAATGCCAAGTGTATCGTTCATTAGTTCATCACACATAAAGCCAAACATAAGTGAATAAGTTAGCTTCGTCCAAGTGATACCCACGACCTCCAAGAAAGGAACCCGATATTCGTTCGTCTTGTAAGTGACGTCAATAACGAGTACCGTAGGAAATTGCGCATATAACTCAATACTATCTCTATGAATCCAAACAATATCTGTAATTGCTTGTGTCTCCGGATGCACACGGTACATATGAAAATAACCTGCATGTACCAAAAATAGTTAGTTAATAGATGGACAAATTATATTAATATTTCAAATGAAAAAAAAAACTTAATTACCTTTATGAATTAATTGAGATAAAGCATATTGGACGTTGCTTAATAAACCCTTTTTGGCCTTCCTTCCGCTTTGTACTGCATTGTAAATACTTTTAATGCCTGTAGTATTAGATGGGTCACGTTCCTTCAAGGCGCTCAGAATAAACCGAGGAGCAGTAATCTCGGCCATTTTACTCACAATGCACTTTTCATCTCGTGTTAGTCTTGATGTGTACTCATGACCCTCTAAATATTGTGCTGGGGCATGATTATGCTCTCCGCACACAACAGTAATTCCCCACAAAATACCATCTGGAGGAATCGGTACACCTCGTAGAGAGAATGGACAACCATTTTTTTTTGTACTAGTACATTTTTTTAACGTTTCTCCACTTTTTAAATATCTTGGTGGTTGATATTTTCCTCCCTTTTCACAAATTAGAGTGCATTTCGGGAGTTTGTTACCTATTTTCTTTGCGGATTTATCAATAACTATGACGAATCCATTTTTCCTTCCTATTCGTCCTCACCCAATCTAACATCGCATCTCTACTTTCAAAAATCAGAAAAATAAAAAGAGTAAAACTGATTAAATGAGCAATATATATACTAAACTAATTAAATGAAAAGAGCAAACCAGAAAAATATATTTATACGGAAAAAGAGCAATATATATATATATATACCAAAAAAATGACGAAACACAAAAAAAAAGATATTTACACGAAGTCGTACCTGATCAGTGATAAATTCACACGACATATTCCCATTATTTGCTGAATTATATTCTTCCATTTATTATAAACAGAATAGTGTTTCAGAAATGTGAACAAATAAGTGATATTACATGAGAAATTTAAGAAGAAAATATAGAGAGATGATGAGTTATATTTCTTCTTCACTCCCTATTTATAGCCAAACAAGATTACTAAATAATAAAAATAATTGACATGACAATTCAATAGGTAGTATAGATTAGGAACTATTTTGGTGAAAGACTTTGAAATAATGATTCAATAGGTAGATATAGGTTAGGGAACTATTTTGTTGAAAGACTTTGAAATGACAACTCAATTGGTAGCTAATAATAATAATAATATATATCAAGATAATAATATATAATCTGATAATAATATATATTATTTGTATAGATGACTATTGATGTAGTGGAGGATATTGCAATTTGTTATTTGGAAAAGGGTTGTTTTTGAAATATATGAAAAATATTTGTTGGTGAATTTTGGGATAAACTCGACCTTTTTTTATCGGAATCAACCCACTGAATAAGACTCACTCCATAGTGAGGTCCGTCGCTTTTTGGCCAAAAAACGACGTTTAGGCCTTCGATTTTGCTTTTTTCTGTTTTTAGGGACTTAATTGTAATTTTCTAAAAGTTTGTGTGGTTGTTATTAATTGCCGTGATTTTAACTCTAGCTTCCATAGGGTATATATATATGCGTGTAAGGCCATTATTTCAGACGTTCAATGAATTGAAATTTTCTCTAAATTTTATTGAAATTCTTAGATCGGTTGAATCTAGATATGTTCGAACATATTTTCTAAATATTTTTTTTAAATATAAATATATTGTATAGAAATAAATTTATAAATTAGTAAAAAAATTATCGAAAAAATATCAGTAAAAAATTGAAATTTTTTTAAAGTATTATATATATATGTATGTGTGTGTTTTAAAAAAGTGGGAGGGATAAAAAAGACATTTTGATCTTTTTTGTCAAGAGAGGGGATTAGCATAGCCCTTTCTTAATCGATAAGAGGAAATGAGTGTTTGGTAAAAAAAATTATCCTCTTAATCATGACAAAAGACTCTTAACGATTTGGCTAGGGTCCCTCAACCATTCAGACCCTGACTATTCCACCATCTGCCCCTCCCACTCACATCCTTCGTTCCACACAGTTCCCTTCTCCTCCCGTCGGAAGCTCTCGCTTCTCCTTCTCCTCGACGGATCTCGCCGTCTCTCAGGTATCATCTTTCGGGGCTATTTGGTAGAGGAAAACACACACCACTTCGGTCGAATATTTAACCAAATTCGTCGCCCCCTACAGTATTCACTCTACTTTTTTACTCTAACTTGGTTTGTCATTTTTCTGTTGTCATCGCATACTGCCTGAATATCTGCATCTTAGCCCTAATTTTGAAATTGCTTGGGTTATTGTAGCCGGGAGAAAAAGTGAATTTGATGTTACTGTTCTTTTGGTTCTCTTAATTAACTTGATAATGGATTTTGACTTTTCTTGATTATTTGAATTTGGAATTCTTTTTATTTTTCTGGATTCTTTGTGCCTAAGATGAAATGAAAAAGGATTTTTCTGATTTCTTTCATTCCTTGAAAAGTGAAAATTATCTTAACTTTGATAATGAATATTGGATTGTAATTTGTATGGATTATTTTGGATTGTGATTTGGCATCTGGTTTATGGGTTTACGTCTGACACCCTACATGTCTGTCATTTTGCCACTGAAAAAATGTAGCATATTTTTTTTTCTTGGAACCAATGCTATTTAAAGACCCATTACTATCTCTCACCTTCCATAATCTTGGTTTCTTATTGCTAGAAATGAGCGTCAGAAGCAGCTTAGGGAACTTAAAGAATGTGCTGGCTGAAGTAGCCGTTAAAGGGGTTAATGAGGCAAGAGCTAGAATTTTTGGGCATGTGCTCAATCCAACTGGGCAAGGATCCTCTCACAAAATATTACGTAAGAAGCTAATCGGGGACAAAGTTGCTGCGTGGTATCCTTACGACATCAACAAGGATGATCCCCTTGTCATGGCCCGTAAAGAACAAGAGTAAGAGTAAATACCATTGTATAATTTTGTATGTATGTATATATATATATATATATATATATATATATATATATATATATATAGGGTGGGTTCTCGTGAGAATAAATTTTTAGTTAAGAAATAAGAATATATCCATACCATTGATTTAACTAGTTTTAATGATTCAGGTTAAATGCATGAAATGAGAAAAGATCACTTCCATATCTTAATTATCAATTTACCAAATGAAGATTCATTCATTAATTAAAAAATATTTCAAATATCCCACATTCCGGACCATCCATCATATGCAGACAAGGGTCTTATTTCTCAAAATAAATCCCGTTCTCATATGATCCCTTATATATATATATATATAGAGAGAGAGAGAGAGAGAGGTTATGCTTGTTGTTGTGCAGTTGCATTGATGATAAGCGAAGGTGAGAGATGTAAACCATAGCATTTTCTTTCCTGCTGGTATTTGAATTTACCGGAAACAACCTCTCTGTGTTAAGACAAGGGTAAGGTTGCGTACATCCGATCCCCTTTACCCCGCTTTTTGCGGGAGCCGTTGAGGCATTGGGGTAATGTTGTTGGTATTTGAATTTAGTCTATGGAAATCTTAGAAGGAAGTAGATGCGAAAAAGAAAGCACCATGTGACTACTAGTTTGCAGTTCTTTAAGTGTCACTGATATAGTGAATAAAAGAAAAGCACCAGCATCAAAAAAATACATTTTAATGCAGTTTAATAATGCATACAATAGTTCGGAATGAGTGTTCAATGGATATGTCCTCTTGCTTTTTGAAATCAATTTAGCTTTGATGTTAGATGAATGAAATGGATAATTAGCTACGTAGCACCCAAGTTGCACGGACATGGATATCGACGCGGAGGCGGACAAAGCGATACGGCTAAATAAAGAAAATATAGGACACAACATGGCATGTATACTGGATTTTTTATGTTTTCACACACACACACACACACACACATATATATATATATATATATATATATATATAAACATGTGGCAAGCATCAACTTTTGGGTAAAATGAACATTTATTTTTCTATGATTTAATTATAAGAAGGTAGTTTGGATATTATATTTTTGTGGGAGAAAAACGCTAAAAAGCACAAATAAGTTGTAAAACCTTGTATATAGATCCAACAAGTAGAATAGAGTCCAACTCACAATACATAAAACGGTGAAACCGCAACCTAGAAAATGATCACCATCCTAGTAGCCGCCGTGTGAGAACTGAGAAGTGAAAGTCTCTCTTTTATTCGGTCGTCTCCCTCTCTCGGTTGCACTGTTAAAAAAGTTCTCTTGTACTCTTGTTCTCTTCGTCTCTCTAGTTCTCTTTCTCTCAGTCTCGCTCTCTGAAATTCAGAGGAAGATAGCGTCCCTAGAAAGGATGAAAAGGGGCAGTTTTTTCTTTCTTTATTTGTTTTCCCGATTCCCGAGTCTCGCGTGTCCGATCCGCGTCCGAGCATGTGTCCGACCGTGTCCAATATGTGTCAAACAGCACGTGCGACACGCTCGTGTGTGTCGGACGCGTGTCCTAGCCGTGTCTGCGTCCGACGCTGCTGCACCACCTGTTTTTGCTGTGTCCGTGCATCCTAGGGTAGGTTGGACTCAGACTCGGACACGGACATGAACATGGAGACACAACAATATCCCAAAAGGTAGGACTCGGACGCATCATAGGGCTCAACAAATTAAATATTATATACTACCTCCGTCCACGAAAAAATTGCCACATTCCCTTTTTACTAATACACCCCACACAACTCATTTATTTATTGTTCAACTCCACTCACACAATTTTCTCTTTCCAACTTTAAACGCTTTCTACCAACTTTTATTAAAACCTTGCCACTTCAAATATGGCATTTTTTGGTGGACGGAGAGAATATATATATATAAGAAATAGATCATATGAAAACTAATTACCTTGTGAAATCTAGAAACTTTTGTAGGCCATTGATATTAGTGATCTAACGGCTGTAGATGAGTAGAATTTTATGCATTTATGTATTTTTTATTGCATTATTTGTTGTATATATATTAGCGACCAGCTTGATGCAATAAATAATAACAAATATGCAATGAAATTACTTAATAATGCAATTGGTTTCTAGATTTCACCATTAAGGGTGTTTCCACCATAGTCAATCCCTATATCTATCTATATATATATATATATATATATATATATATATATATATATATATATATAGATATAGAAACAAGAAACCATGATATAGCCATCTATACTTCCAAAAACCCCAAGGTCATCACAAAGGAAAAAGTAGGGGTGAGCAGAAAAACCGACAAAAACCGATAATACCGAAAATATCGAAAAAACCGAAACCGAAAAACCAAACCAATAAGATATTAGTATGGTACGGTTCTTAAAATTTTGAAAACCGAATTATGCGGTTCGGTTTCGGTTTTAGATATGGATCCCGACTTTAAAAACCGAACCGAACCGATAAAACACATGACTATTCTGCAGACTTTGTTTTTTCTTTGTGCAGGTTGTTATGAATTGATGGACCTGTGCTGAGGAGGAAATTCAAGACTTTTGTTTAATCTGATATTGGACTTTTTGAATCCTTAGTTATTATCATGTTATTGAAGTAGATTTTATTTTTATTCAAGCTTTGAAGTGGATTAATTATGTATAAATCCTTCTATTTGAACTTATAATTGTCCGATTTAGCCCAAGTAGTTCAATTTGGGCCTGGTGCAAGCCCAACTTAAGTGGCCCATTTAATCAGCCCATTGACACCGAACCGCTACCGAACCGACACCGAAACCGATCACACCGAGCCGATTTAAAACCGAATCATTTCGGTACTCAAATGCTAGATACCGATAAGATACGGTTCGGTATCGGTTTTAGCTAGAAACCGTACCAAACCGAACCGAGCTCACCCCTAGGAAAAAGGTTCAGGCAACCATACTACTACGTTACATTCATCAGACTCAATGTAAAGCGCGGCGTGGCGTGGCGTGCCTCAGGTAGAGGCGGCGAGAAAATTCTCCAGGGGCATGTTTTTTTGGCAAAAGTGAGGCGTACGCCTATGTGGGCTGAGGCGCCGTTCCGTGGCGGTTCGGGTGCAGTATTATTTGTGTGACGTCATTTTATAGTTGGTGTCTTTTTTAAGAAAAAGACACAATAAATTAGATATAAAAAAGAAAACCTAGCCCATCCGGTAAAGAAGCGCAGCAGACAGAAGAGAAACAGAACCGAACATGCCACCGTAACTTATCTTCTTTGTTTCAAGCCGTCTTCTTCGTTTCACGCAGCTAGGTACGCTCTTCTCTCTGCCAAACTTTCAAGAAGTCCTTTTTTGTACATTTTTGTTTTTGCATGTTTTGTTCTTAGTGTTCATCCATTTCGGACTTTTTTGTTTTGATTTTTGCTCGACATCCTTTTTGACCAACAATTTACCAGTGATAACTTTTGTAGATTGTAAATTTGTAAATTTGCAAGTTTTCCAAGTGGATTGTTATGTTGAATAAATTAGTCATTAAATGGTAGTTGTTCCGGGAATTATTATTCCCGTGATGTCTCTTACCTAATACTGGTTGTGGATACATAGATGGAAGGTTCTAGATCCTTCTAGAGGTAGTAGGATCCTATTAGATGTCTTACTTTATCTAGGAATCCTATGTATGAAAGGACTCTCATTGTAATGCCTATATAAGGGCCCCTCTATCAGTGTTATGAATACAATTGATTGACTCTATTTACAGTCTTTTTACTTTCTCCTGAAACACGTTATCAGCACGTACTCCCCAACTGAGCAAGAAAAACTGTCCGAATTCTTTTGAAAAAAAAATACTGGAAACCCTAATTTCTCTGTCGTTTTCTTCTTTAGGGATCTGCCCAACTGTAGCCACCGTCGGACCCGAAACCCTAATTTCGGCCATCTTCTTCACCAATCCACCCGACGGCACCACCTTCAGCCACCGTTCCGATCCAGATCGCAGCTCCACGCACCGACTCCGATCTTCAAATCAGAGTCGTCTGTCTCCCGCAGAGCATAAACCCTAGCTGCCGGCTGGCTTTCTTCCCCGCAGCACAGCCGGAGTCGAAACCTCCCAATCGCGACTGCAACATCCGTGTCAACCCCAGATCGGATCTTATTTTCTTTTAGACCCTAACCAGCCGTCATCTTCCCCGAAAACAACAGAAGGCCCATTCTGTTTTCTCAGATGTGGAACCAACTCGCTGCCGCCTCCGACTCCACCTCCGACCAATAAACAACCAACTAGTTGGATCTTTCCCCCACCCGCACCAACCCGCTGGCCCGTGTTTGACCCCAAACCATAAATCCTCAACTGACAGAGACATGGAGCAAATTAGCCGGCGCACCACCGTCTCTCACTTTTAGGAGTTACTAAAATTGCAATTCAGCCCCTAAAGTTTGAATAACACACAAAATCGAGAGACGAGAATTTCCGCGCGCAAATTTTCTGCACATCGCAGTCGTACCAAAATCATGTTTCCCGATTCGTTAACCGTCGGATCGGTGTGAAATTTTGACAGCAACTTCCCAACACAAATATCTGTATATTCAAAGGTGGAGATTAGATTCCAAGTAGTATTGCTTACTGAATCTGTCGCCGAACAGAAGCAGATTTTTATAAGAAAATTTGGAGATCCGATCTCATCCAATACCGAGCTGCTGCATCGCCACACTCGAGTCCTTTTTTGGCCGAATTATCGAGCCCAGTAGCCCTATCCGGGCGTTTCTCAACTCTCTATTTTCCTAATTCATAATTCATTTATCATTAACTTGTATGTTTATGAATCTAACTATGTTTATGCTTTACGTGACATATAGGAAAATATGTTGCTCATGATGATGTGCAAAATATGGAGAGAAGTCATATTTATTATCCCGTTCAAGGATCAAAGTAAATATAGAACGGAGTACCCACAGAAATATGTTGCTCATATGGAGAGAAGCTCCCGTTCAAGGACCAAAGCAAATATGGAACCAAGTACCTGTAAGATTTTATTAAAGTTCCCGTTTTTCAATTCCTCTCTTTTGGGAATTTTTTTTTGGGGAATTGGGTATTTGGGTTCTTTATCTCCCACGCTACTTTGCGGTGAATGAGACTATGAGAGGTGGTATCACTCTCGTATGTCGAAGTAAACTGTGTGACGGTCCTGGGGGAGTCACGGATAATTGTTGAAAGTCGATATTTGTGGTTGTTGCATACACCACGTTTTGGGTGCGATTTGACGTCGCTGTTTTGTCGATTTTAAACCAACAATTGAATAAAATGAATATTGTCGGTAACGGTAAAGTTATGACTCGTTCATGATTAGTCACGGATTTGTGACGTACAAATGGGACAAACATCGATTGCGACGGATATGTCGTGGTTAAAATCGATTTGTGACGGAATTGTCACGTTGAATTGAGCGACCACCACGTTGGTCTTGACCCAATCCCATACTTGGAAAACTCCATCTTTCATTATATTAAAATAAAATATTGCATGTGGGTGTAGACATGTATCGTCTCCTTGCAATATGATATATGGAAGAATGTACGAGTAATTCTCATGAATTTTAACATGTAAAGCAATGGCATATTGCGGTAAATACATGAATTCGTTGACCTCGATTATAGTTCGTATGACTATAGGTCCGAATACTTTTCCGAGTATTTGTAAAGGCATGTGCCTTATTTGACTATGTTTAGTCGATCTCATTGGATGGTCAAGACGAGTTGGTTATGGTATATTCATTATGTCTCATGGTTCAAAATGCTTAATTATGATGCACCGCGTTGCATCCATATAACATGGCTATTATGACGTATGCTTGCAAATTGAGAATTAAAATACTTGGTTGATTGATGCACTTTGGTGGATTTTGTCTACACTTTTGATCATGACTAGGCGCATCCTCCTTGGTATTTGTTTATGCTTTGAAAGTTCAAACGGAATCAGTGGTTTTTAAACAAATTTTTAATGCATCGACATTCCTACTTTCTCTGCAAGTCTACCAAGTTGGAGTTACCGAAAGGATCATTAGTCGAGATAAGAAATCGAACACCCTGCTGCGTTTAAACGCACCTATGGCTGTCATTGCCATGTTTTTGCATCAACACTTATGCCAGTGGATATGGTCTCAACCTTGTTTTCTCACTAAACTTGGGAAATACTAAACAACCAATTAAAACATGCACTGTGATCTGAGTTTAATGATCCGTGTGGTGCACAATATATGGATAGAAAGATGCGGAAGTCTAGTTTCCAGAACATCTGACCGTTCGTCCATAGCCTTCCTAACAAGGGAGTTATCGCTGTTTTAGTGAACAAAGGTCAAGCTGCGCGGAATTTTATTTCCGGCGATTGTGCTAACTTTTGTCCCAACCAACTTGGTTCCCATCTTGAATTTGCAAGTGGTCTTATGACACATTTTTCAACCTCTTTTTGGCCGAATTTGCCATATATGATGCATTTTTGGGTATGCGTTGTACGCTAAACTATCATCTTTCAAATGTTGAAAAACAGTTTCCTTGGGGAAGCACAAAATACGCACCCTTATAAGAAGGTCGAGCGTGTGCATGGTAGTGTTACACCATGCTTGTGTCGTAATTTTGCCCCTTAGGCATATAATCTTGCCATGTTATGCACTCAATATGATAGATCATTTTGATCGTATTTGGTATAAAATTTCTATGTTGTTAGAGTGTTCGCTATGCTCATATTTGTAAAATTTTGCAAGCGATAATGAGTGCGTATTAAGCTATTTTCAAGGAACACGATATTTTTGGATTTCGTATTATAAATCCATTATGACTATGATGACTAAGTCATCACAATCAATGAGTGGTATAATGCTCAAGTTGTTGAATGCCGAATGGCGTTTTCTAGTCACATATGTTCCGTAACAATTGAACCATGTTATGACTTGATGATATATATGCCAAAGTGTATCACTCATAGCATCTCATTATGATTTGTGAGAAATAAAATCTTATGCATCACTTGTATTGGATATGTGAAAAGGAAAAATATTCATGAGTCAATATGGTCCGGCTTGTATCGGTTTTTGGTAACCAGAAGATGTATTGGGACATTGACACATTTAGGCTTAAATAGTCCGGAGTTTGGACAATTTGATGATCCATATACCACGGTATTGTCATGGACATCATTTTCTTTGAACAAAGAAACTAGTTGGATCAAAGACACCAAAGTACGTTGGTGGAGTCATGAGCAGGGCTCATGACCGATGATGATATTTATGTCATCCGCGTCTTGTTTTCATAAACATGTGTGACGCCAAAGACCCCCCAATGATCCTTCTTCGCCATGTTCATTGATTTAAGCCTATTCTTTGGCACAAATAGGAGATGACACCCTCCTATGCTAAAGAGAATAATGTAGCGACTCGCATAAGCATGGTGCTGAGTCCTCCCTTTTCACCGAGTCCTTATACATACATGATCATAAGTATTAGCCTGAGTGGCTTATGATGCTATGATGGTGTTCACAAATGGTCGTACTCAAGTGATAACATTTATATGTTATGTTGTTCCTTTGACAATGATTGATAAGTTGATGAAACCTGAGTTATGGTTGTCCAACTTGCGGACCAGTCATTGTAAAGGTCGGTTCACCCACTTTTTAGACCAAGTCTTAAAGTGAAATTTTAACGAGTACTTCCTAACATCCAAGACTACCTTCTCACAAATTTCGGTGCCATTTGGAGACTTGGAAGGAGGTGAACCACTTAAATGAAGTTTTCACATACCGCCAGCCGTCCTATCAACTAGTTCGATGTCATTTCGACCGATTTTCGACCACAAGGTTGATGGTTTTGGAATCCTAAACACCCGTTTATACATGCTCACGAAATTTTGAGGTGTTTGGGGCTGGTGAAGGGAGTGAACTCTTCAAGAAAGCACTAGAGGTTCGATAAAACCAACGGCCTATCATTGGTTCAATCGTTTCTTTATGTTCGATCCCGGTGGTGCATGGTGGCGGTTTTGTTGGATTCTCAAGACCAGTAGCTACGGTTATGTAGCATCGGTCAACATGTCATATTCACCTATACCTATCATCATTCAAATGCTTAGTTACGAGTGTAACAATATGCATTTTGTTAACTGGATTGTGTTAACACTGAAAACCTTTATCGTCCACATGTTCATGTGCCAAAGTGCGTCACCACAACGCATTATGACGGGTTATAAATGATGAATATGACATGCGCTTTCACTCATAGTTCGCTTAAAATATACCTTGGCAGGCGATCTCGTAAGTCACTTTGATGAGCCGGTCTTCCCGTCGTTAGGGGGAGATGCGAACGATCATGTTCGAGTAGAACGACTTGGAATTGTCGTAGTTTGTCCCTACTGTGCCTCACCAAGTTCCCTAAAGTGACGAGATTAAATACATGCTGCAAACATGTCTGCAAGGATTGTGTCCGGTCATGGACGTTCGTCACCTATAAATGGTGATATGGTAACACCACAAATTGTGGTAGATGGTGTTACTAGTAGGGTTGCAAACGAATCGAATCGAATACTGAGACATTTTATTCGAATTGGATCAAGTTGACGAATATTCGAATTCGAATTCGATATTTAGTCGAATTCAAAATGCGATTCGTATTCGATTCGTTAAAAAAATTCGAATATTCGAATATTCGATTCGATTCGAAATTATTTATATATATGTATATTCCAAATAAATTATTTAACTAAAAATAAATATAAAAACTATATTATAAAATAAAATTATATTTAATAAATACATAACATATATATTCTCTATATATTTATTTTATATAATTAAACTATATTGACTAGCATATATTATGTATTAGAAAACTATATAATTAATATATATATTATATATTACAAATATTACATAAATAAACGAATCGAATATTCGAATACATCGAATCGAATATTGGCATATTTGTATTTGTATTCGAAAAATCTACGAATACAAAAAATTATTCTTATTCAAATTCGAATTCGATTTTTCCGAATACGAATCGAACAATACGAATACGAATATCGAATCGAATCAAAATTATTCGATTTCTTTGCAACCCTAGTTACTAGGCCGTGGATCTCATAGAGTATTGGGATGCCACTTGGTTCGATAAATACTCTCGCTAAGAATGTATGCGAGTTTGGTACATGAAACTTGATCATATGATCAGATGAACTCATCCGTCTCATGTGATTCTGGATTACAGTCATTATTGGGGGACGCCTCAATGAATGCCAATCCATAAAGAGTATTCTATGAATAAAGCCGGTACATGAGGACGTGGAATGTGAGTTTAATCGAACCATACTTCGTTGAAAATCTACAACGTTGTAGCCTTGGCCTAAAATGGAAACATATGCGACTCCAGTATAAACAAAGTGATAGCCCTTTGTTGAAGTGGTGCCGACACTCCAAAGATAAGATCTATCCGTAAACTTTGTTAAAGCGAGTGAGAGAAGGAGTTAAACTCACCTCATGGCGCGAGGTTTCTCATGAACGCACTGGAATCGACTACGATGACAAGAAACTTATTTGTGCTATCGTAATGAATGTTATAGCATCCACTATCTTTTCAGTTAGATAGTTTCCCAAAAACTGACGTGCAACTTGTGGTTAAATCTTATCTTAGTGGGGAACTAAGTTAAGTGATAAAAATGATCTCGTGGTGGATCAGTCTCAAATCAAGTGGCTCCTGACCACGGAGCGCGTCGACAAGTGATTGTCGGGAACGCATACTAAGTATATACTTGATTTGGAAGAGATATGAAGCTTTTGCGTGTAAAACTAAGGGTTTATAGTGATGTACTCTTGTGAGACTAAGAGATTCCGCTAAATCCAAAGTTAAGAATGAAAGGATTTTGGGGACACTTGATGATGCATATTCATCAATCGGGTTAAGGTAAGCTAAGGGACGGTTTCCCTAAGAGACGATAAAGTAATGCCTATATGATTCCCAATGATTAGTCGAAGTCATCATAAGACTTGGCTCACTTAAGTGATGATGCAGTCTTAAAAGAAAAGTACGGTATTATGTACTCATGTTTGACTCGATGTACTCATTCGTAATAATCCGTAAAGCCGTTGTGATGATGGCACGGGATGCGCCACGCAATGTCCGTGATTGACAAGAAGCTTGAAGCTCGCTCTATCTCGATAAAAGGACACTTGAAAATCGATACCCGACCCGCCTAATGTGTTGGTCTATCTCCCATATGACCTACAGGGCAGCTCACTTGATGGAAAATGGTGAAATTGGTGCCATTGGAAAGGTTTGTGTCTACTTTCCAAGGAAACCAACCATTTGATCACATCCATCATGTTGAGTGACATATGACTATTGTTGCAAAGTAGGACAGGATATGTCCGGTAATTTGCTGAGTCAACTTCGATAGAGCTTTGTGATCTGCTCAGGTCGATCTAGGTTACGTACTGTATGTGAATGAAAAGCTATGTGTGTCTAGTTTTCATAAGTTCTTACAGTTTCGTTGATGCCTATTGAATCGAAGAAGTTATGACTGATTTAGTGCATGGAGTTCAAGACTTTAGAAAACTTGATAAGTCTTTAGCGACTCTGCACTTTGGATGTGTCGCGCTCTTTTTGTCCTTAGACCAAGGCTTGTTTTTCCCATTGGGTTTTCACTTGGTAAGGTTTTTAACGAGGCGACCTATAAGAACATCCATACAATGATGCGTTGTACTTCTGTTCAACTTAGACCAAGAGGTATTTTTCCCACTGGTTTTTCCTTGGTATAGTTGTGAGGGCAACTTGGCATCCGACTCCTATGATTTGAGGTACTCATCAGGGGGAGTCGTTATGTATACAACAGGGGAAGTATACATGACATGTTATGTTGGTGCGTTGCAATCTTTTCTTCATCAAGCCTTTATTTTTCCCATGGGGTTTTGTTTTGGCTTGGAATAGGTTTTTACGAAGGCAACATCTTCTGCACCATTGTTGTATTAGTGTTCGACACAGGGGGAGTGTTCCGGGAATTATTATTCCCGTGATGTGTCTTACCTAATACTGGTTGTAGATACATAGATGGAAGGTTCTAGATCCTTCTAGAGGTAGTAGGATCCTATTAGATGTCTTACCTTATCTAGGAATCCTATGTATGGAAGGACTCTCATTGTAATGCCTATATAAAGGCCCCTCTATCAGTGTTATGAATACAATTGATTGACTCTATTTACAGTCTTTTTACTTTCTCCTGAAACAGTATTGTAATTTACATTATATTGAAATGATTGAATTTGATTTTCTTAGAAATATTGCTATTTGTCCATGTTCCTTGATAATTATGAAGCTTTTTATTCTATTTCAGTTTTTTTTAAATCAAATTGAGGCTTACGCCTTGTGCGCTTTGAGGCTTCGCCTCGCCTCGTTTGGACAAAATGCCTCAAGCCCGCCTCATGTTTTTTTTAAAACATTGGTCAAACTCAAAAGGTAGCTATAAGTTCAGTAAAGCAATGGAACATCGATAATGCTCAACGAGATGATGATGGCGAATGAAGCCGCTTTTGAATTAGGGATCGAGGAGACGGAGAAGGAGGTGAGTCTGTTCTGCTTAGGTTAAGACTTGAGACTTAAGGAAACACCAAAACTGCGTCCAGATCCGCATCCGGAGGAGTCCAATCATGTATCCTTGTCATGTTACAAGTTGGATGTGGCACGTGCGTGTCCCATGCGAGTCCGCGTCCAGTGTGTGTCGCACTCGGACACTTTCTCTGTTTAAAGGAGTCGATGCTACCTAGATGATCAGCCAGGGAAAGAGCTGTCCTTCAAAGAAATGTAGTCAGTTCTTGCAGAACTTGAATCAATAAAGCAAAGTCTGGCTGTGCGAGAGGATCTCTAGTGGAGGCGCGTCCCTGTATGATATGATCATGAAATTCAATGAATTAATCCGTTCTCCCTGTATGATATGATCATGAAATTCGATGAATTAATCCATCTTATGGAGAACCTATTTTCTGTCTCGTATATTTCAATTAGCTTTTTGACAGGGAATGGCAGTTCGTACTGTATTTTTCATTATGAATTTGCTACGAGTTTCTGAACATTTTCCAGAACTGAAAAAGATTTGTTGTTCGTATTTGGAGTATTCCATGATTCTAATTAGTTGATCATGGCAGGCGACTGAACAAGCTTGAAATGCTCAAGCGTCGTGGAAAGGGACCACCGAAGAAAGGTCAAGGAAAGCGTGCTAAAAAGAGTGGCAGATGAGGACAATACTAAAGCAGTTCATACGAGCCAAACAATTTTATATTGTTCAGTTTCTGATTTCTCGGAGGGTATGGCTTCTTTTGCTCTTTGGGAGTGTTCTTGGGATGTTAGTGTTCCCATCTGCTGTGTCCAACATATTTCTATGGAACTAGCGGATACACAGATGCTAGTATTTCGTATGAGTTGAACGTGTTTCGATTAGAGATGATTGCTGTAAAATAGATCGAGAAATGATGATTTTCTATTAAAGTTCTCCAAATTTACCCCCTTTTACCATAAATATTTAAAAACGTCATACATCAAACAAACGAACACATCCTACTAAATACTCCCTCCGTCCCATACTTAACTGCTACCTTTCCATTTTGGTCCGTCCCATATTTAACTGCTACTTACTATAAAAGGAAATAAACCAATCATTCCCTCTAAATATACACCCCCAATGATCATCTATTTACCATAAAATGTCATTATGGGCCCACATAATTAACACACAATACTAATAAATAATACTTACTAACATGATTTCAGATTTTCATTATTACCCCTCTGAAAATATTACTTTATTACACACAATACTAATAAACAACTCTTACATTAATACCCGTGCTCAGAAAAAGGTAGCAATTAAGTCTGGGACGGAGGGAGTAAGATTTAATATATATGCACTAATTAAATCCAATATATTTGCAAATTAGCAACTAGGGTTTAGGGTTTAGGGTTTAGCTTTCTTTTTGTTGTTAATGAATCCACCATGTAAATCTACATTATTAATAAAAGGAAAATACCCAGCAATAATTGTGACAATGTTTTTATTGTTCATTTCTATAGATCAGATCAAACATATTGGTATTAGTTATTTATCGGACCCTTCTATATAAAAAACTAATATGTTCAGCTAATGCAATCAGCTAGCCATTTGAGGAATAGGGTCACTAATATTCGATCTATTACTTAATACCATAGTGGTCGATTGAGTGCTAATCTATCCTATTAAGTCATTAGCCAATAATAATATGCGAGGTCTCTATTAGAGAGGAGTCGGACGTTCCTATTCGATTAAACATTAGCCAATAATATGTGAGGTGGTGCCAGACTTTCTGTGTTAGAGGAGGTCGAAGGTGGCTCCGAGCCAAGATGCAACCACGAGACCGAACATGAGGAATTAAATGATGACGAACTGTAAGGGATCTACATATCTATCTTAAGGAGTTGTTTGAGCTATGGGAAACATTTTGCATCTATTTCTCTACCTTTATGGTTATAGTAATGCATATGCGAAATCAGTTGTTTCTGATGACGAAGAAGATACATTTTTTACGTAATAAAACTTCGAAATCAAACAGCTTAATACGACAACTTGTATCATGCGCATGAGTTCATGATGCATCATGAACTCTTGATAAATATGTAAGAGATAAATTTAGTAAATGACATAAATATCCGGATCAGTCCATCCACCATGGCACCATCCCTCAGTGTATTGCTTCAGGGTCCGTTGAACTCGGACTCATAATATAAAAACTCACTTAATAGAAGGCCGGATGAAAAAATAAAAAAAAAGGGCATTATTAATCATTTTGACATAATAACAACAAATACGTTTATTTGTCTCATAGAAAATTCATTCAACTTCAAGATACAGAAACCATAGAACAATCACACCAGATAAAAAAGAAAAAGAAAAAGAAAAATTCAATCAATCTAATTAGCCCTGGAGTCCAACTCCATGAGTGTGCTAAGGTTCATAGGCGCCATATATTTCTCCGAACCACTCAATATTGACCGAACGATTAATCTGTTTGCACCCTCTGTCGGATGAAATGGGTCCCAAAAGACATACTCATCTCTGTTCTTACACAAATTCGAAGCAGCAGTACAAAGTCCCAGCCCATTATATGGTCCTTGCCCACAGCAGGCCACCTTAGATGTCACAAAACCTGTCCAATGTATATATTACAAAAAAGATTACTTGATGAGAAGTCACATATAAATTATTATTACTATTATTATTCTTTAGTGCAGACAGACCGAATGCTGTTGGATTGTTGATGAAATCAAACTGCATGTCCAAAGCATTGACGGCTATAAACACGTCGGATCCGAGTTGTCTATTGAGGTTGGCGATCATATTGATGAGCAAGGGGTTGTATATGGAGGCTGCTCGTTGAAGCTCGTCGGCGCATTGGCCGTTCCGGCTCCTCAGGGCGATTTCGGCCGGCGTGCAGCCCAACGGTCCTACTCCCGACACAAGAACACGTCGGGCTCCCAGAGAATACAGTCTCTGTAATACAGAACAGTGGGAGTGAGAATCTCCTTTTTTTTTTACTTGAAAATATAGTAAATGAATTGTTTTTTTAAAGGGGTAAGATTTGAGAATTTAATAGTACAATCTATATTCCCCAACTTTTTGAGTTCGAGTTTTAAGAAATATTGGCTAAAATGGGAGAGTTAATATATATATATATAGAATAATAATAATAATAAATAAAATCAGCTACCTAAAAATACGTTATTTTTATGATTATTTTTTTGTGTTAGATTTGTGTAATTAATTTATAAATATTATATAAATCTGTGAAGATTCCGAATTATATATTTATAACCTTTTAGTTTTTACCCTTTGTTTTCAAAAGATGTGTTAATACTCATTTCACAATCTTCAGCTTAATACCCATTGTCTATATATATATATATATATATATATATAATCTATTTTTTTATTTGAGTTACAATACTAAGGTTAATTGGACTTAAATTTGTGCGCTTTCTCTATATTGACGTACTTAGTTAAATTTGATCATATTATTTTATCGTATAATTATATGACTTTTTTTATTATTTATAATTATTATTATTCATATTATATTTAATTAATATTTAGGGTCTACGAATAATACACTTTCCTCTCCTCCTGCCAATTAACTCCTCCCAATTAATTAAAAAAATTATCAATAATATATTTAAAAACTAATATATTTATCAAAAAATTATATTGGATAAAAGTACTTAAATATTACCTGTAAAATCAATCTGTATTCAGAGATGAGAAGTTGAGAGAAATCTTGGAGATTATATTGGAGCCTTCTAATGGTAACTGGTGTGAGGAAATAATTGTTGACAAAATCATTTCCACCAATGGTGACAAGATAGAGAGCTTTGTTAACGAGCACTTGCGTCTGCTGTTGTCCGATCAGTGAGCTGACTCGGCGCTGGTACTCCTCGAAAAACTCCAGTTGCTTGTGGATTCTAATTATGGCTGCCTGAGTATATATATATATATATATATATATATATATTGTTTTTATATACAAAATTAAAAAAACAAAATTAATGTGAGTGACGTCACGTTGTTAAGCAAAAAAATTAAATGAGGGTGATGTCATCCTATCTAGCTACTAATTTAGAAATTTTTTTAGAGGGAAAAAACAAAATTTAATTACTTATTACATTAAGGGCTAAAATAAATTATAATTTAGCTTTTGTATATTTATTATATATATATATATATATATATATATATATATATAGAGAGAGAGAGAGAGAGATTGGTTTGAATGGGAACTAGTCTTTAAAATGGGAACGCGAGTTCAGTGCATATTTAGTACGAATTCAATGTACATATAGTATGTTGTAATGCACATTCATTTTCGGAGAATCACTGCACACATTTATTGTGGATATTCTGTCCATTGGGAGAAAAATGAATATATATACTATAATATACTATGTGTACAGTTAATCCGTACCAAATACGCATCAACTCATGTTCCGATTTTAAGAAGTGATTTTCATTTGAACCAATCCATATATGTATACACACACACACACACACACATATATATATATATATATATATATATATATATATAGGAGTGGGTTCAGATGAGAATGAAATTTAAGTTAAGAAATAAGAATGAATTTCATCCATAGATCTTGATAAATGGATGACCTAGATTTATTCTCATAAAAATTTGATGCATATAATGCAATATTTTAATGCATCGATATTTTGATACATATAATGCATTGCAATTTTGATGCACGAAATGCATATATTCACTGCTACAAAATATACTTTTTACGACGCTCAATTTACATCGGTTTAACGAAAACCGATGTAAAAATTAAAAATACGGTCAATTTACATCGGTTATAAAATAAAACCGATGTAAAAAATAAAATTTTGGTCAATTTACATCGGTTGTTCAAATAACCGATGTAAAATTATTATATATTTACATCGGTTGTTATAACAACCGATGTAAAATTATTATATTTTTACATCGGTTGTTCAAATAACTGATGTAAAATTATTATACTTTACATCGGTTGTTCAAATAACCGATGTAAAAACTAAAATTACTATTTTTACATCGGTTGTACAAATAACCGATGTAAAATTATTATATTTTTACATCGATTGTTCAAATAACCGATGTAAAATTTATATATTTACATCGATTGTCCAAATAACCGATCTAAAAATTAAAATTACTATTTTTACATCGGTTGTTATAATAACCGATGTAAAATTATTATATTTTTACATCGATTGTTCAAATAACCGATGTAAAATTTATATATTTACATCGGTTGTTAAATCAACCGATGTAAAAACTAAAATTACTATTTTTACATCTGTTGTTCAAATAACCGATGTAAAATTATTATTCTTTTACATCAGTTATACAAACAACCGATGTAAAATTTTAAATATTGTAATTTACATAATTTATTCCAATTTCGATATGAAATAAAGTATTAATTTTACATCGGTTATAGAATAAGCGATGTAAAAATTAAAAATACGATAAATTTACGAGTTATTCCAAAATCGATGTAATTAATACTTTTACATCGGTTTTGGAATAAAAATAAAAATGGTAAATTTTACATCGGTTTCTCTAAAACGGTCATAAAATTCTTTTTTAAAAACATGTATTTTTATTTATGATGATTCTTTAAAATATAAAAGAAATGAAAAATAAAAAATAAAAATAAAAATCATTTTTTCGAAATAATACAAAAAAGAATAAAATTGATAATCCAAAACCGATGTATAAAATAGTAATTTTACATTGATTTTGAATAACTGATGTAAAAATTAAAATTAGGTTAATTTACATTAGTTATTCCAAAAATAATGTAAAATTAATACTTTTTCATCAATTTTAGAATAACCCATGTAAATAATAAAAAGGGAAAAACTTTACATCGATTCTTCTAAAACCGTCATAAAATCCTTTTCTTAAAAATATGTATTTTTATTTACGATGATTCTTTAAAATATAAAATAAATGAAAAATAAAAAACAATCTAAAAAATCATTTTTTCCAAAATAATACAAAAAGAATAAAATTAATTTTTTTATTTTTATTTAAAAGGTAGATACCAAAATGTATTTAAATATAATATAAATATAAAGTGTTCAAACAAATAACTATAGCCTAGTGGTTGGGACTTGACTCCCCAACCCCAAGGTCGAGGGTTCGAATCATTATGGTGACAAAGTGCAATATATTGTTATTTCAGGTGCGGGTTCGGGTCGGGTCGGGTCTGAGTGGGTTTCGGGTTGGGCCTTGAAGGATTCGGGTTGGGGTCGGGGTGCCAAACCTTCCATAAAACATAAGACATTTTACATCGGTTCTTTTTAAAATCGATGTAAATTTAAGACATTTTACATCGGTTCTTTTTAATACCGATGTAAATTTAAGACATTTTACATCGGTTTTGAAAAGAACCGATGTAAATATAAGACATTTTACATCGGTTCGTATCAAAACCGATGTACAATGTAAATATTTTTACATCGGTTTTAAAAAGAACCGATGTAAAATGTGAATGTTTTATGACGGTTTTGGAAGAACCGATGTAAATGTATATTTTTTATGACGGTTTTGGAAGAACCGATGTAAAACGTGAACTTTTACTACGGTTTTAAAACCGTCGTAAAATGTGCCCACTTTCTACGACGGTGGATTTTACGACGGTTCCAAAACCGTCGTAGAAACCCTTCCAGAACCGTCGTTAAAACCCCTTTTTGTAGTAGTGATTTCATGCATAATTAGTATAAAACTCATGTATATTCGCAATTCGCAGGATAAGAACCATTGCCATTTGATCCTACTTATATATATATATATATATATATATATATATATATATATATGTAACTTTATTTTCAGACCCCTGTTAAGTGCGAAGCTGGTAACCACCTTTCAGACTCCTAATAATACATAATGTACATCATGTCAATGCATACAACCTCTATCGATCATAACCCCTACTATATAAGAGTTATGATATAAGAGTGCTATCATCAAGAGTGACTATTATATTTAATAAAAAAATTCAAAAATAATATAAAAATTGTATTTTACTATAATACCCTTTGAATTAAAAATATTTTTTAATATTTAAAAAAATCTCATTGATTTAGAGGAGTTCTCGCCGTTCTCGCATTTAAGAGAGTTCTGAAAATAAAGCTCCCCTATATATATATATATATATATATATATATATATATATAAAAGTACTTAATTATATAGTACTTACAAACTGAAAGCCAGTATCATTGAGAATGCCTATGCCAGCAGACGCGAAATTTGCTCCAACCAGCAGTTTTGGCCCTCTTAACTCTGGGCTCAAATATGGCAGGGTTGCTTCTGCACCAATTGCTTGGCCTATATATATATATATATATATATATATACAAAATAAATAAATAAATAGATTGTGTTAGTGAATGATATGTACTTTTATCTTTTTAAATAATATTTTCTAGTCATTTTTTTCTTCTAAAAAAGAGTTTTGTGGCCATTCTTTTCGTTGAATTTTCTATTTACGGTCCAAATGATTTTTCGTATCGTCCGAAGAATGAAATGTAGGTATATTTTTTCTAATTTAGTTTCTTCGATCGAGGGGTATGACTGTCGTAATTTAGTAAAGAACGTTGTAAAAAAAATGAAAGAATAGTAGTAATTAATAAAAATCGTAATAAGTACATACTGATTAGATCAGGAATATTGTAGCCATTGGAAAACCTTCCCGTCGGGCGATGGGTCGGGTAATCAACCCCGTACGGGGGCAAGTCCGCCCTGGCGGTGGTGGCCAAGTAGTTGTTATTGCCGCTATCAACCAACGAGTCGCCAAACACAAAAAAAGCTCGGGAAGCCTCCACCGATGGCGCCACCACAGCCATGGCGGCAACACCTACAAGGAGTAAAACCGAAAAGCAGGTGAATGATGAAGAAGCCATCAAGTAACAAATTCAAGGACACAACTCTCTCCCTCTCTCTCTCTCTCTCTCTCTCTCTCTATATATATATATATATATGTGTGTGTGTGAGGATTTATATATGACTATTTGTTATGATGTGGTATAAGTGAAAAACCAGTAGAGGGTTTTATAGAAGGGGAGACTTAAAGCGTTTGTTGAAACCCTAATAAATAGAGGGTACCAGCAGTCCATTACAGTGAGCAAAAGACAAGCTTACAAACGCTGGCAGCTTATGTACGTAAATGTTACATAATTTAAACCAAATATACTTTACACAGATTAAGAGTTTCACCGCTCCTTAAAATACATTTACTTTTACTAATACCCAAGTTTACACATGTCAAAAGCACCACCACTACTTTAAATCACGATACTTCAAAATTAAATATACAACGAGTGGCAGAAGCAGAGCACTCAGGAGGATCCGGAGTTATAAGAATTACGAAGGTCGAACAATTATTTATATAGCTTCCCCTATTTTATAAGGGAATTTTCATCCGCCGGGGGGTCCGTGGACCCCCCTCCCTCCGTCCCGATATACAACTGTATAAAATATTGTGTCATAACACTAGGTAACCATTAAAAATGGACGGGGAATATTTTTTTGAAGGGTGAGGGTCCCCTGCAGTGCACAACTGTATAAAATATTGCTGTGCATCGGATGGAACACGCATACATACACACCCGTGCAGGTGTGTGTGATCGAATGGTTGGGATGCAGCACAGCACGGTGCTGTGCTACAGAGGATCCCAACCCTTTTTTGAACTGCTTCGTTACAATTGTAACGAGACTACTCTTTGTACGTATTTAAGTGCAAGCTGCTAATAATAAAACTTTGCTGTTGAGATTCTGACCTAATTATTACTATTAGAACAGTGTTAATGAAAATTTAGGAGAGAGAGAGAGAGAGAGAGAGAGAGAGAAAGAGAGAGAGAGAGAGAGATTTGAAATCATGCATGCAATAATCACTTGTGTCACTACGTTATGATGGACTTTTTCCTAGTTGTCACATGCAAATGCATCTATTGTCTTGAATACAAAATTAAGCGGGAGGCTGACTAAATTAGGAGCAATAAATGACAAGTCATTACATAATTACCACTACTTATTTTATTTTGTTACAAATGATATCCCCAAGAAACATCCGTTTCTCAAATAGGTCCCTATCATTTCAATAATTACATCTAAGTCCTTGTAAAACATATTGTAATTTGTGGTGTGCATGGTACGGTATGGTACGGTTTTAGGGTAAAACCGATACCGTACCAAATATATTCGGTTTAATATGATTTAATACCATATACATACGGTTTTTTTCGGTTTGGTAGTTCGGTATTTCGGTTTGATTTATATCGGTACGGTATTTTTTCGGTTTTTCTACTTGATACTTGATAGCATTAATAATACAAAAATATTCGAATAAATTAATTCAACAAGGTACCATAAATAGCTGATCCAAATTAATAGCTAAACCAAAAAAATCAAACCAACATTAAGATAGTAACTACTTTAATGTTCAAGTTTTCATCCAACTATTTTGGAGGATAAAAATATAAAAAAATAAAAAAAAAAAGACAAACAAATGTCTTGAACTTCAATAAATTTGTTATACTTATATATTCGTATGGGTTTGTAACTACTATATATATATATATGATATATTATCATAAAAATATTTAATATAAATAACGGTACGGTACGGTTTTTTTCCCGGTATTTAAGTCAAATACCGCATCTGCATCAAGTTTCGGTTTTATAAAAAATAAAAACCATGTATGTCGGTTTAAGCGGTTTATCGATTTTTTTGGTACGATTTTTACGGTGCGGTGCGATTTTTCGGTTTAATCGGTTTTTTTGCACACTGCTGTTGTAATTACACATGGTGCAAAAGTCAACAAAATAAAGTGAACACCCTAAATTACACCTGAACTCTAAATTAAAATTAAATATATTACATTAAATAATCTGTTTACTTTTAAAATTGTAAACAAGTAACTACTAGTAGATTCTTTTAGACTTTCAGATATTCTATTTACTTTTAAATAATCAATTTATTGACCTTGAGAAATAAATTGCTTGGCTATTGTATAATTAGTCGAAGGTGTTTTGTTGAGAGAATTGATGTGGATGGAATTAATAGGAGTCGGAGACGGTCTTAGTTAGACCGGGCAAATCGTTCGTGTCGTGTACATTCGTGTCGTGTACTTCCGTGTTTCGTGTACTTGATGGGTGGAACCGAAAACGACACGATTTCAAGTCGTGTACCCAATTTGTTGACACGAACACGACACGTTAAAAAAACGACCCGACACGAAACGACACTAAGTACACGAAATTTGTCGTGTACTTGCCATGTACACGAAAACGAAACGAAACGAACTGGTACACGAAATTAAAACGATTGAAAAAAAACACGAACTGGTACACGAATTGGTACACGAAATATTTTAAAATTTACATTCCATATTCAAAATCTAGCATTGTTCTCTTCATTCCCTCTTCATTCCTTAACTCCAGAACAGCAAGTTCTCTTCATTCCATAACTCTAGAACAGCTTCATTCCATAACTCCAGAACAGCAAAAATTCACATGCAAATAAGCAATGCATCTTCATAATTATGAACCTGCAAGAGTTCAAATGCAAATTATCCTTGCAAATTAAAACATGAAACAAATGATAGTTACCTCAAACAGCAGGATCATGGTCATCTTTAATTTCAATCCTCTGTGATATCTTGAGTAAGCTCTTCCAATGAATAATTATGATAAACTATAATTGCACAAAGAGATTACAACATATCAGATTCACCTTGGCATGATATGTTCATAAAATAGCAAATTAAATTATACAACAAAATAGTTAATCACCTTCTTCATTAAATTTCCAATCACGAGTACAAATCAAACTCTCCACAATATTGTGTGCCAGACAACTATGATATTGATCTAAGACTCTTCCACCGACACTAAAAGCCGACTCCGATGCAACGGTTGATATAGGAATTGTTAACACATCTCGAGCCATAAGTGCAAGATTAGGAAATCTTGCCTGATTTGTGCTCCAATAGTCCAAGACATCTATCTCAATGGCTCGATTCAATCGTTTTTCCTCCAAATACCTATCTAATTCAGTTTTCTCCACGGCAGAATTGACATCATTGTCCAAGGCATCAAATTCATTAAAAAAATCAGAATGTAAATATGACCAAAGGTAGCAGAATTTTAATATGGTCAAAGGTAGCAGAATTAAATGTCTACTACTTTTAAAAATGCATAATGCATCATTAGATTCATTACACTGTTCTGTGAATGCATCATTTTATTAATTGGAGATTAATACAGTTCTGTGAAAGCAGAACCTTAAAGGTTAAAAATGCAGAATGCATCATTACACTGTTATGTGAATGCAATTGGACGAACCCCAAAGATTTTACCCGAAATCTTTACGAACCCAAAAATATGTTCGTAAAGATTTGATTTCGATTGGAAATCTTTACGAACCCGAAATATGCTTCAAATCGACTGGAAGAAATATGTTCAACATATTTCCAGTCCCGAACTCGAAAACCCTGGCGGTTAAACAAAATCTTTACGAATATAAACACACCACGAACAAGATCTTACAAATCGAATCAAGATCTAACAAAATAAAATACAGAGTATAAGGATTATTACCAGATTATTTGAATTCCATTGCTCTTCAGCCATTATAATACTGAATTTGGATGTAGGAGTAGTCGATTTCGAAAAACCGCTAGGGATTTCGGGTTCGATGAGAGTAGCCTTTGTTTCGGGTTCGATTCATTTTTTATGAAGGGAAGGCTCGAAGCTTTTGGGAAATGGAAGCTTTTTTTCTGGACAGGGATGGGGAACAGGGAAGCTTTTGTTCTGGACAGGGATAGGGATGGAGAAGGGGGAAGCTTTTTTTCTGGACAGGGATGGGGATGGGGAAGGGGGAAGATGGATGGGGAACGGGGTCGGCGGCTAGGTTTCTAAACCTAAAAAAGGGCAGGTTTATTTATATATGTAATGTATTGATTGTATCTTTTGCTGTTTAGTGTTTATAAATTATACTCCTTCTGTCCCAGCCAAAGGTTGACAGAGGGTGTATATTTGGTCTATTTTAGGTAATAATTGATATAAGTAATGATGATTAAATGTGTGGTGGAGATTAAAAAGTAAAAAGTATTGATGATGAATGAGTGGTGGAGATTAAAAAGTAAAAAGTGATTGTTTGATTTGATTGTAAAAAGTGATATATGTAAACTTACTAAATGGACTACTTTTTGATAGAAATGTAAATCTTTGGGCGGGACGGAGGGAGTAATATATAACACAGTAAGCCTCGGTCAGTTTATATATATATATATATATATATATATATATATATATATATATTTCGTGTACCTCGTGTCGTGTCGTGTATCCAAAGGGTAAAAACAAAACCGACACTAAATCTCGATCGTGTACTTTTGTGTTCGTGTACTTTCGGGTCGTGTACTAAAAATGCAAACACAAACACTAAATTTTCGTATCGTTTTCGTGTCGTGTTTTCGTGTCGGGTGGCAAATTGCCAGGTCTAGTCTTAGTATTGGGTATAAAATGGAAAATCATGTGGGTAAATTCACAATCTATTGAGGGCTAAAATATAAATATTGAAAGTTTTTAAATATTAGTGAAATAAAATAAAATTCTAAGGATTGAAAAATAAAATAAAAATTAGAACACAGGGGTACAAATGTTCAACTCAAATTGGACTTATATGTGATTGTTCGAATTACAGGGACTTCCCATAACTTCTTATTTTCTGAAATTGCCTATAACTTTCAGAAAAATAGTGAAAGAGGGCGGCTATTCCCCCCCCCCCCCCCCCCCACACCCGCCGTTTCCCACGTTCATTTTTTTTTTTCCCATTCTATCCTTTGAGTTATTTTTTGTTATTTTTTGTTTTTTTTAGCAATTTTATCTTAATATATTTAATATTAATATTGTTTTTCTGTTATTATTAAAATTAATAGTTTCTCATATTTTATATATTATTTTAAAATATATTGTTAGAAACTTTATTTTTTTTTCCTTTTCTATCCTTTACTCCTTTGCACTTTAATTTTTTTCATATTCTTTATTTATTTGTTCTTTTTTTCTTTGAATTTTTAGTTTACTTTATTATTATCAAAATTAAAAATTTCTATTATTTATTTATTTATTTATTTTTATATTATTTATGATTAAAAACAACTACGACACAATAATAAATAATAAATACGGAAAATACGATCAACATTGATAAATAAATTATTCAATTACATTATCTGGTCATCACATCGATCGAACCAAGATTGTATCCTTTCTCCATATAGATCAGTCCATAATTTACAATATTCACTCACATTATTCCACCATAAAATTGGAATTGGTGGTACAGGATAATCGGAGTTCAAAAAAACTTGTACAAAATGATTACCATTAACTAATGCAATTGCTATATGTTGACGTTGTTGAAATGGAAATGGAGCTGACCTTAATGGCAAGTGAGTAAAACAACTTCCACTAAGAGGAGTAAATGCATGCAGCACAATATTATATCGTGTTGCAATGACAGCCCCATACATAATGTCCATCCAACTCCACTGTGGTGCCGGAGATTCGAAGAAATTTAGTGCTCGCATCATATTATCGGCAACACCTCGTTCAAGATAAACACGATCGTAGAACTCCATATTTTGTTCAATTTCAAAGTAAAGATCTGCCCAAATTATTTTCACACGTCATGTTTGTTAGACCCCCGATATATTCAGGAATATTACAGCGCCGTAAATCCTTTACATAAGGATTTACAAGGCTGAAGAATTGAACAGACATTAAGAGGGTACTAACGAATGGAAATAACGGAATTAAGATACAACAGTTCAGACCAAATACTGAAAGTACAATTGTTCAACAAAAACTTACTAATACATCACCAAATTCAAATTCATCAAAAATGACTTCGTACTCGAGTACTTATTGAAATAACCAATAAACAACAGACAAATGAACCCGGCCGAAACATGACTCTGCACCCTCGTCGTCATGCAGCTCCAGTGGTTGTTTTCCCGCTCTCCTGGATCCTGAACATAAACAAAATGTTCACCCCCGAAGGGGTTAGCACAACGATGCTAGTACAAGTACCACAACATATTATTCATATCTCACGAAGAATAATAACGTAAACGACAAAGAAAATACCAACGAGTCTTCTCCTACGAGAAACTCATAAACGACATACACAACTGATAATCACAACATGATATCATAACATACACATGGTAATTCCGTCGATCCAGCGTTCACTGCCTAGAACCCACGATGATCCCGTCAGACCAACCCGTGGTGGAAAAACCCGTCCGATGATCCAGCGCACGCTAGCATAGATCCCCCGATGATCCCGTCGGACCAACACGAGGTGGACATACAACAACGACATACATGCATGACAATATGTATAACATCAATACGTAAAACAAATAAGGTACTTGCCTCCATTTGAAGACAAGAACAATACTTCCACGAAAACGAACACTCGAAGGTCGTCCCCCTCAATCAATCACGTAACAAGCTCAAACCTTAACAAAAGAAATAATATAGGATTTATCTCACATCGCATTTAATGTCTAACAATTCGATTTACGGCCAAAAGCTCATAAAATGTAATCTGCCTGAACTTCTTAGCGCACGCTAAGTACTCTGTGTAGCGTGCGTTAAGTCTGTTCGATAGCGCACGCAAACAACAAAGCCTAGCGTACGCTAACTATGCATGGTCAAGATTTCACCGATCACCGATCGACTCATCTGATGGCCTAGCGTACGTTACGTACCAAACGTAGCGTACGTTAACTGATGCTCGATAGCGCACGTTAATTTACATAGCTTAGCGTGCGCTAACTGTGCATGGCAGTTCACCACTGGGCAGAAGACTGTTCTCATCATGATCAAAACAATGAAATCTTCCGTGATAATTCATGTTACCTCCATGAATATCATGTTCATACGATTATAAATGATCTTACGGATAACAACAACTTCGGATTCAAGAATATGTATACTATTATAAAACCATATTCCATTTCGACTATAAATCTTCATACGAAAATTCGAAAGGCTTAACGGTTGATATCGACACCTTTATATCAATCAAGATTATCATATTGTAGTTGTTTAACATTCCATCTATACTATATAAATACTTCCATGATCCATCCCTTAGATTCATCTAATAATAATGATTTGACACGTTTTTAGTGTAACTATCGCAAGTGCACGATATCGTATCAAGTAGTAAAGTGGACTTTTTGAGTCCGGTTTATCGATCCCACAAGGAAGTTTGGTTATAATTTGAATTATACACTATTAATCTATTTTTATAGATACTAAGATGAGTGAAACACACAATTTAAAGAGTTTGGTTTAATTGTTGCAAAGTAAATGCAATAATAGTTCTAATATTTTAAGGAAATAAAAAGATTGCAATAATAATAGATTGATTAACGATAAAATGAAATAGTTGGGATTACAAACTTAGTTCGTCATTAGTTATAAAAGATGTATAGGAGATCATAAAATGAATTTACTTATTATGTTGTGTAGATTCGATTTTCCTTAAAAAGACGGTTTCTCTTTCGAACTATAAACGCCCTTACATATTGAATCAATCCACTATATTTCTATGTTGATTGGCTTCAATACATAGCATTAGGATTTATGAAAATAACTCAAAGAATCATCTAAAGACTAGAGGTATATTTCTATCCCCTAGAACAACTTAGAGTGAAGATCATTTGATCTAATCAAACATATTTTCTTTCGAAACATATGAAGACCATAAATATCGTCATTTATTGGCCAAATAAATAAAGATTGTTAAAACAATGAAAATCACACACAATAATAAGTAATTCACAATAGATATTTTATACAAACATAAATAACATGACTAACCTTGTTTATAATCCCAACTAATGGTAACTTAGCCCATGAAGGGTTTATTATACATATTACAAGCTTTGGTGGTCATTATTAGTTGAATCAAGAGAAAGAATTGATCCTAACTCCCTTAGTAGATAAAAGAGATAGAAGCAATAAACTCTCTGAACAACATATGTTATACCACACTTACAAATATCACTCAAGAACACAAGTGTGTTCTTCACACAAAAAGAAAAGTTTACAAAAAATGGAAAATTATAAGATGAATGATGAATGATGAAGGATCTAAGGGGTCTATTTATACACCTAAAGTCATCTAATAGCTCCAAAACTCCAAAGATTATTACATTAGATCGGATCAATGCCACCATCCCCTCAATAATACACAAAAAGTATAAAAATTAGACAAATCATAGCAATCACAAAAGTTACTAGTAACATTCAGGAGTTACTACCGTAACTAGGTGACTTACGGCCGTAACTCCCGAATGTTACGGCCGTAACGTGGCTTCGTAAATTTCCTCATTTGAAGCTTTGATAGTTACGTTTCAGCCAAATTTCTTAGACTTTGCGTTTTTGCCCTGCATCTTCTTCTGATGATAACTTTTGATATATAACTCGATTTTGAATCGGAAAGACCGCCGAATTCGTCTCGGAAAGCCCTACAACATGAATATATCAAAATTCAATAAAGAGAATATTTATTAAACATGTTGTTCCTTGAGTAATTCGGTTATTTAATCCGATCATCATCCGATAAAAATAAAATTATTAAAACTAATAAATTAAAAGCAAAAACGAGTAGACTAGCTCAATTATGGGTGAATTTTATCGATACAAACCATGGATAAGTGTACAAAATCGATACTTATCACACCCCAAACTTGAATTCTTGCTAGTCCCGAGCAAGACTCTTTATTATTCATGCTCCAAAAATAAAAATAAGAAAAATTAATACACACATAAATTAAAATATAAAAAGAGAAAAGGAGATCAAAATGTCATTAATAAACAACAACCAGCTTTATACAGTAGATAGAAATGAATCAAGATTCAAAATAAATCTACTAATGTTTTTGAAGTTAAAACACGGTTTTTATTTTGTAATTCCAAAATCAAGGTTTTCCCCCCAAAAGGTTGATTATTTCTTTCCCACTCGTGATACACACGACTCCCTTTAATGGTTGATCTCGATCACTCGTTTATTTTTCGACTCAATATGAAGAAGAATTTCATTGGCGTCATCAAATATTGTGATTTTCACAAAATTGAGTGTATTGAAATTCAGCTGCTAATTAATTCAAATCTGCTCATAAACTACATCCCTTTTAGTGATAGCTTTCACACCGTTATTTGCTAACGTGTAGCTCTTTTCACTAACACAATTTCTATCTCATTATTTTTCTTTTTTGTAAAAAGGTGATAGCTTTCACACCGTTATTTGCTAATAGCTCTTTTCACCAATTTTTCTGAGACGGCAGCTACGCACCAACAATGGTTAGTCCTTTATTTTTCGCAAAATTTAAGACTTCCAAAATTAGGCAGCTGTTGCTGCTCAACACTTGTCCTTTTCGTCATTTATTTTTTTTAGGTGATAGCTTTCACACCGTTATTTGCTAACGTGTAGCTCTTTTCACCAATGACTCCTTTTTTTTTTAGGGAATAGAATTTTTGCAGAAAATCATTTCTTAGTTTAAGCATGAAAAATCAAAAACTCCACAAATTAAGTAAATTTCAGTTCTATTTTTCATCAACCAATTGATTCTTCTTTTCTCAAGGTAACGAATGACTCGATTTTATATGATAATTACAAGGCTTGGAAAGAGAGATTAAGGCTCAAAAATTTTGGAATATACAAATTTTTTTTTTACCGGTTAAAACGATTTAGAAGCTTGTATATAGCTAATTTATTGGTGTTATGGCCAGATCTAGAAATCTCATAAATCAAAATATTATAAATATATATATATATATAATAAAAAAAAATTAAGGCAAATAACCAAATCAATCAAAACACACCAAAATTACAACACACCAAAATACTAAAACAAACCACCCCCAAACTTGAAAATAAAACTGCCCTCAGTTTAAAAATAAAAAAAAATCAATGCAGAAAAGCAGAATACTCCCTGTTAAGAAAGTTGATATCTGAGCTAACGCCTTTTAGAATCTGTAAGAGAATAAATATACGAGGCACACAACAAAAGAAAATAAAATATACTCGTACGTATAACACAATTTTTAAGATGCGCATCAAGAAAGTCCGAAGAGTCGCCTTATGCTGCCATCAAAGTTTTTATAAAAAAAACACACAATAAACATTACACTAATAAAATAACAATACATAAATCGCGAATAGATGCGCGTCAAGAGATCAAGAAGAAACTCCTTAAGCTGCCATCATTTAGCACGATTATTACACACGACAGAAAGTAAAAATACAAGAGGTCCGACATGGGTTATCAAAGGGAGAGGAATGAATCCACTTTTCGTTTTCTCACGGTAAAATCTTCTACCCAGACAATTTTAGCTAGAGCTGGATCTGGTTGAGGAACAAATTCATTGAGTTTTTTGATTAGTTTTTCTGGTGTTGTTGCAACGACTATGATTCGTTTTTCACGCTCGGAAATAAAGCCCTTTTCAGCAGAGTAGTCGATGAAAGACAGTAAACCATCAAAGAAACCATTGACATTAAGCACACCTATTGGTTTTTGATGAACATTTAGCTGGGCTCTGGTAACCACATGAAAAAGTTCCTCAAGGGTGCCAAAACCACCGAGAAGGGTGATAAAGGCGCCAGAATTATTTATCATGTGAATTATACGATCTTGCATATTCACATATCTAAACTCATCTCCAATAGTTGACCCGGTGATTTTACTTTCAGCCAGAGGTTTTGGGATTATTCCCAACACTCTTACTCCTTCCATATAGGCAGAAGCAGCAGCTCGTCCCATTAATCCTAGACTTCCTCCTCCGTAAACTACATGAATGCATTTTTCTCCTAAGGCACGACCCAAGTTGTGGGCTGCTTCAGTAAAGCATGCCTCTTTTCCAGGACTAGCTCCACCAAAAATGCATACTGTGTTAAATTTTTTTGTTGAAGATGATGACTCCATTTTTGAAAAGAAAAATTTTTTTTAGAGAGAAACAGAGAAAAGTGCAAGTTTGAGGGATGAATGAAAGAAACCAGTAGAAAGTTTATTTATAGAAGAAAAAGAAGGTAAAAATTGTTTAACAAGTTTGTGATTGCGTTGATTGCGCTTCAACTACTCAATAGAATAATGAATGCATTTATCGCGTATCACATTTTTTATTAAAAAAAAAAAAATCTCACCACACGACAAAAATAAAAGATACTCACGCGTATGCACAGTAGTTGTAATTGTGGCTCACATCTTCCTCTGATTTTACGTTCAGAAACGGCCTAAACGCCTTCTATGAGTCGGGTAGAAGCTTCCCATCCAATTTTCTTACAAATTGGCAAACAGGGTCTTTTAACGTCAGATTCCCAAGACGTTGTTCATATTTTGGTTTGAATTTATTCCACAAACATTGAATTCCGTAATATACAAGTCCACTAGGATGCGTGTCAAGAGAAATTTCGATATTATCTAAATTCTCTTTATTCAGACCATCATTAATGAACTGAATTTTATCTTCTCTGTTTGTAGATGAAATTCCTAAAGATCGACATTTTACATTACAGTTCCATCTAGCACATTTATAGCAAACGGCTAGCATCTTTGCTCGTCGTTTCTTGGCATATGAACTTTTTCCAAGCTCTGGTAAAAATCTAGTCGGTGTTTCTGTGAATTCACCTTCTATTCTTACTTTGGCTTCGATAATGAATCTTATGTCAAAAGGTATGCTTTTATTCATAAGCAACCTCATCCTTTCAAGCCTTGTCTTGTAAATTTTTAAAATTGCATTTTTGCTTAGAAAGTGAAATCTTTTTTCGATTTTATACAATGTTTCTTCCATGAAAAAAATAAATAAAAATAAAATGACAATGAAAATAATTGAAGAAAATATCTACAAATATCGCTTGTTGTGGGAAATCAAAATCCGACTTTAATAGTCACGGAGTACCGTTATCCGCCACTTGACCGGACAAACACAATTGAGTACTAAGTTACAACGTCGAGAAATTTGTACCTATAAAAATAGTTTACAATGTAAGATTTCAAATATAACTTATACTTCCCCTGCAACGGCGCCAAAAACTTGACACGTTTTTAGTGTAACTATCGCAAGTGCACGATATCGTATCAAGTAGTAAAGTGGACTTTTTGAGTCCGGTTTATCGATCCCACAAGGAAGTTTGGTTATAATTTGAATTATACACTATTAGTCTATTTTTATAGATACTAATATGAGTGAAACACAATTTAAAGAGTTTGGTTTAATTGTTGCAAAGTAAATACAATAATAGTTCTAATATTTTAAGGAAATAAAAAGATTGCAATAATAATAGATTGATTAACGATAAAATGAAATAGTTGGGATTACAAACTTAGTTCGTCATTAGTTATAAAAGATGTATAGGAGATCATAAAATGAATTTACTTATTATGTTGTGTAGATTCGATTTTCCTTAAAAAGACGGTTTCTCTTTCGAACTATAAAACGCCCCTTACATATTGAATCAATCCACTATATTTCTATGTTGATTGGCTTCAATACATAGCATTAGGATTTATGAAAATAACTCAAAGAATCATCTAAGGACTAGAGGTATATTTCTATCCCCTAGAACAACTTAGAGTGAAGATCATTTGATCTAATCAAACATATTTTCTTTCGAAACATATGAAGACCATAAATATCGTCATTTATTGGCCAAATAAATAAAGATTGTTAAAACAATGAAAATCACACACAATAATAAGTAATTCACAATAGATATTTTATACAAACATAAATAACATGACTAACCTTGTTTATAATCCCAACTAATGGTAACTTAGCCCATGAAGGGTTTATTATACATATTACAAGCTTTGGTGGTCATTATTAGTTGAATCAAGAGAAATAATTGATCCTAACTCCCTTAGTAGATAAAGGAGATAGAAGCAATAAACTCTCTGAACAACATATGCTATACCACACTTACAAATATCACTCAAGAACACAAGTGTGTTCTTCACACAAAAAGAAAAGTTTACAAAAAATGGAAAATTATAAGATGAATGATGAATGATGAAGGATCTAAGGGGTCTATTTATATACCTAAAGTCATCTAATAGCTCCAAAACTCCAGCATTATTACATTAGATCGGATCAATGCCAGCCATCCCCTCAATAATACACAAAAAGTATAAAAAATTAGACAAATCATAGCAATCTGTCAAGAGTTACGGCCGTAACATTCAGGAGTTACGGCCGTAACTAGGGTGACTTACGGCCGTAACTCCTGAATGTTATGGCCGTAACGTGGCTTCGTAAATTTGCTCATTTGAAGCTTTGATAGTTACGTTTCACTTTAGAATTTCTTAGACTTTGCGTTTTGCACTGCATCTTCTTCGGATGATAACTTTTGATATATAACTCTGATTTTGAATCCGGAAAGACTGCCGAATTCGTCTCGGAAAGCCCTACAACATGAATATATCAAAATTCAATAAAGAGAATATTTATTAAACATGTTGTTTCTTGAGTAATTCAGTTATTTAATCCGATCATCATCCGATAAAAATAAAATTATTAAAACTAATAAATTAAAAGCAAAAAACGAGTAGACTAGCTCAATTATGGGTGAATTTTATCGATACAAACCATGGATAAGTGTACAAAACTGACACTTATCAAGCTTCCTCTACTTGTTCAATGTAATAAGATTCGAATCATGATGTTCATAATCAAGGTGCTTGAGGCATAACCATCTCTATATTCCAAACATGATCCATGATGAATAATTCACTAATGAAAATCAATACCTCGTTAACATGATCTTCTAATTCTTTAGAATCCAACTCTAAGTCTGGAGATAGGTTGAACATACCTTAATATGACAAAAATCACTGAGCCGTAAGGTAGAATCCGACTCCGGTTGGTTGTATGTCACTCCAAGGTGCTACTCCACTTCAATGATTACTCACAAGTAATATCCAATATTCAAGGATCGAGAAGATGTTTTCTAAGTGTGTTAGAAGGGAAATGTAGCTCTCTGGCCTCTCAAGAACGAAGAATGGACGAAGGAAATGTAAGCCAAAACGGGTTGTTGTCTCATTTATAATATTCTGCACTTTGTCTAATTAGCGCACGCTAGCATACAATACTTAGCGCACGCTAATAAGCGTTGACTCCAAATCTGTCCAGGTTCGTCCGTGGGAATCTTATCCGGACCCATGTCCCGGCTGGCGTATGTGCTAGCCACCTACCTCAATAATTCAGTGTCTAGCGCACGCAACTTCTACATACGTAGCGTGCGCTAGTAATAGCCGATAGCGCGCATTAAGCTACATTCTTACCGTGCGCTATCACGAGTTTGCATGAGAAAATTTGCATGTTGATATACTTAAGTACAAGGATGCCAATGCAAGAAATATCATACTCCAATAATCAAAACCACAAATCCGAATAATACAGGGTTTGAATACAGATGAAATACACAGTAATAAATACGGATATTACATACTCTCCTACTAAAAAGGAGTTTCGTTCCGAAACTCAAGACGAAAATAACTCGGGATATATGGACTTCATACCATCTTCCGTTTGTTAGGAATATGCCCTCGAATGCCACTCAGAGGATGAGAGAGTGAGAGCAATTGTATTGTAATTATGAATATTATATTTAATAAGGCAATTATTATTTCTATATTATTGTATATCACTGGCATTGTGATTTGGTATATAGAATAGTAGTCCTTGCATTTGAGAGTGAACATTCTACTCCTTATAGAGATAAGGAGATAGGCACTAGAAGTGTTTAGAGCTCGAATGCTTAACTAGTTCGCAAGTAGATAAAACTTAACAGGACATTAAGTTTTAATAATACTTGTATAACTGATGCTAGGACGTGTGCACGTCTTGATAGCATAGTTATAAGTATATTGGTGGGACCAGTATACTCGAACACGACTCATACTCGATTCAGTCACACGGTATTCACTCTCGAAAAGTCGATGACGAATCGAAAGGTTGTGATAGTATACGTGGACCTTTGACTTGAGGGTTCAGTAGAAGATGTGTCTGTGACGTTTAGTTTGTCATTAGAGTAGTTAGACTCATTTGCTTAATTGCTGAGTCGACCTCGAAGTGCGGACTATACGGGCAGGTAGCGATCTTTCCGTACGCCAAGAAAGGATTCTATCTCTGTTAGTGAGCGGCGAATGTCCTATACGGTTAATGGCAAATAAGATCATAAGTCTTTGGCCAAAGCATTACGATATAGTCGTATTAGATACACTATTAATCGATCGGTCTTGTTTTGCTTTAACACATGGATTGAGTTTAGTCAACAGTCGGGTTTGAATTTACCGTGTCCCGTAGACTTGACCGGGAAATCTGATGAATGGTCTATACGTATATAGTATTCACGACATAATAGTTCGGGAATGATTCGTTCATTCGTTCTCGCCTGGGGTTTACAGGCGGCCCGCTAAATGGCTAAGTGTTGCCCGCACTCATTGGTTCCTCCCAATGCCGGTGAGACGAACCTACTGAGTCGCGCAATAGGATCATTGATGGATAAATGTGAATTAATAATCTCTCTTAAAATATTATATATTAGATATCTAAAAATGAAATATCGGATAAATCAAAAAGCGGTCTAAAGAATTGTAAGTAGTTACCGGGTGATTACTTTAATTCATATATTATATTTCTTAGAGAAATATATATTTGTGTTTGATATAATTAATTAATTGGATTAATTAATTAGTCCAAACACATTGGAAATAAAACGGATTCGTTTGACGAACATCCGGTACACGAGGGATTCGTTTTGACGAACATCCAGTACACGAGCCGAGTAAATTCGACCCGTCTTCTTGGAAATTTCCCTTAAGGCCACCCCTCCCTCTCTTGTCTCTTTTATACTTATTTTATGTCACTAGGTGACATATATGAGGTGAATTTGATACCGTCAATCATGTGTTAAACGTAGACTTTCATTTTTTTATAAATAAAAGTCTTTAAAAAGGAGTTATGACTACTTCTTCTTGCTTTAACTCATAATCACGAATTTGAGAGAGAGAGTAAGGTAGAAAACTTCATCTTGATCTTAGAGACAAGATATAAGAAGAATACATTGAGAGAGAAAATTCCTACAAGCTTCCTAGCCGCATTCTTGAAGAAAGGAAGCTTGTCGATTTTTCCATCAAGTTCCGGCGTGTGAAGTAGAGGCATCTTGCTTTAGGTGCTTGGAACGAAGGGCTCTTCATCATCATCATCATCATACGAAGGTTTTTCAGAGACATCATAGGTATGGGACTTTGATTCCTTGATCTTCGTATTTTCTTTTCGTATATACGTTACTTGATCGATCCTCTTAGGGATTCCGTTTATTCTTCCGCTTGCTTTATTTTCCGAGGAATCCCAACAAAGGGTATCAGAGCGAGGTCAAATATATCGTATATACGATCATCTTTGCATTTGGAATGTTATTTGATGATGTTTATGATTTAGAATCATAATAGATATAATCGAAGAAATTTAATCGTTCGTAGTAAGTCAAGTTTCGACTATTTTATGTGAATTATAAATCTGAAAAATTTGATTTTTTTGATTTATAAGTTCTTCATGAAGTTAAGAAACTTTTTCGCTTTGTAAGCGAGTCAAAAATGAGAAAACGGGGTTAAACACGAATACCGCACGACGCATTTCACGGCATCAGCCATCGGATCTTTGCCGGCCGAGAGTGACTCGCTAGCTATCGTAGCTGCCGCCACCGCTGGCAGGCGATGGCCGAGAGTGACTCGGTCCGGGCGGTTGGTTTTCGCCCGATTTTGAATCGGGCCGTGGTGAGCGATACCGGATTTTCCGGGACTCCATTTTTGTGTTTATATTTCGTTGTAATAATTTCCGAAATTTAAATTGGATTTAATTAGATTTAATAAAATATTTGGAATATTTTTTTTAAAGGGAAATTATTAGACGAGAATATTATTTTGGCCGGATTACTTTGAACGGATTAAAATGACGATTATAAATATTAATTTGATTAATATTGTAGAAATTAAATAAATTAATTTTTATATTAATTGGATTAATATATTAATTGATTATTTAATTTTATTTACCGTTACATGTTGTATTAAATGCCTTATGTGATGGTGATATAGCTCGTGGACTTAGTTGTTGATTTGTTCGATTCGATATGGTTGTAAAGGCCATTTTGAGCCTATTTATTTTTACTAGAAAATATGTATAAAAGGATGTATTGTTCAATGATGTAATTATTCATATGGCTATGACGAAGACCGAAGACGACCGACTGGAAGACGAAGAATCAATACTGTATTTTCTTTTCGTTATTTGGCTTGGCCCAATACTTAGGAAAAAGTCCATGAGCTATATGTTGGTAGTAACTAGGTTGCTATTTATTGTTTTTCATTTTGAATGATTGACAAACCACAAACCGCGCTTATAAACGGATTAATGTGCAAAGTGTAACATATAATCGCGTTAATACTCCCACTTACAAACATTAAGTTATAAAGGTTACGAGGTTTCCTACCCTCCGTCAAACTCATGGAAAATTGAAATCTAAACCGGAATATTATTCTTCCGAGTATGTCGGGGTAATATTTTTGGGGAAAGTTGATAAATTCCTAGAGTGCATTAGATGCCTTTGGTTGTGACAAATCAAACCCCTATAAACCGTATGGGTTGCCGGGTAAGATTCAATTGTCAGACTAATAGGAGTTGACGGTTTAAACTTAGATAGTTCAGCGAGCCATAGAAACCGAATGGGTTGAGGGCAAGTGAACTAGGGGTAAAAGAAGATCGAATCATCCATTAGATGGGTTGGTATTAGACACCACTTTATAAAGAATAATAGAATATAAACCGTATGGGTTGCCCTCTATTAAACTTTGTAAAGAAATCGATCACCACTATGAAGTCACCCAAGACTTCGGATTTAACATGGGAGTGTGTAAATGCCGATAAAATAGTGGGAGCCGAGTTATGAATAAACAAAGTCCTTAAATTCTTTACTCGGATCATAATTAAACAATCACTAACAAATCTCAAATTATTCTCTGCAGCTTAACAAAACTCTCAATATGACAATGAACCCACTCGCTATACTACTTGAAAAGAACGTCTGACCGGGTCCGAACTATGTGGATCGGCCGGAACTTGAGGATTGTCCTAACTATGGAAATGCTGGGATACGTCTTGAGGCGGACATCCGCTCCTCGCAAGAACCCGAGCCAATCGGGAAGATGTCGATGCCCATGAGAAATGGGTAAAAGACGACAAAAGAGTGTGAGGGTACATGTTAGGCTCAATGACCAATGAGCTTCAACGTGCCCATGAAAAGATGACGTCTTCACGAGCCATCTTAGCGCACTGGCTGAGCTCTATGGAGAGCATAGCCGAACCGCTAGATATGAGATATCAAAGCAATTATTCGGCGCCAGGATGAAGGAAGGAGAGAAGGTTGGGGACCATGTCCTCAAGATGATCTCGATGATTGAGAGATTGGAAGCTCTTGATTTTCGATGCATGCATCTCTCCAACCGACCTTATCCTGCAGTCACTTCGACTCCTTTTCCCAATTTGTCATGAACTTCAACCGCAATGAGATTGCATGTAACTTAGCCGGGCTAATGAACAACCGACGACCGCCAGTCTCAGATGAAGACAAAGGGAAAGGAAGATGCACTTGTGATTTCTTCTAAGACTTGGAAGTCCAAGAATAAGAAGAAAAAGAACAAGAAGCAGTTAGGTCCGATAGCCAAGATCGACAAGGGAAGGGGCAAGGGCCCAATGGTTCAAAAGAGCAAAGGGGCCAAGAAAACGGATGTATGCCTCAACTGCGGTGAGCTAGGCCACTGGAAGAGGTATTGTCCAAAGCTTGACCGTAATGCGCCTTCAGGTACGGAACTATTGGTTTTAGAAACAAATTGTTCTCAGAATCGTATATTCTACTTCTTGGATACTTGATTCCGGTGCGAGTTCTCACATTTGTACAATGAATCAGGATCTGGAACGAAGTAGGAAGCTGGATTCAGGGGAGGTGATGGTCACCGTCGGAAGTGGGCATAGTGTCGAGGCTTCTGATATCGGATCCCTTATGTTGGATTTAGAATCTGGTTTTATTCTCACTTTAGATGATGTACTTGTTTTGCCCAAGGGGCACAAGAATATTGTATCAATTCGGTCATGGACCGAAAGGGATTTCACTTCTTTATTGGAGATGGGTCCTGTCGTATTTATTTCGTAAATAAATTGGTTGGTATCATTGCATTATTAAATGGTTTATACCATTTAAATTTAAAGAATAAGACAATGTGAACACTATAACTAGGAAGCGTGGTAGGGATGAAACGAACCAAGCACTTAAGTGGCATCTTAGACTTGGTCATATCGGTCGACTCAAGGTTCATAAAATGGAGAAAGATGGGCTTACGGGTCCATTGGGATCGATCCCTATCCAACTTGTGAATCTTGCCTTCAAGGCAAAATGACTAAGTTACCCTTCGCAGGACTTTTGAAAGAGTCAAAAAAACTCGATTGATCCATACCGACGCTCGTGGCCCTTTGAAGTGGCACGAGACGGCTTTAAGATTTCATTACATTCACCGATGACCATACCGTATATGGATTCGTGTACTTAATGAAACATAAGTCAAGCTTTTGATAAATTCAAGGAATTTAAAGCCCTAGTTGAAAATCAAACAGTAACCGTGTTAAGACTCTTGGTCGAGGGGTGGTGAGTACATGAGTACCGAATTTGATGAGTTCTTAAAAGAACTAGGAATAGTGTCACAATTCACTCCTCCAGCTACTCCACAATTAAATGGTGTATCAGAAAGAAGGAACCGAACCTTGTTGGACATGGTTCGCTCCATGCTTAACTATACTGATCTACCAATTTATCTGTGGGGTTACGCGCTCCTTACTGCTGTGCATATCTTGAACAGATGTCCTTCCAAATCCGTTCCTAAGACTCCCCATGAGATGTGGAGAGGTAGGAAACCAAGTCTTAATCACATTAGGATTTGGGGATGCCCTGCTTATGTCAAGAAGACTAAAGTAGAGAAATTGGAAACTAGGTCTGTGAAAGGTCGTTTCATAGGATATCCAGGGGATTCCATGGGATATCTATTCTACATGCACGAAGATCATAGGATCATCGTTGCTATACAAGCACACTTCCTGGAAGATCAGTTTATTCAGGAAGGAGGGGCAGGTAGAAATATTTCTTTGGAAGAAATGAAAGAAACACCAAATGAGACACCTATGCAAGATACAAGAACCGAACCTTCTGAAATACAAATACAACCTCGCAAGTCTAGTAGAATTTCTCAAATTACCGGAGAGGTATGGCTATCTGCATCAAGAGGAACTGGGTGTCCATGAGATGACAGAGAGTAGTCAAGAGAAAGATCCTTCTACATACGACCAAGCGATGGTAGACGTTGACTCCACCAAGTGGCAAGAAGCTATGGAAGCTGAGGTAGACTCAATGCATGCTAATCAGGTCTGGACTTTAGTAGATCGTCCTAAAGGCATAGTGCCTATTGGAAACAAATGGATCTATAAGAGAAAGACTGATGGAGATGGCAAGGTTGATACCTATAAGGCCAGGCTTGTGGCAAAGGGTTATTCCCAAAGAGAAGGAATCGATTACTTCGAGACCTTCTCGCCTGTAGCTATGATTAAGTCTATTCGCATGATGCTTGCTATAGCAGCCCACTTAGATTATGAAATATGGCAAATGGATGTGAAAATGGCATTCCTAAATGGATTCCTCGAGGAGGAGATTTATATGGAATGACTAAGGGATTCATATCTCAAACCAATATTCATAAAGTATGCAAACTTCAGCGTGCCATTTATGGACTGAAGCAAGCTTCACGGAGTTGGAATCTTCGTTTTAACGAGACAGTCAAAGAGTTTGATTTTGTCCTAAACGAAGAAGAGCCCTGTATTTACAAGAAGGTTAGTGGGAGCAAAATTGTGTTCTTAATACTATATGTAGATGACATTCTACTTATAGGAAATGACGTAGGAATGCTCAGTTCTGTAAAAGCTTGGTTTTCTAAAGAGTTCTCAATGAAAGACTTGGGAGAAGCTACCTATATTCTGGGTATTCGTCTCTACCGGGATAGAGCGAAAAGAATGTTAGGTCTTTCCCAAGCCCTCTACATAGAAAAGATCCTGAAGCGATTTAGGATGGAAGATTCTAAAAGAGGGTTTTCACCTATGCAACATGGTGCAAAACTTTCCTTAGAGATGTGTCCTCAAAGTGAGGAAGATAGAAAGGAAATGAGCAAGGTACCTTATGCTTCAAAGCAAAGAGGTAGCCTTATGTATGCAATGATTTGCACTAGACCGGACATTGCCTATGCCGTGAGCGTAGTAAGTCGGTTTACCAAATCCAGGCAGAACATTATCTTTTGTAAAGAACATTCTTAAGTACCTAAGGAGGACTAAAGACTTGGTTCTTACATACGGCGGTGGAGAACTAAGAGTGATGGGTTATCTGCACTCGATTTTTCTGGGGACATGGATGCCGAGATGTCCACATCAGGTATATCTTTACTCGAATGGTGGGGCGATTTCTTGGAGAAGTGCCAAGCAAAGTTCGATCGCTATCTCCACATGTCAAGCCGAATATCAGCAGCCACGGAGGTCGCTAAAGAAGCTTTTGGATAAAGAAGTTCACCGAGGAACTTCAAGTGGTTCCTAACGTAGAGAAGCCCGTGACACCGCTTTTGTGACAACGACGGAGTCATTGCACGTGCTAAGGAGCCTAGGGCTCACCACAACACCAAACATATTACGAGAAAATATCATTTTGTTAGAGAAATGGTTCGGGATGGGAATGTTACACTGCAGAGAGTAGACACAAAGAAATAACGTTGCCGATCCGCTTACCAAGCCACTATCTCGTAAGGTCTTAGAGAGACATCTGGAGAGTATGGGTATTAGATACCATAGTTTGTGGCATTGAGTGCAAGTGGGAGATTGTTAGGAATATGCCCTCGAATGCCACTCGAGGATGAGAGAGTGAGAGCAATTGTATTGTAATTATGAATATTATATTTAATAAGGCAATTATTATTTCTATATTATTGTATATCACCGCATTGTGATTTGGTATATAGAATAGTAGTCCTTGCATTTGAGAGTGAACATTCTACTCCTTATAGAGATAAGGAGATAGGCACTAGAAGTGTTTAGAGCTCGAATGCTTAACTAGTTCGCAAGTAGATAAAACTTAACAGGACATTAAGTTTTAATAATACTTGTATAACTGATGCTAGGACGTGTGCACGTCTTGATAGCATAGTTATAAGTATATTGGTGGGACCAAGATACTCGAACACGACTCATACTCGATTCACCACACGGTATTCACTCTCGAAAAGTCGATGACGAATCGAAAGGTTGTGATAGTATACGTGGACCTTTGACTTGAGGGTTCGGTAGAAGATGTGTCCGTGACGTTTAGTTTGTCATTAGAGTAGTTAGACTCATTTGCTTAATTGATGAGTCGACCTCGAAGTGCGGACTATACGGGCAGGTAGCGATCTTTGCCGACGCCAAGAAAGGATTCTATCTCTGTTAGTGAGCAGGCGAATGTCTATACGGTTAATGGCAAATAAGATCATAAGTCTTTGGCCAAAGCATTACGATATAGTCGTATTAGATACACTATTAATCAGTCGGTCTTGATTTGCATTAACACATGTATAGAGTTTAGTCAACAGTAGGGTTTGACTTTACCGTGACCCGAAGACTTGACCGGGACATCTGATGAAGGGTCTATACGTATATAGTATTCACGACATAATGGTTCGGAATGATTCGCTCATTCGTTCTCGCCTGGGGTTTACAGTGCGGCCCGCTAAATTGGCTAAGTGTTGCCCGCACTCCTGGGGTCCTCCCAATGCCGGCTGAGACGAACCTACGGAGTCGCGCAATAGGATCATTGATGGATAAATGTGAATTAATAATCTCTCTTATAATATTAGATATTAGATATCTAATTTTGATTTATCGTATAAATCAAATAGCGGTCTAATGAATTGTAAGTAGTTACTGGGTGATTACTTTAATTCATAAATTATATTTCTTAGAGAAATATATATTTGTGTTTGATATAATTAATTAATTGGATTAATTAATTAGTCCAAACACATATGAAATAAAACGGATTCGAAATACGAACATCACGTACACGAGGGAATCGTTTTGAAGATCAACCAAAACACTATCGGAGAAAATTCGACCCGTCTTCTTGGAAATTTCCCTTAAGGCCACCCTCCATCTCTTGTCTCTTATATACTTATTTTATGTCACTAGGTGACATATGTGAGGTGTATTTGATACCCTCAATCATGTGTTAAAGGAAGACTTTCATTTTTATAAATAAAAGTCTTTAAAAAGGAGTTATGACTACTTCTTCTTGCTTTAACTCATAATCACGAATTTGAGAGAGAGAGTAAGGTAGAAAACTTCATCTTGATCTTAGAGACAAGATATAAGAAGAATACATTGAGAGAGAAAATTCCTACAAGCTTCCCTAGCCGCATTCTTGAAGAAAGGAAGCTTGTCGATTTTTCCATCAAGTTCCGGCGTGTGAAGTAGAGGCATCTTGCTTTAGGTGCTTGGAACGAAGGGCTCTTCATCATCATCATCATCATACGAAGGTTTTTCAGAGACATCATAGGTATGGGACTTTGATTCCTTGATCTTCGTATTTTTCTTTTCGTATATACGTTACTTGATCGATCCTCTTAGGGATTCCGTTTATTCTTCCGTTGCGTTTATTTTCTGAGGAATCCCAACACCGTTTCCCATGTGGCTTCTTCCATTCCGTGACGTGACCATTGAACTTTGACCAAAATGATTGGTTTGTTTCTCAACTGCTTAACTCGACTCTCGAGTATCTTAATTGGTCTTTCTTCAAACGTCCCATCCTGCGCGACTTCGATCTCGCCGAAATCAATGATATGACTGGGATCTGGTATATACCTCCGTAACTGGGATACGTGGAACACATTATGAACATGGCACAATGACGGCGGCAATGCTAATCTGTATGCCAACTCTCCAACTCTCTCAAGGATCTCAAATGGTCCGATATATCTCGGACTCAGCTTTCCTTTCCTTCCGAAATGAAATATTCCCCGAGTAGGAGAAACCTTCAAAAGTACGTGGTCCCCAGTACTGAACTCCAATGGGCGACGACGTATTTCTGCGTAAGATTTCTGGCGACTCTGGGCGGTCAACAGCCTTTCACGAATTAAGGCTATCTTCTCTCGAGTCTGCACGATCAACTCTGGTTCTGTTCCGATCAAGTCTGATGAATCATCCCAGCATAGTGGCGATCTGCATCTTCTCCCGTATAATGCCTCGAATGGTGCCATTTTAATGGAAGCATGCCAACTATTGTTGTAGGTAAATTCAATCAATGGTAGATGAACTTCCCAATCGTTTGACCATTCTAAGGCACAAGCCCTCAGCATATTCTCCACCGTTTGAATGGTCCTCTCGGAATGTCCGTCAGTCTGCGGGTGATAAGCTGTACTGAAGTTCAATTCGGTCCCCAAGGCCTTATGAACTGCTTTCCAAAAGTGGGACACAAAATGGCCGTCTCGATCAGAAATAATGGTCTTCGGCGTACCATGAAATCGAACTATCTCCGAAATAAATACTCGTGCTAACCTCTCTGGTCCCCACGTGTCCTTAATGCCTAGAAAATGAGCTGATTTGGTTAAACGATCAACTATCACCCAAATCATGTTCATTCCTGTCTTGGTTCTCGGCATACTGGTGATAAAGTCCATCGATATGTCCTCTCACTTCCATTCAGGAATTGGGAGCGGCTTCAACATTCCGGCAGGCCATTGATGCTCGATCTTAACCTGATGACAAGTCAAGCATTTCGAAACATAGTCCGCTATATCTTTCTTCATGTTGCCCCACCAGAAATTCTGCTTCAAGTCCGTATACATCTTACTGGTGCCTGGGTGGATAGAATAGGGCGAACTGTGAGCTTCTTTCATAATCGTCTGCTTCAGAACATCGACATCGGGAACGCAGAGTCGGTTCTGGAATCTCAAAACTCCATCATCATGAATTATGAATCCGGAGGCCTTTCCTTTGATCACTTCATCACGTAACCGAATCATCAGAGGATCATCTGCCTGTCTAGATTTGATTTCTTCGGTTAATGATGAAGTTATTTCCATCACGCACAGTTGTCCTTGGACTCTTTGTAACCACACTTCAATTCCTTCTCGAATCATCTCTCGTTGAAGGCTAAGTTGGGAGGTCAGAGTCTCCAGCATCTGAATAGAAATAGGCTTGCGGCTGAGTGCATCGGACACTACATTTGCTTTGCCTGGATGATACAAAATCTCCAATTCATAGTCCTTAATCAGTTCTAACCATCTTCTTTGCCGCATGTTCAATTCTTTCTAACTGAAGATGTATTTGAGACTCTTGTGATCCGTAAAGATCTGACAGTGAGTCCCGTACAGATAATGCCTCCAGATCTTCAAAGCAAAAACTACTGCTGCTAGCTCCAAATCATGTGTTTGGTAATTCACTTCATAAGGTTTCAGCTGTCGTGACGCATAAGCGATCACCTTGTCATTCTGCATCAATACGCACCCGAGTCCTTGGTTCGAAGCATCACTGTAAACTATAAATCCTCCAGTTCCCTATGGAAGTGATAGAATCGGTGCCGTCATCAATCTCTTCTTTAATTCATCAAAACTAGTCTGACACGACTCGTTCCACTCAAACTTTTGAGTTTTCTGCAGGAGTCGAGTAAGTGGGCGGGAAATTTTAGAAAACCCTTCCACGAATCGACGATAATACCCAGCAAGTCCTAAGAAGCTTTGGACTTCTTTCACGTTCTTTGGAGGTTTCCAATCCATAATTGCTTCGATTTTCTGAGGGTTAACTCGGACTCCTTCAGCTGATACCACATGGCCGAGGAACATTACTTTCTTTAGCCAAAATTCACACTTAGAGAGTTTGGCGTACAATTGCTCGTTTCTCAAAAGTTCCAATACAATCCGCAAATGCTGAGCATGCTCTTCCAGGTTCTTAGAATACACCAGAATGTCATCAATGAACACGACCACAAATTTATCCAAATATGCGATGAACACTTGGTTCATCAACTGCATGAATACAGCAGGTGCATTAGTGAGACCAAACGGCATCACTACAAACTCATAGTGTCCGTAGCGAGTTCTAAATGCTGACTTTGGAACATCTGATTCCTTAATACTCAGCTGATGGTATCCTGATCTCAGATCGATTTTAGAAAATACTATTGCTCCTTGCACCTGGTCAAATAAATCATCAATCCGTGGCAACGGATACTTGTTCTTAATCGTCATCTTGTTCAGCTCTCGATAGTCAATACACAGTCGAAGCGATCCATCCTTCTTTCGGACAAAAAGAACTGGCGCTCCCTAGGGCGATACGCTTGGCTGGATATAGCCTTTGTCCAGTAATTCCTCCAGCTGCTTTTTCAGTTCATACATTTCAGTAGGTGCCATACGATACGGCGCCTTAGAAATTGGTGTAGCCCCGGGTTCTAGCTCAATGGTAAATTCTACATCCCTTCGTGGAGGTAGTCCAGGTAACTCGTCAGGAAATACATATGGAAATTTGTTCACAACAGGAATGGATGAAAGTTTCAAAATTTCGTCTTCTTTCTTCATTGCATAGCACCAGTATCCAGTACAGCCCTGTTTCAACAATTTGACAGCTTTCATCGCCTTGATCAATTTTCCTGAGCTTCCCGGTTTCCATCCCTCAAACAGAATTTCGGAACCATCGTCAGCGATCAGCGAGATATTCCTCCTTCGGTAGTTTACAATTGCTCCATATCGATTAAGCCAATCGTCTCCGAGTATCAGGTCGTCTCCTTGCATTTCTATTACAATCAAATTTGAGAGCCACTCTCTGCCTCCAAATGATACAGGGAAATTTCTAGTTTCTAAGTTCCCGACAATCCTCTCTCCACTCGGTAAACCAACAACATAAGGTTCACAAGTATGAAAACCGGAAATATTCAAACGATTTACACAAGACAAAGATATAAAAGAATGCGTAGCTCCTGTATCGAATAAAACGCTAACTGGCTGGGAAAGGATCTGGACAGTACCTGATGCGACAGCAGCATCCTGATCGTATGTCCTCCTCATCTCGTACATACGTGGGGGAGCAGATCCGGCACTCGATGTCCCCTTTCGGTCCCATTGTCCTCTGCCTCGTCCGCGGCCAAAATTTTGAGGCATCTGAACACTTTGCTGCGTCTGTTGGATACTGGCTTCCTTCTGGACTGGCTGTGGTGTACGGGCTCTAAAAGACTTTGCAACCTCTTCACAGAACACTGCCCGATGTCCCTCTCGTCCACAATCAAAACAAGTCAAGGCAGGTAGGGGGCAATTCCGTCGATAGTGCCCCGTCTGGGCGCAGTTAAAGCATTTCCTGGTAACATCAGTAATAGTTGATGTCGCTCCGAAGTTCTTTCCGCTCCTAACTGGGTGCGGAGGTTTCTTGAAAGAGTGAAAGGATGACTGGGCCTTACGGGGCCCGCTTTTCTTGTGCTCTGTAAAAGTACCAGAGACTTTCTGTTTCTTGGATTCTGAAAATTTCTCCATAGCTGCTTCCTTGATCTCATACGCAACGCCTTATCCTGGTATTGACGGAGTTTGGTGTTGGGATTCGGTGCCTAAAACGAAGGCCCAGCAGAAGCGGTAAAACGAAAATTAATTCGATCCGAATCCCTACGAGGATCGATCGAGCTACGTATATACGAATATCAAAAACGAATTCACAAGAGATATAAAAACTCACCTTTGTAGACCGTTTGATTAGATGGATAACCTTCTCTTGAGATATTCCCCAAGCTCTTGAACGATCCAACGCCGAAAGCACCGCGTCTATACTTGCCACGCACCGGAGAAACGACCGGAATGACAACACCTTGCTATCCTCCGAGGATACGGATAGAGCTAGGTGATGAAGCTATTGATTTTGATGAATATACTCCAAGTATGTTTATCAAAATTCTCTCAATATTTTTCTCTCAATTTTCTCCAAGAAAAATGAAAAAGAAGTTAGTGAAGAAGATGAAGATGAGTATGAACACCATGAAATGAACTCTAAGTTTTTTCTCTCTCTCCTTCAAACTCTCTTACGTCTCTCTCTCTCTTTCTCTTTGTGTGAAATATGTATGTGATATTATATCTACTCAATCACAAGTCTACATTTTATTCTTTATACACCTTCCACCAACTTATACAACTCATTCACATGAGAGGTATCCCCACCATGTCAATATCATCCATATAAAATGGAAACAAAAGACAAGGGGAAATTAGGTGGAAAAGAGGAGGGTGGCCATGATGAAAAACGGACGAGTTCGGTCTGCTTTGACTCGAAAGTCCAAACAGATAAACTCCGATTCCGTTTCGATGTATTTATATCGATTAATTAATCCAATTTATTAAACATATCAAATACAAAATAATATAATTAATTTCTCCAAGAAATAATTATATACATGAATTAAATTAATCACTCAGTAATTTATTTAATTCATTAGGCCGTAAATCAATTTATCCAATAAATCGATATAGACATCTAATGTCCCAAATTTAGATATCCAATATCTAATACACATAATGAGATAATTAGATTGATTCATTCCGTCGTCAATCCTAATGCGCGACTCGATAGGTCCGTCTCAGTCAGCAATGGGAGGAACCAAAGAGTAGTAGCACCACCTAGCCAGCCTGGCGGCCTACACTGCACTTAACCGAGAACGAATGATTGGGATCATTCAAGAACCATTCTGTCGTGAATATCAGTATACGTATAAACCCTTCTTTCAAATGTCCCGATCAAGTTATAGGGTCACGGTCAGTCAAACCCTATCTGTACTTGACGCTATGCATGCGTTAATGCAAATCGAGATCATCGAGCTGTCGTGTATCTAATACAACTAGCTTCAATGCTTTGGCCAAGGACTTATGATCTCATCTGCCAATAACCGCATATGACATATAACCCGCTCACTAACGGGAGAAAGAATTCTATCTGGGTATTCAGTAGGACCTGCTACTTGCCCATCAAGATGCACGTCGAGGTTGACCCCCGCCTTCCGGTTTATAGGGTCGAACTACTCTAATGAAAATCTTGACGTCACAAGCACATCCCTACTAAATCCTCAAGTCGAAGGTTCACGAATACCTATCACAACCTTTCGATTCCATCATTGACTGTCCCGGAGTGAAATCCGTGTGATGAATCGAGGGTGAGTCGGTTCGAGTATACTAATCCAATTAGCATACCTATAACGTGTGCTCCCACTAACCATTAGTGTTCGACAAGCACTCTCCATGTCAAAGAACACGTCATACAAGTCTTCACATAAACTTAACGCCCAGTCAAGTTTCATCGACTTGCGAACGATTAAGTATTTGAGCTATAACCTTTCCAGTGCCGACCCCCTTATCCAATAAGGAGTGGAACGTTTTGCTCTCAAATACACAGACTAGTTTCCATATGTTTATTTACGAGTTAGGAATGCCAGTAACTACGAGTAAATAAAGAAACATTCATTTGCCTTATATAAATAGTTTACATAATTACAAGTACAATGCCCTCACTCAACAACCTCTGAGTGGCATTCGAGGGCATACTTCTAACATGTGGTACATTCAAAACCGGACATGTACCTCTGGATTTCTAGTTTCATCCTCATATCGAAATGGATCATCATCTCTGCATCTGTTCTGACCAGATGTCGAACAAATGCCAGCTGTTGGTTAAACGTCTTAATTGCCTGCGATACCGGAACATCTGAAGGCTGAGCGGAGAAAAACTCCCGAACCTTGGCTTCCCTCATAAGACGAGGGCAGTACTGAGCTTCCATCATCAATTTAAACTCTGTCCAATCAGCATCATGATCTACAGGTCGGATGGCTTCCCACCATTCGGACGCTTCCCCTATCAGAAAATATTGAGCGATAGAGGCTCTCCGGTCGTCTGGGCAGTTAATTCCGACAAAGATTTTCTCCAGTTCCTTCAACCAATGGTCCCAGGTGGTAGTCTCAGAAATACCGTCGAATTTGGGTGGTTGTATCTTCGCCACCTCTTGCAGCCACCGGTCACCTCGATTTCCCATGTCCGGGATCCCTTGCTGTCCTTCTCCCTACTGTAGTCCCACCGCCACTTGCATTCGGTCCACGACTTGGGCGAACTGAGTCATCTGGTTCACCACTGGACGAAGGATCTCTGGTATAGCAGGTTCTGGTTCGTAATTAATAGATCGTTGCGGCTCGCCTAAGCTATGATTGGCCTGATTAGAAGGCGACGCTTCCCTTTCAGCAATTCTTCGTCCGCGTCCACGACCGCGACCACGTCCACGTCCGCCTCTCAACATACTGTAAGCATAAATACTCAATATACAGGAAACAACATCGTTCTAATATTCGAGTATAAAGAGACACAACATGTAAAGAACGAGATAGAGTTTAGGAACTTACAACCACCATTCGCATGAAGACGTAGGCAGTGCAGTGATGTCATTCACGGTCGGTTACCTCAAAAGACGTAAATGACCCCTATTTTAACCTAATGGCCAAGATATCCATAATCTTAGCTCTGATACCATATTCTGTAACACCCCCAATATATTCAGGAATATTACAGCACCGTAAATCCTTTACATAAGGATTTACAAGGCTGAAGAATTGAACAGACATTAAGAGGGTACTAACGAATGGAAATAACGGAATTAAGATACAACAGTTCAGACCAAATACTGAAAGTACAATTGTTCAACAAAAACTTACTAATACATCACCAAATTCAAATTCATCAAAAATGACTTCGTACTCGAGTACTTATTGAAATAACAAATAAACAATAGACAAATGAACCCGGCCGAAACATCACTCTGCACCCTCGTCGTCATGCAGCTCCAGTGGTTGTTTTCCCGCTCTCCTGGATCCTGAACATAAACAAAATGTTCACCCCCGAAGGGGTTAGCACAACGATGCTAGTACAAGTACCACAACATATTATTCATATCTCATGAAGAATAATAACGTAAACGACAAAGAAAATACCAACGAGTCTTCTCCTACGAGAAACTCATAAACGACATACACAACTGATAATCACAATATGATATCATAACATACACATGGTAATTCCGTCGATCCAGCGTTCACTGCCTAGAACCCACGATGATCCCGTCAGACCAACCCGTGGTGGAAAAACCCGTCCGATGATCCAGCGCACGCTAGCATAGATCCCCCGATGATTCCGTCGAACCAACACGAGGTGGACATACAAAAACGACATACATGCATGACAATATGTATAACATCAATACGTAAAACAAATAAGGTACTTGCCTCGATTTGAAGACAAGAACAATACTTCCACGAAAACGAACACTCGAAGGTCGTCCCCCTCAATCAATCACGTAACAAGCTCAAACCTTAACAAAAGAAATAATATAGGATTTATCTCACATCGTACGAATGTCTAACAATTCGATTTACGGCCAAAAGCTCATAAAATGTAATCTGCCTGAACTTCTTAGCGCACGCTAAGTACTCTGTGTAGCGTGCGTTAAGTCTGTTCGATAGCGCACGCAAACAACAAAGCCTAGCGTACGCTAACTATGCATGGTCAAGATTTCACCGATCACCGATCGACTCATCTGATGGCCTAGCGTACGTTACGTACCAAACGTAGCGTACGTTAACTGATGCTCGATAGCGCATGTTAATTTACATAGCTTAGCGTGCGCTAACTGTGCATGGCAGTTCACCACTGGGCAGAAGACTGTTCTCATCATGATCAAAACAATGAAATCTTCCGTGATAATTCATGTTACCTCCATGAATATCATGTTCATACGATTATGAATGATCTTACGGATAACAACAACTTCGGATTCAAGAATATGTATACTATTATAAAACCATATTCCATTTCGACTATAAATCTTCATACGACAATTCGAAAGGCTTAACGATTGATATAGACACCTTTATATCAATCAAGATCATCATACTGTAGTTGTTTAACATTCCATCTATACTAGATAAATCCTTCCATGATCCATCCCTTAGATTCATCTAATAATAATGATGTTAAAGTCAAGTCCATGATTGCTATGAAGTCATCTACTAGATTTGGATTACCAATGATAGAAGCTTCCTCTACTTGTTCAATGTAATAAGATTCGAATCATGATGTTCATAATCAAGGTACTTGAGGCATAACCATCTCTATATTCCAAACATGATCCATGATGAATAATTCACTAATGAAAATCAATACCTCGTTAACATGATCATCTAATTCTTTAGAATCCAACTCTAAGTCTGGAGATAGGTTGAACATACCTTAATATGACGAAAATCACTGAACCGTAAGGTAGAATCCGACTCTGGTTGGTTGTATGTCACTCCAAGGTGCTACTCCACTTCAATGATTACTCACAAGTAACATCCAATATTCAAGGATCGAGAAGATGTTTTCTAAGTGTGTTAGAAGGGAAATGTAGCTCTCTGGCCTCTCAAGAACGAAGAATGGACGAAGGAAATGTAAGCCAAAATGGGTTGTTGTCTCATTTATAATATTCTGCACTTTGGCTAATTAGCGCACGCTAGCATACAATATTTAGCGCACGCTAATAAGCGTTGACTCCAAATCTGTCCAGGTTCGTCCGCGGGAATCTTATCCGGACCCATGTCCCGACTGGCGCATGTGCTAGCCACCTACCTCAATAATTCAGTGTCTAGCGCACGCAACTTCTACATACGTAGCGTGCGCTAGTAATAGCCGATAGCGCGCGTTAAGCTACATTCTTAGCGTGCGCTATCACGAGTTTGCATGAGAAAATTTGCATGTTGATATACTTAAGTACAAGGATGCCAATGCAAGAAATATCATACTCCAATAATCAAAACCACAAATCCGAATAATACAGGGTTTGGATACAGATGAAATACACAATAATAAATCCGGATATTACAATGTTCCCATTATTTGCTGAATTATATTCTTTCATTAATTATAAACAGAATAGTGTTTCAGAAATGTGAACAAATAAGTGATATTACATGAGAAATTTAAGAAGAAAATAGAGAGAAATGATGAGTTATATTTCTTCTTCACTCCATATTTATAGCCAAACAAGACTACTAAATAATAAAAATAATTGACATGACAATTCAATAGGTAGTATAGGTTAGGGAACTATTTTGTTGAAAAACTTTGAAATGACAACTCAATTGGTAGCTAATAATAATATATATCAAGATAATAATATATAATCCGAATAATAATATATATATTATTTGTATAGATGACTATTGATGTAGTGGAGGATATTGCAATTTGTTATTTGGAAAAGGGTTGTTTTTAAAATATATGGAAAATGTATGTTGGTGAATTTTCGGATAAACTCGGTCTTTTCTTATCGGAATCAACCCACTGAATAAGAGTCACAGCTACGCGGTGAGGTCCGTCGCTTTTTGGCCAAAAAACGACGTTTAGGCCTTCGATTTTGCTTTTTTCTATTTTTAGGGACTTAATTATAATTTTCCAAAAGTTTGTGTGGTTATTAATTGCCGTGATTTTAACTCTAGCTTCCATAGGGTATATATATGCGTGTAAGGCCTTTATTTCAGACGTTCAATGAATTGAAGTTTTCTCTAAATTTTCTTGAAATTCTTAAATCGGTTGAATCTAGATCCGTTCGAACATATTTTCTAAATATTTTTTTTAAATATAAATATATTGTATAGAAATAAATTTATAAAATAGTAAAAAAATTATCGAAAAAATATCAGTAAAAAATTGAAAAAATTTAAAGTATTTTATATATATATATATATATATGTGTGTGTGTGTGTGTGTGTGTGTGTTTTAAAAAAGTGAGAGGGACAAAAAGACATTTTAGTCTTTTTGTCAAGAGGGGGGAGGATTAGCAAAAGAAGGAGGGATTAACATACCCATAGTGAAAATACCTTGATTTGCTATTGCAGGTAGACCAACAAGTCATGTAATTATGTGGCAATAAGTGGCCGATGCGGTGTTGATGTATTGTTAATATATATTTTGAATGTTTGATCTGGATTAGGGATGGCAAGAAAACTCGAACTCGACGGGGAAACTCGAAACCCGATCTTAACGGGGCGGGGCGGGGCAGGCATTATCGGGTTACGGGACGGGGATCGGGGCGTTAACGGGATTTTTTCGGGGTTCGGGGCAGTGACTGGGGTGACCGTGCCCCGCCCCGCCCCGCCCCGATATTATATTATATATATTTTATATATATATAAAATTATATTATATATTATATTATATATATATATATAATATAATTATATATAAATATATAAAACGGGGCAAAAACAGGGAACGGGACGGGGTTCGGGGTAAGTTGTAGCCCCAATAGGGCGCCCCGATAAAATCCCCGATGGGGAACGGGGCACGGACGGGCAGATTTTAGATTTTGGGTTCGGGGACGGGGATAGCCTGCCCCGCCCCGAACCCGCCCCATTGCCATTCGATTATAAAAAAAGAAATATTTATAAAAAAATTTTTGCGAGAATTATTTCTTGAACTAAAGAAAAAACTGAAAATTTATTAAGAAAAATCTATTATTAACTTAGTAACAAATTCAGAAATATCTATAAAGTATTTGAAAATAAATAAATACAATTCAACCAATTGAAATTGTTTCAAAATTGTAGAGAATTATCTGTAAAAAGAAATGTAAAACCCAACCCCCATCCCCATACGCCTATACTGGCAACGGTTTGCCACCAAACAATCAATGCCAACGGATGAATCAATTTTTGGGCCAAAAAGGCCTGCGATTTTTCGCCTAAATATTGAGGCCCATCTTTACGCAAATTAGCTACCATGGGCTACAAATTTTTTCTTCCTTCCAATTTAATTAACCAAAATATATTAAAAGTATCAATAATATGATAGAAATATATTTTCAACTATTTTAAAAAGTTCAAACATCCATTTCAATACTATTAAAACCGTTGATTCTTGCACTACAACCAGCGGTACGGAAAGTAGTTCATCACTTGGTCCATTATCTGCATTCGATAGCAAAATATTAATACAAAAATCTAAACAAAATCAACTTTAAATTGAAATAAGTTACGATGTAAGGTTATACCCATTAACCTTAGCTTAATTAATTAATATTTATTAGTTATTAAATTTTTCACGGGCCTCTGGGCGCCCGTGGGCTGGGCCTTCCTGGGCTGAGCCACAATCTGGGCGAGCCAAAAAGGCCCAAGTTTCTATGGACTAAAAAAGTAAAGCCCAAAGCCCATTTATTCATGGGTGGGCTATATATATATATATATATGCTTGGTTATTCTAAAAAGGGTCTTATAATAAAAAGTGTAGGAAGGATTGTGGGAGTGACATGTGTCATCCCCATTCCACATCATATGAAATGTGTCACCCCCACCCACCCCACCCCCACCACCCCCGGGAATTTTTTTTTTTTTTTGGGCAAATTTTTTTTTTCCCGCCAAAATTCATAAGTGCATCATATTTATAAAGTTACTGCATCACAGTTATAAAGTTACTGCATCACAATTATGATTTTAGTGCATTAAGGTTATAAGTTACTGCATCATAGTTGATGCACTTAACTATAAACTATGATGCATTAACTTATAATAAAGACGCACCAAAACTTATTAGTGTGATGCACTAATGATATAAAAAAAGTGTAGTACTTGTATAAAAAAGAATCATATTTAATTTTGAAGCAATTACATACATATATGATGCAGAGAAACTTAGGATGATGCAGTTTCCTATAACTATAATGCAGTTACATACATGATTCACTTACTTATAACTATAATGCAGTTACATACCTATATGATGCAGAGAAACTTAAGATGATGCAGTTTCTTATAACTATAATGCAGTTACATACATGATGCAGTTACTTATAACTTATAACTATAATGCAGTTACATACATATATGATGCAGGAAACTTAAGATGATGCAGTTTCTTATAACTATAATGCAGTTACATACATGATGCAGTTACTTATAACTTATAACTATACTGCAGTTACATATATATATGATGCAGAAAACTTAGGATGATGCAGTTTCTTATAACTATAATACAGTAAACTTATAACTATGATACATTAAAACTCAGATGCATCACCATTATGAAATTTGGTGCATCATAGTTATAACTAATTTTTATAACTGTGATGCACTAAAATAAAATGGTGCATCATAGTTATAAAATTTTGGCGGGAAAAAAAATTGGCCCAAAAAAAAAAAATTTTGGCGGGAATTTTTTTTTTTCGGGGTGAGGGGTGGGGTGGGGTGGGGGTTGATACATGTCATATGATGTGTCATATGATGTGGAATGGGAATGACACATGTCACTCCCACAATCCTTCCTACATTTTTTATTATAAGACCCGTTTTAGAATAACCCCACCATATATATATATATATATATATATATATATATATATATATATATATATATATATATATATATATATATATAGGAAATGCACTACACCAGATCAGGAATTTAGCAACACTTCATTTTTTACCATAGTAACGTTTATAAACGTTACTAACCATAAACGTTACTATAAAAACTAAAAACGTTGCTATAATTTTTATTAATAATTTTAAAATTCGGATAATATAGTAATGTTTTTATATTTTGTTAGGAATATTTTTCTCCCCATTATACACCGTACACCCCTCTTTTTCTCACTCTCTCTCTCTCTCTCTCTCTCTCTTTGTTTTTTGACAATACTCGTACCCCCTCTCTTAAAAAACCAAAGCCAAACCCGCTGAACTCGACGATTCATGGAATTTTCAGCTGAAATTTTGTGAATCAACACTTCAACTAGTGAATGAATCCATCATATTCAAAACCCTAAAACCGAATTCGCAAACATCAGAAGAATCCGAATGTGCCGAGTGGAAGGGCTGCACTCAATTTTATCTCTAAAATTTGAAGAATCAAGGTCAGTGTCGGAGGTATAAACCCTAGCTAATGATGATGATAATAATATGTGGTGTTAATTCTTGATTTTGTCCACAAGTTATCTTAACCTAGAAATCGATTTTGTTCATGAATTTTATTTTCATATGAGATTTTATACCGGCAGACTAATTTATGTTCATATGTTATTTTTATTAATTGGGTTGTAGCCAATTTTGCTGCAAATTTGGACCTTTACGAAACTAAAGTATACTTGTAGTAATAAACCAGGACAGACTCGTGAGATTGCTGTTTTTCTATGTACTATTGCACTGGGCACTTGTTTGTTCTTGAGTTAATGGCTGGCTAGCTAGAGTTATATATGTATACATATAGCTATGGATGTGAATGCATGAATGTTGGTAGGTGTTGTGGTAAGGTTCTAACCTTTTTTTTGTTGTGTGGTTTGTTTGTCTGGTTGTAGAATGTCCGAACTGTGTGACAAAGGTTGGATGGTTATTGAAGATAGGTCTAGTCCTAGGTATAGAACATGAGTAGATAATTTTATTAAGTTTGCATACAGTAACAGACTTAGGGACACGCCTTTCTGTATATGTCCTTGTCGTCGTTGTCGTAATAGGAAATCATTGAGTTTTGCCCTGGTGAGACATGATTTACTAGTAAATGGCATACTTGGTACTTATGTTATTTGGTCGCTACATGGAGAGACGTCGACACATATGCAGAGATCAGCATATGTAACTCAGGAAAATATAGAACATACAGTTGTAGAATAAGAAATCTTAGAGAAGGAAATCGTATAAGAGATCCATGGAGATGATGGTTGTAGGTTAAATGAGTTTGTAGACAAAGCATTTGGGGTATATGAAGGGTTAAATGAGGATGTCAATGTAGATGATTCAGAGAATCCCTTTATTCAGGAGCCTAACTTAGGAAAGAAACACGAGAAGTACAAAAAATTAGCAGAAGAGGAAATTTATCCTACATGTGAGAATGGCGCGACAACCCTTTCTGTCATTGTAGAATTGCATCATGTAAAGAAAAGGTTCGGCTGGTCAGGAAATAGTGTTACATACCTTTTGGGATTACTAAGAAAATGGTTCCCGGAGGGTAACACATTCCCTACAAAATACCCGGTAATGAAGGAGATGTTGAAGGATATGGGAATGAAGGCGGAGAACATTCATGCATGCGTTAACCACCGTGTGTTGTTCTGCAAAGATCTTAAGGATGAGGTAGAATGTCCGAGTTGTGGAGCATCCAGGTACAATTTTGCTTCTTTAAACATCTTAATCTTTTTGAATATCTACTTCTTATTTATTTTCTTGTTCTTTATGGTATTTACTTTAATTTAAGACTTGAGTAAACTCCCCTGTTTCCTTCATATCTAGGTTCAAATTCAAAGAAGGGAAAGATGGAGTTCAAGTACCAACAAAAGAGCCTGCATTAGTTCTGCGACATTTCCCACTTCCTGAGAGACTTCAGAAATTTTACACTGTGCCGCGGATTGCTGAAGACTTTACATGGCATGATCGAGCAGAAGTTTCTGTTGAGTATATGCGGCAGCCAATAGACTCTCCACAGTGGCGGAACATGAAACTAAAGTGGCCTGAGTTTGCAAAGGAGTGGAGGAATGTGTGGCTTGGCATTTCTACTGATGGTTTCAATCCTCGCGGTATCCAGTGCACAAGTTATAGTTGTTTGATAGAACGAAAATAGTGTGCTAAAATCATTGTTAATTATAAGGTTTTAATGAAGTTTATGTTGGCACACTTGGTTATTTTCTATCTATTTATATTTTGAGTGCAATTTACTTCACTTGGAAAATTGTTGTTTAAATTAGATGTTTGGTGGAGTTTTTAAGCTTAAGGAATAATTTGGATCATCAAACGGACCAAGCCAAGGTGATTTGGGCTTAAATGAAGAAAATGTCGCGCGACACTGGATGACCCAGTGTCAGTTCGGTGACCCATTGTTACTACCGTTACTATTATTATTTTTATCATTATTATTATTATTATTGTTATTATTAATATTATCAATGGCCCAAACATATGGTCCTGACCCAAATTAATAATTAAGCCCACAAATCATACACCATATATACTCCTAGGGCTACCTTATACCTAACCTAGGAGTATAAACACACAATTATACAGTAGAATAATAATTCACATAATACAATCTTTTCCAGCCGCCGATCGTCCAACAACCTTGAAGTCTCTTCTGCAGTTTCGCACCTCATCTGCAAATTCTCACCTTCTCTATCATCCAACAAAGGTAAATTCAACTCTCATATCTTATACTATCAATATTTTCCACATTCAAGTCTACTGTTCACAACCAAACATTACAAACCTTCTGCATAGGACTGATCCAACAATCTTCATCTTTATCTTCTGTAAATTTTCATCATGGTCCAGCCTCCAGAATACACCTTTCTTCTACAAATCCCATATTCCCAATAATGGTAAACAGATTTGTCTTCTTCAGTTCAGTTTGTTCAGATTTGATTTTATTGGACTGATAAAATCTGCACTTGTGAATTTCTGCAGTCAGTCCGACCCAATTCTAAATTTCCACAACTCAGATTAATACAAAGTAACCAAGAAAATTCATTTCAGTACACAGATAAAACTCAAAACAAATTCATTCACCAATTATGGCCTGTCTCCATTTTATTTTTTACCAAGCAAGAACCAAATCTGAACCAGGGGAAAATTCATCAGCACGGTACCGAGCCCCAACTCAATTTGAGGAACCATAACTCATTTCACCGCCGTGGCACCTCACCACCCCGACGCGGCCAAAGCCCGAATCGAGTCCAACCATCCTCCAGGGTGCCATGGCCGAACCAAACCCGCCAACAAAGAATCCGACCCGATCCAATAGGCCGAAACCCGCACTAATTCCACCTTCAACCAACCTGAATCCCGCGGCCGACCTAAATCGCCGCCGCCCTCCCGACTTCTGCCGTGTTGAGTGCAAAGTGGGTGTTAGGTCGAGAGAGAGATGAGTCCGCTTGAGGGTGTGAGTTAGGTGGGCGTCTTCTTTGATTTTTCCAGTAGGTGTGTGTGTATGTTTCTGCCTGTGGCCGATTTGAAGAGATTTAAGGAGAGAGAGGTTTCTGGAGAAGGTTAGGTAGAGAGAGAGAGAGAGACGGGAGGAGGAGAGTGAGAAATGGGACTTGGGTCGGCTGACCGTGATGTTAAGGGTATTTATACCTGCGAAAAATTAGGGTTTTTCAATTTAGTCCTCACAGTTTTCAGTAACATTCAATCTAACTCCAGATTTCTATTTACTTCGATTTTTACCCCAGATGGATTTCAATTATTTTTCAATCAACCCCAACAGCTTTTAAAATTCACTTCCAGTCCTATTTTGACCAAGACATTAAAATATTGACTTTTCAATTAATATTAATAATTAGTCCGATTTTATGCATATATATTTTAATTTCCGTCATTATATCGTAATATTTTATAATGATTAAATTATTATTATATGTAGACTTTATCGAGGATTTACGAGCTTAGGACTGTGAGTCGAGCATCTTCATATTCAAGTCAGACATCATCATTTATTCAGGTCGAAATTTTCACTATCACTTTAATTGCTTTAATTGGACTGTATATGTGATATTTGATTCATGTTTAAAATTGACAATACATGTTGTAAATCAGGCTCACCTGTATACGTGTAAAGAGGTTATCTTAAGATATATGTTGTTGCGGGGACACATGCGCAACCTCAGTATTCACGTGCGTGCTCGATTCATGTTATATATGGTATTGTGTGTATGTTTAATATTGTTGCGGGGATACCTGCGCAACCTCAATATTCGTGTTATGCGTGCTAGATTCGTGCTACACGTAATATTGTGTGTATGTATTCATGTTGAGAAAAAGATATGATAGATTATTCATGTCATGCTTTCCATGAGATTGTATATTACTGTAATAAGTGTGATTTCCACGAGCTGAAGGAAGCTCACCCCCACCTTTATTGATCCCACAGGTTAAACCGATCCGGATGGACAAAGGAGCGAACTGAGAGGGCATATGAATGAGAATTATTAAAATGATGTTTTTCTTATTATGTCAAATGTTTTGAAAAATTATTTGGGGAACTCTTGTTTAGAAATTAACAATTTATAATTTATTCTTCCGCCGCAAATTTATTATCTCTTAATTATGACGCGTTATTACCTTAACTAAAGGTATTTAATTTATGTCAGTGTAGCGACTCGACTTTGTAGGCGAAAATATTAATATTCTCAAAAGAAATTATTTTTGTCAAAATTTACCTTTTTACTTATTTTCCCCATTAATTACCCTAGAAAGTCGGGGCGGTACAACCCCTGACCTCCAACTAAATTGAAGGTCAAGTGGCCAACTGCGCCAAGTCTATTGGTTAGTCTGACTTTTTCTTTGTTGCTTTTGTGGATGAAAATGGATGAGTTCCCTACTACAATTAAACAACCGCATTATAGTTTCGCGAAAAATATGAAAAAAATAACTAAATTGAGTTGATACTGATTATCTAGAACAATTTGACTTTCTTATAATTAAAATTAGGTCCATTTCTTCTTTTTCTATTTAGGTATAAAGAAATTAAGTCGTCGGTGTTTTGTTACCTCAAATAAAATTCGGGAATGAGAATAAAAACATGAGACATTAAACAAAATAATAATACCATGCATGATATGAGCTGGTATAGTCTCATTTTCCATTATGTTAACAATCCTTCTAACTCGATCTCTAAATGAGGTTTGAGATTTTACACATGTCACCACCCCCACATTCATCACTTTACAAGCATTGATGCATGCCATGCTATGTTTCTTGGTGCAGTTTTGTTGACCATGGCGCGCGTTATTCTGTGTCGTCTAAGTGTAGTTTCCAACACCTGGGATCCAACTCCGCCTGCAAATAAGTGGCGTATTAAACTCAATAAATGTCGTTGACAAGCATATAGGCAGACGTGGGGAGCCATGGTTACCTGAAACACTTCAATTATCTCTCCACTGGAAGGCACGGCCACGGGCTTCTAGATGTTTGCTTTGCCAATGAGGATTTGACCGAGGCGTGAAGCTTTACTTTCGCTAAGAGTGCAACCCCGAGCCCTCTTGGTGGAGAACAGTCATGCTCGATCTGTAGACAGCTTATGCTTGCAAGCGAGACGAGGCCCACATCAGTCACCGACGTGTGAGAAATTCACAAGTCGAATCACTTATTCCTGCAGCAGCAGCAAAGATGAAAAACATGGGGAAACCATACAACTAAAGGAAACCTGTACAACTCTAGCTCTTTGAGCTTCAAACAAGACATGCCTATATGGATGAGCCAATCGTCGGTTATGTTCAAGCAGATTCCCAACTTTAAGCTTTTGAGTCGAGAGCACGTTGAGATGGATTTCAGACCTCAACGATTATCGATTAAATCAACATTAATTGAAAATATCGAGCTACTCACAAAATGGTTACCTTCATCGTCTATTTCATTATCTGTACACGAATTCGTTATGTGGCCAACCGATGCACTAGTCCTAATAAACTATAAAAAAAATAAAATTTCATGACTAAGTTGCACACTTATTATAAAAGACATTTAACGCATCTAAAAAGGTGAAACAAATGAGGCATATATTATGTTTTTTATATGAAATTCAAAACAAACTCAATCCATTCCAATTCACTGTTCATATCTGCATATTCAATGAGAAACCTAGACTAACTTCTCTTCTTTTGGCTTGCCGAGATAATCTTGCACAATGGCTACTCGTCATCACTTGAAATTTCTATATAGTCATCAAACTCTTTCTTGCTAACTTCTATGGGAATTTCCTTCTTGTTTTTGTAATACCCGAGATTTCTGATATGTATTTGGAACTTGTGATATTGTAATTGTTGTACTTGATCTGAGTATTATTCTCCGTATTTCATAATTCGATATTGTCGAGCGTATGATTTCATGTATGTGATTTAGAAATTGTAATTCTGCGCATGTAGCGCACGCTATCGGCTATGTGTAGCGTACGCTAACATGGACTCAATAGCGCACGCTACAAAGGAACATTAGCGCACGCTATGCGTGGTCAATTTGATTGAGACGTGCGGTAGGTGAGATCAGGCCGGGGACCCCTGTCGGATTGTGTTGGGATGAACCTGGACGGCTTTCGGGAAAAGCCGAGTCAACGCCTTAGCGCACGCTACTGACATGAGAATAACGCGCGCTAAGTGCCGAGTACAGTGAAGTCAAGAAGCCGTTAGCGCACGCTACGAGCAGGGACTAGGGCGCGCTAATAATCATTTCCTATAAATAGGACAGCATCCTTTTCGTAATTTCAGTTCTTTCTTCTCCCATATCCGAATTCTTATACTTAGAGTATAACTTCCTACATCCTAAACACTTCATATCAACATCCTAGCTCGTGATTGAGGATCGTATATCATTGGAGATTGGTGTTCAAGCCTTCGGTGTTGGATTGCTTCGATTTCCTCCGTGTTCTTCACTACCTTGAGGTAGGTGATTCTTCACCGATATTAGTAATGTTCTTAAGGACGTTTGATCATGTTTTGATAGCCAGTTATTTCGTTTATAATCGGTCATCACATATTAAAAGGATACTTTTGACGTATCGGCACTATATATCGTAGGAACCTTTGAACCGTTTTTAGTATATGGACTCCTAAGCATTTTCAAACCGATTTGTGATCAGTATACGGATACTACCCAGTTGTTACGTTTTACACATTGGAATCATGCGTGTTGGAACGTAAGACGAACGGAACTTAGAATATTTTCTTGAAGATCGAAGATGAATTATGATGTTGAGATGATTATCCGTATATTTGTATCTCATAATCATAGAACTTCCACAAACCTTATTAGCATGATATGCTTGAGGATGACTTGTTTTATCACCATAGAATTCATGAGTTCATCACCATTCAACCCAGTTTTCTGTCAGTAGTAATCTGCCATGCACGATTAGCGCACGCTAACATACGTAAGTTAACATGCGCTATCGGGGATAAGTTAACGCACGATACGTACGTAACGTACGTTATGATATCAGCCGAGTCAAACTGTCAGTCCGTGGCTAGCGTACGCTAGGCTTATACGATAGCGTATGCTAACAGGCAGGCTTAGCGCACGTTACGTAGAGTACGTAGCGCACGCTAAGCAGTCCAGGCAGATTGTTTATTTTGAGCTTTTTGGCCGTAGACCGAATTGTTAGGCAATCGTTAGACTTGAAATGATTTGTATATCATTTCTTTTGTTAAGGTTCGAGCTTGCTACGTTGATCGAAGGAGGCGACCTTCGAGTGTGTTGAGGTCATTGAAGTGTTTCGTTCTTGCCATCTTCGAGGCAAGTATCGTAATGTGTTAAAATCGGTATTTTGAGCATGTTTGTGGTTTATTCATGTTGTTGAACGTGGAAATTATTTTGTTGAATTGTCATGATATTCGTTATCTAGTGTTTGTATGCATGAGTTGTGTTTGTGTACGTTGTACGATCTATGCTGAGGGCGCTGGATCGGATGTCCACCTCGTGTTGGTCCGACGGGATCATCTTGGGATCTAGGCTGAGGGCGCTGGATCATTGGACGGGTTATTTCCACCTCGTGTTGGTCCGACGGGATCATCTTGGGATCTATGCTGAGGGCGCTGGATCATTGGAATACCCTTGCTGTATTAATGGAATCTTGTGGATTCGCATTGTCGGATTCCGGTAGCGGAAGTCCGTGTGGTGTATCTTGTTATGTATTGTTGATGCATATTCGAATTGTTTAATATGATACTTGTACTAGCATCGTTTTGGCTAACCCCTTCGGGGGTGGACATTTATTTTGATGTTCAGGTAGCCGAGGAGCAGGGAAACACACGATGACAAGCGTGACGACGAAGGGGTTGATGATGTTTGTTGTTGTTGGTGATTTGTTTTCTTGTTTTGATTCCAGTACTCGAGTACACGTGTCGTATTAATATCATTTCGATATGGTTGTATTAATTTCTCGTTGAACCAGTTGTACGGTTTTGTAAACTTGAATTTCCGCAGTATTGATGTCTTATATTTACATTTCTTTTAAATTAGCCTTGTAAATCCTTACTTAAAGGGTTTACGGCGCTGTAATTATTCCGAATATCTCGGGGTGTTACAGAATATGGTATCGGAGCTAAGATTTATGGATATCTTGGCAGTCGGGTTTTAAGTTGGGTCTGTTTACGTTATTGATTTACGAGTCGTTCGTAACATCACTGTTCAGCCAAAAGTCATCATGTGGACCGTGGTTGTAAGTCTCCTAATCTCTTATACTACCGTTTTACTTAATTACTGTTTTGTGAGTATTGACGGACTTTATTTCGAAAACTTTGTCCTGGATATTGAGAAATTGTGTTTACAGTATGTTGAGAGGAGGACGTGGACGCGGACGGGGTAACGTGAGACAGAAAGATTCCGCAACTACCCCGGAATTATCAGCTAGTCGAACCGATTCCCATTCTGTAGGGCAGCAAGGATCAGCGAATGACGACGCAAATCCTAACATGCCGGGAGTGCTTCAACAGGTGGTGGCGCAGATAAACCAGTTCGCCCAGGTAGTCGACCGCATGCATACGGCGATGGGACAGCAGCACCACGAGGATAACCGGGGAGACAGATGGCTTGCTGAGGTGGTCAAATTGCACCCGCCAAAATTTGACGGATCTGCTGAGGCAATTACTTGGGATCACTGGCTCAAGGAGTTAGAGAAGATATTCGCGGGTCTTAACTGTCCCGAGGACCTAAGGTTCCTATTGCCCAGATTTTCCGATTGGGAGGCCTTTGATTGGTGGGATGCTTTTCGACCCGTGGATAATAATGCGGATCGACGGAATTCAAATTAATGATGGAAGCACAATATTGTCCTCGTCCAGTTAGAGAGGCAAAGATCCGAGAGTTTTTCTCACCACAGAGTTCTAAGCATCCTGTGTGAAGTAATCAAAACTTTTAATCATCACCGACTTGTGTGCGACACTTGGTCGAACGGAGGCGTAAAAGATTTTTCATTTCGATATGCGGATGAAGCCGGAGATTCAGCAGTACATGTCCGGTTCGAGTGTACTACGTTGACAAGATCAAGACAAAGCGCCGCCTACGACATGAAAGAGGCGGCGGTGGAGAAATCAGTGGAGGCAAAGAAGCGAAGGTGACCAAAGAACTTTTCGTAAAACAAGAGTGGTGGGCCCCGCAAGGGCCGCCTTCCTTTATTCGGCTAGAAACCTCCACATCCTTCCGAGGTGGAAAGAAGTTCGGACTACATCGGCGATTCGGACGCATCAAAGAAATGCTACAATTGTGGTCGAGCAGGGCATATTCGACGTGACTGCCCCGCATCTTCTGTGACTTGCTACGATTGTGGGCAAGAAGGACACCGTGCGGCTTTCTGTGGAGTTGCTACTAGGTCTTTTGGTACTCGCACTCCAACGCCAGTTCCGAAGGAGATAAGTGTGAACCAGACACAACAGAGTGGATTTCCGCAGCAGAACGTTGGGAAGAGAGAGACATCGAGTGCTGGGTCCGTTCCTCCGCGCCTGTACGAGATGAGGAAATTGGACGATCAGAACACTGCTGTTGCATCAGGTACGATTCAGATCCTTTTGCCATGGTGTTACGGACTTTGGTGTTATGCCATGAGGAAAGAGGGAGGAATAGAGCTCTCGTCTATTTCAGTTGTGAATGAGTTCTCAGATGTATTTCCTGACGAACTACCTGGGTTACCTCCGCAGAGAGAAGTGGAATTCACTATCGAATTAGAGCCTGGAGCAGCTCCTATTTCCAGAGCACCATACCGCATGGCGCCAACCGAGATGTATGAACTCAAGAAGCAACTGGAGGAATTATTACAGAAGGGCTATATCCAACCTAGCGTTTCTCCTTGGGGAGCGCCCGTTCTCTTTGTCCGGAAGAAAGACGGATCCCTCCGACTGTGTATTGATTACAGGGAGCTCAACAAGATGACGATCAAGAATAAGTACCCTATACCTCGGATCGACGACTTGTTTGATCAACTGCAAGGGGCAAGGCTGTTCTCGAAGATTGACTTGCGATCAGGATACCACCAGTTGAGAATTAAGGAATCGGATATACCGAAATCTGCTTTCAGATCCCGGTACGGGCATTATGAATTTGTAGTAATGCCATTTGGACTTACCAATGCTCCTGCGGTATTCATGCAATTGATGAATCGGGTATTCTTGGAATACTTGGATAAATTTGTGGTCGTCTTCATTGATGACATCTTGATATATTCGAAGGACGCAGAGGAGCATGCCGAACATTTGCATGTGGTTTTGAGCACCTTGAGGAAGGAACAGATGTATGCAAAGCTTTCAAAATGCGAGTTCTGGCTTAGGGAAGTAACTTTCCTTGGGCATGTGATATCACCGGTGTGAGTTCAGTGGACCGAAGAAAGTCGAAGCAATCTTGGAATGGGAAGCCCTAATAACGTGAAAGAAGTCCGAGTTTCTTAGGACTTGCGGATATTATCGCCGCTTTGTAGAGGGATTTTCCAAAATTGCTCGTCCGCTCACTCACCAAGCGTAAAACTCAAAAGTTTAAGTGGGATGAGAAATGCCAGTGGTTTTGATGAACTTAAGAAGAGACTGACGACAAGACCTATATTAGCATTACGGATGGAACTGATGGATTCATGGTGTACAGCGACGCTTCAAATCAGGGTCTGGGATGTGTGTTGATGCAAAAAGATAAGGTGATTGCCTATGCTTCTCGGCAGCTGAAACCATACGAGGTCAATTACCCGACTCATGATCTGGAGTTAGCAGCTGTAGTCTTTGCACTGAAAATTTGGAGACATTATTTGTACGACACTCATTGTCAGATCTTTACCGATCATAAGAGCCTCAAGTACATTTTCAGTCAGAAAGAATTAAACATGAGGCAGAGAAGGTGGCTGGAATTGATCAAGGATTACGACTTGGAGATTCACTATCATCCGGGGAAAGCAAACGTAGTAGCCGATGCATTGAGCCGTAAACCTGTTTCTCTTCGAGTGTTGGAAGCACTTACATCCCAAACCAGCATTTAACGAGAACTGATCCACGAGGGGATTGAAGTATGGGCGCCAGGAATCCAAGGGCAACTTTATGTGATGGAACTGACTTCATCACTAGTCGAGGAGATCAAGTCTAAGCAGTTGAACGATTCTCTGATCCTTCGATTATGTGACGAAGTAAAGAAAGGAAAAGCCCCAGGATTCGTGATACAAGACGATGGAGTTCTGAGATTTCAAAGTCGACTTTGCGTTCCCGATGATGATGATTTGAGACGGACTATTCTGAAGGAAGCTCACAACGCGCCCTATTCTATTCACCCGGGCAGCAGTAAGATGTTTAAGGATTTAAAGCAAAATTTCTGGTGGGGGAATATGAAGAAGGACGTAGCAGAGTACGTTTCGAGGTGCTTGACTTGTCAGCAAGTAAAGATTGAACATCAGCGACCCGCCGGAATGTTAAAGCCGCTTCCGATCCCTGAATGGAAGTGGGAGGACATCTCGATGGATTTCATCACCAGTATGCCAAGGACTAGAACGGGAATGAACATGATTTGGGTTAAAGTTGATCGACTAACCAAGTCGGCTCATTTCATAGGGATTAAAGATACATGGGGACCCGAGAGATTGGCGCGAGTATTTATTGCGGAGATAGTCAGATTGCATGGGACGCCGAAGACCATTATTTCGGATCGAGATGGTCGCTTCGTGTCGCACTTCTGGAAAGCAGTTCACAGGGCTTTGGGGACTGAGCTCAACTTTAGCACGGCTTATCATCCCCAAACGGACGGTCAATCCGAAAGGACCATACAAACAGTAGAAGACATGCTTAGAGCTTGTGCATTAGATTGGTCAACTGATTGGGAAGTTCACTTACCCTTGATCGAGTTCACCTATAATAATAGTTGGCATGCTTCTATTAAGATGGCACCATTTGAAGCTTTGTACGGTAGAAGATGCCGATCACCCCTGTGTTGGGATGATTCTTCGGATTTGATCGGAACGGAATCAGAATTGATAATTCAGACTCAAGAGAAGATAGCTTTGATTCGAGAAAGATCTGACCGCCTGCAGTCGACAAAAGTCTTACGCAGACGTACGTTGTCGTCCTCTAAAGTTCGACGCTGGGGACCATGTGCTATTGAAGGTGTCTCCTACACGAGGGATTTTCCATTTTGGGAGGAGGGGCAAGCTTAGTCCTAGATATATCAGACCATTTGAGATTCTCGAGAGGGTTGGAGATTTAGCATACAGGTTGGCCTTACCGCCATCGCTGAGTCACGTTCACAATGTGTTTCACGTATCCCAATTGCGGAAGTATGTACCGGACCCCAGTCACGTCATTGATTTCGACGAGATCGAAATAGCTAATGATGGCACTTTCGAAGAGAGACCAATCAAGATACTTGAGAGTCGGATCAAACAATTGAGGAATAAACCAATACACTTGATTAGTGTACAATGGTCACGACACGGAGTCGAAGAGACCACTTGGGAAACGGAGGACAGTATGAAGGCTAGATATCCAGAGTTGTTTTCATCTTAAGTTTCGGGACGAAACTTCTTTTTAGGGAGGAAGGATGTAATACCTGAGATTTCTGATATGTATTTGGAACTTGTGATATTGTAATTGTTGTACTTGATCTGAGTATTATTCTCCGTATTTCATAATCCGATATTGTCGAGCGTATGATTTCATGTATGTGATTTAGAAATTGTAATTCTGCGCATGTAGCGCATGCTATCGGCTATGTGTAGCGTACGCTAACATGGACTCAATAGCGCACGCTACAAAGGAACATTAGCGCACGCTATGCGTGGTCAATTTGATTGAGACGTGCGGTAGGTGAGATCAGGCCGGGGACCCCTGTCGGATTGTGTCTGGATGAACCTGGACGGCTTTCGGGAAAAGCCGAGTCAACGCCTTAGCGCACGCTACTGACATGAGAATAGCGCGCGCTAAGTGCCGAGTACAGTGAAGTCAGGAAGCCGTTAGCGCACGCTACGAGCAGGGACTAGGGCGCGCTAATAATCATTTCCTATAAATAGGACAACATCCTTTTCGTAATTTCAGTTCTTTCTTCTCCCATATCCGAATTCTTATACTTAGAGTATAACTTCCTACATCCTAAACACTTCATATCAACATCCTAGCTCGTGATTGAGGATCGTATATCATTGGAGATTGGTGTTCAAGCCTTCGGTGTTGGATTGCTTCGATTTCCTCCGTGTTCTTCACTACCTTGAGGTAGGTGATTCTTCACCGATATTAGTAATGTTCTTAAGGACGTTTGATCATGTTTTGATAGCCAGTTATTTCGTTTATAATCGGTCATCACATGTTAAAAGGATACTTTTGACGTATCGGCACTATATATCGTAGGAACCTTTGAACCGTTTTTAGTATATGGACTCCTAAGCATTTTCAAACCGATTTGTGATCAGTATACGGATACTACCTAGTTGTTACGTTTTACACATTGGAATCATGCATGTTGGAACGTAAGACGAACGGAACTTAGAATATTTTCTTGAAGATCGAAGATGAATTATGATGTTGAGATGATTATCCGTATATTTGCATCTCATAATCATAGAACTTCCACAAACCTTATTAGCATGATATGCTTGAGGATGACTTGTTTTATCACCATAGAATTCATGAGTTCATCACCATTCAACCCAGTTTTCTGTCAGTAGTAATCTGCCATGCACGATTAGCTTACGCTAACATACGTAAGTTAACGTGCGCTATCGGGGATAAGTTAACGCACGATACGTACGTAACGTACGTTATGATATCAGCCGAGTCAAACTGTCAGTCCGTGGCTAGCGTACGCTAGGCTTATACGATAGCGTACGCTAACAGGCAGGCTTAGCGCACGTTACGTAGAGTACGTAGCGCACGCTAAGCAGTCCAGGCAGATTGTTTATTTTGAGCTTTTTGGCCGTAGACCGAATTGTTAGGCAATCGTTCGACTTGAAATGATTTGTATATCATTTCTTTTGTTAAGGTTCGAGCTTGCTACGTTGATCGAAGGAGGCGACCTTCGAGTGTGTTGAGGTCATTGAAGTGTTTCGTTCTTGCCATCTTCGAGGCAAGTATCGTAATGTGTTAAAATCGGTATTTTGAGCATGTTTGTGGTTTATTCATGTTGTTGAACGTGGAAATTATTTTGTTGAATTGTCATGATATTCGTTATCTAGTGTTTGTATGTTCATGTTGATGAACATAATGAGTTGGCATATGTGTATGCATGAGTTGTGTTTGTGTACGTTGTACGATCTATGCTGAGGGCGCTGGATCGGATGTCCACCTCGTGTTGGTCCGACGGGATCATTTTGGGATCTAGGCTGAGGGCGCTGGATCATTGGACGGGTTATTTCCACCTCGTGTTGGTCCGACGGGATCATCTTGGGATCTATGCTGAGGGCGCTGGATCATTGGAATACCCTTGCTGTATTAGTGGAATCTTGTGGATTCGCATTGTCGGATTCCGGTAGCGGAAGTCCGTGTGGTGTATCTTGTTATGTATTGTTGATGCATATTCGAATTGTTTAATATGATACTTGTACTAGCATCGTTTTGGCTAACCCCTTCGGGGGTGGACATTTGTTTTGATGTTCAGGTAGCCGAGGAGCAGGGAAACAGCCACAGTACGGACGTGACGATTAAGGGGTTCAGTGATGTTTGTTGTTGTTGGTGATTTGTTTTCTTGTTTTGATTCCAGTACTCGAGTACACGTGTCGTATTAATATCATTTCGATATGGTTGTATTAATTTCTCGTTGAACCAGTTGTACGGTTTTGTAAACTTGAATTTCCGCAGTATTGATGTCTTATATTTACATTTCTTTTAAATTAGCCTTGTAAATCCTTACTTAAAGAATTTACGGCGCTGTAATTATTCCGAATATCTCGGGATGTTACAGTTTTGGCTTGCCGTGATAATCTTGCACAACTCCATATTCGATTTTCCACACTTCCAAACAATTTTGTTTCTTTTTTGATCTCCTTCGTACAACCTATTGCGTATGGTGTAATAAAGACCATGTCTGATTCCTAATATGTAAGAAATTAAAGCATTAGTTATAGAAGATCTATATATATATATATAAAATAAACCTATCATAATCTGCATTTAAACACACTCCAATCATAGGAGTATGTGCCTCTACCTTCACCTTCTCCTCCATCAAACCTCTCGAAATATGAGATCCAAGCATGATTAACTCCTTCCTCTCTCGCTGCTCCTTATTAAAGTACTTCATGCAACTTGAACTACAAAATGCGCAAAGCACACAAAAATGTTAGAAATACATTTGCGTGAGACCAACCTTAGGTGAGGTCCGGTAGTCCCCACAAGACCTCACCTAAGGCCAACCACATGCAAGTTTTTGTGAAAATGTTACATCGATATGATATGATAGTCGTGACTAATTTACAAAATAAAATACCCGAAGCTCGCTTTATAGGCTTCATTAAAGGCGTCCAAATATTCACGGTTAACGTTAACGCGGGCTTTGACGAAATCTTCTATCACAGCCTGGTTAAAATTTTCAAAATGATCCAATTATATATATATATATATATATAGAGAGAGAGAGAGAGAGAGATTAATGGTTAATGGAGAGAATGGATCATTTACCATACGACCTACTGAAGTACTTGTAGGTTTGAGGAGCTTCATACCGATAGAAGGAAAAGAGAATGTCAATGCCTTCTCACACTTAAGCTTCATCTCATTTGGGATACCTATTTTTTTAGGTCAAACACACAAAAGGAAAACTAATTAAATCGATTCAGAAGGTGGATCAGTTAGAAATCGTATAGAAATCAATAAACTGATTTGATAGAATCCCTTATTTTATTTTACTGAACTATTGATTTTTTATTTTTTTCTCACACAACGTCAGTCCCTTACTAGTGACACATTTCAATTATGCCTCGTCAATTTTTTAGCGTTTTATGTCAACATTACTTAAGCCGGAATCCTCATCGTAGCAAAATGCGAAAAAAACAATAAGTAGTTCAGGCAGGGGCGGAGCTAGAAATTTTCGACAGGGGGCTCAATTTCATACGATTCTAAAATTCCTATAGAAAAATTTTATATGACTAACAAATAAATAGATACAAATAACGAACAAATTCATACTCAAACTATAAAATGTCTTACTTTTCATGCTTTCAAGATTTAATATTCATAACTAAGACTTATTGTTATTTGTTATAAGAAAATAAAAATTTTGGGACTAAGGTTTAGATATTGTAGTTGTTGTACCACTAAAGTAATTTTCTTAATATGTATATAAAATAACATGTTTCAAGGAATTATACGGTCTTCTATAAGTAGGCAGATATCTTGAGAAGTAAAAGAAAATTTGTTTATTATGGAATTACTAACCAAATATTTGATATCTCTAAATATTAAAATTATAAAACACACGAATTAAATAATATATTTAAATTATACATGTTTCTTTACAAAGCTCAAATTTTGTTCCTACTATAGATCTATATATATTGAACTCTCATCTAAATTCAATCATAGAAAATAATTTATTTTATTAATTCAAACAAAGCTAGCAACAAAACCTAAATTTCTAAAATTTAAAAAGTAAGAATAAGTAAAATTAGACTAAATCCCAAATCGGGTCTTTCTTGGAATAGGTAAAAGTTGTAGTACTTATATACATGTAGTCTTCTTATATCCATCAGATCAAATCAAAATTAATCATGATCATTGATTATTAATACTACAATCTATATGTTGTAGTGTTATCAAAATTATGTTGTAGTTTTTATTGTTTGTTTATAATTTTGAAAAAAGCAACAGCTAAATATGAAATTCCCGTAATACCCTTAAAAAGTCACAAATCTATTATTAATTTGTCTAACTCTCTAAAGTAATTTTTTATTATAAAATCATATTATTAGATAATTATTAATTTTATACTTAAAAATTCAACTCCAAAATAGATTAACTAAATTATTAGATAAATTAAAATTATTTTAGAATTCAAAAAACATTAATTAATAATTAAAAAAGTTGTATATAAATGAATTCTAAAAAACTACAAATGCTAAAAAAAATAACTGTAAAATACAAATTAATTTTAAATTTTAAAAATTAATCCTAAAATAAATTAAAAATATAAATCACAAAAACATATATAAAATATAGTTAAATTCCAAAAAAAATATAATAGATTCTAAAATATTAAAGATAAATATTAAAAATAAAATAAAAATCAAAAATATTTATATAGACTAGAATATGAAAAAAAGCTAAAATATTAGCAATTTTAAAATTAATAATATCTTAAGATTTATTTATAATTTTTAAAGGTAATTTTTATTTTTAGATTGAAATTTGGTTTTTAGCATCATTTTAATTTTTTAAAATTTATTGGTATTTTCTGGAATATTTTTTTTTGATTATATATAATTTTAGAATTTACTTGTAATCAAGGTCTATTGTGCTTTTAAATATAATATATATTTCAAATTTGAGTATCTGCTTAATATTTGGAATAGTTGTTCTTATCCATTTTTGTATTCAAAGTTTACCTTCATTTAACTTAATTTTACCCATGATGGTCAAATAATATAGGATGCACAATTCACACTTTATTTTTTGGATTTACTAATAATATTTTATTTTGAATGGTACAATTATATTTTTCAATATTTTTTATATTTTTTATAATTTATTGTAGTTTTCTAATTTTCTTCTTCACTTTATTTGTATGTTTCTAGATCTATTAAAATAAATATATTTTAAAGAATTAATATTAATTGTTTTGAGAATTTGTATTAATATTATCATTTACTTCTAATTTTTAGGATTTACTTGTGAAATGTAGAATTAATTGTCACTTTTTTTTAGAATATTTACATATTCTTTTGGCATTTATTTGTACTTTTTCTATATTTATTTATATTATTTGTTTTACGGGATTTATTTATATTATACAAATTTATTAAAATCGATAATAAATATTCGCATCTTATTTAATTCGATAAACCTATTTATAATGTCAGGATATTCTTATTTATTTGTGTTTTATGGATTTATTTGTATAATATTTTATTTTACAGATTTATTTAATTTATATTATTAATATGGATCTATTTTTTTAATTTTTCGTAATTTTTAGCTAATTATTATTTTAGAATTTATTTTTTATATTTTTAGCATTTATTTGTATTTTTTAGAATTTATTTGTATTTTCTCAAATATAATTATACTTGATTGGATTTATTTTGTAGTTTCTTATATTTATTTGTGAATTTTAGAATTCATATAAATTTTATTATAATTTGAAAATTATTTTATAATTCAGATGATTTTTTGTGTAATTTACATTGTAAAAATAAAAGAAGAGAAATTTTCTATTTATTTATTTCTTTTCTCAATTGAAGGTTATTTGTGTACTTAAATAATTTTAAATTTATATTTTATATACTTATTCACTACGATACAGGTAGTACAATGTCTACCTATTCCAAGAAAATCTCAAATTACAGAGAAAGAAAGAAAGAAAGAAAAAATGTACAAATTAATTAATATAAAATTGTTGGATTATTCTCATATTTCTAAATATCATTTCTTTATAATTAAAAATAATATTAACACAATATATATATATTCCGCCACCAAGTTCGGTAATTTAAGACGGATTTCAAAGTTTTATAAGAAACGAGAATATTGATATGAAAATTTAGAAATTTTCAGGCATCCCTCCCCCTTTTGTTTGTTTAGGGAAACACAATGAATTAGGTAAAGATAACATCCGCTGACGTCGATTGGCCAACGTTACGCATCGATCTGATTTAATAGATCGCTCACGTAGAAAATTATAAACAAGATGAAAGGTGTTTGATCACTAAATTTTATTAATGACCTTAATATAGAGTAGAGCCGAGCAGAATATATTTATGTCGGTCTATCTTTTTGCTTGCTAATTACAAGTCTTATCTTTTTTCTCAGTCAATACGAATTCTCTCTTTTTTCTCTCTATATCATAAATGCTAAAAATCCAAAAATCTTCTTTCACTGTACATTCCTTCTATATATAGACAATCTGGGCCAGTCGGGAGATGACAGTTGGCGAATATTTGGGGAATATGCCCAAAACACTTGTCAGTCTACAAATATGCCTTGGACACGTGGCGGCCTCTAAGGATTGCCTTGGGAAGGGGCATGACTGCATGCGTTAATTGGCATGCGGGCCTGTGTCGCATGTTTCTGGCGGTGCTTATCTACTGGGATCGGTCCTCGGGTCTCCCGCCGTTCAGGTCGGCCTTGTTGTAATCTTGAATCGGAGCATTTTTATCTTCTCTCTGCTCGGTCCTCCCGGATCGGATACCGGGTCGGCTTTGACGTCTCTGCCCGGTCCGGTTTTTAACGAGCCCGGGAGAAGATCGGGTTCATACCCGGTCCGGCTTCAGGATCTGCTCGGTCGGCTCAGCAGCCTGGAGTGCTTACGTGGATTCCAAGGTGGATGGGCTGCCAACAAGGGCCCCCGAGTCCAGGGCCGTGCCGGGTTGGCCGGTGCTGAGGTCGTTTCATGTTGAGGGCGATCCGGCTTGTGGGAGGATAAGATCTCTCGAAGGGATGCCTCTTCGAGAGTCGCGTCGATTCGACTTCAGGGTCATCAAGTGTCATTATGAGGGGGACGCGTGGCATAAGCTGATTGGATGGCGCGTTCACGCGCTTTTGAATTTCGCGACGGTTCAGTATGAATCGCCGCTCCACGCGCCTGGCATTTAATGCCCCTTTGCTCTTATAAATATAGGTTGTCTCCTTCTTCCTTATCCCTTCGCCATTTTTGAGTTTTGTTGCAGAGAGGAGAGAGAGAAATTTTCGACGTTCCTTTCTTGATTTTATAGAGACTTTCCCGGTAAGCTCTTTTTTCTTTTTTATTTAAGATGTCGGAGGTTAGGGGCGAGACAAAGGCGGAGTTGACCGTGTCGCCGGACCGCACGGGTGTGGCGGATCTGTCGATTGGCGGAGTTCCTGTCGACTGGAGTGTCGATGAGGAAGAAGGCGAAGTCGCGAAGTCGCCGGGATCTGGAGAGGTGGAGATGGCGGTGCCGTTGACGGCCGTCGGAGGGACTCAGGCGGAAGAAGGGATCGAGTCGGTGGTGACTTGGACTAGCCCTTGGCCGTCCCCCTTCGTGGAGGCGGAGTGGGATTCGGCCTCAATCCGCAGCACCGTTACAGAAGAGCAATTAGCGGCTTGGCGGCTGCGATTTAAGATTCCGGCTAGGGTGCGGATGTTCATTCCGAATTCCGAGGAGAGGCCTCACACTCCGCCCGTTGGTTGTACGGCGGTGTACTACCGCTCTCTGCTGGCCGGGCTGAGATTTCCGCTCCCGTTAGCCTTCTCCCGGTGGCTAAGGCAGTGGGGCCTTCCTGTCCCTCAAATCCATCCGAATTCCTGGGCTCGGGTGGTGGGTCTTTTCATCCTTTTCAACCAGAACGGCTGGCCCGAGCCCAGCTTTGAAGAGTTCAACAGCCTTTTTCTATGGAGGTCGGTCGACAGATCTGGCTCCGGCTGGCTTTACCTGACAGCCCAGCATGCTATGCATAAATAATTAGTGGATGTGCCGGAGATCATCCATAGCTGGAAGGAACAGTGGTTCTTCATAGGGGGGCCGTGGAGGAGCTCGGTGGATGAGTGGGAGCCTGGTGTGATAGATGCCGAGCTTCGGGTCCCAGAGCACTTCACCGCCAAAATGAGTAAGTGTCGTGCTTCGTATTCCTGTTCCTTTTTTATCTAACGCTCATCATTTATTGTATGTGCAGAACGCATCCTGGCGCGAGAGACCTCCTCTGAGTTTGACGACCGGGTTGAACAGCTTTTGGACCTTCCTATTGAGCAAAGGAAGTCCCATCTTTTGGTTACCGAGGAAAAACTCTGGGCGGCTGGACTTCGATCAAGTGATCCGAATATTATGTCTTCATCAGGTAGTTTTTTTTTTTTGACATGTCTCGTTTTTCCAGTTCCTAAGGCCAAGACTTCGTCCGGACGGAAAGAGACGCCCGCGCAGCGCATGGCGAGGCTGGCTGCTGAGGCCTCCGAGCGGAGGGAGCGTGCCGGCAAGCGGAAGAGGGTAGAGGCCGGGCCCGAGGACAGCGCGACCAAGGCGGAGGGTTCGTCTGCTCCCGAAGTTGTCGTATCCGCCCCGAACCCTGTCCGGACGGGTCGTGTGACCAGTGAGGAGCCCGTAATTGATTTGGAGGGCCATTATCTCCCAGTTAACAAGGACCGGTGGAACCGTGCGACCAAATGAAGGGGAGACGGCCACGCTGGTTTCTTGACTACGTCCGGGCAGCTACCCCGACTGCTGAGATGCTCAACCGGGTTCCTCCTGCGGTGGCCGTGTCCAGTCATATTCCGATCAGGGGTTGGACGCCCCAGTTGGAGATGATGACTAATGACATGGATCCGGTTGAGCAGATCCAGTTTGGAAATGCTCTGGTCGGCCGTGCCATGTGCACCTACGTGAAGGTCTCCAATGAGGTTTTGGCCTTGTCTGAGAAGCATAAGAAGGCGGAGGCCGATCTCAAGGCCTTGCAGGAGGAGCACCACCTCTGTCCTTCATTGATCAAGTCCCTGGAGGAGGAGATAACCTCCATGAAGGGTGATATGGAGATCCTGGACAGTCGGGCCCTCCAGGCCGATATATGGAAGGTGAAGGCCGAAGAGATGACAGCGGCGGCCGAGCAGGCGCATAAGCGGTGGTTGGATACCCGGGCTGAGCACGAGGCTTATTTGAAGGAGACCAAGGCCCAGGTTGAAAACCTGACCGAGCGTGTTAGCACCTGCGAGGCTTCGAGCTATGCCAAGGGTCTTGCCGAAGGGGCGGAGGCCTTTAAGGAGACACCTGCGTTTGAGGAGATGATCAATCTGAATTATGTCTCCACCTATTACGAGATATTAGATATCATGAAGGGTGGGAAGACCGTTCAGGATATCGAGGCCTATATAGCATCTCAGGCGACCGATTTGCATGTTGACATCCAGGGAGCCGATGAGCCAAAGGTCGCTGAGGTTGAAGATGTCGGGCTGGCTCCGCAAGGCGAAGGTGAGGGATAGTCCTTTCAAGCGGCCGGCCAGGAGGGTAGGGCCGAGTAGTTTCCTTAGATTTCGCTTCCCGCATGGCCTGCGTGCCAATCTTTGCTTTTCTTTTGTTTTATTTCATGTATGGCCTGCGCGCCAATCCGTCTTGGTTTTCTGTTGTCACCATGTGTACTTAGCAAAAATGATTTAATTGAATAAAATCTTCCTTGTAGCATATGTTGTTGCTCTTTAGATGTTTGGACCCAGTTGGTTGGGCCGTTGCCCTTCTATCATGTTCATCACTTGTTGATTGTGCCGAGACGAGCTCGGTCTTATAGTGCCGGATGAGCCGGTCTTATGAGGTGCCGAGACGAGCTCGGTCTTATAGTGCCGGATGATCCGGTCTTATGAGGTGCCGAGACGAGCTCGGTCTTATAGTGCCGGATGAGCCGGTCCTATGAGGTGCCGAGACGAGCTCGGTCTTATAGTGCCGGATGAGCCGAGGTGCCGACGAGCTCGGTCTTATAGTGCCGGATGAGCCGGTCTTATGAGGTGCCGAGACGAGCTCGGTATTATAGTGCCGGATGAGCCGGTCTTATGAGGTGCCGAGACGAGCTCAGTCTTATAGTGCCGGATGAGCCGGTCTTATGAGGTGCCGAGACGAGCTCGGTCTTATAATGCCGGATGAGCCGGTCTTATGAGGTGCCGAGACGAGCTCGGTCTTATAGTGCCGGATGAGCCGGTCTTATGAGGTGCCTAGACGAGATCGGTCTTATAGTGCCGGATAAGCCGGTCTTATGAGGTGCCGAGACGAGCTCGGTCTTATAGTGCCGGATGAGCCGGTCTTATGAGGTGCCGAGACGAGCTCAGTCTTATAGTGCCGGATGAGCCGGTCTTATGAGGTGCCGAGACGAGCTCGGTCTTATAGTGCCGGATGAGCCAGTCTTATGAGGTGCACCAATATTAAAAAAATGGAATAACGTTAAATTTTATTGATAATACCTCTTTAAATACATAGCATTCCATGGGTAAGTTAATCTTTGGCCGTTCAGATATTCCAGCCTGTAGGCTCCATTATGAAGGCCTTCACTAACTTTATATGGTCCTTCCCATTTGGGCTTGAGTGGTCCGGGATCCGGGCCCAATACCCGTTTAAGGACGAGGTCGCCGACCTGGAAGTTTCTAGGGTGAACCTTGGAGTTATAATATTTTTCACTCCTTCTTTTGTAGACGGCGTTTCGCATTTCCGCCTGAGCTCGTTTTTCGGCAAGGAGGTCCAGGTTCACTTGGAGGGCCAAGTCGTTATCCTGCTCTTCAAAATGGGCTACTCGGTAGGTAGGTGCCCCAATTTCAACCGGGATGACGGCTTCAGAGCCGAAAGCCAAGGAGAAAGGCGTTTCTCCGGTGGCGGATCTATGCGTTGTTCTGTAGGCCCATAAGGTTCCGGGGAGCTCCTCGGGCCAGGAACCCTTGAGTTCCTCGAGGCGTGTCTTGAGATGTTGTTTCAGAATCTTGTTGACCGCCTCGACCTGCCCGTTGGATTGTGGATAGTAAGGCGTGGAAAAGTTATTTCGTATTTGGAGGCCGTCGCAGAAGGCTCGAAACTTCTTATTGTCAAATTGTTTGGCATTATCAGAGACAATAGATTGAGGGATCCCGAACCGGCATATGAGTGACTTCCATATAAAATCAACTATCTTCTGTTCGGTTGTTCGTGCCATAGGCTCGGCCTCTGCCCATTTTGTAAAATAATCGACTTGATCGGTCCTCTACCTAAAGGACGTGGAGGAGTACAATCGATTCCCCACTTGGCGAATGGCCATGGGCAATATACGGAAGTGAGAGTTTCCGGCGGGGATCGGATTTGCGGAGCGAAGATTTGGCACCGGACGCACTTCCGTACGAGCGTGATGGCATCTTTTTTGAGATTGGGCCAATAATACCCTTGCCGGATCAATTTATAGGCCAATGTCTGGCCGCCGGAATGATTACCGCATATACCCTCGTGCACCTCCCTGAGGGCATATTCTGCTTCTGATTCGGACAGGCATTTCAGCAGTGGAACCGAATATCCTCTTTTGTATAAGGTTCCATCCACGATGGTGAACCAGGCGGACTGAGTTCGTAATGATCTCGCTTGAGCTCGGTCCTCGGGTAAAATGCCTCTTTGAACATATTGCATTATAGGCTGCATCTACCCTTGCGGTTCTGACTGTTCAGCTGCCCGGACTTCGGCCATTTCCAGGGCTGATGAGGCATGATACCCTATGCTGACCTCATCCATATGTTCGGCTCCTGAGCTAGATGTGAGTTTGGCCAAAGAGTCAACTTGGATGTTCTCAGTTCTGGGAATATGTTGTAGTGTTCCCCGAAAATCTTGCAGCCGGGCCCGTGCCAGGCTGAGGTACTTAACCAGTTTGGGCTCTTTGGCATCGTATTCGTCGTTGATCTGGTTTACCACTAATTGAGAATCACTCAAGATGGTGAGGCGGGCAAGGCCGAGGGAGGTCGCCATTTCTAGACCGGCCAAGAGAGCTTCATATTCTGCCTCATTGTTGGTGGTCGGTAAACCTAAGCGAATAGCCGAGCAGAACAGACGTTGGTCGGGACTGACGAGGACTATTCCTGCACCTGATCGGTCGGCGGTTGAGGACCCATATACATAGAGTGACCACTCTTCTGATCGGTCGTCCTCTTGTGCGATTGCTGGTGTGAACTCTGCAATGAAGTCCGCCAGGGCTTGTCCCTTTATGGCAGTGCGCGATTCATAAGTTATGTCAAACTGTCCGAGTTCGACGGCCCATTTGACCATCCAGTAGGAACGCCAGTCGGTGCATGACTTGCTTTAAAGGATAGTTTGTTAAGACGACTACCGATGTTCCAAAAAGTAGGTCTTAACTTCCGGAGGCCATTACGAGCGCATAAAGCGCTTTTCCATTGGGCATATCTCGAGCCTCGGCATCGTGAAGGGCCCGACTCACATAATAGACCGGATGCCGCACCGCATTTTCCGTTCGAATCAGAGCGGCACCGATCGCGAGTCGGAGACCGCGAGATATAAGCCGAGAAGTTCCCCTCGCCTGGCCGCAAGGCCTGGGCTCTGCCAGACTTTCTTGATAGCTTCGAAGGCTCTTTGGCAAGGTTCTGTCCACTGAAAATCCTTGTTCTTTTTTATCGCCTCAAAGAAAGGTTTGTATTTATCAGTTGAGCGAGAGATAAAGCGACTTAGCGCGGCTAGTCGGCCAGTTAGGCTTTGCACCTTTTTGACCGAATTTGGAGGAACAAGTTCGATCACTGCCGTAATTTTATCGGGGTTGGCTTCAATCCCTCTTTGGCTTACCATGTAGCCGAGGAATTTTCCAATACCTACCCCAAATGAACATTTCTTTGGATTTAACTTCATCTTATACTCTCGCAAAATAGCAAATATTTTATTGAGGTCATGTACATGATCGGCCGAGCGCAAAGATTTTACTAACATATCATCTACATATACCTCTATTGTATGTCCTATCAAGCTATTGAACATTTTATTTACCATGCGTTGATATGTCGCGCCGGCATTCTTGAGCCCGAAAGGCATCATCCGGTAACAGTATAGGTCGCGGGCCGAGTAGAAGGAGGTGTTTTCTTCATTAGCGGGATGCATTGGGATCTGGTTGTATCCGGAATATGCATCCATAAAGCTCATTAGCTCGTGCCCGGCCTTACGGCCATAACATGGCCAACTTACGTCAGACTCCGGGTGTTACGCCGTAACACCATCGACACAGACGGGCACCGTCATTCAAACGATTCGACGACCGAAACCGGACCGCTATCGAACCAAAAATACGACTACGAAGAATATTCGATGACGAGTCTAACCATCACAAGAAAACATCAATCCGACTACCCGAATCCAAATACGACAACGAGTATGAAATTCCCTAAACTTATAGGAAATTACGAAAATGGCCCAAGTGCCCGAAAATCACGAAACGACGTCGGATTTACAAACCGAAAGTTTCAACATGACCAACTCAACCATACGAACTTGTACAAGCCAAGAAACAACGAAAATGAACGAGTTTAACGAGAATCGAACGTTCATACGGCAAAACATGTCATAAAATAAAATTACGTGAAAACATCATCAAAACTCGTCCAAACGGAAAAACTCCAAGAACAAAGTAGATTCGAAATGTCAAAACGGTTACAAGCGAGTCGATAAAAATAGACATACACCAAAAATGGAAACTGCTAAAAATGGAAAATTACGGATATTACATTCTCCCCCTCTAAAATAAAGTTTCATCCCGAAACTTAAGAATCAAAAAGTTCGGGATGCCTCGAACGCATATCCTCCTCTAACTCCCACGTCGCTTCTTCTACTCCGTGCCTCGACCATTGCACCTTAACCAAAGGAATAGTTTTGTGCCTTAACTGTTTGTCTCGACGCTCCAAAATCTTAACGGGCCTCTCCTCAAACGTAACATCCTTCTTGATCTCCATGTCTCCAAAATCAATAATGTGGGATGGGTCGGAACGTACTTCCTTAACTGGGAAACGTGAAATACGCTATGAACATGACTCAACGACGGAGGTAACGCCAAACGGTACGCTAACTCACCGACTCTCTCTAATACCTCGAAAGGTCCAATATATCTCGGGCTGAGTTTCCCCTTCTTCCCAAAACGGAAAACTCCTTTCGTTAGAGACACTCTCAACAGAACATGATCTCCCACTTCAAACTCCAAGGGTCTACGCCTAACATCCGCATAAGACTTTTGTCGACTCTGAGCAGCCAACATCCTCTTTCTAATCAATTCAACTTTCTACCTCGTCTCCAACACAAGGTCCGCCTATACAACCAAATCGGACGGCTCATCCCAACATATCGGTGATCGGCAACGTCGGCCATAAAGTGCCTCATACGGTGCCATCTTAATCGACGCGTGCCAGCTATTATTATAAGTAAACTCAATTAAAGCCAGATGATCCTCCCAGTCACTACTCCAATCTAACGCACACGCACGCAACAAATCCTCGAACGTCTGAATGGTACGTTCGGACTGCCCATCGGTCTGGGGATGGAACGAAGTGCTCAAACGCAACTGTGTCCCCAATGCCTTATGTACCGCCTGCCAAAAATGCGATACAAATCGGCCATCTCTGTCTGAAATAATGGTCCTCGGCGTACCATGAAGCCTCACTATCTGAGCGATAAAAATACGAGCCAACTTTTCTGGACCCCAAGTATCCTTGATGCCCAGAAAATGTGCCGACTTAGTCAGTCGGTCTACAATCACCCACACCATATTCATACCAGTCTTCGTCCTCGGCAAACTCGTGACAAAATCCATAGAGATGTCCTCCCACTTCCATTCCGGAACGGGAAGTGGTTTGAATAACCCGGCTGGCCGCTGATGCTCAATCTTGACTTGTTGACAAGTCAAACACTTAGCCACAAACTGAACTACCTCCTTCTTCATGTCGTTCCACCAGAAATTTTTTCTTAAATCCTTATACATTTTACTCGAGCCTGGATGGACTGAGTAAGGTGACGCATGAGCCTCTCGCATAATACTCCGTCTCAATTCCGAGTCGTTCGGAACACACAACCGACCACGGAATCTCAACACTCCGTCCTCATGAATAACGAATCCCGGGGCTTTCCCCTTCCCTACACTCTCCCGAAGCTGAATACACATCGGGTCCTCCAACTGTCCCGATTTAATATCATCGACCAGAGATGAAGAAATCTCAAGAGTACGCAACTGCCCGGAACTCTCTGGTAGTACAACCTCAATGCTCAACCTCATAAACTCTCGCTGAAGTCCCGACTGGGCCGTAAGTAGCTCAAGCGCCCGGAGCGCTACCGATTTCCGGCTCAAGGCATCTGCCACCACATTTGCCTTACCCGGATGATATAGAATCTCGAGATCGTAATCCTTAATCAATTCCAACCATCTCCTCTGTCTCATATTAAGCTCCTTCTGCGTGAAAATGTACTTCAGGCTCTTGTGATCGGTGAAAATCTGACACGACGAGCCATACAAGTAATGACGCCAGATCTTCAACGCAAATACGAATGCGGCCAACTCAAGATCGTGCGTAGGGTAGTTCAATTCATACGGTTTCAACTGACGGGAAGCATAGGCAATCGTCCTCCCGTGCTGCATAAGTACGCATCCGAGCCCTTGGCCCGAAGCATCACTATAGACGGAGAAACCATCATTACCACTCGGTAAAGCCAAAACGGAGCGATGCCACAACCGCTTCTTCAACTCCTCAAAACTATTCTCGCTCTCATCGGTCCACACAAACTTCTCTCGACTTCAGAATAATCGAGTCGGCGGTCGAGCGATCTTAGAGAACCCTCGACGAATCTGCGGTAATACCCGGCTAATCCTAAAATCTGGACCTCTTTCACGTTCTTGGGCGGCGCCCAATCCAACACTGCCTCTACCTTATGTGGGTCCACACGAACACCCTCGGCCGAGATCACATGACCGAGAAACATAACATCCCGTAACCAAAACTCACACTTTGAGAACTTCGCAAAAAGATGCTGAGTTCTCAAAATGTCTAACACAATATGTAAATGACGGGCGTGCTCCTCCTCGCTCCTCGAGTAAATCAGGATGTCGTCGATAAAAACAACTACACACTTATCGAGGTACTCGATAAAGACTTTGTTCATAAGCTGCATGAACACGGCTGGTGCGTTGGTTAGCCCAAAAGGCATAACCACAAACTCGTAGTGACCGTATCTCGTCCGAAAGGCCGTCTTCGGAATATCGGTATCCTTCACTCGGAGCTGATAATACCCCGATCTCAAATCAATCTTTGAAAACACAGTTGCCCCTTGCAACTGATCAAACAAGTCATCAATCCTCGGGAGCGGATACTTGTTTTTGATGGTTACTTTGTTCAACTCTCGGTAGTCGATACACAAACGAAGTGACCCATCCTTCTTCTTCACAAACAGGACCGGTGCGCCCCAAGGTGAAGCACTCGGTCGAATATACCCCATGTCAAGCAACTCTCCCAACTGTTTCTTCAACTTAAGCATCTCGGCAGGCGCCATACGGTATGGCGTCTTAGAAATCGGGGCTGCCCGCGGCTCTAAATCGACGGTAAACTCAACTTCTCGATCCGGCGGCAAATCCGGCAACTCGTCTGGAAAAGCATCAGGATACTCACACACTACCGGAATAGACGAGAGCTCGACTCCCCCTTCTTCCGATCTCAAAGTGTAACACCAATAGCCCGTGCAACCTCCTCGAAGGAGTCTCACCGCCCTCAAGGCGCTGATCAGTAATCTCTGGCTACTCCGCTTACGCCCCACAAAAGAATGCCTTGCACTGAGAGGCTAACATCGAAACGGTTCTCGTTCTATAATTCATGATCGCCCCATGACGGTCCAGCCAATCCTCACCCATAATTAAATCCTCATCTCTAATATCTACCGTAATCAGATTAGAAGGCCAAACCCTCCCCGCGATACTTACTGGAAAATCCCTAATCTCACGATCCCCCACGATGCTATCCCCGCTAGGAAGTTTAACAACAAAAGGCTCACAAGCAACAAGGCAATCAACATGCAGACGACGCACACAATCCATAGATATAAAAGAATGCGTAGCACCAGAATCGAACAATACGGAAACAGGATGATCAAGGATGTGGACGGTACCTGTAGCCACCGTCGCGTCGGGATCTCCGGCTCGCCTCATCTCATACACACGGGGCGGAACAGACCCCGCACTAGAGGCTCCTCTAGAAGGCGACCACGACCTCGACCTCTACCAAAACTCGCCGCGGCCGAGGGACCTGCTTGCCTCGATTCACACTCGGCCTCCCGCACTGGGCCGATATCCGAGTAACGGAGCCCGAGCCGCATCCGTACAAAACTTAGCACGATGACCCATACGACCACAAGCAAGACATCGAATCGAGGCTTATCACACTCACTCATCATGTGGCCCGACGATCGCAGCTTGAAGCACTTAGGATCGCGAAAGGAACCAGCAGAGCACCTAGAACCGCTTTCTCGACTAACCGATGGCGATCGACTCCGAAGACTCGGGAACTGACCGAGCCTTCGGATACCCTCCCGACTTGCCTCCCGAAAACCGACCGAGGTCTTCTCGCTTCTTTCCTTCACCGCCAGATTCTGCCGCAGTAAAACGACATCTCGTAAGCCATCGCTTTATTCTCGATATTCCTTCAAAGTCGTGCACCCTGCACTGGACATGTAGTGGCGCACCCTCGGTTTCATCCGCATATCAAAGTGGCGGATCTTATCAAGCTCATCGCGGACTTGGGTCCTCACATAATGCAACTGTTGAGTGTAGTCTTTGATAGCTTGAGATATAGGAACATCTTGGGGTTTAGCCTCAAAGAAGGCTCGGATCCTCCCCTCTTTCACTGGCCAAGGACAATTCGTCTTCCATCGATCCGAAACTCCGCCCACGTAGTCGCTTGGCCACGCGGTTTCACCGCTTGCCACCATGTTACCGCCTCCTTGGCGAGGAAGTACCGAGCAATGGGTACTTTCCTCTCCTCGTAACAATTAGCACCTCAAACACTTTCTCCATCTCGAATAGCCAATTCTCCCAACCGTATGGGCCGGAAGCACCATCAAATCGCGGAGGATGCATACGAATCACGCCCGAAGTAGCTTATCATTACTCGATCCAAAGAGGCGGAACCGGGTTGGCATTAGTCGGGCCGACTAGAACGGCCCGAGCCGCAGCGTCATCCGGTTCGCTACTCGTAAAATGTTGGCCACTCCAACATTCTCATGTGCACACGAGCTAGCAGACTGTCCCGCCGACCTCCGAACTAGGGGGAACACTGCTCGACAAGGAAGGCATCGCGAACTGGCCTTCCCGAGTGATCGGACATGGCCGCCCCACCGGGCCGCGCCACGCCCCTCAAGGCCCGCGTCCTCTACCAGCAGGAATTCTGAAGAAGCAACGAGTAAGTACAATTCAAACGCAAAACGCAACAAGATACTAAGACAGGAATAGAACAGAACGGTGAAACGAGTCAAGTTAGGAAAAACTTACGAGCACCGGCATACTGAGATGATGGCATAGCAGTGATACTGTCCCAAAAACGACACTTAACTAGACCCAAATAACCGACAGCCTAGGTATCCATAAACCTAGGCTCTGATACCATATTCTGTAACACCCCCAAGACATTCAGGGCATATTACAGCGCCGTGGACCCCATACTGTGGAATCCACCAGGCTAACGTACCAAACATGACATACGACAACGACAAACCATCATAAACAAAACGACAAGCTAAATAAAAGACTATAACCGACAAATAAAATTCTGACATCAAATCCATTTCCCAAACGGGGACACAACAGTAACAAGTTTAAATAGGAAGTACTCGAGTACTTAAACAATTTTTATAATACATAATCCCAAAATCAGACATCAATAATAACCGACGGACATAACACCGAAAATCAATTACTGGACAATATCATGCTTGCCCATCATCCTCATACAGCTCGAGTGCCCGCTTATCCCCACGATCGCACTAAATACAAAAAGTATTTCCCCCATTTAAGGGGTTAGCGACAACTGCTAGTGCAAGTACAATCTATTTGAACTACATTCTAATCAGATGAATAATGCGCCAAAAATCATTTTTGAAAACGTTTTATATTCCGGAATATTTACAATGCACAATCACAAAACATATTATCTCCAACAAATCACAATTCAAAGTTAACCGTTGGTACGAGACTCCCGGCCACCGTACCCCGCAGAGCCCCGTCGGACATCCCTGGGTGGCTAACCACAGTTCGCGATACGCACAATCACGGCAATACGTATCCCTAGAGGCCCCGTCGGACCATCCCTAGGTGAACATACACATAACCATCCACAACAACCACGATACAGCCATAATTCAAATACTAGAACATGTAAACAAACGTAAAGTACTTGCCTTTGAGACATTCTCGAAGAAACGGAGTTGAAACACGACTACGAACGGTCCGGGTGGAAAACGACGGTTCCTAAACGAAGGATCAACACAGTTCAGTCACCACGGACAACAATACTCTATTGGAATACACCCATAACCCCGGTTACACGATACGACAATGAACGATCAATCGATACGGGCGAGGGTTTACACAAAATCTCCCCGTATCGATAATTCGCGGATTAAAATCAAGAAGGTTGGATTAAGAATCACTCAATAATCACAACCGGTAAAGAATATCGTAATATACTGGAATAATTCGAGTCCAATTAGCAAAACCCGGAAAACCCCCAATTTATACAAGTTAGGGTTCCTGAAGAAAATACCTCGGATTCGGATGATGGAGGATGATTATGCTGATGGTGATATGATACTACGATTCTATGGTGATGGAACACGAAAAATTCTTCGATCAAAACTGAAGGAATCGCCTCTCGAGTCGCCCCGTGAAGAAAAACGAAAGAGAGGATAGAAAATGAGGTCTTGGACCTCTGCCCGATGTTTTAAAATGGTCACATTACGGCAATAGGGGACACTTATGGCCATAACATGGCCAACTTACGGTCAGTAACCGGGTGTTACGGCCGTAACACCCCACCGGATGAAGATCGGCACCGGCCCAAACGATTCCGACGACCCCAAACCCGGACCGCTATCGAACCAAAAATACGACTACGAAGAATATTCGATGACGAGTCTAACCATCACAAGAAAACATCAATCCGACTACCCGGAATCCAAATACGACAACGAGTATGAAATTCCCTAAACTTATAGGAAATTACGAAAATGGCCCAAGTGCCCGAAAATCACGAAACGACGTCGGATTTACAAACCGAAAGTTTCAACATGACCAACTCAACCATACGAACTTGTACAAGCCAAGAAACAACGAAAACGAACGAGTTTAACGAGAATCGAACGTTCATACGACAAAACATGTCATAAAATGAAATTACGTGAAAACATCATCAAAACTCGTCCAAACGGAAAAACTCCAAGAACAAAGTAGATTCGAAATGTCAAAACGGTTACAAGCGAGTCGATAAAAATAGACATACACCAAAAATAGAAACTGCTAAAAATGGAAAATTACGGATATTACAGTTGCATCCACCATGTAGTCGATATGGGTGAGGGGTAGCTATCTTTCGGGCAGGCTTTGTTCAGGTTGGAGAAGTCAATGCAGAGCCTCCATAGCCCGGTCGGCTTTTTTACCAAGACCGGGTTGGCTACCCAGGTCGGGTATTGGGCTTCCCGAATAAACCCGTTATCGATTAGCTTTTCTACCTCCTCTTCCAGCCCCTTCTGTCGTTCCGGCCCCATTTTCCTTCTTTTCTGAATAACCGGCTTTGAACTGGGGTCGATATTTAGCCGGTAGCATGCAAGTTCCGGGTCAATCCCCGACATATCCGAATGGGTCCAAGCAAAGACATCCAAATTTTGTCTCAAATGGAAGATTAGCTCGGAGCGGATCGGCTCTTGGAGGTTGTGGCCGATCTTTAGTCGTCGGGTTGGATTAGATGGGTCCATGTCGACCTGGTCCAACTCTTCTGTTGGCTCAGCATGGCGAATTTTTCCTTTCGGATTTTGGTATCGCTGGTCGACAGGATCTTCTTCTAGGATCGGCTCCTTCCCGGGCCTGCAGCCCTGGTCCGCTTCCTGTTCGGTTTCCATTTCGGGGGTTTGCGCGGCCCTGGGACTTTCGGTCTCCTTTTCAAGTAGGGTGTTTACTGCCAGCTGCTCGGAGCTGGTGGCCCCCATTTCTTCCGACAAATTTTCCGGTATGCCCTCTGCGGCGTTGATTTTAAGAGCCCGGATGCTGAGGTTACATTCCCGGGCGGCCCTTTGATCCCCTCTATGTACCCCGACGCCATCCGGGGTGGGAAATTTCATGCACAGGTGATACGTGGACTGAGTGGCCCTCAGCCTGGACATCACAGGTCGGCCTATGATGGCATTATAGTCAGTGTGCACATCGATGATCTTGAAGGTAGTGATCATCGTCCTTCGGATCGGCCCCTGACCAAATTCCAAGGCGAAGTCGATTTCCCCTAGGAGTTAGGTGCGGCAGTTGGCAAATCCCCTAATGTCCTCGTTGCAGGGCCGGACATAAGATTGGTCTACCTTCATCCTGCGAAGGGTATGAAAGTATATGATGCTAGCATAGGCCCAGGAGTCCACCAACACCCTGTGGACCGGGATCCCCATTATGGGCAGGGTGATGACAAGGGCGTCTGAATGGGGATGGTCCAGGCCGTCTGCAACGGACTCTTCAAAAGTAACTGCCAGCTGGGGGTTTTGGGGGGCTTCTTCGGCCACTGATAGGAACCCCTCTGCTCGGCGTTCGGTCCGTTGATAGGAGGTGGTGGCTTCTCGGATGGAAGCCTTTTTCTGGCGCTTTGACCGATGATCATCGACCTCGGTGGTTCCCATAATGGTTAGAATTTCCCGGAGGGATTTGGGGGCTGGAGGCACCCGATCATTCTTGGCTCTTGTCGGTTCGGCCCGATCCTGGCGGTCCCGGGGCGGGTTCCGGGTAAATCGCCTTAAGCCTGTATCGTCGCATACCGCGATCAAGGCGGCGACGAGGTCTTGGCACTGTTCGGTGTTGTGACCCGCTGATTCATGATATTCACAAAAGCGGGTCTGATCCATGTCCTTTTGATCTTTATAGATCGGCCGAGGAACTGGGAGTAGATTTTTGTCCTTTATTTGATCGAATATGGCCGCGGCTCCGACGGAATATATTTCAGTGAAATTAGCCATGAGCTCGGGCCTACGCTCCCCATAACTCTGAGTTATTGGGACTGTCGAGGAAGAGGCAGGAGTCTTATTTTCCCAGGGGGATTCTTGACGGGCCTCTTTGTAGTCACGCATATCTTCTTTCTTTTTATATGATCCTTTATGATCGGAGGGCATGACTAACACTTGTGCCGGCATAGCTTCCTCGGCAGCTATGTGGGAGCTGGCGCGCTCCAAGACTTCCTGGTAGGTGTGTGGGACATTCTGGCACACCGTCCAGCGAAAAAAAGAATTTTTGAGGAGGCCGGCCTGGGCAATAATGGCCAGCGCATCGTCCGACATGGGTTCCGTCTCTAATATCCGTTTATTGAAACGAGATATATAATATTTAAGGGACTCGTTCGGCCCCTGGACAACGGAAGCGATGGATGAGCGCGGGGCGACTCGCACAAGGGACCCCATGAAATGGGATCGGAACGTCGCCGAGAGGGCCCATGTTTGAATAGAATGGTGGGGCAGCGTCCGATACCATCTCTGGGCCCTCTCCCCCAGAGTCAGGGAGAACATTCGGCATCGGAACGCGTCCTGAGACCCGTGCAGGTCCATCCAGGCATTATAATGTCCAATATGGGCGTTGGGGTCGGTCTCTCCGTTGTAAGGCGGAATCTGGGGAATTTTGAACTTCTCCGGGAGGGGTTCCGCCAAAACACTGGGGGCCAGGGGACTCTCCTGGCTGTTAAGCCATTCCGAACTTTGGGATGGCTGAAGTTGTTTATTTTCGAGCTCCGTAAGGCGTTTTTTTAAGAAACTCGATCTCACTCGAGTTATCGCCGGGAGTTGGAGGTAATACTTGTGTCGGATTTAGGGACTGGTGGGGAGCTTTTTCTTCCTTACGGCTCTGACTTTGGATAGTGGGGGCCGGTGCTGCTTTTTCGATTTTATTCCCTGCCCCAAGGCGATCAAAAACGGATGTGGGGCGCGAAAGCTTACTTTTTCGAGAGGGATGTGAGCTTTCGCCGTGGCTTTCCGCCCTTTCTCCGGCGACCCCAGAGGCTGTCCTCTTTTTGTTTCGTCCCGAGGCAGCTGGGCGGGTCGTCTGAGATTCCGCCTCGACATGGTCTTCGGGTTTTTGAAGGGTCCCGCCCCCTGTAACCCTCGCCATAAGGTCCGCCATGCCCTGGATGAAGGTTGGGTGTTTAAAGCACTCTGCCACCTTACGGAGGTTTTCTTTCTCCGTCGCGGGCTGAGAGTTTTTTGAACTGTCGTGAGACATCTCCGGTGAGCAGTATACCACCCTCCTTCTAGCGCCAATCTGTTGACGTCTGATTTGGTCAACGTCACGTGTGCTGATCTGGACGAATGGATCGAAGCCACGTAGAAAATAATAAACAAGATAAAAGGTGTTTGATCACAAAATTTTATTAATGACCTTAATATAGAGTAGAGCCGAGCAGAATATATTTATGTCGATCTATCTTTTTGCTTGCTAATTACAAGTTTTATCTTTTTTCTCAGTTAATACGAATTCTCTCTTTTTTCTCTCTATATCATAAATGCTAAAAATCCAAAGATCTTCTTTCACTGTACATTCCTTCTATATATAGACAATCTGGGCCAGTCGGGAGATGACAGCTGGCGAATGTTTGGGAAATATGCCCAAAACACTTGTCAGTCTGCAAATATGCCTTGGACACGTGGCGGCCTCTAAGGATTGCCTTGGGAAGGGGCATGACTGCATGCGTTAATTGGCATGCGGGCCTGTCTCGCATGCTTCTGGCGGTGCTTATCCACTGGGGTCGGTCCTCGGGTCTCCCGCCGTTCAGGTCGGCCTTGTTGTAATCTTGAATCGGAGCATTTTTATCTTCTCTCTGCTCGGCCCTCCCGGATCGGATACCGGGTCGGCTTTGACGTCTCTGCCCGGTCTGGTTTTTAACGAGCCCGGGAGAAGATCGGGTTCATACCCGATCCGGCTTCAGGCTCTGCTCGGTCGGCTCAGCAACCTGGAGTACTTACATGGATTTCAAGATGGGTGGACTGCCAACAACATCTAATCAAATTAACTCGCATAAGAAAGAGAGAGCATCAAATACCTCCGGCAATAATGACCATATAAGGACGGTCGGAGATGACTCCTTTGGTGGGTATATATTCAGTGAATTCATTGTTTTCGCGCACTATACATTCAATGCCATTCACAAGAACACCAACACGAACCGTACAACCATCAGCATCACGTTCTACATCTTTATTTTTACTGTCCATTGTTACGGAAAAGAGACAGCAGAAGATAATCATAAAAGAGAGAGACGGCGCAAGAGGAGAAAAGAGAGACGCGGTTACTTTATATTCCCCACTTATGGGCTTTTTTTTGGACCGTTGTGATTGCAATTGGGCCTGCCTTCTCAACCCTACAAAAGGTGTAAATTTTTTTTTTTTTTGAGGTAAGTGTGTAAATTTTTTTTAGGCAAACAAAAGGGTGTAATTTTGTTTAAATATAATTCAGCCATTTTGTAATACAAAGTATGGAATCTTTACGATTTTCAAAATTACAAAAGAACCCTACTTTGTTTATAAAATTTGTTAATTTATAATGCTTGTCATATCATATCATAATATTATTAAGGCTTTTTTTATGTTAACATGAGCTTTATTCGACTTATTTATCGATAAAAAAAGCTCGTTTCAGAATGACACTTCTCAAATCAGTTAGCTGATTGATAAAATAATTTTTCAAGCTTATGAAAAAAGGGAAGCTAGTTTCTCATCTTTATATATTTCATATATGTCCGTGACCTAAATAAAAACATAGGGTTTTTTTTACATAAACACCCCCTGAATAATTGACATATTACAAATAAACACACCACCCGTTAACTTTTCAGGAAAAATTGAGGCTTCAGATGAGTGGTGGACGCGAAAAAATATGGTTAGTCTGATCATCACTCTATTACACTTGCTAATGAATTAATTTGTTATAAATATAATACAATAATTTTGTTTCCGATTTATGTTTTATATTTTACGGAATTCTTTTGATACCTATTGTTATTGTGAACTTGTTTATAACTAAAATTATATACACAGGTCATATTCAGCGGCAATTTTAAACCATCAAAAATAAATTATCAATGACTTTTCAAAGTAACAGTGAACTGTGAATAGTACATATGTGTACTTTAGAGGTAGTATATTTTAAAATAATAATAGATAAAATATTATTTATTTTATTTTATAACAATTATTGTTAAAATATAATGAGAAAGTTTAAAAAATAATAGAAAAATAAAAGTGATGTAATTTTATTAAAAAAACAGCTAGCGTATCAGATAATTTGCTAAACATCTACATTAAAATCAGCTAAATTATCAACTACATAACCAACTAGCTTATCAGCTACCCAATCAACTGTCAGCTAGCTTATCAGCTACCAGGTAGCTTATCAGCTAGTTTTGCTAAACACAGCCTAACATTACTTTTTTTTTCTAGAGGTATTATTAACATTACGCTTTCGATAAAAGTTCTTTTAACTATTAGCGTGGACATACTTTTTTTTTTTTATACCGAAGTTACAAGTTTACACCTGACTAGTTCTCGGGATAACAGCCCCGACCCCACAGTACTGCTAATGTGACAATGCCACGTAGATAAGAAAACCAACTATATTTAATTCCAATTAAATTTACTATTAATATTATATTTTCCCTATATACTAATGCAGAATACGCTGAGCCTAAGTGGCAGCTTCTCATGCTTCGGCTGCCACATGTCTTCTGCTGGTGCTTTGTGTGTTTATGTGTCAGCCTCTCATGCTTCAGACACATAATCAATTAATGGCCTAATCATCATTGTATTAATTACATTATAATTATACCTCAAATAACTTCTACCTACCTTATCAATTTTATGAATTAATGAATGTGAATGACGAATAAATCGGAATTGATTATATATCCAGAAATATTTCATATTTTTATTAATAAAAAAAATAAATTCCAAATAAAGAGAAATTTAATATAATAGTGTGCACTATATGTTAAAAACTTAAACCTAAAATCTCGCGAAAATATAAACCTAAAATCTGGCGAAAATATTTTATATTTCTACTAATTAATTAGTTTATATTAGTTAGCCACTATAATTAGGTATATCAATAAAAGAAATATCAACTCAAATGAAAGATGCTTGGAAGTATTGCAAAAGAAGTGTTGAATATATATAATTAAAAAGGTATTCGAAGTCCTAATTAATTAAATAAATCGAAATAATCTTATTAAGATATTATTGAAAGTATAGAAATAATAGTTTTAATTATTATTTATAAATAAATCAAAGAAACTATGGAATAAATCAATTAGTCTATTTTAATTTTGAATCTTATTTAATTAATATAAAATAACAAAATAAATAAAAAACTCATATTTATTAAATTATATAATTACTGATTTTATGAATTTTCAAAGAGATATTTCTAACTATATAAGAAATTAATTTAATAATAATATACTAATCCGTAAATTCATCTTTGTACAAAGAGAATTTAAGAAAATAAAAATAGATAGTTTTAAGTGATTTTTTATTTTTATTTTTAAAGGATTTATTAATTTATCTACTTTTGAAATTAAGTATATATTTTTTGAAATTTTTGGATTTGCCTTTGTATTTTAAATTATATCAAAATAATTTATGTATTTTTTTCAAATATAAGGATTAAATTATCTCCTCTTTCGTTATTTAACATAAACAGTTAATACTTAACGATTTAAACCATTTTGGCCAACTATTTATGTGTTCTCTTGAACGTAAATGTGCAAATTTTAATACTTCTATATATTAAGTTAACGTTTTGAAAATAATATCATATAAAAATGATATAAAATTTCAAGTGAACCAAGTGTCACTTAAAATTACTAAAAATACTCTAATTATTTCTCTTCTTTTGATGTAAAATTTCTTGGATTTAGTATTTTTAAACATGAAGTTCAATGCCTTAAAAGTACCCTATAACTTTTCCCGGCTCATCTTATATTACAAATAAAATTGAGTATTTTTTACTCTTAAAAAATGGGGATAATATTAATTAGGCTGGGATGTGGATGTAGTTTTCTCAGTTAACCCCGTGATTGGTATAGTTACAATAAGTCATACAAGTAATTCACTTATATATATATACTACGAAGATGCTGTTTTTTTTTTGGCAAATTGGGAAGTACTTAATTTTAAGTTATAAGTCATAATCTCCTTACGTTGTAATTCCAAAACTTATTTTAAAATGAATATACATATAGTTTCACTTCAACCAAATGCCGTCGAAATTTTTTGTAATACAAGTTTCAGAAATTACTAAAAGTACTTCAACTCTTTTTTCTATTTTCTAATGTAAAATGGGTAGACTTTAATACTCTTAAATATGAAGCTAAATGTTTGAAAAAATATCATATAACCATAAATGTGCCATTTCACTTCAATCAAATCAATTGAGTTTTTTCTTTTGTAATTTTCTAAAGGTCATTTGTAATTAGGATAAATTTCTGATGTATATTTTTTAATTTATCCAAGCTATTCTTATATTAGAATCTAAATTGGTAAATTTTTTGGTAATTTTAAGTCGAGGACTTGGATGTAGTTTTCTAAATTAACAGGATATTTATAATAGGTCATACAAGAAATTAAATTATATATACTATTATTATATTTTTTATTGCAATTTGAGAAGTGCTTAATTTTGAGTTATAAATCAAACTCTCTTATGTATTTCCAAAAGCTTTTTAAATTTCAAATATTAATAAAACCACTATAGCCACAATTATTTAGTATAATTCTACATATGAAGTTGTACAAAAGGACAATGCATATATCGTATATTCAAGTATAAGCTCTTCTTCACTTTGGCATCATTGAAACTCATACGACTAACTAAGAATATGAGATTAATTATTGAACAGACAATGTCATCTCACCATCTACAAGAAATTAAGGACATCTCTGGATGATTCCTCAAAATTGTAGATGGTCAGGTAGGTGAAGAAGTCGATAGAGAAATCTTGATTGATATTCTTGATATTTACTAATTTGGAATGCCGAAAATTATATTGCAGCCATTGTTGAAAGCACTATCATTCCCTTATAAGTAATTTTCCTTAAATTAATTTTTTGAAGAAAGAGCAATCCTCGCGAACAAACGACGTTGTGAAGATAGTAAACGCTATAATTTCAAAAGACAAATAAATATATCTCAGTTCTGATAGTATATGCAAAATCTCTGCGACCTCTAAAAGTCAAAATCAAGTATATCCAATGGATTTTTTTTAATAGCATCAAGTGTTCTAAAATTCCAAATCACATCTTGAAATCATAAGTTAGAGTTTCAATTATGCTAATTCAAAATATGGATCAACTATCAGGATTATGCAATGTCACATCATTAATAATTATCCAAATCCGTAACCATATTATTGAACAAAAAAATTTGGGGAATAATTTTGTGAGTAAAGTATTTATTCCACAATTGATATTAAGCCCGTTAGATAGCAGATTACCATTTAAATTTCAAATACTCCAGTTCCCACTTATTATGAACTTTGCCATGACTATATTTAAAAGTCAAGGTTCCAAGACCCGTATTCGGTCATGGTTAGCTTTATATAGCCATGCCAAGAGTGAAGATCAGGAAAGACTAGAAATCTTTTGTTGCGATAAGAATGGTGTAATCACAAATAGAACAAATTAATTGTGTAGTTTACAAAGAAATATTATGAAATTTATAATAAACGATTTATATATTATATATTTATATGAGATGTCTTTTTTGCGTTCCCGTGAATTACACGGATGTTATACTAGTTCATAATATAGAAAGAATTAGAACCTAACAATTATAACAAACTTGCTCTAACAAACTAATTAAGAATTAAATTATACTCCATATTTAGTTGCGTTAGTCAACTATTTTTAGAAACTAAGTTTGTTTATTTCTTTTTTTGAAAGATTATTTATTTTATTGTGGCGTAATGAGTTATAATTTCTGTAGTAGAAAAACAATCCTTTTCCAACCTATCTTTTTTATAATAGAAATATTTTTCTTACTAGTAATAATTTACTGTATTGAAGTAATTATAATTAGAATGAAAGGAAAAAGAAAAAAGGAAATATTAACAACACATGGTATTTATAAAATAATTGGACTAGTAAAGAGATGACCTTGTGAATTTTAAAAAGTCCATGGATTTAAAAAATTCATAAACTTTATGTAGAGTTTGGCGAATTTTTTTAAATTAATTTACATGGATTTTTATAGACTTTTTTTTTATTGATGTATAGGATTGTGGAATACATTTTTTTTATCGATTTGCATTAATTTCCATAAATTCCGGCATTGGAACTACTAATGCAAATTTATATGGAACACACCTGTATATAAAAAAGTAATCCAAATTGTTTTAGAAAAAAAATACCAAAAATATATTATTATTCATCATTAATTATAATTTATCTCTTTCGGATAAGGCTCTGTTCTTTTGAGCTGAAATTTGCTGAACTGAACGAACTGAACTGAATTTTGCTGAACTCAACTGAACTTAAATTATTTATATTACAAAAAAAATAATTATATGTATCATATTTTTAAATTTAATTCATTTAAAATAATAATAATAATTATGTATAATATTTTTAATTTAATTCCTTTAGAAAAATTATAATAATAGGAATGTATAATTATTTTTTAATTTAACTTCAATTAAAAATAATAATAATAATTATGAATAATAATTCTTAATTAAAATAACTAATACTAGAAATTATCATTCCCGACGAGGAATAAGATAAGAAGAAGAATATATGTGTACTCCGCTTGAAGATAAAGACCGCGATTGAGCTAAAAATATCCCGCCAAAGTTTTTGCCATAGAAGGAGTCCTAGATATCGCATCTACAATTGTTCAATCCGGATCTCAATCGATCAGGCAGAAAATAATAAAATATTAAAAATAATTGATAAAATAATGCTAAAAAGCCCACAACCCACAATTGATAAAATAAAAGAGTATGTTCCTCTTTTCTTCACTCTCTCCCCATTAATATAACAAGTCTGACTCACAGTTTAGGGATTCCCCTCATCGCTGCGATGTAATTCTGTTGTCTTCCCTTCGCTCGGCTACTCACCTCCGCCAAACGGAGCAGGTCAGATCCGCTCGGCTACTCACCTCTGCAAACGAAGCAAGTCAGATTTATTCATCTGATATGTTCGATTCCCATGTTTTGTTGTGTGCTTGTTCGACTGACCTCTTCAATTCGCTTGCTCTGTTGTTCAATTCATTTATGTATGAATTGTAATATATCATATATGTTTGTTGACTGTTGTGTGTGTATATTATATATATATATATAATGGTATGTGTGTATGTTGTTTAGAATGCCTTTTAACTAGTATTTGTTTGGTTAAAGGTAATGACGACGAGAATAACTTGGACAGATGAGACTTCTAAGAAATTGATTAAAATTTTAGTGAACGAGAATAATAGAGGACTTAGTAAGAGAACTTGGACAAATATTGCAAAGAATTTTAATGCTCAAACACAATTAAGTGCAAGTGCAACACAAGTGCGAAATCACTATACTGACTTGGAGGAGAAATATAAATGTTGGGAGGATTTGCAGAGTTTGTCCGGCGTAGCATTCAATCCTATTACTAGAGAAATAGATGTGCAAGAGAGGAGTCTGGAGAGATATAATGCTTTTCTATAGGTAAAATTAATTACAAAATAACTAGTTTGAATATATAATTTAGTTTGTTGTATGATTGAATTTGAATCGATTTTCTTACAGAAGTATCCCAAGTATGGTTCAATTTTTTCTAAGAAGGGCTTACCAAATCGTGACCTGTTGAGAACACCGATCGGAATCTAGTGCATCGATCTTAAGAACACCGAACTTCACATAAGAATTGTAATCAAGATGGAATATGGTATTGTGATAATTATGTGTATTCTTGTATCTCGAAGATGTTTGAATCCGTGAAATCATTTGTAATGAGATGAACGTGATATGCATGGAAATAATGTATATTAAACACTGAGAATTTTGTAAGTTTCATCACCGTTAGAAGAGTCGACTGCCCAGGGAAGAACTGTCATACATGTTTAGCGTGCGCTAAGCTTTATAGTTAACGTGCGCTATCGGGCATAAGTTAACGTACGCTACGCTTGGAACGTAACGTGCGTTATATCATCAGACGAGTCAATCGACTGATTAGTGAGGTACTGACAGTGCATGGTTAGCGTACGCTAGACTTCATATAATTACGTGCGCTAAAACGTACGCTATATAGGATACGTAACGTGCGTTAAGAAAGCCAGGCAGATTACGTTTCATGAACTTTCGACCGTAATTTGGATTGTTAGATGTCCGTACGACGTGAGATGAACTCTATATTATTTCTTTTGTTTAAGGTTCGAGCTTGCTACGTGATTGATCGAAGGGGTGACCTTCGAGTTTTTCGTTTGTCGTGGAAGTATTGTTCTTGTCTTCGAATCGAGGCAAGTACCTTAATTGTTTTATGTATTGATGTTATACATATTGTTGTACATGTAAGTCATTGTTGTATGTCCACCTCGTGTTGGTCCGACGGGATCATCGGGGGATCTATGCTAGCGTGTGCTGGATCATCGGACGGGTTTTTCTACCTCGGGTTGGTTTGACGGAATCATCGGGGGTCTAGGCACTGAACGCTGGATCATTGGAATTACCATGTGTATGTTGTGATATCATGTTGTGATTATCATGTGCGTATGTTATTATTTGAGTTTCTCGCAGAAAAAGACTCTTTGGTTCTTTGTCATTTATGTTATTATTATTCTTCATGAGATGTTGAATAATATGTTGTGGTACTTGTACTAGCATCGTTGTGCTTGTAATATCCGCATTTTTCTTTCCCTCGTAATTGTATTTCCGGTGTAATTCTCGATTTTAGTGACTCTCGTGTATCCTTCAGTGTAACTTTTCCATTATCTTTTGATCTGATTCTCGTAATTGTTGTGCGGAACCGTCGTTTCGGGGTTGCCGTGGATTCATTCTATGCTATGATGCGTTTTGAGGTGTTCCGTTTGACGTTTCGTTCATAATCCGGTATTTTGGGTCGTTTATATTCTGTATCTAGCGCACGCTAAATTTTCTGTATAGCGCACGCTAGAAATCCATTGGTAGCGCACGCTACGTTTAATTGTAGCGCACGCTAACGATTTAGCCTCGGAGTGGCGTTTCACTCCCGTGCCTCTCGACTATCGGATTAGCGCGCGCTATCTTGTCTAGCGACGCTAATGTCGGAGACTAGCGCACGTTAAGTTGTTCAAGAGCGCGCGCTAGTGTGATCCAAAGATCGGGCGCTTTACCACCGAATTCAATCGATTCTAGTTAGCGCACGCTACGCTGGTATGGTAGCGCACGCTAACGGGTCAGGTGAGGTTTGGGCGGTTAGCTCTTGGACTCGGTGATGTTCGGGTAGCGCACGCTATTGGTCGATAGCGCGCGCTACCGATAGGTTATTAGCGCACGCTACGCATGCATGGTAGCGCACGCTAATGGCAAAAACCCGGCTTCGGACTCGGACGCTAACAGGAGGGTTGGTAACCCTATCCGTTAGCGCACGCTAACCTTGAGGTCTTAGCGTGCGCTAACACTCCCGGTTATATAAACCAGGAGTTGACCGAGATAATCACAAAATCTCATTTCTTCCTCTTTCCGCGTCCGAGCGAATCGCGATCGATTTGATTCGATTTTCTTCCTCCAATCACTTCTGAGATTCTTGTGATTGAGTTCTTGGTGTAAGACTAACATCATCCACTTGTGTTTCTCATCCTAAATCCAAGGTAATCTCTTAGAACCCTACTTTTGGATAATTTGGGGGTTTTGGGATTTTCTTCCGATCCGTTCCGTTTCGTTGATGGATTCATGATGAATATGATTATTCTTGTTGGTATTCTTAGTTTCCTACGGATTCATGGTATATTTCGTGATTTTTACGGAATCGAGAGGGTTCGGTTGTGGTCCGCCCTCGTTGTTGTTCATATACGAATATACATGAATCGTAGGCGGGTTTCGGAGTATTCCATTTCCATAATCGTTTAGAAGTGGTTGTGATTGTGCTATTCAAATCGTTAGGTTCATTTCCGCGGTTCCTTGCGGTCGTGTTCAACTCTTCCGTTCCGTTCGTGTCATCGTCTAATTAATCGAGGCAAGTATCCTTATGAACTTACAATCTTGACATAGTAGTTTTGTATGAGAAATTGTGTGTGTGTGTATGCTCACTACGGTTAGACTCGACGGGGTCTCGGTAGGGTTCCACGGCCGTGGACCGCGAGCTTGCTTTTAACCATCATGGGTTAGATCCGACGGTCTCGGCAGGATCCACGAGTCGTGGGGTCCGCGGTTAATTGTGGTGCATTTTTACAAATGTGGTTTGATCATTGGCATTTCCGGAAATGAGCGTTTTGGAAACTATGATTTCTTGATGGCATGCATTACTATATGTGTAAGATGTAAAATGTTCATTTGGTTACTTGTACTAGCGTAATTGCTAACCCCTCTGGGGACCCGTTTTGGGGAAATTCGTTTTATGAATTTCAGGTCAGGTTCATCGAGACGAGCGGGCACTGGACCAGTACACGGATGATGGCCGTGCGTGATGATGGTGCACGAGTGATGTTTTAGTGTCTTTTACCTTTTTGTTTTTTGTGGTTTTGAACTAATAGTTGTACTCGAGTACTTAAGGGGTTCTTGTTCGTTTGAATTGTATTGTTGCTTATTATGTTGTGTTGGATGATGATGTTATATTGACCGGTTGAACCGGGTGGATTGTTCTGTTTTGCGTCTTTATGACGTGGTGTTATTTTATCGTTTCTATGAGTCGTTGTGTATGATCTTTGTTCACTGGTGGGTCCCATATAGGGATTCACTACTGTAATATACCTCGGATATCCCGGGGTGTTACGAGAAAATGGTATCGAGCTCTAGGTTTATGGATACCTAGGCTTGTTGGTTTATTGGGTCTTGTGGTGTTTGGTTTTGCACATCATCGTCACGCCGCCATGATTCCGGTACTACCAAAGGTCCGTAAGTTTTCCTTCCTCTGTTCATTAATTCCTTGTATCGTACCCTTGATTCTCGACTTGTAATTGTTCTTTTCTTGTACCGATCCTCGTATGGCTTTTGCTACTTATTTAACTCTGTATGGATGCCGGAAGAGGTCGTGGTCGCGGTCGTGGTCGTGACGCGGCCGGGACGTGGGGCAGCGGTGGCGGCCATGTCACGGTCTTGAGCCGCAGATGCGGCGACCGTCATAGCCATGCTTCTTCTCAGAGCGTGCGATCTTGGTATTGCGGCCGTTATGCAGCAGATGGTGAACCAAATGGCGGCAATAGCTCGGGCGGTTCGTAACCGGATCAAGCCCATGCTAATCGGGCGGAGCGGACCGTTGGCTCCAAGATGTCATCAAGATGTATCCTCCTCGGTTTCGGGAGCTTGGACCCGATTGGCCGGGAAGGGTGGATCAAGGAGATGTCTAAGGTCTTCGTTGCCACTAATCGTCCCGAGGACCGTAAAGTCCCTATTGCTCAATATTTTCTCACCGGGACGCCACTGATCGGTGGGAGGCCGTTGGGCCCAAAGACCATCTTTTCGTGGGCCGAGTTCCAAGAGTTGATGGAGATCGAATATTGCCGTGGCGATCCGACATGGCTCGGGTACATGCTTTTATGATGCTCAACCACGGGATATCCCCGTAGCTCAAGCCATTGCCGATTTTAACAAAGAGTTGGGTTATGTGAAGACCCAAGTTGTCGAGGAGAGTGACAAGATTTTCCATTTCTCCAGACGGATGAAGTTGCCGATCCGGGACTATATGTCGGGGCTCGTATGCACTACATTGAAGGATTATCAGAGTAGGGCCCTTGCTTATGATATGTCGGTGACGGCGAGTGAGGCGGCCCGCGAGAGTAAGAAGCGAAGTCCGCTGGGAACTTTTCGGGCCACAAGAGTGGGGGTCGGCAGAGATCCCAATCGCTAACTTCCCGCCGCGGTGGTCCAGCCTGCGTTCTGGGGGTCCTCGTGGAACTACCGGTGCTCCTTATCGTGATGTGAAGTGTTTCAATTGTGGTCGACGGGCCACATCGGTCGTGTTTGTCCGAACCCTTTGGCCGACGTGTAATCGGTGTGGCTACCGGGTCACAAGGCCGCTTCGTGCCGAGAGAGAGAAAATTCTTGGTGCCGGGCTTCCATTCCAGCGCTAGGGAACCAAGTGTGAATCGAGGATCGTTTGTTCCTCGGTCTCCGCCGAGTGCTAGTCGGGAGAGGTCGGGTCAGCCCTCTAAGGGGGAGCTTCCGGTGTCGCTCCGCCCACCCGCGTGTCTATGAGATGCGGAGAGCCGATGATCCGGCTCACCGTAGCGGCAGTACCGTTATATTCTTTCTCATCTGTCGGTGTGCTTTTCGATTACGTGCTACGCATTCGTTCATATCTCCGGATTGTGTGCGCCGTTTGAATCTCGACCGTTTGACGCCTTGTGAGCCCTTCATCGTTAAGCTTCCTAGCGGTGATAGGATCGTTGGTGATCGGGAGGTTCGAGACTGCTCGTGCTTATTTGTGAGAGGACTTGGCCCTCTAATCTTATTGTTGTGAGTATCGAGGGTGAGGATTTGATTCTTGGTGATGATTGGCTCGAGCGGCATGGTGCGATCATGAACTACCGCACGAGAATCATCACCATGTTGGCCGATGATGGCAAGAGCACTCTTTCGCCGGCGAAAGAGGGGGAACAGAACTTCGTTATTAACGCCTTGAAGGCGATGAAACTCCTGCGAAAGGGATGTATTGGTTATTGGTGCTATGCCTTGAAGGCGGAGAGCGGTGGAGTCGAGCTTTCGTCGATTCCAATCGTTAATGAATTTCCTGATGTTTTTCCTGACGAGTTACCGGGATTACCACCGGATCGAGAGGTCGAGTTCACTATAGAGTTAGAGCCGGGTGCGGCTCCTATCTCGAAGGCGCCCTATCGCATGGCACCTTCAGAGATGTCCGAGTTGAAGAAGCAGTTGAGTGAGCTTCTTGAGTCGGGGTATGTTCGACCGAGCACCTTGCCTTGGGGCGCACCGGTCCTGTTTGTGCGGAAGAAGGATGGTTCACTACGTTTGTGTATCGACTATCGCGAACTAAACAAGGTGACCATCAAGAACAAGTATCCTTTGCCGAGAATTGATGACTTGTTCGATCAGTTGCAGGGAGCTGCGGTATTCTCGAAAATTGATTTGAAATCGGGATACTATCACTCGGGTGAGAGAGTCCGATGTGCCGAAACGCTTTTCGGACGAGGTACGGACATTATGAGTTCGTAGTCATGCCTTCGGGTTAACTAATGCGCCGGCGGTGTTCATGCAATTGATGAACAAAGTTTTTATCGAGTATTTGGATAAGTGCGTCGTCTTTATCGATTTATATTCTTGTTTATTCGAGGAATGAGGAAGAGCATGCCCATCATTTGCGGATAGTGTTGGACATTTTAAGGACCGAGCAACTCTATGCAAAGTTCTCGAAATGTGAGTTAATTTGAAGGAAGTGATGTTTTTAGGTCACGTGATTTCAAATGAGGGGGTTCGTGTGGATCCGCGGAAGATTGAGGCCGTATTGGATTGGGCACCGCCAAGAATGTGAAGGAGCTCCGTAGTTTCTTGGTTTGGTGGCTACTACCGTAGGTTCGTAGAGGGTTTCGAAACTAGCTCCGCCACTTACGCAGCTTGCTCCAAATCCGAGAAGTTCTGCGGAATGACGAGAGGCCCGAGTTTTGAGGAATCAAGAAGCGTTTGACTTCAGCCCAGCTTTTGGCGTTGCCATGTGGCAACGAGGGTTTTGCCGTTTATAGCGATGCTTCGGTCGTGGTCTTGGGTGTGTATTAATGCAAGACGGCAAGACCATTGCCTATGCGTCGAGACAGCTTGAGGTCAGATGAGTGAACTACCCTACTCATGATTTGGAGTTAGCGGCTGCGTTTTGCGCTCAAGATTTGGCGTCACTATCTTTTCGGCTCCACATGTCGATTTTTACCGATCATAAAAGTCCAAATACATATTTACTCGGCGGGAGTTGAATATGAGGCAGAGGAGGTGGTTAGAGTTGATTAAGGATTATGACCTCGAAATCCTTTATCATCCGGCAAGGCGAACGTTGTGGCCGACGCCTTGAGTCGGAAACCGATGCGTGCGAACGCTTGAGATCCTTACATCTCGGCCGAGCTTGAGGGCTTTGATCGAGTTAGATGTTGAGGTCTTGTTGCCGGAGCCGTCGGCAACTTCGTGCTTTAGAGATTTCGCTGCCTTTGATCGATGAAATTAAGTCAAGCGATTAGAGGATCCGATGATTACTCAAATCCGAGAGAACGTTCTTAAAGGAAAGTCTCCTGGATTTGTGATTCACGAGGATGGTGTTTTGAGATTCAGTCGGCTTTGTGTGCCGAACGACTCAGTTGAGGCAGAGTATTTTACGGAGGCCCATGCTACACCTTATTCCGTTCATCCCGATACGAGTAAGATGTACAAGGACACGAGGAGAAATTTCGGTGGAATGATATGAAGGATGAGGTCGCCTGATTTGTAGCGAGATGTTTGACTTGTCACAGGTCAAAATCGAGCATCGAGACCGGTGGGTTATTGCAGTCACTTCGCGTTCGGAATGGAAATGGGAAGATATATCGATGGATTTCGTTATGAGTTTGCCGAGATCGAGGTCGGGCATGAATATGGTATGGGTGATTGTTGATCGCTTTGACCAAGTCGGCACATTTTCGGGCATCAAGGACACTTGGGGTCCGGAGAAGTTAGCTCGTGTTTATTGCGCAGATCGTGAGACTTCACGGTACTCAAGTCTATTATTTCGGATCGTGACGGCCGTTTGTATCGCACTGGCGGGCGGTGCATAAGGCGTTAGGTACCGGTTGCGTTTGAGTACCTCTTTTCATCCCTGCAGATGGACGGATAACGCACTATCCAGACGTTCGAGGACTTGTTGCGTGCACGTGCTCTCGATTGGAGTAGTGACTGGGAGGAGCATTTGCCGATCGAATTCACGTATAACAATAGTTGGCACGCGTCGATTCGGATGGCACCGTATGAGGCACTTTACGGGCGGCGATGTCGATCACCGATTTGTTGGAATGAGGCGTCCGATTTGGTCGACCGAGCCGGATGTCGCTTTTAGAGACGAGGCGGAAGGTAGAGTTAATTCGGGAACGGATGTTGATCGCCTGCAGTCGGCGTGGTCGTATGCCGACGCCCGTCGTCGACCCTTGGAATTCGAGGTGGGAGACCACGTTTTGCTAAAGGTGTCGCCGACGAAGGGAGTTTTTCGGGAAGAAAGGGAAGTTGAGTCCGAGATTTATCGGCCCTTCGAGATCCTCGAGCGAGTAGGTGGGTTGGCATACCGTTTGGCGTTACCTCGGCCTTGAGTCATGTTCATAGCGTTTTCCATGTTTCCCGTTGAGGAAATATGTCCTGGATCCTAGCCACATCATCGATTATGGTGAGATTGATGTCGCCAAAGATGTTACTTTCAAGAGCGCCCTTTGAAGATTTTGGAACATCGTGAGAAACGATTGAGGCATAAGACCATACCTTTGGTCAAGGTGCAGTGGTCGAGACACGGTGTCGAGGAGGCAACTTGGGAAACCGAGGATAGCATGCGTGCTAGGTACCCCGAGTTGTTTGTTCCTTAAGTTTCGGGACGAAACTTATTTTTAGAGGGGTAGAATGTAATATCCGCATTTTTCTTTCCCTCGTAATTGTACTTCCTGTAATTCTCGATTTTAGTGACTCGTGTATCCTTCAAAGGTAACTTTTCCGTTATCTTTTGATCTGATTCTCGTAATTGTTGTGCGGAACCGTCGTTTCGGGGTTGCCGTGGATTCATTCTATGCTATGATGCGTTTTGAGGTGTTCCGTTTGACGTTTCGTTCATAATCCGGTATTTTGGGTCGTTTATATTAAGTATCTAGCGCACGCTAAATTTTACGTATAGCGCACGCTAGAAATCCATTGGTAGCGCACGCTACGTTTAATTCGTAGCGCACGCTAACGATTTAGCCCGGAGTGGCGGTTTCACTCCCGTGCCTGCTGACTATCGGATTAGCGCGCGCTATCTTGTCTAGCGCACGCTAATGTCTGGAGACTAGCGCACGTTAAGTTGTTCAAGAGCGCGCTAGTGTGACTGCCCGATCGGGCGCTTTACCACCGAATTCAATCGATTCTAGTTAGCGCACGCTACGCCGGTATGGTAGCGCACGCTAACGGGTCGAGTGAGGTTTGGGCGGTTAGCTCTCGGACTCGGCCGATGTTCGTAGCGCACGCTATTGGTCGATAGCGCGCGCTACCGATAGGTTATTAGCGCACGCTACGCATGCATGGTAGCGCACGCTAATGGCAAAACCCCGCTTCGGACTCGACGCTAACAGAGGGTTGGTAACCTATCCCGTTAGCGCACGCTAACCTTGAGGTCTTAGCGTGCTAACACTCCCCGGTTATATAAACCAGGAGTTGACCGAGATAATCACAAAATCTCATTTCTTCCTCTTCCGCGGCCGAGCGACTCCCGAGCGATTTGAGGCGATTTTCTTCCTCCAATCACTTGAGATTCTTGTGCTTGAGTTCTTGGTGTAAGACTAACATCATCCACTTGTGTTTCTCATCCTAAATCCAAGGTAATCTCTTAGAACCCTACTTTTGGATAATTTGGGGTTTTGGGATTTTCTTCCGATCCGTTCCGTTTCGTTGATGGATTCATGATGAATATGATTATTCTTGTTGGTATTCTTAGTTTCCCTACGGATTCATGGTATATTTCGTGATTTTTACGGAATCGAGAGGGTTCGGTTGTGGTCCGCCCTCGTTGTTGTTCATATACGAATATACATGAATCGTAGGCGGGTTTCCGGGAGTATTCCATTTCCATAATCGTTTAGAAGTGGTTGTGATTGTGCTATTCAAATCGTTAGGTTCATTTCCGCCGGTTCCTTGCGGTCGTGTTCAACTATTACTTTCAGTTCGTGTCATCTTATAAATAATCGATGCAAGTATACTTATGAAATTACAATCTTGAAATAGTATTTTTGTATGATAAATTGTGTGTGTGTGAATGCTCACTACGGGTTAGACTCGACGGGTCTCGGTAGGGTTCCACGGCCGTGGACCGCGAGCTTGCTTTTAACCACTGTTGGTTAGATCCGACGGGTCTCGGCAGGATCCACGGGCCGTGGGTCCGCGGTTAATTGTGGTGCATTTTTACAAATGTGGTTTGATCATTGGCATTTCCTAAATGAGCGTTTTGGAAACTATGATTTCTTGATGGCATGCATTACTATATGTGTAAGATGTAAAATGTTCATTTGGTTACTTGTACTAGCGTAATTGCTAACCCCTCTGGGACCCGTTTTGGGGAAATTCGTTTTATGAATTTCAGTCGGGTTCATCGAGACGAAGCGCTTGGACCAAGATACGGATGATGGCCGTGCGTGATGATGGTGCACGAGTGATGTTTTAGTGTCTTTTACCTTTTTGTTTTTTGTGGTTTTGAACTAATAGTTGTACTCGAGTACTTAAGGGGTTCTTGTTCGTTTGAATTGTATTGTTGCTTATTATGTTGTGTTGGATGATGATGTTATATTGACCGGTTGAACCGGGTGGATTGTTCTGTTTTGCGTCTTTATGACGTGGTGTTATTTTATCGTTTCTATGAGTCGTTGTGTATGATGCTGTTCAGCCTGGTGGGTCCCATATAGGGATTCACGGCGCTGTAATATACCTCGGATATCCTGGGGGTGTTACAGTGCTAACCCCTTCGGGGTGAACATTTGTTTATGTTCAGGATCCAGGAGAGCGGGAAAACAACCACTGGAGCTGCATGACGACGAGGGTGCAAAGTGATGTTCCGGCCGGATTTATTATCCGTTTTTGGTTATTTTAATAAGTACTCGAGTACGTCGTAATTTGTGATGTTTGGATTTCAGTGATGTATTAATATTCTTCATTTGGATATTTATATTTTTGGTATTGAACCAGAACTGTCGTATTTTATTTCAGTGATTTCATAATTTGGTATCTGGCATTGTCTTTTTATTTATTCAGCCTAGTAAATTCTTATGTAAAGGATTTACGGCGCTGTAATATTCCTGAATATATCGGGGGTGTTACATAGATATGGCATATTAATTCGTAAAAGAATTAGGAAAACACAAAATCGATATATTGTATGGTGGGAGTAATTATAGATTTTGGGTTATCTTTTAGAGGCTGCACAAAATGGAAGAATAAGAGTAACAAGTGCCTTACACTATCCCACAGTTAGAACCAGTAGTATAGGAGGCTCAATTGGGTTGATGCTTCAAGCACAATCTGTGCATGATAGTTTGACGTATGTGGTGAATAATAGTGATGCTTTTATTGTTCTTCCAGGTGGCTATGACATACTCAATGAGATATTCAACATCACGTCATGGGCTGAGCGGGACTTCCATACCAAACCTATAGGTTTGTTGAATATTAATAATTTTTTCAGCGATTTGCTTGCCTTTGTGGACCAAGGAGTAGATCACAAGTTTATTTCTCAGCCATCACGAGATATAATAATATGTGCTGACACTGTTGTCGATCTACTTATAAAGTTTCAGGCATATATTTCAGTTAAGAATTTGGAAGTCAAAGCTCATCAGCCACAGAGTATTGGCGTCAAACGAAAAAGAAGTTTAGATCCTTTAGATCTTTCATTATAAACCCTGATGCCAGGGGGTTGCAGAGTTACGGAGTTTTATACTCTCGAGATGCACCCTTCTCTTTTTATGGGTTTCATATGTATTTTCTTTTTCGCGTTTCATATTGTCGAGTATTTACTGTCTTTCAGTTAGTTTCGATATTTTCACTTCGACTACTTTGTGCTTCTTCCAGAGCAATAATAAGATCATCTTTGTCTTTATGCAAAGACATTATTCTCACGAATATGTGACATATGCTTCTCGATAAGCGTTTTCATGTCGATATGATTTTAATGATCCCTCCATGTAATATAATCAACATGAGATTTATTGAGCAATTATTTTCCAGTGACAGCTCTTCATATCAGTTGTCAGATGATCTCACCATGCACTGTATTTGCATGGGATTTTCTTTAATTAATCGGTGATAGCTTTTGGTATCACTTGCTCAATTTTCTCCGTTCGTGTTTAATAATCATGGAGATCGGATATTTATTTCCATCAACTGCTTCTTCTTCGAGAGCATGATTTGAATCATTGATCAACTACTTCTTCAAAGTATGATTTATTCTTATCAACTGTTTCTTCGAGAGCGGGATTTAGATAATCGATCAACTACTTCTCCAGAGTAGGATTTATTTTTTATCAACTGCTTCTTCGAGAACGGGATTTATTTTTTATCAACTGCTTCTTCGAGAGCAGGATTTATGAACTATTCATGTGGTATAACCAACCACGATCGTGATATATAATATATAAATTGCATATGTAAAACCATCCATTTTGTGATAATTGAACTCATCACATGAGAGGTATTGTAATTATAGAAAGTAAGCTCAATAAATGTGTGGTTTGAAGCCACCACTTTAAGATAAGTAAGAGATATAATTTAAATTGCAAAATAATTAAGTGCTTCTACCAGAGCAGGATCGTCCAATCAATTCCTCAAAATATAGTTATTGTGAAGGTATAGGTCGAAATATCGACTGCCGTTAATAGCAAGTGTAAAGATATGTATTCATAATTTTTTTTTGGCGATTTCCAGAGTTTGATATTAATTCGTACATTTTAATAAATTTTGATAATAACATATATGAAAAGAGTTAACACTCATATCAATATTAGTGTCAAATTAAAAGTCTCGTTAAACCGATCACAGTGGTATCAACAAAAATTGATTATGAGATCATATGAATCTTATATATAAGAGAAACCAAATTTATAATTTAACATATTATAAGAATATTTAATTCTTATATTATTTTATTAATTTTCTTGTACTGACTACAAAAGTTGGTTTCAATTATGATATTTTTTTTTCGTGAGTTTGTTTAACCTTTCTTCTATCTTTCCTTTTTTTTTTTTCTACTTTTCCTTCAGCTTTGAGCTTTCCAAATTCCATCTTCTTCTTCTTCTATTTTTTTTTTTGGTCTTCCCTTTTTTATTTCATCTTCTCCCTTGGTATGTTTTCTTTCTTCTCCCCATTTTTTTTCCACCAGTTTTATTTTTGTTCATCTTTATTGCCATCTCATTATGATCAATTTGTGAATAAAGTTGAATTAAAAGTTGTAACTGAAAATCATACCAGATCATTCATCCCTGGCGATTTGAGTTCGGGGTCGGACAGACAAGAAGAATCCAACCCGCAGTTCCTTGTCCTCCACGTTTGGCTCCGGCGGAGAAACCCACTATAATCCATGCTGGGAGCGGCCACATGTTCCACGGGCAGCCCTGAATCCGGATACATGAAACTCTTATACGCACGAATTTTATTATGACGTCGTCGACCCGCCGTTACAAAACACGTTGCAAGGTACGATTCCTCACGCACGGGTGTCGTCCGTGATGAGATGGTATTTCCGCTGGTGATATTAAAAAGGGGGCGGAGGGGTTGAGCTAGAGGTCGTTGGTGAGGAGATAGACATTTGTTTTTTTGAATGGTCTATGGGAGGTGGAGGTTGATCTTGTAGCTCAAGAGAATGGAGCTGGATGAAGAAAAAGAAGTCAATTTTTTTCTTGTGTTGGGTTATGCTAGTGATGTTCTGACGGTGGAAGGTGAGACAATTGTTCTCGTTTTTCTCCCTTTTTTTTTAATCAACTATTGGGATGATTATACAAAATTTATTAAACAAAACGAGAATGAAAAAGTTTCCTCGAACAAGATCGTGAGAAAATAAACAAACCGATGATGTTCTTTGTATTCAGGAAGGATTGAAAATTTTGAGAATCTCTATTCGAGAATTAAATGTTATTATTTTGTAATAATTGGATTTCTGATACAGAGGATTATCAATAAGATGCAACTGTAGAGCATACTCTCGACATATTACTCAATAGGTTAGAGTCGTGCTGATAACGTGTTATGAAATCGAAATATATATAGAGAGAAATTAGAGAGAGAAATTAGAGAATGATTCTGGGTGTGTTTTTCATTAATAACTGAAGTCCTATTTATAGAAAAACTTCAGATGAGACAATCGTAATTAGATAATTACATCAAGAGCATAATAGTCTTTCACACTATATAAAAATAAAGGAGTGATTGAAACGTCACTTTCATGATATATTATAACAATGGTAGATAATGTACAATTTTCCCCTTATTAGGATTTTTCTATCCGGTTATTCTAATAAATTACTCAAGTTGCAAAAGTCAAATGGAGTGGTTGTGCTTTCTTTTTTTCCTTCAATCAATTTTTATCCAGAGTTTTCTAATTCTTGATAAGTTTTAATAAAGCAACATCTCGACACTTGTACCTCCGGTCGAAACTTTCATATGAATGAGAAATGACATGAAATTCCAAAACCCTTAACGTCATAAATTTTCCTTGATCGAAATAATTGCTATAATTATGTGACATTACGTGATTTAATATTGTAAAATCAACACGTATATCATAGAACACGACTCCATGCAAGACGAGACTACATATAAATAATCAAATAGCTTACCAATCTATTTTCACACACACACACAAACAAAACCAAAAAAATATTTTAGAAATTCAAATTTAGCAAATGAAGCGTGTAAAATTAACTAAAAAATAGGCAATTCCTTCAAAATTCGTACAAAACAAAACAAAAAAAGAAAAACTAACAATAAAAATAGAAAAATAAAACAGAAAGGGACAGCCTTCTTAATTTACAGGACTTCAAGACTTTCAAGATATTTTGTGCACCTAGTTTACACAATACTGGCCACCAAAAACCCAACCATACTACCTTACCATCAAAAGAAAAAATCGATTTCTTCCATCCCAAAAGCCTTTTTTTTTTTTTTTTTTTTTGCATCACTCACCAAAAAAGCTCAAAAATCAAACAAATTACCCGTGTCTATAGAGGCAGGTTCCGCTGAGAATGTGTTCCAAAGAGGAGACGCAGGAGCTTCCAAAACTCCAGCCAAAGAATGATTCTCAAACATCCAATTATCGAACTGAATATCCAACATGTCATGTGGTATACTTTCAGGAAAAAGACTACCAGCATCCTTTGTCAGAGAAGAGTTATCTTCTAATACTACACCTTCTTGCTGGGAACTCCCTACAGGTTTCTGACGATTATCGTTTTCCTCGACACCGTGAATTTGGGAAGTAACCGTTGGCCCTGTGCTTGGACATTGGAAAACCTCCGAAGCCAAGCCAAAATCATTCGGACTTGTACCAATACCATTTTCGGCGTGATTGCCTTGCTGATGATCATTTGGGATATCAAACAGTAAGGGAGCAGGATTAACGTGCGCTTGAGGTGGTGCATTTTGATTGGATGGAAATCTTGAATTGATTTCACTTCCCAAAGCATTACCAGCATTCGACTGATACGACTGAGCATGCTGATACTGTACGGAACTGTGGGGCCCAAAAACATGCGACGGGCGGAAAATTAAACTATCTAATCCCGCACTCCGCTGAGATGACATGCGGGGTTGCCTCACAAAGTCATTGTTGTTGTTGGTGGTGCTGTTGCTACTCAAATATGGCTGAGAATGCGTCTCAGATTGGCTTTGGTGTAATGCATCTCTAATGAGGGAGCTTGAGTATGGCCGAGAATGTACGTAATTTGCACGAGCGACATTAACAATGCCCTGCGGATTATTGATTTGTTGACGAGAACGAAAAGGAGGATTCCCTGTATTTAGCTGATGTGCGCCGTGGTGTCCTTTCACAGCACGACACCCCTTAAGAAGGGGCGTCCTTCTTTCCACAATATTTGTTAGACGATTTCTTGATAACCGGTGCCCATATGGAGGAATATAATACTTCGGCATCCCAACTAATCCAGGTCGCTTTAAGTTTTGGATTTTATTCGCTGGAGATTGTAGAGGGACGAATTGCGGTCGTGGTCTGTATACCTGAACAGAGTGGGCCCTAATTCGATTGGCGAAGCTAGGCCCAGTAACATTGGGGGACATCACGGACATGGGAAAAAAAGGGGTCACGGTTGGACGAGGTGAGGTGGGAGCTTGAGTGGGTTGGAACAGTGGTCGTAGTAGAGGATTATTGTTGTTAATAGGAGGGACAGCTGGCACAGGATTGACAACCCTCTTCATACGTTTCCGTTCGGCTCGCCAGTACTCGTCTTTATCGGTTGCATGGCAATGGTCGATACTGGAAACGCCGGTTCCCCAATAGGAACATGGAGCCAATGAGTCGCATACATAACAGTGGCACTGAAAAAAATTTAGGAGGTTCTAAATCAAATTGGAAGACCTTTTTTGTCCACATGTGGAAGTTTCAGAAGAGATAGGTGTGATATCCACGCTTAACTATAAAAAGCACCATTGAGGAGACCTGATTATAAAGAAACTCAGCTAACTTTCAAAATTACAACCATCCCCGGGATTTTGTTTTGTCTTACATTTACTTCCTTCACAAGCCCCCCCCCAAAAAAAAAATATTTCAAAACTCACCTTCACATTTATAAAAAACCACATATCACAGTTAGCCCCTTAATTCTATCAGTAAATAAAATCTCGTGTAATATTGGAAGTTTCGAAATTTAGCTGGATTTTTATGTAATTAAGTCAAGCTCAAGGGTACTTTTAGCAATTATCCGTAATATAAATTACCTGGTTACAATGGACCTCATGCCGAGTAGAAGCAAAGAAATATTTCACACAAAGATGCCGTGCATGAGGGAAATCTCTGCATGCGACCTATGACACAAAGAGAGAGGACAAATTTCAACCATGGATCACGCCAGGTAATTGATCAAGCCAAAAAGAGAATAGAATATTCTGTAAGAGGAAAATGGGCAACAGATTTATGAAAACATGTCAAATAACATATTCATAACCAGCATGTAAACATGCACCAATTAGTAATAAAATCACAACAATCGAGCCTGGAACGGGAAAAGAAACACTAATATGTATGGAAAAAATTCCATTTTTATGTTGATCTACAATGTGAAAGAATATAGTTTCACATGCTGCAATTGATAATCCTTTGTGATGCCGGAACAAAATAGAACCTACTTAATCAGCAATTCAGCATCAGCATATAATCATCAATAAACCAACTATAAATTTTTTAAACGCTTTCATAGTATACATCAGGAGAGTCGATGACGCGGCAGATACTAGTTGCTCAATAATGATCTTCAATCAGAGATCAAATTCTGCAACTGCAAACATGTGCCGTTCCTTCACTTGTATGAGACCGGAAATATCCTGATTGTCACCAATCATCAATCCCCAAAAAAAACAGTTCAAACCACAATCTTAATCCACGCTTGATACAGATATACCACTAATACAAAATAATATAAGAAAAACAGCATTTTATACAAATCTCCTTCCAATTCAACAACTGAATTGGATGCAACCCACCGAGGTACAAAAAGAAGAAAAGCAAATAACCAATGAAGCACTCTTCTCACAACCCAACAAACTAAAAGGTATAAATTCAAATTGAACATATACAACAAATGCAAACACAGGTTGAATGTATTGTATTCCAGGTACGTGTTCGACGAGTTTAACTAAACAAGTTATGTAAAACCTAGACAACATAGGCATGAAAATACAACTATTCAAGCAAATACCAAAAACACCCATCGGGCACTAGCCACTAGCTCAAGAATCAATATCGCGATAAAAAGTCTTATGTTTCTTGGTAAAGAAAAAAAGAGAGAGGGGAACTCATTACCTCACCCTTCTCGCCAACAATTTCCACATCACCACCATTATCTACCTCACCAATTGCCGGGGCCGATACCAGATTATCCGGGTCACCGTCCAAAACCACACAATCATCATCGTCGTCATCACCAACAACATTATCAGCCAATCTTGGTTTTTTGGAAGGATTTGGAGAAGTCTCACTTACCAACACGACATCATCCAAATCATCAACCAAAAGCTCCGACAACCAGTCAAAATCATCTCTAACCCCAAATTCACCCGCACCAACGCCACATCCGCTGCCTTTCCCGGTGTCTCCGAAACCTACCTCCTCGTCGGAGCTTATTTCAAGTATCAACGAACTCGAATTCTCCATTAAAAACACTTCGATTCTCAATAATTTCAACAACAAGCAAAAGAATTCATCTTTCTTCACTCCCCATAGACTAAAACTATTTTTCTTACACACCCAAAACAAGAGATCCTGCAACAAAATCTGCTCTAGCGGAATTACAAAAAATCGAAAACTCGACAGAAATTTTGGACATACTAATAAATTATACAAAATTAAATAAAGAACGGAAAACTAAATACTTGAAGAAGATTTCAGGGTTCAATAAGAAGAACCAGAGAGCAGCGTTATAGACATGTGACGGGGGGGTCACAAAATGCGGAAGAAAACCCTAGTGCGATTGCGACCAATGGAAGGCTTCATGGGTTTTCAGTTTCCAGTGGGGGACTGGAGGGAATTGGGGAGACAAGTGAGTATCTTCCGAGGTCCACTGCTCCGAATAAGAAATTCCGATTGTGTGTTGTTGGGGTCAAATTTAGGTTATGGCGACGGTACGTTTCTTTTTTCACTTTTCGACTCCCAACCGAAAATCTCGTCTTCAAAAAGTAATGAAGCAAATCACGAAAGTACGAAGTGCGTTGGTGGGGCAAATCGGTTATTTTGTTAATACAATTAATTAATTTGCAACGTTTTTGTAATCTTTCGATGGATTTTTGTTTTATTATAACGATTAACCAGTAATACCCGACGTGTGATGTATGATTTGTAGGGGAATTCTAGGGTTCACCTTTCCTTGTATTTGGTTAACATACACCACCTTAAAATGTACTTAATTATAACCATTGGATGAATGGTAAATTTATTATAAATGATTGTACTAAATCTTAACCACATATATTATAATTGTAGTAGATTATATTTTTATATATATTCTGAAAAGTAAAAAAAATTCTGAAAAATTCTGAAAAAAATAAAAAAAAATCTGGAAAATTAGGAAAAAAATTAAAAAATCTGGAAAAAATTGACCTTTTATTTTTAAGAAAAATTATTTGGAATAAATATTAAAAATCAAATCTTTTATTTAAAATTGAAAAATAAAAAGTAAAAATAAAAAAATTCTGAAAATTCTGGATAATTTAAAAATCGACAAAAAATACTTTTATTTTTTAAGAAAATAGATATGAAATAATATTAAAAATCAGAATTTTTTATTTAAAATTCGAAAATAAAAAGTGAAAAATAAAAAAAATTTGAAAAATTTAAAAATCTGACAAAAAAATTGGAACTTTTATTTTTTTAAAAAAATATATGGAATAATATTAGAAATCAGAATTTTTATTTAAAATTCGAAAATAAAAAGTAAAAATAAAAAAATTCTAAAAATTCTGGAAAATTTAAAAAATCCGAAAAAAAAATCAGAATTTTTATTTTTTTTAAAAAAATTATCTGGAATATAATATTAAAAATCAGATCTTTTATTTAAAATTTAAAAATAAAAAGTAAAAGTTCTTATTTTTAATATTAATATTTTCAGAATTTTCAAAATTTTATTTTAAATTTTTCAGATTTTTTTTATTTTTTATTTTTGAATTTTAAATAAAGGATCGATTTTTAATATTATTGTTCAAGATAATTTTTCTTAAAAATAAAATTTCTGCTTTTTTCAGTTTTTTTAATTTTTGCGTAATTTTCCGTAATTTTCAGTATTTTTTTATTTTTTTCTGATTTTTTGAATTTTTCTGAATTTTTCAGGATTTTTTTATTTTTAGGTTTTTCAAAATTCCGTAGTGGAATATAGACAAATTCATAAATAAAAAAGTACTGAATTGGAAAAAATAAAAAAATTATGTAGGTGTGAAATTTATTTTTTAATATAAAAAATAAAAGGTTAAATACGTAATTTCAATTCTAAAAGTACGACTCTAACAAAATACTTGTACTAGATTACAATATACATATGGCTAAGATTTAGTACTATTGATTTCATTATAGTTACAATTAATCTAACGGTGGAAATTAAGTACATTTTAACTTGATGTATATTCACCAAGTACATTCTTGGTGGACCGCAGAACTACCATGATTTGTACAGTTTTTGATCAAATTAGTGTTATTGAAAAAAGTATTTAGCATAATAGTGTAGTTTCAAAAATATTTGTATTTTTCAATTTTTTTCAATTTTCAGCATTTCATCATTTTTTTTATTTATGTTGAGTAAAAAAAAAAATTTAAGAAAATTCAGAACTTTTATTGAAACTTCTAAAAAATCAGAAAAAAATCGGAACTTTTATTTTTTAAGAAAAAATTATCTGGAATAATAATATTAAAAAACAGAAATTTTTATTTAAAATTCAAAAATAAAAAGTGAAAAATAAAAAAAATTTGGAAAATTTAAAAAATATGCAAAAAAATCGAAATTTTTATTTTTTTAAGAAAAAAATATATGAAAAAATATTAAAAAGCAGAATTTTTTATTTAAAATTCAAATAAAAAGTAAAAAATAAAAAAAATCTGGAAAATTTAAAAAATATGCAAAAAATCAAAACTTTTATTTTTTTTAAGAAAAAAATATATGTAATAATATTAAAAAGCAGATTTTTTTATTAAAAATTCAAAAATAAAAAGTAAAAAATAAAAAAAAATCTGGAAAATTTAAAAAATATGCAAAAAAATCGAAACTTTTATTTTTTTAAGAAAAAAATATATGGAATAATATTAAAAAGCATAATTTTTTATTTAAAATTCAAAAATAGAAAGTAAAAAATAAAAAAATCTGAAAATTCTGGAAAAATTAAAAAATCTGAAAAAATCGGAACTTTATGCTAATTTTAACCCTAAAAGTTTTATCGAGGCTTAACTGTATTAACATTTTGGATGTCGGATAAAAAAGGTATTTACTATAATAGTGTAGTTTCGACACCAAATTAAAATTTCCATTAAAAAAGTATCTTAAATAAAAATTTCTGCTTTTTAATATTATTCCATATATTTATTTCTTAAAAAAATAAAAGTTTCGATTTTTTTGCATATTTTTTAAATTTTCCAGATTTTTTTTTTACTTTTTATTTTTGAATTTTAAATAAAAAAAATCTGCTTTTTAATATTATTATTCCAGATAATTTTTTCTTAAAAAGTAAAAGTTTCGATTTTTTTCTGATTTTTCAGAAGTTCCAATAAAAATTCTGAATTTTCTTAAAAAAAATTTTTTACTCAAACATAAACATAAAAAATGATGAAATGCTGAAAATTGAAAAAAATTGAAAAATACACTATTATGGTAAATATTTTTGGAACTACACTATTATGGTAAATACTTTTTTCAATAACACTAGTTTGGTCAAAAATTCCGGTTTGTAAATAGTTTTTTTCTATACGTAGGTGATCCATACTTCGTATGGCTAATCCTATGATAAACAGACCCGGCTCCTCAGAACAGCTTCTAGTTAAACCGCGAGATAATATACCTGACTAACAATTAAATATACTCCACTTCTGCGACAAGTAGTTACACCCCAAGTGAATTCTCCATGCTGGACCCCGATAGATAGGCATGTCTGGTCTCCATAATCGAATCGCAAGTTCCAACCGAGATCAGGGCCCCCACACTGCCGCTTGAAGCACATGATATTGTAACTATTCGCCAGGTACCCCGGGGAGAACATAACCCTTAGTCAAAGACTAATGAATCATTGAGCCTTGAGAAATTCAATTCCAAAGTGTTGCCACTAGGAATTGAACTCCTGACCTCCAACTAAATTGAAGGTCAGGTGGCCAACTGCGCCAAGATAGTTGGTTATCTGTAATTTATTTTAATTATACAAATAAAGTGGAGATATGAGAGAATTTAAATGATTAAGCAAAAAAATATTAAGATTGATAGAAAACTATATGATGTACTTATTATTGTACGAAATAAATGAGGAAAATCATTTTTAAAAATTACGAAAGACCTCCTTATCTCACAGCGTAATCTCTGCACTTGATGTAGAGTCTGAAACCTTCATATAGAGCATATACCCCACAGTCAAAATATTTTAGAAATATATATTTTTAAGAACCATCTAGTATATTTTGATAAACATAGGACAAAAATAAATTTGATCACCTTTTTGAAATAGCATAAAGTTATTCGCTGCACTCGTAACAAAAGTATCAAGAATCCATATCCTCCACGCTATTTTTACAGACGTTACATTCCGTGTAGGGATGACAATGGGGCGGGTCGGGGCCGGGTATTGCCTACCCAGACCCGGACCCGTGGTTAAAAACCCGCCCCAGATCCGCCAAATTTTTTTTGGTGCCGCCCCAGACCCGCCCCGCTCGGTTCTGGGTACCCAGCGGGTACCCGCGGATTAATATTTTTTTTCTCGGATTAATATTATATATATATAGTGTAACTTTATTTTCAGAACTCTGTTAAGTGCGAGAACTGCGAGAACCACCTTTTGTACTCCTAATAATACATAATGTACATCATGTCAATGCATACAACCCCTACTGATCATAACCCCTACTATATAGTAGGGGTTATAGATATAGTAGGGGTTATCATTAGTAGGGGCTATTATATTTAATAAAAAAAATTAAAAAATAATCTAAAAATTGTATTTTACTATAATACCCTTTGAATTAAAAATATTTTTTAAGATTTAAAAAAATCTCATTGGTTTAGAGGAGTTCTCGCAGTTCTCGCACTTAAGAGATGTTTGAAAATAAAGCTCCCCTATATATATATATATATATAATATTACTAATTTTAATTTATTACTAATTAATATATATATATACTATATTACTAATTTAATTATTAATATATATATATTTAAATTATTAAGTATTAATATTATATATATTGTTATAAACATGAGAGAAAAAGAGAGAAATTGGAAGAGAAGAAAAATAATGTGTGTATTCTTATGAGGGCCAAATGCCTTTATTTATAGGTACACATCTAGGGTTTCAGGGGTATAAAGGTCATTCATTAGTAAATACATTAATTACAACACTCCCCCTTGAATGACCTTTAATACATGCTGTCTCATTAAAACCTTGTCGGGAAAACCCAGTGGGAAAAAACCCGATCGAAGGAAAAAGAGTACAACTACTCCCCCTGAAATCGATTACATAAGATTTTTGAGTTAACGCATTCCGATCTTGTGTACTAGTCTTCTGAATGTTGATGTCGGCAACGTCTTTGTTAATAAGTTCGCCAATTAATCACTTAAGTGAATATTTGATGTATCTACCTTTGAGATACAAGTGATATCGTCTTCATACAATACTTCCTCTTGAATATTATGATGTTCATGCCTCATCAAAACTCCTTCGGAAAAACCCTGTGGGAAAAAACCGATAGAGAAAAAGAGTACACAGTATAAATTTGCTCATGTGTTGCATTGGTTGCCTCGTTAAAAACCTTAACTAAGAAAACCCGGTGGGAAAAAACTTAGAAAGGGAAAAAGAGTACAACCATTTGGTCTTTAGGGCCTTTTGACCTTCAGGGTCGACATAATCTTCAAGCTAATTTAAAAGTTATCACTTCTCCCCCTCAAGATAACAATCTTGCACTCCAATACCATGAATATAATTTTCAGACATGGAGAGATTTAGTGAATAAATCTGCTAGATTATCATTATTGCTCTTCTGAAGCTCGTGTGGAAATAAGTTTCATCTTACTTGCCCAAACATTATATGCAACACATAAATGGAAAATATTTATCATCATAATAAATAGGCAGTATGAGAACAAATATGAAATCATAATCCCTAATAGCCACCAATATCGAATCTCGATCTCTTTCATGTAATAAACCAATATGGTTAACACCATTCCACATTCTCCTTCTTGGAGAAATATTAAATTTTGCTAGCATGTTAACTTCAATTTGTATATCAGGCCTGATGATGTAATGCTTCAATAGCATACAAGTCTGAACTTGGTCCTCTTATATCTTTGTTATTTTCTTGAGATCTATATGAGTCGGTATCCACTTCAAGTGGTAAGACAACCTTTATGTAGCTAAATGGATAAAAATTTCTATCATATATGCTCGATCTACAAGTCGAGACAATACTAATACTTAGTTTTATCTAAGTTTTTCATTTTGAACTTGTATTTAGACACGAGTTCAAATAATTCACATATATCCTCTTCAGGAGGAATTCACTTAGTCGGTTGATCCACCAGACTATTTCAAAATTTATAAATATTTATAACTCAAAATAGTACATGTTGCGAATTTCACGTTCCTATTACTTTAGGAACCTCAAGTCCGTCAGGGACTTTCATATAGATATTCGCGTCATAATAATTGAATATCTATATTCATAATAATTGTCATATGTATATTAAATGACGAAATTTGGTGCCAACGGGAGAATATGTTTTGGGTATGCGCTTAAACCCTTGATATACTAATCTCGCTTATCTTTCACCACTTTATTTTATTTTGCGAGTTAAGCTTTGTCTCAATTTCTTATATTTTATTTAGTGCTTCAGGCACTCCACTAGCAATTGTTGAGACACAAAGTGTTGTCGACAACTATCATTTTTATAAACAATTCTCCCATATTCACAAAGTCAATGACAACTTCAACAAAATCAAATATTCAACATTTCCCATAACATTTGATTTGGTCGTCCCATAATCCAATACTGTAATTATTTAGTGCACGTGCAAATTAAGGTATTGAGATTCTCATCTTCGGGACGATCCTCTTCAGGAGGTTTTTGAAGTGATGTAGTTTAATTTATTTGTATTCTGCGGATTTTATCTTTAATACCAATAAAGAATACGTCTCTCACGCTTCTGGCGTCGAGGAGTATCAACAAATATATTTCGTTCACATTAGACTTTAATTCTTTATGGTACATATACAACTGGTATATGAGATTTCATCACTCATTTGGCAATCAATAACTTGTTGAACTTCGAGTTCATAGTGCGTAAATTTAAATATCCAACCCAATGAGAATTTTCCGACTTTCTCTTATTTATATTTCATATCTCCCTATAATGTCGGAGATAGTTGGAATTGGATTATAAAATCAATCCTCTTCAGGAGGTGCACTAATAACAGAGGGCGTGACTCAAATATTGTGCCTTTGATATGAATACTTGAATTTGAAATTCATCGCAACATGATCATTGGATAAAATATTATATCGCTTATAATTAATTCGATACTCATTGAATAAAGCTCCTTTTAGAGCTGACAATAAGAATATTGCCATATGAAATTATACCAATCTTTCGGAGATTGTCTTTCCATTCCTCAAGTAGAAATTGAACGAATCAATATGACATAAAGTTATGTATTTTTCATTTGAAATAAAATCATGCAACTTCAAATGTAAATTGCTCTCCAGGAGCATATATTTTTCTTCAAAAATATTAATTGTGCTAACTCAGGAGCAACAATTTAAATCAAAGATAATCATATATTACCGAAAATATGAAGTACTCATCAAGAGTATGTGATATTTTTCAAAAGTATCAATTATGCTACCTTGTGGGAGCAACAATTTATAAGCATATACCATCCAAAATATAAATTACTCTAAAGAGTACGTAAATATTAATTAAAAGTATTAATTGTGCTACGTCATGAGCAACAATTTATATCAATGTGGTGATAATAAAAGCAATTCAATGACACAAGGCCATATAGAAAATATTCAAAATAATGCTTTTTTTTTTGTTTAATATTCTTCAGGAATATTAACTTTAATTGATGTGTTTATCATAAATACTATCATAAAAATATGACTATATATCGTTGTGTTTTATCAAGAACATCAACAATTTCTTTTTAATAATCTTCTGGATTATTAAAATTACAAATTCATGTTTCTTCAGGAAACCATGAAAATATATTAATGTAATGTATTAAAAGAATCATTACAAATAATTTTATATCAATGATACAAGTATCATCATCAATATAATATGTAATAACTATCGTTATTACTCTTCTTCCAGAAGAAAGTGCAATAATTATTATGCAATTAATCCAACATCTATAAGATGTTGATGAAAATTGGTCAACTCAAAATAATACAATTTTAAGTGTATAAATGTACTTCATGATATTTAGTAGTAATTTGTGATATTTATCATACAATATGTGTGAATTTGTATTAATATATCTTCAGGATATATATCATAAATAAACATATAGTTAAATAATATATAACACTAATATAAATAGACTTTAACACCAACCACGTAAATTTAAATATGTAAATATTGAAAGTATTGAGATTAATAGACTTCTGGTCTAATAAGTGGTGAATATTATTTACATTGATATTTTTTCTAATACCAATTTCTTTTCTTCAGAAATTGTATATGTCATTTGTCTCACTTGTTATCGCGGAATCATACATATTTCAAGCGATAGTTTAGAAATCCATAGATTTATCGATACTTAGAAGATAATAGTGCAAAATCTTCGACCCTGGAGGAAGAAATTTAGTGGTTCTTCATGAACTGTTAATAAATTTAGCACTACCTTTTTTTTCATACGAAAAGTATCATTCTAAAGATATCATGCATATTTGCACTTTGATAAGACAATAAATTATGACCACTATTTAATCCCAATAACTTGTCATTCTATTCACAGAAAGAAGAAACAAGATAAGCCAAGAATTTGAATGATACAAATATCTTCAGGATATTTGACTCTTTTATCACTAATAATATAGCAACGATCAATTCAAATCATACTCCAGGTATGACATCATATCTTATATTGATAAAAACTCACAATATACCATAAGAGATAATAAAATATTAAACTACACAATATATAAGATTATATATTGACATATAATCTTAAGATTATCATTTTCGTGTCCTTATCATTAACCGTTGATATATCAACTCCACGAGATAAAATTTATAAATAATTATCTCCTACAAGGATAAACTCTAAATTTTATCTATTTCGGGAGATAAAATTTGAGCCATGTAATATTGAAGTTTTTAATTTAATATTGTTCACTTCCGGAAACAACTTGATAGGAATATTCGACCACTTACTAATCTTGCTATCATTGGAGCACAGTCGATTATGATTGTGGAGTATATCATATCTTGTACAATCTCGATAGAGGATATTCTCAAATTATATTAATATTTTTTATTTGAGATATAAGTTATATTTTCCTTCAGGGATAATATCATGCTACATCAAGGGCATAATGATTTAATTATGCTATTCTATTTATAAATAACAAATCAATATTCTTCAGGAATATTGTATCATCACATAATTCATATATAAATAAGAATTATTCATTTAGAATAGTAATATTCTTCAAGAATATTACAATTAATTGTGCTACTTCGGGAGCAATAATTTTAAGATCCATAATTGAATATACAAAGGAAAAAAAATAGTACGAGAATTAATCAAGGCTCGAAATAACTAAACTAAAGTAGTTGCTTCTTCAAGAAAGACTTACAATATTTTTCAGGAATATTATTTTGTATTTTCATTAGGAATTGCACAAATTATTAGATCTCATAGTGTTCTTCATGAACACATCATATTCAACTAGAATATGACGAGATAACGTTGTCCTTCTTCAAGGACTACAACAAATCTTTTATCTTAATAATCTTACGGATTATTAAGTATTGTTGAATCGTGTTTCTTAGGAAACAAAGAGGAATATGATTTGATAATAAATTTTGAGGTCATCATATATATTATTTATATATGATGTACACAAAAATATAAAATTTAATAACTAAATATAATATATTTTTCCTCAAAATCATCATATGCAAGAAAGTTTTTGAAGGAGTAAATAGAATTAATACCTTTCACCAATGTAAAAGAAAGACTATTTCTGTTCGGACTTTTTTTTTTATGCATGCAATACGTTTTAGAATCCGATCTCCACCGTTGAATTTGTAGATCTGCTTGTCAGGAAGATACTGTAAAAATTTCATGATGATCCGACGGTTAACAAAATGGAAATCGCGATTTTCGCGCGATCTCGCAGTGCAGAAAAGTTGCTCGCGTTTTTTTTTTTTTGATTTCGAAAATCGGAGAGAAAAAAAAAATTACTCGTAGCGTATCGTGCTGATAACGTGTTATAAACATGAGAGAAAAAGAGAGAAATTAGAAGAGAAGAAAAATAATGTGTGTATTCTTATGAGGGTCAAATGCCTTTATTTATATATACACATCTAGAGTTTCAGGGGTATAAAGGTCATTCATTAGTTAATACATTAATTACAACATGTATATATATATATATATATCGGGGCGGGTTCGGGGCGGGTACCCCAAACCCCGGAACCGAACCGGACCCGAAGTTATTTTTCTCTACCCGCCCCAGACCCAGACCCGGACCCGAATTTTGTTACCCAAATTGAACTCATTCGGGTAAAAATCCACGGGTATCCGGACCCGTGGTTTTTTTGCCAGTCGTAATTCCGTGACAAACCACTCATATTTTTCTTCCATATTTTCCAATATACTTGAATGTGGCACAACACAAATTCAAAAGGATCCCCAGTTCTTTTACTATTTCAAGTTTCAGAATAATGGTCACTTATTAAATAGGTTTATCTTACATGAATGATCGAGAGGCCTATAATTAGATGTTTTATATCTTATTTTCTTATAGAGCACCTGTATGGTTTGAAAGAGATGAGTCTCTTCAGCAATATCCATGGGACCAAAATAAGATGCAGAAGTAGTGCATTCTATATTGATATTGTTGACCTCAACAAGCCTGTGATTTATATGTCAAATTAATAAAAATATTTAGGGTACAGGTTTATTTGAAGGTAAAAAAACACCCCAATCTTCATGTTTGAAGATCTGTGTCACATTCTATTGATAAGTAGTCTTGTAGTTTTTTTTTATTCTTTTCCACACACGCACACGAGGGGGATCGTCTCTTGTCCTGAGTACTCCTCAAGAGACTCGAGCTCACTCCCAATTTAGAGGTAATGACCTGATCGCCTCATTGTCCCCCGCTTGGGTTACAGGCCCGCGCTCAGGGTTAATGGTTTCATCCCCGCTTGTAGTTTTCGGCAAATATTTTGATTTTGCATAGTTGAATAAGACATATAACCACTTCCCTTTCCTTTTTTTTGGCTATATACGACTGCAACATGTGTCCCCACATAGGGTATGGGTTAGCGTGCGACCCCCATAATTGTAGAAAAATAATACAATCATAACCGTTGTAACGGTTGTGTTTGTTTTGAATAATTGATGATGTGGGTGGTGGGGTAGGTAATGGAATAAAAAATAAATTTAGTGATAAATATATGAAGAGATGATGTGTTGTAAAGTTTGATTGTGTAAATTGATTGTGCATGTAGCATTATTGATAATTGTAACTGAGGAAAATTTTATTGAAACTAAAAATTTAAAATAAAAAATTTATTACTGAAATATACTTTCTCAGTTTCTTCTAGTATAATATCAAAAAACTTTATCTTGTGCCCTTTTTGCTGTTTGCATATTCCCCAAGTTCTGCTTGATTGACGATCAAGTCAATTATATCTGTATTTATTTACATACTTTGAGCGGTTGAATAAAAGTTGGAGAAAATAATTTCTGAATTAAACATCTATAGAACTCACTAATCATTCATGTTGCAAAACTAGGAGAATTTAGTTTGATGAGGAAACTAGGAGATTCAACATGATTATTATTGTGTACCCTATTTATTAAGTTTAGGCAGTAAGCTGTGGTTAGGTGGGACGGAGTGGGAGCGGGTAAGGGGGGTGGGTTCGTGAAACCGCACGGCTACACCGTGCCGTGTAGGTCGGGTAAGGGGGGCGGGCTGATTTTTCGGTTTCTGAAGCCGCAGCAATATTGCAAAAAAATGACTTATGGGGGAGGGATTCTAGCCGTTGTGCAACGGCTAGGAACAATAAAAAAAAAAAAAAAATTCCAACCCCTATTTAAACTAATCTTTCACCTCTATTTTCAAAATAAAAACCCACAACACACAATAATCTTTCAAAAATACTAAACTATGGATCCAAGGAGAGGTAAAAAAACTTTCACCTCGCGTCAAGGTCGGGCTCAACCATCCCCGAATCAACCAAATCAAACTCCGTTAGGATTTACCCAATTTTATTCTCAACCATCCCCGAATCCATTTTATGTTCCACAACCCCAATCTCCACAATTTTTCCCATATAATATGGGTCCTCCTCAATTGAATCCACAACACTACAACATCACTGCTACAAGCGAGTTTTCCCGTTCGAAAACCTTAGTGAAGACGTAGAGTACGTGCGAAACACAACCACTACCAAATGAAGAAGACGAAGATGAGGAAGTTCAAGAAGTCGATCCTAGAGGGAAGAAAAAGCTTTCGGGAGGAGGCCCCGTGAAGTTTGGGCCGGCACAAGAGGAGGCGTTGGCGAAAGCATGGGTTCAAATCTCCACTTGTGGTGTTGTCATTAATGAACAAAAGTCAAGCGGTTTTGGAAACGGATTCTCGAGCATTACGAGGCAACTGTGGGTTCGAGTTCACGAACATTTCATGCGTTGAATACCAAGTGGAGAACAATGAACACGGCCATGGGTATTTTCAACGGCTACTACCTCCAAGCGGTACATAATCTATACTTTATTATTTACAATTACATTATTTTGTTTTAGCTATACTTTTTTATTTTGCGTAATCCGCAGTTTTTTTTAAGTTGTAGTTTCAATTTTTAAGTTGTAGTTTTTTAAGTATTATGTAATGTTTTTTTTTAATGAAATGGTATGTTTTTATTTTAAATATTGTATGTGATTTTATGTATTTAAAAAAAAAAAATGAATTCGGGTACTAGGGTACCACTCCCACTTGTTAGGGTAGTGTTAGGGTAGTATTGGGGTAGTTTTGAGTTGGAAGGTTTTTATTGGATAGAGGTGATGTGGCACCCTTAGGGTATTAGGGTACAAAACTTCCACTCCCTCCACCCTTATGCTAGTTTTGTAACCGCTAGGTTGTGTGTATGTGGTTTTCTTTTTAATTTTATATCTTTTTCATATGTTGTGGAGTAGGGCTGAGCACCGGGTCTGACTCGGTCCGGATCGATCCGGTTCGGAATGGACCGGATTATAAATGGTCGGACTTTATCGACCCGAAGCCCAGGCCTGTTTGGAACTGGGCCAACCCGATCACTACCAAAATTCACACTTTAGTCGACGACCAATAAAAAAACGGCCGACGACATTAAAGTGTCGTCTGCTAAACTTTGAACTTTAGTCGACGACCCGTACTGCCGTCGGTTAAACAGTTTTAGCCGATGACTTAATCTGGGTCGTCGGCTAAAATGTAACATAGTCGTCGGCTAAAGTGTTAAACTTTAGCCGACGACTTTTGTAACGGTTTAGCCGACGACCTAGACCGTTGCAATATTATTATTTTTTTTCGAAAGGGGTTTAGCCGACGACCTAGATCAAGTCGTCGGCTAAACACTTTTTCAAAAAAAAAAAAATATATAATTTAGCCTCCGACTTGATCTTGGTCGTCGGCTAAATCCATTTCAAAAAATAATAATATACTTTAGCCGACGACTTGATCTAGGTCGTCGGCTAAACCCCTTCGAAAAAAAAATAATATTGCAACGGTTTAGCCGACGACCTAGATCAAGTCGGCTAAACACTTTTTCAAAAAAAAAAAAAAATATACTTTAGCCGACGACTTGATCTAGGTCGTCGGCGAAACCCCTTTAAAAAAAATAATATTGCAATGGTTTAGCCAACAACCTAGATCAAGTCGTCGGCGAAACCTCGAATTTAAAATTATATATCGTCCTCAGTTCTCCTCGACATCCGGGAAAAAAAAAACAAAAAAATTGGGGTTTAGCCGACGACTTGATCTAGGTCGTCGGCTAAACCTCTAAGTATATATACCCTCTTCTCTTCTTTCTTCTTCCTTTTCTTCTTTTTTTCTTCCCCCACCCACCTGTCAATGCTCGACGACACCAGACTGCCCATCACCCACCCGTCGGAACACCGTCGCTCGACCGTCTGCCCGCCGCCCGACCTCCGCACAGACAACTCGTTTTTTTTGTGCATTTTTAGTGTATTAATTTTATCTGTAATTAAGTTGTTTTTCATGTAGTTTTTATTATTTTTTTAGTTTATTAGGTTAGGTTTTATTTAGTTTTTAGATTTTTGTGTTTTATTTAGTTTTCATTTGTTTGATGAATTTATTGTATTTATTTGATGTATTGTTGGTGTATTGTGTTATTAATTGGTGTATTGTGTTGAATTAAATGTATTGTTGGTATGTTGTGATATTAATTGGTGTATTATGTTGAATTGGCGTATTTTTGTTGCTGTTGAATTGGTGTATTGTATATGTGTTATGTATTTGTGTTGAATTGTTATGTATTTTTTCGCTAATTTATTAATTGGTGTATTGTGTTGACTATAAATTGTTCCCAAAATCTGATTTTTTTTAAAAAAATATTTTAGCCGACGACTTTGTTAATTATTGTCGGCTAAAATATATTACTTTTTTTTTTAAAAAATATTTTAGCCGACGACATTTAACAAAGTCGTCGGCTAAAGTATATTATCTTTTTTTTTTTTTTTGAAAAAACTTTAGCCGACGACATTTGTAAAGTCGTCGGCTAAACTTGAGGTTTAGCCGACGACTACCAAAAAAGTCGTCGGCTAAACCTTGGCCGACGAATATCGGTCGACGGTTTTTTAGCCGACGACTGGGGGGTTTAGCCGACGACTTTGACCTTTAGCCGACTGTTGCTACCCAAAATATTATCCGGAGATAGATATTGCTGGAATGGATGGGATAGCAAACAAATGCAAGAGCACTTCCGTGAGAAAGATAAATAACACAAGATTTGCCGGGGTTGTTAATCCCGGGCTTGAATGCTCTCGCGAGATATTATTAATACCAATATTCCGGGATACAAGTACTAATGTAAGAATACAATTACAATGAGTGTAAAGATTCTTGTTATCTTAGCTAGCGAGCGTGTAGATTGCCGGAAGAACCAGATTTGATGCTCTGTGAGTTCTTGTAACAAAGGAGATGAACAGTCGCGGCGGTGAGAGATCGACCGTCTCTCACGGCGAGTATTTAGCTGGATGCTTGGGCTTCTGGGCTTATGAATCCCTTGGAATCTGTCTAGTGGAGACTTGCTTACGCCGTCGTCTTACGGGACGAGAGATTTGGAGAGAGAAGTCTGAGATGGATTAGGTGAGATAGCCGGAGCTTGATGATATGTGTGTTCTTGGTATTTCCGTGAATGTATCGGAATGTGAGAGAATGAGAAGCGTAGGTTAAGTGAATTCCCAACCTTTTCCGGTAGGAGGAGGTTCTCTATTTATAGGGCTTGGATACGCCAGGCGATCGCCTTTCTCGCAATATAATAATCGGGCGATCGTCTTTTAGCACATGGGCCTGTCCTCAAAGTCTGCAGGAGTTCTTTGGCGATCAGTGTGCGGTCGATGGGAGCTTGCACGCGTCTGAGTTGCCGACACGGGTGGTCCTACCGACAACTTTCGGCGCGCATCTTTGGTAGGTGAGGTAGGTGGCGGTGTGGTCAAAGGTCTTGTCTGTCGGCTAAAGATCTTGTGCGCTACGAAGATCTTGTCGGCGCCTTTGTGGATCTGCACGTGGGTGCTTTTACGAGATCCAGTTCTTGATGGTTTTGTGGTGATCGTCTCTGCTCGGGCGTAGGTCGATTGCCCTTAGCCGGTCACTAGAGTAGATCGCCATTGCCAAAGGGCGATCGCCTTGGGAGTCGATCGCCGGGCATCCGATAGTGGTGCGATATCTTCGACATGGCGAGCTAGCCATAGTTTGGTCGATGTTGACTTGGTCGCTCGGCTTTATAGTCGATCGCTGTCGGGATGAATAAATCGTGACACAACAATTGCCCCGCTCGCTCATACGTTGGAAACGTGGGGTGAGGTGGCTCTCTTAGCGATCACCGACCTTTTGACGAGCGACTTTGTGTTTAGCTGAATGGCGATCGTCTTTGGTGATATACTGGGTTCGGACGACTGGCCGGCGCCGAATCACATGGAAAAACAACGGGCGTTGAAAAGTCTCCGTGCACGTGTCGGGCTTCTATTGGAGGACGCCAACGGTCATTAATGACTCCTCGGTGACGCGTCCTTGAAAAGACGCGACGCGGGTCTCGAGGGTCAACTATTGCGTCGTTTGAGATCCGACCCCGAGGTTTTCCCTTATTGCAATCGGGTCCCTGTCTCCTCCTATAAAATGGGGCGCGGTCTGCAGTGTTACTCACGCGTGCTTATTGGAGAAAGAAGGACCTGCTGCCGAATTTTCGAAGATCTTAGAGCCGATCGTCGTTCGATTTCACTTTAGGGTAAGAAAAATCCTTTTCTTCTTCTCTAACTCGAAAATGGCCGGAGCCTCATCATCGTTTGGAGCGGGTACTGGTTACGCCGCCGGGACATCGGTGCCAGGAGAAACTCCTTCCGTCTTCCACAGAGGCGGTGAAGCCATTCGAGCCGGAATCGACCTACTGAAGTTGAGGCTTTGTTTAATGAGGCCGATATTGCTAAGGAGTCGGTGCCGAAGAGAGACGATCGCAGATCGAGAGAGATCTCGCGATCGGGGCTTCTTGGGAGCAACATAGCACTTTTGGTGGGCCTATAGGGCCTTTCTTTGAAATAATGGAGAAGTTAGCCGGTCTAGTCCGAGATTCGACTTAGGGGATATTCGGTCGCTTATCCCTATGTGCTTCCCAAGCGGTCGCGATGTCGTGCCGCAATGATCGTTGTGGTCGCTCGGCCAAATACGGAGCTCGGCGACCGGAGAGATCCGCCTTACGGAGGACAAGATTCCATGTTCCTTGAGATGTGGACATGTTCGCGCCGCGAGAATGAACGAGCCGACCCGGCCTCCGATGGGTATTGACGCAGTGAGTGAGGCCGTTATGGAGGCCGGCTACGCTTCCCTCGTCCTTTGCGGTCTCCCATCTCTGGCCGCTTGGAATGTGGCGCCACTTGGTGGCCCGACGCACAGCTCCAAATTATTTGCACCCTCACCCTTTTCGGCGGTCATCGCCTGTACCGCCTCCCATCGCCGTTGGAGATGAATCATTTGTTTAAACTGACGGCTCACAGAGGGTTGGTCGGCGGTTACCATATTCAAGGCCGATCTGGTCGGGTGATTCATGGAGTCCCGAATAAGATACATGGCGATCAGACGAAGTGGTTATGGGTCGCCGGCAAGTGGAGAGCTTCGGCGAGCGACAATCCCACGGGCGAGCTGGAGATCCCCACCGAATTTCGGGAGAAGAATCCCGGTAAGGGTTTAGACTCTCCCTTCGTTTGGATGCGATTTGGACTGATCTAATTTGATTTCTGTTTTGCAGGCTTCCATATTCCGGCGATCGAGGAGCTGCATTTCGACTTTCTCGTCGTTTGGGAGCGAATTAGGAGCTTGTAGGACGACGACCTTGACGCCACTCGGATCAACAAGGAGAGTCGTTGGTTGTCGGCTCGACTATTCCATTTCCCGAGACATCTCGCGGTGCCAGGTATGAGTTCCTGCGACCTTCAATTTCTAGGCGATCGCCTTACTTGAGGATAGTGTCTGACCGTTAGTCGATCATCTTTAACTGCAGAGGTTCGTTTTCCTCGCTTTTTGGAGCCTCCGGCAGAGATCGCTATGTCGAACCCAGGAGTCCTAGGCCGTCTTCGTCATAAGAGGTCGACTCGGGTTCCACCCGTTGCATTGCCTATAGTTCCGGAGGTGGAGCCTCGCGTGGAGCCGGAGCCTCGCGTGGAGCAGGTCGTGGTTGAGGAGGAAATTCCGGAGGAGGGGCTTCGGGCGAATCGCAAGAGGCCGAGTCCTAAGAAACCGTTTCTGCCCGGGCGACGAAGTGCCGATCGCCGCGCCTCCGATCACCATCGTTGCTCCGGAGGCGAGTCGCCCTCTGCGGCTTTTCTGCGGGAGACGGCGATCGCGGATGCCGAGACCCTCGAGGGAAACCGTTTTCGGTCGGGATCCCGAGAAGGTGAGAGGTAGATAGCATTTGTTGTTGAAAATTGCATCTGCATAGGAGTTGTATTAACCTTGTTGTTTTGATGCAGGATCCGTCGCGCAGATCCGTCTTGTCCACCAATGGTCGTGGATTTCTGGCGAGTCGATCTCCTCGCCATTCTGCGACATTCCTCCCTATGTCGCAAGGCCGCCGCCGCTCTTCCGAAGGCATGGACGGCCGATCTGGATGCGATCGCTCGTCGGCGATCGTCGAGTTCGATGCATCTGTTCTCGCCCTTTCTCTTGAGACGGCGACCATGGCCGTCAGTGCCGCGGGGAGTTTGAGGCGGCCCTCCACTATTCGCCTTCAGGAGGATCTCGAGGCGGCTCGGAAAGAGAACGCCTAGTTTGCTGACAAGATCTTGGCTATGGAGAAGGACTCCTAGGAGGCGGCAAAGAGGGCGAGCCATCAGCTTGAGCTGTAGAAGAATGAGACCGAGAAATATCGAATGGCGGTCGACCGATTTCGGGACCAGATGCAGAGTGCCATCCAGCGCGGAATGTTCTTGAGAGGAGGCCGATCGCGGAAGGTGACGATCGCTCGGTGACCAGTGGCGGAGGCGAAAGAGAAGGTTCTGCGAGGAGGCCGAGCTCCAGGATCGCAGCGATGGCCGAGCTGAGAGGAGAGGTTGAGGCGACCAAGGCCGATCCCTTCCAAAACTTGGAGTATGTCAGCGAGTTCGCCTATTATTTGGCGTTCGCCGACTCGATCCGAGCGGCTAAGAAGGGAGGCTTGGAGGTCGGTCCTCTAGCTGAGAAGTTCAAGTCATATGCATTGGAGCATCCTCTTCATTCAGCTTTCTCCTTGCCGATCCTGGATCTTGCGGACATCGGCGTGGATTTGAGCTGGTATCCGTCTCCAGACAGTCTTGCTCATCCCGACGCTCCGGAAGATGAGGGGACCGCGCCGAATGTTGATGGCGAAGGCCAGACAGGGGCCTGAGGCGCTTCATTTTTAACGTTCTTAGCTTACTTTCTTAGTAGTTTGGTAGCTTTCTTTTGTAGAACATAGGCCTTCGGGCGACCATGTACTTTTGATCTTCTCAAGCAATGAACTGAATGTTTGATTATCTTCGATTACTTGAATGAATGGTTATTTTTGAGTCTTTGTTTGACTTTGTACAAATGTGTGAGGAGAGATCGTTGCGAGGGTGGTTCCAAATGAATTGATAAACTCATAAAGACAACTTTTTACAACAAATTCGATCGCTGCACTACATCTGAAAAATGACGATCTCCGTATGTGGTTGAATAGTGACGATCGTCGTGTAGGTAGTCCGTACTCTTATTGCCCCTTGTTTTTATTCACTTAGTGGAAGTAAGGGGATGAAAATAATTCCTTGAGTGAGCGGTCTTCAACTTTGTCGAATCCTCGGGGACGGTCGTCCATCTTGAGGAACCGTGCACGATCGCGGAGTTCGATGGACCGACTCCTTGATCGTGTCTTGATGCGCGAAGACATTGAGTGTCTCGTGACTCACTTTATTATGAGGGTCCTCTGTTAGGCTGCGCCTCGCCTCGTATTTAAACGAAGGGCGTGCGGTCTCGGTCTAGAGGAGTCCTTGCGCGGGGCAGCGTCGGATGAATCGACTCCACGCCCGCGGCTTGTTAGCTCTGCTTCCACCTCGGCCAGCCATGGAGATGGCCGACCTCGACGGTGTACGTTGAGACGGGGGTTGTGGCACGTCGCATTGTCCGGGTTCACCATGTTAAATGATGAACCTTTGAGGGCGAGCGATCGTGTCCACTGATTTATTTTGGAGGGCCCTCAGACTACGCCGGCCTCGTATTTAAACGAAGGGCGGGCGATCTTGGCCTAAAGGGACCTTGCATGGCCTAAGCAGTCGGTTCCATCGACCACCAGGACCATGGATGCACTCTTCCACCTTGGATCGTCCTGCAGATGCCGACCTTCGACGGTGTACGTTGTGCGGGGGAGGCGATCTCGTGCCTTAGTCCATCATGTTAGATGGTGAACTGTAGATGGCGATCGAGTCCTCCGGTTTCTAAATAAGGAGGGAGATCGGGGCGACTTCCGTTGTCTCCTTCTCTTGATTGAAGCATGCAGGGACGGTCGCCGAGGTTGGTCCAGGGGTCGGCTCATATGAGCTTTCCAGCCTGTTTTGTGTTCGACTCGGACGAGCGTCCATAGAGATAGGTATGGGCTTCGGCTAAACCAATAAGCTGTCCAACTTGCCCTCCTCGAACAATCTCCAGATCTCTTTGAGGAGGTCGCGGCATTTGTTGGTGCTGTGGCCGGGACTCTTATGGTAGGCACAATATTGATTGTTGTCCAGGTGACCGTGGTCCCTTATCGCCTTTGGCTTTTTGAGCTCTTCGTGCCCCTTGATGGCATAGAAAATATGAGCCGGAGTTCTGTTGAACGTATGGAGGAGATGGGCTTCCATGTCTTCGAAAGCCTTGAGATCTCCGGGTGTCTTGGCGATCGCCTTCTTTGCTTTGGCGATCGCTATCTTTTGGACAAGAGGTGGCGTTTCCTCGCCTAAGCGGAGGGTGAGTAGCCTTTGCCTGGCCAGAAAGTTGGCTGCTTTGGCGCGGAAGATCGCGTAAGTTGGGGGAATATCCTTGGAGAGATGTCTAAACATGGGAGAGTGACTGATAGGACGCCGAATGTACGCTCACTGAAAACCCGGTTTAAAATATGGACCAATAAAGGTCCGACCTAGGTTCTTAGATAAGGAGATTACAACCCCAAAGTCCTTTAGAAGGGCGCCGACCTCGGAGGCCCCATTTAGCTGTGATATCTGTTAAGATAAAGGGCGCCGACCTCGGAGGCCCCATTTAGCTGTGATATCTGTTAAGATAAAGGGCGCCGACCTCGGAGGCCCCATTTAGCTGTGATATCTGTTAAAAGGGCGCCGACCTCGGAGGCCCCCGCTGACCTATGATATCCGATAACAGGTCGCCGACCTCAAAGGCCTCCCGAACTACTGATTTGAATAGGGATGAGCCGACCTAAGAACCATTGGACTCTTGGGAAAGAAGATCCTGACTCACCTGAAGAAGATCCTGACTCACCTGACAAAATCCCTAAGATCCAGGGTCTGAGAACCCATATCTCGCAATCCCGGAGATCCAGGGATTGAGAACCCATATCTCGCAATCCCGGAGATCCAGGGATTGAGAGCCCATACCTCGCAATCCCGGAAATCCAGGGATGGGAAATCGCAGCTTGAATCCCTGGATATCCGGGATTCTCTCTAGGAACCAGGAATCATCCCAGATAACAAGGCATCCTCCCTCCTATAAAAGGGAGAGGGGGGTTCCTCAAAAAGGGACACACTTTGAGAATACAGCATTTTTCAGAGAGAGAAAGAAAAGAGAGTACTTCATATATCTTGGGTTTTCTTAGCTAAACTTCTAAGATTAACCCGGTTCTTGGTGACCGATCAGCTCGGCTACATCAAGTGGCGCCGTCTGTGGGAACTGTGACATCGAGTCACTTTGAGTTGAGACGTGAGGTTAGTAATGGCAGAAGAAATGAACCAGAAGAGAACAGGGGATTTAATACCCAGAAATCTAGAAGAGGAACTAGCGGCGGCGGGTGGAGAAGCGACTCTGGAGAAAACGCCCGCCACCCCTCTAGAAGAAGTCGCACCCAAAGACAATTACACTAACGAAGGAAGCCTTGGCCGACATAATCGCCGGGCAATCCGTAAGAGCCGGGAGGTCGAAAAACAAAGGGTACCACGAAAAGTAATACCTATCCTATCGGATGGGCCGGAAGAAATTGATCAGCAAGAAGAACATGGTGAGAGTTATCCAAAAATATGGGAGCGATCTAGGCAGGAAAAAACGCAGGATCCCTTGATATCCAGCATGCAGGACGAGCTGGAAGAGTTGCGACAAAGGGTTGCGGGGAGGGACCTGGAAAGTCATCCAGGCCATCCCTTCTCAGAAGGAATACTACAGGCCGAACTCCCGTATGGGTTTAGGGCTGTTACCTTCACCTATGATGGACTCTCAGATCCTACCCGACATTTATACCGATTCGAGAACATGGCGGTACTACATAGATATTCGGATGCCGTGAGTTGCAGGGCATTCTTGGCCACACTGACCGAGTCATCTCAGGATTGGTTCCACCAGATACCCCCTGGGTCAATCACCAGCTTCAAAACTTTCAGCTCCGCGTTCTTGACGCATTTTGCCAGCGCAGGCGCGCACAAAGACCTTCATGTCCTTGTTCGTATCAAACAATATTCGAGAAGCGCCGAGCTTATGTGACCCGATTCACGAAGGCGTGTCCGGAGGTACCCTCGTCGTCGAGAAGAGGTAAAAACCGGTGCCTTGACACGAGGATTGAGGCCGGGTTATTACGCACCTCATTAGCCAAAAACCGGCGGAACATACGATGAAGTTTTAGCCCGATGCTCGAAGTACATCAACGTTGAGGAAACCGAGAAGGATATGGAGGAATTGCATGAAAAGCCCGAGGATGGGGAAAGGGGGTCCAGCAGATTGATACAACGGGAAGGGTACACCTTTCAAGGAAATTTGCCTCGGGAAGAAATGTCACGGGGGAAAACAGATCGGAAGAAGAACGATATCGTTCTAAGGCGACCAAGATTTGACCAATACAGCCCACTAACAATGAGGAGAGCCCAGGTTTTGGAAGCAGTTGAGGGCAAGATGAGCAGGGTCATCGAGTGGCCTGCATCTCGCCCTAATAGGCCCACCCAGCCGAAGTCAGATCTTTATTGTCGATTCCACAATGATTACGGGCATAAAACAGACGAATGCAAGCACCTTAAAGATGAGATCGAGAGGCTGGTCCGAGCGGGACATCTGATGGAGTTCACATATCAACAGAGAAATGGAGGTCGGAGGCAGCCACCCATGCCCCAAGGAGGGGCGGGGGTGAAGAGAGAAGCTCCACGGGGACCCGCTGCTCCCCCAGATAAAAAAGGAGTGATCCACATGATATCAGGGGGACCAACCGACGGAAGTTCTAATCAGGCTAGAAAAGCCCACACACGAAAGGCTAGGTGTCATCAACTCAAGGAGGTCGCCTCTGTAGGCAGTGGGCCTATCATTCAGTTCAGCCCCATGGATTATAATGGGATACATACGCCCCACAATGATGCGTTGGTCATCACAGCGGAAATCGCCAGTTACGATGTGCAGAGGGTGTTTATCGATACGGGAAGCTCAGTAGACATCTGATTCTATGACTGTTTCAAACAGATGAACCTGGAAGTGGAATTGAGAAAGGTAGATACCGCGCTCTTTGGGTTCTGTATGACCGAAGTGCAACCAGTGGGAGAAGTGGTGCTTCCAGTGGCACTAGGTCGGATGCCCCATCGGAAGGTCAAGACACTCAGATTCTTAGTGGTGGACACCAAATCGGCCTATAACGCCATTTTAGGACGACCGGGGCTCAACAAATTGGCGGTAGCCTCTACCGGGCACATGAAAGTGAAATTCCCCGTAGGAGGGGAGGTGGGAGAGGTAGCAGGAGATCAGTTTGTCGCCCGTTCTTGTTATCAAACAACCGTGAAGCAGGGAGTACAGCGGGGAAAGAGGACACCCGAGCTCGGGGGTCCGGATCCGGAATCCAAGAGAAATAAACAATCGAAGACGCCCGAGGAAGCTGAGGAAGAAGGTGTCAAGCCCAACGAGGAGTTGCTAGAAATAGAATTGGTTCCAGGAAAGCCGGAAACAAAGACTCGCATGGGGAGTCGGTTGGACGATGGAATAAGGGAAGGCCTCATCAGCCTGCTAAGAAGATTCGTGGACATTTTCGCGTTTACAGCTGAGGATCTGGTGGGAATCAGCCCAGCAGTTGCCGAGCACAGGTTGAACATCGACCCCACCGTAAGACCAGTAAAACAGAAGAGGAGGCATTTCGGGCCAGAGATGGATGGGGTCATTGGGGAAGAGGTTGATAAGCTCCTCCGAGCTGGGCACATAATGGAAATCCAGTTTCCGGAGTGGCTATCCAATGCCGTGATGGTAGGGAAGGGCCCGGGGAAGTGGAGGATGTGCATGGACTTCCGGGACCTAAATAAAGCATGTCCCAAGGATCACTACCCGCTGCCCCGCATAGATCAGCTGGTGGATTCAACCTCAGGGTGCGAGTTACTCAGTATGATGGACGCTTCCCAAGGATATCATCAAATTCCTCTCGCACCCGAGGACAGAAAAAGGGTTAGTTTTGTGGTTTCAAAGGGAACTTTTTGTTATGTACGCATGCCTTTTGGATTGAAAAATGCAGGAGCTACATATCAGAGGATGGTCGACAGAATCTTTAAATCCCAAATCGGCAGAAACATGGAGGTATACGTGGATAATATGCTAGTAAAAAGTGTGAAGGCAGGAGAACATATCAGGGACCTAGAAGAGACGTTCGAGAACCTCCGCACATACGGAATGAAACTCAACCCATCAAAATGTTCTTTTGGAGTCAAATCGGGAAAATTCCTGGGGTATATGGTCACAGAGCAAGGAATCGAGGTCAACCCGGAGAAGGTCAAGGCAGTGCTGCAAATGAATCCTCCAAAAAACATAAAGGATATCCAGATACTAACGGGGAGAATAGCAGGGTTGAGCCGTTTCATATCACGCTCGGCCGAGAAAGGGTTCCCATTTTTTAAACTCTTAAGAAAAGGGAACAAGTTTGAATGGACCCCGGAAGCACAAGCGGCATTCGGAAAATTGAAAGAGTATTTGGCCGAGCTGCCTCTACTCACCAAACCGGTACCAGGAGAAGATCTTGTACTCTACTTATCCGTGGGAGAAGGAGCGGTGAGCTCGGTCTTGCTAAGAGAAGAAATGAATAAACAAAAGCCCATTTATTATACGAGCCGAATCTTGCAAGGAGCAGAACGGAATTACTCCGAGCTAGAAAAATGGGCGCTGGAGTTAGTAGTTACTGCCAGGCGGTTGAGGCCCTATTTCCTAGCCCATCGGATAAAATTGCGAACCAACTTGCCCTTGAGAGAGATATTAGGGCGACCTAATGTGTCAGTCGTGCAGTGAAGTGGGCGGTGGAAATGGGGAGTACGACGTGGAGTATGAGCCGAGAACGGCGATTAAAGCTCGGACCTAGCAGACTTTATCCAAGAGGGGGCCATGCCATCGCCACCGGAAGGACAGTGGCTATTGCATGTGGATGGATCGGCGACAACCGGTGGTTCAGGGGCAGGAATAATCCTCACTACCGGAAGGTGAGCAATTAGAGTACGCCATAAAATTCGATTTCAGGGCATCTAACAACGAGGCTGAATATGAAGCCACAGTTAAGGGAATGCACTGGGAATAGACTTGGGCGCACGACGACTCATTGCCTACTCTGATTCCCAACTGGTCACACAACAGGTAGAAGGAAAATTTGAGATAAATGAAGATCGGATGAAGAAGTATGTGGAGGAAGTAAAAGAGGCTGCCAAAAAACTAGGGGAATGGAAGTTAATCCATATCCCTAGGTCGGAGAATGCAAAAGCTGATTACCTAGCAAAGATAGGAAGCTCCTTAGTGGATTGCCGCGAACATGAATGATTCTCGGGAGCACTCAAGTAGCATCATGAAACAGGTGATGGAGGTGAATGAGATTGTAGATTGGCGAACCCCTCTGTTGGCATACCTAAGAAGGGCAGAATTACCCAAGGAGAGACGAGAAAGAATGAAAATTGTGCGAAGAGCAGCAAGGTTCTGCTGCATTAACGATGAGCTATATAAGAGGTCCTACCTTGGGCCATACCTACGATGCATCTCGGAAGAAGAGGGGCGAAGTGTATTGGAAGAAATCCATGAAGGGTGCTGCGGAGACCATACCAAAGGAAGAGCGCTGATTAGCAAAACGCTAAGGGCTGGTTTCTTTTGGCCAACGATGAGCAGGAAAGCAGTGGAAATGGTTAAGCGATGCCAAAAATGTCAGGTGCACGCACCCTTAATTCATATCCCAGCCGAGGATATGATCACCATGGGAGCGCCCTGTCCATTCGCCAAATGGGGAATTGATATCATGGGACAGTTTACACCTGGCTCGGGAGGAAGAAAGTTTTTAATAGTAGCCATAGACTACTTCAGCAAATGGGTAGAAGCCGAGCCTGTGGCCACCATAACCGAGCAAAGAATCATAAGTTTCCTGTTTAACAATATTTGCTGCAGGTACGGAGCGCCCCAGATACTCATCTCGGATAATGGAACCCAATTCAATGGGAAGAGAACCCAGTCCTGGTGCGAGGGTATGCATATCAAGCAAAGGTTCGCTGCGGTTGCTCACCCGCAAGCTAATGGGCAAGTAGAGGTAACTAACAGAACAATCTTGCAGGGGATAAAAACCCGCTTGGACAAAGTGGGAGGAGGATGGGTGGATGAACTTAGCTCGGTACTATGGTCGTACAGGACCACACCTAGATCGTCAACAGGAGAAACACCCTTCAGTATGGTCTACGGGTCCGAGGCCGTCATCCCCGCAGAAGTCGGAGAATTGTCCCATCGGGTTCGATGGTTCAACGAGGAGGAGAACGAGGAAATAATGAAGGAGGCGTTAGATACCATAGAAGAAAGGAGGGAAGCGGCAGCCGCACGAACTGAAAGATACAAAAGCCTGACAAAAGCAGCTCATGACAAAAGAGTCAAGAAGAGACAATTCCAGGTCGGTGATTTGGTGCTTAGGCGAGCTGATGCCCTCAGAAAAACAGGAAAGCTGGAACCAAACTGGGAGGGCCCTTACAAAGTAATCCGAATTTACGCAGGAGGAGCTTACGAGCTTGAGGATATGGAGGGGCGTCTCTGTTGGGATTTGGTAATTAAAATCGAATAACGCAGCGGAAAATAAAACGGTCCAACCGGATAAAACCAAACCCCAAAAACGGACCGATCAAGCATCATATAAACGAATATAAATAACGAGGAAGTGAATCAAAGAATACTTACCCTCGTAGTCCTTTGATGATATAATCTTCGAAGGTGAAACCCGAACAAACTTTCTCCGGTTACCGACACGATCACGAATCCAATTCGTTGTAGCTTGTTGAATGATCCAACACCGAAATTGCCGAATGTCTCTACGTTATTACGCGTCGGATATTGATCGGAAAAATAAAATATCAATTCGTTCTCAAAGAACACGGCTAGGAATTGATACGGTATTTTCTTCTCTTCTCTTCTTCCTTTTCTTTCTCTCAAAGATGAACAAGAAAAGAAATAAATTTTTCTCTCCCTTCCCTTAAAAAAACTCACGGCTGATTTCCCTAAGGATTTGTGAGTGTGTTTCTTTGTTATCTTTTTTCATCACATAATGAGAAGATAATTCCATTATATAATGGAGATGATATCAAAATGATGAGATATGAAATCTCATCCTTTTGTCTTCAACCCATTAAATAATTAAACACACAACACACACCAGGAAGGAAGGGAGGAAAATGAGGGGGCGGCCCACTAGATTTTAGGTGAGAAAAGCAGCCGAGCCACTCGGTTCATGTACCTGGACGTTCGCGTGTCTAGTCCGTTAAATACACTTCGTTTTATCTCAAATGTATTTATACTTAATTAATTAATCCAATTAATTAATTTTATCAAATACAAAATTATAATAATATATTTCAAGAAATAATTATTTATGAATTAAATTAATTACTCAAGAATTAATTTCAATTCACTAGACCGCATGATTTATCAAATAAATCAAATTAGATATCTAATATCCAATATTAATGAAGAGATAATAAATATATATTTATCCATCAAATATCCTTGTGCGCGACTCCGTAGGTCCGTCTTAGTCGGCAATGGGAGGAACCAAGGAGTACGGGTAACACTTAGCCGTCTAGTGCTTCGTCAGAACCTACTAAGAACGAATGATCGGATCATTCCAAAACCATTATGTCGTGAATACCGTATACGTATAAACCCTTCAATCATATGTCCCGGTCAAGTATTAGGGTCACGGAAAAGTCAAACCCTACTGTAACTTGACACTATGCTTTCTGTTAATGCAAACTGAGATCGTCGAGCTCTCGTGTATCAAATACAACTAGCTCTAAATGCTTTGGCCAAAGACTTATAATCTCATTTGCCATTAACCGCATAGGACATTTACCTCACTTACAGGAGAAAGAATTCTATCTTGGTATTCAGTAGAGATTGCTACTTGCCCACTAAGTTGCATTTCGAGGTTGACCCCACCCACCGGCGATTGGATCGAACTACTCTAATGACTAACTTAATGTCACAAGCACATCTCCTACTGAAACCTCAAGTCAAAGGTCCACGTATACCTATCACAACATTTCGATCCAGTCATTGACAATCCCTGAGTGATATCCATGTGACCGAATCGAGGTGAGTCGTGTTCGAGTATACTAATCTCACTAGCATACCTATAACGTGTGCTCCCACTAACCCTTAGTGAATACCGGTACTCTACAGGTCAAAGTACACATTATACAAGTCTTGTCTAAACTTATTGCCCAGTTAAGTTTTATCGACTTGCGAACGAGTTAAGCATTCGGGCTCTAAACACTTCTAGTGCTTATCTCCTTATCTCCATGAGGAGTAGAATGTTTGCTCTCAAATGCAAGGACTATTATTCTATATATCAAATCACAATGCCAGTGATATACAATAATATAGAAATAATTATTGCCTTGTTAAATTTTCATAATTACAATACATATGCTCTCACTCTCTCATCCTCTGAGTGGCATTCGAGGGCATATCTCTAACAATCTCCCACTTGCACTCAATGCCACAAACTATGGTATCTAATACCCATACTCTCCAGATGTCTCTCTAAGACCTTCTGAGATAGTGGCTTGGTAAGCGGATCAGCAACGTTATTTGCTGTGTCTACTCTCTGCAGATAACATTTCCTTCTGAACCATTTCTCTCACAAAATGATATTTTCTCGCAATATGTTTGGTATTGTGGTGAGCCCTAGGCTCCTTAGCACAATGCAACGGCTCCGTCGTTGTCACAAAACAGCGTCACGGGCTTCTCCGCATTAGGAACCACTTGAAGTTCCTCGGTGAACTTCTTAATCCAAAAGCTTCTTTAGCAGCCTCCGTGGCTGCTGGTATTCGGCTTGACATGTAGAGATAGCAGTCGAACTTTGCTTGCACTTCTCCAAGAACGCCCCACCATTCGAGTGAAGATATACCCCGATGTGGACATCGAGCATCCATGTCCCCAGAAAAATCGAGTCTGTATAGCCCATCACTCTAATTTCTCCACCGCCGTATGTAAGAACCAAGTCTTTAGTCCTCCTTAGGTACTTAAGAATGTTCTTTACTGACGATCCAATGTTCACGCCCGGATTTGATCAAACCGACTTACTACGCTCACAAAGATAGGCAATGTCCGGTCTAGTGCAAATCATAGCATACATGAGGCTACCTACTGCCGAAGCATAGGGCACCTTACTCATTTCCTTTCTGTCTTCCTCACTTTGAGGACACATCTCTAAGGAAAGTTTTGCACCATGTTGCATAGGAAGGAACCCTCTTTTAGAATCTTCCATCCTAAATCGCTTCAGGATCTTTTCTATATAGAGGGATTGGGAAAGACCAAACATTCTTTTCGCTCTATCCGGTAGAGACGAATACCCAGAATATAGGTAGCTTCTCCCAAGTCTTTCATTGAGAACTCTTTAGAAAGCCAAGCTTTCACAGAATCGAGCATTCTAAATGCGTTTCCTATAAGTAGAATGTCATCTACATATAGTATTAAGAACGCAATTTTGCTCCCACTAACCTTCTTGTAAATACAGGCTCCTCTTCGTTTTGGACAAAATCAAACTCTTTGACTGCCTCGTTAAAACGAAGATTCCAACTCCGTGAAGCTTGCTTGATCCATAAATGGCACGAAGTTTGCATACTTTATGAATATTGGTTTGAGATATGAATCCCTTAGCATTCCATGTAAATCTCCTCCTCGAGGAATCCATTTAGGAATGCCGTTTTCACATCCATTTGCCATATTTCATAATCTAAGTGGGCTGCTATGGCAAGCATCATGCGAATAGACTTAATCATAGCTACAGGTGAGAAGGTCTCAGAGTAATCGATTCCTTCTCTTTGGGAATAACCCTTTGCCACAAGCCTGGCCTTATAGGTATCAACCTTGCCATCTCCATCAGTCTTTCTTTTATAGATCCATTTGTTTCCAATAGGCACTATGCCTTTAGGACGATCTACTAAAGTCCAGACTGATTAGCATGCATTGAGTCTATCTCGGCTTCCATAGCTTCTTGCCACTTGGTGGAGTCAACATCTACCATCGCTTGGTCGTATGTAGAAGGATCATTCTCTTGACTACTTTCTGTCATCTCATGGACACCCGGTTCCTCTTGATGCAGATAGCCATACCTCTCGTAATTGAGAAATTCTACTAGACTTGCGAGGTTGTGTTTGTATTTCGAAGGTTGGGTTCTAATATCTTGCATAGGTGTCTCATTTGGTGTTTCTTTTATTTCTTCTAAAGAAATATTTCTACTGCCCCTCCTTCTGAATAAACCGATCTTCCAGAAGTGTGCTTGTATAGCAACGATGATCCTATGATCTTCGTGCATGTAGAATAGATATCCCATGGAATCCCCTGGATATCCTATGAAACGACCTTTCACAGACCTAGTTTCCAATTTCTCTACTTTAGTCTTCTTGACATAAGCAGGGCATCCCCAAATCCTAATGTGATTAAGACTTGGTTTCCTACCTCTCCACATCTCGTGGGGAGTCTTAGGAACGGATTTGGAAGGACATCTGTTCAAGATATGCACAGCAGTAAGGAGCGCATAACCCCACAAATAAATCGGTAGATCAGTATAGTTAAGCATGGAGCGAACCATGTCCAACAAGGTTCGGTTCCTTCTTTCTGATACACCATTTAATTGTGGAGTAGCTGGAGGAGTGAATTGTGACACTATTCCTAGTTCCTTTAAGAACTCATCAAATTCGGTACTCATGTACTCACCACCCGGTCGACCGAAGAGTCTTAACACGGTTACTGTTTGATTTTCAACTAGGGCTTTAAATTCCTTGAATTTATCAACACTTCAGACTTATGTTTCATTAAGTACACGAATCCATACCGTATGGTCATCGGTGAATGTAATGAAATATCAAAGCCGTCTCGTGCCACTTCAAAGGGCCACGAGGCGTCGGTATGGATCAATCGAGTTTTTCAGCTCTTTCAAAAGTCCCTGCGAAGGGTAACTTAGTCATTTTGCCTTGAAGGCAAGATTCACAAGTTGGATAGGGATCTGATCCCAATGGACCCGTAAGCCCATCTTTCTCCATTTTATGAACCTTGGTCTGACCGATATGACCAAGTCTAAGATGCCACTTAAGTGCTTGGTTCGTTTCATCCCTACCACGCTTCCTAGTTATAGTGTTCACAGTTGTTTTATTCTTTAGATTTAAATGGTATAAACCATTTAATAATGTAGCAGTACCAACCAATTTATTTCTAAAATAAATACGACAGGACCCATCTCCAATAAAGAAGTGAAATCCCTTTCGGTCCATGACCGGAATTGATACAATATTTTTGTGCCCCTTGGGCAAAACAAGTACATCATCTAAAGTAAGAATAAAACCAGATTCTAAATCCAACATAAGGGATCCGATATCAGAAGCCTCGACACTATGCCCACTTCCGATGGAGACCATCACCTCCCCGAATCCACTTCCTACTGCTCCAGATCCCGATTCATTGTACAAATGTGAGAACTCGCACCGGAATCAAGTATCCAAGAAGTAGAATATACGATTCTGTAACAATTTGTTTCTAAAACCGGTAGTTCCGCACTGAAGGCGCATTACGGTCAAGCTTTGCAGTACCTCTTCTAGTGGCCTAGCTCACCGCAGATTGAGGCATACATCCGCTTTTCTTGGCCCCCTTGCTCTTTTGAACCATTGGGGCCTTGCCCTTTCCCTTGTCGATCTTGGCTATTGGACCTAATCGCTTCTTGTTCTTTTCTTCTTATTCTTGACTTCCAAGTCCTAAGAAATCACAAGTGCCTTCCTTTCCTTTGTCTTCATCTCGAGACTCGGCGGTCGCTTGTTCATTAGCCCACTAAGTTACATGCAATCTCATTGCGGTTGAAGTTCATGACAAATTGTGAAAAGGAGTCGGGAAGTGATCAGGATAAGGTCGATTTGGAGAGATGCATGCATCTGAAAATCAAGAGCTTCTAATCTCTCAATCATCGAGATCATTTTGAGGACATGGTCCCCAACCCTCTCTCCTTCCTTCATCCGGGCGCCGAATAATTGCTTCGATATCTCATATCTAGCAATTCGGCTATGCTCTCCATAGAGCTCAGCCAGGTGCGATAAGATGGCTCTCGAAGACGTCATCTTTTCATGGGCACGTTGAAGCTCATTGGTCATTGAGCCTAACATGTACCCTCGCACTCTTATGTCGTCTTTTACCCATTTCTCATGGGCATCGACATCTTCCTGATTGGCTCGGGTTCTTGTAGAGAGCCGCCGATGTCCGCCTCCAAGACGTATCCCAGCATTTCCATAGTTAGGACAATCCTTAAGTTCCGGCCACCACATAGTTCGGACCATCAGACGTTCTTTTCAAGTAGTATAGCGAGTGGGTTCATTGTCATATTGAGAGTTTTGCTAACTGCAGAGAATAATTTAAGATTCGTTAGTGATTATTTAATTATGATCCGAGTAAAGAATTTAAGGACTTTCTTTATTCATAACTCGGCTCCCACTATTTTATCGGTATTTACACACTCCCATGTTAAATCCGGAAGTCTTGGGTGACTTCATAGTGGTGATCGATTTCTTTACAAAGTTTAATAGAGGGCAACTCATACGGTTTCTATTCTATTATTCTTTATAAAGTGGTGTCTAATACCAACCCATCTAATGGATGATTCGATCTTCTTTTACCCCTAGTTCACTTGCCCTCAACCCATTCGGTTTCTATGGCTCGCTGAACTATCTAAGTTTAAACCGTCAACTCCTATTAGTCTGACAATTGAATCTTACCCGGCAACCCATACGGTTTATAGGGGTTTGATTTGTCACAACCAAAGGCATCTAATGCACTCTAGGAATTTATCAACTTTCCCCAAAAATATTACCCCGACATACTCGGAAGAATAATATTCCGGTTTAGATTTCAATTTTCCATGAGTTTGACGGAGGGTAGGAAACCTCGTAACCTTTATAACTTAGTGTTTGTAAGTGGGAGTATTAACGCAATTATATGTTACACTTTGCACATTAATCCGTTTATAAGCGCGGTTTGTCGGTTTGTTTGTTTGTCATACAATATGAAAACATACACAACCTAAAACTAACAACATGCAGTTCATGGACCGTTCCTAGAACAAAAACATCGTAATCTAATTACATGTCTTCGGTCTTGAATCTTCGTCTTCGAGCGAATCTTCCTCCGGTCTTCGTCATTACATATAAATTTTACATTTGAAAAATTGCATCCTATACAAATTTTCTAGTAAAATAAATAGGCTCAAAACGGCCTTTACAACCCAATCGAACAAAACAAACGATTCAAAACTAGGTCCATGAACTACATCCCCATTCAAAATTAATGCAACAATTACATTAAAATAAATGGCAATAATAATTAATCTAAAATTGATCTAATCAATAAAAATTAATCCAACAATTAGAATTAATCCAATTAATTCACTTAACCGTTAATTTTAATTTGCTAGGACAAAATAAATATTTCATTAAATTAATTCCCTTAAAATAAAATTACCATAATTATATTTTAGTCAAATTAAATCCAATTTAATTTGGAAAATTAATTTACCGAACGAAATATAAAAACGAGTCGAAACACAAGGCCGGGCCAAGCCTGACAGGTCGCCGACCAAGAAATTTCACTTACCCAGCAAATTAAATTCAGCCAAATTTTAGCCCAGCAAATTAAATTTAAATTGGCCAAATTAAGAAATCCTGGCACTTCTGAGTCACGGGTCCGCCAATTTTCCGGCTCATTTTTTCGTCCCGAATCCAAAAATAATATTTTTCTAATTTTTATATTACACAAATAAATCAGTTTTTCAAAAGAAAAATAGATTTATATTGTAACATAAAATCATGAAAAATAATTTTTAGATGAACAATTAAACATCAACAATTAAAATTTTTATGATACTAAATCATAAAAAAAATCAAGCATTCCAAATGCAAATATCGATTATACGATCGCATAGACCTGTCTCCTATACCACTGTTGGGATTTGGTAATTAAAATCGAATAACGCAGCGGAAAATAAAACGGTCCAACCGGATAAAACCAAACCCCAAAAACGGACCGATCAAGCATCATATAAACGAATATAAATAACGAGGAAGTGAATCAAAGAATACTTACCCTCGTAGTCCTTTGATGATATAATCTTCGAAGGTGAAACCCGAACAAACTTTCTCCGGTTACCGACACGATCACGAATCCAATTCGTTGTAGCTTGTTGAATGATCCAACACCGAAATTGCCGAATGTCTCTACGTTATTACGCGTCGGATATTGATCGGAAAAATAAAATATCAATTCGTTCTCAAAGAACACGGCTAGGAATTGATACGGTATTTTTCTTCTCTTCTCTTCTTCCTTTTCTTTCTCTCAAAGATGAACAAGAAAAGAAATAAATTTTCTCTCCCTTCCCTTAAAAAAACTCACGGCTGATTTCCTAAGGATTTGTGAGTGTGTTTCTTTGTTATCTTTTTCATCACATAATGAGAAGATAATTCCATTATATAATGGAGATGATATCAAAATGATGAGATATGAAATCTCATCCTTTTGTCTTCAACCCATTAAATAATTAAACACACAACACACACCACAAGGAAGGAAGGGAGGAAAATGAGGGGGGCGGCCCACTAGATTTTTGGTGTGAAAAGCAGCCGAGCCACTCGGTTCATGTACCTGACGTTCGCGTGTCTAGTCCGTTAAATACACTTCGTTTTATCTCAAATGTATTTATACTTAATTAATTAATCCAATTAATTAATTTTATCAAATACAAAATTATAATAATATATTTCCAAGAAATAATTATTTATGAATTAAATTAATTACTCAGTAATTAATTTCAATTCACTAGACCGCATGATTTATCAAATAAATCAAATTAGATATCTAATATCCAATATTAATGAAGAGATAATAAATATATATTTATCCATCAAATATCCTTGTGCGCGACTCCGTAGGTCCGTCTTAGTCGGCAATGGGAGGAACCAAGGAGTACGGGTAACACTTAGCCAGTCTAGTGCTTCGTACCGTAACCCAACTAAGAACGAATGATCGGATCATTCCAAAACCATTATGTCGTGAATACCGTATACGTATAAACCCTTCAATCATATGTCCAGGTCAAGTTTTAGGGTCACGGAAAAGTCAAACCCTACTGTTACTTGACACTATGCTTTCTGTTAATGCAATCTGAGATCGTCGAGCTCTCGTGTATCAAATACATCTAGCTCTAAATGCTTTGGCCAAAGACTTATAATCTCATTTGCCATTAACCGCATAGGACATTTACCTGCTCACTTACAGGAGAAAGAATTCTATCTTGGTATTCAGTAGAGACTGCTACTTGCCCACTAAGTTGCATTTCGAGGTTGACCCCACCCACCGGCGATTGGATCGAACTACTCTAATGACTAACTTAATGTCACAAGCACATCTCCTCAAACCTCAAGTCAAAGGTCCACGTATACCTATCACAACATTTCGATCCAGTCATTGACAATCCCTGAGTGATATCCATGTGACCGAATCGAGGTGAGTCGTGTTCGAGTATACTAATCTCACTAGCATACCTATAACGTGTGCTCCCACTAACCCTTAGTGAATACCGGTACTCTACAGGTCAAAGTACACATTATACAAGTCTTGTCTAAACTTATTGCCCAGTTAAGTTTTATCGACTTGCGAACGAGTTAAGCATTCGGGCTCTAAACACTTCTAGTGCTTATCTCCTTATCTCCATGAGGAGTAGAATGTTTGCTCTCAAATGCAAGGACTATTATTCTATATATCAAATCACAATGCCAGTGATATACAATAATATAGAAATAATTATTGCCTTGTTAAATTTTCATAATTACAATACATATGCTCTCACTCTCTCATCCTCTGAGTGGCATTCGAGGGCATATCTCTAACAGTCTCATCAAAAGACCTTGGAACATATGTCACTTAAAAAAGTATTTTGTGTGAAGAGATGTGGAAAAAAGCTTATGTTGTTTTAATGAAAGTCTATTACAAAAATATATCTTTGAATGTGTTGATCAAGTAAAGCTAGAATTGACATCTGAACAGGCGAAACGCCTCCAGATCCGAGTAAGGGTGAACCGCCCTCTGACATCTGAATAGGCGAAACGCCTCCAGATCCGAGTAAGGGTGAACCGCCCTCTGACATCTGAATAGGCGAAACGCCTCCAGATCCGAGTAAGGGTGAACCGCCCTCTGACATCTGAATAGGCGAACGCCTCCCGGATCCGAGTAAGGGTGAACCGCCTCGACATCCGAATAGGCGAAACGCCTCCAGATCCGAGTAAGGGTGAACCGCCCTCGACATCCGAATAGGCGAAACGCCTCCGGATCCGAGTAAGGGTGAACCGCCCTCGACATCGAATAGGCGACGCCTCGGATCCGAGTAAGGGTGAACCGCCCTCTGACATCTGAATAGGCGAAACGCCTCCAGATCCGAGTAAAGGCGAACCGACCTATGAAACTATGACTAAGGGAAATACCCAACCTACACTAAAAATCGGTGAAAGGATTAAGTCAAACTGATCGGATTACATTCAGGAATTTTCAAATTTTAAAATGGGGTTACCGAGCTGTATCGACTTTGTTGTATCAAAACAAACAGGCACAAGATACATTAAGGTTACAAGCAATACCGAGCTATATCAACTTTGTTGTCATTCAAACTCAAAAAGCACACAAACCCAAAGTATATTCAACTCAGAAAGTTGTCATTCAAAATGGCTGTGCCAGTACAAATAAGATAAAAAAAAATAGAAGAAAAATACACATTGTCTACACTAAGCTACGGGCTCTGAGGACGGAGGAGGCAGCGGAGGAGAAGCATCACGATCGGTCCCAACCACCTCGGGACTAGGAGTATTGGCCTTGACAGGTGAACTGGGAGGATCCGAAGGCAGCTCCAAGTCTAAGCCGGATTCCTTTAGGGACTCCTCAAGGGCGTCCTTCCACCAGGCCGCCTCCGGGGATTCTTCCACGTCCCCGGACCAACCCGAAGGAACGGGAGCCCCGTCCAAAGCCGCATCTCGGTCCAGCTCGCCCGAAAAGCCCAATGAAGCTAGCTGCTCGCGAGCACGGGTCAGGGCAAAATCAAAATATTGCGTCGCAGCTGGGGCTAGTTTAACCAGGAAGGCGGTGGAATTATGATACCGGGCCAGGAGGGCAGAACGGTAGGCCTCCAGAAAAGAGTGACCAACGTCACTAGTTAGGAACCGACGTCGGCCATCCGTCACCCCGCGCTCGTAAGACGATCCCTCGGATCTAGCCTCGGCTAGTTGAGTCTCCAGCAGGGTCACTTGTTCCGATGCCGCCCTAGCTTGAGCTTCGAGGTCGGCAACCTTCTCCAGCTCAGCCTTCGCCCGTGCCTCAAGTTGAGCTATCCTTTCGGATTCGGCCCTAGCTGCCGACAACTGAGCCTCGAGCTGGCCCACCTTCTCCGTTTCAGCCGAAGACATGGTCTTCCAAAATTTCAGCTCGGTGTTTAGCTGAACATTGGCCATCTGGGCCCGCTCTAAAACCGCCTCCCTCTCGGACTCTTTCTTAAGGGCAGCATCCAAGCGATACTCCCTCTCCTGAAGTCGGGCCGAAAGGTCAGAATTAGCCGCGAGGGCGGCCTCCAGATCGGCTTGCGTCTGGGTGAGCTGTGAAGAAGAAGTAGTACCGAGCTTGTGATCCTCGGCAAAGGTCACGAAGGTGGCAAAAAACTGCACAAGAAGTTATATCAGGTCGGCAGAAGGTAATAAAAAACATAAACATAACCAAAAGAAGTATGAAGGCGAAAAGGGGAATACCTTCCCAAAGTACATCATCATAGCATCAAATTTAGGGCCCTCCTCGGCGTCTCGTAACTTGACTTATCCTTGGCCGGGACCATGGAGCTAAAATAAGGGAGAAATTTCTCAAACTCCCTGCAGCGGAGAAGAGTCTCCATAGCCGGACCTGGAGGACCCGCGGTCTTCGGCCGTTTGGAAGCAGGGGAGCTAGGAGAAGAGGCCCTCTGAGTGACCTGAAGTTGCCGAGACGAGCTCGCAGAGCCTCGTCCGGTGGTCAAGGTAGGAGCCAGATCGGAGGGGAGAGTTACCCCAGACTTGGGGCGAGCAGGAGCCTTCCGTTTGGCTTTGGACGAGCCCTCCGCCCTCTCCTTGGGAGGATTCGTCGACTTAGGAACCTTCGCTTTGTTTGGTTCAGCTGGCTTGGAGGCATCCGACTGGCAGGTTCGCATGAATCGATCTACAAAAAAACAGTACAAACGGTCAAGGAAATAGCCAAAAAGCGAAATAACAAAGATCTAAAAAAAATATATATAGTTAAAGCCTACCGATGTCAGGGATAGCCGGGTAGGGATTCGAGCTCAGCCCACAATGGAACAGAAGATCATGGAATTGCGTTAGCTGGAAAGCATTATAGGGAATGGCATTCCATTCCCGAACTTTCTCGACCCACGCAGCCCGGATGGAACTACGCCTAGGAATAGGATCCTGGCTCGGAGTAGCCTGCGTCCATTGCGTAGGAAAGCCCTGTGAATCGGATGTGGGAGCCGAAGGAAAAGAAGCGGGACCTCCTCCTTCACATTGGAAGGGAGGTGGGTGAAAACGGGCGTCGTTTCGGGAGGTCAAGTAAAAGAGCCTTTAAAACTCTTTGGCAGAAGCAAAAATAGAAAAAGCTCGTGTCGGGTTCCTCTTATGCGTAATGACACGGACGAGAAAACCTACCATGTAGCGAAAGGAGTTAGGAGAGAAGCTGGTTGAGGGGAAGATTGTATTTAGTGGAGAGAGAGACAAGAAAGGGATGGGGTGGGAAGCGGAGACCACTGCTCACAGGTCCACAAACCAGTAATATGACCGGAGGGGATGATCGGGGTGTCACTAGCACGAGGTGTGACAAATTCCCACCCCGGGGAAGCCTAAGAAATCTTATAAAACTAGCGGTAGCGGTGGGCTAGTCCTCGATAGAGGATGGGGAGGAGAACTCAGTCGCCCTACAACCGTCTGATAGGGGTCGGCTAAAAGGCAGTCCAGTTACCTCGTCCGCGGGGAGGGGAAGGAGGATCTACAACGATTAGGGGGATGCCGGAGGGGGATGTCACCTAGCTCGGACAGTCTACGTCACCTAAAGGTTCATCCCTAAGGCGGAGGGAGGAACCGGTGGCTCGCCCGACCTACCCCCGAGTCCCCATCGGAAGAGGAAAGACCCTCCAAAAAGAGTTCACGGCCGACTCGCCGGAAATATTTTGGGAATCCAGACGACATAACTTGAGGAAAAGAGGAGGAAGAAGAAAAGGAAAATATGTGTAAAACAAATCAAAAAGCTAAAGATGTTTAGATGAACATACCCATGGGATTGGGTGGAAGTTCACGGAGAAAGGTGGAGCAAACTTGTCGCCGGGGGTAGATAGCTGCGATTGCTAGGGTTGCACGGGAATTTTTGCACGAGAGATGGAGGTTGTAAAATCGCGGAAGTGGGGAAGGAAGAAGAAGAAGACCTTTTATAGGGGAGGCGAAAACCGAGGAGGATAGGGACGATCTGGGCGTCCGATGTCCTATCCGAAGGCAGGCCGGATGTGGTGCCGTCTTAGCCGACCTATGGCGAGTCGACACTGCTTCGGCCACCGTCTGCGACGTCTTGGAGCGAGGCAAGGAAAAGACAGTTAATTATAGCGCACAAAGTACGAAGAGCCTCGTTATCCGGGAATGGGAGTCCCTAGGATAGTTGCGTCGAGGTCGTCCGGTTGTAACGAATCTTACTCTACTCGGTCTTACGGCTCGACTAGAGTAGGGGACTAGTTGATAGGACGCCGAATGTACGCTCACCGAAAACCCGGTTTAAAATATGGACCAATAAAGGTCCGACCTAGGTTCTTAGATAAGGAGATTACAACCCCAAAGTCCTTTAGAAGGCGACCTCGGAGGCCCCATTTAGTGTGATATCTGTTAAGATAAAGGCGCCGACCTCGGAGGCCCCATTTAGCCGTGATATCTGTTAAGATAAAGGGCGCCGACCTCGGAGGCCCCATTTAGCCGTGATATCTCAAAAGGCGCCGACCTCGGAGGCCCCCGACCTATGATATCCGATAACAGGTCGCCGACCTCAAAGGCCTCCCGAACTACTGATTTGAATAGGGATGAGCCGACCTAAGAACCATTGGACTCTTGGGAAAGAAGATCCTGACTCACCTGAAGAAGATCCTGACTCACCTGACAAAATCCCTAAGATCCAGGGTCTAAGAACCCATATCTCGCAATCCCGGAGATCCAGGGATTGAGAACCCATATCTCGCAATCCCGGAGATCCAGGGATTGAGAGCCCATACCTCGCAATCCCGGAAATCCAGGGATGGGAAATCGCAGCTTGAATCCCTGGATATCCGGGATTCTCTCTAGGAACCAGGAATCATCCCAGATAACAAGGCATCCTCCCTCCTATAAAAGGGAGAGGGGGGTTCCTCAAAAAGGGACACACTTTGAGAATACAGCATTTTTCAGAGAGAGAAAGAAAAGAGAGTACTTCATATATCTTGGGTTTTCTTAGCTAAACTTCTAAGATTAACCCGGTTCTTGGTGACCGATCAGCTCGGCTACATCAGTGACCGTGGAATCCCCCCATGACCGAATAGAGAGCGAGCTCGTCACTGACGGGTTCGCCGGTGAGGGTGATTTCGTCTACCCGGTCGATGTAATCTGCGTCGGACTCGTCTTTCCCCTGCTTGATTTTTATCATGCGGTGGGGACCTTCTGGTCTGGTGACCTTGCTGGCGAAGTATGACGTGAAGTCCTTCGCCAGTTTCTTAAAAGAGGTGATTGATCGTGGTGGTAGTGAGACGTACCACCTATGGGCCAGCTCGCCCAATGTTAACGGGAAGATCCGGCACTTGGTTGCATCAGATGCCCCACACCCAGTCATGTAGATTCGGAATTTACTCAGGTGGGTTTCGGGGTCCGATCTCCCCTCATACAGAGGTGTTTTGGGAGGAGCGATCGTTGGCTGTATGGGGGCAAGCTCGATGTGGACCGCGAGTGGCTCGGTCGGCCCGATGATCTTTTGCCGGTGCTTGCCCAGTGTCCAAGAGTGCTCTCATCTCGTCGAGTGGCGTTGTATGGCGGCCATCGCCGTGGCCTGATTGCTAGCGGCTCGGCGCTCGGAGCGGAGCCGAGGCGATCGATCACGATCCACAGCGATCGGGCGGGAGTCGGATGGGCGACTGCGTTCGGTGTGAGGCGGGTAGGCCGAAGTCACAGTGACGGATTCGGATTCCGTCTTTTCAAGGTTGGAGACTGAATGCCCCGGTCGCCCGGATGGGTCGCGTCCCAAACTATTGAATATAGATCCGTCCGGTCGTGCGAGAGCCTTTCCTCGCGAATTGGGGCTTTCTGACGATCGCTCGTTCAGTAGCCCGCTGAATTTCCGTTTTCCCATGCGGCGGATGATCGAGGGAGTTATTGCAGGCGACGCACATGCTCTCCGTCGCTCCTCCAGGATGGCCATAGCCTCCTCGATCTGTTCTTCGGTTTGGAACTGATCGAGTGAGAGGTTGGGGCCATCTCTCGGATGCGGGATCGAGAGTCTCGCGTTGCTGCGGCTTCCCCCTGTCGTTGGCTGGGGTTCGGATTGAACCGGGAAATGGTGTCCGGCGGTTCGGAGAGCAGCTTTCTTCGATGGACCGGCGGATGTCATGATTCTGAAGGTTTTCTTTGAAGTGTAGTGAGTGTCACTTCAAGTATATGCTGTTCGCTATATTTTTTTACCAATCCGCAAGTGCACGGAAAATATGTAGAAAGCGGCGAGCAAGGTCGTATTCCACAGAGACTAAATATTTTTATTGTGTTGAGTATTAGATTATAGTGTTCTCGACTTTATCTAGACGATCGAAAGGTAAAATGGACGATTAATGAAATAACATACAATAATCACAATAAATTAAAACGATTGAAAATATCCGAATGGAAGTGAATTGCAAGATTTTAGAAAGGTAGATTCCAAGGCTAGGTTTCCGTTGATTACTAAATTTAGTCGGGATTGGTTTCAAAAGGTTCTAAGTGCGTTTCTAAAATGACGATCACAACAATATTCTAAAGTCTCTCTCGAGATGCATTAAAATGTAGATTAAACAACCTATAACAACGTCTCCGTCTATTATAAATTCTCTAACTCCAAAGTGTTCATAAGATTAGATATCATCATAGTTCATCACCGATTTCTCAATCTCGTAATTTACTACGTCAAATACTCGAAACCTATTAATGCCCTCTTCTCTCGAATTATGAGCAATTAAGTTTAACATGTAAAAACATTGATCAAGTGTCTAAACATGAATCAAAACCAAGTATTTGATAAAGAAATCACACTAGATAAATATAATTATCAATCCCTCAAAATCATAGCAAATCAACGTACTCCCATGCCGGAATCTAAAGAGTTTAGCCGGACATGGAATTGAAAGGAAGATAGATAATCATCATGTTCATGCTAATAAAAACAACAAAATGAAGAAAAGATAGGAAGAAGATAAAACTCGTGGTGTGTCTTGATCGATCCGGTTGAAACCTTCAAATGTTCTTGAAGTGTTCTTCAAGAATTTCTTCAAAACTTCTTCTTTTTGGAATGAAACTCCTTTGATTCTTTGTTATTCTCTCTCTCTAAACTCCCATATCTCAGCATATCCCTCTCTTACCCCATCAATCCCTTTTATAAAGATAAAGCATCCACCTTTTCCACCAAAATCTCTCAAAAATGTCAAAAGGAGATATTTCCATCGAAAAGTGACACGGCCGTGTCAAATGACACGGCCCGTGTCATAGTATGCTCAAAAGCTCAAAAGGTTTTGGACGGGTGACTCGGCCGTGTCAAATGACACGGCCGAGCAAATGACACGGCGTGTCAAATGACACGGCCGTGTCATACTTGACGAAATAAGCACAAACGGCTGGTAGATAGACCCGGCCGTGTCAATATGGCACGGGATAATGACACGGCCGTGTCGATTGACACGGCCGGGCTTGTGTCGGCTCGTTTTGTCACCGTTTTGACTCCGATCTCTCGTTTCCGCATTGCTTGATATGTATTGGGGTTGGAGACTTCGTTCTTGCTTGATTTATGTCCATGAAGTACCTATAAAATCAATAAAACGTACCCAAGCGTGATCGAGTCCAATAAACATAATACGAGTATAAACGACACGATTCTACACATTTTAGGATCTTAAAACCTAGAAAATTGATGTAAATATATGTGTAAAAATGAGTGTTATCAAAATCCCCAAACTTGAACGTTGATCGTCCCGAGCAATGCACTTTAAAATAACCACTCTTAAGGGAACTCGTCCCTCAACATACCTCACAGGATCATTTTGAAAATTTATCAATACGCCTCAAGAAATAAATAAGTCGAGTTCTATAAAGTATTCAAATCTCGGGGTGCTTCCTTAACATCATAGCTAATATTTGAATAATACGAACCTCGCGGTCAAGTGTATTCCCTCACTCTCAAGTGTATAAAGGGATAAGTAACGCTCAAAACTCATTCAATGAAATAAGAATCCCCATAGGCTTGCCAATCGTCTACATCTCTACCACTAGTTGTGCATGCAAATTTGGTGAATCAAAAAGGACTTTAATGGTTGTATTGTAGGCTTTTTGGTCGGGGTAGGATACATATGGCTTAAAGTGACTTGACTTGAGCAAATTAGAACATTATCTCCTCAATCACTTCGCTCAATTAGAAGCTCCATAATCCTTTAGGATTTTGTTTCTTCCAACCCCTTGATTTGAATATCATGGCACTAAGTAGTTTTGAAAGTGAAAATCACAACCTTATTCCTCTTTATTGCTTCATACATCTCATTTCTTTTGTGTCCACCATTTTTTTTTTTTTTTTATATTTATTTTTTTTTTTTTTTTTTGTGGTGGACAACATCATCATTAAATCGCACCAATGTTCTTTCAAATTTATTTTGACAAATCATTGCATTTCGAACCAACAATCTTCCCCGTCGCCTCCACATATCTTTTCATTCTTTTGCCAATTTGTTCTAAGTAGCTCAAGTATAGGGACAAAAGTTTATAATGGAACGGAAAGCTCATAATGTGGTTAACAAGAAATAGGCTTTAAGCTCAATCGGGCTAACTAGGGAAATAAAATTTTCGGGTTGGCCACAAGGTTTGAAAGGTTGTCAAATAAAAATTGCCTTAAATCATTTTCACTAATTTGCAAGCACTCTTGTAGTTTCGAATAAGATACCAGGGCAAGTTCTAGAGTCTTAAAACATGAATGGAACACTCGACAATGAAACTTGCATATTTAATGATGCACGAAGGCTCAAAAGCTCACAAGTTAGATTTGTTCATATTTCCAAGAGATTAGGCTATTTATTCAATTTCACACCCTTTTGATTATTGTACAATTTTTCCTCTTCAAATTATCCTCGATTTGTATATCAAAATAACAGAATAAATCCCGAGGCATCCAAGACAAGAGTTCATTCTTTCGAGTTTCATCAAAGTTCATCATTATCAAAACACACCAAGTTCGAAATAAAACACACCAAAATGAAACACACCAAAGTAAACAATTCAAACCAAAACATAAAATAAAATCCAAACACACCAAAAATATTCAAGCCAAAACAAAATCCAAACACACCGAAAAAAAATCAAGCCAAAACAAAAGTATTTCTTGACCCAATCTCTCCCCCCAAACTTGAATTAAAGATTATGCACACAAAAGGGGGTATAGTATTTAAACAACGAAAAACCTTGGGTCAAGATATACTTACAACCGATCTAATGACTTGGCGGAGGATAATGCCCTTGTTGGACATGCCAATCTTCCATTCGTTGTAAAATTGCTTGCATCGGCTAGTGTTTCACGGGTCTCCTCTCGGAAAGCCTCGAATTCTTCACGAGATACGGCACTTCTTGATTACGCTTGTCTTGACGACTCGGGCGATCTCTCCTTCTTTCTTCTTCCTCCCCGATTCTCTTTCTTCTTAGGTCCTCTTTCATACTCGAATTCCTCCTCCATTCTCTCCTCTCTCTCTTCTTCTCTCATCCTCTCGTTTTCATCCTCAAACTCCGTACGCCTAGGACGGACATTACGGCCAACATATCTTTCACTCGGGAAATTAATCCGGTGCCTCCGGGCGATTTGTGCGCTTAGTGGACATTTGCAAATTTCCTATGTCCCGAATACTAGAAATAGTTGTCGAGTTGTATTCGGGAGTAGGAAGTGATCACCGTCATTACGGAGAAAAATAACTCGGGAATCGTAGTCCAAGATATTCATCAACTTCATGACTTGGATTGATAGAAGCATATTTCCGGGAGGAGTTCGGTTTTGTAGAGGTACGTCAAGATGAAGTGCGATAGGGGTAATTAAACCCCTATCCAAATTTCCCCTCTCGGTTTAGTAGCAACGTCCTCGAAATGGTCCATAATAATAGCTCCGGTTGCGGGATTTGTTCCGTCGAGTATATGAGCTAGGACATAAAGTTCTCGCTGAGTTATCGGCCCGTTTCTTTCCGCCCAAAGATAGTGCTTGCGATGACTTTGTGTAAATAGCGGAGAATAGGATTACGAAGAGATGATCCTTTCGCCGATTTGGGAATGTAGGGACGTGCACCGCTCCCGGGTACTCAATCATTGTCCTCGGTAAGTCTCACACTCAAACCGATTGATTCGGTATTCTCCGTGTCTTCGAGCGTCATATATAGTATCCAGTCGCCCGGACCCAATTTTTCATTTTTGTTGTTGAGCCGAAATTCCAAGGCGGTCGGCTCATGCGTAATCGGGTCTCTCTTAACGGAGAGTGTGCTAAGGAATTCCAGTGTGAGACATCGGTAAGTGGGCCAATGTTGAGTCATTAGCGTCGTCCGGTGATACGTCCGAGTAGCCGCATAACATCTTCTTTTATCCCCATCGCGATCATACACTCATCATCGAGGCCATCGCGTGGGAGCATTTTTTCGACCCAATGTCTCCCATTGTGCTAAGCGGCTCGTGAGCTCAATCCCATACGTCTCGGGCGTCTCGACAGCCCCTTGAGTAGGTATTCTCTCTGGTTGTTCGATTTACATTGCGGGCCTTCCTCTTCCTCGTTGAGTTGCGCCTCGTCCTTGGGCATTTCCTCGTCCTCGTTGAGCATTTCCTCGTCCTCCGGCCATTTCCTACAAGAGAATTATCAATTATCACTTATTCACACAAGCTCCGAATCATTTTAATTAGATAATACACGTACCCCCATAATATGTGTTTTCTTCAAAATATCCCAACCACAAATTTCAACCCCAAATGTAAGTAAATTCCCAAACATGTAATGACATCAATCATATATATCCATCATGTATGATAATCCCCAACAAAATTTTCAACTCCATAAATTTCTCAAAATCTCAAAAAAATATAATCCATTCAAGAACCCTAAGTAGCTCAATAAATCATGTTTCACACAATTTGAATGTAAAGAATAATTAAACCTTCCAAAATCGTGAATCATACCTTGAAGTTGGAGTGAAAATTGAAAAAATTCAGAAAAATCGCGACCGAACCCGGTTGTATTCGTCCGTTTCTCTCCCTTGAAGCTTTAGGTTTGTGGGATAATGAAGAGCACTTTGTTTTTTTTTGTGAGATTTGACACTATTTTTGCTTGATTTTGCGGATTTGATGATAATCGGGACTAGGGTTTATGGATTGGGGAGGAGGAAAGTTTTGGGGAAGAAGATGAAGTGAATTGGCCGCATGGCGCCTTTTATACCTCTCGATCGACACGGCCCGTGTCAAATGACACGGCCCGTGTCATACCTGCTCCGTTTGTAAGCTTTTGCCGCTGTCCAACTGACCCGGCCGTGTCAAATGACACGGCCCGTGCCGTACTATACTAGAAAGTGAAAATTGACCTGTTTGCACGACCCGACCGTGTCAAATGACACGGCCCGTGCCATACCTTCTTGGATTCTTCAAATCGGCTGGCTAACGGACCCGACCGTGTCAAATGACACGGCCCGTGCATCTTACGCCAGAAAGTAAAAATTTATTTGGTTGCACGACCGTGTCATTTGACACGGCCCGTGCCATGCTGTCCTGGAAAATGCAGTTTTGTCCTCGGTGTGTTTTTCCTGCGATTTGAACACCAAAATTTGAACCGGTTAGTTATACAACAAAATGCGAAAAGAAAAAAAAAAATTTAAAACATGCAAATAAAATTTATTGGGTTGCCTCCCAACTAGCGCTAAGTTTAACGTCTTCAGCCGGACGTGAAAGTCTTTTATGGCTCGATTAAAGTTATTTCGGATACGGCTTCCTTTTGATAGGGATGATAGTAATGTTTGACTCGTTGACCGTTAACTTTAAATAGCTCTCCGTCTCTGCTCATGAGCTCGACTATTCCAGGTGGAAGTACTTTCTTAATCACGAATGGACCCGACCATCTTGATTTCAATTTTCAGGAACAATTTCGTGTTGAATTATAGAGAAGTACTTGTTGTCGGCATAAATTCACGTTTAATGATCATCTTATCATGCCATCTTTTAGACCTTTCTTTGTAAATTCGAGAATTTTCGTAGCATTCATCCGAATTCTTCCAATTCATTTAACTCTAGCAATCTTTTCTTTCCGGCCTCAAAATCTAAGTTTATTCTTTTCACCGCCCACATCGCTCTATGCTCCAATTCCAAAGGTAGGTGACATGATTTCCCAAAAATGAGTTGATAGGGCGATGTTCCCAAAGGAGTTTTATAGGCCGTACGATAAGCCCAAAGTGCATCATCGAGCTTGGATGACCAATCTTTCCGAGATGTATTCACCGTCTTTTCCAAGATTAACTTGATCTCTTTGTTGGCCGCTTGGCTTGTCCATTTGCTTGTGGATGATAGGCCAATGATTTTTTTGATCGGACCCCATATTTCGAAGAAGTTTATCCATGATTTTGTTGACAAAATGCGATCCCGATCACCGATTAATGCTCTTGGAGTTCGAATCGGCAAAAGATGTTCTTCTTTAAAAATTTCATTACTACTTGAGCATCATTTGTTGGAGAACAAATTGCCTCGACCCATCGAGATACGTACTCGACCGCTAGGAGAATGTACTTATTTCGAATGATGATGAGAATGGACCCATGAAGTCGATACCCCAAACGTCAAATAGTTCAACCTCAATTACGTTGGTTAGGGGCATCTCATGACGTCTTGAAATGTTTCCTACTCGTTGGCATCTATCGCATTGTTGAATAAAGAGATAGCAATCTTTGTATAGCGTCGGCCAATAAAATCCGCTTTGCAACACTTTTGCAGCTGTCCGTGTTGCTCGAACTGTCCTCCGGTTGGGGATGAATGACATTGTTGAAGAATTTCATCCCATTCCTCTTGTGGTACACATCTCCTCACGATCATGTCGGCACATCTCTTAAAAAGTAATGGATCATCCCACATATAGAACTTAATATCATGTAGGAATTTCTTCTTTTGGTAATGAGATAGATCCGGGGGTAGCACACCTGCGACCAAAAATTAACAATGTCGGCAAACCACGGAAATTTAGCTTCTACCATAAAGAGCCGCTCGTCAGGAAATTCTTCTTTAATCCCTTCGATCTCGGTTCCTCCTCCTTTTTGTACTCGGCGGGATAGGTGGTCGGCTACCACGTTTTCACATCCTTTCTGTCTCGGACTTCCACGTCAAATTCTTGTAAAAGAAGAATCCATCGAATTAGGCGAGGTTTAGAGTCTTTCTTCTCAAACAAGTATTTAATAGCTGCGTGATCCGTGTGTACTATCGTCTTTGTCCCAATTAAGTATGATCGGAATTTATCAAAAGCAAACACTACGGCAAGCATTTCCTTCTCCGTTGTTGTGTAATTTTGTTGGGCTCCGTCCAATGTTTTGCTTGCATAATAAATAGCCCGAAAGAGTTTTTCACGACGTTGTCCCAACACAAAGACCGACCGCATAATCACTTGCATCACACATGATCTCAAAAGGTTGAGACCAATCCGGTACCACGAGGATAGGAGCACTCACTAATGCCTTCTTTAGAGTCTCAAAGGCACGCAAACATTCGTTAGAAAGAATGAAAGAGGTGTCTTTTTCTAGCAATTTACTCAAAGGTTTAGTGGTTTTGAAAAGTCTTTTATGAATCTCCTATAAAAACCCGCGTGTCCAAGGAAGCTCCTAATTGCTTTTTCATTCTTTGGTGGGGGAAGTTTCTCAATGGCGACAATTTTCGCTCTATCAACCTCCAAACCGGCGGCGGACACTCGATGGCCTAGGACAATTCCTTCTTGTACCATAAAGTGGCATTTCTCCCAATTCAACACGAGATTAGTGTCTTCACATCGCTGCAAAACTAAAGTAAGATTATGCAAGCAATGATCAAATGAATTTCCAAACACCGAAAAATCATCCATGAAAACTTCCATTATATTTTCGATCAAACCGTGAAATATAGCCATCATACAACGTTGAAATGTGGTGGAGCATTACATAAACCAAACGGCATTCGACGATAAGCATAAATTCCATAAGGACATGTAAAGGCCGTTTTTCTTGATCTTAGGTGTTATATAGATTTGATTATATCACGAATATCCATCAAGAAAAGCAGAAAAATTCATGCCCGCCAATCTATCAAGCATTTGATCAATGAAGGGAAGAGGAAAATGGTCTTTGCGAGTAGCCGCATTTAAAGCCCTATAGTCTATACATACTCGCCATCCTGTAACTACTCTCATAGCAATTAATTCATCTTTTCGTCTTTGGTTACGGTCATCCCTCCCTTTTTTGACACCACTTGAGTAGGACTTACCCACTCACTATCGGAAATTGGATATATCATCCCGGCATCTAAAAGTTTTAATACTTCCTTTTTCACCACTTCTTTCATTATGGGATTAAGTCTCCGTTGATTTTGCACTTTAGGTTTAAAATTTTCTTCTAGCAAAATCCTATGCATGCATATGGAGGGACTAATCCCCTTCAAATCTGAGATAGACCACCCTATAGCCGACTTATGTGCCCTCAATACACGAAGCAATTTATCTAGTTGAGTGGATGAAAGTGAAGAGGATACAATTACGGATTGGATTTGTTATCATCCGAGAAATGCATACTTGAGGTGTTAGGGAGGGTTTTAAGGTCCAAGCTTGGTTGAGATGAATCCGATTGAGATGAAACGGACCCCAAATTTTGTCCATGTCATTGGACATGTTTGATTCGTCCGTCGCCTTGATTTGCAACTACTTCATGCTTCCTTTCGTCTAAATCATCGAGCGTATTGCTTTGCGTTTTCTGTAGAGAATTCAATTGTAAACGTAATCAAACAAGTCGAATCGTCAAACTCCAAAGTTGAATCACTAGAAAAACATGAATTCGTAAGGCGAACTCTAACGGATCCGACGATAATGAGTGTAGGATTTTTCTTTCCATACGAGCTTATATGGTCAATAACATTGCAATATTCCGTATTATCATGAAATTTCATAGCTTTGAAAATAGAAAATAGAACATGCTCGTCGTTAACACGTAGTGTTAATTCTCCCCTTTCAACATCAATAAGAGCCTTTCCGTTGCTAGAAATGGACGTCCAGGATAAGTGGTAAATCTCCGTCTTCTTCCATATCAAGGATAACAAAATCATTTGGAAAAATAAACTTGTCGACTTTTACAAGCACATCTTCAACAATCCCCTTGGGATGTGTTATGGATCGATCCGCTAATTGGAGCATAACCGTTGTGGTTTTCATTTCTCCGCCACCTAATTTCTGAAAATAGATAACGGCATGAGGTTAATCAAGCACCTAAATCACACAAAGCTTTATCGAATGATACGTTTCCAATAGTGCATGGGACGGTAAAGCTTAGGGATCCTTAAGCTTTTGAGGCAATTTGCGTTGGATAATAGCGCTACATTCTTGGTTAGTTTAACCGTCTCATGATCTTCCATCTTTCTTTTTCTTGACATCACATCCTTCAAGAACTTTGCGTAGTTAGGCATTTGTTCCAAAGCTTCGCAAAGGAATATTGATATTAATTTTCTTGAAGATGTCTAAAAATTTTGCGAATTGTGCATCTAACTTTTTCTTTTGAAACGTTGAGGGAAAGGTAGAGGCACGTTAGGAGTAGAGTTAGGAGATATTTTAAGCTTCTCAGCCCCCTTAGTTGTATCATGCTTCCCTTCTTCCTTTTCAATTTCGAATTGATCCTCCTTGACTTCCTCACTTGGCATCTTTGGCCCTTCATAATTTGTTCCACTTCTTAAGGTGATCGCTTGGCACGACTCTTTGGGATTCACTTCGGTATTGCTTGGAAATTGTCCCGTTGATGTTGACTCCCAACCACTTTAGCTAATTGTCGATTTGAGTTTGAGATTTTTCATTTGAGCTCCCATGGTGGTAGCTAGTTGAGTGACATGGCCTTCGATTTTGTCTAATTTCTCCTCGTCTCGACTAAATCGACTTTTCGTCTCCATCATGAAGGTAGCTAGAATATTCTCGAGATTCGACGTCGGTTTTGATTCTTCAATTATCTCCCCATTCGATACCTTGAATCCGGCCGGTGGTTGCAAAGCATTCTTTGGATTGGCATAGCTAAAATTTTCATGATTTCGATTTGAGGGATGGTAGAAGCCGGTGGTGGATTATTTCGGTAATTGTTGTAACTCCGATTATTAATGTAGTGTGCTTCTTCCAATGGATCGGATGGTAGTGAACTTGAACTTCCTTGAGAAACTCCTTGAATCACCTCCTTTTGTTAGAGCCCCCAATTGAGTTGTTAGCATCGTCATTTGTGCGGTTAATGCCTTTATGGGATCCGAATCGGATATCTCAGCCACCCTTCTAATATTTGATCTTTCCGTTGGCCATTGATAGCTATTCATAGCCATTTCTTCGATCAATCCATACGCTTCTTCAGCACTTCTTGCTAGCAATGCCCCTCCCGCGGAAGCATCAATAAAATTCCTTGTTTCCCCCATAAGACCATTGTAGAAGAAACACATTTGTTGGTCTTCGGGGAAACCATGTCGAGGGCATCGCCTTAGTAGATCTTTGAAACGTTCCCAAGCTTCATATAATGGTTCGGAATCCAATTGATGAAATTGAGTAATCTCACCCTTTAGCTTCATCGTCTTGTTTGGTGGGAAAAATTTGAACAAAAATTTTTCGCTCAATTCTTCCCATGTCTTTATACTTCCGGGAGCTAAGGTTCCAAGCCAATTTCTTGCTTTCTCCCTCAAAGAGAATGGAAACAATCGTAAGCGTATAGCATCATCCGAGACTCCGTTCATTTTGATAGTATCACATATTTGCATGAAATGAGTGAGATGTGCCAAATTGATTTTGTTGAACCATTGAAATTAAGGCCGGCTTCAACTCAAAATTATTAGCGTTGATGGGGACATGAGTGATTCCTCCAAAGTTTCGGTCGAGTTTCGGTCGGAATCCATCCCGAATTGATTGCACCCTAGTTGGTGGAATTTCCATCCTTCTGCCCTCGTTGTCTTGGATTATTGCATTCTCGTTTGCGTTGCCCCTTTCTACGTTGTCTCCTGCTCTCTCCATATCTTCAAAAAGATCCCTTCTTAGTTTCCTTGAGGTAGCACTTGTTCTTCGGGCAAATGCTTCTACTTCCGGGATGAAAGTTTCTAACGGTACTCGAGATGAACGAGTGTTCATGCACTCCCTGAGTAGAAATTGTATAAGAAAATGTCTAAAGTAAGACTAAAAACACTAATCGTAATATCAACACAAAAATTATTTTAGTCCCCGGCAGCGGCGCCAAAAACTTGTTCGCTATATTTTTTTAACCAATCCGCAAGTGCACGGAAAATATGTAGAAAGCGGCGAGCAAGGTCGTATTCCACAGAGACTAAATATTTTTATTGTGTTGAGTATTAGATTATAGTGTTCTCGACTTTATCTAGACGATCGAAAGGTAAAATGGACGATTAATGAAATAACATACAATAATCACAATAAATTAAAACGATTGAAAATATCCGAATGGAAGTGAATTGCAAGATTTTAGAAAGGTAGATTCCAAGGCTAGGTTTCCGTTGATTACTAAATTTAGTCGGGATTGGTTTCAAAAGGTTCTAAGTGCGTTTCTAAAATGACGATCACAACAATATTCTAAAGTCTCTCTCGAGATGCATTAAAATGTAGATTAAACAACCTATAACAACGTCTCCGTCTATTATAAATTCTCTAACTCCAAAGTGTTCATAAGATTAGATATCATCATAGTTCATCACCGATTTCTCAATCTCGTAATTTACTACGTCAAATACTCGAAACCTATTAATGCCCTCTTCTCTCGAATTATGAGCAATTAAGTTTAACATGTAAAAACATTGATCAAGTGTCTAAACATGAATCAAAACCAAGTATTTGATAAAGAAATCACACTAGATAAATATAATTATCAATCCCTCAAAATCATAGCAAATCAACGTACTCCCATGCGGAATCTAAAGAGTTTAGCCGGACATGGAATTGAAAGGAAGATAGATAATCATCATGTTCATGCTAATAAAAACAACAAAATGAAGAAAAGATAGGAAGAAGATAAAACTCGTGGTGTGTCTTGATCGATCCGGTTGAAACCTTCAAATGTTCTTGAAGTGTTCTTCAAGAATTTCTTCAAAACTTCTTCTTTTTGGAATGAAACTCCTTTGATTCTTTGTTATTCTCTCTCTCTAAACTCCCATATCTCAAAGATATCCCCTCTTACCCCATCAATCCCTTTTATAAAGATAAAGCATCCACCTTTTCCACCAAAATCTCTCAAAAATGTCAAAAGGAGATATTTCCACCGAAAAGTGACACGGCCCGTGTCAAATGACACGGCCCGTGTCATAGTATGCTCAAAAGCTCAAAAGCTGGCTGGACAGGTGACTCGACCGTGTCAAATGACACGGCCGAGCAAATGACACGACCGTGTCAAATGACACGGCCCGTGTCATACTTGACGAAATAAGCACAAACGGCCTGGTAGATAGACCCGACCGTGTCAATATGGCACGGCCGGGATAATGACACGGCCCGTGTCGATTGACACGGCCGGGCTTGTGTCGGCTCGTTTTGTCACCGTTTTGACTCCGATCTCTCGTTTCCGCATTGCTTGATATGTATTGGGGTTGGAGACTTCGTTCTTGCTTGATTTATGTCCATGAAGTACCTATAAAATCAATAAAACGTACCCAAGCGTGATCGAGTCCAATAAACATAATACGAGTATAAACGACACAGTTCTACACATTTTAGGATCTTAAAACCCAGAAAATTGATGTAAATATATGTGTAAAAATGAGTGTTATCATATGCCCCGAGAACAGTGAGTGTTCTTCGGGACGGTAGAAATAAAAGTTTGAGGGTTAGATGCCCTCCTTCTAGCGCCAATTGTTGCTACCCAAAATATTATCCGGAGATAGATATTGCTGGAATGGATGGGATAGCAAACAAATGCAAGAGCACTTCCGCGAGAAAGATAAATAACACAAGATTTGCCGGGGTTGTTAATCCCGGGCTTGAATGCTCTCGCGAGATATTATTAATACCAATATTCGGGGATACAAGTACTAATGTAAGAATACAATTACAATGAGTGTAAAGATTCTTGTTATCTTAGCTAGCGAGCGTGTAGATTGCCGGAAGAACCAGATTTGATGCTCTGTGAGTTCTTGTAACAAAGGAGATGAACAGTCGCGGCGGTGAGAGATCGACCGTCTCTCACGGCGAGTATTTAGCTGGATGCTTGGGCTTCTGGGCTTATGAATCCCTTGGAATCTGTCTAGTGGAGACTTGCTGCTTCTGCCGATCGTCTTCTGGACGAGGGATTTGGAGAGAGAAGTCCTGAGATGGATTCCGGTGAGATAGCCGGGAGCTTGATGATATGTGTGTTCTTCAGTATTTCCGTGAATGTATCGGAATGTGAGAGAATGAGAACTGTAGGTTAAGTGAATTCCCAACCTTTTTCCAGTAGGAGGAGGTTCTCTATTTATAGGGCTTGGATACGCCGGGCGATCGCCTTTTCTGCAATATAATAATCGGGCGATCGTCTTTTAGCACATGGGCTGTCCCTCAAAGTCTGCAGGAGTTCTTTGGCAATCAGTGCGGTCGATGGGAGCTTGCACGCGTCTGAGTTCCGACACGGGTGGTCCTACCGACAACTTTCGCGCATCTTTGGTAGGTGAGGTAGGTGGCAGGCTGTGGTCAAAGGTCTTGTCTGTCAGCTAAAGATCTTGTCTGCTACGAAGATCTTGTCAGCGCCTTTGGTGGATCTGCACGTGGGTGCTTTTCTAAGATCCAGTTCTTGATGGTTTTGACGGGTGATCGTCTCTGCTCGGGGCGTAGGTCGATTGCCCTTAGCCGGTCACTAGAGTAGATCGCCAGCTGCCAAAGGGCGATCGCCTTGGGAGTCGATCGCCAGACATCTGATAGTGGTCTGATATCTTCGACATGACGAGCTAGCCATAGTTTGACTGATGTTGACTTGGTCGCTCGGCTTTATAGTCGATCGCCTGTCGGGATGAATAAATCGTGACACAACACCGACGACTTAGAGTCGTCGGCTAAACCCTTATTTTGGTAGTGGATCCGGACCCGGTAAAATCGGGTCGGACCGGGCTGGCCCGGTTCTAGCCCGATTTTGTAAAAAAAAAAAATTTGGGCATATTAAGTGTCCTTTATTACATATAAAATGCTTTCTTCTTTACATACTCCCATAAAATACAATTATCAATCTTAATATCTTTATTTAGTCACCAAACTCCCAAGTTCAACAATATTTTAGTATAAATAAACTTAATTAGAATAATGTGCAATCATAATCGAGCCATTAATCATCATTATTTCATCACCACCGAGGGTAAATTACAATAAAAAATATTTTTTTATGTATTTTTATTTTTACCGGGTCGTTCCGGACTGGACCCAGATTTTTCCGATTTTTGACCCGGTCCGACCCGGAACCCGGATTTAGACAAAATGCAGATCGGGACCCAGACCTAATTAACAGGTCTGGTCCGCGTCCGGTCCGGGTCCGGTCCGGGTTCGAATAAAAACCGAGTCCGGACCATTTGTGCTCAGCCCTATTGTGGAGCATTGTGGGTTTAGTTAGTGGGCTAGTGCTGTTTTTATAAATTAGTTATTGCATTATTTTATTCTCTTTGTAAATGAGATCACCATCCATAATCTCTATTATGCAGAACTCTAAAAGCTAGTCGGAACTATCCGATTGGTCAGGTATGTGGTTCTTTTTGTAAATTTGTAAATAAAATTAAGTTATTTATTTGTGTAAATTAGAAATTTTTTGTTTCTCTGTAATTAATTTTTTGTAGTGTTTCTCATTTTGGAAAGTATCTTCTTTCTAAATTTTGTATATTTTTATTCCACTCCGGCAGTTATTAATGTAATTATTTCCTTCTAATCATACAATTAATTACTGTTATTTAATATATTTATACTTTTGTAATATTCATTTTGAATGAGTTCCTGTACATCATAGGCGGTTGTAGGTTATCAGCGATATTTTTGTGTTTATTGTTTATTAAATTATCACTTGATTATTAGATTAAACTAGATTAAAATTATAATTTTATTCTTGATATGATAAATTTAATATTAATAATTTCATAATTTTTAATTAAATATTTATAATTTCTAATTTACATTTATCGAGTTTTTTCAGATTTGATTAAGCTCGTTGTGAATCATTAGTCGATCTTGAGTTTGCTAAAACTCGACTGGAGCTCGACTAATACTATGCCGGTCAATCTTGAGCTTACAAATACTCGACTTGACTTGGCTCATTTGCACCCCTAACCACATATTACAAACTCAACATACAAATAAATGCTAATTCTAACATTTATTTCTTTATCTTTACATATTTCTCTCACTTGAAAATTTGGTAAATTGTGTCGTATTCCTTTTATATATCCGCATTGCTTAATTCCTACTTAGGGGTTGTTTACCAAACTTGTTTGTCTGGATAAATTATTATGCATCTGCTAAATTTATGCATGCAGGTAAATATATGCATGCGAGTAAATTGATGCTGTTGTTTACTTTTTCATCTGAATAAACTGTCTGAATAGCAGAAATGGCCGATTTACCCCTGAATATGAATTATAAATTGTTTTATAAATTGTTGTTTATTTTTTAAGCAATATAAATGATATAATCCAAAAATCAAAACATAAATTCATAAAGTACTTAAAAATCCAATTTCAAACACAAAAAAGTCAAGTTCAATCACAAAGTAGTCAAATTCAAACACAAAGTAGACAAATTTAAATATTATTGAAAAATCAAGTTTGACTCATCTTCTAGATATATATTATTTAAATTTAAACAAAATATTATACATAAATGATTCAATTGTGTATGTAAGTAATATATAAAATATTTAATACATATATAAATAATACGTATAGTTTAGAATATATATTTATATATAAAAATATATTTTAAATATATAAGAACATATATAATAAATATTATACATATGAATAAATATTAATATATAAGTAATATATAATATTTATTTATATATTCATAATATATATGATATTTTGTAGATACAAAAGTTTATTTATACAATAATATATAGTAAAAAATATTATATATAAATTAATAATGTATATTATTTATATATGAATAATATATATTACATTCATTTATATTAAGACCTAAATTTTTATATTGTATATATAAATGAGTATATATAATGGGAACATGAGATTCATTTTTTTGTCCTAAATTATTTATATTGTATATATATAAATGTGTGGTTTTCAATTAGGGGTAGGAGAGTCATTTTTTTGTCTTAATTGGGACAACACCCCTTTTCATGCTTAATGAATAAGCCATTTTCTGTCTTCCCGAATAAGCCATTAAGCCACAAGTAAATACCTCCAAACGTCTGAGCGAATAAGACATTTTACTCATTAAACTGATTAAGTCACAAGTAAACAGCCCCTTAGTCCTGTCCTGGAAAGGAAGAACCTGGAGTCGATAAATTGGTCTGCCGGACTTGTAAGTAGATTTTTTTTTTTTTAAATTTATGTTATTTTTAATGCATTTGTTAAATCATGTAATCAGATTATGCATGGTCTAAAATAGTTTTTATTTTTATAATTTTTGGGTTATCAGATGTCGGCATATGCTGCCTATGCAGTGTCAAGCTTTTTGTTCTATACACTTGCTCCTTTTGTTCTCAAGGTCAGTTTAATCTTCATTATCAATGCCCAAATGTAATAATATGCATGCAAATGGGGCATTAATCGTGCATTGCCTGAGATTTTTAGCTCTTTATTTTGGCAAAAATGTTTTGGAATATATATATATATATATATATATATATATGTATATGTGTGTGTGTGTGTGTGTTTGGTAAATTGTCCATATATTACCCTTACTTCTCTTTTTTTTTTTTTTGCCGAGGCGGAAATGAAGATGCCGAGATTGACTGTCACAAAGCCTTGATTGTTGTCTCGATGTCGAGAAATGTAACATAATATTTTCTTTTCAAATTATAAAAAAAAAAGTACAATTTGTTCCTTTGAAAATATCCTTGTGGAGTTGTCGGTTAGTGATGGGGAGGAGAGAATCTTGAAGATTGTAGCGTACAAGGTGGCGAAAAGAGAGGCTAAGAAGGCAGTGGCTAGGGCTAAATGTGAGGGTTACGAGGAGATGTACAAGCGCCTAGACACCAAAGAAGGAGCGAATGCTATTTTTAAACTAGCGAAAGCTAGGGAAAGAGGGCGCGCGACCTGGGTCCCGTTAAGTTTATTAAGGATGATTTGGGTCAAGTATTAGTGTACGATGTGGCTATTAAGGAGCGGTGGAATAGGTATTTTTTCGAACTTTTCAATGAGGCTAGAGGTAGTGTCACGGTGGTGCAAGGAGTTAGTCTATCTCCTGCTCGTTCGTTTAGTTCCTGTGGGAGCATCAGCAAGGAGGAAGTGAAGGGTGCCCTAATGAAAATGGGTAGAGCTAAGGCTGTAGGCCCGGATTAGATCCCTATTGAGGTGTGGCTTTGTCTGGGGGAAGTCGGAGTTCAGTGGCTAGCAGAGCTGTTCAACATCCTCCTCAAAGGCTCTAAGATGCCGACAGAGTGGAGGCATAGTTTTATCGTGCCTTTTTTCAAGAACAAAGGCGATGCTCAGAGTTGTAGTAATTATAGGGGTATTAAACTCCTCAGTCATACTATGAAACTTTGGGAAAGAGTGGTGGAATGCAGGGTTAGAAGAGAAGTGGAGATCTCAGAGAATCAATTTGGCTTCATGCCGGGGAGGTCCACGACTGAGGCCATTCATCTCGTCAGACGCCTTATGGAGAAGTTTAGAGAGCGGCGTAAGGACCTCCATATGGTGTTCATAGATCTAGAGAAGGCTTATGATAGCATTCCGCGCGATGTTATTTGGAGGAGCCTAGTAGAGAGGTGGGTGTCGTTGCCGTTCGTTAGGGCGATCCAAGACATGTACTCCCAAGCTAGGACGTGCGTTAGGACCCCAGTTGGTGACACCCAGTATTTTCCGGTTGAGATAGGGCTACACCAGGGGTCGGCGCTAAGTCCTCTTCTCTTCGCTCTAATCCTTGATGTCATTTCGCGAGGGATTCAAGATGGCATCCTGTGGTGCATGCTTTTTGCTGACGACATTGTGTTAGTGGCGGAGTCGAGGAGGGAGGTGAACTCGAAGTTGGAGCTTTGGAGGGCTAAGTTAGAATCCCAGGACTTGCGTGTGAGCCGGTCTAAGACCGAGTATCTCTGGTGTAACTTTAGTGGTGAGACCAACGAGGAAGATGTTGAGGTAATGATTGCGGATCAGATCGTACCCCGTACGGATAAGTTCAAGTATTTGGGTTCGATCATTCAGAAGGAAGGTGAGTGTGAAGTTGATGTCACGCATCGCATCAAGGCGGGGTGGCTAAGGTGGAGAGCAGCGACAGGGGTCCTGTGCGACAAGAAAGTCCCTCTAAAGTTGAAGGGTAAATTCTATAGAGCGGCAATCCGGCCTGCAATGTTGTTTGGCTCCGAATGTTGGGCGATGAAGAAGTCGCTTGAGACCAAGTTGGAAGTGGCTGAAATGAGAATGTTACGTTGGTCGTGTGGTCGCACAATGTTAGATAGAATTGCGAATGGGGTTTTCAGGAATGCGCTGGAAGTGGCGCCCATTTCAGCGAAAGTTAGGGAAGGGAGATTGAGATGGTTTGGCCACGTCCGCAGGAGGCAGGCATCTGCTCCGGTGAGGAGGGTCGAGAGTCTAATGGTTGTCGGGGAGAGGAGGAGAGGCAGACCGAGGAGGACGTGGGAGGAGCAACTGAGATTAGATTTGAAGGCCTTAAACCTTTCCGAGACCATGACTGTTGATAGGTGCGCTTGGAGGCGCCAGATCAGAGTTGTGGATTCTTTTGTAGGGAGCAGTGCTGTAGTTGAGAGCCTCAGAGTTGGGTTGTCTCGGTTAGCTTTGACCTAGAGCATTGCATTTTTACTTTTATTGTATATTTTATCCTATTGTCTTTGCGTGTTGGTGTATTTTTGACAGGGAACTGTGCGTAGAGCCAACCTCTCTTTTGTTAGAGCAGCGTCCATCGGGAGTGAAGTAGCCAAATTCCGTTTAGGTAAGTCCCATGTGGATCAAGCTATGGGCTCAGGTATGGTCTCTAGCTTTTTCGAATCATATGTTTTCCTTTGTATTTATCACACAAGATTCTGCTGTGCACTAAGCTGGAGGTCTTCACGGAAACAGCCTCCCTACCGTAATAAGTAGGGACATGGTCTGCGTACATCTTACCCTCCCCAGACCCTGCTCTCAGCGGGATATACTGAGTATGTTTGATTTCTTGTGGAGTTGTGGTTTATGTTGACGGATCTTTGTGCTTAAAGTGCGCTGGTGTGAACAGCTCGTAATTTTAAGACGAACCTAATTCCAACTTTTTTATGCCATCTCCGACCCTAAGAGTAGCCTAACATGGTATGAGGAGTTCGATTGATGAGGAGTGGCTAGAAACTGGGATCTAGGTCCATAGTAAAAATATGAGTTGTTCGGAACAACACTGCAAAACCCGTCAAGTTCACCAGTGTCTAAGGGACTGTTTACTTTTTTTCCATTAATACCTGAATAGATTAAGTTGTCTGAGTGGATTAATCTGTCTGATTTGAAAAAATATCCTGTTGTATCTTTCTTTTCTGAATGAACTATCTGAATGACAGAAATGACCATTTTACCCCTCAATATGAATTAAGTCCTTTTTGATAAAGGACAGATTGAGCATTTTAGTTTATATAATCAATTTAAATTATATGGCATAATATTTATTTTAATTTATATTATAATATATATTCATAAATTATATTATAATTTTCAGGTATATTTAAACAATCAGACAATATTTTATAAATATATTAAGTTATATTTAAATATATATATATAGTTATATTAATTTTTTAATAGTCAATATAAAAACATCAACTTAAATAATATAACATAATATATATTTTAATTTATATTATAATATATATTCATAAATCATATTATAATTTTCAGATATATTTAAATAATTTGACAATATTTTTATAAATACATTAAGTTATATTTTAATATATATAGTTATATTAATTTTTTAATAGTCAATATAAAAATCAATTTAAATAATATAACATAATATATATTTTAATTTATATTATAATATATATTCATAAATTATATTATAATTTTCTGATATATTTAAATAATTAGACAAGCCGCTATGACTCCAGTATCCCTTTACCAATTTTATAAATATATTAAGTTATATTTTAATATATAGTTATATTATTTTTTTAATAGTCAATATAAAAAAAATCAATTTATATAATATAAAATAATATATATTTTAATTTATATTATAATATATATTCATAAATCATATTATAATTTTTAGGTATATGTAATAATCAGACTATATTTTTATAAATATATTAAGTTTTATTTTATTATATATAGTTATATTAATTTTTTTAATAGACAATATAAAAAAAATCAATTTATATAATATAAAATAATATATATTTTAATTTATAATATAATATATTTATATTCATAAATTATATTATAATTTTCAGGTATATTTAAATAATGAGACAATATTTTTATAAATATATTAAGTTATATTTTATTATATATAGTTATATTAATTTTTTTAATAGTCAATATAAAAAAATCAATTTATATAATATAAAATAATATATATTTTAATTTATAATATAATATATTTATATTCATAAATTATATTATAATTTTCAGGTATATTTAAATAATCAGACAATATTTTTATAAATATATTAAGTTATATTTTAATATATAGTTATATTAATTTTTTTATCAATAAATAGCTTATATTTTATGAATTTTAAATGTATAATATTAATATATATTTTAAATTTATATTATATATACTCAATTATAATTAAGATTATATGATAATTTATACTATATATACTCAATTCTTTTATTCTTAATGGTAAGGACACCCCAAAAGTTGCTTAATGAAAAAGACATTATTAAGATCATTAAGTAGAAAGTAAACAATAAAATATACCGATCGACAGTTCGACAAGATTAAGGACAAGAAAAAGTAAAAAGTAAGTCACAGGAAGGTTTTACACTGATACATACGATAAAGTGGACCCGGCCAAATCCAAGTCAAATCCACGAGTTGCTTTTAAATATTAATATTACATTTAATATACGAATCGCGATTTCATAAGATTTTTACAAATGTGGATTATTTCATTAGGACTAAGAATTTTAGAATTTCGGGGATTTATTAGTAATACAAAAACTCAAGTAGATAATATTTTGATATTAGAATAAAAATATTCATCGATAAATGCTAATTTAATTGATCGACTTTAAGTAATAATAGATTCAGAAATGATTCACAATTTTATAGGATTTTTTCTCGGTTATTTCTATTTTAAACCAAATTTAAAATAGACATAGTAAACAAAACTATCATAAGTATAATTATTGATTGAATATAATTCTATTTTTGCTCTCATCTTGAAAGTAGATATTTTTATTTAAATAGTTAAATACATAAAACTATTGGCTGTTAATATAGAAAATAAGTCCTAACTTAATTTATTGCTTTTAAGTACAATTAAAATAGTCTCTTCATATATAATTCCACCCCAATAATTGCTGCCGTTTACAAACTGATGTTTCTCTCCCCAAAATACCCTTCTGCAATCTCTTTGCTAAAACCAAAAATTAATAAATGAAAATATGAAACTATGATAATAAAAATTAATAAATGAGACAGCTGTTTCGCCTTACAGAACCTCCAAATACGGCCCGCCCATCTTTTGAAGTTAGGTATAATTATAATTTTTAAATCTTTTTTATGTATTTTATTATATTATTTTATATTATATATTTAAATAAGTGACATAAATCTCCCTTCCACATTAAATTAAGGGGGATAAGTTTTATATAGTATAGATATAAATATTTGGATTTATGGATACTGATGATAAATATTCATTTGATTATTAATTAATACATTGATATAGTATTGATTTAAGTGATTATTAAATTATAATATTGATTTATATATTGATTATTGTAATTTAAGTATTAAACATCATGTTTAGATGTTTATGATGTTCCCAAATTAATAAATTAATTAAGATAATATAGAATGATGTTATCATAATTAATGAGGGATTGAATAAAGTATATCGTAGTTATATCGCAGTAATAATTTACTGATAGCGGAATACCAATACTTTGTGAAGGTGTGGAAATCGAACTTTGGAAACTTTAATGGATCTGCTTTACCGACCCAGCCATTTGAGGCAAGTTTTGGTGTTTATGTGATTTATATTATGTATCAATGATATATATATATATATATATATATATATATATATATATATATATATATATATATATATATATATATATATATATATATATATATATATTCGGAAGAAATGAGAATGAATTTGGGCCCCTGAATATTGTAGATCAATGGTCCATCTATTTTCGATTGTGCAAAATATTTTACCGATTTGTGCAATGATTTATTTATACATAAATATTATTGCACAAAGTGTATTCAGTTGTCGCACAAAATATATTCAGTTATTGCACAAAATGTATCCAGTTGTTACACTATGATAATGTTGCAGAGAATGTATAAAGTTGTTGCACAATGTTGTGCAACAACATTATTGATTTTGTGCCAAATAATTATATATTTTGTGCAACTTTTGTAATATTTCGCACATTCTCACGAAAAAATATCTTCTCACGGTAACCAACCTATATATATATATATATGGGTGAGTTCTGTTGAGAATAAATTTTTAATTAAGAAATAAGAATACATCCATACTATTGAACTAACTAATTTTAATGATCCAAATTAAATGCATGAAATGAGGAAAAAATATTTCCACATATTTATGATGAGTTTACCAAATGAGGAATTAATCATTAATTAAGAAACAATTCAAATATTCATACAATTCAGACCATCCATCACATGCAATCAAGGGTTGAGATATATTCTTATTTCTCAAAATAAATCTCATTCTTATTTGATCCATTTCCTATATATATATATATATATATATATATATATATATATATATATATTGTTCCGGGAATTATTATTCCCGTGATGTGTCTTACCTAATACTGGTTGTAGATACATAGATGGAAGGTTCTAGATCCTTCTAGAGGTAGTAGGATCCTATTAGATGTCTTACCTTATCTAAGAATTCTATGTATGGAAGGACTCTCATTGTAATGCCTATATAAAGGCCTCTCTATCAGTGTTATGAATGCAATTGATTGACTCTATTTACAGGCTTTTTAATTTCTCCTGAAACACGTTATCAGCACGTAGTCCCCAACTGGGCAAGAAATTTTTTTCTCTCCCGATTTTTTTTCTGAAAATAAAAAAAAAAACGAAAAAAAATTTGAATTTTTCGGCAGAAACCCTAATTTCCGGTCATCTTCTCCACAGTCCCGCCGCCACCCCAACCCGCCGCGAAGCAACCCGTCTCATGCCCGACGCGCCGCTGGAAAACCTTCTCTCAGTCTCGACCGGTCATCTCCTTCCCCGTCGCGAACCACCGTCTCCTGCCCGACCCGCCGCTGGAGTTGGCCCAAGACAGCGACGCAAGCGTCACGGACGATGACCTCGACGAGCTTCGCGGCTGCTTGGACTTGGGATTCCAATTCGATTCGCCGGATTTGGATCCGAAACTCTCGTCAACTTTCCCCGCGCTCGAGTTTTACCACGCCGTGAACCAGCAGTACGGTAGTGCTCTATCCCGATCGGTGTGGTTTTCTGATTGCGATTCAGCTGCTTCATCTGCTGAGAGCCCTAGGTCGATTATTGACCCAGCCTCGACCCGGTTATTGACCCAGACCTGACCCGGTTGCTGACCCGACCCGACCCGCTCGGCGATCCGTTTGGTCGTTTTCGTCCGGTATTTGTTGCCTAAAGTCTGCGACCGATCGATCAAAGCACCGCCGGATTGTCTTATGGTTTTATGCACGTGATATTTACTGTTTGAAAACCTAGTGCAATCGAGACAAAACCTATCAAAATCGAAAAAAAAACGAGAGACGAGAATTTCCGCGCGTAAATTTTCTGCACAGCATCGGATTCGTTAACCGTCGGATCGGTGTGAAATTTTGACAGCAACTTCCCAACACAAATATCTGTATATTCAACGGTGAAGATCAAATTCCAAGTAGTATTGCTTACTGAATCTGTGAAGTAGATTTTTATAAGAAAATTTGGAGATCCGACCTCATCCAATACCGAGCTGCTGCATCACCGTGCTCGAGTCCTTTTTCGGCCGAATTATCGAGCCCAGTAGCCCTATCCGGGCATTTCTCAACTCTTCATTTTTTCCTATTTAATGATTCATTTGTTCATTAATTTGTACACTTATATTTATATTTTACGTGCATATAGGAAAACATGTTGCTCATGATGATGTGCAAAATATAGAGAGAAGCCATATTTATTATCCTATTCAAGGATCAAAGTAAATATGGAACCAAGTACCACGAAAATATTGCTCATATGGAGAGAAGCTCCCGTTCAAGGATCAAAGCAAATATGGAACCAAGTACCCGTAAGATTTTATTAAAGTTTCCGTTTTTTTTAATTTCTCTCTTTTGGGAATTTTTTTTTGGGAATTGGGGAATTGGGTTCTTTATCTCCCACGCTACTTTGCGGTGGATGAGACTATGAGAGGTGGTATCACTCTCGTATGTCGAAGTAAACTGTGTGACGGTCCTGGGGGAGTCACGGATAATTGTTGAAAGTCGATATTTGTGGTTGTTGCATACACCACGTTTTGGGTGCGATTTGACGTCGCCGTTTTGTCGATTTTAAACCAACAATTGAATAAAATGAATATTGTCGGTAACGGTAAAGTTATGACTTGTTCATGATTAGTCACGGAATTGTGACGTACAAATGGGACAAACATCGATTGCGACGGATATGTCGTGGTTAAAATCGATTTGTGACGGATTTGTCACGATGAATTGAGCGACCACCACGTTGGTCTTGACCCAATCCCATACTTGAAAAACTCCATCTTTCATCCTATTAAAATAAAATATTGCATGTGGGTGTAGTCATGCACCGTCTCCTTGCAATGTGATATATGAAAGAATGTACGAGTAATTCTCATGAATTTTAACATGTAAAGCAATGGCATATTGCGGTAAATACATGAATTCATTGACCTCGATTATAGTTCGTATGACTATAGGTCCGAATACTTTTCCGAGTATTTGTAAAGGCATGTGCCTTATACATTTGACTATGTTTAGTCGATCTTATTGGATGGTCAAGACAAGTTGGTTATGGTATATTCATTATGTCTCATGGTTCAAAATGCTTAATATTGATGCACCGTGTTGCATCCATATAACATGGCTATTATGACGTATACTTGCAAATTGAGAATTAAAATACTTGTTGATTTGATGCACTTTGGTGGATTTTATCTACACTTTGATCATGACTAGGCGCATCCTCCTTGGTATTTGTTTATGCTTTGAAAGTTCAAACGGAATCAGTGGTTTTTAAACAGTCTTAGCTGTACCGACATTTCTACTTTCTCTGCAAGTCTACCAAGTTGGAGTTACCGAAAGGATCATCAGTCGAGATAAGAAATTAAACACCCTGCTGCGTTTAAACGCACCTATGGCTGTCATTGCCATATTTTTGCATCAACACTTACGCCATTGGATATGGTCTCAACCTTGTTTTCTCACTAAACTTGGGAAATACTAAAGCAGCCAATTAAAACATGAACTGTGATATGAGTTTAATGATCCGTGTGGTGCACAATATATGGATAGAATGCGGAAGTCTAGTTTCCAGAACATCTGACCGTTCGTCCATAGCCTTCCTAATAAGGGAGTTATCGCTGTTTTAGTGAACAAAGGTCAAGCTGCGTGGAAATTTATTTCCAGCGATTGTGCTAACTTTTGTCCCAACCAACTTGGTTCCCATCTTAAATTTGCAAGTGATCTTATGATACATATTTTTCAACCTCTTTTTGGCCGAATTTGCCATAGATGATACAGTTTTTGGTATGCGTTGTACGCTAAAATATCACCTTTCAAATGTTGAAAAACAGTTTCCTTGGGGAAGCCCAAAATACGCACCCTTATAAGAATGTCGAGCGTGTGCATGGTAGTGTTACACCATACTTGTGTCGTAATTTTGCCCCTTAGGCATATAACCTTGCCATGTTATGCACTCAATATGACAGATCATTTTGATCGTATCTGGTATAAAATCTCTATGTTGTTAGAGTGTTCGCTATGCTTATATTTGTAAAATTTTGCAAGCGAAATTGAGTGCGTATTAAGCTATTTTCAAGGAACACGATATTTTTGGATTTTGGTTTATAAATCCATTGTGAGTATGATGAATAGATCATCACAATCAATGAGCGGTATAATGCTTAAGTTGTTGAATACCGAATGTCGTTTTCTAGTCACATATGTGTAATATCCGCAATTTTCGATTTTCGGTAAATTTCTTTTTTCGGCCGGAGTCCGTTTTGACGACTCGCTCATGACCGTTTCGTCATTTCGAGAATGATTAATTCTGCACTTTTTGTCATCCGAGTTCGTTTCGGTATCGTTTTGTTGAGTTCCGAGCTTTTTAGCGACTTTTCCGCACTTGAGTTCGATTCTTGCGAATCTCGTCCGAAACTATTGTTTCGAATTTCTCGTAAGTTCATTTAATGTTATTATTCATGTTGCAAGCTTTGGTTTGGTGTTTCGATCGCGTATCGTGATTTTCGGACGTTTTGGGCCATTTTCGTAATTTCCCAAAGTTTTGGGTAATTACTTCCGTTGTTGAATTCCGAGCCTTCGGGTGGTCGGAATTGTGTGTTCTCTTAGCTCTTAGATTCGTCTTTGCGAGTACGTCGTAACCGTATCATCGATTTGTATTCAGGTTCGGGTTTGGGGGTCGTTCGGGCCGTCGGAGTTGGCCCCAGCCGAGTCATGGCCGGGCAATCTGGGCCAGGCCGGCCGAGTCACGGCCGGTAGTGCTCGGCAGCTTCGGCCGAGTCACGGTCGCGGTGATCGGCAGCTTCCGGCCGAGCAGGCCGCACGTAGGGCCGCGGCACACTCTGTGGCATTTTTCGGCCAACCCGACGGTGCCGCGGCTGCGCCGGCCGAGCCAGCGGCACCGCCGACCACCGGGAGCCATTTTTGGGCTGTGCCGCGGCACACTCGGCTGGGCGCGGCACACCGTGCGGCTATTTATGGTCCCGCACACGGGTTTTGGCCATTTTTCTCCTTCTTCTCATTTCCTTCCGCGGTGAGGTGATACCACCATGGATCCATGTTGTTTGACAACAAATCCATGAAGTTATTGAGTTCATATCATCAATCAATCATCCGTTATCATCCTTTGATCCGAATCAAGGTAATCTTCCTTAGAACCCTAATTTCGTGAATTTGGGGGTTTTTGCGTTTTTGTCCGATTCGTTCCGTATTATTGGTTAATTCATGATGGATATGATTAATCTTAGTAGTATTCTTGTGTTTAACATCATTTAATCCATTGTTCTTCGTCGAATCGAAGTATACTTCTTGATTTCCTTCAAATTGACTTTTTGGGGGATTTGTCCTTGATCTTGTTTTTCATCCGTTTTTGATGGATCGATTATGGTTAAATGATGTTGTTAAACATATTCTATGGATTGTATATCCATATTTCAACTTGGAATTCCGTTTTCGGGTTTTGACGGAACAAATCGTGTTCTTGGCCGTTTTGGGGGAAACACTTGAACGTTCGTCATTTGTTCTTTGAATTCAACGGCTTTGAGTCGTGTTATGGAATTCATTTCATTGTTGTTCTTGTCCTTTATAGTTTATGACCGCGAGTTGGCGATCGGTGGAGTCGGTGGGTTCGTAGTCGGTTCGTGTCAACCTACTTCGGTCGATTCTCCGTGTTGCGATTATTCGAGGCAAGTATCTTGCCCATACATTTCATATTTCGTCGGCATAATTATTGATAAATGATTTTATGCGAAAACCAATGTTTTAATGAACGTTAAAAAGGATCGGTATGTCCTCGATAAATATTGTCTTTCAACGATAATTCGAATACTTCGTGAATGGATATGTTCTCGGAATATGTGTGTTAGTTTAAATGCGTTGAGAGACGTTATAATCGCATTGAGTGAATATAATAGACCATAATTGTTTGCCGAGGATTGGGTATTGAATTGTATGTTTGTTCGGTGGGTATTCGACATGATGTGATGTTAGTCGTTACTCCTTTGAAAGGGGGTTGTGATGCTTAATGTTGCTTGTCTTGATAATCGACTATTGTTGTGTGCTTGTTGTATGTGATGTGCCTCCGGGTAGGATTGTTGAATCTCCGGGATCCATACTTGCTAGTATGGGTCGGGCGAAACCGTAGGGTTATCCAATACGGGTATGTCTTGCGGGGACTCTGAGGTTCGGGGCTTGCTAGCCCGATGCCGGGATAACTTGTGGGGTTATCATCGGGTATGTCTTGCGGGGACTCCGAGGTTCGTGGCTTGTTAGCGCGATGCCGGGATAACTTATGGTTGTGGTTTGGTTGTGATATTCGTGTCGTGGAGACATGTGATTTGATATGTTTTTCCTATTGGGTTATTCACTCGGGTTTGTTCTTCGGGAGCATATGAGGTTCGTGGCTTGTTAGCACGGGACACGAATAATCCTTAGGAATATGTGATTTGTGATTTGGGTCACGGACCCCGTATTTTGTGAAATGGGTTGTGGACCCTGCGTATTGTTACCGAAACTTGAATTTTGGAAAATGACTTTTGGGCTGTGTCCCTAAATGTTTTCGAAAGGTTTTAGAATTCTTATATCCCAAATGTTTTCTAAACTCCCGAGATCGTCAGATGTTTTGTAATGTGGACATTGGGTTATTTCCTACCTTTCACGTTTTGAATGATTTGATCAAGTGAATTTTCTCGGGAAGTATATTCGCGATTATTACATTTTGTGGAGTATGATATGTATGGCTTGTTTTCGTATTTATACTTGCACTAGCAAAACAGTGGAGTTTGCTAACCCCGAGTATTCGGGGTGGATGTCTATTTTGCATTCGGGTTTTGGAGCATAGCACAGGTCGGCACGAAGGATGATGAAAGATGAACGATACTAATCACACGAGGATCCGTTGATGTCGTATTGGTCTAGTTGTATTTTCTTTTCCGCCGCAAGATCTTTTCCCGTTGTACGGGAGTTTATTGTATTTTGACCCCTGCGTGGGTATATGTTGTAATTGAGCTGTTTATTTTTATTGAAAGACCAAATCGGTCTACTGAGTCATTTAACCTTGAAGGCATTGTCGAGATGTTAAATGTTGTTACCAGCCTGGTAGATCTTCGAGGAGAGGGTCTACGGCGTGTAATATCCCTGAGTGGATTGGGGGTGTTACATAAATGGTATCGGAGCTTAGGTTGAGGAAACCTAGGCTGTCGGGTCGAGTTATGTGTTGTTGAGTCTTGTATTGTCAGATTTTGTCTGACTGAGTCGTGTCGCGACGCGTCGTTTGAGTTTGTTGGTCGTGATTAGTATCGTGGGGCGATCATCATCTTCGTGCGACCTGTGGAAGTAAGTCTCCCTTCTTTGTGTTGTGCCTCGTGTGACACGAGTTATTTTTTATAATTATTTGTTAAGAGACGGAATCCTTATGTGGATTTTGATTTCACGATATGTATTTAGTCGACTCTCGTATTTGATTTATACGAGGAGTGTCGTCGCTTGTGATGTCTTTTTATTGTTGTTTTTGTCCGTTGCTGATGATTTTCGAATCGATTTGTACGTCTTACAAGTTCTCTTGTGGAGGCTTTGTGCTTATACGCGTTCGACTTGTTCACTAGCCAGTGCGGGAGGGTTTTTAGAGGCCTCGAATGGGGTCATTGGTTTGTTCTAAATGTGGTATTTTTTTTTTTTTCGTTTATTTCCATTTAAAGACATGTGATGTCTTGGTTTTAACCGTTTTGATGCGTGTACTAGGAGTTGTTTTAGTGAACGTCGATATGTGTGAGTTTTGGGCATTCTAGCCTATTGGATTTTTGAAAACCTTGAGTATCTTAGAAAATTAAATTTCGAGACGTACTTTTAAAACGAATTATTTTCTTGCGGTGTTTTCGAGGTGCTTTCTCGTGCCGCAATATATTTTAAAAAAAAAAAATTCCAATTGAGGACCAAAAGTATTTTGAGATATTTTCGATGTTTAGAAACACTTATACTTAAACCCGAGGGTCGAATATTTCTGAAAGTCTTTCGCTAAAAGAAGATGTCCTCATTTTTACCAAGTGCATGATGGTTTTCAAAGTCTCAATAACAATGTTTCACGTTTGTACTTTTTGAAAGGTGATACTCAAGATCAACCGGTGTTCTTCTAAATTATTTTCAAAATGACGTTTTCATTTTTAAAACCTATCCATTCCCGTTTGAGGGCTGGGTATGTATGTATGATGTTCGCGTTGTCATTTTGATGTTTGCTCCCGAGTATGACCGAATTGGCGGTGTGAGCGTTGAGTCGTTTTCCACACATTTGTTGTGTTAGCCCCTTGTGAGAGGCGGGATGTTGGTGTTGAATATTGTCGCCCCGTGGTGATTTCTGCGTTGTCGCGCATGTGCGATCTGTTAGAGCTTGGGTTGGTATGGCCGTGTGCATCGATGATCGTTCCGTTATGTGTCGGTTGTTTAATGTCTTGTTACCTTGCTCCTGTTCTTGTGAGTTTCGTGGATGAGGTCGGAGGTAATACCCGTACTATTTTGACTTCTGTATTTTCTCTTTCTCCATTCTTTCGACTCGCTCGTATTCGTTGATACTTTCTGAACTTGTTCTGTATTTCGGTTTCATCGTCCGAACGAACTGTGATCTTGTTGTGGGTTGATCTGGTTATCGCTGTGATTTTTTCGAGTTCGGTTCGATTCTTGTGAACCTTGTTCGGAAGTGACATCATATGGATCTATTAGTTCCTTTATTCGAAGTGGATCGGATTTGGAACTCCTGTGTTTTCGACTTTGTCGACTCATTATGTTTGTTGGCATTTCTGAGCTTGTCCTGCCCCTTGCTTTTGTTGATCGAACAAGTGTGGTATTGTTTCAGAATAACTCGTTTGTCGTTGTGACTTTTCAATCGCTATTCCCATTCCGGTGGATCTTATGGGAATGCATGTCTCTTAGTTCCCACCAGATCATCCTGGGAGTTGTTGTTTGAATTTTATTATCCTTCGTGGTTCGGACATGATTGTTCGATTTTTGTTGTCTCGGTCGTTTGTTTGTTCGGTTTTTGTCCTCGTTTCGTGATTGTTGAGCATTCAGGCTCCTTCCTAATTTCTTTAAGTTCGGGAAATTAGTCTCGTTTTCGATCTTCCAACCCTTGGGCGGTGGAATTCCGTATTTGTTCAGCGATTGGCTTGCGTTTTGATTGATGTACCGTTGGGTCGGTCAATCATATTGATTTTCGTTCGTTGTGTTTTGTGATTTTTCGGATAATTGACTTGACTATATTATCCGTTTGATGACGCTTGTCATTTGTTGGTTTTATTATATTCCTAACGGCAACGTTGTGTTGGTCGTCGCGGAGTGTGTTTTCACGCCGTATGTCTCCTTGCGTTTCTTGCAGCGTTTCGCCGTCGGGTGCGAGTTTTCGGTTTTTGCGTATCTCGTCGAGTTCTCCTGGCAGGGGATATTGCTTCTCCCTACTTATTTTAAGTTTCGGGACGAAACTTCTTTTAAGGAGGGTAGAATGTAATATCCGCAATTTTCGATTTTCGGTAAATTTCTTTTTTCGGCCGGAGTCCGTTTTGACGACTCGCTCATGACCGTTTCGTCATTTCGAGAATGATTAATTCTGCACTTTTTGTCATCCGAGTTCGTTTCGGTATCGTTTTGTTGAGTTCCGAGCTTTTTAGCGACTTTTCCGCACTTGAGTTCGATTCTTGCGAATCTCGTCCGAAACTATTGTTTCGAGTTTCTCGTAAGTTCATTTAATGTTATTATTCATGTTGCAAGCTTTGGTTTGGTGTTTCGATCGCGTATCGTGATTTTCGGACGTTTTGGGCCATTTTCGTAATTTCCCAAAGTTTTGGGTAATTACTTCCGTTGTTGAATTCCGAGCCTTCGGGTGGTCGGAATTGTGTGTTCACTTAGCTCTTAGATTCGTCTTTGCGAGTACGTCGTAACCGTATCATCGATTCGTATTCAGGTTCGGGTTTCGGGGTCGTTCGGGCCGTCGGAGTTGGCCCCGGCCGAGTCATGGCCGGCAATGCAGGCCCAGGCCGGATCGCCGAGTCACGGCCGGTAGTGCTCGCGGCTCGCCGAGTCACGGTCGGCGGTGATCGGCGGCTTCCGGCCGAAAGCGAGCCGCACCGTAGGGCCGCGACACATCTTTGGCGGGACGCGGCACACTCTGTGGCATTTTTCGACCCGACCGTATCTGGATGCGCGGCACACGCCGGTGAGCCGCGGCACACCGCCGACCACCGGGAGCCATTTTGGGCTCGTGCGGCACACCAGGGCCGCGGCCAGGCACCTTTGTTCTATTTATGGTCCTGCACACGGGTTTTTGGCCATTTTTCTCCTTCTTCTCATTTCCTTCCGCGGCTGAGGGTGATACCACCATGGAGCCATGTTGTTTGACAACAAATCCATGAAGTTATTGAGTTCATATCTGTTGTGTTAAGAATTAACACCTTCCGACCGGCGATCGCCTCGGAGGTCGGCGACCGAGTCACTGCCGATCGTCCAAGGCAGGTCTGCCGATCAGCGACTAGGCGACCGAGCCTTAACCCAGCGCCAAGCTATATCGGCCGACCCGAAGGTCCCAGGACAAGTCCCGGTGCCGAGCGATCGACCTCAGATACGATCGCCTCTCGGTACTCGGCGACCGACTCCTGGCGATCGACTAGCGGACGATCCTCTCTCGGCATCTGCCGATCGACCCTTGGTGACCGACCTCTCTCGGCATCTGCCGACCGACCCTTGGTGACCGACCAATGCCGACCTTCAGTGACTGGCCGAGAACGATCCTCGGTGTCCAGCTAGAGACGACCGCATCATGACGATCTGGGCCGATGGCCATCCAGTCGGCCAAGGCCGAGCCACAGGACAGCACCCACGTGCAGATCCGCAAAAGGCGCTGACAAACCTGTCACCTACCTCACCTACCAACAGGGCCGCAGACCTGCAAAAGGAGCCGTCGGACAAGACTGGTGACCACAGCCTGTCACCCACCTTGCCTACTGACACAGTCCGCCGAAAGTAACAAAGTGGGACCTCCTGTGACAGTACTTCCGGACGCGTGCTGGCTCCTCATTGGACCGCACAGCTGGCTACCAGCTATAGCCTTAGACTTTTGGCAGACAGCCCATGTGACCTTTAGGACGATCGCCCCATTACATTAATGGCCGAAAGGCGATCGCCCACTAGGGAACAAGGCACCTCAACCCCTATATAAAGAAGGCAACCTGCACTTGGATTCTCCCTCTGGCATTCTCGCATTTCACACCATACAGAAGCAAAATACACAGCACTTGGCTAATCTCCAACTCTTGGCAACAGCTATCATTCGGTCTTACTTCTCGGCTATCTCATCCAGATTATCGGCGGGGACGAAGAACACCAAGCTTCGCTCAAGAGCCGGATTAACAGAGTCTTTTTACACTCATTGTATTTAGATTTCTCTCATTAATACTTGTATCCACGAATATTTGTATTAATAACATCTCGCGAGAGCATTCAAGCCCGGGCCTAACAAACCCGGCAAATCTTGTATTATTTATCTTCTCTCGGAAGTGCTCCCGCAATTGTTGTTTGTTGTCCGTCTCCAGCAGTATTTAATCTTCGGATAGATATTTTGGGCAACAACAATTTGGCGCTAGAGGAAGGGGGGCTCCAACCCTCGAATTTTTATACCTACCGTCCCGAAGAACACTCACTGTTCTCGGGGCAGATACTTGAAGTGACACTCACTGCACTTCAAAGAAATCCTTCAGAAATCATGTCTTCCACCTCCGCGTCGAAGAAAGCCGCTGACCAGCCGGCCAGACCCCCTGTTCCGTCCCAGTCCGAGCCACAGCCGATGGTGGAGGGTAGACGCCGCGGTCAGAGATGCTCGATCCCTTCCCTGGACGGCGGCCCAAGCCACTCGCTCGATCGGTTCCGAACCAAGGAACAGATCGAAGGGGCCCTGGCCGTCCTGCAGGAGCGACGGAGTGCTCTCGACGCGCCTCCTGCTATCAACCCCTCGGCCGTTCGCCGGAAGTCCAAACGGAAGCTCAAGGCATCGCTGGCCGAGCGGTCGTCAGGAGGCTCCCGTCCGCAAGAAGAGGCGCTCGCCAGCCGGGGCACCTCTGTCTTCGATCGCCTGGGCAGTGACCCGACCTGGCGACCGGGGCAGTCCGGCCCCAGCTACGAGACGACGGAGTTTGAGTCCGTCACCAGGAGCTCGGCCTACCTAACTCCCAGAAGGCAGCCCAGCCGTCTGGCTCCCCCTCGCCAAATTGCCGAGGCCGGCAGCAGCGGCATCCGGAGATCGGTACACGATCGCCTCGGCTCCTGCTCCCAAAGCCGATCTGCAAGCGACCAAGCCACGACGATGGCTGCGATGCAACGTCAACTCGACGACATAAAGGCGCTCCTAGAATCCAGGGCAGGCGCCAAGAAGACGATCGCCGGGCCAAGCGAGCCGCTCACGGTCGACATCGAGCTCGCCCCAGTGCAGCACAAGATCGCTCCCCCGCAAACACCCATGTACGAGGGGCGAACGGACCCCCAGGTGCACCTGAGGAAGTTCAACATCTACATGACCGGGTGTGGGGCATCAGACGCGACCAGGTGCCGAATGTTCCCTCTAACGCTGGACGACCTCGCCCACAGGTGGTACGCCTCGTTGCCGCCTCGGTCCATTGGCTCGTTTAACCAGCTGGCGCACGTCTTCACGGAGTACTTCGCCACCAGGGTCGTCCGGCCCGAAGGTCCCCTCCGCATGATGCAAATCAAGCAGGGAGAAGAAGAGTCCGACTCGGACTACATCGACCGGGTAGACGTAATCATCCTCAATGGCGAGCCCATAAGCGATGAGACCGCCCTCTACGCGGTCCTAGGAGGTTTTCAGGGTTTTTCGCCTATGTTCAGGCATCTCACGAAGACCCAACCTACGACCTACGCAGCCTTCCGGGCTAGAGCCGCAGATTTTCTGGCCAGGCAAAGGTTCCTTCTTAGCCTGTGAGCAGCGCGATCGGCGGCCGGACGACGATCTCCCGCCCGATCGCCGATATCAACCTACGAATAAAGCGATCGGCAGCCGAGCGACGATCGCCAGTCTTCCAGCCCGATCGCCGATCATCACGCTACATCATCAGCAACCCGGAGGACACGATCGCCCTCTACAGTCCAGCATCTAGCATGACAGACTAAGGCATAAAATCGCCTCCACCGCACATCATAGAGCCATGGTCCTGGCAGTCGATGGAACCGGCTGCTTCGGCCATGCAAGGTCCCTCTCGGCCAAGATCGCCCGCCCTTCGTTTGAATACGAGGCTGGCGTAGTCTAAGGGCTCTCCAACATTAATCAGTGGACACATGCCACAACCCCGTCTCAACGTACACCGTCGAGGTCGGCCATCTCCATGGCTGGCCGAGGTGGAAGCAGAGCTAACAAGCCGCGGGCGTGGAGTTGATTCATCCGACGCTGCCCCGCGCAAGGACTCCTCTAGACCGAGACCGCACGCCCTTCGTTTAAATACGAGGCGGCGCGGCTATGAGAGGACCCTCATAATAAAGTGAGTCACGGGACACTCAATGTCTTCGCCCACCAAGACACGGTCATGGAGTCGGTCCATCGATCTCCGCGACTGTGCACGATTCCTCAAACAAAGCGAAACCACCAAGTTTCCGAGGGGGATCGGCCAATGTTGTTTTTGCAGGTACAAGACCGAAAGATAGCTAGCCAATCGACTATGATAGCCCAAGTCCGAATCCTAAGTCAGCTCAGATCGCCCGTCCTCATTCGAACACGATCACCAGCAAGAACCACCTCGCCCCATGTCTTCAACATAGGAGCAAGCTGGGGGGCAATTGTTGTGTCAAGAATTAACACCTTCCGACCGGCGATCGCCTCGGAGATCGGGCGACCGAGTCACTGCCGATCGTCCAAGGCAGGTCTGCCGATCAGCGACCAGGCGACCGAGCCTTAACCCAGCGCCAAGCTATATCGGCCGACCCGAAGGTCCCAGGACAAATCCCGGTGCCGAGCGATCGACCTCAGATACGATCGCCTCTCGGTACTCGGCGACCGACTCCTGGCGATCGACTAGCGGACGATCCTCTCTCGGCATCTGCCGATCGACCCTTGGTGACCGACCTCTCTCGGCATCTGCCGACCGACCCTTGGTGACCGACCAATGCCGACCTTCAGTGACTGGCCGAGAACGATCCTCGGTGTCCAGCTAGAGACGACCGCATCATGACGATCTGGGCCGATGGCCATCCAGTCGGCCAAGGCCGAGCCACAGGACAGCACCCACGTGCAGATCCGCAAAAGGCGCTGACAAACCTGTCACCTACCTCACCTACCAACAGGGCCGTAGACCTGCAAAAGGAGCTGTCGGACAAGACTGGTGACCACAGCCTGTCACCCACCTTGCCTACTGACACAGTCCGCCGAAAGTAACAAAGTGGGACCTCCTGTGACAGTACTTCCGGACGCGTGCTGGCTCCTCATTGGACCGCACAGCTGGCTACCAGCTATAGCCTTAGACTTTTGGCAGACAGCCCATGTGACCTTTAGGACGATCGCCCCATTACATTAATGGCCGAAAGGCGATCGCCCACTAGGGAACAAGGCACCTCAACTCCTATATAAAGAAGACAGCCTGCACTTGGATTCTCCCTCTGGCATTCTCGCATTTCAGACCATACAGAAGCAAAATACACAGCACTTGGCTAATCTCCAACTCTTGGCAACAGCTATCATTCGGTCTTACTTCTCCCGGCCTATCTCATCCAGCAGATTATCGGCGGGGACAAAGAACACCAAGCTTCGCTCAAGAGCCGGATTAACAGAGTCTTTTTACACTCATTGTATTTAGATTTCTCTCATTAATACTTGTATCCACGAATATTTGTATTAATAACATCTCGCGAGAGCATTCAAGCCTGGGCCTAACAAACCCGGCAAATCTTGTATTATTTATCTTCTCTCGGAAGTGCTCCCGCAATTGTTGTTTGTTGTCCGTCTCCAGCAGTATTTAATCTTCGGATAGATATTTTGGGCAACAACAATATCATCAATCAATCATCCGTTATCATCCTTTGATCCAGCGAATCAAGGTAATCTTCCTTAGAACCCTAATTTCGTGAATTTGGGGGTTTTTGCGTTTTTGTCTGATTCGTTCCGTATTATTGGTTAATTCATGATGGATATGATTAATCTTAGTAGTATTCTTGTGTTTAACATCATTTAATCCATTGTTCTTCGTCGAATCGAAGTATACTTCTTGATTTCCTTCAAATTGACTTTTTGGGGGATTTGTCCTTGATCTTGTTTTTCATCCGTTTTTGATGGATCGATTATGGTTAAATGATGTTGTTAAACATATTCTATGGATTGTATATCCATATTTCAACATGGAATTCCGTTTTCGGGTTTTGACGGAACGAATCGTGTTCTTGGCCGTTTTGGGGGAAACACTTGAACGTTCGTCATTTGTTCTTTGAATTCAACGGCTTTGAGTCGTGTTATGGAATTCATTTCATTGTTGTTCTTGTCCTTCGTAGTTTATGACCGCGAGTTGGCGATCGGTGGAGTCGGTGGGTTCGTAGTCGGTTCGTGTCAACCTACTTCGGTCGATTCTCCGTGTTGCGATTATTCGAGGCAAGTATCTTGCCCATACATTTCATATTTCGTCGGCATAATTATTGATAAATGATTTTATGCGAAATCCAATGTTTTAATGAACGTTAAAAAGGATCGGTATGTCCTCGATAAATATTGTCTTTCAACGATAATTCGAATACTTCGTGAATGGATATGTTCTCGGAATATGTGTGTTAGTTTCGTACGTTGAGAGACGTTATAATCGCATTGAGTGAATATAATAGACCATAATTGTTTGCCGAGGATTGGGTATTGAATTGTATGTTTGTTCGGTGGGTATTCGACATGATGTGATGTTAGTCGTTACTCCTTTGAAAGGGGGTTGTGATGCTTAATGTTGCTTGTCTTGATAATCGACTATTGTTGTGTGCTTGTTGTATGTGATGTGCCTCCGGGTAGGATTGTTGAATCTCCGGGATCCATACTTGCTAGTATGGGTCGGGCGAAACCGTAGGGTTATCCAATACGGGTATGTCTTGCGGGGACTCCGAGGTTCGGGGCTTGCTAGCCCGAGGCCGGTTAACTTGTGGGATTATCATCGGGTATGTCTTGCGGGGACTCCGAGGTTCGTGGCTTGTTAGCGCGATGCCGGGATAACTTATGGTTGTGGTTTGGTTGTGATATTCGTGTCGTGGAGACATGTGATTTGATATGTTTTTCCTATTGGGTTATTCACTGGGGTTTGTTCTTCGGGAGCATCTGAGGTTCGTGGCTTGTTAGCACGGGACACGAATAATCCTTAGGAATATGTGATTTGTGATTTGGGTCACGGACCCCGTATTTTGTGAAATGGGTTGTGGACCCTGCGTATTGTTACCGGAACTTGAATTTTGGAAAATGACTTTTGGGCTGTGTACCTAAATGTTTTCGAAAGGTTTTAGAATTCTTATATCCCAAATGTTTTCTAAACTCCCGAGATCATCAGATGTTTTGTAATGTGGACATTGGGTTATTTCCAACCTTTCACGTTTTGAATGGTTTGATCAAGTGAATTTTCTCGGGAAGTATATTCGCGATTATTCTGTTTTTGTGGAGTATGATATGTATGGCTTGTTTTCGTATTTATACTTGCACTAGCAAAACAGTGGAGTTTTGCTAACCCCCGAGTATTCGGGGGGTGGATGTCTATTTTTGCATTCAGGTTTTGGAGCATAGCACAGGGTCGGCACGAAGGATGATGAAAGATGAACGATACTAATCACACGAGGATCCGTTGATGTCGTATTGGTCTCGGTGTATTTTCTGTTCGCCGCAAGATCTTTTCCCGTTGTACGGGAGTTTATTGTATTTTGACCCCTGCGTGGGTATATGTTGTAATTGAGCTGTTTATTTTTATTGAAAGACCAAATCGGTCTACTGAGTCATTTAACCTTGAAGGCATTGTCGAGATGTTAAATGTTGTTACCAGCCTGGTAGATCTTCGAGGAGAGGGTCTACGGCGTGTAATATCCCTGAGTGGATTGGGGGTGTTACATAAATGGTATCGGAGCTTAGGTTGAGGAAACCTAGGCTGTCGGGTCGAGTTATGTGTTGTTGAGTCTTGTATTGTCAGATTTTGTCTGACTGAGTCGTGTCGCGACGCGTCGTTTGAGTTTGTTGGTCGTGATTAGTATCGTGGGGCGATCATCATCTTCGTGCGACCTGTGGAAGTAAGTCTCCTTTCTTTGTGTTGTGCCTCGTGTGACACGAGCTATTTTTATGATTATTTGTTAAGAGATGGAATCCTTATGTGGATTTTGATTTCACGATATGTATTTAGTCGACTCTCGTATTTGATTTATACGAGGAGTGTCGTCGCTTGTGATGTCTTTTTATTGTTGTTTTTGTCCGTTGCTGATGATTTTCGAATCGATTTGTACGTCTTACAAGTTCTCTTGTGGAGGCTTTGTGCTTATACGCGTTCGACTTGTTCACTAGCCAGTGCGGGAGGGTCCTTAGAGGCCTCGAATGGGGTCATTGGTTTGTTCTAAATGTGGTATTTTTTTTTGTTTATTTCCGTTTAAAGAGATGTGATGTCTTGGTTTTAAACGTTTTGATGCGTGTACTAGGAGTTGTTTTAGTGAACGTCGATATGTGTGAGTTTTGGGCATTCTAGCCTATTGGATTTTTGAAAACCTTGAGTATCTTAGAAAATTAAATTTCGAGACGTACTTTTAAAACGAATTATTTTCTTGCGGTGTTTTCGAGGTGCTTTCTCGTGCCGCAATATATTTTAAGAAAAAAAATTTCAATTGAGGACCAAAAGTATTTTGAGATATTTTCGATGATTAGAAACACTTATACTTAAACCCGAGGGTCGAATATTTCTGAAAGTCTTTCGCTAAAAGAAGATGTCCTCATTTTTACCAAGTGCATGATGGTTTTCAAAGTCTCAATAACAATGTTTCACGTTTGTACTTTTTGAAAGGTGATACTCAAGATCAACCGGCGTTCTTCTAAATTATTTTCAAAATGAGGTTTTCGTTTTTAAAACCTATCCATTCCCGTTTGAGGGCTGGGTATGTATGTATGATGTTCGCGTTGTCATTTTGATGTTTGCTCCCGAGTATGACCGAATTGGCGGTGTGAGCGTTGAGTCGTTTTCCACACATTTGTTGTGTTAGCCCCTTGTGAGAGGCGGGATGTTGGTGTTGAATATTGTCGCCCGTGGTGATTTACGTTGTCGCGCATGTGCGATCTGTTAGAGCTTGGGTTGGTATGGCCGTGTGCATCGATGATCGTTAGTTATGTGTCGGTTGTTTAATGTCTTGTTACCTTGCTCTGTTCTTGTGAGTTTCGTGGATGAGGTCGGAGGTAATACCGTACTATTTTGACTTACGTATTTTCTCTTTCTCCATTCTTTCGACTCGCTCGTATTCGTTGATACTTTCGAACTTGTTACGTATTTCGGTTTCATCGTCCGAACGAATCGTGATCTTGTTGTGGGTTGATCCGGTTATCGCTGTGATTTTTTCGAGTTCGGTTCGATTCTTGTGAACCTTGTTCGGAAGTGACATCATATGGATCTATTAGTTCCTTTATTCGAAGTGGATCGGATTTGGAACTCCGTGTTTTCGACTTTGTCGACTCATTATGTTTGTTGGCATTTACGAGCTTGTCCCGCCCTTGCTTTTGTTGATCGAACAAGTGTGGTATTGTTTGAATAACTCGTTTGTCGTTGTGACTTTTCAATCGCTATTCCCATTCCGGTGGATCTTATGGGAATGCATGTCTCGTAGTTCCCACGGATCATCACGGGAGTTGTTTTTTGAATTTTATTATCCTTCGTGGTTCGGACATGATTGTTCGATTTTTGTTGTCTCGGTCGTTTGTTTGTTCGGTTTTTGTCCTCGTTTCGTGATTGTTGAGCATTCAGGCTCCTTCCTAATTTCTTTAAGTTCGGGAAATTAGTCTCGTTTTCGATCTTCCAACCCTTGGGCGGTGGAATTCCGTATTTGTTCAGCGATTGGCTTGCGTTTTGATTGATGTACCGTTGGGTCGGTCAATCATATTGATTTTCGTTCGTTGTGTTTTGTGATTTTTCGGATAATTGACTTGACTATATTATCCGTTTGATGACGCTTGTCATTTGTTGGTTTTATTATATTCCTAACGGCAACGTTGTGTTGGTCGTCGCGGAGCGTGTTTTCACGCCGTATGTCTCCTTGCGTTTCTTGCAGCGTTTCGCCGTCGGGTGCGAGTTTTCGGTTTTTGCGTATCTCGTCGAGTTCTCCTGGCAGGGGATATTGCTTCTCCCTACTTATTTTAAGTTTCGGGACGAAACTTCTTTTAAGGAGGGTAGAATGTAATATCCGCAATTTTCGATTTTCGGTAAATTTCTTTTTTCGGCCGAGTCCGTTTTGACGACTTCGCTCATGACCGTTCGTCATTTCGAGAATGATTAATTCTGCACTTTTTGTCATCCGAGTTCGTTTCGGTATCGTTTTGTTGAGTTCCGAGCTTTTTAGCGACTTTTCCGCACTTGAGTTCGATTCTTGCGAATCTCGTCCGAAACTATTGTTTCGAGTTTCTCGTAAGTTCATTTAATGTTATTATTCATGTTGCAAGCTTTGGTTTGGTGTTTCGATCGCGTATCGTGATTTTCGGACGTTTTGGGCCATTTTCGTAATTTCCCAAAGTTTTGGGTAATTACTTAGTTGTTGAATTCCGAGCCTTCGGGTGGTCGGGTGTGTGTTCTCTTAGCTCTTAGATTCGTCTTTGCGAGTACGTCGTAAACGTATCATCGATTCGTATTCGAGTTCGGGTTTGGGTCGTTGGTGTCGGAGTTGGCCGACCGAGTCATGGCCGGCAATCAGGCCCAGGCCTTGGCCGAGTCACGGCCGGTAGTGCTCGGCAGCTTCTGGCGAGTCACGGTCGCGTGATCGGCGGCTCCGGCCGAGCAGCCGCACCATAGGGCCGCGGCACATCTTTGCAGGGCCACGGCACACTCTGTGGCATTTTTCGGCCAACCCATGCGGGTGCCGCGGCACACGCCTGAGCCGCGGCACCGCCGACCACCGGAGCCATTTTTGGGCTGTGCCGCGGCACACTCGGCCAGGCAGCGGCACACAATGCGGCTATTTATGGTCCTGCACACGGGTTTTTGGCCATTTTTCTCCTTCTTCTCATTTCCTTCCGCGGCTGAGGGTGATACCACCATGGAGCCATGTTGTTTGACAACAAATCCATGAAGTTATTGAGTTCATATCATCAATCAATCATCCGTTATCATCCTTTGATCCAGCGAATCAAGGTAATCTTCCTTAGAACCCTAATTTCGTGAATTTGGGGGTTTTTGCGTTTTTGTCCGATTCGTTCCGTATTATTGGTTAATTCATTATGGATATGATTAATCTTAGTAGTATTCTTGTGTTTAACATCATTTAATCCATTGTTCTTCGTCGAATCGAAGTATACTTCTTGATTTCCTTCAAATTGACTTTTTGGGGGATTTGTCCTTGATCTTGTTTTTCATCCGTTTTTGATGGATCGATTATGGTTAAATGATGTTGTTAAACATATTCTATGGATTGTATATCCATATTTCAACTTGGAATTCCGTTTTCGGGTTTTGACGGAACGAATCGTGTTCTTGGCCGTTTTGGGGGAAACACTTAAACGTTCGTCATTTGTTCTTTGAATTCAACAGCTTTGAGTCTGTAACACCCCAAACTAGGCGGATATTACAGTGCCGTAGATCCCCAACTGGGACCCACCAGGCAAATGAAAATGAATGAATTACACAAGATAAATGTAGTACCGAACTACATTACAACAATAATTACTCCGATGAGGAGTTTAATTACAACACACCAGGACAATACCGAATACTAGTGTATTTTATATGAAGATAAAATACACAACACTGAATGAAACGGAGTATTCAAATGAAAGTCTGTAGCGGAAAATAAAGGACAATAACATGAATAACTGAAAGATCGGGGCCCCCTACTAGTATCACTAGGACTCCTCGACATCAACATGCTATTCCCGTGCGTTTGCCTTGCCATGACCTGAAAAACAAAATCCCCAAACGGGTCGATTACAAAGAACAACAATCCTCAATGTTTGAAAATACACAATCATGATTAATCAAGTTATGAAATATTCTTAGTTATGAATTACGTCAAGAGGAGTATCATAGTACGCCCGTAATGTTCGTGCAAGTGTACAACACCCGTCCAGTACCTAATTAGTCTCACGGTGTAACGCTTTCCCGTGTGCACGGTCTAATGTATCGGTGAACCCAATACATAACCATCATGTGCCCGACTAAAAATTCCACACAGCCACACCCGGCCACGCAATATGAACCCAGAAGGTCACATGAACGAGAATGACCATAATGAATATCAATGAATAATAATAATCTGACAAAGTCAAGAATGACTCACCGAGATGAGAGTAATAATGAAATGAATGATAGCTCAACGAAAAGATTGGAACCGTCGTTCCTTATGACTGAAGTGATTAATTGACAATAACAAGTTTTAATATGATTAATACAATGATGAATGAGTTATGATTATGAATGATCAACAACAAAAGGTATGAATATTCTTTTAACCGAGTAAGAATTAACTTACTAAATACCGATGAAGAAAGTCCTTCCACGAACAAATGTCCTAAATGAAGTGTCGGTCGCACGAACAACCTTAATTCAATACAATTACCGACAATCCGATCAATATACGAATCAAACACGAATATAACGAACTCAAAACGTCGATACGATAAAATTAAGTCCATTGAGGCATTAAAACAAACACGTTGCGTCCAAACTCCGATTGTTTACAATCAAACTTCAATATACCAATATCAAATCCCCCAAGAAGTGTTTCAAACCAATAAAACATCTCCAATACGATCAATAATCTGATATGAATATCCAAAAACGTGATTATAACAACAATTAGTCGAAAATCCCCAATTCCAACTCGATATTCAAGGTGTTCTTGAATAATTCCTCAATAATCCAATGAATCCTTATACAAACTCATAATCATATACATATCCCTTCATATAACATGATTATAACGTCCAAAACATCATATCTCAACACAAAATCAAGTCCAAAGTGTTGAAGGAATTACCTCTTGAAGTTTCAAGTACTTTAATCCGAAGAACACGCGTTAGATTGATTATCCGGGCTTCACGATCGAAAGGAGATGAAGAAAATCAAACACCCAAATGATAATTGATGAAGAAAACTCTCCTCAAGCTTATCTCTCTCGTAAGAAGGTGGAAAAGATGAAAAAATGAGTGAAATGCTCAAAAACAATTTAAAGGGTTGACTACCTGCCGGACCGCGGCCGTGCCGATCGGCACGGTCGTGTTGCTGGTGGCCGACGGTGGCGACAGGACTCGACCATGTCCCGCTTGACACGGTCGTGGCGGAGGGCCTTCCGAAAGTGACCCGTCCGGCGGCGACTTCGGCATGACTCGACCGTGTCACGGGACACGGTCGGGCGCTGCCGACAGTCGGCTCCGGCTTATCCGGAAGAGTCCGACTCGGCCGTGCTGCACGACACGGTCGGGTCCTGAGGCGAGACTTCGGCATTTTCCGGACGAGTACGGCACGGGCCGTGTCGGACGACACGGCCGAGTTCGTTCGGCGTGATCGCCAATAACTGAAAAATGAGCGGTCGAGCTAAAACGACCATAACTCTCTCGTCCGGACTCCGATTGACTCACCGTTTGAACCATTGGAAAGCTAACTCGATGCTCTATAATATTGAAAAGATTTAGAATTTTTGGAGTTACAAAAAATTAAGTGATCTAACAAAGTCGAACTCATATGAGGAAAGTTGAAACAATGAACAATAACGATACACAACTCGAAGTTTTTCCGAACGGTGAACACGGTGAATGAACATGATTGATGAATGATTATAATTGAGTGAAAATCCACTGAGTGACAATCACCGAATGAAATTACTGAATGATAATGACTGAATTACAACCGGGTATTACATACTCCCCCCCTTAAAAAGAGTTTCGTCCCCGAAACTAAGGGTCGAACAACTCGGGATAACTCTCCCGCATATTCTCCTCGGTTTCCCCAGTGGCCTCTTCGACTCCGTGTCTAGACCACTGAATCTTGACCAAAGGGATCGTCTTGTTCCTCAACTGTTAGATTCGCCGCTCTAACACTCGTACAGGACGCTCCTCGTACGAATGATCATCTGCGATCTCGATTTCGTCGAACTGAAGTATGTGACTCGGGTCGGCAACATACTTCCGCAACTGAGAGACGTGAAACACATTATGAATCCTGCTCAAAGCCGGAGGTAAAGCCAATCGATAAGCTAACTCGCCTACTCGATCCAAAATTTCAAACGGTCCAATGAATCTCGGGCTCAACTTCCCCCGTTTTCCGAAATGGAAAATACCTCGAGTCGGGGATACCTTGACCAAAACATGGTCACCCGTCTCGAACTCTAGTGGTCGACGACGATTATCTGCATATGATTTCTGTCGACTCTGAGCTGTCAACATACGACTCTTGATCAAAGCTACCTTCTCTCGGGCGGCTATAAGCATATCGGACTCGGTGCCGATTGATTCTGACAAGTCATCTCAACACAAAGGAGAGCGACAACGACGACCGTACAAGGCCTCGTAAGGTGCCATCTTAATGGAAGCATGCCAACTATTATTATACGTGAACTCGATCAACGGTAGTTGGGCTTCCCAATCGTCCTTCCAATCGAGGACGCATGCCCTCAACATGTCCTCTAATGTCTGAATAGTTCTCTCTGATTGTCCGTCGGACTGAGGATGAAAGGCAGTACTGAGATTAAGCTGAGTTCCCATAGCACGATGAACTGATTTCCAAAAATGTGACACAACCCGTCCGTCACGATCGGAGATGATACTTTTAGGAGTACCGTGCAGTCTCACTATCTCTTTGATAAATAACTGGGCAAGTCTCTCGGGACCCCAAGTATCCTTAATCTCAAGAAAATGAGTTGATTTAGTTAAGCGGTCCACAATCACCCAGATTGTATTCATGCCACGACGACTCGTCGGCAAACTCGTGATGAAATCCATAGAAATGTCTTCCCACTTCCACTGGAATAGGAGAGGTTTCAACATACCCGCCATTGATGTTCAATCTTCACTTGTTGGCAAGTTAAGCATCTCGAAACAAATTCCGCGACTTCTCGCTTCATATTACTCCACCAGTAATTTTGTTTCAAGTCCTTGTACATCTTGCTGGACCCCGGATGAACAGAATAAGGGGTAGCATGAGCTTCTCTCAAAATAGAGTTTTTCAACTCGTCATTCGCCGGTACACAACCGGTTCTTAAACCTCAAAAGTCCATCCTCGTGGACCATGAATCCAGGGGCTTCCCCTGAGCCACATCTTCACGGATGCGCAAAAATGAAGGGTCTGAACTCTGATTCTCTCTGATTACCTCCTCAAGTGACGATGAAATCTCTAACATACAAAGATGTCCTTGAACTCGCTGAAGCCAGACCTCGATCTCGGGTCTAAGGAATTCCTGCTGAAGCTCCTTCTGAACTGTTAAACGAGCAAGCATCTGCTCCTGAACGGACTTACGACTCAAGGCGTCGGCGACAACGTTCGCCTTGCCCAGGTGGTAAAGGATCTCGATATCAAAATCTTTGATTAGTTCCAACCACCGCCTCTGTCGCATATTTAACTCCTTGTGAGTAAATATATCCTTCAACTCTTGTGATTGGTGAGTAACTGAAAGGTGACGCCATAAAGGTAACGACGCCAAATCCCCAACGCGAAAACCACGGCTGCTAGCTCCAGGTCGTGGGTTGGATAATTGACCAACTATTCCGAGGAAACATCGGATTTACTTAATATCTTTCGGAGGTTGCCAATCTCGGATAGTCTCTGTCTTCTGAGGGTCGACACGAACTCTGTCAGATGAAATTACATGCCCGAGAAAGTCACTTCGGACCTCCAGAACTCACATTTGGAAAACTTTCTATAAAGTTGCTCTCGTCTCAACACGTCGAGAACCTGATGAAGATGAACCTCGTATTCCTCTCGGCTACGAGAATAAATCAAAATGTCGTCGATGAAGAAAACAACAAACTGATCCAAAAAGTCGATGAAAACCCGATTCATTAACCCCATGAATACCACAGGTGCAATAGTTAGCCCGAACAGCATAACTACGAACTCATAATGACCATAGCGTGTATGAAACGCTGTTCTCGCGATATCCGACTCTCGAATCCACAACTGGTGATATCCAGATCTTAAGTCGATCCTGGAAAATACTGAGGCTCCCTGAAGTTGATCTAAAAGATCATCAATACGGGGTAAAGGATACTACTCTTGATCATCACCCTGTTCAACTCCTGGTAATTTATACACACACGAGACGAGTCATCCTTCTCCTTGACATATCACACTGGTGCTCCTCTCGGGAACACAATCGGTCGGAGATAACCTTTCTCGAACTACTCCTCAAGTTGAATCTTCAACTCCTGCATTCTGGTCGGGGCCATCCGATACAGTGCCTTCGATAAAGGGGACGTACCGGCTCCAACTCACTCCTGAATTCCCTTACTCTATGTGAAGGCAACCAGATAACTCGTCTGGAAATACATCGTCAATCGATGACAATGATACCACGAATGATTGAACATTTCGATTGCCCTAGAATGGTCAATCGATAAAAAGAGATACCAATAATGATTGAACAACTCGATTGCCTTAGAAAGGCCAATCGATGAAGATGATACAAGGAATGTTTGAATAACTCGATTGCCTTTGAAAGGCCAATCGATGAAAATGATAAAATGAATGATTGAATGACTCGATTGTCTTAGAAAAGCCAATCGATGGAAATGATACAAGGAATGATTGAATAACTCGATTGCCTTAGAAAGGTCAATCGATGAAAATGATACAATGAATGATTGAATGACTCGATTGTCTTAGAAAAGCCAATCGATGGAAATGATACAAGAAATGATTGAATAACTCGATTGCCTTAGAAAGGTCAATCGATGAAAATGATACAATGAATGATTGGATAGTTCGATTGCGGAATTTATCTGCTTTCGCCATAATAAAATTTCTACTGGAACAACGGGGATTACTTCCCTGAAGCACACATTCGACAACCAACGACGGAAAGATAGTGACCAAACGCTAACAAGCACTGAGGATAGTATCAAGACGGTTAAGCCAACTAATACCGAAAATTAAGTCGTCCTAAGATAAATTCACCACGATTAGATCCATCAATCAATCGCGGTCGTTAAGCTTAATTCGGTATGATTCCGAAAATTCTTCCATCGTCAGGTAGACCGATGGTATGAGGTCCACAAGCAGTAGGACTATCCCGAAATAAGTCTATTCAAGCATGATTCGAAAATGAATGAATGCGGTGTACCAGCATCAAAAGGTACACACAAGTTGAAATAAAATTACGAGTATACCTGAAATCATTCGGGCCACCGGATCGTCGATCCTCCTCATCATATGAATCTGGGACTTGCCGGCCCCCGAACCGGACGCTCCCGTATGATAAATACGAGCTCCAACTCTATTTGCTTCCATTGTCTTAAACGACGATGATAAAGCAGTCTGATTCTGAAACGCTGGTTGCTTCGGGGCCTGAGATGACACCGGAGCCGACTTGGAGTCCTTTCGGAAGAAACGGGCCTTATGCCCAAAATTCCCACAATTATAGCACGTGATAGACGGTTTCAGACACTCAGTGCTGAAATGACTCGGCGTTCCTCAATTAAAACAGGTGATGGCCGAACTGGCCGCTTGGGAATGAGATCCCGCACGATTATGCGCCGTAGGAAGTCGCTCAGAAACGATAGGACTCACACGAGGCTTCTTGCAGGTTGACTGACCGCCTTCGGATAGATTACGCTTCGCTGATTTCCTGTTGACATATGCAGGTTGCTGCTCAGCAATTTCCTTAGCAGCTGGCTCGTACGGGAGAGTTCTCTCGATTAATCCGGTCAGAGTGGCGCAATGATGATTGAGCAACTGCACATGGGTCATCATGGCCTGCATAAAAGTGAGTGGATCAACCCGAACATCTTCTGATCGAGCCGAGTCCTGGGCACGATTTCCCGGCAGCGAGTGATTATTTCTCGGGTTTCGGTCCGCACCGCGGCCTCTTCTCGTGCATCCCCTGACAGCTCTCTCCATACGGAAGTAGGAAGGCCGCATAATGATTATATTTCCCGCATGATTAGCACGTTATGATTATGTCATGAGATGATGAAAATGAGTATACATGCTCTAACTTAGTGATTATATGAATGATTTACTGAAGTTACATGATTATCTGATGAAATTCTTGAAATGATTATCTTGAATAACTTAACAAGATCGATAATATGATCATCCAGATTGACAACTGGATAATGAAATGAATTGAGTAATTAATGAGTTAACATGATCGTCCTGATTATTAACTGAGTAATGAAATGAATTAAGTGATTAATGAGTTAACATGATCGTCCTAATCACAATGAATGATGATGTTTGAGGATTGTTAATTAATGAATGATGAATGAATGACTATTGCCAGAAATTATACCATGGCGTTAGAAATCTTACAGTTCTTCGATTCGATTGGCTCGGCATTTGCACAGTCACACGTGGCGAAAGTCCAATGATACTAGTCTCGATGACGATGATTTCAAATGAGACATGACTCGGAAGGTAGTATTCAAAACCACGCTCCGATACCAACTCGTAACACCCCAAACTAGGCGAATATTACGGTCTGTAGATCCCCAACCAGGACCCACCGAGCAAATGAAAATGAATGAATTACACAAGATAAATGTAGTACCGAACTACATTACAACAATAATTACTCCGATGAGAAGTTTAATTACAACACACCAGGACAATACCGAATACTAGTGTATTTTATATGAAGATAAAATACACAACACTGAATCAAACGGAGTATTCAAATGAAAGTCTGCAGCGGAAAATAAAGGACAATAACATGAATAACTGAAAGATCGGGGCCCCCTACTAGTATCACTAGGACTCCTCGACATCAACATGCTATTCCCGTGCGTTTGCCTTGCCATGACCTGAAAAACAAAATCCCCAAACGGGGTCAGTTATAAAGAACAACAATCCTCAAGGGTTGAAAATACACAATCATGATTAACTGAAGTTATGAAATATTCTTAGTTATGAATTACGCTGAAGAGGAGTATCATAGTACGCCCGTAATGTTCTATGCAAGTGTACAACACCCGTCCGTGTACCTAATTAGTCTCACGGTGTAACGCTTTCCCGTGTGCACGGTCTAATGTATCGGTGAACCCAATACATAACCATCATGTGCCCGACTAAAAATTCCACACAGCCACACCCGGCCACGCAATATGAACCCAGAAGGTCACATGAACGAGAATGACCATAATGAATATCAATGAATAATAATAATCTGACAAAGTCAAGAATGACTCACCGAGATGAGAGTAATAATGAAATGAATGATAGCTCAACGAAAAGATTGGAACCGTCGTTCCTTATGACTGAAGTGATTAATTGACAATAACAAGTTTTAATATGATTAATACAATGATGAATGAGTTATGATTATGAATGATCAACAACAAAAGGTATGAATATTCTTTTAACCGAGTAAGAATTAACTTACTAAATACCGATGAAGAAAGTCCTTCCACGAACAAATGTTCTAAATGAAGTGTCGGTCGCACGAACAACCTTAATTCAATACAATTACCGACAATCCGATCAATATACGAATCAAACACGAATATAACGAACTCAAAACGTCGATACGATAAGATTAAGTCCATTGAGGCATTAAAACAAACACGTTGCGTCCAAACTCCGATTGTTTACAATCAAACTTCAATATACCAATATCAAATCCCCCAAGAAGTGTTTCAAACCAATAAAACATCTCCAATACGATCAATAATCCGATATGAATATCCAAAAACGTGATTATAACAACAATTAGTCGAAAATCCCCAATTCCAACTCGATATTCAAGGTGTTCTTGAATAATTCCTCAATAATCCAATGAATCCTTATACAAACTCATAATCATATACATATCCCTTCATATAACATGATTATAACGTCCAAAACATCATATCTCAACACAAAATCGAAGTCCAAAGTGTTGAAGGAATTACCTCTTGAAGATTCAAGTACTTTAATCCGAAGAACACGCGTTAGATTGATTATCCGGGCTTCACGATCGAAAGGAGATGAAGAAAATCAAACACCCAAATGATAATTGATGAAGAAAACTCTCCCTCAAGCTTATCTCTCTCGTAAGAAGGTGGAAAAGATGAAAAAAATGAGCTGAAATGCTCAAAAAAACAATTTAAAGGGGTTGACTACCCTGCCGGACACGGCCCGTGCCGATCGGCACGGTCGTGTCGCACAGCTGGCCGACAGGGACTCGACCGTGTCCTGCTTGACACGGTCGCGGCGCGGAGGGCCTTCCGAAAGTGACCCGTCCGGCGGACTTCGGCATGACTCGACCGTGTCCTGGGACACGGTCGGGCGTTGCCGACAGTCGGTTCTGGCTTATCCGGAAGAGTCCGACTCGGCCGTGCCAGACGACACGGTCGGGTCCTGAGGCAGAGACTTCGGCATTTTCCGGACGAGTACGGCACGGGCCGTGTCGGACGACACGGCCGAGTTCGTTCGGCAGTGATCGGCCAATAACTGAAAAATGAGCGGTCGAGCTAAAACGACCATAACTCTCTCGTCCGGACTCCGATTGACTCACCGTTTGGACCATTGGAAAGCTAACTCGATGCTCTATAATATTGCAAAGATTTAGAATTTTTGGAGTTACCAAAAATTAAGTGATCTAACAAAGTCGAACTCATATGAGGAAAGTTGAAACAATGAACAATAACGATACACAACTCGAAGTTTTTCCGAACGGTGAATGAACATGATTGATGAATGATTATAATTGAGTGAAAATCCACTGAGTGACAATCACCGAATGAAATTACTGAATGATAATGACTGAATTACAACCGGGTATTACAGAGTCGTGTTATGGAATTCATTTCATTGTTGTTCTTGTCCTTCGTAGTTTATGACCGCGAGTTGGCGATCGGTGGAGTCGGTGGGTTCGTAGTCGGTTCGTGTCAACCTACTTCGGTCGATTCTCCGTGTTGCGATTATTCGAGGCAAGTATCTTGCCCATACATTTCATATTTCGTCGGCATAATTATTGATAAATGATTTTATGCGAAATCCAATGTTTTAATGAACGTTAAAAAGGATCGGTATGTCCTCGATAAATATTATATTTCAACGATAATTCGAATACTTCGTGAATGGATATGTTCTCGGAATATGTGTGTTAGTTTCGTACGTTGAGAGACGTTATAATCGCATTGAGTGAATATAATAGACCATAATTGTTTGCCGAGGATTGGGTATTGAATTGTATGTTTGTTCGGTGGGTATTCGACATGATGTGATGTTAGTCGTTACTCCTTTGAAAGGGGTTTGTGATGCTTAATGTTGCTTGTCTTGATAATCGACTATTGTTGTGTGCTTGTTGTATGTGATGTGCCTCCGGGTAGGATTGTTGAATCTCCGGGATCCATACTTGCTAGTATGGGTCGGGCGAAACCGTAGGGTTATCCAATATGGGTATGTCTTGCGGGGACTCCGAGGTTCGGGGCTTTCTAGCCCGATGCCGGGATAACTTGTGGGGTTATCATCGGGTATGTCTTGCGGGGACTCCGAGGTTCGTGGCTTGTTAGCGCGATGCCGGGATAACTTATGGTTGTGGTTTGGTTGTGATATTCGTGTCGTGGAGACATGTGATTTGATATGTTTTTCCTATTGGGTTATTCACTTGGGTTTGTTCTTCGGGAGCATCTGAGGTTCGTGGCTTGTTAGCACGGGACACGAATAATCCTTAGGAATATGTGATTTGTGATTTGGGTCACGGACCCCGTATTTTGTGAAATGGGTTGTGGACCCTGCATATTGTTACCGGAACTTGAATTTTGGAAAATGACTTTTGGGCTGTGTCCCTAAATTTTTTCGAAAGGTTTTAGAATTCTTATATCCCAAATGTTTTCTAAACTCCCGAGATCGTCAGATGTTTTGTAATGTGGACATTGGGTTATTTCCTACCTTTCACGTTTTGAATGGTTTGATCAAGTGAATTTTCTCGGGAAGTATATTCGCGATTATTCTGTTTTTGTGGAGTATGATATGTATGTCTTGTTTTCGTATTTATACTTGCACTAGCAAAACAGTGGAGTTTTGCTAACCCCCGAGTATTCGAGGGGTGGATGTCTATTTTTGCATTCAGGTTTTGGAGCATAGCACAGGGTCGGCACGAAGGATGATGAAAGATGAACGATACTAATCACACGAGGATCCGTTGATGTCATATTGGTCTAGTTGTATTTTCTTTTCCGCTGCAGTATCTTTTCCCCGTTGTACGGGAGTTTATTGTATTTTGACCCCTGCGTGGGTATATGTTGTAATTGAGCTGTTTATTTTTATTGAAAGACCAAATCGGTCTACTGAGTCATTTAACCTTGAAGGCATTGTCGAGATGTTAAATCTTGTTACCAGCCTGGTAGATCTTCGAGGAGAGGGTCTACGGCGTGTAATATCCCTGAGTGGATTGGGGGTGTTACAATATGTTCCGTAACAATTGAACCATGTTATGACTCGATGATACATATGCCAAAGTGTATCACTCATAGCATCTCATTATGATTTGTGAGAAATAAAATCTTATGCATCACTTGTATTGGATATGTGAAAGGAAAAATATTCATGAGTCAATATGGTCCAGCTTGCATCAGTTTTTGTAACCAGAAGATGTATTGGGACATTGATACATTTAGGCTTTAATAGTCTGGAGTTTGGACAGTCTGATGATCCATATACCACGGTATTGTCATGGACATCATTTTCTTTGAACAAAGAAACTAGTTGGATCAAAGATACCAAAGTACGTTGGTGGAGTCATGAGCAGGGCTCACGACCGATGATGATATTTATGTCATCCACGTCTTGTTTTCATAAACATGTGTGACGCCAAAGACCCCGCCAATGATCCTTCTTCGCCATGTTCATTGATTTAAGCCTATTCCTTGGCACGATTAAGAGATGACACCCTCATATGCTAAAGAGAATAATGTAGCGACTCGCATAAGCATGGTGCTGAGTCCTCCCTTTTCACCGAGTCCTTATACATACATGATCATAAGTATTAGCCTGGGTGGCTTATGATGCTATGATGGTGTTCACAAATGATCGTACTCAAGTGATAACATTTATATGTTATGTTGTTCCTTTGACAATGATTGATAAGTTGATGAAACCTGAGTTTATGGTTGTCAAACTTGCGGACCAGTCATTGTAAAGGTCAGTTCACCCACTTTTTAGACCAAGTCTTAAAGTGAATTTTAACAAGTACTTCCTAACATCCGAGGCTACCTTTTCAAAAATTTTGATGCCATTTGGAAACTTGGAAGGAGGTGAACCACTTAAATGAAGTTTTCACATACCACCAGCCATCCTATCAACCAGTTCGATATCATTTCGACCGGTTTTTAACCACAAGGTTGATGGTTTTGGAATCCTAAACACCCGTTTATACATACATGATCATAAGTATTAGCCTGGGTGGCTTATGATACTATGATGGTGTTCACAAATGATCGTACTCAAGTGATAACATTTATATGTTTTGTTGTTCCTTTGACAATGATTGATAAGTTGATGAAACCTGAGTTATGGTCGTCCAACTTGCGGACTAGTCATTGTAAAGGTCGGTTCACCCACTTTTTAGACCAAGTCTTAAAGTGAAATTTTAACAAGTACTTCCTAACATCCAAGGCTACCTTCTCACAAATTTTGATGCCATTTGGAGACTTGGAAGGAGGTGAACCACTTAAATGAAGTTTTCACATACCACCAGCCGTCCTATCAACTAGTTCGATGTCATTTCGACCGATTTCTGACCACAAGGTTGATGGTTTTGGAATCCTAAACACACGTTTATACATGTTCATGAAATTTTGAGGTGTTTGGGGCTGGTGAAGGGAGTGAAATCTTCAAGAAAGCATTAGAGGTTCGATAAAACCAATGGCCTATCATCGGTTCAATCGTTTCTTTATGTTCGATCCCAGCGGTGTATGGTGGCAGTTTTATTGGATTCTCAAGACCAGTAGCTACGGTTATGTAGCATCAGTCAACATGTCATATTCACCTATACCTATCATCATTCAAATGCTTAGTTACGAGTGTAGCAGTATGCATTTTGTTAGATGGATTGCGTTAACAATGAAAAACCTTTATCGTCCACATGTTCATGTGCCAAAGTGCGTCACCACAACGCATTATGAAGGGTTATAAATGATGAATATGACATGCACTTTCACTCATAGTCCGCTTAAAATATACATTGGCAGACGATCTCATAAGTCACTTTGATGAGCCAGTCTTCCCGTCGTTAGGGGGAGATGTGAACGATCATGTTCGAGTAGAACGACTTGGAATTGTCGTAGTTTGTCCCTACTGTGCCTCACCAAGTTCCCTAAAGTGACGAGATTAAATACATGCTGTAAACTTGTCTGCAAGGATTGTGTCCGGTCATGGACATTCGTCACCTATAAATGGTGATATGGTAACACCACAAATTGTGGTAGATGGTGTTATTAGGCCGTGGATCTCATAGAGTATTGGGATACCACTTGGTTCGATAAATACTCTCGCTAAGAATGTATGCGAGTTTGGTACATGAAACTTGATCATATGATCAAATGAACTCATCTGTCTCATGTGATTCTGGATTATAGTCATCATTGGGGGACGCCTCAATGAATGCCAATCCATAAAGAGTACTCTATGAATAAATCCGGTACATGAGGACGTGGAATGTGAGTTTAATCGAACCATACTTCGTTGAAAATCTAGAACGTTGTAGCCTTGGCCTAAAATGGAAACATATGCGACTCCAGTATGAACAAAGTGATAGCCTTTTGTTGAAGTGGTGCCTACACTCCAAAGATAAGATCTATCCGTATACTTTGTCAAAGCGAGTGAGAGAAGGAGTTAAACTCACCTCATGGCGTGAGGTTTCTCATGAATGTAACACCCCCAAAACCATATGGGAATATTACACGCCGTAGACCCCTTTTCACGAGGATCTACCAGGCTATACCTTACAAAACGACCAACTGCTTGCCCGACCAGGGCCAAACAATAAAATAATACAGACCGTTAAGGTCACTTACACGCGAACACACAGACCGATGAAGTCACACAACTCAATCAACAAAATTGACTTATACAACATTACCCACACAAGGGTCGAAACACAATACAACGGAAGACTGAAATCAACTCGGACAACACAACGAAAATCAAAACAACTCTCAACTCTTGATTAGTATCGCAGCTCGTCATCCTCTTGTGCCAATCCTGTGACTGCTCCCCTGAATCTGCATGTACCTGGACGCAAAACAGACATCCACCCCTAATTATTTGGGGGTTAGTAAAACTCCACTGTTTTACTAGTGCAAGTATCAAATCATACGAAATGTAACAAGCAAATAATAATCGTGAATCAAATATAATAATCAAGTATCAAAATATTCCCGGGAGGTTTTCACAAGGGAAGATAAGCTATGAAGCATTTGAAAATAAGATTATCATCTCGGGAATTTTTAAAATTTCAAGACCTTTAAGACCTCAAGTCCTGATTCACAAAACCTTTCGAAAAACTTTAGGGCTTTAACCCAAATCTTGTTTCATAACTCAACAGTTTACAATACGGGAAACCTTTACTCAAGCTTAGGACTCGGTCCAACATTCATTTTCATAAAACTTTTCCTTTCAAAACTTTGATTTGAAAATAATCATGCTCATGACACCGTGATCCACTGTCATGTGTCTCCATAGGTTCAACAACCCGCACGGACTACACCATGCACAATTAGAAAAACATAATCAATTCCGACACCGTGATCCACTGTCACGTGTCTCCATAGGTTCAACAACCCACACGGACTATTAACCAGACATAACCAATTCCGACACCGTGATCCACTGTCACGTGTCTCCGTAGGCTCAACAACCCACACGGACTATATCAATCACAACAATCACACACACAGTCCTGAAACCGTAGTCCACTGCCACGTGTCACCGTAAGCCCCGTCGAGCTCACCCGGTTGGACGTACTGTGTCCGAAACTCATGGTCCACTGCCATGCGTTATCGTAGGCCTCGTCAGACTAGCACGATTGGACCTTAGTACCTCACTAAGTTCTGACCCCGTAGTCCACTGCCACGAATCCTCGTAGGTTCCTTCATACCAACACGAGTGAACTTAGCGGTCACACACATATTCACATTCACATTCACATCACATACAACAATGAGCATAGTTATTCAATCACGTTGATCACCACAAAACCGTACATCACACGCACATAACACAACCTCAACACTTGCAACAACTATCATCAATCAACGACACACAACCAACATAACACACGTTCGGTACACAATATATTGCACAACCAAGTGTACAACCATCCCATATGTACGTCGCAATCCTGCACAAATGGCACAACAGCTAACATGTATACCAATATAACACTATTATCACAAAGCCTTCAAATTGCAGAATACACAATCAATTCAAACGGAACATATTTACGAAGGCAAGCAAAATCATTATAAATCTCATACGTGATTATTAGTCGCAAGATACAAGTCGTATAATAGGATACTTGCCTTAATAACCGTTACCGAATACCCCGAAGAACACGGTTCGACCGGGAAGCTTGTACCACGAAGAAGACAACGAACGGAAGGGTTCCGACTCGAGTTCTTCACAAGGAATCTGACCCTAACATCATACCATCAATAAATTAACGAACGAACGAGGAAGAATAATCGTAGAACGCTCGGATTCTCTTTGTGACATTTTATCGAATACCTTCAAGGCGTCAATAAGATACTCAATAAAACAAAAAATCTGTGGCAATCTAACCGTCGAATAACAAGGAATTCGAGATGATATAGCTTAACAATCATCAATCCATCACTATTCTGAGTTGAAACGGATTAAACGGACAAATCGGACAAAATCCCCAAAACTAGATTTTAAGAAAACTTACCCTGATTTGGCTGATCGGAGTAAGTTATGGAATGATTAATCGATGTTATGGACTCAGGAACTTCATGGATTTACAGTGGAACAACATCTACTCGTGCCCTCCAAGTCCCAGTCGCGGAAAGGAAGTGAAGAAATGGGAAAAATGGGTGAAACCCGACTGCTCTGCCATACTTATACCCCTGCCGAACACGGCGCAGCAAACGGCCCAGACCAGCGCCGTGTCTTCCGCCGGTTTGCGGGTCAGTGCGCGACTTGACCGACAAGGCGCAACACCCGGCGCAAGGTGCCCGCGCGTATGTCTCGACCGTGTCCGACATAGCGCATCACCCGGCGCAAAGCTTACGCGGGTTCTCAGCCGTGTCTCGGAAGGCTGCTAGTCCTGGACAACCCGGCGCAGGACTCGGCGCTCGGCAGTGCCGTTTTCAGCGCCGTTTCACACAGGTCCGGCCAGCAACCTCCAGGTGCAAAATGAAGAACCACAACGACGATCCGAACGACCCCGAAAGCCGAACCTGAATACGAATCGAAGATACGGTTACGAAGTACTCACAAAGACGAATCTAAGAGCTAAGAGAACAAACGATTCTGACCACCCGAAGGCTCAAAATTCGACAATGGAAGTAATTACCCCAAACTTTGGGAAATTACGAAAATGGCCCAAAACATCCGAAAATCACGATACGTAACCGAATAACCAAACCGAAGTTCACAACACGTCTAACAAAGTGAAACGGACTTACGGGAAACTCGAAACAGTAATTTCGAACGAGATTCACAAGAATCGAACTCGAGTGCGGAAAAGTCGTTAAGAAACACGGAACTCAACAAAACAATACCGAAACGAACTCGGATGACAAAAAGTGCAGAATTAATCATTATCAGAATGATGAAACGGTCCCAAGCGAGTCGTCGAAACGGGCTCCCGCTGAAAAAAGAAAATTACCGAAATTCGAAATTGCGGATATTACATTCTACCCTCCTTAAAAGAAGTTTCGTCCTGAAACTTAAATCAAGTAGGGAGAAGCAATATCCCTCCAGGAAAACTCAACGAGATACACAAGAACCGAAAAAAATTGCGCCCAACGGCGAAACATTACAAGCAACGCAAAGGAATATACGGTGTGAAAACACGCCCCACGACGACTAACACAACGCCACCGACTATGATTCAAAACAACGACGAGTAATTAACAACACATCACATGCACACATTTAATCAAAGAAATGCATGCGACAACAAGTCACACCCGACCACAACGACTATGCGGTAGAAACAAATATAGTATTACGATAGAAGTCACTCCGATTCTCGTCAACAAGAAAATGTCCGACGTCAAGACGCAAACAATTCAAGATAACAAAAAACTAGAATACCGGATATTACATTCTATCCTATTAAAAATAAGTTTCGTCCCGAAACTTAAAATAAAACATCATGGTAGAATACAAACAAAACCAAAAAGTTCACGCAACAAATATCAATTTCTACACGAATTACAGCACGAAGTACGATACACAACTACATCACTGGACACCACCGGGCACTCCCCAAGTAGGAACAAAAACTCGATTCCCAAACATCTTGGCAACGGTCTCACAATGCACCGCTTGGTGCCCTAGTTGGCCGCACTTAAAACAATTAACCGGTGGCGAACGACAATTCTGTCTCGCATGGCCCACACGACTGCAGTTGAAGCAGGTCTTCACACCGACCGTCTTACTCGTCTCCAGAGTAAGGTTCTTAGACTGGTCAATTGAACGAGGAGTGCTTCCAGAAGGAAAATGCGAAGCAACAGGCTCACGGACCTCACTTCTCTGGCCTCTTGAAAAATTTCTCGAGGTCTTCTGTCTCTTACTCTCTGAACCAGATTCCAACACAGAAACAGCCATCTCAATGGCTAAAGCTCGGTACTGATATTCTTTCAAGGTGGTACACATAAGCGGAGCCATACTCTCCCGAATATGGGGGTTCATGTGCATATTGAAGTATTGGACCTTGTCCGCTTCACTTCTCATTTGATCCCGAACATAAGCCAACTGTCAATTATAATCGACTATCTCCTGGGATATTGACACATCCTGGGGCGTAGCCGAGAAAAACTCAACGATTCTGCGTTCACGAACAGGCGACGGGCAATACTCTGCCTCCATGGCGGTCTTAAACTCAGTCCATGTAGGTGTACGATCTGCAGGCACTACAGCCTGCCACCAGTCTGCAGCTTCTTTGTCGAGCAAGTACTGAGCAATGGGTACCCTCCTATCATCCGGACAAGCTACAACATCAAATATTCTGTCCAACTGGAAGAGCCAGTTTTCCCAACCTAACAAGTCAGACGAACCCACAAAATGGGGCGGCTGCATCTTCATCACATCTCGTAACTACTTACTAGTTCCATTATCCCTATTTGGGTTCTCATCCCAACGTACGGCCTGATTCATCTGCACTAACTGGTCAACCACCTGACGAAGGATGGTGGCGGCGCCAACGTCAACGTTAATGCTGGCTGAATGAGAATGTCTCTGATCTGTACCGAGCTGATTGGTACTCGGCAAGGAGTGAGTCGCCCTCTCACGCTCCTGATCACGACCACGACTACGACCACGTCCTCGGCCTCGACCTCTCGGCATACTGAACGGACGATCAATCAGAATAACACAACCAACCAAACATCACAACGTTAACATAGGACGATAAATAGCAGCACGATAAAACATCAACTCCAAGTCATCACACAAGTGCACGAACTAACACTGTAATTTAAGAACTTCATTAAAAAATAATTCACACAGTCACATCAATAGAGATGTTTGGATTTTACCAAATCAAACAGAGTTAAAACCACACACGTATCATAGGGATCAAACACTAGCAACAAAACTAAAATATTTCCGGGGTATTATTCAAATGATAAAATTTTAAAATTCTCAAGTTTGAAAAATTTGGTGAAATGAAATTTTTGAAAACACTTTTAATACCTCGGTCGTTCAATCAAAACCATGTATCTCAACATTTAGAAAACACTGAAACATTCTTCGGCGAGCACAACACCACCACAAACTTATCACAACCACTTAGCCCCAACACGTGGACATATGAAGTTCAAAATTCCAAAAACCAAAAATCGTTCTACAAAATAAAATTTTTCCAAAATCCTTTCGTTCATAACAAAAATGACGGTAATATTTTACAATGTCCGAAGTACTTCAAAACACAATTTCCAAATACCGTCCGATGGTGTCATTTGAAAATACACGGCTCAGTTGTCAAAATTTAACTAATTTTTTAAAAATCCATATAAACCGCGGTTTGACCGCACCACCAAAATATTTTCCAAAAATCGTTTTCTACAAAAATGCTCAAACGGCAACCAGGGTCGCCAATTCAATCAAATGCATCTCGTGGTACCCAGTTTAAACACACAACAAAATCATTCATTGGAGTTTCTCACAAGCTCTACCGCTTGCACTTTTCGAAACCCATCAAGGTTTACAACTTTCACACCATACCACCCCACCCGGCGTTTCAAAGATAAAACAATAATGCGCCCAATACTATACACATACTATGTGCCGCAAGTATTAAACACAACTATATTACACAATACTGTGTAAATAAAATCATGCACCGCAATTAACTCACTAAGATAAAATCGAGATACACAGGTATTACGTATAAAGTAGGAGACTTACATCCACAGGCCGCACGAAGGTGACGGTCGCCCAAGATACTAATCTCGTCCGAAAACATATCCGAACATTGTGACTACGCACAACTCAACTTGTCACCTGACGACTCGAACGACAAGACAACACATTACTTGACAAATCACGACTCGACTCGACCCGACAGCCTAGGTTTCCGCAACCTAAGCTCCGATACCATAAATGTTACACCCCCAAAACCATATGGAAATATTACATGCCGTAGACCCCTTTTCACGAGGATCTACCAGGCTATACTTTACAAAACGACCAACTGCTTGCCCGGCTAGGGTCAAACAATAAAATAATACAGACCATTGAGGTCACTTACACGCGAACACATAGACCGATGAGGTCACACAACTCAATCAACAAAATTGACTTATACAACATTACCCACACAGGGGTCGAAACACAATACATCGGAAGACTGAAATCAACTCGGACAATACAACGAAAATCAAAACAACTCTCAACTCTGAATTAGTATCGCAACTCGTCATCCTCTTGTGCCAATCCTGTGACTACTCCCATGAATCTGCATGTACCTGGATGCAAAACAGACATCCACCCCCCGAGTACTCGGGGATTAGTAAAACTCCACTGTTTTGCTAGTGCAAGTATCAAATCATACGAAATGTAACAAGCAAATAATAATCATGAATCAAATATAATAATCAAGTATCAAAATATTCCCGAGAGGTTTTCACAAGGGAAGATAAGCTATGAAGCATTCGAAAATAAGATTATCATCTCGGGAATTTTTAAAATTTCAAAACCTTTAAGACCTCAAGTCCTGATTCACAAAACCTTTCGAAAAATTTTAGGGCCTTAACCCAAATCTTGTTTCATAATTCAATAGTTTACAATATAGGAAACCTTTACTCAAGCTTAGGACTCGGTCTAACATTCATTTTCATAAAACTTTTCTTTCAAAACTTTAATTTGAAAATAATCATGCTCATGACACCGTGATCCACTGTCACGTGTCTCAGTAGGTTCAACAACCCGCACGGACTACACCACGCACAATTAAACAAACATAATCAATTCCGACACCGTGATCCACTGTCACGTGTCTCCGTAGGTTCAACAACCCACACGGACTATTAACCAGACATAACCAATTCCAACACCGTGATCCACTGTCACGTGTCTCCGTAGGCTCAACAACCCACACGGACTATATCAATCACAACAATCACACACACAGTCCTGACACCGTAGTCCACTGCCACGTGTCACCGTAAGCCCCGTTGAGCTCACCCGGTTGGACGTACTGTGTCCGAAACTCATGGTCCACTGCCATGCGTTATCGTAGGCCTCGTCAGACCAGCACGATTGGACCTCAGTACCTCATTAAGTTCTGACCCCGTAGTCCACTGCCACGAATCCTCGTAGGTCCCGTCGAACCAACACGAGTGAACTTAGCGGTCACACACATATTCACATTCACATTCACATCACATACAACAATGAGCACAGTTATTCAATCACGTTGATCACCACAAAATCGTACATCACACGCACATAACACAACCTCAACACTCGCAACAACTATCACCAATCAATGACACACAACCAACATAACACACGTTCAGTACACAATACATTGCACAACCAAGTGTACAACCATCCCATATGTACGTCGCAATCCTGCACAAATGGCACAACAGCTAACACGTATACCAATATAACACTATTATCACAAAACCTTCAAATTGCGGAATACACAACCAATTTAAACAGAACATATTTACGAAGGCAAGCAAAATCATTATAAATCTCATACGTGATTATTAGTCGCAAGATACAAGTCGTATAATAGGATACTTGCCTTAATAATCATATCGAATACCTAAGAACACGGTTCGTAGGGAAGCTTGTACCACGAAGAAGACAACGAACAGAAGGGTTCCGACTCGAGTTCTTCACAAGGAATCTGACCCTAACATCATACCATCAATAAATTAATGAACGAACGAGGAAGAATAATCATAGAACGCTCGGATTCTCTTTGTGATATTTTATCGAACACCTTCAAGGCGTCGATAAGATACTCAATAAAACGACAAATCCGTGGCAATATAATCGTGGAATAACAAGGAATTCGAGATAATATAGCTTAACAATCATCAATCCATCACTATTCTGAGTTGAAACGGATTAAACGGACAAATCGAACAAAATCTCCAAAACTAGATTTTAAGAAAACTTACCCTGATTTGGCCGATCGGAGCAAGTTATTGAATGATTAATCGATGTTATGGACTCAAGAACTTCATGGATTTACAGTGGAACAACATCTCCTCGTGCCCTCCAAGTCCCAGTCGTGGAAAGGAAGTGAAGAAATGGGAAAAAATGGGTGAAACCCGACTGCTCTGCCATACTCATACCCCTGCCGAACACGGCGCAGCAAACGGCCCAGACCAGCGCCGTGTCTTCCGCCGGGTTGCGGGTCAGTGCGCGACCTGACCGACACGGCGCAACACCCGTCGCAAGGTGCCCGCGCGTATGTCTCGGCTGTGTCCGACACGGCGCATCACCAGGCGCAAAGCTTGCACGGGTTCTCGGCCGTGTCTCGGTAGGACGCTAGTCCTGGCCGACCCAACAGACACGGCGCCGCGCGCTGCTGCAAGGTTGCCGCACAGTCCGGCCAAAGAACCTCTGTGTGCAAAATGAAGAACCACAACGACGATCCGAACGACCCCAAAACCCGAACTTGAATACGAATCGAAGATACGGTTACGAAGCACTCGCAAAGACGAATCTAAGAGCTAAGAGAACATACGATTCCGACCACCCGAAGGCTCGAAATTCGACAACAGAAGTAATTACCCCAAACTTTGGGAAATTACGAAAACGGCCCAAAACGTCCAAAAATCACGATACGTGATCGAATAACCAAACCGAAGTTCACAACACGTCTAACAAAGTTAACGGACTTACGGGAAACTCGAAACAGTAATTTCGAACGAGATTCACAAGAATCGAACTCGAGTGCGGAAAAGTCGTTAAGAAACACGGAGCTCAACCAAACAATACCGAAACGAACTCGGATGACAAAAAGTGCAGAATTAATCATTCTCAGAATGATGAAACGGTCCCAAGAGAGTCGTCGAAACAGACTCCCTCTGAAAAAAGAAAATTACCAAAATCCGAAATTGCGGATATTACAATGAACGCACTGGAATCGACTACGATGACACAAAACTTAGTTGTACTATCGTAATGGATGTTATAGCATCCACTATATTTTCAGTTAGATAGTTTCTCAAAAACTGACGTGCAGCTTGTGGTTAAATCTTATCTTAGTGGGGAACTAAGTTAAGTGATGGAAGGATCTCATGGTGGATCAGATTCAAATCAAGTGACTCCTGACCACGGAGCGCGTTGACAAGTGATTGTCGGGAACCCATACTAAGTATGTACTTGATTTGGAAGAGATATGAAGCATTTGCGTGTAAAACTAAGGGTTTATAGTGATGTAGTCTTGTGAGACTAAGAGATTCCGCTAAATCCAATGTTAAGAATGAAAAGATCTTGGGGACACTTGATGATGCGTATTCATCAATTGGTTTAAGACAATCTAAGGGACGATTTCCCTAAGAGACGATAAAGTAATGCCTATATGATTCCCAATGATTAGTCGAAGTCATCATAAGACTTGGCTCACTTAAGTGATGATGCAGTCTTGAAAAGTACGGTATTATGTACTCATGTTTGACTCGATGTACTCATTCGTAATAATCCGGTAAAGCCACTCTGATGATGGCCTAGGATGCGCTCATGCAATGTCTGTGATTGACAAGAGGCTTGAAGCTCGCTCTATCTCGATAAAAAGGACACTTGAAAACTGATACCCGAATCTGCCCAGAATGTGTTGGTCTATCTCCCATATGACCTACAGGGCAGCTCACTTGATGGAAAATGGTGAAATTGGTGCCATTGGAAAGATTTGTGTCTACTTTCCAAGTAAACCAACCATTTGATCACATCCATCATGTTGAGTGACATGACTATTGTTGCAAAGTAGGACAAGATATGTCCGGTAATTTGCTGAGTCAACTTCGATTGAGCTTCGTGATCTGCTCAGGTCGATCTAGGTTACGTATTGTATGTGAATGAAAAGCTATGGGTGTCTAGTTTTCATAAGTTCTTACAGTTTCATTGATACCTATTGAATCGAAGAAGTTATGACTGATTTAGTGCATGGAGGTCAAGACTTTAGAAAACTTGATAAGTCTTTAGCGACTCTGCACTTTGGATGTGTTGCGCTCTTTTTGTCCTTAGACCAAGGTTTGTTTTTTTCCATTGGGTTTTTACTTGGTAAAGTTTTTAACGAGGCGACCTATGAGAACATCCATACAATGATGCGTTGTACTTCTGTTCAACTTAGACCAAGAGGTATTTTTCCCACTGGGTTTTTCCTTGGTATAGTTGTGAGGGCAACTTGGAATCCAACTCCTATGATTTGAGGTACTCATCAGGGGGAGTCATTATATATACATCCGAGGGAGTATACATGACATGTTATGTTGGTGCGTTGCAATCTTTTCCTCATCAAGCCTTTCTTTTTCCCATGGGGTTTTGTTTTGGCTTGGAATAGGTTTTTACGAAGACAACATCTTCTGCACCATTGTTGTATTAGTGCTCGACACAGGGGGAGTGTTCCGGGAATTATTATTCCCGTGATGTGTCTTACCTAATACTGGTTGTAGATACATATATGAAAGGTTCTAGATCCTTCTAGAGGTAGTAGGATCCTATTAGATGTCTTACCTTATCTAGGAATCCTATGTATGGAAGGACTCTCATTGTAATGCCTATATAAAGGCCCCTCTATCAGTGTTATGAATGCAATTGATTGACTCTATTTACAGTCTTTTTACTTTCTCCTGAAACACACACACACACACACACACACACACATATATATATATATATATATATGGGATAGGGAATATATGGCTGTTAGGTACCTACGGTTAGGTGTAGAACCTTCAATGCTGCGTTGTTTCGGAAAGTATCATTAAATAAACTGTTAAACTAATAAGTTTACTTTCCGAGATTTATTGGATTTCCTCCTTGTCATTTTCCTTTCACCATTCCTATAAATATCGTTCTCCATTTGCTGCAATCGAACTCTATTTTCTTCTCCATTTTATTCCGTTTCCACCGTCCTAATTGCATGAGGCCGCTCTCGGTTCTTCTCCGCCCCCACGACTGTTTGTTCAAATTCACCTCAAAATTGCACAACTTAATGCGTAGATCGTGTTTCACCTCTGCCTCGCTGATGTCCTCCTCCGCCTCCCATGGTCTTTACTCGATTGAGGGAGCTTTTTTGGGATGGCTCAAAAACATGTTGGGTCTTAGACCTAAAATTGGAATTACTTTTATTTTGACTTAATTTGTGAAAATCAAGTTCTTTTATTAATAAAACATTCTCTGATGAACAATGAAGAGGGGCTGATGTGCAGTAAAAGTAGTAATCAAATCAAACATGTTCATTTTATCATTTTATCCTGCTTGCTAAATCACTAATTCAAATAATAATACAACTGCAGGTCTCAATTATAAAATACATTGCTACCGGAGAAAACTCGAAGTCTCATATAATCAATTTCATTTACAGGAACAAATAGCAACTCAAAGTCTCAAATAATCAAACAAATGTAACCATTATACTTGAAAAGATGAAAAGAATATATCCTGTAGCTAGTTCACTTTTTGTTTGCCACCTCTAAAATTAATTTGAAAAATAACATCACTGATTTTTTTGTAAAACGTCATCTGCCTGATACAAACAAATGTAACCATTAGACTTGAAAACATGAAGCATTAAAATTTTACAGGTTACCTTTTTTCTTGGACACCGAGTGGTCTAATGACCCAATCCCTTGTAGTGAGAACAAGATCGCTTTTTCTTGCACACCTCGAAAGAAGACTTAATCCTGTTTGCATTTTTCAGACAACCTTTTCTATTATTAAGAAGAATAGGATCCCAAATAGACATATGAGGCATCATGTGTACTTGAGAAATTCCCCTACAAGAATCTTGAGAGGCACTCTTAGGTACATTTCGTTTTTTTTTTTCAATAATTTCATCGTCTAAAAACTTCACCACTAAATTGTTGATTTTTTTTATTTTTGAAGAGGAGTCTTTTGCCTGTTCGATTGCTTTAGTACAGTTTGTACGAACATACCATAAGGTTAAGGCACTAACTTCATTTCCATTATTCATCTCATCCAATCTAACGCTACGAGCATCCACCCTGAACCTAGCATCAAGTATCCACCCTAATACTCATTCATCATTCATGTTCGTTCATTGTGTTCACCGTTTGGCATATTTGGAACCTTGGATTAGTTATCATTTGTAATATCCGAGAATTTTATTCTGATTAATTCGAATTTTTTCTTTTTTTAGACCGGAAATTTCTCGGTTGTCGAGCGTTGGTATTATTTTTCTCGACAATCGATTTTGTGTTTATGGCCATATGTGGTAATTTGTTGTATATTATTTCATTTCGGATCGATGTTGCTGTCCGCGAGCGTTTCGTCGTGTTCGTTCCGTACGTTTTTGGGAATCGAGTCGTCAGGCCACTGCAGCTGGGCGCTGGCCGGACGGTTGCGGGAGGAACCGGCACTGCAGCTGGGCGCTGGCCGGAGGGTTGCGGGAGGAACCGACACGACAGCTGGGCGCTGGCCGGACGGGTGCGGCAGGGACCGGCATTGCGTACGCTACTGACGTGAGACTGCGCGCGCTAACCGGCAAGCATAGCGCACACTATGCAGCATCCAGCGCGCGCTACCTGGGCCGGGCAGTGGGCACCTGAGGTTCTGGACTCCGGAGAGTTGGCGGGTAGCACACGCTATGGCCGGTCGCTGCGCGTGCTAACCGGCAGACGTAGCGCACGCTGCTCGGCAGCCAGCGTGCGCTACCTGGGCGGGGGGATCGGTCCAGGAGGCTCTGGACTGGACCATGGCCGGCCCGCTAGCGCACGCTGCCGGCACCCTAGTGCACGCTAGGGCGGCCTGCCTATATATTTGACCGAGCAGCCCTGTTTCCAACCATTTTTCATTTCCCATCTTTTTTTTGCGCGGCCAGAGATTTTGAGAGCGAGGAGACATATTGTTGAACAACAAATCCATGAAGTTCTTGAGTTCATATAATTGATTGATCATTCCATAACATCCTGCAATCAATCGAATCAAGGTTAGTTTTTCCTAAAATCTAAACATTGGGAAATTTGGGGATCTTGATAGATTTCGTCCGTTCGAATCATATGAACTTAGATTACTGATGGATAATTATAGATTAAGTTGCATTCTATCAATTTTATCATCTTTCCACGGTTTTGTCATGTCCGATTCGTCGTTTATATGAGTTTTCAATTCACGCCTTCAAGGTGTCCGGGAAAATGCCGCAGAGGGAGATTCAGTCGTTTTGTGATGTTTTTCCTCGTGTGATTTATTGTTTATTTGATGATAGGATATTAGGGATGAATTCCCTATGAAAATCTGGTGTTGAGCCTTTCCGATCGTCGTTTTCATTGGAGTTCCGGATTTTTCCAATCAACCGTATTTTCGGAGTATTCGCGAGAGATTGCCAAGGCAAGTACCTTGATATACGATTTGTAACTACGTGAAATCATTGTTGTCGAAGTGTATGAATTTATACGGATGTATATATGTATATATATATATAGAAATATAGATTTATATATATTTATATGTTAAATATATGTATGTATATACGTATATTGATATATATGTCTATGTCGGTGAATGCCGAGAGATGAATGCTAACACTAGTTGACGTACTCAACTTGGATTGATGGATGAACTACACTTATAGATGTAATATAGTAGGTTATATATATATATATTCGGTTGAGTTGCGATATAAGGATATATGTGTAGTGTTGGTTGGTTTTACCGAAGACTTATTGTGTTGAGTCTTGATTAATAACGTGCGTATTGTTGTTGTTGTTGTTGTTGTTGTTGTTGTTGTTGTTGTTGTTGTTGTTGTTGTTGTTGTTGTTTATTTGTGTAGTCGTGGACTGACGGATAAATTATGTGATTTGGTGTATTGATTTGATAATTGTTGCAACGATTTACTGTATGCTTGATGTTTGAAACATTGTGAATACTTGTTGTGAGAGACGTCGTATCCGGGAACCTCTGAGGGCGGGGCGTGTACTCCGACCTGGTGTACGCTGCAATGAGCGGCTCCATATGATTGGTGAACACCGGTGTTACCTAATGCGTGTGCAAGGGGCAGCTCTTGAGGGAGTGATCGCCGGCGCGGTGACATGTTCAAGGGGCGGCCAACATAGTGGAGTGAACGCCGGTGCACAGTGTAATATCCGTACTTTCTATTTTTGGTAATTTCTATTATTAGTGTATGTTTGTTTCGGATAACTCGCTTGTTACTGTCTTGAAGTTCTGAACCTATTTTGTTCTTGGAATTTTTCCGTTTGGACGAGTTTCGAGGATGTTTTTACGTAATTTTATCTTGAATTATATCTTGTCGCATGTATGTTCGATTCTCGTAAAACTCATTCGTTTTCGTTGTTTCTTAGTTTGCATAAGTTCGTATGGTTGAGTTAGTCGTGTTGAGACTTTCGGTTTGTTAACCCGTCATCGTATCGTGATTTTCGGGCACTTGGGCCATTTTTGTAATTTCCTATAAGTTAGGGAATTTCACTTTCTTTGTCGCATTACGGACTCTCCGGTGGTCGGAGTTGTATTTTCTTTCAACACTTAGCTCCGTCGTCTCGAGTATTCCGTGTTTATGTTTCTGGATTTTGGCCTTGCTTTGCATTTCGATTTCGTACTGTCTGCAGCAGTGTACTTATCTGAGCAGTACTGGACTGCTGCCTGAGTAGCGCACGCTAGTCCTTGATTCCTTGCATGCGCTATCGCTGTGTGGTTAGCGTACGCTAACTTGGAGTTTGTAGCGTGCGCTAACGATTTAAGCGGACTGGGCAGAAGGTTCAGTATTTCGGTACTGAACCAGATAGCGTACGCTAATTGAGTGTTAGCGCACGCTAATTTCTAACATTAGCGCACGCTAATCTTGTTATCTTGTGTACGCTAACGGGAGGACAAAAGTCCCTGACTGCATTCCGCACCCTGTTAGTGCACGCTAATTCTTGTGCGTAGCGTGCGCTAAGCCTGTCTAATATAAATAGGACAGCAACAGCCCAACTTCGTCATTTTCCATCCTTACTTCTTCTCTTCGGATTTGGGCGATTCCAGACGAGGGTTAGGGCCGACTTCAACCAAATATCATCATCCACTAACATCTTTGCATTCCTTGCGCGAATTCTTCAAGTTCTTAACATTTTTCCGCCATCCGAATCAAGGTAAGAATCCGTGAAACCCTTGTCTTGAGATTTTGGGGAAATTTTGGGGATTTCTTGTGATTTGACTCTTTTAATCCGAATTATCATGGATTATTGCTAGACCTCAATCGTATACTTGTAATCCTTCATTTTTCTTGAGTATTTGTGGTTTTAAACTCCAATTTTTCCATCGTTCGTCACTTATACTCGACGATACCCTAGTAGTGTTCGACGAATTATTCCACTGGGTAGAACTAGGATGTATTCATACGTTTTCGTAGTATTGAGATTGGTTGTATATCGTTATTGTGTTAGGATCGGATTTGTGAAGATTATTCGGGCCAAAACCTTTCCGTTCACCGTTTTTCTTCACATCGTGTTAATCAAGGCAAGTACATGTATTACATTCCGTTATGTGTGTATGGTTTTGATGCGAATGATGTAAAATGTGTTATTGCATGGGTGTGTTATCGTTCTTCCACCCGGGGATGGCATGTGTGGTCTCTGGGGGCCGATACTAATGGGTACGGCCACGGAAGTGGACTTGGGTACGTGTGTTGATGTTCTTCCACCCGGGGAAGGTTCGACGGGACCTCTGGAGGCCGGTACTAATGGGTACGGCCGCGGAAGTGGTTTCTCACCTGGGGACGGTCCGACGGGGCCTCTTGGGGTCGATACTAATGGGTACAGCCGCGGGTTACCAAGCGTGGATAGTTGTGATGTGGAAAACTCGAGGATATACTCTTTTGGTGTTAATGTGATATTCTGGAATATTGGTTTCAAATATTTTTCTCTCAAATGAATTGCTTGTGTCGAATCTTGTATATATATAATGTTGTGTAATTGTGTACTTGCACTAGCTATTCGAATGCTAACCCCTTAAATGGGGAAAATGCGTTTTATGCATTTCAGGTACCGGAAGAGCTGAGGAGCAGGCACGGGATATGCACGCAAAGGATGGGTTGGCATGATTATGAGTCTCGAATCTTTATTTATGTTGGGTCATTTATATTGTTTGAGTATCGGAATTTGACTGGTTTTATTGTATTCGGTTAAAGTCCCCTGCGTGGGGAATGACATGGTATCGACTTATATTTTCACGTACGTCTATTAAAACATTTTGGCCGAGGCCACGACCCCATTTTTACATTGATGATTGTGTCTTTGGGATTTTTCATGTACGAAGTGTGTGTCATGTGTTAGCCTAGTGGAACTTACGAGGGTTCTACGGCGTGTAATGTCCCATTCGCGAATTGGGGTGTTACATTTATGGTACCAGAGCCTTAGGTTTTGAATGCCGAGGCTGTCGGTTAATTTTGGGTCTGTCAGTTAAGTCGTTTGAGTCAGTCGTTGAGCCTAATATCATCATGCTACCGTCTTTTCGTGCGACCCATAGCTGTAAGTCTCCTCGAACTCTTATATTCCTATAATTTATACCTTGTGCTGTTTGAGAATTGTGAATTGTCATACCAACCTTGTAAACTGTGAATTTTTCTGATCTTGTTCTTTTCAATTATTTTCTTCAGTATGTTGAGAGGTCGTGGTAGACCAGCTAGGGGACGCGGCCGAGGTCATGGTCATGGTGCTAATAACGAGGAAGGCTCACTTTCTCAGTCCTCTGTGGATTCGGCTTCTCATTCAGTTCCGTCGGGTAATAACGCCGATGCCGGGGATACTGCCATACTTCAGCAGTTGGTTGTCCAACTCACTAAGATAGCTCAGGGTGGACGCCAAAATCCGCCCCCGACCCAAGAGGACGAAGCTAGTAAATGGCTTCAGAAAGTAACTAAGATGCACCCCCCCTTGTTTCACTGGTTCTTCTGACTCCCTCGGTTGGGAGAATTGGCTCTTTTAGTTGAGCAGGACTTTTGATGCCGTGGCTTATCCCGATGACAAGAGGGTACATATTGCTCAGTACCTCCTGGATAAGGAAGCTGCGGAATGGTGGGAGGCTGTGGCGCCCAGAGACCGCCAGGCCACTTGGGAGGAATTCAAGGCTGCTATGGAAGCAGAATATTGTCCACCACCAGTCAAGGAGCGCAGGATTGTGGAATTCTTTACTGCTACACCTCAGGATGTGCCGAAGGCCATTATCACTTATAATCAGCAGTTAGGATTCGTGAAAGATCAGGTGAGGACCGAGGCCGATAAGATCCGCTATTTCAATATGCACATGAAGCCGCATATCAGGCAGAGTATGGCACCGCTCATGTGTGCCACCTTGAAGGAGTATCAGGATCGCGCCCTAGCGATCGAGATGGCTGTTCCGGGATCAGAGTCGGTTTACGAGGCTAAGAAGTAGAAATCTACCGACAGTTTTTCGGCCGAAAAAGGGGGACGGTTTTCGAGGTCACAGTCTACGCCGGCGTCTGGGAAGAGATCATTTTATCAGGCTGGAGGATCTCAGAGTAACCGTTCGGTCCAGTCTCCTACACCTGGTGGTAGAGTTTGTTTTAATTGCAGTCAACACGAGCATGTGAGGGATTGTCCGTTTCCGTTGGTTACTTGCTTTACTTGCGGACAGACCAGACGTCGAGCAGTTCATTGCGAGATGGCTTCCAGGACTGCCAGGGCTCCGATTGCCACTGCCAGTCAGCAGGAGCACAGTATTGATCAGAAGATTCCAATTATTCATGTTTCTCAGAGTTCGGGCCGTGGTAGGGGCCGGGGCCAACCGGACTGCCGAGCTGCATCTAGTTCGGGCTCAGTCCACCCTCGGTTATATCAGATGAGGTGCACGGAGGAGGCAGACGTTCTAGTGGCGTCAGGTACCACTTAGATCCTTTCTCATCCAGTTTCGGTGCTTTTAGATTCGGGTGCTACTCATTCTTTTATTGCTTCGAATTGTGTGTGTCATATTGGTATTGACTGCTTGTATGATTGCGAACCATTCGTATTGGGTACGCCTAGTGGGGATCGTATGGTTGGGGACCGGGAAGTTAGGGATTGCCCAGTGAGGATCGGGAGCCGAGATTGGCCCTCAAACCTTATTGTTATAGATCTTAAGGGTGAGTATTTGATCCATGGGGACGATTGGTTGGATCGTCACGGTGCTATCATGAATTATTGGACTCGCACCATCTCGATAGTGGCTGAGGACGGCACCGAGCATACTCTTATCGGTTGTAAACTGGGTAGATCGGGAATTGTGATTAGTGCCTTGAAGGCGATGAAAATTCTGAATCAGGGTTGTGTCGGTTATTGGTGTTACGCTCTGCAGGCCGAGGATGGCGGAGTCGACATGTCATTGATTCTAGTTGTCAGCGAGTACCCCGACGTATTTCCAGACGACTTGACGGGATTACCACCACAGCGAGAGGTTGAGTTTCCTATTGATCTTGAGCCGCACGCGGCTCCCGTTTCTCGAGCACCATACCATATGGCACCGTCAGAGATGTTAGAATTGAAGAATCAGTTGGGGGAATTGTTAGATAAAGGGTATATTCGACCGAGCGTATCGCCTTGGGGTGCGCTCGTACTTTTTGTTAAAAAGAAGGATGGATCGCTTCGTTTATGCATCGACTACCGAGAGTTAAATAAGTTGACCATCAAAAACAAGTACCCTTTGCCCAGGATCGACGACTTGTTTGATCAGCTTCAGGGAGCGACAGTCTTTTCGAAGATTGATTTACGATCGGGATACTACCAGTTGAGGATTCGGGAAAGCGATATACCGAAAGCTGCCTTTCGGACGAGATATGGCCATTACGAGTTTTTGGTTATGCCTTTCGGGCTAACCAATGCCCCAGCAGTGTTCATGCAGTTAATGAACAAAGTTTTTATCGAGTATCTGGACAAATTTGTAGTTGTCTTTATCGACGACATCCTTATCTATTCCCGGAATCGATAGGAGCATGTTCTACATCTCCGGATTGTGTTGGACACTTTGAGAACTGATCAGTTGTATGCGAAGTTCTCTAAGTGTGAGTTTTGGCTCAAGGAAGTGATGTTCCTCGGGCACGTGATTTCATCGGAGGGAGTTCGGGTAGATCCATAGAAGATAGCGGCGGTGATGGCATGGGAACTGCCCAAGAATGTGAAGGAAGTGAGGAGTTTTCTGGTACTTGCAGGCTATTATCGTAGATTCGTTGAGGGATTTTCTAAGATCGCTAGACCGCTCACTCAGTTACTCCAGAAAACTCAGAAGTTCGAGTGGACCGCAGACAGACAGGATAGTTTTGACGAGTTGAAGAGACGATTGACTACCACACCCATTTTAGCATTGCCTCAGGGGAACGAGGATTTCGTGGTGTATAGTGATGCCTCGGGCCACGGGCTCGGATGTGTTTTGATGCAGAGAGATAGGGTCATTGCTTATGCATCCCGCCAGTTGAAACCTTATGAGGTAAATTACCCCCCACACGATTTGGAGTTAGCTGCAGTCGTTTTCGCCTTAAAGATCTGGAGACATTATCTCTATGGGTCGTCGTGTAAGATTTTTATGGATGACAAGAGTTTGAAGTATATCTTCAGTCAGAAAGAGTTGAATATGAGACAGCGTAGATGGTTGGATCTAATTAAAGATTACGACCTCGAGATACTTTATCATCCGGGTAAGGCTAACGTAGTGGCTGATGCGTTGAGCCGGAAACCGATGGCGTTACTGATGTTAGAGGTACTTACACCACAGAGCAGGATCCAGCGGGATTTGATTTGTCAGAATATTGAGGTTTGGGTTCTGAGAGTTCAGGATCAGTTATGTGCGTTGGAGATCACTTCGTCCTTGACAGATGATATCAATGCGAAACACTATGATGATCCATTTTTGGTCCAGTTGAGGGAGGATGTGAGGAAGGGGAAAGCCCCTGGGTTTGTGAATCAGGATGACGGAGTTTTGAGATTTCGCGGCAGATTATGTGTACCGAATGACATTGAGTTGAGGCAGAAGATTTTGAGTGAGGCTCACACTACGCCTTACTCCATACATCCTGGTATGAGGAAAATGTACAAGGACGTGAGGAGTAACTACTGGTGGAGTAATTTGAAGACGGACGTTAGCGAGTTTGTGGCGAAGTGTTTGACCTGTCAGCAGGTTAAGATTGAGCATCAGCGGCCCGCGGGGTTGCTACGACCACTTCCCATTCCGGAATGGAAGTGGGAAGACATCTCTATGGATTTCATCACCGGGATGCCTAGGACTCGGACTGGAATGAACACGATTTGGGTTATTGTCGATCGACTAACCAAAAAAGCTCATTTCCTAGGTATTAAGGACATGTGGGGGCCGGAGAGGCTGGCACGAGTGTTTATTGCAGAGATTTTGATATTGCATGGGACTCCTAGGAGTATTGTTTCGGATCGAGATGGCCAGTTTGTATCACATTTTTGGCAGGCTGTTCATCGAGATTTGGGGACTGAGTTGAGACTCAGTACATCTTACCACCCTCAGACTGACGGGCAGTCAGAGCGGACGATCCAGACACTGGAGGATATGTTGAGAGCTTGTGCCTTAGATTGGAAGGATGATTGGGAGTCGCACTTGCCATTGATCGAGTTCACGTACAACAATAGTTGGCATGCCTCGATCAAGATGGCAACATTTGAGGCATTGTATGGGAGGAGGTGCAGATCGCCGTTGTGTTGGGACGATGCGTCCGAGCTGATTGGTACCGAGCCCGATACGGTAGTTGAGACGAGAGAGAAGATTGCTCTGATTCGCGATAGGTTGGTGACGGCCCAGAGTCGGCAGAAGTCTTATGCCGATACGCATCGCCGACCGTTGGAGTTTGAGGTGGGAGATCATGTCTGGCTTAAGGTGTCGCCGACACGGGGAGTTTACCGCTTCGGTCGGAAGGGTAAACTTAGTCCGAGTTATATTGGACCGTTCGAGATTTTAGAGAGAGTGGGAGAGCTTGCATATCGGTTAGGCTTGCTGCCGTCCTTGAGTCACGTGCATAACGTATTTCATCTTTCCCATCTTAGGAAGTACGTACCGGACCCTAGCCATATTATTGATTTTGGAGAGATTGAGTTGGGACCCGACATTACCATCGAGGAGGGGCCGATTCAGATTTTAGAGCATCGAGTGAAGCAACTTCGGCACAAAGCCATTCATTTGGTTAAAGTTCAATGGTCGAGGCATGGATCCAAGGAAGCCACATGGGAAATGGAAGAAAGTATGCAGTCGAGATACCCCGAGTTATTCGTGTTGTAAGTTTCGGGACGAAACTTATTTTTAGGGGGAGAGAATGTAATATCCGTACTTTCTATTTTTGGTAATTTCTATTATTAGTGTATGTTCATTTCGGACAACTCGCTTGTTACTGTCTTGAAGTTCTGAACCTATTTTGTTCTTGGAATTTTTCCGATTGGACGAGTTTCGAGGATGTTTTTACGTAATTTTATCTTGAATTATATCTTGTCGCATGTACGTTCGGTTCTCGTAAAACTCATTCGTTTTCATTGTTTCTTGGTTTGCATAAGTTCGTATGGTTTATTTAGTCGTGTTGAGACTTTCGGTTTGTTAATCCGTCGTCGTATCGTGATTTTCGGGCACTTGGGCCATTTTTGTAATTTCCTATAAGTTAGGGAATTTCACTTTCTTTGTCGCATTACGGACTCTCCGATGGTCGGAGTTGTATTTTCTTTCAACACTTAGCTCCGTCGTCTCGAGTATTCCGTGTTTATGTTTCTGGATTTTGGCCTTGCTTTGCATTTCGATTTAAATCTTATGCGCAGCAGTGTCTTGATCTGACGATCTTGGATCTTACTGAGTAGCGCACACTAGTCTTGATTCCTTGCGTTCGCTATCGCTGTGTGTTTAGCGTACGCTAACTTGGAGTTTGTAGCATGCGCTAACGATTTTAGCGGACTGGGCAGAAGGTTCTGTATTTCGGTACCAAACCAGATAGTGTACGCTAATTGAGTGTTAGCGCACGGTAATTTATAACATTAGTGCAGGCTATTCTTGTTATCTTGCGTACGCTAACGGGAGGACAGAAGTCCCTGACTGCATTCCGCACCCTGTTAGTGCACGCTAATTCTTGTGCGTAGCGTGCGCTAAGCCTGTCTAATATAAATAGGACAACAACAGCCCAACTTCGTCATTTTCCATCCTTACTTCTTCTCTTCGGCTTTGGGCGATTTCAGACGAGGGTTAAGGCCGACTTCGACCAAATATCATCATCCACTAACATCCTTGCATTCCTTGCGCGAATTCTTCAAGTTCTTAACATTTTTCCGCCATCCGAATCAAGGTAAGAATCCCTGAAACCCTTGTCTTGAGATTTTGGGGAAATTTTCGGGATTTCTTGTGATTTGACTTTTTTAATCTGAATTATCATGGATTATTGCTAGACCTCAATCGTATACTTGTAATCCTTCGTTTTTCTTGAGTATTTGTAGTCTTAAACTCCAATTTTTCCATTGTTCGTCACTTATACTCGACAATACCCTAGTAATGTTCGACGAATTGTTCCAGCAGGTAGAACTAGGATGTATTCCTACGTTTTCGTAGTATTGAGATTGGTTGTATATCGTTATTGTGTTAGGATCGTATTTGTGAAGATTATTCGGGCCAAAACCTTTCCGTTCACCCTTTTCCTTCACGTCGTGTTAATCAAGGCAAGTACATGTATTACATTCTGTTATGTATGTGTGGTTTTGATGCGAATGATGTAAAATGTGTTATTGCATGGGTGTGTTATCGTTCTTCCACCTGGGGATGGCATGTGTGGCCTCCGGGGGCCGATACTAATGGGTATGGCCGCGGAAGTGGTTTCTCACCTGGGGACGGTCCGACGGGGCCTCTGGGGGTCGATACTAATGGGTACGGCCGTGGGTTACCAAGCGTGGATAGTTGTGATGTGGAAAACTCGAGGATATACTGTTTTGGTGTTAATATGATATTCCGGAATATTGGTTTCAAATATTTTTCTCTCAAATGAATTGCTTGTGTTGAATCTTGTATATATATAATGTTGTGTAATTGTGTACTTGCACTAGCTATTCGAATGCTAACCCCTTAAATGGGGGAAATGCGTTTTACGCATTTCCGGTACCGGAAGAGCTGAGGAGCAGGCACGGGATATGCACGCAAAGGATGGGTTGGCATGATTATGAGGCTCGAGTCTTTATTTATGTTGGGTCATTTATATTGTTTGAGTATAGGAATTTGACTGGTTTTATTGTATTCGGTTAAAGTCCCCTGCGTGGGCAATGACATGGTATCGACTTATATTTTCACGTACATCTATTAAAATGTTTTGGCCGAGGCCACGGCCCCATTTTTACATTGATGATTGTGTCTTTGGGATTTTTTATGTACGGAGTGTGTGTCATGTGTTAGCCTGGTGGAACTCACGAGGGTTCTACGGCGTGTAATGTCCCATTCGCGAATTGGGGTGTTACACACAGGTGTGCAAGGGAGGCGCCTGGCAGGCTTATTGGTAACGGATATTTGAGTGATAGCTAAGACCCCGTTACCAAATGGTTTTCGTAATTGAAAGTTCTTCCAACTTGCTTTAAAATGTTGGTCTTGATATAGACCGCAATTCGTGTTTCTGGAAAGTTTATTTCAACTTGTTTTAAATGTTGGTATCAGGGTTAATTAACCAAGGATATTTGACGAGATCTCCGAGGGTTAATTAATCAGGGGTCTTGAGCAGGATTTGTCGAATGAGAGACTGTGCCTTTGATTGGACTGTGATGATTATTCTGTGTATTGGGTTGAGGACCCCGTAGGATGTTGAGATTTGATCTCATGATGATATTATTTGGATTGGGCTGAGAACCCCGTGAGATGTTGTAATGATTCACTTGTGATAGTGTCTTATAAATTGGGTTGAGGATCCTGAATAATGTTGTATTGGTTTCTTGTAAATTTTTTTCCACATGTTGGGTCGGGGACCCGAGAGCTTTTGAAGTTATTTTCTAAAAGTATTCCCATTTGATTTTCAAAACCCCAATATGGCCCGAGTCAATAATAATGTTTTCAAACTATCTTATTAAAATACTTTTCCTTTTATAAAAAGGGATTTTCAAACTAGATATTTTGACTCCTTGGGCTCGTTTAAAGTTTCATTAGTGTTATGTTTCGTAAAGAGAATATGACTATATGATTATCTTTCACCTTGTGTATGCGAGTGCTATTCCGTGTTGATTATGGGAATGTGTGGTTTGTGTTAAGGCTTCGCGGCGGTTGAGTTTTATGTTGTTATTGTTCGTATATCTTGTATATTATGTAGTTGCACTAGCAAAATTCCAGTTTGCTAACCCCCGAGTTTTCGGGGGGTGGGTGCTTGTTATGCGCTCAGGTTTTGGCAGCTCGGGAGCAGTCACAGGATTGGCTTGGAAGGAGATGGAGGACAATGATGCTAATCACACCAGAGTTATAGTCTTTTCTATTGTTTCATTTTGGTCGGTATTTCTCTGTCGTTCGAGTATTCACCCTTGCATGGGTGTAGTTTTCATTTATTAAATTGAGTTGTCTTTATTTTATGTGTTCAAGTTTATTATTGTCATTGTAATGTGAATGTCGTTAGTTTCTGAATTGGTTAATGACCTTGTCGGTCTGCTTTGTAATTAATTTGACCCCGGTCGGTCAATCATTGAGTAGTCTTTTGGAGTTTAGCCTGGCAGATCCTTGTGATAAGGGTCTACGGCATGTAACATTCTCGATCGGATTCTGGGGGTATTACAGATATGGTATCAGAGCTTAGGTTTGCGAAAAAACCTAGGCCGTTGGGTCAAGTCCATGTCCGGTGTAAGTCACGCGCATCAGAGTTGTGATTAGTATCGTGGTTCCGACATCATCTTCAGGCAATCCGTGATGGTAAGTCTCCCGATCGTAAGTCCCTTTATATACGTATTTGATTATATTGTGCTAATGTGTTTAATGTGAACTAGGGATTGGAACTTGTTGGTGATATTATTGTTTTAGGATATAGCATGCGTATACGGTCCAAGTAAAAATGGTTATGTAGTATGCTTCGGAAGTCGAGCATATTTATCGGTTTTTACATTTCATTAGAGTAAATTTTTGAGTGTTAATTTTATCCGCTGCGTGAGTATTTTGAAATGACTTTTGGTATCTTGCAAATATGAGTTTTATTTCCTAAAACTGATTCCCTAAACCGAGTTTTGATATTTTGGTCTTACACGTTTTGACGGTATTTGATATTTTATAAATAACTTTTGTGAGTATTTGAAAATATTACCGTCATTGGTCCTTTTGGCATTTTGAACGTTTAAAAAAAATGATTTTTAGCCTGGTGGGTTGCGGCATGGGGCCCATGTCGCTGTAATATCACGAACATTTTAAAGTGGTGTTTTGAAATTTTCCAACATTGTGAAAAGCCATGATTTAATGTCGTCATGTCAAATGGTCACGTATCTCGGTGGAAAATTCTTTCGAATAAACATTTTGGTAGAAGAGGAAAGATTTTCAAAATTGTGGTATTTGGGACTCAACACTTTTGAAATATTTCAAATTAGTTACAAGTCTTGGGCATAATGTGACTAGCCCTCTTTTTCAAAAAATCGTTTTCATTAAGTGCATACATATAATGATCGTCCTCGTCGAAGGACTCGAAATTGACTTCATAAAACTTTCTACTTTACGATATTACCGTTATTCTAAGGTTGCTAACTAAACCTCGTGTTGATAATTGTGGTATATTGTACGACTTATAAATTAATATTGTTGAACGGTATTATCTGCATTAGTATGTCGAGCTCGGCAGACGTAGACGTGATGATGGGAAAGGAATCGGCGAGCTGGTTCGTACGACAACGATTCATGTTATGGTGAAGGAGTATCAAGATCAAACGATATCCTATGAAATCTCCTCAGTGGTCGAGCCCACGAGCGAAGCGAAGAGATCGAGGACATCTGGGAAATTTTTGGGTGGTGAAGAGTCTAAGGCTCCCAAACCCCCACGTCGTTCGAACGCGTCGTCTTCGCGATCGGGAGTGAGCGCTGGGAACCCCAAGCCATCATCGGTGACTCTTGGTAAGAAGAGAAGGTGCTTCAACTGCAATCGTCAGGGACATGATCATGCAAATTGTCCCTTTCCACTCTTGACTTGTTACCGGTGCGGGTGTGAAGGTCATCGGGAGAAACACTGTGAGACAGTTTCCGAATTGGCAAAGAATGCTACCCTATTGGAGAATAGAGCAAGTGATCGGAGAGTGTCCCGAAAAACTATGTTTCCTTCTGAAGATTCTAGTATGGGAGAATGAAGTTCTTGTACTGTGTCTTAATCGTTGCTGGTTCCAACAATCGTGACTTCGATCGTTTTTCGTTTCCAACTCTTGTTGTTCTAAGTTTCGGGATCAAAATGTTTTCTTAGTATGGTATTCTTCTTAGTATTTTCGGTGTTGGGTGACTTTCATTGTTGGTGATTCATCTGTAATCCTCTCGACAATTTTAAACTACCATGTTCTACCTAGCCTACCATCCTCCGAATGAATTTCAGAGTTGTTTTGTCAGACTCCGTGGATTATTGTGGTCTTTCCACATCTGAACTTAATCCTTGCAAATTTTGTTCGAAACTATTATTCCCACACGTGCAATTAACATTTCCAAATGTGTTAGGAACTTGAATGCAGTTGGTCGAGCTCGAAACGTGGTTTCAGGACGTCTGAGCCATTTGGTGATTTTCGTTAACTCTCGGAGCTTTTATCTCCAAACTCATATACTCCTCCACCTCGAATTCTCATGTTCACATATATTTTATCGCCTCGAATCACGTACCATATGCTTGCTTAGTCAGTTCATTGTATTTCAAGGATTCTCGCGTTCGCGCATTGCTCGTGACGTTTTAGGGCTGAGCAAAGTAGTTATTTCCTTGATTGTTCCGCCGCTTTCCATTTTAGGTTTCGGGACGAAACTTATTTTAAAGGGGGTAGAATGTAATATCCGAGAATTTTATTTTGATTAATTCAAATTTTTTCTTTTTTTAGACCGGAAATTTCTCAGTTGTCGAGCATTGGTATTATTTTTCTCGACAATCAATTTTGTGTTTATAGCCATATGTGGTGATTTGTTGTATATTATTTCATTTCGGATCGATGTTGCTGTCCGCGAGCATTTCGTCGTGTTCACTCCGTGCATTTTTGGGAATCGAGTCGTCAGGCCACTGCAGCTGGGCGCTGGCCGGACGGTTGCGGGAGGAACCGGCACTGCAGTTGGGCGTTGGCCATACGGTTGCGGGAGGAACCAGCACGGCAGCTGGGCGCTGGCCGGACAAGTGCGGCAGGGACCGGCATAGCGTACGCTACTGCCGGGAGACTGCGCGCGCAAACCGGCAGGCGTAGCGCACGCTCTGCGGCATCCAGTGCGCGCTACCTGGGCCGAGCAGTGGGGCACATGAGGTTCTGGAATCCGGAGGGTTGGCGGGTAGCGCACGCTACGGCTGGTCGCTGCACGCGCTAACCGGCAGACGTAGCGCACGCTGTTTGGCAGCTAACACGCGCTACCTGGGTGGGGGGATCGGTCCAGAAGGGTCTGGACTGGACCATGGTCGGTCCGCTAGCGCACGCTGCCGGCACCCTTGCGCACGCTAGGGCGGCCTGCCTATATAATTGACCGAGCAGCCATGTTTCCAACCATTTTTCATTTCCCATCTTTCTTTTCCGTGGCCAGAGATTTTGAGAGCGAGGAGACATGTTGTTGAACAACAAATCCATGAAGTTCTTGAGTTTATATCATTGATTGATCATTCCATAACATCCTTCAATCAATCGAATCAAGGTTAGTTTTTCCTAAAATCTAAACTTTGAGAAATTTGGGGATCTTGATAGATTTCGTCCGTTCGAACCATATGAACTTAGATTACTGATGGATGATTGTAGATTAAGTTGTATTCTATCAATTTTATCATCTTTACATGGTTTTTTCATGTCCGATTCGTCGTTTATATGAGTTTTCAATTGACGCCTTCAAGGTGTCCGAGAAAATGCCGCAGAAGGAGATTCAGTCGTTTTGTGATGTTTTTCCTCGTGTGATTTATTGTTTATTTGATGATAGGATATTAGGGATGAATTCCCTACGAAAATCTGGTGTTGAGCCTTTCCGATCGTCGTTTTCATTGGAGTTCCGGATTTTTCCAATCAACCGTATTTTCGGAGTATTCGCGAGAGATTACCAAGGCAAGTACCTTGATATACGATTTGTAACCACGTGAAATCATTGTTGTCGAAGTGTATGAATTTATACGGATGTATATATGTATGTATATATATATATGTGTGTGTATATATATATATAGAAATATAGATTTATATATATTTATATGTTAAATATATGTATGTATATACGTATATTGATATATATATGTCTATGTCGGTGAATGCCGAGAGATGAATGCTAACACTAGTTGACGTACTCAACTTGGATTTATGGATGAACTACACTTATAGATGTAATATAGTAAGGTTATATATATATTCGGTTGAGTTGCGATATAAGGATATATGTGTAGTGTTGGTTGGTTTTACCGAATACTTATTGTGTTGAGTCTTGATTAATAACGTGCGTGTTGTTGTTGTTGTTGTTGTTGTTGTTGTTGTTGTTGTTTATTTGTGTAGTCGTGGAGTGACGGATAAATTATGTGATTTGGTGTACTGATTTGATAATTATTGTAACGATTGACTGCATGCTTGATGTTTGAAACATTGTGAATACTTGTTGTGAGAAACGTCGTATCCGGGAACCTCTGAGGGTGGGGCATGTACTCCGTCCTGGTGTACGCTGCAATGAGTGGCTCCATATGATTGGTGAACACCGGTGTTACCTAATGCGTGTGCAAGGGGCGGCTCTTGAGGGAGTGATCGCCGGCGCGGTGACATGTTCAAGGGGCGGCCAACATAGTGGAGTGAACGCCGGTGTACAGGTGTGCAAGGGAGGCGCCTGGCAGGCTTACTGGTAACGAATATTTGAGTGATAGCTAACACCCCGTTACTAAATGGTTTTCGTAATTCAAAGTTCTTCCAACTCGTTTTAAAATGTTGGTCTTGATATAGATCGTGATTCGTGTTTCTGGAAAGTTTGTTTCAACTTGTTTTAAATATTGGTATCAGGGTTAATTAACCAAGGATATTTGACGAGATCTCCGAGGGTTAATTAATCAGGGGTCTTGAGCAGGATTTGTCGAATGAGAGGTTGTGCCTTTGATTGGACTGTGATGATTATTTTGTGTATTAGGCCGAGGACCCCGTAGGATGTTGAGTTGATCTCGTGATGATATTATTTGGATTGGGCTGAGAACCCCGTGAGATGTTGTAATGATTCGCTTGTGATAGTGTCTTATAAATTGGGTTGAGGATCCTGAATAATGTTGTATTGGTTTCTTGTAAATTGTTTTCCACATGTTGGGTCGGGGACCCGAGAGCTTTTGAAGTTACTTTCTAAAAGTATTCCCATTCGATTTTCAAAACCCGAAGACGGCCTGAGTCAATAATAATGTTTTCAAACTATCTTATTAAAATACTTTTCCTTTTATAAAAAGGGATTTTCAAACTAGATCTTTTGACTCCTTGGGCTCGTTTAAAGTTTCAGTGGTGTTATGTTTCGTAAAGAGAATATGACTATATGATTATCTTTCACCTTGTGTATACGAGTGCTATTCCGTGTTGATTATGGGAATGTGTGGTTTGTGTTAAGGCTTCGCGGCGGTTGAGTTTTATGTTGTTATTGTTCGTATATCTTGTATATTATGTAGTTGCACTAGCAAAATTCCAGTTTGCTAACCCCCGAGTTTTCGGGGGGTGGGTGCCTGTTATGCGCTCAGGTTTTGGTAGCTCGGGAGCAGTCACAGGATTGGCTTGGAAGGAGATGGAGGACAATGATGCTAATCACACCAGAGTCAGAGTCTTTTCTTTTGTTTCATTTTGGTCGGTATTTCTCTGTCGTTCGAGTATTCACCCTTGCATGGGTGTAGTTTTCATTTATTAAATTGAGTTGTCTTTGTTTTCTGTGTTCAAGTTTATTATTGTCATTGTAATGTGAATGTCGTTAGTTTCTGAATTGGTTAATGACCTTGTCGGTCTCCTTTGTAATTAATTTGACCCAGGTCAGTTAATCATTGAGTAGTCTTTTGGAGTTTAGCCTGGTAGATCCTTGTGATAAGGGTCTACGGCATGTAACATTCCCGGCCGGATTCTGGGGGTGTTACATCATTCGCCTTTCATCATTGTTTGAGATTCGAGTCGAGAATATTATCATTATCATCGTTGTTGGCAGCCTGTGTGTGTTGAGTAGCGTACGCTACATACTATTGATAGCGCGCGCTAATTGTGTACTGGTAGCGCATGCTATCAGACTTCAATAGCGCACGCTACTAGTGTAATTGTGGCAGGCAGTCCAGTAGGCACTGGACTGAATTGGAGAATTGTAGCGCACGCTATGAGTGGGAATTAGCGTACGCTAGTTGTGGGTTGTAGCGCACACTATCGCTTCATCAGCGCACGCTAACGTTTTGAGACAATGATCCGGTAAATCTTGGGTGAAAAGAAGAGAAATTGTTAGCGCACGCTAAGCAATCAGTGTAGCGTGCGCTAAGGCTCGATCAGACTTTGGACAATAGGTTCTGGACTCCAGTTGTTGGATATCAAACATCACTTAGCACACGCTAATTATTTTGGATAACACACGCTAAGGAGAAGGCGTTAGTGCACACTACCAAGTTCGTAGCGCACGCTAACGAAGCAGTCAGAACTCACTGGACTGGACGGTGAACCTGCTAGCGCATGCTAATATCAGGAGTTAGCGCGCGCTAAGCTAGGTTTAGTATATATTGGACAGTTTAGCCCCATTTCGTCATTTCTTCATCTCTCCTCCTTTATTGGGCGATTTTGGGCGATTTTGCACGATGTGAGAAGATATTTTCGAGCTGCAATCATCTAGCATCATCTTCAAGCTTCTAGTTTGGATTAATCATCATTTAATCCTCTCCAACTCACCAAACCAAGGTAAATATTTCTTGAATCTAGAATATCGGGATTTGAGTGTTTTCCTTTCGATCTCTTCAAGTTAGCCTGCTGTTATGTTGGAATATGTTGAATATGGATTATCTACCTTGGATACATATGATTCCTATGGATTTGTTGGTATTTTTGGAATCATTGAATATTTGGGGAATTATTCAAGAACTCTTGATGGTTGACTTTGGTAATTTTGGGGGTTTCCGATTTGATGTTGTCGTAATCCCGACTTGTGCATTCCTATTAGATTATTGATGTCATTGAAGATGTTTTGTTGGATTAAATCACTCGTTGGGAGGTTGGTGTTAGATATAATTGAGATTAGTAGTAAACAAATTGGGGGTTGTTTACAACGTATTTGTTAGAATGCCCCAATGAGTTTGGATATTGTTGTATCGACTTTTGCGTTGGTTGTAATCATACTTGATTCGTATATTAAGCGAATTATGGTAATTGTGTTATTCAAGGTTATTCGAGCGACCGATAATTCCACTTTGGACGTTTGTTCGAGGAAGGACTTTTTGTTCACCAGTATTTGTGTAAGTTAATTCTTACTCAGTTAAAAGGATACCCATTCCTTTCGTTGTTGTTCATTCATACATATAATTCATTCATAGTATATTAATCATGTTGAGACTTATAATTATCAAACTAACCATTCAATTCACGAGGAACAACGGTTCCAATCATATCATTTGAAGCTATCACTCATTGCATCATTATTTCACATCGGTGAGTCATTCTTGACCCTTGTCGGATTTCTATTCATTATTCTTAATTATGGTCACTTTGTTCGTGTGACCTTCTGGGATTGTATTGCGTTCCGGGTGGTATATGTGTGGAATTTTTAGTCGGGCACACTAAGGTCATTGTGTTTGTATGGATCCGGACACAATTGATGATATAATATGGTTCGGTACTACAATTATATTATTTAATTCATTAATATTCATTTGCCTGGTGGGTCCCAGTTGGGGTCCACGGCACTGAAATATCCGCCTAGTTTTTTGGGGTGTTACATAGTTGGTATCGGAGCGTGGTTTTGAATACTACTATCCGAGTTATGTGTCATTGAAATCATTATTCATCAGACTAGTATCATTAATTTCGCGTCACGTGTGACCTGTGCAAGCGCCAAGCCCCTCAAACAAAGAAACAGTAAGATTTCTGACGTCATGGTATAATTTCTGGCAGTAAGAATCACTCATTCATCATTCATCAGTCAACAATCCTCATTCATCATTTTCTTGTGGATTATATTATCAATCTTATTAATTTGTTCAAGATGATCATTTCAATAATTTCATCAGATAATCATGTCACCTCAGTTGATCCTTCATGTAATCATTGTGTTAGCGCGCATATGCTCATTATTATCATTTCATAACATAATCATAATGCGATATTCATACGAGATCTATAATTATCATGTGACTTTTCTACTTCAGTATGGATAGAGCTGTCAGAGGACGCAGGGGAAGAGGACGCGGTGCGGGCCGAAACTCGGGAGCTCGAGTGAATACCCGTGCGAACGCGAGGAATAATGTCAATTCAACTAGCAGCGGCGCTGCCACTCATTCACCTAGAAATAATCATTCACCCTCAGGAAGCCGTACCCGAGATACAGCTCAATCAAAAGGTGTTCGGGTTGATCCACTCGCTTTTATGCAGGGCATGATGGCCCAAATGACTCAGATGGCACGTCTGACGGAGACGATGCAGAACTCAGCCACTCAGGCTCAGCAAGCCCCTCCGCCGCCACCTCAGGGTCAAGATAGGAGTGTGAGCAGTATTATCGGCGACATCTCTCGCCAGAGGCCACCTACTTTCGAGGGCTCGTCTGAGCCGGCGGATATTATTCACTGGCTTGAACATTTTGAGAAATTATTTGCTATGGTGGAGTGTCCTGAAGGGCACAAAGTTTCAGTCGTGGCTTACTACATGGGTAAGAGCGCTTACTCTTGGTGGCTATCTCTGAAGCCCACCAATGGATCTTGTACTTGGGACCAGTTCAAGACCCTCATGATGGAAAGGTATTATCCGGCCCCATTCAGGGAGGCCAAGTTATCGGAGTTACTCAGTCCCAACCCCTCAGCGGAAGATGATGTTCTCGCCATTGCCGAGAAGTTTCAGGAGCTACTTCCATTCGCCTCATCCATTATCCACTCCGAGGCGGATACGATCAAGTATTTCAGTAAGAGGTTGAAACCTCGTATGCGGATGCAGATGCTTAATCATCATTGCACCACCCTAGCCGAATTAATCGAGAAAGCTCTTACTTATGAGCTTACTGCGAAGGAAATTGCTAAGCATCAAACTTCATCCTCTAGCAAGAAATCGAAGAATCGTAATCAGTCCGAAGGCAGTCAGGTAACCTTCAAGAAGCCTCGTGCGGGCTCTACTTTTTCTGAGCGACCTCCTATGGAGCTGAAACCTGCGGAATCTCAGTCCTGAGCAGCCAGTTGGGCCATCACATATTTCAAATGTGGAGAACATGGTCATTTCAGCACTAAGTGTCCGAGGCAGACTATCACGTGCAATAACTGTGGGATTGCTGGGTATAAGGCCCATTTCTGGCGAAGATATTCCAAACCTACTCCGGAGACATCTCAGGCCCCGAAACAGTCAGCGGTTCAGAATCAGGCCACTCAGTCCGCATCGTTCAAGACGACAGGAGCGAATAAAGGCGGAGCCCATGTAACACCCCCAATCCGCTCAGGGATATTACATGCCGTAGAACCTTTCCTCAAGGTTCTACCAGGCTGGTAACAAAATCGAACAGCTCAACAATGCCTTTAAGGCTAAAATGACTCAGTAGACCGATTTGGTCTTTCAGTAAAAACATACAACTCAATCTCGATACATGCCCACGCAGGGTTCAAATACAAAATACTCCCATACAACGGGGAAAATATTGCAGTGGAAATAACGTACAACTGAACCAATACAGCAATAAACGGGTCCTCATGTGATTAATATCGATCATCTTTCATCATCCTTTATGCCGACCTTGTGCTATGCTTCCCAAAACCTGAATGCAATACAGACATCCACCCCCGATTACTTGGGGGTTAGCAAAATTCCACCATTTTGCTAGTGTAAGTACAAAGTGCAAATACGAGCCATACAATCCAAGTTCCAAGAATAAAAATAATCAAGAATCCTCAAATATTCCAACACAATGAAAATACTTCCCGAAGCAAGAGTTTGGGTAAAACGTTTGATGAGTCGATTCTTGATCGACTCATTCTGTTCTATCTAGTCGTGTTTTTGTTTGCTTTTTAGTATTTTTGTTCTCTTTTATGCGTGGTATGTTGTGTTTTTAATTTATAGGTAACCAAGCGAAGATTGTGGTGAAATATGCGCTTTCGTAGCTAATATTGGAGTTTATGATGATCAAGAGCTAAAACGGGGCCTAAAACGATAAAAGATTGAAGCAATATCGGTCGTATCTTCTAAATTCCAGAATCACCACTCCGAATTGAGATGTGTTCTCCTTTGATATAAATTCGTCGTGAAATTAGCTTCAAAACGGTATATCATATGCTAAATTCCGAGGTATATTGATACAAAAACGAAGGATCAAGCCGAAGAAGACCAAAAACCGGAATCAAAACAGAAGCAAATAACTCGGGCCGCATCAGGCAACTCGTCCGTGTCATAGGACACGGACGGGTCTCTTTACAGTTAAAATTCCATTTTCCGGAAGAGTACAACACGACCGTGTCTCCTATGACACGGCCGAGTCCCTATCCAGCCTAAACTGCAATTCTAAGGCAGTATGACACGGCCGTGTCACAGGACACGACCGAGTGCGTGGACAGTGGGTTTTTCTTCTTTTCAGGGTAGTACGACACAGCCGTGTCCCAGGACACGGGCCGTGTCACTTTTCGGTGCAAGTCATTTTCTTTGACATTTTTGCACAATTTTGAGCCCTTTTCTTGATCTTTTAGCTATAAAAAAATGAGATGGAGACCCTAAGGATTCATTCAGATTTTATTTGAGATATTTCGGTGTGAAAACACAAGATTGAGGGAGACAAACACCAAAAAGTGAGGAAAAAGGTAGATTATTTCATCATCTTCATTGTATGTTCTTGGAGTGAAAAATACATTTGTGAGATATTACATTTCCTTGTATCAATTGTCATGAGTTTTTGAAGCAAGATCATCAAACCTTCATCGGGAATTCAATTTCGGCTTTTACAAGGGAAGCTTCTACCATGTTTTGTTTTACAATTTCCATTATTATTGTTGAAATAATCATGAGTAGCTAAACATTTCATTTGGGTTTTTAGACTTAGCCACACACATGTTATCGATTGTTAGTTCCTATTGATTTTCCGGGTAAAAGTTTGGGATTGTTCCTCCTTGTTTGTTCTTTGTATAAGAACTTTTGATTTAGATCATCAAACCTATTTCTTAGTTGTTATTATTATTCGAATCGAGGGTTTTTGTCGGTGTTCGCCATCAAATGACCCGATAGAAGCGATTGTGAATGTTCTAAACCCTTTTCCGCGATCTTTTAGCAAATTACCCCATCAAAAGTATTAGCTAGTCGATTGTTAGTAGAGATTCGTCCCCATCAAAGGAGTGTCTCTTATTTTCGTTAAGAACAATCGTGATTTTAGAATTGCCACCATCAAACGGATTTATTTTAATCGTGAGCAATCAATAATTCCAAACTTTAATTCTTTGTGTATCGGAACTAATAATTGATTTCGTGTGTGTCGGTGATTCTAAATTCCCATATCATTCTCATTATTGTAATCTCTCAATTATCCGACTATTAAATTGGTGTTTGTAACGCCTAGTTTATTTCTTTTCATGTATTAGTAATTGTAATCCTATCAAACCAATGATGTATTTTAATTTATTTTACTTTTGTTCATTCAACTATTTGCCGAACATTATCAAACTTTAAACCGTTTCCAATTCCTCGAGAGATCGACCTCGGAGTTACTTTCCGCTTCCTACAAAAGCGATTCGTACACTTGCGAGTTTATAATTTGTCCATCAAGTTTTGGCGCCGTTGCCGGGGAACTGGCGTTTAATTTTTAATCTTGTTTTAATAGTAGTTGAATTGTTATTCTTGATCAATTTTATTTCGATAAAATTCTCTCCAACTTCCTTTGTTTATGCTTGGTAGGAGATCATTGGGTAACCCAACTCTTCCGCCCATAGACGAAGTTCAAAGGATTAGAGCACCAAAAATAAAGGCCACAGCATCAATGGCAAATGACGAGGTGAATCCGGATCTTGAAGAGCGACTTTTGCTCCAAGAAGAAAACCCTCGTCAACCGAGGGTTGAGAATGTTGCACAGAATATAGATGAGGAAGACATTCGTCAACCAAGGTTTCCGAGATATGAGAATATTGGGCGCAATCAAGGGATACCCGAAGCTCAACAAGGGAGATACTTCTATCCGAGACAACCACCCGTTGGAGTGCAATATGGAGCGAATTATTATCCCGGACCTCAATATGGGATGGAAGCAAACTACAACATTCCGCAACAACCTCCGGTCGAACATCTAATGCGGGACTATGCAAAGCCCGTGGTGAACACCGCCATTTCATGCATCCAATTAGCACCGGCCGCAAGGAACTACCACATAAGTGGATTTCACATCGAGCAATTGCCCTCATTTCACGGATTAGCACGTGAGGATCCGTTATCATTCATCCGAGACTTCTATGTGGCGATTGACAACTTCCCATTAAATGGGTTGAGCGAGGATCAACTAAGAATGAAGTGCTTCCCTTACACACTTAAGGATGGGGCGAAACAATGGTTGATGACTTTGGCGCCCGTCTCACTAAGATGGGATGAAGTTTACGATAAATTCATTACCAAGTACTTCTCTTATTCAAAGACTACACAATTGAGAACTCAAATCTCAACGTTCGGACAACAAGACGGAGAAGCATTTCACAAAGCATGGGACTGATTCAAAATGCTTCTCATTCAATGCCCACACCATCACTATCCGCTTCAACTACTTAATCAATTCTTCTATGATGGATTAACTCAATATTGCCAAGGAGTGGTAGATAATGCAGCCGGTGGTTCGTTTTGGGGTTTAACGGAGAGACAAGCATATGATGTGTATGAAACATTGGGAGCCAATTCTCAACAAAAAAGTGTACGTGTTCGTAGGGGAGCCGTAAACCAAGTAAGCGAGAAGGACGAGATGCAATCTAAAATCGATGAGTTAACTAAGGAGCTAAGACAACTCAAGACTCAACACAAACCTTCAAGCTCACGAGTTTGCGAGATTTGCGGAACACCCGGACATGATGCCAATTCATGCCCTCATACTTTTCCAGGAGAATAAACCGAATAAGTTAATTGGGCTATGGGACAAAGCACGGGAAGGCCCGAGCGGGAAGAGAGGAGAAATAATTATGGCGGAAACGCAAGAAATGCACCTCTCCCAAATACTTACCATCCTGGGCTAAGAAACCATCCGAATTTCTCATGGAGAAACAACAACCCGATGCCATACGACACAAGCGCCCAAGCTCAATACAACGGAGGAAACCGAGCCCAACAACCAACGCAAAGTGAACCACCTCCACAACTAAGGAACTTTCTTGAGGAGAGTATTGCGGCATTCATTAAGGAGAGCAAGGAAAACCGAGCGGAGAACAATAAAAGGTTCGAATCTTTAGAAGCTTCGATGAAGAAAATGGAGATTCAAATTGGGCAACTTGCTACCGAGGCACGTAGACAAGAAAGGGGTAAACTACCAAGTCAACCCGAGCAAGCTCAAGCTATTACCACTCTCCGAAGTGGTAAACAGATTAATAAAGAAGCTAATTCCGAAGTAAAAGAAAGGGGCGGTGAGAAAGAAGACGAGTCGAAAATCAAGAAGAGAAAATAGACGAAGCAACTTCGACTTCCAAGCTTCACAAATCTGCTCAACCATATAAGCCACCAATCCCTTTTCCGAGCCGACTTAGAAACGCAAAGCAAGATGAGCAATTTTCCGAAATCTACGACATGCTTTCAAAGGTTCATGTCAACTTACCTCTCTTGGATGTTGTGAAGAACATTCCCGCTTATACAAAATTTTTCAAAGAGTTTACCTCCAACAAAAGAAGATACAATGGGAACGAGAAAGTGGTGCTCTACGAGGTAGAAGCAAGGGGTCAAAAGAAAGGCGATCCCGGGAGTTTTATGATCGACATCACTATGGGAGATAATAAAGTTGCTTGTGGGATGTTAGATTTGGGAGCAAGTGTAAATCTCATGCCATACTCGACCTATTTGAGGCTTGGACTCGGGGGAATTAAACCGACAAGAATGACTCTTCAAATGGCGGATAGGTCGGTGAAATACCCCAAGGGAGTCATTGAAGACCTATTAGTGCAAGTGGACAAGTTGGTGATTCCGGCCGATTTTGTTATCTTGGAGATGAGCGATTTCGGAACAAGCGAAAATGAAGGGACAATACTTCTAGGACGGTCATTCATGCGTACAATAAAAACAATCGTCGATGTTGATGAAGGAAAGGTCACCATGACAGTTTTGGGCGAAACTGTGGAAATCGACGTGTTCGGTTCATCTTCTATCCCTTCTCATATTTATGCTGCCCATGATGTGAATTTTATTGATTGCGTTGATTCTTTGGTCAATGATACATATTTGCATGATGATGTAGGGGGCACGTTGCATGATTCTCTAACCATTGAGCATGATATGGGGCTGAATAATTTAGAAATTGGAGAATATGTTGCATTGTTAGATAATTCCGAAACTATTGGAATTAAATTTTGAGGAGCCCGTTGAAATCACCCCACCCCAACTTGAATTGAAAGAACTTCTGGCACATCTTAAATATGTTTTCTTAGGCAAAAGTGACACTTACCCTGTAATTGTCTCTTCCGAATTAACTCCCTTGCAAGAAAACAAATTAGTAGAAGTTTTGACTAAATTAAAGGAAGCAATTGGGTGGAGTATTTCTGATATCAAGGGGATAAGTCCTGTTAGATGCATGCATAAAATAATTCTTGAGGATAATGTTAAACCTATTAGGCAACCTCAAAGGCGTTTGAATCCGAACATGCAGGACGTTGTGAAAAAGGAAGTTTTGAAATTGCTAGATGTCGGAGTCATCTACCCGATATCCGACAGTAAGTGGGTGAGCCCTGTGCATGTAGTGCCTAAGAAATCTGGAATAATGGTGGTTCGTAATGATAAAAATGAATTGGTGCCCACTAGAACAGTAACCGGTTAGAGAATGTGCATTGATTATCGGAAATTAAATGCCGTAACAAAAAAGGATCATTTTCCCCTTCCCTTCATTGATCAAATGTTGGAACGTTTAGCTCGGCATGATTATTACTGTTTTCTAGATGGTCTTTCAGGTTTCTATCAGATTCCAATTGCTCCAGAGGATCAAGAGAAGACCACTTTCACTTGCCCTTTTGGCACTTTTGCCTTTAAGAGGATGCCGTTTGGTCTTTGCAATGCTCCCGCTACTTTTCAAAGGTGCATGCTTTCCATATTCTCCGACTTGTTAGAAAAATCTATCGAGGTATTCATGGACGACTTTTCTGTGTTTGGAACCACTTTTGATGATTGTTTAAATAATTTGACTATTGTGCTAGAACGATGTATTGAGTGTAATCTTACACTTAGTTGGGAAAAGAGTCATTTTATGGTAAAATAAGGTCTTGTTCTAGGTCACGTGGTTTCCAATAAAGGAATGGAGGTTGATAAGGCTAAAGTTGATTTAATTGTTAAATTACCTCCGCCTTCATGTGTCAAAGAGGTTCGAAGCTTTTTTGGGCATGCCAGGTTTTATAGGCGTTTCATTAAAGATTTTTCGAAAATTGTCCGCCCTTTAAGTAACCTTTTGTGTAAGGATGCCAAATTTGATTTTACCAAGGAATGTTTAGTCGGTTTTAATGCTTTGAAAGAAAAGTTAACTTCCACACCTGTTGTTTTTGCTCCTGATTGGTTTCTCCCATTTGAAATTATGTTTGATGCGTCCGACTTTGCTATTGGTGCCGTTTTGGGGCAAAGAGTGAATAAATTTTTCCACGTAATTTACTATGTTAGCAAAACGCTCGATGAAGCTCAGGCTAATTACACCACCACCGAAAAAGAATTTTTAGCCGTTGTGTTTATTTTAGACAAATTTCGATCCTACTTGGTTGGCTCAAAAGTAATTGTGTATACGGATCACGCCGCATTGAAATATTTATTAAAAAAATCTAATGCAAAACCAAGATTAATTCGGTGGGTTCTTCTGCTGCAAGAATTTGATTTGGAGTTTAAGGATAAAAAGGGTTCGGAAAACGTAGTTGCCGACCATCTATCCAGGTTAACCGAGGGAGATAATTTTAAACTCGATAATTCTTTGCCGATTGTTGAAACTTTCCCTGACGAGCAATTATTCGATGTAACAAGGACACCTTGTTATGCTGATATTGTCAATTACATTGTTAGTGGTGTTTTGCAGCCCGACTTGACCTATCAAGGGAAGAAGAGGTTTGTTTCCATGTGCAGGCATTACTTTTGGGACGATCCCTACTTATTCAGGTTGGGGCCTGATCAGATATTCCGACGTTGCGTCCCGGAGGAAGAGCACGAGAGCATATTGTCATTTTGCCATGAGTTGCACTGTGGGGGACATTTTAGCGCAAAGAAAACGGCGCACAAGGTCCTTTAATCGGCATTCTACTGGCCAACATTATTTAGGGATGCCTATTCCCATTGCAAGAGTTGCGATCGTTGTCAACGAACGGGGAACATAAGCAAAAGGAATGAGATGCGGTTGACAAACAATCTTGTTGTGGAACTTTGCGATGTTTGGGGAGTTGATTTTATGGGTCCTTTTCCACTTTCCCTTGGCTTTGAATGTATTTTAGTTGCTGTGGACTACGTCTTTAAGTGGGTGGAAGCAATTCCGACCCGAACTAACGATGCTAACGTGGTTTGCATTTTTTTTAGGGATGTGATTTTCTGCAGGTTCGGGACGCCTAGAGCTGTAATTAGCGATAGAGGCACGCATTTTTGCAATAAACAACTGGCAAGCTTGCTTAAGAAGTATAATATGATGCATAAGGTCGCAACGGATTACCATCCACAAACTTCCGGGCAAGTCGAAGTGAGCAATAAACAAATACGGTGAAACCGACAAGGAAGGACTGGGCATTGAAGTTGAACGATGCTTTATGGGCATATCGCATGGCCTATAAAACTCCAATTGGAATGAGCCCGTATCGCCTAGTATTTGGGAAAGCATGTCACCTACCCGTTGAGTTAGAACACAAGGCATATTGGGCAATCAAAGCGCTCAATTTAGATCAAGAAAGGCAGGCGAGGAACGACTTTTACATTTAAATGAGCTTGATGAGATGCGATATGAGGCGTACGAAAATGCTAAGCTCTACAAAGAACTGACGAAATGGTATCATGATAAGCGTATCGTTCGCAAATCTCTCGAACCTGGGATGGATGTTTTTTTACATAACTCCCGTCTTAAGCTCATGCCCGGAAAATTGGTGTCGCGATGGGGCGGACCGTTCAAGGTCGTTCAAGTATGGCCACACGAAGCGGTAGAACTTCTTGATCCACGGAAAAACGAGCAATTTAAGGTAAACGGGCATAGAGTGAAGGCGTATTTTGTACGAATCGAAGAAATCAATGCGCTTGAGTGCATAGAAGTGCACGATCTTGAAGCTTGAGCAAGCCGGGAAGAAGTCGATCTAATGACTATAAAAAAGCACTACTTGGGAGGCAACCCAACGGTTTAGTTAGATTTTTCATCTTTTGTTTTTCGAATTTATTTTCCTTATTTGTTTTTACTCGATTCAATACTGACCGGTTCAACTGTGGGTGTTAAAAATCCAGGAAACAAGCTACTCTCTATCTCCGTGATGAAAGTAATGAACATCCTGGATTATGAAACGCGCACAGTCTTCCTCCATACCGACAATGACCACTTCCTTCTCCCGAATACACCTTTGACGACCATAAATAAAATTCGGGGCATGGGAAATCTGCAAATGACTACGGAAGCACACCGATGAGCACAGATGGCAGATGGATTGGCTCCCCCGGGTCACAGCCCTCTCGACCGAAATGTTCGACCTCGGCGCATTATGGATGAAGATAGAGCCAAGAGGATGGAAGAGGAGGAGGCTTATGAAAGAGGCCCGGATGAAGAGGAAGAAGAAGAGAACGAAGAAGAAGAAGAAAGCCCGAGAGATCGGCCCAAGACGTCAAGGTGGGCCGAAATTGGACATGCCCCCTCGCGCCCAACATTAAGGGAGGAGTTCGTAGCTTTCCGAGAGGAGACTAGACAGAGGCTAGACAGGAGCGACACGAGATATTGTCTCTTATGAGACAAATGCACGGGTGGCATGTGCAGCAAGGCCACTTCCCTCCACCCCACCAGTAAAACCGGTGGTAAGTATTTCTTGACCAATGAAATTCCTTTGTTTTAATACTATACCCCCTTCGTTCGTATATTCTTTAATTCAAGTTTGAGGGGGGATTGGTCAAGAAATACTTCATTACTCTTGTTTTTATTTGTTTTTGGATACTATTATGCTTGTTTGTTTATTTTTGGTTGTTTTTGTCAATAGACTTATTTGTGGTGTGTTTTTATTTACATTTGGTGTGTTTTGAGCATTTTGCAAATTTGATAAAAACTTTGAAGTATGAACTCTTTTCTTGGAATGCCTCGGGATTTATTTCGTTGTTTTGATATACAAATCGAGGATAATTTGTAGAGGAAAAATTGTTGATAATCGAAACGGGTGTGAAATTGAATAAGTAGTTTAAATATCTTGGAGGTATGAACAAACCTACTTGTGAGCTATCGAGCCTTCGTGCATTTTCTAAAATGCAAGTTTCATTTGGTACCGTTTCCGGGACCTAAAATGAGTGTTTCGTTCTTGATTTAAGACTCTAGAACTTGCCTTGGTATCTTGTTCAAAACTACTAGTGTGTGTGTGTGTGTGCAATTGAGTGAAAATGATTTTTGGCGCCTTTGATATTAACCCTTCGATTTTGGCCAACCCGACATTTGATCATTCCTTAAATAAACCCAATTGAGGTAATTGTCTATTTTATTATTTAACCACATATCGAGCTTTCCATTTCTATAATCCTTAGATCCATACTTGAGCGATTAGAAATTATTTTTGACGAGGATACAAAGATTGTGGTGACATTGGGTGATATACATATTGTTGGGAGTGTTGAATTGGTGAAAATAATTACTCCGCTATTTTTGGGAACTTAGTAACCGGGTGTATTCATGTGACCCATGTTTATATTCGCGTAAAACGGTTACCTTAGATATGAGTATGCTTGGAAGCAGTTGTGTATGTCTTGATCCTAGTAACCGGGTGTATTCATGTGACCCATCGTTTACATTCGCGTAAAACGGATCCTAAAACGACCCAAGCCAAAAAAAAAAATCGGAGCAATAAGGAGGGTTTGACGCTGCGTTTTTCACTTTCAATAGTGCATTGTTGCAAGTGGTTCATAATTAAGTGGATGAAAGAAGCAAACCTCAAAAATCTTGAGCTTCTAAAGCGACTATGGTGATTTAGTTCTAAAATTGCTCAAGTCAAGTCACTTTAGCCATATTTATCCCACCCCACCAAAGCCTACATTACAATCCGAGTAAAGCCCTTTTTGATTCACGAAAATTTTGCATGCACAAAACAGTGGTAGAGATGAAGACGATTGGCAAGCCTATGGGGTTGCTTATCTCACTGAATGAGTTCCGAGCATATACTTATCCCTATCACTTTGAGAGTGAGTGAATACACTTGACCGGTGAGGTTTATATTGCCAAGTATTGACTATGATGTTAAGGAAGCACCCCGAAAGTTTGAAAACTTTGGAGAACTCGACTTATTTTACTTGTGAGTATTGATGAAATTTTCGAAAAGGTCCTTTGAGGTATTTTGACACTTGAGTTCCCCTTTGATAGTGGTTATTTTAAAGTGCATTGCTAGGGACGATCAAAGTTCAAGTTTGGGGGGATTTGATGAGTCGATTCTTGATCGACTCATTCTGTTCTATCTAGTCGTGTTTTTGTTTGCTTTTTAGTATTTTTGTTCTCTTTTATGCGTGGTATGTTGTGTTTTTAATTTATAGGTAACCAAGCGAAGATTGTGGTGAAATATGCGCTTTCATAGCTAATATTGGAGTTTATGACGATCAAGAGCTAAAACAGGGCCTAAAACGATAAAAGATTGAAGCAATATCGGTCGTATCTTCTAAATTCCAGAATCACCACTCCGAATTGAGATATGTTTTCCTTTGATATAAATTCCTCATGAAATTAGCTTCGAAACGGTATATCATATGCTAAATTCCGAGGTATATTGATACAAGAACGAAGGATCAAGCCGAAGAAGACCGAAAACCGGAATCAAAACAGAAGAAAATAACTCGGGCCGCATCAGGCAACTCGGCCGTGTCATAGGACACGGCCGGGTCTCTTTACAGTTAAAATTCCATTTTCCGGAAGAGTACAACACGACTATGTTTCCTATGACACGGCCGAGTCCCTATCCAGCCTAAATTGCAATTTTAAGGCAGTATGACACGGCCGTGTCACAGGACACGACCGAGTACGTGGACAGTGGGTTTTTCTTCTTTTCAGGGTAGTATGACACGGCCGTGTCCCAGGACACGGGCCGTGTCACTTTTCGGTGCAAGTCATTTTCTTTGACATTTTTGCACAATTTTGAGCCCTTTTCTTGATATTTTAGCTATAAAAAAAGGAGATGGAGACCCTAAGGATTCATTCAGATTTATTTGAGATATTTTGGTATGAAAAACACAAGATTGAGGGAGACAAACACCAAAAAATGAGGAAAAAGGGAGATTATTTTATCATCTTCATTGTATGTTCTTGGAGTGACAAATACATTTGTGAGATATTACATTTCATTGTATCAATTGTCATGAGTTTTTGAAGCAAGATCATCAAACCTTCATCGGGAATTCAATTTCGGCTTTTACAAGGGAAGTTTCTACCATGTTTTGTTTTAAAATTTCCATTATTATTGTTGAAATAATCATGAGTAGCTAAACATTTCATATGTGTTTTTAGACTTAGCCACACACATGTTATCGATTGTTAGTTCTTATTGATTTTCCGGGTAAAAGTTTGGGATTGTTCCTCCTTGTTTGTTCTTCGTATAAGAACTTTTGATTTAGATCATCAAACCTATTTCTTAGTTGTTATTATTATTCAAATCGAGGGTTTTTGTCGGTGTTCGCCATCAAACGACCCGATAGAAGCGATTGTGAATGTTCTAAACCTTTTTCTGCGATCTTTTAGCAAATTACCCCATCAAAAGTATTACCTAGTCGATTGTTAGTAGAGATTCGTCCCCATCAAAGGAGTGTCTCTTATTTTCGTTAAGAACAATCGTGATTTTAGAATTGCCGCCATCAAACGGATTTCTTTTAATCGTGAGCAATCAATAATTCCAAACCTTAATTCTTTGTGTATCGGAACTAATAATTGATTTCGTGTGTGTTGGTGATTCTAAATTCCCATATCATTCTCATTATTGTAATCTCTCAATTATCCGACTATTAAATTGGTGTTTGTAACGCTTAGTTAATTTCTTTTTATGTATTTGTAATTGTAATCCTATTAAACCAATGATGTATTTTAATTTATTTTACTTTTGTTCATTCGACTATTTGCCGAACATTATCAAACTTTAAACCATTTCCAATTCCTCGAGAGATCGACTTCGGAGTTACCGCTTCCTACAAAAGCGATTCGTACACTTGCGAGTTTATAATTTGTCCATCAACGTTCCAAAACCGAAAGATCACAATTCAAGAGAAACAATTTACAAAATGGTTTAATAAGCCATCGAGAGTTTTAGTAGAAAACAATTTAGGATTATCGAATCCTTCTCTTTCAAAAAATCAACAGGGGTCACAGCCCAAAGGTTTTGTTTTCAAAAATAAAACCAACAACAATTCACAGGGTTAAAACCCAAGTCACGTGTCCTCGACGGACATAAAAATCAACACAACCTAATCACCCAAGATACGTAAATCTTGGTCACACAAATACAACACCAACTCTTGAATCCAGAGTGAAGTCATAGATTCCCTCGAGGCCTCGCCGGACCCTCCCGAGGTGAGCAAAATACATTCACAAATCATATACACACAAACTCGTGAATCCAGAGTGAAGTCATAGATTCCCTCGAGGCCTCGTCGGACCCTCCCGAGGTGAGCAAAATACATATACATCACACCATGAACACATGCCACGTCATCTCACGGTTGGATCAATCACTTGTTGTCTCCTGACCATATGATCACATGCCATATGTCACCGCAGGTCTTGTCTTAGGCTCTCACGGTTGGATCAATCACTTTTTGCATCCTAACCACATGGTCACATGTCATGTGTCACCATAGACCTTCGACTATATCCACACATTCACACAAATAACATAGCACGCCAAGGATATCCGAACAACTCACCCAAAGGCAATAAACACATAGCACAACACAAGTGTCAAATCACAACACACCGAAATGAGATAAGATATGTATGTATATTATCAAAGCACAACAACAACACCAAGCGTATTCATAGGGTTCACTTAACCATTCACGAAAACACACCATTCACAAAACACACGCGTTTTGAAAGTGAGCCCTGAACGAGGCTAAACCGAATCTTTTGAAAGTTCGTCTCAAGCAATCAAACAAACATAACAAGACAATCACCAATCATCATATCCACAAAAAGACAGATGTATGGACAAGGTACTTGCCTCGAATCGACAGACACGCGGAGAATCAACCGAAGTATGATGGCACGAACTGACTATGAACCCACCGACTCCGCCAAACGCTAACCCGCGACAATAAACTACGAACAACAATAACAACAATGAAAATGAATTCCATAGCACGACCTAAAGTCGTTGAATTCAAGGAACAAACGACGAAAGTTCAAAAGTTTCCCCCAAAACGGCCAAGAACACGAATCGACCGACCAAATCATGAAAACGAAATTCCAACCCGGAATATGGATACATAATCCATAGGATATGTTTAACAACATCATTAAACAACAATCAGTTTATCAAAACCGAATGGAAAACGAAATCAGGAATAAACTCCAAAAAAAATCAACTTGAAAAAAATCAAGAATTTACCTTGATCCGGTGAAGAATGATGGATTAGGTGATGATATAATCAAGAAGAATCCTCCAATCGCCTTAGAAATGATTAGAACCGACCAAGAACTCGAGCTCCCGAGTCTCCATCGCCAGCCGCCACAAAAACGAGGAAAGAAGGGTAAAATGAAGTCTGGCCAAGCCCAGGCCTATATATGGCCGGCAGAGTTACGGCCGTAACAGGCAGTTCTTTACGGTCGTAACTCGGTCAACTACCGCTAGCGCATGCAATGGTCGAAGCCTTGCGTACGCGACTATCGAACCTTACGGCCGTAATCCGCATAGCCTTACGGCCGTAACCGAACTCCCAGGGGTCACTGACTAAAATCTGCCTAGTCACTACGGCCATAACCGGCCAATGCTTAGCTGCCGTAACAAGCCTTACGGGTGTAATCGGCCAATGCTTACGGCCGTAACCGAGTCCTCCCAGGCCAAGGGGTGCCGACGCATTACGGCCGTAATCGGCCTAGCTAGCCCTCCGACTTCCCGGCTCGATACTCGACGACGTCTCGATCATACGAACGCACCGACTATGATCCAAAACAATAAAGAACAGGCTACGAAACTCAACGTACCACAATACAAGCATGCGATTCCAAAAACATGGACGACAACAGTCCGTTCTACCGAAGAAAATTCAACGGAACCGGAATGTAGATCTCGGGTAATACATTACCATAGCGCGCGCTAACCAATAAGTGTAGCGTGCGCTAACGACTCAGAAGGGTAGCATCAGTATTCTCGGAAATGGGTACGACGACGGATACCCACAATTTTGGAAAATTACAAAACGGTCCCAAAAGTCCAAAAAATCACGATACGGCAACAGTTAATCAAACCGAAGCTCACAACACGTATGACAACGTTAAATGAACTTACGAGAAACCCGAAACGACAGTTTCTAACGAGATTCGCAATAATCGAACTCAAGCGCGTAAAAGTCGCCTAAGAACACAAAACTCAAAAAACGACACCGAAACGAAGTCGGGCATCGAAAAAGTGTAGAATTAAATACTCTCAGAATGATGAAACGGTCACGAGTGAGTCGTCAAAACGGACTCCCGTCGAAAAAAAAGAAATTTATCGAAAATCAAAATCGCGGATATTACATACTACCCTCCTTAAAAGAAGTTTCGTTCCGAAACTTAAAATAAGTATGGGGCAACATCCTACCAGGAAGAACTCAACGAGATACACAAGAAACGAAAACTCGTGCCCAATGGCGAAACGTTACAAGCCACACAAAGAAACGTGCGGCCTGAAAACACGCCCCACGACGACCATCACAACGCCACAGGCAGAGACATAATAAAAACAGTGACAAGCGCCATCAAACAGATAATACAATCAAGTCAATTATTCGAACATTCACAAAACAGGAGGTACCAATATAAGAAAACACGCACAATGAAGAAACAGATAATAAACACAAAAGGATCCACAAGGACAATTATAAACAGTTCGGACTACGCCGAAATTCTCAAAAACCACACTAGGCATCTCCGTGTCCTTTCGGAGCAGAGACGCAACCTCGATCCCCAAATCTCTAAGCTACCGTCTCACAATGCACGGCTCAATGACCTACCTGGCCACACTCGAAACAGCTGACTAACGGTGAATGACAATTCTTCGTGGTATGGCCCGCTCGACTACAGTTATAACATGTCTTCATACTGCTCACATTACTCACTGCAGCGGTACTACTCCTCTAACCATGCGGTCGAGGAGACGACGAAATGAAGTCTCAACCTCAGGGGGCCCACTCTCCTGATTTCCTAAAAAGTCCCCAACGGTTTTCTGTTTCTTCGACTCAAACATATTCTCGGTCGATAATCTGGATAGCTCATAGGCTAACGCCCTATTCTGATAATCTCTCAAGGAAGTACAAGTGAGACCTGCCATGTACTGACGAATCCCCGGCTTCATCCGCCTACTAAAATGATAGATCTTGTCCTCCTCCGTCCTTACTTGATCCTGCACATAGCTGAGCTGTTTGCTAAAATCAATAATAACTTGAGACAGCGGTACATCTTGCAGTTTTGCCGAAAAGAATTCATTAATCCTCTGATTTTTGATTGGCTCAGGACAAAACCCATCTCTCATGATTCTCTGGAACTCTGCCACGTGACAACACGATCTAGAGGCTTAATAGCCTCCCACCAATTAGCGGCATCCTTGTCGAGAAGATACTGAGCTACTGGTACTTTATGTTCTTCCGGACAATCAACTACCTCGAATATCTTCTCCAACTGGAAAAGCCAACCATCCCAACCTAATGCATCTGCAGCACCAGCGAAACAAGGGGGATTCATACGAACCACTTCTCAAAGCCACTGATTTGCACCAGTGTTCTGGGTCACATCTGTAATACGCTGAACTGCCTGAGTCAACTGAGTTATCTGTGTAGCTACCTGCTGTAAAATAGTAGCAACACCGATACCGATATCATCACTGGAAGCATGATCTCGGCCACGTGTCTGATCGCCATGACTACGACCTCGGTAACCACTCAGCACAATAGAAAATCATAACACATACAACGATTACCATGGTAAGGCAACACACACATGAATATCACAGCAACAACGGCATCGTTCGGTGACATCGACGGCTCGAACGATAACCAGTGCATAATTACAAAACATCATGAAACAATCATAGATGTGCACAATCATACAAACCCAAGATCTAACAGCTCGCACAGACGTAATAACATGCAAATCACCACGAAGCGACAACATTTAATACCAACATTACACCTCTCACAGAGGGCTAACACAACAACTGTGTGGCGAACGACTCAATTCTCACACCAACACTAACGGTAACGCTAACATCGTACATACATTACCGAGCCTCACACAGGAAAGATAGGTTTTAAAAACAAAAACCACCTTTTTAAAAATTTTGGAAACACACCAGTTGATCTTGAGTATCACTTTACAAAAAATTGAACAAACATCGTTGTCGAGACTTTGAAAACCATCTTGCGTTTGATAAATATGAGGACACTTTCTTTAGTGAAAACTTTCAAAAATATTCGACCCTTGGATATAAGCAATTGCACTACCAAAATTACTGAAATGTCTAAAAATATTTTGGTTCTCAAAGTAGAAGAATTTTGAAACAGATAGTTGCGCTATTAGGCGCCTCTCGAAATTTATTTTTAAGATACTCAAGGTTTTCAAAAAAAATCCATTAGGCTAGAATGCCCAAAAACTCACACGTATCAACATTCGGTTACACACAACATAATACATGCATCCACTCGTTCAAAACCAAGACAACACATGTCTTTTACCGAAAAACAAACAGTCAAAAATCACAGTCAAAAGGACATAAATAACGACAACACTCCTCATATAAACGAAACATGAGAGTCATATAAACGCATCACGAAACCAAGAATCTGCATAGAGACTCCATCACTTAACACATAATCATACCAGTAACTCATGTCGCATGAGGCACAACACAAAGAAGGGAGACTTACATCCACAGGTCGCACGAAGATGATGATCGCCCCACGTTACTAATCACGACCAACCAACTTAGACGAAGCATCGCGACACGACTCAGTCAGACAAAATCCGACGAGACAAAACTCGACAGACACCACTAAACCCGACAGCCTAGTTTTTTACAACCTAAAGCTCTGATACCATTTATGTAACACCCCCAATCCGCTCAGGGATATTAGACGCTGTATAACCTTTCCTCAAGGTTCTACCAAGCTGGTAACAAAATCGAACAGCTCAACAATGCCTTTAAGGCTAAAATGACTCAGTAGACCAATTTGGTCTTTCAGTAAAAACATACAATTCAATCTCGATACATGCCCACACAGGGGTCAAATACAAAATACTCACGTACAATGGGGAAAATATTGCAGCGGAAATAACGTACAACTGAACCAATACAACAATAAACGGGTCCTCATGTGATTAGTATCAATCATCTTTCATCATCCTTCATGCCGACCCCCTGCAATACAGACATCCACCCCCCGATTACTCGAGGGTTAGCAAAATTCCACTATTTTGCTAGTGCAAGTACAAAGTGCAAATACGAGCCATACAATCCAAGTTCCAAGAATAACAATAATCAGGAATCCTCAAATATTCCAACACAACAAAAATACTTCCCGAATCAAGAGTTTGGGTCAAACGTTCCTAAACCGAAAGATCACAATTCAAGAGAAACAATTTACAAAATGGTTTAATAAGCCATCGGGAGTTTTAATAGAAAACAATTTAGGATTATCGAATCCTTCTCTTTCCAAAAATCAACAGGGGTCACAGCCCAAAGGTTTTGTTTTCACAAATAAAACCAACAACAATTCACAGGGTTAAAATCCACGTCACGTGTCCTCGACGGACATAAAAATCAATACAACCTAATCACCCAAGATACGCAAATCTTGGTCACACAAATACAACACCAACTCATGAATCTAGAGTGAAGTCGTAGATTCCCTCGAGGCCTCGTCGGACCCTCCCTGGGTGAGCAAAATACATTCACAAATCATATACACACCAACTCGTGAATCCAGAGTGAAGTCATAGATTCCCTCAAGGCCTCGTTCCGTGAACACATGCCATGTCATCTCACGGTTGGATCAATCACTTGTTGTCTCCTGACCATATGATCACATGCCATATGCCACCGCAGTTCTTGTCTTAGAGTCTCACGGTTGGATCAATCACTTGTTGCATCCTAACCACATGGTCACATGCCATGTGTCACCGTAGACCTTCGACCATATCCACATAGTCACACAAATAACATAGCACGCCAAGGATATCCGAACAACTCACCCAAAGACAATAAACACATAGCACAACATAAGTGTCAAATCACAATACACCGAAATGAGATAAGATATGTATGTATATTATCAAAGCACAACAAGAACCCCAAGCGTATTCATAGGGTTCACTTAACCGTTCACGAAAACACACCATTCACAAAACACACGCGTTTTGAAAGTGAGCCCTTAATGAGGATAAACCGAATCTTTTGAAAGTTTGTCTCAAGCAATCAAACAAACATAATAAGACAATCACCAATCATCATATCCACAAAACGAGAGATGTATGGACAAGGTACTTGCCTCGAATCAACAGACACGCGGAGAATCAACCGAAGTATGATGGCACGAATTGACTATGAACCCACCGACTCCGCCAAATGCTAACCCGCGACAATAAACTACGAACAACAATAACAACAATGAAAATGAATTCCATAGCATGACCTAAAGTCGTTGAATTTAAGGAACAAACGACAAAAGTTCAAGAGTTTCCCCCAAAACGGCCAAGAACACGAATCGACCGACCAAATCATGAAAATGAAATTCCAACCCGGAATATGGATACACAATCTATATGATATGTTTAACAACATCATTAAACAACAATCGGTTTATAAAAACAGAATGGAAAACGAAATCAGGAATAAAACTCCAAAAAAAATCAACTTGAAGAAAATCAAGAATTTACCTTGATCCGGTGAAGAATGATGGATTATGTGATGATATAATCGGCAAGAATCCTCCAAACGCCTTAGAAATGATTAGAACTGTCCAAGAACTCGAGCTCCCGAGTCTCCCATCGCCAGCCACCACAAAAACGAGGAAAGAAGGGTAAAATGAAGTCTCACCGAGCCCAGGCCTATATATGGCCGGCAGAGTTACGGCCGTAACCGGAAGTTCCTTAGGGCCGTAACTCGATCAACTGCCGCTAGAGCACGCAATGACTGAAGCCTTGCGTACGCAACTATCGAACCTTACGGCCGTAATCGGCATAGCGTAACGGCCGTAACCGAACTCCCAGGGGTCACTGACTGAAATCTGCCGAGTCACTACAGCCGTAACCGGCCAGCGCTTAGCGGCCGTAACAAGCCTCACGGCCGTAATCGGCCAGCTCTTACGGCCGTAACCGAGTCCTTCCAAGCCAAGGGGTGCCGACGCCTTATGGCCGTAATCGGCCTAGCCAGCCCTCCGACTGCCGTCTCGATACTCGAAGACGTCTCGATCAGACGAACGCACCAGCTATGATCCAAAACAATAATGAACAGGCTACGAAACTCAACGTACCACAGTACAAGCATGCGATTCCAAAAACGTGGACGACAACAGTCCGTTCTACCGAAGAAAATTCAACAGAACCGGAATGAAGACCTCGGGTAATACATTACCATAGCGCGCGCTAACCAATAAGTGTAGCGTGCGCTAACGACTCAGAAGGGCAGCAACAGTATTCTCGGAAATGGGTACGACGACGGATACCCGCAATTTTGGGAAATTACAAAATGGTCCCAAAAGTCCGAAAAATCACGATACGACAACGGTTAATCAAAACGAAGCTCACAACATGTATGACAATGTTAAATGAACTTACGAGAAACCCGAAACGATAGTTTCGAACGTGATTCACGAGAATCGAACTCAAGCGCGGAAAAGTTGTCTAAGAACACGGAACTCAACAAAACGACACCGAAACGAACTCGGGCGTCCAAAAAGTGCAGAATTAAATACTCTCAGAATGACGAAACGGTCACGAGCGAGTCGTTAAAACGGACTCCCGCCGAAAAAAAAGAAATTTACCGAAAATCGAAATCACGGATATTACAGCCCACAACTATCAGACAGGAGCATCCGGTGCAGGGACTAGCAAGCCCCGAATTTATGAGATGAAGAGAGCCGACGATCCGGAGGCCCGACTGATCTCAGGTACACTCGAAATTTTATCTCAACTTGTATGTACCCTTTTTGATACTGGCGCATCACATTCATTCATTTCCGAGTCATGCTTGAGTAGACTTCACGTGGATAGTGCTACTAGTTGTGAACCTTATATCATTGGTCTACCTGACGGTAGAAGAATTATCAGAGATCCTGAGATTAAGAATTGTCCGATTCAGCTTAATGGCCAAGTTTGGTTGGCAGAACTGATCGTGGTAGATTTACCTAGAGATGATGTTATTTTGGGTATTGATTGGATGGATCGTCACGATGCCGTCCTTAGTGTCCATAAGCGTATGGTCACTATCATTTCAGATTATGGAGTCGAGTGTGTATTTCAGGGGGGTAACCCCAACCGTTCCGGAAAAGTTATTAATATGATGCAGGCTGTGAAGTTATTCAATCAGGGGTGTGTAGGTTATTGGTGCTATATGACCAAGATCGAGAAATCATCAGTGATGTTTGTGGATATTCCTGTAGTGAGAGAATATGCCGATGTATTTCCAAACGAGTTACCTGGTTTAACTCCGCAGAGAGATGTGGAATTCACGATTGAGTTGGAGCCTATTACATCTCCAATATCAAAAGCACCATATCGTATGGCCCCGACTGAAATGCAGGAATTGAAGAATCAACTGGAGGAATTGACCAAGAAGGGTTATATCCGACCGAGTGCGTCTCCATAGGGAGCACCAGTATTATTTGTCAAGAAGAAGGATGGCTCTTTTCGCTTGTGCATTGATTATCGAGAGCTGAACAGGGTGACGATCAAGAATAAATATCCCCTACCCCGCATCGATGATCTCTTGGATCAACTTCAGGGAGCTTCAGTATTTTCCAAGATCAATTTGAGATCTGGGTATCATCAGTTGCGAATTCGAGAATATCGCTAGAACGGCGTTTCGAGTACGCTATGGACATTACGAGTTTGTGGTGATGCCATTTGGATTAACTAACGCACTTGCTGTATTCATGGAGTTAATGAACCGAGTTTTCATCGACTATTTAGACCGGTTCGTGATTGTTTTCATTGATGACATTTTGATTTATTCTCCTGACCGAGAGGAGCACGAACTTCACCTTCATCAGGTTCTCGACGTGTTGAGACGAGAGCAACTCTATGGAAAATTTTTCAAATGTTAGTTCTGGATGTCCGAGGTGATGTTTCTCGGGCATGTCATTTCATCAGATGGAGTATGTGTCGACCCTCAGAATACGAAGGCTATCCGAGATTGGCAACCTCCGAAGAATGTTGGAAATCCGAAGTTTCCTCGGATTAGCAGGCTATTACCGGCGATTTATGGAGGGATTTTCTAAAATTGCTCAACCTATGATGAACCTTTTGCGGAAGGATAAGAAATACACGTGGTCTGATGCGTGTCAGCAGAGTTTTGAGGAGCTCAAGAGTCGTTTAATTTCAGCACATGTCCTTTCTTTACCGTAAGGGATGGAAGGATTCGTGGTTTATAGTGACGCGTCTGGACAAGGTCTCGGATGTGTATTAATGCAGAACGGTAAAGTGATTGCCTATGCTTCGCGGAAACTGAGACCTTATGAGGTCAACTATCCGACCCATGACCTGGAGCTAGCAGCCGTGGTATTCGCGTTGAAGATTTGGTGTCATTATCTTTATGGCGTAACCTGCCAGATTTTCACCGATCATAAGAGTTTGAAGTATATATTCACTCAAAAGGAGTTAAACATGCGACAGAGACGGTGGTTGGAACTGATTAAAGATTATGATACTGAGATACAATATCACCTGGGTAAGGCGAATTTTGTTGCCGATGCCTTGAGCCGTAAGTCCGTTCAGGAGCAAATGTTTGCTCCTTTAACTATTCAGAAGGAACTTCAGCAGGAATTCCTAAGGCATGAGATCGAGGTTTGGTTACAGCGTGTACAAGGGCAGCTTTGTATGCTGGAGATTTCATCGCCACTTGAGGAGGCGATCAGAGTGAAACAAGGTTTAGACACATTTTTGTTGCGCATTCGAGATGATGTGGCTCAGGGGAAAGCCCCTAGATTTATGGTCCACGGGGATGGACTTTTGCGATTTAAGAACCGGTTATGCGTTCCGGCGGATGACAATTTGAAAAGCTCTATTTTGAGAGAAGCTCATGCTACCCTTATTCCATTCATCCATGGTCTATCAAAATGTACAAGGACTTGAAATAAAATTATTGGTGGAGCAATATGAAGCGAGAAGTCGCAGAATTTATTTCGAGAAGTTTAACCTGTCAGCAAGTCAAGATAGAACATCAGCGTCCAGCGGGTATGCTGAAACCGCTCCCTATTCCAGAGTGGAAGTGGGAGGATATCTCAATGGACTTCATAACGAGTTTGCGACGAGTCGTCGTGGCATGAATACAATTTGGGTAATTGTGGACCGTTTGACTAAGTCAGCTAATTTCCTTGAGATTAAGGATACGTGGGGCCCTGAGAGACTTGCCCAGTTATTCATTAAGGAGATCGAAAGATTGCACGGTACCCCTAAGAGTATGGTTTCTGATCGTGACGGGCGATTCATGTCGCATTTTTGGAAATCTGTTCATCGCCATCGGAACTCAGCTCAATTTCAGCACAGCTTTTCACCCTCAGTCCGACGGACAATCAGAGCGAACTATTCAGACGCTGGAGGACATGTTGAGAGCATGTGTTCTCGATTGGAAAGATGATTGGGAAGCCCAACTACCGTTGATTGAGTTCACGTACAATAACAGTTGGCATGCTTCGATTAAGATGGCACCTTACGAGGCCTTATACGGCCTTCGTTATCGATCTCCCTTGTGTTGGGATGACTTATGATAATAAATTGGCACCGAGCCCGATATGCTTATAGCCGCCCGCGAGAAGGTAGCTTTGATCTGGAGTCGTTTGTTGACCGCTCAGAGTCGACAAAAATCATATGCACATAATCGGCGTCGACCATTAGAGTTCGAGGTAGGTGACCACATTTTGGTCAAGGTATCCCGAGCCGAGGTACTTTCCGTTTCGTAAAAAGAGGAAAGTTGAGTCCGAGATTCATTGGACAATTTGAGATTTTGGATCGAGTAGGCGATCCGGCTTATCGATTGGACTTACCTCTAGCCTTGAGCCGAATTCATAACGTATTTCATGTCTCTCAGTTGCGGAAGTATGTTGCCGACCCTACTCACATACTTCAGTTCGATGAAATTGAGATCGCGGATGATCATACGTACGAGGAGCGTCCTATACGAATCTTAGAGCGGCTAATCAAACATTTGAGGAAAAAGCCGATTCATTTAGTTAAGGTTCAGTGGTCTAGACATGGAGTCGAAGAGGCTACTTAGGAAACCGAGAATAGTATGCGGGAGAGTTATCCCGATTTGTTTGACCCTTAGTTCCGAGGATGAAACTTTTTTTAAGGGGGGAGTATGTAATACCCGATTGTAAATTCATTCAGTATCATTCAGTAAATTGTCACTCAGTAAATTTTTTCACTCATTGATACTCATTCATCATTCATGTTCGTTCATTGTGTTCAATGTTTGGCGTATTTGGAACCTTGGATCAGTTATCATTCGCCTTTCATCATTGTTTGAGATTCGAGTAGAGAATATTATCATTATCGTCGTTGTTGGCAGCCTGTATGTGTTGAGTAGCGCACGCTATATACTATTGATAGCGCTCGCTAATTGTGTACTGGTAGCACACGCTATCGGACTTCATTAGCGCACGCTACTAGTGTAATTATGGCAGGCAGTCCAAAAGGCACTGGACTGAATTGGAGAATTGTACCGCATGTTATGAGTGGGAATTAGCGTACGCTAATTGTGGGTTGTAGCGCACGCTATCGCTTCATCAGCGCATGCTAACGTTTTGGAGACAGGCAGTCCAGTAGGTACTGGACTGAAATGAGAAATTGTTAGCGCATGCTAAGCAATCAGTGTAGCGTGCACTAAGGCTCAATCAGACCTTAGACAGTAGGTTCTGGACTCCAGTTGTTGGGTGTCAAACATCAGTTAGCGCACACTAATTATTTTGGGTAACGCACGCTAAGGAGAAGGCGTTAACACACGCTACCAAGTTCGTAGCGCACGCTAACGGAGCAGTCAGAACTCACTGGACTGGCCGGTGAACCTGTTAGCGCACGTTAATATCAGGAGCAAGCGCGCGTTATTGGACAGTTTAGCCCCATTTCGTCATTTATTCATCTCTCCTCCTTCCTTGGGTGATTTTGGGCAATTTTGGACGATTTGAGAAGATCTTTTCGAGCTGCAATCATCTAGCATCATCTTCAAGGTTCTAGTTCGGATTAATCATCATTTAATCCTCTTCAACTCACCAAACCAAGGTAAACATTTCTTCAAGATTTGGGGGTTTCCGATTTGATGTTGTCGTAATCCCGAGTTGTGCATTCCTATTGGATCATTGATGTCATTGAAGATGTTTTATTGGATTAAATCACTCGTTGGGAGGTTGGTGTTAGATATAATTGAGATTAGTCGTAAACAATTGGGGGTTGTTTACAACGTATTTGCTAGAATGCCCCAATGAGTTTGGATATTGTTGTATCGACTTTTGTGTTGGTTGTAATCATGCTTGATTCGTATATTAAGCGAATTGTGGTAATTGTGTTATTCAAGGTTATTCGAGCGACCGATAATTCCACTTAGGACGTTTGTTCGAGGAAGGACTTTTTCTTCACCGGTATTTGTGTAAGTTAATTCTTAGTCGGTTAAAAGGATACTCATTCCTTTCGTTGTTGTTCATTCATACATATTTCATTCATAGTATATCAATCATGTTGAGACTTATAATTATCAAACTAACTATTCAATTCACGAGGAACAACGGTTCCAATCATTTCATTTGAAGCTATCACTCATTGCGTCATTATTTCACATTGGTGAGTCATTCTTGAACCTTGTCGGATTTCTATTCATTATTCTTCATCATGGTCGCTTTTGTTCGTGTGACCTTCCGGGATTGTATTGCGTTCGGGGTGGTATATGTGTGGAATTTTTAGTCGGGCACACAAAGGTCATTGTGTTTGTAGGGATCCGGACACATTGGACTGTGCACACAGTAACGTGCCTCCGTGAGACTAATTAGGCCAAGTTTTTCGGGTGTTTATGCGGGACGCCGGGCACTCGGCAGGCTTGTGCACTTGCACATCCCATTCGTGGCATACTATGGTGCCCATCATTCAACTTGAATTCATAACTCATTCATGTGATTATTGTATTTTGTTTAACTCTTGAGGATTGTTGTTCTATGTTACTGACCCCGTTGGGGGATGTTGTTTTCAGGTCATGGAAAGGCAAAGGCATGGGAAGAGAACATTGACGGCGAGGAGTCCCAGTGATACTAGTAGGGGGCCCCAGTCTCTCCATTTATTCTTGTGTCTTTGATGTGTAATTTCCACCGCATTTCCGTTTGGATTTTTATTTTATTCAGTGTTGTATATTTTATCTTAATATGAAATATACATGTATTATGTATTTCCTGGGTGTGTTGTACTTAAAACTCCTCATCGGAGTAATTGATGATATAATGTGGTTCAGTACTACAATTATATTATTTAATTCATTAATGTTCATTTGCCTGGTGGGTCCCAGTTGGGGGTCCACGCCACTGTAATATCCGCCTAGTTTGGAGTGTTACACTATATGTTTCAAATTTAGCACATGAACATTTGACATCCACTTGATTCGTGAAACGATAGCTGGCAAATATCCAATGAGCTTTATTAATATTGTCTTGCCCAACCCGGTATTTGATTTCTTCATTGGATTTCTCATGAGTTAAATTTTGCGTAGCTTCTATCCACTCTTTTTAAAAATCACAAAAATATTTTTGGTATAACACTCACCTGCTTTTGCTTCGATTGGATGAACATAAGAAAGAATTATCTTTGAGTTCATGGTCTTGAAATCTTTATCTTCTTCAACGGCTCTTCGAGAGTCAACCGCTTTATCATATTGAACTACAAATTCATTCAATATTGTCTTGGAGTTAACAAATCCATCAAAAAAGGAATGAATGCTCTCGCTTCATCCGCTTGTTGTCATGCCAGCAAAAAAACATCCTTCTAGTAGGCTTTAATCCAACGTTGCCGTTGGTTATACATATCGGTGATCTAACGATTATCTTTAAGGTTATACTTACAACATATAACTTCCCATTCTCTTTCAAATTCTTCAGTTGTAGCACTCTTCACCCATTTTGTATAAGATTCTTTGAAATCACTATAATGAGCTACCAACGATCCAAGATGTTGAAGCTCATTTTTCTTTTTATGCCATGCACAATAGCGATGCCGAGTGTTTGGAAAGACATTTTTTAGTGCATTACCCATAGCTCTATCTTGATTTGTTATAATTGCGGTCGGGTGCTTGTCAAACATGCACTTTAAAAATTGCTCAAATAGCCATTGGAAAGTTTCTTCCTTTTCATTTTCTAACAATGCACCATCAAAAAGTATGGACTAGCCATGATGGTTCACCCCAACAAAGGGAGAAAATGGCATCTTAAACTTGTTTGTCATGTATGTAACATCAAATACAACATCTCCAGATTTGATATATGCTTCCCTTGATCTTCCATCAGCCCAATAAACATTCCGAGGAGACCCATCCGCAAATAAATCGACAACAAAATATTGGTTAGCATCAACTAATGCTTTATCTTGGAAATGTTTGATAAGACCATAAAACTCCCTACCTTTATATTGTTTACGTTCCTCAGATATGATATCCACACATTGATTTGAGGTAACATCAATTTCATATGGAGCTTTCATTGCACTTATAGCCTTTTTGATTTGAGAAGGCTTTAACCCCGATTAGCCAAGTTCCACCATAAGAGATTTACACGCTAATGAGCGGTGGAACTTTCCATGAGAATGGTGCTTCATTACTTTTGTCGTGTAATAGTCAACTCATGATTGTATGTATCGTTAAACACGTCCACAAACCATTTCCCATCTTCCCCTTTCGAAATCTGAAGCATTGCTTTACATCCGGTCCTTAATTCCCTACGACGCTTCTTTGCATTTCCACATGAACTAGTAGCCTTCGATCTTTTAAACCCTTATATATCTTGCGGTAAGCCTCGTTTGTGGTCTTATTTTTATATTCCCATTGAATACGTATACCAAATCCATATAAAAAAGCATATTGATTATAAAATGGATACGCGTCATCAGGTGTATCAAAAACCTTTCCCATGATACTTTCATCGATGTCACGAGCAAGGTTCACATCAACGTCAGCATTTTCAATCATATTGTAATGGCTCATCTACTACTTGAATTTCTGAACTCATGATGTTATGTAGAACGTGTACCATATACACAGGGCATAACTAATTAGTACAAAACCATTATGGATAAATATTGCAGGGAGTTAATTCTATTTCTTTCTTTCAGGGAATAGATCACACTATGGAACAAGAATTGAATATTATGTTACTTCCACCTGATTGCAATCGATGGTTATGCTCTTTTGACTCATAAAGCTCCAACTTTAGTGTTTGCTTGTAAAAAATAGTTTTAATTGAGCCTTCATTTATAACAAATTACAAAATACGGCGACTTTATTTTGATTGTAATTAATAGTTTTTGTAATACCCGGTCGTAATTCATTCATTTTCATTTAGCATTAATCAGTCAGTAATTATCACTCAGTAATTTTCACTCATTATTAATCGCTCACCATTCATGATTCATTCATTTGCATTCACTGTTGGCATGTTGTAACCGTATATCAGTTACCGATCGTCTTTTCATCTCCGTTTATAGATCGAGACGGGAGTATTATCATTTTCATCGTGATTGGTAGTCTTGTAATGGGAGTATCATCTTTGGCATGTGTTGGACTTGTTCACTTTCACATTCGTATGGTATGTCGGATCATTCATCAATCGTAGCGAGGAATCGGAGTTATCGGATTTTCACCTTGTCCAGCAACGAGTTACGGCCGTAAGGACTTTAGGTTACGGCCGTAACAGGTGTTCGTTGTTTTCAAGCCATTTTGGACGAACGGTACTTACGTCCGTAAGGTTGCGACATACGGCCGTAAGTTGAGCAGGTACGGCCGTAAGGCTTGGCCGGTTACGGCCGTACATGTCCAGCAGGGTGCCCAGGCATTTTTGGCCGAAGGCGAGTTACGGCCGTAAGATGGGTACGATACGGCCGTAAGTGGTATTCGTAAATTTCAGGTTTTGTCGGACGAGAGGGACTTACGGCCGTAAGGGTTGCGGCATACGGCCGTAAGACGAGAAAGGTACAGCCGTAAGGCTTGGCCGGATACGGCCGTACGTTACAGGTAGGGTGCCTGGTCATTTTCGACGAAGGGGGCTTACGCCCGTAAGTTTAGCCGGATACGGCCGTATCGTCCGAGTTACGCCCGTAAGGTGTGCGGGTACGGCCATAAGGATGTCGGCAGGAGTTTTAGACGAGGGCGAGTTACGCCCGTAAGTCAGGAGCGGATACGGTCGTAAGGCTGTCGGCAGGTGTTTGGACGTAGCCAAGTTACGGCCGTATGAGTTGGCCGGTTACGGTCGTAAGGCCGTTGACCTGGGATGTTACGGCTGTAAGAAGGCCGAGTTACGGCCGTAACTTCCGGCAGTTTATAAAGAGTTGGCCGGGACTTTTTCATCATTTTCACCATTTCTTTCACTTTGTTCCGAGAGAGAGAACTTGAGGGAGGGATTTTCCATCATCAATCACTTGAGTGTTAGATTTTCATCATCTTCATTCATTTGGGAAGCTTGGATACTCGATTTAACTCGTGTTCATCGGATCGAAGTGGTTGGATCTTCAAGAGGTAATTTCTTCAACATCTTGGATTTCGATTTTGTATTGAGATATGATGGTTTGGACGTTATAATCATGTGATATGGAGGGATATGCATATGATTATGAGTTTGTATAAAGATTCAATGGATTATTGAAGGATTATTCAAGAACACTTTGAATATTGAGTTGGATTTGGGGGGTTTTGATTAATTGTTGTTGTAATCACGAATTTGGATATTTATTTTGGATTATTGATCATTTGGAAGATGTTTTGTTGGTTTGAAACACTTTTTGGGGTTTTGATATTGGTATGATTGAGGTTTGGTTGTTAACAATCGAAGATTGGCCGCAACGTATTCGTTATAATGCCCCAATGAACTTGGTTTAGTCGTATTGACGTTTTGAGTTCGTTATAATCGTGTTTGATTCATATATTGAGTGGATTGTTGGTAACTGTGTTATTCAAGGTTGTTCGAGCGACCGACATTTCATAGGGCGTTGTTCGTGGAAGGACATTGTTCACCGGTGTTGTGTAAGTTAATTCTTACTCGGTTAAAAGGATATTCATTCCTTTTTGTTGTTGTTCATTCATAATCATAACTCATTCACCATTATATTAACCGTATTGAGACTTGTAATTGTCGAATAATCACTTCATTAACGAGGAACGGCGGTTCCAATCATCTCATTGAACTATCATTCACTTCACTATTATTTTCATCTCGGTGAGTCATTCTTGACCATGTCGGATTATTATTCATTGATATTCATTTTGGTCATTCTCGTTCATATGACCTTCTGGGTTCATATTGCGTGGCCTGGTGCGGATGTGTGGAATTTTTAGTCGAGCACACGATGGTCATGTATTGGGAACGATACATTGGACTGTGCACACGGTAACGATTACCTCCATGAGACTAATTAGGTACAAGGACGGGTGTGTCCGGTCATTCGTCTTGTACACTTGCACAGAACATTACGGGCGTACTATGATACTCCTCTTCAGCTCAATTCATAACTAAGGATTTTTCATAACTAAAGATAACTCATGATTGTGTATTTTCAACCCTTGAGGATTGTTGTTCTGTGTAACTGACCCCGTTGGGGGATTTTGTTTTCAGGTCACGGCAAGGCAAAGGCACGGGAAGAGCATGTTGATGGCGAGGAATCCCAGTGATACTAGTAGGGCCCCCCAGTCATTTCAGTCATTCTTATTTCTCTTCATTGTAATTCCGCTGCAAATTCCGTTTGAGATGTTTATTTATTCAGAGTGGTGTATTTTATCTTCATATAAAATATACTAGTATTCGGTATTGTCCTGGTGTATTGTACTTAAACTCCTCATCGGAGTATTTGGTAATATAATGTGGTTCGGTACTACAATTATATTATTTAATTCATCAGTTTTCATTCGCCTGGTGGGGCCCAGTCAGGGATCCACGGCACTGTAATATCCGCCTAGTTTGGGGTGTTACAGAGTTGGTATCGGATCGTGTTTTGAATACTATCTTCTGAGTCATGTCTCATTTGAAATCATCGTCATTGGACTAGTATCATTGGACTTTCGCGTCATGTGTGACCTGTGCAAATGCCGAGCCAATCAGACCAAGAACTGTAAGATTTCTAACGCCATGGTATAATTTCTGGCAATAATCATTCATTCATAATTCATCAGTTAACAATCCTCAAACATCATTTTCATTTTGATCAGTCGATCATGTTAATTCATTAATCACTCAGTTCATTTCATTGTCCAGTTGTTGATCTTGAGGATCATATCATTAATCTTGTTAACTTGTTCAAGATAATCATTTCAAGAATTTCGTCAGATAATCATGTCGCCTCAGCTAATCATTCATGTAATCACTATGCTAGAGCGCGTATGCTCATTTTTATCATTTCATGACGTAATCATAATGTGATAATCATGCGAGAGATATAATCATCATGTGACTTTCCTACGTCAGTATGGAGAGAGCAGGCAGAAGACTCGGAGGATGAGGCTGTGGTGCGGACTGAGACCCGAGAGCTCGTGTGAATACACGTGCGAACGCGAGGAATAATGCTAACTCATCTAGCAGCGACGCTGCCACTCATTCACCTGGGCGTGATCATTCACTATCGGGGAGTCGTACCCGGGACACAGCTTAGTCAGAAGGTGTTCAGATTGATCCACTCGCCTTTATGCAGGGCATGATGGCCCAGATGACTCAAATGACACAACTAATGGAGACGATGCATAACTCAGCTAATCAAAATCAACAAGCTCCTCCGCCACCACCTCAGAGGCAAGAGAGGAGTGTGGGGAGTATTATCGGCGACATCTCTCGCCAAAGGCCACCTACTTTTGAGGGCTCATCTGAGCCGGTGGATATTGTTCATTGGCTCGAGCATTTCGAGAAGTTATTTGCTATGGTAGAGTGTCCCGAAGGACACAAAGTTTCAGTTGCGGCTTACAATCTGGGTAAGAGCGCTCATTCTTGGTGGTTGTCGGTGAAACCCACCGACGGATCATGTACTTGGGATCAATTCAAGACTCTCATGATGGAGAGGTATTATCCGGCCCCACTCAGGGAGGCCAAGCTATCAGAATTACTCATTCCCGACCCCTCAGCAGACGAGGATGTTCTCGCCATTGCCGAGAAATTTCAGGAACTTCTTCCGTTCGCCTCATCTATCATTCACTCCGAGGCAGATAAGATTAAGTATTTCAGCAAGAGGCTGAAACCCCGGATGCGGATGCAGTTACTTAATCATAATTGCACCACTCTGGCCGAATTCATTGAGAATGATCTTACTTATGAGCTCACTGCTAAGGAGATTGCTAAGCAGCAACCTTCATCTGCTATGAAGAAATCGAAGAATCGTAATCAGTCTGAAGGCGGTCAGACAACTTTCAAGAAGCCTCGTACGGGCACTACTTTCTCTGAGCGACCTCCTGTGGCGCCCAGACCGGCGGAATCGCAGTCCTGAGCGGCCAGTTCGGCCATCACCTGTTTTAACTGTGGGGACCTTGGTCATGTCAGCACCAAGTGCCCGAGGCAGACTATCACGTGTCATAACTGTGGGATTGCTGGGCATAAGGCCCATTTTTGCCAAAGGGACTCCAAACCTACTCCGGCGTCATCTCAGGCCCCGAAGCAGTCAGCTGTTCATAATCAGGCCACTCAGTCAGCGTCGTTTAAAACGACAGGAGCGAATAAAGGTGGAGCCTATAGCCATCAGATGGGAGCATCCGGTGCCGGGACTAGCAAGCCCCGGAATTTATGAGATGAAGAAGATCGACGATCCAGAGGCCCGGATGATCTTAGGTAAACTCGATATTCTATCTCAACCTGTGTGTACCCTTTTTGATACTGGTGCATCACATTCATTCATTTCCGAGTCATGTTTGAGTAGACTACGTCTGGGTAGTGCTACTAGTTGTGAGCCTTATGTCATTGGTCTGCCTGCTGGTAGAAGAATTATTGGGAATCGTGAGATTCAGAATTGTCCGATTCAGCTTCATGGTCGTGTATGGCTAGCGGACGTTATTGTGGTAGATTTGCCGAGAGACGGTGTCATCTTGGGTATTGATTGGATGGATCGTCACGATGTCATCATTAGTGCCCGTAAGCGTATGGTCACTATTATTTCAGACGATGGGGTCGAATGTGTTTTTCAGGGAGGTAATCCTGGCTGTTCTGGTAAGGTCATTAACTTGATGAAAGCAATGAAATTACTTAGTCAGGGGTGTATTGGTTATTGGTGCTATATGACCAAAACCAAGAAATCACCAATAATGTTGGCGGATATTCCGGTAGTGAGGGAATATGCCGATGTATTTCCAGATGAGTTACCCGGTTTGCCTCCACAGAGAGATGTGGAATTCACGATTGAGTTGGAGCCTGGTACATCTCCAATATCGAAGGCATCGTACCGGATGGCCCCGACCGAAATGCAGTAGTTGAAGAATCAACTTGACGAATTGTTCGAGAAAGGTTATATCCGACCGAGTACGTCCCCATGGGGAGCACCAGTTTTGTTTGTCAAGAAGAAGGATGGTTCTTTTCGCTTGTGTATTGATTATCGGGAGTTGAACAGGGTGACGATCAAGAATAAGTATCCTCTACCCCATATTGATGATCTCTTAGATCAACTTCAGGGAGCTTCAATATTTTCCAAGATCGACCTAAGATCTGGATATCATCAGTTGCGAATTCGAGAGTCGGATATCGCAAGGACAGCGTTTCGTACACGCTATGGTCATTATGAGTTCGTGGTAATGCCATTCGGGTTAACTAATGCACCTGCGGTATTCATGGAGTTAATGAATCGGGTTTTCATAGACTTTTTGGATCAGTTTGTTGTTGTCTTCATCGATGACATTTTGATTTATTCTCGTGACCGAGAGGAGCACGAGGTTCACCTTCACCAGGTTCTCGACGTGTTGAGACGAGAACAACTTTCTGGAAAGTTTTCCAAATGTGAGTTCTGAATGTCTGAAGTGACGTTTCTCGGACATGTAATTTCATCAGATGGAGTGCATGTTGATCCTCAGAAGACGGAGGCTATCCAAGATTGGTTACCTCCGAAGAATGTTAAGGAAATCCGAAGCTTTCTCGTATTAGCCGGTTATTATCGGCGGTTTGTGGAAGGGTTTTCTAAAATTTCTCAACCTTTGACAAACCTTTTGCGAAAGGATAAGAAATACTCGTGGTTCGACGCATATCAACGGAGTTTTGAGGAACTCAAGAGTCGGTTAATTTCAGCACCTGTACTTTCCTTGCCACGAGGGATGGAAGGATTCGTGGTTTATAGTGACGCGTCCGGACATGGTCTCGGATGTGTATTAATGCAGAATGGGAAGGTTATTGCCTATGCTTCACGGCAATTGAGACCTTACGAGGTTAATTATCCGACCCACAACCTGGAGTTAGCAGCCGTAGTTTTCGCGTTGAAGATTTGGCGTCATTACCTCTATGGCGTCACCTGTCATATTTTCACCGATCACAAGAGTTTGAAGTGTATATTTACTCAGAAGGAGTTAAATATGCGACAGAGGAGGTGGTTGGAACTAATCAAAGATTATGATATCGAGATCCTGTACCACCCGGGTAAGGCAAACGTGGTTGCTGATGCCTTGAGTCGTAAGTCTGTTCAGGAGCAAATGCTTGCTCGTTTAACAGTTCAGAAAGAGCTTCAGCAGGAATTCCTTAAACCCGAGATCGAGGTCTGGCTTCAGCGAGTGCAAGGGCAACTTTGCATGTTAGAGATTTCATCGCCACTAGAGGAGGCAATCAGAGAGAATTAGGGTTCGGACCCATCATTGTTGCGCATCCGTGAGGATGAGGCTCAGGGGAAAGCCCCTGGATTTGTGGTCCACGAGGATAGACTTTTGCGATTTAAGAATCGGTTGTGCGTATCGGCGAATGACGAGTTGAAAAACTCAATTTTGAGAGAAGCTCATGCTACCCCTTATTCCGTTCATCCGGGGTCTATCAAGATGTACAAGGACTTGAAAAAAATTAGTGGTGGAGTAATATGAAGCGAGAAGTCGCGGAATTTGTTTCGAGATGCTTAACCTGTCAGCAAGTCAAGATTGAACATCGGCGACCGGCGGGTATGCTGAAACCTCTCCATATTCCAGAGTGGAAGTGGGAAGACATTTCTATGGATTTCATCACGAGTTTACCGACGAGTCGTCGTGGTATGAATACAATCTGGGTAATTGTGGACCGTTTGACTAAATCGGTTCATTTCCTTGAGATTAAGGATACGTGGGGTCCCGAGAGACTTTCCCAGTTGTTCATCAAAGAGATAGTGAGACTGCACGGTACTCCTAAAAGTATCGTTTCCGATCGTGACGGATGATTCATGTCTCATTTTTGGAAATCAGTCCATCGTGCTATGGGAACTCAGCTTAATCTCAGTACTGCTTTTCATCCTCAGTCTGCGGACAATCATAGAGGACTATTCATACATTAGAGGACATGTTGAGGGCATGCGTCCTCGATTGGAAAGACGATTGGGAAGCCCAATGACCGTTGATTGAGTTCACGTACAATAATAGTTGGTATGTTTCGATTAAGATGGCACCTTACTAGGCCTTGTACGGTCGTCGTTGTCGATCTCCTTTGTGTTGGGACGACTTATCAGAGTCAATCAGCACCGAGCCCGATATGCTTATAGCCGCCCGTGAGAAGGTAGCTTTGATCAGGAGTCGTCTGTCGACCGCTCAGAGTCGACAGAAATCATATGCAGATAATCATCGTCGACCACTAGAGTTCGAGACTGGTGACCACGTGTTGGTCAAGGTATTCCCGAGTCGAGGCATTTTCCGTTTCGGAAAGCGGGGAAAGTTGAGTCCGAGATTCATTAGGCCGTTTGAGATTTTGGATCGAGTAGGCGAGTTAGCTTATCGATTGGCTTTACCTCCGGCGTTGAGCCGAATTCATAATGTGTTTCACGTCTCTCAATTGCGGAAGTATGTTGCCGACCCGAGCCACATACTTCAGTTCGACGAAATCGAGATTGCGGATGATCATTCGTATGAAGAGCATCCTATACAAGTTTTAGAGCGGAGAATCAAACAGTTGAGGAACAAGACGATTCCTTTGGTCAAGATTCAGTAGACTAGACACGGAGTCGAAGAGGCTACTTGGGAAACCGAGGAGAGTATGCGGGCGAATTATCCCGAGTTGTTTGACCCTTAGTTTCGAGGACAAAACTCTTTTTTAAGGGGGGAGTATGTAATACTCGGTTGTAATTCATTCATTTTCATTCAGCATTAATCAGTAAGTAATTATCACTCAGTAATTTTCACTCATTATTAATCGCTCATCATTCATGATTCATTCATTTGCGTTTACTGTTGGCATATTGTAACCGTATATCAGTTACCGATCGTCATTTCATCTCCGTTTATAGATCGAGACGGGAGTATTATCATTTTCATCGTGATTGGTAGTCTTGTACTGGGAGTATCATCTTTGGCATGTGTTGGACTTGTTCACTTTCACATTCGTATGGTATGTCGGATCATTCATCAATCGTAGCGAGGAATCAGAGTTATCGGATTTTCACGTTGTCCAGCAACGAGTTACGGCCGTAACAGATGTTCGTTGTTTTCAGGCCATTTTGGACGAACGGTACTTACGGCTGTAAGGTTGCGACATACGACCGTAAGTTGAGCAGGTACGACCGTAAGGCTTGGACGGTTACGGCCGTACATGTCCAGCAGGGTGCCCAGGCATTTTTGGCCGAAGGCGAGTTACGACCGTAAGATGGGTAGGATACGGCCGTAAGTGGTATTCGTAAATTTCAGGTTTTGTCGGACGAGAGGGACTTACGGCCGTAAGGGTTGCGGCATACGGCCGTAAGACGGGGAAGGTACGGCCGTAAGGCTTGGCCGGATACGGCCGTACGTTACAGGCAGGGTGCCTGGTCATTTTCGACGAAGAGGGCTTACGCCCGTAAGTTTGGCCGGATACGGCCGTATCGTCCGAGTTACGCCCGTAAGGTGTGCGGGTACGGCCGTAAGGATGTCGGCAGGTGTTTTAGACGAGGGCGAGTTACGCCCGTAAGTCAGGAGCGGATACGGCCGTAAGGCTGTCGGCAGGTGTTTGGACGAAGCCGAGTTACGGCCGTACGAGTTGGCCGGTTACGGCCGTAAGGCCGTTGACCTGGGATGTTACGGCCGTAAGAAGGCCGAGTTACGGCCGTAACTTCCGGTAGTTTATAAAGAGTTGGCCGGGACTTTTTCATCATTTTCACCATTTCTTTCACTTTGTTCAGAGAGAGAGAACTTGAGGGAGGGATTTTCCATCATCAATCACTTGAGTGTTAGATTTTCATCATCTTCATTCATTTGGGAAGCTTAGATACTCGATTTAACTCGTATTCATCGGATCGAAGTGGTTGGATCTTCAAGAGGTAATTTCTTCAACATCTTGGATTTCGATTTTGTATTGAGATATCATATTTTGGACGTTATAATCATGTCATATGGAGGGATATGCATATGATTATGAGTTTGTATAAAGATTCAATGGATTATTGAAGGATTATTCAAGAACACTTTGAATATTGAGTTGGATTTGGGGGTTTTCGATTAATTATTGTTGTAATCACGAATTTGGATATTCATTTTGGATTATTGATCATTTGGAAGATGTTTTGTTGGTTTGAAACACTTCTTGGGGTTTTGATATTGGTATGATTGAGGTTTGGTTGTTAACAATCGAAGATTGGCCGCAACGTATTCGTTATAGTGCCCCAATGAACTTGGTTTAGTCGTATTGACGTTTTGAGTTCGTTATAATCGTGTTTGATTCGTATATTGAGCGGATTGTTGGTAATTGTGTTATTCAAGGTTGTTCGAGCGACCGACATTTCATTTAGGGCGTTGTTCGTGGAAGGACATTGTTCACCGGTGTTGTGTAAGTTAATTCTTACTCGGTTAAAAAGATATTCATTCCTTTTTGTTGTTGTTCATTCATAATCATAACTCATTCATCATTGTATTACCCGTATTGAGACTTGTAATTGTCGAATAATCACTTCATTAACGAGAAACGGCGGTTCCAATCATCTCATTGAACTATCATTCACTTCGCTATTATTTTCATCTCGGTGAGTCATTCTTGAACCTGTCGGATTATTATTCATTGATATTCATTTTGGTCATTCTCGTTCATATGACCTTCTGGGTTCATATTGCGTGGCCGGGTGCGGATGTGTGGAATTTTTAGTCGAGCACACGATGGTCATGTATTGGGATCGATACATTGGACTGTGCACACGGTAACGATTATCTCCGTGAGACTAATTAGGTACAAAGACGGGTGTGTCCGGTCATTCGTCTTGTACACTTGCACAGAATATTACGGGCGTACTATGATACTCCTCTTCAGCTCAATTCATAACTAAGGATTTTTCATAACTAAAGATAACTCATGATTGTGTATTTTCAACCCTTGCGGATTGTTGTTCTGTGTAACTGACCCCGTTGGGGGATTTTGCTTTCAGGTCACGGCAACGCAAAGGCACGGGAAGAGCATGTTGACGGCGAGGAGTCCCAGTGATACTAGTAGGGGGGCTCAGTCATTTCAGTCATTCTTATTTCTCTTCATTGTAATTCCGCTGCAAATTCCGTTTGAGATGTTTATTTATTCAGAGTGGTGTATTTTGTCTTCATATAAAATATACTAGTATTCGGTATTGTCCTGGTGTATTGTACTTAAACTCCTCATCGGAGTATTTGGTAATATAATGTGGTTTGGTACTACAATTATATTATTTAATTCATCAGTTTTCATTCGTCTGGTGGGGCCCAGTCAGGTATCCACGGCACTGTAATATCCGCTAGTTTGGGGTGTTATAGTTTTGAGACATAATCAACAAATAAAAAAAATAGAATATATATTTGATACTTCGATTGAATTTTACGGAACCATTGGGAATAAAGAGTTTTTACCTTAAATCAATTTGACTATAGATGAAGAACCACTGTATGAAGATTTGACCAACTACAAATGGGAGATTTGAGACGGCATAATATGGAAGTAATGATTGCAGATGGGTTTAGGGTTTAGGATGATCAGTCATTAGAGAAGATTGCTAGCAGCGCTAAAGAAGGACACAAACGATATGCATGTAACAAGCCGTATAATTTGGGAACGTATTTGCTGACATATTACAAAACAGTGTAGTTTTGAAGGGTTCTATACCCAAGCATACGTACACTACAACCATATATTCACATTTCCCATATATATATATATATATATATATATATATAGGTGGGTTGAGGTGAAAATGCAATTTAAGTTAAGAAATAAGAATTAATTTCATCCATAGATCTTGATAAATGGATGGCCTAGATTTATTCTCACAAAAATTTGATGCATATAATGCAATACTTTAATGCATCGATATTTGATGCATATAATGCATATTTTAATTCATTGCAATTTTGATGCACGAAATGCATATATTTCATGCATAACTAGTACAAAACTCATGCATATTCGCAATTCGCAGGATAAGAACCATTCTCATTTGATCCTAAATATATATATATATATATATATATATATATATGTGTATACATATATGTTATACTGAATAAATTGACATTTTCCAAATCCTCAGTATTTTGATATGTATTGAGATATATTTATTTTTTATTTTATGCATTAAACTTCTATTATTTTCTTTAAAAAATTAGGATTATTGATTTATAGCATGTGTATTACTCCATTAACTTTATATTAGAGAAAGAGGAAAATATGAGAGAAAATGGAGACACCAATAAAATTGTGTATATCATTATGGAGGCCATAGGCCTCTATTTATAGGTACACATCTAGGGTTTCATGGGCATATTAGTCATTCACTAAATACATGACTTATTTACAACATTCCCCCTTGAATGACTATTAAATATATATCTGCTGGACTAGTTTGAAGAAAAACCCAACGGGAGAAAAACTTCCAAACTGTTTGGAGTGAGCTTGTAATGCGTTGCTGCATCATACTACTGTTAGGAAAAATTCTGAGCAATATATAATAATTGAACTTGCTCCCACAATATATAATAATTGAACTTGCTCCCCCTCATATCGATCATTCTTGTATGAATATCCATGTGCCGCCTCAGTAAAACCCCATGGGACAAAAACTGAGTGATCATAAGAGTATACGTTTTTTCGTATACATAATATTCTTATAGGAGTATCCATGTGTTGCCTCATCAAAACTTTGTCAAGAAAATCCTATGGGAAAAACTTGATCGAAGGAAAAATAGTACAACTACTCCTTACTTTAAATCTTGAGACCTAATACCGATCTCTGTAATCTCCTCATTATGCCATGAATATGCCTCGTTAAAACCTTATTAGGAAAAACCCTGTGGGAAAAATCCTAATGAAGGAAAAAGAGTACACTATTCATGTTAATACGCCATCCTGGTTGCCTCGTTAAAAACCTTGCTAGGAAAACCCTATGGGATAAAATCTCAACCAAGGAAAAAAAGAGTGCAACGCGTATTTTTATATAAACATGCTTCAGGTATTTCAAAAACCCTCCGCGAATTAGCTAGGTATCATATTCAGTGCAAGTTGCAATCTCGAACTCACATGTTGGTGAGACATGTCATCTCTTCTGGATATTTCATATTAATTGTGGTTAAACTCATCAACCATACATATTCTCAACTTCACGTATTGCAATAATTTCATAATGATTGGGAGATGTTGCTAGTAAGACATACTTCGTAGATTCTCACTGGTAGTTCTATTGAGCTCTTCAGGAGTCAAAATTAAGTATAAACATCAACTTATACTGCTATGATTGCAAATCTGTTATTTATTTTCTTTATGAAAATTCTGGATCGGACAACATCATTTATATCGTCTCTTCCATTGATCCACAAATCACTTGTAGATCACGAATATATATATATATATATATATATATATATATAAGGGGAGCTTTATTTTCAGAACTCTCTTAAGTGCGAGAACTCATCTAAACCAATGAATTTTTTTTAAATATTAAAAAATATTATTAATTCAAAGGGGTATTATAGTAAAATATAATTTTTATTACGGGAGATAACCCCTACTGATGACAACCCCTACTATAATAGCCCCTACTGATGATAACCCCTACTATATATATAACCCTTACTATATAGTAGGGGTTATGATCAGTAGGGGTTGTATGCATTGACATGATGTACATTATGTATTATTAGGAGTACAAAAGGTGGTTCTCACAGTTCTCGCACTTAACAGGGTTCTGAAAATAAAGTTACACTATATATATATATATATATATATTCTTCTCACCACACACCATATTGACTATATGCAAATAGTTGGGATAACTTCATTTTTCTATTATAGCACACAATTCTTTGAGATCTAGTGGGTGATTGAGCTTATTTCAACGCACTCTCTGTTGCGAAATTCGGTGAACGCAAGTGCACGTTGTCGTAAACAAGTAATAAAGAGATGAGTAAGATATCGTTCCCATGAGGACTGACTTACTAATTACCGATTTATATGTGTTCTAATTTTATTTGAACTATCGAATTTGGAGGTGCAAGAATAATTAAATAAAATTAATAAAAGAGTAAATAATGAAAACGATTGTTCGAAGAAAGAGAATCAAATAAGAAATTAATCTAGGATTGTGAATCCACCTCGATTTATCCAAATTACTCTTGATTATATGAATTTAATGAATTCCCAATTTATTGAAGGCGAAGATTGCTAAAATATTCTACCGCCTCTCCCGAGGTCAATAGAATCTTCTAAGGCGAATAACACACTCTATTCCTAGGTGAATTAATTCGACAATAGGCAAAAAGTACGAAATCTCCAGAAAGGCCACGTAATTCCTATGAGTATATTCCTATCTCACAAGATAAAACGGTTCCCACCTAATTTTTCCTACCAACTCTCCTCTCCCGATTCGAGTTGCGTAATCAAAACAATTCAATTATAGGCCACACAATTGAAAGCATTAAGAATAATTGGGGAAAACTCAATAAGAAAAGAGAATTATATTGATAATGCCAAATCAAAAGTTAATTCGTCAAAACCTTGGTTTCATCAAAATCCTAGAATAGGGTTCTAGCCTAACATGCTAGAAAATAAAAATACACAAAGAATTAAAGAAAGCATAGAAATCAAACGCAGACGAAGAACTTGGATTCCTCCGTTCTCTAGCTTCCGCGCTCTGCTCCTTGGTGTTTTCTGCTTCTTCTCGATTCCTCGATGATTCTCCAATCCCCGATGATTCTCCCTTTTGAGACCTTAAATCCCTATTTATAACTATCATTAGCCTCCAAAACGCGTCCGGAGATTGGGTCGAAAAAGGGCTTCGGAAACGGCTCAAAAACGCAGCAAAATTAACATAACCGCCCCGTGGGCCGCGGCTCAGTAAATGTGTGCCGCGGCCCCAACGTTCAGCGCGGAATGCCTGGGCGCCTATTTTTCTTCATGGGCCGCGGCTCAGCTTCAACGTGCCGCGGCCCCCGGTACAGTTCGCTCGGTGCCCTGTTAGTCCTCTTCGTGTGCCGCGGCCGGACCTTGGTGTGCAGCGGCCCCAGGCCAAAAATTGTTGTTTTGGCCCGTTTTTCGCCATTCGAGCTTCCGGACTCCAATTTCCTACAAAACATATAAAGATAATGCATTAAAAGCTCATTTATGCAGGTTTAGACGTAAAATGGATATGAAATAATGATAAATAAGCGTATAAAAATACGCCTAAAATTTCTACAATAACGAAAAATATAGACTTAAATGAATACTCAGAGGAAACAGATATCGCTGACTGCAAACTCGGCCAAAACTCACCCGTTTCTTCAAAGAGAAATCAGTATCATAACATCAGTTTTACACAAAGAAGCACAAAAAATTCACGAATGCAAATAAAAACAAGACAAGCAAGGCTAGCGTCAAAAATAACGAAAAATGCAAACGAATAAGTAAAAAGCAACTGAAAGTAACCCCCCCCCCCCCCCCCAAAAAAAAAAAAAAACTTAGGACGTACATTGACCTCAATAGACATAGATAATAATATGCAATAAGAGAAAAGGTCAAGTACTCCCCTAATGTCAGCTCAGGAACTGGTGCCGGTGATTGTGTCCTAGCCCTCGTACTAATCTTCCTTTTTCTAGCCATGGCGAGGTTCCTGAAAAATAAACACCGGAAATTAACCAACCTTTAAGGAAAATTACACCACTTTCGACTTAAAATACACGAAACGTGAATATAGAGTCTTGCATCATCGAAGTGGAAATTAAGGCTGAGCTTTTAAGTTTAAGCATGACGTAAGGGTTGGGGTACAATGTAATTCGATAAAATAATTCATTGCATATAGTTTTAAAAACGTTTGGCTCAAAGTTTTTCATTGACGCAATTCATCAAACACTTAGTGTGCATAAGTTTAAATGAAGAACAAGAATTTTAATGGTTAAATCCAAATTCCCAACAATGATGACAACAATTGATAGTCGCAAATAGCATCAATAATCCACAGATAATCACAATTAACATCAACAATCGATCACCATAATTCAACTCAACTTTGATGGCACTTTTTAAAAAAAACTAACAACATATTAACCCATGAATAAAGAACATCACCTCACTTTTAATTCTATGTTGCAATTAGGATTAAGAGATTGAGAATTACCTTGCTTGGATTGAAGAATGCAAGAAGAAGAAAAATTGAAGGGGCGTCGTCCGAGTGCGGCGCGCCGAAAGGAATGGAAACTTACCTGGTGAGCCGGACGATCGATGTTATAAAGGAAGACTGGGCGATTCAAATTCACAATAGGGGCCGCGGCACAACTTAACTGAGCCGCGGACCAGAGTACAGCCTACCTGGGCCTTTTTGTGATGCTGCCGTATGCTGCGGCTCAACATATGGGTGCCGCGGCTCATCGTGTTAGTGTGCTGCGGCTCATTTAGCTCGTGCCGCGGCACAGAGTACAGGAAGTTTAGCCCCCTTTTTTCGACTTGTGTGTGCCGCGGCTCACTATCCTTGTGCCGCGGCTCAGGGTTAAATTTTCCCCTAGGGATATTCCTGCACAGAATTTTCAAAGGAAAACACTTAGAACGCGAGAGATAAGCATATCAAAGCAAAAATGACGAAAAACATAGACTCTAAAATGAAAGAAAACACTGAAAATTGAAAATCTACAACTAATACTCGGGTTGCCTCCCGAATAGCGCTAAGTTTATAGTCTTCAGCCGGACTTTTTGAAAATCATTTCGCATTTCGCAAAGACCATTTGGACTCCGCACATTCCATCGAACTGTTATTACGTGATTTAAATTGTTGACCATTAAATTTCAACCGTTCGACTTTTGGTTTGGATAGCCAACGTTCTTTGCGAAACGGCTTTAATAATAGTAGCCTCCCAAAACACCCATTTTACAGTTGACTTGGTACTCGTTTGACATCCGGCTTAATTTTCAACTCCACGGGCGAACTTATGACAGCATGAGAATTTTTCGATGGTGGATGAATGGACGTTGGAGATGACATATTCAAATGCTTATGATACACGATTCGTTCTTCATTTATCTTAGACGTTGGAGCAGCTAAAGCGGATTCTGAACATTTCGACCGGCAACTCTCCTGGTGTGTGTCTTTCTCAAAGATGTCAATTTGTGAACACTTCTCGACCTTGCTTGGACACGGGAGTGATCGAAACACCTTGAATGTGACTTGCTCATCTTCAACCCGAAGTATTAATTTCCCCTCCTGAACATCAATAAGGGTCCTTCCGATAGCTAAGAACGGTCTACCCAATATAATCGGAATCTCATGGTCTTCTTCCATATCAAGCATAATGAAATCAGCAGGGAAAATGAATTTATCGACCTTGACCAAGACATCTTCGATTACCCCTCTCGGGTACTTGATGGATCTATCGGCTAGTTGTAAAGAGACCATAGTAGGTTTTGCTTCCCCAATTCCTAGCTTCTTGAAAATTGAAAGAGGCATGAGATTAACGCTAGCGCCGAGATCACATAATGCTCTATCAAAAGTCAAGTTCCCAATAGTGCACGGTATAGTGAAGCTTCCTGGATCCTTCAATTTAGGAGGGAGCTTTCTCTGCAAGATTTCACTGCACTCTTCAGTTAGTGCCACCGTTTCATATTCCTCGAGCTTCCTTTTGTTAGATAATATTTCTTTCATGAACTTTACATAGCTCGGCATTTGTTCCAAGGCATCAGCAAATGGAATATTGATGTGTAGTTTCTTGAAGACTTCGAGAAACTTGGAAAATTGTTTGTCCAATTTTTGCTTTTGCAATCGCTGTGGAAACGGGATGGGTGGCACATAGGCTGTCGGATTATCTGGAAACAGTTTCGAGCTCTTAGAAACTTGTGATTCTTCAGATGCCGAAATTTTCCTCCCCTCATCTTCATCTTTCTTTTTGTTCTGCCTGGGCTGCTCACACCCTTCCTTCCCGCTTCTCAAACTAATGGCATTAATACTCTCTCCGGGGTTCGTCTAAGTTGTACTTGGCAAGGCACCCTCAGGGCGAGCTGTTAACACATTTTCTATTTGGCCCAATTAGACTACCAAGTTGCGAATAGAAGCAGAATGGTTTTGCAAGGTTGCTTCCGTACGGGTCATGAACTGACTCGTATTTGCTGCCAATTTTGCCATTGCTTCCTCTAGAGAGATCCTTGGAGTGGGATGAGGTTGCTGTTGGTGTTGAGAAAACTGAGGTTGGTTTAAGTTTTGTCCGTTCTTCCATGAAAAATTTGGGTGATTTCGCCACCCCGGATTGTATGTGTTGGAATACGGATTATTCTGTCGATTTCCGTTCCCCACAAATTGAGCTTGTTCCATTGGAGGTTGCTCGAAAGGGTTTCCAACTTGGCACTCTGCCCTAGGATGAGATCCGTTGCACCAATTACATGATTCAGTGGTAACAGGGTAAAGAGCATGTGAAAAGGCTTGAAGTTGCTGAGTCAGTGCTGCGACTTGTGCTGATAGTGCAGATATTGGATCATTATTGGAGATTTCCATTACTCGCTTCAGGATCACTTGTCACTGATAAGCGTTTGCAGCCATAGCTTCTAATAAAGAGTGGGCTTTGGCCATCGTTTTACCCATCAATGCTCCTCCAGTGGCTGCATCAAAAAGAGTGCGTGTAGAAGCACTCAATCCATTATAGAACGTCTGAATTTGTAGCCAGTCCGGTAGGCCATGGTGTGGACATATCCATAATAAATCCTTGTATCGCTCCCAAGCTTCGTGCAGCGATTCCATATCAAATTGCCCGAAAGTGGTTATCTCGTTCCTAAGTCTCGCTGTCTTCGATGGTGGGAAGAACTTAGCCAGAAAGGCTTGTGCTAATTCTGCCCAAGTCGTGATAGAGCCCGGCGGTAATGAATTCAACAAAAACTTGGCTTTGTCCCTCAAGGAGAAAGGGAAAAGCCGTAGACGAATAGCATCATCGGTAACACCGTTATTCTTGAAGGTGTCACATATCTCGAGAAATGAAGCGATGTGCGCATTGGGGTCATCGTTTGCCAGTCCACAAAACTGGCTTGCTTGCACCATCTGAATAATAGCCGGCTTGATTTCGAAGTTGTTCGCTTGGATGGTTGGACGCCGAATTCCCGAAAAGTTTGCATTGATTTGTGGCATTGCATAATCTCGGAGTGCTAATGCCGGTTGAGCTTGCTGAATAGGGTTGTCTACTCCGTGATTTTCGGTATTATCGGCCATGATGTCTTTTGCCAGTAGCTCACGCTTTTCCTTCTTGGTTTTCCGAAGAGTGCGCTCGAGTTCGGTATCCAAATGTAGTAGGCCTTCGTTACTGAATTTTCTCATGCACTAATCAGAAATTCCTGAAAGGAAAACAAATAATAAGAATTACATAAAAAAATAAAAAAAATGTTCAAACTAAGACTAGAAATACTGAAATCGATATTAGTAAAATAATCAGTCTCCGGCAACGGCGCCAAAAACTTGTTGCGAAATTCGCTGAACACAAGTGCACGTTGTCGTAAACAAGTAATAAAGAGATGAGTAATATATCGTTCCCATGAGGACTGACTTACTAATTACCGATTTATATGTGTTCTAATTTTATTTGAACTATCAAATTTGGAGGTGCAAGAATAATTGAAGAAAAATAATAAAAGAATAAATAATGAAAACGATTGTTCGAAGAAAGAGAATCAAATAAGGAATTAATCTAGGATTGTGAATCCACCTCGGTTTATCCAAATTACTCTTGATTATATGAATTTAATGAATTCCCAATTTATTGAAGGCAAAGATTGCTAAAATATTCTACCGCCTCTCCCGAGGTCAATAGAATCTTCTAAGGCGAATAACACACTCTATTCCTAGGTGAATTAATTCGACAATAGGCAAAAAGTACGAAATCTCCAGAAAGGCCACGTAATTCCTATGAGTATATTCCTATCTCACAAGATAAAACGGTTCTCACCTAATTTTTCCTACCAACTCTCCTCTCTCGATTCGAGTTGCGTAATCAAAACAATTCAATTATAGGCCACACAATTGAAAGCATTAAGAATAATTGGGGAAAACTCAAGAAGAAAAGGGAATTATATTGATAATACAAAATCAAAAGTTAATTCGTCAAAACATTGGTTTCATCAAAATCCTAGAATAGGGTTCTAGCCTGACATGCTAGAAAATAAAAATACACAAAGAATTAAAGAAAGCATAGAAATCAAACGCAGACGAAGAACTTGGATTCCTCCGTTCTCTAGCTTCCGTGCTCTGCTCCTTGGTGTTTTCTGCTTCTTCTCGATTACTCGATGATTCTCCAATCCCCGATGATTTTCCCTTTTGAGACCTTAAATCCCTATTTATAACTATCATTAGCCTCCAAAATGCATCTGGGGATTGGGTCGAAAAAGGGCTTCAGAAACGGCTCAGAAATGCGGCAAAATTAACATAACCGCCTCGTGGGCCGTGGCTCAGTAAGTGTGTGCCGCGGCCCCAACGTTCAGCGCGGAATGCCTGGGCGCCTATTTTTCTTCATGGGTCGCAGCTCAGCTTCAACGTGCCACGGCCCCCGGTACAGTTTGCTCGGCGCCCTGCTAGTCCTCCCCCGGTACAGTTTGCTCGGCGCCCTGCTAGTCCTCTTCGTGTGCCGCGGCCGGACCTTGGTGTGCCGCGGCCCCAGGCCAAAAATTGTTGTTTTGGCCCGTTTTTCGCCATTCGAGCTTCTGGACTCCAATTTCCTACAAAACATATAAAGATAGTGCATTAAAAGCTCATTTATGCAGGTTTAGACGTAAAATGGATATGAAATAATGATAAATAAGCGTATAAAAATACGCCTAACACTCTCAATGCATTATAAATGCAGAGAATCATATAAATAATCATATATTTTTTTCTTTGCAGATAGCGCTGAAGTTTTCAACACCTTCTTTGAATGTTGACCATTAGATGATGAATTAAGCCTTGATTATATATTTGTTCATGTAGAACTAGTAAGATATACGAATGCAATAATTGTAACTGAGATGTGATGCTTCCGGATCATGAATCTCTTCATCATCATTTGGTATAAAGGTGTCCTTAATAGGATCAGGTGACTAATCAATCATTTTGATGAGCGTATTTCATTCATGTAAATCGCTCTGTACCTTCCAGGTATGAGTGAGTTGATATACAAATAATACACTTTCCAAGCATTTGTAAACCAAGATATATTCTAGATATTTCAATACAATCTCAAATTATATTCTCAAATAAAGTGTCAATTAGATCTCATCTGGAGTTCCAATCAATCTAAGATCATTCATATCTATATATGGCATTGAGTCATTAATATATCTTTTGTTAGTCGAATAATATTGACTAAGATGGTTATTTCAAATTCGGCTATACTATTTGAATCTATATAAAGACTTGCAATTTGAAGGAATATATATATTTAGATTTTGATTCATATGCTTCACGCACATCATCCTTATAGGATTTCATGTATCCATAAGATAAATTTCATGTACTTCCAGTCTCACTCAATTTCTATACATAATTCAATTCATGAGTGGTCTTATAAAAAAATATAATCATTGTAAGCAATTTTGACCACAAAGTCGTGCTTCATATCTCATGTTTGCATGTGTAATGCTAAAAATTATTGGTAACTCTTCAAGAGTTCCAATTATCATAATCTTATATAGTATAAATATTGACCAATATTCAATAAACTTTATTCAATATGCTATTTTGGACTGCAGGCCATGTAACACCCCCAAGACGTTCAGGGCATATTACAGCGCCGTGGACCCCACCCCTTGGAATCCACCAGGCTAACGTACCAAACCGACATTCGATCAAAAGACAAACATCGACAACATACACACGAATCCATAATACAAGACGAAAGACTGAACTCAACGATACCATTCAACATCAAATCCACCCAAAACGGGTACATGACAATAATAAATTCAAAGAAGGAAGTACTCGAGTACTTAAGCAAATGGCATAATAAATAAAATTAAAAATCAAGACGCCAAACGGACGACCACTGAACAGATTCACTCTTGCCCATCATCCTTGTACGGCCCGCGTGCTCGTTCGTCTCCATGACCTGTACCTGAAATACAAAAGTATTTCCCCCATTTAAGGGGTTAGCGACAACTGCTAGTGCAAGTACAATCCATTTGAACTACCATTCTAATCAGATGAAATATGCGCGAAAAATCATTTTAGAAATATTTATATTCCGGAATATTACGGTGCTCAAGCACAAAACACATTTCTCCAATAAAACATTTCAATGTTAACCGTTGGTGCGAGACTCACGACCACCGTACCCCGCAGAGGCCCTGTCAGACCATCCCTGGGTGGTTAACCCTAGTTCGCGACACGCACACACACGACAATACGTATCCCCAGAGACCCCGTCAGACCATCCCTGGGTGAACATACACATATGCATCCACAACATACACGGAAAGCCATAATTCAAATACTAGAATATGCAAACAAATGTAAAGTACTTGCCTTTAAAACATCTTCGATGAAACGGGAACGAATAACGACTACGATTTGACCCGGAGGGAACACGACCGATCCTAAACGAAGGGTTAACACAACTCAGTCCTATACGATAACAATAATCGAATGGAATACGCCCACAACCCCGGTTACTAACTATAACAACATACGTACGATCGATACGGGCGAGGGTTATCACTAAACCTCTCTGAATCGACAATCCAAGAAATAAACACGATATAATTGGATTGGGAATAACTCAATACCAACAATCATTAAGGAATAATACAACATAACTGAACAATTTGAGTTTAAACGAACAAAACCTGAAAACCCCCAAAAATTGACAAAGTAGGATTCTAAGTCAAAAGTACCTTGAATTTAAGTGGAGAAGATGGATTAAGATGATGATGCACTAAGATTGGAACACAATAATCGGTCTGCAATGAAACTCCACAGATTACTCTCCACAAATCGCCCCAAAATCGCCGGAATCGCCCAAAGGATGACAAGAGGAGGAAAATGACGAAAAATGGGACTACTGTCCTATATATAACAGACATAATTAGTGCACGCTAATCATCAAAGATACCGCGCGCTAACGGTGGTCTCAAGCAGTCCAGTAGCTGCTGCCCGACGTCGCTAGCGTGCGCTATACAAGTTTAGCGCGCACTAAATGCGACTAGATAGCGTACGCTACTAAAGCCTAATGCACGCTACCTGATGGTCAGAGTTCAGGATTCTGAGTCCAGAATCCTACTGCTCAGAATGCTGAAGTCATTAACGCACGCTATAACTACGAGTTCGCGTGCGCTAACTGCACATTGATAGCGCACGCAAGAAATAACGAATAGCATGCACTACTCACACAGCAGTTCAGCACTGCTCAGCTCAGCTCACTGCTGCAGAAGGTACGAAAATCGAAATGCAAAGCAAAGCCAGAATCCAGAAACATAAACACGAATTATTCATGACAATGAAGCTCAGCGCTGAAAAAAAATACAATTCCAACTACCGGGGAATCTGAAATACGACAAAGAAGATAAAATTCCCCAAACTTATAGGAAATTACGAAATGGCCCAAATGTCAGAAAATCATGATACAACGTCGGATTCACAAACCGAAACTCACAACATGAGCAACTCAACCATACGAACTCATGTAAACAAAAAAACAACAAAAATGAATGAGTTTTGCGAGAATCGAACGTACATACGGCAAGACATAATATAAAATGGAAGTACGTAAAAACATCTCTGAAACTCGTCCAAATGGAAAAATTCCAAGAACAAAGTAGATTCAAAACGTCGAAATAGTTACAAGAGAGTCGATAAAAATAAACATACACCAAAATGGAAACTGGTAAAAATGGAAAGGTACGGATATTACATTCTCCCCCTCTAAAAAGTAGTTTCGTCCCGAAACTTAAGAATCAAAAAGCTCAGGGTGTCTCGCATGCATATCCTCCTCCAATTTCCACGTTGCTTCTTACACTCCGTGCTTCAACCATTGCACTTTAACCAAGGGAATGGTTTTGTGCCTTAACTGTTTGTCCCGACATTCCAAAATCTTCACCGGCCTCTCCTCAAATGTAACGTTCTTATTGATCTCTACGTCCCCAAAGTCGATAACATGAGCCGGGTCCAGAACATACTTCCTCAACTGAGAGACGTGAAATACACTATGCACATGACTCAACGATTGAGGTAATTGCAAACGGTACGCTAACTCGCCAACTCTCTCTAATATCTCAAAAGGTCCAATATACCTTGGACTGAGCATTCTCTTTTTCCCAAAATAGAAAACTCCCTTCGACGGAGACACTCTCAACAAGACATGACCCCCCACCTCAAACTCCAAAGGTCGACGCCTAACATTCGTATAAGACTTTTGTCGACTCTGAGCTGCCAACATCCTCTCTCGAATTAACTCAACTTTCTTCCTCGTCTCCAATACAAGATCTGGCTCGGTGCTAACTAAATCGGACGGCTCGTCCCAACATATCGGTGATCGGCATCGTCAGCCATAAAGTGCCTCATATGGTGCCATCTTAATCGATGCGTGCCAGCTATTATTATAAGTAAACTCAATCAGGGTCAAATGCTCCTCCTAGTCACTACTCCAGTCTAACGCACACGCACGTAACATATCCTCGAACTTCTGAATGGTATGCTCGGACTTCCCGTCAGTCTGAGGATGGAACGATGTGCTCAAATGCAAATGTGTCCCCAATGCCTTATGCACCGCCTGCCAAAAATCCGATACAAACCGGCCATCTCTGTCCGAAATAATAGTCTTCGGCGTACCATGAAGTCTCACGATCTGTGCGATAAAAATACGAGCCAATTTTTCTGGACCCCAAGTGTCCTTGATGCCCAGAAAATGTGCTGACTTAGTCAGTCGGTCCACGATCACCCACACCATATTCATTCCGGTCTTCGTCCTCGGCAAATTCCTGACAAAATCCATAGAGATATCTCACCACTTTCATTCCGGGACGGGAAGTGGTCTCAACAACCCGGATGGCCACTGATGCTCGATTTTGACTTGCTGACAAGTCAAACACTTAGCCACAAAACTGAACTACCTCATTTTTCATGTCATTCCACCAGAAATTCTTCCTCAAATCCTTATACATTTTACTCGAGCCCGGATGGACTGAGTAAGGTGACGCATGGGCCTCTCGCATAATACCCTCGTTCGGAACATACAACCGACCTTGGAACCTCAACACACCATCCTCATGAATCACGAATCCCGGGGCTTTCCCCTTCACCACATTCTCACGGAGTGGAATAAGCATCGGATCTTCTAACTGTCTCGATTTAATGTCGTCGACCAGAAATGAAGAAATATCAAGAGCGCGCAACTGCCCGGCACTCCCTGGCAATACAACCTCAATACTCAACCCCATCAACTCTCGCTGGAGCCCTGGCTGGGCCGTGAGTAATTCAAGCATCCGAAGTGATACCGATTTCCGACTCAAGGCATCTATCACCACATTTGCCTTGCCCGGATGATAAAGGATCTCGAGATCGTAATCCTTAATCAACTCTAACCACCTCATTTGTCTCATATTCAGTTCTTTCTGCATGAAAATATACTTTAGACTCTTGTGATCGGTGAAAATCTGAACGACGATCCATACAAGTAATGACGCCAAGTCTTCAGTGCGAATACAAATGCGGCCAACTCAAGATCGTGGGTAGGGTAATTCAACTCATACGGATTCAACTGACGGAAGGCATAGGCAATCGTCTTCCCGTGCTGCATGAGTATGCATCCAAGCCCTTGGCCTGAAGCATCGCTATAAACTGAGAAAACCTCATTACCACCCGGTAAGTCCAAAACGGGAGCGGTCGTCAACCGCTTCTTCAACTCCTTAAAACTCGTCTGCCTCTCGTCGGTCCACACAAACTTCTCTAACTTCTGCAACAACTGGGTAAGCGGTCGAGCGAGTTTAGATAACCCCTCAACAGACCTACGATAATACCCGGCCAAACCCAGAAAACTACGGACCTCCTTCACGTTCTTGGGCGGTGCCCAATCCAACACTGCCTCTATCTTATGTGGGTCCACATGAACATCCTCGGCTGAGATCACGTGACTGAGAAGCATAACCTCCCGCAACCAAAACTCACACTTTAAGAACTTCACATAAAGGCACTGAGTTCTCAAGATTCCCAGCACGATATGCAAATGACGTACATGCTCCTCTTTGCTCCTCGAGTAAATCAGGATATCGTCGATAAAGACGACTACACACTTATCGAGATATTCGATAAAGACTTTGTTCATTAACTGCATGAACACGGGTGGGGCGTTGGTTAGTCCAAAAGACATAACCACAAACTCGTAGTGGCTGTATCTCGTCCGAAAGGCCGTCTTTGGAATATCGGAATCCTTCACTCGGAGCAGGTAATATCCCAATCTCAAATCAATATTTGAAAACACGGTTGCCCCTTGCAATTGGTCAAACAAGTCATCAATCCTCGGGAGCGGATACTTATTTTTTATAGTCACTTTGTTCAACTCCTGATAGTCGATACACAGACGAAGTGACCCATCCTTCTTCTTTACAAACAAGACCGGTGCGCCCCAAGGCGAAGCGCTCAGTCGGATTAAACCCATGTCTAGCAACTCTCCCAACTGTTTCTTCAACTCACGCATCTCGGCTAGTGCCATGCAGTATGGCGTCTTAGAAATCAGTGCTGCACCCGGCTCCAAATCAACAATGAACTCAACCTCGCGGTCCGGTGGCAATACCGGTAACTCATCTGGAAAGATGGCATGATACTCACTCACTATCGGAATAGACGAGAGCTCGACTTACCCTTCTTCCAATCTCAAAGCATAACACCAGTAACCAGTGCAACCCCCTCGAAGGAGTTTCACTACTTTCATGGCGCTGATTAGGAATTTCTGAGTATTCCGATTATGCCCCACAAAAGAATGCTCGGTACCATCTGAGGGTAACATCGAAACGGTTCCCGTTCTATAATTCATGATCGCCCCATGTCGGTCTAGCCAATCCTCACCAAGAATCAAGTGCTCATCTCTAATGTCTACCACAATCAAATTAGAAGACCAATCCCTGCCCGCGAAACTCACCGGAAAATCTCTAATCTCACGATCCCCCACGATACTATCCCCACTAGGCAGTTTAATAATAAACGGTTCACATGCAACTATACAAGCAACATGCAGACAAAGCACACAATCCAGAGATATGAAAGAATGCATAGCACCAGAATCGAATAACACAGAAACGGGATGGTCAAGGATGTGAACGGTACTTGTAGCCACTGTCGCGTCAGGATCTCCTGCTCGTCTCATCTCATATACACGGGGCGGAACAGACCCCACACTAGAAGCTCTCCCTCTAGAAGGCTTCCCACGACCTCGAACTCTGCCAAAACTCTGTTGAGGTTGATTAACTGTCGGCGTTTGATTCACACTCGGTTCCCTCATAGCTGGGGCTGACACCTGAGTAGCTGGTGCCCGACTCGCATCTCCACAAAACTTAGCACGATGCCCCATCCGACCACAAGTAAGACACTGAATCGGTGGCCTGTCGCACTCACTCATCATGTGTCCGGGACGACCACAGTTAAAGTAGGTAGGACCACGAACGGAAACAGGCGGAGCAGACTTAGAACCATTTCCTCGCCCAAATGACGGGGACTGATTCCCGAAGACTTGCGAACCAGACTGAGCCTTTTGATACCCACCAGACTTACCTCCTAAAAACTGACCGGAGTTCTTCTGCTTCTTACCTTCTGTTGCCGCCTCTATCGCAGAAAATGACATCTCATAAGTCATCGCCTTGTTCTGATAATCCTTCAAATTTGTACACCCTAGACCAGACATGTAATGATGAACCCTCGGCTTCATCCGCATATCAAAGTGGCGGATCTTATCTAACTCATCCCGGACCTGATTTCTCACATAATGAAGTTGCTGATTGTAATCCTTAATCGCTTGTGAAATAGGAACATCCTGGGGCTTAGCCTCAAAGAAGGCTCGGATCCTCCCCTCTTTTACCGGCCAAGGACAATATTCGTCCTCCATCAACTCTCGGAACTCTTCCCACGTGGCTGCCCGGTCACGTGGTTTCACCGCTTGCCACCATGTTGCCGCCTTCTTGGAGAGGAAGTGCTGAGCGATGGGTACCTTCCTCTCCTCGGAGCAGTTAGCCCCTCGAATACCTTCTCCATCTCGAATATCCAACTCTCCCAACCAGACGGGTCATAAGTACCATCGAACTATGGGGGACGCATACGGATCACGTCCTGAAGTAGCTTATCGGTTCCGGGACCAGTAGGCGGAACAGTTGGCATTAGCTTGGCCAACCAAGACTGTCTGAGTTAGTAGCGTCATCTGGTTCGCTACTTGTTGTAAAATATTCACTACTCCGATATTCTCATGAACATTGCCGAAGTTAGCAGACTGATCCTGTTGGCCCTCGGCATTAAGCGGGACACTGTTCAACAAGGAATGTGTTGCCGAACTAGCCCCTGAGCTATAGGACATGGCCGCCCCACCGGCTGTGCCACGTTCCCTATCGCGACCGCGTCCGCATCCTCTACCGGCAGGCATTCTGAAGAAGTAACAGGTAAGTACAATTCAAACGCAAAACACAACAGGACACTAAGAAAGGAACAGAACATGATAATGTAATGAGTCGGGTTAGGAAAAACTTACGAGCACCAACGTACTGCGATGATGGCGTAATAGTGATACTGTTCAAAAACGACACTCAACTAGACCCAAATAACCAACAACCTAGGTATCCACAAACCTAAGCTCTGATACCATATTCTGTAACACCCCCAAGATGTTCACGGCATATTACAGCGTCGTGGACCCCACCCCTTGGAATCCACTAGGCTAACGTACCAAACCGACATTCGATCAAAAGACAAACATCGACAACATACACACGAATCCATAATGCAAGATGAAAGACTGAACTCAGCGATACCATTCAACATCAAATCCACCCCAAAACGGGTACATGACAGTAATAAATTCAAAGAAGGAAACTCGAGTACTTAAGCAAATGGCATAATTAATAAAATTAAAAACCAAGACACCAAACGGACGACCACTAAACATATTCACTCTTGCCCATCATACTCGTACGGCCCGCGTGCTTGTTCATCTCCATGACCTGTACCTGAAATACAAAAATATTTCCCCCATTTAAGGGGTTAGCGACAACTGCTACTGCAAGTACAATCCATTTGAACTACCATTCTAATCAGATGAAATATGTGCCAAATATCATTTTAAAAAATATTTATATTCCGGAATATAACGGTTCTCAAGCACAAAACACATTTCTCCAACAAAATATTTCAAAGTTAACTGTTGGTACGAGACTCACGGCCACCGTACCCCGCAGAGGCCCCGTCAGACCATCCCTGGGTGGTTAACCCTAGTTCGCGATACGCACACACACGGTAATACGTATCTACAGAGGCCCCGTCAGACCATCCCTGGGTGAACATACACATATGCATCCACAACATACATGGAAAGCCATAATTCAAATACTAGAATATGCAAACAAATGTAAAGTACTTGCCTTTGAGACATCTTCGACGAAACGGGAACGAATAACGACTACGATTGACCCGTAGGAAACACGACCATTCCTAAACGAAGGGTTAACACAATTCAGTCCTATATGATAACAACAATCGAATGGAATACGCTCACAACCCCGATTACGAACTATAACAACATACGTACGATCGATACGGGCGAGGGTTTTCACTAAACCTCCCCGGATCGACAATGCACGAAATACACACAACATAATCGGATTGGGAATCACTCAGTACCAATAATCATTAAGGAATAATAAAAGATAACTGAATAATTCGAGTTTAAAGAACGAAACCCGAAAAACCTCCAAAATTGACAAAGTAGGGTTCTAAGTTAAAAATACCTTGAATTGAAGTGGATAAGATGGATTAAGATGATGATATACTAAGCTTGGAACACAATAATCAGTCTGCAATGAAACTCCATGGATTAGTCTCCACAAATCGCCCCAAAATCGCCGGAATCGCCCAAATGACGAGAAGAGGAGGAAAATGACGAAAAAGGGAATTGTTGTCCTATATATAACAGACATAATTAACGCACGCTAATCATCAAATATATCGCGCGCTAACGGTGGTCGCAAGCAATCCAGTAGCTGCTGCCGGGCATCGCTAGCGTGCGCTATACAAGTTTAGCGCGCGCTAAATGCGACTAGATAGCGTACGCTACTAAAGCCTAGCGCACGCTACCTGATGGTCAGAGTTCAGGATTCTGAGTCCAGAATCCACTGTGGAAACTTCTTCGGTGGTCTTGGTGGATTTGGCTTTAGAAAGCCTCCTTAGTTTCTTTTTTGGCTTCTCACCAGCAATGGGTTTCTTGCTGTGAGATCTTTTCCTCTTCTTTTAAGACTCCAAGTCCTGTAACTTCAAAGATACATCCCTTGGGTCTGCAGAAACTGGCATACTTCTGGTTTTTAGGTGGTTACAGACCAAAGTGCTCTGGTTATACGCTGTAGGCTTGACGCCTCCTAGGTATATCCTGGAGCTATTCTTCTTTGCATCGGCGGATCGCGACAGTCCGCATTTCGTCAAAATATGGTTTAACATTAAACCAAATGACTTCTTCTGGGTGGCAGGCTTGCATACTTCCTCTTGCAAGCGCTTCAGGATTATCTGGCACCAGTTGACCTTTTCACAAGTCAGAATAGCAACCATCATCCTGAATCTCAGATTAGTGCACATTTCGAATGCACCAGTTCTGTTCTCGATGATCCTGCAGCAGAAATCATGCAAATACACATAAGGCAGGCAAAAATTCTTCTTGTGACATGTGGTTTGAACCATGTCAACAACAGTTGAGCCAGTGAACAGCCCATAAAACTTAGTTATCAGCTCTTGAGACCCAAACGTCTCAAGTTGATCCATTGTCAGGCCATGAGCAGGTGGCCTGTAAATATTCTGGAGCAGATCGCTATCAACACAGATCTCAACTCCTTGAATGGTAGCGGTTATGTCAGCAACGTGACCTCCATGGGCCAGCGACAAAAAGCGTACGGCGGCGTTGAGGTAAAATTCCTCAACCAGATGAACATCATACTTTTCAGCAGTTTGACTTCCAAGGCGATAGAGTCCTTGTTGACGAAGACGAGTGATAATGTACTCCATGGGTTCGATATCATTGGTTTCAGTGAGAAGGCGTTCAATGACAACAGATCTTTAGAAGATCTGTCCATCGATGATGTTTGCGGTTTTCTTGAGTGTGGGCGAAGATGTTTGTCCAGCCATTTAATGATTTTTCAAGAAAATGAGAAGAAGAATGCATGAAATTTGCAGTAAAATGCAGAAAGCTATGTAGGCTGTTTTTGCTTGAGAACACTTAATTTTTGCAGAAAGCGTAAAGAGTCTCTAATGGCAGTATCAATCCTTTTATAGTGGGTGGCGAAATAGGGTTTTGCAGAATACGAATGGTCAGATTTTAAGGGATGAAAATCGGTTTTTAAAATCAACGGTTAAGATGGACTGAGTGTAACTGGTACACTAATCCATTAAAAAGTTTAAAATATAAGCAGGTCCCAGTTCTGACATTTGTGTCACCCTAAATGCCTGAAACGGCGATTTTAAAACATTAAGCAATTTAAAACATTGCGGCTTTTGAGATTCAGTTGTCCAGATTCCGCGTCGATACAGCGTTCCCCCTCAAAAAGGTACATATAGGTTTAAGTTCCATACATCAACTTTTGGATTAATGCTGTATTCATGGGTCCTACAGTATTCCCCCTTAATTATTGCACACGTCAGCTGTAGGAATCATAGGTCTTTGTTCACTACAGTGTTGTATTGATGGTTCTGAGTGTACAGATAATTAACGTTGGATACTGTATTCTTGGGTCTTACAGCATTCCCCCTCAATTGTTGATAAAAAACAGTAAATTACTTACAGGGAGTCGGGCTGTAGCATTTCCAATTCTTGTCTAAGCATGTTGAATCTGGCTGTGTCGAGCGGCTTGGTGAAGATGTCGGCCAACTGAATGTCTGTATGAACTTTTTCAAGGCGAACATCTTTGTTCTCGACATGATTCCTTATAAAATGATGCTTCATGTTGATATGCTTAGTGCGCGAGTGCAGGACAGGATTGTGCATTATTGCAATTGCACTCGTGCTATCACACATGATTGGAGTCTCTCTGGCTTCAATTCCATAATCTGACAACTGTTGCTGCATCCAAAGGATCTGCATACAGCAACTACCAGCAGCATAGTATTCAGATTCAGCCGTGGAAAGAGAGTTAGCCAATTGCTTCTTACTGAACCAAGACACGAGTCTAGGTCCAAGAAAGTGACAAGTTCCACTTGTACTCTTCCTATCTAGCTTGCAGCCTCCGAGATCCGAGTCGCTGTATCCAACTAAATCGAATCCGCCTTCTTTAGGATACCATAGTCCTACATCAACTGTTCCTTTAATATATTTCAGGATTCGTTTAGCTGTATTGAAGTGTGATTCCTTAGGTGCTATTTCGTACCTCGCACACACTCCAACAACAAACTGGATATCGGGCCTGCTAGCCGTTAGGTACAGGAGCAAACCAATGAGCTTCCTGTAGAGTGATTGGTCAAACGGCTTTCCGGCTTCATCTGCACTAATTTGCATGGAAGTGCTCATGGGGGTTGACGATGGTTTGGAAGTGTTCATTCCAAATTTGTTGAGAAGCTCCTTGCTGTATTTTTCCTGGTTGATGAAAATACCTGTAGGCAACTGCTTTACCTGCAAACCTAGGAAATAACTAAGTTCCCCGATCATACTCATTTCAAATTTACTTTGCATGAGATGAGAGTACCTTTGACATAAATCAAGGTTAGTTGAACCAAAAATTATATCATCTACATAGATTTGTACCATAAGAAGGTCATCACCTTCCTGTATTTTGAACAAGGTCTTGTCCACAGCACCTTTCTCAAATCCATTGTGAGCTAGATCTTGGGACAAGGTTTCGTACCAGGCTCTAGGGGCTTGTTTAAGTCCATACAGTGCTTTCCTTAGCCTGTATACTAGGTCGATACCGTCTGTGTTGGCAAACCCTGGTGGTTGTTCAACATAAACTTCTTCGGCAAGGTCTCCATTCAGGAATGCACTCTTGACGTCCATTTGGTATACAATGAAGCTCTTATGGGCGGCAAAGGCTAAAAATATCCTAATAGCTTCTAGTCTGGATACAGGGGCGAAGGTTTCATCATAGTCTATGCCTTCTTCCTGACTATATCCTTGTGCGACTAGTCTGGATTTATTTCTTATAATAACTCCATTTCGATCCTTTTTCTTTCGAAATACCCATTTGGTTCCTATAACCGATTGGTGTGTAGGTCTGGGTACAAGATACCATACATTGTTTCTTTCGAAACCGTTAAGCTCTTCTTCCATAGATGTTATCCAATGAGAATTATTAAGAGCGTCTATGGTCGAAACAGGTTCGGACTGGGCTAAGAATACAGCAATAGTGCACATATTGAGTCTTCTAAGCTCGGATTGAGATTTCCATTCAGGAAACTGTGATATCTCAGTATCAAGTTCTTCTTGTGCACAAAGTACATTTCCTTGTGTACTCTGTATTCTTCTACGGGTAGAAACACCAGCATTTATGTTTCCAATGATCAGCTCTTGCGGGTGATCTCTCAACCATCTTCTTTCAACATCCTATTCTTTCGCTCGGAAACACCATTTTGTTGAGGTGTACGGGCAGCTGAGTATTCGTGTTGTATCCCATTTTCCGAACAGTATTGCTCTATAAAGTGGTTAGTAAATTCTGTACCTCTGTCGGAACGAATGGACACGATACTCAATGCCTTTTAATTTTGCAACTTTCTCAGGATCTCGGGCAGCTTTGATGTTGTTTCATTCTTCTTGCTAAGGAAAATTGTCCAAGCATACCTGGAAAAATCATCAACAACAACCATGCAGTATTTCTTACCTCCCAAACTTACTGGGTCTACAGGACCGTAGAGATCCATATGTAGCATTTCCAACACTCTTTGGGTTGAAAGGTAGGATTTGCTCTTCAGGGTTGACTTGATTTGCTTGCCTTTCTGACATGGTCCGCAGACGCTGTCCTTCTTGAATGACACATTTGGCAATCCTCTAACCATTCCATGTCTTGAGAGCTTGTTGATCATATTGAAGTTGACATGAGACATCCTCTTGTGCCATAACCAGCTAAGATCTGCAGTGCCTTTGGCAACAAAGCATGGAATTGAGGAGCTCATAGACTTCCAGTCAGCAATATACATGTTACCTGATCTGCTTCCTGTAAGCACAACTTCTATGGTCTGGATGTTCTTGACTCTACAGCGATCTATATATAATTTCACTGAGAACTGTTTATCACAGAACTGGCTGATACTAAGTAGATTGTACTGTAAGCCTTCAACATATGCAACATCGGTGACTTTGAATTTTCCGACAAGTAGGTTTCCTTTCCCTCTTGTTCTTCCTTTAGATTTATCACCGAAACGAACTTTTGGACTGCGACCTTCTACAAAATCTGATAGCTTGCTTCTATCTCCGGTCTTGTGCTGAGAGCATCCACTATCAAAGTACCAGGTATCCTCCTCTAGAATGTACTCGTCATCGCTATCTTCACCTTCCGGAATGTCTTTGGCCATAAAGCACATATATGCTTTATCATCGAACTCATCATCAGATGAATCACTTTCAGTGACCACCTAAAGACATTCTTCAGATTTGGATGGTGTGGGGGAGGCTTCTGATTCTCCAATCAGGGCCTTGAGCTTGTTTTTCCAAGCACGTCTTCTTTCATCTCTCTCTTGTTGCTCGGCCTCCGGCAACTTTTGAACTTTGGGATGAGGACATTTATTTGCATAATGCCCTGGTTTCCTGCAATTATAGCACAGGTTAGAATTACCAGATAAAGTTTCGGTACTTACCTTTTGGACAGGTTTGCGCCTGTAGGGAGTCTGCTTGATGAACTTTTTGAATTTGTGCATGAGAAGCACCATTTCATCTTGACACAAGATGTCGTCGTCACTGTCAGCATTCTTGTGACTAGGCTTCGACGAGCTGGGCATGCTGTGTCGACGACTCGATACAGCGGCTAGTGCTGTGACCTTTGAAGGAGATTCTTCAGCTTTCTCTCTTCTGTCAATATCATACTCAAAAGCTTTGAGGTCAGAGAAGAGATCAAAAGTAGTTATTTCATTAAGATTGCAAGACACACGCATAGCTGTGGTCTTAATGTCCCATCAGGCTGGGAGAGATCTGAAAATTTTTAAATTCTTCTCTTTTTGGGTATAAATTTTGCCCAACGCTTCAAGTTCACCAACAATACCAGTGAATCTGAGGTCAAGTTCCTCAAGTGTCTCAGTTGGTTTCATTTCAAAATATTCAAATTGCTGAGTCAGTTTTGAAATCTTGTTTTCTTTTGAGAGCTCAGTTCCCTCACAAATCAACTTGAGTTTATCCTAGATTTCCTTGGCTGTTTTGCAGCTCTTTACCTTCGAGAACGTGCCTTTGTCAAGGGTGACAAATAACGCGTTCTTAGCCACATTGTCAAGGTTGGCTCGCTTTCTTTCATCTATGGTCCATTGCTCGCGATCCTTCTCGAGCATCTCAGCATGGGCTTGGCCTTCAATCCTTGTGGCCGTGTTTACCTTCATAATCTTGATAGGGCCATCCTGTATCACAAAAATCATCTCTTCGTGCATTGCTGCAAGATGAGCCTCCATCCTAATTCTCCAATCATCAAATTCGTTAATAGAGAACATAGGCACTTTGTTGATCATTGATGTATCCATGTGAGAGTAAAGAAATGAAAGAGACTATTTTAAAGAATAAGTGATTTTGGATCTGATTCGGTTAAAAATACGACTGATTCTTTTTAGAATCAACCGCTCTGATACCACTTGTTGGCCACTAAGTATATTGGATACGGAAGTAGTTTAAACAACAAGCTGTACTGATTTTAAATCTGAGTGCGTAGCGGAAGTCTTAGATACAGTAAGTTGCTGTGGATACAACAACTCGGTGTGCAGTGTATACTTAAATAATCACAGTAAATAAAACAGTAAAAACTGAAGGTAAATAACACAGTATTTAAAGTGGTTCGAGGTAAACCCCTCTACGTCTACTGGTCCTCCACACAGGAGTAAAATGTTTATTATAATTACTACGTACACAACTACGTAATTATAACAGTATACAATCAATATATCGTTCACACAGATTGATATAAAGATCTTAGCTTCAACCGTTCACACAGATTGGTTTGAGCTAAAGCTTGACTGACTTCTTCACACAGAGTTCTGAAGCTTCGTCTTCCTCAGTCCACACAGGGCTGATCTGGGTTTGTTCAAAGTATATAACAGAGTATGAACAACAGCTTTGACTTTATGAGCTTCTAGCTGATGAGGTGTTGTTCAAGATGATGAGCACTGTATATCTCTTTTATCTGGGTCGCAGTAAGCTTTGGAGATATATTTTGCTCTGATGATAACTTTGATAGCTTGATAATATTGTAGCTTTTTTGGTAACTGATCTTCAATGCCTTCATGTGATATATATAGCCTTTGAAATATATATCCGTTGAGATGTATCTGTTGAGCAAGATTCCATTCCAACGGGATTAAAAGCACGATCCAGATTTAGTGGGATTTGAAGATCTGTTAACTGACAGTATTTAAATACTTTATCCTTGAGTATTTAAATACTTCTTTATCCTTCTTGTCCTGTTGAGAGCTGTATCGAAGGTAACAGTATTGGTGATTCGAGACAGTTTCCATACTTGGTCTTTATAAGATTACTTTGCTGTACTGAAGGGTTCCACTATATGCTGGATTCGAGACAGGTCTTCGATACAGGTTGATTCCTCAACAATTTGATACAGTTTCCTTTACTGTATTGAGGATTGACATATATGTCAAAACCTCTTACTAACACAATTCAATACAGGGATTGAATATCCCGGCTGTTTTGATACAGGGTTCTTGTTTTCCCAACAATTTCCCTCTTTTTGACAATTCGCCAAGACTTTAACTTTCAAGTCTTCTTGATGATGCCAAAACCTTCTTCATGAAATAATCTTCCTTGATTACTTCTGGCAGATTTCTTGGTCTTTTGTCAAAAGGTCTGTTTTTCAGCAACTTAGTCTATTTAATGAACTGCTCGCAGGCGAGTTCGATAGAGCTAAGAATTTTTACAACTTAAGCTTATGATTGGCGCGCAGGCACAATCAACTGAAATTATGAACTGTTCGTAGACAAGTTCGTACAGCTTAATTTTCAATCAAGTTTCTATCCTTGAGATTGTTATCAAACAATTTATGTTATGTAATCATACTTCAACACAGTAGATTACGAGTTGTAATCTTTCAAGACAAACAAACACTTTTATTGATATTCCAACAATTAGAGTACATGGTTTGCTGTTTCGAAAGAAAAATTACAAAACAAAACTAATATTACAAGAATTTCAGCTCCTATCTATAGTCCGCATGTCTCCATGGCTTTCTCCCTGGATCATTCTCGGTTCCATGCCACCAGTTTGTTGTTGCCCAAAATATTTATCCGAAGATTAATACTGCTGGAAGACGGACAACAAACAACAATTGCGGGAGCACTTCCGAGAGAAGATAAATAATACAAGATTTGCCGGGTTTGTTAGGCCCGGGCTTGAATGCTCTCGCGAGATGTTATTAATACGAATATTCGTGGATACAAGTATTAATGAGAGAAATCTAAATACAATGAGTGTAAAAAGACTCTGTTAATCCGGCTCTTGAGCGAAGCTCGGTGTTCTTCGTCCCTGCCGATAGTCTGCTCGAGGAGATAGGCCGGGAGAAGTAAGACCGAATGATAGCTGTTGCCAAGAGTTGGAGATTAGCCAAGTGCTTGATGTTTTTCTTCTGTATTGCGTGTATAATGTCAGAATGCCAAAGAGAGTTTACAAATGCAGGGGGCCTTGTATATATAGGGGTACCCGGGTCCTGTCTTGTAGTGGCCGATCGCCTGCCGGCCATTATAATAATCTACCGATCGCCTGCCGGCCAATATTATAATGTGGCGATCTCCTGGGCTGTCGGGCTAAAGTCCAAGAAAGATGCTGGCTGTCGGGCTAAAGTCCAAGGAAGAGGCTGCCACAGCTGGGCGGTCCAATAAGAAGCCAACACGCGTCCGGAGTCAATCACAATGCGGCCCTACTGACAGCTTTCGGCGGCTTGTCGGCTGGTGGAGAGATTCTGTCAGGCTGTGGTCAATGGCCCGGGATTCGCGGATCTTGTCTCGGATCTTGCACGTGGTGTCAGTCTTGAGGCTCAGTCTTCGCCGACTGGATGGCCATCGGTGCTGATCGACATGAGGCGATCGTCTCTAGCTGGTCATCAGAGGTCGCCATCGGCCAGTTGCTGGAGGTCGGCTAAGGTCGGTCACCAAGGGTCGATCGGCAGACGCCGAGAGAGGATCGTCCGCTAGTCGATCGCCAGGAGTCGGTCGCCGAGTACCGAGGGGCGATCGTATCTGAGGTCGATCGCTCGGCACCGGGACTTGTCCTGGGACCTTCGGTTGGTCGATGTAGCTCATCCACTGGGTTAAGGCTCGGTCGCCTGGTCGCTGATCGGCAGATCTGCCTTGGCCGCTCGGCAGTAAGTCGGTCGCCCGTCCTCCTAGGCGATCGCCGGTTGGAAGGTGTTAATTCTTGACACAACAATTGCCCCCCAGCTTGATCCTATGTTGAAGACATGGGGCGAGGTGGTTCTTGCTGGCGATCGTGTCTGGATGAGGACGGGCGATCTGAGCTGACTTAGGACTCGGACTTGGGCTATCATGGTCGATTGGCTAGCTATCTTTCGGTCTTGTACCTGCAAAAACAACATTGGCCAATCCCCCATGAAAACTTGGTGGTTTCGCTTGTTTGAGGAATCGTGCACAGTCGCGGAGATCGATGGACCGACTCCATGACCGTGTCTTGGTGCGCGAAGACATTGAGTGTCCCGTGACTCACTTTATTATGAGGGTCCTCTGTTAGGCTGCCCCTCGCCTCGTATTTAAACGAAGGGCGTGCGGTCTTGGTCTAGAGGAGTCCTTGCGCGGGGCAGCGTCGGATGAATCAACTCCACGCCCGCGGCTTGTTAGCTCTGCTTCCACCTCGGCCATCCATGGAGATGGCCGACCTCGATGGTGTACGTTGAGACGGGGTTGTGGCATGTGTCCACTGATTAATGTTGGAGAGCCCTCAGACTACGCCGGCCTCGTATTTAAACGAAGGGCGGGCGATCTCGGCCGAAAGGGACCTTGCATGGCCGAAGCAGCCGGTTCCATCGACTGCCAGGACCATGGCTTTATGATGCGCGGTGGAGGCGATCTTATGCCTTAGTCCGTCATGTTATATGCTGGACTGTAGATGGCGATCGTGTCCACCGGGTTGCTGATGATGTAGCGATCTGGCCGGAAGACTGGCGATCGTCGCTCGGCAGCCGATCACTTTATTCGTAGGTCGATACTGGCGATCGGGCGGCATCTAGTCCCTCATTTAGAATGTTGGACTGTAGGCGGTGAGTGAGTCCTCCGGCTCTGCTGGATACTAGTGACCGGGCTGGAAGACCGGAGGTCGTCGCTCGGGCTGGGAGACTGGAGGTCGTCGCTCGGGCGCCGATCGCGGAACTCCTAGGCTAAGAAGAAGCCTTTGCCTGGATAGGAAATCTGCGGCTCTAGCCCGGAAGGCTGCGTAGGTCGTCGGTAGGGTCTTCGTGAGATGCCTGAACATAGGCGAGAAGCCCTGAAAACCACCTAGGACCGCGTAGAGGGCGGTCTCATCGCTTACGGGCTCGCCGTTGAGGATGATCACGTCTACCCGGTCGATGTAGTCCGATTCGGACTCTTCTTCTCCCTGCCTGATTTGCATCATGCGATGGCGACCTTCTGGCCGGGCGACCCTGGTGGCGAAGTGTTCCGTGAAGACGTGCGCCAGCTCGTTAAAGGAGCCAATGGACCGAGGTGGCAGTGAGGTGTACCACCGGTGGGCGAGGTCGTCCAGCGTCAGAGGGAACATTCGGCACCGGGTCGCGTCTGATGCCCCACACCCGGTCATGTAGATGTTGAACTTATGCAGATGTGTTTGGGGGTCCGATCGCCCCAGGTACACGGGTGTCTGAGGAGGAACGATCTTGTGCTGCACGGGGGCGAGCTCGATGTCGATCGCGAGCGGCTCGCTCGGCTCGGCGATCGTCTTCATGGCGCCTGCCCCGGATTGCAGGAGCGCCTTCACATCGTCGATCTGACGTTGCATTGCGGCAATCGCCGCGGCTCGGCTGCTTGCGGATCGGCTTTGGGAGCGGGGGCCGAGGCGATCGTGTACCGACCTCCGGACCCCGCTGCTGCCGACCTCGGGAATTTGACGAGCGGGAGCCAGGCGGCTGGATCGCCTTGTGGGAGCCGGGTAGGTCGAGCTCCTGGTGAGGGATTCAAATTCCGTCGTCTCGTAGCTGGGGCCGGACTGCCCCGGTCGCCAGGTCGGGTCACTGCCCAGGCGATCGAAGACAGACGTGCCCCGGCTACCGAGCGCCTCTTCTTGCGGGTGAGAGCCTCCTGGCGCTCGCTCGGCCAGTAATGCCTTGAACTTCCGCTTGGACTTCCGGCGGGAGACCGAGGGAGTGATAGCGGGAGGCGCGTCGAGAGCACTCCGTCGTTCCTGAAGGGCGGCTATGGCCTCTTCGATCTGTTCATTGGTTTGGAACTGATCGAGCGAGAGGCTCGGGCCGCCGTCCTGGGACGGGATCGAGCCTCTCTGACCGCGGCGGCTACCTTCCACCATCGGCTGCGGCTCGGACTGGGACGGAACAGGTCCGCCACCGTCGGCTTTCTTCGACGCGGAGGCGGAAGACATGATTTCTGAAGGATTTCTTTGAAGTGCAGTGAGTGTCACTTCAAGTATCTGTCCCGAGAACAGTGAGTGTTCTTCGGGACGGTAGGTGTAAAAATCGAGGGTTGGATCCCCTTCCTCTAGCGCCAATTGTTGTTGCCCAAAATACTTATCCGAAGATTAATACTGCTGGATGACGGGCAACAAACAACAATTGCGGGAGCACTTCCGATAGAAGATAAATAATACAAGATTTGCCGGGTTTGTTAGGCCCGGGCTTGAATGCTCTCGCGAGATGTTATTAATACGAATATTTGTGGATACAAGTATTAATGAGAGAAATCTAAATACAATGAGTGTAAAAAGACTCTGTTAATCCGGCTCTTGAGCGAAGCTCGGTGTTCTTCGTCCCTGCCGATAGTCTGCTCGAGGAGATAGGCCGGGAGAAGTAAGACCGAATGATAGCTGTTGCCAAGAGTTGGAGATTAGCCAAGTGCTTGATGTTTTTCTTCTGTATTGCGTGTATAATGTCAGAATGCCAGAGAGAGTTTACAAATGCTGGGGGCCTTGTATATATAGGGCGTGGGTCTGTCTGTAGTGGCGATCGCCACGGCCATTATAATAATCGCGACGTCACGGCCAATATTATAATGTGGCGATCTCTGGGCTGTCGGGCTAAAGTCCAAGAAAGATCTTTGTTGTCGGGCTAAAGTCGAAGGAAGAGGCTGCCACGGTGGCGGTCGAATAAGGAGCCAACACGCGTCCGAGTCGATCCACAATGCGGCCCTACCGGCCTTTCGGCGGCTTGCCTACCGGGTGGAGAGATTCGTCAGCCGTGGTCAATGGCCCGGGATTCGCGGATCTTGTCTCGGATCTTGCACGTGGTGTCAGTCTTGAGGCTCAGTCTTCGCCGACTGGATGGCCATCGGTGCTGATCGACATGAGGCGATCGTCTCTAGCTGGTCATCAGAGGTCGCCATCGGCCAGTTGCTGGAGGTCGGCTAAGGTCGGTCACCAAGGGTCGATCGGCAGACGCCGAGAGAGGATCGTCCGCTAGTCGATCGCCAGGAGTCGGTCGCCGAGTACCGAGGGGCGATCGTATCTGAGGTCGATCGCTCGGCACCGGGACTTGTCCTGGGACTTTCGGTTGGTCGATGTAGCTCGTCCACTGGGTTAAGGCTCGGTCGCCTGGTCGCTGATCGGCAGATCTGCCTTGGCCGCTCGGCAGTAAGTCGGTCGCCCGTCCTCCTAGGCGATCGCCGGTCGGAAGGTGTTAATTCTTGACACAACACAGTTCTGTAGGGAATCGTTGCCTCGATCCTGGTATATAGCTCTTCCTTCATAGGATTTGTCAAAGGCAAGAATCCAGTCTTCTGGATGGGTGATCCGATCTCCTCTTCTGTGCTTGCTTTTCATATCTAGCTGGAGAGGGAGTTTTCCTTCTTCTAGCATCTTCGTGAATTTATCTGCAGCCTCCGCTAAAGTCTTGTAGCTCTTGAAGATGGCGGATTCCCTGATGATTTTAACAATGTATCTCATCAGTTCGTTCTTCCTCCATTGCTTCACCTCATCGGCAGTTGGATGGCGGTTGGTCGGCAGACGAATTTCAGAAGGTCTCTGGATTAAGCTTTGCCACGGGACATTTAGATCATGAAATTCAGGTCGGGAGCCTGAAATCTTAAAACTCTGAGAGGGAGGGGCTAGCTTGATTAACTCAGCAGTAATGCTGTCTTGAGCGGCCTCAAATTCCCTTTCATGCTGTAACCTGATTCTCCTTGCAGCTTCTCTTGCTTCTTCCCCCTTTTTGGCGTCATCAAGACGTCCTAGGATCTCTAATGCAACATCCTGTTTCGTCTCGATGTTAGTCATTCTTTATACAAGGGTGGAAAGCACCTGCGACATGTCCTTGATACATTTGCCATGGGCTCGTTATTGAGAACTGTTTTCGATCATAGCACATGCGGTCTTGGCTTCAGCAATCCGCGTTTTGGTTGCTTCTTCTTTCAGGAGTTGCTCTTGCTTATCTTCCATGATCTTCAGTGCTTGTTTGAATACTTCTGGCAAAATAACGAAGGCCTCGACTACTCGAGAAACTTCATGTTGTAAGGTGGTCATTTCTTCAATGGCAGAAGTATGCATCTAATTCAAGGCTTTTTCAACTGAAGACAGAGCATTGACTGCATCCTGGATGAATACAGTTTGAAGAGCAAGAGCACGCAGGCGCTCTTTCCTAGCGGCTGTGCTTGGAGAATCCGGTTGGGAAAAATCCTTGGATCCGTTCAACCTCCTCAGATTCACGGTTGGGCGTGAAGTGAGTTGGACATCCTCAGGTACATTACCATCCTCGGATTCCACGGTTGAAGGGGAGGGAGCAGCATAATCTGGTTCGGTGGCAGGGGATGTTGTGTCCTCCTGTTGCGAAGGTTCGTCAGTAGACATGGATACAGGAGGGACTGATTCCTCCTGTTATCTCTCAGCGACAACTTCTTCTTCTTGAGCGGCGGCAGGCTCGGGTGCCTGCTCCAAAACTGTTCCTTCTTCCTCGACTTGAGGGACTGATTCCTCATCGTCGGGAATGTTTTCTTGCTGTGGAGAAGGGGGCTCGCTTCGATTTGACGACCCTTCGTCATCCTTTGGTGGAGAGGCGTCTCTATCTTTAGCCTCTTCACGACTCATTCTCAGACCAGCTTGTAAAGCATCGTCATCGTCATCTGAGTTATTGTCATCGTCGTCTTTTGGATTTGGGGGAGAGTCCTCTGACTTATCGTTACCTTTCCTCCTTGCATCAGATTTCTGCAGAAGATGGCTTTCAATCAGTTCTTTGCAGAAAGGATTGTCCCATCGGATCAGGGCCTCAATTTCCGTTGAGTCCGTCACTTCTGATACAAATCTTTCTTCTTGGCTCCATTCGCTCCAGTTGTATAATGTGTCGTACGGAGCTAGCTTGTAGCCTTTCCATTTCAGGAATCTTTCGTAAGCATGGTCGATCTGAACAGAGAGAAGGGTTTTGTGAATAATGGTGTCAGGGGAGGGACTGCATACAACGTCTGGGTCCGCTGTAGCGAGGGGTTCCTCTACAGGTGTGGGATCCTATAGGGAAGTGGGATTCCTTACTGGGGATGGTTCCCCGAAGGATGATCGATCCTGTACGGGAGTGGAATCCCGTATAGGAGAGGCAGCGTTTAGCTCCGAAGGGGCAGCCGACTCGCTAGAGTCTTTTTCGTTGGCAGATGTCCCATCATCCGTCCTAGCCGCCAAAGGCTCAGGATCTACTGTCGATACAGTAGTGGACACCTCTTCCACATGGGTTGGGCCCTGGGTTTGTTCTTCAGTGGGTTGCGCCACTGTGGAAACTTCTTCGGTGGTCTTGGTGGATTTGGCTTTAGAAAGCCTCCTTAGTTTCTTTTTTGGCTTCTCACCAGCAATGGGTTTCTTGCTATGAGATCTTTTCCTCTTCTTTGAAGACTCCAAGTCCTGGAACTTCAAAGATACATCCCTTGGGTCTGCAGAAACTGGCATACTTCTGGTTTTTGGGTGGTTACAGACCAAAGTGCTCTGGTTATACGCTGTAGGCTTGACGCCTCCTAGGTATATCCTGGAGCTATTCTTCTTTGCATCGGCGGATTGCGAAAGTCCGCATTTCGTCAAAATATGGTTTAACATTAAACCAAATGACTTCTTTTCGGTGGCAGGCTTGCATACTTCCTCTTGCAACCGCTTCAGGATTATCTGGCAACAGCTGACCTTTTCACAGGTCAGAATAGCAACCATCATCCTGAATCTCAGATTAGTGCACATTTCGAATGCACCAGTTCTGTTCTCGATGATCCTGAAGCAGAAATCATGCAAATACACATAAGGCAGGCAAAATTTCTTCTTGTGACATGTGGTTTGAACCATGTCAACAACAGTTGAGCCGGTGAACAGCCCATAAAACTTAGTTATCGGCTCTTGAGACCCAAACGCCTCAAGTTGATCCATTGTCAGGCCATCAGCAAGTAGCCTGTAAATATTCTGGAGCAGATCGCTATCAATACAGATCTCAACTCCTTGAATGGTATCGGTTATGTCAGCAACGTGACCTCCTTGGGCCAGCGACAAAAAGCGTACGGCGGCGTTGAGGTAAAATTCCTCAACCAGATGAACATCATACTTGTCAGCAGTTTGACTTCCAAGGCGATAGAGGCCTTGTTGACGAAGACGAGTGATAATGTACTCCATGGGTTCGATATCATTGGTTTCAGTGAGAAGGCATTCAATGACAATAGATCTTTAGAAGATCCGTCCATCGATGATGTTTGCGGTTTTCTTGAGTGTGGGCGAAGATGTTTGTCCAGCCATTTAATGATTTTTCAATAAAATGAGAAGAAGAATGCACGAAATTTGCAGTAAAATGCAGAAATCTATGTAGGCTGTTTTTGCTTGAGAACTCTTAATTTTTGCAGAAAGCGTAAAGAGTCTCTAATGGCAGTATCAGTCCTTTTATAGTGGGTGGCCAAATAGGGTTTTGCAGAGTATGAATGGTCAGATTTTAAGGGATGTAAATTGGTTTTTAAAATCAACGGTTAAGATGGACTGAGTGTAACTGGTACACTAATCCATTAAAAAGTTTAAAATATAAGCGGGTCCCACTTCTGACATTTGTGTCACCCTAAATGCCTGAAACGGTGGTTTCAAAACATTAAACAATTTAAACCATCGCGGCTTTTGAGATTCAGTTGTCCAGATGTCGTGTAAGGCATTTAATGTAAATGACGTTTGAAATAAAAACAGGGCACGTGGACAAAAATCATTTTAAAATGAAATGATATAATATAGATATATATATATACTGAACCGAAATCCTATAGTATGTGCTGTATCCGCGTCGATACAGCGTTCCCCCTCAAAAAGGTACATATAGGTTTAAGTTCCATACATCAACTTTTGGATTAATGCTGTATTCATGGGTCCTACAGTATTCCCCCTTAATTATTGCACACGTCAGCTGTAGGAATCATAGGTCTTTGTTCACTACAGTGTTGTATTGATGGTTCTGAGTGTACAGATAATTAACGTTGGATACTGTATTCTTGGGTCTTACAGCATTCCCCCTCAATTGTTGATAAAAAACAGTAAATTACTTACAGGGAGTCGGGCTGTAGCATTTCCAATTCTTGTCTAAGCATGTTGAATCTGGCTGTGTCGAGCGGCTTGGTGAAGATGTCGGCCAACAGAATGTCTGTATGAACTTTTTCAAGGCGAACATCTTTGTTCTCGACATGATTCCTTATAAAATGATGCTTCATGTTGATATGCTTAGTGCGCGAGTGCAGGACAGGATTGTGCATTATTGCAATTGCACTCGTGCTATCACACATGATTGGAGTCTCTCTGGCTTCAATTCCATAATCTGACAACTGTTGCTGCATCCAAAGGATCTGCATACAGCAACTACCAGCAGCATAGTATTCAGATTCAGCCGTGGAAAGAGAGTTAGCCAATTACTTCTTACTGAACCAAGACACGAGTCTAGGTCCAAAAAAGTGATAAGTTCCACTTGTACTCTTCCTATCTAGCTTGCATCCTCCGAGATCCGAGTCACTGTATCTAACTAAATCGAGTCCGCCTTCTTTAGGATACCATAGTCCTACATCGACTGTTCCTTTAATATATTTCAGGATTCGTTTAGTTGTATTGAAGTGTGATTCCGTAGGTGCTACTTGATACCTCGCACACACTCCAACAGCAAACTGGATATCGGGCCTGCTAGCCGTTAGGTACAGGAGCGAACCAATGAGCTTCCTGTAGAGTGATTGGTCAAACGGCTTTCCGGCTTCATCTCCACTAATTTGCACGGAAGTGCTCATGGGGGTTGACGATGGTTTGGAAGTGTTCATTCCAAATTTGTTGAGAAGCTCCTTGCTGTATTTTTCCTGGTTGATGAAAATACCTGTAGGCAACTGCTTTACCTGCAAACCTAGGAAATAACTAAGTTCCCCCATCATACTCAGTTCAAATTTACTTTGCATGAGATGAGAGAACCTTTGACATAAAGCAAGGTTAGTTGAACCAAAAATTATATCATCTACATAGATTTGTACCATAAGAAGGTCATCACCTTCCTGTATTTTGAACAAGGTCTTGTCCACAGCACCTTTCTCAAATCCATTGACAGTTAGATACTGGGACAAGGTTTCGTACCAGGCTCTAGGGGCTTGTTTAAGTCCATACAGTGCTTTCCTTAGCCTGTATACTAGGTCGATACCGTCTGTGTTGGCAAACCCTGGTGGTTGTACAACATAAACTTCTTCTGCAAGGTCTCCATTCAGGAATGCACTCTTGGCGTCCATTTGGTATACAATGAAGCTCTTATGGGCGGCAAAGGCTAAAAATATCCTAATGGCTTCTAGTCTGGCTACAGGGGCGAAGGTTTCATCATAGTATATGCCTTCTTCCTGACTATAGCCTTGTGCGACTAGTCTGGATTTATTTCTTATAATAAGTCCATTTCGATCCTTTTTGTTTTGAAATACCCATTTGGTTCCTATAACCGATTGGTGTGTAGGTCTGGGTACAAGATACCATACATTGTTTCTTTCGAAATCGTTAAGCTCTTATTCCATAGATGTTATCCAATGAGAATTATTAAGAGCGTCTATGGTCGAAACAGGTTTGGACTGGGCTAAGAATACAGCAATAGTGCACATATTGAGTCTTCTAAGCTCGGATTGAGATTTCCATTCAGGAAACTGTTATATCTCAGTATCAAGTTCTTCTTGTGCACAAAGTACATTTCCTTGTATACTCTGTATTCTTCTACGAGTAGAAACACCAGCATTTATGTTTCCAATGATCAGCTCTTGCGGGTGATCTCTCAACCATCTTCGGTCGGGTTCTAATTTGGGGTCCCGTACTGTATCGAGAGTTTTTGTGGATACAGCTTCAGCTTGTACAGCGTCGGCTTCATCCACGTCGATTCTTACAACTGCGGGGTTGATTTCTAAATCAACGACAGGTTCTATGGGAGTTGGAGGATCCAAGATAGAGAGTTGTTGGATGTTTTGTGTAACATATTCTACTCCTGTAGGGTCATGGTGAGGTTCGTTGAACACTACATGAACTGATTCCTCGATCGTCAGCTTCCTTTATATTAAAGATTCTGTAAGCTTTGCTGACGGAGGAGTATCCTACAAATATTCCTTCATCTGATTTCTCATCAAAGGTTCTAAGTTGGTCCTTCCCATTATTCAATACATAACACCTGCATCCAAAAATGTAAAAATATGAAACTAACGGAGTTTTGTTGTTCCATACCACATATGCTGTTTTGTTGTGGTGCTTGTTGACGTTACAGCGGTTTTGAGTGTAGCATGCTGTATTGGTTGCTTCACCCGAGAAACGCTGTGGCAACTTGCTTGCGGCGATCATTGTCCTTGTTGCTTCTTTCAACGTCCTATTCTTTCGCTCGGCAACACCATTTTGTTGAGGTGTACGGGCAGTTGAGTATTCGTGTTGTATCCCATTTTCCGAACAGTATTACTCTATAAAGCGGTTAGTAAATTCTATACCTCTGTCGGAACGAATGGACACGATACTCAATGCCTTTTCATTTTGCAACTTTCTCAGGAGCTCGGGCAGCTTTGATGTTGTTTCCTTCTTCTTGCTAAGGAAAATTGTCCAAGCATACCTGGAAAAATCATCAACAACAACCATGCAGTATTTCTTACCTCCCAAACTTACTGGGTCTACAGGACCGTAGAGATCCATATGTAGCATTTCCAACACTCTTTGGGTTGAAAGGTAGGATTTGCTCTTCAGGGTTGACTTGATTTGCTTGCCTTTCTGACATGGTCCGCAGACGCTGTCCTTCTTGAATGACACATTTCGAAATCCTCTAACCATTCCCTATCTTGAGAGCTTGTTGATCGTCTTGAAGTTGACGTGAGACATCCTCTTATGCCATAACCAGCTAAGATCTGCAGTGCCTTTGGCAACAAAGCATGGAATTGAGGAGCTCATAGGCTTCCAGTCAGCAATATACATGTTACCTGATTTGCTTCCTGTAAGCACAACTTCTTTGGTCTAGATGTTCTTGACTCTACAACGATCTATATATAATTTCACCGAGAACTATTTATCACAGAACTGGCTGATACTAAGTAGATTGTACTGTAAGCCTTCAACATATGCAACATCGGTGACTTTGAATTTTCCGACAAGTAGGTTTCCTTTCCCTCTTGTTCTTCCTTTAGATTTATCACCGAAACGAACTTTTGGACCACGACCTTCTACAAAATCTGATAGCTTGCTTCTATCTCCGGTCATGTGCCGAGATCATCCATTATCAAAGTACCAGGTATCCTCCTCTAGAATGTCCTCATCATCGCTATCTTCACCTTTCGGAATGTCTTTGGCCATAAAGCACATATATGCTTTATCATCGAACTCATCATCAGATGAATCACTTTCAGTGACCACCTGAAGACATTCTTCAGATTTGGATGGTGTGGGGGAGGCTTCTGATTCTCAAAAGCTTTGAGGTCAGAGAAGAGATCAAAAGTAGTTATTTCATTAAGATTGCAAGACACACGCATAGCTGTGGTCTTAATGTCCCATCAAGCTGGGAGAGATCTGAAAATTTTTAAATTCTTCTCTTTTTGGGTATAAATTTTGCCCAACGCTTCAAGTTCACCAACAATACCAGTGAATCTGAGGTCAAGTTCCTCAAGTGTCTCAGTTGGTTTCATTTCAAAATATTCAAATTGCTGAGTCAGTTTTGAAATCTTGTTTTCTTTTGAGAGCTCAGTTCCCTCACAAATCAACTTGAGTTTATCCTAGATTTCCTTGGCTGTTTTGCAGCTCTTTACCTTCGAGAACGTGCCTTTGTCAAGGGTGACAAATAACGCGTTCTTAGCCACATTGTCAAGGTTGGCTCGCTTTCTTTCATCTATGGTCCATTGCTCGCGATCCTTCTCGAGCATCTCAGCATGGGCTTGGCCTTCAATCCTTGTGGCCGTGTTTACCTTCATAATCTTGATAGGGCCATCCTGTATCACAAAAATCATCTCTTCGTGCATTGCTGCAAGATGAGCCTCCATCCTAATTCTCCAATCATCAAATTCGTTAATAGAGAACATAGGCACTTTGTTGATCATTGATGTATCCATGTGAGAGTAAAGAAATGAAAGAGACTATTTTAAAGAATAAGTGATTTTGGATCTGATTCGGTTAAAAATACGACTGATTCTTTTTAGAATCAACCGCTCCGATACCACTTGTTGGCCACTAAGTATACTGAATACAGCTTGGGAAGTAGTTTAAACAACAAGCTGTACTGATTTTAAATCTGAGTGCGTAGCGGAAGTCTTAGATACGATAAGTTCTTGTGGATACAAGAACCCTGTGCAAGTGTATACTTAAATAATCACAAGAAATAAAACAAGAAATCGAAGGTAAATAACACAGTATTTAAAGTGGTTCGAGGTAAACCCCTCTACGTCCACTGGTCCTCCACACAGGAGTAAAATGTTTATTATAATTACTACGTACACAACTACGTAATTATAACAGTATACAATCAATATATCGTTGACACAGATTGATATAAAGATCTTAGCTTCAACCGTTCACACAGATTGGTTTGAGCTAAAGCTTGACTGACTTCTTCACACAGAGTTCTGAAGCTTCGTCTTCCTCAGTCCACACAGGGCTGATCTGGGTTTGTTCAAAGTATAGAACAGAGTATGAACAACAACTTTGACTTTATGAGCTTCTAGCTGATGAGGTGTTTTTCAAGATGATGAGCATTGTATATCTCTTTTATCTGGGTTGCAGTAAGTTTTGGAGATATGTTTTGCTCTAATGATAACTTTGATAGCTTGATAATATTGTAGCTTTTTTGGTAACTGATCTTCAATGCCTTCATGTGATATATATAGCCTTTGAAATATATATCCGTTGAGATGTATCCATTGAGCAAGATTCCATTCCAACGGGATTAAAAGCACGATCTGGATTTAGCGGGATTTGAAGATCTGTTAACTGACAGTATTTAAATACTTTAACCTTGAGTATTTAAATACTTCTTTATTCAACGGGACTTGACTTTTGAAGATTCCTTCTTGTCCTGTTGAGAGCTGTATGGAAGGTAACTGTATTGGTGATTCGAGACAGTTTCCATACTTGGTCTTTATAAGACTGCTTTGCTGTACTGAAGGGTTCCACTATATGCTGGATTCGAGACAGGTCTTCGATACAGGTTGATGCCTCAAAACTTTGATACAGTTTCTTTTACTGTATTGAGGATTGGCATATATGTCAAAACCTCTTACTAACACAATTCGATACAGGGATTGAATATCCCGGCTGTTTCGATACATGGTTCTTGTTTTCCCAAAAAATGCTGAAGTCGTTAATGCACGCTATAACTATGAGTTAGCGTGCGCTAACTGCACATTGATAGCGCACGCAAGAAACAACGAATAGCGTGCGCTACTCACACAGCAGTTCAGCACTGCTCAGTTCAGCTCACCGCTGCAGAAGGTACGAAAATCGAAACGCAAAGCAAGGCCAGAATCCAGAAACATAAACACGAATTATTCATGACGAAGAAGCTAAGCGCTGAAATAAAATACAATTCCGACTACCGGGGAATCCGAAATACGACAAAGAAGATAAAGTTCCCCAAACTTATAGGAAATTACGAAATGGCCCAAATGTCCGAAAATCATGATACAACGTCGGATTCACAAACCGATACTCACAACATGAGCAACTCAACCATACGAACTCATGTAAATAAAGAAACAACGAAAACGAACGAGTTTTACGAGAATCGAACGTACATATGGCAAGACATAATATAAAATGGAATTACGTAAAAACATCTCCGAAACTCGTCCAAATGGAAAAACTCCAAGAAAAAATTAGATTCAAAACGTCGAAACAGTTACAAGCGAGTCGATAAAAATAAACATACACCAAAAATAAAACTGCTAAAAATTGAAAGGTACGGATATTACAGGCCAAATACAAAATATTGTCATTAATCTAAATCATGTTAGATTATTTTGACCATTTTAACCAAATATTTCAGTTCCGACATTAATCAACTTAGATCATTACGATCTTTATTTGTATCAAATGCTATTGTCAAATCTATTGATATAGGCTCCACATTTCATTGGAACAAAATTCGTAGAACGTTCTATAATTTTATTCTCTTCAAGAGTACGCTCTTCAAGAGCGACGCTTTCAGGACGTTGAATTTTGTCACTAATTATTATTTGATCTCCGGAGATATATAATATAGTTCTCACCATTTAGGTGGGTAGCCTTAAACTCAATTGTAGCACCTGCCTGTGTCTTTTTCCAAGACATCAATTTCCAACTGATTTATTTAAACTCTTCTGGAGTATATACATATTATTGATTGCAGTTTCTGCAAGTTCGATAATCATTTGAACTTCAAGTTCATAATTTTTCAAATAATTTTCTTGATCGGTTGATAGTTTCCTCCCCCTAATGTCGGGAATGATACAATATCAATCTTATTCACATCACCCATCAATACTTCAGGTATTGTCATTAAGAGGACCGTACCCGACATATTTTTATATTCAATTGGAGCCATAAAGGGGGATATGCACATTGAATTACTTGTTGGAATTCAAAATAATGCACTTTTATCGATATCAAATCATAAATTATTCAAATATGTAAACTTTAAGTTTACTGTGATTATGATTCGAATTCAAAATAAGAATAAAGACAACCAGGTCAACCTCAAATTCGTTCTTGAATTAGTTTTTGACATAATCAACCTTTATTTTATTGAATTCTTAATTCGATAATCTACTTTAGAAGATATCAATAATATTCTATCTTTAAACATTAAAAGATAGTAGTAGTTCCTCCTTCAGGGAGAAATATTATATCTTTCAAGAGCATTTATTTTTCCCAAATGCATATTTATACTTTATCAATGACACAAGTATCATCATCAATATTATATGTAATAAGTATCGTTATTACTCTTGCAGAAGAAATTGCAATGATTCTTATGCATTTAATCTAACATCTATAGAATGTTGAGGAAAATTGGTCAACTCAAATAATTTTAAGTATATAAATGTATTTGAGCACATTCGCTAGTAATTTATGATATTTCGCATACAGCATGTGATAGTTTATACTAATATATCTTCAGGATATATATCATAAATAAACATGTAGTTAAATAAAATATAAATATGCTATAAATAGACTTTAACAATCAATGTGTAGTTTTAAACACGCAAATATTGAAAGTATTGGGATTAGTAGACTTCTGGTCTAATAAGTGGTGAATTTTATACGTCATTTACATTTATAATTTCTCTAATACATTTGTCTCACTTGTTATCGCGGAATCATTCATATTTCAAGCGATAGTTTAGAAATCTATAAATTTATCGATACTTAGAAGATAATAGTGCATAATCTTCAACCCTATAAGGAGGAATTGAGTGGTTCTTCAAGAACTGTCAATAAATTTAGCACTATCTTCTTTTTTCACACGGAAAGTATCCTTTATTTCTAAAGATATCATGCATATTTGCACTTTGATGAAACAATAAATCATGACCACTATTTAATCCCAAGAACTTGACATTCGATTCAAAGGAACAAATAAGATAAGCCAAGAATTTGAATGATGCAGATATCTTCACGATATTTGAACTTTTTATCACTAATTATAGCAACGATCAATTCAAATCATACTTCAAGTATGACATCATATCTCATATTGATAAAAAAACCCATAATATATCATAAGAGATAATAAAATATAAACTACACAATGTATAAGATTAGATATTGGCATATAATCTTAAGATTATAATTTTCGTGTCCTTACTATTAACAGTTGATAATATCCACTCTACAGGATTAAATTATAAGTAATTATTCCCTACAAAGACAAACTCTAAATTTTATCTAATTCAGGAGATAAAATTTGAGCCATGTAATACTGAAGTTTATAATTTAATATTGTTCACTTCTGGGAACAACTATCAGTACATATGATAGGAATATTCAACCACTCATTAATCTTGCTACCATTGGAGCATAATCGTATTATGATTATGGAGTATATCATATATTATACAATCTCGATAGAAAATATTTTCAAATTATATTAATATTTTTTATTTGAGATATAAGTTATAATTTCTTCAGGTATAATATCATGCTACATCAAGAGCATAATGATTTAATTATGCTATTATATTTATAAGTAACAAATCAATATTCTTCAGGAATATTGTATATCACATAATTTATGTATAAATAAAAATTATTCATTTAGAATAGTAATATTCTTCAAGAATATTACAATTAATTGTGCTACTTCGGGAGCAATAATTTTAAGAATCGTAACTGAATATACAAAGGGAAATAAAATAGTACATGAATTAAGCAACGCTCTAAATAACTAAATTAAAATAATTGCTTCTTCAAGAGCACTTACAATATTCATCGGGAATATTATTTTGGGTTTCTTATTAGGAACTTACGCAAATTATTAGATCTCATAGTGTTCTTCACGAACAAATCATATTCAACTGGAATATGATGAGATAATGTTGTGCTTCTTCAAGAACTACAACAAATCTTTTATCTTAATAATCTTCTGGATTATTATCCATTATTGAATCATGTTTCTTCTGAAAACAAAGAGGAATATAATTTGATAATAGATTTCGAGGTCATCAAATATATTATTAATATATGATGTACACAAAAATATAAAATTTGTAGATCTGTTTTTCAGGAAGATACTGTAAAAATTTCATACTGATCTGACGGTTAACAAAGCGAGAATTATGATTTTAGCGAGTCTCGCAGTGCAGAAAATCTGCTCGTTTTTTTTTTTTGGATTTCGAAAATCGGAGAGAAATAAAAAATTTACTCGTAGAGTATCGTGCTGATAACGTGTTATAAACATTGAAAGAAAGAGGAAATATGAGAGAAGATGGAGACACCAATGCAATTGTGTATATCATTATGAAGTCATAAGTCTCTATTTATAGGTACATATCTAGGGTTTCATGGGCATATTAGTCATTCACTAAATACATGACTTATTTACAACATCGTTTTCTTTTTTTAAGTTCAAATTTGACCATAGAATATCTCTCAAAGTAATAAAAAAAAAAAAAGAAGTGTACAAAAATATCTATATAAATGAGAGTCTAACATCATAAATTTTGTATGTTTATATATTAACTTTTATGAGATAATCTATGTTCAGGGATGAGATCGGTCTGGTAATGGAATTGTGCTAGTAAAATTTCCAAAGAACCGATTTAAGATGTTTTTCAATAATGAAAATGCAAACATAACCAATTTAAATCGATTCCCCAAAACTCACTTCGTTCTTAGATCCTATTGGAGATGTAAGGAACCATACTCATTCTCATTTTGTCATCAGGACCAGACGGATATTGAGTCTTGCTTATGGGTAGAAAGTTTCTCTTACAGTCTTTCATATTGAACCGATCATGCACTTTATTAATGTAAGTGCTTTGACTAAATCATAATCATCTTCTTAGATTATCTCTATAGATTTTGATGTCCAATATGTATCGTGCCTCCCCTAAATTCTCCATTAGGAAACACTTTTTAAGACAAGCCTTTATAGGAATGTCGTTTTCAATGAGTAGAATGTCATTCATATATAGGACTAGAAATTTTGCTCCCAGACCTTTTTGTATACATAATATTCTTCTTCATTCTTAGAAAGCCAAATTTTTGAATTGTTTCATCGAAACGAATATTCCATCTCTAAGATACTTGCTTCAATTATAGATGGATCTAGGAAGTTTGCATACCTTCCCAACATGTTTTGGATCTTCAAAAACTTTAGGCCGTATCATATACATATCATCTTCCAAATCCCATTTAGGAACAGAAAGGCGGTTTTGACGTCTATTTTCCGGATCCCATAACCATAATGAGATACAATACATATGATAATCTTTATGTATTTAAGTATAGCGATTGGATAGAAGGTTTCATCATAGTCCACAATGTGTCTTGCTCGTATAAAATTATATATCGAAGTGGAAAATATGTGTGAATATTACATTTTGAGATCGTGAGAACACGCCCTCGAGCACTCCGAGGCTTTAGACATGAGACTTTGAGATTTGTTTATTGTGATTATTATTATATTTATGGCATGTTTTGATTGAACCAAATGCTGCAATGATGTAACCAAGAGCGGTTATTATGGGTGATAATCCAAAATGTCCAGTGGCGGAAGCAAAGTATTTACTCAGGAGAGTCCAGAACTATAAAAATTACGGAGGTCGGACAACTATATATATAGCTTCCCCTATTTTATAAGGGAATTTTCATCCGCCCGGGGGGTCCGTGGACCCCATTGGACCCCCCTCCCTCCGCCCCTGGAAATGTCTATACATTTTATATTTTTTTTATTTGGAAAATGAGCATTTTATAAAAATGATGCGTTCGTCTGGGAAAGATTATACTCTTAATGATTTTGAGGATAATTTAGAGTATCCCAATCTTTTAGAAATATGAAAATATTTTGTTTAGAAATATTTTTCTATTCCGGAGTATTTGTTTAGATTGGAAATGAATTATAATAGATTATACTTGATATAGATAGACTTGCAATGGTATTGCAATGTTTCTGGTTGATCAGGTATTGTATGGTTTACGTACTCTTAAATTTGGGGATTGCATAATTCGACCAAAAGTGAATCTTAAAAAAATAGTACTCATATATGATTTACCTATTTCGAGTTTGTCGTGGGACGGATTTGAAGTGTCGAATATGTTTTAATTGAACATATGGCAAGGACATACTGAAATTATTGTTTTCTTATCATCACATATATAATCTATAATGATGTAATTCTTAAGTATTATAACTAATATCGGTGGTGGAAACCGATTTCCTAAAATATTTTGTTCATAACACAGTTCATATTCAGGCAGTCCAAACATGAATACTATGCATCCAGAGCAAGGAGAGGGGCACAAACGTATATATCGTGACATAGCCTCTTCATTTTCGCGTAAGAGTAGCTCTATCAACTTCCAAGTGCAAAGAATTTTGTATTGGCACAGTCATAATTTTTGTGAAGATCACCATTATTATTCTTTTGATCTCGAGATCATGATTAAGATAAAAACAGCGGTACAAGATCCGATCGAAAACATTGGTACGTTGATCCAATTCAAGGAAAAAATGAGTTGCTTTTATCAAGTCTGGTAGTGGATACATGTCTTCAAAATATAATAAATCCAAAATACATAATACACCTACTAAGATTTCCAAACGAATCAGTTTATTTAAATACTTCTCCATTTATCATAACTAGCTATGTCATGTGACGGTAAATCGAGACATTGAATTGTTTGTTATTTTGCCGCCATGTAAGTATTTTGAAATTGTTTCCGTATTTTATAAGCTCTCACATACATTGAAACCGATTCCTAAACTATTTTGTTCATGGCACGATTCATATTCAGACAGTGCAAACACGAATATTTCGGATTCGGAGCAAGGAGAGAGACACAGACGTATATATAGTGATACTAGCTATGTTGTGATGATGACTCGAAGTATTGAAATGTAACTATTTTCAAATTGCTTCGATATTTTATAAGCTCTCGCATATGTTTAAATCGATTCCCTATTCATGGCACAATTCATATTCAGGCATTCCATACATAAATACTCTGGATTCAGAACAAGGAGAAGGGCACAGACATATATATAGTGATATAGCCTCTTCATTCCTGCGTAAGAGTAGCACTATCAACTTCCAACTACAAAGGATTTTGTATTGGTGCAGTCATACTTTTAATAAAGATCGCCATTATTTTTCTTTTGATCTCGAGATCATGTCTAATCATGAAAGCCAGTGGTACAAGATCCAATCGAAAGCGTTGGTAAGTTTATCTATCCATTTCAGGGAAAAAAATTAGTTGCTTTTATCAAGTCTGGTGGTGAATACATGTTTTCACAATATAATAGATCCAAAATACATAATACACCTACTAAAATCTTCAAACAAATAAGTTAATTGAATACTTCTCTATGACACATTAGCAACTCTATGACACTCTTCCATTTCAATCAACCTTAATTCTGTGAACCACATCACCATTATAAATCCAAAATAACGAAAAAAATGAGATCCTTTAATAACTTTCCCCAAAAGTAATCATCATCGCCTCTCTACCTCCGTTTCACTAAACCTACACTCTAAATATTCAGTCTTCCTTCTAAAGCCTCGAACTTCCAAATTATCCCTTCAAAGTTCCGGCTTCCTTTGAACTCCAACATTCATCTCATCAATCAACACAATATCATCTGCGACCATCATACACCAAAAAATGTTGTCTTGAATTGACCACATCAATGCGTCCATGACTATAGCAAAGAGAATGACTAATAGCATATCTTTGATGAACTCCCAATTTAAGGGTAAGTTACAATATAAGCTGCTCATCCAAAAGTAACCTGCTTAGACTACGAGCTCGCACTCACTGAGCTCATCGATTTTTATGGTACTATGAGCCTGTTCTCTTTGGCAAAATTCAACTGAATTGAACTGAACTGGAAAAAAAACTGAACTGAAAGTAACTAATAATTTAAAAATGAGTAATAATAATAATATAAATGATATTATCATTAATAGAAATAATAAATATTTATAAATAATAAGCTAATATAATAGTACTTATTAAAAATAGAATTAAAAAATATATTATTAATTTTGATAACTAATACGAGGAGATAAATACTTGTTGATAAATATATTATTAATTTTCTTTCACTTTCTAATTTATCTCTTCTTCTTTATTAATTATTTTTCCCCTTATGTATTTATGTAGCTAGGGGTGGACATTCGAGTCGGGTAGTTTGGGTACCCAGTCGGATACCTGAAAAAGTTTGGGTACAGGGTCGGATAACCGAAAAAGTTTGGGTACGCTTCACAATTTTATTCATTTACATGATCTAGGGATTGCTTTCACACACCAAGTTGAAGTAATGGAATCAAGAGTTGATCATAACATGTACGATGATGCGATAAAAAAGCCATGGATAGTGTACGACTTACAATAACCGATGAAATATGGAAGTCAGTCAAGGATGATAATATGGAGTTGATAGAACAAATTTATGAAGAAGAAGAGGAACAACAATTAACCGATTATGAAGATGATGCTGATAATAGTTAATGTTCAATAGTGTTATTATTTTGCTCGATACTTCAACCACAAAAATGTTCTTGTCCAATACTTCAATTATTTAAATGTTTGATTTATTGTGGTTATTGTTCTTGTTGTTTTTAATTACTAACTTTTTCAATATAATAATAATTGCCAATAGTAATTAGCAATAATAGAAATAATAATAATAATAATAATAATAATAATAATAATAATAATTAGGGGTGGGCATTCGGGTTGGGTAGTTTGGGTACCTATCGGAAAAAATTCGGGTACGGGATCATGTATTTTTTTAAAAAAAAAAATTCAGGACGAGTACCCGAATCCGATTAAAAGTTTAGGTTTGGGATTCGGGTATTCCAATTTGAATTTCGGGACCCGATCAGGTACCCGACTATTTTTATGCGAAGTTCTAATAATTATAGGGCATAAAATTCTTTAAATTTCAAAAAAAAAAATCGGTACAGATTCGGGTAGTTTAAAATATCACCCGATCCCGAACATCCCGAAACACCCGATCCTGAACCGGACGCCCACCCCAATAATATCAACGAAGATAATAATAATAATAATAATAATAATAATAATAATAATATCAACTAAAATGATTAATAATAATCCTAAAACAAAAAAGAACAGAACTGAAAAAAACTGAACCGAACTGAAAAAAAAAAACTGAACTGAACTGAAAAAACTGAATTGAACTAAACTGAACAGAAAATAAGTTGGAAAGAACGGGCCCTATGTTCATCATTTCAGCTGTTTTCTATTGCGAATGTCTGTTTTAGGGACGGTGTATGTGTTTTTCTTTCTACATATTGTTCAAGTTTTCAATACCTTCTCAAAATAAATACATCATCTTTATGTTGTATATACTGTTTATAAAATCCAATCTAAGTAGTTATTCATATCATATGGAACATCATTAATATTCTGTATAGGGGTATATTTGGCAGCTTAACTTCAAAAAATAAGCACTCACAACACTAGCTGTTAACGGGCCGAGCTACCTGGTACCTGCCCGGCAGCCCAGCTCGAATACCCGGTCTCATAAACCGCCCGATTCTTTGATGAGCCGGCTTCGCCGCTCCAGTACTGACTTGCTACCTGGTTTCTTAACGGGCGGCCGGTCCGCTACTTGACTCGAGAATCTACCGAGTCGGACCGGGTACAATAATACGTGACTCCCAATAACCTCAAAAGAAGAAAAAATACTAATAACAGAAGTCCTAATATCATCTATATCTCCGTATCTAGGCTACATGATCAAAAGAATGAGATAAAAAATTTTAATCCAGCAGATCTCCTTAATTTTGCTGGCTACCAAAAATTTTACACCTACTCGAACAAATCCTCAAATTTAGATCATACCTAAAACAATTCCTCAAATATACACCAATCATTAGAACAGGGGTGGGATAATAATTTAATATATAATTAAAGAATAGGAGATCTCATGCATTTCTATGTAAAATAACTATTGAGGGCTTGAAATAGTGCAGGCGATGGTTTATGAGCAAATTTAGGAGTGATTTTTCTGTTAGGGGTGCTTCGAGATCTAATATTTTTAGTAGCAGATGTAGGTCCTTCTTGTTGCAAGCAAAAAACTCATCTAGCTTAATGGTTTTCTAGAGTTGCACCTAAAATGCAGCAGAAACAGTCTGTTTGATAAGTCTAGGGATACTAACAAGACATGCTCTGTCAGAAATCTGGTAAAAAATACATGTATGTACACGTACTTGTGTATGGATAGATAAGTGTATTTGTCAAAACTCACCTATTCATTCCTTGATTGTAACTTGGGTGTAAAATTTTGGACATTGATCATCATGTAGTTCAATATATTCGACATTTGATTGGTTTACGAAATTTAAAAATAACAAATCGAATCAAATATTTCAATACAGAATTCAGCAAAATCACTTGATAGATACACTCACCGTGTTTGATTGTTCTACTGAAAAGTATCCCCCCCCCCCCCCCAAAAAAAAAAGTTAGGACAATATATCGTCCGTATAATTTTTCACCAAACAAACAAACAAAAAAAAAAAAAAAAAACCTGCAATCAGCAGCAGTTAGTTAATCCTCCTCATCCGAGTCCGACTTGGCAAAAACCGGTTCAGGCTGTGTCTGTGCATATGCTGGCGCAATATATTTAGGATCTTTAGCAGCAACATCAGCATATTTTAGGATAGCTTCTCTGGGATCTTCCTCCATCCATGTCTCCTTAATCATGCCACCTTGCTGAAACAGAAATATGAAAATGTAATAATGGTTCCATCCATAATTGGGAAATGGATTTCTTAGTGTGTGATTGGACATGAGATACAAATCTAATTAGGGATAATTACAAAAAGGACCCTTCAGGTTTGACCATTAAATAAAAAACTTCCAAATCTACACTTTTGATTCAATGTTAAAATATGGTGCTGATTGTAATATTTTATTACAAGGTTGCACGGACACGGCGATACGGCAAAATAAAAAACATAGCACAGGACATGGCATGAACACGGGGATTTTTATGTTTTTATACACACACACACACACACACACACACACACACACACACACACACACATATATATATATATATATATATATATATATATATAGAAACATGTATCAAAAAATTAAAATTTGATATATTATATTAATCATAATTAAATCTCATATCTGATTTTCCCAATTCAAGTTCAATTTATAATAGGACTCAAATAATAAATTAGGCCCAATAATAATTAAGAGGCCCAAACACAATAATTAAATGGACCATAAAAAATATGAAACTCTAATTTCTATTTCGCAGTCGCCTCAGTTATTTTAGTCTCTTCTCTTCCCAGCCTCACTCACATGCACTGATCAAAAGCCTTTTAATATGCTTTTAATTTCTCGTTCCGCTTTATTTTCTCAGGTGAAAAGGCAAGGAGCAGGAGCAAAAAAACACTGTCTTATGAGGCGCCTGTTCTAGTCCGTAGTGGCTCCAACAATTCCGACAAAATTGAGATTCTCCGGGTCCGTGTCCGATTTCCAGTGTCCAGCTGTCCCACAGTATCAGACCGAAACATCATGTTGGACAAAGTATATGCGTTTAGGACGTGTGCGGCGTGTCCAAGCCGTGTCCGCATCCGACATTGCCACACGGCCTATTTTAAGCGTGTCCGTGCATCCTCGTTGAAGGGCACGCTGAAGTTTTTTTTGCTTGTGAAGAGTAATGTAAAATAAAATAAAATCTCATGGGTAAATTTTGTAAGTATAGAAGTGTGGGTTTTGGGGGTTTTGGTGTAATTAGACCAAACCTCAAGGGTACTTTTTGCAATTAATATGTAATTATTATAATAATATTAAATGCGAATAAGGAGCGGAAAAGTAGATTGTTTATGGACATACCTTAAGAAGGTACTGAGTTAGCAAACTTCCCTTGGTCGAACCAACCCTTCCACCATGACCCGGCCCGTCTATGGGTACCTCAGGTTTGTGGGACTTGAGTGGGTCCTTCAATATCTTCTCACGCTGACGTTTACGGCTTGGCTGATCTCTAAACATCGGTAGTGCATGAGGGTTGTGAATAACAGGCTGTGCCTGAAAATCATCAACAGACTGCTTCCTCGGTGCACGCGCAACACACACAAGTGCTCCTCTCTCGCTGATGGTTGGATCATATAATATGTGGGTCCCACCTTCGTGTCTATCCCCTACTGTTGCAAAAATCTATGGAGTTTGAGAATGAAGAAAAGTCAATAGACTAATCAAATACAATTATGATAAGCGTCGAAATCGTCCCCAACCATAAAGGGATAACAATTTTGGTCCAAAGTAGCAATTCTTGTTGCTTAAGTTTCGAATTTCGTAATTTTAGCCCATGTGAAATTTTGGTCCAAATGGTAGTTCCATTTTTTTAATTTCCCCAAAATGCCGGTAATGTCAAAATATTTAGAATGCATATGAAAGTTAAATGACTTGAAAAATTGCTATTTAACTACGGGGCAAAAAAAAAATCGTCAAAAGACCGAATCGCAGCATCAAGAAGTTAGAGGTCTAAAGCTGCCAGCCGCAAAAAGTTACAGGACTAGAATTGCAATCTAGCCCAGATGTAAATACACACATAATAGCATGTTGAAAAGAGAAACTACATGTCTACTCAAAATTTTGGGACCCTTTAATTATACATATCATGCAAGAAACAATCTTGATTAAAAATCTGAACAGTGATAAGATATGATGATACACACTCTGCTTTTAAGTAGACAATGTAAATGTGCAAAGTGATATTACCTGATTTAGCCTTGGATGCCAAGCGCATTGAACTACACTGAATGTGGGAGATATTCCCACTCTAGAAACAATTTCCATCTTCACTCTGTCATAAATACAAAGCAGGCCGCCTGTCGTGCTACCCTTTTCGACCGATGTTCCAGTCAAGAAGAGTTGTTCGTCCGGACTGAATGCAGCATTTGTCTGAGCATAATTATTTGAAAGATCATCAAATACGTGAAGAGCTTCCTTCATTTTACGTAAATCCCAGACCTAACACATGGAAATTGGAAATTAGAAGAATCGTTCATACCTTGAGGATTTTTTCAATTTATGTAAATAGAAAACGAAAAAAAAAAAAAAGGAAAGGGGTAGATTTCCACTTCCAGAGTACACACTGTAGTGATATTACCTTGAGTGTAGCATCAAAACTTCTTGACAATAGTATTAGCCCATCACTGGAAAATCTAAGCCCAGTAATATCATCCGTGTGGCTATTTCCAACGTGTATATCTGGTCTGCTCCCCCATCCAGCTTTGATGTTCCATATCTGTATCGAGCCATCCCCTATACCACCTGCAATTCGTTTTCCTTCACGATCCCAGGTACAAGTCGTTACTGGAATTCGTCCAGGCCTAGAAAGTTTGGGTTTAATAACCTATTAATAGACAGACAATCAAACCAAACGAAAGAGTGAAAACATTAAAAAATGTCTACATAAATACTAAAAAAGAAGAATTAGATAAATCACAGCTAGTAGTTTGCACGTCTACATGAGGATGTAATAACCGCCATAAGATGATTTTCAATAAAAATAATCAACACAGTAATTTTAAAGCTCAGTGCAACTGCAAGCGTTTATACATGTGTATATAAATCTCTCCCACTTTGGATATTGAATAGTGTCTTTTGTATATCCTTCCCTTTACTCAACCTCTATTTCCCAATCCCCACCGAAAAGGAAAGGGAAAAGAGTGTTAATAATTATCTGAGATCTTTGTTCTTATTCAGTCAGCACAAAAAATCTATTTCACTGTGATCCACTTCAATATACACGAAATACAAAATACACTAATGTATGCTTAGTCAAGACCAACTTATTCCAAGCATACTGTAACACCCCCGAAATCATCTGGGATATTACAGCACGCACTGGAATCCACCAGGATGAAAAATAATCTCACAATCAACAACAACAACATCAGAGCCTTAGTCCCAAAAACATGCAAAAATGCTAATGACGGTAATATCTTTCAAAATACTCAGAGACTTCCCAAATTCATTTTCCACATACTGTCATGAAGTCCCATTTGAAAGTACAAGACCGATTAGGTCAAACTCAATACATAGACAAATTTCATAACACAAATTACAAAAGTCAAGACGGTAAGGCTTGCGGAACATCCCGTAATCAACACCTCAAGTTTCTATAATTTGAATATTAACATTAGAAGTTCTGGAAAGCCCAAAGGAGAACAATTATAAGCCATTCCATCACTTCATGATATACGTAGGTTTTTCACTATTTATTAATTATTACTGAGTTTTCGAAGTTTAAATGAGACTAAATTTTTCCATAAGAGCAACAATTTCACGGTCGCATAGTAGACACCCAACGCTGAATGAACATTCCTATTTCTGTTCCTAATGTTTTGAAGAACTTCCAAGTACTGTGCATATACTCATTATTCCAAGGAACATTCAGGTGCAAGCCATAGGGTATCCCTGAGCTGATAATATAAACACTAACCTGCTTTTGACTTTTGAAGTCGTTTACATCCCATATTCGTAGTGAACCATCCTCGGATGATGTTAAGATTGTCTCCTTAGCCTTAGGGTGCCATTCTCCACAAGTCAATCCAGATATGTGGCCTTTGGTATTCTTAAGATCCCTAATATACATGTCCCCCTTGACAAACTCACCCAATGGAAGCCCATCACGGTCATAAATCTGCATAACAGCAGCAAAAAATATCAATTAAACCTTCACATGCTATATCCTAAACCAAGAATTAAAAACATGAATGGTCATTGTAGAAGCACCTTAGCCTGGGCTGAACCAGTCACACACAAAAATCGATCTGCTGTCGGACTCCAACTCAAGCCACGAAGTTGATGACCTTCAGATGGTTCGATCTGTCTAAATGACTGAAGACGAGCATTCATGCCTTGGAAATCATACATGCGAACTGTGTAGTCATAGCTGCCAGATAGTACTCTAGATCCTGTGGGATCCACTGCAAGGGCAGCTACCACCTGTAAAAAGTATAATAATTAGATCGTTCGAGATCAAAAAGAAAAAAATGAGAGAAGAGAAAAGGGAAAGAAAAGATAAAGAACAAGAAAGCCAACAATCAATATCATAGGGGTTTTTTAGCACATAAAGATATCCTATTCCTACATCCCTGCATAAACTAATACAAAATCATTGAGAAGTCCAAAAACATGTAAATCAAGAAAGGGTTTTAATCTACAAGCTTTAACATACATGATTTAATGACCATGGAAAGACAGAATGTAAAGCGAGGAAAGGATTTAAGAGTCGCATGGTTAAATGATAAAGAAAAAACCAAGGCCGATTACATATTCATATTTTTAGTTTCTGATGGTTTCAAACTTCCAACTAACAACTACTATTATACTGCATGATTACGAATGATATTTAGCACTTTGTTAAACAGTAACCAACAGCCTCCTATTGACTTTCACTCTAATTCCTTCAGGACCACTAGAAGGTACTTGCCCCAACATACTATACGTACGGACACCTACATAAGTTAACAGAGTTCACCTACAAGAAAAATTAGATATGTAACTAATAACTACTGCAATAAAGAATGATATGACCACAAGTTAAGAAAATTTTTGCACGTAGGTCACTAGGAAATCAGCCACGAATAATCCAGAAACTCGAACTGCTGAGAACCTAGTAACCAATGGTAATATCAAGCTTAATTAGATCTAGTAAAACCTAAAAGAATGTTTTACCTTAGTATGCCCCTTCAACACAATCTCATTACTCAATGGAAGTCGATACTCAGAATCCTCATCTTCTTCATCCATATCTCCCTCTGAATCAGTTTCCACCTCGCTGGGAGGTGGCCTAGGGGGGCCAATCATTGGCCCATCGTACTCACCATCTCCATCAGGAGGTGGCCTAGGCGGTCCAATTACAGGCTCATCATCCTCATCCACTACTCCACTCCCACTAGGCGGCGCAACCTTCATCTCACCGTCCTTCAAACCCACTGGAGGCCAGGAAGGCCCAACAATTTCACCGTCATTCCCGTTCTTCGAATTGTTAGGGTTAGATTTTTTGAAGGATTCTAGCCAAACTTTAGAGGAGCTGGATAGAGAGGGGAGCGCGTTTGCTTTATTGGTCGCAGGAGCTTTATCACCGGCGGAGACAACGGCGGTTGATCCGGTGGATGCACCAGTGTTCCGGCGGGTTGCGTTGTGGATGAGTTCGAGAGGGGTTTGAGAATTTGATTGTTTACCGAAACTCAACGGGAACTGAGATCTGATTCCGTCGTATATATCGGCGTCATCCTCCATTGTATCAATATCCGATGTTTTTGAAGTGAATCTTGTTCCAAGTTCCACTGGAGAAGCTATACTTGAGTATTTGATTTTAATGGATTTTATAGATGGAAAGTTGGGAAAATTGTCTACACAGACCCCTTCCGTAAAAAACTTGCCTTTGACCATTATTTCCAGAAATTAATACAAATATAAATATTAAAAATATTAAGAAGAATGTAAAAGACGTTTTTAACCTTATATTTTTTCCCCTAAAACTTATCGTATCTTCATTCTTAGTCGGGCAAACCTAGCAACCCTTCTCCGCTTTTTTTCTCCAACCCTAATTTTTCTACCATTTCTCCTCCCCAATTTCAAAATCCAACAAAAGAATTAATTTTTTTGCTTGGTGTTTGAAGCTCAACCGGAGAAGGAGAACTCACCTCCGTAATTCACAGAAGGAGTAAGACATCTCACCGTCCGAATTTCGAAGCTTAATCGAAGAAGGCGAAAAAGTTCAGCGAGAAAAAAGTCGAAGTGATAGAACGGGCTGGCTGTGAATTCTAATCGTCAGCAAAGGTAATATTCTCTTTGTAAATCCCTAATTTTAGTAAACAGTGCTATATTTTTTTTATTTTGGTTGTCAAAGTTATTTATTCTTTCGTTAAGCTTTTCTAACTTTGATGTTTAGGTTTTATTGGTAGGACATACGAGTTAAACCTAGTGTAAAAAAGCAGAGATTTGCTGCCATTTGTGATTGCGTAAACTTCAGGGATAAAATTTGCAATGTTATTAGGTGAAGTGATTGAGTTATTGTGGTGATTGATGCTTCAGTAAACAGTGTTATATTTTCTTGTATTGATTGTTAAATCCGTTTTTTCGGTGCAAGTTTCAGTGTTGAGCTTTTTGAAATCTTGAAATCTTGATTTATGTTATATATTGTAAGTCATTTTTTTCTGTTTTGCAACAATATGGAGAAGCGAGATAGGTGATGCGACAATCACCAATAGATCTAATATTAAATTAATGAATGAGGTGTATGAAAAACTTGATAAAAAATGTAAGGAAAAATTGGAGAGTAGTTGTTTTGGAACTTTACTTAAGTTGAGAAGAATTAAATTGGCATCACAATTGTGCACAATTTAATATTGAGATTGGCAAAGAACAACATTGAGAAAGAAGCTTGGTTCGTTATTGGAAATAATTGGCAAGATTTGGCTTGCAAGAGTTTGTACTCGTGACTGGCTTAAAGGCGGGTGAATTTGAAGACGTGAAGACATATGGAGTAGATTCACCACTAGTCAAAAATTATTTTAAGAATAGTCGGGGAAAGATAACGAGTTTAACATCAAACTATAAATGAACCGCCCCTTGCAATTCAAGCAATCTGTCAATCTTGCGATCCATGCAATCAAGTCTGGTGGACATGGCCTTTAATAATCTTACTACGTCCGCAAGGTTCATTTCCTTACTTTCTGGAGCTGGTAGATAACCACGAGGTGATTGTTGGTGAATAAAACGTGGGGCCATTACATCTTCCCCAAACTCCTCTTTTTCTATATGAGGAATAACAATATCTTCTTCCACAAATGGGATTGACTCTTGCCGGTAGACCTCGTGCAACTCATCCTCATTGGGAACTAATGTAGATTTAACTTCCACCTATATAGATAAAACTATCAAATAGTTAGTTACTAACAACAAAAATTACACTTTATAAATTATTAACTGATTATAATTTTATGTTTTATGTTCCATACTTAAGTTTTATTTTGTATAGATTTAATTTCTGTTTTATGTTCTATACTTAAGTTTTATTTTCTATTGTTTAACTTTTTCACTATTAGAATTTAGCTTACAATTTATTTTATTTTAATTTCAGTTTTCTAAATGTTTTATAATTTCAATTTTATTTTATGTTTCAATATATTTATTTCTTTAATGATATATATATAATATATATATATTACATATATGTTAGTTCTACTAAACTATATTTAACATGAATTAAAAAATCGAAAATAAAAATTAGAGTAAAATATTTGTTACCTCTCTAGATTCCAGAACCAAATCAATATGAGCAGACATCAACCTTTTCTGCATTTCCCAAGTGACAATTCTTGGTATTCCATTCCCATGTTTCGTAGCAAATTTATTTCCTAGAATTGGGATTGCTTCAAAAGCCCATACCTGTAGTAAATAAGTAATAAATCCATATTAAATTGCAGCAAAATAATTTTATTAAAGACAAGTTAGTTGTTCAATCTTACCATTAAAGCAAGAGGAAATCCATGCAATGTATATCTACATTGTTGTGCATTCAATACATCGGTCAAGTTAAGTTTGAGTACTCTGATGGTGTACTCAAATGACAAATTTGCCCAAGGATACTTGTTGAACCTCTCTACATCATCGACCAAATCAAACCACCATAAATCAAGAAATGTGTTCTCCTCCGCAGCCAAAATCACATACGACAAAATAACTAGAAGTCCTAGCTTGTACTTGTCAGTTGGTCTCTTTTTGCAACGCTCAAAGGCATTATACACATCTAGCCTCGTTATCTTTCCCCGACTATTCTTAAAATAATTTTTGACTAGTGGTGAATCTACTTCATATGTCTTCACGTCTTCAAATTTACCCGCCTTTAAGCCAGTCACGAGTACAAACTCTTGCAAGCCAAATCTTGCCAATTTATTTCTAATAACGAACCAAGCTTCTTTCTCAGTGTTGTTCTTTGCCAATCTCAATATTAAATTCTGCACAATTTTTGATGCCAATTTAATTCTTCTCAACTTAAGTAACGATCCAAAACAACTACTCTCCAACTTTTCCTTACATTTTTTATCAAGTTTTTTATACACCTCATTCATTAATTTAATATTAGATCTATTGGTGATTGTCGCATCACCTATTTCTTTTGTATCGATCACATATCGCTTCTCCATATTGCTCCAACACAGAAAAAAATGACTTACAACATATAACATAAGGGGGAGAAAGAGGAGGAAAAACATCTACCGGAGAAAGAATGTGGAGAAGGGATTGAGAGAGGAACAGAAGAAGAAGTTGGAGTTGAGGGGATGAGAACGAGCGAAAAAGAGGAGGAAAAATTAGAAGGAGTAGAGGTTGAAGTTAAGTTAGGAAATGAGGGACAAAGATCAAATGAAAAGTTAGAAGAAAAATTAGAGGTTCGAGTTGAGTCAGGTGGAGGAGAGAATTCTGGTTTTCGGACGCTGACGAAACATGAGGAGGGGGAGGCGGAGGAGGATATACAGTCGAGTACAGGTATGTAAAAATATAAGCGAATTGATATTGAATTGATATGCAGTCGAGTATACGTGTGTAATTATATCAAAACATACAGGTAACATCTTAGTGGAGGTGGGCTCCGACTCTGACACACCGAAAGGACGAGGATATCGCAATAAGCGAAAAACAAGATATTTCTATTCTCCCTTCACGGACCCTTTAAATAGGAGAAAATTAGAAGTTATTGATCAATATAATCCTTTCCGTGAGGTTGATCCTTGGAAGATGGAATCCCTAGATAAATGGCTTGAAACTGTATCTGCTTGGTAATTTGCAGCCTCTTATATTTTTTGAGCACTTTATTAATGCTTGAATAAACTTTCATGAATATTATCACTTAATGAGTTGAGCACGTTGTAATTATTATTTTATGTCTGCAGTGACATAATACCTTTGCACAGTTCGGAAGTTAAGGCAAATTGTTTGTTAGACCTGTTGCATGTGGATGGTTGGCTTACTGGGAGCGTAAGTATTAATTTTCATCTTGTATTGAATACTGAAAGTAATTTCTCTATATATATTCAGAAGAATTTTCATTGTTCAAAAAACTACTTTATGTATACAGATTATGAACGAGGCCCTATACCAAATACGAGAGAGATCTTCAAAGTATCTAAATGTCTTCCAACAAAATTGTTGTATATTGGATACATACTTCTATCAATACATTTTGGAAGCAAGTGGATCATGGCAACGGAAGAAAGATTTCAAGTGCAGTAAGAGTCTTCTGAATTATGTGGCAGGGGATACTCCAGAGTTAGCCAAACCATGGAAAGATTGTAAGTATGTATATCTCCCGTGTAACACTAACAATCATTGGTTTGCGTTGAAGATTGATTTGGAGGAGAGGACAATTTTTATGTTCGATAGTCTAAAGAATCATATGCGTTGGGCAGTACTGGAGAGCTATATTTTGCCATTGCAAGAGGTTATTCCTATGTTAATAAAATTTCATGTCACGTCCGATGAGAATTATAGCACGGAGAAATTCAAGTTCGTAATGGTTGATAATATTCCACAACAAAACAATGGGTAAGATTACATGAAATTAGTGTAACATTTAAATTCTGAAACTTCGTATCTGACAACTTATTCAGCATATGTGTAGATCTGATTGTGGACTATTTACGTTGAAGTACATCGAATTTCTTCAAGGAAATGTGGATGTGTGCAAAATAAGTTCGGAACACATACCAATGTGGCGGAAGAAATTAGCTGCGGAGTTATTGGCTTGGAACTTTGAACGTGCTGTATATCATTTTAGTAGGAAACTTACGAGTCCAATATCGTTTCAGTATACTTATTAGTTAAAACAAGATATATATCATGCCTTTGTATGGAGCACGAGTTATAATTCGTTATGACTCAAAATTGATGATTTCGTTGTTTCTTGCCATCCATCATGAGTCCTACATGTGTATACAAGTAAAAATTATAATACTACGTGCTTCAAAAGAACTTCAAAATGATGATCAAATCAATCAAGTTTCCAAGTTCAAGTTTCACTATATAACTTCTACAATGAAGAGGTGATCCATCATGCCTATGTGTTTGATCTATCATTTTGAAATTCTTTCGAATCACGTTGTATTATAATTTTTACTTGTATACACATGTAGAACTCATGATGGATGTCAAGAAACAACGAAATTATCAATTTTGATTCATAACGAATTACAACTCGTGCTCCATACAAAGGCACGATATATATCTTGTTTTAACTAATAAGTATACTGAAACGATATTGGACTCGTAAGTTTCCTACTAAAACGATATACATCATGTTATGAGCTTTGGTCATTATTTTTAGGAACGATATGCAAGTAGTTTCTTGAGCAAAGAAACGATTTACAACACGTGATAGTGTATATTTAAAAAGAAACGTGTTCTAGATCGTAATTTTTCCTTAAACACGATTTGGATATCGTTATGGTTTTATTTAACCCGAAAGAAGATCGAACATGAAGTCGTTATTTGGTTGAAGAAACGGTTTGAAAATCGTTATTGTTTTAATTTCAACTCCAACGTTATTAGGTTCGTTATCTAGTCACTATAACGATTTTTAAATTGTTAACGACTTACAAATCACTATAACGACTTATATATCAATATGAAGATGTTTTACCATGTTACAATTTTCGAACTTAAATAATATAATGGCATTACTATAATATAATGTAACAATATAGATATCGTTATTTGACTGCCGTAACGATATTAAAATCGCGCCCAGTTTCACTAAGTTGTTAATAATTTTTTACAGAGCGATCTTAATATCGTTATTCATACAAAGAAATTACTTGAACTCGTTACGGACAGTTTAAAGGTACATGTCCAGTGAGGTATCTCGTTATGTATGCAGAAAAACGATCTAGACGTCGTTAGTTCATTTTGTACTAGAACGATCTTAAAATCGTTATTCATATAAAGAAACGACTTAGAACTCGTTATTGGCAGTTCAAGTATAGTCAGGTACGGGAACGACCTGAATATCGTTTTCTTTGCAAAAGAACGATATATAACTTGTTTTGAGCAGAGAATGTAGCAAGATACAAGAACAATCTGAATATCATTTTTAATATAAAATAACGATATAGAACTCACTTTGGACTGATATGCATTATACGAAATAACAGTTTAACATCAAACTATAAAATCCCACTACATAATATAAACTACTCGTCCATATTCTAATACAAATATAAAAAGAAATTGTCACTTCGGGAATTACTACTCATATGTGGCACTTATGCTTGTACAAGTAGACCTGTCATGACCCGTCTTCTTGCACTTACTACACTTTGGAGGGTTTCTTGTTTCTCCCGCCGATCTTTTCCTCTTTTTTGGTGGTCTGCCACTTTGTTTCCTCCTTAATGGCGGGAGGACATTTTTAGCCCTCACATGCTCCGGAATTTTCCATTCAACTTCATTTGGTAATGGGAACACAAAATCCGAATATGCTCGCTTCCAACATTCTGTACTATAGAAAGGACTGCAAATAGTGTAGCCATCACCTCCGTTTAACTTTACCGCAGCAATTGCATGCACACATGGGAACTTGTCTAAATCAAACTTCCTACATTTACATCTCAATATCTCCAAGTCCACAATGTGTCGTTCTACATTATTACCAACATCATAAATGTTCGGAGAAACATGCCTTACATCAAAATCATTCGAGCCATTATAATTCATGTACATCTTCTTTTCTAATGATGGAGTAAGAATAGTCGTGCATTTTTTTGCTTCAACATGTCTTTTAAAACCATCGTTCTTGTGTCTCTCAGATGTAGTCTATCAAACCCAAGATAGGAAATTCACGAGCACTCTTCAACAAACCATTTAGTGTCTCAACATTGTTTAATGTCATGATATTATATCGTGTGCCATCAAAGTGCGCCCGTGACCAATAACAAAACTCTTCTTCCAATAAGTATGTATCGATTCCCTCCTTCTTACTTGACAGTGCCGCAAAGTAGTTTTCGAACTCAGAAACTGTATAAGCTTCCGCTGTTTTTGTAAATAAATGATGGGATGGAAATGGTTTCTTTCAATTTGCTTAATTCTTTGGTGAACAGGTGTTTCTTGAGGAAAGATCTTAGAGGCTCATGGAGATGGAAGGGATCGTCGAGTGATCAATATCGCACGAGGGATTCCTATTCACTTTTGGCCAGCCAACGAGACATCATCCCAGTCGTCTCCGAAAAGGAGATATGCTTTAAAATCATTTGGAGAAGCCTCGCACCGCTGAAGGTAACAGCTCATGTTTGGAGGGTGTCGTAGGATAGAATGCCTACAGAAGTTAATCTACTCAGAAGGAACATTCTTACAACGACTGAGGAAGCAAAGTGTGTCGTGTGTGGAGATACCCGAGACTGGAAGACACATTTTCTTTGAATGTCTTGCTTCATACAAGGTATGGATGAAATGTTATAAATGGCTAGGGATTGTTACTTAGCTCTCATTGCTTCACGAATTTTTTGGCTCATTGTCGAAGTAAGCATGGGAAGAAAGTGGCAGTAACAATTTGGTCTTGTGTGCTTTGGCGAATCTTATATACTAAAAGCTTAAGTTGTCTTATAAATGCAAAGTGATGTCAATAAATGCTTCATGAATTGATTTTGCTATATAGAGATTTCACATGTGATTTCTACATAAATGCATATTCATTCCAGGCAACTCAAGAAGCTCGCGTATTGATTGCAGGCATATTCATTCCAGGTAGCTCAAGGAGGTCGCATATTGATTTCAAATAATTGTGCAATTATGGTACATAAACATGGCCAAAAAGAATATGAAAGATCTCCATTAATACTATTTTATTCATCAGTTACAACACCAACCCAGAAAGTAAGTGACCTCTATAAATTTCATGTGGATTTCTGGAGATTCATACACCTCAAATTTGCTCATACATAACTGCATAGGTTAATCTGAATTCGTAATGGCAAACAGGACCAGCCAGGCAAATCAAACCAACATCATACCTTTACAGAATGCGACACAGGCGAACAACCAGCTTTTCCTTGATGCATTGGAGATGGGTGTCTCGGGAACCATAGTTGTCATGATCTGTAGGAGATGGGATGTGAATGCTAGAACCGGCCGTTATATAAGTACGGATTTCATTGTCTCTGATGGGAAGGTAAGTTAGGTGTTGGTGACTCTGCAAGTTGAGCAAATACTTACAATTACAAATACAGCTTTTATATAAAAGAAAAAACCATAAACATGCTTAGTGGTCATGTACTTTATTCACTAAAATTTTTATTTTCTGTTCCTTCAGGGTAATATCATGCATTGTACTTCAAAGGCTAGCGTTTCCCATAATTTTGTGGACAAGTTAAAAGATGGCATGATTTATTCAATCAAAGACTTTACTGTCATTGCAAATAAGGATGAGTACCGGGTTTTGAAGGACTCTGCGTGGATGATTGAATTTGATGGCTCAACTACTGTGAGGAAAGCTGCATTCAAGCCGGATGGTTTTGTCAGACATCCTTTTGAATTGGTAGCTTTTGAGAACCTTCAACCCACTGACAATAAATTCCTCATTGGTAAGTGTAATATCCGGGATTTCTATTACTATTGTTTAATGTTATTTGATCCGAGTTATGTTGTACAGTGTGGAATCTGTACAGTATGGGTAAAATAATTGAAGGACCGAGACATCTGTATTGGTATAATTGTCGTACTTGGTCGACAATTGGATGTAAGAAGTATATGTATTCAGTATGCCATATGTTCGTATTTTGTATGTTGAGACGTTGGACAAGAATAGCTGAAAATGGCTAAGTGTAATATTATTAGCGCACGCTAATAATCATGAGTAGCGCACGCTATCGTGCAGGTTTAGCGCACGCTACGGATATAAGATAACGCACGCTAATGCAGTCAGATCGGAAGGAATCTGCGTGTGGACCAGGCCACTTTCGGCGCACGTTCTGATAAGTCAACGGATGTTGTAATGTAGTGTTAGCGCACGCTAATGCATGTTGATTAGCGCACGCTAACTGTATATTGGACAAAAAGGAATATTATCCTCGTCAGCACTTTCGGCGTGTGGACCAGTCTTCGGAACATACAGACAAACAAGTCAACTGATATTAGCGCAAGCTAAATTCAAGGACTTGCGTACGCTAAGACAGTGTAAGTTACGTACGCTAATGCATGGGTATTACGTACGTAAGCTCTTGTACGAAGCCAGACTGTAACCTCTGGACTGCGATAGCGCACGCTAACAAAGTTAGTTAGCGCACGCTAAGGCCATAGCGCACGCTAAACATAAGGTTTAGCGCACGCTAGTAATATACTTTATAAAAATGGGACAGACGGGTATTATGAAGCATTTCGTCCATTCTTTCACCTTCAGTCGATAGAGAGAGCTTTGGGAGGTTCTTGAGGTTCCCAAACATGGTGAGGTGATGATCTTTAACAAGATTAAGATGGAAATCATGGATTAAAGCTTTGTTCTTGAAATCATTGGTGATTCTTGGAAATGGATTTAACCTTGGAAATAAATCCATTCCTTCATAAAGGTAATCACTCTTCATCTTTAGACTTCATTTTGGATTGAATGTTGATGTTCTTGAGTTGATGATTATTACATAAACAAGTAACAAGCATGATTATGAGATGGATTACTGGATTATGATGATATTAATATGATTCGTGTGGCTTGAATTATGTAGCTCGTTTTCTTGAGAGAAGTTGGTGAATCCTTCTCCTCAGTTTCGGATGTTGATGTTATTGTCGATGATTACTCCCTGTAATGATAGATTATGGAAGTGTTGTTACGTTCTTAATGTTTCATGATGTTGATATTGAAGAAGATGATATATGGATATAGAACTTGGATTATAAGTTGAATGATTGTTTGTATGTTAAAGGATATCGGACTTCGCTGTTTTGATAGCTTTGAACATGGTTCAGAATCACTTAGTGTTCTTGATAATCGCCATAAGTTGATCGGTATCTGAAAAACATGCATATGTACAACATTAGCGCACGCTACGTTTACTACCTAGCGCGCGCTAACGGGAGCAACTTAGCGCACGCTACGTTAGGTGATTAACGTGCGCTAAGAAGGCGGAAAGTGCAGTATTTTCGTGTTGTGGTTGTAAATTCGTGCTGGTTTGAGTAGGATGTAACACCCTCAATATATTCGAGGTATATTACAGCGCCGTGAATCCCTATATGGGACCCACCAGGCTGAACAGCATCATACACAACGACTCACAGAAACGATAAAATAACACCACGTCATAAAGACGCAAAACAGAACAATCCACCCGGTTCAACCGGTCAATATAACGTCATCATCCAACACAACATAATAAGCAACAATACAATTCAAACGAACAAGAACCCCTTAAGTACTCGAGTACAACTATTAGTTCAAAATCACAAAAGACAAAAGGTAAGAGACATTAAAACGTCACTCGTGCACAATCATCACGCACGGCCATCATCCGTGTACTGGTCCAGCGCCCGCTCGTCTCGATGAACCTGACCTGAAATTCATAAAACGAATTTCCCCAAAACGGGTCCCCAGAGGGGTTAGCAATTACGCTAGTACAAGTAACCAAATGAACAATTTACATCTTACACATATAGTAATGCATGCCATCAAGAAATCTTAGTTTCCAAAACACTCATTTCCGGAAATGCCAATGATCAAATCACATTTGTAAAAATACACCACAATTAACCGTGGATCCACCCCTCCGTGGACCCCTACCGAGACCCCGTCGGATATAACCCGTAGTGGTTAAAAGCAAGCTCGCGGATCCACCCCTTCGTGAACCCCTACCGAGACCCCGTCGAGTCTAACCCGTAGTGAGCATACACACACACACAATTTCTCATACAAAACTACTATGTCAAGATTGTAAGTTCATAAGGATACTTGCCTCGATTAAATAGACGATGACACGAACGAAACGGAGAATCAAGCGCGACCGCGAGGAACCGACGAAAATGAACCTAACGATTTGAATAGCACAATCACAACCACTTCTAAACGATTATGGAAATGGAATACACCCGGAAACCCGCCTACGATTCATGTATATTCGTATATAAACAACAACGAGGGCGGACCACAACCAAACCCTCTCGATTCCGTAAAAATCACGAAATATACCATGAATCCGTAGGAAAACTAAGAATACCAACAAGATTAATCATATTCATCTTGAATCCATCAACAAAACGAAACGGATCGGAAGAAAATCCCAAAACCCCCAAATTACCCAAAAGTAGGGTTCTAAGAGATTTACCGTGGATTAGGACGAATGATTCGTGTTGATATTGATATAATACTCCAAGAACTCAAGAAGGATGATGGATGAGATGATTAGAGGAAGAAATCGCCAAGAAAACGCCTCGGAATCGCCTTCGCCATGAGAGAGGAAGAAAAGAGGAATTATGATTATCTCGGCCAACTCCCCGGTTTATATAGTTGGGAGTGTTAGCGCACGCTAAAACCTCAAGGTTAGCGTGCGCTAACGGATAGATTACAAATCCTCTGTTAGCGTCCCGATCCAGTCGGAGTTTTGCCGTTAGCGTGCGCTACCATGCATGTGTAGCGTGCGCTAATAACCTATCGGTAGCGCGCTTATCGACCAATAGCGTGCGCTACCCGAACATCACCGAGTCCAAGAGCCAACCGCCCAAACCTCACTCGACCCGTTAGCGTGCGCTACCCTACCAGTAGCGTGCGCTAACTAGAATCGATTGAATTCGGTAGTAAATCGCCCGATCGACAAATACACTAGCGCTGCCATCTTGAACAACTTAACGTGCGCTAGTTTCCGACATTAGCGTGCGCTAGACAAGATAGCGTGCGCTAATCCGGAGATAGTCCGCAGGCACGGGAGTTAAACCGCCACTCCTGTGGCTAAATCGTTAGCGTGCGCTATTTAATTAAACGTAGCGTGCGCTACTAATGGATTTCTAGCGTGCGCTATACGTAAAATTTAGCGTGCGCTAGATACGTAATATAAACGACCCAAAATACCGGAATATGAACGAAACATCAAACGGAACACCTTAAAACGCATCATAGCATAGAATGAATCCACGGCAACCCGAAACGGGCGGTTCCGCATAACAATTACGAGAATCGGATCAAAAGATAACGGAAAAGTTACCTGAAGGATACACGAGGGTCACTAAAATCGAGAATTACACCGGAAATACAATTACAAGGGAAAGAAAATGCGGATATTACATTCTACCCCTCTAAAAATAAGTTTCGTCCGAAACTTAAGAAACAAACAACTCGGGTACCTAGCACGCATGCTATCCTCGGTTTCCCAAGTCGCCTCCTCGACACCGTGTCTCGACCACCGCACCTTGACCAAAGGTATGGTCTTATGCCTCAATCGTTTCTCACGATGCTCCAAAATCCTCAAAGGGCGCTCTTGAAAGTAACATCTTCGGCGACATCAATCTCTCCATAATCGATGATGTGACTAGGATCGGGACATATTTCCTCAATGGGAAACATGGAAAACACTATGAACATGACTCAAGGCCGGAGGTAACGCCAAACGGTATGCCAACCCACCTACTCGCTCGAGGATCTCAAAGGGACCGATAAATCTCGGACTCAACTTCCCTTTCGGCCAACCGAAAAACTCCCTTCGTCGGCGACACCTTTAGCAAAACGTGATCTCCCACCTTGAATTCCAAAGGTCGACGACGGACGTCGGCATACGACTGGCCGACTCGGCGATCAACATCCGTTCCCGAATTAATTCTATCTTCCGCCTCGTCTCTAAAACGACATCCGGCTCGGTCCCGACCAAATCGGACGCCTCATTCCAACAAATAGGTGATCGACATCGCCGCCATAAAGTGCCTCGTGCGGTGCCATCCGAATCGACGCGTGCCAACTATTGTTATACGTGAATTCGATCAACGGCAAATGTTCCTCCTACCACTACTCCAATCGAGAGCAGCACGCAACAAGTCCTCGAACGTCGGATAGTGCGTCCGATCGTCCCATCCGATCGGGATGAAAAGAGGTACTCAAATGCAACCGGGTACCCAACGCCTTATGCACCGCCCGCGAAGTGCGATACAAAGCGGCCGTCACGATCCGAAACAATAGACTTGAGTACCGTGAAGTCTCACGATCCGCGCAATAAACACACGAGCTAACTTCTCCGGCCCCAAGTGTCCTTGATGCCCGTAAAATGTGCCGACTTGGTCGCGATCAACAATCACCCATACCATATTCATGCCCGACCTCGATCTCGGCAAACTCGTAACGAAATCCATCGATATATCTTCCCATTTCCATTCCGAACGGAAGTGACCGCAATAACTCACCGGTCTCGATGCTCGATTTTGACTCACGACAAGTCAAACATCTCGCTACAAACCGTGCGACCTCATCCTTCATATCATTCCACGAGAATTTCTTCTCGTGTCCTTGTACATCTTACTCGAACCAGATGAACGGAATAAGGCGTAGCATGGGCCTCCGTAAAATACTCGCCTCAACTCGAGTCGTTCGGCACACAAAGCCGACTGAATCTCAAAATACCATCCTCGTGAATCACAAACCCGTGAGACTTTCCCTTAAGAACGTTCTCTCGGATTTGAGTAATCATCGGATCCTCCGATTGCTTGACTTAATTTCGTCGATCAAGGATGACGAAATCTCTAAAGCACAAAGTTGCCCGACAGCCTCCGAACGAGACCTCAACATCTAACTCGATCAAGGCCCTCCGAAGCTCGATTGAGATGTAAGGATCTCAAGCGTTCGCAACGCAATCGGTTTCCGACTCAAGGCGTCGGCCACGACGTTCGCCTTGCCGGATGATAAAGGATTTCGAGGTCATAATCCTTAATCAACTCTAACCACCTCCTCGCCTCATATTCAACTCCCCGAGTAAATATGTATTTCGACTTTTATGGTCGGTAAAAATCGACATGTGGAGCCGAAAAGGTAGTGACGCCAAATCTTGAGCGCAAAACGACCGCCGCTAACTCCAAATCATGAGTAGGTAGTTCGGCTCATACGGCCTCAATCTGTCTCGACGCATAGGCAATGGTCTTGCCGTGCCGCATTAATACACACCCAAGACCACGACCCAAGCATCGCTTATAAACGGCAAAACCCTCGTTGCCACATGGCAACGCCAAAATGGCGCCGAAGTCAAACGCTTCTTGCCTCAAAACTCAATCGCCTCGTCATTCCGCATTTAACTTCTCGGATTTCTGGAGCAACTGCGTAAGTGGCCGAGCTAGTTTCGAGAAACCCTCGACGAACCTACGATAGTAGCCAGCTAAACCCAAGAAACTACGGAGCTCCTTCACATTCTTGGGTGGTGTCCAATCCAATACGGCCTCAATCTTCTGCGGATCCACACGAACCCCCTCGACTGAAATCACGTGACCTAAAAACATCACTTCCTTCAGCCAGAACTCACATTTCGAGAACTTTGCATAGAGTTGCTCGGCCCTCAAAATGTCTAACACTATCCGCAAATGATGGGCATGCTCTTCCTCGTTCCTCGAATAAATAAGAATATCGTCAATGAAGACGACGACACACTTATCCAAATACTCGATAAAGACTTTGTTCATCAGCTGCATGAACACCGCCGGCGCATTAGTTAACCCGAAGGGCATAACTACAAACTCATAATGTCCGTATCTCGTCCGAAAAGCTGTCTTCGGCACATCGGACTCTCTCACCCGGAGCTGATAGTACCCCGATTTCAAATCAATTTTCGAGAATACATGGCTCCAGCAATCGATCGAACAAGTCACCACTTCTCGGCACACGATACTGGTTCTTGATGGTCAAGTTGTTTAGTTCGTGATAGTCGATACACATACTTAGTGAACGATCCTTCTTCCGCACAAACAGACGGTGCGCCCCAAGGCGAGGCGCTCGGTCGAACATACCCGACTCAAGAAGCTCACTCAACCGCTTCTTCAACTCGCCATCTCTGAAGGTGCCATGCGGTAGGCGCTGAAATAGAGCCGCACCCGGCTCTAACTCTATAGTGAACTCGACCTCACGATCCGGTGGCAATCCGGTAACTCGTTAGGAAAAACATCGAAACTCATTAACGATTGGAATCGACGAAAGCTCGACTCCACCACTCTCCGCCTTCAAGGCGTAGCACCAATAGCCGGTACACCCCTTTCGCAGAGTCTCATCGCCTTCAAGGCGTTAATAGCAACTGGTTCCCCCTCTTTCGCCGGCAAAAGAGTGCTCGGTGCCATCCTCGGCTAACATGGTGATGATTCTCGTGCGGTAGTTCATGATCGCACCATGCCGCTCGAGCCAATCATCACCAAGAATCAAATCCTCACCCTCGATATTCACAACAATAAGATTAGAGGGCCAAGTCCTCTCACAAATAACTACAGCAATGCCTCGAACCTCCCGATCGCCAACGATCCTATCACCGCTAGGAAGCTTAACGATGAAGGGTTCACAAGGCATTAAACAATGAGACTCAAACGGCGTACACAATCCAAAGATATGAACGAATGCGTAGCACCTAATCGAAAAGCACACCGACAGGATGAGAAAGAATATAAACGGTACTGCCGCCACGTGAGCCATTTGGATCATCGGCTTTCCGCATCTCATAGACACGCGGGTGGGCCGAGCCGACACCGGAAGCTCCCCCTTAGAGGGCTGACCCGACCTCTCCCCGACTAGCACTCGGCGGAGATTGAGGAGCAAACGATCCCCGATTCACACTTGGTTCCCTAGGCGTTGGGATGGAAGTCCGGCACCCAAAATTCTCTCCCTCTCGGCACAGAAGCCGCCTTGTGGCCGGTTGGCCACACTGATTACATATCAACAAAGGACTCGGGCAATTACGGCCGATGTGGCTGGCCGCCACGCTTAAAACACTTCACCTCTCGAGAAGGGGCACCGCACTCGCTGGGAAACCCAATAGATCGAGTGGACCACCACCTGGAAAAGTTAGCAGATCAAATTTCTGCCGACCCCCACCTTTGTGGCCCGAAAATTCCCATGACTTCGCTTACTCGCGGGCCGCCTCACTCGCCGTCACTGCATATATCGTAAGCAAGGGCCCTACTCGATAATCCTTCAATGTAGTGCATACGAGCCCGACATATAGTCCCGAATCGACGACTTCATCCGTCGGAGAAATGGAAAATTTTGTCGCTCTCCTCGACAACTTGGGTCTTCACATAACCCAACTCTTTATTAAAATCAGCAATAGCTTGAGCTACGGGGATATCCGCGGTTGAGCATCATAAAAGCATGTACCCGAGCTGTCGATCGCCACGGCAATATTCAGTCTCCATCAACTCTGAAACTCGGCCACGCAAAGCATGGTCTTTGGGCCCAACGGCCTCCCACCGGTCCGTAGCGTCCCGGTGAGAAAGTACTGAGCAATAGGAACTCTACGGTCTTCGGGACGATTAGTGGCAACGAAGACCTTAGACATCTCCTTGATCCACCCTTCCTACCAATCGGGTCCAAGCTCCCGAACGAGGAGGATGCATCTTGATGACATCTTGGAGCCAACGGTCCGCTCCGCCCCGATTAGCATGGGCTTGATCCGGGTTCTGAACCGCCTGAGCTATTGCCGCCATTTGGTTCACCATTTGTTGCATAACGGCCGCAATACCAAGATCGGCACGCTCATGCGAAGAAGCATGGCTATGACGGTCGCCGGTACTGGCCTCGAAGATCGTGACGTGGCCGCCACGGCCGCCCACGTCCCTGGGCGTCCACGACCACGACCGCGACCACGACCTCTTCCAGCATCCATACTGGAGTTAAATAAGTAGCAAAAGCCATACGAGGATCAGTATAAGAAAAGAACAATCACAAGTCGAGAATCAAGGGTACGATACAAGGAATTAATGAACAGGGGAAGGAAAACTTACGGACACCGGTAGTACCTAATCATGGCGCGTGACGATGATGTGCAAAACAAAACACCACAAGACCCAATAAACCAACAAGCCTAGGTATCCATAAACCTAGAGCTCGATACCATTTTCTGTAACACCTCAATATATTCGAGGTATATTACATAGCGCCGTGAATCCCTATATGGGACCCACCAGCCGAACAAAGATCATACACAACGACTCACGTAAACGATAAAATAACACCACGTCATAAAGACGCAAAAGCAGAACAATCCACCCGCTCAACCGGCCAATATAACGTCATCATCCAACACAACATAATAAGCAACAATACAATTCAAACGAACAAGAACCCTTAAGTACTCGAGTACAACTATTAGTTCAAAATCACAAAAGACAAAAGGTAAGAGACATTAAAACGTCACTCGTGCACAATCATCACGCACGGCCATCATCCGTAATCGTCCAAATACCATTGTCTCGATGAACTCCGACCAAATTCATAAAACGAATTTCCCCAAAACGGGTCCCCAGAGGGGTTAGCAATTACGCTAGTACAAGTAACCAAATGAACAATTTACATCTTACACATATAGTAATGCATGCCATCAAGAAATCTTAGTTTCCAAAACACTCATTTCCGGAAATGCCAATGATCAAATCACATTTGTAAAAATACACCACAATTAACCGTGGATCCACCCCTCCGTGGACCCCTACCGAGACCCCGTCGGATATAACCCGTAGTGGTTAAAAGCAAGCTCGCGGATCCACCCCTTCGTGAACCCCTACCGAGACCCCGTCGAGTCTAACCCGTAGTGAGCATACACACACACACAATTTCTCATACAAAACTACTATGTCAAGATTGTAAGTTCATAAGGATACTTGCCTCGATTAAATAGACGATGACACGAACGAAACGGAGAATCAAGCGCGACCGCGAGGAACCGACGAAAATGAACCTAACGATTTGAATAGCACAATCACAACCACTTCTAAACGATTATGGAAATGGAATACACCCGGAAACCCGCCTACGATTCATGTATATTCGTATATAAACAACAACGAGGGCGGACCACAACCAAACCCTCTCGATTCCGTAAAAATCACGAAATATACCATGAATCCGTAGGAAAACTAAGAATACCAACAAGATTAATCATATTCATCTTGAATCCATCAACAAAACGAAACGGATCGGAAGAAAATCCCAAAACCCCCAAATTACCCAAAAGTAGGGTTCTAAGAGATTTACCGTGGATTAGGACGAATGATTCGTGTTGATGTTGATATAATACTCCAAGAACTCAAGAAGGATGATGGATGAGATGATTGGAGGAAGAAATCGCCAAGAAAACGCCTCGGAATCGCCTTCGCCGCGAAGAGAGGAAGAAAAGAGGAATTATGATTATCTGGCCAACTCCCCGGTTTATATAGCCGGGGAGTGTTAGCGCACGCTAAAACCTCAAGGTTAGCGTGCGCTAACGGATAGATTACAAATCCTCCCGTTAGCGTCCCACCCGTAAGTCGCTTTTGGCCGTTAGCGTGCGCTACCATGCATGTGTAGCGTGCGCTAATAACCCATCCAGAGCGCGCGCTATCGACCAATAGCGTGCGCTACCCGAACATCACCGAGTCCAGAGCCAACCGCCCAAACCTCACTCGACCGTTAGCGGCGCTACCCTACCAAACAGAGCGTGCGCTAACTAGAATCGATTGAATTCGGTAGTAAACCGCCCAAGATCGACAAATACACTAGCGCGCCATCCGAACAACTTAACGTGCGCTAGTTTCGACATTAGCGTGCGCTAGACAAGATAGCGTGCGCTAATCCGATAGTCCAGAGGCCTGGGAGTTAAACTGCCACTCCCAGGGCTAAATCGTTAGCGTGCGCTACGAATTAAACGTAGCGTGCGCTACTAATGGATTTCTAGCGTGCGCTATACAGAAAATTTAGCGTGCGCTAGATACAGAATATAAACGACCCAAAATACCGGAATATGAACGAAACATCAAACGGAACACCTTAAAACGCATCATAGCATAGAATGAATCCACGGCAACCCCGAAACGGCGGTTCCGCACAACAATTACGAGAATCGGATCAAAAGATAACGGAAAAGTTACACTGAAGGATACACGAGGGTCACTAAAATCGAGAATTACACCGGAAATACAATTACAAGGGAAAGAAAAATGCGGATATTACATAGGATTGATCCGACTAGTGTTTAATCGAGATATTGTCAAGCCGTTGGGTTTGTGGAATGGTTTTATCGATTGTTGATTGTTGTCGAACTTGTTGTTTATCGATTATTATGTAATATCCGGGATTTCTATTACTATTGTTTAATGTTATTTTATCCGAGTTATGTTGTACAGCGTGGAATCTGTACAGTATGGGTAAAATAATTGAAGGACCGAGACATCTGTATTGGTATAATTGTCGTACTTGGTCGACAGTTGGATGTAAGAAGTATATGTATTCAGTATGTCGTATGTTCGTATTCTATATGTTGAGACGTTGGACAAGAATAGCTGAAAATGGCTAAGTGTAACATTATTAGCGCACGCTAATAATCATGAGTAGCGCACGCTATCGTGCAGGTTTAGCGCACGCTACGGATATAAGATAACGCACGCTAATGCAGTCAGGTCGGAAGGAATCTGCGTGTGGACCAGGCCACTTTCGGCGCACGTTCTGATAAGTCAACGGATGTTGTAATGTAGTGTTAGCGCACGCTAATGCATGTTGATTAGCGCACGCTAACTGTATATTGGACAAAAAGGAATCTTATCCTCGTCAGCACTTTCGGCGTGTGGACCAGTCTTCGGAACATACAGACAAACAAGTCAACTGATATTAGCGCACGCTAAATGCAAGGACTTGTGTACGCTAAGACAGTGTAAGTTACGTACGCTAATGCATGGGTATTACGTACGTAAGCTCTTGTACGAAGCCAGAATGTAACCTCTGGACTGCGATAGCGCACGCTAACAAAGTCAGTTAGCGCACGCTAAGGCCATAGCGCACGCTAAACATAAGGTTTAGCGCACGCTAGTAATATACTTTATAAAAAAGGGGACAGACGGGTATTATGAGGCATTTCGTCCATTCTTTCACCTTCAGTCGATAGAGAGAGCTTTGGGAGGTTCTTGAGGTTCCCAAACACGGTGAGGTGATGATCTTTAACAAGATTAAGATGGAAATCATGGATTAAAGCTTTGTTCTTGAAATCATTGGTGATTCTTGGAAATGGATTTAACCTTGGAAATCAATCCATTCCTTCATAAAGGTAATCACTCTTCATCTTTAGACTTCGTTTTGGATTGAATGTTGATGTTCTTGAGTTGATGATTATTACATAAACAAGTGACAAGCATGATTATGAGATGGATTACCGGAGTATGATGATATTAATATGATTCGTGTGGCTTGAATTATGTAGCTCGTTTTCTTGAGATAAGTTGGTGAATCCTTCTCCTCAGTTTCGGATGTTGATGTTATTGTCGATGATTACTCCCTGTAATGATAGATTATGGAAGTGTTGTTACGTTCTTAATGTTTCATGATGTTGATATTGAAAAAGATGATATATGGATATAGGACTTGGATTATAAGTTGAATGATTGTTTGTATGTTAAAGGATATCGGACTTCGTTGTTTTGATAGCTTTGAACATGGTTCATAATCACTTAGTGTTCTTGATAATCGCCATAAGTTGATTGGTATCTAAAAAACATGCATCTGTACAGCATTAGCGTACGCTACGTTTACTACCTAGCGCGCGCTAACGGGAGCAACTTAGCGCACGCTACGTTAGGTGATTAACGTGCGCTAAGAAGGCAGAAAGTGCAGTATTTTCGTGTTGTGGTTGTAAATTCGTGCTGGTTTGAGTAGGATTGATCCGACTAGTGTTTAATCGAGATATTGTCAAGCCGTGTGATTTGTGGAATGGTTTTATCGATTGTTGATTGTTGTCGAACTTGTTGTTTATCGGTTATTGTAATAGGTTGAGAATATTGATCGGTAATTACAACCGTGTGTTGCGGTCGAGCTCGAGAATGTTCGTGGATTGCTTTGGTCGGGACCGAGGAACTTGTAGATGAGGGCAATGGATTTGGTAACAGCTTCCTCGTCGTTGTATCGGTATCGAGGCAAGTTATTACTTGCTCAGTTTATAATATTTAATGAATGGTTTCAGTTTCATTCGTTTATAATTCGTATAGCAATGTTTATAATCGTAATCACAGGAGATTTTGGATTATAGGTTGTATTCAAGTTTTGGGAATTAAATCATAAGGTATATGATTTACATTTATTGTTGGTATACTTGGTATCGAGGATACATTGTGGTATAGACGAAGATGCGAATTATTTACCGTCCGTGGTATTTTGTACCGTCGAGTATTGAGGATAATTGTTCGTGATGGTTTGGACATCGAGATTTCTCTCGAAGGACTCGGGACAAGTACTCTAATCATTTTTATCATTTTGTGATACATTCGTGTATCGTTGTTGTCATGCATTTGTACATTGTTGTTGTGCATTGTGTATTGTTGTTTTGTGCAGTTGTGCATTGTTGTCATATGTCCACCATGCGTTGGTCCGATGGGATCAAGATGGGATATCTATAGCTGTGTGCGCTGGATCTTTGGACAGGTAATTCCACCATGCTTTGGTCCGACGGGATCATCATGGGAATCTATAGCTGTGTGCGCTGGATCGTTGGATTACCATGTGTTGTTGTTGTTGTGCATATGTATATTATGGATTTTCCATAAGTATACATTGTCGTTATTGTTGTGATCATATTGACGTTGTCATATGAGTATGCATTTGTAGGTCTTGTGTTACGACCATGTCCGTATGTTGTGTTGATATGATATCGGATTAGACTGACGTGATTGTCATGGTATTTCGTATCTTGAGGTATGTTCCGTATTTCCTTGATACTTGTCTTTGATGGACAATCAATTATCGTATTGGAATTGTCGACGTTACCCGATGGAGCATGAGTACACATCCGAGACCCTGTCCGGACGCATCACTATAAACCACAAATCCTTCCGTCCCTTGTGGTAAAGAAAGGACAGGTGCTAAAATTAACCGGCTCTTGAGTTCCTCAAAACTCTGTTGACATGCTTCGGACCACGTGTATTTCTTATCCTTCCGTAAAAGGTTTGTCATGGGTTGAGCGATTTTAGAACATCCTTCCACAAACCGCCGATAATAACCAGCTAATCCGAGGAAACTTCGGATTTCCTTAACATTCTTCGGAGGTTGCCAATCTCGGATAGCCTCCGTCTTCTGAGGGTCGACATGAACTCAGTCTGATGAAATTACATGCCCGAGAAACGTCACTTCGGACATCTAAAACTCACATTTGGGAAACTTCCCAAAAAGTTGTTCTCGTCTCAACACGTCGAGTACCTGATGATAGTGAAACTCGTGCTCCTCCCGGTCACGAGAATAAATTAAAATGTCATCAATAAAGACAGCCACGAACTGATCCAAAAATTCGATGAAGACCCGATTCATTAACTCCATGAATATCGCAGGTGCATTAGTGCATTAATTAACTCCACGAACTCATAATGGCCATAGCGTGTTTGAAACGCCGCTCTCGCGATATCAGACTCTCGAATGCGCAACTGGTGATATCCAGATCTTAGATCGATATTGGAAAATACTGAAGCTCCCTGAAGTTGATCTAAGAGATCATCAATACGGGGTAGAGGATACTTATTCTTGATCGTCACCCTATTCAACTCCCGATAATTAATACACACACGAAACGAAACATCCTTCTTCTAGACAAACAACACTGGTGCTCCCCACGGGGACGCACTCGGTCGGATATAACCCTTCTTGGTCAAATACTCTAATTGATTCTTCAATTCCTGCATTTCGGTCGGGGCCATCCGGTATGGTGCCTTTAATAATGGGGACGTACCAGGCTCCAACTCTATTGTGAATTCCATATCCCTCGGTGGAGGTAAAACAGGTAGCTCGTCTGGGAGTACATCGTCAAACGATAACAATGATACCAAGAATGGTTGAACACCTCGATTGTCTGAGAGTGGCCAATCGACGACAACGACACGATGAATGGTTGAACACCTCGATTGCCTTAGAACGGCCAATCGATGACAATGATATAAGGAATGATGGAACATCTCGATTGCCATAGAACAGTCAATCGATGATAATGCTATAATGAATGATTGAACAACTCTGGTTGAGTAACGGGGATCACCTCCCTGAACTACACACTCGACTCCAACGACGGAAATGATAGTGACCGTACGCTTACGACATTGAGGATGGTATCATGACGATCCATCCCACTAATACCCAATATTACATCGTCCTTAGGTAAATCCACCACGATTAGGTCCACCAACCACTCGCGGTCATTAAGCTTAATTCGGTCAGTTGTAAACCTCATGATTTTCGAAAATTCTTCTACCGCCAGGTAGACCAATGATATAAGGCCCACAATTAATAGGACTATCCAAGTTAAGTCTATTCAAACATGATTCGGAAATGAATGAATGCGGTGCAGCAGTATCAAAAAGGGTACATACAGGTTGAGCTAAAATTACGAGTATACCTGAGATCGTTCGGGCCTCTGGATCGTCAGTCCTCTTCATCTCGTGAATCCGGGACTTTCCGACCCTCGAACCGGACGCTCCCGTCTGATAAATATGAGCTCCATTTTTATTCGCTTCCGTCGTCTTAAACGACGCTGACAGAGCAGTCTGATTCTGAATCACTGATTGTTTTAGGGCCTGAGATGCTGCCGGAGTCAGCTTGGGGTCCCTTCGGCAAAAACGGGCCTTATGCCCAAAAATCCCACAATTATGGCATGTGATAGATGGTTTCAGACACTTAGTGCTGTAATGACATGGCGCTCCACAGTTGAATAGGTGATGGCTGAACTGGCCGCTCGGGACTGAGATCCCGCACGATTATGCGCCGTAGGAGGTTGCTCAGAAACGTTAGGGCCCGCACGAGGCTTCTTGAAGGTAAACTGACCGCCTTCGGACTGATTACGCTTCATTGATTTCCTGCTGACAGATGAAGGTTGTTGCTCAGCAATTTCCTTAGCAGCAGGCTCACACGGGAGACTTCTCTCGATTAAATCAGCCAGAGTGGCGCAATGATGATTGAGCAATTGCATCTGGGTCATCATGACCTGCATAAAAGTGAGTGGATCAACCCAAACATCTTCCGATCGAGCTGAGTCCTGGGTACGACTTCCTGGCAGTGAGTGATTATTTCCCGGATTTCGGCCCGCACCGCGGCCTCTCCTCGTGCATCCCCTGACAGCTCTCTCCATACTGAAGTAGGAAGGTCGCATGATAATCATAGATCTCGTATGAGTACCGCATTATGATTTACGTCATGAAATGATGAAAATGCGCATACGCGCTCTAACACCGTGATTACATGAATGATTAACTGAGGTGACATGATTATCTGATGATATTCTTGAAATGATTATCTTGAACAAGTTAGTAAGATTAATGATATGATCTTCAAGATCAACAACTGAGTAATGAAATGAATTGAGTGATTAATGAGTTAACATGATCAACATGATTAAAATAAAAATGATGTTTGAGGATTGTTAACTAGTGAATTATGAATGAATGATTATTGCCAGAAATTATACCATGGCGTTAGAAGTCTTACAGTTCTTTCGGTCTGATGGGCTCGGCATTTGCACAGGTCACACGTGACGCAAAAGTCCAATGATACTAATGAGACATGACTCGGAAGGTAGTATTCAAAACCACGCTCCGATACCAACTCTGTAACACCCCAAACTAGGCGGATATTACAGTGCCGTGGACCCCCGACTGGGACCCACCAGGCGAATGAAAATGAATGAAATACACAAGGTAAATGTAGTACCGAACCACATTACATCATTAATTTCTCCGATGAGGAGTTTCATACAACACACCCAAGATAATATAGAATACGTGTATATTTTATATGAAGATAAAACATACGACACTGAATAAAATGAGTATTCAAACGGAAGTCTGCAGCGGAAATAAAATAAAGAAAACACGAGTGAATGAAAAGGATCGGGCCCCTACTAGTATCACTGACTCTCGCCAACGTTCTATTCCCGTGCTTTTGCCTTGCCATGACACGAAAACAAAATCCCAATGGGGCCGCCATACGTAACAACAATCCTCAAGAGTTGAATAAACACAATCATATATGCTGTATAAACCACAAGTTCGATCAAAATCTCAAACCGTCGAACACATGCAATCAAAAGTGAATCGGTCAGATTATAACTCAATCCTGTTGAATACATACGCAATCAAACATGCTGTATGAATCAACTAATGGTACGGCTCAAAGGGTGGCGCCACACTACGCCCGGGATAGAAATGTGTCCGTGCACAATCCACCAACGAGTATCGATCGAATACACGTGTGGTCTTGTACCTAATCAGTCTCACGAAGTGATCTTCTCGTGTACACAGTCCAATGTGAGGCCAACAACCAACACACGACTTAATATGTGCCTGACATGAAAATCCTACACATACCAACCGGCACGCCAGTATGACCCGGAATGCCACGAGATAACAAAAGTGACATCGAAATCAATAATGACTCACCGAGATGAAATGACAGTGAAATGAATGATAGCTCAATGAAATGATTGGAACCGTCGTTCCTTGTGACTGAAGTGATTAATTGACAATTACAAGTCTCAGTACGATTAATGCATTATGAATGAACTATAATTATGAATGAACAACGAAAGGAATGAATATCCTTTTAACCGAGTAAGAATTAACTTACTCAACGCCGATGAAGAATGTCCTTCCACGAACAACGTCCTAAATGAGATATCGGTCGCTCGAACAACCTTGAATAACACAATTAACAATAATCCGGTTCAACACACGAATCAAACATGAGTATAACTAACTCAAAACGTCAATACGACTAAACCAAGTTCATTGGGGCATTATATCGAACACGTTGTGGCCAAACTTCGATTGTTTACAACCAAACCTCAATAATACCAATATCAAATCCCCAAGAAGTGTTTCAAACCAACAAAACATCTTCAATACGATCAATAATCCAATATGAACACCCAAATTCGTGATTTCAACAACAATTAATCGAAAACCCCCAAATCCAACTCAATATTCAAAGTGTTCTTGAATAACCTTTCAATAATCCGATGAATATTCATACATACTCATAATCATATGTATATCTCTTTATACAACATGATTATAACGTCCAAAACATCATATCTCAACAAAAATCGAAATCCAAGAGGTTTGAGAATATTACCTTTGAAGATCCAAACACTTTGATTCGATGAACACGTGTTAGATCGACGATCCGAGCTTCACAACCGAATGAAAATGATGAAGAATCGAGTATTCAAGTGATTGATGATGAAAATTTCTCCCACAAACCCTCTCTCTCCGATGTAGGATGAAAAATGAGTTTTTCATCTCAAAAAAACGAAATTATAGTGCAGCCTGCACTGTGGGCCGCGGCCCGGCCGAGTGTGCCGCGGCACAGGGCCAAAATCTGCCCCCAGTGCTCGACAGTGTGCCGCGGCCCGGCCGAGTGTGCCGCGGCAGTGACTCGGCAGCGTGCCGCGGCCCTTCCGGCAGGAGCCGTGGCCCCCGGTACAAGCGGGTCGGCCAAACTTGCAACATGTGTGTGTCTAAGCTATTTCGACCAATACTCCCTCGTCCGGACTCCGATTGACTCACCGTTTGAACCATTGGAAAGCTAACTTGATGCTCTATAATATTGAATAGATTCAGAATTTTTTGGAGTTTACAAAAATTAATGGTGATTTTACAAAGTCGAACTCATACGTGGAAAAGTCGCTTAAGAACATGGAACTCAACAGAACGACACCGAGACGAACTTGGATGACAAAAAGTGTAGAATTAATCATTCTCGGAATGACGAAACGGTAACAATAGAGTCGCTAAGATGGACTTCCGCCAAAAAAATAAATTACCGGAAATCCAAATTGCGGATATTACATGATCTACCAAAGAGTTATCGAGTCTGTATACAGCCAAAAAGGAGGGTTTTACTTTGTTTATGAGCCTGGAGGGAGTGGAAAGACATTTTTATACAAGACCATAATTTCAAAACTAAGATCAGAAAGAATGATAGTTCTTGCAGTTGCATCTTCAGGTACATCATATAATATGTGTTTATTCATTACAACAATATTACACTTCTTAAACACCTCATAAGTTCTTCAACCTTTATAATTCAAACAGGAATTACTTCTTTACTACTACCGGGAGGGAGGACAGCTCATAGCAGATTTGTGATTCCATTGGAGTTAATGGACAATAGTACATGTGGTATCAAACAAAATACACACTTGGCAGAATTAATGAAACAGGCCAAGTTGATAATATGGGACGAAGCGCCCATGACTCAGCGATACGCATTTGAAGCCTTGGACAAGACATTGAGGGATATATTGGGGTATGAGAATCCGGAAAACCGAGAACGCATCTTTGGAGGAATGACAGTGTTATTGGGTGGTGACTTTCGACAAATTCTACCAGTAATCCCAAAAGCTAAAAGATCAGAAGTTATCCAAGCCTGCATAAACCGATCAGAGCTATGGAAAGCTTGCAATGTTTTTACTCTTACACGCAGTATGCGAGTAAATGAGTATACAGAAAACGGTTCCATTGACACTCGAAAACAAGAATTCAATAAATGGGTATTGGATGTGGGCGATGGGAATTTGGAAGCCAAAATTAAAGAAGGAGAGGATGAGCCAACCTGGATTCATATTCCGCATAATTTCCTTATAAAATCAGGGGATTCTCCAATTCAAAGAAATTGTCACAGAAACATTCCCTGACTTTACAACAAGACAGAATGAAGATGCGTATCTAAAAGAAAGGGCCATACTGACTCCAAAAAATGAAGACGCTGATGCAATAAATGAACATATGTTCAAAAAGTTAGCAGGCATTTCTGTAACGTACAATAGTGCAGATGAAGTATGTAAGGCCTCAACTGATAAACTAGATCAAGACCACCTATATCCCATTGAGTTCTTGAATTCCTTAAATTTCCAAGGAATGCCACCACATTCTCTATGCTTAAAAAAGGAGCTACCGATAATGCTTTTGCGAAATGTTAACCCAGGCCAAGGTTTATGCAATGGAACCAAAGCTAATCATTACCGATCTTGACCACTTTGTTATTCGAGCTAAAATCTTAATCGGGTCACATATAGAGATACTGCTTCTTATACCTAGGATCACAATGACATCCACGCATCAAAATGGCCATTCATAATGAAACGTAGACAGCTCCTCGTGAAACCATGCTATGCGATGACCATACACAAGAGCCAAGGCCACCACTTAAGTATGTCTGAGTCTACTTACCCAACCCCGTGTTCACCATGGGCAACTATATGTCGCACTTTCTAGAGTCACAAGCCCTGACGGACTGAAAATACTAATGACGGAAGATGAAGACAGTGAATTCAAAGAGCGGACAAGAAATATTGTTTTTAAGGAAACTTTCACTAATCTAAATTAGTAAGTTGTAGTATATATCTTATCAAATAATGAATGCTACCTAAACAAGTATCTATTACTTTTGATAATTTTAAAACTTCTTTATTCATTGCTGATGTAAAGTCCATCTCACTTTCTACAACTCTAAATACAAAATCATAATATAGATAATACTTACATGACAGAAATTACACTTATATTTGAATTTAAACTACTCTTACTAAACTCATTACAAACTATATGAGCATTCAAATGTTGCAGGTTCTTGGAAACATGACACTTAAAGATGGAGTTGTTCAAAAGTATACGTACAGGAGATTCAATAAATCAACTTCCATTAACAAAGAACTCAAAACAGGATTTTAATACTCACCCGTATAACCCGCATAACGTCTTCATCAATAAATCAACTATACCACAATATTCTTTAACCTGCAACAAATATAATTACTGATTAGATTGAATCACAATAAAAGTGTTCATCTTTTGACTGTAAATACAACATCATCATCATCCTAAACAATATTATAAAAGTGTTCCTCTTTTGACTGATAAATGCACAATAACATCTCTAAATCAACAAACATCATAAACTAACTAACTATAAACAAATGAAAACATTTCCACAAACACGAATTAATTTATCAGATTCAAATCCAAATCTTACTTTAACAATACAATGATTGTAACACCCCCGATATATTCAGGAATATTACAGCGCCGTAAATCCTTTACATAAGGATTTACAAGGCTGAATAAAAGGAATGACAATAACAGATACCAGTTTATGAAATTACTGAAATGAAATTCAACCGACTGGTTCAAAATCGAAATTACAAATATCCCATGAAGAGTTATATTACATCATCAAAATCCAAGCATTATAAATCGACAACGTACTCGAGTACTTATTGAAAATAACCAATAGATAATGCACAAGAAACCCGGTCGAAACATCACTCCGCACCCTCGTCGTCATGCCTCTCCAGTGGTTGTTTCCCCGCTCTCCTGGATCCTGAACATACACAAATGTTCACCCCCGAAGGGGTTAGCACAACGATGCTAGTACAAGTACAATAATCATAAAAACATTGATATAATCAATAATTATATCATAACAAGTTTCTCCAACGAGAATATCCACAACACATATCATATCATAACATTTCCAACATACAGATGGTATTCCAACGATCCAACAAGACACAACTATAGATTCCCATGATGATCCCGTCGGACCAACGCATGGTGGAACTACTCCGTCCAACGATCCAACAAGACACAAATATAGATTCCCATGATGATTCCCGTCGGATCAACACATGGTGGACATATATATACACAACATATTTACACGATACCATCACAATTGTCATAGTACAAATAATTAGAGTACTTGCCTCGGTTCGTTGACAAGAATAAACTTCCACGAATATCAAAATACTCAAGGTCGTCCCTTCGATCACCACGTGTTAAGCTCGAACCTTAACAAAAAAAAGTACGTAATTCATTTCAGGCATTTGAGCGCCTAACAATTCAACAATTACGGTAGGAAGTCCTTAATAGGCAACTGTCCGGATGCATTAACGCACGCTACGAATCATATGTAGCGACGTTAATGCTACTCGTTAGCGACGCAGATACACCGCCTAGCGACGCTAACCCGGCGTTGTCGGTTTCACCGATCAACCGATCGATCACCGATGATTTAACGCACGCTAAGTCCAAAACGTTGCAGACGCTAAACGCACTCGATAGCGCACGTTAAATCTCGTATATTAGCACACGCTAATAATGCATGGTCAATACATCACCGATCACCAACCGACTCGATCGATGGTCTAGCGACGTTACGTACCAAACGTAGCGCACGCTAACTAGTACACGATAGCGCACGTTGAATCGCAAAACATAGCGTGCGCTTATTCGCATGGCGCCATCACGAAAGCAAGAATCGTTTCTTGCCATGTCCGAAACAATGAAATCCTTCGTGATAATTCATGTTACTTCCATGAATACCAAGTTCTTACTCTTATGAATGATCTCCAGGATGATATCAATTTCAAGATGCAAAAATACGTATAATCTTCATGACACCATAATCCATCTTGATTACAATTCTCATGCAAAGTTGGTGATCTCCGGTTGATGTATTAGATGCTACTATCATTATACATATTCAGACTTCATCTTGAGGTGAACTAACAATTCCGACTTACACGAAAGAATGTTTCCTAAGATGATTCTTCCTTTAAGTTCTTATAACATCTCTTCCAAATCATGATCACAAAGATAACATAAATCATACGGATTGTTAACTTTAATATTACTCTCATCATTTGAAGTACTAGGATCCCAACTTCAAGGTTCCAACAATAATATCGTATTTGTAGACATTCCAATCTTCTAAACATGATGTTGTTGAATAATTCACTAATGAAATTCAATACCTCGATAATATGATCATCGTATCCATTGGAAAACCAAATCTAAGACTGGTGATAGGTTGAACATACCTTAGGATGCCGAAATCACTGAACCACGAGGTATAATCCGACTCCATTTGGTTATGTGCCACTCCAAGGTGTTACTCCTCTTCAATGATCACTCACAAGTGATACTCAATCATTCAATGATCACTAATATATGTTCTAAGTGTTTAGAAGGGATATACTTGCTCTCTGGACTCTCAAAGGTGAAGTATAGACGAAGGAAATGAAAGCCAAATCGGTTGCTGTCCCATTTATAAAATTCTGCATTATTGACAAGTTAGCGCACGCTACTAAGCATCCCTTAGCGTGCGCTAATAATGGTTGACTTCAGAGTTTGTCCGGATGCGTCAGCGGGAATCTTATCCGGACCCATGTCCCGGCTGGCGCATGTGTTAGCTGTCCCGCTCAATAATTGAGCTCTTAGCGCACGCAACCCCTACCTTCATAGCGTGCGCTAATAATGGCCCGATAGCGCGCGTTAAGATACATTCTTAGCGTGCGCTATCACAAGGTTTCTTGAGCAATTTTGCATGTTTCTATACTTATGCACAATGATATCAATGCACTAAATATCATATTCCAATAATCAAAATCACCAATCCGAAAATAATACATGGTTGAATACAGATGAAATACACTGTAATAAATCCGGATATTACATACTCTCCTACTAAAAAGGAGTTTCGTCCCGAAACTCAAGACGAAAATAACTCGGGATATCTAGACTTCATATCACTGTTTCCCAAGTGGCTTCTTCCATTCCGTGACGTGACCACCGAACTTTGACCAAAACGATTGTCTTGTTCCTCAGTTGCTTGTCTCGACTCTCGAGTATATTGACTGGTCTTTCTTCTAATTTCTCATCTCGCTCGACTTCGATCTCGCCGAAATCAATGATATGACTGGGATCTGGTATATATCTCCGTAACTGGGATACGTGGAACACGTTATGAACATGACACAATGACGGCGGCAATGCCAATCTGTATGCAAACTCCCCAACTCTCTCGAGGATCTCAAATGGTCCGATAAATCTCGGACTCGGCTTTCCTTTCTTTCCAAACGAAAGATTACCCGAGTAGGAGAAACCTTCAAAAGTACGTGATCTCCGATCGAACTCCAACGGACGGCGGCGTATGTCCGCATAGGATTTCTGGCGACTGGGCGCTAATGCCTTTCACGAATCAAGGCTATCTTCTCTCGAGTCCGCTCGATCAACTCGCCTGCTCCGATCAAGTCCGATGAATCGTCCCAAAGATAGGGGCGATCTCGCATCTTCTTCCGTATAATGCCTCAAACGGTGCCATCTTAATGGAAGCATGCCAACTATTATTGTAGGTAAATTCAATCAACGGTAGATGAACTTCCCAATCGTTTGACCAATCTAAGGCATGTGCCCTTAGCATATCTTCCACCGTTTGTATAGTTCTCTCGATTGTCCGTCCGATCGCGGTGATAAGTCAGATCAAGTTCAATTCGGTCCCCAAGGCCTTATGAATCGCCTTCTAAAAGTGAGACACAAAACGGCCGTCTCGATCGAAACAATGGTCTTCGGCGTACCATGCAATCGAACTATCTCCGAAATAAAGACTCGTACCAACCTCTCTCGGTCCCCACGTATCCTTAATGCCTAGAAAATGAGCCGATTTGGTTAAACGATCAACTATCACCCAAATCATGTTCATTCCCGTCCCGGTTTTCGGCATATTAGTGATAAAGTCCATTGATATGTCCTCCCACTTCCATTCAGAATCGGAGCGGCTTCAACATTCCAAAGAGCCGTTGATGCTCGATCTTAACTCGCCGACAAGTCAAGCATTTCAAACATAGTCCGCTACGCCTTGCTTCATGTTGCCCCACCGTAAATTCTCGCTTCAAGTCCTTATACATTTTATCGGTGCCCGGTGGATAGAATAGGCGAACTATGAGCTTCCTTCATAATCGTCCTGCTTTAACATCAACATTGGGAACGCAGAGTCGGTTCAAATCTCAAAACTCCATCGTCATGAATTATGAATCCGGGCCTTTCCTTTGATCACTTCATCATGTAACCGAACCATCGAGGATCATCTACCTGTCTATATTTGATTTCTTCGGTTAAAGATGAAGTTATCTCCATCACGCATGATTGTCCTTGGACTCTTTGTAACCATACCTCAATTCCTTCACGAATCATCTCTCGTTGAAGGCTAAGTTGGGATGTCGGCGTCTCCAAAGATCTCGAATAGAGACAGGCTTGCGGCTAAGTGCATCGGCCACTACATTTGCTTTGCTGGATGATATAAAATCTCCAAGTCATAGTCCTTAATCGCCCAACCATCTTCTTTGCCGCATGTTCAACTCTTTCTCGATCGAATATGTACTTGAGACTCTTATGATCCGTAAAGATCCGAGCTGAGTCCTGCATGATAATGCCTCCAGATCTTCAAGGCAAAACCACCGCCGCTAGCTCCAAATCATGTGTCGGGTAATTCACTTCATAAGGTTTCGGTTGTCGCGACGCATAAGCGATCACCTTATCATTCTCGCATCAACACGCACCCAAGTCCTTGATTCAAGCATCATCAGAAACTATGAATCTTTCGGCCTCTCGGAAGTGATAGAATCGGTGCTGTCGTCAATCTCTTCTTTAACTCATCAAAACTAGTCTGACACGACTCGTTCCACTCAAACTTTTGAGTTTTCTTCAAAAGTCGGGTAAGTGGGCGGGAAATTTTAGAAAACCCTTCCACGAATCGACGATAATATCCAGCAAGTCCTAAGAAGCTTCGGACCTCTTTCACATTCTTTGGAGGCTTCCAATCCAATATTGCTTCGATCTTCTGAGGATCTACTCGGACTCCTTTAGCTGACACCACATGGCCAAGGAACATTACTTCCTTTAGCCAGAATTCACACTTAGAAAGTTTGGCGTACAATTGCTCGTTTCTCAAAAGTTTCAATACAATCCGCAAATGCTGCGCATGTTTTTCCGGACTCTTAGAATACACCAGGATGTCGTCAATAAACACGACCACAAATTTGTCCAAAAATTCAATGAACACTCTGTTCATCAATTGCATAAATACAAAGGTGCGCTAGTGAGACCAAACGGCATCACCACAAACTCATAATGCCCGTAGCGAGTTCCGAACGCCGATTTCGAACATCGACTCCTTAATCCTCGATTGATGGTATCCCGATCTCGGATCAATTTTAGAAAATACCGTTGCCCCTTGCACCGTCAAACAGATCATCAATCCGTGGTATCGGATATTTGTTCTTAATCGTCATCTTGTTCGGCTCTCGATAGTCAATACACAATGAGCGATCCATCCTTCTTTCTGACAAAAAGAATCGGCGCTCCTGTGGTGAAACGCTGTCAATATAACCCTTGTCCAAGAATCCTCCACCGCTTCTTCAATTCGTACATCTCAAGAGGTGCCATACGATACGGTGCCTTAGAAATTGGTGTCGCCTGTGTTCCACCAATAGTAAATTCTACATCCCTTCGTGGAGGTAGCCTGTAATTCATCAGAAATACATCCGGAAATTCGTTCACAACAGAATAGATGAAAGTTCCACCATTTCGTCTTCTTTCTTCATTGCATAACACCATGCATCTGATACCCTTGTTTCAACAATCTGACTTTCATCGCTTTGATCAATTTTCCCGAGCTTCGGTTTCCATCCTTCGAACAAGACCGGAGCCATCATCGCGATCGGTGAAATTTTCCTCCTTCGGTAGTCTACAATTGCTCCATACCGATTAAGCCAATCGTCTCCGAGTATCGTGTCATCTCCTTGCATTTCTATCACGATCGATTTGAGAGCCACTCGCCCCCAAATGATACAGGGAAGTTTCTAGTTTCTAAATTTCCGACAATTCTCTCTCCACTTAAACCAACAACATAAGGTTCACAAGTATAAAACCGGAAATATTCAAACGATTTACACAAGACAAAGATATGAAAGAATGTGTAGCTCTGACGAACAACACGCTAATCGGCCGGGAAAAGATTTGACAAGACTGATGCGACAAAGAAGATCTCCGATCATCCGTCCTCCTCATCTCATACAAACGTGGGGAACAGATCCGCACTCGATGTCCCCTTTCGTCCCATTGTCCTCTCGCTCGCCCGCGCCAAAATTCCCGAGGCATTCGAACACTTTGCCGCGTCTGCTGACACCGGCTTCCTTCGAATCGGGCCGTGATGAGCGGGTTCCATTGTACTTAGTGGCGTCCTTACAAAACATCGCACGGTGCCCTTCCCGTCCGCACTCAAAACATGTAATCGAGTGCGCAAACAATCACGCCAAAGGTGGCACAGGCGACCACGCTAAAGCACTTCCTAGCCGTATCCGTTGTGGCCGACATTGTTCCGTAATTCTTTCCGCTCTTAGTCGGGTGCGGAGGCTTCTTGAAAGAAAAGAAGACTGGGCCTTGCGGGGCCCATCGCTCTTGTGCTCAGAAAAGTACCGAGACTTTCTGCTTTCTTCGACTCCATAAACTTCTCCATTGCCGCTTCTTTTATTTCATACGCCAACGCCTTATCCTGCATCAAGTGAGAGTGGTACATTCAAAACCGAACATGTACCTCTGGATTTCTCGGTTTCATCCTCATTTCAAAATGAATCATCATTTCGCATCTGCTCACCGGATGTCGAACAAATGCTAATCGTTGGTTAAAAGTCTTAATCGCCTGGGGACACGGGTTCGTCCGATGGTTGAGCGGAGAAAAATTCCCGAATTTTGGCTTCCTCACAGTGACGAGGGCAATCGAGCTTCCATCATCATTTTAAATTCCGTCCCAATCGGCATCATGATCTCGCAGTGCCTGATAGCTTCCCACCACTCGGATGCTTCCCTATCGTAGTACCGGGCAATAGGAGCTTTCCCGTCGTCCGGCAATTAATTCCAAAGAAAATTTTCTCCAGCCTTCAACCAATGGTCCCAAGTGGGAGTCTCGGAAAAGCCGTCAAATTTGGGTGGTTGCATCTTTGCCACCTCTTGTAACCATCGGCCACCTCGATTTCCCATTTCCGGAATTCTTTGTTGTCCATCTCCCGCCGAATTCCCCGCGCCACTTGCATTCGGTCCACGACTGAGCGAACCGAGTCATCTGGTTCACAACTTGACGAAGGATTTCTCGCACACCAGGTTCCGGTTCGTTATTGATGGATTGTTGCGGCTCGCCCGAGCTATGACTAGCTCGATTAGAAGGCGATGCCTCCCTTTCGGATTCCTTCGTCGCGTCCACGACCGCGACCACGTCCCACGTCCGCCTCTCAACATACCGTAAGCACAAGTACTTAATATACAGAAACAAGATCGTTCTAATATTCAAGTATAAAGAGATACAAAGATGCAAAGAACAAGATAGAGTTTAGGAACTTACAACCACTGCTCGCATGAAGACGTAGGGCCAAGTGATGTCGTTCATGACCGGTTACCTCAAAAGACATAAATGACCCCTATTTTAACCCAACGGCCAAGATATCCATAATCTTAGCTCCGATACCATATTCGTAACACCCCGATATATTCAGAATATTACAGTAACAGTAAATCCTTTACATAAGGATTTACAAGGCTGAATAAAAGGAATGACAATAATGTATACCGCTTTATGAAATTATCGAAATGAAATTCAACCGATCGTTCAAAATCGAAATTACAAATATCCCATGAAGAGTTATATTACATCATCAAAATCCAAGCATTATAAATCGACAACGTACTCGAGTACTTATTGAAAATAACCAATAGATAATGCATAAGAAACCCGGCCGAAACATCACTCCGCACCCTCGTCGTCATGCCTCTCCAAAGGGTTGTTTCCCGCTCTCCCGGATCCCGAACATACACAAATGTTCACCCCGAAGGGGTTAGCACAACGATGCTAGTACAAGTACAATAATCATAAAAATGTGATATAATCAATAATTATATCATAACAAGTTTCTCCAACGAGAATATCCACAACACATATCATATCATAACATTTCCAACATACAGATGGTATTCCAACGATCCAACAAGACACAACTATAGATTCCCATGATGATCCCGTCGGACCAACGCATGGTGGAACTACTGTCCAACGATCCAACAAGACACAAATATAGATTCCCATGATGATTCCGTCGGATCAACACATGGTGGACATATATATACACAACATATTTACACGATACCATCACAATTGTCATAGTACAAATAATTAGAGTACTTGCCTCTTCGTTGACAAGAATAAACTTCCACGAATATCAAAATACTCAAGGTCGTCCCTTCGATCACCACATGTTAAGCTCGAACCTTAACAAAAGAAAAAGTACGTAATTCATTTCGTGGCCGCATTTAGCCGCCTAACAATTCAACAATTACGGTAGGAAGTCCTTAATAGTAACTGTTCGATGCATTAACGCACGCTACGAATCATATGTAGCGACGTTAATGCTACTCGTTAGCGCATCAAGACACACACCGCTAGCGACGCTAACCCGGCGTTGTCGTTCACCGATCACCGACCGACTGGCCGATGATTTAACGACGCTAAGTCCAAAACGCTATGCACGCTAAACGTACTCGATAGCGCACGTTAAATCTCGTATATTAGCGCACGCTAATAATGCATGGTCAGTACATCACTGATCAGCCAACTGACTCGACTGATGGTCTAGCGTACGTTACGTACCAAACGTAGCGCACGCTAACTAGTACACGATAGCGCACGTTGAACTGCAAAACATAGCGTGCGCTATTCGCATGGCGCCATCGCCGAGCAAGAACTGTTCTTGCCATGTCCGAAACAATGAAATCCTTCGTGATAATTCATGTTACTTCCATGAATACCAAGTTCTTACTCTTATGAATGATCTCCAGGATGATATCAATTTCAAGATGCAAAAATACGTATAATCTTCATGACACCATAATCCATCTTGATTACAATTCTCATGCAAAGTTGGTGATCTCCGGTTGATGTATTAGATGCTACTATCATTATACATATTCAGACTTCATCTTGAGGTGAACTAACAATTCCGACTTACACGAAAGAATATTTCCTAAGATGATTCTTCCTTTAAGTTCTTATAACATCTCTTCCAAATCATGATCACAAAGATAACATAAATCATACGGATTGTTAACTTGAATATTACTCTCATCATTTGAAGTACTAGGATCCCAACTTCAAGGTTCCAACAATAATATCGTATTTGTAGACATTCCAATCTTCTAAACATGATGTTGTTGAATAATTCACTAATGAAATTCAATACCTCGATAATATGATCATCGTATCCATTGGAAAACCAAATCTAAGATCGGTGATAGGTTGAACATACCTTAGATGCCGAAATCACCGAACCACGAGGTATAATCCGACTCCGCTTTGGTTATGTGCCACTCCAAGGTGTTACTCCTCTTCAATGATCACTCACAAGTGATACTCAATCATTCAATGATCACTAATATATGTTCTAAGTGTTTAGAAGGGATATACTTGCTCTCTGGACTCTCAAAGGTGAAGTATAGACGAAGGAAATGAAAGCCAAATCGGTTCTTTGTCCCATTTATAAAATTGCATTATTGACAAGTTAGCGCACGCTACTAAGCATCCCTTAGCGTGCGCTAATAATGGTTGACTTGAGTTTGTCCGGATGCGTCGGGGAATCTTATCCGACCCATGTCACCGGGCGCATGTGTTAGCTGTCCCGCTCAATAATTGAGTTCTTAGCGCACGCAACCCCTACCTTCATAGCGTGCGCTAATAATGGCCCGATAGCGCGCGTTAAGATACATTCTTAGCGTGTGCTATCACAAGGTTTCTTGAGCAATTTTGCATGTTTCTATACTTATGCACAATGATATCAATGCACTAAATATCATATTCCAATAATCAAAATCACCAATCCGAAATAATACATGGTTGAATACAGATGAAATACACTGTAATAAATCCGGATATTACAATGATCATCCAAATCGTGGTATTGTTGTTGTTCTTAACGCTTACGAGGTTTTCCATGAGTTTTTTTTTCGAATTTGTATGTGTAGTAATGATTTTTATGTGCAGAATGTGCAGAGGGTATTGATATTAGAAGATGAAATTACATCAAGTATCAGGTGCTTGCAATGTTATATGAAATATGCACTTTTTATTGCTGCATATTATGTGTTCGATGAAATGCCTGAGACAACATTGTTTTAGTTGATTGAATTGGACTCTTTTTTTTTCCAGCTTATGAGTATTAGTTTGGGCTTATTCACTTTATTAATCCATAAGGCATCAACTTGATAACCTTACAATATTAACAGCCTAAACTTTAAAAAAAATAGCTTACAACTTACACTTATATTTTAGGCAAAATGACCAAAATGGGACTTCAAGTTTGCTCATTTTAGCAGTTGAGGACCTTCTTTTTAAAAGGTATCATACAAGGCCTTGTAATTTGGTCCGTCATACCAAGTTAGGACATCCGTTCAAACTGGTCCGTTAAGTGTTAAAAATCGTCCTACAAGACAGTTAAGTTACACATCATTAATTCCACATCATCTGATTTTAAATATTAAACTGGTTATTCATCTTAATTCCACATCGTCCTTCACTTTCATTCATCTTCTTCACATCGCGCTGGTACATCGCGCTGGTTCTTATATGGCGATTTAGACTTCAGTCTGTGAATCTTTGACAATACGACTTCCGATAGCTACCATCGATCTGATACGAGTACGAACAGTAGGGAAGACACCGCGTCGAGCTTGGTTAGGGTTTCAAAAATATATTTTGGGGCTTTTACTGCTAAGAGGTTAGATTCTCTGACATAATATCTCTCGTGTCTTCTGAATACAAGATTTGTACTTTGGTGAATGATTATGTGATATTGGTTTCGACAGTAAGCATATAAATGACATCTGGTAGCTATGCATCAACAAACTCACGAGTTACATGCTTTTGCAAGAAAGAGTCTCCCTTACGAACTGCAAAAACAGATTCTAATCGAGGGCAGAAATTCTATGGATGTGGCAATTATGGTGTTAAGGATAAGTCACCTTGTTCCTTCTTTCAATGGGCTGTGAATGATATAGGAACATCAAAAGCAGAGTACAAGAGTTATCGAGAAGCATGGTTTGCAGAAAGGAACACTGAATTGAAGAGTGAATTGGCTGACTTGAAAAAGGAACTTGAAATTGAAAAGAAGAGTAACTCAGAGTTGAAGATGAAATTGTTGATTTTAAAGATCAAATTTTTTATGTTTACTGCTTGTTTGATTTGTATTTTATTTGCTATGTTAAGTTGATGAAACTATGGTTCTTAGAGACTTTTAGTGTAATGAAGGATTTGTGTGATTTGTGTTTACAATTGTACTCTTTTTTCTGTTAAGTTGATTCAATTGTACTCTTTTTTCTATTAATACCATTCAATTGTACTCTTTTTTCTGTTTAGTTGATTCAATTGTACTTTTTGTTTTGGTAATTTGGTGTTGTATTCATATTGGTAATTTCAAATGCATGGAAATTTATACATTACTCATGTTAAGTAAGTAAAAGTTAAAGAATCAATAATAGTAATCTGTATGTTGGTAATTTGGCACTTTAAATGCGACTTTGTAATCTTTAACACCAACACATAATTGAAAAAATTACAATAGGATAAGAAATAAACTGATATTGCAATTACTTAGTAGTTTTACAGACCTTAATAAAGCATACCAAGTACAGAAAAAAAACTTAAGCCATCAAAACAACAGTGTATCCAACTACAACATTGACAAAAAAGAAACCGTACCACATACTTAATACATCAACCAAAAAGTACCCAACAACCAACAAGAAAACAAAATAAAACACCCTGACTTCATTTCTTCTGAAATTTCCTTTTCATTGTGTCAATGTTGTTTTTCCTTGAACCCTCAACTTGTCTTTTGTTCCTTGTGTTGTGTGCTGGTGAGGACATGTCCCTTGTATTGTGAGCTGGTGTTGAAGCCTCATTTGAGGTTTGTGTTGGTTGTGACTGCTGATCCACATATGAGATTTGTGTAGATTCATCAAGTTGATTCATTTCAAAAGCTTGACCCTTGCCAGGATTCTTTCTACTAACATTCTTTGCACTTGCTGGTTTGTTCTTCTTTGGCACCTGATTTCATGAGAGCAAAATGATTAAACTTTGGTTATAATGTAAATGGAATAGGCTACAACAAATCATAATTAACATATTTACCTTTGCTCCTGTGAATGGTGCCCGCTTACAAGTCCTTCATTATGACCTTCAAGACAGATTTTGCAAGTAACATCCCTTCCAGCCCCACTCACTCTGGACTTCTTTACACTATGCTTAGATTCTTCATGTGCACCTTTCCTTCTAGCCTTTTTGGGCCTACCAGGCATTCTTCTTTGTGGAGGTGGAAGTATAGGGTCTGTGTCATCCTTGGGCCATAAGTTTTTACCATTCATTGTGCTCATGAACTCAGCATAGGCCAATTTTCATCTTTCTACCCTCAACATAGGATCAATATAGTTTCTAGGCTCATCATTCAAATAGTAAATTGCACTAATGGCATGACTACAAGGGATGCCACTCAACTCCCACATCCTACAACTACAGGATTTAGCTTTGGTGTCTACAACATAGCCATTTAACCCCATCCTAACCTCGAACTTGTAGTTGCCATTGTATGATGTACAAAAAAACCTATGATCAGCAATATTTCTTTGTAACCTGTCTATGATCCTAAAGGCAATTCCCATCCCATTTATCCATAATCGCCTTCTCCTTTCCATTCTCTCCTTTATACCACATCTTATTTCCTCTAACATGTCTATTATAGCCTATACCTAGCATCTATGATAGTGCCATTAAAACATTCACACATGTTATTGTCTACAGAGTCACATTTAGAGAAGAATGAGAAGAAACCTCTACACCATAACCTGGGATTGTGCCTTTTGATCCAATTAAAAGCATCCAAGTTGATGTCCTTTATCTCCTTCATAACATCATCAAATTCTTCCGGAGTTGTACTCTTAGCGACCCTCCGTAATAGATTCTTCAATTGAGCCTACAACATGTGCTTCATTTCAAAATCTATACATGCTCGTAACACTTAAAACATTGTAATTTTACTAGTGTAATTTTACCAGTGTACTTTTACCAGTGTTTCAAAATCAAAAACTTAAAACTTTACCAGTGTAAATTTTCCTCAAGTTGGAGTATATATGCCTTGCACAACATCTATGCTCGAATGTGGTAACAATTCAAAGAATGGCATTCTCCAAATTCTTCTCGTTGGTCTAAATTTACAACATCATGCATAAGTTAAGAAACACATATACAACATAACAATGACAAATAATGCATGTAAAAGACACAAGTAAATAAAATAAGAATACCTGTAATTAAAGTGAGACCAATTACTTGGTCCAAACATAGGTCATCCTTCAATATTTCTACAAACCACTTCCATGAATCAGTTGATTCCACTTCTACAATGACCCATGCCACAGGGAACATCCGGTTGTTGGCATCTCTACCAACAAAGTCAAGATTTCACCACAACAATAGGACTTCAAAAATGACCCATCCAATCCTAGCACCGGTCTACAACCATCAATCCAACCCTTTTTCAAAGCATAAAAACATATATACATTCTCTTAAAAACAGCAACTCCATTAGGTCCATCTCTTTGCACACTTATTCGACGGTGTTTCTTTTATCGATTTCTAATTTCTCTCCCATAACTCCTAATATAAGAGTAATGTTTAAGACCATTCTCAACTTCCCTAAAGCTTTCTTTTTAGCTCGTAACACCGTAATTTTGTCACAGTCATCTTGTAATTTTCATTCACTTCCCTCTTAAAGTCCTTTGTCTTCCAAATAGGGTTATTTCTAATCTTATCACCATATATTTTTGCCAACCAAGAAGAGGTGGCCATCTTAACCTTATCATCCCTGCAACACTTGTGGTAATCAACTAAGGTCTTTACTTGAAAAGATTTTTCTTTGTTCATCCAACTACAATACATCTTCCAAGGGCACCTGCTTATGTACCAACTTGAACCAAATCGGGTTTGTTCTTTACAAACTTGAGCATAACCATTCACTACTGCATAATTTCTAACAACTTCTTTTAGTTGCTTAGGGTTGGAAAACCTCAATCCCACTTCAAACTTTATTTTTTGGATGTCAATTTTTGGGTTGAAAACTGGGTAAGAAATCTTAGTTGCTTTTGAATCAGCATCAGCATCATCATCACTTTCGATTGCAGTGTGATAATCACTAGATCGCAGTGGTTCCGACTCATAACCCTCATTATGTGCACTAGATTCAACATGGTCCATTAGCAATGGAACAGATTCAGTTGTTTTTGGATCAACCCCCAATGATGCAAGTTTATCTTTTTCCATTCTTAGCTTATCCATTTCTTTTCTCATTTCTAATAACTTCTTCCTAATGGAATGCAATTCCTCATCATCATCATCTGAACAATGTTCCATGCTGTTTATGTCACTTAGGTCATCAAATTCTATGTCTTCATCAAATTCTTGCACATCTTCAAATATAGTATCATCCCTAGCACTACCTGTGACACATTCATTATTTACTGTAGCATCAACATTGACATCTTCATTTTGAACTCCATCAGACAAATGTTCTACATAAACCATGACCCTATTGGTTTCCTTTCCAGCTTCTAAGAACATAGGGAATTGGTCATCATTGTACATCATTTTCAACCCAGATTCATTTGACTCTAAAGGGGATTTGAAATAAAGTTTGCACAAGTCAGAGTACCCCAAGTCCTTAACATGTCCTAAGATCTCAAAGTAAGAAATTAAGTCCACATCAATGTTCCTTAAAGTTTTGATCTGCCCCCCGATATACATCTTGGTTATACTATGGAGAAATAACCCCTGTGTTTCTACAAATTCCCCGCCATGATGTATTACAATGGTTAACTTGTCACCCATAATGTATTCAGAAAAAACGAGAGATATTATGTCAGATAATCTAACCTCTCAAAGAAAAGCCCCAAAATATGTTCTTGAAACCCTAACCAAGCTCGACACGGTCGCCTTCTTACTGCACCGCCTTCCTTCGTACTCGTATCGCCTTCCCGGGAGCTATCGAATGCCGTCTTGTGCAAGATTCATAGGCTCAAGTCTAAATCGCCATATAAGAACCAGCGCGATGTACCAGCGCGATGTGAAGAAGATGAATGAAAGTGAAGGACGATGTGGAATTAAGATGAATAACCAGTTTAATATTTAAAATTAGATGATGTGGAATTAATGATGTGTAACTTAACTGTCTTGTAGGACGATTTTTAACACTTAACGGACCAGTTTGGACGGATGTCCTAACTTGGTATGACGGACCAAATTACAAGGCCTTGTATGATACCTTTTAAAAAGAAGGTCCTCAACTGCTAAAATGAGAAAACTTGAAGTCCCATTTTGGTCATTTTGCCTATATTTTAAAACTTAAATATAAAATAACGAAAATAAAAGCCAAATACTACACTCTCACAACTTTTATACAGCATACGTCCCAAATATTACGCAATAAAAACTTATATACAACTCACATGCAACTCAATAAAGTATTTTAATTACAACTTAAATATAAGTAGTCTATGAAAATTGATGAGGGCTGTGTAATAAATGTCGAGTCTTAAAGATTGAAGTCATAGGCGTCATTTAATTGCAGGAAACTAATGTAAGGAGGAAGATTAATATCAATTGGCCCTGCAGTTACATCTTCGAAGCCTTTACAGCACAAAACGATTTCAGTTCTATAATATAATTGTTGTTGCAGTTTACAACCCAAAAGAATTTTAACCATTTACATCAATAAATCTTTAAATGTGACTTTTCACTTGGATTTTTTAAGATTATAAATAACCAAACAAATCCACATCTTTCCTAATCCCTTCCACCACCTCCCAAAAACAACAAACAACTGAAACAAATACCAAGCCCATCTCCACAATAGATCGAAAAATAAAGAAAAAGAAATCTTAAATTTCTGAAACAGATCTTAAGCACCCGAGAAGACAAAAGACATCATAGATCTATCAGATGTTAAACTTCTCTTTCATATCCGAAAATATATAAAGGAATTATAACAAATCTGTTATATCCTATCTTTGTTTCGTCCAAATAAACGAAAAACATAAACCAATACCTACCCGATACCTTGGTTGTTACAAGATCTTGAAGCTGAAATTTCTTGAGTCCTTCGGAGGTTATAAGATTCGACCAAAAGCTTGATATAATATCCGAAACAAAAAAAAAGGAAAAGAAACATAACAAGTCGATCTGTTTCGATTTGGATTGAGCAGAAAAAGACATCAAGGTAAAAGTACGGTAGTGAGATTGTGTTTGTGATGTTCGATATGTTATTTGTTCGATTATGATTGTTGATGGAAACTGTGATGGAGATGAGATGAGATGATGATTAGATGAGATTTTAGATGATGTGTTAGGTGAGAGGAGATAAGTGGTAGGCGGTGATATCTGTGTGTGAGATTAGGTTATCACAAATACATAAGAGTAGGGTTATCTTTATAACCGGGTATGAACTATGGTTTGGATCGGACTCTACAATTGGACTTTTAACGGGCTTATTGTTATATCCGATTGTTGGGCTAAATTTGTACGATTGAGTGTTATAAGAGAGATATATATGGAGTGATGACAATAGGTCTAGGAACAAATAGTGATAATATGGAGATTATTCATCACAAAACTTGAGACTATCCACGAAAGAAGGTGCAACTTTTATATGAGATTGTTCACATGCAAATTTGATTTGATATTGTTGCATTATCACTGTGATCAATTTCTTTTCCTCTATTTGTTTAAAGGTTCGATTTAGCTATCATCTTTTTCTTATCATATGCAGAATGTAAGGTAACTGCCACCTGCAAGTACGCTAGCTATACCAAAAATTTGAGCTAAAAGTATTTATTATCCGATGTAATTTTAATGCATTGTGTTAAGGTGAGCTATATAGTATAAAGACATTTGATGAACCTTTATTGTGTTTTTCGTTTGTTTAAAAGTTAAATAGTATGCATCTACACTTGAACTTCATTTTGAAGACATTCAATTCTCTTTCAAGTTTCAAGTATGCAACTTTTGTCCTATAATATATTTTTAACTTCAATATTTACTATTTTGCAGCTATGCGAGTGTAGCAAGCGCACGAAAGTTTTAGAATTAGGACAATGATATGTAGTTTTTTTTTGTTGTTGTTAATCTTAAGAAAGTACTTGAACTTAAATGAAGTTTTCACCTTTTACATTTTATAAGGCAAACATCAAGTTTAGTGATTTTGAACCTTGCTTGGAATATCTTTACGTAGTCTAGACTTCAAAAGTTGTCAATTGTGAATGGAACAATATCTAAAATCTAAACCAAATGTGAAAATTTGTTGGTGAAGTTATGCGTAATATTCAATTGGCGACCCAAATCACTTCCCGAAAGTTTGAAAATAGAAAATTAACATATGTTCAGAAAAAGCGGGTCGAAGAGTTGAGATATCCATAACTTATACAAATAATTTTCATCTTTTTAATTACTATTTGAGCGTTCTATAATTTGTGAATTTAAAGGTTTGAGACGATATTTAGAATATCACGCTACGTGAAATGATAAAGTCAAATATCACGATAAAACTTACAATCCATCCCTTAATGTTCAAGACTATAAAACCTAAATATCATTTTAATAGTTTCACTGAAACTTAATTAAAAGCGATGAAATAACGGCACCAACAATCTCCATCCCGTGATAACAAACACATATTACAAACTTATTGAACAAAATAAAAAAAAATAAAATAAACAACCTAATACATTACATATAACTGATTATATAAAACTTATTACACACATTAACGCAACCTTGATAAAAAGTATATAAACATCTGCACAAACATTACGTACAAAATAAGTAGATATTCAATCAAAAGCACAGCTGGTGCATCGCACAGGTTCGTAAAGCTAGGTCCTCAGATCCACACGCTTCCTTCAGTTCACTGATGTTATGGTTTTTTAAAAAAAAAAATATAGGTTCACGATTGTTGGATTCGGAGTTGTTAGATGAAGACGCCATTGATAAAAAAGTAGGTGAAGAAAAGTTATTAAGCAGAAAAAGATAATGATGCCCTAATGGAGAAATGTGAGTTATATATAATAAAAAATAAAGAGTCATTTATAAGACAAAAATGAATTAAAGTAAATAATTGTAATACAAGAAGTAATTAGCATGAATGATTGTAATAAATAAATTATTTAAATAAATAAATTCATCTTCCCACGCAGAATTTATTTGCAAATATAACAAAAAAACCTTCAAACTTTACCTTTTAAATAAAAATAACCCATCAATTACAAAATGCATACCATTTCCATGATAAAGATCATAAAAAAGTTATAACTTAGCTTTAGTTTTGTATCATAAAATATATAAATAAATACTGATATGTTGTAAAAAGATTCAATATAAAAATCACCAAACAACTAATGCCGTACTTACGAAAGATGTGTTACAATCACAACATACAAACTTAATAAAGAAAATATTAAACGCACATTAAACTATGACCAATTAGATAGACGCCGTGTGCTTCATATTACCAAGCAAAAACCGTCTAATAGACAAGTATCGTAGGGCTATGTAATAGACCAAAAGAAACAAAGGCATTATTTTTATCATACAAATAAGTAATAGGTCAAAAGAAACAAAGTCATCACAACTTAATAACCAAAAGCCCATATATAAAATACAACACCACAAAAACAAAAGAACATCAAACATTTTTAAATTTTTATACAACAAAGTTAAAACAATTCATACAGCATATTAAACAATACTTAAATATACACTCACCAATATACAAAAATAATACACAATTAACAATTAGATTCTCGGTCCATGCGTAGCACGAGTTTTGCCTGCCTCGTTATTTATTAATGCCATTAAATAGCACAGTAAAAGTGATACACTCTCAACAGTCCCAACTGCATGCATAAAATAAGTGTGGTGTGTGAAGCTCCCCGAACATATTAAGGGGGTAACAAAGTTTTAACTATCTCGAGTTGAGTTGACAAGTAGTTCGATTCACTACTCGGTTCGAACTCGATCAAACTAAGCTCCAGTAGGCTCGATTATGTACCGGAATCGAGCTCCGGTACATGTCTTATGGACTCGATAGCTCTAGGATCAAATTTCAACTATTTCACGTCAAGAAGCCGTCATACACTATTGGGTCCAGTAATGAGGGGTTTCTTCCTTGTGTGCGTATTTGGTATTACTCTCTGACGTTTAAGATAATTTAAATCAAGCTTCGACACTGGTTTAAAACTAAATTTAAAAAAAAAAAATTGTGAAACAATAGAAAAGGCTAAAAAAATAAACTAATTAAAATGCTAAAAAAATGAAGCCCTTAAAACTAAAAGTAAATAGTAAAAAGTGAAAAAGAATGAAAAACTAAAACATCACTAGAAAACCCCTAATACCTGAAAAATCATAAGAAAAATTTAAAGTAAAACATTGAAAAAAAAATACCCTAAACACTTGCAACAACTAAAAACTTAAAATCCATGCTCCAGTCTCACACGACGACCAAATTGGTGGTATCACCTCCGATGATAATTCAGCTAAAGAATAGTATTACCGTTTGCTGCTTTGACTAGAGGTTGGGGTTCAGTTAGATATTCGTCTCCGATCCCACTGGGGGACGTAAGGAGAGACAGCAGGTAACCGATACTCGAACTTTTAAGGTGAAATGCTAAACATTATTCTAAGCGAAAACACGAGATAAACCTCCGAATTAGCATCAGTTTAACTCCGAACAATTCACAAAGAACTATCGAGATACCATGGGCTTAGCAATCCAGATGCAAAAAATATCGTAGAAGAAATCGATAGCACTCCAGACAGAAAGGCGCCACCCAACTTTTGCCTACAACTATAGCACTCTCCCCTAAAGGTCCAAGTTCCTTCCAGGAAAAAAGGGCACAAAAAATAGAAACCCAAGAATACGCTAGCACGAGTCTCACTTTCTTTATCCGCAGTCGTCACCTCTTTAAGCTCTCTCAAGAATACAAACTGCATGCACGCATAAAACCCTCAGACTTAAAAAACAAAATTAATCACCTTTGTTATCGACATGCCTTCTAATTCTTATCATTCTTGGGGCTTTGCAGAGAGAAAACGGTTTCGCCTATATGACGATCTTGATCAGCAGGTTCAACAGCCGACGAGGTTTTGTAGATGGTTTCCCAAGATGAAGGAGCATCACTATCTGCTTGAGAACTCTCGGCCAGACCTTTACTTGGATTTTTGCCAATCATGTTCTTATATATTGCAAGGGCTTGGGTCATCATACTGGCAGGATTCAAAGCATTGGAGGGAAGCAACACTGTTGTACCCTACACAAATTGAAAAAAAAAAAAAAAATGAGTTCAAATGAAAAAAGTATAAAAACTCATATTATTGCATCATAATACTGATTACGACATGATATTAAGCTAGTATGGAAAGAAAGGAACGATGTGGACTTTAATGGTAGTGAATTCTTAGTGGATAAGATAGTTGAAGACAGTCAAACTTAGATTTTGGAGTTGATTTTATGTTAAGGAGGTTGGATGTTCTAATTTTGGCTTGTAAATCCTCGAATGGTGTTAGGATGTTGAATTTTGTAAATGTATAATTATTTCGGGTATTCCTTATACCCCATTTGTTGAATGAATTTTTTTTTTTACCTATAAAAAAAATTTGGATAATTTAATCAACTTACATGAATTATATCACCATGTGTTTACGCACGTATACCTCTCTAGTCACATGAAAACATGTGAATAAAGAAGCTCTAGATTGCAAATGATATCCTCAAGTCACAACTAGAATTAGAACAGAAGTTCCTCAGAGATTTCTTGTTTCTAATAATTTGGTATACAAATAAAATAGTAAGAAGGATACCGATAGGAAGATGAAAACAGTAGCGATTTAGCACAGATGCCAAAACAACCAAACAGTGGTGCCTACATTACATACAAATTTGGCTTTGCTTATTATATCTTGTGCAATAAATTAAAATCCTGCATCCGGGACAAGGCCTTCTCAAATTGGCTCCATTTCTGCTCAAGTGTGCCACTATACCCAATCGACATTCTAACAAGACCGGGCGAAATGCCCGCCAATGCCTTCTCTTGTTTATTCATTTCACTGCTTGTACTACTTCCCGAGCATGACATTAGGGTCTCGTAGTAGCCCAAGCTAACTGCCATAAATCCAAATTGACTACAATTTTGTAAGAGATTCATAATACGATTCGCCTTCTCCTCTGTTTCCATGTCCACACACAAAATTCCACCATAGCCGTAGTCTTTATTTGCCATGGACTTGAGAAGAGCATGATCGGGATGGTCTTCCAGGCCAGGGTAAATAACTTTCAGGCCGAGCTTTTTCATTCTCGTGGCATATTCCAAGGCCCGTCGGCAATGTTCCTTCATCCTTAGGCCCAAGTGAGGAAGCCTCTCCGAGAGTTCGAAGGCCACTTTGGGGTTCATCGTTGGGCCTAAAAGCATCAAAGCCCCTTGGTGAAGATCCATCATGGAATTCACCAAGCTGGCTGGACCGCACACCACACCTGTTTTTCCATGTAGTTCGAAATCTTTAGAATTTGATCACTAGTAATATGGTTTCATCTACAAGAAAATATGTCCAACTTCACCTCGTTATAGGTAGAAAGAAACTTACCGCTCTGGCATTTCAGGTATTTATCAATTTATAGTTTATCACCACACATAATGATTTATTTAATAATATTATAATCAATATTTATTTACAATACTAAATGACAGATAGAAGACCAGCTTAAGATAAAGAATCTTATAGACTAGTACATAGAAATGGTGTATTTAAAAAATTATACAATCAAATTTCTTTACAATATAAAATACTTCCTCCATTTTTTAGTTGATACTTTCCCGTCCTTGGAATCAATACGCTTTATTCTTTCATAGTATTGATATAATAACATTCTATCAATAACATTCTGTCTACTTTTTTTCCTAATATAAAAGTAAACGTTAGCATGTAAAGTATTGAATTTGTCTCAATATACATTACCAAAATATTAAACTTTCCGTTTTGAGTAATATATAATTAAAGATATTAATATTGGTAGCAACTGTTTGAAAAAACCGATGAAGTAGCATATCAAAGACCAACCTAGATCAAGAAAATACTTCCTCTGCTTCCTTCAAAAATTGCAACAATTTGACATCTATGTTTGTTAGTGCACAATTTTGATCATTGAAATCTAAATTGTTAATTAATAAATATTATAAGAATAATATTTTGAAAAATAAATATTAAGACTAATAAAAAATGTTCGTAATAATATTTGATTTTTATATATTACTATTATACTTCCTCCGTCCTTAAATATAGGCATTTTTTTACCATTTTCGTCTTTCCCTAAAGAGTAGGCACACTCCATTTTTAGTAAAGTCACATTATATTTTATTTCTATAAAGTCATACTCTCTATCCGCTTAACACTCTTTATTACAACCTGTGTCACTCAGGTGAGTATACTTAAGGGACGGAGGGAGTCTATAATTAAAGAAATTGATAGAAGTATAAACTAGAGACGTAGCACGGTAGCAGATTCAAATCACGAAAAGTTGAGACTTTGTGACGATAAGATTTTACTGATCCGATTTGGCCACATCGTAGTTCGTAATGCATCATCGCATGTCTCGTAAATTAAATGTGTCAGCATGTCTCATAAATTACATATGCATCCTTCTATAATTTTAACTTAAATATTGATAATATTAGTTGCTTGATACAAAAGTGAAAATTTTGAACTGCTTCTTAGACATTTTCAATTAATTTATATTTTATGTTTGGAGATAATACCTGATTTTTATGAATAGCTTAATCCTTATAAATAGTGTGCAATAGTAAACAGTGAAACGAGTGAGGAGCGAATGCAAACTGGGTATAATTAACCAAAATGGTTCGACTGATATAATAAAAAATTAGTATTTAATTACTCCTAGTAAAAATGTTGAACATGGAAACATGGAAAGTACTTGCTCCAAAAAAAGTGTGACCCTTGACTCTTATATAGAAAATTCTGTTATCTTTTTCCGATAACTAGGATATGACTATTAATGAGTCAAGCTGTGTGTTACCCATCCGACAACCCGAATTGAACATATAGATTGCCTGATTTCTTAACAAATTGGTCTCATGTATGACTTGTTACCCGATGGTGAAACAGGATATACCGGTCCGTCTGGTAAATACCTGGCATGGATAAGGTTACAAGTCATGTGGTTCGTTTCTTAAGTGGAGTACCCACCCGACAATTGATCTCAAATACCCGGTCCAGTACCTGTGTGATTCCTTGACAAGCCGGTCCTGATCCTAGCATCGCTACCTAATTCCTTAAATGGTCCGGCCGACACCCGATCCAACACTATACTGAGCCGAACTGGGATGGTACCCGACTTAGCCGACCAGTTAACAACCCTAAAGTCCGAGACTTTTGTCCAAAAATACTTTTTGAACAAGGAAGATCTGAATTGGTATTGATACGAAGGTTTAACTACTCCATGTGCATGATAATAACTAAAGATTGGATTTACCTTAGCTAATACATTTTGGTTGGTGCATTCATATACATGAGTAGCATCTAGGAATCAGAAGAAAGCTACAATTTGAGTCCATAAGATGTAAGTTAATGTAGCAAGATTAATTAGCCATATTTAAATCTATACAAACTAGAAATTTGATGACAAAAAACAGTAAATAATGAGGTATGCAGTTGCGCAAAATTAAAGTTGCTATTCTTGATTCTTATACGTTACTCCCTTCATTCCGCCCAATTACGATATATCTAAGAAAGAAAAGTAGTGTATTTTAAGTAAATGATTGAATATGATAAGTTTGGTAAATGATTGAATACGGCAAATAACCATGGTGAATGTATAATGTAGATTAAAAGGTAAAACAATCAAATTGAGGCGTAGGATTTTTAAGCAGATTTTTTTTTTTTGGATAAACTGCAGCACTCCTAGCGGAATAAATTGAGTATTTTATTTGGAAAATTCTAGTGTACCTGTGATTCACTCTATATATGCACCATTGACAATCCTATTTTACAGATCCGGATATACACATAGTAAATACGACCAGGGACCGAAAGTAAGAACCAACCTGCGATGATATCTGCTCCACCGCTGATGTACTTGGAAATACTGTGCACAACCACGTCGGCCCCGAGCCTCGCCGGTGACACCACCATAGGCGCAAACGTATTATCGGTAACCACCGTAACCCCCTTATCGTGGGCTATCCTGCTTATCTCCGGCACGTTAGCCACCGAAAGGATCGGGTTGGACATGGCCTCGAAGTACAACAACTTCGTTCGTCCTTTGATAATTTCTCGCCTGACCATCTCGTGGTCCCTAATGTCCACAAACGACGTCGTTATATTGCACGCGCGTGGCAAGAAATGAGTGAGGAGCGCGTGGGTTCCCCCATAGAGAGTGCGTGAGGCGACCACGTGATCACCGGAACTGCACAGCTGGAGGAGAACTGAGGAGATGGCCGCCATGCCTGAGGCGGTGCAGTAGGCAGCCTCGGTGCCTTCCATGGCGGCCATGAGACGGCCAAGGTTGAGCACCGTGGGGTTGAAGTGGCGGCTGTAGATGAAGAAATCGCGATCGGGGCCGAGTTCTCCGGCGAACATCCGCCGCATCGTTTCCGGTTCCATGACGGTGAAGGTGGCGGAGGCCTCGATGGACATGTTCACTCCTCCATGCTCGCCGAATTCGTGGCGGGCATTTGCTAGCGCCGCCGTGGGATCCTCGGCGTGCGGCGGCGGGAGCTTGCTTATAGGTTGGTGCTTCTTGGCGGCGGAAAATTGGTCACGCTGATCATCGGACGATTCTGATCGTTTCTTGCTCGACATGTCCGCCATTGTTGCGCGTGTGCTTGTAATTTTCTACAAATCAGGGAAGTGTATATCGAATTCGGCAAGGGATTCTGAGGGATGGATATCCGTATTTATAAGCAGGGAAGACGAGTAATTTTTTGAGAAAAGAGATTATAAGAGGGTTTCGCTGTTTGCTTAGTTTTTCACGTCTCTCCATTTTGTTTCTCCGTGGGTCGATGGTATACACTTATATTTGAATGGTCAAATCCCATTAGAACTATTTTTTCATAATTAGATGGGAACTCCGTTTTCTCGTTTGAATATAATAATTTCTAAGATTGTTGTGAATTAGAGAGAAAATGGAGGAAAATGAAAGAGAATAATGTTGAGTAATTTTTGTGTTACAAACTTGCTGGGCGGAAAAGAAAATTACAACTGGACTAAAAAATTACAACTCGAAAAACAGAAACTACAAACTCGTACGGAAATGAAAAATTACAAAACTTGAACAGAATTACAACTCGAAAGAAGAAACAAAAAATAAACGAAAATAACTAAGAACAATAAACCGTAGGGTAAAGCCGAGTCGAGGAAGGCCTCTTTCCGCAAGACGAGAAACGCCCCGGTAGTGCTCTCGGTTTAGGCGTGTCGTCCCCAAAGATAAAACAGCTACGTCTCGGAGGTAGTAGCACCACAAACCTCTGAGCTCTGACGAACTGGAAGAGGTGAGGACAAAGCTCCGACTTATGATATGCAGAGAATGAGAAAAACTGTATGTTTAAACTGAGTTCGAAAATTGCATGTCTGATGCAAATGAGATGCATGCCTATTTATAGGCCATCTCACACACCTGCAGGGATCAGGATTTAATACAGCCACTAATGGCTATCATAATGCAGTCATTTATGCTGCATTATGGTCAGGAGTTACGAATTTCAAACAAATGGCAGGGGTTACGAAATTCAAACCTGCCATTAACTCCTCCTCATAACACCTGGGAGGTTACTTGGGATCGACTTGAACAAATGTGACGCACTGACTGTATTCAGCTCCTTAACCATTTGACGGATGTACCTGGACATCCTTATGTGCACATACGAGCCCAACTACGTTGTTGAGCTTGTCCAAAAAATTCTTTAAGCTAGCCCAAGGCCTAGCTCACGGCCAAGCCCACGAACAGGCCCAAAGACCAGCCCAAAGACCAATTGCCAAGATCCAAGATCCAAGATCCAAGATCCAAGTCCAAGACCAAGGTCAAGGTCAAGGCCAAGGCCAAGGTCCACGGTCCACGGCACGCGGCGCGCGCGTGTGCGCGCGTGTGGGCTTTAAGCCCATACACATGTGCCATTAATTATTACATGCATAAAGGTAACTTCTTATATACTAGAATAATGATGGTTCATTATTCAATGTGGGATTCCATCCCTTCACAATTAAGTGACAAAATTTAATTCACTATTTCTCACTCACCGGGAATCGGTTTAGAGAAAGTGAATATACCACGATCATCTACACGGAACGTAGATCGATACTATGATATTTAATTTTACAAAATAAAATTAAAATTATTAACGATTCCAACAATCCCTCACATGGGTGAAAATAGCCCAAATGCAATATGCAGACTCAAGCTCAGTCCTCAAGAGGCGTTAAAGTATAAGGATAGGTAGTTCTGACTTTGAACCTTCCATAGTTAACATCATCGGGTACACAGGCGGATTAGTGGCTTGATGCTTTGAACTATTCCCCCACGGCGTGCACCGAGACAATGGTGCTAACACTTGAACACCTCAACCTCATCCGTTCTCACGTTTTCTGTCCTTTGCGGGCCTTGGACACCCCTTTGGATTCATAAGTGATTTTCATGAAGCGGCCCCCACTTCTCACTTATATAGGTGATTCTTTACTGAGTATCTTGCCATACTCAACCTCCTCGAGGTCTTTAGGAATCATTAAAAGTCATAGACTTAACCTCACCACTAGGCAAGCTTTCAACACTCAATTGCTCTATAGGGAATAAACTTAGATGAGTGTTTCACACGAACTCTCATAGCTTAGTTCTCCCATTAAACCAAGTTCTTTGGATCTCCAGTCATCTTGGTTGGGTTACCACTATGATAATTCTCAATTTGTGGATTTTAAACCCATTCCCTCTAGCAATTTATTCATTTGATCACGGTTTAACCCTTTGGTTAGCGGATCCGCTAGATTATCCATTGACCTCACATAGTCAACAGAGATAATCCCACTTTTGATCAAATGTCTCACGGTATTATGGCGTCGACGAATATGTCGAGACTTTCCATTATACACGTTACTTCTCGCCCTACCAATAGCAGCTTGGCTATCACAGTGAATCATCACTGCAGTAATCCGGCTCGACCAACATGGAATATCTTCTAGAAAGTTTCGAGCCATTCGCTTCTTCACCGCCTTTGTCCAAAGCTATGAATTCCGATTCCATGGTGGATCGGGCATACACGCTTGTTTCGTGGATTTCCACGAGACAGCTTCCACCCCCAATGGTAAACACGTAACCACTTGTAGAAAATGAACTTTTCGCTTCGGATATCCACCCGCATCACGCACCCTTCAAGTACCGGGGATATCTCGAATAGTGTAATCCAAGGTTTTGAGTATACTTTAAGTACCTCAAAACTCTAACGAGAGCTTTCGTTGTTCCTTGCTCGATTGCTCGTGTAACGACTCAATTTGTTCACAAAGACAAGCTAAATCGGGTCGAGTGCAATTTGTAAGATACATTAAACACCCAATGACTCGTGCATATTCTTCTTGTGCAACGGGGTCCCCTCGATTTTTGCTCAAGTGATCATTTAAATCTATTGGGGTCTTAGCCGGCAAGCTATCAAAAGCATTAAACTTCTTGAGAACTTTCTCGGCATAGTGAGATTGTGTCAAGATGATTCCATCTGATTTTTTCAAATTCATTCTAAGAATCACATCGGCTAGCCCCATGTCTTTCATGTCAAAATTTCTTTTTAACATGTTCTTAGTATCGTTAATCACTTGTATATTGTTACCCATGATTAACATGTCATCTATATAAAGACACACAATAACATAACCGTTATTAGTGTTCTTAATATAAACACATTTATCACACTCGTTTATTTTAAAACCATTTGATAACATTACATTATCAAATTTCAAGTGCCACTGTAGTGGAACTTGTTTCAATCCATATAAAGACTTAACCAGTTTGCATACCTTTTTCTCTTGTCCAGGTACTACAAACCCTTCAGGTTGTTCCATATAGATCTCTTCATCCAGATCACCATTCAGAAAAGCAGTCTTAACATCCATTTGATGAATCTCAAGATCGTGCAAAGCAGCAATCGCGAGAAGCACTCGAATAGATGTTCTTCTCGTTACAGGTGAATAGGTATCGAAAAAATCGTACCCTTCCTTCTGTTTGAAACCTTTGACTACTAAACGAGCTTTATACTTATCAATTGACCCATCAGCCTTGTACTTTCTTTTAAGGATCCATTTGCATCCTAAGGGCTTACAACCTTCAGGTAAATCAACAAAAACCCAAGTTTGGTTTTGTAAAATTGAGTCAATTTCACTCTGAACAGCTTCTTTCCAGAGCAACCCATCTGGTCTGGCATAAGCTACTTTGATCGACGTTGGTTCTTCATCCAACATGAATTCTATGTAGTCAGGTCCAAATGTCTTTGGTGTCCTAACCCTACTACCACGTCTCGGTTCTACATCTTCCAGATTAGATCTCGATCGCTTACGTGACTTTGGATCTACATCCACAGGTTTTGAACTTGTTCCTTCATCTTCAACTCTATTGCTAGAATTGTTCTCAACTTTATCATTATCCTTACAAGGATATATGTTTTCAAAGAATACAGCATTCCTTGATTCAATTGTTGTTCCCACAGTCATTTCAGGAACTTCTGACTTGTGGATAACGAACCGATAGGCACTACTGTTTAGTGCATACCCAATAAAGATACAATCGACCGTCTTAGGTCCGATTTTAACTTGTTTAGGTAGAGGTACCTCAACCTTAGCCAAACACCCCCACACTTTGAGATATTTGTATGAAGGTTTTCTACCTTTCCACAACTCATAAGGGGTAATATCCTTACCTTTGCGTGGAATCTTGTTCAATATGTAGTCATCGTCAGATGCCTTCCCCACATGTTCTGGGCAACTCAACTAATCAATAAGGCATTCATCATATCTTTAAGGGTTCGATTCTTACGTTCAGCAACGCCATTAGATTGTGGTGCATATGGAGTCGTTGTTTGATGAATTATACCGCTTTCGTTGCATAATTCCTCAAACGGGGCTACATATTCGCCACCTCTATCGCTTCGAACCATCTTGATACGACATCCTAATTGATTTTCGGCTTCATTCTTGAAGTTCTTAAAAGCTTCAATAGCCTCATCTTTACTTCTCAAAAGATAAAGATAACAATATCTTGTGCAGTCATCGATAAAAGTGATAAAGTACTTCTTACCACCTCTTGTTTGCACAAACTTTAAATCACACACATCTGTGTGAATTAATTCAAGGGGTTGTGTATTACGTTTTACCGAATGAAACGGAAGTTTCGTCATTTTTGCTTCAACACAAATTTCACATTTGTTTTGAGTATTGACTTCATTTAATTTTAGTAAATCTAAGTTTACTAATCTTTTTATAGCATTTAAATTCACATGACCTAATCTACAATGCCATAAATCAGAACACTCAGTCAAGTAAGAGGAAGCAGTAGCATTTTCATTAGCATTACTGGACTTGGTTACATGGCGTTTAGCCAAAGCATTAAGTTTAAAGAGTCCCTCCGTGAGGTAACCCTTACCAAGAAACCTATCAAACTTTTTTATGATAATTCTATCCGACTCAAACACTAGTTTAAATCCCTTTTTAACTAGTATAGAGCCTGAGATCAAATTCTTCCTCATGTCCGGAACATGAAGCACATTCTTCAAGGTGAGAGTCTGTCTGGACGTAAGTTTGAGGTCCACTTCTCCAACTCCGATAATTTCAGATGAAGCTGGATTCCCCATGTTGAGATTCCTCCCCTCAACAGCTTGATAGTTCTTAAACTTGCTCCTATCGTCTCCAACGTGGGCGGTCGCACTGGTGTCGACGTACCAACCACCTTGGTTCTCAACGTGGTTGACTTCTTCGGTGACCACAGCAGCAAGGTCATCCTCTTTCCATCCGCCGTTAGACTCGGCGATGTTGGCAACATGTTTCTTCTTCTTGTTGGCCTTCGGCTTTCGACAGTCTTTCGCCGTATGCCCATGTTTGCCACAATTGAAGCAATCACCATCAAACTTCTTGACTGGTTGCTTCCCTTTGCTCTTGTTTTGGTCACTTGGACGAGCCCTTTTATTGGAGGGACCGCCATGCTCCAACAGATTGGCCTTAGCATCAATCAGGCCTTTTGGTTTGTGGTCATTTTTGCGCACGTCAGACTCGATGCGCAATTTCACAATCAAGTCTTCAAGAGTCATCTCCTTTCGCTTGTGCTTAAGGTAGCTCTTGAAGTCTTTCCAACTGGGGGGCAACTTCTCGATCACAGTTGCAACAGTAAAAGCGTCCGGTAGGACCATTCCCTTGGCATTGACATCATGAACGATGAGTTGGAACTTTTGTACTTGTTCCATGACAGGCCTTGAGTCAACCATCTTGTAGTCCAGATACTTTGCGACTACAAACTTCTTTGTACCTGCATCATCACTACGGTACTTCTTTTCAAGTGCTTCCCACATCTCTTTTGATGTGTTTACAACAGAGTATATATTGTACAAACTATCCTCTAACGAATTCAGAATAAAGTTTTTACAAAGATAGTCTCCATTGTGCCAATTGTCATAGCCAGCTCGGACTGTGAAACTAGTCTCTTGAGCACTTGGCGCCGGTGGCGCATCTTCCTTAAGGAAGTTCGCAAAGCCTAATGTTGTCAAATTAAACAACATCTTCTGTTGCCACCTTTTAAAGTCGGCTCCACCAAACTTTGGCGGCTTCTCGGCGGCAGGCATCATCCTTGGCCCCGAGGTTGTTCCAAAAAAGGAACCACTCGTGTTGAACCCGTAGGCTCCAACACTAGATCCTAACATGGATCCAACGGTACCACTAAAAGTGGAACCTACGGTGCCACTCGAGGTGGATCCACCGGTAGTCAGAAATGGGTTCGAAAACACCCATGGAGTTGTTGATGAGGTAGTCGAGCTCAACATGCTGGACAAGGTTGCGGCAATTGTGTTTGCCACGGACGAAGCTTCGGTCGCGGAGGCAAAGGTAGCGGCGGTGGCAGAGTCGGTGGAAGCAACGGTCGTCATCTCCAGTTGTAGGATTTAGCAAGTAATTTCTCGTCTTGCGCTTGTTGAGTAATCTCTGTGTTACAAACTTGCTGAGCGGAAAAGGAAATTACAACTGGACTAAAAAATTACAACTCGAAAAACAGAAATTACAAACTCGTACGGAAATGAAAAATTACAAAACTTGAACAGAATTACAACTCGAAAGAAGAAACAAAAAATAAACGAAAATAACTAATAACAATAAACCGTAGGGTAAAGCCGAGTCGAGGAAGGCCTCTTTCCGCAAGATGAGAAACGCCCCGGTAGTGCTCTCGGTTTAGGCGTGTCATCCCCAAAGATAAAACGGCTACGTCTCGGAGGTAGTAGCACCACAAATCTCTGAGCTCCGACGAACTGGAAGAGGTGAGGACAAAGCTCCGACTTATGATATGCAGAGAATGAGAAAAACTGTATGTTTAAACTGAGTTCGAAAATTGCATGTCTGATGCAAATGAGATGCATGCCTATTTATAGGCCATCTCACACACCTGCAGGGATCAGGATTTTAATACAGCCACTAATGGCTATCATAATGCAGTCATTTATGCTGCATTATGGTCAGGAGTTACGAATTTCAAACAAATGGCAGGGGTTACGAAATTCAAACCTGCCATTAACTCCTCCTCATAACACCTGGGAGGTTACTTCCGGGTTGGACTGAATTTGAACAGTCAGGACGCACCTGGACTGTATTCAGCTCCTTAACCATTTGACGGATGTACCTGGACATCCTTATGTGCACATACGAGCCCAACTACGTTGTTGAGCTTGTCCAAAAAATTCTTTAAGCTAGCCCAAGGCCTAGCTCACGGCCAAGCCCACGAACAGGCCCAAAGACCAGCCCAAAGACGAATTGCCAAGATCCAAGATCCAAGATCCAAGTCCAAGACCAAGGTCAAGGTCAAGGTCAAGGCCAAGGCCAAGGTCCAAGGTCCACGGTCCACGGCACGCGGCACGCGGCTCACGGCGGCGCGCGCATGTGCTCGCGTGTGGGCTTTAAGCCCATACACATGTGCCATTAATTATTACATGCATAAAGGTAACTCCTTATATACTAGAATAATGATGGTTCATTATTCAATGTGGGATTCCATCCCTTCACAATTAAGTGACATACTTTAATTCACTATTTCTCACTCACCGGGAATCGGTTTAGAGAAAGTGAATATACCACGATCATCTACACGGAACGTAGATCGATACTATGATATTTAATTTTACAAAATAAAATTAAAATCATTAACGATTCCAACAAAGAATAAAATGGTGTGTCTTATTATGAAGGCCAAAGGCCTATATTTATAGGTACACCATTAGGGTTTAGGGGGGCATAAAGGTCATTCATACATTAATTACAACACTCCCCCTTGAATGACCTTTAATACATGCTGCCTCATTAAAACCTTGTCGGGAAAACCCAGTGAGAAAAAACCAGATCGAAGGAAAAAGAGTACAGCTACTCCCCCTGAAATCGATTACATAAGATCTTTGAGTTGACGCATTCCGATCTTGTGTACCAGTCTTCTGAATGTTGATGTCGACAACGCCTTTGTGAATAAGTTTGCCACATTATCACTTGAGCTAATCTGTTGAACATCAATATCACCATCCTTTTACAGATCATGCGTATAGAAAAGCTTGGGAGAAATATGCTTTGTTCTATCACTTTTGATATAGCCTTCCTTGAGTTGTGTAATGCAAACCGCATTGTCTTCATACAATACAGTTGGATTCTCCTTTGACGTAGTTAATCCACACGACTCTTCAATGTGATGTGCTAAATTTCTTAACCATACACATTCTCGACTTGCTTCGTGAATTGCAATTATTTTAGAATGATTTGAAGATGTTGCTGTTAGGGTTTGCTTCACAGATTTCCAAGATATAGCAGTTTCTCCACGTGTGAATACATAGCCTGTTTGTGATTTACCCTTATGCGGGTCTGAAAGATAGCCTGCATCTGCATATCCTACTAGAGAATATCCAGAACTTTCTGAATAATATAACCCAAGGTCGATGGTGCCCTTTAGATAACGTAGAATATGTTTGACACTATTCCAATGTCTTATAGTGGGTGCAGAGCTATATCTTGCCAGGAGATTTACAGAAAAAGCTATATCTGGTCTAGTACAATTAGCAAGATAAGTTAATGCACCAATTGTACTGATATATGGTACATCAGGACCAAGTATCTTTTCTCCATCATCGAGTGGTCGAAAAGGATCTTTAGTTACATCAAGTGTTCTAACGACCATGGGTGATGTAAGCGGATGTGCTTTATCCATGTAAAAACGCTTTAATACCTTTTCAGTATAAGAGGATTGATGAACAAATAGTCCTCCATCGACATGTTCAATTTGAAAACCCAAACAGAATTTCGTTTTTCCTAAATATTTCATCTCAAATTCAGTTTTCAAATATTCAGCAGTTTTATTGAGCTCTTCAGGAGTCCCAATTAAGTTTAAGTCATCAACATAAACTGCTATAATTGCAAATCCACTGTCTGTTTTCTTTATGAAAACGCAAGGGCAGGCAACATCATTTTTATACCCTTCTTTCAACAGATATTCACTAAGTCTATTGTACCACATTCGTCCAGATTGTTTTAGTCCATACAACGATCTTTGCAGCTTAATTGAGAACATGCTTTTGGGATATGAATTACTTGTCACTGTAATTTAAATCCTTCTGGGATTTTCATGTATATGTCACTATCAAGTGAACCATACAGATACGCGGTTACTACATCCATAAGGCGCATATTGAGCCTTTGTGACACAGCCAGACTAATCAAAAATCTAAAAGTAATCGTGTCCATTACTGGAGAGTACGTTTCCTCATAATCAATTCCTGGTCTTTGACAGAAACCTTGTGCTACGAGTCTTTCTTTGTATCTCGTAACTTCATGATATTCATTTTTCTTTCTAACAAAAACCCATTTGTATCCTACTGGGATAACATTTTTCGGAGTTTGAACTACAGGTCCAAACACCTTTCGTTTTTCCAAGGAATTTAATTCAGCCTTTATGGCTTCTTTCCATTTTGGCCAATCATCTCTATTTCGACAGTCTTCAACAGACTTTGGTTCAGGATCCTCATTTGAAACTTCTCGAGCCATATTAAAGGCAAAGATATCATCCATGATGAATTTTCCCTCTCCAATAATTTACTAGAATATGAATAATTTATTGAGATCTCATTATTTTCAGACACTAACAGTTCTTCAGGAACTACATTACTTTCATTTGATTGAACAATCATCATTCCTGTTTGGTTCTTATCTTGCACCTTCCTTTTTCTAGGTACAGAGTCCTTCGAACCAATTGGTCGACCATGCTTTTGACGTACTTTGGATTCGTTTGCTGCTATTACTTGTCCTTCAGGGACATCGATTCTTGCTGGTGCATTTGCAGTAGGTATATATGATTTTGTCATTGTTCGTATATCAACGAAGGTATCAGGTAGTTGATTTGCAACCTTTTGTAGGTGAATGATCTTTTCAACTTCTTGCTCACATTGACTATTCCGCGGATCAAAATGTGATAAAATTTTTTCATTCCAAGAGATATCCTTTTGCTTTTCTAGATGTAGTTTTGTTCCACCTAATGTTGGGTATGTCATTTCATTAAAATGACAGTCTGCAAAGTGTGCAGTAAATAAATCACCTGTTAAAGGTTCAAGATACCTTATAATTGAAGGTGAATCAAACCCAACGTATATCCCAAGCCTTCGTTGGGGACCCATTTTTGTGCGTTGTGGGGGTGCAATTGGGACTTGGACAGCACAACCAAAAGTTCGTAAATGAGAAACATCAGGTTCTCGACCAGAGACAAGTTGCATGGGAGAATATTGGTGATAATCCGTTGGCCTAATATGAACTAATGTTGCTGCATATAATATAGCATGACCCCAAGTAGAAGTTGGGAGTTTTGATTTCATAAGTAATGGTCTTGCAATTAGTTTAAGACGCTTAATAAGCGATTCTGCTAGACCATTTTGTGTATGGACATGAGCAACTGAATGTTCGACCTCAATTCCAATTGCCATACAATATTCGTCGAATGCTTGGGATCTAAACTCACCAGCATTGTCAAGACGAATTGCCTTGATTAAATTATCAGGGAACTGAGCTTGTAATTTTATTATTTGAGCAAGTATCCTAGCAAATGCCACATTTCTAGTTGAAAGTAAGCTCACATGGGACCATCTAGTAGACGCATCAATTAATACCATAAATTATCGAAATGGTCCACATGGTGGATCTATTGGTCCGCAAATATCTCCTTGAATTCTTTCTAGAAAAGATGGAGATTCAATGCTAACTTTCATACTTGAAGGTCTAGTGATTAACTTTCCTTGTACGCAAGCATCACAAGAGATTTCATTTGCTAAAAGAATCTTCTGGTTCTTTATGTTATGTCCGTATGAAGTATTGAGTATTCGACGCATCATAGTTGCTCCAGAATGTCCAAATCTTTCATGCCAGAGCATAAAGATCTTTGGGTCATTGAACTTCAGGTTCATGACATGATTTGCCTCAATTGCTTTTATGAATGTGTAATACATTCCAGACGATAATGTCGAGAATTTTTCTTTTATTTGCTTCTGGCCAGACACAAAAGAATTTATACAAAGGTACTCATTATTACCTTCTTGCATTGTCTCAATGTGATATCCATTGCAGCGGATATCCTTAAAACTTAGTAAATTCCTTCTCGATTTACTAGAGTAAAGTGTATAATCTATAACTAATTTAGTATTATTTGGTAAAATAATACATGCTCTTCCGGAGCCTTCAATGATGTTTGATGCACCTGATTTGGTATTAACATTATCTTCTGCTAATGTTAATTTGAGAAAGTATTTCTTATCTTGGATAATGGTGTGCGTAGTTGCACTATCAGCTAGACAAATATCACAAGCATCCATTGTAATTTCTGTAATAATTTAAAGGAACTTTTTAGAAATAAATTCATTTATTATGAAATAACCATTCCAAAAATAATTAGTTCAAAAGCAAATCATCATACTGAAAAAATTCCCAAGCAAAGAAAATAACAAAGCAACAATTCTCGAACTAATCAATATCGTCTAACACACCACCCCCAATCAAGTGATCAATATCTCCTTTTGGATGAGCAAATAAATCAGAGACATCCAAGTGAGTCGTATCAAGTGGACCATCATAATCAAGGACATTAGTTTCAATCTTTTCTTTTCCCTTGATTGATTTCTGATAAAGGTCCACGAGATGTTTTGCCGTACGACATGTACGTGACCAGTGCCCATTCATGCCACATCTATGGCATTTATCTTCCCTTTTGGATGGGTTACTATCATTGGATGCTTTGTGCCTTTTGTTGTTGGATATTTCGCTATATGTTGTGCCACGTCCAAAACCACGTCCACGTCCATATCCGCGTCCACGTCCACGCTTGTGTCCGCGGCCACGTCCACGACCATTTCCATGATTGAATGTAGCATTGGCTTCAGGCAATGCTGCGGAACCAGTGGGTCGTAATTTGTGGTTTCGCATTGTAACACCCCCAAAACCGTATGTGGATATTACACGCCGTAGACCCTTTCCACAAGGATCTACCAGGCTAAACATCCATAAACAACCAAATTCTTGCCCGGCCAGGGTCAAACAATATAATAATACAGACCGTTAAGGTCACTTACACATAAACACACAGACCGATGAGGTCACACAACTCTATCAACAGAACTGACTAACAACATTACCGACACAGGGGTCGAAACACAATACAGCGGAAGACTGAATCAACTCTAATAATACAACCAAACTCTACCAACTCTCGACTCTTGATTAGTATCGCAGCTCGTCATCCCCTTGTGCCAATCCTGTGACTGCTCCCCTAAACCTGCATGTACCTGGACGCAGAACAGACATCCACCCCCCGATTACTCGGGGGTTAGTAAAACTCCACTGTTTTACTAGTGCAAGTATAAAACGATACGAAATGCAACAAGTAAACAGCAACTACGAATTTAATATGGAAATCAATTATCAAATGTTCCCGAGAAGTTTTATTAATTTAGAACTCAAGCAAGAGATATTTGAAAAGGAACACATCATCTCGGGGATTTTTAAAGCAGAAATTCTTTTGGACCTCGAGTCCAAAATTACAAAGCCTTTTCGAAAACATTAGGGCCTTAGCCCGATTCTCTTTTCAAAACACAATAGATGAGATATCATTATGGGTCCGAGACCCGTATTTAAAATGTTATCCAAATAATCACTGCTATACGACCGTTGTTCGTACACATCATGTACCGAACTCCGGAGGCCTCGACGGACCTTACCCGGACCACACACTCTGTTCGTACACATCATGTACCGAACTCCGGAGGCCTCGACGGACCTTACCCGAACCACACACTCTGTTCATACACATCATGTACCGAACTCCGGAGGCCTCGACGGACCTTACCCGACCACATACATCATTCGTACACATCATGTACCGAACCCTAGAGAACTCGTCAGACCCTACCTGGATCACACACCTTGTTTGTACACATCATGTACCGAACTCCAGAGGTCTCGTCAGACCCTACCTGGAACACACACACACCTCGACACGACACAATTCATAATCATTAAATGTCAAGCCATTCCACATTACACTGAAATGCATAATCAAGTATGTAAATCAAAACAACACAAATATCATAATCATCACAACAACTCACAATGAACAATCACGCCCGGCACAACTTAGATGATTTGCACATCCAACACAATTCCACGATGTTAACTAGGTGATGGTATTATCGCTACCATCAATCATTCATGAAAATCAATTCATACAAAACATATTCACGAAAGTAAACCAATGCATCACAACCATAACACGACGTCCCTATTCACAAGACACAATTCGTATAGTAAAATACATGCCTCGAAACCACGACGCGGAGAATCGACCGAAATAGGTTGACACGAACCGACTATGAACCCGCCGTCTCCACCGATCGCCAACTCGTGGTCATAAACTACGAAGGACAAGAACAACAATGAAATGAATTCCATAACACGACTCAAAGCCGTTGAATTCAAAGAACGAATGACGAAAGTTCAAGTGTTTTCCCCAAACGGTCAAGAACACGATTCATCCCGACAAAACACGAAAACGGAATTCCAAGTCGAAATATGGATATACAATCCATAGAATATGTTTAACAACATCATTTAACCATAATCTATCCAACAAAAACGGATGGAAAACGAGATCGAGAACAAATCCCCCAAAAAGTCGATTTGAAGGAAATCAAGAAATATACTTCGATTCGATGAAGAACAATGGATTAAATGATGTTAAACACAAGAATACTACCAAGATTAATCATACCCAGCATGAATTAATCAACAACACGGAAAGAATCAGACAAAAATGCAAAAAACCCCAAATTCACGAGATTAGGGTTCTAAGGAAGATTACCTTGATTCGCTGGATCAAAGGATGATAACGGATGATTGATTGATGTTATGAACTCAAGAACTTCGTGGATTTGTTGTTAAACAACATGGATTCGTCACCTCCGAAGCTCCAGCTGCGGATCGAAAAGAAAGGAAATGAAAAATGAGTGAAAATGAGGCTGCGCTGCCACAATTATACTGGGCTGGACTAGCGTGCGCTAGGCTGCCGAGCTAGCGCGCGCTATCGGCCCAGGCCGCAATCCAGTGACCTCCTGGACTAGACTGATCGGCCAGGTAGCGTGCGCAGCCTTCCGGCCGTAGCGTGCGCTACCTGCCGGCTGTAGCGTACGTAGTGCCCGACAGTAGCGTGCGCTACCTGCCGAGCCTAACCGATTCCAGAACACCAGGACTCCACTGTCCAGACCCGATAGCGTGCGTTAGGCCAGCCGATAGCATGCGCTACACCTGCCGGTTAGCGCGCGCAGCCTTCCGGCCGTAGCGTGCGCTACGCCGGTTCCTGCCGCACCCGTCCAGCCGGTGCCCGCAATCATCCGGCTAGTCCCGCAACCGTCCGGCCAGTGCTCGAACACCAGGGCTCGACGACTCGATTTCCGAAAACGTACGGAACGAACACGACGAAAAGTTCGCGGACAACATCAACGACCCGAAATGAAAATATAATGCAATAATTAATCATATGCGACCAAGAAAAGGGTCGAGACAACAAATACAGATACAAATACCCATAACTTTGGGTAAATTACGAAATGGCCTAAAACGCCCGAAAATCACGATACGTGATCGAATAACCAAACCGAAGTTCATAACACGTCTAATAAAGTTAAACGGACTTACGGGAAACTCAAAACAGCAGTTTCGAACGAGATTCGCGAGAATCAAACTCAAGTGCAGAAAAGTCGCTAAAAAGCACGGAACTCAGCAAAACAGCACCGAAACAAACTCGGATGTCGAAAAGTGCAGAATCATTCTCAGAATGATGAAACGGTCCCAAGAGAGTCGTCGAAATGGACCTCCGCCGAAAAAAGAAAACTACCGGAAATCCGAAATTGCGGATATTACACGCATGAGCAACTCATTATTTTGCTCAGCGACCAATAAACAAGATATGAGTTCAGAGTATTTTTTGAAACCACGCTCTCGATATTGCTGTTGCAAGATCATATTTGAAGCATTGAACGTGGAGAATGTTTTCTCAAGCATATCTTCATCAGTTATTTTTTCACCACAAAGCTTCAAAGTAGAGCTGATTCTGAACAACTCTGAATTATAGGCACTCACGCTTTTAAAATCTTGCAAGCGAAGACGTATCCATTCGTGTCGGGCTCTAGGGAGGTCTGATGGTCAAACCTCTCTTTTAAACTTTTCCATAACTCACTTGGATCTTTGACGGTGAGGTACTCAACTTTTAAATCATCATGGAGATGATGACGAAGGAATATTAGTGCCTTGGCACGATCCTGCTGGGATTCTTTGTTTCCTTCTTTTATTGTCTCACCTGCACTTTGAGATCAAGTGGATATCGGCATCAAGAGTCCATGATAAATAGTTCTTGCCAGAAATATCAAGTGCAACAAACTCAAGCTTGGTGATATTGGCCATATGTAAATCTACATAATAAAATAAACCAAGTCATTTTTAATATGACATAAAAAATTTCTTGAGGGATAAATATTGTGCCATATATCACATTTGTATTTAAAACTTATGCTACTTCAAGAGCATAATAATTTATGATATTATCTTGTATCAATATTCTTCAGGAATATTGTATTATCATGGGAGATTTAATACGAATATGATTTGTTCTTTTATAACAAGTATATTTGTCAGTAGTATTGCAATTAATTGTGCTACTTCTGGAGCAACAATTTTAAGAAAAGAGAAAAAAAAAATACACGATAATAGAATAGTGCAAAATAAAATAAATCAAAAGAAAGTGCTTCTTCAGGAGCCCACACAATATTCTTCAGGAATATTATTTTGTGTTCTTCATCAGGAATTTACACAAAATTTTTAGATCTCATAGTGTTCTTCAGGAACACATCATATTCAACTAGAATATGTCGAGATAATATTGTATTTTTTTAAGATTCTTTTGACTTAATAATCTTCTAGACTATTAAGAATTGTTAGATCTTGTTTCTTCAGGAAACAACAATTTATCGACTTGATAATAGATTTCTTAGATCATCATATATATTATTTATGTATGATGATAGTGAAATCAGAATAATTAGTATAGAATATATGAAATATGCATACAATCTATATTAAATTAATAATTAAATAATTGATTTTAAATTATTGATGAATTACAAAATCGATATGCCTAAATAAATAAAAAAATCAACGACAAGATAAATAATAAAATTGATTTTTTTTTCACTGCCATAAGAAATAACAGCTAGAGAAAGGAGAGTGTTACAGCCACTCGGCCAAATCCCAAATGTTGAACCTGAAAACAGTGCAAGAGGGGAAGACGAAGATTGGCGAGCCCCCTGAATAAATTTTCACCAACCAGCTTCTGTGAAAATCGCTAAAAAAAGAAAAATCTGAGAGAGATCGTGCTGATAACGTGTTGTGAATTAGAGAGAAAAGGGAGGAAAATGAAAGAGAAGAAGAAAATGGTGTGTCTTATTATGAAGGCCAAAGGCCTATATTTATAGGTACACCATTAGGGTTTAGGGGGGCATAAAGGTCATTCATACATTAATTACAACAAAGTTATAATTTTCGTTCATTTGAAAAAGTATTTTTAAAATTAAAATTTTAATATTTAATTAAAATTTATATAATATTTTTTAATTAAAGTTTTTGATTATAGAAATTATAATATTAATTGATCGAAAAAAATAAACAACGAGTAAATACAAATAATTTAAAATAACTGTATCTTAACTAAATTGATTAAAATTAAAAGATTGTACTTAAACAAATATCTTCTTTGAAGTAATATTTTGAGTAGGTCTCCTGTTAGACTATCTAACTGTAACTCCATTTCCTTCAACTAAAATTTAGAATAGAAATATTAAAAATATTAAAACATAAAAGTTTCGAGAAGCAACTAAAATAGCTAAAATACTAACAAATTATTTAAGAAATATATTATATGTGTCTTCGTCTAGTTAATCAGGTTTTACTTAAATTATTTATTTACGGACTCAAATAAGTCTTGTTGTAATCATCAACTACACCATATATAAAGTGCTATAATTAATGAAAATAACAATCAACGCGTTATTAAATCTGTTATCAACCGAAATGCTCTAAAATTATGAAGAAAAAAAATTGCTTGACCCCTTCACGAGGAATCGGACCGAACCCGAATATTATGTCTAGACCGGAAATACAACAACTCAACGGCAAAATCCCTAAACCCTAGAAACAAGCAGCGCCGCCTCTGACCTATGCGACCACATCGCCCACCACTAATAGTACCGTTGTCAAGCAATCAATTTCGACTATTGTGTTGCCCCATCCAGTCGCACGCTCCTTATCATGCCACCACAACCTACAACCTCAGTCGCCTTCAGTCTTGACATGAAATGAGAAAAGAGAAAAGGGGTGTTTGGTTTCCCAATTGCGATTTGATTCCGAATGGAATTACGGAAGGACGAATTTGTTTATCTTCTTCTTGAATATATAAATATATTAATTACATTGCTTTTACCAAAAATCTCAAATCAAACCCCTTTTTTTTATGTCATGTAATCACACTTAGATCTTCAACAGGGATATTACCAATTGAGGATCAAAGAGAATCACATACCGAAGACTACCTTTCAAACTAGGTATGGTCTTTATGAATTCGTGGTAATGCCTTTTGGATTGACCAATGCGCCGGATGCATTTATGGATTTAATACACCGCGTATTCCAACCATATCTGGATCAATTCATGGTGATATTTATTGATGACATACTCGTATATTCCAAGTCGGATCAGGATCACGAAACTCACCTGATATTGGTGCTAGAAACGTTGAGGAGTCATAAGTTGTACGCCAAATTCAGTAAGTGTGAATTCTAGTTAAGAGAAGTAGCATTTTTGGGACACGTAATATCTGGAGATGGAGCCGCAGTAGATCCATCAAAGGTGGAGACTATTTTGGACTGGAAAAGGCTAGAAACAGTCATAGAGATACGGAGCTTCTTGGACTTGCGGGTTACTACCGCAAATTCATTAAAGATTTTTCCAAAATCACAGGACCACTCACAAGACTGACGTAGAAGCACTTTAAATTTGAGTGGAACGATAAGTATGAGTTGAGCTTCGAGGAACTCAAGAGAAAAATCACCACCGCACCTGTAATAACACTTCCCGAAGGGAGTGAAGGATTTGTGGTATACAACAATGCATCAAAGGAAGGATTAGGAGCTGTGCTGATGCAAAACGGCAAGGTTGTGGCTTATGCATCACGAAAGCTAAAAATCCACGAGATGAATTACCCGGCTCATGACCTTGAACTTGCAGAAATAGTGTTTGCTTTGAAGAAATGGAGACACTACCTGTATGGAGCTATATTCACCATCTTCACCGGCCTCAAGTGTCTCAAATATCTATTCTCTCAGAAGGAGTTGAATCTAAGACAGAGATGGTGGATAGAACTTCTTGAAGATCATAACTTCACCATTCAACATCATCCGGGCAAGGCCAATGTCGTAGCAGACGCCTTTAGTAGGAAAGAGAGTGTGGCTAGACTCATGATAAGAGAATAAATGCCCTAGGAGAAATAATCCAATGGAACCTAAGGCAGGCTAAGACACACGTTTTATGCGCTAATTTGTCAATGAAGCTGGACTTAATGGAAATCCAAGAAGCACAGACACAAGATGAGAAATTGTGTAAACTTAATTAAAGGGTCGCACAAGGTGAGAAATCTGAGTTTAGCATGTCGGAAGATGGAACACTCAAATTCAAACACCGAATATGTGTTCCCTGAAATGACGAACTCAAGAAGAAAATTTTAGCATAGGCTCACTGCTCTCGATATACAATTAATCCAGGCGGTAACAATATGTATAAGGATCTGAAGAAACACTATTGGTGGGTGAATATGAAGAACCAGGTAGCAGAATTCGTAGCAAGGTGTTTAACCTGTCAAAGAGTGAAGGCTGGACACCAGAGACCATTAGGGTTGCTACAACCACTCAAGATTCCCGAATGGAAATGGGAACTAATTACGATGGACTTCGTGATGTATCTACCAACAACTAGTGGAGGATATAACACAATCTGAGTAGTCACAGATAGACTTACAAGGTCAGTTCACTTCTTACTCGTAATAAAGAATGATAGTCTGCAAAAGCTAGCAAGGACGTATATCCAGGAAATCGTTAGATTATACAGAGTGCCTATAGGCATCGTATCAGATTGTGACCCCAGATTTGTCTCAAGATTTTGGAAGAGCCTTCATTAGGAACTTGGAACGACATTAAGCTTCAACACTGCAGCTCACCCTCAGACAGACGGACAATCTGAGAGAACGATACAAGTCCTTGAGGATATGTTACGGGCATGTGCACTGGATTTCCATAAGAGTTAAAGTCATCACCTACCCTTGGCTGAGTTCCGCATACAAAAATAGCTATCAGACAACTATCGGAATGGCCCCATATGAAGCATCATACGGGAGAAAGTGTCGATAACCAATACATTGAGAGATTGATGACTGATGGACACCAGGGAGTAAACAGAACCAGAACCCGATACCGAGAGTTGATCTAGTAGAAGATGACATTGATAAAGTCAGAATTATTTGGGATCAAATTCACACCGCTCAGAGCCGACCGAAGAGCTATGCAGACCAGAGAAGGAAAGAATTGGAATTCGCCACAGGAGACAAAGTATTCCTTCGTTTATCACCACGTAAGAGATTAATCAACTCGAAGAAAGGAGGGAAGCTTAGCCCTAGATATGTCGGGCATTTAAAGATCGTAGAAAGGATAAGAAAATTGGCATACCGCCTCGATCTACCAACTGGTCTTGCTGGAATGCACGATGTATTTCATGTCTCGAGATTGAAGAAATATAATCCGGATCCTGAACATGTCATCACACACGACATACCACCGATCAAAGAGGATTTACTTATGTCGAGAAGCCAAGCAGGATCGTAGATAAAAAAGTATGCGAACTAAGAGATAAAAAGATACCGTTGGTTAAGGTTGTATAGCAGAACCACGACCGAGAAGAAGAGGCCACGTGGGAAGCAGAGGATGAGATGGAGAAGAATTTCCCAGAACTATTCGAATAGGAATTTGGGGACCAAATTCTCTCAAGGTGGGGAGGATGTGAGACCCCGTTCTTTTTTGTAAGTAGAGCAGATTAATGATTCTCAATAAATAAAATAAAGTTTTACATTATTTCTTTGTCGAATAAATTTAGTTCTTACCATATGTATAGTCTCGTTAGTTAAATAATATCATATAAGTTTAATTAACCTAACTTTTTTTAATAAATTTTAATTTAATAACTAAATGGGCCATTTAATTTAATAAGTACAATTTAATTAATGGACTTATTATTAAAATTTGAACTTAGACGTATTATGGGCTTGTGACCACCTTGATAATAAACCACCTATCCCCTAAAATACTACAGCTAGCCCAAAACACTCATGACACAACCCAACTTAAAATTACTACCTAATACTTGACAAATACAATCAAAATACACCATACATGTATAAATACACAAAAATTTCGGCCTACTCTAATAAAAGGCAAGGGAAAATTGAGTTGTCACAATTTTAAGTTCTTCCCAAGACACTTGTTACCTTTACATGCTATGTTGACCACACTTCACCACTCACCTCCACCTATATATACTTCCACCTTGAAAATTCCTCCCTTATTTCAAAATACAAGAAAAATATGTGCACATATAGAGTAAGAGAGAGAGGACCAAAGTGATAGGAGAGAAAGAGGAGAAAAAATATATATAGAGAGAGAGAGAGGAAGAAGAGGAGGAAAAAGAAAGAAGGAGAAAGGTAAAAACTACACCCTATGCCTTAAGTTGTAACTTATTCTTCTTCACATTCTAATATAAATCTTAACATGCAACCAAATAATCATCCTAATGGTGATGATGCTTCGGCCAAAATATAGAGGAAGCGGAAGAAGGACTCTTTCAAACTACAAGAAACATTCAAAGTGGGTAAAATTGTTTTCTTTCTTTTCTCTTATTCAAAATTAATACAAGTTAAATATATATGGTGCATGCAAGTATTATAACTTTAGTTATCTATACTTAATTAAAAATGACATTCATCACATGCATGTAATGATCTTGGTATTTGTTGAATTTTAGTTTGTCATATTTTGAATATATGTGCAAATTAATTCATTGATGGAAATTTTGGTCGAATATGGCAAATCTGACCTGTGGTGATTAAAATTCCAAAAATATATGAGTATATACTGGACTATTTAAAGAGGATAATTAGTCAGCATAAGATTTCATAATTCGAACCTAAATTCGAAGGATAACTAAAATAATTTAATTAAGATAAATTTTTGGGGTAAAATTGTTAAAAGTCATATTCTGGTCTTATATCATAAAAGTAAGCCTTAATATATAAAAAATAAGTTCTCTATAAATTCCACCTAAATCGGAATTTATTAAAATAGAAAGTAGGGGCTAAAATATAAATTTCAAGAATTTAGGGTAAAAAATGTAATTTAGAGAAACTTACCGTCTCAAAAAAATTCCAGAAAAGTTGAGCTCTATGGACTCGTAATAACATAAAGAGCTTATCCCGAAAATTTGAGGTCACTCCGACAAGAAATAGAAAAGATATGACAAGAATACTAAAATACCGAATAAGGCAAAATGAAGGGGTGAGATTATAATTTCTAAGTGAGTAAAAATTAAAACTGAACGTAATCTGAAAGTACAAGTCATAAGGTTCAAAACGCAATGGGATTCATAATTTTCGGAGTTAAAATAAATCCAAACAAATTAATTAAAGTTATAAGACAAAACTAAATAAAAATCATAATAATAGTACTTTAATTTCAAAAGGGCAGAATTGTAATTTATGGAAGGGAAAACCTCCATGCAACTTCTGATCTCAAAACCTTATATTATAACAAACTTATTTCCATAAAATTCATAATTTTCGGACATACATTCAAATAGTTCCGACTTAATCAACTTCATAATATTTTAGTAAAAATAATAATAATACTTAAAACTCAGAAGGGCAGAATTGTAATTTTCGAAAGATGAAACTTTCATGCAGTTTGACCTTTAATCCCTATATCATAACTGATTTTTCACAATAAAATTTGGAATTTTTGGACGTATAATCAATCCGTACCGAATTATCCAAATTCATACAAGTATAGTAAAAATAATAATAATGTACTTAAAAGACGGAAGTGGCAAAATTGTAGTTTTCAAAATATGAAACTTTCATGAAACTTCTGACCTTCAATCCTCACATCATAACGGACTTTTCGTAGTAACGTACATAATTTTCGGACGTATAAATATTCCGTTCCGAATTATTCAAGTTTATCATAAGAATATGCTAAGACTCGCACAATAGCAATCTAATCATCAAACGGTTGAACTAAATCCTCTAGTTTACCCAAGTCCATTTATTATTAAATAATCATATTGATATCTTATAATATGCATAGTCGTCGTTAATCACGATAATAATTGTTATTTAATAGAAATCGAGAGTAAGTGTTGTGCGGGGCTAAGTACTATGACCTTCGGGCGGGAGCTACCGCTAAAGTCCATATGAGTACCTCTAGAGTCCCTTTTTCTATTTATATGCATGAGAGGCGGTTAGTCCAAGTCACGAATCGAGCAGCGTGGCTACGGTTCTAGGCAAACCTACCGTCGTATCCTATACCCTTGAAGCTGAAGGATGGAGTGATCCTAAGGTGACTGGGTCGTAGGATTCGGGTATAGTCGCGATTATTATATGATTCGGTCATTGAACCAAGTTAAGGACATATCGAGCCCAGATAAAGGCAGCACGTCATCAAGCGTGAGAGCGATTAAGCTCAAAGGCCAAAGTTATAGTGACGGTCCGACAAACGCCCAATTCTACGGTTATCAAACCAAAGGTCGTGGCGATAGTCAAAGGTCAAACACTGATAATGGTCTAAGACATTATAAGGAGGCAAAGGGATTAGTCATGTAGACGACCTCCCAAAGCTAAATACTCATTGGGCGCTCGACGCCGTACATTTTTCATACTCAACAGTAATCTACGGAGATTAACTGTACTTTCATGTCATAATTCATAATATTCTTCTTGAAAACTTGCACCAATTTCTAAATAATACTATTTTTCAAAAGTGGGAGAAATATATTATGTTTATTAAATAGTAAACTCATTAAATACCAAACCCAACTCGTTAAGAATCCTTTATTCTCACCCCAATTTGATTTTTTTTAAAACCCCACTAGATGAAGAAGACGAAGAGGAAGAAGTGGCAAATGCTGGTAAGGAGTGAAGACTTACCTTGGACACTACCAATACATAATACTCATGAAGCTGCATTTAGTATTTCTTTATTTCATGTGTCAAAACTGTATTCTGATTTCCGTTGTACTCTTTTGTACTTGATGTAATAATTTCGCTGTACTTTTGAATATTTCTTTTCTATGGAATAACCAGTCTTAGTTCACCAGGCTAAGATCTGGAACATGTATGCTTGCTGGAAATTTATTACAAAAAATGTTATTTTATATAATAACTGTCGCGTTCTCATCCAATCTCGGTGTGGGGGTGTGACATGCGCACTGAAGACTTATGAATATACAAATCAAGAAAAGTGGCGCGACCGAAAGAATTCTTTCAAATGGTCGGAATTGAAAAGGGAATCAAGCCGTGCAACGGAATGATAATATAAACAAAGAAGTCCACTCTCCAAAGGATGGATTTGTTACAGGAGATGCAACGGCTATGAAGGAAGCTCAAAGATTTGCACTATAAATATCCGAAGATCAGAATTGAGCAAAGTACGATGCGAACAATACTTACAAGCAATATAAGCAATCAGAGCTATCAAGAGATCTATAGCATCGTGAAGAGCAAACTTTCAAAGATCATATTCTGAGAAGCTCTTGAAGTTGGATAAGACAACACTCTTGTCTTAAAAGCTAAGTACGAGGTACATCTGTAAACAAGGTTCTTCAGAAGTTTCGCGATTGATAAGGCATCCATGGGTTCTTTATTGAAAGGTGATAGACAGCTCGAGAGTTGTTGAGGCATCCACCGGTTTTCGATCAAGAGGTGCTACGCAGTCAAGGGGGTTGCAACGGACACGGGTTTCCACTGGTTGGAAGCTGTTGTAACTGGTTTGAATCATTGTAACGTTTATCACTGGTTGAAAGTTATAGTAAATTCATCTCCAACTGGTTTGCAGAAAAGTGGACTAGTTGAGGATTACCCAACCTCTGAAACCACTATAAGTGCTTGTGTGTTTTGCTGCATTCATCATACTTATCTGCTACATTCATATTTATTGTTTCATTTAGTATTCAACTGTCTTCCGCACTGTTTAGTCTTTACAGTTGACATAAGTCACATGCAGTCAATATAAGTCACCTGCAGTGTTACCAGTTGTGCTTCCGCACTACTCATCTACAGCTAAGGTTTGTTAACTGCATATTACACAGCTGAAGAAACTCACCTGATTAAGGAAAAGAGTTTAATAAGTCTATTTACCCCCTCCCCAGACTTATTCTTGACGACTTGTGACCTACTAGCGGTAAAAGAAGCAGCTCAAAGGGGGAGGTCTTGAAGAGCCTAGTTTACTTGTTAATCACATAGAATAAGAGTATTTTGAATAAATATGCCATGATCTAAAAGTTGATTTGTAATCCACAAAATCTGTGCACATGCACTGCCGGCAGCTGTATATTCAGCTTCGACTGTAGACATTGCTACACTGGTTTGCTTTTTACTACCCCAAGAAATCAAACATGAGCCTATAAAATGACATGTACCACTTGTACTCTTTTATCAATTTTACATCCGCCAAAATCAGCGCCACTTTATGCAATTAAATAAAAATCAAGACAGGATGAATACCATAATCCCAGTCCAATAGTACCATTTAAATAGCAAAAAATTATATCTGGTCTAGATGGAGTTAAGTAAAGTAGGGAGCCGATCATACCTAGAAAGAGCTTTTGATCTACTGACTTCCGATTCTTGTCTTTGTCCAATTTTAATGAAGATGAAATTGGAGTTGATGCTACCTTCCATTTTGAATTTCTTGAGAAGATCGTTTTTATATTTAGTTTGATGGATAAAGATTCTATCTTCATATTGTTTTATTTGGAGCCCAACAAAGAACGTTAATTCTCCCATCATGCTAATTTTGAATTCTCCCTTCATATGATTAACAAATGCTTGGCAAAGAGAGTTATTAGTAGCACCAAAGACAATGTCATCTATATAAATTTGACAGACAAGAATATTTTCATTCATTATTTTCACAAATAAGGTGTTGTTGATATTACCTCTTTTGTAGTTATTGAAAATGAGACATTGGCTTAGATGATCATACCATGCTCGTGGTGCTTGTTTCAACCCATACAGTGCTTTGTTGAGCTTTTAGACATGATCTGGAATTCATGATCCTGTGGAGGTTGCTTTACATATACTTCTTCTTGAATGATGCCGTTAAGGAAGGCGTCTTAACATCCATTTGAAAGAGTTTGATTTTCCTATGGGATGTGAATGCGCGAAGTAGTCGGATGGCTTCAACTTCAGCCATGGGTACGATGCTTTCCTCAACTCGTGTAGGATTGATACATCACTCAAACACACTGATCAAAGAAGACACGACCTATAAGTGATAATACAGTGTAAGTACAATACTCATATCTTTCTTGGAACAATTAGATAATGAGTAGATAGCTTATATCAATAATGAGAGCTCAAAATGTATATAAATTGGATTGTAATTGTGTGTCTTGAAGTACTCAAAGGTGTAATATCCTGAATTCCTACTATGATTGTTTAGTGTTATTTTATCCGAGTTATATTGTACAGTATGGAATCTGTATAGTATGGATAAAATAATTGAAGGACTGAGACATCTGTATTGGTATAATTGTCGTACTTGGTCGAAAATTGCATTTGAAGATATTGTATGTCAGGTGTGTTGTATGGTAATATTATTATAAGGAGTACATGAATTCAGTATGTCGTGTATATGTATCTGGTGTATCGAGACGACGGACAAGAACAGTTGGAATTGGCTGAGTATAGACTGATTAACATACGCTAAGGACTTAGCATACGCTAATGTACAAGGCTTACGTACGTTAAGAAGGATAATTAACGTATGTAAGGTGTACAAGGCTTACGTATGTTAAGGAGGAGAGTTAACGTACATAAGGTAGTATCAGGCAGAACCAGGCTATGATCGATGGGTGGGTCTCGTGGTTGGACACTTTCGGCGCAGATATGGACAGGCGAGTCAATGTAGAGCTTTACGTACGTTATGGGTAGAGCATTACGTACATTAATGAGTATCACACTGTAGCAATTCAACGACCATATGACGTACGCTCTGGCATTGGTGTTACATACGTAATCCATCGAACGAATTAAGGCAGTAGTTTCTGAATTGTTGTTACGTACGTAATCGATGACGGATAACGTACATAAGGATGTTTATGTACGCTAGGGAGTTCATGTAGCATACATAAGGTATGAGTTTATATAAATATGTGAGACCCATCACTTTGGCATTTTTGGAGATGTTCACTTCATTTTTCACCCTTCAACCCCTCAAGATGAATTTTTGGCTCTTCTAACTTGATTATGAGCTTTATGGCATGGATTGGAGCTTGAGATATGAAGATATTATTGATTCTTGGGGTGTTTGATTGTGTTATTCATCTTCTTGAGGTATGTTGGTTAATCCTCTCTTTATTTTAGGGTTTTGATGTTGTTGTTGATGATTGATTTGTGTGAACACCAAATACCCTCCTCCCAAGTCCCCATGTCTCCCACCCTACTCTTCTTATCCAAACACAGCTGAAATAAACATGGGGAAAAAAAAACTTCAATGGCTCCTCCCCCACCCATACATCCTCTCAACATCTAGTCCCCAACCCGTCCCCCAAGACTCTCTCAACCGAAACCATCCCCCCTCCTCCCCAAAAGATAATTTAACTACCTCATTCCACCACTCTGACCAACGACTCCTTCCTTCCTAAATTCTCCTCGAGCCCCAAACCCTTCCCTCCGCATACTTTGACTCCACAACCCTCACCCATAAGCAGTCTCTATCACATAAAAAACGCCATGCCCACTTGCATAATAAGGCCTTGTTGAATAACTCCATATCCTTCACCCGAAACACTTATAAAGTGCTTTCCACTCAATCCAAGCTATCTTTCTACTACCCACCCCACCCCCCCATAAAAAGTTACATTGTAAACTCACAATTTCACACAGAACTTTTTTGGGATTAAGTAAAAGGAGAGGTAGTAAATAGGTAGAGAAGAAAGAACCGAGTTCAATAAGGTGATCCTGCCGCCTAGGGAGATTTTTTTGTCGTTCCACCGCCTTAAATGATTTCTGATGTATCACACCCGCCCATCTGCATAATTTTTATGCCTTATACACACTCTGATCCCAAGATAAGAAAAGGGCAGCGAACCAATATTGCAGCCCAGAATTTCAGCCATTTCCCCAAGCTGCCGTGCTTCAAAATTCACTCCATATAAGCAACATTTCAATGTTCACCTTGAGTCCAAAGACCAATTCCATATTTCTTAGGAACTGCTTCATAGTTATTGCATTTTCCATCGTTGCTTCCCCTCAAAAGATAGCGTCATCCGTGAACTGAAGATGAGACACGCAAACATTTTTTCTTCCAATTATTGCACTCCTATAAAGACCCAAGTCATTTGCCTTTGACATCATGATACTCAGTCCTTCTGCCACGATCAGAAACAAGAAAGGACATATGGGGTCTCCTTGTCTCAATCCTCTTTCCAATCTAAACTCTCCCGACGGGCTACCATTCACAAGCACCGAAGCTGTGGCTATCGAAATGCACTCCATTACCCCCTCCGCCAAATAGGATTGAAGTTGAAACGTTCCATCATCAAATTCATAAAGCCCCAATCAAATGTATCATATGCCTTTGCAAATTCAATTTTAAAAACTATTCTTTCTAAACTCCTCTCCTTTGCTTCATCGATTGATTCGTTCAGGATTACTCTGCTATCAAACATCTGCCTTTCTCCAATGAATACACTCTGATTCTCTGAAATAATCGAGTCAAGAACTTTGCTTAACCGGATTGCCAAAGCTTTAGATAAAATCTTATGAACCCCTCCAATAAGTGAAATGGGTCTAAAGTCGTTCAAGCCACAAGTAGCCTCCTTCTTGGGTATGAGAACGATAAAAGGACTCAAGCCTCTAACTAATCTCCCTCGTTGATGAAAATCGCTGACCATTTTCATAAAATCCATCTTCAAGATACTCCAGCATTCTTTCCAGAAACTAAAATTGAACCCATATGGATCGGGGCTCTTAGAGCTTTCACATGACCAAAGTGCCTCTTTAATCTCTCTTTCGTGAAAGGCACTGTCAACATCTCATTATCTTCCTCTGAGATTCTTCTATTCATAACATCCTGGGCCAAGAAGGGTCTCTTGAAATCTGGTTTCTTAAAATGATTCCTGAAGAAATCAAAGATCCCATGCTTTACATCATTAGCTTCTTCAGTCCATTCTCCATTGATCTCTATCCCAATCATATACTCTTTCCTTTCAGAGGAGTAAACCTGCAAAATAGTAGTTTCAGATTAAATTCTGATTGTTTTTATTTGATCAGTTTATTAGTTTTTACAATTGGCAACCCCTGTGGTCTACGACAATAGATATAATTACAAATACTATGATTTGGCAACCAATGGCTTTAAGTTGTTCTATGTGGGCTTCTGCGCGCGGAAAGTGAGGATGCACGATCTTGGCATCCGAAGGTTCTCCAAGCTGTTTGAGTACAACATTGTGATGGGGGCTTTGGGGATCGTCATCAGCAAAGAGATCTTTGTTCGATCCAGATGGGGATCCTGGTTGGAGGGGAGTGGGTCCTGGTTGCGGAGTAGTAACTTCAAATGGTTTTGCTTGAGTTGATGGAGGCACATAGGATACTGATTCCTCCAGTTTCAGATTGGATTATGTAGCCTGTGGTACAGGAAGGATTGGGTCCTCCTGTTGGCTCTTAGCAGCCGTCTGTTCCTTAGGAGGGACTGATTCCTCATGTTGGATGGTGTGGGTCACATCAGCTTCTGTCGGAGGGGCTGAATCCTCCTGGTTGAGAGCTGATGGGGGTTCATCGGCAGAGATTCCTTCTGCGGTTTTGGACTGAGCAAATTCTTTATTACGATCCTCCTCACGGCTCATTCTCAGATATATCTTAAGGTCATCATCATTTTTGTCGGAGTAGGAGTGGTGGCTCGGGATTCTGGGCTTGTCAGAGGACGGAGACTTTCCATTCAGTCTAGCCTTTTCCTTTGCCACAAATAATGAAGTGATTAGTTCTTAGCAAAAGTGATCATCCCACCTGATCAGACTTTGACGTTTTGGGTGTCCGTGACATCCAAAACAAACATCTCTTCTTCCTTCTAGTCTTATCAATTGTACAGGGTGTCGTATGGGGTGGCCTTGTATGATTTCCATACCTTGAAAGGCTTTGTCTATCTGTACGTGGAGGAAAGTGTTGTTAATAATATCAATCGGGGAGGGATTCCGAACAGTAGAGGGTTCTGTTGTCCGATTTGGATTCTCGACAGGTAAGGATACCTGTGGAGAAGCAGGATCCCTAACAGGGTGGGATGCCCTATCGGGATAGGGACTCTGTACAGGGGTGGGTGCCCTGTTTGGAGTGGTGATCTTCGGATCCAAAGGGGCAGCCGATTCACCAGTTCCTTCAAGCTTCATAAACGTCTAGTCATCTGTCATAGCTGTATTAGGCTTATGATCGGTTGTAGGAGCATCCAGAGTTTCTTCCATAGGGGTTGCGCCCTATGGGATTTCTACTGCGGTGGGTGCAACATGCAGAACTGCCTCAATGGTCGCCGTATCCACGGGGATTACTATAGGTACAGCTTCTAGTTTTGAATGCTTCTTGGTCTTCCGCTTCTTCTTCATCATCTTCTCGACTGCTGTAGGAGAGCGGATATCGGGAATGCTTCTTTTCTTACTGACAGCCTTCTTCTTGCTGTCAACAGATTTGGATTTTTAAGGGAGGACAACAACATCCCTGGGATCATTAGATGTTGGGAGGGAAGATGGACTGGGCTATTGGTGAAAAGTGACTTCTTGTTGAAAAATGATGGCTTCGAGCCACCATGGAACTTCCCGGCAAGAATCTTCTTGGCATTTGATGACTGTTGTATGCCACAGCTAGTCAGGATATAGTTCAGTATGAGGCCAAAAGATTTCCTTGCAGATTCAGGCTTCGATGCTTCCTCCTGAAGCCTTTTTCAAGATGACCTGGCACCAGTTCACCTTTTCTCCAATCATGATGGCCACCATCATCCTGAAACACAGGCTTGTGCACATCTCGAATGCACCAGTTCTATTCTCAACCACCCTGCAGCGAAAATCATGTAAATAGAAGTAGGGCAAAGTGAAGTTCTTCTTGTGATAAGAAAGATGATCTTGAGAAGGTTAGGAGTTCCCAGTGAAGAGATCCCAATAAGCCTTCAAAAGCTCCTCAGACCCGAAAGATTCCAGCTCCTCCAATGTCAATCCATTGGAGGAAAGTCTATAGAAACATTCAAGAGGTTCTCGGTTAATGGTTATCTCATTTTTTTGGACGATGCTGACGATAGCAGTGATGTCAAAACCCTTCTTGTTCGACGCATACTGAAACTCAGTGTCAACATAGAATTCTTCAAAGATTTGCTCGACGTAGCTTTTCGGATGCACACTACCCAACTGGTAAAGGCCGGTTTGCTTCACACGGGAGACAACTAGGTTCATCCCGGACATATCCTCATCCTCAAAAATTATGCGCTCCTAAAGAACTGAGCGTGCAAAGATCCTTCCAACTATTATCATGTCCTTCTTAACTGACAAAGATGAAGTCTGGAAAGAATACATTATTGCATAAGTGAATTGAAAAAGAAGTAAGTTTCAAAGTATGTAGGCTGTATGCTGTAGGCTCGATAATATGCAAAAAGTGTGAAGAGTCTGCAGATAAGCATAGTGGTCCTTTTATAGGGTGCAGGGAAGGTAGGTTACAGTGAACGGTCAGATTTAAGGGATGGAACCGTCTTTGAATGAACGTACATGATGGATTCATATGTAACATGTATGTCTAATTCATCAGTTTTGAAATTAATGAGCTGTCCCAATCCTGACACAGTTCGTCTTTCATTATAGCATGAAACGGCGGTTTGAATTTTGAAATCTCGGTTTTTAAGGCATAAAAGTCCAGGTGTCTTTTAAGTATTGAAAGATAAATCATTTTGAAGTTAGACAGTGCACGTGGGCTAAAAACAATTTGTTATGCTCAATAGTATGAATTTAGATAGGATTAAAATATTAAATGATATGATACATTGTATGTGCTGTATCTGTTTCCCCTTAAAAGGTACATACAGGATTCAATTCTTACAAGAGTTTCGGATTAATATTGTATTCATACTGGATTCCCCCTTAATTAATGCACACGTTATCTATAGGAAGATAATAATCCCTTATTCTTCCTACAGTAAGGATATAACTTGGAGTTCTGAGTGTATGATTAATTAAAGTGCATAATGTATTCATGGGTCTTGAAGCATTCCCCCTCAATTAATGAGTAAAATGTAAGAACTTACAGGGAGTCGGGCTGTAGCATTCCTAATTCTTGGGGAAGCATGCAGAATCTGGTGGTTCTGAGAGGTTTTGTAAATATGTCGACTAACTGGATATCTATATGAATCTTCTCGATCCGAACATCTTTATTCTCAACATGATTCCTAATAAAATGATGCTTCATATCAATATGCATAGTTCGCGAGTGCAATATAGGATTGTGCGTGATTGCAATTGCATTCTGCTATCGCACATGATTGGAGCCTCTCTTGCATTGATGCCATAATCTTGTAACTGTTGTTGCATCTAGAGAATCTACATACATCAACTTCCAGCAGCATAATATTCTGA